>CM074865.1:77898750-82777500 GCA_037501455.1 Lantana camara
AAATGCACAATTTCATTTTTTGTTGAAAATTTCAAATATTTACTTAATGGAAAACACGAGAGTATAATGGGGAATTTACACCTTTTTTAATAGAATCCTAAAATTTTGGGGGTTTAGTGTAATTAATTTTTTCCAAAAAGATAGTATCCATAATTATTAATTATATCTAATTTTAGGTACGAATTATAATTACCCCATCTAATCTGAGGGCTATGTGTAATTCACCCCAACAATAATCAAGAAAATTAAAATTGTCGCCAAAAGAAAGAAATAAATAAACAAGAATCAAACTGCCATTATTCTATAAGTAGGAGGACTCGTTTGCAATCATTTCTTCTTTTCTTGTGTGTGTGTGTATATATATATATACATATATATGTATATATACATATATATCTTATGGTAAATCCTTCTTGCTTATACTCTGCTTTTCTTTCACTTGCTGAGCTTCCTCGCTAAGCTTAAACCCTTCCGCCGATAAAAGAAATTTTCCGTCCGAAAGCCACCACTGAAATAAATCCCTATTCCCAACAGACTAGGAAACCAACTAACGAATAAAACTTGTTCAAAAGATCAAAAAAGAAAAAAAAAAAAAAAACTCATCTCAACAGTCTTTTACTCGAAACCCAGTGGAGTATTGTTGAAGCTCCCTCGAATGGGAGAATGCAATCCTCAAAGGGCTCGATCAGATGTGATCAGGTAGACACAGTAGATGCTTATCATAATTCTGAGAACAATGGCAACCACAGTATATGTGTTCCTAGAGTTGCAGATACTAGTTACGGTGCTTGGCAAGAGTGGCATAAGTATGATGCTGTCATTAGCAACACAGCGAAGATGGGTTTCCGAGAAACTGAAGAGCAAAGTACTCTCAAGAAGCAAGAAGAGGAGCAGCTTCAGTGTTCGGATGAAAGTCGGTCAAAGATCCAAGTGATTGATGACGTTACCATTGTTGAGCCTTACCTCGATGAAAAAGGGAAATTTAACAATGAACAAGATGTTGTTACCAATAGGACGAGTAAGCAGCGAGAAATTGACCGAAAAAAGGAGAAACAGTATTGAAGAAGAGGGGGAAAGGCTAGGAAAATGAGGACATTTTTAATTGTTACTGTCGTGAAAAGATGAATAAGGAGGGACTGTAGTAGTCAAGAGAGGAGATGGAGGTTCTGAGGTTTGAGGAGTTGGAAGAACAAAAGAAGTGGTGGATCGAGGTGTGCTGTGGGTCGAATTTCACAAATTACTACAAAATATTTTTCTAATGCTGTAGAAGACATGTATACCAAAATGTTGCAAAACGATCACCATCTAAAAGATTCAGACTCCATGAAAGGAGCCACGTCTTCACCAAATGCAAATTCACAAATTCTCATGTCAAACCTTGAGAGAATTAAAGCAAGTTGAACAACTTGCCTTGTGCACAAGGCATGTCTGTAAGGAAATCGAAAGGGCAGTAAGATATGGCTTCAAAGTGCTCCAGCTTCATAGTAGTACGAAGAGTTTTGATTTCTTGGCGAAAGAATATAGAGGAACACGGGACTTGTTTCTGTCTCTTCTTTGGACTACGGGCACTTCCCCTGGTTTTTTAAATGAATCATTTCTGCAGTGTATAAATCGCACAAAATCAGGTATAAATGAATGGCCACCAGAAAAGAACACCCAAAACTGGAAAAACCTATGATCCCAATGAACAAATATTTGAACAATAACGTAGACAGAAGATGAACAATCCAATTTAGCAACATCAAGCAAAACGTGCAAGCTCCCTTTTTCAAATAACACTTCATCATGTATAATTCGATCTTCCCCACCCAAATTCAGAGATAAAGATAACCCGAATTGTGCATAATACTCAAGAATATAGCCTCAAAAGAAGGATTCTAACTGCGGCTAGCGATATAAAACAGCAACTTTAGGACATATAAGTTCTCAAAATTGGAGAAAATGAAAATAACTGCATGAAAATGAACTTGATGGAGTATGAAAGTGCAAGTCAAGGTATAACAAATACGAGCTCTGATTAGCCAATAGAACCAACAGATTTAGCTACAAACAAAGTGAATCAATGATTCAAGCCCACAAAAGGAAAGAAATAAGCCAGAAAATTAAGTAATGTTCAGTAATCTCTGCGGAGTACATTCTAAACTCCACAAACATGAAAGCAGTGTAAGGAGCCAGACTTACTCCACTTTCTTCAATATAAGCATTGGTGAGGAACTTCTTCGAATCCATACGTCGAAGAAATAAGGAAAACCAAATGCTTTCATTAGGTAACTAGCTATTATCCAATGTGAGGATTAATCGAAAACAACATTTGCACTGCTACCCAATAGTGTGAAAATGAATGGGTTAAAAGATAAAGAAATCAACAGAAATGTATAACATAGCTAGAATAAAGTATTTGATAGCAATTCATGTGTAAAAATGTGAATTCTGGGCATTACAAGATGCAATTTCCTTTGTTTCCATTAAGCTCAATAAACAATGAACACTATAAAGAGAACATGGTTCTTAACAGCTGAAAACTTCCGTCTCTCCTCAAATTAACCATATTATGAACAGCTAGTTTCCCTGTTTCTAACAATCTCTATAACTGGGATAGGTTAAAGAGATCATAGCTATTAGCACTGAAATTCTCGTATCCACTCAAATTAACCGTATTAATGAAGTGAAAGTTCCATCAACCTCACAGCACATAATTACACAGACATCTAAGCAGCAGGTAAATCATAATCTACAAACAGATCAAAATAACAAAGATCAAATCTTTTTACCAAGAATCTTCATGTGCGAATTGCTAGATTATAGAATGCAGATTGGAAAGACCTCAACCCCACCTCGGAAAACATTATTGAGCTTCGCGATTACGGTTTGAGCTCCATTAGGGTTTGTATCAGCTGAAGATTTTTTTTTTTTTTTTTGTATCAGCTGAAGATTTTCAAGAGCTGATTTCCTGAACTTTCCACATCTTCAGTTGACTAATTTCCTTTTATTTTACATTGACCACTTCAAATGAGATAAATTGGACTTGACGCCCTAAACAACATTGATTTGGACATTACATCCCCTAAAATGTTAAGAATTAGCACTTTAGCCCTTTTGTCTGGAGGACTCTACACCCGATTAATTTATTTTCCCTCTAAAGCATTTTACCTCTGCAAAAGCTTCACCATTTTTTCATATACATTTTTTATGTGCTTCACAATTTATATAGGAAGAATTTGTTCAGTTTAAATAATATAATAACGTTAAAGATTTTTTTATGTGTTTCATAGATCATATCATGTTTTATTCATCTATACACACCAAGTATTTTAATGGACGATTGTGATTATAAAAGAAAAATAATTACGATACGAGAAAAGAAACAAAAATCTGTGACCTAACATCAACCGTAAACTTATGATGCACGGATATGGACACGACGACAAAGACACGATACGATACGATACGAATACGATGATACAGATTTTTTAATTTTTTTTTTAATTTTCCACGTAAGGAATGCCAGGTATAGTATCCGATACAAGTATCCTACACGACACGACACGGTAAAATAATATTTTAGAAGTATCCGTGCATCATAACATTAAACCAATACAAGGACTCCAATATTATAGGTGGAACTTCGGAACTTGTTCAAAAACCATATTTGTGTAAATTTAGCAAGCTAGCATATATTCAAAGTGTGAATTATGAAACCCAAGCCACCTAGGAATAAAACAAAGCCTGATTAAGCAAGGTATAGATTTTAATTTGTAAAGTTGTGTTTTTCACCTTTCCGTTAATCCATTTAATTAAAATTTTTTGATCTATACATGTATTACCTCAACCTTTATGTTATGATGCATAAATATAAATATAAGGATATATAAATACGATAATATTGATTTTTTAAAATAAAATTTACCACATAATAAATATTCCATATGATAAAATACTATGTGTATGTTGGTTTTATAATTCTTTAGGAGCGTTTACCTCACGGTTATAATAGTTTGATTATGAGTAACTTGGTTAAACTTTTTGAATGAATTTTTTTAAGGTTTATCGAAATTAGCAAAATATGTTGGTTTGTTTAACAACTCGTATATACACACAAGTTTGGAATAAAAAAATAGTTCATTCTAAACATTGATAACAACTAATATCATGTGGAAGGAAATGAATGATTAATATCATATAAATTATACCACCTGATGTTCGTAAAAATATTCATTTTATTCCCATTTCCCACCTCATTCATGCATACCAATCACATTGTAGAAGAAATTAGAGCATTTTTTCTACACACAAACTGTGCAATAATTCTAATTCGATATGCAAAATTAATAAAATAAATTAAAATAGCCTCGCCACGCATTCAATATTAGGATTTTTGTTTCAAACAACACAAATATAGGAAGAAATACTAAGATCAAATTCAACTAAAAATAGACTCCACTTTCTTGTAGATCCTACTTAGAAAGTTTCATCCCGAGAACCAGATTCGGATTTTCTTGTATTTCCTTTCATATTTCACTCAATTATATACACTGCGTCTAATGTTGAAAGGTTAAGATTAGGAGAGGAAAATAATTGCGATACGACAAAAAAAATCCAAAAAATCTGTGATCTAATGTCATTTCTATCTACAAATATAAGACTTCAGCAAGCTAGCATATATTCAAAGTGTAAAAGAAGCCCAAGCCATCATGGAATAAAACAAAGTCCGAGTGCCTCCATCGAGTAAGGTATAGCTTTTAATTTGTAAAATTGTGTCAAGAAACGAACCAATTCAATCCTTAAGAACCAAGTAAAGTAGCAATATACTTAGCGTGTGTACTCTGCACAAGCCCTGTTAGTTCGCCTATTTATATCTCTGAGTTGATATTGATGAATACCACCAGAAACAGAAAGAAACCCTAAGCATACAAACACACATATAATACAAAAAACACAAACAGCTATTTATCATGGCAGATGCAATTGTTTCCGCTGTTGCACAGCGTCTGACGGACATGGTGGCAGAGCAGATCCGCGAGGAAGTAAGCTTGGTGAGAGGTGTGAAGAAGGAAGTCCGAAATCTTTCCAAAGATCTGAAGAATGTCAGGAAGCTGTTGGACGATGCAGAAAGGAAGGGGTGTACGAGCGAAAGCGTCAGAGGTTGGTTGAGAAGGCTCGAAAATGCAACCTACGAAATGGACGACGTCTTGGATGAGTGGAATATCGCTCTCATCAAGTTTCGGACGCAGCAAGCCGATGCTCCTCCCCAGGAGACGAAGGTATGTACCTTCAGGCCATATCATCTACGAAATTTGAGCTTGATATGATTTTGAATGAGGGACATACCGATACTTAATGTTTCGATGAATTCTTCTGAATAGATCATAGCCATGCATGCTATAATAAAAAATATCAAATTTTCATGTTCATTTCAATAAATACATTTCATTAATTAATATTTAGTTCCCACAACTCAATCATGTCATTATGGTAATGCTCCTATATAATTAACTTGAAATTTTAATCTCTAGGAATTGATTTGGTGAATAATTACAATTCAATATTTCTAACAGGTCTGCCGCTTCCTTCCACATTCATCGTGCTTAGGTTTTAAGAAAATAGCCACTCGTCGCGATATTGCTCTGAAAATTAAATATATAAAAACACAACTTGATGAGATTTTGAAGGAAAGAAATAGATACGATTTTCTTGAGAACCAGGGAACTGATCGTTCTTTAGTGCGGGTTACTACTTCTTTTGTTGAAATAGGTGACATTAAGGGCAGAGAACTTGATAAGGATAATCTTGTGAGCAAGATCACATCACACTGTATTAGCTCTAGTGAAGAAGATCAATTAGGGCCAATCCACATTAGCTCTATAGTGGGGACGGGGGGAATCGGAAAAACGACTCTTGCTCAGTTAGTCTATAATGATAAACGGGTAAAAGATTGTTTTCCATTAAGAATTTGGATTTGTGTTTCCGATCCCTTTGACGAGGCTAGTATAGCCAGAGAGATTGTTGGGAAGGCGGGAGGGAGTGCCCCGAGGACTAGTTCATTGGAAAGGCTTCTAGAACTTGTACAAGAGTCTATTTCAAGAAAGAAGTTTCTTCTTGTTCTAGATGTCGTTTGGAATGGGGATAATACGAAGTGGGGGCCTTTGAAAAACTCTCTTAAATCTAGTTGTGCAGTTGGAAGTAGAATTTTGGTGACCACGAGAAACGTGATGGTAGCTAGAAATATAGGCACCGATGAGAATGAGATCCACCTTATAGAACAACTCTCTGATGATGACAGTTGGTCATTATTAAGTCATATAGCCTTTTCTGGAAAAAGTGAGGGGGTGAAAGGAGGATTATTAAAAATTGGTCGGGAAATTACTCAAAAGTGTAGGGGTTTGCCCCTCGCCGTTAAGACCTTGGGAAGTCTTCTTCGCTTTAAGAACACTGTAGAAGAATGGGAAGACGTATTGGGTAGTGAAATATGGAAATTGGAAAGCACGAAAGTAGACTTGTTCCCTCATTTGCTTTTGAGCTACAATGAATTGCCGCCAGCACAAAAGCGTTGCTTCTCATATTGTGCCGTGTTTCCAAAAGATCATGAGATTGATGTCGATGATTTAATAAGAAAATGGATGGCACTTGGTTATCTAAGCCCTAGCGGGGGTAATGCAAGTGAATTGGAACTTAGAGGGCGAGAGTATTTTAATAGTTTAGCTAGCCGTTGTCTGTTTCAAAACTTTGAAAAAGATCAGTTTAGCGAAAATGTAATAATCAATTGTAAAATGCATGACATAGTTCATGATTTTGCCATGTCCCTTAGGGAGGATGATGACTTGAAAAGCAATGAGGAGACGAGCAATTGTAAAATATGTAGCCCTTTAGTTTCTCATGTCAAAGAATATCGCAGTATAGTTTTGAAGGGGGATTTATCTTCTGATCTTGATCATGTTTGTGATTGTCTTGCAAGAGCGAGGGTGTTAAATTGTCTATGGTTTAGAAATATCTCTATGGAAATAGAGAAGTTTATTCACATGAGGAGCTTGTGTTTTAAACATGCATTAGAAGTCAATGAAAACGACATTAAAGCCATTTGCGTGCTCTATAACTTGCAAAGTTTGGTGTTAAGTGGTTGTGGGATAAGAGAGATTCCGACTGAAATTGGGAATTTGAGTCAATTGAGACACTTGGATTTGAGTGGAAATAGAGTGTTAAAGAAGTTGCCGGAGAGTATAAGTGATTTGCATGAATTGAGAATCTTGGATGTTAGTCATTGCATGAGTCTTTGTGAACTTCCTCAAGGGATCGATGGGCTCATAAACCTCAAACACCTCCTGGTGATGGCAAGGGATTTTGTTCTCAAGTATCCTCAAGGATTAGCCAAGTTAACTAGTCTGCAAACACTGGACCAATTCAATGGAGGAGGTGATTGGAACAAGTTGGGATGGTTGAACAAGTTGAACCGACTTAGTGGATCTCTGTCTTTGGTAATCAAATTAGTCGGTGATGATGATGATATTGTTGAGCAGGCCAAAGAAGCAGAATTGCGAAAGAAGATGCATCTTCAGGGTCTAGAAATAAAGTTTGAGGATAGAATGGATGAGGAGAATAAGGAAGAAGAGGAGAATGTAATGGAGGCTCTGGAGCCACACTCAAATCTGCAATCTCTGACAATTTGGAACTATAAGGGCTCCAAATTTCCAGAATGGATTGCTTCGCCTTCGTTCCACCAATTGAGACAAATTGAACTACTCTATTGCTATTCCTGTTTGTCTTTGCCGCATCTAGGAAAGCTGCCGTGCCTTGAAGAGCTTAGAATAATAAGGAGTTATTTACACCATACCCCCTATGTTAGGTGAAATGGGTAAGAAAAACCCTGTGTTATAAATATTAATACAGGGAACCCTGTGTTTTCAAAATATTTGCATACTGAACCCTGAAAATTTCTAATATTGGTAGAACACTAATTTTATCTATTTATTGGATGCGAAATAACTAATTTAACCTTTTATATTATGATATACATCATCTTAAATCTCTTTAGATACAATTTTGTATATTTTTTTATACGGTTCTTCATGCAATTTTTATTTTGTACGGGTTTCGGTGCATGTAAAAAAAGGGGGTTTCGGTGCATATAAAAAAATATTGAACAATATAGAGAGATTTAAGATGATGTATATCATAATATAAAAGGTTAAATTAGTTATTTCGCATCCAATAAATAGAGAAAATTAGTGTTTTACCAATATTAAAAATTTTCAGGGTTCAGCATGCAAATATTTTGAAAACATAGGGTTCCCTGTGTTAATATTTGTAACACAGGGTTTTTCTTGCCCATTTCACCTAACACAGGGGGTATGATATAAATAACTCGAATAATAAGTCTCGATAAAGTTGAATTAGTGGGACGGGAATTCTTGGGAATAACATCATCATCATCATCTTCGATTGGATTTCCCAAGTTGAAGAAACTGGTATTCTGGACTTTTTCCAAGTGGAAGGAGTGGGAGGACATAACGGCAGAAGAAGAAGAGTCTGCCACCGTGTCTGTGATGCCGTCGCTGATGGAACTGAGGATCTGGGATTGCCCCAGCTTGAAGGAGCTACCACATCGCCTGCTTCGTAAGGCATCGTCGCTGCAGAGATTGATCATTAGACATTCATCTGAATTGGAGGAAGCATACAAGGAGGAGGGTGGTCCGTTAAACAAATTCATTTCCCACATTCCAAATGTTATATTGCATGACTTTGAGGACATGCCTGCAGATGTTGACTATTGATGATTCAGAAGGAAGCATACGAGAAGATGGGTGTGGTCCCTAAACCAAATTCATTTCCCACATTCCCAATGTTTTAGTGCGGTGATTGTTTCCACCGCCATCCACCTCTTCTTCTCTCAGACGCACAAATGCCTCAAATGTTGTATTGTATTTGTACCAAGATTAATTTTATTAGTTCTTGTTGAAAGTGATAATTAATCTTGACATCATAAATCAATTGGAAGGTTACAAGTGAATAAAATAAATAAGGAAGTGAAAAGTTACAAGTAATGGAATTAAGAAGATTAATGTAAGATGTTACATGCATTTGAGATCCTAGCTATAACGTCATAGCATTTAGGATTAAAGTGTTACTATTGTATTAATTGGAGTCTTGTTATATTGTTCTTAGACTACTATAAATAGGTGCTTTGTTATTTGGTTTTAGTAAGACAAGACAAAACAAGAATACAATAGAGAAAATAAGAGAGTTTGTAAGAAGAAGAGTTGTTGAGTTTAAAGTATTGATTTGAGTAGAGAAAAAATATTGTGTGTTCTCCTCTCCACTTCCTCCTCTTCTATAGTCTTTGTCTTCAAAATATTATTTTTTTTCATCACGCTTTCGCAACAGTTCTTCTCATTAAAGAAAAGAAAGAGAGACTCTTTAATTAATTTTTGTAAACAAACAATTTCGTCTCCCACTAATCCTTTTCTTATGTTTTTTTTTTTTTTCAATTTAGATTGCTATGTATATTATTCTCAAATGAATGGAAATGAAAACAAAGAGAAATCCACTCATATTGGTGCTAATTTAGGATGACTAACGAGCCTAATTTTTTCATTTATTACTTTTTGGGAAATACGAACCTAATTAGTCTTGTTAATATGAAAATTGAAATTATAAGATACGGAAATACCACCAAATTTTACACATTTTTTACAAATAATTTTTTTATATCTACATTAATTACAATTCATTACCCCCAAGGTGAAAACATTTCACCATTGAAACTATTAATTTGATCAAATAAGATGAAATCCAATTTGTGCTACTCTCAAATAAAATTAAAATCAAATTAAATAGACTATCGAAATTTGTGAATGTGAAAAACTATATTGGGAGAAGTCCCGCAATAAGCGTATTCAGCTACCTCGGGAGATTAGTTCTTCACTTAATTGCGTGTGGGAAAACTCTGAGAGATCAAAAGAAGTTAGGTTCGAAATCCACTTGTGTATTTAAAAAATAACAATAAATAAATAAGAAAATCAAAATTGTCAACAAAAAGAAAGAAAGAAATAAACAAGAATCAAACTGCCATTATTCTATAAGTAGGAGGACTCATTTGCAATTATTTCTATTTTTCTTGTGTGCATGTATATATCTATCTACCCTTTGCTGGTTTTCCCTTGCTTCCTAAGCTTAAACCCTTCCATTCCCGCCGATAAAAAGAAAGATACCCACCGGGCACCACCTCTGCGCCGCCGCATGGAATCCGCCGTCCACTCTTCGCTTGAAGAAATAAGTTGTGAAGTGGTGGATGGACTCCCTCCATCTGTTTCTCGGTGAGCTTAAAATTTTGGCTTGTGGAAGACAACAGCTGCTCTGATTTGTATGGTTTGTTAAGGTTTTGTTGATTATCAGTCATTGTGCATGTTTAATGGGATAATTGGATGTTCATTAAGTGATTTCATGTTGTGCTGATTGGTCTTTTTTAGAAGAGAGAATCAATATGTTTGATTTGAATTTCTTCTTTATGCAAGTTGTTTAATTTTCCTTGCTGTTCTTTATGCAAGTTGTTTAATTTTCCCATTTCAGTTTTGAATGTATGATTAGAAGTGTGTAGTGACTGTTGTCTTTTTCTGTCCTCAGGACAAATGGAAATGCACCTGGAGCTGAAACCCAGTGGAGTATTGTTGAAGCTCCCTCTAATGGGAGAGTGTGATCCAGTAGACACAGCAGATGCTTTTGATGATTCTGAAAACAATGACAAACACGGTATATGTGTTCCTAGAGTTGAAGATACTAGTTGCAGCCTTTGCAAGAGTCGCATACGTATGATGCTGCCGTTAGCAACACACCGAAGATGGGTTCCCGATAAATCGAATAGCTAAGTACTCTCAAGAAACAAGAAGAGGAACAGCTTCAGTCTTTGGATGAAAGTCAGCTAAAGATTCAAGTGATTGATGACATTATCCATATCGACCCTTCCTTCCCTCGATAACAATGGGAAGTTTAACAATGATCAAGATGTCATCACCAATAGGAAGAGTAAGCAGCGAAGCTGAAGGAAAAAAGGAGAAAAAGTCTAGAAGAAGAGGGGCAAAGGCTAGGAAAAAGGACATTTTGAACAGTTACTCCAGTGAAAAGATAGAGAAGAAGGGACTGCAGTACTCAAGAGAGGAGATGGAGGCTCTTAGGTTTGAGGAATTGGAAGAACAAAAGAAGAAGTGGATCGAGGTGTACTGTGGGCTTGGGCAATTGGTGGCAGAGGAATATGATGGACTGGTTCAAATCCAGTTGGATAAAACTCATCAGAAACTTAGTGGCCCGAGCATTGACTTTGATCCTCGAGCCCAGTTCCAGAAAACTGATAACGTAGGTATATCTTCTTTTTCTCTTACTATTATCTGGTTATTTCATTTGGAATTCGTGCCTTAGATGATAAATTTGCTGCTTTGTTTGTCGAGGAGATAATTTTTGTCTTTGGAGCATATTCTTGGTATCACTAATGCTTCTAATTTGATATTCTTGATCTATACAAAGTGTGGCAAACTTGTGATTTCGTTTTGCTCAATCATCTGTTTGAGTCTTCTTTTTTACATGTAAGTATTTGACAGAATTGCTCTAACTTTGGTTATCACAGTTGAAGACTCCAAGCAGCCTGCTGATGATCACTTTGAAAATTTGAGTACCACAGATCCTGACTATGTTCATCCTAGTAGCGATGACATAGGATGCTCAGTTGTAGAAGGAGAGTGCTGCGAAGATGATGATAGTGATGAAGACTATAGTAGCATTCAGAGGCCTGCCTTTGTAGTTTCTGGAGAACCTGATTTTGAGTATGGGCCTCCACAAGACGGACTTGAATATCTTAGACGTGTTAGGTACGCTTGTCTCATACGAACCATCATGAAATTACATTCAATAATTTCTGCAAATTTGATGTCTCAAATTTTGTTCTTGGCAGCCTTTCTCTGTGCAACTATCACATTTCTCGCATATTTACTTCCAGAAAGATCAAATGAAGCTCTACCACGAGGGTTATAAACTAATGAAACTGGATCATACTTTCTGCTTAATCTAATGTGTATGTTGCATGGAAAGTGAGTTCTGATATGTATTTACTTGAAATTTATTTTGGTTGTTTGCAAGCAAATGAAGTGATTGACAACATAGATGGTGTCAACCTTAACTGTTGACACTATGCAAGAATTACGTCAAAATAATCTCTAAATTTGGTGGATTTGTAAAGATATGATTAGTTGATCATAGTATGTTTGGAGCTTCATCATAAAAGTTTCGATAAGATATGATGAGACTTCTTTATACATGGCTTTCTTCTGGAAAACTTTGTGGTGATAAACATTCATAACCAATTTTTCACTTTGAAATCTGTGGGATATAATTCAGACAGCTGCTAGAATTCCCAAGGTAGCTGCTGCCAAGGTTAATAAGAAAATCAAAGAACAGACAGCCTATATGCCTCAGATTCCTGATATCGTGAAGTGCCCAGAGAACTTATTGCCACTCAAACAGTGGGAGGACAGCTTTCTTGCCGATTTTTCGGAGCTGAGCCAGGTAAATTTGTTGGTTCTACCCTTTTTTTTTTTCTTGTATGCATGGCTTATCAGTTTGTACAAATATGCATTTCCTCAGAATGATGCCTTCACATGCATGTTTTAGTCTCTCAAACTGTACGAAAAGTGGCATAACAAACCCAAACAAAATGTTAGTGACGTGAAATAACATGTGAAGAGTTCGAGACTGCAGTGAATTTCTATTTAGAAATTAGAATAAAATTACAATGTAGGAACACCAGAGTATGTTCTCTTAAAGCTTTTTAATTAGAAACACAGTTTCCATACATTTTTGCATCAGCAATCACAGAGTCGCAATAAAATTTGCCTAAAACATACCCAAAAATTAGTAATGAGAAAAGTATTGCTAAATCTGTATGTAAATTTAGTATTTCAAGGAATGTGCTCATGCGACTATCTATTTTCTTTCAGGCTTTTATGCAGCTGGATCTCGAGGGGTCCAATCCAACAAGTTCAATCAAATTGCACGAAAAAGATATTTTGTCTCAGATGCTTGAAAGTAACAACTCCGAAAAAATTTCCAGCTCAATACCTCCAGATGATTTGTGCTCCTCTGAAGCTTCCTGCAAAAGTTCTAATATCACAACTTACACTCCAACCCCTTCGACAATATTGAAGATGGACTCCGCTGCTCGAACTTCAATGCTGAAAAAACGAATAAGCTCCATAAAGAATACGAGCGAGTTGAGATGCAGTGATGGTTTATAGTTGTTTGCTCTTTGTGTGGCAGTAGATTGTCCTCTTCATGCCGACACTAGGGCAGCTCTTCGGTCTTTACTGAGGAAATCCGCAAGCTTGCGAGCTACGAAGACAGAAGTGGATGATGAAGGTATTATTCTGATTATCCTTGCAACAATTACGGGCAAATACTTCGGATAGCTAGAGAAGTAACTGCTGCATTTGGTTTTCAGGGACACAAACAAATAGTTTGGTGGTAAGTTTATCTATGTGAGCAAATCAAGCACACGTTTTGAGTCTTTCACGGGGTAACTTACAACCAGCAAAATCCCCGGAAGAGAAGAGAGGGAAAAAGAACCCATTGTATAGTTCATTTTTCTTCTTTTTTCGACGCTAATTGATGAAGAGTATACGGCTCCTGAACCGCCGAATGATGATGTATTATTTACTGAGGAGCATTGCTGAAAGAATGAATTACAGTGGGAAAATTGGAGATTGTGGTTGAAGCTTACAAGACAAGAATTTTGAGGAAGTCGATTCTTCAGGCTCTGCTTAAACGGTTGCGTTTTGAGGTGTATAATATTATTTCAGATGTAAATTAAATAATCAAAGCTATTGAATATTTATTTAAAATATATCAGTACCTAAGTTATATTTATTAAAATATATATTCAACATATCATTTAATTCAAAAGGTTTATGTTATTTAACTTCAATAAGTATAAATATATTTATTTGTGCTAACAACAACTCATCGAACATGTAGTAAAATTATTTTTTGGATGCCATACTTTTTAATTCAAAATGCTAACGTCCATGCAATTCGTGCATAAATAAAAATAATTCTACTATGAACTCAATAGAATTCTACTATTATCTTCATTACTACATACTAGAGATACGATTAGAATGAATCAAGATATTCTAACTCATTTCTTTCCATGTTTATGATAATTCTGAAAACAAGGACGCTAATTACAGCGCTTTGCAAGAGTCGCATACATATGATGCTGTCATTACCCAACATAGGTTTCCCAGAAATTGAAGAGCAAACTACTCTCAAGAAACAAAGAAGAGAAGCAGCTTCAGTATTCGGCAGAAAGTCGGCAAAAGATTCAAGTGATTGAAGACGAATCCTTCATCGAGCCTTCCCCCGATGAAAAACTCGTCATGAGCATATTCATATTCGTATTCCTACATGCATTTCTACAAGTATTCAGAATGACCATTAAAATACTAAATATATTATGTAAACACTAAAATATGCAATGCCATAAGAAGAACATTTCTCTTTCATGTTTGTTTCATCACTATCTAAATTCATTCACACATATCAATCACGTCATTATCGTAATACTGGTACATATTTATTTTAATATTTGAATCTCTAACGACTAACTGCGTGAATAACTACATCAAATATTTCTCACAAGTCTGCCCCTTGTAACAACAGGTTTGCCACTTGATCCCACGTTCATCGTGCTTAAATCTTAAGAAAATAGCTAGTCATCGCAACATTGCCATCAAAATAAAACGTGTGAAAGAACAACTTGATGTGATTTTGAAGGAGAGAGATAAATATGATTTTCTTGAGAATAAGAGAACTAATCATTCTTTAGAGTTTAGATCTGAGTTACTACTTCTTTTGTTAAAGCAGATGACATTAAGGGTAGAGACATTGATAGGGATAATCTTGTAAGCAAGATCATAGCACATAGTACTAGCCTTAGTCAAGGAGATCATTTAGGGCCGATCCACGTTAGCTCTATAGGGGGGATGGGGGAAATAGAAAAACGACTCTTGCTCAATTAGTCTATAATGATAGTCGGGTACAAGATTGTTTTGCATTGAAAAATTTGGGTTTCTGTGTCCAACCCCTTGGATGAGGCTAAGATTGCCAAAGAGATATTGGAGCAAGTATACCAAAATGTTGCAAACGGATCACAAATGTTGCAAACGGATCACTATGTAAAAGATTCAGACTCTGTGAAAAAACCATGTCTTCACCAAATGCAAATTCACAATTATTTCTCATGCCAAACCTGAACAGAATAAAAACAAGTCAGAGCATACCTACCCTGTGCCTGTGGCATGTCTGTAAAGAATCGGAAGTGTAGCGAGACAGCTTCAAAGTGCTCCGGCTTCACAGTAGTACGAAGAGTTTTGATTTCTTCGCAAAAGAACATAGACGAACATCGGGCTTGTTTCTGTCTCTTCTTCGGATTTCTCTTTGCTTTTTTGACTTTCTGTACCACAGGCACTTCCCCCGGTATCTTAAATGAGTCATTTCTGCAGAGTCTAAATTGCACACATTTGGGCATAAATAACTAGCCACCAGAAAAAGACACACAGAACAGAAGAAACCAATGATCCCAATGAACAAATATTTTAACATCAACGTAAACAGAGGGCAAAAATATAGCAAAATCGAGCACAACATGCAAGCTTCTGTATACTTCGATCTTCCCCACCCAAATTCAGAGATCAAGATAACCCGAATTGGAGAAAATGCGAGTAACTGCATGAAAATGAGCTTGATGGAGAATGAAAATGCACTGTCAAAGGTATAACGAAAACGAGCTCTGATTAGCCATAGAAGAATCCAGCAGATAGACACAAAGAAAGTGAATCAATGATTCAAGCCCAAAAAGGGAAAGAAATAAGCAAGAGAATTAAGTAATGTCTAGTAGTCTTTGTGGGGTACGTTCTAAACTCCATAAACATGAAAGCAGCCTAAGGAGCCAGACTTACTCCACTTTCTTTAATATAAGCACTGGCGAGGAACTTCTTCAAATCCAAATGTCGAAGAAATAAGACAAAAACCAATGCTTTCATTAGGTAACTCATTATTATCCAATGTGAGGATTAACAAAAACAACATTTGCATCATTCCCAGTTGTGAGGAAATGAATGGATCTAAAGATAAAGAAATTAACAGAAATGTATGACATAACTAGAATAAAGTATTTGATAGCAATTCATGGGTTAAAATGTGAATTCTGTGCATTGCAAGATGCAATGTCCGTTGTTTCAAACAAGCTCAATAAACTATGAACACAATAAAGAGAACATGGTTGTTAATAGCTGAAAATTTCCGTCTCTCCTCAAATTAACCATATTATGAAGTGCAAGTTCCCCTTTTTCTAACAATCTCTATAACAGGGATGGGTTAAAGAGATCATAGCTATTAGCACAGAAATTCTCGTATCCACTAAAATTAACCGTATTAATGAAGTGAAAGTTCCATCAACCTCACAGCACACAACTACAGGGACATCTAACGAGGTAAATCGTAATCTAAAAACAGATCAAAATAACAAAGATCAAATCTTTTTTTACCAAGCATCTTCATGTGCGAATTGCTTAATTATATAATGCAGATTGGAAAGAACTCAACCCCACCTCGGAAAACATTATTGAACTTCGGCATTGCGCTTTGAGCTCCATTAGGGTTTGTATCAGCTGAAGATTCAAGAGCTGATTTCCTGAACTTTCCACATCTGCGACTAAGACTAATTTCCTTTTATTTTACATTGACCACTACAAATGTGATAAAGTGGACTTTAGGCCCTAAACAACATTGATTTGGACATTACATCCCATAAAAAGTTAAGAATTAGCACTTTAGCCCTTTTGTTTCGAGCACTCCACACCGGATTAATTTATTTTCCCTCTAAAGCATTTTACGTCTGCAAAAGCTTCATCATTTTTTCATATACATATTTTATGTGTTTCTCATTTTATATAGAAAGAATTCGTTCAGTTTAAATAATATAATAACGTTAAAGAATTTTTGATGTAAATGTAATGTATGTTGAAAAAATCAATGTTGGAAAGAATTCTTATTGTAACCTCTACCTTTATATTATGATCTATGTTGCACGGATACGGACACGACACGACATTACACGGACACGGCAACACGGATTTTTTTGTGAAATTTCCACGTGAGTGTCCGACACGACACGATACGGCAAACTGATATTTTTAAAAGTGTCGGTGCATTAGAGATTATGATGCATAAATATAAATATAAGGATATATAAATACGATAATATTGATTTTTTAAAATAAAATTTACCACATAATAAATATTCCACACAACACAATGCTATGTGTATGTGTATGTTGGTTTTATAATTCTTTAGGAGCGTTTACCCTCATGGTTATAATGGTTTGATTATGAGTAACTTAGTTTGATATATAAATATATAAATACGACACAATGCTATGTATATGTTGGTTTTATAATTTTTGGTAGCGTTTACCCTCGTAGTTATTGTTTGTATTAAAAATTCGCATTTATTGATATTTGGTAAACACAATATAAATAGTACAAATATTTGAGAATTTGAATATCAAAGTGGATCTTCGATCTTCAATTTGATCCTTTAATTTTTCCTTTAAATTTAAAGTTGTAAAAATCTTCAAACGCTCCTTGATGGATTTGGTGGTTTGATCTTCTTCAACTTCAAATTTAGCTTCAATAATGTCAATCCGTAGGTCTTTTGACTTGTTTACGAATCAAACGCCAGATTTTGGAGAATTCCGCCAAGAACGCCTTTTAACTCATCAGTAACTTCGTGGATTTAGCTTGAATATAACGCTGATTCGACGTTATAACGCCTAAATTGTGGTTCGGACGCCTTGATTTGATAACTTCGGGGAAGAACGCCTTTGAACGTCTTAAAACTCCGTCTTGAACTTGTAGAGAGAACTTTAGCCTTCTTCTCCTCCTTAGTTTCTTGTATTTGTGTTGTCTGTTGACATCTACATCTTGACTATTTGATATCTTTGTCTTGATTTGTTGTGTTGAATCAAAAACCCTATATCCCTTTTATGTAGGTGTGGGGTTCAAGAGTTAGAGTTCAACTCAAATTTATTTAATAATTATCTCTTGTATTTTTTTAAAGAGATAATATCAAATAAAATCACATAGATATTTATCTCTTTAATATTTTTTTATTTTTAAAGAGATAATATCATACAAGACTTGAATGTGATTGGTCGGTGTGACGCAATTAGCCACGTGGCGCCACATGATTTGTCTTGACTCCTTTAAACTGCAAGACTCAATTTAATTGGTTGAAACACCTCACTTTGACACGTGTCATCATTTGATTTGTGGATAAAATAAACATTACAATATTAATTAATTTAACTATTTAACTTTGAAATTAAATTTAGGATAATTTTAAAAATATTAAATAGTAAATTAAATTAATAAACTAAGTTTATTTATTTGTCTACAAATGCCCCCACTTCAAGGCTTGGCACAGAACATACCAAGTAGTCGTGCAAAGACGAGACTTGAAGTACTCAAATTTATTGGACATAACTTTTTTTTTTAAGATGTGACTGAGCTTGAAGTTTAATTCAAATTGCCTACGTACCCCCTTAAGAGGATCAAGCCATGACGTAGTTCAATTTCTTTTCAATTTTTTTTTCAAACTTGTTGACATTTTATACTCGTATCAGGGAGTAAACAGTACTTGAACTTGATTTTAAACAGTTTATAGTTTATACTCGTCAAGGAGTACTGCACCTGACTTTGATTTTAAATAGTTTATACTCGTATTAAGGAGTAAATTTGCATTTGATTTTAAATAGTTTATACTCGTGTCAAGGAGTATTGCACTTGATTTGATTTTAAACAGTTTATACTCGTGTTAAGAGTAAATTTGCATTTGATTTTAAAAAATTTATACTCGTGTCAAGGAGTATTTTGAATTTGATTTAAACAGTTTATACTCATGTTAAGGAGTAAATTTTGAATTTGATTTAAAAAGTTTATACTCATGTTAAGGAGTATATTTGACAGTTTACACTCTTATCGATGAGTATTTTGAATTTAGATTTGTTGATAGTTTATACTCTTATCAAGGAGCCTTGATTTGAATTTGCAGATAGTTTATGCTCGTATTAAGAAGCCTTGATTTGAATTTGTAGATAGTTTATGCTTGTATCAATAAAAGTAGACACTCTTATTGATGACATAAAGAAACCATCCTCTTGCCCCCAACATGTTTAGGTTGCATGGCGTAGCTCCTTTTTATAACTTGATATTTGAATTTTGGAGAGCTGGAGCAATGTCTTTTGATCTTCAATTGAACTTCGAGCTCGATTTGCTAAGGTAAGAGATGACAGGTAAGATTTGTCCCACAGGGCGTGTCAATCTGTTTGCATTAAAAATTCGCGTTTATTGATAATTGGTACAATATAAATAGTACAAATATTTGTGAATTTGAATATCAAAGTGGGTCTTCGATCTTCAGCTTGATCCTCTGATTCTTCCTTCAAATTTAAAGTTGTAAAAATCTTCAAAGGCTCCATGATGGATTTGGTGGTTTGATCTTCTTCAACTTCAAATTTAGCTTCAATAATGTCAATTCGTAGGTCTTTTGACTTGTTTACGAATCAAACGCCAGATTAACGTCTTTTAACTCATCGGTAACTCTGTGAATTTAGCTTGAATATAACGCCGATTCGCCGGTATAGCGACTGAATTGCGGATCGAACGCCTTGATTTGATAACTTCGGGGAAGAACGTCTTAGAACTCCGTCTTGAACTTGTAGAAAGAACTTTAGCCTTCTTCTTCTCATGTCTTCGTCTTGATTTGTTGTGTTGAATGAACAACCTCATGACCCTATATAGGTGTGAGATTCAAGAATTAGAGTTCAACTCAAATTTATTTAATAATTATCTCTTGTATTTTTATAAAGAGATAATACCAAATAAAATCACATGGATATTTATCTCTTTAATATTTTTTTATTTTTAAAGAGATAATTTCATACAAGACTTGAATTTGATTGGTCGGTGTGACGCAATACGCCACGTGTCGCCACATAATTTGGCTTGACTCCTTTTAAACTGCAAAACTCAATTTAATTGGTTGAAACAGGTCACTTTGACAACTGCCATTATTTGATTTGTAGATAAAATAAACATTACAATATTAATTAATTTAATTATTTAACTTTGAAATTAAATTTAGGATAATTTCAAAAATATTAAATAGTAAATTAAATTAATAAGCTAAAGTTTATTTATTTGTCTACAATTATAATAGTTTGATTATGAGTAACTTAGTTAAACTTTCTGAATGAATTTTTTTAAGATTTATCTTAATTAGCTAAATATGTTGGTTTGTTTAACAACTCGTATATACACACAAGTTTGGAATAAAAAAATATTTCATTCTAAACATCGATAATAACTAATATCATGTGGAAGAAAATGAATGATTAATACCTTATAAATTATACCACGCGATGAACGTAAAAATGTTCATTTTATTCCCCGGCCCCCTCATTCATGCATACCAACTATATCGTAGAAAAAATTAGAGCGTTTTTTTTTCACACACAAACTATGTCATAATTCTAATTCGATATACAAAAGTTAATAAAATAAGGCAAAATTGCAAGATTCGTCCTGTAAGTTTCAACTTTTCGGACTTTAGTCCTCTTCGATTTCATTTTTTTAATTTTGTCCGGTAATTTTAAAATTTTCGCAAAATTGGTCCGATTTCGACCCGAATTATGCAAAATCCCTAATTTTTGTTGACGTGGCATGATTTCGGGCCCAAATTAAATTTTTTTTTTGCAAACTCATTAATAAAGCTTACATGGCTGTGCACACAGATGGTTGAGGTGTCAATTGAAAAATAAAATATAAAAAGACATATATCTATCAAATTAAAAAAAATGCCTATAAAGAAAATTAAAAAAAATAAAAGCTCATCTTCTTCTCCGGCTAGGAGGCCGCGGCCCACCAGCACCACCAACAACCAATTCATCTTCACCGCCGCCCCGCCCCAACCCGCTTCCACCCCCCACCACCATCTCGCCAGATCTAGTTCCGATCTCTGTCCTTGTCTCTCTCATCCCCTGCCTCTCCAAGTCCCGCTGCCTCGACGAGAAGACCCAAGGTAATTTTTCTCATTACAACAATTACCTTTATGAATCTAAAGAAAAATTGAAAGAACTCCCGTCTCCCACCGCAACCCAGCCATCTCCGCAGTCGTGGTGGGGACATCTTGAAGGGGGTTTCTTTAATTAATTTATGGGAGTTCTTGTTTTTGGTGTTGGGAGCAAAGAAGATGGCTGGGGAATGGTGTTTTGCGGCCGCCGCCGGCAACCGTGTTTGTGCCGGAGGTGAACGATAACTCGAAGAAGATACAAGAGGGGGCCCAAAATGACTATATTTACAGACATTTACCCAGCCAGAAACTGGCAAAGGAACTCATCTTTATAAACTCAAAAGGACTCAAGTACTTCAACCACAAATATGCAAGGAGAATTCAGCTTCCACCTGCATTCGCTGAAGTTTAGATCTAACTCAGAAGATAACACAGAGTATTGAGAAACTCCTTGAAACAGTTAGCTTTGGTAGTGGAAGTGGAGACCCTTCTCTTGATTGTTTTGTAGGATTCCTGTTTGTTGGTGATATTTTTCGATTTCTGTTGCCTAGTGGAGCAGAGTGTTCAAGAGCCTGGACATATTTTACTGGCTTTGTTGAACAGAAAGAATCGGGTGGCCTGGGGAGGGAGACGAGAGTTTTTTTTTTCATTTTTGTTTTGATTTTATTTTATATTTTATTTTCAATTTAATATATATACTGATATACATTACATAGAGTCTGATTTATTGTTTATATTTATTTAATTACAATAAAACTAATATTATATTTATTTTTATATAAAATATTGTATAATAATGCTATGCTTTGTTGGAATTTCTTTTTTTTTTTTGTATTATTTTTTAACACAATTATTGAGATATTACACAGTCATTCGCCAAGTCATCTACATGTCAGCGAAATTGGCCCGAATTAGTGATACGTGGACCAATTTGGGGATTTTGCATAATTCGGGCCAAAATCGGACCAATTTTGCGAAAATTTTAAAATTACCGGACAAAATTGAAAAAATGAAATCGAAGAGGACTAAAGTCCGAAAAGTTGAAACTTACGGGACGAATCTTGCAATTTTGCTATAAAATAAACTAAAATTGACACATCACGCATTCAATATTAGGATTAGTATAGGAAGGAATACTACGATCAAATTCAACTCAAAATAGACACTGCTTTCTTGTAGATCCTACTTAGAAAGTTCGATCCCAAAAGCCAGATTTTTATGTTGTTGTGTTTCATTTCATGTTTTACTCACTTATATACACTGTATGTAATGTTGGAAGGTTAAGATTAGGAGAGGAAAATAATCGCGATCCGACAAAAAATCCAAAAAATATGTGACCTAATATCATTTATATCTACCAATACAAGACTTCAGCAAGCTAGCATATATTCAAAGTGTAAACGAAACCCAAGCCATCAAGGAATAAAGCAAGGTCTGAGTGCGTCCATCGAGTAAGGTATAGCTTTAAATTTGTAAAGTTGTGTCAAGAAAAGAACCAATTCAATCCTTTAAAACCCAGTAAAGTAGCAATATACTTAGCTTGTGTGGTCTGTACAAGCCTTGTTTGTTCGTCTATTTATATCTCTGAGTTAGTATTGATTAATACCACCAGAAAGAATCCCTAAGCATACAAACACACACACACACACAACCAAAAACACAGCTAGTTATCATGGCAGATGCAATTGTTTCTGCTGTCGCACAGCGGCTTACGGACATGGTGGTGGAGCAGATCCGCGAAGAAGTAAGCATGGTGAGAGGTGTGAAGAAGGAGGTCCGAAATCTTTCCAAAGAACTAAAGAATGTCCGTAAGCTGTTGGACGATGCAGAGAGGAAGGGGTGTATGAGTGAAAGCATCAGAGGTTGGTTGAGAAGGCTCGAAAATGCAACCTACGAAATGGACGACGTCTTGGATGAGTGGAACTTCGCTCTCATCAAGTTTCGGATGCAGCAAGCGGATGCTCCTCCCCAGGAGACGAAGGTATGTCCCTTCATCCCATACCATTTATGAAACTACAGCTTGATTTTATTTTGAATGAGGGAGATCATAGCTGCACTTTTTCAATGAATTCTTCGCCAACTAATCCACCTTCGTGTTTCACCAACGGCATGGTTATTGGTTAGTATACATGAATGATCTGAGATTAACTTCCTAAAAAACTAAAAGGTACGGTGGAGATTAACTTCCAAAAAGATAATATTGCATAACTAAAGTTATAGTATTACTATAATGAGTATGTCCAAGAAATACAGAAAGGAATGAATTAAAATTGTTTTGATTTAAGCTATTCATTCTTATTGATAAAAGGTAAAATATCTTTGGTTCAAGACCAAAATAGTTCTCATATAAAATAACAATTTAAAATTTAAATTTAAATTATAATATATATTTGTATTTAAGTAATATATTTTTGTTATATTGTTGTCAAATATGTAACAACTATACGTACAAAAAAAAAAAATGTAACAACTATATGTATATGAATACGATACATCTGACATGTTTTAATTTGTATACCAATATATATATATATTCATGCATTTGGTGTAAAATACATACTATTAAGTTTTTTTTGTATTTATGCACGAATTTCCTATATTATATAAATTATACCATCTAAAAAGTAGTTTTAATAAATGTATTCAAGTGTTTTGTTGTTCGGACTTCGGACAAATGGATAAATATTATAAATTTTATTTATAAAGTTATATGCTTGATATATATTTTAAATAAATATAATTTAGGCATAACTGCATTGTATAAATTTAAAATTTTTCTATATGAAATAGTCTTGCCCTCTTTGTTTTTTAATTACACATTAGTGAGCGCCCAAAACAAGATATTTTTTTAGGGTAGTAAGTTTGCAGTTCTATTACTTCACGATATGATTGGTATGCAACTGTTGAGATAGGAATGTGATCCAATGATTTAATCGATGTAATTTATGAGATAGGGAATGTAATGAATGATTTAATTAATATAATTTATTATTATATATATATGTATATCAGATTAGTAATTCTCCACACTCTCATGATATTAGCCATTTTCAGTATTTGAAAATGAACTGTTTCTTTGTTATTTTATTACAATTTTTTCGCAGTATAAATTAAATAAACTGAACTGTTGAATATTTATTAAATTTTATAAAATATCTATGTGGTTGCTGAGAAACGTAATTAAGTTTCCCCCTTTTTGTCTTAATAATTGATTTTTCTCTCAAAATATGGCAAAATTGGTTGATTAGAGTGAAAGACTTCATAGTAAAAGTACTCTCTCCAGGAGCTGTTAGCAAGTCAATGACAAGCAAGTGAAGCAGATTACTGAGTTATCTGTTCACGTCAGTTGGCCATAGTCATGGGAGTAAATTGCCGAAAGCTACCTCGTGTTAGGCGAAAAGAACAAAAAAAACCCCGTCATATGGAATATTATCCAAAGAACCCTGTGTTTTCTAAAATTTTGCAAAAAAAAACCCTGAGCGCGTTGTATGGCCCTCACGCGCGTTGATTGCGTGTAGGAATGTGTTTTTTTGGGATAAAATGTCTATAATGCCCTTAATGAGTTAACTGTATAAAACCCCCTGTGTTTGTCCCAATTTGCAAAAAAAAAAACCCTATGTTACAAAAATTAATCCAAAAAACCTTATGTTATTTAATTTTTTGCACATCACCCCCTCATTTCTTTGGTCAACTGTTAAAAAAACCTTATGGAGTAAGGGTATTTTAGGGTTAAAAGATTTAATAGTTGACCAAATGGAATAAGGGGGCCGTGTGCAAAAAATAAAATAACTTAAGGTTTTTTTAACTAATTTTTATAACAGAGGGTTTTTTTTACAATTTGGAACAAATACAGGGGGTTTGGTGCAGTTAACTCCATAGTCATGGCTTAAGTCATTTTCAACACTTTTCAGTTTTTTATTTATTTATTTCTTTTAATCCTTAAACCACCTGTTTCATTAAACAATTTAAGTTCTAATTAGGCATCTACAATTAGGCACCGGATCTTCTGCTCCATTTATGTGCTTCACCTCACACTCCATTTATCGGATGAGTGACACGTGTAAGATTTTACCAGATTTTCTAATAGATAGAATTATGATATTCTCAATAAAAGGAAAACAAATCTTTATATATCTAATATTTAAAAAAAAGTAAAATTTATATATCCAATAAATTAAAAAACAACTCCCACTTTTTTGAAAATATTTTTTAATATTCAAAATAAAAACATTAATATTAAATATCACTTTTTTGGAAATACTTTTTAATATTCAAAATAAAAACATTAATATTAAATATATCGTATAATATTCAAACTTTCCATATATAAAATATAATTAATAATAAATATAACAACTTTGAATATTAGTTTAATATTTTTACTTTAAATATCATAAAATATTTTTAAGTTTGAATATTGTAAATATATTTAATATTAATATTTTGTCGCTTAAAAATAAAATTTTTGAAAAGACAACACTAATTTAATATTTCATAGTGTCGTATAATTTAATATTTTTACTTTAAATATTAAAAAATATTTTTAAGTTTGAATATTGTAAATATATTTAATATTAATATTTTTAACTTAAAAATAAAAATTTTATAACTTAAAACTAAAAATTTAAAAAAAACAACACTAATTTTACTCTGAATATTAAAAAATATTTCCAAAAAAGTGGGATTTGTTTTTTAATTTATTGGATATATAAATTTTACTTTTTTTTTTTTTAATATTAGATATATAAAGATTTGTTTTTCTTTTATTGATAATACCATAATTCTATCTATTGGAAAATCTGGTAAAATTTTACACATGTCACTCATCCGATATGTGGAGTATGAGATGAAGCACATAAATGAAGCAGAAGATCCGGTGCCCTACAATTAAGCTCAAATCAACGTTAAAGTAGGAGAATAAAATACAACAAATGTGTATAATTGACCTGCTGATCTGTGCCTAAGTTGTATATAACTAAAATATAAATTCAATATATTATTCCGTTCATAAAGTTCATATTATTTATCATATACATGAGTAATTTATTTATTTGTGCTTACAACTCACCAGAATACCATTTTAAATTTTTCTTAGATGTTATACTTTTTATTCAAAATAGTACCGTGCGTGTAATTTGTGCATTAAAAAATAAAATAAAATAAAATAAATGCATAATATAAATTAAAATTCGTAGCATGAATAATCATATTTATAAATCCATTTACACAAAATATTCAACATCAATATATAATACTATACTATTTAAAAACAAAAAGAAAAATTATTACTTATATTAAATTTTAACATGGAATTTATTTTTGTTATGAACTCAATATATTTTTGCTTTTATCATCGTTATTATCTAACACAGATATGATTAGAATAAACCAAGATAATTTTAATTCATTCCTTTTTGTATATCTTGAAAACGAATGGTCATAGCAATGCCATAAAAGTAACATTCTTTTTACAAGTTCATTTCATTAATACGACTTGAATTCATTCCAATGTACTAACCGTGTCGTTATTGGAATGCATCTATGTACTAAATTTGAATATTGTGATCTCTAACAATTGTGTGAATAATTAAATTCAATATTTCCAACAGGTCTGCTCCTTCATCCCACATTCATCGTGCTTCGATTTTAAGAAAATAGCTACTCGTCGTGATATTGCCCTGAAAATAAAACATGTGAAAGCACAACTTGATGTAATTTTGAAGGAGAAAAATAAATATGATTTTCTTGAGAATCAGAGAACCGATCACTCTTTAGAGCGAGCTACCACGTCTTTCGTTGAAATAGATGACATTAGGGGAAGAGACATTGATAGGGATAATCTCGTGAGCAAGATCATATCACATAGTTTTATCCCCAGTCAAGGTGATCAATTAGGGTCGTTCCATATTAGCTCTATAGTGGGGACGGGGGGAATTGGGAAAACGACTCTTGCTCAACTAGTCTATAACGATCGTCGGGTAAAAGATTGTTTTACATTAAGAATTTGGATTTGTGTTTCCGATTCCTTTGACAAAGCTATGATAGCCAGAGAGATTATTAGGAAGGCGGGAGGG
This sequence comes from Lantana camara, assembly GCA_037501455.1. Lineage (NCBI taxonomy): Eukaryota > Viridiplantae > Streptophyta > Magnoliopsida > Lamiales > Verbenaceae > Lantana > Lantana camara. Next base: position 77,925,991 of record CM074865.1, read on the forward strand.
AGTGCCCCGAGTACTGATTCGTTGGATGGTCTTCTAGAACTTGTACAAGAATCTATTTCAGGAAAGAAGTTTTTTCTTATCCTAGATGACGTTTGGAACGGCGATGATGCCAAATGGGGGTCTTTGAAAACCTCTCTTAAATGTAGATGTGTGGCAGGGAGCAGAATTTTGGTGACCACGAGGAGCGAAATTGTAGCAAAAGATATAGGAACCAATGAGAATGAGATCCACCGTTTAGGACAACTCTCTGATGACGAGTGTTGGTCATTATTGAGTCATGTAGCCTTTTTCGGAAGAAGTGAAGGGATAGAAAAAGGATTCGTAGATATCGGCCGGGGAATAGCTCAAAAGTGCAAGGGCTTGCCACTCGCCGTGAAAACTTTGGGAAGTCTCCTTCGCTTTAAGAATACTATGGAAGAGTGGAAGGATATATTGCATAGTGAAATGTGGCGATTGGAAAGAACGAAAGTGAACCTTTTCCCTTATTTGCTTTTGAGCTATAATGATTTGTCGCCAGTACAAAAGCGTTGTTTCTCATATTGTGCCGTATTTCCTAAAGATCATCTAGTAAAGGTGGACGATCTAATAAGGAAGTGGATGGCACTTGGTTATCTAAGCTCCGACGGGGGTAATGCAAGTGAGTTGGAACTTAGAGGGCGAGAGTATTTTGATAGTTTAGCTAACCGTTGTCTATTTCAAAACTTTCAAAAAAATGAAGATGTCATAGTGAATTGCAAAATGCATGACGTAGTTCATGATTTTGCCCAATATCTTAGGGAGGAGGACTTGAACAACAGTGAGGAGGCAAAGGGTTGCAAAATATGTAGCACTTTAGTTTCCCGGGTCAAAGTTTACCGTAGTGTACTTTTAATTGGGGATAAAGGGTCTGATCTACATGTTTGTGATTGCCTTGCACCTATGAGGGTGTTAGATTGTCGAAGGTTTCGAGATATATCTATGGAAATAGAAAAATTTATTCACCTGAGGAGCTTGATTTTGCAAAATGGAAATGTCAATGAAAATAACATTAGAACCATTTGTATGCTCTATAACTTGCAAAGTTTGGCATTGAGAGATTGTGGTGTAAGAGAGATTCCGAGCGAAATTGGGAATTTGAGTCAATTGAGACACTTATATTTGAGTAAAAATGAAGAGTTAAAGGAGTTGCCGGAGAGGATAAGGGATTTGCATGAATTGAGAAGCTTGGATGTTAGTCATTGTGGTTTAAAAGAGATTCCAAGCGAAATTGGGAATTTGAGTCAATTGAGACACTTGGATTTGAGTAAAAATGGAGGGTTAAAGCAGTTACCGAAGAGCATTAGCAATTTGCATGAACTGAGAAGCTTGGATGTTAATTACTGCGCGAGATACTTTGAATTTCCTCAAGGGATCGATGGGCTCATAAACCTCAAACACCTTCTGGTTCCACCAGTTAATTGGTCTCAGTGTCCTCTCAAGTATCCTCAAGGACTAGCCAAGTTAACTAGTCTGCAAACACTGTACGAATTCCATGGAGGAGGTGATTGGAATAAATTGGGATTGTTGAACAAGTTGAACCGACTTAGTGGATCTCTGCTTTTGAGAATCAAATCAGTCGAAGATGATGATGATATTGTTGAGCAGGCACTAGAAGTGGAATTGAAAAAGAAGGCGCTTCTTCGGGAGCTAAAAATAGAATTTGTTAATTGGATGTATAAGGAGAATAAGGAAGAAGAGATGAGCATCATGAGGAGAAGGTTTGATGTAATGGATGCTCTCCAGCCACCCCCAAATCTGCAATCTCTCATAATTAGAAGCTATATGGGCTCCAGATTTCCAGAATGGATCGCTTCGCCTTCGTTCCACCAATTGAGAGAAATATCGCTAGAAAGTCCTTCGTGTTTGTCTTTGCCGCATCTAGGAAAACTGCCCTGCCTCGAAGAGCTTTGGATATATGAATTCAAGAAAGTAGAATTAGTGGGACGGGAATTCTTGGGAATATCATCATCATCATCATCATCTTCTTCTTCTTCCATTGGATTTCCAAAGTTGAAGAAACTGGTATTCTCTTCTTTTCCCAAGTGGAAGGAGTGGGAGGACATAACGAAAGAAGAAGAAGAGTCTGCCACTGTGTCTGTGATGCCATCTCTGATTCACTTGGAGATCGGCGATTGCCGTAATTTGAAGAAGCTACCACATCGCTTGCTTCGTAAGGCATCGTCGCTGCAGAAGTTGACCATTGAATATGGTTGCAAATTACTGGACGAATCTTACAAGAAGAAGGGTGGTCCGTTAAATAAATTCATTTCCCACATTCCAAATGTTATATTTTATTAGTGATGGTTCCCACCGCCATGCACCTCTTCTATTTCTATGAGAACACAAATGCCTCAATTTTCTGTTCTACCGCAATAAAGAAGATTTGTATTAATTAGTTTTTGTCATTGAAGGAACAGGGTCACTCTTTTATTTTCTTTAATTACTTTTTAAATTAAACATTTTCGTCTCCCGTTAATCCTTTTCTTATGTAACCTGTCAAAATAATGTCGAGACGTATATTTTTAATTTAGATTGCTATTATAATCAGGTCTCTACTATTCTCAATTTAATGGGAAGGAAAACAAAAGGAAATTTACTAATATTGGTACTTTGTTGGTTATATTTAAGTTAATTTAGGGTAACTAACGAGCCTAATTTTAGTTTTTATTATTTTTCCAAATACGAGCCTAATTAGTCTTGTTAATTGAGCAAAGCCTATCATAAGAAATTATAAGACATGGAAGTACCAACAAATTAATTTCAACGCATTTCTAGAAAGATTTTTTACATCTAAACCCCCTTAAATATTGTCTCATTACAACTCACAACCACTTAAATGAAAATATTACAAAATCAGTCCTTAAGAGTTTAAAAATCATAAACTGTCCGATTCTGATAAGGGAAAAATCGGGAAACATGACTAAGCACCACGTGTCCTCGCCACGTGGCAGGGTCAAGCCAGGTCACCCACTGTATATGACCCAGGGCTTGCTGCTCCCTCGAGCGAACACTTAGTTCCCAAGAGAGCGGCCGTATGCTAGGTGATGGGAGAACTTCGACCCAGAGTCTCCTCCGACCGAGGGGCGCTCGACCCAGGCGTCAAGTCGACCCAAACACTACAGTCCAGCCGCATTCAATGCAAGCACCACCTACCGCAGACCATATTAATTGCGGCCACGCCAAGTACTGGGTACACAGATTTGAGGAAAATATACCAGATCTGGTGATTTAGTTACGTGATTCTTGAATTTTTATACAACATTTCAAAAAAATGGAGAGTAAAGAGGAAGTTTGATTTTCATTTGGGGAGTTCAGAGGAATACTTTTTAAAATGGGGAGTAAAGAGGAATTTGAATTTCTATATGGAAATTTTTCGAGAATTCCCCGTACTATAAATACAAATAACAATAAACAAGAATATAAAAACATTCACCAAAAAGTAAATAAATAAGTAAGACTCAAACCGCCATTATTCGATAAATAGAAACTCATTTGCAATTTTCCTAATTTTCTTTTGGACAATTTCCGAAAAATCCCCACATGTAAACTCAAATCCCTTTTTATTCCCCACTTTCAAAAATATTCCTCTGAACTCCCCAGATGAAAATCAAATTTCTTTTTTATTCCCTATTTTTTAAAATATTGTATAAAAACTCGAAAATCGCGTACCCAAATCCTCAAATCACGTAACTAAATCCCCAAATAATATATTTGCCCCCAAATATATCATTTGAGAATTTAGTTACGTGATTTGGGGATTTGAGTACGCGATTCTTGAGTTTTTATACAATAATAGGGAGTTAAAGGAAATTTAGTCTATCATCTGAGGAGAAAACGAGAACTTTTTTAAAAGTAAAAAATTAAAGGGAATTTTTTCTAATTTATGGGTACTATTTTTGTTTGTATATATTTTATGGTAAATTGCTAATCTAATAATCTTGCTTGCTTATACCCTGTGCTGTTCGCTGTTCTTCGCTTCCTAAGCTTCCTATGCCTAAAACCCTTCCCTCTGACAGACTGCCTCAAATTCTCAATTTCCCGCCCATAAAGTTGCCGACCTCTGGCCGCCGCATGGACTCCGTCGTCAACTCTCCGCTCGAAGAAATAAGCCATGAAACGGCGGAGGAACTTCATCCGTCTGTTTCTCGGTGAGCTTAAAATTTTAGCTTGTGGAACACAACAGCTAGCTATTGTGATTTGTATGATTTGTTATGGTTTTGTTGTTTATCGGACATTGTGCATGTTTAATTAAGTATTGATTGTTGTGGAATGATGAGGATTAAGTTTTCATGCTTTGCTGATTGGTCTTTTAAAAGAGAGAATCAACGCGTTTGATTTGAATTTCTTCTTTATGCAAGTTGTTTAATTTTCCTTGGTGTTCTTTATGCAAGTTGTTTAATTTTCCCATTTCAGTTTTGAATTTATGATTAGAAAAGTGTAGTGACTGTTGTCTATTACTGTCTTCAGGACGAATGGAAATGCACCTTAAACCCAGTGGAGTATTGTTGAAGCTCCCTCTAATGGGAGAATACAATCCTCAAATGGCTCGGGCAGACGTGATCCAGTAGACACAGCTGATCCTTTGTTAGGAAAAAATAATAAAATAAGCTCGACTATTTTTCCCATCCCCCGGACCGCTTTCAAACAGAAAATAACAGAGAAATTAAAGAGAATGACAACACAACAATTTAACGTGGAAAACTCACCAATTGGAGAAAAACCACGGGCCACCCAAAAAAATATTCACTATATGGAATTATTACACCATACAATACACAATATTTTTCTCACCCCTTAGTTCCTAAAATACTATACTCAAAGAGATCTCCAAGAGAACAATCTCTAAACCTCTCTAATAGTAAACAAGAAAATAAATATTTTTCTTGTTGTGGTGCATTTAAAACATTGAAGGAGGTAGAGTATTTATACAACTCTCAACCTCCTCCCAAACACTAAACTTCCAATGTGGGATAGTCTCCTTTGTTGATTTTTCTTTCTTCAAAAACAACCTCAACAAATCTCCACCTTTTGAAGAGAAGAAAATACAATCCGTTGGCCCTTTATAGTTGTCCAGCTACACATAACAAAATCAGTTCTCCACCTGACTTTAAACTCGGCCAACCATGTGTAACTGCAACTTTCACATTGTCTGCTAACGATAATCATTTCTTCCTCCTTCAAAATCCAGCTTCAACAAATCTCCACCTTTTGAAGAGAAGAAAATGCAACCCGTTGACCTTTTATAGTTGTCCAGCTACACATAACAAAATCAGTTCTCCTACTGACTTTAAACTCGGTCAACCATGTGTAACTGCAACTTTCACATTGTCTACTACCGACAATCATAATTCTAAATTCAAAAATTATCATACCCCCACCATAAAGAGTACATCCACTCAGATTAAAAAAACCAATCTAAGAATTTTCACTTGAAATTACTTCCCAATTTCAAGAATTTCATATTCGGCACATGTCGAAAAACTTGCTAATAACTTATGGTGCAACCCTCTTGTTGATTTCTTGAGAGTTCATTAGCCATCGACATCCTTTCCACCACACACCTTGCATCACCTATCAACTAATGCCCATGTGCAAACTTGTGGACCAGCTACCAATCAAACATCCTCTTCCATGGCAACTCTAAAGGTAGCATTCATGCCATGAGGATCTTCATCTTCCTTACAAAGAGATATCATCCCTTTGCTCAAGGAGGACAACATTGACAGCAATTCCTTTGGAGCTTCCAGCCGAACTAGCCCCATCCCTGACTTGCTCTTGCCACAAGCCAAAATTAATTCTCTCATCAAATTTCTCAATCTCAAATCTTGTCCCCATCTTGCTTACCAGTACTAATAAATGAACAATAATAATGAAAAGTACCCACTAAATTAGTTCCCAGGAAAGAGAGGTGGATCACAACGGATACACTTAAATATCAAGTCTTTCCTAGCCAGAACCTCTTTAGACTGTACTTATTCCCAACTATTGCCAAATATACAAGTACCCCAAAGCAACTCCACCAGAATAACAAATTCCACCGGAATTGGACTCCACTTGCCACTCCACCAGAATAGCAACTCCACCGGAATCGAACTCCACTTGCTACTCCACCGGGACAAAACTTCTGCTTGAGAACAATAATTCTAATTCAGAAATTTTTTCTGATGTGGAAGATCAAACAAAGCTGCGACCACAGAGCATACTAAAATTTCAAAAGAATTATTCTACACCGAAGGCTCTGATACCACTTGTTAGGAAAAAATAATAAAATAAGCTCGACTATTTTTCCCATCCCCCCGGACCGCTTTCAAGCAAAAAATAACAGAGAAATTAAAGAGAATGACAACACAACAATTTAACGTGGAAAACTCCCCAATTGGAGAAAAACCACGGGTCATCCAAAAAAATATTCACTATATGAAATTATTACACCATACAATACACAATATTTTTCTCACACCCCTTGCTTCCTAAAATACTATACTCAAAGAGATCTCCAAGAGAACAATCTCTAAACCTCTCTAATAGTAAACAAGGAAATAAATATTTTTCTTGTTGTGGTGCATTTAAAACATTGAAGGAGGTAGAGTATTTATACAACTCTCAACCTCCTCCCAAACACTAAACTTCCAATGTGGGATAGCCTCCTTTGTTGATTTTTCTTTCTTCAAAAACAACTTCAACATCCTTATGATAATTCTGAGAACAATGGCAAGCACAGTATCTGTGTTCCAAGAGTTGAAGATACTAGTTACAGCGCTTTGCAAGAGTGGCATACGTATGATGCTGCCATTAGCAACACTGTGAAGTTGGGTTTCCGAGAAATTGAAGAGCAAAGTGCTCTCAAGAAACAAGAAGAGGAGCAGCTTCAGTGTTTGGATGAAAGTCAGCCAAAGATTCAAGTGATTGATGACGTTACGATTGTCGAGCCTTCCCCCGATGAAAATGGGAAATTTAATGATGAGCAGGATGTTGTTACCAATAGGAAGAGTAAGCAACGAGAAACTGAGGGGAAAAAGGAGAAAAAGTCTAGAAGAAGAGGGGGAAGGCTATAAAAAATAAGGATATTTTGAACTGTTACTCCAGTGAAAAGATAGAGAAGAAGGGACTGCAGTACTCAAGAGAGGAGATGGAGGCTCTGAGGTTTGAGGAATTGGAAGAACAAAAGAAGAAGTGGATCGAGGTCTACTGTGGGCTTGGGCAATTGGTGGCAGAGGAATATGTTGGACTGGTTCAAATCCAGTTGGATAAAACTCATCAGCAACTTAGTGGCCTGAGCATCAACTTTGATCCTCGGGTCCAGTTCTAGAAAACTGCTAACTTAGGTATGTCTCGTTTTTGCTTACTATTATCTGGTCACTTCAGTTGGGATTTTGTGCCTTAAATGAGAACTTTGCTTCTTTGTTTGTCAAAGAGATCATTTTTGTCTTTGGAGCGTTTTCTTGTTTTTACTATTGCTTGTAATTTGATATTCTTGATCTATGCAAAGTGTGGCAAACTTGTGATTTCGTTTTGCTCAATCATCTGTTTGAGTGTTCTTTTTATATGTAAGTATTTGACTGAATTACTCTACCTTTGGTCATAACAGTTGAAAAATCCCTGCAACCTGCAGATGATCAGTTTGAAAATTTGAGTTCCCAGATCCTGACGATGTTCATTCTAGTGGTGATGAAATAGGATGATCCGTTGTGGAAGGAGAGTGCAGCAAAGATGATGAGAGTGATGAAGATTACAGTAGCATTCAGAGGCCTGCCTTTGTAGTTTCAGGAGAACCTGATTTTGAGTCTGGGCCTCCACAAGACGGACTTGAATACCTTAGGCGTGTCAGGTACCCTATAATTTTCATGTCTCGTAGCAATCATGAAATCATATTCAATAATTTCTGAAAAATTGATGTTTCAAATTTATGGGACTTTGTCAAAATTTGTTCTTGGCAGACATTTTGCTGTGCAGTTCATCTCTCACATATTTACTTCCAAAAAAGATCAAGTGAAGCTCTACCACGAGCTTTATAAACTCATGAAATAGGTTGACAGGTTTCTGAGGATCATACTCTGGGTAATCGAATGTGCAAGTTTGCATTGAAAATGAGTTTTGACATGTAGTTACTTGAAATTTATTTTGCTTGTTTGTAAGCAAGTGAAGAGATTGAAAACCTTAGATGGTCCAACCTTGACTTCTGATACTATGCAAGAATTACGTTAAAGTGGTCTCTAAATTTGGTGGATTTATAAAGATATGATTAGTTGATCATAGTTTGTTTGGAGCTTCATCATAAAAGTTTCGAGAAGGTATGATGAGGCTTCTTACTACATGTCTTTCTTCTGAAAAACTTTGTGGTGATAATTATTCATGACCAATATTTTCAGTTTGAAATCTATGGGATATAATTCGGACAGTGCCTGTTTTGTAGATGGGAGGCTGCTAGAATTCCCAAGGTAGCTGTCGCCAAGGTTAATGATAAAATCAAAGAACAGACGGTCTATATGCCTCAAATTCCTGATATTGTGAAGTGCCCAGAGAACTTATTGCCACTCAAACAGTGGGGAGGATAGCTTTCTTGCTGATTTTGCAGAGCTGAGAAACGTAAGTTTTATTGGTTCTACCCTTCTTTTCGTATGCATGGCTTATCAGTTTGTACAAATATGCATTTCCTCAGAATGATCCCTTTACATGCATGTTTTAGTCTCTCAAGTCACACCAAAAGTGGTGTAACAAACTGAACAAAAGTTATTGAAATAACATGTGAAGAGTTCAAAACTGTTGTGAACATCTATCTGGAAAATGGAATAAAACTACCATATATGAACACCAGAGTATATGCTCTCTTAAAGCTTTTCAATCAGAATGGCGATTTCTTTACATTTTTTGCATCAGCGATGACAGATTAGCAATAAAGTTGCCTAATACATACCCAAAAATTAGAAATGAGAAAAGTATTACTAAAGTTGCATATAAAATTAGTATTCAGAGGAACTACTAAAGATAAAGACATAGGAAGTTTGCTCATGTGATGATATATTTTCTTTCAGGCTTTTAAGCAGCTGGGTCTCGAGGGGTCCAGTCCAACAAGTTCAATCAAATTGCATGAAAAAGATATTTTGTCTACGATGCTTGAAGATAACAACTCCGAGACAATCTCCAGCTCAATACCTCCAGATGATTCGTGCTCCTCAGAAGCTTCCTGCAAAAGTTCTATCATCGCAACCGACACTCCCAACCCTTTCGACAATATTGAAAACTAAAGGCGTGCTGATTGCATCACGATTCAAGTAGTTGCTATTTTATGATAACACTAATTTCTTTTTCTTATAAGATTTATCACGTTATAAATTTATTACGTAATAAATATCCGATAAGAGATAAAGCTAAATAAATAATTTTTTAAAATTGTACGTGCATATTATAACGTGTAGGCCGGTTTTATAGTTCTTTAGGTGCAGCTGCCTCATGGTTGTAATACTTTGATTAGGTGTAATTTAGTTAAACTTGTAGAATGAATTTTGTGAAGGTTTATCTTAATTAGGAGCAGTTGCCTCATACAAGTTTGGAATTAAAAAAAAATATATTCCTAAATATTCCAAATAGTTAATTTTGGGATTGTTTTAGAAATATAAATGAACCAAAAAGGGGGAATTTTTTTTTTTTCTAACGGTTAAACGTTAGATTTGGACGGAAATTGGTCAATGGGACTAAATTTAAGAAAAATGTGGTATTATGGGACACAATGTTTATAAAAAAATAAAATAAAATGACACAATGTGAAAAAATGACAACTGTTGAAATTAAATAAATTGAAAATGGATTACATTCTGGGACAAAAATGATGATTTACTCATATTACGATATGGACCCTCCTAAGAAATTTTGATTCGAGAACCGGATTGGACTTCCTATATTAGTGTTTCATCTTAACTAAGTTTTATTCTTTTATAGATGTAACATGTATTGTTCGACGATTGTGATTAGGAGAGAACTAACTGTGATTAGAGAAAAAAACAAAAATTCTCCGACCTAATACCATTCGAGCCATGTACAAGAGTTTAATATAAGTGGAACTTGGGAACCTCGAAACTTGTTCAAATCCATAGGTGTAACTTTAGCATGCATATATTCAAAATTTGTGTCAAGAAACGAACCAATTCAATCCTTTAAAGTTTAAACCCAAGAAAAGTAGCAATATACTTAGCTTGTGTACTCTGGTCTCTGTACAACCCCTGTTTGTTCGTCTATTTATATCTCTGAACAAATATTGGAACAATAACGCAGACAGAAGATAAACATTCCACTTTAGCAACATCAAGCAAAACGTGTAAGCCGCTCCTGTTTTCAAATAATACTTCATCATGCATGCTTCGATCTTCCCCACCCAAATTCAGACATAAAGATAACCCGAATTGTGAATAATACTAAGAATACAGCCTATAAAGAAGGATTCGAAGTGTGGCTAGCAATATAAAATAGCAACTTTAGGACATATAAGTTCTCAAAATGGGAGAAAATTAAAATAACTATATGAAAATGAGTTTGACGGAGTATGAAAGTGCACGTCAAGGTATAACCAAAACGATTAGCCAATAGAAGAATCCAACTAATTGAGCATAAACCAAGTGAATTAATGATATAAGCAAGAAAATTAAGTGATGTCCAGTAACCTTTGTGGAGTGCTTTCTGAACTCCATAAACATGAAAACATTGGAGAGGAACTTCTTTGAATCTATATGTCGAACAGTCGAAGAAATAAGACAAAAACCAATGCTTTCATTAGGTAACTAACTATTATCCAATGCTAGGACTAACGAAAACAAAATTTGTATTGTTCCCCAAGTCTGAGGAAATGAATGGCTCGATTTAAAGTATTTGATAGAAATTCATGTGCAAAAATGTGAATTCTGGGCATTTCAAGATGCAATTTCCGTTGTTTCTATAGAGCTCAGTAAACTATGAACAACATAAACAGAACAATGTTATTAACAGCTGAAAAATTCCGTACCTCCTCAAATTAACCATATTATGAACTGCAAGTTTCCCTGTTTCTAGCAAGCTATGGAAGCAGAAGCTGTGGAAGCCATGGCTATTAATGCAGCAGCGTCTTATGCTAAATTACAGAAAAGTGACCACATTATTATTGAAGGGGATTATCTTAATCTGATTCGCAAATTGCAAACCCACGAGCAGGATCTTTCTACTTCCGGAACATTGATTGAGGAATTCCGAAGGATTCTTTACCACATTCCAAAATTCGATTTTTTTTTTTTTTTTACATAGAGAAGACAATAAGGTGGCTCATCACCTAGCACGGCTGGCGCGTAGTCTTAGAGATGGAGACGTTGTGCTCCCTGATATGGTTGCTTCTTGTCTTTCTGAAGATTTGAGCAACTTGTAGCTTTCTTCTTCCCGTTTCCTTTCAAAAAAAAATAATAAATCAAAATCAAAGTAAATAGACCACTGACTGCACTGAAAATTTTGACTTAATGTGACGAAAAATTTTATTACAAATGTTTCCGAGAAAGAAGCCAAAAATCATGATATGAGAGGATATTGTAAGTTAAAAGTTAATACTTAAAAAATAGTAGTAGCAAAAATAGTTAAGAACCCAAACCATATATGTAAGTGGATCAAAAATAAAAGTATACAAAAAACAATAAACAAGAAAATCAAAATTGCCACCAAAAAGAAAGAATAAATAAACAAGAATCACTCTGTCATTATTCGACAAATAGAAGGATTCATTTGCAATTTTTCTATTTTGTTTTCCCTGGGTATATATATGTTATGACTTATGATGAATCTTTCTTGTTTGTACATTGTACTGTTTTTTCACCTGATAAGCTTCCGCAGCTTAAACCCTTCCGACAGACTGCCTCAAATTCTTAATTTCCCGCTGATAAAAAGAAAGTTACCAACCGATCGCTGCCTCTGTGCCGCCACTTTCGATTCGAAGAAATAATCTGTGAAACGGCATATGGACTTCATCCGTATGTTTCTCGGTGAGCTTAAAATTTAGCTTGTGGAAGAGAACAGCTGCTGTGATTTGTATGGATTGTTATGGTATTGTTATATTTTTAATTCATTCATTTCCGTATTTCTTGAACATACCGATCATAGAAATGCTATAGGAAAAACATTTTCTCTTTTCATGTTTGTTTCATCACTGTCCAAATTCGTTCCCACATATCAATCACGTCATTATTGTAATCCTGGTACATATTTTATTTGAATATTTTTAATCTCTAATGACTAACTGTGTGAATAACTACATTATTAAGCCTGCCCCTTCTAACAGGTTTGCCCCTTGATCCCACGTTCATCGTGCTTAAATCTTAAGAAAATAGTTAGCGTCGCAGCATTGCCCTGAAATAAAACGTGCGAAAGAACAACTTAATGTGATTTTGAAGGAAAGCAATGGATATAATTTTTTTGAGAATCAGAGAACTAATCACTCTTTAGAGCGAGTTACTACTTCTTTTGTTAAAGTAGATGACGTTACGGGTAGAGACATTGATAGGGATAATCTTGTCCAATCCCTTGGATGAGGCTAAGATTGCCAAAGAGATATTGGAGCAAGTATACCAAACGTTGCAAACCGATCACTATCTAAAAAATTCAGACTCCGTGGCAAAAAACCATGTCTTCACCAAATGCAAATTCACATATTTCTCATGTCAAACCTGAACAGAATAAAAACAAGTCGAGCATACCTGACTTGTGCCTGAGGCATGTCTGTAAAGAATCGAAAGAGTAGCGAGACAGCTTCAAAGTGATCCGGCTTCATAGTAGTACGAAGAGTTTTGATTTCTTCGCGAAGGAACATAGAATAACACCGGGACTTGTTTCTGTCTCTTCTTCGAAATTCTCATTACTTTTTTTAGTTTCTTCCCCCGGTTTTTTAAATGAGTCATTTCTGCAGAGTCTAAATTGCACACATTTTGGCATAAATGAGTAAACGACTAGCCACCAGAAAAAGACACCCAGAACAGAAAAAACCAATGATCCCAATGAACAAATTTTTGAACATCAACATAAACAGAAGATAAATATATAGCAACGTCGAGCACGATGCGCAAGCTCCTGTATACTTCGATCATCCCCACCCAAATTCAGAGATAACGATAACTTGATTTGTGAATAATGCTAAGAATACAGCCTCAAAAGAAGGACTCAAACTGCCGTAGCAATATATAATAGCGATGTGAGTGTATATAAGTTCTCAAAATTGGAGAAACGGCATGAAAATGATCTTCATGGAGAATGAAAATGCACTGTCAAAGGTATGACAAAAACGAGCTCTGATAGCCAATAGAAGAATCGAACAGATTGACCACGCACCAAGTGAATCAATGATTCAAGCCCAAAAAAGGAAAGAAATAAGTAAGAGATTTAAGTAATGTCTAGCAATCTTTGAGAAGTACGTTCTAAACTCCATAAACATGAAAGCAGCCTAAGGAGCCAGACTTACTCCACTTTCTTTAATATAAGCATTGGGGAGGAACTTCTTCGATTCCAAATGTCAAAGAAGACATAAGACCAAAACCAATGCTTTCGTTAGGTAACTCATTATTATCCAATGTGGGGATTAACAAAAACAACATTTGCATCATTCCCAATTGTGAGGAAATGAATGGGTCTAAAGATAAAGAAATTAACAGAAATGTATGACATAACTAGAATAAAGTGTTTGATAGCAATTCATGTGTAAAAATGTGAATACTGGGCATTACAAGATGCAATTTCCTTTGTTTTCATCAAGCTCAATAAACTATGAATAAAATATAGTTCATTCTAAAATATAAACATTGATAATAACTAATATCATGTTGGAAGGAAAATGAATGATCAATACTATATAAATTATACCACGTGATGAACGTAAAAACTAAAAATATTCATTTCATTTCTACCTCATTCATGCTTACGTACCAATCATATCGTAGGAGAAATTAGAGCATTTTTTTGGACACACAAACTGTGCAATAATTCTAATTCGATATACAAAAATTAGTTAACAAAATAAATTAAAATAGACGCATCACGCATTCAATATTAAGATTTTTGTTTCAAACAACACAAGTATAGGAAGGAATACTAAGATCAAATTCAACTCAAAATAGACACTGCTTTCTTGTAGATCCTACTTAGAAAGTTTGATCCTGAGAACCAAATTTGAATTTTCTTGTGTTTCCTTTCATATTTCACTCACTTACAGGGACGGAGCCAGGAATTGCAACGAGGGGGGTGAAAAATTCGTAATATCAATAATATAAATAATATTTTTTCAAGAGTGGTGAAGTTATAATTTATTTTAAAATAAAAGGGATAAAATCTATAATTAGGGGGGCGAAAATACGAAAATTTTCAAATTTTAAGGGGGGAAAAACGAGAATTTTCAAAATTTAGGGGGGGGGGGGGGGGGCCACCCCGGGCCCCCCCTGTAGCTCCGTCCTGCTCACTTATAGACACTGTGTGTAATGTTGGAAGGTTAAGATTAGGAGAGGAAAATAATCGCGATACGACAAAATATCCAAATAATCTGTGACCTAATATCATTTCTAACTACCAATACAAGACTTTAGCAAGCTAGCATATATTCAAAGTGTGAATTATGAGACCCAAGCCAGCAAGGAATAAAACAAAGTGCGAGTGCCTTCATTGAGTAGTTAAGGTTTAGCTTTAAATTTGTAAATTTGTGGCAAGAAACGAACCAATTCAATCCTTCAAAACCAAGTAACCTAGCAATATACTTAGCTTGTGTACTCTGCACAAGCCCTGTTTGTTCGTCTATTTATATCTCTGAGTTAGTATTGATGAATACCACCAGAAAGAAGCCCTAAGCATACACACACACACACATAATACAAAAAACACAAACAGCTATTTATCATGGCAGATGCAATTGTTTCCGCTGTTGCGCAGCGTCTTATGGACATGGTGGCGGAGCAGATCCACGAGGAAGTAAGCTTGGTGAGAGGTGTGAAGAAGGAGGTCCTAAATCTTTCCAAAGATCTGAAGAATGTCCGGAAGCTGTTGGACGATGCAGAAAGGAAGGGGTGTACGAGCGAAAGCATCAGAGGTTGGTTGAGAAGGCTCGAAAATGCAACATACGAAATGGACGACGTCTTGGATGAGTGGAATATCGCTCTCATCAAGTTTCGGATGCAACAAGCTGATACTCCTCCCCAGGAGACGATGGTATGTCCCATCATCCCATATCATATATGAAACTACACAACTTGATTTGATTTTGAATGAGGGAGATATATAACTAATTACCTATACTTTTAGGGTGAATTCTTCAGAACTAATTCAGTTTTGTGTTTCACTAAATTCATTCTATCTAAAATATCATTACTTCACAGCATGATTGGTATTGCAAGAATGAGATATGAATGTAATGGAATGATTTGTGTGGTATAACTTCGATCATATATAGGACGGATGTATATATGAGAATTGAGATTACTAAGTACTCCCCACTCCCATGATAATGAGCTATTTCTTTGTTTGATTCATTACGATTATTATAAAATACATGTTATTTTTGTAATATTCTTAAAAATATAAATTAAATTATGAAAACTATTGAAAATTTATTAAATTATAATATATATATATATATATATATATATATATATATATATATATATATATATATACCTAAGTTATATTTATTTAAACTATATATTCAATATATCATTTAATTCGTAAAGTTTATATTATTTATCTTAGACAAGTACAAATTTATTTATTTATTTGTGCTGACAACAACTCTCCAGACATGTATTAAAATTATTTTTCAGATGCTGTATGTACTTTTTAATTCAAAATAGTCACCTCCATCCATGTAATTCGTGCAAAAATACAAATAATTAGTATTTTTATATATGTATTATAAATGCATAAACATAACTAAAATTCGTCACATATATAATCAATTCATATAAGTATTTCTACAAATTCAAATATAAAATATTATATTTATTAGAAATAATTACATCTGACTGCCCTACATTTAGGCCTAGTTACAACACAGTCCGTCATTATCGGAAAATTACATTTTGGTCCCTAACTTTGAGAACCGTTTGTGATATCTAGGGTTCTGTTATGTCATTCCAAAAATACCATTGATTTGTTGTTAAATTCATAATTTGTAGGGATCGTTTTGTTAAAATTTGTAAACTTTAGGGACAATTTTGTAATTTTGGTCATATATCAATATAACACTCATAAAACCATCAGGGGCATAAGTGTACTTTTGCAAATTCCATTAAGGGACCTCAGCCCAAACAAGATTTTTAGGGACTAAACCGTAATTTTCCTATAATGATTTGAAATCAATAAAATTTAATTTTCCGATAATTTGTATTTATTATTTAAATACAAAATTAATATTTTTTTTTATGATATTTATTTAGGTTATGAAATCAATATATTTCTACTTTTATCTTCACTACTACATATTAGAGATATGATTAGAATAAATCAAGACATTTTAATTGATTCCTTCTCATATTTCCCGAATAGATCATAGCAATGTTAAATTTAAAAGCAAAAAAATCAATCTTTCATGTTACATTTCATTCATAAATACATTTCATTACTATCCCAATTCGTTCCCACAATCCAATCATGTCAATATGGTAATGCTCCTATATATTTAACTTGAATATTGTTTTATTGTCTGACGATTAATTGTGTGAATAATTATATTCAATATTTCTAACAGGTTTGCCCCTTCATTCCATATTCATCATGCATAAGTTTTAAGAAAATAGCTATTCGCCGCGACATTGCCCTGAAAATAAAACATGTGAAAGCACAACTCAATGTGATTTTGAAGGAGAGAAATAGTTATGATTTTCTTGAAAATCAAGGAACCAATCATTCTTTAGAACGGCTTACTACTTCTTTTGTTGAAATCGATGACATTAAGGGAAGAGAAATTGATAGGGAGAAACTTGTGAGCAAGATCATATCACATGGTGCTAGCTCGAGTCAAGGAGATCAATTAGGGTCGATCCACTTTAGCTCTATAGTGGGGACGGGGGGAATCGGGAAAACAACTCTTGCTCAATTAATCTATAATGATAGTCGGGTGGAAAATTGTTTTCCGTTTAGAATTTGGGTTTGTGTTTCAGACCCATTGGATGAGGCTAAGATTGCCAAAGAGATATTGGAGCAAGTGCTAAAGGATTCTGGCCAAGAGGCCCCAAGCACTAACCAATTGCAAGTGTTGCTAGAACTTGTCAAAAAGTCCATTTTGGGAAAGAAATTTCTTCTTGTCTTAGATGACGTATGGAATGGTGATGATGCCAAGTGGGGGTCTTTGAAAAGTTCTCTTAAATCTAGTTGTGCGGTGGGGAGTAGAATTTTGGTGACCACGAGAAATGAGATGGTAGCGAGAAATATAGGCACCAATGAGCATGAGATCCACCATTTAGAACAACTCTCTGATGACGATTGTTGTTCATTACTGAGTCATATAGCATTTTTTGGAAGAAGTGAGGGGATGAAAGAAGGATTATCAGATATTTGTAGGGGAATAGCTCGAAAGTGCAGGGGTTTGCCACTCGCAGCAAAGACTTTGGGAAGTCTTCTTCGCTCCAAGAATACGGTGGAAGAGTGGGAGGATGTATTACGTAGTGAAATATGGAAATTGGAAAGCACGAAAGTAGACCTTTTCCCTCATTTGCTTCTGAGCTACAATGATTTGCCGCCAGTGCAAAAACGTTGTTTCTCATTTTGCGCTGTTTTTCCGAAAGATCATGAGATCGATGTTGATGATCTAATAAGAAAATGGATGGCACTCGGTTATCTAAGCTCTAACGGGGGTAATGCAAGTGAGTTGGAACTTAGAGGACGAGAGTATTTTGATAACTTAGCTAACCATTGTCTATTTCAAAACTTTGAAAAAGGTCGTTTTAATGAAAATGTCATATTCAAGTGCAAAATGCATGACATAGTTCATGATTTTGTCCGATCTCTTAAGGAGGAGGTTGACTTGAACAGCGGTGACGAGGCAAACAGTTGCAAAATATGTAGCCCTTTAGTTTCCTGTGTAAGAGAATGTCGTAGTCTACTTTTAATTGGGGATGGGCGGTCTGATCTACATGTTTGTGATTGCCTTGCACGTGTGAGGGTGTTAGATTGTCGAAGGTTTAAAGATATATCTGTGGAAATAGAGAAGTTTATTCACATGAGGAACTTGATTTTTGATAATGTAAATGTCAAAGGAAACGACATTAAAGCCATTTGCATGCTCTATAACTTGCATAGTTTGGTGTTAAGAGATTGTGGGGTAAGAGAGATTCCGAGCGAAGTTGGGAATTTGAGTCAATTGAGACACTTGGATTTGGGTTACAATAGAGGCCTAAAAGAGTTGCCGGAAAGCATTAGTGATTTGCATGAATTGAGAAGCTTAGATGTTAGTGTTTGCGAGAGTCTTTCTGAACTTCCTCAAGGGATCGATGGGCTCGTAAACCTCAAACATCTGCTAACCCTTGGTCACTATTTCAAGTATCCTCGAGGACTAGCCAAGTTAACGAGTCTGCAAAAACTGGACGTATTCTATGGAGGAGGTGGTTGGAACAAGTTGGGATTGTTGAACAAGTTGAATCGACTTAGCGGATCTCTATCTTTGGGCATCGGATTATCCGACGATGATATTGTTGAGCAGGCCCGAGAAGCAGAATTGAGAAACAAGATGCATCTTCAGAAACTAACAATATTTTTTAGGGATAATATGGATAGGGAGGATAAGGAAGAAGAGGTGAGGATGAGGAGAAGGTTGGATGTAATGGATGCTCTCCAGCCACACCCAAAACTGCAATCTCTGGAAATTAGATACTATAGGGGCTCTAGATTTTCAGAATGGATTGCTTTGCCTTCGTTCCACCAACTGAAACAAATTAAGCTACATTGGTCCGTTTTCTGTTTGTGTTTGCCGCATCTAGGAAAACTGCCATGCCTCGAAGAGCTTGAAATGATCGGATTCAATAAAGTTGAATTTGTGGGATGGGAATTCTTGGGAATTACATCATCATCATCTTCATCAATTGGATTTCCCAAGTTGAAGACACTGCTATTCAAAAATTGTCCCAGGTGGAAGGAGTGGGAGGACATAAGGGCAGAAGAAGAAGAGTCTGCGGCCACGTATGTGATGCCGTCTCTCAAGGAATTGGTGATCTGGGGTTGCCCCAGCTTGAAGGAGCTACCACATCGACTGCTTCGTAAGGCATCGTCGCTGCAGAGATTGAGATTATCTGGCTCAAGCCAATTACTCAACTCTTACAACTCGGGTGCTCCATTAAACAAATTCATTTCCCACATTCCAAATGTTGAATTCGATGAGTGATGGTTCCCACTGCCATCCACCTCTTCTCGTCTCAGACGCACAGATGACTCAAATCTTGTATTGTACTTCTCATTAAAGAAAGAGAGTCACTCTTTTATTTTCGTTAATTACTCTTTGTAAATAAACATTTTCGGCTCCCATTAATCATTTTCTTATGTATATTTTTAATTTTTTCAGTTTAGTTTTTATATTATTCTCAAATTCATGGAAATGAAAAGAAAGAGAAATCCACTGATATTGGTACTAATTTAGGATGACTAACGAGCCTAATATTTTTATTTATTACTTTTTTGGAAATACGAGCCTAATTAGTCAAGTTAATTGAGCTAAGTCTGTTATATGAAAATTGAAATTATAAGATACGGAAATACCACCAAATTTCACATATATTTACCAATGATTTTTCATATCTACATTAATTACAATTCATTACCGCCTATGTGAAAACGTTACATCATCGAAACTACTAAGGCCTCGTTTATTTCGGCCAAAATGTTATTGGCAGTAATGTTTTCGCAGGTTAGTTTAGTTAAACTATTAGCCCATATCTCATGTTTACTAGTTTTTTTTTCCATTCAGATAATTGGTGCGTTTTCTAAGTAATGTGTTTACTTTGTATAAAATGTTAATGTGTGTTAAATTGAAAATTTTTAAGATGCCCTCAAAGGAAATTAGGTAGGACATTCTCTCCAACTGAGATATTTTTTTCCGTTCATAAATCTCCAAGACATTTACCCTCCCCAAGTAATCACTATTAACCTTCACTCTCTCTCCTCTGCAATTACATTTTCCCCATCATGAAAAATTTAACTCCATAAGGAAATGCAGTATGTATCCAAGTCGAAGACTCGTATTTCCACAACCACCTAACAAATACATAAATTAACAAATAACAGATAACAGATAACTACAATACACCCAAGACATTCCCTAACGCTGAGCAGAAGTTCATATATTAACAGAAGTACTTAATACAACAACCACAAGATCAACACAGTTCATAGTGTAGACATCAAACTTTGAAGTCAACTCAACAAAAAGCAGCCTCACACACCTAACCAAGCATTCAATTACTATTAGATCAGATGGCAAGTTCCATGACTCAAGCAGATTTCGACAACTTTACAAAAGCATCATGGACTTCAAAGTATAGTATATCCAAGCTTACCTAAAACACCACATCCTTGGCAGTCATAACTAATACCATCATCGGAGTTTACCTTCAATCGTCATTTGCACCATCACTGTCTTTCCGCAACAGTCGATCCAAAGAACATGTTCATTTGACTCGAGTTATTCGCCAACATGCTCGACAGATTTATGTGATCTTGTATGTCTATGAAAATAGGCAAACCATAAAGTCATTACAGAAATTACAATGCATCGTACGATTGAGCTTTAGAACTACATAAATCCATAATTAAACAACCACAAGCACATGCTTCGACATTTTTAAAAAAGGGGCACTCCAATCACTTTGCAGATTGCCCAAACGTTGATGACAACTTCATGCAGTAACAATCAAATAAACCAAACTTTGACAAACTAAGAATTGCATTCAATTGGGGGATAGAGTTTGGCTGTATGTAAACAAACGAACATCTAATCATTGGCACCACAATAAGAACCAAAGATTACCAAAGGCCCAAAAATGGAAAAATCAATTCACACCCAAGACTCATGATCCTTGAAATTTTGAAAAGAATAAGAGAGCATCACTTCATTTCCTTCTCACTCCATTTGACAAGTACGTTTAGATGTTCAATCTGTGCATGGATCCTACCTAACAGACTACATTGATGATAACAGCGACGACGCGTGTCATCATCCAAAACACCACTTTTCAACACCCAATAAACAATCATCAACATATTGATCACTTGATAAAGAATTATCTCCAAAGCAATGAATGCCTCTTCATCATCAAAGAAATTGTCCATTCTACATTTTCAAATATTTCCAGATTAAACATACACATTCAAATCATCAATTTCATAAATGACAGCAACTGGACATTAGACCAAAACCTTGACGCTATTTGTAAATCAAAAAAATAATCATGAAACATTGAATATTCAGAAGGTACCAACTAATCGTGTTTCCAAAATAAGTTTCGCTTTTCGAAAATTTGCGCAAAAAAAAAAAAAGAAAAAAGAAAAGAAATATCCCACACTAACAATGAAACAATGGGCAATTAACATAATAATATGATGTTCGAATCGCTGACGGTTTCTACACCTTTTAACAAGAAAATCTTCAAGCAAGCGCCAATCTCTGCATAAATCGACTTTTGGGTTGTAAATTTGATTGAGAAAATTGGGTAAGTAAAAGTGAAAAAAAGAAGCCATTACCTCCAACTCTGCAAAACCTCCGCTCTCTTCTGTCGCCTGCGTAATTGGTTGCAAAGATGGATTGTAAAGTGGATGAAAGGGGGGGAAATCGAAAAATTTGCAGCCCAAAAATAGGGTTAATCATCGGGGAAAATGAAAAAAAAAAAAAAAAAAAGGGAACAATACTTTTCAATGACAATTCGCTGTAAATAACGTGAACTTTTGGATTGAATCGTAAAATCACTCCCCTGGAAAAGCCATGACTCCTAGCACACGCCATTGAAAATAACGTGGAAAAGCCATGTCTCGTACGGCATACCTAAGCTTTAGTGTGTACAACGTAAACAAAAGATGTTGAGCGTTGAGAGAGGCAAACCCCACGTTACAGCAAAAGTAGACGAGGCTTGATCAAATAAAATGAAACTCAAGTTATACTACTCTCAAATAAAATTAAAATCAAATTGAATAGACTACTTGTTGGAGGTTACCGTTAAAATCGAGAGAAATCCCTGATTTTGTATTTTTTTTTTTTTTTTTTTTTTTTTGAAATGGAAATACAGAGGTAAGCTAGAGGGTACTACAATCCTCCATAATGCATTTCAAGACCGAATCGGGGAGCTCCGAGTCCCTTTCATTACAATTGATAGCTAGCCTAGCAAGTGTGTGTGCCGACTTGTTGCCGTCTCGCCTGACAAAGGAAAAGGACGCCATTGGGACTTGATTGTCACATTCATGCTAAATGCCGCTGATATAAAGCATTTGAATATAAGACGTTAGATGGCGTTTTATCATGACCGTAGGACCTGTTTTAAGGGAAGGGGTCAAAACGGCATAGTTTCAACTAATGGAAGCCTAATCTCCATCGTTGATTCAGAGAAGGAAGATCCAAGGGCTGTCATCTGTTTGAGTCAAGAGGAGGATCCAGCCGTTGATTCATCTACAAATCCGACGGCTCAGGAGCTATGGGAATGATCTGTTTTGCAGGAGGGGACCTGGGCCGTTATGCTGAAGTTTTTTTTGCCGAAGGCTGGGCTGATATTCCCTTGATTTGTTGAGACTTGAGAGTGACGTAGTTTGGGATGTGGTGTCGTTTTTGTTTTGGTTATAGTCTTATCCTCTTTCTTGTAATAGAGTACTTACTAAGTCATTCATAAGGATGAGCTCTATTTATCAAAATATGCCACATGTCATTTTTGTATTTTATGGAAATGACTAAGCACTAATTATCTGAAACACATTTCTAATTAGAAACTTAGGAATTAAAGCATATATTCAATTAAATAATGATAAACTCCATGCATTTTATTTCATTTGCACTAAAAAATGCATGCACACTCCAAGTATATATATTATGATATTCTACTTTTTGCTCTATAAACATGTACCAAGATATTACGATACATTAATTGAAGTTTAATATACATATATACATCAACCAAATATGCATACTATTATAAAATCTTGTAATGATTTGTGTGTTTAAGAAAAATTTCAATATATTTAATAACTTAAATTACAAAACGAGTAATTAATCAAAAATAATACTATGATTTTATTCTCTAAAGATTAATTGCTTGAATAATCACACTCAATATTTATAACAGGTCTGTCCCTTTATCCCACGTTCATCGTGCCTAAGTTTTAAGAAAAAAGCTACTCGTCGAGACATTGCCCTGAAAATAAAACATGTTAAAGCGCAACTTGATGTGATTTTGAAGGAGAGAAATAGATCTGATTTTCTTGAAAATCAGGCAACCCATCACTCTTTACAACGAGTTACCACATCTTTCGTTGAAATAGATGACATTAAGGGAAGAGACATTGATAGGGATAATCTTGTGAGCAAGATCATATCACATAGTACAACCCCTAGTCAAGGTGATCAATTAGGGCCTATCCACATTAGCTCTATATTAGGGATGGGGGGAATTGGGAAAACAGCTCTCGCTCAATTAATCTACAATGATAGTCATGTAAAAAATTGTTTTCCATTAAGAATTTAGGTTTGTGTTTCTGACCCCATTGATGAGGTTAGTATAGCAAGAGAGATTGTCCGAAGGGCACAAGGGAGTGCCCCGAGTACTGTTCAATTGGACGGGCTTCTCAAACTTGTACAAGAGTCTATTTTAGGAAAGAAGTTTCTTCTTGTCCAAGATGACGTTTGGAATGGCGATGATGTCAAGTGGGGGCCTTTGAAGGAATCTCTTAAATCTAGTTGTGCGGCTGGTAGTAGAATTTTGGTGACCACGAGAAACGTGATGGTAACGAGAAATATAGGAACCAATGAGAATGAGATCTACCATCTAGAACAACTTTCTGATCATGAGTGTTGGTCATTATTGAGTCATATAGCCCTTTCTGAAAGAAGTGAAGGGACGAAAGAAGGATTCTTTGAGATTGGTCGTGGAATTGCTCAAAAGTGCAATGGTTTGCCACTTGCCGCGAAGACTTTGGGAAGTTTTCTTCACTTTAGGAATACGGTGAAAGAGTGGAAAGATGTATTGAATAGTGAAATATGGCGATTAGAAAGCATGATGGAAGACCTTTTCGCTCATTTGTTTTTGAGCTATTATGACTTGTCACCAGCACAAAAGCATTGTTTCTCTTATTGTGCCGTGTTTCCAAAAGATCATGAGATTTATGTGGATGACCTAATAAGAAAGTGGATGGCACTCGGTTATCTAAACTCTAGTGGTGGTAATGCAAGTGAATTGGAATGTAGAGGGCGAGAGTATTTTGATAGTTTAGCTAACCGTTGTTTGTTTCAAAACTTTGAAAGGGATTCGCTTTAATGCCATACACAAGTCCAAAAGGCATGGCATAGTTCATGATTTTGCCCAATATCTTAGGAAGGAGCCGGATGACTTGAAAAGTAGTGAGGAGGCAAGTAGTTGCGAAATATGTAGCCCTATAGTTTCCCGCGTAAGAGAATACCATAGTCTGCTTTTAACTGGGGATAACCTGTCGGATCTACATGTTTGTGATTTCCTCAAAAGTACAAGGGTGTTAGATTGTGAGCGATTTAGAAATATATCTATGGAAATAGAGAAGTTCATTCATTTGAGAAACTTGAGATTTTATCGAGTAGCTGTCAATGAAAACAATATTAAATCCATTTGTATACTCTTTAACTTGCAAAGTTTGGTGTTAAGCAATTGTGGGATACGAGAGATTCCTAGCGAAATTGGGTATTTAAGTGAATTGAGACACTTGGATTTGAGTTCCAATGAAGAGTTAAAGGAGTTGCCGGAGAGCATAAACGATTTGCTTGAATTGAGAAGCTTGGATGTTAGTGAATGCAAGAGTCCTTTTGGACTACCTCAAGGAATCAATAGGCTCATAAACCTCAAACATTTGAAAATAGATAGTCTGGAGTTGCGAATCAAATTAGTTGATGATGATGACGACATTGTTGAGCAGGCCCGAGAAGCGGAATTTAGAAAGAAGATGCATTTTCAGACATTAAGAAGCGGTGAGCATGAAGAGAAGGTTTGATGTAATGGATGCTATCGAGCCACACCCAGATCTCCAATCTCTGTAAATTGAGTTGTATATGGGCTCGAATTTTCCAGAATGGATTGCTTCGCCTTCGTTCCACCAACTGAGAGAAATGAGGCTACATTACTGCGATTTGTGTTTGTCTTTGCCGCATCTAGGAAATCTGTCATGCCTCGAAGAGCTTGTGATATGGGGTTTTGAGAAAGTTGAAATTGTGGAACGGGAATTCTTGGGAACAACATCACCATCATCATCTCAGATCCGATTTCCCAAGTTGAAGAAACTGCTATTCTGGAGTTGTTCCAACTGGAAGGAGTGGGAGGATATAACGGCAGAAGAAGAGGAGTCTGCCACCGTGTTTGTGATGCCGTCTCTTTTGGAATTGAATATCTGGGCATGTCGCAACTTGAGGGAGCTACCACATCGCCTGCTTCGTAAGGCATCGTCGCTGCAGAGATTGAGCATTTCTGACTCACGTCAATTGCGCAAATCTTACAAGGAGGGTGGTCCGTTAAACACATTCATATCCCATATTCCAAACGTTGAATTATATTAGTGATGATGGTTCACACCTCTTCTTCTCTCAGACGTACAAATGCCTCAATTTTCTCAATAAAGATTTGTATTAGTTCTTGACTTCTTGTCATTAAAGAAAGAGAGAGACTTTTATTTTGGTTAATTACTTTTTGTAAATAAACATTTTCGTCTCCCATTTATCCTTTTCTTATGTATATTTTTATTTTTTTCAATTGAGATTGCTATGACTATATAGCATTCTCAAATTAAACGAAATGAAAAACAAAGAGAAATATACTGATTTTTGCTACTCTTTTTCGGAAAAACGAGCCTAATTAGTCCTGTTAAGTGTTAATTGAGATAAGTCTATTGCATGAAAATTGAAATTATAAGACATGGAAATACCACCAAATTTCACACATTTTTTTATGAAAGATTTTTGTATCTATACTATTATATTAATTGAAAAACTTTGGAGTAACTATTTTGGTCTCTTAGATTCTAAAATTATTTTCTTTTTCTATTGTTTTTAATCACCCTCTCAACGTGTTATTGTGTATTGCTCTCTTAACTTCTTCTTTTCTCTCACCTTATTCCATTTTTTCATTATATATCTTTCTTCTTTTTTTATATATATTTTTCTAATTTCTATTTTGTATTATCTTTTAAATTTTTAATTATATTAAAAATAATTATAAAATAAATATTAACATAAAATTTTAATTTAATACATATTTAAATGATAATAATTTTACTATTTGCACACGCATAGAGTGTGTGCGGATTACTAGTCTGCATTAATTATGATTCATAACCGCCTACATGAAAAATTACTAAGTTGATCAAATAAAATGACGCTCAATTTATACTACTCCCAAATCAAATTAAATAGACTACTCCCCTCGCCTGACCAAGAAAAGGTTGAAAATCATGATACAAGTTACTATGACAAGTCAAGTATCAATAAATAGTTGTAGTTAATTAGTTAACAGTCCAATTAGTTTAGTTGTGAGTGATTGGATGGCCGACTTTATTTAATTCTCTTAAAATTTCTTTGGAAATGAAATATAGAACAAAAAAACTATAGATTTTCAATAATAAAGGAGTACAAATAATAATAAACAAGAAAATTAAAATTGACACCAAAAATTAATAAATAAATAAACAAGAATCAAACTGTCATTATTCTATAAGTAGGAGGACTCAATTTGCAATTATTTCATTTTTTTTCTTTGGTGCGTATATATCCACCCTTCGCTGTTTTTCAGTTGCTGAGCTTCCTAAGCTTAAACCCTTCCACCGAAATAGTGCCTCAAATTCTCAGTTTCCCGCCGACTAAAAGAAATTTTCCGACCAGCCGCCGCCGCATGGACTCCTCCGTCTGCTGTCCGCTCGAAGAAATAAGCTGTGGATCAGCTTATGGACTCCGTCCGTCTGTGTCTCGGTGAGCTGATAATGTTAGCTTGTAGAAGGCAACAGCTACTGTGATTTGTATGATTTGTTATGGTTTTGTTGTTTATTGGACATTGTGCGTGTTTAATGGGGTAATTGAATGTTGAATGATGATGAATTAAGTTTTCATGCTTTGCCGATTGGTGTTTTAGAAGAGAGAATCAGCGCGTCTGGTTTAAATTTCTTCCTTATGCAATCCTGATTGTTATGAGCTTTTGGTATACTTGTTTTCCCATTTGAGTTCTGAATGTATGGTTGGAAGTATACAATCCTCAAAGGGCTCGGGCAGATGTGATCCAGTAGACACAGATGATGCTTATGATAATTCTGAGAAAATTGGCAACCAGAGTATATGTGTTCCTAGAGTTGAAGATACTGGTTACAGCATTTTGCAAGAGTCGCATACGTATGATGCTGTCATTAGCAATAAATATGTATAGTGCTAGCTTGAGTCGAGGAGATCAATTATATGGCCAATCCACATTATATTAGCTCTATAGGGGGCATGGGAGAATCGGAAAAACGACTCTTGCTCAACTAGTCTATAATGATAGTTGGGTAAAAGATTGTTTTGCATTGAAAATTTGGGTTTGTGTTTCCAACCCCTTGGATGAGGCTAAGATAGCCAAAGAGATATTGGAGCAAGTATACCAAAACGTTACGAACCGATCACTATCGAAAAGATTCAGACTCCGTCAAGAAAACCATGTCTTCACCAAATGCAAATTCACAAATTCTCATGTTATCCAATAAAACAAAAAATAATATTAACATATATTTAATTTTAATTAAATATAATTGTAGATTAGTTCAATATTTTGAAAAAAAGATTATATCTATGAAAATTGGTTAAAGATAAGTAGTTAATTGTGTTTAATTTTGAATAATTTAGTATCACAATAGAATAAAGATAATTCAATTATAGGATAAAAATAACTATGTTTAATTTTAAATAATAAATAAACAAGAATCAAACTGTCATCATTCGATAAATAGAAGGATTCATTTGCAATTTTTCTAATTTTTTTTCCCGTGGGTATATATATGTTATGATGAATCTTTCTCGCTTGTACATTGTACTGTTTTTTCACCTGATAAGCTTCCGCAGCTTAAACCCTTCCGACAGACTGCCTCAAATTCTTAATTTCCCGCTGATAAAAAGAAAGTTACCGACCGATCGCCGCCTCTGTGCCGCCACTTTCGACTCGAAGAAACAATCTGCGAAACGGCATATGTACTTCATCCGTATGTTTCTCGGTGAGCTTAAAATTTAGCTTGTGGAAGACAACAGCTGCTGTGATTTGTATGGATTGTTATGGTATTGTTATATTTTTATTTTTAATTCATTCATTTCCGTATTTCTTGAACATACCGATGCTATAGGAAAAACATTTTCTTTTTTCATGTTTGTTTCATCACTGTCCAAATTCGTTCCCACATATCAATCACGTCATTATCGTAATCCTGGTACATATTTTATTTGAATATTTTTAATCTCTAATGACTAACTGTGTGAATAACTACATTAATAAGCCTGCCCCTTCTAACAGGTTTGCCCCTTGATCCCACGTTCATCGTGCTTAAATCTTAAGAAAATAGTTGGTCGTCGCAGCATTGCCCTGAAATAAAACGTGTGAAAGAACAACTTAATGTGATTTTGAAGGAAAGCGATGGATATAATTTTTTTGAGAATCAGAGAATTAATCACTCTTTAGAGCGAGTTACTACATCTTTTGTTAAAGTAGATGACATTACGGGTAGAGACATTGATAGGGATAATCTTGTAAGCAAAATCATAGCACATAGTACTAGCCTTAGTCAAGAAGATCAATTAGGGCCGATCCACATTAGCTCTACAGTCTAGAATGATAATCGGGTAAAAGATTGTTTTGCATTGAAAACTTGGGTTTGTGTTTCCAATCCCTTGGATGAGGCTAAGATAGCCAAAGAGATATTGGAGCAAGTATACCAAAACGTTGCAAACCGATCACTATCTAAAAGATTCAGACTCCGTGAAAAAAAACCATGTCTTCATCAAATGCAAATTCACATATTTCTCATGTCAAACGTGAACAGAATAAAAACAAGTTGAGCATACCTGACTCGTGCCTGAGGCATGTCTGTAAAGAATAGAAAGAGTAGCGAGACAGCTTCAAAGTGCTCCGGCTTCATAGTAGTACAAAGAGTTTTGATTTCTTCGTGAAAGAACATAGAGGAACACCAGTACTTGTTTCTGTCTCCTCTTCGGATTTCTCTATTTTTTTCACTTTCTGTACTGCAGGCACTTCCCCCGTTTTTTCAAATGAGTCATTTCCACAGAGTCTAAATTGCACACATTTGTGCTAAATGAGTAAATGACTAGCCACCAGAAAAAGACACCCGGAACAGAAAAAACCATTGATCCCAGTGAACAAATATTTGAACATCAATGTAAACAGAAGATAAATATATAGCAACATCGAGCACAACGAGCCAGCTCCTGTATACTTCCATCTTCCTTACCCAAATTCAGAGATAAAGATAACCAGAATTGTGAATAATACTAAGAATACAGCCTCAAAAGAAGGATTTAAGCTGGCGTAGCAATAAAAAATAGCAACTTTAGGTATATAAGTTCTCAATATTGGAGAAAATGCAAGTAACTGCATGAAAATGAGCTTGATGGAGAATCAAAATGCACTGTCAAAGGTATAACGAAAACGAGCTCTGATTAGCCAATAGAAGAATCCAACTGATTGACCACGCCCCAAGTGAATCAATGATTCAAGTCCAAAAAAGGAAAGAAATAAGCAAGAGAATTAAGTAATGTCTAGTAATCTATGTGGAGTATGTTCTAAACCCCATAAACATGAAAATGCCTAAGGAGCCAGACTTACTCCACTTTCTTCAATATAAGCATTGGTGAGGAACTTCTTCGAATCCATAAGTCAAAGAAATAAGACAAAAATCAATGCTTTCATTAGGTAACTCGTTATTATCCAATTTGAGGATCAACGAAAATAATATTTTAATCATTACCCAATTGTGAGGAAATGAATGGGCCAAAAGGGGAAGAAATTAACAGAAATATATAATATGGGTGGACTAAAGTATTTGATAGCAATTCATGTGTAAAAATGTGAATTCCGTAGTTTCTATCGAGTTCAATAAACTATGAACACGATAAAGAGAACATGGTTATATACAGATGAAAATTTCAGTATCTCCTCAAATTAAACATATTATCAACTGTAAGTTCCCCTGTTTCTAGCAAAATCTAGAACTGGGATGGGTTAGAGAGACCCTAGATAGCTATTAGCACTGGAAATTCTCGTCTCCACTCAAATTAACCGTATTAATAAAGTGCAAGTTCCATCAACTTCACAGGCAGTCATATAACCATGTAAATCATAGCCTGCAAACAGATCAAAATAACAAAAATCAAATCTTTTTACCAAGAATCTTCATGGGCGAATTGCTTGATCATAAAAAATGCAGATTGGTATGACCTAAACTCCAAACTGAAATACCCATTTCCGGCGAACTCTCCGTCAGAAGCTCGTTAAACTGGCCGGAAAACACCCGATCCGCCACAAAAGCGTAAATCGCCGCCGCATTTGCCCATTTCGGCGGCCACATCTTCAGACTTCAGTGATTAGTTTCCTTTTATTTTACATTGAGCACTTCAAATGTGATAAATTGGACTTTACACCCTAAACAACGTTTATTTTGACATTACATCCCCTGAAAGTTTAATTAGCACTTTTTCCCTTAATTACTTTTGTCAGAGCACTCGACACCCGGTCAAACTTATTTTCCTTTAAAACATTTTTAAACTCTTCAAAAGCTTCATCAATTTTTCATATAAATATTATATTTACTTAACATTTTATATTTAAAAAATTGATTAAATTAAATAATATAATAACATTAAAAGAAATTTGACACACAAATATATATATATATATATATATATATATATATATATATATATATAAATATATATATCCGATAAAGGAAACCGGCAACAAAATTGAATTTGATTCCTGTATTGATACTGATTTGTTAATACTAGATCCATATAAATTTTGAACAGATTGAATTCGATAAAATATTGGACTTAATTTATAATATAATATAACTTTTTAGAGGGTGATAATCTGAACGTGATCAATAAGCTCAAGAGTGATCATGAAGATTTGCCTTGTATTGGCAACATCATCGCGGACATTAAAGCCATTTGCTCCTCCTTTGAGGAGGTTTGTTTCTCTTCTATTCGTTGTAGCGCTAATAAAGTAGTCCACAAGTTAGTTAGAAATATGGTTTCAACCTGTGTTAGGTCTTATGACTTTCCTCTCTATGTCTCGGATTTGATTTCTTCTGAGTTGAGTTCTCTATGTCTCGGATTTGATTTCTTCTGAGTTGAGTTAATGTAGCCCTTCAAGGTGGTTGGTCTTTTTAAAAAAAAAAAAGGAATTGGAGCATTTCTTTACACACAAACCGTGAAATACAAAAGTTAACAATATAATTTAAAATAGACATATCATGCATTCAATATTAGTATATTTGTTTCAAACACAGCTCAAAATAGACTCTGCTTCCTTTTAAATCCTACTCAAAAATTTTGTTCCACAAAACCAGATTCGGATCTCTGTCATGTTCCATCTTATGTTTCACTTAAGAGAGGAAAATAATCGCGTTACGACCAAAAAATCCAGAAAATCTCTGACCTAATATCATTTCTATCTACAAATAAAGACTTTAGCAAGCTAGCTTACATTCAAAGTGTAAACGAAACCCAAGCCATCAAGGAATAAAACGAAGTCCGAGTGCCTCCATCAAGTAAGGTATAGCTTTTATTTTTAAAGTTGTGTCAAGAAACGAACCAATTCAATCCTTTAAAACCAAGTAGCAATACTCTGCACAAGCCCTGTTAGTTCGTCTATTTATATCATTAGAGTCAGATTGATTAATACCACCAGAAAGAACCCCTAAGCATACAAACACACTATACAAAACACACACAGGTAGCTATCATGGCAGATGCGCTTGTTTCCGCTGTTGCACAACGTCTTACGGACATGGTGGTGGAGCAGATCCGGGACGAAGTAAACTTGGTGAGAGGTGTGAAGAAGGAGGTCCTGAGTCTTTCCAATGATCTGAAGAACGTCCAGAAGCTGTTGGATGATGCAGAAAGGAAGGGGTATAAGAGCGAAAGCATCAGAAGTTGGTTGAAAAGGCTCGAAAATGCAACCTACGAAATGGACGATGTCTTGGATGAGTGGAATATCGCTCTCATCAAATTCCGGACGAAGAAGGTATGTCCCTTCATCCCATATCATTTATGAAACTGTAGCTTCATTTGATTTTGAACGAGGGAGATACGTGAATTCTTCTGAACTGATTCAGTTTTGTGTTTCACTAAATTCGGTCTATCTGAAATATTATTACTTCACGTACGGCATGATTGGTATTGCAAGAATGAGATGTGAATGTAATGGAATGATTTAAGTGGTATAACTTCTGATTTGGGATGATCGCTATAGGACGATTGTTTATTCTAATTATTCCCATGAGAATTGAGATTACTCCTCACTCCCATGATATTAGGCATTCTGTTTATTTGAAAAATGAGCTATTTCTTTGTTGATTCATTACAATTATTATAAAATACATGTTATTTTTATAATATTCTTACAAATATAAATTAAATAACGAAAATTATATAATATTTATTAAATTATATGAAATATATGAGTATACCTAAGTTATATATATTTATTTAAAATATATATTCAATATATGATTTAATTCTTAAAGTTTATATCATTTATCTTGGACAAGTACAAATTTATTTATTTGCTCTAACAACAACTCTCCAGGCATGCATGTACTAAAATTAATTTTTAGATACTATACTTTTTAATTCAAAATAGTAACATCCATGTAATTCGTGCATAAATACAAATAATTATTATTTTTATATATGTATTATAAATGCATAAACATTAGCTAAAATTCGTCACATATATAATCAATTCATATAAGTAGTTCTACAAATATTCAAATAATAAAATATTATATTTATTATTTATATACAAAAAGACTTAATAAATTTTAAATTATATTTATTTATAAAATTTATTTAGGTTATGAACTCAACATATTTCTACTTTTATATTCATTAATACTATATATTAGAGATATGATATATAATTTATAAAATTTATTTAGGTTATGAACTCAACATATTTCTACTTTTATATTCATTAATACTACATATTAGAGATATGATTAGAATAAATCAAGACATTCTAATTCATTCCTTTATTTATTTCCAGAATAGATCATAGCAATGTTAAATTAAAAAAATAAAAATAAAAATTCTTGCATGTTCATTCCATCCATAAATACATTTCATTACTATCTAAATTCGTTCCCACAAACTAATCATGTCATTATGGTAATGCTCCCATATATTTAACTTGAATGTTTTATTCGCTAACAATTAATTGTGTGAATAATTACATTCAATATTTCTAACAGGTCTGTCCCTTCAACTCACATTCATCGTGCATAAGTTTTAAGAAAATAGCTACTCACCGCCGCATTGCCCTAAAAATAAAACATGTGAAAGCACAACTTGATGTGATTTTGGAGGAGAGAAATAGATACGATTTTCTCGAAAATCAGAAAAGCGGTCATTCTTTAGAACGGCTTACTACTTCATTTGTTGAAATTGATGACGTTAAAGGAAGAGAAATAGATAGGGAGAATCTTGTGAGCGAGATCATATCACATAGTGCTAGCTCGAGTCAAGAAGATCAATTAGGGTCGATCCACTTTAGCTCTATAGTGGGGACGGGGGGAATTGGGAAAACAACTCTTGCTCAATTAATCTATAATGATAGTCAAGTGGAAAATTATTTTCCGTTAAGAATTTGGGTTTGTGTTTCAGACCCTATGGATGTGGCTAAGATTGCCAAAGAGATATTGGAGCAAGTGCCAAAGGATTCCCAAGAGATCCCAAATACTAACCAATTGCAAGTGTTACTAGAACTTGTCAAAAAGTCCATTTCGGGAAAGAAATTTCTTCTTGTCCTAGATGACGTATGGAATGGTGATGATGTCAAGTGGGGGTCTTTGAAAAGTTCTCTTAAATTTAGTTGTGCAGTGGGGAGTAGAATTTTGGTGACCACGAGAAACGAGATGGTAGCGAGAAATATAGGCACCAATGAAAATAAGATCTACCATCTAGAACAACTCTCTGATGACGAGTGTTGGTCATTATTGAGTCATATAGCTTTTTCTGGAAGGAGTGATGGGATGAAGAAAGGATTATTAGATATTAGTTGGGGAATAGCTCAAAAGTGTAGGGGTTTGCCACTCGCCGCGAAGACTTTGGGAAGTCTTCTTCGCTTTAAGAATACTGTGGAGGAGTGGGAAGATGTATTGAATAGTGAAATATGGCGAATGGAAAGCACGAAAATAGACCTTTTCCCTCATTTGCTTTTGAGTTACAATGATCTGTCGCCAGCACAAAAGCGGTGTTTCTCATATTGTGTCGTGTTTCGGAAAGATCATGAGATTGAGGTGGATGATCTAATACGAAAGTGGATGGCACTTGGTTATTTAAGCTCTGGAGGAGGTAATGCAAGTGAGTTGGAACTTATAGGGCGTGAATATTTTGATAGCTTGGCTAACCGTTCTTTGTTCCAAGACTTCCTAAAAGATCCTTCGAATGAAAATGTCATATTCAAGTGCAAAATGCATGACATAGTTCATGATTTTGCCCGATCTCTTAGGGAGGAGGATGACTTGAAAAGTAGTGAAGAGGTAAATGGATGCAAGTTATGTAGCCCTTTAGTTTTCCGCATCAGAGAATACCGTAGCCTACTTTTAACTGGGGATGAAGAACAGCGTGATCTACATGTTTGTGATTGTCTCAGAGTTGTGAGGGTGTTAGATTGTCGAAGGTTTATAAATATATCTACAAAATTAGAAAGGTTTATTCACTTGAGGAACTTGAGTTTTCAATATGTAAATGTCAATGAAATCGACATTAAAAACATTTGTATGCTTTATAACTTGCAAAGTTTGGTGTTAAACCAGTGTGGGGTAAGAGAGATTCCGAGCGAAATTGGGAATTTGGGTCAATTGAGACACTTGGATTTGAGTGTCAATCCATATAAGGAGTTACCGGAGAGCATAAGTGATTTGCATGAATTGAGAAGCTTGGATGTTAGTGAATGCAATAGTCTTTCTGAACTTCCTCAAGGGATTGATGGGCTCGTAAACCTCAAACACTTGAAAACATTTTGGACTATTCTCAAGCATCCTCAAGGACTAGCCAAGTTAACTAGTCTTCAAACACTGAAATACTTCAATGGAGGAGGTGATTGGAGCAAGTTGGGATTGTTGAACAAGTTGAACCGACTTAGTGGATCTCTGGAATTGAAAATTCAATTAGTTGGTGATGATGATTTTGATATTGTTGAGCAGGTCCGAGAAGCAGAATTGAGAAAGAAGATGCATCTTCAGCAACTAATAATAGAATTTAGGGATAATATGGATGAGAAGAATAAGGAAAAAGAGGTGAGCATGAGGAGAAGGTTTGATGTAATGGATGCTCTCCAGCCACACCCAAATCTGAAAACTCTTTATGTTAAAAGTTATAAGGGATCCAGATTTCCAGAATGGATCGCTTCGCCTTCGTTCCACCAACTGAGAGAAATTAAGCTATATTACTGTTATTTGTGTTTGTCTTTGCCGCATCTAGGAGAACTGTCGTGCCTCGAAGAGCTTGTGATATGGGGTTTCTCGAAACTTGAATTTGTGGGACGGGAATTCTTGGGAACATCATCATCATCATCATCTCAGATTGGATTTCCCAAGTTGAAGAAACTGCAATTTTGGAGTTGTTCCAACTGGAAGGAGTGGGAGGACATAACGGCAGGAGAAGAAGAGTCTGCCGCAGTGTCTGTGATGCCATCTCTGATGGAATTGCGGATCTACAACTGCCTCAACCTATCGGCGCTACCACATCTCCTGTTTCATAAGGCATCGTCGCTGCAGAATTTGCTCATTATTTACTCGCCTCAATTGCAGGAATCATACAAGGAGGGTGGTCCGTTAAACAAATTCATTTCCCACATTCCAAATGTTCAATTCCATTAGTCTTTTTATTTTTTCAAAAAGTTCAGCGCAATTAGTCTTGTTAATTGGGCAAGTCTATCATATGAAATTATAGGACATGGAAACACCACCAAATTAAATTCACACATTTCTACAAAGATTTTTTTTTAATGTCTCTCTGTCCCCATAAGAGATTGTATAATTATAATTCGCACTCGTTTAAATGAAAATATCATGAACTCCACCCTTAAAAGTTTTACTCATTTAAATTTTTATAAATAAAGGCAATGCTCTTTTTACTTCCGTTTTTTGTATTATCATGTACTTGATTATAATTAAAAATAAATTTGTATTCAAGATAATGTGATTCAAATACATTCATCGATTAAACTACTATAAGTTGATCAAATAAAATGCAACAAATCGAATATGGGTTTCCGAGAATTTGAAGAGCAAACTACTCTCAAGCTTCAGTGTTTGGATGAAAGTCGGTTGGATGAAACCCCCCCTTATCTCCAATGAGTGAGGTATATGTTAGAACCTTTGTAAGTGCTCACTGAACGTGAAGACATTCTCTGCCTTGGATTGGGGCGCCACCCCCTCAAACTAAAATTTTTGTAACCAAAAAAAAAAAAAAAAGAGGAAGAGTAAGCAGCGAGAAATTGAGGGGAAAAAGGAGAAAAGGTCTAGAAGAAGGGGGGAAAAATAAGGACATTTTGAACAGATTTTGAACGGTTATCCCAGTGAAAAGATAGAGAACGGTTATCCCAGTACTCAAGAGAGAAGATGGAGGCTCTGAGGTTTGAGGAATTGGAAGAACATAAGAAGAAGTGGATCAAGGTGTACTGTGGGTCGAATTTCACAATTTATTAGAAAAATAATTTTATAATGCTGTAGAAGACACGTACACCAAAATGTAGCAAAACGATCACCATCTAAATGATTCAAACTCCAAATGTAGAAGGGAACCACGTCTTCACCAAATGCAACTTCACAAATTCTTGCGTCAAACCTTGACAGAATTAAAGCAAGTGGAACACACTTGCCTTGTGCACGAGGCATGTCTATAAGGAAATCGAAAGAGCAGCAAGATATGGCTTCAAAGTGCTCCGGCTTTATAATAGTACAAAGATATCGTGTTAAATTTATGTATTTTATCTTATATTTTATTTGTCTATATACATCATGTGCAATGCTGAGCGGTTGAAATTAACATAGAAAAATAAGTGCGAAAAGTCTGAGTGCGCCATCAATCTTTAAAAACCCAAGAAAAATGCTTGTGCCATTTTTGCTTAAATTTCTTCGATCTTTTCTATGATCCCCCATCCTTCCTTAAACTCTAGAAACAATTCCAACAATTGATTCAACCAAAACACTCTTTAGTTAATTGAACAAAAGCTCAACTCTTTCCGATTAAAAAAGGCATCGAAGCAAACACTAAAAGCGTGCTGATTGCTTTCACGATTCAAGTAGTTGCTACTGGAGTTTGAGTCTTGGGCCATAATGGGCCTAATTTCCCCTGGATAAAATTTAATTGGCCCATTTCAATTACTATTGTGTAACACGACTGTGCTATTTTATCTTAGGGCTGTCAATAGGTAAGATTTTAATCCGAATTCGATTCGAATTTTAGCATATTCATCCGATAAAGATGTCCGATGAATCATACCGATTATAAATATTTGGTTGATATTCGATTCTGACTTTCGTAGAGCCGGTGCTGCTGTTGCCTGCGCGTA
The DNA here is from genome assembly GCA_037501455.1 of Lantana camara. Taxonomy (NCBI): domain Eukaryota; kingdom Viridiplantae; phylum Streptophyta; class Magnoliopsida; order Lamiales; family Verbenaceae; genus Lantana; species Lantana camara. The sequence goes on from CM074865.1 coordinate 77,964,009, forward strand.
GGGCCGCCCTCCACTCCCGTCCCGGGGCGCTAAGGGGCTTTTGTTTTTGGAACAGACGGCATTGCTGACGCCTCGAAATAAATGGAGTGAATATAAAATTAAGAAATCCGATCCGTTAAAAATCTAAATCTAATATTACATATAGTATTTAATTAAATAAATTATTTACTAGTATATAATATTAAGTAAAATGATTAAAATTAAAATTTTCACATATTTATCACTTTAAACAATAATAAAATTTAAAATTTTTACTCTAAAATTATATATATATATTTTTATTAATAAGTTTAAATTAATCTACTTTAAATAAATATAAACAAAACTATCAAATAATCTATTAAATAACAATTATTTATTAATCCGTTAAAAATCTAAATCTAATATTATATATAGTATTTAATTAAATAAATTATTTACTAGTATATAATATTAAGTAAAATGATTAAAATTAAAATTTTCACATATTTATCACTTTAAACAATAATAAAATTTAAATTTTTTACTCTAAAATTATATATATATATTTTTATTAATAAGTTTAAATTAATCTACTTTAAATAAATATAAACAAAACTATCAAATAATCTATTAAATAACAATTATTTATTAAATATTATGTAATTATATTTATTTTTTATATCAAATTTGTATTTAAAAAATGGATTTTATTGCTAATCGGGTCGAATCTTTTATCGGATCTGATTCGACCCGATTATATGTGAATTCAAAACAATGAATTTGAATCCCATAGGATTTGAATTCAGATCTGGTTATCGACTTCTCTTATTGGATTCAGATCCGAAATCTCCTGATCCGACCCAAATCCGGCCCATTGACACTTGACAGCTTGTATCTGTATACGATTTCGCTATTTTTATTATCACTACTTCCGCGGGTTATATTGATGCCTTGCCTTTTTCTTTTTTTTTTTATTTTTTTTTTGAAGAATGCCTTTTTTATTTTGTTCTTTTCAATTTTATAATTATGAGAAACACGATATCGCTAGTTGTTTTACTAGCACTTTTGTGGATTATAAATGGAGACAGGCTGTGACTCCGTCTCTGATTATAATGAAGCTTCCAAGCGGCCAAATTTATTTATTTATTTTTTTACTTTTTTCATTCGATTAAAAGAATTCTTACTTTAACTTATACATGTTGCGGCCGAGACAGGGTACGAGTACATGGCATCACCAATTTTCTTTTCAAAATTTATCACAGGACAGATATTTAACACAATACAACCTAATTTATTTCAAATTCAGCTCAAAATAAGTAACATTATAGAGTGTCTTTTTTCTTCCTTTTGGACCTTATTCAGAAATATCGATCTCGAGAACTAGTTTTGAACTAAATTTGTGCGTTTTACTTTCATGTTTCACTCAACTATACGCACTGTATACGTTGGTCACAGTCAAGACTGAAAAATAATTGCGATACAAGAAGAAATACAAAAATCCTCTTGCCTAAGATCAACAGTACGCGGATACAAAACTTCAGTATAATTGATAAAATTATTTGAATGAAAGATTATTTGACATTAATTACAATATTTAATCCTAAATCTGCAACTTTAGCAAGCTAGTATATAATCAAAGTTTAAATGAAACCCAAGCCAGCAAGAAACAAAGCAAAATCTGAGTGCCTTCATCAAGTATGTAAGGTATATATAGCTTTTACTTTGTAAGGCTGTCTCAAGAGAGGAACCAATTTAATCCTTAAAAAATCAAGAAAAGTAGCAAATCCAGTTAGTTCTTCTCTTTATATCGCTGGAGTTAGTATGATTAATACCACCAGAAAGAAGCACTACACATTCAAACATCCAAAAGAGAAAAAATGAAAACACAGGGCTAGTTATCATGGCAGATGCAATTGTTTCTGCTGTTGCACAACGTCTTACAGACATGGTTGTAGAGCAGATTCGTGACGAAGTAAACTTGGTGAGAGGTGTGAAGAAGGAGATCCGAAATCTTTCCAATGATCTGAAGAATGTCCGGAAGCTGTTGGATGATGCAGAAAGGAAGGGGTGTACGAGTGAAAGCGTCAGAGGTTGGTTGAGAAGGCTCGAAAATGCAACCTATGAAATGGATGACGTCTTGGATGAGTGGAATCTCGCTCTCATCAAGTTTCGGACGCAGCAAGCCGATGCTCTTCTCCAGGAGACGAAGGTATGTCCCTTCATCCCATATCATTTACGAAACTTGAGCTTGATTTGATTTTGAACGAGGAAGATACCTATAGTTTTTCGATGAATTCTTCGGAATCTTTCTTACTTTTGTGTTTCACTAAATTCTTTCTATATGAAATATTCTTGCTTTTCTTAGCATTAGTGAGCGCCAAAAAGTAACGTTTCCAGGATAGTACGGTTTGGCATGCTCTAGCTTGCAATTTTATTACATTACGACATTGATTAGTATGCAATGATTCGCATAGTTTATGGTTTGGGATCATTATTATGGATTATGTTAATTCATGTATATGTGTGCGTCTGTGTGAGATTAATAATTCTTCCATGTTTTCAAAGTATGAGATTAATGGGACATCGAACAAACAATAATTTTTTCTTTGTCATTCCATTACAATTTTTATAAAATACCTGTTATGTTATAATATTCTTACAGATATAAATTAAATAATTTAAAAAATTGAATATATATTAAATATATTTGTAGCTAAGTTATATTTATTTAAAAATATATATTCAATATATAATCTATCTATATCTATATATATTATTATTAGGAAAAAAAAAAATTTGCCACCCAGACTATATGTTTTTTAGACTTTATAATCACCTAAATTTTGTTTCACTGATCACCGCCTCAACTTTCAAAATTTTAAATTTTTCCACCTAAGTTGGATTTTCCGGCCAAAACGTCCGGCGAAGACATCATATACCTCACACATGCCTAAGTGAGGGGTATTTTAGTATTTTCCAACGTAGGTTGTAAAGTCTAAAAAAAAATGAATAGTTAGGGTGGGAAAGTCGAAAAAACAGTTTTATTGATAATATTTTCCCCTTAAATGTTTCATAAAATATAATACTTAAAACAATAATAATGAATCAAAGGAATAGATATTACCAACTAAATAATTTGGAGGTATTTCAAATTAAAATAATAATGATTACAGTCAATTATATATCTGTATTTTTAGTCTTTTCTTTTGAAATTAAAAGTAATTGTATTAACATGAAATAATTAGTTTAATATTTTATATTTCTTGAAATCATGCAAAACAATAAAAAGAATCTTATTTTATATTTAAAAAATATCAAAAAAAAATAGTTCGTAATAAAAAAAATTATATAAAATAATTTCTCTTGTTTGATTATTCGATAAACACGAAATTTGCGTTATATATATATATATATGTGTGTGTATGCATTTCGACTATTTAATTTCTTAAGAGTTTGGGAAAAAATTATTAATATTGAGAATGATATTAAACTCGTTTGAAAAAAAAAAAAAAAAGAATGATATTAAACTAATAGTTTAATTTTTAAATGATAAATAATTATTTGTGCTTAGGAAATAAAGTTTGATATTTGAGATCATCTTTTATGCAATTTATTTAACCTAATATTGTGTATTAAATAATTAAACTTACTTAAATGTTTAAGGGAAAAATTGTCACCAAAATTTTCTTTTAACTTTGCCACCTGAACTATTTATGGTTTTAAATTTTACCACCTACGATGGAAAAGTACTGAAATACCCTTATTTTTGCCATGTGTTGGGGGCACATGATGTCTTGGTCGGAGTATCTTGGTTGGAAAATCCAACTTAGGTGGGAAAGTGTAAAATTTTGAAAATTGCGGTGGTGATCGGAGACAAAAAAAAGTTTAGGAGGTAAAGTCTAAAAATCGAAATAGTTTGGGTGGCAAAAAAAAAAAAATTTCCCCTTATTATTATTATATTATATATTATTATTATTATTATTATAAAAGTACGAGTTGAATTTTTGGTTTCTTACAAAATATTAATCGTTCAAGATATCCTCAATAATAATTACGTCAATAACTATTAGTTAAGGATAATTATATAAATACATGTTATAAATTATTAATTTAACTATATTTAAAAAAAATACTCATCGACTTAAAATAGGACTCTTAGTAGAATTAAAACTTCTCCAACTTATCATAAAAAGATACATAGTTCATTAAGGATTCTTTTAATATTGATATATTAATTAATTATATTCAAATTTTATAATATAAGTTGTCAATTTTTAATTTTAAGGCATATAGTTTAAAATCTTATAATAAAATATAACTAACGAATTGGAAAACAACAAATTGATTCCCTTTATAAATTTTAATTAATAAATTTTGGTAATTATGTCATGTAGAATATTATTAAAATTTCCACAAAAAATAATATAGAATATTATTTAAATTAAATGAATTACATAAGATAACTTTCAATAAATCAATTCTAATGTAATTCTAATTATATAAGTTCATAATTTTAATTACTAAGTCCATAAATTTTTTTAAATTATGATCATATTATAAATCTATAAACTTATCTAATTAACAAAATAATATAATTGAGCGATTTACATAAATTATTGAAAATAAATTTTTTTTTCAAAAAGCTAATTAATTCTAATGTAATATTTTTTAATTAATTAATATTAATATAATTGTAATTATCCAAATTAGCTAACCATATAATTCTTTTTAGTTTATATAGTAAAATATAAATTATTAAATACATAAATATTATTAAATCCGCATAATATATATATTATAAAAGTACCAACAACTCACCAACTGTCCCAACATGTATTAAAATTAGTTTTTAGATGCCATAATTTTTAATTCAAAATAGTAACGTCCATGTAATTCATGCATAAATACAAATAATTAATATTTTTTATGAGACGTGGAAGAATTACTAATTTTTTCTACAAATAGTCAAATATATATAAAATACTACATATATTATTTAAATACAAAAAAAAAAAAAATGAATATTTAATTATATTTTTTTATGATATTTATTAGGTTAATTATGAACTCAATATATTTATACCATTATCTTCATTTAATTCATTACTTTCCATGTTTTCTGAATACATCATAGCCATGCTATAGTAAAAAATATCAAATTTTCATGTTTATCTCAATTCTAAATACATTTCATTACTATCTAAATTAGTTCCCACAAACCAATCATGTCATTATGGTAATGCTCCTATACAATTAACTTGAAAGTTTAATATCTAGGGATTAATTTTGTTTTCTAATAGGTCTGCCCCTTCATTACACATTCATCATGCTTAAGTTTTAAGAAAATAGCCACTCGTCGCGATATTGCCCTCAAAATAAAATATGTAAAAGCACAACTTGATGAGATTCTGAAGGAGAGAAATAGATATGATTTTCTCGAGAATCAAGGAACTGATCATTCTTTAGTGCGGGTTACTACTTCTTTTATTGAAACAGATGACATTGAGGGAAGAGAAATTGATAAGGATAATCTTGTGTACAAGATCACATCATGTTGTACTAGCTCTAGTCAAGGAGATCATATAGGGCCGATCCATATTAGCTCTATAGTGGGGACAGGGGGAATCGGAAAAACAACTCTCGCTCAATTAGTCCATAATGATAAACGTGTAAAAGATTATTTTCCATTAAGAATTTGGATTTGTGTTTCTGATCTCTTTGATGAGGCTAGTATAGCCAGAGAGATTGTCACGAAGGCGAGCGGGAAACCCCCAAGTACTGGTTCATTGGAAGGGCTTCTAGAACTTGTACAAGAGTCCATTTTAGGAAAGAAGTTTCTTCTTGTTCTAGATGACGTTTGGAATGGCGATGATGCCAAGTGGGGGCCTTTGAAAAGCTCTCTTAAATCTAGTTGTGCAGTGGGAAGTAGGATTTTGGTGACCACGAAAAACAAGGTAGTAGCGAGAAATATAGGCACCAATGAGAATGAGATCCACCATCTAGAACAACTCTTTGATGATGTCTGTTGGTCATTATTGAGTCATATAGCTTTTTGTGGAAGAAGTGAAGGGATAAAGATAGGATTCATAGACATTGGTCGGGGAATAACTCAAAAGTGCAGGGGTTTGCCACTCGTCGTGAAAACGTTGGAAAGTCTTCTTCGCTTTAAGAATACTGTAGAAGAGTGGGAGGATATATTGCATAGTGAAATGTGGCGATTGGAAAGCACGAAAGTAGACCTTTTCCCTCATTTACTTTTGAGCTACAATGATTTGTCACCAACACAAAAGCGTTGTTTCTCATATTGTGTCGTGTTTTCAAAAGATCAAGAGATTGATGTGGATGATTTAATAAGAAAGCGGATGGCACTTGGTTATCTAAGCTCTAATGGTGGTAATGCAATTGAATTAGGCTAAATTGTCAATTTAGTCCCACAGGATTGGTCTCTCGTCAATTTAGTCCCGTGCTTTTGGAATAATTCAATTTAGTCCCAAATCCTAAAATTCTCAACCAATGTGGTTCCAAATGCTAACGGACGTTGGAAAACAAATGAAATTGACCATTTGACATGCTGACTGAGAGTTTGGAGAGTAAAAAACAGAACCCTAACACATCCAATTTACTCATTCATACTTCCCCCAAATATTTTACCATTTCTTTTACAAAAAACCCTAGGAGCCCGCCTTCGATTTTCTTCGATTTGTGGAGAAATTTCCAAAATTTCTCCACAATAATACTCTCACATGTTTATTACCGTCCAGAAATTTGGTCAATCCCGTTAGTTTTCTAACGTCCGTTAGCATTTGGGACCACCTTGGTTGAGAATTTTAAAATTTGGGACTGAATTGAATGGGATAATTACAAAAATGGTATAGCATCTGCACCCATTTAGCAAAAATGATACTCGAATAATTCCGGTGACAGATCTACCCCATATCTCTCAAAATCACGCAAAATGATGTAATTTTTCGCCGGAGCACTTAAAACCGCCGGAATAATCCAACTGGCACAATTCTCGCTTATGTGGCAATACAACCATGCCACATCAGATATTACATATATAGGGAAAATTACAAAAATGGTATACCATCTGCACCCATTCAGCAGAATTGGTACACCAACTAGGCACGGTGACAGATCTACCCCATATCTCCCAATATTGCGCAAAATGATGCACTTTTTCGCCGAAAAATATAAAACCCGCCGAAAACCCGACCCGTAATCCAACGTGGCACAATTCTTGCTTATGTGGCAATACAGCCATGCCACATCAAATATTACATATATCTATATATAAATATTTTATGATTAATTATTATATAAAATAATTTATTTTGTCTACCATTTTGCCCCTCTGTCTGCTCCTCTCTCTCTCTCTCCGATCCCTCGCTGACTTGATTCCCAAACAAACCCTAATTTTCTTTTAATTCTCTCTCAACCTACCGATTCTCTCTCCCTCTCTCTCCTTGGAAGAATTTACGAGTGGTGGCGGCAGCGGATATGGGTTGTCGTGGTGCCTCCATTGATTTGGTGGTGGCCTATTGTTGAGATCTCACATCCCATATTGGAAAATGATCAAACCTTGTGCTAGTTAATAAATGCGAAACCAACCCTCACCTCATGAGCTAGCTTTTGAGCTGAGTTAGGTCGAGCATATTATAAACATTTCACATGGTATCAGAGTAGGCTGCATCCTATGCATCCTGTTAAATTGATCCAGGGCCTATTAAATTGATCCAGGATAGACCCTCGATTGTTCGGACCTGGGTTAGGTTTCACCTTTCAATGCCAGGGCCTGGCCTGTTAAATTGATCCAGGATAGACCCCCGATTGTTCGGACCTGGGTTAGGTTTCACCTTTCAATGCCAGGGCTTGGCGTGCATTGAATTGAACAGGCCCTGGATCAATTTAACAAGATGCACAGGATGCAGCGAGGGATCGGAGAGAGAGAGAGGGGCAGACAGAGGGGCAAAATGGTAGACAAAATAAATTATTTTATATAATAATTAGTCATAAAATATTTATATATAGATATATGTAATATTTGATGTGGCATGGCTGTATTGCCACATAAGCGAGAATTGTGTCACGTTGGATTACGGGTCGGGTTTTCGGCGGGTTTTATATTTTTCGGTGAAAAAGTGCATCATTTTGCGCGATATTGGGAGATATGGGATAGATCTGTCACCGTGCCTAGTTGGTGTACCAATCCTGCTGAATGGGTGCAGATGGTACACCATTTTTGCAATTTTCCCTATATATGTAATATCTGATGTGGCATGGCTGTATTGCGACATAAGCGAGAATTGTGCCACGTTGGATTATTCCGGCGGTTTTAAGTGTTCCGGAGAAAAATTAAATCATTTTGCGTGATTTTGAGAGATATGGGGTAAATCTATCACCGGAATTATTCGAGTACCATTTTTGCTAAATGGGTGTAGATGGTATACCATTTTTGTAATTATCCCAAATTGAATTATTCCAAAAGCACGGGACTAAATTGGTGAGGGGCCAATCCTATGGGACTAAATTGATAATTTGGCCAAATTAGAACTTAGAGGGCAAGAGTATTTTAATAACTTAGTTAACCGTTGTCTATTTCAGAACTTTCGAAAAGATGAAGATATCATGTCGAAATGCAAAATGCATGACATAGTTCATGATTTTGCCCAATCCCTTAGGGAGGATGATGACTTGAACAACAGTGAGTACACAAGCAGTTGCAAAACATGTAGCCCTTTTCTCTTCCCGGTCATAGCATACCGTAGTCTACTTTTAAAAGGGGATTACCAGTCTGATCTTCATGTTTGTGATTATCTTGCAAATGTGAGGGTGTTAGATTGTCGAAGGTTTAGAAATATATCTATGGAAATAGGGAAGTTTATTCACTTGAGGAACTTGGTTTTTTATGATGTAATTGTAAATGTCAATGACAACAACGTTAGGGACATTTGTATGTTTTATAACTTGCAAAGTTTGGCTTTAAGTTGTTGTAAGTTAAGAGAGATTTCGAGCGAAATTGGGAATTTGAGTCAACTGAGACACCTGGATTTGAGTTTGAATAAAGAGTTAAAGGAGTTACCAGAGAGCATAAGTGGTTTGCGTGAATTGAGAAACTTGGATGTTACAAACTGCATTAATCTTTCTCAACTTCCTCAAGGGATCGATGGGCTGATAAACCTCAAACACTTGAAAACATATTATAGGACGAATTCTCTGTTGGAAAACACGAATCAGAAAGCAGCGGAATTTAAAAAAATTTTCCCAACAAAAGGACCTTGAACTCGCAATCGTGTAACCAAATTCGTAAAGATAGAAAACTTACTTTTCTTTTATTCTTTCTTGAAGCGTTTCAAGCCACCCAAGAACGCTCTTCTCGCGGCTTGATCCCCTCTCCTTTGGTAAAGCTCGAATCTTCAAACTTCTAACTTGAAGTCTCTAGAGAAAGTCCACCAACTTGATCACAATCTAACTAGTAAGGATGCTAGTTCTCTAGTTAGTGTTTAGGCTTAACCTAGGGTTTAATATAATCTTGGAGAAAGGAAGGTGTTCAACACATGAACCAAGAATTGTCAATTAGCTCTAAAGGGGAGCATGAGCTCCCCTATATATAGGGAAGGGGAGGGACGGCCGAACCTAGTCCTTATTGGACTAGGATTTGGTTCCTCTCTCTCCTATTACTTGATTATCAAGTATTTTCCAACTTTGACTTTGAATTCTATTTCTAGTCAACTTTTAAGAGAGCTTAAAAATATCCAAACTATTTTTGGATAATTTTATACTTTATTTATTATAAAATAAATAACTTATTTTTATCTAATTAATTAATTCGTAATTAATTAACTAGATTATTTTCTCCAAAATTAGACTTTCTTTTTAATTCAAAATTAAACCAAAGTCTATTAAATAATTAACTAATTAATTATTTAACATATATATATTATCACACGTGTGTGACACGTGTCACAGTGACACGTGTCACTCACGCGAGCCACACGTGTGAATTCACACGTGTGGAACCCTCTTGGTCCGATTAACTCGTTTAATCATTTTCAAGCCTCAACTCATGTAACCAAGTTGTTGTGTGTGACCCTCTAGGTTCTCAATTCAATTAGCAGTGACCCTAATTAATTAATTCACTAATTAATTAATCAGTCCACAGATTAAACGACCATAGTCTAGCAACAGGTGTTTAACCCCTAGCTGAATTGGAATGTTCGGATTCGACAGAACCTTTAAGTCATTGATTCATGTGAGATACAATCCTCCTACTTACTATCTCTCAACCAAGATCTAGGGCAAGGGAATAATCAGAACCCTAATAATCCGGTCTTAAAGCTAAGTGCATTTCATATCCATTTGATCTCAATCCAAGAAACCCTTTTCTTGATGTCTTGATCTACTGCCTTGGCCAAGGACTCCATATGGCACATGAATGACTTACACAATAAGAGATCACCTTGCAAATGCAAGTGTAGGTCCTTTCTTGATTCTCATTCACTTTCATGAATCACTTGTGCAGCCCCAGCATAAGCCTTGAATCAGTTGTCTAAGGCGACACCCTTTAAAGCTTATACCAAAGACTACAGAGTTAACTCATAAAGTGACAAGGAACCTCAAGTCTAAGGATCAATTAATCACATCAATGACTCGTGAGATATTTCCTAATCTGGAAGTTTCCATTTCCTGAAATAGAAACTTCCTTTCCCATTTAGGAATGTTCTCACACGGGGCACCTCAGTGAACTTACTTATTAAAATAAGCACCCTCATGTATCACGCACGTATCAACTATACACTTTGCACCTCCATGAAACAAGGTGGTCCTTCTTAAGGGCGTGATCCCACAAGCAAGCCTTAGAGGAGTCAGGTTGACACTCCCACTGTCTGTAGGACTCATCGGCTTGGAGTATTTTACTAATCATGACTTATGTGATATAGGGCTCGTTTCATGAACCATTTCACCTAAATGGTAGAGTCCTAAAGTCATCAGGATTAGGGGAGTTCTCATACATGCACAGCTAAAGTAAACGCATACCAAACAAGAGCATATAAAGAAGTGTTGCCTCAATTCGTTATTTTATTCAAAGATTGTCTGTGATTACAATAAGGAAAAGTACAAAGCGGATATACAATCGGCTTTCTAGGGCACTATTCCTAACAATCTCCCACTTGCCCGTCAAAGCCATTCTAAAGCTACTCTAAGTCCCATCTTCTGAAGATGACCTTGGAAAGCTTCTCGACTAAGGGGTTTAGTAAGTGGATCTGCCACGTTCTCTGCTGATGTGACCCTCTCAATATGCACATCTCCTCTTTTGATAATATCACGGATTAGGTGATACTTCCTCATAATGTGCTTGGTCCGTTGGTGAGATCTTGGTTCTCTTGCTTGAGCAACCGCCCCAGTGTTGTCACAAAACACAGTAATGGGGTCTTTCATGCTAGGAACAACATTCAACTCTTGAATGAAGTTTCTAATCCAAACACCTTCCTTAGCTGCATCATTTGCAGCTAAGTATTCGGCCTCAGTGGTCGAATCTGCAGTGGTTGTTTGCTTGGAACTCTTCCAACTCACTGCTCCGCCGTTTAGGCAGAAAATGTATCCTGACATTGACTTAAAATCATCTAAGTCAGATGCAAAGCTTGCATCGCAGTATCCTTCGACAGTAAGATCTTTCTGACCTCCGTAAACTAAGAATAAATCTTTAGTACTTTTCAAGTACTTAAGAATATTCTTCACGGCAGCCCAGTGACCATCTCCAGGGTCAGATTGGAAACGACTTGTCACACTAAGTGCATAAGCCACATCCGGTCGAGTACATAACATTGCATACATTATGCTACCTATTGCTGATGCATAAGGTGTATGAGTCATTCTTTCCTTCTCAAGGTTAGTCTTAGGACACATCTTCTTTGAAAGACATGTTCCTACACTCATAGGAAGGTTCTTAACCTTTGCAGACTCCATATTGAATCTCTTCAATACTTTGTCAATGTACATCGACTGTGATAGTCCTATTAACCTTCTAGATCTATCTCTATAGATTTTAATTCCAAGGATATAGGACGCATCACCAAGATCTTTCATCTCGAATTGGTTCGATAACCATAACTTAGTCACCCTCATGTCATCTTTCGAATTCCCAATAAGAAGGATGTCATCAACATAAAGTACTAAGAATTGCACTGAGGTCTCCAATTCCTTTCTATACACACATGATTCATTCGAAATTTGGATGAAGCCAAACGCTTTGACTGATTCATCAAATCGAATGTTCCAATTCCTAGAAGCCTGTTTCAATCCATAGATTGATCTTTGGAGTTTGCAAACCTTTTGCTCACTCCCACTGAATGTGAAACCTATGGGTTGCTCCATATAAATGTCTTTGTCAATGTTACCATTGAGAAAGGTAGTTTTCACATCCATTTGCCATATCTCATAGTCATAATATGCAGCAATGGCAAGCATGATCCGAATAGACTTTTGCATTGCAACTGGTGAAAAGGTTTCATCAAAATCCACGCCGGGTCTCTGAGTGAATCCTTTTGCAACCAGTCTTGCTTTGTAGGCTGCAATGCTTCCATCAACTCCAAGCTTTCTCTTAAAGATCCATTTGCAACCTATGGGTTTGACCCCATCAGGCAAATCTACCAAGGTCCAAACTTGGTTGGAGTTCATGGAATCCATTTCGGATTTCATGGCTTCTATCCACTGTTCAGAGTCAGAATCTGAAAGTGCCTCCTCATATGTTAAAGGATCATTATCCTTTTGAGAGATTTCATGGAAGAATCCATACCATCTCTCCGGCTGTCTAGGAGTACGTTCAGAACGCCTTAGAGGAGGATTTTCGTGTGTATCGAAATTCGTGATTGGTTGTGGTTGATCAGAGTGGGACGTTTCTTCAGTGGGTGGTGTGGGGTCATTTTGTACTTCTTCTAATTCTATGATCTTGCCTTTCTTTTCTTTAAGGAACGGTTCCTCAAGAAAAGTGGCATTTCTGGAAACAAACACCTTTTGCTCAGATTGATCATAGAAGTAGTATCCTATGGATTCCTTAGGATAACCTACAAAGTAGCATAAGTTAGAACGAGATTCTAACTTATCTCCCACTGTCCTCTTCACGTAAGCAGGACAACCCCAAATTCTTAAGTAAGAATAACTAGGGATTTTACCATGCCACATTTCATAGGGCGTCTTAGGGACTGACTTAGAGGGAACTAGATTCAGAATCTTTGCTGCACTTTCTAGGGCATAACCCCAGAAAGAAGGTGGTAAGTCAGTGAAACTCATCATGGAACGAACCATATCAAGTAGGGTTCGATTCCTTCTCTCAGAAACTCCATTAAGCTGAGGAGTTCCCGGAGGAGTCCACTGAGAGATAATCCCATTATCTTTGAGATGATTAAGGAATTCTTCACTAAGATACTCGCCTCCTCGATCAGATCGAAGTGCTTTGATCTTGTGACCAGTTTGGTTCTCAACCTCCTTTTGAAATTCTAAGAATTTCTCAAAAGCTTCAGATTTATACTTCATTAAGTATACATAACCATACCGACTAAAGTCATCAGTAAAGGTTATGAAATACTGATGATTGCTTCTAGTGCTTACACTAAGCGGTCCACAAACATCAGTATGGATCAAATCCAGAACCTTAGTGGCACGTTCCACAGTTCCTTTAAAAGGAACTTTGGACATCTTTCCTTTGAGACAGGATTCGCAAGAAGTTAACTCTTTGAGATCATTTTCAGAGAATGATCCTAAAGTGTTTATCTTGCTAATTCTGTTCTTGGAAATGTGTCCTAATCTAGCGTGCCATAAGGGAGCTGAAACTTTGTCATCTCTCTTACGCTTTGTTTCTCGTTGTATATTCATAATATTGATATTTTGAGTTAGGTAAAGTCCATTACTTAGAGTACCGATATGAACGGAAGAGTTGTTCCGTTTGATAAAGTATTTACCATTCTTAATATAAGTTTCATAACCTTCACAATCTAATATTGGAACTGAAATTATATTACGAATAATGTTTGGTACATAAAGGACTTTATTTAATACTAACTCAAAACTACCTAAATCTAATCTAATTGTGCCTAAAGCTCGAGCTTCAACGTTTGAGCCATCGCCGATCTTCAAGACACATTCTCCTTCTTTGAGTTGTTGGACTTCACTTAGCATCTGTACATCATTATAGATATGAGTTCCACAACCGGTATCAAGTACCCAAGAACTAGAATTAATAGAAAGATTTACTTCAACGAGAAAGATACCTTTCTTTAGAGTAGCCTTGTACTCTGGGCAGTTTCTCCTCCAATGTCCCGCTTTGCCACAATGGAAGCAAACATCCTCTTTCTGATCACGCTTCTTCTTTTGGGCGTTCCCCTTCGAAATGCCACCAGTGGGCCTAAGGGGTTTCTTCTTCTTCTTTTGGGCTTTCTTGCCCTTACCTTTAGAAGGCCCAGAAGAGGAAGATGGAGCATTCACCATCAAAACCTTATTGTCCTTCTTGATCGTGCTTTCAGCAGTCACAAGCTGACTAATCAGCTCAGCTACAGTAGCACCAGCATGATTCATGTTGAAGTTAAGGACAAATGGGTTGAATGATGGTGGGAGCGAAGCTAGCAACAAATCCACTGAAAGCTCATCTTTCAGCGGCATGTCCATGGAAGCAAGTTTCTCAGTAAGGGCAAGAAACTTGAGTCCATATTCATGGACACTTGAACCTTCCCTCATTCTCAAGTGGAATAATTCCTTTGAAGTGTTATACCTTGTAACACGTGCATGAGGGCGGTAAAGTTGCTCTAAGTGGTCGTAAATCTCCCAAGCAAATTCCATGGCCTCATGTTGTCTTTGCAAGTCCGGAGACATGTTAGCCAACATAAGGCAACGGGCTTGGAGATTATCATCCTTCCACTTCTGAATCGCATCCCGCTCGGCCCGAGTGGGAGCCTCTCCTTCAGGACTAGGCTCCCCTTCGAAAAGAACATAAGTTCTCTTCTCAGAATCTAAAATGATTTTTAGATTCCTCAGCCAATCAGAATAGTTGGGACCAGTCAACTTGTTTGACTCGAGGATCGATACAAGAGGGTTTTTGGTTGCCATTTCAAAACACGTAGAGAATCACAGAATCTACGACCTAAATGGTAAAACAGAGAACTAGTGAGCATGCTGAATTATAACGATATACAAAAGATAAGGTCTTTAATCTATTGTAGCTCCCACTGTTTTTCAAAGATCTAGAATTCCCAAAGATCTAAGAGGAACACGTTTCCCAATGGGTACTAAGATCCTAGGCATTTTACTTCGAACCCACGACTCGCGGACATTCTTAGTAAGAACCCTAGGTAGGTACAATTTACCAATTCTAACACCTTTAGAACTCTTAGTAATTGTTTTTGCATCACCTATCTTTCAATATGGACCCACGACTCGTGCGACATCCATATTTACTTAGGCGTTAAGCTAGACCCATCAATCATAAGATCATGACCAAAACTTAGTTTGAACGACCCACGACTCGCGGACATCGCCCTCGCCAAAATTGACCACGAAATATTGATCATTTAAAATGATTAATTAGGTAACTAAGAACTAATAAGCTCCACTAGCTATCCCACGACTCGCGGACAATATCTAGCTTTACTTACTAAACTTAAAACCTATTGATGGAATGCTAGGAATTTAATTCAAAACTTGCATCTCAAATTAAACACCTATTTGTTCGAAATTAGCTTAATATTTAATGGGAATTTTCGAATCAACCGGAGAGTTGTCCGGTTCGACCTCACCAACATATATGTTATCCAATTTTATTAGTCTTGATTAATGCAAGTACACTTAAATGCATATCAAACAAGCACATAAACAGATAACATGTCCTAGCATGATACTAACATGTAATGATCATGGGTTCTACCTATCTTATGCGTGATATGTGGGAGCCACTCCACAATCACAAGTTCTAACATACATGCCACATAAACAGTTCAAATCACATAAGGGAAAGCAGTAACAAAATACGAGCCCTATCTCTATTACATTTAACAATTGAGATTCCCCTCCCTAACATTTTGAGGGGTCTTCACTTATGGCCTCCTTGTTACTTGAATGTGGTCCATCTTACTCCATGGGTGCATTGTCTCCAAAATGAAAATAAAACCTCACCACCTATCTCTACTCTCAAATTACAATAAAAAGAAAAAGACATAAAGTAATAAGGCTCAATCTTCATATTGGCCTTAGACAATTACACGGGGCATACCCCGGCCTCAAAAACAGTAATATGGAAAGCCACATAATAAATCACATAACAGTACGCACATAAGTGAGGCTCCAACCTCAATTGAAAAACGCAACTATAGGGCTCCAACCCCAATTTAAACCATTCATGTGCATAAATTAAAACCATACATAGATCTAAACCCATGATCACCTAACATGCTTTTGCGAGAATTTAAATTTAGCCAATAAATTAAAATTCTCGTTTCAAGTCCTAATGACTCAAAACACGACTTAGATGCAATTCTTGTTCAAGAGCCTTTTCAATAAAACCCGAAAAACATTAAACTAATAAAATTCCAATTAATTTCCAAAATTAATAATTTTATTCTTTCATTATTTTCAGAAAATAATATTTATAATTTTTCCAAAAACCAAATCGCTTTAATTTCTCAAAAATCCCAATTTAATCAAATTTTTAAAATAATTTTATTTTAACAAAACTGATTTTAAAAGATAAAATTAAAATAAAATTAAATCGGGATTTTTTTCGGACCGAAAAACACGAAACACGAAAACACGAAAACGAGCCCGGAAAAAGGGCCCAGCCGTGCGAGGCATCGCCGCGCAGCCGCGCGCGCAGACGCGCGCCAGCCGCGCGCACAGCGGGCGGGATGAGCCGCTCGCGTGCGCACGCTGGGCGTGCATCATGCGCGCGCCTGCGCGCAGCAGCCTCCGGCATGGCCTGGGCAGGCGTCCCGCGCGGTTGCGGGACGGACTGGGCGGGCGCGCCTAGGCGCTCCCGGGACGGCTCCCGCGCTGTTGCGGGAGGAGCTGGGCGGCGGCGACGGGCCTGGGCGTGCGACGTGCTAGCACGCCTAGGCTCGTTGCTTTTCGTGTTCGTTTCGTATTTCTGGGTTTCTCGAAAAACCAGTTCAATCCAAAATTTAAAAAATTCGATTTAAACAAATTTCAACTAAAACAATTTTCAAAAACACGATTTGAGAAAACAGTTTTAGAAATTCAGGAAAAATTACAGTTTCGTAATTCAGGCTTTCTAAAAGAACTCATGAATACCTAATTCGCATCTAAGCCTAAGAATTTCTACCAAATTCAGAAATAATTGAGACGAATCAGAAACACGATTAACGAGGTGGCTCTGATACCACTTGTTGGAAAACACGAATCAGAAAGCAGCGGAATTTAAAAAAAATTTTCCCAACAAAAGGACCTTGAACTCGCAATCGTGTAACCAAATTCGTAAAGATAGAAAACTTACTTTTCTTTTATTCTTTCTTGAAGCGTTTCAAGCCACCCAAGAACGCTCTTCTCGCGGCTTGATCCCCTCTCCTTTGGTAAAGCTCGAATCTTCAAACTTCTAACTTGAAGTCTCTAGAGAAAGTACACCAACTTGATCACAATCTAACTAGTAAGGATGCTAGTTCTCTAGTTAGTGTTTAGGCTTAACCTAGGGTTTAATATAATCTTGGAGAAAGGAAGGTGTTCAACACATGAACCAAGAATTGTCAATTAGCTCTAAAGGGGAGCATGAGCTCCCCTATATATAGGGAAGGGGAGGGACGGCCGAACCTAGTCCTTATTGGACTAGGATTTGGTTCCTCTCTCTCCTATTACTTGATTATCAAGTATTTTCCAACTTTGACTTTGAATTCTATTTCTAGTCAACTTTTAAGAGAGCTTAAAAATATCCAAACTATTTTTGGATAATTTTATACTTTATTTATTATAAAATAAATAACTTATTTTTATCTAATTAATTAATTCGTAATTAATTAACTAGATTATTTTCTCCAAAATTAGACTTTCTTTTTAATTCAAAATTAAACCAAAGTCTATTAAATAATTAACTAATTAATTATTTAACATATATATATTATCACACGTGTGTGACACGTGTCACAGTGACACGTGTCACTCACGCGAGCCACACGTGTGAATTCACACGTGTGGAACCCTCTTGGTCCGATTAACTCGTTTAATCATTTTCAAGCCTCAACTCATGTAACCAAGTTGTTGTGTGTGACCCTCTAGGTTCTCAATTCAATTAGCAGTGACCCTAATTAATTAATTCACTAATTAATTAATCAGTCCACAGATTAAACGACCATAGTCTAGCAACAGGTGTTTAACCCCTAGCTGAATTGGAATGTTCGGATTCGACAGAACCTTTAAGTCATTGATTCATGTGAGATACAATCCTCCTACTTACTATCTCTCAACCAAGATCTAGGGCAAGGGAATAATCAGAACCCTAATAATCCGGTCTTAAAGCTAAGTGCATTTCATATCCATTTGATCTCAATCCAAGAAACCCTTTTCTTGATGTCTTGATCTACTGCCTTGGCCAAGGACTCCATATGGCACATGAATGACTTACACAATAAGAGATCACCTTGCAAATGCAAGTGTAGGTCCTTTCTTGATTCTCATTCACTTTCATGAATCACTTGTGCAGCCCCAGCATAAGCCTTAAATCAGTTGTCTAAGGCGACACCCTTTAAAGCTTATACCAAAGACTACAGAGTTAACTCATAAAGTGACAAGGAACCTTAAGTCTAAGGATCAATTAATCACATCAATGACTCGTGAGATATTTCCTAATCTGGAAGTTTCCATTTCCTGAAATAGAAACTTCCTTTCCCATTTAGGAATGTTCTCACACGGGGCACCTCAGTGAACTTACTTATTAAAATAAGCACCCTCATGTATCACGCACGTATCAACTATACACTTTGCACCTCCATGAAACAAGGTGGTCCTTCTTAAGGGCGTGATCCCACAAGCAAGCCTTAGAGGAGTCAGGTTGACACTCCCACTGTCTGTAGGACTCATCGACTTGGAGTATTTTACTAATCATGACTTATGTGATATAGGGCTCGTTTCATGAACCATTTCACCTAAATGGTAGAGTCCTAAAGTCATCAGGATTAGGGGAGTTCTCATACATGCACAGCTAAAGTAAACGCATACCAAACAAGAGCATATAAAGAAGTGTTGCCTCAATTCGTTATTTTATTCAAAGATTGTCTGTGATTACAATAAGGAAAAGTACAAAGCGGATATACAATCGGCTTTCTAGGGCACTATTCCTAACATTCTCAAGTATCCTCAAGGACTAGCCAAGTTAACTAGTCTGCAAACACTGGACGAATTCAATGGAGGAGGTGATTGGAACAAATTGGGATTGTTGAAAAAGTTGAAACGACTTAGCGGGTTTCTATGTTTGGGCATCCAATTAGTCGATGATGACCATAATATTGTTGAGCAGGCTCGAGAAGCGGATTTGAAAAAGAAGATGCATCTTCAGACACTAAGAATGGTATTTTCTGATAGAATGGATGAGGAGAATAAGGAAGAAGAGGTGAGGATGAGGAGAAGGTTGGATGTAATGGAAGCTCTGGAGCCCCACCCAAATCTGCGATCTCTGGATATTTACACCTATAAGGGCTCGAGATTTCCAGAATGGATTGCTTCGCCTTTGTTCTACCAACTGAGACATATTAAGCTATTTTGGGATTCTTGTTTGTCTTTGCCGCATTTGGGAAAACTACCTTGCCTCGAAGTACTTGAGATAAACGGACTTAACAAGGTTGAATTTGTGGGACGGGAATTCTTAGGAATAACATCATCATCGTTTTCAATTGGATTTCCCATGTTGAAGATGTTGTATTTCATTAGTTGTCGCAGGTGGAAGGAGTGGGAGGATATAAGTGTAGAAGAAGAAGAGTCTGCCACCGTGTTTGTGATGCCTTGTTTGATGGAATTGGGAATCTACAAGTGCGATAACTTGAGGGAGCTACCACATCGCCTGCTTCGTAAGGCATCGTCTCTACAGACATTGAACCTTGGTGGATCACGCCAATTGGAGGAATCATACAAGAAGGGTGGTCCGTTAGCCAAATTTATTTCCCACATTCCAGAAGTTGAATTCAATTTGTGATGGAATTCCCATGTCGCCATCCACCTCTTCTTCTTTCGGACGCACAAATGCCTCCAATGTTCTATTGTAACGCAATAAAGACTTTTATCAGTTTTTGTGATTTTCCTTTTCATTAAAACAAATAAATACATAATCTTTTATTTTGGTTAATTACTGTTCGTAAATAAGGAAATCTTTTATTTTGGTTAATTACTGTTCGTAAATAAGCATTTTTGTCCCCCATTAATCCTTTTCTTATGTTGCCGCTCAAAATAATGTCGAGATTTATATTTTTATAAGATTGCTATGATAATGAGAAACCCACTAATATTGCTACTTTGTTGGATACATTTTAATTAATTTAGGCCAACTAACGAGCCTCACCTTTTTTTTTTTTTTTTTAATTTTATAATACGAGCCTAAATAGTTTTTAATTGAGCTAAGAAATTATAAGACATGGAAATACCACCAACATTTCACACATTTTTGCAAATTATTTTTTATATCATTGAAACTACTAAGTTGATCAAATAAATTGAAACTCAATCTATACTACTCTCGAATAAAATTTAGGACGAATTACATTTAGGTCCCCTGAGGTTTACCCTAATTACAAATCAATCCCTCTTGTTTCAAAAATTACATATTAGTCCCTAAAAACACTGTTTCAATTGAGGTCCCTAGACGCCGTTAGGGTTCCGTTAATTTTGACAGGACTACATTGTTGATGTGATTTAGTTAAGGGGTCGTTTTGTAAGAAAATTCATAGTTCAGTGACTTTTTTGTAATATTTTTCGAAAATTCAAGTGTCAAAATTAACGGAACCCTAACGGCGTCTAGGGACCTCAATTGAAACAGTGTTTTTAGGGACTAATATGTAATTTTCGAAATAAGAGGAACTGATTTGTAAATAGGGCAAACCTTAGGGGACCTAAATGTAATCCACCCTAAAATTTAATCAAATTAAATAGACTACTCACTACATAAAAAGGGGGGTTTTGAGAAAACTCCCCATGAGTTGAAAAATTTTGAGTTTGCTCCCCATTTTTAAATACATCATTTGGGGTTTTAGATACACGATTCTGGGATTTATATACACGATTCTGGGATTTAGATACATGATTTTTTTCCTTATATTTCCAATACATCATTTGGGGTTTTAGATACACGATTCTTGAGTTTTAATACATCATTTTTGAAAATAGGGAGCTAAAAGAAATTTAACTTATCAATTGAGGAGTTTTCTCAAATTCCCCGACATAAAAATTTGATGCATTACGAGGAAGAAAGGGCTGAAAATCATGGTACGAGTGGATATAACAAGTGAAATTGTTAATAAATAGTAGTAGAGAAAATAATTAAGAACTCAATTGAGTTAAAAATTTAATTGGCCCAGTGGTGATCATTGATCAACTAAACCACAATTCTTTAGATCAAAAGTTGGAAATCTAGTTTTTCTAAAAAGTCCTTTGGAAATAAAATATAGAACAAAAAATATATATATTTTCAATAATAAAAGAGTGCAAATAACAATAAACAAGAAAAACAAAATTGTCGCCAAAAGAAAGAAATAAATAAACAAGAATCAAATTGCCATTATTCTATAAGTAGGACACTAGTTACAGCATTTTGCAAGTGTCTCAAACGTATGATGCTGTCATTAGCAACAAACCGATGATGGGTTTCCGAGAGATTGAAGAGCAAATTACCCTTCAGTGTTTGGATGAAAGTCGGCTAAAGATTCAAATGATTGATGCCATTACCCTTATCGAGCCTTCCCTTGATGGAAATGGAAGATTTAGCAATGATCAAGATGTTGTTACCAATAGGAAGAGTAAGCAGCGAGAAATTGAGGAGAAAAGGAGAAAAAGTCTAGAAGAAAAAGGGGAAAGGCTAGGAAAAATAAAGACATTTTGAACAGTTACTTCAGTGAAAAGATAGAGAGGAGATAAGGAATCGGAGGAACAAACGAAGAAGTGAATCAAGTTGTGTACTGTGGGTCGAGTTTTCACAAATTAATACAAAACATTTTTCTAATGCTGTAGAAGACATGTATAGCAAAATGTGGCAAACCGATCACCGTCTAAAAGATTCAGACTCCATGAAGGGAACCACGTCTTCACCAAATGCAAATTCACAAATTCTCATGTAAAACCGGTGCAGAATTAAAGCAAATCGAACACACTTGCCTTGTGCACGAGGCAGTATGTAAAGAAATCGAGAGGGCAGAGAGATATGGCTTCAAAGTGCTCCGGCTTCATAGTAGTACGAAGAGTTTTGGTTTCTTCGCGAAAAGAATATAGAGTAACACCGGGATTTGTTTCTCTCTCTTCTTTGGATTTCTCGTCACTTTTTTTACTTTCTGTACTACCGGCACTTCCCCTGGTTTTTTAAATGAATCATTTCTGCAGCGTATAAATTGCACACATTTGGGCATAAATGACTAGCCACCAGAAAAGGACACCCAGAACACAAAAAGCCAATGATCCCAATTAACAAATATTTCAACATCAATGTAGATAGAAGATAAACATTCCACTTTAACAACAGCAAGCAAAACGTGCAAGCTCTTGATTTCAAACAATAATGCTTCATCATGTATAATTCGAACTTCCCCACCCAAATTCAGAGCTAAAGATAACCCAAATTGTGAGATTAATACTAAGAATACAGCCTCAAAAGAAGGATTCGAACTGTCGCTAGCAATACAAAATAGCAACCTTAGGGTATATAAGTTCTCAAATGGAGAAAATACAAGTAAGTGCATGAAAATGATCTTGATGGAGAATGAAAATGCACTGTCAAAGTTACAACGAAAACGAGCACTGATTAGCCAATAGGAGAATCTAGCCAATAGAAGAATCCAACAGATTGACCACGCACCAAGTGAATCAATGATTCAAGCCCAAAAAAGGAAAGAAACAAGCAAGAGAATTAAGTAATGTCTAGTAATCTATGTGGAGTATGTTCTAAACTCCATAAACATGAAAGCAGCCTAAGGAGCCAGACTTACTCCACTTTCTTCAATATAAGCATTGGAGAGGAATTTCTTCGAATCCATATGTCGAAGAAATAAGAGAAAAACCTATGCTTTCATTAGGTAACTAACTATGATCCAATTTGAGGATTAACGAAAACGACATTTGCATCGCTTCCCAATTGTGCTGGAATGAATGGGTCAAAAGATGAAGAAATTAACAGAAATATATAATATAGGTGGATTAAAGAATTTGATAGCAATTCATACTTAAAAATGAGAATTCTGGGCATTTCAAGAGCAATTTCCGTTGTTTCTATTAGGATCAATAAACTATGAACACGATAGAGAGAACATGGTTATTAACAACTGAAAATCTCAGTATCTCCTCAAATTAACCATATTGTGAAGTGCAAGTTTCCCTGTTTCTAACGATCTCTATAACTGGAATGGGTTAAAGAAATCATAGCCATTTGCACATAATTACATAGTCATCAAACCAGGTAAATCATAATCTGCAAACAGATCAAAATAACAAAGATCAAATTTTTTTACCAACATTCTTTATATGCCAATGGATTGATGACAGAATGCAGATTGGAAAAACCTCAACCCCACCGCCGGCGAACTCTCCGACAGAAACTCGTTCAACTGGCCGGAAAACACCCAATCCGCGGCAAACAGCCACACCCAGAAAAAAACTATAGAACAAAAGCGTAATTACGGCGGCGTTTGCTCATTTCGGCGGGAACTTCGCGATTACGCTTTGAGCTCCATTAGGGTTTGTATCAGCTGAAGACTCGAGAGCTGATTTCCTGAACTTTCCACATCTTCAGTGACTAATTTCGTTTTATTTTACATTGACCACTTCAAATGTGACAAATTGGACTTTACGCCCTATACAACGTTTATTTAGACATTACATCCCCAAAAAAGTTAGGAATTAAACACTTTGACCTGTAGTTAATTTTGTCGGAGTAGCGGTGAACTTGTTTTCCATCTAAAGCGTCATCATTTTTTCATATACATATTTTATTTCCTTCACGTTTTATATAGAAAGAATTTTATCAGTTTAAATAATATAATAACTTTAAAAAAAAAATTGAGGTAAATATTAATGTATGTTCAAACCATCATACATATATTTATTCATTTCAAATAAGATCAATTATTTTTAGCTATTACTTTTGATAAAGTATATGAATACGTTTATCAAAAAAAAAAAAAGTAAGAAAGAGAGTGATATGGCATAATAGTACAGGGCCACGTGGCCGCCCCCTGTTGGCGCCACGTGGACCCTCGTGCCAACCTGGACAAACCAGAAACGGCTTCTTGGACAGGTTATCAGATCGATATCAGGTCCTCAGGTCATCAGATCTGCTTGAGGACACCAGATCGATTGGCATACCATCCGATCATCAGATCAACAGATCGATCTGCTTTCTCTTATGAGGAAACCCACAACATTAAGGATCCCGGAAGGCAATATCGATCTCCAGATCGATATCATACGTCACCGGACACCCGAATACTGTAAAGCACTCCTGTCGGGACACGTGTACTCTTCTCATTCCCTGGAACAGGCGTACTACGGCTCATTAATGACCGCCAGTCCCTGCTTTTACCCAAAGGGGAAAGAAGGTACAAACGACCCGCCTCAAGCCGGTTCCATCGTCCGACATCCAGATCGACGACTGGCAACGCCATTAATGCACACCTACAGTACACACACTACTGTGTCATTTGGCCATGGCTATAAATACTCGCCCTTTGAACAGTAGTTGGTAAGCCTTTAATATGCATTCAATTGCATTTATTCTCTCTCTAAAGAGCTCCATTACTGACTTGAGCGTCGGAGTGCCAAACTTGGGTAAAACCCCAAGTCCCCCAAGTTGGTTTCGAGCTCACGCTTGTTAGTGCTTTCAGGTCGATAAAGAACCCACTCAAACAAATTCTTGACTGATTGACCCATATCTGACAGCCAGATCGACCACGTCAGATCGACCAGATTTGAGCCAGATCAGTTTGGCGCCGTCTGTGGGAAACCCCCTTTTTACATCGACCTAGATAAAAAGCCCCTCTAATCCCCTTTTCCAACACGATGGTTAACACGAGGAACACCAACCGCGACGAGGACATGGAGGAGGTTGCCAAAGGCAGGCATGACTACAACGCGCCGCTTGGCAACACCTCCGCTGTCCCACCAGTCGGTCCCAGCGCCAATGTTCCCCAGCCTCCGCTGGAGGTCACCCCCAGGTTCACTGTCACTCAAGCGGACCTTGATAGCTTTCTCGACCAATGGCGGGTCGAGGTCGAGCGTGCCCAAACTGAGGGCCGCGAACCCAGGCGCCCCGAGCTCCCAAGGGCCAGCCCAGCCACCACTATACCTAGCCCCGTGGTAGGCAATGCGTTGGCCCCCACCATCCAAGCATACGGAAACCTGGTTCCCTATGTCTTCCAACCACTGGATGGGCGACCGGCTCAAATCATCTGGGGCCTTAGCCCCCAGATCGGAGCTGGGCAGGTCCAAGAATTCGCTCCGCCGCCGCCACCCCCCGCAGCGAGCAAAGAAGTTCCCCGCGAGGGCCACGGGGATTCCGACCATCCCAGCCGTAACCACCGCGGCAAACGCGTGGTCGACGAGGACAATGAAGAGTTCAACGATCTCCGAGCTCGGATCCCAGCTCGATCCTCTAGGGAGGAAGCCGCCAGGATCGCCGCCGCTCGCGCTGGCAGAGAGCAGGTCCAAGGTGTAGACCCACCGCGGAGACGGGTCCAAGACCGCCTGGGTGACCGTGGATCCCACGTCACCCAGAGGCAGGTTGACCTCTGAGAGGGACTGAACCGGAGCCCTCTCCGTTACCGCAGCGACAGGGAGGAAGCTTCCCCCTTCTGCGAAGATATTCTATGCACGACCTGTGATGGAGATCGAATTCCGACCGGCATACCCATGTATAACGGGACCACCGATCCCGAAAAACATGTGACGGCCTTCGAGAACCGGATGTTGCTACACTCCCACCCGCAGCAGATTTGGGCCAAACTCTTCGTCACCACATTGACGGGCCCTGCACAGGATTGGTTCATCCGCCTGCCGCCTCGGTGCATATCGACCTACAACCGATCTGTAGATCGATTCACGGCGCACTTCTCCTCGATGTCCGGGGAAAAGCTACCACCCTCCTATCTCAACAGCATATACCAGAAGGAGGGCGAGTCCCTGCGAGATTTCATGACTCGCTTTTCGAGAGAAGTGGTTCGGGTCGAGAACCCGACGATGGACACTTTACTTTCCGTAGTCCATCGAGCCCTTCGTAACCGCCTATGGGCCGATGAGATCGTCAGGGCCGGGCCCCGCAACCTGACGAAAATACAAGATATCGCCCACGGCTTCATGCGCGTTGAGGAGATCACTCTCGCGCATGGACCTCCGCCCCGATCTGAGAGGCAGGTCATCGGGTCCAGCTCGCCCCAACACCGGAAAGGGAGCGAGCAAAAGAAGATCAAGGGGAAAGTCGACCCACCAACCCAGGTCGACCGACGGAACTACGTCCCCTTGACCAAGTCCATAGACCAGATCTACGTAGTCATGGACCAAAGCCTTCTGAAAAAATCGAAGCCCATCCAAGAGGGCCCGAAGGCTGAGAAATCAGGGAAATTCTGTGGCTACCATCAGCAATGGGGCCACACGACCGCGGAATGTAACGCCCTCCGCGATGAGATCAAAAGACTCATTCAAGGAGGGCATCTGAAGGATTTTGTTCGACGCATCGACCACTACTCTGAGAAAGCGGGGAGGTCGAGCGATCGCAACCGCTCCAGGTCTAGATCTCCCCCTAAATGATCGGGGAAGCAGCCATTGGAAAGAGCTGAAGACAATCCCCCTACTCACGGCAAGATCTATATGATAGCTGGGGGGCACGAAGGCGGTGACTCCAATGCAGCTCGAAAGAGGAACATCAGGCGATCAGCTCGAGAGTTCAACGGCCCCCACGAAGAGGTCTTCCAGATCGATCAGGGTAGAGAGTGGGAGAGGCAGGAGGTTAGCTTTAGTGAGAGTGATAGCCGCCCGGGCCCTCATCGGGAAGGTGATACGCCGAGCTGTCCGATGGTGGTGACCTTAGGCGTGGCTAATTATGATGTAACCAAATGCCTAGTTGATAATGGAAGCAGCTCGAATATTATCCCTTACTCGACTTTTGTAAAAATGAAATTGCATAACCTAAAGCTCGATCCGATCCGAACACCGCTCTCCGGGTTCGGTGGATCGGAAGTTATACCGTTAGGGCGCATCCGACTCCTCACCTCGATGGGAACATCCCCCAAGAGGGTGACCCAGGAGGTCGAGTACGTCATCGTCAATATGCCCCTAGCGTATAATATGATCTTCGGCCGGCCTGGCCTCATCCAATTCAAAGCAATCATCTCAACGTACCATCAAAAGCTGAAAATGCCCACTCCGAACGGGGTCAGAGAAGTGACTTGCGATGTCATGGACAGTTGGGCTTGTTACGCCATCGTCCTGAAAAAGCCATCCGGGAAAGAGGTGGAGGAAGAACTCGACCTCCAGACCTATGCCGACGGGGAGATCGAGCTACCCACGAAGGAGTGCGAGGCGGAGAGATCCCCCGTAGCTCGAAAGAGAAAAGCCAGCGAGCGGCTAGAGCCCTCTGAAGAACTAAAAGAAATTGCCCTTATCCCCGGAGATAGCAATAAAACCACCAAGATCGGGGCGAACATGCACCCCCAACATGAGGTCATGATGATAGAATTCTTGAGGGACAACTCAGATATTTTCGCTTGGGCAGCCAAAGATCTGATTGGTGTCGATCCGAAGGTGATCTGCCACCAGCTCGGGATCGATCCGTCGGTCAAGCCCATCAAACAAAAGTTGAGACCGCAAAGCCGGGCAAGGAATGATATAATCGAGGCCGAGGTCAATAAACTCCTCGACGCTGGATACGTTACTCCAGCTCAATACGTTGACTGGTTGTGCAACGTAGTCCTCGTGTAAAAAACGGGCGGGAAGTGGAGAATGTGCAACGACCTCAACAAGGCATGCCCGAAAGACCCGTATCCGTTGCCCCGAATCGATCAGCTCGTCAACTCGACGGCTGGGTGCGAGATGCTCAGCATAATGGACGCATTTCAAGGCTACTACCAGATCTCTATGGCTCCCGAAGATCGAAGCACATGGCCTTCATTGTGGTAAAGGGAATATACTGCTTCAAAGTCATGCCCTTCGGGCTAAAGAACGCAGGAGCTACGTACCAAAGGTTGGTCAACCTGATGTTTAAGGATGAGATCGGGAAGACCATGGAGGTCTACGTCGACGACATGATCGTGAAGAGCCGATGGGCGTACCATCATCTAGATCATCTGCGCAGATCGTTTGAGATCTTGCGGCAATATGGGATGAAACTCAACCCTGACAAGTGCACGTTTGGGGTTGAAGGAGGGAAGTTCTTGGGGTATATGGTGAGCCAGCGGGGCATCGAGGCCAATCCCACCAAGATCAAAGCTATCCAGATCATACCACTACCTCGGTGCATCAACCAGGTCCAATCACTCGTAGGACGGATAATCTCCCTTAATCGGTTCATATCACGATCATCAGAATGAAACCTCCCATTTTTCAAAGTATTGCGGAATCTCAAGAAATTCGAATGGAACGAAGAATGCGATCGAGCGTTAGATCGATTGAAAGAGTACCTGGCCTCTCCCCCATTGCTGGCTAAGCCAAATGAGGGAGAGACCTTGTACCTCTACCTGTCCCTTTCTAACGAGACCTTCAGCTCAGTCTTGGTCGCCATTCGAGATCGAAAACACCTACCTATCTATTACTTGAGCAAGATCCTGCACGGTGCGGAATGGAATTATCTCGAGATCGAGAAATTCGTGTTCGCCCTCACGCACGCAGCACGGAAGCTACGTCCGTACTTCCAGGCCCACCCCATAGTTGTCCTAACAGATCAGCCGCTTAGGCAGGTGTTATCCAAACCCGATGTATCGGGTCGAATGATGAAATGGGCGGTCGAGTTAAGTCAGCATGACATCACCTACCAACCCCGGGCCGCCCAACAAGCTCAAGTTCTGGCTGACTTTCTAGTCGAAAAGAACACCAGCTCGATGGAGATCGTCCGTACCTTGCCTAGCTGGACCATGTACACGGATAACTCATCGACCTCTCAAGGAGGGGGAGTGGGCATCTCCCTTATAAACTCAGACGGCCTACAGCTCGATTTCGCCATTAAACTCGATTTTAAAGCAACGAACAATGAAGCCGAGTACGAAGCACTTGTGGCAGGACTGAGGTATGCCGTGGAGAACCAGATCGACAGGTTAGCCGTTGTAACTGACTCCCAGCTCGTCGCCGGCCAAGTCAACGGCACGTACGAAGCTCAGGAATAGTCCATGGCAGCGTATCTCAAAATGGTGAAAGAGCTGACCTCGAAGTTGAAAGAGTTCAAAATCGAACAGGTCCCCCGCGAAGAGAACAGTCGAGTTGTTGCCCTATCGAAGTTGGCCAACGGATTCCAGGGAACAAAAGATGCGACCATCTCGTTCATGGTCTCGGGGGGCCGTGCGATCGATGAAAGAAAGGTCGAGATCGCCACCATCGATCCGACGGAGCCTTGCTGGATGGACGATCTAATCGCTTACCTCAAAGACGGGCTTTTGCCCCAAAATCGAACTGAGGCCAGGAGAATAAAATATCGATCTCTGCTCTATATGATAGATCATGAAGGCAGGTTGTTCAAAAAATCCTTCACCGGTCCCCCGCTAAGGTGCCTACGACCTAGCCAAGCCCAAGATGTCCTAGAAGAAGTCCACGAGGGATGTTACGGAAACCATTCCGGAGGTCGAACTCTAGCTCGAAAGATCTTAAGGAGTGGGTATTTTTGGTCGACTATGGTGTGGGATGCGAAGATCCACTCTAGGAAATGCCCCAAGTGCCAAAAACACGGTAACCTAATCCATACTCACCCGGCGTCCATGATATCGATCGAGGTGTACTGGCCCTTCGACCAATGGGGGATCGACATCATCGGTCCCTTCCCCTTGGCACCCAGACAGAAAAAGTTTGCCATAGTATGTGTCGAGTACTTCTCAAAGTGGGTTGAGGCCGAGGCAGTCCCCAGAATTACTGATGCAGTGATAAGAAATTTCCTCTGGAAGAATAGAATCTGCCGTTTTGGGGTTCCAAGGGTACTCATATGTGACAATGGTCCTCAATTTCGATCTGAGAATACCAAGAGCTATTGTCGGGACCTCGGGATCGACCTCAGATTCACTACAGTTGGTCATCCGCAAGCAAATGGCCAAGCTGAAGTCACCAACCGAATCATTATCCAAAATCTCAAGACCCGCCTTGATGCCAAACTGGGGGGCATGGGCGGACGAGCTCGACGGCGTACTATGGGCATATCGAACTACCCCGCGGACAGCCACGGGACAAATACCATACTCTCTGGTTTACGGATCCGAAGCCGTCATCCCATCGGAGTTGTTACACGAAACCGCTCGTGTATCGCAATACCAGCTCGACCGGAATACAGAGATCAGAGCTGAAGATCTAGATGTGATTGAAGAAAGCAGGGAACACGCCTATAAGAAGCTCAAACAGTACAAGGCAGTGGCTGCTCGATCATACAACAAACACGTGAAGCCCAGATCATTTCAGATCGGCGACCTAGTGTTAAAAAAGGTCGAAGTCTTGCAGCATGTCGGAAAACTTGAGCCTAACTGGGAAGGACCCTATCGCGTCACGGAGATCGGGAAAAACATGGCCTACCGGCTCGAAGACATGGCCGGGGAGCCATTACCCAGACCGTGGAATGCGCACAACTTGAAGAAATTTTACACTTAGCCTTCAAATTACTCCAGGTTGTAACGGTTCAAGAGGTCGAATTCGCCTGAGAATCGATCTCCATTCAGTAAATTAATATACATGTTTTAGAACGACATCTGATTGGAGTCAATACGTAAACCTGTACCAGGTTACTATCCCCTCGGGTAAGCTCTCATTCGACCTGTGGTCATGAGTCGAGGTGGGAACGAACCCCTCCAATAGTTGGTGATCGAGATCCAATTAGGTCGTTTTCAGACCCAACGAGATCCTAAAAATCAACGTATTGAGTGCTTTTAAATCATTGTTAGAGATCAAGGTCCAATGAGGTCGCTCTTAGACCCAAAGAGATCCTAAAAATCCTAACGTGTTTAATGTTCTCAAACGCCGTTAGATATCGAAAAGGTAGATCCTGGGATCCAATGAGGTCGCTTTCAGACCCTAAAGATCCTAGAAAGCCTAACGAACCTAATAATCCAGAGATCCAAGGAGATCCAGAGATTAATGGTTTTCACCCTAAGATCCTAAAAAGCCTAACGAACCTAATAATCCAGAGATCCAAGGAGATCCAGAGATTAATGGTTTTCAAAAATTAATGATCCGGAGATCCAAGGAGATCGTTTTAGATCCGAGGAGATCCAGAGATTAATGGTTTTCAAAAGTTAATGATCCAGAGATCCAAGGAGATCCAGAGATTAATGACTCAAAAATCTCACGACCCGGAGACCCGGAGAGATCGATTTAGATCCGGAAGGGTTCAGGGATAACTCTGAGATCCGACGAGATCGATTCAGATCCAGAGAGATCCATAGAAGCCAAACCTAAAGAGCTGGCATATCTCAGAGATCGCCATCGATCCAATGAGAACGCCGTAAACAGTATAACGACTAAGAACGCTGACGCCCAATGAAGCTAGATCGACATCCAAAAGAGATCGAATAGCTTCGCGAATCTATCGATCCGAAAGCGATAAAAATCTAAGCTAAGGGGTAAGCAAAACCTAGATCGACAAACCACGCGCATGCCAGATCGAATTAATGTCCAACTTGTAAAGTAAAAGAAAACACCAAGTATGAGAAACATAATTCATTCATGCAAAAATCGATCTCAAAATTAACAGAGATCGATCGTACCTAGCGCATCGAGCTCACCACGCGACGTGGCTCGATGGGCAAATGTTCAAAATATTCTTCCAGTCACAACCCGACCGGAAAGGCGAACCAATTGATTACAAAAAAATGGAGTCAGTCGATCTCAAAGGGGTCGGATGAGGATTCCTGAGCAGTTCGACGCTGGGCCCTCTCAAGCTCTCGAATGGTTGGAAGGAAGCTTTCGACCGAGACCGGATGGGGGAGTTCACATTCTACCGGACGCTTTTCCTTCTTAGCCTGAGCGATCTCGATGGCATGCCCATACTTGAAGGTCGCCCAATCGATTTGAACTGGTTCTTCTTCTTCATGGAGATCAGGAGCGCCAGGATCGGGGAGCAATGGGCCAATCGAATCAAAATTGAAATTGGGGATGATGGCGTCCTGAGCTTTGAGCTGGTTTAGAGCGATCTGGAACCCCTCCGCCAGATCGTTCTGACCCACGATCAAGCTAGCTTCCTGAAAACCAGGGCCCTCCATGAACTCACAAACGGCATACCGCTCGATCTCCAGCTTGTACTTCTTCATCTCCTCCGCAGCTTTGACGATCTTCGCTTGAGCCAAGCTAAAGATCTCGTTCCGCCCATCGTCTTTTGCAGCAGCAACGGCAGCATCGAGCTGCTTAGTGAAGTCCTCCCTTATCTTGGCCAGCTCAATCGCGTGGGCCCTCTCCGCCTCCCCAAGGGCCTCCTGCGAGCTCTTCCACTTCGCCTCCATGGTCTCTTTCTCCTCGACCTACTGCCTCTTCTCCTCCCGGGCCTCCCTGAGCTCCTGCTCGAGCTGTTCAACCCTCTCGGGGTTCGCTGAAACGAGTCGGCCCTTCATCATGAGATATTTCTCCTTGTACCTTTCCTTGTCGGCTTTGAAGACCTCAGCCTCGTGGATCGAGTTGATGAGGATGGGGAGGACATCCTAAGATCGATCAATCAGATCGAATTAGTCTGATCCCTGGGAGTTCAAAAAAAAAAAAAAAAAAAGGAAAACCGAAACGAACTGAACTTACTCCAAAAAGACCTCTGGCAGCTTGATACCTCTTCTGCCTTGCCGACCTCTCCGAGAGCTTCTTCTGCTCATCGATAATACATCCGGAATTGAAGAGGGCAGCCAGTAGTTCGGGATCAGCCTTGCCGAACGCCAGAGCTCGCTTGGTACCGTCTGCCTTTTCGAGCTCAAGACCTGCAGGCCATTAGGGAAGGGGGGTCTTGGGAAAGTTTAAGAGCTGGGCCTCCTCATCGGACTCGTCAGAATCCTGTAATTCGTGAACCAACTCTCTAAAGGGTCTTTTTCCTACCCCGTGCCTCGCCTGAATAAACTGAAGTTGAGAATCAACATCTTCATCAAAATATAAAGGGAGGTGATCTAGGTTTATTACTTGTTCGATGTCACCCCCGATCTGGCCGGCCGGCTGCGCAGATGACCCGGCTTGACCTTCGAGCTCTTGACCACGGAGTGGCTCCCCAGCGGTCTGCTCCGCCAGGTCGGCGTCCAGGTCGTGTAGCTCCTTCGAGCACCTTTCCTGCTGGGCTCGCTGGGCCTCAGGTAAGGCATTAATGATGGCTCGAGCGGCCTCCGCCACAGGTCGCAGCTCGTCAGGCGCGGCATTCCTTTGATTCATCGCCCTCATCCTAGCAGCTCGAGACATGATCAACGGTCGTAGATCTGCAGAACGAAAAAATTCAGATCGAAATAATAGACCAGAAAAGCAAAATAATTTAAAACCCTGAATGAGTAAGGGTCTGGTCGAAGTGAGAGCATACCAAAGCGGAAGTTCTTTCTCCGAGTCCCAAGTATAATGCCCGCTTGGACCAGATGCCCCGTCCTCGACAGGTTAGTATGATCAAGGAGCTCGATATTAGTTAACAGTTCGAAGTGGTTATGCAGCCAGGTCGACGATTTGGTAACGAGCCGCCTTGGACCGTTGTCCCCCCAAGTTATTCGGAAGCGAGGCACGACGGGCAGATCGATGAAGAAGAACTTGGACTTCCAATTGATCCCATGTGACGTAGAAGGGATCGATACAATTTTCCGGTTCGGCTTCGATTGGAGGTGGAAGTACCCTACTCCCGACTTGGTGGCGCTATTAAGCATGAAGAACTCCCCAAAATCCCAGATCTCCAGCTCGAATCCGAGGCACTTCATTGTGATGATCATACAGTGCATTAGTGAGAATGAGTTCAGGGTCAGCTGGGAAGGGCACAAGTTGTATCGAACCAAGAAATCGGAGATAACCAAGGGAAGAGAAAGCCTGAATCCATATTTGACGGAGGAATAATATATGCCGACTGATCTCAGACCCCTTGGTCTTTCGACAGTCTCACCCTCCTCTGGCATTCGAACTACGTACTGAGGACCCAGCCCCAATAGTCGCGTCACCTCCTCGAGCTCCCGAGAAGTTATCTTGGAGAACCTCTCAGAAACATGCGAGAGAGTCCTGTACACATGTGGAGGTCGAGCAGGAGGGTTTCCGACCTGCGCCATGGGTTCCCCTCCATCGACCTGCCCCTCACCGACCTCTTCTGCAACTTCCCTTTCCAGCTCATCTAAAAGCCCAAAGGGTCGCCGTGCCCTCGACGTCGAAGCCTGACCCCCTCTGTTCGCCGTGAGAGCTTCGCCCCTCCCGGAAGCTGACCCGGAGGTGAGGTCAAAACTCTCATTCGGTAAAGGTGGGGCCGGCAGGTCTTCTTCTCGTTCTGGCGAAGGCGTGAACGCTACCTGATTTTGAGCCATAAAGGTGGAAGAAAGAAAAAATTTACCTCTGAAAAGGCCGAGTTCGAAGATGAAAGTTGCTGGCAAGCTGATCACGATCAGAGCAGTTCGATTCTCAGAGTATAGTAAGTAGTGAAATGAGGCTGAGAGAGGACCCCCTATATATAGGGGTTGAAAAGTAACGTCTCGAAATACGAAACGACGCCATAATTACCCCGCACACGCCTATCCTATGGAAGGTCGTGTCGTATTAAATGCTTTGTCGGACCGATCTGTCTCAAAAAGTCACGCCCGTAACTGAGGCGATGACTCGATTCCAACGGTCATGACGGTTCCCCTACCCCTTGCCAGTTCGATGAAATTACCACTGCGAAGATTCACACTGGTAATTTGGGGGCCCTCTGATATGGCATAATAGTACAGGGCCACGTGGCCACCACCTGTTGGCGCCACGTGGACCCTCGTGCCAACCTGGACAAACCAGAAACGGCCTCTTGGACAGGTCATCAGATCGATATCATGTCCTCAGGTCATCAGATCTGCTTGAGGACACCAGATCGATTGGCATACCATCCGATCATTAGATCAACAGATCGATCTGCTTTCTCTTATGAGGAAACCCACAGCATTAAGGATCCCGGAAGGCAATATCGATCTCCAGATCGATATCATACGTCACCGTACACCCGAATACTGTAAAGCACTCCTGTCGGGACACGTGTACCCTTCCCATTCCCTGGAACAGGCGTACTACGGCTCATTAATGACCGCCAGTCCCTGCTTTTACCCAAAGGGGAAAGAAGGTACAAACGACCCGCCTCAAGCCGGTTCCATCGTCCGACATCCAGATCGACGACTGGCAACGCCATTAATGCACACCTACAGTACACACACTACTGTGTCATTTGGCCATGACTATAAATACTCGCCCTTTGAACAGTAGTTGGTAAGCCTTTAATACGCATTCAATTGCATTTATTCTCTCTCTAAAGAGCTCCATTAGTGACTTGAGCGTCGGAGTGCCAAACTTGGGTAAAGCCCCAAGTCCCCCAAGTTGGTTTCGAGCTCACGCTTGTTAGTGCTTTCAGGTCGACAAAGAACCCACTCAAACAAATTCTTGACTGATTGACCCATATCTGACAGCCAGATCGACCACGTCAGATCGACCAGATTTGAGCCAGATCAGAGAGTATATGAATGCGTTTGGAAAGAATTCTTATTGTAATTTCATGTGCACCGTAGTATATTGTGTTAAATAAGTTGTATATGAAGATAATTGAGAATGGACATAAACATAACTTTCTCGATCAAAATCCAACATGATTTTTAATTAAAAAAATAAAATAACCCAATTTCATTAATTATATTAATTTTTAATTGAGAATGGACATAAACATAACTTTCCCGATTGAAAATATACCCCATTAAAAATAAAAATCTAACAAGATAAATTTATTTATCCTAATGAATGTTAGAGTTTCACCCAAAAAGAACGTCATAGCTTGGAAATTAAGAGACAAATACTACAAAATCTCTTTAAATACTAAGCTTCTGAGAAATGGAATTGAATAGGTTTTGGTAAAATGGACGATGTAATTCTAATATAACTTATAGAGAGAGACGAGGTGATTCTAATTTCTAACTTATTACGTGTTTTATATTTCTTGATGTTGATCTTGACTAAATTAAAAATTACACATCAAAGTATAAGAAAAACGAGCTATAGGGTTTCAGGCGGAGCCCCGAGTTTGAACAAATATAAAAGTGATTGCTTTACCCACTAAAGTACTTGTTACCGAAGTTAGAGGCATGGCCCACATAATAGGCTTAATTTTTCTTGGGATAAAATCGCGTTGCCTCATTTAGGTTGTTAATGGGTCTGATTTGTTTATGCAGAGTCTAAATAAATCTTGAACGGATTGAATTCCATAAAACATTTGAGTCGATTAATAATAAAATTCTACCTCATGTTTAGGGATGGCAACGGGGCGGGTCCGGGCCAGACCCGGCGGGTCTAATATTGGACCCGTTGGACCCGGGTCCGAATCCGAACCCGTGAGACTCGTTTATTAATTTTTGGTCTGTTCAACTCTTTTTTTATCTAATTAATCCATTTTTAATCCATTTAACTCATTTTTGATATATTTAACCCGTTTTTTATCTTGATTAAAACTCCTTAATCTTGATTATAGTTTATTATCTCGATTTGGATCAAGCCCAGAAAAGAAGTAATCAATTTTTAGTCTATAATAGCTTAAAGTTTTAGATGATTGAGATCACGTGTTCAAACTTAATAAAGATCAAGTTTTTAATGTTCCACTTGTCAGATTAAGCACAAAGTTCTAGATAAGACAGACATTCAACAACAATCTCTTAATAAGCTAGTTTTTCATACTATAATCAAACACCCCACCAAATTGTCTACTAGAGATCAAGAAAATGGTTTTATGCCAACAACCCATCATCATCACAACAAATTGGGGCTGCAACCACATTACTGAAACAAGAATCCTTAGCAAAAAGATAGAAGAAAAAGCCAAAAAACTTGACCAGAAACAGGATAAGACGAAAAAACAGAAAGAAGCACACCTCTCCTAACCAGCAGTGTCCCAGACCTGGGCCTTGATAACCTTGGACTTGATGTTAACAGTTCTTGTCTGGCGCAGGGCCGTCGGCGGCAGGGGACGACGAAGGGAAGTGGCGGCGTGGGGTTGTGGCGTGGCTTAGAGTTGGAGAAATCAAGAAATAGGAGTTAATAATATTTTTATTAATCAAGAAATCAAGAATTAGAGTGGGGAAGTATTGATCCCTGCTACTTGTTTCTGCAGAAGGGATGAATCAAGAAATCCCAATCAATTCACCAGAAATTGATGGACATTGAATCGGATTTAGGTCGTTCAATGTTTTCATTTTATTGGGCCTCATCTAATTTAATTTTTCAATTTTTTTTTTTTTAAATTAAGGGCCGGGTCTGGGTCCATTTTTCGGGGTCCAGACCCGACCTAGGACCCGATGGGGCGGGTCTGAAGCGGGTCTCGCGGGTCGGGTCCGGGTCACCCGGCCCAATTGCCATCCCTACTCATGTTTCACTTATTTATATTTCATGTTTAATTTATTTAGAAGTACAAAGAGTTAATAAATTTGAATCATAATATATATATTACATAATTATAAGTAATTTTATCAATATTGTTTATTTTCATTTAATATATATGTTTATAATTTTACAAATATATTTAAAAATTTTAATTTTCTGAAAAATCTAATTAATATTTTTTTTCATTATTTATTTCCACACGCAACGCTGTAAGCCTGTAACTATCACGTAGATTATGTATAATCTTCAGCAAGCTATATAGAATATATATTCTCAAAATTTTTCCTTAAAAAAAAGGCCCACAAAGGAATACACCTACCCAATTTTTAATTCAAAGACCAACCTTTTCATTGTCGTTTTGTTTTTTGTTTTTTCGGTATCATTTTTAGTTTGATAAATACACAAAACATAAAAAATTATAAGTTTTTCTATAACAATATTCTTTGTTTTTATTTCTAAATTTAATGTAGTAAAATATTATATAATTATGAGTGTTATACAAATTTAATTTAGTAAACCATTATATATTTATTATTGTTATACACTAAATTTAATGTAATAAATTGTTCATATAACCATAAATAAACTTGCAACATTATTTTCTATTTTTATATATTTTGTTACAATAAAACTTATAATTTTTTTTTTTTCCATCTATGTTCTATTTATAACATTGTTTGTCTATTTGGTAAAACGTAAATAAAAAAGGGAAGGGAAAAAAAAAAACAAAGAAAAGGTTTCAAAGAATGGGGAATTAGGGAAAAATCCCCAATTGTGGAGTCAATTTTTAGTTTGCTCCCCATGTTCAAAATTATTTTTTTTCATTCCCCAGATGAGAATCATAATTTTAGTTTGCTCCCCATTTTTTGCAGCACATACAATATATTGCGAAAAATAAACAACATATTACGATTTAGATATGCGATTCTTGAGTTTTTTTACTGGAACAAAAATAATTTTGAACATAGGGAGCAAACTAAATTTTTTCAACTCATTGAGAGTCTATGATGCACGGACACTTCTAAAAATATCATTTTGTCGTGTCGTGTCATGCCGTGTCGTGTCGGACACTCGTGTCGGACACTGTGTCCGACACTCCTTACGTGGAAAATTCAAAAAAAAATCCGTATCGCCGTACCCATGTCGTGTCGTGTCGTGTCGTGTCTGTGTCGCCGTGTCCGTGTCCGTACATCATAGTTGAGAGTTTTGGAAAAAGGTCCCCTTAAAAGGAAGACCCACTAACTACGGAGTAAAGCAGAGTGTGAGTGCCATCATTAAGGTTATGTAGTAGGTACAAACTAAAAAACACAATTAAGGTTAGGTACATACCAAAAAAATAAAAGCACATTGGTTATAAAGTTATGTATTGCGAATTTGGACCATCACTCTAATTCTTCTCCTTCCACAGATCAAATATTCATCTTTACTTTGTATTGTATTTTCGTAATATCAACATGAGTAATGATATTTACAAAATTATTTAAACTCTTTCATCCACATGATTTATGTACGTACCATGTGTTTCATAACTGAGTCATAAAGTTGGGGATTCTTTTCTTAGTCAAAAAATTCGACACAGATAAATTGATCAAGTTGATCATGTGTTGTAATTTTATATCTTAATCCCAAATATATCAAAATATGAGCATGTGACAATCATCTCTTTTGAAACTCAATTGCATAAATATGTGCAACCACTTTTCTAGAAATCTCCTTATTGAATAATTTATATTTTAAATTCTGTAATTTTTTCCAAAAAACTCGTGATATCTTTTAAATTATGAACAATAAATGATACAATTAACAACTAATAACTAAGTACATTGTAACACCCCGCTCGTCCTAAAAATAAGGTACGCCATGTTTCAACTTCTTTGTGTGTTTAATTCTGTGATTTTGTGCTTTGCGTGGCCCTACTTTGAACTCTTTTAGAGTTTAGGGGCATGTTTGTAATTTTCTCTTTTAAGGGGTTTTCCGGTCATTTCTCGTTCGGTCGAGAGTTCTATCTTTTTGACCCCTGCTTTGCGTTCGGGGCATCAAGACAAGTCCGTAGACTCTGAGCTTGCCCAATTATGACGTCGTTAACCCCTTCTTCCAACTGTTTTCGTGTACGAGGACCTGAGATATAATACCCGGATCCTCGCAATTCGTGCCAAACGATCAGACCTCAGCCTCTCTCCTTCTCTCTCGCAACAAACAGCCTTTGGTCACTGTTCACACACACTTGAGGTATGGAAACATGCACAAGCTCGTTCTCGTTCGTTTCTCGACGGTTTTCGACGTGTGAGTAGTGAAAATTGATCAACTCGACGAGCCCGACACGATGATACCAAAATCATGACCTGAAACTGGATGAAGGCGGCGCTATGGCGAGTTGCAGGCGGCGGCGGTGGTGGCGCAACTTTCAGCCGTGTCTCGCGGCGGCTTACGGCGGTGCAATCGGCCAGAATTTGTCTGGGCTTGAAGCGGATTGGCCTGGCGCATCTTTTCCCGTTGGTGGCATGGTAAACGGGGCGGCGACGGAGCGTTACGCGCCGCCTGAAAGTTGCGCAACGGCGGCGGTGCATTGTAGCAGCGGCGTTCGCCGCTTTCCGACGGCTTTTCCG
Organism: Lantana camara; assembly: GCA_037501455.1. Lineage (NCBI taxonomy): Eukaryota > Viridiplantae > Streptophyta > Magnoliopsida > Lamiales > Verbenaceae > Lantana > Lantana camara. The sequence continues at coordinate 78,004,508 of CM074865.1, forward strand.
GAGGATCTTTGGCGGTTCCTTACCTTTTCCGGCCCCCTGATTCCATTTTCGGCGTCATTTTGGGGCAAGGATGGCCAGAGGTGACTGAACCGGCGACGAGGCAGCGGCGGGACTTTGGTGGCGAATTGGGACCTTTTTCCGGTGAGTTTTGGTGGTGACTCCTTTACAAAAGTTGATCAACGGGTGGTGGACGACATTTTCACGTTGGCCCCGACTCGAGAACCGGTCGTTGGCTGCGGACCGGCTGTGAACCGGCAGTCCTTTTTTCGGTGATTTTTTCGATGATTTGGCTAGGGGCTTTCGAAGGCCTCGTTTCGGGCTTTCCAACGGTATGTTCGGATTTTGTTTTCGTTTTACAGTTTGCTCTTAATTTCAGTTTTCGTCGTTGGGATTTAGTTCGATTTTTCGTCAACGAAGTCCGGCGTGTTTGGTATTTTCTGAAATTGGTTGAGGGCTTTCGTCAAGCAGGCCGAGGCGCACGTTTTTGTCCTTCCGGAAAATTTTCCGACCACCGGAGGTGGTGTTCCTGTGGTCGCCGGTGGCTGTTCGGCCGGCTACGGTGGCGGCATTCTGGTGACTTTCGGTCAGCGGGTTCCTTTCGTCGTGGTGAGTCCAACGCCACTTTCCGTTCGTCAATCGGATGTCCGGTTGATTTTATATGAATTTTTGAAGTTGTATTTATTTTCGTTAATTGTTTTAATTGTAATTTCGATCTTGTATGAACTATGAAATGTAATTATGAGCTGTATGACGTATGAAAATATGTTATGATATATGATAAGCTTGATTCTTAATTTATTGAATTTAATTGCCTCGGTTATGCCACTTCTTGTATATGATTCTTGTTTTATGGGGGTGTTAATGTAATTTTAGAAACTAATTGATTGTGGAACCTATGCAATAAATTATGAACAGATACGTCGTATTTAATTTAAATGAATTGCTTAAGTATGCTAATTGTTAGAATATTGTGAAATATGCCAATATGTATTTACGTGTAAAATTGTTATGTAAATTGCTTTTATCCTTTCAAGAATTGGTGCATGACATGAATGAAATTCTTAATGTCCTAATTTATTTTATGTAATTAATGTTAGGAATTTTATAAGCTATGCATCTCTTGATATGTAATATGAATTATAATATGCTCTGAATGACTTGATTGAATAGTTATGGATTATATGTTGCATCATTTGTATTCGTGAGCTTAGCCGTGCGTCTTTTGGTTGTGATTTGAGTCCGAGTCTTGTGTTCTGTGTGTTCAGTCGTTCAGGGTTTCTTCAGGGAGTGTCTGCCAGCTGTTTGGGTTCCAGTGGGACTTCTTGGCTTGTGTTTTTCGTTCTCGTCGGTGTAAGGCGAGGTTTTATGATTTTGTTTTAGTTACAACGACCTATAACCCTCTGTGCTCGTTTTCAAGCCTGCATGCGATTATTCTATTATATTTATATAATAGATATGTGTTTATACGATACGTTTATGATTTTGTCATACGGTTAAAGTTTTCGAACTATATATGTACGAGCATATGTAAGCTTGAAATGTTTTGCAACGAGGCTATGCTCCAAACCGTGTGTCTTCAAGCTAGCTACGGATTAGGATGACACGGAGAGGTACGTCTATAGCATATGCTAAGTTGCAAGGTAAGGTATGCTCCAATAAGGTACGTAAGTATGATTTTGATATGATATGATAAGTTTGGTGTGTAGCGAGTTATGATCTGATATGCTATGTTTTGTTGTGTTGGGCCCCGAGACGTGGTTAAGGGAGACCCGGGACGACCATGGGGTCGCCGGTTATGACCCCTGTGCACGTTCTCATTTGAGATATTCACGTGCGACCTATGGAGGTTGGGAAGGCGTGGTATCTTGAGCCCTCGGTGGATAACCGGGGAGGTTGGGAAGGCGTGGTACCTCAATCCGCGGGAATCTCCGCTCCCAAGCGAGTTGCAACCCCATACGCAGGCCAAGCAGCTCCGCCACCTCGATGGAGTTATTACCAATCTTCATCGCATAACCCATGATCCAATTACCCATCTCATCTCGAAGCACTCCCCCAACCGCCGCTGAGTTGGAGTGGTGGTAGAAACTGCCATCGGAATTGAGCTTAACCCAGCCCGGCCGCGGTTTACACCAACCCTGCGACCTATTCAACGTGTTAGACCTGACCGGGGAGCTTCTGATGCTGGTCCAATCCGAGATCAGATTATTAATATTACTAATCGTGACCTCCAGCGGCTCCCGCTTTCCTTGATAGGCCTGCTTATTACGGGCCTTCCAGATGTTCCAAAGACTCGCCACAAAGACCATCCACCAAGGACCATCCTGTTGGAAAAACACGAATCAGAAAGCAGCGGAATTTAAAAAATTTTCCCAACAAAAAGATCTTTGACTCGCAATCGTGTAACCAAATTCGAAGGAATTAAGAAACTTACTTTTCTTTTGTTCTTTCTTGAAGCGTTTCAAGCCACCCAAGAACGCTCTTCTCGAGGCTTGATCCCCTCTCCTTGGTAAAGCTCGAATCTTCAAACTTCTAACTTGAAGTCTCTAGAGAAAGTCCACCAACTTGATCACAATCTAACTAGTAAGGATGCTAGTTCTCTAGTTAGTGTTTAGGCTTAACCTAGGGTTTTATTTTTATCTTGGAGAAAGGAAGGTGTTCAACACATGAACCAAAAGAATTGTCAAAATTAGCTCTAAAGGGGAGCATGAGCTCCCCTATATATAGGAAAGGGAGAGGGACGGTCGAACCTATTCCTTGTTGGGCAAGGATTTGGTTCCTCTCTCTCCTATTACTTGATCATCAAGTATTTTCCAACTTTGACTTTGAATTCTAATTCAAGTCAACTTTTAAGAGAGCTAAAAATATCCAAACTATTTTTGGATAATTTTATACTTTATTTATTATAAAATAAATAACTTATTTTTTATCTAATTAATTAATTCGTAATTAATTAACTAGATTATTTTCTCCAAAATAAGACTTTCCTTTTAATTCAAAATTAAACCAAAGTCTATTAAATAATTAACACATTTAATTATTTAATACATATATATATGATATATATATTCACACGTGTGTGACACGTGTCACAGTGACACGTGTCACTCACGTGAGCCACACGTGTGATTTCACACGTGTGGAACCCTCTTGGCCCGATTAACTCGTTTAATCATTTTAAAGCCTCAACTCATGTAACCAAGTTGTTGTGTGTGACCCTCTAGGTTCTCAATTCAATTAGCAGTGATCCTAATTAATTAATTCACTAATTAATTAATCAGTCCACAGATTAAACGACCATAGTCTAGCAACAGGTGTTTAACCCTTAGCTGAATTGGAATGTTCGGATTCGACAGAACCTTTAAGTCATTGATTCATGTGAGATACAATCCTCCTACTTACTATCTCTCAACCAAGATCTAGGGTAAGGGAATAATCAGAACCCTAATAATCCGGTCTTAAAGCTAAGTGCATTTCATATCCATTTGATCTCAATCCAAGAAACCCTTTTCTTGATGTCTTGATCTACCGCCTTGGCCAAGGACTCCATATGGCATATGAATGACTTACACAATAAGAGATCACCTTGCAAACGCAAGTGTAGGTCCTTTCTTGATTCTCATTCACTTTCATGAGTCACTTGTGCAGCCCCAGCATAAGCCTTGAATCAGTTGTCTAAGGCGACACCCTTTAAAGCTTATACCTAAGACTACAGAGTTAACTCATAAAGTGACAAGGAACCTCAAGTCTAAGGATCAATTAATCACATCAATGACTCGTGAGATATTTTCTAATCTGGAAGTTTCCATTTCCTGAAATAGAAACTTCATTTCCCATTTAGGAATGTTCTCACACGGGGCACCTCAGTGAACTTACTTATTAAAGTAAGCACCCTCATGTATCACGCACGTATCAACCATACACTTTGCACCTCCATGAAACAAGGTGGTCCTTCTTAAGGGCGTGATCCCACAAGCAAGCCTTAGAGGAGTCAGGTTGACACTCCCACTGTCTGTAGGACTCATCGGCTTGGAGTATTTTACTAATCATGACTTATGTGATATAGGGCTCGTTTCATGAACATTTCACCCAAATGGTAGAGTCCTAAAGTCATCAGGATTAGGGGAGTTCTCATACATGCACAGCTAAAGTAAACGCATACCAAACAAGAGCATATAAAGAAGTGTTGCCTCAATTCGTTATTTCATTCAAAGATTGTCTGTGATTACAATAAGGAAAAACACAAAGCGGATATACAATCGGTTTTCTAGGGCACTATTCCTAACAATCTCCCACTTGCCCGTCAAAGCCATTCTAAAGCTACTCTAAGTCCCATCTTCTGAAGATGACCTTGGAAAGCTTCTTGACTAAGGGGTTTAGTAAGTGGATCTGCCACGTTCTCTGCTGATGTGACCCTCTCGATTTGCACATCTCATCTTTTGATAATATCACGGATTAGGTGATACTTCCTCATAATGTGCTTGGTCCGTTGGTGAGATCTTGGTTCTCTTGCTTGAGCAACCGCCCCAGTGTTGTCACAAAACACAGTAATGGGGTCTTTCATGCTAGGAACAACATTCAACTCTTGAATGAAGTTTCTAATCCAAACACCTTCCTTAGTGCATCATTTGCAGCTAAGTATTCGGCCTCAGTGGTCGAATCTGCAGTGGTTGTTTGCTTGGAACTCTTCCAACTCACTGCTCCGCCGTTTAGGCAGAAAATGTATCCTGACATTGACTTAAAATCATCTAAGTTAGATGCAAAGCTTACATCGCAGTATCCTTTGACAGTAAGATCTTTCTGACCTCCGTAAACTAAGAATAAATCTTTAGTACTTTTCAAGTACTTAAGAATATTCTTCACGGCAGCCCAGTGACCATCTCCAGGGTCAGATTGGAAACGACTTGTCACACTAAGTGCATAAGCCACATCCGGTCGAGTACATAACATTGCATACATTATGCTACCTATTGCTGACGCATAAGGTGTATGAGTCATTCTCTCCTTCTCAAGGTTAGTCCTAGGACACATCTTCCTTGAAAGACATGTTCCTACGCTCATAGGAAGGTTCTTAACCTTTGCTGACTCCATATTGAATCTCTTCAATATTTTGTCAATGTACATCGACTGTGATAGTCCTATTAACCTTCTAGATCTATCTCTATAGATTTTAATTCCAAGGATATAGGACGCATCACCAAGATTTTTCATCTCGAATTGGTTCGATAACTATAACTTAGTCACTTTCATGTCATCCTTCGAATTCCCAATAAGAAGGATGTCATCAACATAAAGTACTAAGAATTGCACTGAGGTCTCCAATTCCTTTCTATACACACAGGACTCATTCGAAATTTGAATGAAGCCAAATGCTTTGACTGATTCATCAAATCGAATGTTCCAATTCCTAGAAGCCTGTTTCAATCCATAGATTGATCTTTGGAGTTTGCAAACCTTTTGCTCACTCCCACTGAATGTGAAACCTATGGGTTGCTCCATATAAATGTCTTTGTCAATGTCACCATTGAGAAAGGCAGTTTTCACATCCATTTGCCATATCTCATAGTCATAATATGCAGCAATGGCAAGCATGATCTGAATAGACTTTTGCATTGCAACTGGCGAAAAGGTTTCATCAAAGTCCACGCCGGGTCTTTGTGTGAATCCTTTTGCAACCAGTCTTGCTTTATAGGCTGCAATGCTTCCATCAACTCCAAGCTTTCTCTTAAAGATCCATTTGCAACCTATGGGTTTGATCCCATCAGGCAAATCTACCAAGGTCCAAACTTGGTTGGAGTTCATGGAGTCCATTTCGGATTTCATGGCTTCTATCCACTGTTCAGAGTCAGAATCTGAAAGTGTCTCCTCATATGTTAAAGGATCATTATCCTTTTGAGAGATTTCATGGAAGAATCCATACCATCTCTCCGGCTGTCTAGGAGTGCGTTCAGAACGCCTTAGAGGAGGATTTTCGTGTGTATCGAAATTCGTGATTGGTTGTGGTTGATCAAAAGGGGACGTTTCTTCAGTGGGTGGTGTGGGATCACTTTGTACTTCTTCTAATTCTATGATCTTGCCTTTCTTTTCTTTAAGGAACGGTTCCTCAAGAAAAGTGGCATTTCTGGAAACAAACACCTTTTGCTCAGATTGATCATAGAAGTAGTATCCTATGGATTCCTTAGGATAACCTACAAAGTGGCATAAGTTAGAACGAGATTCTAACTTATCTCCCACTGTCCTCTTCACGTAAGCAGGACAACCCCAAATTCTTAAGTAAGAATAGCTAGGGATTTTACCATGCCACATTTCATGGGGCGTTTTAGGGACTGACTTAGAGGGAACTAGATTCAAAATCTTTGCTGCACTTTCTAGGGCATAACCCCAGAAAGAAGGTGGTAAGTCAGTGAAACTCATCATGGAGCGAACCATATCAAGTAGGGTTCGATTCCTTCTCTCAGAAACTCCATTAAGCTGAGGAGTTCCCGGAGGAGTCCACTGAGGGATAATCCCATTATCTTTGAGATGATCAAGGAATTCTTCACTAAGATACTCGCCTCCTCGATCAGATCGAAGTGCTTTGATCTTGTGACCAGTTTGGTTCTCAACCTCCTTTTGAAATTCTAACAATTTCTCAAAAGCTTCAGATTTATACTTCATTAAGTATACATAACCATATCGACTAAAGTCATCAGTAAAGGTTAGGAAATACTGATGATTGTTTCTAGTGCTTACCCTAAGCGGTCCACAAACATCAGTATGGATCAAATCCAAAACCTTAGTGGCACGTTCCACAGTTCCTTTAAAAGGAACTTTGGACATTTTTCCTTTGAGACAGGATTCGCAAGAAGTTAACTCTTTGAGATCATTTTCAGAGAATGATCCTAAAGTGTTTATCTTGCTAATTCTGTTCTTGGAAATGTGTCCTAATCTAGCGTGCCATAAGGGAGCTGAAACTTTGTCATCTCTCTTACGCTTTGTTTCTCGTTGTATATTCATAATATCGATATTTTGAGTTAGGTAAAGTCCATTACTTAGAGTACCGATGTGAACGGAAGAGTTGTTCCGTTTAATAAAATATTTACCATTCTTAATATAAGTTTCATAACCTTCACAATCTAATATTGGAATTGAAATTATATTACGAATAATGCTCGGTACATAAAGGACTTTATTTAAGACTAACTCAAAACTACCTAAATCTAATCTAATTGTGCCTAAAGCTCGAGCTTCAACGTTTGATTAATTAATTCAATAATTAGCAGTGACCCTAATTAATTAATTCACTAATTAATTAATCAGTCCACAGATTAAACGACCATAGTCTAGCAACAGGTGTTTAACCCCTAGCTGAATTGGAATGTTCGGATTCGACAGAACCTTTAAGTCATTGATTCATGTGAGATACAATCCTCCTACTTACTATCTCTCAACCAAGATCTAGGGTAAGGGAATAATCAAAACCCTAATAATCCGGTCTTAAAGCTAAGTGCATTTCATATCCATTTGATCTCAATCCAAGAAACCCTTTTCTTGATGTCTTGATCTACTGCCTTGGCCAAGGACTCCATATGGCATATGAATGACTTACACAATAAGAGATCACCTTGCAAACGCAAGTGTAGGTCCTTTCTTGATTCTCATTCACTTTCATGAGTCACTTGTGCAGCCCCAGCATAAGCCTTGAATCAGTTGTCTAAGGCGACACCCTTTAAAGCTTATACCTAAGACTACAGAGTTAACTCATAAAGTGACAAGGAACCTCAAGTCTAAGGATCAATTAATCACATCAATGACTCGTGAGATATTTCCTAATCTGGAAGTTTCCATTTCCTGAAATAGAAACTTCCTTTCCCATTTAGGAATGTTCTCACACGGGGCACCTCAGTGAACTTACTTATTAAAGTAAGCACCCTCATGTATCACGCACGTATCAACCATACACTTTGCACCTCCATGAAACAAGGTGGTCCTTCTTAAGGGCGTGATCCCACAAGCAAGCCTTAGAGGAGTCAGGTTGACACTCCCACTGTCTGTAGGACTCATCGGCTTGGAGTATTTTACTAATCATGACTTATGTGATATAGGGCTCGTTTCATGAACCATTTCACCCAAATGGTAGAGTCCTAAAGTCATCAGGATTAGGGGAGTTCTCGTACATGCACAACTAAAGTAAACGCATACCAAACAAGAGCATATAAAGAAGTGTTGCCTCAATTCGTTATTTCATTCAAAGATTGTCTGTGATTACAATAAGGAAAAGCACAAAGCAGATATACAATCGGCTTTCTAGGGCACTATTCCTAACACATCCTGCTCCAGGGCGTGATTAATCTCCTGACCCATAGTTCTCTCCACCCAATCAGGGCCGTTAATAGTATTGAACCTCTGCTAATCCGACAGGTTGACAATAGCTTTCCAGACCCGTTGAGCCTCACAACAGTTACAGAGCAAGTGCTCAATGTTTTCCCTATCCCTCCAGCACCTAGGACAAACATCGCTACCGCCAAAGTTCCGATCATGCTTCAAGGCGTTGGTGAAGAGGCTGTTATGCCCAATCAACCAAAGGAAAAACCTCAGCTTCTGGGGTCCTTTAAGCTTCCAGATCCAGCGCCAACTCCTGCCATCCTCACCACATTCCGCCATAAGAAATTTATACGCTGATGTGCAGGAGAACTTGCCGTTCGAGGTACCACTCCAGATACGTCTATCGTCGGACCTGTCCATGGCGCACGACAGACTCCGGATTTCACTTAACACCTCTTGGGGAATGCCAGTTTTGAGGTGTTCCAGCCTCCAACCCTGGAAGCCAATAGTGTCACTGACCCTAAGGTCCTCCTCAGTGTCATGAACGTGGCCGTTAATCAGGCTACGCAGAGGCCCCCGTGAAAGCCATCTGTCATCCCAAAGTGATACCATATCCCCTTTGCCAATGCGCCATTTTACCATAGGTTCCACCATGTGAACGCTCCGAACAATTCCCTTCCATTATCGTGAGGCCGTCGGGTTCGGATCATGAGACATGATGTCCTCACCTTTCAAATATTTGCTTTGGAAGATTCGGTTCCAGACCGTATGTAACACCCCAAACGGAGGATGCCACATCCCCCGCACTATGACCCAGACCCAGAACATGAAATGGAAATCCATGCCCGAATCCGAATCAGAGCGAACGGGAGACCAACTCACACACTAGGCTAGGCGGATCTAACTTGACAAAAACTCAGAGTGCGGAAGCAATTAAAACCAACAACAATAGATAGCGGAAGCATTTAAAACAAAACATGCAAAGCAGGTGACGGGTTCAACTAGCATAGATACCTAATCCCGAATATCGACATACATAATCCAACATAATAAACAACATAAATATCATCAATATCTAGTAACAACCAAATACTATCTTACTAACCCCACACGGGTTGAAGTCTAAATAGAACATAAACATAATCTGCAAATGTGAAACATAAATACATAAAATAAGTAGAGTATGCAACAAATGCATCCTAACACCTACTAGACTGACAAGTGTGACTCAGAAGACTCACTTCCGCCTAGCTCAAGCCAAAAGAACCTGCAACTAAAAGATAAAATGAGGTGTCAGTCAACTGACTGAGTGAGGGGGGCTAACGCACACCCACAATATATATATAGAGCACAGCACATATCATAAGGGTGGACTCATGAACCGGGATTAGGGTTTTGCACGCTAAAACAGTTGAAATACCCAAAATAGTATAAGTTTGGAAAACCATTTAGAGAAGCCTATCCCGTTTCACAAATCCCATATATTCATAACATATACCCGGCGAGTACGGGCTTCCAACCTTTACTCCTCATAACTGAACAGAACATAAAGCAGAATCAATCCATCCTCTACTCCAATGATGGAAGAGCCACGCGTTGGCCCTAACCATCAATAACATACATACAAACCCTCAAGGGGTAGCGAACCCACAAGAGTCCTCCCCGGCTGTACACCGAAGGCTCAAGATATCACGCCTCCCTCATCGCCCTAAGGTCGCGCAATGATGTCTCAAATGGAACTAGCACAGTGGCTTATCCGACGGCCCTATGCCGTGCCGGTCTCCACTCGTACCAGCTCCTGGATCCACATAACATAACATACATACATATGCCAATATTTCATGGCAACTCGCTACAGAATCATAATATATTAGAGTTTTCCAAAATAGCTTACATATGCCTTAATACTTAATTTTTCTTCAAAACCAAGGATGGTCCACAAGGTCATAATCATATCATATCCAACACATATCTAATCATACATAGTATATAACCGCATGCAAGGATTGAAATCATCATTTTAAGGCCATAGGTCGCTTAACTATACAAAATCCTAAACCTCACCTCGTGAAAGTAGAGTCTGAGAGTGTGAAGGGCCAAACACTCTAAACCTCGGGCCCACCGGCACCACCAAACTCTGTGACAAGACAAACTGAAGCCCAGACTTAGACTCTATATGAACCAAACAAGACGCACGGCGTTGCTCAACATGATCGTGGTTATGCATAAGTGTTCATGTTGTGCTTGGATAAGGTGTCGTGGTCATTCAAGGCATATCAATGCTCAATAAGGTCATATTTACAAGCAACCATCACGTAATTCCATATCAAAAGATGCACAATCAATTTAGGAAGTCAATGTATTCACAAAATGCATATTAAATCATCCAATGTCACAGGGTTCAATTATAATATTAGAATTAAGCATCAAGTTCATGTCGAGTTATAAAGTGCATAAGTAAGAGCAACTTGATCGTATAAACATACAAAGTTGTTGTGCGTAGATGGCACGCTTGATACAAATAAAGAGTACATTTAATTCACTTAAGATCATACTTTACAACTTCACAACATGTTTGGTACACAAGCTCAAGTCACATTCGTAGTTTCATAAATATTACACTTACATCCCCTAAGTTATTTATAAAAGTTTAGAATTAGTACACATACATCCCCTTAGTTGATTACTAAGCATAATTGTTCTTTTAAAGTGTTTATATAGTTATTCCGCTATGAATTAATTACTTACAAACATGACAATTATCAATTTATCGTAATTCATAATATACCATTTTCAAGTAGTAAGAGTAAATCAAGATATTACAATTCTAACTCCTATCATGCATAAAGTCTCAAGTTGTTCAAGCATCCTTCATGTATCTAAATTTAATATTGGAAACACAATTTACAACAAACATAACATTGAGAACGTCTCAAATTCATATAGAGAAATCACAACATGTTCGTTCTTCTAAAATATCATTCAAGTTCATTTAGTCACATAAAAGATTAGTTTCTAGATATTACACTAACACCCCTTCGTACTTAACAAATAGCGTAAATTCATCACATCGGGATTCAAATTGTAAATCGAAACATTCATACATATCACAATCCATTCAACACATGTTTTTATATACGATTAGAATACATCTCGATCAACAAACCAATAATAACCAATTTATTTGCACTTAAAACAATTAATTCAAATAATCACAATTACGCAAAATAATTCGTAATAAATAGATCGAGTGTCCGATTAACGAACGGAAGGTGGCGTTGAACTCATCACAACGAGACGAACATTCTGACCAAACGCCGCCGGAACGACACCACTGTAGCTGCCGGAATTTGGCCGGACCGCCGCCGGAGGTCGCCGGAAAAATCCCGAAAAATCATTCCTGAATGAAGTCTTCGTGCCCGTTCCGAATCCTCAATCAATATCTGGAAATTCCAAGCAGATTGTCGTAGATCTGAAATCTAAGAGCACGAAAACCCTAAATCTTCAAACTCAAATTACTTCCAAGCCGGTGAACCAAAATACGATCCGTAAAAGCCATTGTCTTACCCATGACGAGCTCTTCGAAAGCCCTAAGGTATCTCGCCGGAAAAATCCTCGGAGCTAGTGCCGCCGTTGCACCGCCACTTTGCCGCCGCCGATCCGCCACCAAACCACTGAATCTAGAGTCGCTTGATCACAGGTCACTAGCTCTCGTCGTTCCGAACAACTTTCGTGAAGAGCCCGAGACCAAAAGATGGCCGAAAAAGGCCCCCGTTGGCTGCCGAAGTTTCTGCCGCTGCTGCTACAGTAACTCGCGCCGCCGCCGCGAGCTTTGGGTGGCGCGTGCGGCGTCGTCTCTGCTCCGATGTCCGTGCCTCCGACGTCAAACGAAGCGGCTGGAAGTCCTCTGTCTGGGAATGGGGCGCGTGCATCAAGGAGGTGGCCGAAAAACGCTGCCAAACGCCGGCGAAGTGGCGGCGGTCTGACAGCTCCGCCGCTGCCACTGAAATCCAGCCATAACTCCGCCACCGTTCGTCGTTAGGCTGTGAAATTGGTACTCTTGTGCACGTCTCGCCGAGATAATCGAAATGGACTATTTGTTTGTTGAATTCCGTCGAGAAACGATCGAGTTATGGGCTCGTAACCGAAGCCGCGATAGTAACCCGTGGGAGAGAGAAAGTGGGAGAGGAGAGAGAGAGAGAAAAAAAGGGATTGGGAGAAATGTGTCTTGTGCACAAGCTATATACAACCGGGTATCCTTATCGCGTAACAAGTAATAGCGCGTACAAATAATCGTAAATAAAATTGGTAAAGTTACGAATAAACATTCAAGCTCCGAATTAATTTTACAAATTAAAATGAAAGAGATAGATTTACCAATTAGAGTTTAATTCAATTTAATTTTAGAAACCTTTCGTACAATTTAACGACACTTCGTAAACACATAATTGACAATTAATCTCAAGGAATTCAAGTAAACCGAAATTAAACAAGTTAAGTAACATGATAAATTTAAAATCAACTTGACAATTATTTCATGGAATAAATTTGAATTAAATCAAATTATATAGTTAGGGTTAAATATGTTCGTAATTAATCAAGTTGACAATTAATCTTAGAATAATTCGAATGAACACATATTAAATTGGATTTACATTAAATCACATAATTCAAGAACTCTTAAATTAAACACACATAAGTGTAGAGACTTACTTGTTGATGTCGTAAGGACGCCCTTCGAGAAAACGGGGCGTCACACCGTATCCTCTCCTTGTAGCACACGCCAACCAACTTTAGCAAGCATCGCAACATTGTTCTTGCGGGATTCCCTGATCCCCAGTCCCCCATCTTTCTTGCTTCGGATCACTTTGTTCCACCCAACAAGATGAGTTTTCTTCTTGGAGACATCCGTGGCCCATAAGAAATTACGGTTAAGCTGATCCAGGTTGTCACAGACTTGTTGGGGAAACCAGTTCGTGTGCATATGAAAGACCGGAATAGAGCTATTAACCGATTGAATGAGGGTAGTGCGTCCTGCCAGACTCAGATTCTTGGCCTTCCATCCCGCTAGACGGCGTTCAACTTTCTTAATAACCACCGAGAGCGTGTGGCTGTTGCTCCTGCCCGAGCCCACATTAACACTTAGATATTTCCCAAATGTGTTCGTGCTCGCTATACCGAGAGCCTGAGTTATAGCTTGCTGCATGTTCAACGGAATGTGAGGAGCAAAAAGGACACTAGACTTGCCAAGATTCAAGCTAAGGCCGGAAGCGGCGCAGAAAGTCTCCATGACCTGTCGAACACAAACCGCCCCTTCCATGGTTGCATTGATACAGAGGATAATATCATCCGCGAAGAGAAGATGCGAAATTTTAGGACCTTGCCGGCACACTTGTATCGGTTTCCAGCTTCCTCTATCCACAACCTCTTCAATTAAGTAGGATAATCTCTCCATGCAGAGTACAAAGAGGTGTGGGGAGAGCGGGTTGCCTTGACGAATACCACAGTTGGGGGTGATCTCCTCTCCCGGCTCCCCATTCCAGAGAATCGCCGGTTTGTATATCTTATTTTGATATACACATATATTGAGTTTCCTTAGAACTCTTAATTTAAAGTAACTTTGGTCTTACGACCTGCAATTCTAAATAGTGGTATATATTAAGTTATAAGAAATCAAAAATTCTATTCGTACTTTTTAATATATATAAATTATGTTAATCATCGTATCTAAATAATATTTACACATTTAATTTATATGTTATTATATAAACTAAAAAAAAATTATATGTTTAATTAGATTTAGATAATTATAATTATATTAGTATTAGTTAATTGAAAATTATTACATTACGATTCATTAGTTTCTTAAAAAATATTTTAGATAAATCATTCAATTATATTATTTTATTAATTAGACGAGTTTATAGAATTATAATATGATTATAATTTAAGAAAGTTTATGACCTTAAGTAATTAAAATTATGGACTTATATAATTAGAATTACATTAGGATTGATTTATCGAAAATTGTCTTATGTAACTCATTCAATTTAAATTATATTTTATTTTACATAATTACCAAAAACTTATTAAAATTATAAATGAATCAATTTTTTGGTTTTCAATTTGTCAAATATATCTTATTATAACAATTTTCAATTATAGGCCTAAAAATTAAAAATGGACAACTTATATTATAAATCTTGAATAAAATTAATTAATATATTAATATTAAAATAATTCTTATTGAACTATGTATCTTTTTTTTTGGTGAGTTGAAAAAGTTTTAATTCTACCCAGAGTCCTATTTTAAATTATAAATAAATATTTTTTAAATATAATTAAATTAATAATTTATAATATATATTTATATAACTATCCTTAACTAATAATTATCCATATAATTATTATGAGGTTATTTTATGAGATTTATAATATATATAGATACATATTATTTATTTCCACGGTCAACGCTGTAACTATCACATGGATTATGTATAATCTTAGGCAAGCTATATAGAATAATGCGGGATATTCTTTCTATGAGCCGGCAGTGGCCCCGACTCGTACACCTACCCAATTTTTAATTCATAGTTTCATACCAACCTTGTCATTCTCTTTTTGTTTTTGTTTTTATTTTTTTTGGTATCATTTTTAGTTTAAATACACAAAACATAAAAAATTATAAATTTTTCTATAACAATATTCTTTGTTTTTATTTTTAAATTTAATGTAGTAAAACATTATATAATTATGACTGTTATACAAATTTAATTTAGTAAAGCATTATATATTTATTAGTGTTATACACTAAATTTAATGTAATAAATTGTTCATATAACCATAAATAAACTGCAACATTATTATCTATTTTCATATATTTTGTTAAAATAAAATTTATAATTTCTTTTGTCACCTATGTTCTACTCAAAACTCCCCTACTTATAATGTTGTTTGTTTATTTAGAAAAACGTAAATAAAAAAGGGAAAGGGGAAAAAAACAAAGAAAAGGTTTAAAAGAAATACCACTAATTACGGAATAAAGCAGAGTGTGAGTGCCATCATTAAGGTTATGTAGTAGGTACAAACTAAAAAAAAAAAACAATTAAGGCTGGGTACATACCAAAAAAATAAAATTAAGGTTGGATACTGATGCGTTCCAATCCAAACCCTTAAAGATTAATACCTTTTTTCTCAAGAAACTTATCGAAGTAAGTCAGGGTTGCAGAGAGACTAATCAAGAGATCAGACCAAAAAACTGGGTCGTCATATCTCATGGGTTATATTTATCGAATCTCCGGACTTAGGATTTTAATTATGCATGTTACCTTTTCTTGTTATAATCTGAGATCCTCTATCAGATTTGTTACGATCTTACCAAATTATCCGATATCTTCCTCAGTTATTGTTTCTTGCATAACACTTCTCCAGATTTCCTTCTTCTCCACGATCTCTGCACAGCTCGCTATATTTGCGAGCTGATTCGTTCTGCTCGCTCGTGGTCCCATCGAACTCATCAGTTCGCCTGTTCTCCTAACGAACTCATCTGTTCGCTTGTGCGCCGAACTTATCTGTTCGCCTAATATTGTCAATTTGGTGGCTTGGGCCTTTAGCATTATCTTCATGTTGGGTTAAACCGAGGGCTAGTTGGGTAGGTCCCCAACACCCCCCCTTCCCCCCAAGTCCACTATGTTCGTAAAACAGAGGGGATTAATTGAAGGTTCAGCCCACACTTTACTTAGCACTTTTCTACTCGTAACAAATGTATCTACATTCTGCTCGGAAGGAATATAATTCGTCCATGTACTCGGAAAAAATATAAAAATTGTCATTCATCTATTCATTTACTCAGAAAAAGGTGTAAAAAATATCATTCGTCTGTTCACTTTTTGCTCAGAAAAACTATAAAAAATATCATTTGTCCACTTTTTGTTCGGAAAAAGAGTAAAAAATATCATTCGTCCACTTTTAGCTCGGAAAAAGTATAAAAATTCAGTACTTTTTACTCGAAAAAAGTGTAAAAATTCACGTACTTTTTATATCAAACTTTTCCTCCTTGCAGGAGAATCATTCCTATGTTCACGTCTCAGCTCGTTTGAATCAGTGTCTTTTCATGTGTCCTCAATCAAGTGACCGCCTGTTCGGAAAATTAGATTTTCAAATCTCTATCGTGCTGAGCTACAACCTCCTTCGAGAAAGGTTCCTAATATCCGAGCATGCATATACCTGTCCGCCTATTTTAAGAAAGTTTAGATAATATGTTCACTACTAACTATTTTGAACAGAATCTTTGATATCATAACATATGAATACGACTAATAAATATCCGATTATATAGAATGAGCAACCATTATTCGAATATTCAAACGCATAAACAAGATTACCGCTCTAAACAGGATTTCTACTATCTAGTCATACGAATAATATGATTTGTTTGCTCATATACCAATTCGTATCAGGTTATATCTGCTTGATGTTTGCCCATGGAATCGGGATCTGAAGCATAACAATTTGCATCAAATGTATCCTCAAGTGTGTTCGCATTATTTAATACTTCAAATAAGATGTTTAACATCTCATGAATTATAAATGTATATCAACTATCAAAGATCAATCAAAATACATATTTGAGAGAAAAGGAGTGTAACCGTATAGCTCTAATCATAGATCTTTTTTCCAGTGTTGAGCATTCCAGGCTCGGTAAAGCTCCTGTAATGCTTCATGGTTTGCTATCTCGAACTGAGCTTTTCATACAACACATTTGTTAGGCTAGAATATTCTCGTTCGCATAATCTTTTGCATAATCTATATTCTTGCTCCTCTTAATCCGTGTTCGCATAACCTTTTGTTTCATTATTGTCATAGAGATGTGACCTCGAATGCAGATATCTGTAACATACTCAGTAAAATACATGAATCTAGAAGAATTATAAATCTAATAAGTTATTTTGATAATCGAAGTATGTTCAAATAAATCTTAGTGAAGGATTATTGCGAGATGATCAAAAAATTATAATCACAGTAGAGAACTTATCTTAAACTGACAGTCTTGAGGACCCCAATTGGAACTTTCACAGTAGTTGAAACTGAAAGACACAGGCCAAAAAGAAGATAAAGTGCGCAACAATTTATACAGGTTTGGCAAGCCTACTCCTGTCCCCAAGTGATTAGCTTTGGATTTTTTAAAGGGAACTTTATTAAGAACTTTGGAATTCACAGCAAATCTCTATGAATTCTTACACCTTTCGTAGGATAGATAAATCCTTTTACTTCTATCTATCTTACTTACTCACACTAAGTAAAATACCTCAAATACCACTCCAGTATCTGATCTACCAGAGAACAACTTTCTCTAACCTCAACTCTCAGTGACACACTGTAGTTGACACCTAGAAACCCAGAATGTTTCTTACAATCTTACAAGGCACTCAGTCTCTCACAGATGCACTTCAACATTGATCAAAAGGCTTGAATATTCTTTGATAAGGCCTTGCTTTTATAATGTCCCTTGGATGGATTTGTAAGGTAGGAATCCGTTCGCCACCAAATTAGTGTCTTGATTTACGGAACTACTTCCTTTAGTTGGGGGGATCTTCCAGGAAAAATTCCTTGATCTTGGGAGGCAGATTTGGCTTTGTTTTAAGAAAGAAAATCATTAGCAAAAATGCTAACAATCTCCCCTTTTTTTTGTTGATGATCCTGAAGAGTTTGAACCTGCAAAACAAGATCAAGATACAAGAAAAAAATAGGAAATATATGAAGTAGTGAGCTCCCCCTGTCACTAACAATTATTGTTGAGAGTAAGGCTCCCCCTGTAAGGATAAAAATCAAGACTAACAAAAGCAACCATCAAACTACCATCATCACAAGCAAAGTACCAAAAGCAACGTCAGTTTAAGTGCGTACAGACCCAAAGTAAGAGTAGCAAAAAGTGAAATAATGGTAGAGTAGCATAAAAGTAGAGAAAAGCAGGGCGGGAGGGCATAGGTCAGGTGTTGGCGTCCTGCTCCTTGTCATCCTGGATCTTGGTCTCTTCTTTGTTATCATCTCCCCTTCATTAGCAAAAAAGGTTCCAGAGTGTTCAGGGGGCCCGACACGAAGACGCTGTGGAATGTCCTCCAGGTGTTTGTTGATGTTGACCACTGGATCTTGAGAAACCTGAGATCATAGGCAAGGGATTCGTCGGTTGGAACTTCTGTCAGGACGGACTCCTCCAGTGCCTTCTTGGTACCTTTCTGCCAAATACCAGTTTCGGAACACTGAATCCTCATTTTACTTAGGCTCTTTCTGGCCAAGATTTTGTATTCCGTGGCATCCTCCTTCATGAAAGCAGGCAAGATAACCCCTTCTTGGGCCAGCAGATAGGATAGAATCATTCCATAGGGAAGATTCATGTTTCTCTGTTCAAAGGAGTGATGTATATAACTCAGCAGAATAAAACCAAGATTAACAGACTCACCCTTGGCAACTTTGTACAGAAGATAAGCAGATATGCAGGTAAAGTTAGTAGAATGATTTCCACTGTCCGTTGATGCTGACAGGACATAGAGATGGATGACTTTGTGCCAAAACAGTAGATCGATAGTCTGCAATTTGTTCATTCCTTCTCCTCCGGACAAGCGGTACTGTGCACCATTCCAAGAAAATCTTCTTTGCATCTGTCCAAGTACTTTCATCAGGCCACTTACCATAGCAGAACACTTTTTCCCCAGTGTTGGAGAGCTCCAGTAAACGGTTGATCTTCTCAACATCAAAGAAAACCTCCTTTCCATGAAACACAGATTTGACAAGGATGGCTCCACCCTCAGGAATGGTAGAGAAATTGGCGTTTGAGTAAAAGAGCTTGACTGCAAGCGGATATGTAGCAGCATCTAGAGACAGAAATGGTTCACATCCCAGGGATTTTAGAGTATCTGCTGCAGAGAAAGAAGAAATATCAGAAAAGTTTACCGTACGCCCGCGATTGACCTCAACCATGCTGAAGAAGTTGTGGAACAGATCTGATGCAGTAAAGGTGGCGAACTTGAACTCCAGCGGGAAAGACATCCCACGGAGAGGGTTGGATATCAACAATTTCAGTCTTGGTGTCTCCAAGAAGAATGGGTGAAGTGTTCCCATCAGAGTCCATGGATCTCTCGCGCTTAGTTCCTGTGAGGCGGCGTTGGCTTTTTCTGGTAGGTGGTTTCTTCGTCCGGGATGAGGATCCTTTCGCCACGGAGGAAGATTTTAGGAACAAAGCTAGGGTTTTTGAGATGACGGAGAAAATGAGTGAATAGGAGAATGGAGAAGAGATCTAGGGTTCAGAGAGTTATAAGGAGTGAAGGACTCTTGATTCGAACAAAGTGTAATGATAGCAGGGATTTGAAAATATTTGAAAAGATTTGGTTCAGACAAGGAAACATTTCGGATTAAAACACAAATTTTATGAGGACTTTGGATAAAAAATTTAGACAAGATTTTGAGCTGAAACAATTCCCAATTTATTGCGAAGATGACAATACTGTTCTTCAAGCAAACTTTTTGTAAAAATGTCAGCAAGTTGATTTGCAGTATCAATGTAGAGGATGTTGATTTCATTTTTTTGAATATGATCCCGGAGAAAATGATGCTTGATTTGTATGTGTTTAGTTTTAGAATGAAAAATGGGATTTTTCGAAATGCAGATGGCGCTAGTGTTGTCACAGTAAAGCGGAATGTTTGAAAAATGAAGGTTGAAGTTGGAAAGAGTTCTTTTCATCTAGAGAAGTTGAGCACAACAGTTTCCCAGAGCCATATATTCAGCTTCGGTGGTGGACAAGGCAACCACCGTCTGTTTTTTACTGGACCAGATAACGAGGCAGTTATTTAGCAGTTGACAAGACCCGCTGGTGCTTTTTCTTTCAACCGTGCAACCTGCATAGTCTGCATCTGAAAAAACCAGTCAGGCTAGCAATGTCAGTTCGGTGGTACCAGAGACCAAAGCCTGAGGTTCCCCGCAGATACCGGGTATCCTTTTGACTGCTTTGAGATGAGATTCTTTAGGTATAGATTGAAACCTTGCACAGAGAGCTGTAGCAAAGAGTATGTCAGGTCTACTTGTCGTAAGATAGAGAAGATTACCTATCATACCTCTATATGCCGTCTCTGGTACTTTCTTACCTTCAGGGTCAAGGTCCAGTTTTGTAGAGGGGCTGAGACGTATGAATGCAGGTTTGCAGTCACTCATCTGGAATTTGCTTAGAATCTCCTTTGTGTATTTCTCTTGACTGAGAAATATTCCCTCCTTACGTTGATTGATTTGGAGCCCCAAAAAGTAGGATAGCTCGCCCATGAGGCTCATCTCAAATTCCTATTGCATACACTTGGAAAACTCTTGGCACAATTGTGAACTGGTACTACCAAAGATAATATCATCGACATAAATTTCAACCAGTAAGATATTATCACCTTGGTTTTTTGTAAAAAACGTGGAGTCAATTGTACCAATGGTGAAATGATTTGAAAGAAGATAATTTTTTAAGCAGTCGTACCAGGTCCGAGGAGCTTGTTTAAGTCCATAAAGAGCTTTGTTGAGTTTAAAAACATGATCAGGAAAGACTGTATTTTCAAAGCCTGGAGGTTGTTGGACGTAAATTTCCTCATTGATTTTACCACTTAGAAACACACTTTTAACATCCATTTGATAGAACAAATTTTTTTTTAAGCAAGCAAAAGCAAGTAGCATTCTTATAGATTCCTGTAGCTAGACTGGAGCAAAAGTTTCATCGAAATCAATACCTTCCTGTTGACTGTATCCTTTGGCTACGAGCCGAGTTTTATTTCTAGTGACCTTACCATGTTCATCAAGTTTGTTCCTGAACACCCATTTCGTTCCGATGATGGTGCGATCAACTATTTTTTCCACCAGGGTCCAGACATTGCATTTGTCGAACTGACTGAGTTCTTCCTTCATGGCGGAGACCCAGTTTTGGTCTTTTAGGGCGTCCTTGACATTTTTTGGTTCCAACATGGAGACAAGGGCCTATTGGTCCGATAGGTTCTGTTCTTCAACAATGCGCTGAGATCGAGTCATCAAATGTTGGCTTGGATCTCCAATGATATTGTTTAGGGGATGACTTTAGGCATGTTTAAATTTGCGGACTTTATCCACTGGTACTTGATTGTCTGATGTTTTTGGGGTCTGCTCTTCTTCCTTGGGTTCTCCTGGTTCCAGGAGAAGTTCTGTTAGAACTTCAATGATATCTACAGAAGTATTGCTCAAGGGTGCCTTGGCAAATGGGTGAGTTTCATCAAATATGACATTTATGGATTCTTAAATAATTCTTTTGCGTTTGTTAAACACCCTATAAGCTTTGCTATGACTGGAAAATCCAACAAAGATGCCTTCATCAGTTTTAGGATCAAAATTTCCAAGGTTATCTCTGTCATTAAGAATGAAGCACTTGCACCCAAACACTTGGAAATAAGAGATCTTAGGGATTTTGTTGTTCCAGAGTTCATAGGGGGTTCTTTTGAAAATGGGTCTGAGAAAGACACGGTTAGAGATATAACACGCAGTGTTGATGGCTTCTCCCCAAAAGGATTTAGGCAAATCATATTCATTAATCATTGTTCTAGCCATTTCTTGTAAAATGTGATTCTTTCTCTTTACAACACCATTTTGCTGGGGAGATTTAGCGGCAGAGAATTCGTGATAGTAGCCATTTTCTTCACAAAAGTTTGAGAAATTTTTCTCATCAAATTCAGTGCCATGGTCACTCCGTGTTCGCTTAACACTAAGATTCTTCTCATTTTGAATAAGTTTGACAAGAGGAATAAAGGATTTAATAACATCATTTTTGTGAGAGAGGAATAATACCCACGTATACCTGGAGTAGTCATCCACGATGACGAACACATACCATATTTTAAAAGTTTGTTCATAATACAAGTATTAAAATATTTCTAAAATATTTTAATACAGTAGCGGAAGACTAGCCGGATCTACTCAAGTATATACATGCAATTGACAATAAATTTTAAATCACTTAAGCAGATAAATATCTAACATGCAATTAACACTTAAGAACATATAATTTATCATGCTTAAAATAATATAACTGTAAAATATTACCGTACTGCAAACATGACTATCTAACGACATTTTTCCAGCTCCTTTCCCTTTCGTGAGACCGGCAGAGCTTTCCTGCAATAACCCCAGATAAACCCTCGGAGTGTGGGCTCCGAAAGTATTTATCTAAATACTTAGAGAAAATAAAACTTTAAACTAGAAAACCCTTTTCAGGGTTTAATCTCTCGAAATTAGGCATTTTATATAAACACCTAATTAAAATTAATTCCAAAATAACTTGGAATTAACTAGGAGAAAAGGGACTTTGTTTCATAGCTTAAACTCAGCCAAAACCATTTCCCAAAGTTGTGTATGAAAAATGAAGGGCCAAGACCCCTATTTATAGGGGAAAAACCGAGGGTAAAATGGTAATTTTATACCCCACTTGCGTAACCAACATGGACACGAATTCCAAGGTGATCACGTCGTAGATCTCAGCACCACGAGTCCAGCGCCACCAGCCACACGCCGATCGAAAGCCGGAGGCGGCGCGTGTGAAGCACACGTGGCCCTAGGGTTTTTGGACCAGACCTATCCAACCGAACGTGGTTCGACACGTGGCTAATTCTGGTGCTGCCACGTGTCCGGTCCGGCCCAACGGACCCGGTTTGACCCGACCCTATCCGTTTCCGACCCGATCCAGATCTAATCTGGACCGTCCGCGTATGCTGACGTGGCACAATCTCTGCCGTCCACTTGGCGCGCCACGCGGATGCTGCGTCAGCGCCAACTGGGCGCAGCCTGCTGATGTGGCGTGCCACGTCAGTAAAATGCCACGTCAGCATTTTTTTTTAAAAAAAATTTAAAATTTTATTTTCTCTCCAAAATAAAATTCCGGGCATTTCCAACTCTTTGGAACTTTGATTTATTTTCTTAAAATAAATCCCTTTGATGAGGTCAAAATAGACTTAATCCGCAATTTGACACGTGGCATCCCCAGCGCCTGACACACGGCAACTCTGATCCCAAAACAGATCACCCTCGTACAACTTTCACCCTTGAGTGCTAAGACCCTTGAGGGGCACGTGTCATCACCTGTAACACCCCAAACGGAGGATGCCACATCCCCCGCACTATGACCCAGACCCAGAACATGAAATGGAAATCCATGCCCGAATCCGAATCAGAGCGAACGGGAGACCAACTCACACACTAGGCTAGGCGGATCTAACTTGACAAAAACTCAGAGTGCGGAAGCAATTAAAACCAACAACAATAGATAGCGGAAGCATTTAAAACAAAACATGCAAAGCAGGTGACGGGTTCAACTAGCATAGATACTTAATCCCGAATATCGACATACATAATCCAACATAATAAACAACATAAATATCATCAATATCTAGTAACAACCAAATACTATCTTACTAACCCCACACGGGTTGAAGTCGAAATAGAACATAAACATAATCTGCAAATGTGAAACATAAATACATAAAATAAGTAGAGTATGCGACAAATGCATCCTAACACCTACTAGACTGACAAGTGTGACTCAGAAGACTCACTTCCGCCTAGCTCAAGCCAAAAGAACCTGCAACTAAAAGATAAAATGAGGTGTCAGTCAACTGACTGAGTGAGGGGGGCTAACGCACACCCACAATATATATATAGAGCACAACACATATCATAAGGGTGGACTCATGAACCGGGATTAGGGTTTTGCACGCTAAAACAGTTGAAATACCCAAAATAGTATAAGTTTGGAAAACATTTAGAGAAGCCTATCCCGTTTCACAAATCCCAGACATTCATAACATATACCCGGCGAGTACGGGCTTCCAACCTTTACTCCTCATAACTGAACAGAACATAAAGCAGAATCAATCCATCCTCTACTCCAATGATGGAAGAGCCACGCGTTGGCCCTAACCATCAATAACATACATACAAACCCTCAAGGGGTAGCGAACCCACAAGAGTCCTCCCCGGCTGTACACCGAAGGCTCAAGATATCACGCCTCCCTCATCGTCCTAAGGTCGCGCAATGATATCTCAAATGGAACTAGCACAGTGGCTTATCCGACGGCCCTATGCCGTGCCGGTCTCCACTCGTACCAGCTCCTGGATCCACATAACATAACATAACATATACCAACTTTCATGGCAATCTCGCTACATAATCATAACATAACTTAACTTTCCGAAATAGCTTACATATGCTTTCATATCTAATTTTCCAAAACAGAGTTGTTTCACAAGGTCATAAACATATCATATCCAACACATACGTATATAATAGATATACTCGCATGCAGGGGTTGAAATCAGCATATTAAGGTCATAGGTCGCATAACTATACAAAATCCTAAACCTCACCTCGTGAAAGTAGAGTCTGAGAGTGTGAAGGGCCAAACACTCTAAACCTCGGGCCCACCGGCACCACCAAACTCTGTGACAAGACATACAGAAGCCCAGACTTAGACTCTATATATGAACCAAACAAGACGCACGGCGTTGCTCAACATGATCGTGGTTATGCATAAGTGTTCATGTTGTGCTTGGATAAGGTGTCGTGGTCATTCAAGGCATATCAATGCTCAATAAGGTCATCTTTACAAGCAACCATCATGTAATTCCATATCCAAAGATGCACAATCAATTTAGGAAGTCAATGTATTCACAAAATGCATATTAAATCATCCAATGTCACAGGGTTCAATTATAATATTAGAATTAAGCATCAAGTTCATGTCGAGTTATAAAGTGCATAAGCAAGAGCAACTTGATCGTATAAACATACAAAGTTGTTGTGCGTAGATGGCATGCTTGATACAAATAAAGAGTACATTTAATTCACTTAAAATCATACTTTACAACTTCACAACATGTTTGGTACACAAGCTCAAATCACATTCGTAGTTTCATAAATATTACACTTACATCCCCTAAGTTATTTATAAAAGTTTAGAATTATTACACATACATCCCCTTAGTTGATTACTAAGCATAATTGTTCGTTTAAAGTGTTTATATAATTATTCAACTAGGAATTAATTACTTACAAGCATGACAATTATCAATTTATAGTAATTCATAATATACCATTTTCAAGTAGTAAGAGTAAATCAAGATATTACAATTCTAACTCCTATCATGCATAAAGCCTCAAGTTGTTCAAACATCTTTCATGTATCTCAATTTTATATTGGAAACACAATTTACAACAAACATAACATTGAGAACGTCTCAAATCCATATAGAGAAATCACAACATGTTCGTTCTTCTAAATTGTCATTCAAGTTCATTTAGTCACATAAAAGATTAGTTTCTAAATATTACACTAACACCCCTTTAAATCTAAAAACATAGCATAAATTCATCACATCGGGATTCAAATTGTAAAACGAAACATTCATGCATATCACAATCCATTCAATACATGTTTTCAGATATGATTGGAATACATCTCCATCAACAAACCAACAATAACCAATTTATTTGCACTTAAAACAATTAATTCAAATAATCACAATTACGCAAAATAATTCGTAATAAATAGATCGAGTGTCCGATTAACGAATGAAAAGTGGCGTTGAACTCACCACAACGATACGAATATTCTGTCCAAAATTCGCCGGAGTACCGCCACCGGAGCCGCCGGAAAGTCGCCGGGCCGCCACCGGGCCGCCATCAAAAGTCGCCGGAAAAATCCCGAAAAATCAGTCCTGAATGAAGTCTTCGTGCCCGTTCCGAATCCTCGATCAATTTCTGGAAATTCCAAGCCGATTGTCCTAGATCTGAAATCTAAGAACACGAAAACCCTAAATCTTCAAACTCAAATTACTTCCAAACCGGTGAACCAAAATGCGATCCGAAAGAGGCGTTGTCTTACCTATGACGAGCTCTTCGAAAGCCCTAAGGTAGATTTCCGGAAAAATCCTCGGAGCTAGTGCCGCCGTTGCACAGCCACTTTGCCACCGCCGATCCGCCCCCAAACCACCGAATCTGGAGTCGCCTGATCACAGGTCACTAGTTCTCGTCGTTCCGAACAACTTTTGTGAAGAGCCCGAGACCAAAAGATGGCCGGAAAAGGCCCCCGTTGGCCGCCGAAGTTTCTGCCGACGCTGCTACAGTAACTCGCGCCGCCGCCGCGAGCTTTGGGCGGCGCGTGCGGCACCTTCTCTGCTCCGATGGCCGCGCCGCCGACGTCAACCGCTGCACCAGGAAGTCCTCTATCTGGGAATGTGGCGCGTGTAACAAGGGGATGGCCGGAAACCGCCACGAAACGCCGGCGAAGTGGCGGCGGTCTGACAGCTCCGCCGCTGCTACTGAAATCCGTCCATAACTCTGCCACCGTTCGTCGTTAGGCCGTAAAATTGGTACTCTTGCGTCGGTCTCACCGAGATAATCGAAATGGACTATTCGTTTGTTGAATTCCGTCGAGAAACGATCGAGTTATAGGCTCGTAACCGAAGCCGCGATAGTAACCCGCGGGAGAGAGAAAGTGGGAGAGGAGAGAGAGAGAGAGAGAGAGAGAGAAAAGGGATTGGGAGAAATGTGTCTTGTACACAAGCTATATACAACCGGGTATCCTTATCGCGTAGCAAGTAATAGCGCGTACAAATAATCGTAAATAAAATTGGTAAAGTTACGAATAAACATTCAAGCTCCGAATTAATTTTACAAATTAAAATGAAAGAGAGAGATTTACCAATTAGAGTTTAATTCAATTTAATTTTGGAAACCTTTCATACAATTTAACGACACTTCGTAAACACATAATTGACAATTAATCTCAAGGAATTCAAGTAAATCGAAATTAAACAAGTTAAGTAACATGATGGATTTAAAATCAACTTGACAATTATTTCATGGAATAAATTTGAATTAAATCAAATTAGATAGTTGGGGTTAAATATGCGCGTAATTAATCAAGTTGACAATTAATCTTAGAATAATTTGAATGAACACATATTAAATTGAATTTACATTAAATCACATAATTCAAGAACTCTTAAATTAAACACACACAAGTGTAGAGACTTACTTGTTGATGTCGTAAGAACGCCCTTCGAGAAAACGGGGCGTCACATCACCTTCACATGACACGTGGTTGTTATAACGGCTCCTCCAACGAGTGCTTCATATGCTATAAGGCAAGGCCTTAACTCACCAAGGGGGTTATCCACGAGCGATATCTCCCATCGAGTGAAGCTCCACACAACTGCAAACTAAGGGGACACACTCCCCCCTCGTTGAACAATCTTGCCGTTAATCCTCACGCGGATCCGCCAGCCTTTCAGGCCCTTGGTTGACATGAGCGTGCCTCCGGCCCTCGTTACCAACCCCCCAAAACAGTTCTCTGACACCCTTACAAGCCCACGCATCTGCCACTGCTGCAAACACTAACTTTTACCAACTTTTGCAGGAGATTCCTCCTAGGTTTCTCCTCGTTGCGACACGTGTTAGGGCAACATCAGAGCAGTACCACACGGAGTAATTACCAAAGGGTCCCTGACCCTCAACTATAAATAAGCGACATTTTCTCCTTCACTGTAAGCATTCATCCATATAGAAACTTACATTCTTCATCCTCTTTAAGATATCCTGACTTGAGCGTCGGAGAGCCAAATTGGGAATCACCCCCAGTTCCCTAGTTTGGCCTTCTGACTTTGCTGGTGTTTGTCCTAGTAGGTAGAGCCCATTGCTTTTCCGGTGAACCTCTTCGAGCCACATCCTTTATTTCCCCATCTCAACGAAGTAAAAAGTGATTGGAGTTTGACCCTAACATAATCAGACACCATCATTTTTGGCACCGTCTGTGGGAAACCACTCTCAGCTCACTATTCTCTTTTGCTAGTTGAAGAACAAATATCCTTTGCCTTTCAAGCCATGGTCGCCACCAGATTAGGTGCAGTGGCGGGAGGAGATGGCCTTCCCCGCAATACCAACTCCGACATCATTCCTTCAGGGACGACCAGCGGAGCGCCACCCACCGGAGGAACGCTTCTGCCCACGGAACCGATAGCGCCACCGCCAGGGCTTCACGAGCCACCCTCCTCTACCGCAGTTGAAGGCCCTCAGCCTTCTGCTCTCACGAATCCTTCCCAAAACCAGTGGCTTAAGGTCCAGGCCAATCCAGGAGGGCACCCCTACATGATGCCGCCCCCTGGGTAAACGCTCACCCCTACCGTCATGAGGCCCACGGTTCAACCATACCTCGCCCGGCAGGCCCAGCTTCCGGTGGTAATCCCGAGGGAGGTTGAAGGGGTGGAGTTACCCCCCTTAACTTCTCAACAACTACGTGCTATTTATGCCCAGTGTGAGGTTCAGGTGGCCCAGAGTGCATGGGAAAATTTTCATTCCATGTACTTCCCCCTCTGGGCAGGCCACTCAGGTTGCGCCTCCTTTGGGGGGATTGCAGGGACATCCGCTTATGGAGGCTCAGGCCATTTTGAGGGCTCAACCGCCACCTCCGCCTACAAAAGGGAAAGAAATTCCCAACCAAGGGGAGGATGAGCGTGCCCACGTTGACAATGGAAGAGAGCCCTTGGAGAGAATCGATATTGCCGAGGAGGTCCGTTCCCGAGCATCAAAACGAGGGCCACAAGCTTCCCAGCGAGGGAGCCAAGTAAGAAGAGAAAATCCCAACCTCCTCGCGGCTGTGCAAGACCAGCTGCAGGGGTTGCAGGAAATGATGGGACAGCTCTCTCGAGTGTGGTCTTGACAGAGATGCTCGTCGCCCCGCCCGCCAGTAGCATGTTCCACGCCCTTTGGAACAGGAGGAAAACTTTGGTTGCTACGGACATCATCCGCTTGCGAGGGGTTCTCCCCTCATAGAAGAAGTTTTATTGGCGCAAGCCGGCATGGGCAAGGTTCCTACCTCAGTCAATCGCTACGATGGAACCACTGACCCCGCAGAGCATCTAGACCATTTTCTGCACTTAATGCACCTGTACGAGCATTCTAACCACTATTGGGCTAAAGTTTTTGTCACTTCCCTTGTGAGAATGGCCCAAGAGTGGTACAAGTGTCTGCCGCCCGACTCGATCCACTCGTATGGTGAACTCACCGACGCGTTCCTAAACCACTTCAATTCACTAAAAGCGCCTATCACCGCCCCCACTGCTTTGTACAACTTGATCCAAGGCGAACATGAATCCCTTCGGTCCTTTTTCGCTCGTTTTAATAAGGAGGTCCTCTTGGTGGAGAGGCCTTCAATGGATTTCCTGATACATGTACTCTTCAAGGCTTGCAATCATAAACAGTATGTGAGCAAGAAGTTTACGGATTCAATCGTGAAGAAGCGTCCCACGTCCCTCATGGCAATGAGAGAGATTATCGAGCCCTACTTCGCGCTTGAGGACATATATGGGTCCAATGCTCCCAGACACTCCGGACCAATTAAGAACGAACGGGTACGAGAAGAGCCACACCAAGAACGCCGCAAGTCACCGCCTCCCCCACGACGGTTCGAGCACGTTCCTCTCAATAGGCTCAATTCAGAGGTATACGCTCTTGCAGATAAAAAAACTCTTCAAAAGGCCCATGAAGATGAAGGACACGGAGGCGCTAAGGTGCTCGAACAAATATTGCGCCTTCCACAAGCAAAAGGGGCATGACACGGATGAATGCCGCCAGTTGGAAGTCGAGATTCAGAGGCTCATTGCCGGTGGCCACTTGAAGGAATTTGTGAAGATGTTAAAGCGCTACGACGAGCGCTGCAACGAGCGTACCAGGGAGAGGAGAAGGACTCCTTCGCACTCCAGGAGCCCGCGAGGACGAGGACCTACAGAGAGCAGCCACCGTAGCAAGCAAAAGGTCACAGAACAGGAGAATACCCTTTTCGCGGTCATCAACATGATTGCTGGTGGTTCATCAGGAGGGGATTCCAACGCTTCTCGACGTCGATATGTCCGGAGTTACGATCAACGCCCCCCCAGTGCCCAGGCCAGTTTATGCCATTAAAGAAGCAAGCAATCAACGCTCGAAGGAGAATGAAGTTGGATTTAGTGATAAGGACTTGGAACACATTGTAACACCCCATGGGGTCGGTGAAACCTCTGACTGCCCCATGGTGGTTAGTTTAGATGTCCATAACCACATTGTAAAGAGGGTTTTCGTTGATAGTGGGAGCTCTATCAATGTTTTGCCTTATACCACGTTCCAAAAAATGAATATTACTAACATCCCGCTCGAGCCCCCTCAAAACAGCCCTCATCGACTTTGGAGGCTCTGAGGTGGTCCCACGAGGATAGATCCGCTTGGCTACCTCTTTTGGTCAGACCCCACAACGGAAAACGGTCATGGTCACCTACGTTGAGGTGGAGGTTGAGATCCCTTACAACATTATTATTGGGCGCCCGACCCTCGTCGACTTCAAAGCGATTATCTTCACCTATCATCAGAAGATCAAGTTCCCCGCCCCCTGTGGAGTTGGGGAAGTTCTCTGCAACGTGCGAGAAGTCTGGGAATGTTACATGTTGCCACTCAGGAAACCCAAGAGTGAGAAAATGTTTCAAATTGGATCCACAAAGGAATCGGTGGACTTTCCCAACCTCAAAGAGGATGGCCCCGTGCGGAAGAGGGCCAAACTGAACAAGAAGAAGGACACCAGCGTTGGAGGTAACCCCGAAGCCCCGCTCGGTGAGGTTGGTGATTCTTCCTTTGATGAGGAGACTAACGAGTGCGGGGAAGAAATAAACGGGGAGCAGTTGACGGGAAAGAAATGGGTGCTCGAACTCCCTCGCCCTGAGATCCGAATCGAGCCTACGGAGAAATTTCTCACTATTGAGTTAGAACCTGGAAACAAGGATAAAACCACTCAGATTGGGTCCAATCTTTCAGGACCCTCGCAGATCATGATGATAGACTTCCTTAGAGAGAACATTGACGTTTTCACGTGGAAAGCATCTGACCTTACTGGGATTGACCCGAGCGTCATAGTCCACAGGCTCAACGTGGACCCCTCCTTTAAGCCAATCAAACAGAAGAAGCGAGATGTGCACGGTTTTCGAAAGAGGGTTATTAACGAGGAGGTTAACAAGCTCCTCAAGGCTCAGTATATTGAGCCCATACTATATCCAAAATGGCTGTGCAATGTGGTCCTGGTACCCAAGAGCGCTAACAAATGGTGCATGTGCAACGATTTCACTGATCTTAACAAGGCCTGTCCCAAGGATCCTTACCTTTTACCCCGAATTGATCAACTGGTAGATTCGACCGCCAGCTGC
Organism: Lantana camara; assembly: GCA_037501455.1. Lineage (NCBI taxonomy): Eukaryota > Viridiplantae > Streptophyta > Magnoliopsida > Lamiales > Verbenaceae > Lantana > Lantana camara. The sequence continues at coordinate 78,036,075 of CM074865.1, forward strand.
GAACTTATGAGTATGATGGATGCCGTTCAAGGGTATTATCAAATTTTTATGGCCCCTGAGGATCGTCCCAAAACCTCATTTGTTGTCCACTTGGATGTATACTGCTTTTTAGTCATGCCTTTTGGGTTCAAGAACGCGGGGGCCACCTACAAACGCCTTGTTAACAGGATGTTTGAGAAAGAAATTGGAGGGTCCATGGAGGTATACGTGGACGACATGATTGTTAAGAGCGAGCGCCAGGGCTCACACCTTGAGGATCTTAAGCGCACATTTGCCATCCTGCGCCAGTACGACATGAAGTTAAATCCCTCAAAATGTACTTTCGGAGTACGAGGGGGAAAGTTCTTGGGCTACATGGTCAGCCAACGGGGGATTGAAGCTAATCCGAAAAAAATCAAGGCCATTTTGGACATCCCTTCCCCTCGTAACCTCAGGGAAGTACAGGTGTTGGTAGGGAAAATTATCTTTTTGAACAGGTTCATCTCACGCTCGGCAGACAGAAACCTCCCTTTCTTCAAAATTCTACGCAATGCTCGGAATTTTGCTTGGACTGAGGAATGTGAGAAAGCGTTACAGGACATGAAGGCTTACCTTTGGAGCACACCACTCCTGACAAAGCCAATAGAGGGTGAAAGGTTGTTTATGTATCTCTCCGTCTCCACCGAAGCCACAAGCGCAGTCCTGGTAGCCATACGGGAGCGTAAACATTTACCCGTTTACTATTTAAGTAAAACATTACAAGGGGCTGAGAGGAAGTATTTGGAAATCGAAAAGTTCGTATTCGCCCACATCATTGCATCACGAAGATTAAGGCCATACTTCCAGGCACACTCAATCACTGTCCTCACGGATCAGCCATTAAAATAAGTTTTGTCCAAGCCAGACGTATCTGGGAGACTGATAAAATGGGCCATCGAATTAAGCCAGTTTGACTTAAGCTTCGAGCCCAGGGCAGCCATACAAGCGCAAGTAGTTGCGGATTTATTAACCGAGCAGTTTGGGCTAGAGCCCACGATCCTTGACAACCAGGGCCTTTGGATCCTGCACACGGATGGTTCCTCAACCTCTCAAGGGGGAGGAGCGGAGGTAACCCTTAGAGACCCCAATGGAATCGAAATAGACTTCGCAATCAGATTGGACTTCCAAGTCACCAATAACGAAGCGGAGTGCGAAGCTCTCGTACAAGAGCTGAAAATTGCTTTTCAAAATGGAGCTTCCAGGATTACCGCTTATGTTGATTCACAATTGATTGCGAGCCAGATCGAAGGAACTTATGAGGCACGAGAAACCACCATGGTACAGTATTTGGGAAAGGCAAGAGAGATCATTGGGAAATTCAGGGAATTCCACTTACTCTAGGTCCTACGAGCAGAAAACGAACGTGCTGATGCTCTATCAAAATTTGCTTCAGCACTGGAAGGTACCAACGAGCGATCTGTCACGTTCCCTAGAACTGAAGAGCCATTGATAAAGGAAAAGATCACCAAACAAGTGTTAGCTGTGATCGATCCTCACGAGCCCTGTTGGCTCGACGACATAGTCAGATTTATCAAAGAGGGCATTTATCCCACTGACAAGGTGGAGGCACGGAAAATCAGGAACAAGGCCCCTCGATTTTCACTGGACTTCGAGGGGAGACTATTCAAGAAGTCTTTTCAAGGCCCGCCAATAAGGTGTTTAAGGCCCTCGCAAGCCAAAGAGACGCTCGAGCATATTCACAGTGGAAGTTGTGGAAATCATTCTAGGGGGGGTATCCTTGCCAAGAAAGTCCTGAGAAGCGGGTTTTATTGGCCCACAATCCTCCAAGACACCATTGAGTTTTCCAAGAAATGTCCCAAGTGTCAATTTCACTCTAATCTCCCTCAATTGCCAGCTGCCCAGATGATCCCTATAGATGTCTCATGGCCCTTTGACCAATGGGGAATTGATATTGTAGGCCCTTTGCCCATGGCTATCGGAGAGAAAAAATTCGTCATCTTGGCCGTTGATTACTTCACCAAGTGGCCCGAGGCTGAGGCCGTAGCAAAGATCACTTTCAGGGTTGTGAGGGACTTCATATGGAAAAACATCATTTGTAGGTACGAAATTCCGAGGGTGCTCATTTCAGACAACAGATCGCAGTTCATAGCGGCGGACCCGAGAATGGTGCTCAGAATTGGGAATTGAGCAACGCTTTACCTCTGTGGGTCATCCACAAGCTAACAGACAGGCGGAGGTCACCAACAGGGTCATTTTACAGCACCTAAAGACAATGCTCGAAAGCAAGAAAAGCGAATAGGCAGAGGAATTGTAAGGAGCCTTATGGGCTTATCGTACCACTTCACGAGCGACCACTGGCGAAACACCCTTCGCACACGTTTATGGATCAGAAGCAATGATACCCGCGGGAATTACGCAGGAATCCGTCCGTGTGGCATACTTCGAGCCTAGAGCCAACGAAGAAAGTAGAGCACTGGAGTTGGACCTTCTGGAAGAAAAGAGAGACAAGGCATGGGTACTGATCCATCAGTACAAAGCTTCCGTTGCCCGATAATACAACAAAAGGGTTAGAGAAAGAACCTTTCAGCTAGGGGACTTAGTCCTAAAGAAAGTGGAGGTCTCAAGGCACGTGGGTAAGTTGGACCCCAACTGGGAAGGCCCCTATAAGGTGATATAGATCAGAGCTAACAACACCTACACGCTCTAGACACTCCAGAGCGAGCGTATCCCGCGTCCATGGAATGCGTGCAATCTAAGAAGGTTTTACGTTTAAGTTATTTATAATTTTAAGAAAAACCTACCTCTGGGGTCTATGTATTTCCTGTTTACAAGCGTTATCTAATGAAAGTGACTTTTATATGTGAGATATCTTTTAAAGATGGTAAGTGATTCCCCCTCAGAAACCTAGGCAATCGCCACACAGGACCGAGGCGCGCGAACCCCCCTTACAAGGGCAATACTCGCTTATCAAAAGCGGCAAGATCACACCTAGAGGGCCACCATCTCAGGGAATTAATCAAGCGATGACCACGAGGCGAAGAGCAAGCCTAACCGGGGTCCCGCTGCCAGATAGTGCTCGAACGATACAATACTTGGGAAGAAACTTTCATACAAGTTTCCACAAGCCCTGATCAGGGCTCCCTCGTAACAGAAATACCCCTCATTCAAAGCACTAGGATGGAAAACTTTTAGACAAGTTTTCACAAGTCTAGGCCCTTGCGACTGCAATGACTTGTCAAAATTCCTAGATGACCAGCAATTCGCCTAAGTTGGACCCACCCGTCTCACGCACGTGAAACATGAAGATCAAACCTCTTCTCACGAGCGTACCCGTACAGTACTTGGTAAGTAATGAGAAACTAAACGTGCGCACACTAAATATCCTAGTAGGCCCAGGGTGGCTTACCATACAAGCACACCGCGCTCGAAAGCAGGGCCCGTCGCACATCTTAATCAAGCTACATCTTATGAATAGAAAATCCCTAAAACAAACTTCTGAGAGTCCCTAACCAGGGTACCCTCAAAACAGGACCCTCGTGTCAGTCAAGGGCCCACCGAGGATTCTTTTACGCTATTTAGGAAATTTTCACAAGTCTTAAAGCAGGGCAAACACAAAGTAAGACCCTCGTGTTCATACTAAGACTTAATAGAATTTTCACAAGTCTTAAAGCAGGGCAAACGCAGAGTAAGACCCTCACGTTTATTCCAAGACTTAACAAATCTTCCAAGTTTTACATCTTTTACTTAGCATGTTACTCAGAGTCTTAACATCATAAGATTTTGATACGACGAGTGCAAAGTAAAAATGTCATAACAAGCATTGTGGGTAATAAAAGACAATTATGGAAAGAAGAATTCTTCATTGATAATGTTCAAGATTACAAAACAAGGGCACGAGGGCCCATGGAATTCGTACAAAAATTAAAGGGGGTACTCAGAAATTTTCTATAAGAGGACAAGGATGAATCTCAGGCGGTAGGAGCGACATCCTCTTCCAAATTTGCAATTATGTTCTGAGCAGGAACAGCAGGGCCTTGTGCCGGAGGTGGAGGATTGATGGGACTTTGAGCGTCTGGCAAAGGAGCGTTGGGTAGCACGGGAGCGTTAGCTGGTGGAGCAGGAGCATTCTCGGAGTTTGGAGCTGGGTTGTTTTCCTGAGGGATGATTTCCTGAAGACCCTCGGGGACAGATTCAGCATCATTAGCCCCCTCGTTTTGTTCTGCTTGGGGTAATTCCTCCATAGGATGAGCCTCCATGTATTCATCTTGAAAGAGTTCAACTATAAAGGTGTACTCCGGCTCGGCCAGGTTACCCTCTGGATCCTTATTTCCCTCTTCCTCCTCGCACCGCTCGTTGAGTCTCAACCCCATATTTGTCCGTCCACTAGCGGAAGCTTCTGCCTGGCCCAAGTGGATCAGTTGTTCAATGGCCAAGTTGAAGGCCTTCTGCGCCTCGTCAAAGCAATGGAGCGATGCTGCAAAGCTAAAAGCTTTGGAATGACAAAACTTAATTATCGCCTCCTTGCTGGCCTTCTCAATGAGCTCGGGAAGTTACGTCATTACATCCGCATGTTTCTTCTCAGTAGCGTTGAATTTAGTGACCCACCCGTTCCGGTCCTCCATCAATTTCTTGTGATTTTCGTTCACATTAGTGTAGTCCGTGCGGTAATTCTTCCTGGAGGCCTCGGATTTCTTGAAGTCATCTTCCAGCTTCTTGGAGTAGGCCTCCAATTTCTTATGCTTAGTTTCGAGGGAGAGAAATTTGGCCTTCTCCACGTCCAACTCCTCTTGGATCTAAGCTGGATCATTCGAGCGCGTCATCTTCTTGTACTTTGCTTTGCGCTCGGAATAAACAGTGGCACACATTTGGAGATTCTTGGCCCTCGGAAGCACTTGCTGCATTTTCTCAAAAGAAAGGAAGAAAGAAGGCATTCCATATTTAGCATCTTTTTAGGAGATTAAAAAAGGAGACGCTCGAATAAAGAGAAATTAGAAGACTTACAGAGATAAGGGCATGAACCATGTCCTCGGCCACTCTTTCGGAGTTCTGGAAAATAACTCCCGATGGTCCACAGTGAATTGCACCCTTTCATAGAACCCCTCGGTGATGGTCCTCGAGGGCGGACGCTCGGACAAAAGAATAGGACCCTTATTGGGAAGGCGCTCGAAGTGTCTGTCCCCCATACGGTCGAAGCTCCATAAGTGTTCCTCCTCAGAAGAGGAAGTCTCTCCGTCACCGCGCGTGCCCTCGGCTACTTGTTTGCCCTTGCCTGTTATAGGATGGCGTAGAACATCCTCTTCCTTTTCCTGGAAGCTTGAGCGCCATCTCCCTGATAACCATGCTCGGACGTGTCCTCGTTATTTCTGTAGAAAGAGGGGTGGTTCCCCTCTGGTTGGCCGTGTCTACCGGCCTCGTGACAATTCTTGTTTCTGTGTTGGCCGCTTGGATTTCTCCGCGGCCTCTGGGTGGTGGGGCTGCGCTTGAACTGGCCCCTTGGTGTCCCCCTCGGCCGTCACCGCGGCCAGCCCTTCGACCGCGAGGGATCTGTTGGTTGCCTTGTTGGTTGGGGTGGTTTTAGCGATTGTGGTTGTTAATGAAGCTAGCGACGTTGCGCATATTACCACCAGCCATTATGATAGCTACGCCTGGCAAAGAGGAAAGAAAACGAGGGTTAAAACTTGGATATAACAAATCTTTGCAGAACGAGAGTGCAAGTGCAATCAAGCAGTTAGTATTCCTATCTAAAGTTAGTTCCTAGAAGCTAACTGTCTCTCTCCAAATTCCGAGCGGCTGGATTTCTGATAAAATAAGGGTTATTTGTAATTCCGCAAAGAAACATGACTTCAGCATCATTAGTTAGATCCTTTGCTTGGATTATCCAACCCTCGTCCCTCATGGCGCCAGCAAGATCTTTGGGCCAGTTTTCGGGAAAGGTGTGGGGTAAACGATGCCTAACGATGGGTCCCTCCCCATGAGAAACCCACTCTCGGGGTACCCCAAAATCTTCACCCTCCGGGGCCCTCACGAAGAAAAACTTCTTCTTCCACTCCACGCCATGGGTTGAGGGGGAATCAATCAATTTCAGGCCAGATTTTGCCTGGATATAGAAAAAGCCCGCCCTCGGGGACGAGCGGGGTGAGCGGGCAACCTAGAAAAGGGCATTAAAGTTTCGAAACGAGGGTTGATGTTGGGTACACGCCATAAGAATTACGAAAATGGTTATTAAAGATAAACTGTTGGGAAAAATTTGGGAAGGACACAGCTTAAGGTTATTAAGGATATCGGCTACTGGTCCGGGTATGGGAAATCTTAGACCCCCAAACACTACGGAATCTAAGTAAACGGCTATCTTCCCCGGGGGGGATTATTTGCTCGCTCGTCTTTATTAGGGATCCTCCACTGGAAATGAGGATCCCAATATATTGGGGCTAGCATCGATATTACTTCCCCTCGTGTGATTGTGCTTTGGATATCTTCTGGGGGCACTTCAGTCGCTTGCATGCCGGAACCTTCTCCCTCGTTTGACCCCTTAGCCTTCTTGGATTTTTTGGGTCTTTGGGATTTCTTCTTTTTACCCTTGGCAGGGGCTTTCTCTGAGGCAGGATTAGGAGCAGAAATTGCCACTGTTACAGTATGGCGATGGGGATGAGTCGCTCGCTCCGTTATTGGCAGTGGTTCGTCTTGCCTCTCTGCCTCTATCACCATCTCCATCTCTTCAAAAAGATGTTCAACCCCCCTCCCCCCAGATTCCTCCTCTCCTCCATGGCACCCACTGGCGCATCCAACTCCTCATCCATAGAAGATAAATTTTGACTAGCCATCTCCTCAACTTCCCGGGCAAATTCTTCGACATGGTCTCCGGACATGGTTTCTGGAAAATTTGGGAGATTTGAGGGAGGTTTTGTGAACACGAAAATTCTGGGAAGTGAAAGGTTTCTGGGGAGCCTTTTTTGATCCTAACAAGTGCTAGGGTTAGCAAGACAAAAACTAGAGAAATAGCAAGAAATTTACCTTTTGACTTCTGAAGAAAAGATTGGAGTTAGGCGAAGCTCTCTGGGATTTGCTCTTAAGAAGTGTTAGCACAAAGGGAATTCTGAATTTTGGATCGCGTAATGAAGAAGGAGAATGGCGAATCCCCCATTTATAGGGTTCGATTTATGTATATTAAATTCAAAAGCAATCATTTCCCGCCTTGGTAACTGCACACTTTTGGGAACCGTCACCCACTTCCCGAGATTCACCCGCCGTTTCCTTGATAATCGCCCCCCACTCGCCCATCAGCATTTAATGCTGAGCTCCACGAGTGGTCACATGAAGTGACTTCATTAATTGCTTGTCAGAAGGAACTTCTGTAACACGTATAACCCCGAAAACGAGCGTCACCCTCGAAATCTTGAAGAAATTAAAATCCTATAGCTCTTATCACTAAGGACTATAGGATTGGGGGGGCAAAATGATGAGGTCAAAATACACTTAATCCGCAATTTGACACGTGGCACCCCCAGCGCCTGACACACGGCAACTCTGATCCCAAAACAGATCACCCTCGTACAACTTTCACCCTTGAGTGCTAAGACCCTTGAGGGGCACGTGTCATCACCTTCACATGACACGTGGTTGTTATAACGGCTACTCCAACGTGCGCTTCATATGCTGTAAGGCAAGGCCTCAACTCACCAAGGGGGTTACCCACGAGCGATATCTCCTCTCGAGTGAAGCTCCACACAACTGCAAACTAAGGGGACGCACTCCCCCCTTGTTGAACAATCTTAGTGTTAATCCCCATGCGGATCCGCCAGTCTTTCAGGTCCTTGGTTGACATGAGCGTGCCTCCGACCCTCGTTACCAACCCCCCAAAACGGCTCTCTGACACCCGTACAAGCCCGCGCACCTGCCACTGCTGCAAACACTAACTTTTACCAACTTTTGCAAGAGATTCCTCCTAGGTTTCTCCTCATTGCGACACGTGTTAGGGCAACATCAGAGCAAGACCACATGGAGTAATTACCAAAGTGTCCTTGACCCTCAACTATAAATAAGCGACATCTTCTCCTACACTGTAAGCATTCATCCATACAGAAACTTACATTCTTCATCTTCTTTAAGATATCCTGACTTGAGCGTCGGAGAGCCAAACTGGGAATCACCCCCAGTTCCCCAGCTTGGCCTTCTGACTTTGCTGGAGTTTGTCCTAGTAGGTAGAGCCCATTGCTTTTCCGGCGAGCCTCTTCGAGCCACATCCTTTGTTTCCCCATCTCAACGAAATAGAAAGTGATTGGAGTTTGACCCTAACATAATTAGACACCATCACCCTTGGCTATTTTCAAACACTTTGAAAAATCATTTCTCTTTCTCCTTTTAATATTCTCTTCGGGTTTTCAATTGGGGCTTACAGGGGGACCTGCAGGACTAATTAATTTTAGCTCCAAACGGGTTAATATATTATCATCTCATGATAGTAATTAATTACCGTTTAACAATATTTAATTCCACTAAATAAATATTGTTGCACTCTAAAATTAATTAAATTATTCACGAATTTCTCGATCAAGAATAAGTTTGCATTTTACTCCTCTGTGTAGATGTCCATGAAAAATAAATTGCAACTACTATCATTTATTTTACATCTCTAATCTGAAATTTATTGATTCGCCTTAAATTCAAATTCTCTGTATGTGAAACACATTCATCATACAACTTCGGTGACGTATCACGCGAAGTGCTTTGGCCAAAGTCTTAATTCGAACTTTTGCAAATCTATTTCAGGGATATCTTTTACCTCCCAACAAGGCCACAGATTCCTCGATCAATATAACTCTTTAGCACATTTCATGTTGTCACCGAACCATACAAAGTATTTTGGCCACCCGTTACCGAGACCTCACTTCTAGTTTATTACAGTGACTAACACTACATGCCTAAAGCAGAAACATTATCAGGATTAAGAGTACAATGCTTCCTGAGATTTTATTCATTTTAGATAGCAGTATAAAATAAATAATCTCAGTGGTCCAGCTCGATGTTTCCAATCCTATTGAAAATCATCAACGTGTTATAATTGGAATCACCATTCCCTATGACGAAAGACTAATCATCTTATATAACCACGTTATAGTCTTGATAAGAACATATTCTTATCTTACCGACTAGAACTTTAATGACACGTGATTTCGGTATTCAAAGTCTTTTCCTATGAAACACATTTCATATAAGAATACCACCACACGTAATTAATTATCAATATGTGAAATACTCACAACTCGCTGTAAATTCAGTTTAATTAATTCAACAAATTGAATTTTTAGGGCACTATTCCCAACACTTTCCCTCATGGATTCAGTTCGCATTGGCCCAAACAGGTTAAGATGCAGAAGTTCCAGTGGCCGATTGGTGGAAACTTCGTCTTTGGCTTTGAAGCTAGAGCAGATTTGTTTTCCCTTTTAACAGGCATCACAGGCTTTGTCTTTGACAAAGTTCAATGTGGGAATGCCTTTGACAAGTTCGTTCTTCGAGATGTGCGTTAGAAGATCCATGTTGACATGGCTTAGTCTTCGGTGCCAAACCCAACTAGCGTCATCTACCACCGCTAGGCACTCGACATTTTGGTTAGACAGATCTTGTAAATAAAATGTATAGAGATTTTTCTCTCGTTTGGTAGTAAAGATGACCTCACCCTCTTTCATGATCAGGCACATGGACGGGCAAAATTTTACCTCATACCCGCTGTCACATAGTTGGCTTATGCTGATGAGATTATGTTCCAGCCCTTGTACCAGCTAGACTTTTTCAATGCAGTGTTTTGTTCCTTACCCAATAGTGCCTTTACCTATGATTTTTCCTTTGATGTTGTCATTAAAGATTACATTTCCTCCTTCGCATTTTTGAATTTGTGAGAAACATTCTTTATCTCCGGTCATATGACGAAAGCATCTGCTGTCTAGAACCCATTTCTTGTGTTGGGATGCTCCGAGACCTGTTCCCTGTAATTGTCATTTAGTTTTAGGTACCCATCTTTGTTTGGGTCCTTCTATTTTAGAGTGTAGAGCAACAGGTAAATCAGTGATTTTACAGCTGGTTTTTGGAACCCAGATTCACTTGGTTTTGAGATTTCTCATAGAATTGCAGTGATATTGTGTGTGACCAACTTTTCCACAATTATAACACCTTTTTCTGATCGTTTTCTTAGATTTTGAAGTCTTGGATTTGTACAGAGATTCACTGAGTCTAGAGTTTTCTTCAAAGAGGTGTTCTTTTTCTTTTTCAAGAAGGTCTTTCTCAAAGGTTAGGTGATCTATCGCTTGTAGGAGCCGTTGTTCGATGTCTTATTTTTCTTTGATAGTTTTCAAAATGGTTTCTTCTAGCTTTTTGTTTCTGGCTAGTAAGTGTTCAATTCTAGAAGAGCAGGTATATATCCAGCTAATTTTGAACATTTAAATCATCAATACTTTGGTCTTCAGAGATGTCCAGATTCGAGTTAGAGTGACTTACTTGCTCATCAACCATGAAGGCGATGTAATCTTCCTCAGCATCAAATAGTTCGCGCTCTAGCTCCTGATCCCAGTTGGCTATATAAGAGTTCTGTCTCCCGTCGTTTTCTTGAGCTTTTCTGAGTTGGGGGCAGTTGGATTTGATGTGTCCTATCTTTCTGCATTCGTGACATACGATGTTTTTGTTGTGTTGGGGGTATTGGTACCCAGTCTGCTGCTGGAAATTGTTCCCTGAGCTTGGCTGGAACTTCATGTTTCTGCCTCGGTGGTAGGCAATTTCCTTTATTCTCTTTATCAAAAGTACCAGTTCCTCGTCAGTTTTGTCTTCCAGGCTAGTGTTGTCATGATCAACTGTAAAGACTATGTTCTTCTTTTTGTCAGCTATCTCTTCTTTGGGTAGAAGTGTGAGCTCATGTGAGATCAAGGAACCAATCAGTTCTGCCATCGTGAGGGTGCTCAATTTCTTTGCTTCTGTTATGGCAGTAACTTTTGGGGTCCATTCTTTGGGTAGCGACCTCAGAATCTTCCTCACTTGCTGTCCCTCAGATAGAGGATCCCCAAGAGCACTCATCTGGTTAGCAAGAGCCACGAATCTGGTATGCATCTGACTTATAGTCTCACCCGAGTTCATTTGGAAGGCTTCATATTGAGAGGTTAGGATTGCCACTCTTTCTTCCCGGACTTGCTCAGTTCCTTCGTGAGTAATTTGTAGCATATCCCACATTTCCTTCGCGGTTTTGCACGTTGAGACTCTATTATACTCTTCTTTTGTAAGAGCACCAGAGAGTACATTTTTGGCACGGGCATTTAGTGACCACGCCTTTTCATCTTTCTCATCCAGATCTTCCAGTAGTTTGGGCACCATTTGGCCATTTACTTCCTTCATCGGGATTTCAGAACCTTAGGTGATAACTTTCCAAAGTTTGAAATCTACACCCATAAAGAATTTTTCCATACGATTCTTCCAAGTGGTGTAGTTAGTACTATCAAAAAGAGGTGCGCGTGTGTGTGAAGGTGCTTCAACAAAGTACTCCATTTGGCAAGAGGATCGAAAAAAAAACAGGTTTTTAAGCCTTAAGTTTTTTTAAAAAACCTACTCTGATACCAATTGACAGTCTTGAGGACCCCAATTGGAACTTTCACAGTAGTTGAAACCGAAAGACACAAACCAAAAAGGAGATAAAATCCTCCACTCCATCATTTTGGTTGGTCACTAATACAAGGTTCTCTATTTCTCTGTTCGGAGCCAAACTCCGCTATGTGCAATTCCAATATTGCGCTAATCTAAGATTCACTGCTTCTTAGTTTTTCTTGTTCGCTTGATCTGGATTGTCATTATTTTACTTTTTTATTGCTCCAAGCTCCACAAATTTGAGATCTTCTGCTTTGCTGGTTGGAGCTCCAACACTTTGTTGCTCCGAACTATATTATTTTTAACGTCACGCTAATCTGAGAGCCTCCATTTCTCAGTTTCGCTTGTTCGCTCTACTTCAAGTTTGGAGCAGTGAAGTCATTCCTTCGCTGCTTTGCTAATTCTTCTGTTTTGCTGTTCCGGGATTTACCGTTTTGTAGATCCGATCTGCGCTATTTTCTACTTTGATGTTGTGCTACCATGAGATCCCCTGCTTTGTTGTTCTTCTATCCACAACAATGTTGTTCTACTTTTTCTAAGTTCTCAATTTTGTTATTTTGCTTTTCTCAGTTCCATGATTCCGCTACTTCGTTGTTCTCCGTTTCGCAGTGCTGTTGTTTTGTAACTTCATGCGTTGATGTTAATCCATTGGTTTTATTGTCATTGTCAATCACACATCATAAAAAGTGTAAATTCGAAATCCTTTATTTATGAATATCAAACAACTAAACTGAGAAAAGCTACCAGTCAGATTTGAATAATTATCTAAATTTTTTCTCGCTCTACACTATTGTAAAACCAACTAGTTTTTTTCTCTGTTTATCTCAAAAAATTCACACAAAATTATCAACAAAAAAAAGCATAATCCAAGTAATAAACTTATCTGTTCGTCTTTCGCTATTTCACTAAGGTTCCGCTGCTTGGAGATATATCGCTTCTATTGCTCCGATCTCTATGATCTCTAGTATTTTCAATTTTGATGTTTGCGCTAATCTGCGATTCTCTTCTTTATTGCTCTGATGTACGCAGATCCGTTATTCTGCTCTGTAACGCTCAATTTTGTTGTGTTTTTCTCAGTTTTTGATTTCACCACTTCGTCGCTCTTTATTCCGCATCTCGGTTGTTCTGTACCTTTGTTGTTCAATTGCTGCTAATTCCGCAATTTCACTGTTTCGTTGTTTCGCTGCCAATAATACATCATAAAAATGAGTAAATTCTGATTATTTTATTTATCAATACCGAACAACTCAACTAAGAAAAGCAAAACTTCAGACCTGAATGGTTGACTAAATTTTTTCTCATTAATTCTAAGCTACCAATTAATTTTTTTCTCACCTTATTTCTTTAGGAATATTTATCTATGATGATAAACAAATTCATCACTCAGATCTTGAAATCTACCAACGCACTGTGTAAGATGTATCTACAGGCGAAGTGGGTAAACAAGTTTTGCTAACAAGCGATTTTATAATCGAACCAAAATTCTTTCACACTAAATCTTAATCACTAAAAAAAAAATTCACATAAAATCATCAATAAAACATAAAAGCATAATCGGAGTAGTAAGCTTATCTACTTATCTGTTCGTCGATTATCAGATCTTCAATTCATTAAATCTATTTGCCAATATCAGATATGCAACTCTTGATCAGTTTATTTGGCAATCATCAGATCTACAACTCCCCCAACTTGTTCGCTGATATCGAATCTTCTACTCCGTCTATTTGTTTTTCAATTACCAGATTTGCAACTCTTTCAATCTGTTCCTGTAATATCGGATCTGCTACTCCTTCGATTTGTTTGACAATTACCAAATTTACAACTCCTTCAATCTGTTCGCTAATATTAGATGTACAGCTTCTTCTATTTTTCACCAATCTTGGATCTGCAGCTTCTTCGATTTGTTCTCCATTCGATTTAAAAAATTTCGCTTTTTTTTTTTTTTGCAAAATTCTTACACGCCACACCCTTCCTCTTGAATGGAGGTGTAGCACTCATGGAAGGATGAACGACGACTCTGTTTGTCATGCTCTTTTTGAAGGAATGAACCTCGTGCCCATCAGTTAAGTGTTACATGGGGAGTATATTTCGTTTTCCACAGACGGTGCCAATGATGCGTTTCAGCCTAAACTCTAAAAGATTAATCCCTCTTTCCTCAAGGATCTTACCGAAGTAAGCCAGGGTTTCAGAGAGACTAATCAAGACATCAGACCAAAAGCATGGTTCGTCATATCTCAAGGGTTGTATTTATAGAATCTCGGGACTTAGGGTTTTAGTTAGGCACATTACCTTTTCTTGTTATAATCTGAGATCCTCTATCAGATTTGTTACGATCTTACTAGATTATCTGATATCTTCTTTAGTTATTGTTTCTTGCACAACACTTCTCCAGATTTTCTTCTTCTCCACGATCTCCGCATAGCTCGCTATATTTGCGAGCTGATTCGTTCTGCTCGCTCGTGGTCCCATCGAACTCATCTGTTCGCCTGTTCTCCTAACGAACTCATATGTTCGCTTGTTCGTCGAACTTATCTGTTTACCTGATATTGTCAATTTGGTGGCTTGGGCCTTTAGCATTATTTTCATGTTGGGCTGAACCGTGGGCTAGTTGGGTAGGTCCCCAACAGATACAGACTACAATACTGATGCGTTCTAGCCCAAACCCTTAAAGATTAATCCCTCTTTCCTGAAGAATCTTACCGAAGTAAGCCAGGGTTTCAGAAAGACTAATTAAGAGATCAGACCAAAAGCTTGGTTCGTCATATCTCTAGGATTGTATTTATAGAATACGGGCTTAGGGTTTAACGTTATCTCTTCATGATTAGTGATCTTCTATAGTAATCTTCTATTGGAGTTGTTACGATATTCCCAAATTCTCTGTATCTTGCGCAGTTATTATTTCTGGTACAACACTCCTCCAGAATTCCCTTCTCTCCAACTCGCCGCGAGCTGATGTTCTGTTCGCTGCTCGCTCCTCTCTTGTGTTGTTCTATTTGCTCCTCTCTTGCGAACTTACCTGTCCAGCTAAGTTTATTGATTTGGGCTCCCGACCTTATCCATGTGTTGGACTGAACCTTGGGCTAGGTAGGTATGGCCCCAACACACATATATAAAAGAAAAAAAAAATTAAGGTTAGGTATAGATAATAAAAATAATAATAAGATTAGGAACAAGCCAAAAAATAAATAAAATTAAGATTGGGTAAAGAACAAAACAAATTAAGGTTAGGTATAGACCAAAAAGAAAAAGTTAAGGTTATATACATGCCAAAAAATAAAATTAAGGTTGTTGCTTGCTGACAAAGACAACGACAACGACAACGACAATAATAATAATAATAATAAGATTAGGTATAGACCAAAAAAAATTTAAGGTTAGGTACAGCTTTTTCGACCAAAACAAAAATGGAAAAAGTTAGTTATAGCTTTTAATTAGTAAAGCTGCCTGAAGATAAGAACCAAATCAATCAATAAAACCTAAGAAAAGAAGCCCTACGCATACAAACACAAACACAATACTGAAAACACTCTGACAGCTGGTAGTTATCATGGCAGATACAATTGTTTCCGCCGTTGCGCAGCGTCTTACGGAGATGGTGGTGGAGCAGATCCGCGACGAAGTAAATTTGGTGAGAGGTGTGAAGAAGGAGGTCTTGACTCTTTCCAGTGATCTGAAAAATGTTCAGAAGCTATTGGACGATGCAGAAAGGAAGGGGTATAAGAGTGACAGCGTCAGAAGTTGGCTAAAGAGGCTCGAAAATGCAACCTTCGAAATGGACGACGTCTTGGATGAGTGGAATCTCGCTCTGATCAAGTTTCGGACGCAGCAAGTCGATGCTCCTCCCCAGGAGACGAAGGTATGTCCCTTCATCCCATATCATATATGAAACTACACAGCTTGAATATTTGATTTTGAATGAGGGAGATACCTATACTTTTAGGGTGAATTCTTCTGAACTGATTCAGTTTTGTGTTTCACTAAATTCGTTTTATCTGAAATATTATTACGTCATGACATGATTAGTATTGCAAGAATGAGATATGAATGTAGTGGAATGATTTGAGTGATATAACTTCTAATTTGGGATTATCATTATAGGACGAATGTTTATTCCTATATTCGAGATTAGTAAGTACTCCTCAATCCCATGATGTTAATTAGGTATACTGTTTACTTAAAAAATGAGTCATTTCTTTGTTGATTCATTACCAATTTTATAAAATATATACGCAATGATTGATATACATGAATGGAATGAGACAAGAAAGGAGTGAATTTTGAAATGAACAATTGAATAGAATAATTTTATTGTAGTATTTGTATGATTGGTAAGTCAAGTAATAAAGTTAGGGATCAATCAAAAATTTTAAATTCATTTCTTTCATATTATTCATAAATATAAATAAAAACAATAATGATAATATTGCAAATAATGATGATTAAGTATATTATTAAAAATATATATTTTTATATTAAATATATATTTTAATTTTTTTTAATTAGCAATAAGTATGTTTTTATACGTAAATATATTATTACTATTTTATATTGAATATATTATATATATGATATTTATTTTATGTACTAATATATATATATATCACTCACTCTTTCTCTATCTCATGCGCGAGTGAACACAAATGCATATTTCTCTATTAAATTGTATTAATATTTTCGTATTCATGCATAGATTATGTACTAATGATTTGTTATATTTAATATAATGTATAGTGTATTTATATTTATATATAGAGAAAATATCATTTTTCGTCCTCTAAATATGTTATGTTTAGATTTTGGTCATAACCTTCGAATTTTTCACACATTGCATCCTTTTTGTTTCGATTTTTCTCAATTTTAGTCCTTCGCATCCTACGCAACACAAATTTAGAATTTTTTTCAATTTTCCCTCCAAAATCTAAGTTGACATATTTGTTAAATGTCCCACATCGAATAATTAGTGATGTGGTATTCAATATATAATGGCATGGTAAACCTCCCCTCAACAGCTAGCTTTTGGGGGTGAGTAAGGCCAAAGCTCATTATTCAATATAGTAAGGCCAAGGCTCATTATTCAATATGGTATCAGAGCGGGTTCACAGATGTTCGATTCCTGTGCCTGTCTCTCCACCCGGCTTGCAGATGTTTCATTCCTGCGGCTTGCAGATGTTCATTCCTGCAATGTTCACGCACCAGTTTGGGCATGACGGGGGTGTGTTAAATGTCCCACATCGAATAATTAACGATGTGGTGTTCAATATATAATGGCATGGTAAACCTTCCCTCAACAGCTAGCTTTTGGGGGTGAGTAAGGCCAAAACTCATTATTCAATATGGTATCAGAGCGGGTTCACAGATGTTCGACTTTTGGGGGTGAGTAAGGCCAAAACTCATTATTCAATATGGTATCAGAGCGGGTTCACAGATGTTCGATTCCTGTGCTTGTCTCTCCACCCGGCTTGCAGATATTTCATTCCTACGGCTTGCAGATGTTCATTCCTGCAATGTTCACGCACCAATTTGGGCGTGACGGGGGTGTGTTAAATGTCCCACATCGAATAATTAGTGATGTGGTGTTCAATATATAATGGCATGGCAAACCTCCCCTCAACAGCTAGCTTTTGGGGTGAGTAAGGCCAAAACTCATTATTCAATAATATTACATGAATCATTAATGACTAAAAAAAGAAACCTAAAAAAATGTCACATAATTAACTAAACTTTCATTATTTAAAAAAAAAAATCTACTATCATAATTTTTTCTATTATTTCCTCAAACTTCATCTTCTTTCCCAATTTAAATAAAGAACCTAACCCAATTTCATCCTTTAACTATCCACAAGATTTCAATTGAAAAAGCTCACAGTCAACGCTTGAAAATCCCCCAAACTTTCCCCCTCTATCACTGCCGGGAGTTTCCCCAAACTTTCCCCCTCTATCACTGCCGGGAGTTTCGGTCTGATGCAGTCAAGTCTTGAACTCTGAAGCTGACCCCAATGCCACCTCCACCGTTGCCGAATGCAACCACATAACTAGGGATGGCAACGAGATGAGCCGAGCCGAGCCTTAGTGTTTTTTTTATGATCGGGCTCGGATTCGCCCTAAAAATAAAGGTTTCGAACCTGGTTCGCGAGCCAACGAACCACAAATTTCTGGCTTGGGCAAGTACCTACACAGTTTTTTTGGTGTTCTTTTGGCCCTAAAGAGCAAACTATGCCTGTTAAAATAACATTCTAATAATTCATAAAAACAAATCGCGATGAAATAACATTTTATCCTTACATTCTAATGATTACAATGACGTAAAGTAGTTCGCATAAAAACCATTAGAATAACATATATTAGTGTCCATAAAAATAATAAAATTCTTGCAACGTTCTATTGAAATGAAGCATAAGTCAGATTTCCTCTTTTGACTCCTTCCTTTGAAATGTAGTAGTTTCAATTTCAAACCTACATATTTAAACAAGAAATGCATAAGACAAAACAATAATGCAGTACATTGAAGCCTTAAACATTATCATTAGTTCATTACACAGTATCATTAGTTTCAATTTCAATTCATCAGTACATTGAAGCCTTAAACAATTCATTACCAAGACTCCATAATATCATTAGTTTCAATGTCAATTCATTAGTTCATCAGTACACTAGAGCATATCAAGAATCCATAATGCAGTACCTTGTTACCTAATACAGATATAATGCAGAACCTGATTAGTTATTACATTAATGCAGCCACAGATTTTCTGAACTAAAATTCAAGATTTATGGCTGCTTTCATATTCAGTAAAAAAAGCAGATTTTCTGCACTAATATTCAAGATTTATGGCTGCTTTCATATTCAAGATTATGAATATTCAGATTAATCGATATGGCTGCACAAAATAGATTTTCAGATTCAGCATAAACTTATATTTTCAGACTCAAATTCAGCATAAAATCAGATTTTTAGACTCAGATTTCCTTTAAAGTTTAAACTCAGATATATGAAAAATGGAACCAATTCTTTCGATCAGCATAAACTCAGATTTCCTTTAAATCAGATTCAAAATAAACTCAGATTTTCAAACCCCTATATAAAATGAGCAACCCTTATAATTCAACTAAACAAGCTTCGGAACAAACAATAGATCAAATCTGAAGAACTTACTCGTATCAAATCTGGAGGCGTGGTGGCGTGTGCAGAGGTGAGTGGAGGGTGTCTACTCGCGTGCGCGGGGCGCCGATCGTGAAGTGCGGCAGCGGCGGCGTGAGACGAAATAAATATAAATATTTGTCTTAAGATATATTATATATCATATATATATATTTATTTATTTTAAAAAAAAACCTATGGTTCGTGAGCCAACGAGCAGAAATAAGTGGGCTCTGTTTTTGCTTGAAACATGCACGAGCCGAGCAAAAAGCTCGTCTTGGCTCGCCAAATTCGAATCCGAGCTCGATCCAGTTCGTCAGGCTCACGAGCTAGCTCGGTTCATTGTCATCCCTACGCGTAACCACCGTCTAGGTTCCAAGGGCCGCCGATAGATGAGACTATGTTGTAGTATGGTGGGAAATAAAGAGATGGGATTGCGAAATTCTCCTGCTTTTGATCCCCGGCTCACAGCACCAAGTGGGTGAAATCAAGATTTAGCTCACTTAACAAAAACCTCGAAAAATATGATAGTTAAGGATGAAACTGGGTTAGGGTTTTTTATTTAAATTGAGGAGGAAAATGAAGTTGGGGCAATAATAGAAAAAATTAAAATAGTAGAGTTTTTTTTTTTTTTTAAATAATGAAAGTTTAGTTAACTATGAGCTATTTTTAAGTTTTTTTTAAAAAAAATTATTTATAATCCACATAATATGTCAACTCAAATTTTGGAGGAAAAATTAAGAAAAAATCCCCAAATTTGTGCCATGTAGGATACGAAGGACTAAAATTGAAAAAAATTGAAACAAAAAGGATGCAATGTGAGAAAAGCTAAAAAGTTAGGCGCATCATTAGAGGATGAAAAATGATATTTTCCCATATATATAATTTATATAATTTTCAACGTGATTGACTGATTTCTATTATTTAATTTTATGTATAAAAAAAAATTAATTTGTATTTAATAAATACGTGACAGCAAATTACAAGAAAAATAAATTTTGAATTTTGAGAATGACTAATATTATGAGAGACCAATTAAACGGATAATCTCCTATTTGCAGAAATGGATATTACTTTGGGAATGAGGATTTCTAATTACATTTTGTATCAATTCATTTTCACCTCATTCCATCGTAACAATCATGTCGACATTATTTTATGAGGCAAGTGATTTAGTCCTTTTTTAATAAAATGAGGTACACACAAAAATTTATTTTTTCAAATAGGAAGTTATTACTAAAATTTTTTGTATTGGGAAGATAAGTAAAATATGTATGGAAAAAATAGCTACTTATTACTAGTTATACCTTATTGTATAATATTCTTATAAATATAAATTAAACAATGAAAACTATTGAATATTTATTAAATTATATAGAATATATCTATACGTACGTTAAATAAAATATATATTGAATATATCATTTAATTCATAGAGTTTATATTATTTATCTTACACAAGTACAAATTTATTTATTTATCAGTGCTACGCGCTACCAACTCTCCAGCATGTACTTAAAATTATTTTTTAGAGGCTACACTTTGTAATTCAAAATAGTAAGGTCCATGTAATTTGTGCATAAATACAAATAATCAATGTTTTATATATGTATTATAAATGCAAAAACATTAGCCAAAATTCGTCAAATATAAATGAATTCATATAAGTATTTATACAAATATTCTAGTATAATTAAATAATATATTTAGTATTTATATACAAAAAGACTTAATACATTTTAAATTATATTTTTTTATGAAATTTATTTAGGTTATGAGCTCAATATACTTTTATCTTCATTACTATATATTAGAGATATGATAAGAATAAATCAAGACATTCTATTAATTCATTCCTGTTCATATGTCCCGAATAGATCATAGCAATGCTAAATTAAAAGAAAAAAGAAAACCAATCTTTCATGTTCATTTCATTCATAAATACATTTCATTACTATCAAAATTCGGTCCCACAAACCCATCATGTCATTGTGGTAATTCTCCTATATATTTAACTTGAACGTTTTATCCTCTAACAATTAATTGTGCGAATAATTACATTCAATATTTCTAACAGGTCTGCTCCTTCATCCCACACTCATCGTGCATAAGTTTTAAGAAAATAGCTACTCGTCGCGACATTGCCCTGAAAATAAAATATGTGAAAGTGCAACTTGATGTGATTTTAAATGAGAGAAATAGATATGATTTTCTTGAGAATCATGGAACTGGTCATTCTTCAGAACGGGTTACTACTTCTTTTGTTGAAATTGATGACATTAAGGGAAGAGACATTGATAGGGAGAATCTTGTGAGTGAGATCATATCACATAATGCTAGCTCGAGTCAAGGAGATCAATTAGGGTTGATCCACTTTAGCTCTATAGTGGGGACGGGGGGAATCGGGAAAACAACTCTTGCTCAATTAATCTATAATGATAGTCGGGTGGAAAATTGTTTTCCGTTAAGAATTTGGGTTTGTGTTTCAGACCTCTTGGATGAGGTTAAGATTGCCAAAGAGATATTGGAGCAAGTGTTAAAGGATTCCAAAGAGACCCCAAGCACCGACCAAACAGCAAGTGTTAAGGGATTCCCAAGAGACCCCAAGCACTAACCAATTGCAAGTGTTACTAGAACTTGTCAAAAAATCCATTTCGGGAAAGAAGTTTCTACTTGTCCTAGATGACGTATGGAATGGTGATGATGCCAAGTGGGGATCTTTGAAAAGTTCTCTTAAATCTAGTTGTGCGGTGGGGAGTAGAATTTTGGTGACCACGAGAAACTAGATGGTAGCGAGAAATATAGGCACCAATGAAAATAAGATCCACCATCTAGAACAACTCTCTAACGAAGAGTGTTGGTCATTATTGAGTCATATAGCCTTTTCTGGAAGAAGCGAAGGGATGAAAAAAGGATTAGTAGATATTGGTCAAGGAATAGCACAAAAGTGCAGGGGTTTGCCACTCGCCGCAAAGACTTTAGGAAGTTTTCTTCGTTTTAAGAATACTGTGGAAGAGTGGGAGGATGTATTGAATAGTGAAATATGGCGAATGGAAAGTACGAAAGTAGATCTTTTCCCTCATTTGTTTTTGAGCTACAATGATTTGCCGCCAGCGCAAAAGCGTTGTTTCTCATTTTGTGCTATTTTTCCCAAAGATCACGAGATCAATGTTGATGATCTAATAAGAAAATGGATGGCACTCGGTTATCTAAGCTCTGGCGGGAGTAATGCAAGTGAATTGGAAATCAGAGGAAGAGAATATTTTGATAGCTTAGCTAACCGTTGCCTATTTCAAAACTTTGAAAAAGGTTGTTTTAATGAAAATGTCATATTCAAGTGCAAAATGCATGACATAGTTCATGATTTTGGCCGATCGCTTAGGGAGGAGGATGACTTGAACAAGAATGAGGAGGCAAACAGTTGCAAAATATGTAGCCCTTTAGTTTCCCGTGTAAGAGAATACCGTAGTCTACTTTTAATTGGGGATGGACAGTCTGATCTACATGTTTGTGATTGCCTTGCACGTGTGAGGGTGTTAGATTGTCGAAGGTTTAGAGGTATATCTATGGAAATAGAGAATTTTATTCACTTGAGGAACTTGATTTTTGATAATGTAAATGTCGATGGAAACGACATTAAAGCCATTTGTGTGCTCTATAACTTGCAAAGTTTGGTGTTAAGAGATTGTGGGGTAAGAGAGATCCCGAGCGAAGTTGGGAATTTGAGTCAATTGAAGCATCTGGATTCGAGTGAAAATCAAGACTTAAAGGAGTTGCCGGAGAGCATAAGTGATTTGCATGAATTGAGAAGCTTGGATGTTAGTCGATGCAAGAGTCTTTCTAAACTTCCCGAAGGGATCGACGGACTCATAAACCTCAAACGCCTAGAAACATCTAGATCTATTCTCAAGTATCCTCAAGGACTAACCAAGTTAACTAGTCTGCAAATATTGGACCATTTCTGTGGAGGAAGTGATTGGAACAAGTTGGGATTGTTGAACAAGTTGAACCGACTTAGTGGATCTCTATATTTGCAAATCAAATTAGTCGATGATGATGATGATATTGTTAAGCAAGCCCAAGAAGCAGAACTGAGAAAGAAGATGAATCTTTCGGAACTAAATATAAGGTTTGTTGATGAAATGGATAAGGAAAAAGAGGTGAGCATGAGGAGAAGGTTTGATATAATGGATGCTCTCGAGCCACACCCCAATCTGCAATCTCTGATAACTTCAAGGTACCAAGGCTCCAGATTTCCGGAATGGATTGCCTCGCCTTCGTTCCACCAACTGAGACAAATTAAACTACTCTATTGCCATTCCTGTTTGTCTTTGCCGCTTCTAGGAAAATTGTCGTGCCTTGAAGATCTTGAGATATCGGATTTCAGGAAAGTTGAATTTGTGGGACGGGAATTCATTGGAATAACATCATCATCTTCCATTGGATTTCCCAAGTTGAAGAAATTGATATTCGTTGCATGTCTCAGCTGGAAGGAGTGGGAGGACATAACGACAGAGGAAGAAGAGTCTCCCTCCGTGTCTGTGATGCCATCTCTCATGGAATTGACCATCGGTTTTTGCATCAGGTTGAAGGCACTACCACATCGCCTGCTTCGTAAGGCATCGTCCCTGCAGAAATTGAACATTGATGGATCAAGCCAATTAATCCCATCATACGAGGAGGGTGGTCCGTTAACCAAATTCATTTCCCACATTCCAAATGTAACTGCACGCAGGGGGTTCCGTTAACCAAACGTTGAATTCCATTAGTGATGGCTCCACAATAAAGATTGTCATTTCCCTCCTCATTTAGGAAAGAGAGAATTACTTTTTGTAAATAAACATTCTCGTCTCCCATTAATCATTTTCTTATGTATATTTTTATTTATTTTTTTCAATTTAGATTGCCATGACTATGAGGTGTATAGTATTCTCAACTTAATGGAAATGAAAACAAAAAGAAATCCACTGATATTTATCACTTTTTCCGAAATACGAGCCTGATTAGTCTGGTTAATTGAGCTAAGTCTATTACATGAAAATTGAAATGGAAATACGACCAAATTTCACACATTTTTACAAATGATTTTTTATATCTACATTGATTATGATTCATAACCGCCAACGTGAAAATATTACATCATTGAAACTACTAAGTTGATCAAATAAAATGAAACTCAATTTATACTATTCTCAAATAAAATTAAAATCACATTAAATAGACAACTCACCACGTAGAAATTTGACGCATTGTGGCAAAGAAAAGACTGAAAATTATGATACCAACGAGTGGATATGACAAGTCAAACTGTTAATAAATCATAGTAGAGAAAATAGTTTGGAATCCATTGATCTAGGGATGGTTAACTTGATCACAAAAGACCGACTTTATCTGATTTTCTTATAGGTTGGGGGGTGAAAGTCTAATTTTTTAAACATTTCTTGAAGATAAAATATAGAACAAAAGAATATATATATAGATTTTCAATAATTAAAGGGTCAAATAACAATAAGGGTTAATTACACTTGACCCCCTAATTAGATGGGATAATTACAATTCGTATCTCAAAATTAGATATAATTACAGATACCACCCTCCTGGAAAAATTTAATTACACTAAACCCCCAAAATTCTAGGGTTTCATTAAAAAAATGATGATCTCAGCAAAAAAATTTAATGAAAATTTTATTCTCATATTGCCCTTAGGGACCAAGTGTAATTTAGCATATTACTATAGGGGCTGAGTGTATTTTTCTTTTGGAAAAGTTTCTAACTGTCAATTTTCCATTACAACAAATATATATGTGCTCAACTTGACCATTTGATCCGGGGCTATAAATATCAAATGTATCAGATGATTTAGGAGTGATATTTATCATAAAATAATACAAATCCTTCAAATATCATAAAACAGATCATAATTTAGAATTATATGGCCATAACTCAGTCCTACAAATACCAGAATTCAAGTTCAGTAGCTTTTTACATTAGCTACACAAAACGGGCAATAACAAATTCATAAGTCTCAAGTTCAGTAGCTCTTAACTTGAGCTACAACAAAACATGACATAATCAATTCATCAGTCAAACTTGAGCTACACAAAACAGGATATAACCAATTCATCACTAAAACAGAGATGCTAGTTTAAGAATTTGTTGAGAGGATTGAGTGTTTCTAGTTGGTGCAATATCTCTTCGTGGTTGACCATTGCCTCTGTTGTTTGTTGGGATTCTTGTCACAATAGAGGTATTGCCCATGGATTGTGCTCCATCGTTGTTGTGAGTCTCTTGCGTAGCTGTTTGAGATTCATTAGCAGCATTCATTCCTCTAGCCCCCTGTGCAAACAATAACAGTACTTAAACAACAAAACAATACAACAATAACATAAAGCTTGTGCTAAGTGAGCTTATCAATAACTGAAGCATCTTCAAATAGAAAGCAACAAATAACAACACTTAAATTACCTGGTGTTAAGCCTCCTCTGCAAATCCTCATCACCCAAACTCTCTCTATCTATCTTCTTCAGTCATTTCTACTGATTAATGTATTGAGCCCTGAGGTTATGCACATTTTGTTTGAAGTTGAACAAACCTGAATCACATCAAAAATAAAAAAAAAATCAATGCTTAAAAATAAAAACAGATAACTGAAAAAGATCACGAATGAGTACAAGATAACCTAAAAACAATGCAAGAAATCGCTCCAAATCTCACGTGATGATCAATTTTTTTGAAGATTTTCTCAAGAAATGTTGGGTTTCCTCACCCAACTTTTTCTCCCATGTCCGAATGTTGGAAATTGTTTGGAAGTGAAAAGGCATTTTGTTGTTAAAAGAAAAAGGTATATTGTTTTGTTTATTTCCTTCCCTCGTTGATTCATAGCTTTTCTTCAGATTGGTTCAGACTGGATTTTTCCGCGAGCTTCTTGCGTGTTTTGGTTTGTTTCCTTAACGATTTTGCGGTTCTTTCGACCTCGGGATCGAAAATTGGCTCGTCAATTCCACGAATGCTCCTGTTCATAAAAAAGAATTAGATTCGATTAGCACCAGTCCCCGGCAACGGCGCCAAAATTTGGCAAGTGTCGAAATTGCCAAAATAAATAATTATCCGTTTCACAACTAAAACTAAGAATAGTGCAAACGGGTCGAATCCACAGAGACTGGTTTGAAAATAATTCTACTTTCTTGCAGGAAAAACGTGTAATAAACTAGCCGACTAAATTAGAAAGGGGGGGGGGGGTTGGATTAAATTCTACTAACTACTAAGAAAACAATTAAATAAAACTAGCTTAAAAGAAATACTTAACACGTTGGAGGAAGGGTTAACAATCAAGAGGAGAACAATACCTAGCTAGGAATTATAATTCAGCTCAGACAACAATCACGGACTCAAAAATAAATTCAATTATTTCAAGTAGATTAGCTATAGCAGATAGAGACACTCGACTATGCCTCGTTTTCTCTTAAATTGTAGAATAACCTAGAGACACTCGACAGTTATTCCCTAATCAATTCACAACCCCTAGAGACACTCGACGGGATTTAATGAATCAACAGCATTAAGATTTAAGAAAACACTAACCCTAATCAGTCTAGTCACGACACGTGCTAAATTTAAATTAGATTATTAATCCCCTTAATAAGTTGAGAACTGCTACCAATCCTTCTTATTAACGCGCCACTAATTATCTATCCAGCATTACCTAAACTTCATGCAATCAAAATTGGCAATACGCAACAAACTTACTTAGAAAATTGGGCCCTAATTAACCAAGTAAATAAATCACGATCAACACTACACGCGGAGGATTAATAAATACTTGAAATTAAATTGAATTATGAAAAACACTTAGGTCTCATGATGTCAAGAACTAAACTATAATATCCTAGCTAAGTATTAAGAAAATTAGCTACTCATGTCCATAATATTCGAAAGCGATAAACAAACTAAAAACATGAATCTAACTAAGGAAGAAATTGAAGAGGAAAGATTTCTAGGATGGATCTTCAAGCTCTCGCCTCCAAGGTTTTCTCGCCAATTGCTACTCAAAATCACGAAGGAAAAGTTTCTGAACGTCCCTTCTATGCTCCAAAAGGCATGTATATAAAGCTTCCCAATCCAAGAATCCTTCTCCAAACAGGACTAAACTTCGCTGCCCCAAATTCCACGCCAAACCCTTGGGACACAAGACTTTCCTTCCATGTTGGACTCCAATCAATAACTCACGCATGGCCCAAGAGAACCGAATCTCCCAAATTGAATCTTCCCAATGAAATAACTCCATGACACATGCAAAAGCCCAATCTGTAACTATTAAACTCCAAGGTCTCAGCCCAACACCAAATGGCCGTCCCACACACAACATTAAATTGGGAAAAATAATAGTCTAGCCTCATATATCCTCACGCCTAATCATCAGCCAAGAAATAACCCAAAATAGTCTTAAAAGATCTTCAATTTCACGCTACATGCTCCTGTTAGACTAACAACCACAAAACTGATCAAGGCATCATTTTATATCACATTATTCACAATACGCAGCCACAAATCATCCTAAAAATATAAGAATAATGCAAGCTATCAGAAACTTTAACAGATTAAGATATATCTTCTGAAACTATGGAAATTCCACTATCCTCCAGGAACTCTAATACATCTACTTATCTAGAACAACTATAACCTCGACTACCAAACAAGATCCAATATATTTAATTTTAGAAACCTAGAAATGCCGATTATTTGGCAATCATCTTGAATTAGATCCAAATGACAGCATACTAGCAACTCCAGCATAACCCTGATCAATAGTATGATTACAGCTACTAAAGTCTAAATTTAAAACTCAGAAAGGATTTTAGGATTCTTATTAGTATAACATATGAATGGCAAGTAGGTACTTAATGTCAAAACTGCAATAGAAGGTCAATAAAATGCAAAATAAAAGCCATTTCAGCAAAATTCACAAATCCAATTGAGCAAACATATATAGATAGGATAATTTTTTTTTTTTTTGATGTAAAGTTGCTTCCATTATATCCTCGTGACGTCTACTTAGCCTAATTTATTGCCTCAAAGATCAGAAGCATCAACTATGAGAAATCCACCATACTTGCTTGAGTATTTAAGTGCTTTGGTTTAATCTCTCAAGGAACTTAACCAATGTGTGCAGGTGATTTAACGGAGTCCTTTAAGGTTTTAAAGCCCTTGACTCATAATGTTTTAGAATAAGTACCATCCCTTAATATATGATGTGACACGACAGCCATGGTAAAACCATATAGTTCATCTCCAATTATCCATTGGCTAGGTTATCATACAAGCACACAACATGTATTATACAAACAGTAAACAACATAAACCAAAGGAAGGCTGAGATAAACATTAACTGGAATACTATTCAGCCATTACAAGTTCAGGGAGTTAATAATTTTCAGCTAATTTAGAATTTCTACCGAAAAACCAAAACAACCAAACATATTTCTAAAATCCACCATTTCATGCCATTTACACAAGAATTCCTCCATAACACATGCTCATTTCTACTGCAAATAACACAAATGAGACATAAACCCTACAATCGAATCATACCCTAAATTCAAAACCCACAACTCATAAACATTCCATTTTTACTCCAAGTATACATCAATCACAAAACTAGAAATTAATAGCAAGAAGAGTGTATGTGTACCTGCCAAGAAGACTCTACAACAAGAAGATTCGAATTCTCCAAAAATAAGAAAAAGATAGTACCTGGAGAGCACCGACAGGGGGAGAAAGAGAAGCGACGGCGGCTCGAAACGAGAAGCAGCAACGGGGAAGATAGGATGGTTGCGAAGAGTGGAGACTCGAAATGCGGTGGTGGCGAGTGGCGATGCAGCGGCGCGGTGTTGGTGAGTGGCGACGCAGCGTTGACAATGGCGACGATGTGGTTGTGGCCTGGTGGCTTATGGTAGCGGTGATTCTAGGGTTGTGGCAATGGGGCTGCCGACCCAGAGTGGGGTGTTAGGGTATGAAATTTGAAACACATTGAGTCGCCAGGGTCTGTATATTTGAGTCTTTTAATTCTGTACTCCTAAAGGATCAAAGAAACATATTATTAATTGTTAAACTTTCAGTTATAGAAGAAATTGTTGATTAGTTTTTTTAATTTGTAGCTAAATTTAATAAATTATTATATATTTTGTTTAAAAGTTCAATTTAATAACAAAATATTATGTTTAATAAATTATAATATTTCTTTAATTTTAAAAATAATTATGGCAAATTCCGAGGGAAATCCCGCGGAAGTTGGAAAAAAAAAACTAAGTATTAAGAAAAGAGAAAACATTGTTTTTAAATATTAAATGTAATAACATGATGTTTTTTTTTTGTTAATTAATTAAATAAGAAAAAAGTCTATTCCAAAAATATGTTAAAACGAAATTCGATTTCAATTTAAAATAAAACGAATGCCCTTAACGTTATGATATCGTTCAAAATACTTACCGAATGTTTGATTACATATGTATAACCATCAATTCACTCATTTAATAACTAAAATTATCTTAGTTTATTCACTATTTATACATATAATTGTCATGGATTCTATTTAAACTCAACAAATTATCATGTAGTGCTTAATTTTAAAATATATATATAGCAAATTCCGAGGGATTTTCTAGGGAAAATGGTTTTCCCTCGGAAATCCCTCGGAATTCTCTCGGAATATGGAAAAAGAACTAAATATTAAAAAAAGAGAAAACATTGTTTTTAAATATTAAATGTAATAACATGATGTTTTATTTGTTAGTTAATTAAATAAGAAAAAATTCTTTTCCAAAAATATGTGAAAAAAAAAAGCCGATTTCAATTTAAAATAAAACGAATGTCCTTAACGTTATGATATCATTCGAAATACATACCGAATCTTTGATTACATATGTATAACCATCAATTCACTCATTTAATAACTAAAATTATCTTACTTTATTCACAAATTATACATATAATTGTCATGGATTGTATTTAAACTCAACAAATTAATATGTAGTGCTTAATTTTAAAATATATATATTGCAAATTCCGAGGGAATTCCGTGAGAAAACCATTTTCCCTCGGAAATCCCTGGGAATTCCCTCGTAATTTGAAAAAAAAAAACTAAATATTAAAAAAAGAGAAAACATTGTTTTTAAATATTAAATGTAATAACATGATTTTTTTTTTTGTTAGTTAATTAAATAAGAAAAAAGTCTCTTCCAAAAATATGTGAATACGAAATTCGATTTCAATTTAAAATAAAACGAATGTCCTTAACGTTATGATATCGTTCGAAATACTTATCGAATGTTTGTTTACATATGTATAACCATCAATTCACTCATTTAATAACTAAAATTGTCTTACTTTATTCACTAATTATACATATAATTGTCATGGATTGTATTTAAACTCAACAAATTATTATGTAGTGCTTAATTTTAAAAAATATATATTGCAAATTCCGAGGGGAATTCCCTCGGAACTTGCAAAAAAAAAAAAAAACTAAATATTAAAAAAAGAGAAAACATTGTTTTTAAATATTAAATGTAATAACATGATGTTTTTTTTGTTAGTTAATTAAATAAGAAAAAAGTTGTTAGGTTTATTTTATACCTTTATTTGAGCATGTTTATGTCATTATTTGACGGATTTTAGGCCGTATATTGTTATAATTGCTCTTATTTCAGGTATATTATGCTCGGAGTTGGTTCATGATGAAACGGGGCAAGAAACGAGAGTTTAGATGCCAAGAATGATCAAAAAGTGTGAAGATTCAAATTTTCCCGCGCATGGAGGATGGGAACGGCCCTTCCAAGCCCTTTGTATTTTGGGAAGGGCCGTTCCGGAAAGTCAGCATTAGTACCCTTGACCGAGGATGGGAACGGCCGTTCCCAGCAGCGCTGGCACTTGTGGGCGAGGCCGTTCCGCAGGCCGTTCCGGGAGAGCTTTGTGGACTATTTAAGGCTATTTTCAGCATTTCTCTTGGAGAATCATCTAGGGTTTAATTTAGGGTTAATTTAGGAGTCTCTTCTAGCTTTATCTTTGATCCTTAGAGCTTTAATTAGATTGTAGTTGTTAATTCCTTTCTAGAACAATCATTTCCTTTATTTTCAGTCCTAGTTAGATTTAATTGCTTTAAGTTTGATACTAATATCTCTAGTTTTGGAACTTGTTCATGTTTTTGAGAGTTTTGTTCTTGATATTTAATATTTGGTTTAATTCAATGAATATGCATATTTTCAGTATGATTTCTATTATTTCCTTGCTTTCGAGTGTTAATATGAGTGGCTAATTTCTTGGGCAAAGGGGGGTGATGAATTATGTAGGGTAAGTGTTTGATGAAATGCCTAGGTGGGACTACTTGATCTTATGCTTGTGAAATTGTTTTGTTTGCATGTTTAAGCTTGATCACCTTAGATATGAACTTAGATTTGCATGCTAATCGAGAGATTGTATGTTAATTGGATGAAATTTCACAACACTTAAGTTTTAGGTATAAAGACATTTAGCCTAATCTTGAGCAATCAAGCAAAAGAGTAACCGGGCCAAGCCGCTAGTTATTTTGTTGCACTAGTCTTGTTTGTTTGATCTAATTAATGAGCTAATGACCACGAAAGTAGGCTTTAGACTTTGATTAGGTACACGCACTTGACTTCGAGAGGAGCTTGTGTATACTTTAGAGATTAGGATTGTGAGATCCTTGTCCCATTTAAGCACTAATTGAACACGAACCTTGCATGATCATTACTACCCCATTGCCACTTAGTTAACTTGGTTATTAGCTACTTTATTCGCTTTCTAGTTGTTTCTAGTTTGTTAATCTTAGTTAATTTTCATTTCCGTTAGTAGTTAATTCACTCTATCTCTCGTCTCGGTCTATAGATTGGTGAAAACATTAGGTAATTGATTGATTTACTCCTCCCCGTGGATTCGACCCCTTTTGCTACATTGATTTATTGATGCTTGCACTTGGGCTATAACAAATTAAAACTCAACAAGTTTTTGGCGCCGTTGCCGGGGAGGCGTTTAAATCACCCTTACCGATTGTTAGTAACTAGTGAATTAGACCTTTATTTTTATTTGATTTTGATGCGTGTTTGTCTCTTGTAGGTTCTTGTGCATGAGAAGAGCTAAAAGTTGGGAGAATTTGAAACATTATCCGGACATCGAAAAGAAACTTCGTGCATTAAGGAAGGAAAGGAGACAAGAGGCATCAACCCCGATTCAAATGGAAGATTTTAATGCAAATGATGCCCTTAATGGGGCAAATAGAGGGCAAAGACCACCACCACAACCACAACAACCACCCCTTAACCCACCATCACAACCACCTCAAAGACAAATTCGGGAGTATGCCATGCCTAGTATGGAGCATATTCAACAAAATATGGGAAGACCGGGAGTTGGTGCAAATCATTTCGAAATCAAGCCGGCCTACATCTCACTTCTACAACAAAATCAATTCAACGGATTTGCTACGGAGGACCCTATATCACATGTTAATTGGTTTGTGGAGGTGTGTGATACGTTCAAGTTAAATAACGTGCCCGAAGACGCCATAAGAATTCGCTTATTTCCTTTCTCTCTAAGGGATAGGGCGAAGGCTTGGCATAGTGCTCTTCCGTATGAGACTAAGGGATCATGGTCTTTATTGTCCCAAGCCTTCTTGGATAAGTTTTTCCCGCACGCTAAAACGGTTAAGCTCCGGAATGAAATCACTTCATTTCGGCAATATGAAGGAGAAACCTTATACGAAGCGTGGGAACGGTTTAAGGAAATACAAAGAAAGTGCCCTCACCATGGATGCGAAAATTGAAAGCTAGTCCAATCATTCTATGGAGGAATCTCCCAAGCTTTGAAGGTCATGATTGACTCCGCCGCGGGGGGCGCTATAATGACCATGTACGAAACCGATGCTATACAATTGTTGGAAAGGATGGCGGCTAACAATTCTTGGGCAAATGAAAGGGCTACCACACCAATCCCAAGGCCTTCAAGCTCAACACCCGGCATGTTACAAGTTGGCGAATATACCGCCATGCAAGCTAAAATTGAGGCTTTAGAGAAGCAAGTGGAACAATTTAAGGTTAATTCCGTGTCAAATCAGTCTCCTCCTATGCAACAATCCACTTGTGAGATGTGTAGTGGGCCACACAACTATGATTCATGCCCTTATGCTTCTCAAGAAAATCCATCAAACCCACCTTCATGTCCCGAACAAGTAAATGCTTTAAACCAACAAAGACCACAATACAACCCTCATTCCAACACATACAATCCCGGACTACGCAACCACCCTAACTTTTCTTGGTCCAATCCCAACAACGCACAAAATGCTCCAAGACCACCACCACCACCTAGAAACCCCGGAAATTTCCAACAACCTCCTCCTTTCCCTCCACAACAAACCCATTACCAAACCCCACAAACTCACTATCAAGCACCACCTCCACCACAACCCCACAAGCAAGGATGGGAAGCCGCATTTGAGAAGTTCCTTAATGTTTCCTCGGACCGTTTCAAGAGCTTGGAAACTCAAGTAGACCAAGTGGTCACACAAAACCGGAACATTGAGATCCAAATTGGGCAACTAGCTAATGCTATAAATCCTAGGCCCCAAGGCACACTTCCTAGTAAGACGGGGGCTAATTCAAGAGAGCATTGTAATGCTATCATGTTAAGGAGTGGTAAGTACTATGATGAGCCTCCTTTGCCTAGAGGGTTGGATACCGAATCAAGTGGGGTGAGTCAAGAGGAGAAATTGGATGAGGAGTGGGAGAAGCAAGTGAAGATAAAGGAAGTTGGAGAAAAGAATGATCTTATGCCTAAGATGAGTGATGAGAAGAAATACGAGAAAGAAGATGAGCTACGAGAAAAAGAAGTTAGGAAAAATCATGATGATGAGCTCTCTTCGAAACCAAAGGCATACATTCCCCCGAAGGCGTATGTTCCACCAATTCCATTCCCCCAACGATTGCAAAAGAAAAATTTGGAAAAGCAATTCGAAAAGTTCCTTAATGTGTTCAAGCAACTTCATATAAATATTCCATTTGCTGAGGCATTGGCTCAAATGCCAACATATTTGAAGTTCTTGAAGGAATTGGTTTCAAACAAGAGGAAGCTCGAAGACTTTGCCACCGTTGCACTCACCGAGGAGTGTAGTGCTATCATCCAAAGGAAGCTTCCTCCAAAGCTCAAGGATCCCGGGAGTTTCTCTATCCCTTTGACTATTGGATCTTTACAATTTGAAAATGCTTTATGTGATTTAGGAGCAAGTGTTAGCCTAATTCCCTTGTCTACTTGTAGGAAATTGGGCTTGGAGGAGTTTAAACCGACGAATATGATGCTCCAATTGGCGGATCGTTCCATAAAGTACCCAATAGGGATCCTAGAAGATGTTTTGGTGAAGGTTGGAAAATTCTTCATCCCGGCGGATTTTGTGGTTTTGGATATTGAAGATGACGAGCACTTGCCATTAATTTTAGGGAGGCCGTTCCTAGCTACGGCCGGAGCTAATATTGATGTTCAAAATGGCCTACTCTCATTCAAAATCGGAGATGATAAAGTGGACTTCAAGATTTTTCGTTCTATGAGTGCACCACCGCCTCCGGATAAGTGTTGTAAGGTGGAGTTTGTCAAAGAGAAACCGGTCAAGATGGTGTCAATCCAAGAGAAGATAGATCCGGGAGACAAAGAGAGAAAACCAAAGTTTGGGAATTCTAGGAGAAGAAATGTTATGGCTTTGGATACTTGGAGATCAAAATCCGGTTTGGAGGGTATCAAGAACGAGGTCACTCCATGTGACTCGTCACGTTTGGATTTTTGATCCTTGATCATGGTTACAAAGTCGAGCTAGCGACTATAAACCTAGAACTACAATTTTCTAACCCTTCTCTTTTCTTTTCCCCCTCCCTTGTCTTTGATTGGAATTAACTCTTTCGTGTTTGCTCTTTGGATGTAGGTTTGTTTCTATTGGATTGAAGTGCTTGAAGAAAGTGGCTCGCCAATTGAGGTCATTTATAGCTTTATATTTGATGAGTGTTGCTTGATTTAAATGCATATGTGATTTGTATAGTTGAGAATCATTGAAGTTTATGCATATTGTTAGGGGATATTTAGATACATGCGAGATCTTGTGCTCTTGAGAAATATGAGCTTAATTGATGAATCTTTGTGTTTTGTAGTGTAAATTCATGATAAGCATGTATGAGTGAAATGGTTGTGTTGCAATGAAAATCTTTGAATTATTGGGAAGTATGCTCTTGTGGGGTGATTTTTGCTTGAGTAGTGCTTTGAGTGTGAAAATTTTGAGAAATATTTGAAAATTGGGGAATTTTTATGCACATGTTGTGAAATCACATGTTTTAAATGCTAAATTTTGATGAAATTGTGTGTTAAATGTGCATTCTCGTGTTTGTTTGGGGCTAGATAAATTCCGGTATACTATGGTATGTGTTGAAAATACGAGCTCGAATTTATAATTCTTGCATGTTTAAATACCGAAATAATTTGGTTGAGGCCAATTTTTGATAGATTTAATGTTGAGGTTGAGGAATTGTTCATTTCCGGTTTGTTTAGACTTGTTTTGGGTCATTTTATGACTTTTTGTGTGAATTCCGGAATTTGGTTTCAATTATTACACTAACCTCCCTCCTTTTCCTTGGCCAACCTTCTGTAACGAATCCACCCTCGTGGAAATTTCAGTCTGAGAAATCCACCCTCGCGGATTTCAGCCAAATTCAGCCAAGCTACTGTAACGTTTCCACCCTCGCGGAATTTTTCCATTACAGAAATCCACCCTCGTGGATTTACTTTTCTAGCTGAATTTCCCTCGCCGAAGGTGGGAACGGCCGTTCCCATCTCAGGCACAACTTGGGAACGGCCGTTCCCATGTTCGCCCCTTTTGTACTTTTCCGAGACCCGGAACGGCCATTCCCGTGTCAAGCTTAATATGGGAACGGCCGTTCCCATAAAGACGTAGCCCGCTTTTATAAGAAAAAACGCGATTTTCCTCTTTTCTTTTCTGAACAAAAACATTACAGAAGCAGTTCTCTTCATTCCCTCTTCGAACCGAGACACAACGCAGCAACACCCACCGCGTCTTCACCAGCTCCGGCGACTTCAGTCCGACGCCGGCGACCAACAGCAACATTCCGGCGCCATCTTCCTTCCATTTCGGTAAGCCCCAGTCCCCACTTCACTCTTTTGGCCATTTCCCAATTTCCAGCCCTTTGTCCTCATGTCCGAATTTCTGTGAATTCTTGCTCAATTCTTTGAGAATTTGTGTTGCTCTTGTGCTTTCAATTCTGAAATATTAGATTTCTTGAGCATTTGTTGGCCATTTCCCACACCAAATTGTCCAAAATCAGTCTCTTTTCACCTTGCTCACAAGGTGTTCGATCAATTGCCCGAACCAAATTTCAGCCCCTTTTCAGCCCAATTCTCTGCAAGAATAGTTCGTAAACGTACTAGAGTTGATCCCGCTACATCCTCCTCATCCCACCCTCCGCCGGAAATTGAAGAAGTAGAAGATCGACCTCCAAGAAGAAACCTTTCCGGCCGAAAGCTCGTTTCTACCAAGTATTTGGATGAGCCTATTCTTAGAGAGCTCCGACTCTTCCGCCAAGTCCAACATTTGTTTGAGAGTATCAGGTGGTTGAGTTTCATTACTAACCGGGTGCACACTTATCCCCAACTCACACGAGAGTTCGCCGAGACTTTGCATTGGAATAAGCATACGGGGATTGCTACTTTCATGCTCTATGGAGTGGATTACACGAAAGATGCTGACTTTCTTCGTCACACTTTTGGTTTTCCCGAAGCTACCGGCCGCGATTTGCCCGTTGAATGGGAGAGCATTCATCACTTGGACAACATTTGGCGATCTTTTGATGTGCTTGACAACGGAGTTATGTACACTCCCCGTTCCACTAAGAGTACGTGCATCAATGATCCTTTGTGGCGCATTGTCCATAAGCTCCTCACCGCATCTATCTTTGGCCGTGCCCAGAGCACCGGCAATGTCACAACTTGGGAGCTCTATGTTCTTTATTGTATGCGGGAGCAAATTTTGATGGATGGTACCTACTTGTTGATGGATCGAGTGTTTAATGCTACTCGGCGTGAGGGTGCGAGCCTTGTTATGGGTGGATTTGTGACGACCATTGCACTAGCGCTAGGTCTTGAGCCGGCTGAGCACGAGGCTCCCTTGGATGATTCTATCACCGTAAATGCGCGTATTTTGTTCAACATGGATCTGATTAGACTTTGGGGAGAGCCCTTGAACCATCATGTGGTATTTTGGCCGCTGGCGGACCGTGATCGTTTGACTAGACTGTATGATGAGGGCATTCTTGATCGTAGGCACGTGGAGGAGGTAGAGGTGCCACCTTTTGTTGCACCACAGCACGTTGATGACATTGAGCCTCCCGTTGATGATAATGTGCCTCATTTTGCCGCTCCTGAGCCTCAGGCTGATTTCCCTGACCGCGCCTACTTTGTGGAGCAGTTTCAGAATATGGAATTGCGTATGACTAGTCTTGAGACACGGTACACTGAGCATACCACTTCCGTGTATCAGCGCCTTACCACGATGCAGACTGATATCACCGCCGTTCGAGGCGATATACGTGGGATCTACGAGATGCTCAGGACTTTTCAGCCACCCCCTCCCCCTTGATGTCCCCCATGGTTATATGTTGTTGATTAGATATCTTAGTTCATTTTGAGACTTCGAGTCTTATTGTTGAATATATGTACTTGATTTGGTATTTTCTGTGTAGAATTCGGCATTAATGGATTCTTATCTTTGACTTTGGCATGTTTTGGTTTTGTATTATTTTATTCCTTTCCTCGTTATTATTACTTTTATACATGCTTGTTATGCTTGCTTGTGTAGTTGTGATTACAGGATTAGGGATACGTTGTGCATGCCCGTTGCCGGTTTCTTCGTAAACAGGGAGTCTCTTGGAACTTTATATCTATTTGCATGAGGACATTGCAATTTCTTAGTGTGGGGGGGAATTATTTGATTTATGATTCATATATATTGTGATTAGACTTTGCTTATTATTGAGTTTTGCTTTGAATACGCGAATTGACTCCATTTTTGAAAATTTTTGCTTAGGATGATCGTTGAATTGTTGCTTAATCGAGTTAGGCTAATTGAATGTACGAAAACTTGTGTAATTTTTGATAAAGATAGTGTGTTAGCATGCCTTCATTTTTTAGCACTTTGAATGTTTTAATGCACTTTGATCCCTTAGAGGAAGTTTATTTCTTTTAAATAGGCCTAAAATACGATTAGAGTGCACTTTAGTGTCTTTCGAGGCGAAATTTTGAATTGACAAAAGATTAGGGAAATGACTTAGGCATTCGTTGTCGGTGGATAAAGCCTTTCATTTGCCTTTTTCACTAAATAGCATCGTCCGATTGACCCCATTGAGCCTTTTTGTTGTGCAAAAATTTCTTTCTAGCCACTTTACAAGCCTAAGCACAACAAAGTTTACAATCGACCCTTTTATGTTATCACACCATGCTTGCTCGTTCGATTTTATATTGTTGTATCTTTTGACCATTCTTGATGATTCTTGTACGAAAAGAGAGAAAAATATGTAAAGAAAGAAAGAAAAATTGAGAAAAAGTCGAAAGAAAAGAAAAAGAAAAGAGCAAAGAAAAGAAAAGAAAAATATGCAAAGTGTGAAAAGAAAGAGAGGTATGTGTAAACATCTTAGTGTGGGGGAATGTGCATTGGGCGAGGAAAGTGTTTGGTCTTGTATTGTAAAACGATGTGAGCTTTGGTGTTTAGTCACTTGAATCTATATTTCCATAACCTTGACCCTTAGCCTACATTACATGCTCGAAAGACCTTCCGATCCCGAATCTTGAATCAATTCCATTAGTGGAGATAGGCACGAAGAGTGTATTCGAAGTTGTAAATTAGTGCTTAAACAAAAGATATAAACCAATCCGAGTGATTGTTGTGCATTATTTCATTCAAATTCACACATTACACAAAGGTATGCTAAATATACTATTTTTGTTGGATTTTATACTTGTGATTAGTGCGTTCGATAGGCTAAACTTGATTGTTGTGACGAATTGATGATTGACGTTTGCGAATTTGTTTATTAGTGGATTGACTTTTCAAGTGTTTGGCATTACTCGAGGACGAGCAATAGTTCTAGTGTGGGGGAGTTTGTTAGGTTTATTTTATACCTTTATTTGAGCATGTTTATATCATTATTTGACGGATTTTAGGCCGTATATTGTTATAATTGCTCTTATTTCAGGTATATTATGCTCGGAGTTGGTTCATGATGAAACGGGGCAAGAAACGAGAGTTTAGATGCCGAGAATGATCAAAAAGTGTGAAGATTCAAATTTTCCCACGCATGGAGGATAGGAACGGCCCTTCCAAGCCCTTTGTATTTTGGGAAGGGCCGTTCCGGAAAGTCAGCATTAGTACCCTTGACCGAGGATGGGAACGGCCGTTCCCATCCCAAGCCTTTCCTGGGAACGGCCGTTCCCAGCAGCGCTGGCACTTGTGGGCGAGGCCGTTCCGCAGGCCGTTCCGGGAGAGCTTTGTGGACTATTTAAGGCTATTTTCAGCATTTCTCTTGGAGAATCATCTAGGGTTTAATTTAGGGTTAATTTAGGAGTCTCTTCTAGCTTTATCTTTGATCCTTAGAGCTTTAATTAGATTTTAGTTGTTAATTCCTTTCTAGAACAATCATTTCCTTTATTTTCAGTCCTAGTTAGATTTAATTGCTTTAAGTTTGATACTAATATCTCTAGTTTTGGAACTTGTTCATGTTTTTGAGAGTTTTGTTCTTGATATTTAATATTTGGTTTAATTCAATGAATATGCATATTTTCAGTATGATTTCTATTATTTCCTTGCTTTCGAGTGTTAATATGAGTGGCTAATTTCTTGGGCAAAGGGGGGTGATGAATTATGTAGGGTAAGTGTTTGATGAAATGCCTAGGTGGGACTACTTGATCTTATGCTTGTGAAATTGTTTTGTTTGCATGTTTAAGCTTTATCACCTTAGATATGAACTTAGATTTGCATGCTAATCGAGAGATTGTATGTTAATTGGATGAAATTTCACAACACTTAAGTTTTAGGTATAAAGACATTTAGCCTAATCTTGAGCAATCAAGCAAAAGAGTAACCGGGCCAAGCCGCTAGTTATTTTGTTGCACTAGTCTTGTTTGTTTGATCTAATTAATGAGCTAATGACCACGAAAGTAGGCTTTAGACTTTGATTAGGTACACGCACTTGACTTCGAGAGGAGCTTGTGTATACTTTAGTGATTAGGATTGTGAGATCCTTGTCCCATTTAAGCACTAATTGAACACGAACCTTGCATGATCATTACTACCCCATTGCCACTTAGTTAACTTGGTTATTAGCTACTTTATTCGCTTTCTAGTTGTTTCTAGTTTGTTAATCTTAGTTAATTTTCATTTCCGTTAGTAGTTAATTCACTCTATCTCTCGTCTCGGTCTATAGATTGGTGAAAACATTAGGTAATTGATTGATTTACTCCTCCCCGTGGATTCGACCCCTTTTGCTACATTGATTTATTGATGCTTGCACTTGGGCTATAACAAATCAAAACTCAACAAAAGTCTCTTCCAAAAATATGCGAAAACGAAATTCGATTTCAATTTAAAATAAAACGAATGTCCTTAACGTTATGATATCGTTCAAAATACTTACCGAATGTTTGATTACATATGTATAACCATCAATTCACTCATTTAATAACTAAAATTATCTTACTTTATTCACTAATATTACATATAATTGTCATGGATTACGTAGTGCTTAATTTTAAAAAATATATAAAGCAAATTCCGAGGGATTTCCGAGGGAAACCCATTTTTCCTCGGAATTTGGAAAAAAAACTAAATATTAAAAAAAGAGAAAACATTGTTTTTAAATATTAAATGTAATAACATGATGTTTTCTTTGTTAGTTAATTAAATAAGAAAAAATTCTCTTCCAAAAATATGTGAAAACGAAATTCGATTTCAATTTAAAATAAAACGAATGTCCTTAACGTTATGAAATCGTTTGAAATACTTACCAAATGTTTGATTACATATGTATAACCATCAATTCACTCATTTAATAACTAAAATTATCTTACTTTATTCACTGATAATACATATAATTGTCATGGATTGTATTTAAACTCAACAAATTATTATGTAGTGCTTAATTTAAAAAATATATATATATAAAGCAAATTCCGAGGGAAAACCATTTTCCCTCGAAATTTGGAAAAAATACTAAATATTAAAAAAAGAGAAAACATTGTTTTTAAATATTAAATGTAATAACATGATGTTTTCTTTGTTAGTTAATTAAATAAGAAAAATTCTCTTCCAAAAATATGTGAAAAAAAAATTCGATTTCAATTTAAAATAAAACGAATGTCCTTAACGTTATGATATCGTTCGAAATACTTACCGAATGTTTGATTACATATGTATAACCATCAATATCTTACTTTATTCACTAATTATATATATAATTGTTATGGATTGTATTTAAACTCAACAAATTATTATTTAGTGCTTAATTTTAAAAAAATATATATATAGCAAATTCCGAGGGATTTCCGAGGGAAAATGAATTCCCTCGGAATTTGGAAAAACCTAAATATTAAAAAAAATAGAAAACATTGTTTTTAAATATTAAATGTAATAACATGATGTTTTCTTTGTTAGTTAATTAAATAAGAAAAAATTATCTTCCAAAAATATGTGAAAACGAAATTCAATCTCAATTTAAAATAAAATGAATGTCCTAAATGTTATGATATCGTTCGGAATATTTGTCGAATGTTTGATTACATATGTA
Organism: Lantana camara; assembly: GCA_037501455.1. Lineage (NCBI taxonomy): Eukaryota > Viridiplantae > Streptophyta > Magnoliopsida > Lamiales > Verbenaceae > Lantana > Lantana camara. The sequence continues at coordinate 78,077,706 of CM074865.1, forward strand.
CAACCATAAATTCACTAATTTAATAAAATAATACTTTTAAATATCAATAATAATACTTTTAATAGTCATGGTTTGTAACTAAACATAATAAATTATTATATAATTTATAATTAAAAAATAATTATTAAACATTCCGAGGAAAATCCGAGGGAATTTATCAAATTAATATCCGAGGGAATATTCCCTCGGAAATCCCTCGGAAGATAATTTTAATTTAAAAATTAATTAAGTTTTAATTTTTCGAGGGAATCATCCCTCGGAAAATTCAAGAACTAAAATTGTGAATATTTCCGAGGGATTATTTCCCTCGAAAATCCCTCGGAAATTAATTTTAGTTTAAAAATTAATAATTTTTTATTTTCCGAGGGAATTTTCCCTCGAAAATTGAATAATTCCCTCGGAAATCCCTCTGAAACTAGTTTTAATTTAAAAATTATTTATGTATTAATTTTCTGAGGAAATTTTCCCTCGAAAATTCCCTCGGAAAATTCAAGATTTAAAATATATGAACATTTCCAAGGGAATTATTCCCTCGGAAATAAACTTTAGTTTAAAAATTAATAATTTTTTATTTTCCGAGGGAAAATTCCATCAGAAACTAGTTTTAATTTAAAAATTAATTAAATTTTTATTTTCTGAGGGAATTTTCCCTCGGAAAACTTGGCGGCTAACCTTGGCGGCTAACATTTTCGAGGGATTTCCGAGGGAATATTCCCTCGAAAATTAATTTGACGAATTCCCTCGGAAGTCCCTTTCCTTCGGAAATCCCTCGTAAATTTCCCTCGAAATTCGCATGTTTCCTTATAGTGTTATCAGAGGAAGTTTATATGGGGCCACCTCCGAGATTTACGGATGACTTTGACAGACACGAAGTGTGCAAGCTTCATAAGGTGTTGTACGGGCTGAAGCAGTCACCACGGGCATGGTTTGGCAGGTTCAACGTTGCAATGCAGCGCCATGGATATGTTTAGAGTAACTTCAACTATACTTTATTTCTAAAACGACGAGGGGAATTGATCACGTGTCTGATCATATATGTGGACGATATGAACATAACATGGAGTGATACAGAGGAGATAGGCCGACTTCGGGAGAATCTCTTCAAGGAATTCGAAATGAAAGACCTTGGAGGATTGAAGTACATCCTGGGAATTGAAGTGTTGATGTCAAAGAAGGGAATATTTCTCTCACAAAAGAAATACATTCTCGATCTGCTTGCTGAGACTGGAACGCTTGATTGCAAACCAGTTGAAACTCTGATATAGGTAAATCACAAGTTGAAAGTAGAAGAGAGCGGGGAACCGGCTGAAAAGGAGCGTTACCAACGTTTGGTTGGTAAACTAATCTATTTGTCACATACGAGAACATGATAGAACTAAGCATGCGGAAGTGGACCAACACTTCATAAAAGAGAAGCTGGAGAGTGGTATTATCTTTATTCCCTTCGTCAGGTCAAAAGATCAGCTAGCCAACATCCTGATTAAGGAAGTATTGAACAAGTTAAGGATTAGCGACTCCATCACTTAACTTGAGGGGGAGTGTTAAGGAATATTGTATTTATGGGATGTTTGACTAAATCCCTTACTAATAGAGATTAGACCTGATTTGTAGGGGTTTGTTCTCGGTAGGATCGATATATATCTCAGATCTCATGTTCTGTAACACATAGAAAACAATTACACTACAAGAAATTCTGCAAATTCAGTTGAAAATAATAAATTTCGATGGAATTTCAAGGAAATTCCAATGGGACACAGTCCGTAGGAAAACCCCTTCTCGGAGTTCAAAAATCGACGGAAAACTGACCGAATTTCGAGGGACAAAACCCAAAAAAAAAATTTAAATTAAAAAAATTCCGATGGGATTCCGAGGGAAATCCCGTCAGAAATGTCGTATTTTGGAAAAAGAAAATATATGTCCCAACGGTATTTCCTTCGGAATCCCGTCGGAATTTGCTTAAAAAATAAAAAAAAAATTAATTAATTCCGACGGGATTTCCCTCGGAATCCCGTCTCAATTTACTTAAAAAAAAAAAAAATTAATTCATTTCTACGAGATTCCCCTCGGAATGCCGTCGGAATTTATTAAAAAAAAAAACAATATTTTACACCCACTCAAAAGCATTGAGAACTAATTCATCAACTAACATTACAAATACACCCTAATCCATACAAAAATTGTCTATCCATAATCTATTACATATTTAATTGTTAATAAATACCTAACATACTTGAATCTTGTCAACTGCTTCCATGGGAGTCTGCTCAAAATTATTTTTACGTTCTTGCTCTCTCTCAAACTTCTTCTCAGCCGTGCCGACATATCACTCCTTATCATCAAATTTCTTTCCATGCAGTGCACACCTGTTATCATCACAGTCCACATTTAGACAATGGACAAAACTCCCTATGCAATAATATGTTAAGAATCATTTAGAAACATCCAAATAGCAACGGACAAAAAGGATCAACATGTGTAAATGGCATAAGCTAGATGAAATTTAAACTCGTGCAAATGGATGGCAACTCTACAATGAAACAAGGCATTAACAATCATGGTTTCAGAATTGGTGACATTGATTTACCAACTCATAAGTTTCAGCAATCATCTTTAACAATAGCATGACATATATTTATTTAATTCAAATTAGAAAACTAACTTCTCTAATATCATTCTTTTTCCAGTTTTCGTAATTATCCATCATTTCAATTCTTAAGCTTTCAAAATCATCAAATTGTCCAAACATTTTTGAATTATTTCTATATGACTATGCAAAGGATAAGAACAAATAATCATATATAATGACAAAACGAATCCAGCCAACAAGGAAAGGATTAGTGTGTCTCTTCCCGAAACTAACCAATAACAGGTGCCTCAGAGAGTATATCACTGTTTAAACTTGAGAGAGCTGTAAGCACTAATGGATGTGAAGCAAGGGCTGAAGCTGGTATCCTGGAACCAATAGTTAAATAAGTTCATATACCACATTCACAACAATTGAGAAAGTGCTATAAAGCTGACTTAGGCACATAAAGCAATACCGATAAATGGGAAAGACCATCTAATGTAATTTGCATGTATTACACCCAATATAACATTCTTTCAGAAATTTGAGCCAGAATACAAGGATACTTGTGCTTCAAAAGTAAAGTTTTAGGAAAAAATGTCAAACAACCCGAGAATTAAGAGCATGTTACGGTTCTTCTGTTTTATACTTTCATTCTTTCTATTTCAAATGAATGGATGTGTGTTGAGATTTCTTAATTGACCATAGATTGCAGGATTTCTGTACAAGCATCTCAAACAAGACTTTCATATTCTGCCATTCTGGTAAAAACAATCCTGATAACTCAGCCATTTATGGTAAAAAAAAAAAAAAAATGAGTATCCATTTTTCTCAATTTAAAGATAACACAAATGTAAGTAACATAATTCCAGATGTGCCTATCTTTATGTACCAGAAAATACTTTTGTATGCATCCCATCAAGAGATAAAACATAGTCTACATTCAGCAGAATGAAAATTCAATGATGAATCTGTTAAGAGGAGCAACAGAAAGAAGATATTGAATAATGAGCTTTGGCCTTACTCACCCCCAAAAGCTAGCTGTTGAGGAGAGGTTTGCCATGCCATTATATATTGAACACCACATCATTAATTATTCGATGTGGGACATTTAACACACCCCCGTCACGCCCTAACTGGTGCGTGAACATTGCAGGAATGAACATCTGCAAGCAGCAGGAATGAAACATCTGCAAGCCGGGTGGAAAGAAGAGACAGGCACAGGAATCGAACATCTGTGAACCCGCTCTGATACCATATTAAATAATGAGCTTTGGCCTTACTCACCCCCAAAAGCTAGCTGTTGAGGAGAGGTTTGCCATGCCATTATATATTGAACACCACATCATTAATTATTCGATGTGGGACATTTAACAGAAGAGAATACCTATGTCTTAGCTGTAGCAAAGAAGGAAAGGCCTCAACAATCTGCAAAGTTGTAAGATCTTAAAAACACGAAACACAATGCAATGCCACCAAAAAGTTTTCAACAAGTTGATTCAAAATATACAACTTAAATAGGACGATGAAGAGTAAAGCAGAACCACCTCTGTGAATTAAAAGAAGCAAATATTATGCAAATGCAAATGCAGAAGCTGAAAGTAGCTGATCAACATTAAATTTAAGGAGATACAACAAAGAAGCAGCTCCAAATCACACAAACAAGAAAACTATCAAATACCTTGTATGAAATGGTATCAGTTGTAATTCCCCTGCCATAACTGTTTTTCCGGCGCCTTTTCCTACTTCTCTCCTTTTTGCTTTCCGGCGACTTCCCGCTGTGTGTCACTCTGGATTTCTGTATTGATTTTACACAGTTCACCATGGATTCCAGTGGACCTTCATCTCTCTCTCTGGCGATTTCGCCGGATGATCCTTTTTCCTTCCCGTAGACGGAGCATCTCAACACATTCCTTGTATCTCAACCGCTTACCGGCGAGAATTATCACACATGGAGTCATTCAGTCCTTATTGCTCTGTCCGCGAAGAATAAACACGGTTTTGTTGACGGATCTCTCACTCCTCCACTCGCCACCGATCCTCAGCCTCGTCGGAAGGTGTGGATTCGCAATAACCACGTTGTGATCTCGTAGATTCTACACTCTATTTCTAAAGAAATTATTGCCTCCATCTTGTTCTCTGACTCTGTTCGTAACATCTGGATTGATCTTCGTGATCGGTTTCAACAGTCCAATGGACTAAGGATTTTCCAGCTTCGACAATCATTGTTGTCAACACGACAGGATTCTTCCTTTGTAAGCATTTATTTCACCAAGTTAAAGGCTATATGGAAAGAGTTATCCAATTTTCGCCATGTTTGTACTTGCAATCGGTGTATCTGTGATGGCGTGCATGACTTATGTGTGTATTATCAAGCTGAATATGTTATGGCATTTTTTATGGGACTAAATGAATCGTTTGCTAATGTCCGTAGTCAGATCCTCATGATGGATCCAATTCCTAGTATGAGCAAGGTTTTTGTCCTTGTGATTTAAGAGGAACACCAACGTACACTTGGTCTTCCTTCTCCCTCTGTTCCTTCTGCCTTCACTGTTCGTAATCCTTCCCAATCTCCACCTTCACGTTTTCCTAGTAGCTTTGGCGGGGGTGGGGGGGGGGGATTTGGTCGTGGTGCTGACCGCAATAATGCTGCTTACAAAGGAAAGTCTAAGATTGAATGCTCTAACTGCAAGGGAACTAATCACACAGTTGATAGATGCTACAAAATCTATGGTTATCCTCCTGGATACTTCAATAATACAGGCCAACACTTCAATCATTCTATTCATCGACCTTCTCACACACCTCCTGCTGTGAATCAAGTTGCTATAACTTCCTCCTGTACATCTACTGATGCATCCCCCAATCCAAATGGTGCTTCAAGTTCCACTAATCATCTGTTACATTCTCTTACTGACCAACAGTATCAACGTCTTTTGTCTTTGCTGGATTCACAGATGCATAGCATTCAATTACAATCTCCTGGATCCTCTGAAGCACAGGATCATCACATCAATGCAGGTATCTCATTATTTGCCTTCTCTTGTACTATCACTGGGCATTCCAATTGAATTTTAGATTCTGGTGCTAGCAGACACATCTACTGTGATAGGAGTTTGTTTGATATAGTTGAGGCAATCACTCCTGCTCAGGTTCTGCTTCCTAATGGTGCTTCATTTCCTGTTACTCACAAAGGAATTGTTACCCTTCATCCATGTTTAGGGCAGCATGATGTCTTCTTTGTTCCTGAGTTTAAATTCAATTTGATTTCCATTGGTCATATGCTGAAGACTTCATCTATTTACGTTTAATTTGTGATATTTCAATTATAATGATATCATCTTAAGGGTCAATGTGCAAATATATTTAAAACACATGGTTTTTTATGTTACTTTTTAAACATAGGGCTTTTTTTTGTCCATTTCACCTAACATAGGGGGTATGGTGTAAATGACTCCGAATTAGTTCCATTGGAAATTGATATTATTCATTTAAAAAATGCCAACGGAACTCATCCATTGTTTTTCCGTTGGTATTTTCAGTTAAACAACATGACCAATGGAAAACCCAGGGAATGGCCCCGTTGGTTTTTCGTTGGTTTTTTCTGAAAAAAAACACCAACCGAATTATTCCGTTGGTTTCCGTTGGCGTTTTCTAAAAAAATAGTTTACCAACGGAAAATCAATGGAATGATTCTGTTGGAATTGGTTAATTGAATAAGAAAAGATACCAATGGTATTTTATAAAAAAAGTAGTTTACCAACTAGGGATGCAAACGAGCCGAGCCTTGGACTTTTTCCTGGCTCGAGCTTGGGTCGGATGGGATCGAGCCAAGTAAGGATTATATTATTGGTATTAAAAATTAAGATTTTTTTATTAATTTAGTGTATATATATATATAAAATAATATATTAATTCAGTTTATAAATGATCTATATAATAATATATATTATTAGTTCCCTGGTTTTTAAAAGTGTTTTTTTTTAGTCCCTTAATGTTCATTTTTTGTCATTATAAGGACTTTCGTCCATTTTTTTGACGGACGTCATGTGGCCGTTACTCTAATAGGAGCAAATTGTATTTCTGGTCCCATACTATATGGTCGTTTCACTTTTGGTCCCATACTTTTCAAAATTGTCAATTTTAGTCTCGTACTATTTAATTTTCCTCATCTTCAAAACTTTTGGGAGATGATGTTTGCTTTTTGGAAAATGATGTCTTAAAATCCAATTTGCAATTTGTGTCCGATGAATTTTATTTTTTTCTTTTTCATTAAAATAGATGATGAATTTTATTTTGATAATAAAGATGATATTTTGTTATTTTTATATTAAATCTTTTTGGAGTGTTTTTTATTGTAAAATTTACTTATTCTTTTTAAGTATAAAGTTTTGCGATTTGATTAAATATATTATATACGTATTATATATATTATATATAATATATAATATATAACAAATTATATATCGTTAATACATGTGTATAATATATAATATATAATACACGTATATATTAAAATACATATAATAAAACATATATTATAAATTAAAATATATAATATATATGTATTATAATAATAATAATATATACTTGTATTTTATAATAATACTAGTGATTCTGCACACTCTATGTGTGTGCAAATAAAAAATTAAGATATCATGATAAAATATGTGAATAATATTTAAAATGGATACTCTACACATTCTAGGTGGCTTTGGGTTATGCATTTATGCATTGTAAATGTTGGTTTGGTTTTTAATGGATGAGGTCGGGACCTCGTTTAAAACCGAACGAGTCACCTTGGCCCGATTTTTGGAAAAATAAAAAACCACAAAATTTTATACTTAAAAAGAATAAATAAATTTTACAATAAAAACACTCCGAAAAGATTTAATATAGAGTAACAAAATATCATCTATATTATCAAAATAAAATTCATCATCTATTTTAATGTAAAAGAAAAACAACAAAATTCATCGGACACAAATTGCCAATTTGATTTTTAAGGCATCATTTTCCAAAAAACAAATATCATCTTACAAAAATCCTGAAGATGAGAAAAATTAAATAGTACGGGACTAAAATTGACAATTTTAAAAAGTATGGGACCAAGAGTGAGAACGACCATATAGTATGAGACCAAAAACGTAATTTGCTCCTATTGGAGTAACGGCCACGTTACGGCACATGTGACGTCCGTCAAAAAAATGGACAGAAGTCCTTAAAATGACAAAAAATAAATATTACGGAACTAAAAAAATTACTTTTAAAAATTATGTGACCAAAAGTGAGAACAACCTTATAGTATGGGACTAAAAATATAATTTGCTCTAGAAATTAATGTCAAAAGTTATTGTTCAAACCCAGAAAGCCCAAAAATATCTGTGGCCTGTTTCTTCGCGGGGCCGATGGCTGAGGTGAGGTGAAATATTATATGGGCCCGTTAAGAGCTGGTATCAAAACAAAGTCCTGCACAATTCAAAGTGGTCCTCCTGTCTTATTATATATATCTACACCTTTCTCAGGGGTTTTTGCAGAATTAATACTTAAATTTTATTTATTTTGTAAAATAATATAGGTTGGAGATGTATTGGATTTTTTACGGAAAATTAATGAAAGATCCCTACTATATTATAATACTTTTTCTAAACCCCTCAATTGATTTTTTACATGTTTTAAGAACCAAATATTTATAAATGTTTTCCTAAACCCCCTATTTCGCATAAAAAGACTAAAATGCCCTTAATAAAATATAAAAAATTACCCCCTATACCCTTTTTTTTTTCTTCCCCTTTTTTCTTTTTCTTTTTCTTTTTTTTTTCCCTTTCTTCTTCCTCTTTTTTCTGTTGAACACGCAGGTACACCTGTGGCAGTGCCGCCACCGTCTCCGGCCACTTTCGGGAGACGGGACTACGTGTTTTAACTCATTTCGGCGATGCGACTTCATTGGTACCAACCACGTCTATTGAAAATGGCCGGAGAAGGCGCCGGGAGGCCCGTCGGAAACCTGTAAATTTCAATAGAAAAAGGGTTTTTCGTTCGGCGACATTTTCCAACGAAAATGGTATGGATCTTGAAGTTCTCGACATGATAAACATATTGCAAGGAACGAATTCGATTTTCGTCAAGCGGTTTGATAGTTATCGTCATTTCTTTTTTAGATTTGAAATTGGAGACAAATGACTTCGAATTTTGAAAAACTAACCGAAGATATGAAACGAGGACGAGGAGTACGTGCCCGATGAATTTTTTGGGAATTTTTGGACGACCTCCGGCGGTGGGCCGGTGGTGGTGGTGGCGGCGCTCCGGCGAAGTAAAGGGAGGAAGAAGATGATGTTGAAGATGAGGTGTGGAGGAAGCAAAAAGGGTGTGGAAAAAGTAAAAAAATAGGGATAAAATAGACTTTTTAAGTGATTAGGGGGTTTAGAAAAAATGTTTTGTATATTAGGGATTGTAAATGTATAAAAATCAAATTGGGGGGTTTTGGATAAAAATTAGGGATTGTTGGTCCTTTTAAAAAATTCGATTTTTAAATCATAAATCGCCAGAAAGATTGGCGTTTTCAAATAGAAGGAATAGTAAATATTTTGTTTTATTAACCTAAACTTTGTATTATTTATAAAAGTAACCCCAAGACTTTTAAAATATTTTAGATATGGTATAAAGTATATTTTCATACATAATATCAAAATGCAAGTGTAATCTTTGAATTTAATCATGCTTAAATGACAGAAGTACTCTAAAATTCATCCTATAATTCATAAAACACACAAATAATTTGTAAATTTTTTATTACCTCTCTTTATCTCCTTCCTCTTCTACAATCTTGATTTATTGATTCTTCTAAAACTCGTCTTCATTTCTCCTTGGTTAGACCTTCTTATTCCAAAAGTCCTCACAACTTCTTGCTTTCTCAGACATCAACTGGAACTAAACTTCAACCTCCAATAGAAAACCTCACTACGGCTTATAAGTTTCAATAAAAGATTTGGGAGAATGAAATGGAGTAAATAGACTTAATAAAATTCTTAAACAAAGTATTTATCTCATGTATATGAAAATGAGAATTTTATTTCCTTCAATAAGAGGTTTATACAAATATTATATATTTATGAAAAAGACGATTTATCAGATCAAATATAACACTCAAAAACTTAAAGACTCAAAGGTAGTTTTACATATGACTTTTTGATTTTAAGACTAGGTGTCCCTTCATACAAAATGACTCTTATTTATAGGCTATATCTTTTCTACTATTCGAACTTGAAATTTTTATTTGAAATCCATTGCTTTATACTTCAACGGTTCAGATCTTACTGACACTTCTTTGCTTTTGAGATGCTGCCGACACTTTTATATGCCACTTGATGAATGGAGAATGACGTCATGGCATCCGTCACTTCCTTACTGATGTATGTGTTTACATCATTGATGGTCACAACCCATCATCTTGCAAGCTTCTTGTCTAGTCTCTGCAGTATAGAAAAATTCATGTTTTTCAAATTTGTTGATGAATTTCATTAAAAGGGGAGAACATATTTTTCCTCCTTTGGTGAGTAAAATCCAGTTTCCTTTACTCATCAAGGTCTCGAATTTATATTTGTATAGATTCTCCGCAACACTGTGGATAGCTTTTATTTCCAAGGCATGCCTTTGGACAATCCATTCTTTAGTAACTTGGATCTTCTTTAGAGGTTTATTTCCTTGCTCAATCTTTATGGTGTCAGAAAGGTGGTCTACAGTGATCATGAAGAAGGCTCCATGCCATATATGTTTCTCTAGTTTTGGAGGTATAGTGTCGAACTTGAGAACAACTTGCCTTCCTCTGGCAAATTTACTGATTTGAGATTTTAGAATATCATCAAATCTGGATATTTATCTGAGATCTACTTGGGTAGATTATATCAAGAAACCCAAAACAAGCATATCGATAAACTTTTTTCTGGACATGCTCCCATTATGCAGGTCATATATATATATATATATATATATATATATATATATATGTCCTTGCCTTTGGAGAAGAATGTAGTATCTGTGTTTTCCATACTATATACTTCATCAACCGTATGGATATATAAATGTTCTCATTCAGAGTTAGGAATATATTTTTTTATTTCAATCTTTATTTCTTTCGGAGAAGACTCTTCTTTCTTTATTTCAATGACAGAGGGAACTTTATTTTTGATATTTTCTTTATTTTTCTCACTGGATGACTCAACCTCTTCTTTTATCTTTGACTCACATTTTTCAATATATTTTTCTAACTTTTGAGTCACTTTACGAACTTTTTCTAGGTTTTCTGTTACCAAATCTATCAATGGAGGGATATTTACATAAAGATATTGTTCTAGTTGAGTAGTTCCTTCATAGAGATCTTCTGCCATACTGTTGATATATGAGATTTCTGCTTTTATTTCTGAAAGATCAAATTTATCTTCCATCTGTAAAAGAGAAAGATATTTTTATTAATTTTCTTTCTAAAATTTTATAAGTGATTTTTGGGATATCACCACCCTTTAACGGATTTGATTTTGTCTTTACCCATCTATCGTTTCAGATGGACTTTAACGGATTTGATTTTGTCTTTAACGGATTTGATTTTGTCTTTACTCATATATTGACCTTCAATCTGAACCAAAATTTGTATTTCTGGATAAAAAAATCGGCTAGAAATTATCGGTTCCTTTTATGGGAATGATTTTGAAAGTGTAAAGAGATAGAAAGACTTGCCATCTATGTAGTCTTCGGTAAGGGGGTTCAGAAGGTAATTTATTGTTAACAAGACTTGGCTATCATCAACATGAACAATGAAGAGTTTCTGGAGTAGGAAAAGTGAAGTTTTTTTTGTTCCATTTATCACTCCTAGTATAATTTACTTCTGCTGATTTAAAAGTACCACTTGTATATTTATAAAGCTCATTAAGTTCTGTTTTTAATATTGCAGCCCAATATAGATCAGATGCATCCGTTTGAACAATCAAATTATCCTTTTCATCAGGAAGTCTTAATTCTGGAAGATTTTTACATTCTTCCTTTAGCTTTATAACAATTTTTATATGTTTAGATGTCCAACCTTTTGTATTATTTTTCCTTAATAATTTTTATATTTCATGCCTTTTCTTAGCTAGTTCAAGTATGAACCCTTCAGCATAATTTAGACATCCAAGAAATTTTGTTATTTGTTTTCTATTTTCCAATTTATCAGGAAATTGAAGTATTTTTCTAGATATATGAGGTTGCAATTTTATAACTGCAATACTCAATTTCAATCCTAAAAACTCAATTTCCTTAGTTTCTATTACGACTTTTCTTTCAGATAAAGCAAATTTTCTTTACATAGTTTAGCAAAGAGTATGAGATGATCTCTATGTTCTTCTATTGTATTTGAACATATAAGAATATCATCTACAGAAACAACCATAAACCTTCTATATTTGCCAAATATATCATCCTTCTTTCTTTGATATATTGATGGAGCATTTTTTAGTCCAAATGGTATTACTATCCATTCATAATGTCCTTGAGGGGCACTAAAGGTTGTATATTGAGTAGTATTTTCTTCCATTTTTACTTGCCAAAATCCAGATGTACAATCAAATTTTGAATAATATGATTTATTCTTTACTAAATTTATCAATGTATATTTATTCGGTAAATAGTAAATATCACTTTTAGTAAAATGATTTAATCTTTTATAATTTATTGCCCTTCTTGCTGGACTAGAAAAAAGGGATGAAACTTTTTCTAATCAATCCTTTATCTAAAAATTCTTTAATTTGTTTTCTAAATTCTTCATCTTCTCTTATGGTATATCTCATAGGTTTTTCTTTAATTATTATATTGTCTGTCAATTCTATTTTAGTCCTTGGATGATCCTTTTTCCAAAAAGGCAATGGATGGTCATTATAATTTTCTTTTAGCTGGCTAGTAACCGTTTCTAAGTTTATTCTTTTTATAACTATCTTATTTATTGGTATTTGTATTTTTTTCATATATAGAGTGTCCACCGCGCTTAGCTGGATGAACTTTGAACGGATGGTTTAGTCTTGGTAATTTCAATAACGGGAAATTCCTGAAAAATCCCCAAATGGGAACTCAAATTCCTCTTTGCTCCCCATTTTCAAAAAAGTTCCTCTGAACTCCCCAGATGAGAATCAAAAGTTTCATTTACTCCCCATTTTTTGAAATGTTGTATAAAAATTGAAGTATCACGTAACTAAATCACCAGATCTGGTATATTTTTCTCAGATCTGTGTATATCCCAGATGAGAGTCAAAAGTTTCATTTACTCCCCTTTTTTTTGAAATGTTGTATAAAAATTCAAGAATCACCTAACTAAATCACCAGATCTGGTGATTTAGTTACGTGATTCTTGAATTTTTATACAACATTTCAAAAATATGTGGAGTAAATGAAACTTTTGATTCTCATTTGGGGAGTTCAGAGGAACTTTTTTGAAAATGGGGAGCAAAGAGGAATTTTTTCAACTCATGGGGAGTTTTCAAAGAAGACCCCTTTCAATAAATGACCATATTTTGTTTTAAGCACAATAGAATATGCATTTTGCATATAATATTGAAATTGTTGTATGAAATCATTTCCTAATAATATATCAACTTCTAGTTCACCCAAGGTTGAATGGTTTTCGGAGGTCGTCAATGAGAATGACAATTTATATTATTTTATTAATGTGCAAAGCAAGTATTAATATTTTTGAGATATTTTTTGAGAAAAATGTTATTTTTGAAATTGGGATGAACACTGGACTTGATCAGTGTATTGGGGTTGATTTGTACAGGGTCTGAAGACGATATTGGCATGCAGCAAGAATGCTCGTGAAGAATAGTAGTGTTAAAATCATTTATATCACATCGGTCAGATCAGTTTAATGAGATTACAAACGTTTTACATTTGACTTGTTTGATTGGTTGGGGTTTTACACTTTGACTTATCTAATTGGTTGGGGTTCTTATGAGTTTGTTTCGAGTTATAATTTTTATTAGCGAAAATTATATTTGATTATCCTCTTTAGGCAAAATTATAATGCATATTCTCTTGTTTCATTTATCACATAGATTAGTTCATTTCCGTTGTATTTCGCTTGAAGTCCCTATATTCCGTTAGGATTCTGCCACGTCTGATTTCTATACTGTCCATAATACCCTTGTTGATTTTTATTATATATGAAATTACCAAAATACCCCTCAAAGACTTTGCTGTTGGATTCATTTATTTAGAGGAATCATTCTGTTAGAATATATGATAGTCAGGGATATTTTTGTAATTTTGTAGCACATTTTATAATATAGCCATTTATAGCCGTCAATAGGGACGGAGCTAGGAGGCATGCATGGGGTGGCCCGACCCCTCCCAAAAAAATTTGAATTTTTTTATTTTTATAAAACATATTCTGAAATATTTATAGTTTCACCCTCCCAATTTGAAATTTTGCCTCCTCTATTTTTGATATTTTAATTTTTGCCCCCCACACCCACACTCCTATATTAATCTTGGCTCTCTCTAGACGCTGGGTCTGGTTCTATATATATTTTTGGTGGTTTTTTCATGCCTTTTAACACACAAATAACATGGTCACTTCTTACGACTCTTCATATTCACATAATAATTCATTGATATATAGGAAGAAGATGTTTCAAAAAGGAAATTGTAATTCATAGACCAAAATCGAAGTTGTTGAGAAAAAACGAAAGCAATAGTTGGAAATTATTTTATTGTTGTGATGCCTATGGCTTTTCCCACTAGTGTATTGGTTGTTGAGATGCAATTCGAAACGACACCAAGGGAGGAAGATGAAGCAACTAGCACAAGCAACAGTCCCAGTATTCCACGTGTCCAAGAAAAATCATGTCATATGTAAAATCGGGGTGGATTTTCGGCTGGCAAAAGGCGGTTCCGAATAAATTTGGCACTAAATTATTTAATTTTAAAGATATAACTTATTATGTCGAATAATTTGTTGAAATTCTCAAATTAGTATACCAAAAATGAAATGTCTCCACTCATATTATTGGCCGAGTTCAATCTAACTGGATTTGGATATATCTTTGGCCGTGACAGTTCCGTTTCTTTTAGTGATAGCGTATATTATACGCTCTTTCAGAAAAGGTAGCTACTAATTGATCAAGTGTACTATTTTTTCTACTGCAACTCTATTGCTCTAGATCATACGCCTAGATGGCTAGATCTACATACAAGGTGCCTGGATTCCTCTAAAAGAAAATTAGTTCATCAACGAAATGCAACCAGCTTGTTTAGTATAATATTTGTGTCAGATCTTACGGCTTGACAAGATATCCAAAAATTAATCCAACTGACATATGGTGGTTGATGTAAATGAAAATATAAAACACAACCAAATACATGGAGCCAATTTCAGAAATAATATTTGTTTCAAAAATCTTTTATAAAGTAATACTACTTTTCTATACTTTAAGAAAGTAGTATAAATTGCCATAACCAATGGCAACTTTGAATAGTAAAATTGTCATTCCCTATGGCGACTTTCAAAAATCGATAGACTTTGAATTTTTCTAGATTGATAAATTACAACAGTTGATACAATAGTTTCTAGAAATTATATTTCTAACCCAAAACCATTTTATAAAAAGGTCTATATATTTTCTAAAAATATCAAATAAACCTCCAAAATTTTTTGCAATAAACCAAATATATTTAAAATAAATTGTAATGGACAAAACGTCAATACACCCCCTATCTAGCTGGTATCAGAGCCTAGAAGACGATGTCTTTTGGGATAAAAAATATAAAATGTTGACAAAAATAATTATAGCTACTATGTATAAATTATTTGAAATAGGAATTATTATATGGTTTCAAATTCTAGACGAAGATAAAAGATTAAATGATATAGAAGAAAAATTAAATTACCTAGATATCGATGGATATTATACAGATGTATCTTATGATGATACAGATTGGCAATATCCTTCGACTTAAAGATGAGAATTTTAAATAAACGAGAGTTAGCTAATTTATATAATTTTTATGATGATATGCTAAAATATTTTCTAAAAATGAATAAATTAAATCCTTCCAATTACTATAAAAAGAAGATAAGGAAGTTTAGAATAAAAAGAAATTATTATTTAAATCTCCTTTCTATATGAATCGTTATTGGAAAGATTTGATTAACAATATAAATAAAATTTTGGAATTAGACACTAAAATAGATAAATTAAGAGATGAAATAAAAACTTCAGTGGATAAAGAACTTTGTAATAAAAATAAAAATGAGATAAAGAAGCTAAAAAATCTATTAAAAAAGGAAAAGAATAAGACTTTATTAAACAGAACAAAAGCTGGAAAAATATGGAAACGATAGACATAAACCGTCAATCTATAATAGAATCGATTAATAGAATTAAAGAAGAAACGTTAAATCTTCAAGATTCAATAAAAGAAATAAAGAATGAATTTCAATTAAATAGAATTAATATGAAGCAGCTTGAAATAGCTATTAAAGAAAAAGAAAAAAGGTCAAAGGCTAAAAAATTAAAAGATATAGAAAAGGAAATAAAAACTCCATTGAAAGTAATAAATTTAGAAAAGACCAAACCATATGAAAAAGGCTCTTTTGATGATTATGTGTTAAATACCATAGTTCCGAAAATGCTAAAAGAACATGAAGAGAGTTCTAAAAAAGCTCTTGAAAGACTTAAAGCTAAAGGAACTAATATAGAAAATGAAAATAAACAAGAAGAAAATCAAAATCAAACACGAACATGAATGAAATAAATGATTTAATAGAAGATTTTGAAAAAATAAATTTGGATGATATAGTAGAGTATGAAATAAGAATGAATAACGCCGGTTCTTCGGGAACTAAAAAAGAAGATGGATCAACATTAGAAGATCCAGATGAATCTATGGGATCCAACGAACCAAAAAGTTATCCAACATATTTTAATACAAAGAAAAATAAACATCAAGATAAGAGAAATAAAGGCTATAACTCTAAATATCAACTAAATGATGATTATTCAGAACCTATATGTTGGAAAAACAGAATCAGAAAGCAGCGGAATTTAAAAAATTTTCCCAACAAAAGGACCATGGACTCGCAATCGTGTATCCAAATTCGTAAGGATAAGAAAACTTACTTTTCTTTTATTCTTTCTTGAAGCGTTTCAAGCCACCCAAGAACGCTCTTCTCGCGGCTTGATCCCCTCTCCTTGGCAAAGCTCGAATCTTCAAACTTCTAACTTGAAGTCTCTAGAGATAGTCCACCAACTTGATCACAATCTAACTAGTAAGGATGCTAGTTCTCTAGTTAGTGTTTAGGCTTAACCTAGGGTTTTATTTTATCTTGGAGAAAGGAAGGTGTTCAACACATGAACCAAAAGAATTGCCAATTAGCTCCAAGAGGAGCTCGAGCTCCCCTATATATAATAGAGGGAGTACCGAAATTCCTAGTCCTTTATGGGCTAGGATTTTGGTCCCTCTCTCCTATTACTTGATCATCAAGTAATTTTGACTTTGACTTTGAATTCTAATTCAAATCAACTTTCAAGAGAGCTAAAATTATCCAAACTATTTTTGGATTATTTTATACTTTATTTATTTAAAATAAATAACTTGTTTTATCTAATTAATTAATTCATAATTAATTAACTAGATTATTTTCTCCAAAATAAGACTTTCTTTTTAATTCAAAATTAAACCAAAGTCTATTAAATAATTAACACATTTAATTATTTAACACATATATATACAATATATATATTTTCACACGTGTGTGACACGTGTCACAGTGACACGTGTCACTCACGTGTGAAAATATATATATTGTATGACACGTGTCACTCACGTGAGCCACACGTGTGATCTCACACGTGTGGAACCCTCTTGGCCCGATTAACTCGTTTAATCATTTTCAAGCCTCAACTCATGTAACCAAGTTGTTGTGTGTGACCCTCTATGTTCTCAATTCAATTAGCAGTGATCCTAATTAATTAATTCACTAATTAATTAATCAGTCCACAGATTAAACGACCATAGTCTAGCAACAGGTGCTTAACCCCTAGCTGAATTAGAATGTTCGGATTCGACAGAACCTTTAAGTCATTGATTCATGTGAGATACAATCCTCCTACTTACTATCTCTCAACCAAGATCTAGGGCAAGGGAATAATCAGAACCCTAATAATCCGGTCTTAAAGCTAAGTGCATTTCATATCCATTTGATCTCAATCCAAGAAACCCTTTTCTTGATGTCTTGATCTACTGCCTTGGCCAAGGACTCCATATGGCATATGAATGACTTACACAATAAGAGATCACCTTGCAAATGCAAGTGTAGGTCCTTTCTTGATTCTCATTCACTTTCATGAATCACTTGTGCAGCCCCAGCATAAGCCTTGAATCAGTTGTCTATGGCGACACCCTTTAAAGCTTACACCTAAGACTACAGAGTTAACTCATAAAGTGACAAGGAACCTCAAGTCAAAGGATCAATTAATCACATCAATGACTCGTGAGATATTTCCTAATCTGGAAGTTTCTATTTCCTGAAATAGAAACTTCCTTTCCCATTTAGGAATGTTCTCACACGGGGCACCTCAGTGAACTTACTTGTTAAAGTAAGCACCCTTATGTATCACGCACGTATCAACTATACACTTTGCACCTCCATGAAACAAGGTGGTCCTTCTTAAGGGCGTGATCCCACAAGCAAGCCTTAGATGAGTCAGGTTGACACTCCCACTGTCTGTAGGACTCATCGGCTTGGAGTATTTTACTAATCATGACTTATGTGATATAGGGCTCGTTTCATGAACCATTTCACCTAAATGGTAGAGTCCTAAAGTCATCAGGATTAGGGGAGTTCTTATACATGCACAGATAAAGTAATCGCATACCAAACAAGAACATATAAAGAAGTGTTGCCTTAATTCGTTATTTCATTCAAAGATTGTCTGTGATTACAATAAGGAAAAGCACAAAGCGGATATACAATCGGCTTTCTAGGGCACTATTCCTAACACTGTAAATGTAAATGGAAGCAAATTAAATTTGAATAATAAGAGAGATAAAAGAAAAGCTCTAGCCAAATGGATAAATGATATGATTGCATATTTCCTAAATCAGGATGAGATATATGCTACAACAACTAGAAGAACAGAATATATAATATCTACTTTTGATGGAATTATAAACAGTTGGTGGAAAGGAATTTCTTCTGACGTACAAGGAATAATGAGAACTGAAACTGAAACTGGTTTCGATAAAGATATTAAAACTGGAGTAGAGCGAATGGCGTACTATATAGCTGATGAATTTTTAGGAGAACCTTGGATAAATAATGCTGAAAAAGAATATTTAAAAGAAAAAGAAGAAGCTAGAAATGATCTTATAAATCTTTCAATATGCTCTATGAAATTCCTTAGAAATTATATAGAAGAATTTTGTGACTATTATTATAGACAATATTGGAGTGGAGAGTCACAAGACATATATCTTAAAATGTTTTATTCGAAACTCCCAAATCCATGGAATACCCATATGAATAAAGTTTGGGAAAAAGAAAAAGAAAATGTAAGTAAAAATCTAGGTGGAAGAATAAGAGTTTTAATAGACGAATTAAAAAGGCTTTGTCAGGAACAAGATTTATACAAGAAATCTAGAAAAATTTCAGGACTTTATTGTTCAAAATTAGAGATGCCTACCCAATGGGGTTGTATAGATAAAAATAGAAATAAACCGTATAGAAAGAGAAAATTCAAAAGAAACAAATACAAAAAATATAAGAAGTTTGATAGAAAAAATATAAAACCAAAAAGAAGGTTTTTCAAAAGAAAGGAAAAAATTAATAAAAAATCTACAAAATGCAGATGCTGGAATTGTGGCGAAGAAGGTCATAAATCACCAGAATGCCCTAAACCTAAAAAGGTAAGAACAATAGAAGCTGAATTTATAGAAATTATAAACGAACTTGAAGAAGTTTCAGATATAGAAAATCATATAGGAAAAGAAATATATGTTGAAATAAGTGAAGAAAGTTCTTCAGAAAATTCTGAGTTTGAATCTGAATCTGATTAAATGGATTCTGAAATACAGAATTATAAGGAAGAAGAAATAATAGAAGATGAGAGTACAGCAGGATATGCTAAACGAATAACATTTAGTCAAGAAACACTTGACAAAATAAAGAACTTAAAGTTAAGTGCAGCAAATCCAACAAATAATATATTCTCTGGATTAGCAAATCTAGTAAAGAGAAATAAGATAAATATCTATGACTATCATGAGGTAGAAAATGCTATAAGTATAGAGAATACCTCTGGAAATGTCAAGATAAGTCTTATAACAAGAGGAATAGCTAATAATGCTATAAATAAAGTGAAAAAATCTCTTATACCAAAGATACAATATATATATTTGGGGAGAGTACAATTTCTAGTTAAATCTCTATTCAGAGAATGCATCGATAGTCCATTAGTGCTATCTTTACATGACCAAAGATTTAGAGATGCTAAAACTAGTCATTTGGGAACAATAGAGGGAAACTTGTTTTATAAACAATTTCTTTTTGATGTTTTTCCAAAATATAGTATCAATTTGCAAGATGAAAATATAGATGAAGTCTTAAACTTACACTATAAGTTTCTAAAAGATATAGGTTTAAAGGATGGTAGCAAGGCTTTCACTATTTACTATAGAGCACTCTATGTGTTAAGCAATAGCAATTATGGTAAAACTTATCAAGATGAACCATACTTAAAAATAGATGAAGAATGTAAAGACATAGCTACAGCAAAACTGCCGCTTTTGGAAGAAATAAAAAAAATAGAACCATATCAAATAGAAATTAATAATAAACCAGAAATGGAAAGAAGATTATTACCTTCTAGTCTAAGTTTCCAAGGAAACAGATTATTAGGAGGAAGTTCTAAATATTCTCTTACAGGAGAAAGTTCTGGTATAAAAGTTGAAAGAAAGTTAACTGTTAATAAATCTCTAAGATATATAAATTCAATGATTATAGAAGGAGAATATTTTAATGGAACTGATAGAATATTTGGACCTAAAATATTGATAGACACAGGAGCTAGTGTTAATCGCTTTGCTCAAGTAAAAAATAAAGGACTAATAGGGATGATTACTAGCCTACCAATCCAATATACAACCCTTGATGGATTTAAGGCAACGTGCAATCAAGAGTTATATGTCCCAATTACTCTACAGGGAATAAAATTGAAAGTTAAATGTTGTATAGATACATACATGAATGGAGAGTTCTTTGATATAATTCTAGGAAATGAATTTCTCAATAATTGTGACTATTACAAGATAGAAAAGAATGGAGTTACACTCCAAATACAAGAAAATGAAATATTTTCTTCAAAATATGAAAGGGATTAATTTTCCTTTAAGTGTTTTTATACAATTAACACTTTTAAAAGGAAATATAACAACTTGTGCTTTGATAGATACGGGATCAGAAATAACAATATTTAAAACATTCTTAATTAAAGAATGGAAAACAGATAGCAATATAAGAATTAAAGGAATAACGGGACAATCTCAAGCTATTAATAAAATAGCTAAAGATGTAGAAATAATACTTGTTTAATAAGAATTCTATACACAAAACGTATATATGGTAACATTAAAAACATCTTGTGGACATCTTCTTAAAATACCGAGAGTCAATAAACCATTCAGAGTTCAGCCAGCTGAGCGTGGTGGACGACAGGTATTTGAGAAAATTCCAATACAGATAAATACCATTTCTATAAAAAGGATAAACTTAGATGTTATTAAAAAGAAAATAGAAGAAAACTATAACAATAATCCATTAGCTTTTTGGAAAGAAAGTCATCCCAAAGCTAAAATAGAATTAACTGAAAATATAATTATAAAAGAAAAACCTATGTTATACACTATTGAAGAAAGACAAGAATTTAAAAAACAAATAGAAGAATTATTAAATAAAAAACTCATTCGAAAAAGCTTCAGCCCTTTTTCTAGTCCTGCTTTTATGGTTATGAATGAAGCTGAAAAGAAGAGGAATAAAGCTAGAATTAGGGGTGTACATAAACCCGCACAACCCGCTAAATCCGCCCGAACCGAATCAAACCGCCCGAAAACCGCCGATTGAAATTTTTAAAAAAATAACCGCGGTTGAAAAATATTACAACCCGCTACTTTCGGTTCGGATGGTGGGTCTAATAATTCAAATTCGCCTACCCGCTACCCGACCGCTATACATATATTTATATTTTATTCGTAATTATAGTTATATAAATACATGATACACAATACAATTGTCATGTATATTATACAAATTATACATATATATAAGATATATTTTTATGTTAAACTAATATTATACAAGTTCTTTAACAAAAAATAAATTTATATTTATAATATGATATTATTTATTGAATAATGTATATATATATATATATATATATATATATATATTCATCTACTTTGAAATCATTATCTATTAGCTGTAATAAGTGATAAACTAGAATAAATTCTCATATTTTTTATATCTTTTTGATTATTGAGTTAAAATTATGAGTCTAAAATATTTTTATTAAAAAAATACATATAAAATTCGTTAAACCGCCAATCCGCCCGCTATAAAACAGTACCCGCCCAACCCGAACCGCTCGGTTTGAAAAAATAATTATGTATTTACGGTTTATATTTTTACAAACCCGCATACTTCGGGTCGGGTGACATTTTACTTAGAAACCGCCCATACCCGACCGCGTACACCCCTAGCTAGAATGGTAATAAATTTTAGAAGGTTAAATTATTTTACTAAAACTGATAGTTATCCTTTACCGAATAAAGAAGTTATTATAAACCTAGTCAAAAATAAGTCTTTCTATTCTAAATTTGATTGCACCTCAGGTTTTTGGGAAATAAAAATGGAAGAAGACAGTATTCAATACACTGCATTCAGTGCTCCTCAAGGACATTACGAATGGCTTGTAATGCCTTTTGGACTAAAAAATGCACCTTCAATATACCAAAGAAAAATGGATACCATTTTCTCAAAATATCATAAATTTATGATAGTATATATAGATGACATCTTAATCTCTTCAAATACAGAAGAAGATCATAGAAAACATCTATTACTATTTGCAAAAATTTGTAAAGAAAATGGAATTGCTCTCTCTGAGAGAAAAGCCATAATAGAGAAAAAAGAAATAGAATTTTTAGGGTTAAAATTGAGTGCTGCAGGAATAAAATTGCAACCTCATATTTCTCGAAAGATCTTAGAGTTTCCAGATAAACTAGATAACAGAAATCAAATAGAAAGGTTTCTGGGATGCTTAAACTATGCTGAAGGATTTATTCCAGAATTAGCAAAGAAAAAACACGAAATACAAAAATTGCTTAGGAAAAATAATACAAAAGGATGGAATACTAAACATACAGATATAGTGGTTAGTCTTAAAGAGGAATGCAAAACACTACCCGAATTAAGATTACCAGAAGATAAAGACACTCTTATTGTCCAAACTGATGCTTCAGACCTATATTGGTCTGCAATATTGAAAACAGATCTAAATGAAATCTGTAGATATACCAGTGGAACTTTCAGTCAAGCGGAAGTAAACTATACAACACATGAGAAAGAACTACTTGGAATAATAAGAGGAATAGAAAAGTTTTCACTTTTTCTTTTACAAAAACCTTTTGAAGTTCATACAGATAATACTCAAATTCAGAGTTTAATTCAAAATAAACTTCCAAATAAACCTCAATATAGGAGACTTCATCGTTGGCAAGTTTTCTTGTCACACTATAATTTTAAGATAAAACATATTAGAGGAATGGATAATTTCTTAGCAGATTTCCTTTCTCGAAATGTTGAATTCGGACTTGATTAAAGGCGAGTATATGCGTTTACATATACCTAGTCCATCTCAAACGGTAGATGGTAAAGACATTATCAAATCCGTTAATGGGTGATGATTTCCCAAAAATCATATTGAGACGAGTATATGCATATACATATACCTAGTCCATCTCAAACGGTAGATGGTAAAGACGATAACAAATCCGTTGAAGGGTGGTGATTTCCCAAAAATCACTTCAAGGCTAATAAAGTTTTAATTCTTCTTCATTTTGCAGGATGAAGGACATACAGGAACTAGCCGAAATAAAGACAGAGGTTGATACATTAAGAGTAATCTCTCTTGATATAAATGAAGCACTAAATATCTTTGAATACTCCATACAAGACAGTCTCAAAGTTTTATCTGATCTTGTCATAGAAAATGCTAACAGAATGGATAATTTATATAAAAGAATTGAAAAATTAAAGAATGATAAAGAAAAGGCAGAGTGTTCAGGCACCAAAAAGCCAGAAATGCCTGTGAAAATAGAGGAAGATAATAAGAAAAAAGAGATAAAAGTCGAGGAAGAGAAAAAGACATCCTCTATAAGAACAATAAAAATAGAACCACTTCAAAAATCTGGTTCTTTCAAGACTGTTCAAATAAAGGGTGAATATATACCAAAACACTCCTATGATAAAGAATACAAACGAATGTTTGATCTGGCATATAATTATCCAGATTGTGATGAAATCTTTTATTCAAGTGGAAACACAATATACCAAAGATTGACAGCAATCGATAGGGCTGATCCTAACCAAGTTCTAAAACTTGCTGAATTTGGTTTTCTCGATTTGATATACCTTAGCAAAGATCAAAAAGAAATAAGTGGATTTGAGGATACATTCAAGTCCAAAGTTTCTTAATTTGCTAAAGGAAGACAATGCGTCTTGAAATTCTACACCATATCTCCAGAATTGGATGGAAATAGATGGTATGAATCACTTCATATTGTCTCAATAAATCCATTATATAGCAACATCAGCTTAGAAGTTGGAAGAAAAAGCTTCAAGGCTGCAATATACTCCCCGGAATGGGTTGTTACAAGAAGAGCTCTTGGGATAAAAGCCATACAAAGTATCTCAGAGAACCTTCTGAATAAAGGTTTCCAAACCATCTTTGCCACTGGTAACTGGTTACTGGTTACTAAAGGCTCTCCAAATGATCCAAAAGCTGGATTACTAGAGGAATACTACAGGTGCCTTGTTACCCATAGAACTATTTGCTCCACCGCTACAAGACAAGAGGCGTGCAAATTGATTGGGTGCCATACAGACATCAGAAGGTGACTGCATAAAGAAAAGTTCAATAAAGAGACGTAAGCAATGACGTCTGCAACCACTATAAAACTGTCGGCAAGATCCCAGCCATTGAAGAAAAAGATAGATCGAGGGGCTACAAATACAAGTCAAGATTTCCTTATCTGAAGGAATCTTATCTCTTTACTCGTTTTGAGTTGTATAAATAAAGGTGGTCTGTAATATAGAGGATCATCGAAAAACAGAGAGTGAAAAGGGAGAAAAAGTGTCTGTAAGAATTGTAATTCGAGTGTTTTTCTTTGTACTGAGTATGGAAAAATAAACCCTTAAAGGGGAAATAAAATCCTTTCTTTGATAAATCACGAGTCTTATTTTGTTTTGAGCTTATTACATCTCTTTACTCCTTTTTATCTTTTCCAAAAAATATCTGATTCCAATAAGCCGTAGTGAAATTTTCCGTTGGAGATCGAAGCTTGTTTCCGTTGATGTCCATATAGGCAGGAGGCCGTCAGGACTATTGGAATGTTGAGCTGATCGAGGAAGAAGAAGACGAGTCTTAGAAGAATCCGATAGATCTTTATAGAAGACGAAGGAGATAAAGAAAGGTAATAAACTTTACTCAAAATATTTTGTGAATTATAATTTCAGAATGGATTTTAGAGTACTCTTATTAAAATCAATATTTGATGAATTTTGCTACTAAAATTGTTCATTTCATATATAAGTTTTTGTTCACAATCATAAATTTTATATAATTATGGATGATTTTTCAGATAGTAATTTCAGAAAAGGATTAAACCTTGCTTATAAATTTGGCAAGTGCTTTGATGAAGATACATCGAATAAACATTTTAGACAACTGATAAAACCACTATTGAACTCTAAAATGAAATCATTAATACAAGACCATGTAGATAAACATAGATCTCAAGAAAATGAAGATTGTGATGAATATTGCAAAAAGATAAATAAAAAACTAAATCTCATAAATAAAGTAATGTCTACAATAGAATAAATTTATGAACAAGAAGGATCATCAGATCAATAAGATGAATTCTAGACAAATAAAAACAGACATAAAAAGATTAGGAAAAAGATTAGAAAGTGCAACAAAATACAGATCTATTATGAAAGAAATTTTTGAATATCCTAATGAAATAAAAAATATAACTGATAATGATAAACAAATAGATATAATGAATAAAAACTTTGTAGAAAAAATACATCAAAGAGAAATAAATGGTTAAAAATGGATCTATATGAAAGACAAATGAATAGACATCAGAGAATAAAAACAAAAGAAGCTATAAAATATAACAAAGAAAAATCAAAAAATATTAGTAATCAATTTCAAAAGAATATATATGAAAATATATTAGAAAATTTGAGAGTAAAACAACAATATCTTATAAATGATATAAAAATTTCTAAAGATATGTTATTACGATTGGAAGAGGGTAATAAAATGTTAAAAAGACAAAATAAAGAAATAAAATGGTCGATGAAAAATATACCGCGATTTAATTTAATTGATAAACAAATATTAGAGGATAATAATGAAATGATAGAATGGTACAATAATAAAATAAGAATAATTCATGTACTTTCATCAGCTTAATAAGTTTAATTATGAATACTAAAAATATGGTAAAAAGTTTAGAAACAGCTTTACAAAAAGAAGAAATTTATAAGAAAAATTACGAACGAACATTAAATAAAATTGTAATAAATAAAGATACAATTTTACAAGGAATAAAAGAACTAAGAAAAATAATAAACAATATAAATAACAAATTTGTGGAAAAAATACAAGAAAGAGAAATTAATGGACCAAATTGAAACTATTTGGGTCTTTATAAAATCTCCGTATACCCTTTTTAAAATATTTCAAAAGTCTTGGGGATAAATATATAAATAACCCAAAAGTATAGGATAATAAAATAAAAAAGTTTTATACTACTATTCATAAACGCCAAACTCTATGGCAACTTATAGTAGAAAATAAAGAATTTATAAAATGATATTACTTTATGAAAAAACAAAAATTTAAATATTAATTTTGAAAAAAGCCCCAAATACATGGCCTTTAAAATAGGGTTGTTAATTAGGGTTTGACGGCTTTGGCTGGCAAAATTGCAAGATTTGTCTTGTAAGTTTCAACTTTTCTGACTTTAGTCCTTTTTGATTTTATTTTTTCAATTTTGTCCTATAATTTTAAAATTTTTGTAAAATTGGTCTGATTTTAACCCGAAATTGAAAAATTCCCAATTTTTGTTGACGTGGGATGATTTCGGGCCCAAATTAATTTATTTTTTGCTGACTCATTAATAAAGCTTACATGGCTGTGCACACAGATGGTTGAGATGTCAATTGAAAAATAAAATATAAAAAGACATATATCTATCAAATAAAAAAAATGCCTATAAATAAAATTAAAAATAATAAAAGTTCATCTTCTTCTCCGGCCAGGAGTCCGCGGCCCACCAACAACCAAATTCATCTCCACCGCCGCCCCGGCCCAACCCGCTTCCACCCCCACCACCATCTCGCCAGATCTAGCTCCACCTTCCTATCTCTGTCCTTGTCTCTCTCATCCCCCGCCTCTCTAGCTCCGCCACCGCCCTCCCTTTCCAAGTCCCGCCGCCTCGACGAGCCACAACTAGCACACTCCAAATTCGCTATCGCCGCCGCCCCTTCCACCCTCGACGAGAAGACCCAAGGTAATTTTTCTCATAAATTGTCTCATTACAACGATTAACTTTATAAATCTAAAGAAAAATTGAAAGAACTCCCGTCTCCCACCGCATCCCCAGCCATCTCCGCAGTCGTGGTGGCGACATCTTGAAGGCGCAGTTTGCTGAAGGTGTGTGGTGGTGTGGTTGCTTGGAGGAGGGAGAATGAGGGTGAGGGTGGTGACTGGTGAGGGATGGTGGTTCACTGGTGAGGATGACGGGAGTTCACTGGTGTAGAAAGAAGATAAATAAATCATCAGGGTATTGCAAAAATCGAGCAAATTTTTTTTTTTTTTTGAAACTAAATCGAGCAATTTCCTAACCTGTAGAAAGAAATTTTCTTTTTTTGATGATTCCCATGATTCTGAAAAGTAATTTCCTAACATGTAGAAAGAAGTTTTCAAAGCATGATCCCAAAATTTCGAGTGAAAAACAAACATTGAGTTATGGAGATTTTGGAAAGCCACTACATTTTTCTTGTTGCAGCAGAATGATAATTAATAGAGAAATATTTAAAAAAAGAGTAAGGGGTTTTCTTTAATTAATTTATGGGAGTTCTTGTTTTTGTTGTTGGGAGCGAAGAATGGCTGGGGAATGGTGTTCTGCCGCCGCCGCCGGCAACCGTGTTTGTGCCGGAGGTGAACGGTTGGTGGGTTGGCGGTGGGAGACGAGAGTTCTTTTTCTTTTTTGTTTTGATTTTATTTTATATTTTATTTTTAATTTAATATATATACATTACATAGAGTATGATTTATTGGTTATATTTATTTAACGGAAAATCCTAAATAACTTCCCCAACCATTGGTCCAATTTCCTTCAACTCCCCCATTTTTATTCTCTCCCCACTAACTCCCCAACATACTTTATAAATCTCCCTTTACTCCCTATTTTGGCTGAATTTACGAAGATGCCCTTCAAGCTTATTAATTTTCCTCACAAACACTTCTAATTCCTTAATTAAATCAAAACTCATATATATATATTTCTTCCTCACTCCAGAAAGCTCTACTGTGAAGAGATTTATCCATCAAGAATATACAGAAGCAGCATAACAGTAGCCATGGCGAGCATGATCATGGCCTCTTCCAGAGCCCAAATCACCTCCTCCACCCCAAAGCTCAAACCCCAAATCCACCCCAAAACCCAAATCTCTCTCCCCAAAATATCAATGCCCAAATTCCTAAAACCCCACCAGCTCCCCTCCCTCCTCGCCGCTGCCGCCACCTTCACGCTCGCCCAAGCGCCGCCGTCTTTCGCCGTGGAGATAAAAAAAAAGCTGCTCTTTTCGACTTCAACCTCACCCTCCCCATCATCGCCTTGGAATTCCTGTTCCTCATGTTCGCCTTGGACAAGGTCTACTACACCCCGCTCGGGAAATTCATGGATGAGAGAGACGCCGCCATTAGGGATAAGCTGAACAGCGTGAAGGACACCTCCGGCGAGGTGAAGCAGCTCGAGGAGCAGGCGGCGGCGGTGATGAGGGCAGCGAGGGCGGAGATCGCGACGGCGCTGAACAAGATGAAGAAGGAAACGCAGATTGAGGTGGAGGAGAAGCGGGCGGAGGGGAGGAAGAAAGTGGAGGCGGAGCTGCAAGAGGCGTTGGCGAGCTTGGAGACGCAGAGGGACGAGACTGTGAAGGCTCTTGATGCGCAGATTGCTGCTCTTAGTAAGGAGATTGTCAAAAAGGTGCTCCCTGCTTCTTGAAAATAAAAATTCCATCTTTACTGTGTAGCCCTTTTGGATTTGTAGTTAATTGAGGTCAAGAATTGCTGCATAATTGTTGAATGATGGAAATAATAGTGCATTATAGTATCACACGACATACCATTCGTACTAATTCAGTAATTGTATGTATCCTTTGTTGCAATGACACATCTTTCTTCATCTCGTATACACTTGTGAATATGTTCGTACATAAATGGCCGAATGCCGCATCTAATCGGCCAGATCTCGTGTAATTTCTGGAAGACAATCTCGTATAAACTTATGAATAAGTTCGTACATAAATGGCCGAATGCCGCATCTAATCGGTCATATCTCGTATAATTTCTTGAGAAGTTCCGCGTATAAACTTCTATCAACCCCCCGTAAGCCTGAATTACACAACTTTTAGTCGTATAAGTGGTCATTGTTGGTAGAACAAGGTGACATAATTACACTAAATGTAATATAAGATCCCATAATAGCATTTGTGTCTCAATTGCTACATGGCACCACCACATATATGTTACTCTAGTATGTATCACTTGGTGCAATGTCCCAAACGCTTCAATTAATGAATCTCATTTAGTACGGATAGCACATAATAGTGCATTATAGTCACACGGCATACCATTCGTACTAATTCAGTAATTGTACGTATCCTTTGTTGCGATGACACATCTTTCTTCATCTCGTATACACTTGTGAATATGTTCGTACATAAATGGCCGAATGCCGCATCTAATCGGCCATATCTCGTGTAATTTCTGGAAGACAATCTCGTATAAACTTATGAATAAGTTCGTACATAAATGGCCGAATGCCGCATCTAATCGGCCATATCTCGTATAATTTCTTGAGAAGTTCCGCGTATAAACTTCTATCAACCCCCCGTAAACCTGAATTACACAACTTTTAATCGTATAAGTGGTCATTGTTGGTAGAACAAGGTGACATAATTACACTGAATTTAATATAAGATCCCATAATAGCATTTGTGTCTCAATTGCTACATGGCACCACCACATATATGTTACTCTAGTATGTATCACTTGGTGCAATGTCCCAAACGCTTCAATTAATGAATCTCATTTAGTACGTATAACACATAATAGTGCATTATAGTATCACACTTCATACCATTCGTACTAATTCAGTAATTGTACGTATCCTTTGTTGCGATGACACATCTTTCTTCATCTCGTATACACTTGTGGATATGTTCGTACATAAATGGCCGAATGCGCATCTAATCGGCCATATCTCGTGTAATTTCTGGAAGACAATCTCGTATAAACTTATGAATAAATTCGTACATAAATGGCCGATTGCCGCATCTAATCGGCCATATCTCGTATAATTTCTTGAGAAGTTCCGCATATAAATTTCTATCAACCCCCCGTAAGCCTGAATTACACAACTTTTAGTCATATAAGTGGTCATTGTTGGTAGAACAAGGTGACATAATTACATTGCATGTAATATAAGATCCCATAATAGCATTTGTGTCTCAATTGCTACATGGCACCACCACATATATGTTACTCTAGTATGTATCACTTGGTGCAATATCCCAAACGCTTCAATTAATGAATCTCATTTAGTACGTATAGCACATAATAGTGCATTATAGTATCACACGGCATACCATTCGTACTAATTCAGTAATTGTACGTATCCTTTGTTGCGATGACACATCTTTCTTCATCTCGTATACACTTGTGAATATGTTCGTACATAAATGGCCGAATGCCGCATCTAATCGGCCATATCTCGTATAATTTCTTGAGAAGTTCCGCGTATAAACTTCTATCAACCCCCCGTAATCCTGAATTACACAACTTTTAGTCGTATAAGTGGTCATTGTTGGTAGAACAAGGTGACATAATTACACTGCATGTAATATAAGATCCCATAATAGCATTTGTGTCTCGTATAATTTCTGGAAAACAATCTCGTACACACTTATCAATATGTTCGTACATAAATGGCCGAATGCCGCATCTAATTGGCCATATCTCGTATAATTTCTGGAAAACAATCTCGTATACACTTATCAATATGTTGGTACATGCATCTAATTTGCCATATCTCGTATAATTTCTGGAAAACAATCTCGTACACACTTATCAATATGTTCGTACATAAATGGCCGAATGTCACATCTAATTGGCCATATCTCGTATAATTTCTGGAAAACAATCTCGTATACACTTATCAATATGTTGGTACATGCATCTAATTTGCCATATCTCGTAAAACAAACACAAGTCACCACAACAAACACAAGTCACCACAACAAACACAAGTCACCACAACAAACACAAGTCAATACATCAAACACAAGTCACCACAACTGAAAGCCATACTCCACGAATCTCGGGAATTAGAAGCCATAGCCTCAGATTGAGGTGTAAGTAACGTTCTCGCATCTTCTCCTCGGTACCTAACAAGGCTGCCAAACAAAACAATGTAGCAAAATACAACAGGTCAGTTTCATCATTGTAGAAAAATACAACATGTCAGTTTCATCATTGTAGCAAAATACAACATTGTAGCAAAATACAAAGTACCTGAACCCAGTCGATCCCATATGCTCTGTTTCATCATCCCTATCAGTGGCCTTAATATCAACATATGTCAAATTGAACGTTTTATGTAGATCAATCATGTTATAGACATCTTCATCACTCAATAACCTAACTTCATGATCCTTAGCATGAGGCGCAGTGTAGGTCAATCTTAATTCATTCATGTTTACCTCAGGCCAACAACCACATACAATTGTCTTCAAAGTCGTCAAATTAAAGTCGACCCTAATTGAGATTACCTGCATTTTGTGATTATAACGAATACCACCAAGAAGACGCACAGGTGTGCTACATTCACCAACTTCATGTGGGCTACCCATGTCTAATGCCGAAACAGAGGCAACAATTAATTCAGCAAACTGAGCTAAAAAATGTTGAAAGGAAAGAACTAATTCAGAGGCAACAATTAATGCCGAAACAGAGGCAACAATTAATTCAAAAATTGCCTGAGATTAGCAACGAGGGGAGTCAATAACCAGTCCTACGTTTCGTCGGCGAAGGTCGTCGGAGCCGATTACAGTAAATTGCATCGACGGGAACGGCGAGAGAGATGACATCTTCTAAATGTGCAGAGAAATTGCGGGACAGGGTGGTACGCTAGGCAAGATGGAGTCGTCGCCGGAAACCCACCGGTAACGTCTTCAAATCGGCGCCGGCGGTAGAACACTTTCTTCCTCAGCGCTGCACCGATCCCCTTTTCCTTTTTTCCGGTGGTTGATGTTGAAATATACAATAACAATAATAATAGTAATAAAGGTGGGTAATATTATTAATGGTTAATCACTCAATTAAGTTATTAGGGGTTAATCACTCAATTAAGGTCATTAGGGAGCAAATAAAAATTCAAGTTTTGATTTGGGGAGTTAGTAGGAATGGGCTAAAAATGAGGGAGTGAATAAGGATTTTAACAAACCTTGGGGAGATAACAAAGACAATCCCTTTATTTAATTAGAATAAAATCAATATTATATTTATTTTTATATAAAATATTTTATAATAATGCTATGCTTTATTGGAATTTCTTTGTTTTTTTTTTTTTGTATTATTTGTTAACACAATTATTGAGATATTACACAGTCATTCGCCAAGTCATCTACATGTCAGCGAAATTGGCCCGAATTAGTGATACGAGGACCAATTTGGGGATTTTGCATAATTCGGGCCGAAATCGGATCAATTTTACGAAAATTTTAAAATTACAAGACAAAGTTGAAAAAATGAAATCGAAGAGGACTAAAGTCCGAAAAGTTGAAACTTACAGGACGAATCTTGCAATTTTGCCGCTTTGGCTTTGCCATTTCTCACAAAACCAAATGTAATTTACATATTTCACGAGTTATTAATTATCTAATTGAAATATGGTTGTTTTTGTAAAGTCACGAGTGGAACCATAAATGTTGTATTTTCGTTAGTATACTAAGATACAAATTACAACACAATATATATATACAAGAGGACTAGGCAACATTCACAAGAAAGGAAAAAAATTATCTACAAGAAAATAATAAAAAAGAGAATGACGGTTAGTGTGTAATTTGTGCCTTAATTGTCTTAATTTTCCCCCTTGTGATTAACTGAAAATATGCTTAATTTGGTTTAAATATGGCTTTATAGGTCTACTGGAGCTAAAAGTGAGAATTAATGCAAATCTGGACTAAAAGAAGCTGTAAGTGCAGAAAATGAACTGAGCTATGACCTTAAAGCTATGATCATCCCTTAAGCTAAGGGCGACGTAGCAGACACCAAGTCAACAGTGGCGGCTAACTTCCCTTTTTGACGAATTTAGCCACTTGCAGCTGCTCTATTTCAGTTTTGTGAGTCTCAAGGCATTCAATTATCATACTTAGACTTTCTAAAGGAATCTTTGCCTTAAAGTGTGTGCCCAACTTGCAAAACTTGATTTTATAAGCTAGACTTAGAAGCAAGGGAGGACATGGAGACTTTGGGAGCGGAAAGGGGAGGCATATAGCAGCTGCTGCTACTGGAGCAGAGCAAGAACAGGGGTTGAATCCCCTGTTTCGACCAAGAGCAAGATTTCCCCTTCCTTTCCTCTTTTTAATTAAATTACATGGCTAGATTATGAAGTACTTTAATCCATCTTTTGGAGCTTGATTTAGTTGGTTTATTTTCAGTTCTTAGTCAGTTTATTAGCGATATATATTCTATAATATGAACAACAGCTGAACCTCTATTCTAGTTAAGTTATTTCCAATATTTATGAGGTGATTTGTGAGATCTAATCGATATTCTAAAGCTTTAATCTCCTTGGTATATGCATGTATCTTGGTTTCATGATATGGACTTGTCTTAAGATGATTTTCTGATCAAATATTGTCTTAGAACTTATCCTTCTTGACTGCATATATAACTTGATCCGTACATGTTAGATTTGCCAAAGAGTTAAACATCATTGATGGCTTACCTCCATGTTTGCTTGATAGTGGTGAGATGCATGTGTAATAGCTTAAACATTACAAGCTTCTTGAGTTTGTTGGTTAGGGTCGGTGTCCTTTTCGTGCTTTAAACCTGCCATTAAATTAAATCTTGAGATTGTATCGACGAAGTTGTTTATTGGTTAGGGAGTTGGTTAAAGATCGTATCTTAATCACCGAATAAGTTAGAAAGGATGAGGTTGTTAGAGCTTGTTGACACTATAGCCGGCCTGTCAATAGATTTTAAGCTTATTTGTGCATCGATGATCAGATTACAAACATGAATCGGAAGAATAACTTGACTAGAGTCTTATTTCCTACCTACTTTAAATTTATGCTTTGTTGTTAGTTTATTTAATTTCAGTTTGTTATTTAATTTCCAGCACTTTAATTAATTACGTTAACCTCCCCCCTCTACTTTTGTTGCTTGTTTGCTTGGCTATTGGAGATTAACGAAACCATCCAATCTCTATGGGATCGACCCTTCACCATTATACACAATTTATTGTGTTTGGTAGTTTAGGAATATTATTTGGTGGATTCGGCGCCCACCAAATTTCTAGCGTCGTTGCCGGGGATTGGTTCTAATTGGTTTTGTTTTTCTTTTGATAGCTTAGTGTTTCCTTTTGTGCAGAGAAGTCAGTTTAGGGAATCAACATATTGCCATCAATGGCTGCAAGATCTCAAAGTGATGTTTGTGGAATTTGCATTGGTGACCATCCAACGAATGGATGTCGTTTGCTCCTTGGTGGTCCATTTTCTCATTTGCAGCCCATAACCGAGCAATGTGGAGTTTGCACGGGACCTCACAAAATTGAGAAGTGTCCACTACTTGATGAGGAACTTCAGCCCACACTAACGAAGAATGAATTTGACATGAGCTCGAACTCTTGCAATTATGGGTGGAATGATCATCATTTTAATCACACAACAAGTGCATTTCAGCCACTACAACAATATCCATCATCTTCCAATTCAGGTAAATCTCTTGAGGATATGTTTAAAGCATTTATGATTAATAGACAACAATTTCAACATGAGACAAGGAACAATATGCAAGAATTCCAAATGTGCGTTCAAAACTTGAGGAACGAGTTGAGCCAATTAACTTCTTCCGTAGCTGAATTGAAAAGTAAATTCGAACTTGAAGAAGGACAATCCTCACTTCAGAAAGTAGGGGATGAAACAGAACGTATCATAGCAGTCCAGAAAGTTGATGAAGAAACAGAGCAGGACTGTACAACAGACCTGATCATAAGGTATGACCATAACTTAAGGTCAGATGAGGAATCCAGACCTACTGTATAATCTCAACCATTGATCAGCCTAAACCGAACTGCACAGAGGTATGTTGAGTTTCAAAAAGATGAATCAGAGGTTCAAAATGATGAATCAAATTTCCTAACGGAATTTTACAATGTTGAGGTAAACATTCCATTACTTGATGTAATTAAATCTATGCCTCAATATATGAATTCTCTTGAAGAATTGTGTGCAACTAAGGAAAGTATGCCTCGTTATGGGAATGTAAGTATAGGAAAGAATTTCTCTGATATCCTTCAAGGAAAGATACCTCAAGTGAGTAATGTTAAAAATTTATTCACTCTTCCATGTAAAATAGGAACTATTGGAATTGATAGAGCCTTGTGTAATTATAGTTCCTCTATTAATTTGATGCCTTTGTCTATTTGCTCACAATTGCATATTAATTCCATGAGAAAAACAGGCATGATCATTCAGCTCTTTGATGGAACAATTGTTTATCCTAAGGGCATATTGGAAAATATTTTGATTCAAATTGATGGTATGATATCCCGTAGACTTCTTTGTAGTTGATAACTCATTTGATGTTTTGCTTGGACAACCCTTTCTTGATATATCTAAGACAAAAATCAATGAGTCTGATTACACACTCACAATGGAATCTAATAGAAATGTTGTTAAATTCACTATGCTTGATTCTATAAAATATCCTAGTAAGTTGTTTTGTTTAAATATTATGGATTTCATTAGTCCCCTTCCATGTGGTGCATCTTTTGAGTTGGACTATGGTGATAAAGATGTTTTTAGCTCTCACTCTCATTCGCTTTTTAGGAAATTCTGTTTTCTTGAAATTAAGTGGTTATTTTGTCGATCTTTGTTTACTCTAAATGGAAGAGAGCTTCTCTATATACTCATATGTTGTTTTACAATGTAGGGGATTTTGACTATTCAGATGTTGAAGACCTGTTAATATTAAACATACATTATTTAAAGGGATTTTATGCAGGTTTTCCCATGAAAGACGTGAAGGATTTTAATTGAAGACATGTCATGCAACACATTGTCTAGCCTAGGACGTTAAACAAGGGTGCTTTTTGGGAGGCAACCCGAATCTTTTTTATTTACTGTTATTTAGTTCCAGTTTCTCTTTGTTTCTTGACTAAGGACCCCTTTTTGTGTAATTTTCAGATTAATGTAGAAACAGGGTGTTGGAAAACGGGAATCAAAAAGCTGCAGAAATTTAAAAATTTTCCAACAAAAGGATCTTAGACTCGCAATCGTGAATCCAAATTCGTAGAGATTAGAAACTTTCTTTTCA
This sequence comes from Lantana camara, assembly GCA_037501455.1. Taxonomy (NCBI): domain Eukaryota; kingdom Viridiplantae; phylum Streptophyta; class Magnoliopsida; order Lamiales; family Verbenaceae; genus Lantana; species Lantana camara. Next base: position 78,114,477 of record CM074865.1, read on the forward strand.
ATAATCTTTGTTGAAGCGTTTCAAGCCACCCAAGAACGCTCTTCTCGCAGCTTGATCCCCTCTCCTTGGTAAAGCTCGAATCTTTAAAAACTTCTAACTTGAAGCTCTCTAGAGATAGTCCACCAACTTGACTACAATATAACTAGTAAGGATGCTAGTTCTCTAGTTAATGTTTAGGCTTAACTTAGGGTTTATTTGATCTGTGAGAAAGGATGGTGTTCAACACATGAACCAAAAGAATTCATCAATCAGCCCTAAGGGGAGCTCGAGCTCCCCTATAAATAAGAGAGAGACGGCCGATCCTAGTCCTTATGGACTAAGGATTTGGTCCCTCTCTCTTATTACTTGATCATCAAGTAATTTTAAACTTTGACTTTGAATTCTAATTCAAATCAACTTTTAAGAGAGCTAAAATATCCAAACCATTTTGGATAATATTATACTTTATTTATTAATAAATAAATAACTTATTTATGTAATTAATTAATTCACAATTAATTAAATAGATTGATTTCTCCAAATAAGACTTTCATTTTCATTCACAATTAAACCAAAGTCTATTAAATAATTAACACATTAATTATTTAATACATAAATAAATATACACGCACATTGCACACGTGTCCATATAGGACACGTGTCACACACGTGACGTCCCCACATGTGTGCTTCACACGTGTGGAACCTTTTTGGCCCGATTAACTCGTTTAATCATTTTAAAGCCTCAACTCATGTAACCAAGTTGTTGTATGTGACCCTCTAGGTTCTCAATTTAATTAGCAGTGACCCTAATTAATTAATTCACTAATTAATTAATCAGTCCACAGATTAAACGACCATAGTCTAGCAACAGGTGTTTAACCCCTAGCTGAGTTGGAATGTCTCGATTCGATAGAACCTTTAAATCATTGATTCATGTAAGATACAATCCTCCTACTTACTATCTCTCAACCAAGATCTAGGGTAAGGGAATAATCAGAACCCTAATAATCTGGTCTTAAAGCTAAGTGTATTTCATATCCATTTGATCTCAATCCAAGAAACCCTTTTCTTGATGTCTTGATCTACTACCTTGGCCAAGGAGTCCATATGGCATATGAATGACTTACACAATAAGAGATCACCTTGCAAATGCAAGTGTAGGTCCTTTCTTGATTCTCATTTACTTTCATGAGTCACTTATGCAGCCCCAACATAAGCCTTGAATCAGTTGTCTAAGGCGACACCCTTTAAAACTTATACCTAAGACTACAGAGTTAACTCATAAAGTGACATGGAACCTCAAGTCTAAGGATCAATTAATCACATCAATGACTCGTGAGATATTTCCTAATCTGGAAGTTTCCATTTCCTGAAATAGAAACTTCCTTTCCCATTTAGAAATCTTCTCACACGGGGCACCTCAGCGAACTTACTTATGAAAGTAAGCACCCTCATGTATCACGCACGTATCAACTATACACTTTACACCTCCATGAAATAAGGTGGTCCTTCTTAAGGGCGTGATCCCACAAGCAAGCCTTAGAGGAGTCAGGTTGACACTCCCACTGTCTGTAAGACTCATCAACTTAGAGTATTTTACTAATCATGACTTATGTGATATAGGGCTCGTTTCATGAACCATTTCACCTAACTGATAGAGTCCTAAATTCATCAGGATTAGGGGAGTTCTCATACATGCACAGCTAAAGTAAACGCATACCAAACAAGAGCATATAAAGAAGTGTTACCTCAATTCGTTATTTTATTCAAAGATTGTCTGTGATCACAATAAGGAAAAGTACAAAGCGGATATACAATCGGCCTACTAGGGCACTATTCCTAACATAGGGCTCCCAGGACCTAGACCGCAAAGGATGATCATCCCTTAAGCCTCATAAATCCCCCACAGTTTCAATAAATGCATTCAGGGAAGTCCTCATGCCCTTACCTTTTCTTTACTTTTACATTGAGGATAATATGGAATAAGGATGGGGGAGTTATTCTGGTAGTTTATGAATATTTTAGCTGGATCAGTAGAGGATGAAAAACATGTAAGAATGACTGTTTTGCATGTTTGTTTGATTGGTCTTATTTTATTTCTGCCTAATTTGATAGACTAGTTGTTAGTCTTTTTAGCTCTTTTTGCTCAGGTCCTTAGTTCCTTTTGGTGTACTGTTTTTGAGCTGTTTTTGAGGTTTGAATCTGACCATGTGCAACATGTTTTGATTTGAGAATTTTTGAACATGAAAAATAGGTTGAAATAACATGAATTTCCATACCTGATTCTTGGAATTGAACAAACTTGTAGTTTTTGACTCTACTAGAGAATGTTCTTGAATTTGGACTAATGGTTCAAAACTAAAGTTACATGCAATAATTTGGACCTTAATGTGTGAAAAAGTGTTTAATTTTTGAGACTGTCTAAAGCTGAAGATTAATGATGCTGAATGATGATAAGTAATGTTGAATGAGGGTTATGAATAAGGCTTTTAAAGCCATTGCTCTCTGAATAAAGCTGTCACAGCCATTTGCTTGATGCGATCCGATGGTTTCACTCCGATGGTCACCTAAAGGCTGAAAACAAATCATAAATTGAGAAATGGGTGACTATGAGTGATGTATTTTTATGCAGTCTAGGGATAGTCATACATTACCAAAGCGGTATTATGACACCCGAAATAGACAACGTTTTGAATTTTGGTATAAGTGTAATTATTGAACCCTCACTTTATCTTTTCTTTTGTGTGAATTTAGACAGTCCAAAACAAGTACTCTTTGATCACATGATGTAATTGCTATTGGGTAAATGTTCATGCTTAAATGAATTCTAATTCACTAACATTCTCTAGCAAGTCAAATACTTAAAATTTGTCCTTTTTCATTTTGATAGGCTGTGGAGACTTGTTATGATACTCATTTTAGTGTTCAAACTTTCTTATTGATGAACTGTGGGGCTGTAATGGTTAGAGGATAACCTTGCTTGTAGTCTAGTCGCAGTTTGCTTTGAGGGCAAGCAAAGTCTAAGTGTGGGAGGATTTGTTAGTGTGTAATTTGTGCCTTAATTGTCTTAATTTCCCCCCTTGTGATTAACTGAAAATGTGCTTAATTTGGCTTAAATTTGGCTTTATAGGTCTACTGGAGCTAAAATTGAGAATTAATGCAAATCTGGACTAAAAGAAGCTATAAGTGCAGAAAATGAACTGAGCTATGACCTTCAAGCTATGATCATCCCTTAATCTAAGGGCGACGTAGCAGACACCAAGTCCACAGTGGCGGCTAACTTCCCTTTTTGACGAATTGAGCCACTTGCAGCTGCTCTATTTCAGTTTTGTGCTTCTCAAGGCATGCAATTATCATACTTAGACTTTCTAAAGGAATCTTTGCCTTAAAGTGTGTGCTCAACTTGCAAAACTTGATTTTATAAGATAGACTTAGAAGCAAGGGAGGACATGGAGACTTTGGGAGCTGAAAGGGGAGGCACACAGCAGCTGCTGCTGCTGGAGCAGAGCAAGAACAGGGGTTGAATCCCCTATTTCGACCAAGAGCAAGATTCCCCCTTCCTTTCCATTTTTTAGTTGAATTACATAGCTAGATTACGAAGCACTTTATTCCATCTTTTGGAGCTTGATTTAGTTGGTTTATTTTCAGTTCTTAGTCAATTTATTAGCTATATATATTCTGTAATATGAACAACAACTGAACCTCTATTCTAGTTAAGTTATTTCCAAGATTTATGTGGTGACTTGGGAGTTCTAATCGATATTCTAAAGCTTTAATCTCCTTGGTATAGTATCTTGGTTTCGTGATATGGACTTGTCTTGAGATGATTTTCTGATCAAATATTATCTTAGAACTTGTCCTTCTTGACTGCATATATAACTTGATCCGTAATTGTCATGTTAGATGTGCCTAAGAGTTAAACATCATTGATGGCTTACCTCCATGTTTGCTTGATAGTGGTGAGATGCATGTGTAATTTGTGCCTTAATTGTCTTAATTTGCCTCCTTGTGATTAACTGAAAATGTGCTTAATTTGGCTTAAATTTGGCTTTATAGGTCTACTGTAGCTAAAATTGAGAATTAATGCAAATCTAGACTAAAAGAAGCTATAAGTGCAGAAAATGAACTGAGCTATGACCTTCATGTTAGGAATAGCGCCCTAGAAAGCCAATTGTATATCTGCTTTGTGCTTTTCCTTATTGTAATCACAGACAATCTTTGAGTGAAATAACGAATTAAGGCAACGCTTCTTTATATGCTCTTGTTTGGTATGCGATTACTTTATCTGTGCATGTGTAAGAACTCCCCTAATCCTGATGACTTTAGGACTCTACCATTTAGGTGAAATGGTTCATGAAACGAGCCCTATATCACATAAGTCATGATTAGTAAAATACTCCAAGTCGATGAGTCCTACCGACAGTGGGAGTGTCAACCTGACTCCTCTAAGGCTTGCTTGTGGGATCACGCCTTTAAGAAGGACCACCATGTTTCATGGAGGTGCAAAGTGTATAGTTGATACGTGCGTGATACATGAGGGTGCTTACTTTAATAAGTAAGTTCACTGAGGTGCCCCGTGTGAGAACATTCCTAAATGGGAAAGGAAGTTTCTATTTCAGGAAATAGAAACTTCCAGATTAGGAAACATCTCACGAGTCATTGATGTGATTAATTGATCCTTAGACTTGAGGTTCCTTGTCACTTTATGAGTTAACTCTGTAGTCTTAGGTATAAGCTTTAAAGGGTGTCACCATAGACAACTGATTCAAGGCTTATGCTGGGGCTGCACAAGTGATTCATGAAAGTGAATGAGAATCAAGAAAGGACCTACACTTGCATTTGCAAGGTGATCTCTTATTGTGTAAGTCATTCATATGCCATATGGAGTCCTTGGCCAAGGCAGTAGATCAAGACATCAAGAAAAGGGTTTCTTGGATTGAGATCAAATGGATATGAAATGCACTTAGCTTTAAGACCGGATTATTAGGGTTCTGATTATTCCCTTGCCCTAGATCTTGGTTGAGAGATAGTAAGTAGGAGGATTGTATCTCACATTAATCAATGACTTAAAGGTTCTGTCGAATCCGAACATTCCAATTCAGCTAGGGGTTAAACATCTGTTGATAGACTATGGTCGTTTAATCTGTGGACTGATTAATTAATTAGTGAATTAATTAATTAGGGTCACTGCTAATTGAATTGAGAACCTAGAGGGTCACACACAACAACTTGGTTACATGAGTTGAGGCTTTAAAATGATTAAACGAGTTAATCGGGCCAAGAGGGTTCCACACGTGTGAACCACACGTGTGGCTCACGTGAGTGACATGTGTCATTGTGACACGTGTCACACACGTGTATAAATATATGTGTATATTTATGTGTTAAATAATTAATGTGATTAATTATTTAATAGACTTTGGTTTAATTTTGAATTAAAAAGAAAGTCTAATTTTGGAGAAAATAATCTAGTTAATTAATTGTGAATTAATTAATTGGATAAAAATAAGTTATTTATTTTAAATAAATAAAGTATAAAATTATCCAAAAATAGTTTGGATATTTTTAGCTCTCTTAAAGTTGATTTGAATTAGAATTCAAAGTCAAAGTTGGAAAATACTTGATGATCAAGTAATAGGAGAGAGACAAACCAAATCCTTGCCCAACAAGGAAGAGGTTCGGCCGTCCCTCCCCTTTCCTATATATAGGGGAGCTCATGCTCCCCTTTAGAGCTAAGAGAGAATTCTTTTGGTTCATGTGTTGAACAACTTCCTTTCTCCAAGATTAAATAAACCCTAGGTTAAGCCTAAACACTAACTAGAGAACTAGCATCCTTACTAGTTAGATTATGATCAAGTTGGTGGACTATCTCTAGAAACTTCAAGTTAGAAGTTTGAAGATTCGAGCTTTACCAAGGAGAGGGGATCAAGCCGCGAGAAGAGCGTTCTTGGGTGGCTTGAAACGCTTCAAGAAAGAATAAAAGAAAAGTAAGTTTTCTTATCTTTACGAATTTGGATACACGATTGCGAGTATTCGATCCTTTTGTTGGAAAAATTTTAAATTTCCGCTGCTTTTCTGATCCTGTTTTCCAACACTTCAAGCTATGATCACCCTTAATCTGAGGGTGACGTAGCAGACACCAAGTCCACAGTGGAGGCTAACTTCCCTTTTTGACGAATTAAGCCACTTCCAGCAGCTCTATTTCAGTTTTGTGCGTCTCAAGGCAAGCAATTATCATACTTAGACTTTTTAAAGGAATCTTTGCCTTAAAGTGTGTGCTCAACTTGCAAAACTTGATTTTATAAGCTAGACTTAGAAGCAAGGGAGGACATGGAGACTTTGGGAGCTGAAATGGGAGGCACACAGCAGCTGCTGCTGCTGGAGCAGAGCAAGAACAGGGCCTGAATCCCTTGTTTCGGCCAAGAGCAAGATTCCCCCTTCCTTTCCTCTTTTTAGTTAAATTACATGACTAGATTATGAAGCACTTTAATCTATCTTTTGGAGCTTGATTTAGTTGGTTCATTTTCAGTTCTTAGTCAGTTTATTAGCTATATATATTCTGTAATATGAGCAACAGCTGAACCTCTATTCTAGTTAAGTTATTTCCAAGATTTATGTGGTGATTTGTGAGATCTAATCGATATTCTAAAGCTTTAATCTCCATGGTATAATATCTTGGTTTCATGATATGGACTTGTCTTGAGATGATTTTCTGATCAAATATTGTCTTAGAACTTGTCCTTCTTGACTGCATATATAACTTGATCTGTAATTGTCATGTTAGATGTGCCTAAGAGTTAAACATCATTGATGGCTTACCTCCATGTTTGTTGATAGTGGTGAGATGCATGTATAATAGCTTAAACATTCGAAGCTTCTTGAGTTTGTTGGTTAGGGTCGGTATCTTTTTCGTGCTTTAAAGCTGCCATTAAATTAAATCTTGAGATTGTCTCGACGAGGTTGTTTATTGGTTAGGGAGTTGGTTAAAGATCGTATCTTAATCACCGAATAAGTTAGAAAGGACGAGGTTGTCAGAGCTTGTTGACACTATAGCCGGCCTGTCAATAGATTTTAAGCTTATTTGTGCATCGATGATCAGATTACAAACATGAATCGGAAGAATAACTTGACTAGAGTCTTATTTCCTACCTACTTTAAATTTATGCTTTGTTGTTAGTTTATTTAATTTCAGTTTGTTATTTAATTTCCAGCACTTTAATTAATTACGTTAACCTCCCCCCTCTACTTTTGTTGCTTGTTTGCTTGGCTATTGGAGATTAACGAAACCATCCAATCTCTATGGGATCGACCCTTCACCATTATACACAATTTATTGGGTTTGGTAGTTTAGGAATATTATTTGGTGGATTCGGCACCCACCAAATTTCTGGCGCCATTGCCGGAGATTGGTTCTAATTGGTTTTGTTTTTCTTTTGATAACTTAGTGTTTCCTTTTGTGCAAAGAAGTCAGTTTACGGAATCAACATATCGCCATCAATGGCTGTAAGATCTCAAAGTGATGTTTGTGGAATTTGCATTGGTGACCATCCAACGAATGGATATCGTTTGCTCCTTGGTGATCCCTTTCCTCATTTGTAGCCCATAACTGAGCAATGTGGAGTTTGCACGGGACCTCACAAAATTGATAAGTGTCCATTGCTTGATGAGGAACTTCAGCCCACACTAACGAAGAATGAATTTGACATGTCGAACTCTTGCAATTATGGGTGGAATGATCATCATTTTAATCACACAATAAGTGCATTTTAGCCACTACAACAATATCCACCATCTTCCAATTCAGGTACATCTCTTGAGGATATGTTTAAAGCATTTATGATTAATACACACCAATTTCAACAGGAGACAAGGAACAATATGCAAGAATTCCAAATGTGCGTTCAAAACTTGAGGAACAAGTTGAGCCAATTAACTTCTTCCGCACCTGAATTGAAAAGTAAATTAGAACTCGAAGAAGGACAATCCACACTTCAGAAAGCAGGGGCTGAAATAGAACGTATCATAGCAGTCCAGAAAGTTGATGAAGAAACAGAGCAGGACTGTACAACAGACCTGATCATAAGGTATGACCATAACTTAAGGTCAGATAAGGAATCCAGACCTACTGTATAATCTCAACCATTAATCACCGTAAATCCAACTGCACAGAGGTATGTTGAGTTTCAAAAAGATGAATCAGAGGTCCAAAATGATGAATCAAATTTCCTAAAGGAATTTTACAATGTTGAGGTAAACATTCCATTACTTGATGTAATTAAATCTATGCCTCAATATATGAATTCTCTTGAAGAATTGTGTGCAACTAAGGAAAGTATGCCTTGTTATGGGAAGGTAAGTATAGGAAAGAATTTCTCTGATATCCTTCAGGGAAAGATACCTCAAGTGAGTAATGTTAAAAATTTATTCGCTCTTCCATGTAAAATAGGAACTATTGGAATTGATAGAGCCTTGTGTAATTATAGTTCCTCTATTAATTTGATGCCTTTGTCTATTTGCTCACAATTGCATATTAATTCCATGAGAAAAACAGGCATAATCATTCAGCTCTTTGATCGAACAATTGTTTATCCTAAGGGCACATTGGAAAATATTTTGATTCAAATTGATGGTATGATCTTTCTCGTAGACTTCTTTGTAGTTGATAACTCATTTGATGTTTTGCTAGGACAACCCTTTCTTGATATTTCTAAGACAAAAATCAATGAGTCTGATTACACAATCACAATGGAGTTTAAAAGAAATGTTGTTAAATTCACTATGTTTGATTCTATAAAATATCCTAGTGAGTTGTTTTTTTCTTAAAAAATGGATTTCATTAGTCCCCTTCCATGTGGTGCATCTTTTGAGTTGGACTATGATGATAAAGATGTTTTTAGCTCTCACTCTCATTCGCTTTTTAGGAAATTCTGTTTTCTTGAAGCTAAGTGGTTGTTTTGTCGATCCTTGTTTACTCTAAATGGAAGAGAGCTTCTCTATATACTCATATGTTGTTTTACAATGTAGGGGATTTTGACAATTCAGATGATGAAGACCTGTTAATATTAAACATACATAATTTAAAGGGATTTTATGCAGGTTTTCCCATGAAAGAAGTGAAGGATTTTAATTGAAGACATGTCATGCAACCCATTGTCTAGCCTAGGACATTAAACAAGGGTGTTTTTTGGGAGGCAACCCAAATCTTTTTATTTACTGTTATTTAGTTCCAGTTTCTCTATGTTTCTTGACTAAGGAACCCTTATAGTGTAATTTTCAAATTATGACAGAAACAGGGCTACCAGGACCTAGACCGCAAAGGATGGTCATCCCTTAAGCCTCATAAATCCCCCACGGTTTCAATAAATGCATTCAGGGAAGTCCTCATGCCCTTACCTTTTCTTTACTTTTACATTGAGGATCAATGGAGTAAGCATGGGGGAGTTATTCTGGTAGTTTATGAATATTTTAGCTAGAATGGTAGAGGATAAAAAACATGTAAGAATGACTGTTTTGCATGTTTGTTTGATTGGTCTTATTTTATTTCTACCTAATTTGATAGCCTAGTTGTTAGTCTTTTTAGCTCTTTTTGCTCAGGTCCTTAGTTCCTTTTGGTGTGTTTTTGAGCTGTTTTTGAGGTTTGACTTTGACCATGTGCAACATGTTTTGATTTGAGAATTTTTGAACATGAAAAATAGGTTGGAATAACATGAATTTTCATACCTGATTCTTGGAATTTAACAAACTCTTAGTTTTTTACTCTACAAGAGAATGTTTTTGAATTTGGACTAATGGTTCAAAACTAAAGTTGCATGCAATAATTTGGACCTTAATGTGTGAAAAAGTGTGTAATTTTTTGGACTGTCTAAAGCTGAAGATTAATGATGCTGAATGATGATAAGTAATGTTGATTGAGGGTTATGAATAAGGCTTTTAAAGCCATTGCTCTCTGAATAAGGCTGTCACAGCCATTTGCTTGATGCGATCCGCTCGTTTCACTCCGATGCTCACCTAAAGGCTGACTACAAATCATAAATTGAAAAATGGGTGACTATGAGTGATGCATTTTTATGCAGTCTAGGGATAGTCATACATTACCAAAGCGGTATTATGACACTCTAAATAGACAACGTTTTGAATTTTGGTATAAGTGTAATTATTGAACCCTCACTTTATCTTTTGTTTTGTGTGAATTTAGACAGTCCAAAACAAGTACTCTTTGATCACATGATGTAATTGCTATTGGGTAAATGTTCATGCTTAAATGAATTCTAATTCACTAACATTCTCTAGCAAGTCAAATACTTAAAATTTGTCCTTTTTCATTTTGATAGGCTGTGGAGACTTGTTATGATACTCATTTTAGTGTTCAAACTTTCTTATTGATGAACTGTGGGGCTGTAATGGTTAGAGGAAAACCTTGCTCGTAGTCTAGTCGCAGTTTGCTTGAGGGCAAGCAAAGTCTAAGTGTGGGAGGATTTGTTAGTGTGTAATTTGTGCCTTAATTGTCTTAATTTCCCCCCTTGTGATTAACTGAAAATGTGCTTAATTTGGCTTAAATTTGGCTTTATAGGTCTACTGGAGCTAAAATTGAGAATTAATGCAAATCTGGACTAAAAGAAGCAATAAGTGCAGAAAATGAACTGAGCTATGACCTTCAAGCTATGATCATCCCTTAATCTAAGGGCGACGTAGTAGACATCAAGTCCACAGTGGCGGCTAACTTCCCTTTTTGACGAATTGAGCCACTTGCAGCTGCTCTATTTCAGTTTTGTGCGTCTCAAGGCAAGCAATTATGATACTTAGACTTTTTAAAGGAATCTTTGCCTTAAAGTGTGTGCTCAACTTGCAAAACTTGATTTTATAAGATAGACTTAGAAGCAAGGGAGGACATGGAGACTTTGGGAGCTGAAATGGGAGGCACACAGCAGCTGCTGCTGCTGGAGCAGAGCAAGAACAGGGCCTGAATCCCCTGTTTCGACCAAGAGCAAGATTCCCCCTTCCTTTCCTCTTTTTAGTTAAATTACATGGCTAGATTATGATGCACTTTAATCCATCTTTTGGAGCTTGATTTAGTTGGTTCATTTTCAGTTCTTAGTCAGTTTATTAGCTATATATATTCTGTAATACGAACAACAGCAGAACCTCTATTCTAGTTAAGTTATTTCCAAGATTTATGTGGTGATTTGTGAGATCTAATCGATATTCTAAAGCTTTAATCTCCTTGGTATAGTATCTTGGTTTCATGATATGGACTTGTCTTGAGATGATTTTCTGATCAAATATTGTCTTAGAACTTGTCCTTCTCGACTGCATATATAACTTGATCCGTAATTATCAAGTTAGATGTGCCTAAGAGTTAAACATTATTGATGGCTTACCTCCATGTTTGTTTGATAGTGGTGAGATGCATGTGTAATAGCTTAAACATTCGATGCTTCTTGAGTTTGTTGGTTAGGGTCGGTATCCTTTTCGTGCTTTAAAGCTGCCATTAAATTAAATCTTGAGATTGTATCGATGAGGTTGTTTATTGGTTAGGGAGTTGGTTAAAGATCGTATCTTAATCACCGAATAAGTTAGAAAGGACGAGGTTGTCAGAGCTTGTTGACACTATAGCCGTCCTATCAATAGATTTTAAGCTTATTTGTGCCTTGATGATCAGATTACAAACATGAATCGAAAGAATAACTTGACTAGAGTCTTATTTCCTACCTACTTTAAGTTTATGCTTTGTTGTTAGTTTATTTAATTTTAGTTTGTTATTTAATTTTCAGCACTTTAGTTAATTACGTTAACCTCCCCCCTCTACTTTTGTTGCTTATTTGCTTGGCTATTGGAGATTAACGAAACCATCCAATCTCTGTGGGATCGACCCTTCACCACTATATACAATTTATTGTGTTTGGTAGTTTAGGAATATTATTTGGTGGATTCGGCACCCACCAAATTTCTGGCCCCATTGCCGGAGATTGGTGCTAATTGGTTTTGTTTTTCTTTTGATAGCTTAGTGTTTCCTTTTGTGCAAAGAAGTCAGTTTAGGGAATCAACATATTGCCACCAATGGCTGTAAGATCTCAAAGTGATGTTTGTGGAATTTGCATTGGTGACCATCCAACGAATGGATGTCGTTTCCTCCTTGGTGATCCCTCTCCTCATTTGCAGCCCATAACCGAGCAATGTGGAGTTTGCACGGGACCTCACAAAACTGATAAGTGTCCATTGCTTGATGAGGAAATTCAACCCACACTAACGAAGAATGAATTTGACATGTCAAACTTTTGCAATTATGGGTGGAATGATCATCATTTTAATCACACAATAAGTGTATTTTAGCCACTACAACAATATCCATCATCTTCAAATTCAGGTACATCTCTTGAGGATATGTTTAAAGCATTTATGATTAATACACACCAATTTCAACAGGAGACAAGGAACAATATGCAATAATTCCAAATGTGCGTTCAAAACTTGAGGAACAAGTTGACCCAATTAACTTCTTCCGCACTTGAATTGAAAAGTAAATTGGAACTTGAAGAAGGACAATCCACACTTCAGAAAGCAGGGGCGGAAATAGAACGTATCGTAGCAGTCCAGAAAGTTGATGAAGAAACAGAGCAGGACTGTACAACAGACCTGATCATAAGGTATGACCATGACTTAAGGTCAGATAAGAAATCCAAACCTACTGTACAATCTCAACCATTAATCACCGTAAATCCAACTGCACAGAGGTATGTTGAGTTTCAAAAAGATGAATCAGAGGTCCAAAATGATGAATCAAATTTCCTAAAGGCATTTTACAATGTTGAGGTAAACATTCCATTACTTGATGTAATTAAATCTGTGCCTCAATATATGAATTCCCTTGAAGAATTGTGTGCAACTAAGGAAAGTATGCCTTGTTATGGGAAGGTAAGTATAGGAAAGAATTTCTCTGATATCCTTCAGGGAAAGATACCTCAAGTGAGTAATGTTAAAAATTTATTCACTCTTCCATGTAAAATAGGAACTATTGGAATTGATAGAGCGTTGTGTAATTATAGTTCCTCTATTAATTTGATGCCTTTGTCTATTTGCTCACAATTACATATTAATTCCATGAGAAAAACAGGCATGATCATTCAGCTCTTTGATCGAACAACTGTTTATCCTAAGGGCATATTGGAAAATATTTTGATTCAAATTGATGGTATGATCTTTCTCGTAAACTTCTTTGTAGTTGATAACTCATTTGATGTTTTGCTAGGACAACCCTTTCTTGATATTTCTAAGACAAAAATCAATGAGTCTGATTACACAATCACAATGGAGTTTAAAAGAAATGTTGTTAAATTCACTATGTTTGATTCTATAAAATATCCTAGTGAGTTGTTTTTTTCTTAAAATATGGATTTCATTAGTCCCCTTCCATGTGGTGCATCTTTTGAGTTGGACTATGATGATAAAGATATTTTTAGCTCTCACTCTCATTCGCTTTTTAGGAAATTCTGTTTTCTTGAAGCTAAGTGGTTGTTTTGTCGATCCTTGTTTACTCTAAATGGAAGAGAGCTTCTCTATATACTCATATGTTGTTTTACGATGTAGGGGATTTTGACAATTCAGATGATGAAGACCTGTTAATATTAAACATACATTATTTAAAGGGATTTTATGCAGCTTTTCCCATGAAAGAGCTGAAGGATTTTAATTGAAGACATGTCATGCAACCCACTGTCTAGCCTAGGACGTTAAACAAGGGCGCTTTTTGGGAGGCAACCCAAATCTTTTAATTTACTGTTATTTAGTTCCAGTTTCTCTGTGTTTCTTGACTAAGGAACCCTTTTAGTGTAATTTTTAGATTATGGCAGAAACAGGGCTCCCAGGACCTAGACCGCAAAGGATGGCCATACCTTAAGCCTCATAAATCCCCCACGGTTTCAACAAATGCATTCAGGGAAGTCCTCATGCCCTTACCTTTTCTTTACTTTTACATTGAGGATCATATGGAGTAAGCATGGGGGAGTTATTCTAGTAGTTTATGAATATTTTAGCTGGAATGGTAGAGGATGAAAAGCATGTAAGAATGACTGTTTTGCATGTTTGTTTGATTGGTCTTATTTTATTTCTACCTAATTTGATAGCCTAGTTGTTAGTCTTTTTAGCTCTTTTTGCTGAGGTCCTTAGTTCCTTTTGGTGTGTTTTTGAGCTGTTTTTGAGGTTTGACTCTGACCATGTGCAACATGTTTTGATTTGAGAATTTTTGAACTTGAAAAATAGGTTGGAATAACATGAATTTCCATACCTGATTCTTGGAATTGAACAAACTCTTAGTTTTGACTCTACTAGAGAATGTTTTTGAATTTGGACTAATGGTTCAAAACTAAAGTTGCATGCAATAATTTGGACCTTAATGTGTGAAAAAGTGTGTAATTTTTGGGACTGTCTAAAGCTAAAGATTAATGATGCTGAATGATGATAAGTAATGTTGATTGAGGGTTATGAATAAGGCTTTTAAAGCCATTGCTCTCTGAATAAGGCTGTCACAGCCATTTGCTTGATGTGATCCGCTCGTTTCTCTCCGATGCTCACCTAAAGGCTGAATACAAATCATAAATTGAAAAATGGGTGACTATGAGTGATGCATTTTTATGCAGTCTAGGGATAGTCATACATTACCAAAGCGGTATTATGACACTCGAAATAGACAACGTTTTGAATTTTGGTATAAGTGTAATTATTGAACCCTCACTTTATCTTTTGTTTTGTGTGAATTTAGACAGTCCAAAACAAGTACTCTTTGATCACATGATGTAATTGCTATTGGGTAAATGTTCATGCTTAAATGAATTCTAATTCACTAACATTCTCTAGCAAGTCAAATACTTAAAATTTGTCCTTTTTCATTCTGATAGGTTGTGGAGACTTGTTATGATACTCATTTTAGTGTTCAAACTTTCTCATTGATGAACTGTGGGGCTGTAATGGTTAGAGAATAACCTTGCTTGTGGTCTAGTCGCAGTTTGCTTGAGGGCAAGCAAAGTCTAAGTGTGGGAGGATTTGTTGTGTAATTTGTGCCTTAATTGTCTTAATTTTCCCCCTTGTGATTAACTAAAAATATGCTTAATTTGGCTTTGTAGGTCTACTGGAGCTAAAATTGAGAATTAATGCAAATCTGGACTAAAAGAAGCTATAAGTGCAGAAAACAAACTGAGCTATGACCTTCAAGCTATGATCATCGCTTAATCTAAGGGCGACGTAGTAGACACCAAGTCCACAGTGGCGGCTAACTTCCCTTTTTGACGAATTGAGCCACTTGCAGCTGCTCTATTTCAGTTTTGTGCGTCTCAAGGCATGCAATTATCATACTTAGACTTTCTAAAGGAATCTTTGCCTTAAAGTGTGTGCTCCACTTGCAAAACTTGATTTTATAAGCTAGACTTAGAAGCCAGGGAGGACATGGAGACTTTGGGAGCCGAAAGGGGAGGCACACAGCAGCTGCTGCTGTTGGAGCAGAGCAAGAACAGGGCCTGAATCCCCTGTTTCGACCCAGAGCAAGATTCCTCCTTCCTTTCCTCTTTTTAGTTGAATTACATGGCTAGATTATGAAGCACTTTAGTCCATCTTTTGGAGCTTGATTTAGTTGGTTTATTTTCAGTTCTTAGTCAGTTTATTAGCTATATATATTTTGTAATATGAACAACAGCTGAACCTCTATTCTAGTTAAGTTATTTCCTCACTCACAATGGTGTTTAATAGAAATGTTGTTAAATTCACTTTGCTTGATTCCATATAATATCCTAGTGAGTTGTTTTGTTTAAATAATATGGATTTCATTAGTCCCCTTCCATGTGGTCCATCTTTTGAGTTGGACTATGATGATAAAGATGTTTTTAGCTCTCACTCTCATTTACTTTTTAGAAAATTCTGTTTTCTTGAAGCTAAGTGGTTGTTTTGTCGATTCTTGTTTACTCTAAATGGAAGAGAGCTTCTTTAAATACTCATATGTTGTTTTACAATGTAGGGGATTTTGACTATTCAGATGATGAAGACCTGTTAATATTAAACATACATTACTCAAAAAGGATTTTATGCAGGTTTTCCCATGAAAGACGTGAAGGATTTTAATTGAAGACATGTCATGCAACACATTGTCTAGCCTAGGAAGTTAAACAAGGGCGCTTTTTGGGTGGCAACCCAAATCTTTTTATTTACTGTTATTTAGTTCCAGTTTCTCTGTGTTTCTTGACTAAGCAACCCTTTTTGTGTAATTTTCAGATTATGGCAGAAAGAGGGCTCCCAGGACCTAGACCGCAAAGGATGGTCATCCCTTAAGCCTCATAAATCCCCCACGGTTTCAATAAATGCATTCAGGGAAGTCCTCATGCCCTTGCCTTTTCTTTACTTTTACATTGAGGATCATATGGAATAAGCATGGGGGAGTTATTCTGGTAGTTTATGAATATTTTAGCTGGATTAGTAGAGGATGAAAATCATGTAAGAATGACTGTTTTGCATGTTTGTTTGATTGGTCTTATTTTATTTCTACCTAATTTGATAGCTTAGTTGTTAGTCTTTTTAGCTCTTTTTACTCAGGTCCTTAGTTCCTTTTGGTGTGTTTTTGAGTTGTTTTTGAGGTTTGACTCTGACCATGTGCAACATGTTTTGATTTGAGAATTTTTGAACATGAAAAATAGGTTGGAATAACATGAATTTCCATACCTGGTTCTTGGAATTGAACAAACTTGTAGTTTTTGACTCTACTAGAGAATGTTCTTGAATTTGGACTAATGGTTGAAAACTAAAGTTGCATGCAATAATTTGGACCTTAATGTGTGAAAAAGTGTGTAATTTTTGGGACTGTCTAAAGCTGAAGATTAATGATGCTGAATGATGATAAGTAATGTTGATTGAGGATTATGAATAAAGCTTTTAAAGCCATTGCTCTCTGAATAAGGCTGTCACAACCATTTGCTTGATGCGATCCGCTCGTTTCACTCCGATGCTCACCTAAAGACTGAATACAAATCATAAATTGAAAAATGGGTGACTATGAGTGATGCATTTTTATGCAGTCTGGGGATAGTCATACATTACCAAAGCGGTATTATGACACCTGAAATAGACAACGTTTTGAATTTTGCTATAAGTGTAATTATTGAACCCTCACTTTATCTTTTGTTTTGTGTGAATTTAGACAATCCAAAACAAGTACTCTTTGATCATATGATGTAGTTGCTATTGGGTAAATGTTCATGCTTAAATGAATTCTAATTCACTAATATTCTCTAGCAAGTCAAATACTTAAAATTTTTCCTTTTTCATTCTGATAGTCTGTGGAGACTTGTTATGATACTCATTCTAGTGTTCAAACTTTCTCATTGATGAACTGTGGGGCTGTAATGGTTAGAGGATAAGCTTGCTTGTAGTCTAGTTGCAGTTTGCTTGAGGGCAAGTAAAGTCTAAGTGTGGGAGGATTTGTTAGTGTGTAATTTGTACCTTAATTGTCTTAATTTCCCCCCTTGTGATTAACTGAAAACATGCTTAATTTGGCTTAAATTTGGCTTTATAGGTCTACTAGAGCTAAAATGGAGAATTAATGCAAATCTGAACTAAAAGAAGCTATAAGTGCAGAAAATGAACTGAGCTATGACCTTCAAGCTATGATATGTTGAGATTAGTGCCCTGAAAATTCAATTTGTTGAATTAATGAAACTGAATTTATAGCGAGTTGTGAGTATTTCATATATTGATAATTAATGACGTGTGGTGGTGTTCTTATATGAAATGCGTTTCATAGGAAAAGACTTTGAATACCGAAATCACGTGTCATTAAAGTTCTAGTCGGTAAGATAAGAATATGTTCTTATCAAGACTATAACGTGGTTGTATAAGATGATTAGTCTTTCGTCATAGGGAACGGTAATTCCAATTATAACACGTTGATGATTTTCAATAGGATTGGAAACATCGAACTGGACCACTGAGATTATTCATTTTATACTGCTATCTAAAATGAATAAAATCTCAGGAACCATTGCACTCTTAATCCTGATAATATTTCGGCTTTAGGCATGTAGTGTTAGTCACTATAACATACTCGAAGTGAGGTCTCGGTAACGGGTGGCCAAAATACTTTGTATGTTCGGTGATTACATGAAACGCATTAAAGAGTTATATTGATCGAGGAATATGTGGCCTTGCTGGAAGGTAAGAGATATCCTTGAAATAGATTTGCAAAAGTTCGAATTAAGACTTTGGCCAAAGCACTTCGTGTGATACATCACTGAAGTTGTATGATGAATGTGTTTCACATACAGAGAATTTGAACATAAGACGAATCAATAAATTTCAAATTAGAGATGAAAAATAAATGATAGTAGTTGCAATTTATTTTTCATGGATATCTACACGGAGGAGTGAAATGCGAAATTATTCTAGACCGAGGAATTCGTGAATAATTTAATTAATTTTAGAGTGCAATAATATTTATTTAGTGGAATCAAATATTGTTAGACGGTAATTAATTATTATCATGAGATGATAATATATTAATCCGTTTGTAGCTAAAATTAATTAGTCCTGCAGGTCCCTCTGCAAGCCCCAAATTGAAAACCCGAAGAGAAAATATTAAAAGGAAAAAGAGAAATGAATTTTCAAAGTGTTTGAAAATAAGCCAAGGGATTTATTTTAAGAAAATAAATCAAAGTTCCAAAGAGTTGGAATTTCCAGGAATTTTATTTTGGAGAAAATAAAATTTAAAACTAAAAAAAAAAAAAAATTGACGTGGCATTTTGCTGATGTGGCAGCAGACGTGGCACGCCACGTCAGCAAGTGGGGCCCAGGTGACGCTGACTGGGTGCCACGTGGCGCACCGCGTGTGTGACTGAAATCGCACCACGTCATCGCATGTGGACGTCCCATATTGGTTCTGGGCCGGGCCGATCAACGGGTTGGATAACCCGGTCAAACGGATCAGAAAACCGGGTTAACGGGTCGGTTCTTGGGTAGGGTCGGGCAGGGTCCAATCCCGGGTCGGACCGGACCCGGACACGTGGCCGAGTCAGAAGTGGCCACGTGAGCCGGGAACCCTAGGCCGCGTGAGGGCGCATCCGGTGGCCTACCGGCGCGTGCTCGGCGGCACTGGATTCGTGGCGACGAAACCTTGAACGTGGTTACCTCGGTTTTCATGTCCAAGTTAGCTACGCAAGTGGGATGTGAAATTACTATTTTACCCTCGGTTTTTCCCCTATAAATAGGGGTCTTGGCCCTTCATTTTTCATTCACAAGTTTGGGAGAGGTTTTGGCAGAACTTTCGGCTTTAAAACCATATCCCTTTTCTCCTAGTTAATTCTGATTTATTTTGGAATTAATTTTAATTAGGTGTTTGTATAAAACACCTAATTTCGGGAGATTAAACCCTAAAAAGGGTTTTCTAGTTTAAAGTTTATTTTATCTAAGTATTTAGAGAAATACTTTCGGAGCCCACACTCCGAGGGTTTCTCTTGGGTTATTGCAGGGAAGCTTTGCCGGTTTCACGAGGAGATCAGGTATCGGGTTCTCAGGAGGTGAATTCGGGAGCTGAAAAAATACCGTTAGATAGTCATGTTTGCAGTACGGTAATATTTTTCAGTTATTTTATTTTAAGCATAATAAATTATGTTTTCTTAAGTGTTAATTGCATGTTAGATATTTATCTGCTTAAGTGATTTAAAATTTATCATCAATTGCATGTATATACTTGAGTAGATCCGGCTAGTCTTCCGCCTTGGTATTAAAATGTTTTAGAAACATTTTAATACTTGTATTATAATAAAAATTTTAAAATGTGGTCCCGGACTGCTACTATTCTGGGTCCACCTCCCAGCATGATCATCCCTTAATCTGAGGGCGACGTAGCAGACACCAAGTCAACAATGGCGGCTAACTTCCCTTTTTGACGAATTGAGCCACTTGCAGCTGCTCTATTTCAGTTTTGTGCGTCTCAAGGCATGCAATTATCATACTTAGACTTTCTCAAGGAATCTTTGCCTTAAAGTGTGTGCCCAACTTGCAAAACTTGATTTTATAAGCTAGACTTAGAAGCGAGGGAGGACATGGAGACTTTGGGAGCTGAAAGGGGAGGAACACAGCAGCTGCTGCTGCTGGAGCAGAGCAAGAACAGGGGCTGAATCCCCTGTTTCAACCAAGAGCAGGATTCCCCCTTTCTTTCCTCTTTTTAGGTGAATTACATGGCTAGATTATGAAGTACTTTAACCCATCTTTTGGAGCTTGATTTAGTTGGTTTATTTCAGTTCTTAGTCAGTTTATTAGCTATATATATTCTGTAATATGAACAACAGCTGAACCTCTATTCTAGTTAAGTTATTTCCAAGATTTATATGGTGATTTGTGAGATCTAATCAATATTCTAAAGCTTTAATCAACTTGGTATATGCATGTATCTTAGTTTCATGATATGGACTTGTCTTGAGATGATTTTCTGATCAAATATTGTCTTAGAACTTGTCCTTCTTGACTGCATATATAACTTGATTCATAATTGTCATGTTAGATGTGCCTAAGAGTTAAACATCATTGATGGCTTACCTCCATGTTTGCTTGATAGTGGTGAGATGCATGTATAATAGATTAAACATTCCAAGCTTCTTGAGTTTGTTGGTTAGGGTCGGTGTCCTTTTCGTGCTTTAAGCTGCCATTAAATTAAATCTTGAGTTCGTATCGATGAGGTTGTTTATTGGTTAGGGAGTTGGTTAAAGATCGTATCTTAATCACCGAATAAGTTAGAAAGGACGAGGTTGTCAGAGCTTGTTGACACTATAGCCGGCCTATCAACAGAACTTAAGCTTATTTGTGCATCGATGATCAGATTACAAACATGAATCGAAAGAATAACTTGACTCGAGTCTTATTTCCTACCTACTTTAAGTTTATGCTTTGTTGTAGTTAATTTAATTTTAGTTTGTTATTTAATTTTCCAGCACTTTAGTTAATTACGTTAACCTCTCCCCTCTACTTTTGTTGCTTGTTTGCTTGGCTATTGGAGATTAACGAAACCATCCAATCTCTGTGGGATCGACCCTTCACCACTATATGCAATTCATTGTGTTTGGTAGTTTAGGAATATTATTTGGTGGATTCGGAACCCACCAATGACTACAAGGGGATTTGAATTAATCCCAACTTTCATAAATTATTTAATCTAATCTTTTAACATCCCGGTAGACTGAAGATAGGGGCAATACGAGTTGAAACTTGACATGATGAAACTCGTGTTACTGTTGGCTATGGAGGTTAATTTAGTAAGGAGGTTTATTAGAAACCAACAATATGAAAATTATGAATTTCATTTCTGAAGAATTGTCTTTGCAACAACAGAGAACAAACATATATACAAGCCGAGGACCAATAATTAGCCGACACATGTCACTGCCACCAGCTGTCACTTAACTAACTAACCGTCTAATAACTGGTACAAGAACTAAGCTATGCTCTGTTTCCTGCTAACCAAGTTAAGGAATTACAGCAATCACAAAATATAAAACCCCCCTTTCAAGGTGGATGGTAAATGTTCTTCAATGCCATCTTGACCATTAATGCCTTGAGAATAGGGGCTGGCAACGCCTTGGTGAACATGTCAGAGAGCTGATGCATCGAACGAATAGGTAAGAGCTTGAGAAACCCTGTTGACACTTTACCTCGCACAAAATGGCAGTCAACCTCAATATGCTTGGTTCTCTCATGGAAGAGTGGATTCTCAGCTAGATGCACAGCTGCAAGATTGTCACAAAACATGGTAAATGATCCTATGCAAGGGACTTGAAAATCTTTGAGCAACTGTAATAGCCACACCAATTCGCTGGTAGCAACAGCTAAAGCTCTGTACTCAGCTGAGGATCTGGAAACGATTGATTGTTTCTTCAATTTCCATGATATCAACGCTGGACCCAAAAGGATACAAAATCCAAAAGTGGAACACCTTGTGTCTTGGCATGAAGCCCAATCAGCATCCACAAAGGCAGTGACTTTGAAATCATTACAAGGGAAGAAGATGCCCTGACCAAGAGTTCCTTTCAGGTACTTTAACAGATGATGAACAACATCCAAATGAAGATTCGTTGGTTTGGAAACAAATTGACTAAGCTTGTTCACTGTGAAGCATATATCAGGGT
Organism: Lantana camara; assembly: GCA_037501455.1. Lineage (NCBI taxonomy): Eukaryota > Viridiplantae > Streptophyta > Magnoliopsida > Lamiales > Verbenaceae > Lantana > Lantana camara. The sequence continues at coordinate 78,136,607 of CM074865.1, forward strand.
GAGATAACGTGAGATACAATAGCTTGCCAATAAGCTTTCTGTAATTTGCAACATCCTCCAATTCAACTCCATCAATAGTATTTAACTTGTTGTTTGGATCCATTGGTGTGTTCAATGGTTTTTCTCCAAGAAAACCTGTTTCCTCCAACAGTTGAAGAGTGTACTTCATTTAACAAAGAACTATACCATACTTGGAGCGTGCAATTTCAAGACCCAAAAAATACTTCAAAGGGCCAAGATCTTTCAACTGAAACTGAGTATGTAGAAAATGCTTGAGGTTTCATTGCTCTTTTTACTAAAGGTTTATGTTGATGAAATCTACTCCAGAACCTTTAGTAAAAAGAGAATAGTCTGCCTTGGATTGACTGAAACCCTAGTGAATCAAAGCACTGGAAAATTTGGCATACCATTGCCTAGAGGCCTACCTTAGCCCATATATTGGTTTATTCAGCCTACAAACCAGCTTAGCAGATGTGGCTGCTGCAGTAGAATCTGGTAAGACATATCCTTGAGGTAGATCCATGTATACTTCTTCAAAAAGATCACCATTCAAGAATGCATTATTCACATCCAATTGAGCAACATCCCATTGGTTGGCCCTAGCCAGAGCTAATAGAGTTTTGACAGTGGCTAACTTAGAAATAGGAGAGTAAGTATCCTTGAAATCAATCCCTTCAAGATGACTATAACCCTTTGCTACCAATCTGGACTTGTGCCTCTCTAAAGTACCATCTGAATGAAATTTGGTCCTATAGACCCACTTACAACCGATGGCATGATGTCCAGCTGGATGTTGTGGTTTAGATTCACTAAGTTAAAACCAATCGTGCAAGTGTACACTTAATATACATGTAGCACAATAGGATCGTACCCACTGGGAAAGGAAATCAATCACTACTCAATATCTATTTCTAATCTAAAGACCGAGCGAATTCAAGTTGTTATTTCTATCTACTAGAATAAAATTAAAGTAATTAACTCTAAGAAAACACAAATAACACACTTGAACACGGATTAAACTCAGTAGACTAAATAGGCAGGGGAAGCAATGACTTATGCATTTATGATTCAATACAATACTTGTTTGACAAATGCAATTCTACAACCTAGTCACTTATATATGAATTATCCTCTCTCAAGGTATAACCATGTTTTAATTAAGCTCAACGTTGCTCTTGCAATCATCAATGTATTAATTAAACCAACAAGACTAAGACTAGTGCAATTCCTATTCTAACGACTTGGCATGGAATAAGATTTACTGTTGTATAGACCAGAACCAAATCTCTTTGCATTCATACAATCTACTAGTTATGAAAACCTTCTCAATTACTATTAACCTCTCGATTCTCAAGTAATTCTAGATTATGTTAAGGGTGATCAGGTCTTCACAATTCAATTCAAACCAATTTTCATACTAAGAATTAGCACAAGTCATTCAAGCATCATATCAAATACATATCAGACATTCATCATCACTCCTCTAGCCTTAGGGGTTTAGCTACTCATAATTAAAGCAAAACTCATAACACTAAAGTAAATTGCATTAAAGGAATTCATGTTTATCAAATCAAGACAAAGTCTCAAAAACAAACTCATAAACACTCAGTAAAAATCTAGAAAAATGAATCTAGCATAATACTAATTAAACTTAAACTCAAAGGAATTAGTTTGATAATTAAAGCAGTAAATAAACAGAAAACCGAAATTGTTAAAGAACTCGATCCTTTCGTCTTCTCGAAATTGTTTGAACAACTCTTCAAAACTCCAGAACTTCTCTTCTCAGGTTAGGTCAGGAACGGAAGAAGAACTCACTAAAAAAGACTCCAAAACACACATAAATAGCAACCGTAAATTTTATCTCGCCGCCCTAGGTAATGGGCGTTACCTATCTATGTGCAATTATGTTAATGCCCGTTACTGCCATGAAATCGCAATAACGCTTTTATAAGTGGTAACGGGTGTTACACTACAAGAAATCCTGCATATTTCGAAGGAAAATTCCGAGGGAAAGCTTCCGTCGGAATGCCGCCGGAAAATCCGAGGGAATTCTGATGGAATTCCGACGGGTTACGATTTTTTTTTAAAAATAAAAATTAAATAATTCCGACGGGATTTTCCTCGGAAACCCATCGGTTTGTGTAAAATAGAAAATTTTAAAATAAATCCGACGGGTTTCCTAGGGAAATCCCGTCGGATTGTTTAAAATATAAAATATAAAAATAGAAATTAAATATATTTGATGGGATTTCCCTCGGAATCCCGTCGGTTTTTTAATGTAAAATTTAAAAATTATCAGAAAAGTCTTTCGACCATCGGTTTTTGTTAAATATTAAATTTAATATAGAAACTAAAATAAATTTTAAATAATATAATTTTCAATTTAATAAAAAAATAAAATTAAAAATTACAGAAAAAATACATATAATCGAAATTAAATTATTTCGGAATTTATAAAATATAAATTTATAAATAATGCTAAATAATTCTGACGGGATTTCGAGGGAAATCCCGTCGGAATTTATAAAATATAAATTTATAAATACTGTTTAATAATTCCGACGGGATTTCCCTCGGAATCCTGTCGGAATTTATGATATATAAATTTACAATGTATTCAAAAATGTGGGGTGAATGGGAATCAAACCCAGGAGCCCCTGGAACCTAGGACCGCCTTGTGCCAGTCGTGCTAAGTTATTTGTTAGTTGAAAGTTAAATGTTTTATTAATAACCTATTTCCAGACAAGTAATACTCAGACTACTTTAGGGCAAAATTTCATTTCTCCCCCCAGATTCAGTTGAATTTTTCTGTCCAAATTCAGTCGCCTCCGCCAGCTCCGGTCATCCTTGCTCTCGCCTCCACCAGCCTCCGGCCTTTGCCAACCGGTCGTCACATGCCGGTTGTCATCTGCCAATTAATGGGAATTTAATTTTTGTTTAAGTTTTTCGTCTCGAAAATCCGAATGTTGGTTTGCGAAGATTGAGATTATCGATTTAAGGGTAGATTTTGTGATAAAGTTGTACTGGGGAGAAGCCAGAGAGAAGCTTCTTGAAGCTGTTGAAGATTTGAAGCTGGTTCTTAGAGGTACATTCCTGGGATAATCTACGCCCTTTACGCTATTGTCTTCATCGAAAATCACTACAAAAAAACTACCGAATTTTGACGGGCAAATTCCGACGAGATTTTCGAAAATCCCGTCAGTTTTCCGTTGGAAAAGCTAATTTCCGACGAAAAACCAACGGGATGGCACCTGTTGGAAAATACATGGTCGGAATTGGGTCCCGACGGGTCCGTTCCGTCAGTTTTCCGTTGGAAATATATTTCCAACGGAGTTCCGACGGGCAAATAATTTTTTCCAACAAAATAATTTCCAACGGAAAACCAACGACCAACTTCCATCGGTTTTCCGTCGGAATTTTTTTCCAACGGAAAACCAACGGACAACGGAGCAAAAATAATTTAATTTTTAAGTTAACCGACGGAATTCTCCGTCGGTATGCCGTCGGAAATTGAATAAAAATAAATAAATTAAAAAAATAAAAAACTCGTTTGTGAGACCGGAACCACCCCAAAAACGAGCCACACCAACACCTCGGATGAGCCACGAGCCAAGCTTGAGCCAACCGAGCCAACCAATGTGAGAAGTTAATTCTCGTGATAATTGCGTACATAGGGATTCGAACTCGGGTCTCGAAGGAAGAATGATACTCCCTTACCAACTTGGACAACTTACTTCTTATTAATATTATGTCTTTAAATATATTTATACACTTATTTGAATTAATTATTTAAATACTTTTTGTTATTAATTTAAAATATAAAATTATAAATATATGATTATTTTAATTAAATATAATCAAATTTATTAAGATATTATATAAAAATTGCTAGCTTATATACTTTTGTGTTTTAATTATAATGTATATACTTAAAATTATATCCAATTTTATTGTAGATGAACAAATAAACTTTATATTATTAATTTAATTTACTATTTTGAAAATAACATAAATTTAATTTCAAAGATAAATAGTTAAATTAATTAATATTATAATGTTTCTTTTCTCAACAAATCATATGGCAACACGTGGCGTATTGTATGATATTATCTCTTTCAAAATAAAAATATAAAGAGATAAATATTCATGTGATATTATTGATGAGGCCAGAATACGCTCGGATCAGCACTATACACGTGTCACGATCTGAAGGATTCATCGGTCTAACGCTCGCGGTAATGGGCTCGTGGGTCCAACCCGGCCCATTCCCTATACCTCTTCTCCGAGCAACACTTACGTGCCTCGGCCCAAGTCACGAGCATGGGATCCCCCAACGGTCCCCTAGAACGCTCGCATCACCGACCCCGAGGATGCTCTACGTCAAGGTTTCCTTCCTTCCATACCAGGGATACCCTCAGTAATCGCACTCATGTGTCATCGGCTCTGACGCTCGGACACCCATCACCAGTGGGTCCCCCCCGTTAGGGGCCCCCTCGAGCGTAACCAACGCTCGGGTTGGTACTCCAAGGTGTCCTTCTTCGAGGATCGGTCCCTGTAGCGTGGACTGTCCCTTCCAAGAGAACTTCCAGAGTACGGGAAGCATGGTTAGATACCTGTACGCTCGCCGCTCACTAACCACCTCTGACACAGTGGAGGCGCGCACCTTGTACCTGACCTGCTGCAGGCTTTTCAGAGCCATCACTTTCACGCCATCTCAGGCCACCACGTGTCTAGGGCTACACTGATTTTGGGACCACTTAGTCACTATTACTAAAATACCCCAACCCTCAACGTATAAATAAGGGAATTTCACTCACCTTCCCTAAGCACTCCTGCATCATCTTCTACACAAACACATAGCTGGGCATCTTCTCCATTGCTGCATAATCCAAGCTTTGCATACTTCACCATTTACACACCCTCACTGCACTTTCTTTCCTGGTGTTATCCTAGCTGGAAGAACCCACGCACAATCGGAAACCCAGTTCCTGAGGCTCTAAGCCTGTGATGGTCTTTCCCTTCTCAAACAAATCTTGAAAGTGTTTGGTTGCACACTAGGAATCCATTTCCTGCACCATCATTTTTGGCACCGTCTGTAGGAAACCATCATCTTCATCTTCATTTTCATCAGTTTCTTCCTCTTTAAGCTAGTTGAGATACAACACCTTCAGTAGAAAGTATGGTGACTGCAACCAAGTCTGGTATATTGGACAACAGAGGTGCTCTACCACCTCTCAATGAGGAAAACTTGGAGAGCCACACACCCGCCTGAGGTACGACCCCGCTTGTTATCGGGAACGGAACCGGTGGCCAGGAAACAATAGCTAGAGCTCTCCCCGCCGGAGGAGATGGGGCAGAAGGGTTTGGTTCTATTCCTCCTCCTGCGAAGCTTGTTCCTGCCACCCCTGCCACTAATCCCGCCGCTTACTCCATGGCGATGCCGCCACCAGGGTTCACATATGTGCAACCCACCATGATGCCCGGAATGATACCGGGCACGGTGCCCATGATCCAGCCCTACCAGGTGGGCACGTTACAGCTTCCGGTCTCCATGCCCAAGAAAATCCAAGGAGTGGAGATGCCACAAATGACCCGGCAGCAACTCCAGGTGCTCTACACTCAGTGCGAGGCGCAGGCCGTACAAAACTCCTGGAGCCACTTTACTTCCGCTTACTTCCCCCAAGCGGGGGGCTCACGGGTAGCCCCTCCCCTTTGAGGTCTCCCGGTCCATCCCCTCATGATGGCTCAGAATGTTCTAGGGGCCCAGCCACCTCCACCACCTCCAGTGCAAGGAAAAGATGCCCCCCCCCGAGGGCAGATCAGGAGCCGCGACCAGGGGAGAAAGAGAAGGCTCCTCCTGCGAGGGGAGATGTTGAAGAAGAGGTCCAATCTAGGGCCACTGGAAAGACGAACAGGAGGGAAGGAGACGACCCTCATCTGGCTGCTGACCAAAACCAACTTGAAGGATTGCAGCAGATAGTGGAGCAGCTCTCTCGAGCGCAGTCCCAAGTCCCCCTTACTGGGGATGAGAGGTCCAAGGTCAGAGATGCTCGCAATCCACGCGACCGTATCCTTCGTTATTGGATGGAGGAGGACTACGATTAGCATGACCGCGATGGTAGGAACCACAGGCCTCTGACAGGCGGTTCGCTCCTCATTGACTAAATCCTGATGGCCCGAGTAGGGATGGGCAAAATACCCACATCCGTCAACCGCTATGACGGAACCACCGATCCCGGCGAGCATCTAGATCATTTCGTGCATCTGATGCACCTCTACGAGCACTCCGGCCATTATTGGACAACGATCTTTGTCACTTCCCTCGTGGGAATGGCACAAAAGTGGTACAAGAAACTGCACCCTCATTCCATCCGAGGGTATGAAGACTTGACCAATGCTTTCATGATCCACTATAGTTCTTTGAAAACGCCAGCGCCCGCTGCTACGGCTCTGTATAGCCTGGTACAAGGACCTAACGAGACGCTCAGGTCCTTCATGGGCAAGTTCAATGAGGAGATCTTGCTGGTGGAAAAGCCCTCAATGGACTTCTTGAGGCACGTACTCTTTGGAGCAATCAACATGAAAAATTATGTTAGCAAGGAGTTTGTGGAAGAGGTAGCAAAGAAAAAGCCCCGCTCGTTGATGGAGATCAGGGATATAGCTGATTCTTTTTTCACCCTTGAAGATATGTACATCGCGAGGGATTAGAAACTTGCAAATGCCCCTCAAGCCAGCAGAGGCACAGAATACAGGGGAGAGCTTAAGAATCATCCCCGAAGCCCAGTGTCCGCTCGAAGAAATTCTCCGCCTCCTCACAGATACGAGTGCATCGCCCTCAACCGTCCCATCGCTGAAGTTTATTCCATGGTAGACAAAAAGTTATTCAAAAGGCCGCCTAAAATGAGGGAAACCAAAGCTCAAAAGCGCTCAAGCAAGTACTGTGCCTTCCACAAGCAAAAGGGGCATGACAAAAAAGAGTGCCGCCAACTCGAGAGAGAGATCCAGAGGCTTATAGCCGGGGGGCACCTCAAAGAATTTGTGAAGGTGCTACAGAGGTATGACGAACACTGCTCCAAGCTTGCGAGAGTTAGAGGAAGGAGCCGCTCGTGCTCCAAGAGCCCACGCTACCACCACCCAGAAACTAGCAAGCGCGGCAAGCAGAAGGCCGCCGACTTCAAAAACCAACCCTTCGCCGTCATTAACATGATCATCGACGGGACCTCGGGTGGTGACTCTAACGCTTTCCGCCGTCGTCATGGCTACAGCTATGATTAGAGGTCTTCAAGACCCAAGCCGGTGTACTCGCTGGAAGGATCCTCGCGCTCGAAGGAGGATAATGTGGTAGGATTTACTAAAAAGGATTTAGAGCATATTATAACACCACATAGGGTCGATGAAACCTCTGACTGCCCCATGGTGGTTAGCTTAGACGTTCACAACCACATTGTAAAGAGAGTTTTGATTGATAGTGGAAGCTCAGTAAACATTCTTCCCTACTCAAGGTTCCAAAAAATGAATATAACAAACATTCCCCTAGAACCCCTCAAAACAACCCTCGTTGGCTTTGGGGGTTCCGAGATCGTCCCTCGACGATAAATTCGCTTGGCCACCTCATTTGGTCGCGCCCCACAGCGAAAAACTTTGAGCGTTCTTTATGCAGTTGTTGAGGTAGATCTCCTGTACCACATCATTATCGGGCGGCCGGCCCTCGTCGATTTCAAAGCGGTTATTTCAACATATCATCAGAAGGTCAAATTTCCCACTCCCGATGGGACGGGTGAGGTTCTGTGCAACATCAAGGAGGCATGGGAATATTATATCCTGTCCCTGATGAGTCACAAGCCAAGGCAAGAAATCCAAGTAGGATCCACGAAGAAATTTGTGGATTTTCCCAAATTAGACGAAGATGGTCCTGAGCGTAAGAGGGCAAAACTTTACAAAAAGAAGAATAGAAAGAGGGAAGCGGACAGATCCAAAGATGGCCAAGCTGGCCCACTCGGACCAGTTGAGGGATCTTCCTCGGAGGGCGAGGATCATAAACCCTCGGTGCAAGCCAGCGATGGGTAATAAGAGAATTTTCTGACCATCGAACTGGAGCCCGGAAACCCTGACAAAACCACCCAGATAGGTTCCAACCACGACGGTCCCTCTCAGATCATGATGATTGAATTTTTACAAGAGAATGTGGACGTCTTTGCTTGGAAAGCCTCCGATCTAACTGGGATAGATCCGAGCGTCATTGTCCACAGGCTCAACGTGGATCCAGCCAACAAACCCATCTAGTAAAAGAAGAGGGACGTTCATGGATATAGAAGGCAAGTCATAGAAGATGAGGTGAATAAACTTCTTGAGGCTCAATACATCGAGGAGATCCTTTACCCGGAATGGCTCTGCGATGTTGTCCTCGTGACCAAGAGTACAATTAAATGGCGCATGTGCAATGACTTTACATATCTCAACAAGGCGTGCCCCAAAGACCCGTACCTTTTATCAAGGATCGACCAACTAGTACATTCCATGGCAGGATGCGAGCTCATGAGCATGATGGATGCTTTCCAAGGGTATTATCAAATCTTCATGGCACCTAAGGATCGTCCAAAAATTTCCTTCGTGGTTCATGTGGGGATCTACTGTTTCAAAGTTATGCCGTTAGGACTCAAAAATGCAGGAGCGACATATCAACCCCTCGTCAACAGAATGTTCGAGCACGAAATTGTAAGGTCCATGGAAGTATATGTGGATGACATGATTGTCAAAAGTGAGCGCTAACATTCCCATCTAGAGGATCTCAAGCGAGCGTTCAGCATCCTGCGGCAGTATAGTATGAAATTGAATCCTTCAAAATACACATTTAGCGTTCGAGGAGGGAAGTTTTTAGGGTATGTTGTTAGCCAAAGGGGCATCGAGGCCAATCCGGAGAAAATCAAAGCGATCTTGGACATTCCCTCCCCTCGGAATGTCAGGGAGGTTCAGGTACTGGTGGGCAAAATAATTTCCTTGAACAGGTTCTATCACGCTCAGCAGACAGAAACTTGCCCTTCTTCAAAATCCTGCGCAACGCTCGCAACTTTACCTGGACCGAGGAGTGTGAGAAAGCCTTGCAAGAAATAAAACAGTACCTCTCATGCGCACCTTTACTAACGAAGCTAGTCCCTGAAGAGCGCTTGTTTGTCTACCTCTCTGTTTCATCAGAGGCCACGAGCGCTGTTTTGGTCGCGGTCTGCGAGCGTAAACATTTGCCTGTGTACTACCTGAGCAAAACCTTGTAGGGGGCTATGAAGAGATACATGGAGATAGAGAAATTTGCCTTTGCGCTCGTTAATGCTTCCAGAAGGTTAAGGCCATATTTTCAGGCCCACTCCATCACGGTGCTTAAAGACCAACCCCTCAAACAGGTACTCTCGAAACCGGACGTCTCAGGGAGGTTAATCAAGTGGTCAATTGAGCTTAGCCAATTTGACATCAGCTTCGAGCCTTGCACAACAATACAGGCTTAGGCCGTGGCAGATCTGCTCGTTGAGTGCTTCGGCCTGGATATCACACCCCCAGTAGAAGATGGGATATGGCTTTTGCACACAGATGGCTCCTCGACCTCACGCGGGGGGGGGGGGGGGGGGGGGGGGGGAACCGGGGTGACCCTCAGGGATCCTCATGGGAATGATGTGGACTACGCAATCAAATTAGTGTTTTAGGTCACCAACAATGAAGCAGAATATGAGGCCCTCATCCAAGGGCTTAGGATCGCCCTTAGGAATGGGGTGGCTCGGGTCACTGCTTATTTTGACTCCCAGCTGATTGGAAGTCAAATTGATGGCGCTTATGAGGCTCAAGAAACCACCATGGTGTAGTACCTAGCAAAGGCCAAGGAGATTATATCTAAGTTTAAGGAATTCCACTTGCTGCAGGTCCCACGAGCAGAAAATGAGTGTGCAGATGCCCTTTCGAAATTTGCATCAGCTCTGGAAGGGTCTTGCGAGCGTCACGTCACGTTCCTTAGAACAGAAGAACCATTGATCAACGATGGGAAACCCTCATGCTAAGTGAGCATGATAGATTCGGCCGAGCCTTGTTGGCTTGATGACATCGTCAGATTCCTAAAAGATGGTACCTGCCCAAGTGACAAAGTAGAAGCACGGAAGGTCAAATGCAAAGCCCCCTGATTCTCGTTAGACAGCGAGGGTAGGCTCTTCAAGAGGTCTTTCCTAGGCCCACCATTAAGGTGCCAAAGACCCTCGCAAGCCAAAGAAATGTTGGAACATGTGCATGGTGGAAGTTGTGGGAACCATTCCGGCGGTCGAATTCTGGCCAAGAAGGTATTGAGGAGTGGATTTTATTGGCCCTCGGTGTTGCAGGATGCCATCAGTTACTCTAAGAAATGTCCTAAATGTCAATTTCATTCCAACACCCCTCAACTGCCGGCCGCTCAAATGATCCCTATTGATGTATCATGGCCCTTTGACCAATGGGCCATCGATAAAGTGGGACCCCTGCCAATGGCGGTCGGACAAAAGAAGTTCGTGATCCTCGCTGTGGATTACTTCACCAAGTGGGCTGAAGCTGAAGCGGTCGCAAAAATAACGTTCAAAGTTGTCAGAGACTTCATTTGGAAAAACATCATTTGCAGATATGGTATCCCGAGGGTACTCATCTCAGACAACGGCTCCCAGTTCATTGTAGCTGACACACGAGAATGGTGCTACGAATTAGGCATCGAGCAACGCTTCACTTTCGTGCGCCATCCGCAGGCTAACGGTCAAGCAGAGGTAACCAACAGGACCATACTCCAGCATCTGAAAATAATGCTCGAAAGTAAAAAGGGAGAATGGGCATAAGAGCTTCAAGGAGCCCTCTGGGAGTACCGTACTACCCCATGAGCGGCAATCGGGAAAACCCCTTACTCTCTCGTTTACGGCTCCGAGGCCATGATACCTGCGGAAATTGCTCAGGAATCCACACGCGTCGCTTATTTTGAGCCTGCACTCAACGAAGATAATCAGATATTTGAGCTAGACGTACTTTATGAAAGAAAAAACACTACTTCGGCTGGTATTCATAAATACAAAGCGACGGTCGCCCATCAGTACAACATACGTGTCAGAGAGAGGACCTTCCAGCTGGGGGATCTGGTCCTCAAAAAAGTGGAAGTGTCCAAACACGTGGGTAGTGTGAGACTCAAATATGACGACATTTGATGCTCGGCTATGCAATAACATGTTATGGAATGCTTGAAACGTAATAACATGTCCAAATATGATCATGAATGCCATAGAATTCAATTAAACACATAATTCACCAAGTTTCGTTCAATATACGATAAAATCGTATTCATTCACGTTCATAGCTTCCATAACTTTCATTCTTACATTCATATAATTCTTGAGGTCTTGTATCAATCACACTACATAATTTTATAAAGTTACGTTGCATACAATTCACGGATACGAACAATAAACGTAATACAAGCAATAAAAGAGTTTCCCCAAAGCTGCCAATTCAAATGACACGGCCGTGTTGCATTTTCAAAGGATTTGGACATGGCCGTGTCCGAATTTTGGAAAACAAAATTCTTAAGTCGAGAGCTTAACACGGCCGTGTTGAGTTTTCAAAGCATTTGGACACGGCCGTGTCCGATTTTTGGAAATTATTTTACGCAAGTCGAACGTCCAACACGGCCGTGTCCATTTTCTGTCCAAAGCTAACACGGTCGTGTCAGCTCGTCATCTTGAAAGACAAAACAGAGCAGAAGCTTTGTTTTGACGAAGGAAAAGCTTGCAAAACAGAGCAGCAACAAGGAAGCCCTTATATACCATTTATACATTGATTCAACCCCTAAAATTCATATATAACATGTAACCCAAGCTAAAACATAGGAATTCATGCTCAAAGTTGGCAAAATCATCATCAATTCTCATGATCTTCAAACATGGAGCTTCAAGCTCCTTCAATGGCAACTCATGCTATACTTAACCAATATAAAATTCAAGCATACAAAAATGATAAGGAAGCTTCAAGCAACAATTTCAATGCATCAAATCTCACTTTAATCCATTGAAATTCATAGAACCAAGAATTCATATCATTTTGTCCATATTCAAGCTTTTCTTCATAACTCATGATTCTCCAACCCATACCACCATATAATCGGAAGTGAATAGAGAGGAGAATGAGGAGAAAACAATACACATCTTACCTTAGAAGAAGATTGGAGGAAAGTTGATCTTGAGCTCAATTGATAGATGATTAAAAGAAGGGTTTTCTTGGAGCTTCTCTTGCTTCTTGGAGAGCTGATAATGATCGATGAAAAATAGAAGCATAAGGAAGGAATGAGAAGCTACCTCTAATATCTAGAATCATTCGGGTAGGAGCCAGGTCGATCCAAGTCCGATTCGTTGAGAAAATGGTTCAAAACAAGTTATAATGTCGAGGCTATGGAAAGGCTCATCGTCGGAGGTCCGATTAATATCGAAAAGGTATAAAGTCAAGCTTAAAGAATAGGTATCATCGAAACAAGTTCAACGCCGAAGACGGATCTCGATTTCGAGGTCCGGAGCTCAAGATATCGCGAAAACCGTTTAGGGTTGCCTATTATACAAATAGGTCCCTAAACTTTCAAATAAGTTGCAATCAAGCCCACGGCACGCACATATAACACGAAAGATTTCAATTAACACCAAATTCAGGAAATTCACATTCTCAGAATTCCGTTCATATATTCATAGCTCACATTGACATTCATATGAAATTTAAACAATTAAAGTTCAAAGCATAACAAATTTAATCAATTAATCGAAATATAATTCACATAAGTAAATTAGATACGCACGTAATACTTACCTACACGTGTGAAAACACGTGGCGTTACAACCTCTCCCCCTTAAAGAGAATCCGTCCTCGGATTTATTACTCGTTCGGAAACAATTTGAGATAGAACTTTCTTATTTTCTCTTCTGTTTCCCACGTGGCTTCCTCCGTCTTATCACTTCGCCACAATACTTTTACTAAGGGAAATCGTCTGTTCCAAAGTTCTTGAAATTTTCGATCCAGAATCTTAACTGGTTTCTGAACAAAAGTAAGATTCGGTTCAAGTTCCACTTCTTCAACCGGTACCACCACTGAATCATCGGGGTAGTACTTCCCAAGTTGTGATACATGGAAAACATTATGAATACCCATTAAACTTGGAGGTAAATCCAATCTGTAGGCTGTATCCCCGATTCTTTCGAGAATTTCATACGGCCCCAGATACTGTGGATTCAACTTTCCTCCCTTTCCAATTCTGGTGAATCCTTTACGAGGCGAAGCTTTCAGAAATACTCTATCCCCAACTTCGAATTCAAGATCTTTCCTTCGATTATCTGCATAACTTTTCTGTCGATCTTGAGCTGCTTTCATCCGTTGCTGAATAATTTGAACCTTTTCGATAGCATTCTGAATAGATTTAGAAGGTTTCTCTTTTTTTTCACCTCTTTTCACACCTTCTTGCTTGGTCCAATTCCATTCTTCCAAATCGAAAAACAACGGGGATCAACACTTCCTCCCGTAGAGAAACTCATACGACGCCATTTCCATCGAAGCTTGATAACTGTTATTGTAGGCAAACTCAATCAGTGGTAACTGTTCAGTCCATGAATTTGAAAAGTCCAATGCACAGGCCCTTAACATATCTTCAAGATACCTAATTAATCTCTCGGATTGCCCATCAGTCTGGGGATGAAAAGCTATACTGAAATGAAGTTTAGTCCCCAGACACTTCTGTAATTCTTGCCAAAACTTGGAAGTGAATCTCGGATCCCGATCTGAGACAATACTAACAGGCACTCCATGTAATCGAACAATCTCATCACAATACCTCTTAGCCAACTTACCTATCTTATCAGACATCCGAATAGCGAGAAAATGCGCTGATTTGGTCAATCTGTCTACAATTACCCAAATTCCATCGAATCCGCCTTTCACTCTGGGTAAACCCGATACAAAATCCATTGCTATCTGTTCCCATTTCCATTCTGGAATAGGCAATGGTTGTAACAGTCCTGACGGCTTCTGATGTTCAGCTTTCACTAACTGACAGGTCAAACACTGTTTCACATAATTCACCACATCCCTCTTCAGCCCGTTCCACCAATAATACTGTTTCAAATCCCGATACATCTTGTTCCCACCAAGATGCACTGAATAAGCAGTTTTATGAGCTTCATCCAAAATAACCCTTCTCAACTCCGTTGAAACTACCACTCTATTCTTGAACCGGAAGATTCCCGTATCATCAAATCCAAACGGACATTCAGGGTCCGATCGAGTCTTTTCTACCAACTTCTGAATCTCAGTATCAGTCCTTTGTGCTTCAAATATCCATTGTCTCAATCCTGGCTGTACTAAGATATTACCAATACGAGCCTTTATCTTAACTAACTCCATTGGTTGCTCCACATCTACCTTTAAGTTAGATACACTAGCTTTCCTGCTCAATGCATCCGCGACCACGTAAGCCTTACCTAGATGATACTTAATCACGCAATCATAATCCTCGAGAGTTTCCATCCACCGTGGCTGTCTCCTATTCAAATCTTTCTGTGAGAACAAATACTGAAGGCTTTTATGGTCGGTAAAAATCTCAAAGGAGGTTCCATAAAGATAATGTCTCCACTTCCCTAAAGCAAAAATCACCGCTGCAAGTTCAAGGTCGTGAGTGGGATAATTCTTCACATGCTCTTTCAATTTCCTAGAGGCATAAGCAATTACTCTCCCATTCTACATTAAAACACAACCCAAACCTTCATGGGAAGCATCGGTGTACACCACAAACCCTTCAATACCTTCCGGAAGTGCTAATGAGGTGCAGAAGTTAGCTTATTCTTCAAAAGCTGAAAACTAGCTTCACACTTCTCATCCCATTTAAACTGAACCTCTTTCTTGGTTAATCGAGTTAATGGAGTTGCAATCTTAGAGAAGTCTTTAACAAATCTTCGATAATAACCGGCTAACCCCAAGAAACTTCGAATCTCGGAGACATTCTTAAGACTCTGCCACTGAGAAACTACCTCTACTTTCGAAGGATCTACTTCCAATCCTTTGCTCGAAATAATGTGACCCAAGAAACTCACCCTGTCAATCCAGAACTCACATTTACTGAACTTGGCATAAAGCTGGTTATCTCTTAAAGTCTCCAACACCAGCGTAAGATGACGAGCATGATCTTCTTCGGACCTAGAATATACCAAAATATCATCAATAAAGATCACAACAAAATTATCAAGATAGGGTCAAAAAATCCGATGCATCATATCCATAAAAGCTGTTGGCACATTGGTCAACCCAAATGGCATCACCACGAATTCATAATGTCCATACCTGGTATTAAATCCCGTCTTAGGAATATCTTCCTCCTTAATCTTTAACTGATAATATCCCTGCCTTAAATCAAGTTTAGAATACACCCTTGATCCTTGTAACATATCAAATAAATCCTCTATATGAGGCAAAGGATATTTATTCTTTACTGTCATCCAATTTAACTCCCGGTAATCGATACACATTCTCAAGGTTCCATCCTTCTTCTTAACAATTAGAACCGGCGCGCCCCACGGTGATGAACTCGATCGAATATACCCGTTCTTAAGAAGATCTTCTAATTGAACTTTTAACTCCTGTAACTCTGCCGGTGCCATTAGGTAAGGAGTCTTAGAATAAGGTTCAGACCCCAGATATAAATCTATTACAAACTCAATCTCTCTATCCGGAGGTAGAGAACCCAAAACTTCTGGGAACACCTCAAGATATTCCCTCACCACTTCTGTCTCTTCAAGTTTCGTCTGATCTTTCGGCTTATTCAAAATATAAGCAATATATCCTTTTGCTCCGTTCCTTACCAACTTATGAGCTTCAGTGAATGATAAAAGAGGTGCAGTCTTTGATTCTTTCTCCACTGTTACTTCTTCTCCCAGTTTAACCGTCTTGGTAAAACAATCAACCGAAACGTGATATCGAAATAACCAATCCATTCCCAAAGTAACCCTATATCTGTTCATCGGCATTACCACCAAATCTGCTTGATAATCCCGTTCTTCAAATCCAATCACACAATCTTGGACCACCTGATCCGTCTCAAGACTTCCATCCAAAGGCGAACTCACCACATAACAAGCATTTAAACACGTAACAGGCAAACACAAAATATCAACTAATTTACAAGAAATAAAGGAATGAGTAGCTCCAGGGTCAAATAATGCATGTATGTTCGTGTTATGGATGCATATCGTACCTTCCACTATAGCATTAGGATTAGCTTCCACATCCAGCTCTTCACCCGTAAGGGCATATGCACGAGCTGGGATCATTGGCCTCGGAGCTCCCGGTTGATATCCTGGAGTTTTATCTGGATAAGTGTTAGCCATGTGTGTTGCATTCCCACATATCAAACACTGTCCCAACCTCTTCCTACAAGTGTTGTATGTGTGAGTAGGGCCTCCACAATATAAACATAGTGGCCTATCATGTCGTGGATCGGAAGAAGCTGGAGGTACTTGTGGTTTTGGCGGTGCAGCTCCCGCAGCTCGAAACTTCTTATTCTGTCCTTGAAATGGCTGAGAGAGGGATACCATAGGTCTTTTTCCTTTTCCAAATCCGGAACCTTGCCCTATTTGCATTCGAGGAATGGGATCCTTTTTCTTGTATTCCTCTTCTTGTGTTAAAGCCCTTTGCACGGTCTAGGCAAAAGATTTAAAATTGTGCCCTGCGTGCCCATGCCGAAGATCCTGTCTCAACCCAGCAATAAACTTCTTCGCCTTCCTCTTTTCATCCCTTGTGATATGGGGTGTATAATTTCCAAGCCTATTGAAAAGAGAAAGATATTGAGTCACGGTCCGAGTTCCTTTCTTTAAATCCATGAATTCTTGTTCTTTTCTTTCTCGAATGACCTCAGGCACGAAAGCTTCTCTGAATTCTCTTACAAAAACTTCCCAATTAACTGCCTCCCCTTCCACTTCAAGCCTTTCTCGAGTGCGTTCCCACCAATCATAGGCTTCTCCGTCCAGCTGGAAAATAGCGAACTGAGCCTTCTCTTGAGATGTAAATTGTTTGACACTGAAAATCCTCTCAATTCTAGTCAACCATCCTTCTGATACTGCATCGTCAACAGAACCCGAAAATCTTGGAGGATTGTAGCTCAGGAATAGCCCATGATGATCTCTCGGGTTATTAGGAGGGGGAGCTTGCTGCTCAACTGGAGGGTGTACAGGAGGGTCCTGAGCCCTTCTGTGTTCAACATATTTATACACGGCTTCCATAAAGTGCTCCATATTCATAGGCGGTTGTGGTGGATTAAGGGATCGATCTCTATGATGGTGATGACCCGGGGATCTTTCCCGATGTCTTCTTGGAGGCATCCTGTCCAATCAAACACTAACATGCATGCCAGATTTAGTCCATGCGTGACAATGCAATGAATTCAATCAATTACAAAATCACGAACCCAAACACACTATCACGTGAAAATGCAATTACTTCAACTTATCAAATAGTTCTTAAAGTTGCACGACCTAATTGACTCAACACGACACTAGAGCCCTAGTTTTGCAACCCTGGGCTCTGATACCACTCAAGGATGTAACGCCCGAGCGCGAGACGTCACATCCCCCGCACCATGACCCGACCCGTATATGAAATGAATTTCCATACACGTGCCAAATCATAGTGAACGGGGACATACACACTCGCTAAGCCAGGCGAGACTAACCTATAAATTAAACCCCAACAACAACAAGGTAACAAAACAGCGGAAGCAATAATTCATATTCCATATATTGAGCTATATGCTCTAAGTACCAAAATTTAATATTCAAGTAGGATCAATACAGATACCACATACATGTACGCTCTCAATTCATATACACTATCCAAAAAAATCATAAAGTATAAACATATGCGTGTAATACAATAGAAATGCTAGACACTATGCAAGACTTCCCCAGACTTGTATCCCGCCTAGTATCCCTTCCTGCAAAAGAACTGAAACAACTCCGGGTTCAGTCTTAGACAGACTGGTGGGTATAAAATAGGCATAATATCATTATAAGGTAGTATTAAAACACATACATGCAAGCTATAATACCAAATGAGGTTTTTAGAACATTTACCCAAGTGGGAGAAATCAAGAAATCATCACGTGGGATTATAACGCTTGATTTCATTAGGTCATTTGTGGCCCGGCGAGGGGGCGTGCATTTTCTCCAACCAACACCTCGTGTAATCCATTTATCACTCATTCATTCGTTCGTTCATACATTACATTCTTTCGTGCACATACATTCGACCATTCATTCGATCATTCATATACTCCTTCTTCCTCCGATTAGGGAACGGGTTTGCAAGGCCCGAACCCTCATTCATTGGTGCTAGAGGGGTACATGAATCCCCAAAAGCTCGGTTCCCCTTCTTTCACTAATCTCCTAGTGAAGTCTAGGTTACCGTAATTGATGGAACTAGTATATATGGATCCCCGTCAGCCCAAGCTTCCCCGATTCACCAAATACACTAAGTCCCAGGCCCCCATACGTTGTGAACATTCATTTCTCGCCAAAACTTTTGGTAAGATATTCAAATTAAAGGCTTTACATTAAAAACATTAACTCGTTGAAAACTCGATATATATATTCATATAGTTTTGGCCAAAATCTTGCACATTCGGTGTTTTGGGTCATATCATTTCACTAATAGAAAAAAACCCACTGGTAGACAAAAGGACCTGGAAAAACCTCACTGCCTGGCCTCGTCTCCTACTGGATCAATATCTGTGTGACAAAGGTAGTGTGAAACTCAAATATGACCACATTTGACGCTCGGCTATGCAATAACATGCTATGGAATGCTTGAAACGTAATAACATGTCCAAATATGATCATGAATGCCATAGAATTCAATTAAACAAATAATTCACCAAGTTTCGTTCAATATACGATAAAATCGTATTCATTCATGTTCATAGCTTCCATAACTTTCATTCTTACATTCATATAATTCTTGAGGTCTTATATCAATCACACTACATAACTTTATAAAGTTACGTTGCATATAATTCACGGATACAAACAATAAACGTAATACAAGCAATAAAAGAGTTTCCCCAAAGCTGCCAATTCAAATGACACTGCCGTGTTGCATTTTTAAAGGATTTGGACACGGCCGTGTCCGAATTTTAGAAAATAAAATTCTTAAGTCGAGAGCTTGACAAGGCCGTGTTGAGTTTTCAAAGCATTTGGACACGGCAGTGTCCGATTTTTGGAAATTATTTTACGTAAGTCGAACGTCCAACATGGCCGTGTCAGCTCGTCGTCTTGAAAGAGAAAACAGAGCAGAACGAAGGAAAAGCTTGCAAAACAGGGCAGCAACAAGGAAGCCCTTATATACCATTTATACATTGATTCAACCCCTAAAATTCATATATAACATGTAACCCAAGCTAAAACATAGGAATTCATGCTCAAAGTTGGCAAAATCATCATCAATTCTCATGTTCTTCAAACATGGAGCTTCAAGCTCCTACAATGGCAACTCATGCTATACTTAACCAATATAAAATTCAAGCATACAAAAATGATAAGGAAGCTTCAAGCAACAATTTCCATGCATCAAATCTCACTTTAATCCATTGAAATTCATAGAACCAAGAATTCTTATCATTTTGTCCATATTCAAGCTTTTCTTCATAACTCATGATTCTCCAACCCATACCACCATATAATAGGAAGGGAATAGAGAGGAGAATGAGGAGAAAACAATACACATCTTACCTTAGAAGAAGATTGGAGGAAAGTTGATCTTGAGCTCAATTGATAGATGATCAAAAGAAGGGTTTTCTTGGAGCTTCTCTTGCTTCTTGGAGAGCTGATAATGATCGATGAAAATGGAAGCATAAGGAAGGAATGAGAAGCTACCTCTAATATCTAGAATCATTCGGGTAGGAGCTGGGTCGATCCAAGTCCGATTCGTTAAGAAAATGGTTCAAAACAAGTTATAATGTCGAGGCTATGGAAAGGTTCGTCGTCGGAGGTTCGATTAATATCGAAAAGGTATAAAGTCAAGTTTAAAGAATAGGTATCATCGAAACAAGTTCAACGCCGAAGATGGATCTCGATTTCGAGGTCCGGAGGTCAAGATATCGCGAAAACCGTTCAGGGTTGCCTATTATACAAATAGGTCCCTAAACTTTCAAAAAGTGGCAATTAAGCCCAAGCTCAATTTTCAATTGAGCCCACAACTTTCAAATAAGTTGCAATCAAGCCCACGGCATGCACATATAACACGAAAGATTTCAATTAACACCAAATTCAGGAAATTCACATTCTCACAATTTCGTTCATATATTCATACCTCACATTGACATTCATATGAAATTTAAACAATTAAAGTTCAAAGCATGACAAATTTAATCAATTAATCGAAATATAATTCACATGAGTAAATTAGATGCGTACGTAATACTTACCCGCACGTGTGAAAACACGGGGCGTTACAATGTAATCTTAGACGGTTCTACGTGTAGTTGCAATCCTTGTAATTTCCCACTAGGGGCACACTGTATCTCCTTTTGACAGAAATACAAGAATATCAGTGAGTATTTTCCAAATTCTTATTCATAATTTACTTGTTTTAATTAATGATTCGAATTATCAATTATATCAATGCCTACTCCGTGTCGAGCATCCTCCTCATTGAACGGCTTGATGGCTACCCGGTCCAGGCTTATAAATGAGCGGACCTTCTCTAAGTCAACATCCGGGGTATCGTGGACCCCGTACGACGAACATCTTGACGTTCATAAGCGCACCGACCCTTAAATGGGCGAGTCCTAATAGGGGTTGTTATATGCTTAATTACACCAACTAGATGTTGATTGCTCTAGTTCGCGGTCGGAAACCCCTCAAAGACCCTCATTTCATAGGGGAATGCGTATGCCCGTGGATTATAGACACCTAGCCAATCCCCTCGCGGATTCCTAAGTCCAAAGTTCACACCACGGCTACGCTCGCCATTGTCTAACACTTAGCAAATTCTATGGATGATTTCTAAGTCCACTTTAGATTATTGGAACACTCAAAACAGTTGTATACATTCCATGTTTAAGGCCGACACTTAGCGTATTCCTTGGTGGATTCCTAAGTTCAAGCTTGGGGCCTTATATTGGAATATGGCCAGGGTACCCTCATAAGGAACACCCTCGCGCACATACAATCCCATCACCAACATTCAGATAGCGAAAGGAACAAATAGACAACGCTCAAAATTCACCATTGAAAGAGATCAAACTTCGTTGAAATGGGATCAAAAGTGCATTATCAGAAGTACAAGAATCAGATACACAAGTTCAAATGTTCATAATGGTAATGGAAATAAGCAGACAGAACTTTGAAAAAGCAGAAAGGGAACATCAATGAGCTTCACTCTCGGGTTCCGGGGGAGCAGTAGACAGAGGAACAGGAGCCAGGACATTAGCGTCAGAAGCTTGGGCGTTGCTGGGACCGGAGCCATCTTGAGCGTCCATGGTGGCGCCTTCCTCTTCAATCGCCAGAGGCTCGAGGTCAATAGGGTTGGCCTCCATGTACTCGTTTTGGAGAATAACGACCAAATCATTGTACTCCGGCTCTGTGAGATCATCATTTGGATCGCTAGGGGCCACTGGCTCGAAGTTCTCATCAAGATCCATCCTTAACCATTCGTCAGTGTGTGTAGATGGGGGCACTACACCAAGCTTGATCAGCTAGCCCACGGACTTCCAGAAGAAGCGGCGACCGTTGTCTAGGCAGTGCAAGTTTGCTGCAAAAGTGAACGCTTTAAAGCGTACGAACTTGACTACAGCATCCCAGCATTCCAGGCTCTCCATTTGCCCACGCAAGTTAGCAAGCTCTTTTCTAGCAACCTCAAGCTGCTGATTACACTCGGCTAGATGCTTCTTCAATTCCTCATTGTCAGTCCTCAGCTGGTTGCGCTCCGCTTTTAACTTTTTATGGCGGCCATCCAGCTTCTGATAAGCATCCTCTTGATTTTTCAGCACCCTCTTTACCCCCTCATGTTCAAGTTTGAGCGCCGTGAGCTCTGCCAAAACGCTATTGTAATCTTCTTGCAGCTGACCGGGATCAAAAATGTACAGCAACCTCTTGTACTTGGCCTTATGCTCGGAATAGACCTTCTCCCGCTTGTGCGAATTTTTCAACCGGGGGAGTACCACCTAAAAGCCAATAGAAATTGGAGTTATTAGAGAGATTGATTCGAGGATAGAAGCTCTCTGAGAAAACCGAAACACTTACTGTGATGAGGGCATAGCAGGCGTCGTCTGCCACCTGGGTAGCCTCCTGCTCGTTCAACTTAGCATGGTCCCCTGAGAATTGCAAATCAGTCACAACCCCCGTGACCAAATTTCGGGTAGCCGAGCATCGCCTCAATAGCACAGGACCCTCTTGTCTTGGGTGCTTGTACCGAGAGTCACCGTTGCAGTCATCCTTCCAAAAATCCTCATCCTCAAAGGATGAGGTATCGCTGCCCTCACCAAGCTGGCCCATCATCACCTCTTTCCCCTTTCCAGTGATGGGAATAGCGTCCGGCATCGTTTTCCTCTTCCCAGAGTGCTCGGCCCGCACTGCCTCAAAAATTTGGACGGCGGAGCCCGAGCGTTTGCTGTTGGATGCGTGCGAGCCTGCGGGAGCGGGCGCCGCGAGAGCAACGGGGGAGGTGAGGACTTGGACATCTTCGAGGGTCAGGTCCTCTATGTGGCCGTCCCCTCGGCCGCCCGCTCCACGCCCTGGCCCTCGCCTGAGGTGGCGCCCTCGGGGAGCATTTGGTGCTTGTTGGTTCGGGGGTGGTGGTTGCTGATGCTGATTGGCCCCAGCTCTTTGAGCGCACATAAGTGCGAGGATTCCCTCGGTGGTGGGTCCTGCCATTAGTAGCTCTGCATCTGCAAACGGAAGAAAAGCGAACGTCAGATAGGTATCATTGAAATACTTGGCATAAAAATACAACAGTGATAGGTTAGTGATGCTGTTCTAAGTGTTAGAAAAGTTAGTTCCTAGAATCTAACCATCGAGGGCCATGATCTGAGCTGGAGGGTTGTTTATCATGTCTGGGGGATTTGAGAGCCCATATCGGAATAATATCCCATCATTCCTCATTAGGTCCTTGGCTTTAATCCATCTCTTCTCGTTTTTCATCACGAGGGCCAGGCTCTTCGCCTGATGCTCGAAAAGTTTATTCCCGGATCTGTTCCTAACCAAAGGCCCTTCGACGTGTACTATCCACCCTCGGTTAGCTCCAAAAGTCCCCCCGGGCGCTCCCACGAAAAAATATTTCTCCTTCCAATTCTCGCCATACGAAGTCGAGGGCGAGTCAATCATTTGAAGCCCTGACTTGGCTTGGGCGTAGTAAAACCTATCTGTTGGAGACGAGCGTAGGGAGCGGGCCACCTGAATTAGGCTGTTAAAATTGTCTATTGAGGGCTCGTGAAGCGTGGCTCTCATCACAAATGCGTTTATCAAGGCTATGTCGTTGGGGAGAATCTAGGAAGGACTGAGAATAAGGTAGTTCCAGATAGCAGCGACGGGGGGTGGAATTGGGAATCTCAAACCCCCAACCAGGATGGAGTCTTGGTAGACAGTCATCATCCCCGGTGGCGGACGGTTGACCCTATCTCCCTCCTCAGGGAGGCGTATTGGGAATACAACCACGTCCCAGTACACTCTGGTCCTCAAATCCTTCAGATCTTCGAGCGTCAATATGCTCTGAATGTCATCCGGTGATCTATCTGTCTGGTGGGGATTATTTTGCCTCACTCACGTCGCAGGCTCCTTCCCCTTCCTTTGGCGCTTCCGGGGAGGCTCGCCATTCGCCCAACACTCGGAAGGCCCTGCACCGTCTTCAAGAGCCGCAATTGCCACTGTAATTTGGTGATCCTGCGGCCTCATAGCACTGTTCAAAACGAGGAGTACTCTCTCCCCCTGCCTTTGCATTTTCATTACTAGATTCATCTCCTCAAAAAGCTGGCTTACCCCCTGGGGATCACGCTCGTTCATTCCTTCAACTGCAGCATTCAATTCTTCGTCCCCTGTTTCTAATGGGGCCCTTGCTACTAGAATCGCGGTTGGGATCGCACCATCTGGGGCAGCCCTCACTATTGGAACAGCCATTGGAATATCACCGTGAGGAGAAGAACTCCCCACAGACATCTCCTCTATCTCATCCACCGTTTGGTCTACGATATTGGCCGGCATTGCTGATTCTTGTTCTTGAAGATGAAGCTTTTAACGGAAATTCAATGAAGAAGAAGGACTATGGTTTGGACCTGGTGACCTAAAAGTTTCCTCACACGCAGAACTACGCCTAAACCAACCTAAATCTAGTGTTAGTATCAGAGTTTTTGGAGTTACCTAAATCTGAAGGTGGAGTTGCCTGGGAAAAAGTCGCCAGAAATCGCTGGAACTTGCAGGGAAAATAGCTGAAGCGCTTTGGAGGATTTTGGAAGCATAAAGAGTAAGAAAGCTTTCAAAATCCCTATTTGTAGGGGAAGAAATGGGCGTTTAATCAAGATGGGAATTCAAAATGCAACCATTTCCCGCTTCGATAATCCCCCCACTTTTGGTAACGGCCTCACACGTTCCGGAGTGCACGCGCCCACTCAGCCTTACACGCGTTCATGTCTCCACTCCGCATTAAATGCGGATGGGACTTCATTTATGGCAGTGTCAGAAGATGTCCGTTATCGAAGATGGATCGTCACTTCATTCTCTAAGGCTTAACCCTCAAATATTCAAAAGACAAGGCCCGCCTCTTTAAATTCTACAGTATGCTTAAAAGCTACTACAGAATTTGGGGGGCAAATGACGAGGTCAGAATACGCTCGGATCAGCACTATACACGTGTCACGATCTGAAGGATTCATCGGTCTAACGCTCGCGGTAATGGGCTCGTGGGTCCAACCCGGCCCATTCCCTATACCTCTTCTCCAAGTAACACTTGCGTGCCTCGGCCCGAGTCACGAGCATGGGATCCCCCAACGGTCCCCTAGAATGCTCGCGTCACCGACCCCGGGGATGTATAATCCAAGCTTTGCATACTTCACCATTTACACACCCTTACCGCACTTTCTTTCCTGGTGTTATCCTAACTGGAAGAACCCACACACAATCGGAAACCCAGTTCCTGAGGCTCTAAGCCTGTGATGGTCTTTCCCTTCTCAAGCAAATCTTGAAAGTGTTTGGTTACACACTAGGAATCCATTTCCTGCACCATCAATTATCTCTTTAAAAAAACAATATTCAAGTGATTTTATTTGATATTATCTCTTTAAAAAAAAATACAAGAGATAATTATTAAATAAGTTTGAGTTGAACTCTAACTCTTCAATCCTAAACCTATATAAAGGCGTTCTTCCCCAAAGTTATCAAATCAAGGCGTTTGATCCGTTATTAAGACATTATACCAACGAATCGACGTTATATTCAAGCTAAATCTTCGGAGTTACCGACGAGTTCAAAGGCGTTCTCGGCGAAATTCTCCAAAATCTAGCGTTTGATTCGTAAATAAGTCGAAGGACCTGCTAATTAACGTTATTAAAAGCTAAATTTGAAGTTGAAGAAAATCAAACCAATTAATAAAAGTTAAACAAGTTGAAGAAGATCGAAAAGTGAAGATCCACTGTGATATCAAAATTTACAAATTATTTGTCCTATTTATCCAATGTTTACACAAAATCAATAAATGCGAATTATTAGTGCGAATAATTAGATTAATAATTTATAATTTGTATATTATATGATTTTTAAATATATAATTATTTATATTAAATATAATCGTATTTTTCTAATTAAATATTAATAATTAATAATTTGTATATTATATGATTTTTAAATATATAATTATTTGTATTAACTATAATCGTATTTTTCTAATTAAATTTGATAAAAAAAATTCCAACGAAAAACCGACGAAAAACCAACAGAATTTTGCTTCATTGAAATTCCAATGGAAAACCGACGGGAAAATCCCGTCGGTATTTTTTTATGAAGCATAAAAAATACCGATGGGAATTTGTTTTCCATTGGAATTGTTATTTCATTGAAATTCCAATGGAAAGGAAAATCCTGTCGGTACTTTTTTTAGTGAAGAATAAAAAAAAAACCGACGAGATTTTTTTTTATTTCATTGAAATTCCAACGGAAAACCGACAGAAAATCCCGTCGGTATTTTTGGCGCAATTTTTTTTAGAATTGCGCCAAAATTTCCGACGGAATTCCAACGAAAAACCGACGGACTTCCGTTGGAATTTTTGGCGTAATTTTTCTTTTAAATTCCGCCAATTTTTCCGACGGAATTCCGACGACTTTTCTGTTGGAAGACAATTTTGCTTGGCCGTGGGAATACCGTTGGAATTCCGTCGATCGTCGGTTTTTTCCCTTCGGTTTTCAGCTGTTTCTTGTAGTGAATGTGGCTTGCTTGTTTGGTAATTTTTGGTGAAAATTTCCTTGTGCCTGATTAGTTAAGAGATTGGAATTTGAGTTGAAAATGGAAACAGAGTAAGTTATAAGGGTGATAATTGGTCCCGAATTTCCTGTGAGGCTACAAACTTTGTAAACTGAGTAAGTTATAAGGCTTTTGTTTTATATTTGTTGAATTTATTGAACCTGAGTATACTGTAAGTGGCTTTATGAATGATTTTATTGTTCTAAGTGTTGAGAAGGGAGAGGCAGTACCTGTTGGGGCTGATTCTTTGACAAGAGAATTATTAGAAACAAATAAATGTTATGTTCTAGACAGCGGGTTGGAAGTCTTTGTGTGGATGGGAAAAAACACTTCTTTGGCAGATTTATGCAATCTTTGAACATTGATTCATTCACAGAAGTGCTAAATATCTTCTGCTGCTTTTGTCTTTAGTTTCAAGTTGGTTTGAATATTCACTCTCACCTTCCATGAAGGTCTTATTGTTACTTTAAATGCTTTCTGGCACTTCTGAAACGCCAAGGAGTTAATGTGAAGGGTCTTGTGAAAGAAGAATCTTCCCAAGAAGAACCTGAACCACATATAGACTGCTCAGGCGATTTACAGGTGATTTCAATCATCTGCAAATTTGGCACAAATTCAGAGAACCAACATCTTTTTTTTTTTTTTTTTTTTTTTTTTTTTTTTTTTTTGATTCTTAATATTGTCATACTATGAATATAATATTTTTAAGGCAAACCTTATTTATGACACAAGGATTTGGTCTATTTTTCCTTCGAGAAAGCAAATTTAATCTTTTACGTATGAAATTGATAAGCTTTAGCCTTTGCTTAACTTTTAGTATCTAGAAACATTT
This sequence comes from Lantana camara, assembly GCA_037501455.1. Lineage (NCBI taxonomy): Eukaryota > Viridiplantae > Streptophyta > Magnoliopsida > Lamiales > Verbenaceae > Lantana > Lantana camara. Next base: position 78,163,941 of record CM074865.1, read on the forward strand.
GATGATAGGGAAATTCAGAACTCTTTCTAGAATGAGTTAATTACATCACCAAGAAATGCCTCTTTCTTGATAACCTTCTCTCTTTGGTATTCAACTAATGCTATTACTGATTTGTTAGTTTACTGCTTATGTGAGACCAGGTTTGGCATGTAAACGGTTAAGACAAGACTCTTCTTTCAGTAATTATAGTTGCAGATTATGTTGAACTTCGGATTATCTTCTCTTTGCTTAAATTTTATTGTTAAATTGTACCTTGCAAGACGCATATGTCGTACTGGTGGTAGTTGTACCCTGAGTAACAGAAGAAGAAAAATAAATTTCAATCTACCATGAGTTAGTTGATTTTGCTTTCTGTAAAATTGGTATATCTTTGCTTCATTCTTTTTATTCCACAATTTGGTTAGTTTCAGCTGAAATCATGACTGTTATTTGCTACAAAACTGTTGGGATATGTGCAATATGCTAGTATTTCGCTAATTCCGCTAATTATTGTCTTAAAAAAATATGATCTTGAAGTTGATGATTTGTTCTATATTTGCAGACATTGAAAAGATTAGCTCAAAATAGGGAAGCAGCAAGAAAAAGCAGACATAAGAAGAAGGTAGGCTAAAGACTCCTATAGTTTACGAAGATCATGATGATGATGAGGGGGAGGAGGACGATGAAAATGTAATTGAATATTAGTAACTGTATGTAAGGATAAATACTTTTGTGGGATGAATTAGTATACAAATTTATGATGTCATGGATGAATTTGTAGCATGTGAAGGATGAATGTTTGGATTTCAAGTATAATTGTTGGAAAAGAATATTTGGATTGATCGTGTGGACGAATTGTATATTTGATGAATTGTTGGGATAAATTGTATGTTTGTTGAATCACTAATAGTAGGTACAAAAAAAAAATGGAAAAAAAAAACAGATTTAAAAGAAATAAAAATTCTTTTTCAAAAAATCCGACGGAAAATTAATTGTTTTTTAATTTTTAAGCAAATTCCGACGGGATTCCGAGGGAAAACACGTCGGATTGAATTGTTTTTTTTTTTTTAATTTTTAAGTACATTCCGACGGGATTCCGAGGGAAATCCCATCGGAATTAATTCTTTTTTTTTTATTTTTAAGAAAATTCCGATGGGATTCCGAGGGACATCCCGTCGGAATTAATTGTTTTTTTTTTTTATTTTTAGCAAATTTCGACGGGATTTCCCTCGGATTCCCGTCGGATTTATTTTATTTTTTTTTTTTTTTTGTTTTTGTCCCTCGGATATTCATCGGGATTCCGTCGGGATTTAGTTTCCGAAGAATTGTTTTTCTACGGATTGTTTCCCGTCGGAATTCCCTCGGAAATAGTGATTTCCGAGGGAATTCCGTCGGATTATCCCGTCGGAAAATGCAGGATTTCTTGTAGTGTTACCACTTTTCCTCTGCCCAAGGGTAACTTGCATTACCCCTCTGATTCGCCAAAAGTGTTGCTCCTGTGTCTGTTAAAGGGGGTTAGCACCTTTGTTCTTCTAAGGGGTAAGGGCGTTACTCCTTTTTCCTCCAAAAAAAGCGTGAATTCGTCTTGCTTTTCCGTTTCTTATCTCCAACTCAAAAAATACCTAAATGGAGCAAAATTAACACATAAACGCATCAAATGGCACAAGAACATACTCTAATATAAGCTCAAATCTATACGAATTTCACAATCAACAAATTCCCCCACATTTGCCTATTGCTCGTCCTCGAGTAATACGAAAATAAGAAAACACATCCCCATCAAACCTCATCCTCAAAGCAATCATTGAACCATCACCTAAAAAATTCTTGTAATTCAAATTAAGTATTCATGCACATAAGATCGTCAGACATAGTATGAGAAGTATACCCTTGTGTAGTGTGCGATTTCGAACAGAACAATGTACAACGACTAGAATGACAAATTTACAATTTTCTCCTTAGTTCTAATCATCAACTTCGAAATACACTCTTCGCACCTATCTCCAGTAATGGAGTTAACTCGAGACTCGGGATCGGTAGGTCTTTCGAGCTTGTAATGTAGGCTTTGGGTAAGGTTATGGAAATTTGGACCAAGGAATACTCACCAAGCTTACATCATTCAATCTTCTTCTTTAGCCCTGAAACACTAGCTTCCTCCACACTTGGACATTTGTATCCCACCTCTTCCAATCTCACACTCTGCCTAAATATTTTTCTTTTCTTTTTGCTCTTGCTTTTCTTTTTGTTAGCGTGCATTATTCTCTACTATTTATGTTGTCTTGGCCATGTTTTAAGTGTTTTTATTTGATATAAATTGGTGTCGTGATCTATTTTCGTGTTTTTGGTGCAGATGAGCCATTTTCTAATTTATGGGAACTTTTTGGACCATTTTGCTGCTATAGGGCCGTGCGTGGTTGTTGCACTTAAAGGAATGAGCTAAATTGGGTTGCTTGATTTATTGTTGCTGGAAGTGGGCTTGGTACCTCTGTTGGGCCCGCGAGTGATGGAAAGTAATTGGAATAAGCCCACTTTATTGGAGGATTTATGAACTATGCATGCATGTACGTAGCTTTTGGAGTAAGGATTTGATTTTAATTGAAAGTGGACTGCTGATGGCTTGTGTATGTTGTTGCATTCTTGGAAAAAGTCAACGTGAATTGCATGGTGCTTGAATTAAAAGAATGACCTTGAAATTATTGCTTTGGGCCTGCGTGAGTTGGAATTAATTAGAAATCAGGCCCAATTGAGGAAGGACTTGAGGAGCAAGTAATAAGAATTCAATTTGGATTTGGATTCTAGTTGGAGAGTTGACGGCAAGCTATTTAATGAGCACTTTTGCACGCAGCTCTTAGACACAACTTTTGGGAGTTTGGCAGCAGAGGCGGCTTGGAGACATCGAAAGCATTATTCATCTAGAGTTTTTATATTTTTTATTTATTTTATGTTTTCGTATTTTAGAACTATGAGTAGCTAATTTCTTTAGCACCTAGTTAGGAATTTATAATTTATGTTTTTGACATCGTGAGACCTAATTGGTTTTTATAATTCAGTTTTATTTCAAGTATTTATTAATTCTCTGAGTGCCGTGTTTATTGTGATTTGTTTGCTTAGTGATAGTGCACGATCATCTAAGTAGATTTAATTGCATATAGCCATTCTTGATTACATGAAGCATACGTAGTGCTTAATAGATAATTAATGGCCATTAACGATAGGAAGTCGTAAAGTCGAATCTGATTCGTTAAGGGAGTTAATAATCTAATTTGAATCTTCCACGTGTCGTGACTTGGTTAATTTGGATTAGTGTTGTCTTAATTCTTAATGCTGTTGATTCATTGAATCCTATCGAGTGTCTCCAGGTTATTCTATTATGTACGAGAAAACGAGACGGAGTCGAGTGTCTCTATCTGTTATAGCTAGTCTACTTGAATAACTGAATTTATTTTTGCGTCTGTGATCGATGTCCTAAACTGAATTGTAATTTCTAGCCAGGTATTGTCTCCCTACTGATTTATCAAAACCTACTTTTAAGTTATCTATTGTTTCTCTAGTTTAATTTAATTGCTTTATTAGTTTAGTTTAATTAGTTTAATTAAATCCCCCCCCCCCCCTTCTCTGATTTTACTTGTTAATTTTAGTGAATTTTTCTGTGATTAATTAGAATTATTTTCAACCAATCTCTGTGGATTCGACCTGTTTGCACTATACTCTATTTTAGTCGCAAACCGGATTATAATTTATTTTGACGGATTCGGCACCTGTCACTTTTTCATATCTTTTCTTTTTCACACTTGTTCTCATTCTTTTTCTTTCTCATACGAATCTCTCAAATTCAAACATAAGAATAATCAAAATGAGTCAAAAGATAGACATTCAAACGAGCAAGCCTTGGTGTAAAATTATCAAAGTGGTTTATTTTGTCGTGCATTAGGCTTATAATGTGGCTACAAAAATCTTTACACAACAATTAGGCTCAACGGGGTCAATAAGATAACGTTATTTATTGAAACACGGCTAAAACTTTAAAAGGCTTAATATCCTCCGACAACGACTGCCTACTTCACTTCCTTAATCTTTCATTAACTCAAAATTTCACCTCAATAGGACTAAAATGCATCCTAATCAATTCATAGACTTATTTGGAAATAATCAATTCACCTTTCAAACCAAAGTACATTATAACGTTCGAAAAGTGCGCAAAATAAGAAGGCATACTAACACACTAAATCATCCAATCTCATGCAAATTTTCCTCAATTCAAAAAAAAAAAAAAAACACCAACTCATTCTAGCAAAAGCTCAACGATCAAACCTTGAAGAAAAAGTTCAAAACGGGGGAAAATTTTCAAAAGTTTCAAAATTTCTCAATTCCTAGCAAATCACAAGTGTAACAAAACATTTAATCATGCAAATATTCAATAAAAACTCCTAGCATCCCTAGACTGCTCCCCCACACTTAATCTTTGCAATGTCCTCATGCAAATGAAAGAATTAAAGTGCAAGAAAAACTCCATGATCGATTGAAGATCCGGCAACGTGCTAGCAAAGCTTCCAAAACCTGAAATATGTGACTACAAAGCACGGATCAAGTGCAAATGTAATTGACAATCAACATACATTCAATAATCAACACACAGGTCACAAATTCACGTAAAGAAGGGGACAATTGCATAAACAAAAGTCACGGAGTTCAAACATATGCAAAGATCTAAGTGTAGCCAAAATATCCGATTAGGGCAATAAGAACATGCCTAAATAGAATGTCTAAAATAAACACAAACACGGGGGAAAGTAAGATAGCATCATCAAGGTGATGAGGGTCCTCCAAAATACTGATCAACACGAACATAGAACCCTTCGAACTTCACCTCCACCTGAGCCGTCCACTCATCAAATCGCTCATCAACATACTGCATCAGATCCTCAATCCTCGCGATCACGGTGCTCAAATCAGCCCTTAATCCTGCCAACTCTTTACGAAGGCCTCTCACAGTAATCGGGTTTTCATCATTAGCCTCATCAACAACCGGCGCGGCACTGCGGAGAATCCCAAACTCGTCATCCGACCTATCAGGAATCCAAGCTAAAAGCTCCTTCTACATCACTGAAAGCTCATCAAAACGAGCCTTACCCCAACTATACATCTGCTAGAGCCGATCTCTATCCCGAATTGGCCACCATGGCAAAATATACTCCTTGAGTTATCCACTCTCCCAAGCAATAGCCAAACCGACAGTCTCCAAGTACTATGGACCACGATCATAACCAAAATCAACGGGCAACGAACCCCGAGGGCTCCAATTTATCTCACGGGCAAACATAGCCACATATGCACCGTGAGCAATCGTCCTAGTGGCTCGTCCTGCAATCTCCTGAAGCTTCCATAAAAACTCAATCGTACCATCGAACTTGATACCTTCCTTCATCATATACATTATTCCCATCTCCGTTTCATTGATGTGGCTATCACTTCCATATCTAGCACAAAATCCCATAGCCAAGATCCTATGGACTAGCACCCAAGCTAATGAGTTAAGATAGCTATCATGAGTGCATTGTGGGGAATAACTCGGGACACACTTGCGCAACGGAAAGGATCTCCAAACTTCTTCTCTTTGAGCATCATTCCACTTAGGCAAGGAAGAAGTGGCATGGGTCGGGAAACGAAGGATCTCCCGTATCCGATTTGCATTCTATGCTCGAGTTTCCATGTTATCTAGAGTATAAGTCAATGTGTTGTCCACCGGGTTGAAGTTCATTGTGGTGAAGAAAGCAGCCGTCATCTCGGCATACGTCAAATCCTTCCTAGTCAGGAATGGTAACCAACCGATGTTGTCAAACAATCTTTTCACTTCTTCCCAATACTCAAACTTGTCCATCCACATGTCCTTGAAGAACCTAGTAGACACAATGTTCCTTGTCAAATTCCTTTGAAAGGGATTGCCAATAGCATTCATCGTTATATTGACCGATTCCAATAGTTGATGATCCAACAGGGATGAAGTAGTGAAGGGCGCAAGAACTCTAGTGCGCTTAGTGCGACCCATAGTACCTATATTATTCATATAAGACAAGGAAAAGCACATAAAAATCAATCATGATTCATTCAGATAATTTATCGAACACCTGGTATGCACTAACCTAGGGTTTGAGTTTTGATCAAGATTCTTTAATCTACCCAATTCAAATCAACAAGGCTCTAGTATTATGACTCAAGTTCAAAAATTCTCCAAAATCAATTCCCCATTTGAAATTCAAAGGCTAGCTAGAGACTAGGGTTCTTCCAAAATTCATTCAATTCAAGATGAACTTACTACAAATCATTAAACCTAGTTCTAGCATAAATTCTCCAAATTCAACAATTCTAGCCCAAAATTCATTTTAGATAGGAAGAATTCATTCTACCATCAAGCCTAGAGAGAGGGATTACTTACCAATTCACAAAAGGGAGGGGTAAGTATGATGGTGGTGATGCCTTAGAGAGGAAGAATTTCTTGCTTCTCTTCTAAGAGATTGTGTTATGTGAGAAAAGAAGAGAGGGCAGGCCAAATATATAGGTTATAGCGGGGTAGGACCTAAGTTGAGAGGAATTAGGATTTAACTTCAAACACAAGTCTTCCTCTTTTTAACTTGAAAAATGCGATTTCGGGTAGTTAACGGGCGTTACCTGATTATGCCTATCAGGAGTAACGGTCGTTACTCCTACTGTCCTACTTCGCCTGTACCCGTTAACGAGCATTACCTAAATTGAACTTGAAGAGGTGTAACGCCCGTTACCAATAGTTCTTGAGACGTCTGACTCCATGAACGGGCGTTATCGAAAAAGGCCTAGAAGGGGGGTAACGCCCATTACTCACGTTTTTGCACAAAACTCAACTTTACCCAAAAGCTAACTCGGATGGTGCTTAATCACGTTAATTCACACAAATTAACCCAAAATTTGCAATCGAACCATAGTGCACCAATCTCGTAGCACAAAAATATCTCAAAGCACATATTGCAAAATATCACAATAATTCATTCTCCTCAAAAGCAAATTCAGTCATGCGCACACATGATCACGCAGAACAAAAATGGACCTTAATGCCGACATTAAAGCTCAAATCACGGTCCTTGCCTCCATATTCTGACAACACCTCACTTAACCTGCAAAAGGGAGAGAGAGAACTTAAAGTAGACGAGAAAAATGAGGGGAACGAAAAGAAAGAAAAAGAAAAGAAAAGAAAAGAAGCAAGAGAGAGGGATTAGTTCTAAGTTATAGTCGTTAGCTTGACTTTGAGAACCGGATTAGGGATTAGCAATCCCCAAGCGACGAGTCACAAGGAGTGACCTCGTTCTTGCTACTCCCAACACCGGAGCTTGAACTCCAACTGTTTAATTTCAAAACATCCTCTCCTCTTGAATTTTGGGACTTCGGTTCTCATCCCCAATCAACTGCATCCCTTTTCTTCGAAAATAATGCCACTCCGTTCGAGGCCTCACTTATCTCCTTGATCATGCAACATTTATCCGGAATCGGTGGTGGCGGTATGGAACCAAAATTCCTAAACTCTAAGCTTTCATCTCCTATTTAGAACGTGAGGCGTCCATTCTGAACATCAATATCTGCTCTTGCCGTGGCTAGAAACGGTCTTCCAAGGATCAATGGCATCCTATCATTGCTCTCAACATCAAGAACTACAAAATCAGTAGGAATTTAGAATTTCCCAACTTTTACCAACACATCCTCGAGAATTCTTGTAGGATATTTCACTTATCTGTCAGCTAGTTAGAGTGTCATATTAGTTGGTTTGAGCTCCTTTACTTCTAACTTCCTGCAAGTAGATAAAGGGATTAAACTTACACTAGCTCCTAAATCACATAAAACATTATGAAAGTGCAAAGAACCAATAGTTAGAGGAATTGAAAAACTCTCTGGATATTTAAGCTTCGGGGGAAACTTATGCTGAATAATGGCACTTCATTCCTCAGTAAGTGCAACAGTGGTGAAGTCTTCAGACTTCCCTTTACTTGAAACCAATCCTTTCTCTAACTCCTTCTTCTGAAATAGTTGGGGAGAAGAAATCGGTGGCAAATATGACTCAGTTGCCACATTCACCTTTGGCTCTGACGGGAACTCTTTCTTCTTCTCTTCTATGCTCACCCTTTCAATCTTAAATACCTCCTCAACTTCTTCACAAACAAATTTCTCGATGTCCGAATCTACACGTAACTTCGGACCATCATACTCTCTACCGCTTCTTACAAATATGGCTTTGCAATGCTCCTCAGGATTGTTTTCGGTTTGACTTGGTAGCATTCCTGGGCCTCTCATATTCAAAGATTGGGCAATCTGATTCACCATCTGTTCTGCCTGAGCTTCCAACTTCTGATATCGATCCGTAGACACGGCTATGAATTTCTCAAGTGCAGCCTCCCATCCCTGCTTTTGCCCCTGTTGAGGGGGGCGCAGCATTGTAGGGGGCTGGTGGTCTTGGTTGGAATTGCTGCCTAGGCTGAAACTGCGGCCTAGGTTGAGGTGGTTGCTGAACATTCTGATTGTTAGACCAAGAAAAGTGAGGGTGGTTCTTCCATCCTGGATTATAGGTGTTTGAGTAGGGATCATTTCCTGGTTTGGAGTTGTTAGCATAATTCACCTGCTCTTGCACCTGTTCTCCTGCATTGGTATGAGGACACATATTAAATGCATGTGGACCACTACAGATTTCACATGTTACCTAAACTGGTTGGGGGAGTATCCCAACTGCATTGACAGAAAGTTGATCCAATTTTTTGTTGAGGGCCTCAAATTTGGCATTGATGGCGGTTAGGCCATCTAACTCTATTACTCCTGCTTGCACCTTGGCTGGTTGGGAATAGCTCCTCTCATGCACAAATACATCGTTTTGTGACATATTATCTAACAACTCAGTAGCGATAGCTTCAGATTTTGACAAGAAAGCTCTACCAGCTGCGGCATCCATCGCTCCTCTAAAAGTAAGGGACATCCCATTATAGAATGTCTAAATTAATAACCAACCGGGAATCCCATGATGTGGACAATTCTTTTGTAAATCCTTGAATCTCTCCCAAGCTTAATAGAAACACTCTTCGTCCAACTGTCTGAAACCTTGAATATCATTCCTGTACTTCGTGATTTTGCTAAGTGGGAAGAACTTGGCTAAGAAAGTCTGAGATAATGCTGCCCAAGTCTGAAAAGATTCGTTTGGGACAGTACTCAACCATGTTTTAGCTCATTCCCTTAGTGAAAAGGGAAAAAGCCTGACTCGAATAGCATCAGTAGTGACATTGTGGATCAAACGTATCACACACCTCAAGAAAATAGTCAAGATGTGATGTCGGATCCTCCAGTGGTAATCCAGAAAATGGATAGTTCTGCAGCAGATTGATGAAAGTTGGTTTGATCTCAAAATTGTTTGTTGCGATCGGGGGACGGGCTGCAGTCTGAATCGCTCCAGCCTGCGGCACGTTATAATCTCTTATGGCCGGTGGTGGTGGATCTTAAGGTGGGTCAGCCATCGGTATGGTAGTCGGTTTCTTATCCTTTTTACGTTTTCTCCTAATAGCACTCAGTGTTCTCTCGAGACCACTTACTCATGAACAAAGTAGTAATCCAATTCGATATGTTTGGTTCAAGCATGGAATACCGAATCAAATCTTAATATATGACACCTATACATATATATATATATATATATATTTGGTACAAATATGACACCTATATTATCGCACCACAAAACTGTTGGTATTCACTTTCAATGTCGTGGTAGATGATGGCATGAATTTTTCTAGAGAAAGTCTTTTCATCGGTCCAAGTCCGTATATATATATATATATATATATTTGGGACAAATATGACACCTATTATCGCATCACAAAACTGTTGGTATTCACTTTTAATGTCGTGGTAGATGATGGCATTGAATTCTTCTAGAGAAAGTCTTTTCATCGGTCCAAGTCCGACCCCTAGGGAAGCTAGCAAGCCAACGATCTAGTTTCAGTTGATCCAATTATAGAGCTAGTGGTTACAACGAGTGAGCTAGCCCTCTTATTTTAAGATCTTTCTCTTTCCTTTGCAAGCTAAAATTGCACTGCAATCCTTGAGTCTAGGGAAACCGATAGACGAGGATGGACGAAGTTCAGATTAGCTTTACCTTTCAAAAAAAAAAAGGAAGCTTTCTCTCTATTTATATTTTTTATTACTTGAGAGCAATAATTTTCGCGAAGGCAAGGCAACCGGTAGCAAAGAGCTCGTCGGATAAGGATTTCGTTTTTTACAAAAACTTTGAGACCGTCATATCATTGTATTTGAGTTCTTAAAGTTCAATATGTGGTATTGAAGTTAACTATTTGAGAAATCGATCCAGAGGCGTCGGCAAGAGCATGCCAGACCTCATTGGCTGAAGAGAGCTTAATGACTACCTATTCAGATAGAGATGAGAGTAACTAGTAAAGAAGTATCTAATCCTTTTTGTAACAAATATCAAGTGCCGGGTTAGCAATTTGAAAGGTCTGATCTTTAGGGTTCGAAATGGTGGTGGGTGGGACTTGGCCGCTACCATCAATTATTTAGGCTTTGATAATTGAGAAGGGAAAAGAATTACGTCTTCCAAACTAGATAATTTTGAGTGTTTAATTTGATGTAGAAGTTATAAGTAGCAGAAAAAGTGGTGTTTGAGGGTGAGAAGACAACAAAAGCATTGGTGGACATGGTGCATCGTGGCGATTGGGGAAAAAAATTATTTAGTAGGGCTCTGGTACCATGTAAATCACGAGTGGAACCAAGAAGGTTGTACTTCCATTAATGTGTTAAGATAAAAATTGCAAGACAATGTACATATGAGGGATTCGAACTTGAGTTATTATCCTTAAAAAAATTCTTTAAACCACCCCCCCCCCCCTCCTCCCTTTTTTTTTTTAACACACGCACACCCAAGTGGGATTGGAACTCAGAATCTCGCCCTGGAGAATAAACTCATTAACCACTTGAACCAACGCTGTTAGCAAATCTTTTAACCACTTGAATCAACCCCTTTTAATCGTAACACACTAGATATACAAGGGGTAGGACGACATTCACAAGAAAGAAATAGCTATTTGAAAATAATAAAGAAGGAAATAATTAAAGAGGGATTAGAATTAATACTAATTTTTTTAAAATTGTTTGATCTTATCTTTTAGCTGGTTAATGTAAATGAAAATATAAAACAAATTCAAATTGCATGGATATGTTAAAATAAAGATGTTAATAATTTCCATTGCTAATAAGGTTTGATCAATTTGCAAAAAGGTTGAATAAAAGATACAAATTTAACGAGTCAAATAAAAAAATAAATAAAATAAATAAAAAATCCAACATTTTCTCAGTGTGTAGTAATTTTCTCCAGAGAAAATATTAATTTGGGACAATAAGTGACTCCTAGTCACATTTTCAGGATTGTTTTTATTCTGACGGCTGAACTGAGGACTATGTTTCCAAAAACTATGATGTGTATGAGTATGACTGGTATATCCATAATATTTTTAATGATATGGTCCAACAACCGCCGCTGTCTAGAGAACTATTTTAATATATATATGTACAATGTTTCCATCAACCATTTTTTTTTTTTTTTGAAACGATGTTTCCATCAACCTTAAACGAAGAGAAATTGCATCTCTTATACGTCGATTCTATTTCATCCGACCAAAAATAGGTTGGTATGGCCAATCAGGATATTTAAACGTAAGCCCCAATTAATATAGTACCATATACATAAATTTGAGAAAAATCCACTCCACCTCCTAAATTTTTTTTATTTTGACAGTAAACTCCATAGAAGTAAAATACAAAATCTTCCCTTCAAAAATTTAATCTCTATTACACTTTCTCCTAATATTAATATCTCACTAAAATATTATCAAAATCTCGCAAAAAATGAATAGATTAGCTTTTAAATTTTTATAAAAAAGATTTAATTATTTTTTAATATTTTTCCCTCGACAACAAATAATTTTCCGTGAAGTTATTTGAATTAATATTTTCAATTTTAAAAAAAATAATGACAAAATAAAATATTAATTAAAGTTACAACAGAGAAAAATCTCTAATTTTTTCATTTCGGTAATAATCCAAAATAATAAGACAAGAAAACTAGGCCTTGTATTTATTTCAATAATATAAATAAATATCTAATGTCAAATATTTTTTAACCTACCTAGGAAAATTGAGATATTATATTAATTAATTTTGATCTGTCATTTGATATTCAATATTTGTTTATGTTATTTTATTGGAAAATTTACAAACTTATTTTTCTTGTTTCTTTTTTTTTTTTTTTTATAATTCTGGTTTATGGCAGTAAAAGAATAAAATATTTTGCTCTATTTTAATTTTAATTGATATTATTTTTCTCAAAATTTGGGATATTGATTCAAATGACTTCCTGAGAAATTAGTTATTGGAAAGAGAAAAGTATTAAAAGATAATTAAATCATTTCTATAAAAATTAAATAGCTCATCTATTTATAATTTGGTGTCATTTTGATTATATTTTGATCAGATATTAATATCGGGGAAAAGTGCAATAAAAATTAAATTTTTAAGGGGAAGGATTTTATAATTTTATTTTTAGGGGATTTAGTGCAAAAATAGAAATTAGGGGGTGATGTACATTTTTCCCTACATATATATATATTGACATATGAGTCAAGATTTGTAAAAAACAAAATAAACCAAAAAAACTCTTCTCTCAGTATTTTATTGGTGGGTTGGGCATTTTTGCATTTTTGCGCTTATTGATCCTTGGATCATATATTCATGTCTTGTAAACTGAATACTTAGTTTCTCGGTTGTTTATATATGAGGAGGGGGCCTCAGTAATAATCCTATTTTATTTTAAAAAAAAAACAACACTCTTCTCTTTTATTACTATCATTTTAGATCGAGAACAAATAAAAACTAAAACAACAAAAGCTGCACCACTTTACACCAATAACTCCTTCAATATATATGTATATATATTGAGAGAACTCTAGTATGCGATGGAAATGGATTTTCCACTATTATTTTTCCCAAAACTTGCTGAAGCAATTATTCTTTACGCCATTATTACCATCTTCATAGCTTGTAGTAATCAAGAATATGTTGATCAAGCGAAATACTCCGAAACTTGGCTATATAATCAGTCAATGTTATGTTTTTGTATTTGGCTGGATTTTCTTCAGATATCAGCTCTTTAATGGGGCCATAGTTCTTAGGTTGAGTCACAGGTCCCAAGAAGAAAGCAACCACAGAAATTCGCGGACCCTCAACGTTCGCCAGCACTCTGCGAACACAGCTCTTGAATTTCCCATTTGAGATCAACTACATCAAAATTAAGACAAGAATAATTTTTAATTCTGAAATAAGACACTATATAAATATTTAAAAGCAAAAAGAAATTTTTTTCATGATACCTGAAGAAGATCCCCAATGTTTATAATCAGACCTCCTGGACTAGGTTTCACGTCAGCCCATTGGCCCTGATGCAAAAACTGGAAACCATTGATTTCATTTTGCAGAAGAATTGTTACCGCTGCGGGTTCAGTATTCTTGGACATGCCGATAGCCAGTTCAGGCTGAGGACAAGCAGGATAATAATGGCTTCTAATACAATGGCCTTTGGACAGCTCCAAGTTATACAGGTAATCGGGTTGGAGACCAAGTGCCTCAGAGAATAATGATAGAAGAGTGTCTCCTAGAAGTCCGACATGTTCCAAGTATGCCACCGTCGTCTCCCTGTCATTTCCAAAACTATAAATATTATTGGAATAATTGAATGTAATTTGATTTTTTAATAAAGAGAAGGAACAAACAATATACCTGCAAATAGCTGGAATTTCCTCGGGATAAATTTGGTCTGGAAATAAGATGGTCAGAGTATCCCTCCAGCTTGCAGTTTTTGAAGTGAAGAGATCGAAACTGGTCGTATACTTAATCCTTCGGGTGTTGTCCCGAGAGTAATATTTCTTTCTTTCCTCAACTTCCATGTCGTTGAATTTAATGATGTCATTAATCATGCCGTCGAGCACGGGTAGAGGAATCCCATGATTGTGCACCTCGAAAATTCCCAATGTTTCTGATGCAACTCTCACCTGCTCTACAATCTGCTTTCGCCTGTCAGGGCCCTGGAAAATGCCGCTCAGATCGATGACAGGAACTTTAATTTGAGTCCTTTTGTGATTTGACTCTTGAGCAAGCTCGTCGGAGGGCCTGACAAAGATATCAGGGATTTTTTTCAAACCTGAATCTGTTAGACCTTTGACACCGGCTTTCGATTCATCGAAAGCCTTTAGAATTGCCATTCTGTCAGGCTTCAGGTCATGACCGGCTGTGATACCATTTAATCCTGCCATTTGTGGATATGTTGGGTAGTGTTTTTGCTATTAATGTTGTATAAATGCTTTTCTTTTTAATTTTTCTGATTGAAGTGTGTCTTGGATCCTGCATACGGGTTCGTTATGTAGAAGGTGGCAGTGGCAGACTAGGTAATTTCGCTACCTGGCTGCCTATTCACATTTCCATGGTTAAGATTTCCCAGTAACTTCGTATGTCGCTACCAATCATTTTCAGTTTCTAGGAATCCTTTATTCAGAAAGACTCGAGTTTTCAAGAGATATTGGAGTGTGAGAGTTTAGACTTCTCTATTTCACATTAGTTGAAAGACTTGTGTTAAGCTGATTGATTTGAAGGAATAATTCTAGTTTGAACTTGGTTTAGAAACCAGAATAATAGGAAATGAATCTTTTATATTTTTCGTATGTTTTATTAGAAATCTTTGAGAGAGAGACCAATTAAAATATTAGCATGTGTAAAATATTAGCACTATCAGAAAACAAGTTTTTTCCAACCGATTTTCAGTGACCGCAGGATGTAAAAAATTATATTGGGAGAGGTCCCCACAATAAACGTTTTCAACTATCTCAGGAGATTAGTCCTTCACTCAATTGGATGGGGGAAAACTCTGACTGATCAAAAAATATTAGTGTTGATCGAAGACTTATTAGCAACTAATATTACATATATATAATTATCAGTCACAAAACGGTCACTAATCGACAATTATAATATATAATAAGGGTGCCTTTTGACCAAATTCTAGTTCTTGATATTTTGAATTATTTTATTAAATCCAAAATTTGTGATTAATTGATGGTAATTAAGTTTTATTAATTGGATATTTATTTTTAAAATTTTAAAAAATTTCCTCAATTAAAGTATTAATTTATGTAAAATTTATTTTGAATAAATAAATAAAAATGACTCTAGTAACAACGACTACCCAAATTTTGGAATAAAATGAAGAGAAAAAAAAGAAGAAATATTATAAAATGAAGAGAAAAGAAAAAAGAAGAAATATTATAGAATTTAGTGTCATAGAATTACAAAGTAAATAAAGAAAAAACTGAATACAATCTCTCCAAGTCATACAATCTTAATATAAATGAATGCAATTAAAATAAATAAATAATAAAAAATAATATAAATCATTAGTAAAAATGTACTAAAACATATTAAAGTTTAGAGTGAAAAAAATACGAAATAATATTTATAAATTGCCTGAAAAAATTATTAAATTCAACTTTTAAATGTCTATGATTATAAATATGAAATCAACTTAAAGCAAATCTTAAATAATAAATGAATAACAAAAGAACAAAAAAATTAAAAAAAGAAAAAATCCTCTGGACCATTTGATTAAACTTGAGCTTAACATCAAATGCCGGTTTATTGTCCTAACTGTCGTAAAGATATATTTCACGTGAAAAACATCATTATTAATATATTCAATAATAGATTATTCAAGAGTAATTTAAGTACGTCAAATAAAAAATTAATACAAATATTAATTTAAATATAATAAATTTCTTTGAATAAGCAAAAATTGCTAGGAAAAAGTATTAAATTTAAAATAATAAAAAGTTAAAAAAACAATCAGACAAATTCACAAAACAATCAAAAGAAACATTTGAATCCCCAAAATAAATATCATCAAAAGCATAAATAAGAAGTTTTAAAAAAATGTTAAAAACGACACCAACAAAAAAAAATATATTAAAAAAAATAGTAAATAGAAATAAAAGTAAAAACTAATAAGACTGTTGGGAATACATAAATTTTCAATATCTATAATTGTTTGAAAAGAGATTTGCAACAAAAGATAAAAAAAGAATAATTTTGTATGTAACATAAGAGAAGCGAAAGAAGATGAATGGAGTCGGAGGTGTAAGAATGAAGAGAGAAAGGGCGAGGCATGAACAAAAGAAAAATAAATGAAAGGATAAAAACTACTACATTTGGAGATAATAGATAAGTGTTTAGAACTTTTATTATAAAAATAAGAAACCCTAAAAAATAAATAAGGATACATAATTAAGTTGTCTATTATAAAAATTTTGTAAATTAAAGAAACAATTGATATGATTCTTGAATTATTTAGAGAAATTAAGATTGCAATTATTGCCAAATAACCTACCATTAAAAATTAAGATTTGGTTGTTTGAGGGATTTTTTAAGATGATACTTTCCACTCCGTTTTAATTTTCGATTTTGGGAGTTGATGTTTTTTTTTTTTTTTTTTTGGAATGTATTTTTCCAACTTTCCGTTGTAATCTTGTTTTGGCTTTTATTTATGATGTGCAGGTCTCTCTAAAAACTCCACAGTGCTTTTGTACTAGTTCATTTTTTTTTAAAAAAAAAAAAATACCATTAAAATAATTTTATCCATTAATTTTAGAAAGAGTAAATATCATATTTGGTCCCTAAAGTTTCAGTTTTGTGTCATTTTAGTCCTTGATGTTCTAAACGTAACACTTGAGTCCCTAAAGTTAATAATTCGTCTCACTTAAGTCCTTCTGACCAAATTCTAATAAATTTTGTACCTTACTCAAGGGTACTTTGGTCATTTTAGTATTTATAGTTCTAAAATGATCCTTAAAGTTTCAACTTTGTATCATTTTAGTCCTCAATCTTTTAAAAGTGTCATTTGAGTCCCTAAAATTAATAATAAGTCTCACTTTGGTTCTTTTGACCAAAATCAATGGTTTTAGTCATTTTATTTAATTTACATCAAAAAAAGAAAGAAATAATATTTCTGGAAAGATATAAATTTATGAGTTAAGAAAAAATAGAGTTGTTATCATTATACCATTTTGTTTTTAATTCGAATTTTCCACCTATTATATTTATTCAGTTTAGTTTAACGTGAAACTGAAAAAAAAAATAGAATTTTCATTGTAAATAAATTTTAATTTATTTATTTAATGTTTTTAAACTTCAATGATAATTTATTAATTTAGAGAGTATTTGAGTTTTAAATAATTATCTCAACCAACATAATATGTACTAATAATTTTCCGAACACTCTATGCGTACGAAACAAAATAATAATTATTATTTGATTTTATCTAAATTAAATTCTTCATATTAATATATAGTTATAATTATTAAATTATATAAATAAATGTGACAATATTATATTAATAAAATAATATTAAAATATAGTTCAAAAAATATGAGAAAAAAATGTATTAGAAAAAAAAATTAAATTGATGTGAGAGAAAAGAGGATTTAAATAAATAAATAAGAAAAAGAAAGAAGAGATAAAGAGTTCATGACACCACATTTGTCTCTTACTTAATATATAGTATAGGTAAATGTGATAATATTATATTAATAAAAATAATATTAAAATATAACTCACAAAATATGAGGGGAAAAAATAAAATAAATATTAAAAAGTTTATCAGAAAAAGAATTAAATTGATGTGAGAGAAAAGAGGATTTATATGACAAGAAAAGAATTAACTGATACATTTTAGTGGTGAAGAAAAATAGAAAAATAAATAAGAAAAAAAAGATCAAGAGTCCATGACATCACATTTGTCTCTATCGTTTAATATATAGTATAGATATTAAAATGTGATAGTAAAAAATAAATATATTAATACACCAAGTTAAGAGCGTTTTAATTATAAATTGATTTATGAAATTTAATTTCACAAGCATGTATTCCATGTTAAAACTTCTTTTAAAAAATAATTTGAGGTAATTATTTAAAATAAAAACACTCTCTAAAATTAAAAAAAAAATTAAGTTAAACTGAATAAATATAGCAGGTGGGAAATTCAAATTAAAACAAAATTGTATAATGGCAACAACTCTTTATTTTTGTTTTTGAACTCATAGGCTCGGATCTTACTATAAATATTATTTCGTTTTTTTTTCATGTAAAATAAATAAAATAACTAAAAGTATTGATTTTGGTTAAAATAACCAAAGTGAGACTTATTATTGATTTTAGGGACTTAAATGTCACTTTCAAAAGTTTGAGGACTAAAATGATACAAAGTTGAAACTTTAGGGACCATTTTAGAACTATAAATACTAAAATGACCAAAATACCCTTGAGTAAGGTAAAAAAATTCAGTAAAATCTGATCAGAAGGACTTAAGTGAGACGAATTATTAACTTTAGGGACTCAAGTGTCACTTTTAGAACATTAAGGACTAAAGTGATACAAAACAGAAACTTTAGGGACCAAATGTGACATTTGCTCTTTTAGAAAATTGGAGTTTGATCAAAATTTAGACAATTGAGTAATAGCTTAATATAAATTTCTTGAACTTGAAGGATAAAAAGTAATCTATGCATACATATTTAGTAAAAAAAAATATATATCAATTACTTTCAAATTCAAATTTTATTATGTTAATATACATAGTTTAAATTATATTAACTTTTTTTTTTAATTATAGTTCTTCATTTTTTTCATGGAGTTTTTATTTTAATTCTTTACTTTAATTATTTTCTTAAAAAATATACAATTCTCATCAAGTTGTAAATAATAATAATATGTATATGTAGAATCCTCACTCCTCGAATTTTACAAAGATATGATAAAATAAACTCATGATAATAGCATATATATTAATTAAATAAGTAAAAAATATATGAAAAAGAAAAAATAAATTATTCAGGTGAATAAGTCCTCTTGTTATATTTAATCCCTACAAATAATATCCATATCAATACCTACATATATACCAGTTTTAAATAAATATTTTTTATATATAAATATAATTAATTAATAGAAAGAAAATTATAGTTATTATTTAATAATATATCAATATAAAATAAATATATGTTATCAATTAAATGAATAAATTACTTTCTAACGAACTAAATAAAAACCAAATGAAAAGAGAGAAAGAGAAAATAAAAAAATCACATTACAAAAGAAAAATGGCATTTTAAAAATCGTGTAAATTATAATAATTTTTTTTAAATAAATAAATATATTGAAACTTACAAACAATGTGGAAACTAAAAATTAATGTTATTGAAAAAGACAGTAAAAACTAAAAGAATTTAAGGTGCGATAATTCTAATAAAAATAAAATAAATTATTTATATTTATTATTTTCAATAAGAAATTGCTAATTAAATAAAATTACTGAAACATCAAAAAACAAAAAATAAAATAAAATAAAACCTATCAAGAAACAAAGTAAAAAATAAAACATTACCAAAATAAATACTAAAATAAGAATTGAATAAAAATTTATTTTAAAGAAGATCTACAAACCAAAAAATCAAAACAACCACACATAAAGAAATAATGAATAATTTAAATAAATATAAAATTACCTTTTCAATAAACTAAATATGAAGAATAAATAAAAGAATAGAAAATAAAAAAATTATTTCAATTTCAATAAACAATACATAATCTTAAAAAAAAAATTATGAAGAAACAAATAAGTTAATAAATTAAAATTTATAAAATATATTGAAACGGATATATATACTAAAAATTAATGTTACTGAAAAATGAATATAAAAAATTAAAAATATTTAAATTATCATTATTCAAATAAAAATAAAATGAATTATTTAAATTAGTTAAATAAAATGTTATTTAAATAAATACTAAAAACACATAATAAAAAAATAAAGAAAGAAATGAAAAAAACCGGTTAAAACTTAAAACACAATTAAAATAAATGTTAAATTTTAAAATCAAATAAAAAGTGTAAGAAGATTTAAAAACCATAAAATAAAATAAATCATTATTAAAAATAATAAATAACAAAAAGAAATACAAAAACTACAAAACTTAGTACACAACAAAATATATATGTATATTCTTAATTCTATGTTTTATCTTTGATTATTTGTACAATTAGTTGAAGGAGTTAGAAACCGAATTAGTTCGAAAAGGGCAAACTAACGTGCATTCGAAATCAAAATAAAAGAAGCAAATCAATATGAACGAACTGTGGAAAAAAAAAAAAAGAGAAACGCTATGAAAAATTAATAAAAGAAAATAAAATCTTAAATTACAATTAACAAAAACAAAAAATAATTAAGTTTGTTTGAAAGAATCAACAAAGCTTTCTTACCTTCGAAATTATCTGCATTTTTCTCTGTATAAAATTTTCTTGTGCTTGACCATGTAGTTTTTAGTGTGATGATAAAAATTTATAGAGAAACTTTCATCCATTTTAAAACTAATTAAAGAGGAATTTAAATTGACCATAAATTAAGGGATTTTCATTTATTTAATTAACAAATTAAAGTATTCAATCACGGTCAACTCCATAATAGCAATTAGCATAAATGATAAATATGACAAATGCAATCAATAACTTTTTCAAATTTTAGTTTTACAAATTATCTTTAAAGATAGTTACCTTATATATTGTTTAAATTTTAAATTTAGAATTTAATTCAAAAATGATTTGAATGACTTATTAATGCTAAAATAATTTTGTAAATCCATACCGTAATTAAGATTAGATTAGATTTGGATTGTTTAAAAAATAAAATTAAGATTGCAATGAACGTAAAACAACTTACCATTTAAATGATTTTAACAATTAAAAAAATTCAAAATTCTAAAAATTAGAATTCAGTCAAAATTAATTTAATTGGATCAAAGAACACCCTTCCTATATATTATAGTATAGATATGGATAGATGGACATATAATAGATATAGATTTATGGTAAAATTCATTTTGAATGCAAAAATTTATGGTAAAATTTATTTTGATATATAAATTTAGGAAATGTGTATTAATTTAAATTTAAAATATTATGTATTATAAATTTATTTCATAACTTTTTCTCACTTTATAAATTTTTTATGCTACTTTCTTTCTCACTCTAATTTTTCATATGTATCTTTCTCCCTTGCAATCCGAATGATGCTCTCTATCTCTCTTTGTGCACAAATAATTTTTTTTACTAGCAATTTTATTTATAATTTTTCTACAAAAAATGACGCTCTTTCTCTCATTAACATAGTTCGTCACTTATATATATGTGTACTAATATTGATTTTTTTTTTTTTTTTTTTTTTTGTCTTTATTGAGTTTGTTCTAAAATTTTCCGTTTTCTTCCCTTTTGTTAATTTGTATTAATTTTTTTATTATTATTTTGATTAAACTTTATTATTATCTTTGTTTATTATAATTTATTGTTATTTTGATTATTGTTTGTGGTGTTTAATATTTTAGTATTTTTTTATTTAATAAATTTTTTATTATTTTATTTTTAGCATTAATTATTTTGATTATCTGAATGCATTTATTTTGTGTTAACGTTCATTTCTTGGTATTTATTTATTAATTTTTTGTGATTATTTTGATTAAATTTTATTATTGTGTTTATTGTAATTTATTGGTTTTTTGGGTGATTGTTTGTTGTTCTTAATATTTTATTGTTATTTTTTATATTTTTTTATTTTTACAGTTTATTAGTTAATTTTGAATATTTGAATGGATCTATTTTATGTTAACGTTTATTAGCAGGAATTTATTTATTAATTTTTTTGTTATTGTTTTAATTAAATTTTATTATTATTTTCGTTTATTGTAATTTATTGTTATTTTGGTGATCACCTATTTTTCTTAATATTTTATTATTTTTTTTATTTAATAATTTTTTATTGTTTTTAGTTTTACAATTTATTAGTTACTTTTGTTATTTGAATGGATTTATTTTGTGTTAACATTTATTAGTTAGTATTTATTTATTTAAATAAATTTTAGTAATTATTTAATTTATTTTCCAATTATTTTCTTTTCTTTTTTAATTTGTAATTTACGATTGATATTTTCAGTTATTTTATACATGTTTTTAACTTGAATTCTATAAATGTGATGGTAAGAAAATCTCTTTCTATTGGGGCACACACTTCTATTTTAAATAATATTATTGAGTTTGAGTTTCAATAATTTATTTGAAGTTTTTTTATTTATAAGTGGTTTATTATTTTTTATAAGATTTATGTTTAAATTAAATTAAAAGTGATCAAATTAATTAATTCATTTTTAAATTATTATGTCAATTTTGTTTTTATATTTGAATTTTGTTCAATGTCGAATTGCATTATTATATAAAATAGAGATATTTAAAAGTTAGATTAATAATTTTTTAATTTTGAATTTTATGAAAATTATTGATTATTTGTGCTTCTTTTTAAATTTTTTGTATATTTTTATACTTTTGTTAATTACTTATCATTTTAAAGCAGTAATTTATTTTGCTCTTTTAAGTACTTTTTGTGCTTATTGATCGTTGGTTTTTATATTATATGATGAGAGATATTTATTGTAATTAATTTTTTTATATATATAATATATTCAACCCTGATGAGACATAAAACTACGATCGTATCAGAGCCGTCCACGTATCGCCACTTGCCGGCTGAGAGATCGGATGTTCGCATTGATGGGCTCGCGGGCCAACCCAATCCACTCGATTGCTTACTAGTACAGACCCATGAGCCTCGGCCAACTATTCAGGTAAAGGGTTCAAGCTGTCAAACTGACGCTCACACCACGGCCCTCAGAGCCACCCTTTCCAAGAAGGCATCTCCCGAGGCCACCTGCTCTTTGACGCTCGCATAGTTGACGCTCATGGGTCATCTGCCGGGGAGACCCCGCGTACGTCACTTCGAGCGTCACTCATGCTCGGGTATGATCTACCCCTTTGAGAGGCATTCGTACGACTGCAAGACCGATCTTGAGCCTCCATAGCGCACGACCCTCATCAACAACCTCTGACACAACGGCAATGCGCACCACGCACCTGACACGCCGCCTGCTTTTCAGAGCCATCACTCTCATGCTACCACAGGTTGCCACGTGTTAGGGCAACACAGGTTTGGGACCACACGGTCAAATTGCCTAATCTACCCTCACCCCTAACATATAAATAGGGGAGAACACCTGCCTTCTCCCCCCAAGTCATCTTCCTCACAAAATACACACTCACTCACTGTTCTGGACATTTTTTCTATTTTTCTTCATCTTCTCGAGCTTGGCATCATCTTCACCACAGTTGCATCATTACAGCATTGAGCATTCTTGGTGTTATCCTAGCTGGAAGAACCCACGCACAAAAGGAAACCCAAATCCTGAGGCTCTCACGCCTGTGATGGTCTTTCCCTTCCCATACAAATATTGAAAGTGTTGTTGCATTTAGGAAATCCAGATTCCTGCACCATCAAACCCATCAAAATTTGGTAATTTTTTTTCAGTGGTGCCTTAGTTTTATCTCTCTTTGGTTATTTGATATTTTTTGAATCGTAAATTTTTATGATATTTGTATACTTTGTAACTTATTTTAATTATGTTATTTATTATCACAATACAACGTATAATTAGGATATTTCAATAAAGTAATTTTATATTTTAATGTTTCTTTTTATTAAAATTGCTTAAAATTTTTGTTTTGACAAATAGATAGATTTGTTTTTCAATATAAATGATATTGCATGTTTATATTTTAACCTCGATAATATATATATATATATATATATATTATGATGACCTTTTTTATATCTATAAATTGCTTTGATTCTTTTTGTTTCTTAAGTTTTGTAACTTCATTTAAAAAAATAAATACAATACTTTTACTTAATTTTTTTAGTTTGTAGCAAACGAACACTTAATATCATACTATTTAAATTAGGTGTTATATCCATTAATTGTTAGATCAAACTTTAAATTATTTATTTTTAACTTGTGTGTATAGCACTTCTTGCTTTTCATTATTTTTTTATATTACCTACTCCATTACATATATTCCTTCATTTTATTATGATTTAAGTACTTCCATTTTTTATTTTTTTTTCATATTTGATTGTGGCTGTTTTTTAATTTTTTATGTTAAATATTTGGTGTTTATCTTTTTTAATTTTATTAATTTATTTTTTTACTGTTTATGTTATAACATTTAAGGTTGTTTTATTTAGTTGACGTAATTAATTTATTATGTTTTCAAATTTATTTCTTTTTATTTTTTGATTTTTTATATTAATTTATAAATATCTATATGCTAATTAATCGGTATGTGCATTGCACGGGGGTTTATGCATATATATATAAAATGATGTATATCCTGGAATTGCAAAAAAATTACATTACTAATGTAAATTTTGAAATGTTATTCGCTTCAAAAAAAAAAAAAAAAAAAGAAATATAATTAAAGTCAAATTGATGTTTTAACTCCCATAATTGGTATCTGACGATATACCAATAACACCATCTCACTGTCCATAAATATCTTGTTATAAGCTTTAGTAGTGACAGTGCCGATGAATAATTGTTGTCTAATTAGTTTGGAAAATGCACGCACTTCCAAGAGGCTTGTATGTGGTCCGGACGAGACAATCAATATTTGTTATCTATACTATTGAAAAAACAAAGAGGGTTCATTCTCTTCGAGAAAGACCCTCAAACCACTTGGTCAACTCCTATTTTTCTCTAACAAACGATAGTTTTATAGGTTGTAAGATCAATTTTTTGATTTCAAATAGAACTCTTAATTTTTTAGTGTGTAGAAGAGAATTTGAGGGTTGAAAATGATATTTTATTAAAAAATTAATAACCCCACTCCCCACGTTTCTTTCTTATCTATTTTTTTTTCTCATAACTAATAACTCTCCTTTTGTCGTCAAAAAAAAAAAAAAAACTCTTCTTTTTCTTCTTTCACATTTCTATTAGAAAAAACTATGTATAAAATAAGAAAGGCCATAAAACACAATCCATATGTAAAAACAGGGGGAAAAAAAATGTAACTGAGAAGAAACTTTGCTTAGAATTAGATTTCTGATAGTGACAGAGGGAGTTGCCTTTAAAAATCATTTTCTCTCAGCGTTCAATAAGTCCAATCTTAACCAATGTTCAAACGATACTGTTAAACACTCTTATTTGAATTTTAAAATAGGTAAAATTTAAATAATTTATATAATTTTTTTTTTCATATTTCGTATTTATTGACATCACAATTTATTATAAATAATTAATTAGATTACAAATTCTTTTTGCGCACAAGGACTGTGTGCACAAGTCATGACTAGTAATATTTTATTGTAAATACTTTAGATGTAAGTTTTTCTAAATATAATGGGTAAATATCATTTTTTGTTCTGTGATATAGGTTTATTTTCGATTTTGGTCCATGATTTAGTGACTCAGTCAATTATAGTTCATAATTTGTAAATTTTTTTTATCAAAATTAGTCCACCATACCCTTGTCCGTTAGGTACTGGATGAATTTCATTAGTCAACTATTATTTTATTATAATTCAACACCTATATTAGTATATATTTGTAAAATTACACAAAATCTTCCTTCTTTTCATATATCACAATTCAATCGTCACTACCGTTGTTTTCTACAGTCACTGCCATTCTTCTTCGTTTTCTGCAATTTTTTTCTCCATAGTTTCTATTGTCGAAGATAATATTGATACTAGAAAATTGTCACCTTAACCTACGCACCCACCAAAACGGTTTAAAAGGAATTTGTGTTGAAAAGGGTTTGAGGTAGAAATTTTGTATATATTATTAACATATTAATAGCTCAACGTATACTACAATAAAAAAAAAAAGTAATTGTATATTAACAAATGAACTAAATTTTTATTAATATTAACTTTTATATTATCGATAAGAAAAACTTTAATATTAGATAGTTACTACAATATCATAATTTTCTTTTTGATTATATTAAATTTTTTTCTATTAAAATTTACTTATAAATGAGTTATTGCATATATATTTTTTGAAATATTAATGGAGTACATAATTTTTAAGTTTTAATGTTTTGATTTTATTATGTCAATATAATACTTTAATTCTATTTTAGAATTTTAGTTATTAAGGATTATTTAAATAATAGATTTAAAGATTAAGAATTTTTTTATAGATTTTGAATTAATATATAGTTTAAATTAATAAAATCACAGTTTATTAATATAGGTTTGAACGGTGATTGATGAAAAGAATGAACATTTTGAATGATTTTGTCGATATAAATTGATATATGAGTTAAATTATAATAAAATGATAGTTGACTAACGAAATTCACCCATGATTTAACAGAAAAAGGCTTGGTGGACCAATTTTGACGAAAAGTTACAAATTTTAGATCATAATTGATTGAGTCACTAAACTATGAACCAAAATCGAAAATAAACATATACTACCGAACCCAAATATAATATACAGATTAAAATGCTCCCCGTCATTTCCAATCAAAATCATATATAGCAAGGAATTCAAAGATTACATCAAGTCATCAACAATATGCAGCCTCCAAACAAGTTAAAGTCGCATCGTTTATCAGACCGTACGTAATCACCCTATAGTCTACCAGAAACGTAAGTACAAAAGGTGTCTTGAAAATTCTGGCTGAAGAATTAATTCTGAAGACTATAGGCTGCTATAGCGGTGCATCCCTAGATATACATTATTTTTGTGCATCTAACCTAGAATTCATAAAAAATCCCCTTTCCCGACAAGCACACCGTTCCACATGCACAGTTCCATTATTCAACTTAGTCCCCACACCAAGCATGCCTACTTAAGGTTCTAAATGGATATCCAAAAATTTGATATTGATAAGTATTCGAATTTGTTTATAATTATCCGAATTCGCTTCAAGAGAATATTATCCGTATTCGATTATAGACATTCGAATTATAAATGGATAAGGATATGCTAATAAGATATTCGATCCGTTTAACATAACATTAGGGCTGTAAATGGATATCCGAAAATCCGATATCCGTTCGCAATCGAATCCGTTTAGAGAGGATATTATCCACATCCGTTCAAAGAGGATATTATCCGAATTCGATTATAGACATCCGAATATAAATGGATAAGGATACGGTAATCAGACATCCGATCCGTTTAACATCCGATCCGTTTGTATATCCGATAAACATATCCGTTATCCGAATTATCCGTAATCCGTATTCGATTATATATATATATATATATATTTTTTTTCACATATATATTATTTTACATTTGATAAAATAAATATTAGTTTAGGAATTGTATAATCATTTGAAAATTATAAAAAAATAATAACAATGAACAAATATTATATTATTAATAATATTTCATTAATAAGTAATAACATTAAACATATATTATGAATTATATCTTATACTTATGAGTGTACACCTTTCCTAATTTATTTAGTTTGTGGGAGTATGTTGACAAACTTAATAATATATTATCTATGAATTATCCAACTATTTAATTTAATAAATAAAAGTAATATAACTATACATAGTATATATATATATATATATATATATATATATATATATATATATATATATATATTTTCACATATATTATATATATTTTCACATATATATTATTTTACATTTGATAAAATAAATATTAGTTTAGGAATTGTATAATCATTTGAAAATTATAAGAAAATAATAACAATGAAAAAAATTATATTATTAATAATATTTCATTAATAAGTAATAACATTAAACATATATTATGAATTATATCTTATACTTATGAGTGTACACTTTTCCTAATTTATTTAGTTTGTGGGAGTATGTTGATAAACTTAATAATATATTATCTATGAATTATCCAACTATTTAATTTAATAAATAAAAGTAATATAACTATACATAGTTTATATATATATATATATATATATATATATATATATATATATTTATATATATTTTCACATATATATTATTTTACATTTGATAAAATAAATATTAGTTTAGAAATTGTATAATCATTTGAAAATTATAAAAAAATAATAACAATGAACAAGTATTATATTATTAATAATATTTCATTAATAAGTAATAACATTAAACATATATTATGAATTATATCTTATACTTATGAGTGTACACCTTTCCTAATTTATTTAGTTTGTGGGAGTATGTTGACAAACTTAATAATATATTATCTATGAATTATCCAACTATTTAATTTAATAAATAAAAGTAATATAACTATACATTGTTGTTAATCATAGGCTCATAGCTAAGAGAAGCATCAGATAATTATCTTAAAGTTATAAAAATTAATATCAACTGATCATGTTAAATGAAGAACTTGTTTTGTACAAACATCGGTTATTAAATAAAGAACTTTTCTTTACATTATATCTAAATTTTGAGAAATTGTCGTGTTATTTGACAATATGGTTAAATAAAAGATAATTAGGTCATTTGAGAATAATTAAGGGGTTAGCTAAAATCTTTCATTAACACATATTAACTAATATTATATATATATATATACACGAATATTATATATTATATGATACAAAATATATTAAATATTTAAATGAATTACATTCTATAATCATACACTTTAATACATAATATTGCCAAAATTGAATACCCATTTACCGACAGCCACACAAAAGTTCCCTTTCCTCCTTTTCTTCCCAAAGAACAAATCCAAGATGTGAAGCTAGAGCACTCAAAATCATTGAAGATCCAAAAAACAAATCCAAGATCTATAGCAGCAGGAGCACTCAAATCCAAGATTTGAAGCAGCAGCACTCAAAATCGTTGAAGAACCCTAACAAATCAAAGATCTGAAGCAGCATAAACTCCAAAAATCAAATCTTTTTCCCAGATCTGAATCGGCGCAAGTTGTTTCATTCTCCGTTCCAGATCTGCAACTTATCGTGAAGCTGCAACCCTTCCCCATTCCAGATCTGCAAGGACGCAACCCTTACCCATTTCCAAATCCGCAGCGGCGCAGCTCTTCTCCGTGAAGCTACAGGTACCAACTGCAACCTATTTTGTTGAGGGAAAAGAGAATCTGTTTCAGCTTATTTTGTTAGGTTATTTTTGTTGAATCGAATCTTTATTTAGATTGTTGGCATTTTTGTTGAATCGAATCTGTATTTAGTATATTTTTCCAAAAATCGAATCTGTATTTCTGAATGTTCTCAAGTCCTATTTGTTTGCTATTTCAGTATGTCTGAGTATGTCGATACGGCTTCTTCGCAACCAAATTTGACCTCTAGTGTAAATGCTGAAAGTATTAATAACACACCTTCAACAACTGCCGATGCGGAGCAAGTCGAGGTCGTACTTGCAGTTAAAAAGAGAAAACTCACTTCAGATGTTTGGGAACACTTTACAAGAGAAGACATAGGTGGTCAAGGCAAATACACTGCCGTTTGCAAAGGGTGTAAGAGAAAGTTTGACGGATCTAGTGCAAAGGGAACTACTCATTTGAGAAACCATCTAAAGGTATGTCCACTTAAGGGTACTTCTGATATAAGACAAGCTTTTATTGGAAAATCTATGGATCTTGTTGATGGTGCTCCTAAAATAACAACACACAAATTTGATCCTCTGGTTGAAAGAACTTTCTTTGCTCAGATGATTGCGAAACATGATTTGTCTTTTCTTATGTCTGAATATGCATATTTTAGACGTTGGATTTCCTATTGCATTCCAACTTATAAATTTCGATCAAGAAATACCGTTAAAAAAGATGTGATGGATGAACGTGAAATAGGAAAAAACGCAGTTTATAAAGATATTGAAGAGTCAAATTCTCGAGTTACTCTTACAACTGATGGGTGGACAGCAGACCATCAAAATCGTGGTTATTTTTGCGTGACATGTCATTATATTACTAAAAAATGGGAATTGAGAAAGAGATTAATTGCTTTCCATGTTGTTCACTATCCACATGATGGCTTGAGTTTGGCTGATTGGTTAAGAAACCGCATTTTAGAATGGAACATTGATAAGAAAATGTTTGCTGTTGTTGTTGATAATGCATCTCAAAATTCGGGAATGTTGGATGGTCTCAAGAATTGGTTGAATGATAAGAATGCTCTTGTACATAATGGTGATTTGTTTCATGTTCGTTTTTCTGCGCATATTATGAATTTGATCGTTAAAAGTAGGTTAACCGTGATTCGTGAATTGGTCGGGAAAATTAGGGATAGTGTCAAGTACATTAATGGGGCGGTACAAAGAGATGAAAAGTTTACTCTTGCTTTGGTTCAAACTCGATTAAATCCCAAAAGGCGTGTAAACCTCGAGTGTGATACTAGATGGAACTCAACATATGATATGCTTATAAATGCTTTAGAACTACAAGAAGGATTTAAGCGTTTGGCTGATTTGGATAGTTGTTATGCGCCATACTTGCCTTCAAAAGAAGAATGGGAAATTGGGGCAAAAGTTTGTAAGCATTTGAAAGTTTTTAAAACAGCAACTGATGCACTTTCTGGAAGTAAGTATCCAACGGCACCTTTGTACTTCCAGTATGTTTGTAATATAAGAGAATGCTTGAAATTGTGGGCTACGAGTCCGGATAGAGACATTGAAAGAATGGCAACTCTCATGCAATTGAAGTTTGACAAATATTGGGAAGAATGTAGTATGGTTTTGACGGTTGCTGCAGTTCTTGATCCTAGATATAAAATTACACTTGTAGAGGCTGCCTTTAGCAACAGAAATGATGATTCTGAAGCTTTTTTTGTAAGAAAAGTACGACATTTTTTGGAAGATTTATTTTTAGAGTATGAAGATAAGTCAACAGTTGATGAAAATGTAGGTGGATGTCCATCTAGTCGTGTTGAAGGCTTGATTTTTGATGATATGTTTCCTCTTCGTGCAAGGTTTAAAGAACTTGCTGCAAATCAAACCACAACAACTTCTGTTCCAAAAAAAAGTGAGATTGAGATGTATTTAGAAGAGGGATTGGTACTATCCACCGAGCCGTATAACATGTTTGATCTTTTAAATTGGTGGAAGCATAATGGAGTTAGATTTCCTACACTTTCAAAGATGGCCCGTGATATCTTAGCTATTCCATGTACCACAGTACCGTCAGAATCGACTTTTAGTCAAGCCCGTAGATTTATTGATGATACTCGTGCATCACTAAATTCGGAGACGGTGGAGGCTTTACTTTGTGTGAAAGATTGGATGCCCGATTTATAAAGGTATGTATATATATTGTCTTTCTCTTTTTTATATATCAATTAATATAAAGTCATGCACATTAATGCTTTCATGGTGGTGTTTCCTAATCTTTGAAATACAGTTGATGGAAGCAAAATGGAATGGAAGAGCTTGGATGGAAGAAAGAAACTTATGAATCTTTGATATTTGTATGAGTTTTTATGAATCTTTGTATGAATTTAATATTTGATTGGGAATTTGTATTAATATGTGTATGGATATAATATTTGATAGTGAATTGTGATGTTGAATTTTTAGTTTTTATTTTTAGTAAAAATTGAAACAGGTAAACGGATTCGAATGTCGGATATCGGATAGCTCATTTATCGGATACCTTCGCGGATTCGGATAATCCGATATCCGGAGAATATCCAGCGGATAAGGATACGGATAACATTTTAATTATCCGTCGGATAACGGATTCGAATTTGGATAGAGGATATGTTAAACGGATTCGGATACGGATAATGCACATCCGCTCCGTTTAGTATCCGTTTACAGCCCTACATAACATTTATATAGAGACAATATAAATAACATATATTATGTTATTAATAAAAGTATTATATTTAAATTAATTATATAATATAATTTATAATTCCACAGTATTTATATATTCAGTAAACCATAAAATTAATATATATAGATATAATTATTATTTCTCTTTTTATCTAAAATTGATGCGTTCTAGCCCAAACCCTTAATGATTAATCCTCCTTCCTCAAGGATCTTTACCGAAGTAAGCCAGAGTTCAAGAAAGATCAATCAAGAGATCAGACCAAAAAGCTTAGATCGTCATATCTCAAGGGTCCTTTATATAGAATATCGGACTTAGAGTTTTAGTCATTCACGTTACCTTATCTTCTATTCGATTTGTTATGATCTTACCAGATTCTTCCGTATCTTATTTAGTTGTTACTTGCCCGGCACTCCTCTAGATATCCTTCTGCTCCACGGTCTTTAATCAGCTCGTTATACTTTTAGACTTGCGAACTGATTCGTCTGTTCGTCTTTTCTCTTCTGTTCGTCTGTTCTTAGCGAACTCTTCTATTCGCGTTGTGCTATTGACTTGGGCTTTGGCGTTATCCTCTTATTGGGTTGAACCTTGTACTAGATGGGTAGGACCCCATCACTACTCCCCTCCTCAAGTCCTCTATGTTCGTAGAACATAGGGGATTGGTAAAAAGGTTCAGTCCAACAGTTCTATCACATTCATTGAGCTTGTCACAACCTAGCCATTTTACATCTCATACCTCGTCGTCGAGCAAAACAGCTCGTCTAGCCATTAAATCCTTAATCATACCCGTTTTACGAACTCTGTCGTACTCTTGAGTGACCGATAACAGGTCAACCCAATCTCTGAAAGCTAGCAATACAACTCGCTCACACACATCGAACTGAAAGCACCTTTGTGCAACTCGCCATTCGTGCGCCCAACTACTATCATTGTCCACTCTAGAAGCAAGTAGTGATGGGGTCCTACCCCATCACTGATGATGTAGCTGAATAAGAGTACTCAAATGAAAAGATATTGATGAATACTCATCGTCTTCCGTACCTAACCGTTTAAATATCGTGACATCCCTAAGATGGCGAGAACTAGATGCGCGACGAGTGATCCAGCTGGGGAACGAGCACCCGGATACGTGGCAAGTGCTCCAGCTCGCTGATATTCTTGTAGTATTATTATTATTATTTTTTCCCAACCAAGGCTCGGAAGTCCACCTATAATTGTACACCTCAAATTCTGATCTTGTTTCTTCCTTCAAGCATTTTTTTTTTTAAATCTTTGCTATGATATATTTCCTTCATTCATAAACAAATTATAAGCATTTATTCAAGATATTCCAAAAGAAAATGTAATCGAATAACATGTATACTTATCTTCCAAACTTGTTTTGGATCAGAAAACTTATCTTCCAAACTTGTTTTGCTCTTCCTCTCTGCTTGTAAATCCCATACCCTTTGTTCTAAAAGCACATAAATCAACTATTAGACTCTAAAACACGAAGCGAGCCTAAGTTATCCGAGAGCCTTTATCATAATCAACTTGCTTATGCTTTGTGTGGCCATCAAAATGCAATAGATACAATTTAAAAAATATCAAACTCTCACGATTAGCAAAAAATTAAGTAAGTAACCTGCTATATATTTTGTAAATAAAGACACGGCAACTAAGCTTGTAATCAATTGTTCGGATACTTATCTTAATTCCACCATGATGCAGGTTATGACCCGATCAAATAACCGCATATACTCGAGCAAACATGGATAGAAAACATACACAAGCTGTTCGTATTGCTTCTCTGTTCGATGACGACTTAAAAGGTGGGGGGATCCCCCGGTGGACATTGTCAGATTTGCAGGTCATAACTGCCGGTGACTGCTCGCAAACATCACACACTCAGGTCGACACGACCATGGTGAGAGACTAGCTCGGTGACGAGAATTTCTCACGAGTCTGCATACAAGAGTTTCCATATTTCTAAACAAACAAAATTCTCTTCCGATTGTATCTGTTCCTTACCTGTCCATTCTCATCGGCAACTACATAAACTTTTTGTATCTCTTCTCACTCGGTTTCTTTGTACTCATAGATGAGCTATTTTCACGCAAGTGCTT
The DNA here is from genome assembly GCA_037501455.1 of Lantana camara. Taxonomy (NCBI): domain Eukaryota; kingdom Viridiplantae; phylum Streptophyta; class Magnoliopsida; order Lamiales; family Verbenaceae; genus Lantana; species Lantana camara. Next base: position 78,197,865 of record CM074865.1, read on the forward strand.
TCTGGTAGATAAGATAGCGAGCTGATGGTTCAGCAGTACATCTTTGCAAGCATATTGACGAGCAACATCTTTGTGAGCTTCATGCCATGATGAATTTCATATGGAGGAGGGTGGTCTAGGTGAGCAGCCTGCTCGGTAGTGTTCGCTGGCAGATAAGTTTGCGAGCAAGTTAAACTCCACCGTTTTGCGAGCAACAACATTTGTGCGAGCTCTTTGCTGCCCATATAGGACTTCATTAATGGTGAGATACTGGCTTGCTGTAACATCGTTTGCTTGCGGATGCATAATAGCAAGCCGAGTCCCTAGCTCGCTACACCTTCTGAAAGCGTGAACTGAGTCCAAGGCCCAACCACGTTCCATCGGGACTTAGGACTTAGGATAAGACTAACGGTTGTGCATTCTTGAGTTGTTTTCGTAGTTGAATTATTTATAGTTGGCTTTGTATGCGAGTTTCTCGAGGCATGTGAAACTCGGGCTAGCCATGAAGCTATTCATCTGACGAGAGAATCATCTCTATGTTCGTAATTTCCAGTTTGTTTTTATCATTGCTTCCTTCCATTAACTCCACCAATGAAATTCAACCCCATATGAACATTATCCATCCAAAATATTCCGCACTAATTCGCATAACACATACCACCCTAAACAATGATTAAAGTATCATGGTATCTTAATTGTAATTTAAGACCCTGATTCGTAAACATATATTCGTAAATCAAAACCCAATGAAAATAATATTTGATCCTGGCAATTAAGTTACAGAATCCGGCCGGAGGGCGAGCTATGCGACGAGCTTGACAAGCTATCCCCCTAGCTCGTAAAATCTCGTAGGCATGCGTTGTCAACAACTATTCGCAATTAAGCTCACCCAATACGAAGTCTAAAAGAAACCATTGTCCTACCTTTAGCCGAAAAAAGACAGGTTTGAGTGACGATTAATTCAGCAAAGCAAGCATCTCCATTTACAAGATGAAGGGTAAATACTTAATAACGCGAAGAAACACCCCTAACGAACAAGTGCGAAAAAGCAGCTCGCCATTGTCCCAAAATGTCTGCCTGTTGAGGCGACCCACATAGCTTGCTGAACAAGCTATCAGCTTGCCACCTCTATGGTGCACGAGCAGCCTATCCGACGTCGAGACATGGAACTTGACAGCTCACCTCGAATTCTAAAAAATCGTGCGGATCTCGACTTGCCAAAACCTTGCAGCACCTATTACTGGACAAATGTCACAACATTTCCCCCCTAAAACACCAAGGGGCGGGAATTCGAATTTTGAAATACCCAAATTGCAGATTTCCCCCATAAATCCCTCATATAGGCATGACAGCAAGCACCCCATATTAAGGAAAACCATCCTACAAAATCGCAGAATTTATAACCAAACCTTTAACACAAAACCAACCTTTCCTTTCTCTTCCAAATAGTGCCCTCTATTCTTATCACGAGTGCATCTGTTCCTTAAATCGACACCATGGTCAGAAATATGACTTCATAACATAGAAAGATAAATATCATTCATACAGCATACTACACAGTAGCTATCAATCGGGATACCAAGCTTCCAATCTATCTTGAGCACCTCATTGGCTTTACACTTAATCATATTATAAAACAAAATATATTGTTGCTAGCAGGCAATCATTTAAGACAACAACTTGCACACATGTGTTATGCGATATCATGATTATCACTCTTAAGTATCATGACCAACATCATGCATACCTTACCCTTACAACAATGTAAATAACTCTAACGTACCTAAATACACGATTCGTTGCGCAACGTGCAACTCACCTATATGCAGCTTGCTCAAACATGCCAAACTTGTAATTGATTTCACGCTTAAATAATCAAACAATACCTTTGTTTTAGGCAACAGAGCTCGCCATATCTTCAAACAGCTCGCCTAACTACTCACAATCAAGGCAGTATACATCACTTACCTTAAGCACAATGAAACAACTACTTTCTCATTCGCTAACATGTGAATGAGCTCAAGCAAAATAGCCCTGTCAACCAAGAACTGCCAAAGACTCCATGAGCACCACAAGCCATACACATTATCTTGTGATGAGTATTTGACAAGACCTTGAATCCGTATACACAAATCATTACATCGAAATCCTATCGAAATAATATTGTGCCTGGTAATGGAGTCACATAATCTAACGACTTAGCGAGCTATTAGAGAAGCTAGCCGATCTATCCATCCAGTTAGCGAAATTATCGCCAATGCATAGGCTTGCTCTAAGGAAATACGATGCTGAAATTACACCCCGATATTGCCCTTGTTGAGTGCGCGATCAACCTTTACTCTTATAAGATTCTACATATCGATTCCTGTGCCTGGCGAGCAGATAGCTCGATACAAATTTTGTGTGCCGTCATCCCTTTCGTCGAGTAGCGAATAGAGTCAAGAAAATAACTCGACCGACTATAGATATCTGTTGCGGTGAGAATCTCGATGCGAAGCAAACCCAATATGCGAGCAGAATAGTATAGTGCCAACAAACACAAGTCCACTAGCTCGCCTAGTGTAGAAATAAGTTGCTCACATGCCGACCCCTTTAGTGTTTGTAGGTGTAAATTGATTCTTATCACAGTGAAAGTGTCATTGGAGTGACCCTCTTTGTCTAAAAATTTAACCATACCACTATTTGGCACAAAAAATGATAGTTCAAATTTAAACTAAGAGATACATAAAGCACCAAAAAGAAAGTAAGTCTCGTGCACCCGCAGCCCTCTCGTCGAGTGACGAACAAGGGCAAGAAAATAAATCGACCAACTATCGATATTTGTTTAAACAACTCGACCTATTTTGCTTGTTACTTATATCAGCAATTATATCAGGCTGTCCCATTTCACCCTAAATATCAGCTTATGAATACATCGATCAAATGTGTCATGTGATAAGTTAGATATTTGGTTTATATAGATAGACCAACCATGATTCAAATATATGATTGCATAAACAAGATCACTCAGTTCACACAAGATTTCCTATACCTAGCCATGCAAATATGATTTATCAAGTCGTATCTGTCTATTTTTATCGATGCTTGCCCTATATGTTGGGATCCGAAGCGCTTATGTGTCGGGATCCGAAGTAAATACTCACTCTAGCGATTGGGACTTGGAGTATTGCTTGTCCTAGTGATTATTATTCCGAGTAAGTGCTTGCTCGAGCCGATTGGGATCCGAAGCATAATAATTTTCATCAAAATTATCCTCAAGTGTGTTCAGTATTCCAAGCTCGAGAAAATTCTTTAGTTCGCTTAATATCATGCTCATCCGCTTCAAGTTTCGCTATTGGCTACTCGAGCTTCTCGTCATATTTTCAAATCTAGAATATCTCAATTCCCTGGCCCGCTGTAGCAAGATCGGTATCTTCATCACTCCGCGCTCCGATTCTAGTAAATGATGAGTAATCAACGAGCGAGAATACGAACCTGCCATCACGTGAATGAGGGCGAATACGGACCTGCCTCAAACGCAGCTCGCCGTAGCTCGCCCCATCTACCAATTACTTGCCTCAATCAGACTATCTTGATGTGAAAGCATCAATCCTAGTAAACAAATCCAACCCCCGGGCAACACAGCAGAGCGCCAATACACGAACCCCATCAGCTCGCCTTGAGCCGTCATAATTCGGGTGCGCCTCATATCAAATTTCTCACAACTTTCCCTCAGAAAATTGTGGTGCTTGAATTCGAAATTTGAAAAATCCTAAATTTCGAAATTCCCCACCTATCTAAGATCATGTTTCTCAACATCCGGGTACTTTGCAGTAACCACTCGTTCCTCAACAGGATTTTCAAATATTCGATCATGTGAACTTTTATAGATATTCGCTATTCGCGTTTCAAATAGTACGAGGTACATAACTATTCAACGTATCCGACCAAGGTTTTTTGGTCACCTGTTCGATATGGAACAAGGTTTTAAAGAGTCTTACTTTCATAATAGTTCATTAATATATCCGACCAAGATCCCTTGATCACCTGTTCGATCCCAAACAGGGTTTTAAATTCATAACCATTTTATGTATCCGACCAAGATCCCTTGGTCACCTGTTCGATCCCGAACAGGGTTTTCCATATCGATATCCACTACCTGAATTCGCTTCAGGATTTCTTAAATTCATTACTCTAGCTCCTACGAGTTTGTCATCGACAACCCAAACTCTAATCCAAGCAAACTTTCAGTTTTTCTATATTTTTAGAGTGGTGCTACGAAATTGAAAAGGCGAATCTGTCATTCCCATCACGGTTGCTTCGTCACATTCTCCGCTAGACCGAACTTCATGGACCTCATTGCAGGCTTCTCGTAATTCCACCACCGAATCTCTTTTCATTGGTTATCTTGGTCGTATTAATCGTGTGATCCGAAAAATTGTACCTCTTATTATCTTGCTTGTATCGCTGGTCTGATATATCCACATATAGCATAGTCTTCATGGTATCACGAACATGCGCACATATTACTTGATGAACCTGGTAGCTTTCCCATATTACAGCGTTGCATACTCTGTTTAGCACACTCCTTTGCGTTACATACCCAATTACCCAGCACTGCTTCTTTCTTTTTGAAAGTTGTTCGTTGATAAAGCCACGAATACGTGGTTTTCTTTAATTCTTGCAATTGTTGTAATTCGACCAGGTCCCGAGTCCCGAACTCCAAGGCAACCGAATAAGCATACTGATCGGACCGCGTCAAATTTAATTGACATGAAAAATCTTTCTCTTTCAAAATTGAGCAATCCTCTTAGCAACACGAATATCCACACTAACTTCAAATCAAAATCTCATATTTCTACGATTTCCTGAGCAGGCAGCGAACAACGATCGAAAAGGACGTCTACTGAAACGTTCTCCTTGGATTCTCTTTAGATCTTCCAAAAACTTATCAACAACCAACAACTAATAAAAATAAAAATTATCAGAATTTATCTAAATTAACACAAAAAGAAATAATCACACTGAACGGACTAGAAAACTTATCTGCAAACTTTCATGTGCTCATCTGCTTTTAAATCTCTGGTCCTAAAACGAACCGATCTTTTCTCTCGCAAACAACAATTTGATCTCTTTTCCTGACTTTGACAATTTATCAGAGGCAATAATCAATTTTCGCGTTCATGATTAATTATACATTAAGATTTTTTGTTCGGTCGACATGACGGAGTACTCCAACTCGTACAAGTTGGTCATGGACATGCCCTGAGTGATGCTTTGTGTGAAGGCCATAAGAAAACGTGACTATATTGATCATAATTGGGCGAATTCCACGTTTGTTCACCATGTTCTCCAATAGTGACTTTGATGAAGAGGTTTCTGGTCTCTGTACTTAATCCCTCCATGATGCGAGTTATGATCCGACCAAATAACGCGCACATATTTCGAGCAACACGGGCACATATACTTCGAGCGAACATGGACATCAACATACTTGATCGAACTGATCGGTGTTCTAAATATCTAAATATTTTCCGTTCAGTATATATTTGTCCTCTTGAAGGGTTGCGTTCGATAAAAACTTGGGAGCAACCAAACGGATTTGTCCTCTTCTCATATCGCTGAACAAATACTCGGCGAATCTGTACTTATGCGATTTAGTTTCTTGTATAGATTGCATACAACTTCCTCAGTTGATTTTCCGATGATTCTACTCGCTTCGTCATTATCATATCATGCATTAACATCCTAGACATGGATCTTTCTTGTTTGATGTTGTTTCTGCTCCATTAGAAAACAATCAACAAAACTCCGACAATAAAAAATCAATCAATTCGCAATCGACGGATCTAAATAAAAAATACAGATTGAGGGATGAATAAAATCGAAAACTTATCTTGATTGAAATAATCTATGATCCGAAGAGCCGAATACTTCGTCTGCTCTGGCACGACTCCATTGCAGGAATATCTTCTAATCGGTAGCAGCAATGTGATGTCCTTTTTGCACGACGTGGTCTCTACTTCTTCCTCGGAGACTTTCTGCTCGACGACAATTGAGTAGCTCGTGGTGGTGCGTGTTTGTTCGTCGGGTGTACGTCAATATCTCAAACAGCGCGAAGGGCAGCGATGTCGGCTTTGCGGGTCACGATGGTTGGTGACTCCTGATTCGCGATCAAATTCCTTTTCTCTCTTATACGATTTTTTGGAACTTTGCCTCCTTCACAGATTTCCCGCAGCAAATAAGGGGCTCGTCAACATGCTGAACTCTGCATGGGTAGAATTTTTGGGTGTCGAACGTCCTTTGTTCGTGTACATTCACCTAATACTCTGAGCTTTTTCGTTCGCTATTAAAGCTTTGCTGGTTTCCTTGAGTTAATTCCATGAACTCCCCACTTCGCTTCACTGCCCATGATACACCAAAAGAAAAAGAGAGAGGTTAATTTCAAGTCTTCTATTTCTCACATAGCATAAAAATAACCAAAGCGACAAATCAAAACCAAACAATCAACTGACTAAACGTCCTTTTTTTTTCTTTTTGTTTTTTTTTTTTTTTTTGCTCTGATATGCCAATTGTAAGAGAAAGTTTGGTTTCTTATAAAAATAACCAAAGCGACAAATCAAAACCAATCAATCAGCTGACTAAACGTCCTTTTTTTTTCTTTTTGTTTTTTTTTTTTTGCTCTGATATGCCAATTGTAAGAGAAAGTTTGGTTTCTTATTCAATATCATTAAGTTAATTAGAGGAAAATACGCTAGCAAACAACCTAATTTGTAATCAAATTCCTGTATATGTTTGAACCAAACTCCAGCAAAAACTCACAAAATATTATCAACATAATCTAAAAAATAAACTTAGCGAAGAGAGGTGTAGCTTTCCACAAATTGGCTTCTTCATCGAACAGAGGTGTGAACCTTACTCTGGGATGGATTGGTGTGTTTGATCTAGGATCTATTAATCTTCCAATAATAATTGAGTAATGTGTGTAAAAACAATTTATATTTTGTAAATAAACTCATGCTATAATTAATCTTAAAATCACGAAATATCAATATATATCCTCATTGTTATCGATAACGATAGGGAAGAAAACAAAGTTGGGGAGATAAACTTATCTCTTCTGTCGACTTTGCTTCTACCTTCAACCGGGTTTCCTGCTGATCTTCACTTTGGTCCACCGTTGGAGAAAGAATCATAGGAGGAACTAAAACAAACTGCGTTTGGAATAACTCAGTACTGTGGCGAACAAAGAGAAGATGGTGTCAAAAATCTCTCCAAATAGTATCGACGAAATCTTGCTCTTGCTCGTCAAAACTCTTGCTCGTGGAACTCTCTCGATTCAATAACAACGATTCGTCGATTCTCACCAATAATAATGATTCTCGCGAACAACAAAACGATTTTTACAGACAACAACAAATAACTCTCAAGAACAACTACGAAAACGATTCTCACGGAAAATAACGAAAATCATTCCGGTAAAAAACACATAAGCTTTTTGTATCGGTTCCCACAGACGGCGCCAATGATGCGTTCTAGCCCAAACCCTTAATGATTAATCCTCCTTCCTCAAGGATCTTTACCGAAGTAAGCCAGAGTTCAAGAAAGATCAATCAAGAGATCAGACCAAAAAGCTTAGATCGTCATATCTCAAGGGTCCTTTATATAGAATATCGGACTTAGAGTTTTAGTCATTCACGTTACCTTCTCTTCTATTCGATTTGTTATGATCTTACCAGATTCTTCCGTATCTTATTTAGTTGTTACTTGCCCGGCACTCCTCTAGATATCCTTCTGCTCCACGGTCTTTAATCAGCTCGTTATACTTTTAGACTTGTGAGCTGATTCGTCTGTTCGTCTTTTCTCTTCTGTTCGTCTGTTCTTAGCGAACTCTTCTATTCGCGTTGTGCTATTGACTTGGGCTTTGCCGTTATCCTCTTATTGGGTTGAACCTTGTACTAGATGGGTAGTACTCCATCAAAAATATATATATTCAAAATTATATAATTATTAAATAATTTATCTATAAATAAATAGTTGATAATTTGATTAAAAATTCGAAGTTATATAGTTAAATAATTTATGTCAAAATGAATAGTTGAAAATCCGATTAAAATTCGAATCCGCCTTGTATCCGTATAAAAAGGATATTATCCGAATTCTATTTAAAAGGATATTATCCGTATCCGTCTGAATCATAAATGGATAAGAATATGGTAAGTATTCATCTGATCAGTTTAATATCCGTTTACACCCCTATGCCTACCCAAGACTTGCGCTACATCAATTTGCAAATTTGGGAACACATCAATGTGACCTTAAGGGTAACGTTCACGTTCCAATAGAAAAGTCTCTCCAAGATGTGTTATGCGAAGAGTAATTTTAAGGGTAACATTAACATTAACATTCACCTTAAGTACATACACATCAGCCCACGACGAGGAAGAAGAGTCTCTCCAAGATGTGCTATGCGAAGAGTAATATGTTGTGCATGCTCACTCTTAATTGAGAATCGACCATTAGTTGTATGGTGTCATGTGAGACCCCGTAATTTTAGGATAATATTGATTATAATAGATATATACATGGTATTATAGTATCCATATTCTTTATTTAATTATTAGTTTATATTATTTAACTATTTATTTATTTTACCTTTTAATTATAATAAATAGATACTAGTAGATAAGACTAGCATTAACCGTCTTTAGAGAGTTGTGGGGAGAGTGGAAGTAAGAGTTTCATTAGGTTGGAAAACCTAATCTGTCTCATTCAACGAGAGAAGTATATATATTCATTAGATTAAGAAATCTGGGTAGAACATTATATTGGAGAGAAAAATGATGAGAAATTGCGGCTGAAGGCTTGAGATAGAAAGGAGAACTTACAAAATCTTTCGAGAGCAGCATAAGGAGATGGAGAGATTGACCAGAAAAGAAAAAGGGAAAACCAGGTCCGAGCTTCGTCGAATTGAATTGGTAACAGTAGCCATGATATTCACATATATATTAGTTATGCATATGTTAGTATAGTAAAAGAATCTGGATGCATACTGATGGGGTCAAAATACGCTCGTCCCACGTTTGGACACGTGGCAACTCAAGATAGCGACACCTGTCCTCTTGTAAGTAAAGTAATTATGCACGAGCGCTCGAACCCCTCAAGCGTCAGTATTCCCCAAGGACACATGCCATCTCTGCTATACGCACACATAATCAACATTGCCGCTCCCTAACGAGCGCAATTCATGATACATGGCTGAAGCTCCATTTAGTCAAGGGAGCCCTCTTCGAGCGCTACACTCCCTCAGGGAAGCTTCCACTCCCCCTCATTGTATGAGCCTTGGCCTTCATCCCCTAGCGGATTCCTTGGTCTCCAAGGCTCTTGGTTGACACGAGCGTGCTCTTAGCCCTCGTTACCAACCCCCTAAAACGGCTCTCTGACACCCCGTACATGCCCGTGCACCTGCCACTGTTGCCAACACTAACTTTCACCAGCTTTTGCAGAAGATTCATCCTAAGCTTCTCTCGCAACGCCACGTGTTAGGGCAACATTCGGCCAGGACCACACGGTGCAAATGAGCAAAGGGTCCCTGACCCTCAACTATAAATAAACGGATTCATCTCCTTCACTGTAAGCAACTTCCATTACAGCACTTTTGCAACTTCTTTACTTTTTCTTTCAGATCATCATCTGACTTGAGCGTCGGAGAGCCAAACTGGGAATCACCCCCAACTCCCCCAGCTTGGCCTTCTGACTTTGCTTTGGTGTTTGTCCTAGCAGGTAGAACCCCCCATCTTTTCCGGCGATCGTCAACTGGTTTCCCCACCCAAACAAATTGTAAAGTGATTGGACTCTGTATCCCATATTGAGACCCATCATTTTTGGTGCCGTCTGTGGGAAACCCGTTCTCAGTTCATCCTTATCTCTCTTTTTGCTAGTCAAAAAGTGAACACCCAGCACCTTCATAACCATGGTAACTACACTGTCCGGAGCTGCGGGAGGAGGAGAGGATCTTCCCCATGATGCCAATATTACCACCGTTCCATCGGCCATCATTGGTGGAGGGCCACCGGCCGGGGGAGTGCCTCCCCCGACAGATCCTATGGTTCCACCGCCAGCGCCACCAGCACCACCCGTTCCTGGCGCTATTGGAGGCGCTCCCCTCCCCACTCTTCCACAACCTCCCCATAACCAGTGGGTTCATCCTCATGCGAATCCAGGAGGACAACCCTATATGATGCCGCCTCCAGGATATATGCTCACCCCCCCCCCCCCAATCTTTTCCAGTGATTGTCAACTGGTTTCCCCACCCAAACAAATTTTAAAGTGATTGAACTCTGTATCCCATATTGAGACCCATCATTTTTAGCGCCTCGTCAACAGAATATTTGAGAAAGAAATTGGAAGATCCATGGAGGTGTACGTCGATGATATGATTGTCAAGAGCGAGCGTCAGGGCTCGCACTTGGCAGATCTCAAACGTGCTTTTGCCATTTTACGCTCGTATGGGATGAAATTGAATATTTCAAAATGCACTTTTGGAGTGCGAGGAGGAAAATTCTTGGGCTACAAGGTCAGTCAGAGGGGAATCGAGGTAAATCCGGAGAAAATCAAGGCTCTTTTGGACATCCCCTCCCCTCGTAATCTCCGGGAGGTGTAGGTGCTGGTAGAAAAAATCATTTCTTTAAATAGGTTTATTTCGCGCTCGGCGGACCGAAACCTTCATTTCTTCAAAATTCTGCGCAATGCTCAAAATTTCGCTTGGACTGAGGAGTGTGAGAGGGCATTACAGGACATGAAGGTTTACCTTTCGAGCGCGCCGTTCCTGACAAAACCAGTATAGGGTGAGAAGCTTTTCATGTACCTCTCCGTTTCAACCGAGGCAACTAGCGTAGTTCTAGTAGCTGTACGAGAACGTAAGCACTTGTCTGTTTATTATTTAAGCAAAACATTACAAGGGGTCGAGAGGAAGTATCTGAAAATTGAGAAATTCGCATTCGCCCTCATTAATGCGTCAAGACGGTTGAGACCTTACTTCCAAGCGCACTCAATAACTGTCCTCACTGATTAGCCTCTGAAGCAAGCGTTGTCCAAACCAGATGTATCAGGAAGACTGATAAAATGGGCCATTGAGTTGAGCCAGTTTGACTTAAGTTTCGAGCCTAGAACCGATATACAAGAGCAGGTTGTGGCGGACTTGTTGGTGGAACGCTTCGGTTTAGAGCCCGCTGTTCTAGAGAACGATGGTCTATGGGTCCTGCACACGGATGGTTCCTCAACCTCTCAAGGGGGAGGAGCAGGTGTAACCCTTAGAGACCCCAACGGAATTGAGTTAGACTTTGCAATCAGGTTGGATTTTCAGGTCACCAATAACGAGGCGGAGTATGAAGCCCTTGTGCAAGGATTGAAAATTACTTTTCAAAATGGAGCCTCCAGGATCACCGCTTACGTTGATTCACAGTTAATTGCGAGCCAGATTGAAGGAAATTATGAGGCTCGAGAAACACCATGGTGCAGTATTTAAGCAAAGCCAGGGAAATTATTGGGAAATTCAAGGAATTCCACTTACTCCAGGTCCCGCGAGCGGAAAATGAGCGCGCCGACGCTCTATCTAAATTTACCTCGGCTTTGGAAGGTATCAACAAGTGCTGTTACGTTTCTTAGAACTGAAGAGCCCTTGATAAGAGAACAAAGCGCCAAAAAGATGGTAGCCGTGATTGATCCGAACGAGCCTTGCTGGCTTGACGATATTATCAGATTTCTTAAGGACGGCGTGTGTCCCACCGACAAGATGGAGGCTCGGAAGATCAGAAACAAAGCCCCACGGTTCTCTTTGGATCCTGAGGGGAGGTTATTCAAAAAGTCGTTTCATGGACCCCCGATGAGATGTTTGAGGCCCTCGCAAGCGAGAGAGACGCTTGAGCTTATTCACAGTGGAAGCTGTAGAAACCATTCAGGGGGGCGTATCCTCGCAAAGAAAATTCTGAGGAGTGGGTTTTATTGGCCCACGGTTCTCCAAGACGCCATTGAGTTTTCCAGAAAATGCCCCAAGTGCCAGTTTCATTCTAACCTCCATCAACTGCCAGCTGCCTAGATGATCCCTATAGATGTCTCATGGCCCTTTGACCACAGTGGGGAATCGACATTGTGGGCCCCTTGCCCACCGCGGTCGGACAGAAGAAGTTTGTCATTTTAGCCGTCGACTATTTTACCAAATGGGCCGAGGCTGAGGCCGTTGCAAAGATTACATTAAAGGTCTTGAGGGACTTCATTTGGAAAAACATTATATGCAGATATGGCATACCAAGAGTGCTCATTTCAGAAAATGGGTCCCAGTTCATAGCAGCTGACAAGCGAGAATGGTGTTCAAAGTTGGGCATTGAGCAACGTTTTACTTCCGTAGGCCATCCCCAAGCTAATGGACAGGCAGAAGTCACCAACAAGATCATCTTGCAGCATCTGAAAACCATGCTAGAAAGTAAGAAAAGTGAGTGGGTCGAAGAGCTACAAGGAGCCCTATGGGCGTATCGTACAACTCCGCGAGCGTCAACCGGAGAAACGCCATTTGCCCTTGTGTATGGATCTGAAGCCATGATACTAGCGGAAGTTGTACACGAATCCGCTCGTGTAGCTTATTTCGAGGCCCAGGATAATGAAGTCAACAGAAGCCTGGAGTTGGACCTGCTGGAGGAAAGAAGGGACAATGCATGGATAAAAATGCACAGGTATAAGGCCGCTGTGGCACGACAATACAACAAGCGTGTGAAAGAAAGAACTTTCCAACTAGGAGACTTGGTCCTGAAGAAAGTAGAAGTATCCAGGCACGTGGGAAAATTGAACCCCAACTGGGAAGGTCCGTTCAAGGTCATACAAATCAGAGCTAACAATACTTACACTCTGGAGACACTGTAAGGCGAGCGCTTGCCCCGCCCTTGGAATGCATGTAACCTCCAGGTACAAGGCCGCTGTGGTACGACAATACAACAAGAGTGTGAAAGAAAGAACTTTCTAACTAGGAGACTTGGTCCTGAAGAAAGTAGAAGTATCCAGGCACGTGGAAAAATTGGACCCCAATTGGAAAGGTCCGTTCAAGGTCATACAAATCAGAGCTAACAACACTTACACCCCGGAGACACTGCAAGACGAGCGCTTGCCCCACCCTTGGAATGCATGTAACCTCCGGTGGTTCTATGTTTAAAAGTTCTCTAAAAATGATGATGTAACAGTCCCACTAATGGGCTCTATATACTACTTCAAATCTCAAGTAAGTTACAATACATTCCCCTGCATATTTCCATACTGCTACTTTTAAAATTATGCAAGTGGATAATACCTACGTCCCTCGTTTCTACGAGCGTGGATGGCAATCAATTTCACTACACACGATGTTATTGCACATGGGTTACGCTTGCCAGTGCTCTACTTCACGTGGGGTGACGCCTTCATAAGGATAGCCTGGTAACGCTCACAACCAACATGATAAATCGAAGAAAAACACAAGGAAAACCCTAGTAGGCCTTGGTTATTTGTCACAACGCCTTGCGCTCGAAAACGGGGTCGCTTGCAAGTCCAAAAAATCAACAGATAAAATTGCGCTCGTTCAACGGTAATGTTATTCGGAATAAATTTTCATAAGTCTTAAACGAGGGCAGCCTCTTAGTAAGACCCTCGTAATTACTCAAAACTTAGCAAAATTTTCTAAGTATAAAAGCAAAATTTTCACAAGTCCTGAACGAGGGCAGCCTCTCAGTAAGACCCTCGTTGTTACTTAAGACTTAGCAAAATAAAAGCAAAATTTTCACAAGTCTTGAACGAGGGCAGCCTCTCAGTAAGATCCTCGTAGTTACTCAAGACTTGTAAAAATTTTCTAAGTATAAAAGCAAAATTTTTATAAGTCTTGAAAGAAATTCCACAATCAAGAAAATGAAGGAAAACATTGTTATGGGAAAGGAAGAATTTCATTGACTTGGGGATTTCGCCAAAGTTACAAAGCAAAGGGCACAAGCGTCTCTAACATCCTTACAAAGTAAAGGCTAAATTCATTAAAGAAAGTTACAACATGGGCAAATGAAGAAGAACTTTAAGCGGCAGGGGCGATGTCTTCATCCAGAACCACCAGAATGTTTTGAGCCATGGGGCCATGAACGGGGCCTGCCGGCTCTTGCGCTTGGTGGGCTTGTTCATCATGGTTCTGGGCAGCCGGAGGAGGCGCAGGCTCGTTATCTACTGGCGCTTGAGGGGCATCGGGCTCGTGGTAGGAATGGGGACATTTTCAGCAACAGGAGTAGGAGCATTAACGACGGGCACCAGAGGCTCATTTGTTGGAGGGTTTTCAGAGACGGCATTAGCGGCGTTATTCCCCTCACTTTGTTCTACCTGAAAGGCTTCTTCCGGAGGATGAGCCGCCATGTACTCATCCTGGATGAGATTGACTAGGAAATTATACTCCGGCTCGGAGATGTTGGCCTCAGGATCCTCGCGGTCGTCGTCCTCCTCAATGCAGTGCTCGTTGAACATGAGCCCCATGCCCTGCGCCTCACGGATGGCTGGATCAGTCAAGCCCTTATGAATGTCCTGCTCAATCGCCAAGTTGAAGGCTTTCTGGGCTTCATCAAGGCAGTGAAGAGAGGCTGCAAAGTTGAATACCTTTGAGTGGCAAAACTTGATGAGCGCCTCTTTGACCGACTGCTTAATACGATGAGGAAGTTGGACCATGGTATCAGCATATTTTTTCTTCGCCTCAGTCGCCCTCGTCTTCCACTCATTGCGGTCGGCAGCAAGTTTTTTATGATTCTCATTAAGGTTATTGTACTCATTGCGCCAACTCCGCCGAGCGATCTCAGCATTCTTGAAGTCATCCTGTAACTTCTTCATCTCCATTTCCATTTTTCGTGCTCTTCCTTAAGAGAAAGATACATGGCCTTCTCTGTATCCAACTCTTCTTGGGATTGAGCGGGATCGTTCGAGCATGCCATTTTCTTGTACTTGGCCTTCCTATCAGCATAAATTGTGGCACGCATTTGAATGTTCTTTGCCCTCAGAAGCACTTGCTGCACAGGCTCGAAAGGGCAGAAGTGTTAGTAAAATTTTGGAGAAAGACATCTTCAGAAAATAAAGTTCGAGGAAGAGAATGGAACTTACAGAAATGAGGGCGTGCACCATATCGCTGGTGACCTTTTCAACAGATTCGGAATACAAGTGCTTGTGGTCTGCTGAAAATTGGACCCTCTCGTATAGGCCCTTACTGATAGATTGAGCGAGCGTTCCGTGCCTCAATAGTATGGCAACTCCATCTGCGGAGCCCTTGTAGCTCCTATCCCCCTTGCGCTCGAAGTTCCACAAATGTTCCTCCTCTGAGGAGGAAGTGTCTCCATCGCCGCCGTTGGGGCCCTCGACCACCTATTTGCCTTTGCCGGATATGGTGAAGGAATCCGACATCCTTTTCTTCTTCCTGGGGGATGAAGTGCTCTCTCCCTGAGGATCCCTGATTGTGACGCTCGTCGGAGGCCTTGGAGGGGGAATCGGAGCAGGAATAATTGCCCCACCCACTTGGAAAGCGGTCGGGGCCCTTGGAATCACCCTCGAGTCAGGATTGGGTGCTTGGTTATTACCCCGACCTTGGCTGGCGCGCGAACCTGCCGCTTGTCTTCCTCCGCGCTCGTTGCCACGTCCTGGGCCTCGGGGTGGCTGGTTTTGTTGGTTACCTTGATTGTCCTGACGCCTGTTGACGTTGGCAAAATGGGCTGCTTGTCGGATTCCTCCAGCCATTATGATGTTTATTCTTGAGGCAAGAAAAAACAACGAGGGTTAGAAACCCTTGAACAAACTTCATAAAAAATAAGTTGCAAACGCAAGAGAACAGTTAGCATCCCTATCTACAAGTTAGTGCCCTAAAATCTAACCGTCTCTCTCAAAGTCCCGAGCGGGAGGGTTGCGAAGATATTGGGGGTCGTTGGTAAGTCCGCAAAGAAACATGAGTTCCGCGTCATCTATCAGATCTTTGGCTTATATCAGCTGGCCCTCGTCCCTCAATGCCCCAGCTAATTCTTTACCCCAGTTCTCAGGGAAGGTGGGGTCCAGGCGGTTCTTCACAAGGAAGCCTTTCCCATGCGAAATCCACTCTCGTGATACCCCAAAATCATCATCCGCTGGGGCCTTGACAAAAATAAACTTCTCCTTCCATTCTAGCCCATAGGTGGATGATGGAGAATTGATCAATTTTAGGTGGGCCTTTGCTTGAACATAATAAAAGAAACCGCCTCAGGAGACGAGCGTGGAGAGCTGACAACTTGGAATAGAGCGTTGAAATTTGACATTGAAGGTTCGTGCCCGGTGCACTCCATGAGCATCACAAAGCTGGTTATGAGGGCGAGCCCGTTAGGCACAATCTGCGAGGGGCACAGATTCAAATTATTCAAAATATTGGCCACTGGGACCGGAATTGAAAATCGTAGCCCCCCCTGAGCCAATCGCGTCCTTGTAAACTGCCATTTCGCCAGGTGGGGGATGGTTGGCACGCTCGAGCTTGGCTGGGATCCTCCATGTGTAATGCTCGTCCCAGTAAATTGGAGCCCTAACAGACTTTATCTCCCCCAGAGTGACGGTGCTGGGAGTCTCATCAGGACTATGTTCGGTCGCCTGTATACCTGAGCCCTCACCCTCGTTTGACACTTTGGACTTCTTAGCTTTCTTGGGCCTCTGGGACCTCTTTCCTTTGCCCTTGGCTTGGGCTGTATCGGAGGGCCCCGCTTCTCCCTCAAATTCAGGGGCCGAAGCTGCAATGGCCACAGTCACGATGTGGCGGTGGGGATGAGTCGCGCTCACTGTAATCGGGAGAGTCACCCCTTGCCTCTCCGCTTCCATCACCAAGTTCATCTCTTCAAAAATGTGCTCAACCCCACCTGGGTTTCTCTCCTCTATGGCGGAAACGGCAGCATGCAATTCTTCATCCCTTGGAGATGAATTTTGGCTTGCCTATTGACCCGGCTACGGGAGTGACAGTAGCAATTCTGAACCCATGCACCTAACGGGGCCATAGTTAGGACTTGATCAAGTTGAGCCAATTAGGAACCGAAAGTTCACGAGCATAAACTTAAGTGTCTTTATATGTTCAGTTTATTGTTTTACATGCTGAGATGTCTGAAAAGCTATTTGAAAAGTATGATATTGCTTGAAACTGCTTGTAATGTTATATATATTGTAACTTGCTCAAATCCGATAGAGGGTCAAGAGACTACTTACTGAGCTAGTGTCGCTCGTACCACCCTAACAATCTTTTGCAGAGAATAAGTTAGAGAATGCTGGGGAGGAGTACTTTTGGGGCTGACCTAACGCCAACTCTTCAAGTAGATTAGAGATTTCAGTTTATGTTCTTATATCTTTTCATGAACAGTTAGGAGTAGAGTTATGTTCAAGACAATGATGTAAGAAGTGTAATAGTTGGGATTTCTCCGTTGCACTGTTTTAAGAGTTGATTTAAGCATTTTAGTTAGGATTTTAGTCGTTCTGATTATTGAGGTTTAGTGTCCTTGAGTCTTTCGGGCTCAGGGGCACTACCGTGTTACGACCCGAAAACGGGGCGTGACATGGCATACTATGAATGGCTTCTACATCATAGGAAAGAAAGTGCCTCCAAGAGATCCACGTCCCAAATTCCTCCGTACCCATCTTCATAAGTTTTATGACCTTAAGTGAGAAGTTATCACCCGCAAAAGGCCTAAAAAGGCAAGAAAAATTCTCACCTTGAAATCCAGCTATCTCCCCAAATATGTATTCTCGATCCCAGCCCCACATTTCACCTAACCCCAAAGTCTACATACGAGTATGACTGAAGGAATTATCCAGTCTTTGCGCACATGAAGTCTCCTTTTGGAAAACAACGAGCCTTAAGTAGACCGTAATTCACATAATATAATCAAACATCACCATAATATCTTAGTGCTAAAAGTCGCAAATATTACATACAAAATTATCACCATATTAATCCATTCTTCAATTAGATCTAATTGAAATATTAAATAATACACAATAATAATAAAAGCAGAGAAAAAATAAATATTATAAAATGAAATTAAAGTCGAAAATGTTTAGATGTCACGATGGTCGAACATTAAACCTCAAATCTCAATAGAAAAATAAACTTAGCTGATAATTGTTATCATGAATTTCTCCATTAAAACTGGAGAATTTATAGTCAAAAACCTAATCTTATATAATAGAGAAAAAAAAAAAAGATGAAAAAGGAAGGAGCTGATCGGAGACTTGAATTCGTGTGCATAAGAGAAAAGATAAGAGAATGAATATCCATTGTGCTGTGATTTTGTATTATTAAAGCTCATGAGAAGAATTGATGTCCTAGCAAACATGAAGTTTGCATGGCTTCGAAACAAGAACTGTGATGAAAATGATCTCTTGAAATCTGTGCGTGAATATCATGTACGAAAGGGTGAAAGAATTGAAAATTTAGCTACCTTCCCCTCTGCCATGTGATCTTGTTAGAGAAGTAAAATTCCATTCAATTGTATTATCCGATTGTAGCATAAATTTCTTGATTCTCAAAACTCGAGATACTATGATTTTTTATTTTCCTTCTAATTTTTACTCAAATTCTTAATTAACCTGTGTAACCAGAGAGCGAATGTTTTACGCTTGTCGTATGGTTGGTGGAAAATTTAGGGAGAGTGACCAATCAAATGGCAAGTGTATTTAATTGGTTAGGTTCAGTCGAACCGGGTCTGGGATAGAATTTTTCGTTTTCTACAAGAAAATATAAAATCTATTTAAGGAAAAATTACATCGAACTACCCTTAAGTTTGGCCTAATTACAATATAGTCCATATTCTTTGTGTATTTACCATGCAATCCCTAAACTTACATTCTGTTTGAGATTCGTGACATCCGTTAGGATTAATTTAGGTTGATCAGTTATCCTTCCCAAATTACCCTTGAATTTATTACAAATACATCCCTTCAATTTTTTTTAATAACAAAACAATCCCTATAATTTTTAGATTTTGGGAAGCACAACTAACTAATCTAACGGAACCCTAACTAATTTTTTTTTAGAAACACGGTTTCGTTGATGGTTCTCTTCTTCCTCCGGCGCCGACTGATTCTGAATCTCGTCACAAGGCCTGGATCAGGAATAACCACGTGGTTATTTCCTGGATTTTGCACTCAGTTAGCAAAGAGAACGCTGCCTCTATTCTCTTCTCTGACACGGCCCGTGATGTGTGGCTGGATCTGAAGGAGCGATTTCAGCAGTCCAATGGACCTCGCATTTTCCAGCTCCGTCAGGCTCTCCTGTCTACACGCCAAGAGAACACCACTGTAAGTATCTATTTTACAAAACTCAAAGCTGTCTGGGAGGAATTGACGAATTACCGTCCTGTCTGCACCTGTAATCGGTGTAATTGTGGGGGTGTTCATAATCTATGTTTGTATTATCAATCTGAGTACTTGATGGCGTTCCTTATAGGCCTCAATGAGTCTTTTGCCCAAATTAGGAGTCAGATTTTAATGATGGAACCTATGCCGACAATGAGTAAAGCCTTTGCCCTAGTCAGTCAGGAGGAGAGACAGCGTACACTTGGTTCTAGCTCTTCTGCCTCTGCTTCACCCCTTGCTTTTGCTGTCAAGAGTTCTAGGTTTGGGTTGAATACTGGCCGTGGTTTCCCTTATTCCGGGGGTGGAGGACGTGGAGGTTTCTCTAGGGGACGGGGCCGTCTTGAGTGCACACATTGTCATGACACCACGCACACTGTGGACAAGTGTTACCAAATTTATGGTTATCCGCCAGGATATTTTAATAACAGACCTCGTCCACCTCAATCAATCCATCAGCCATCTCCCATGGTTAATCATGTTGAAACAGCTGTTATTTCTTCCCCTAAGCCTGTTTCAACACCCTCTGTTGTTGGTTCTTCAGTTTCTAACTCCTTCTTACAGTCTTTGACTGATAAGCAGTATCAAGATCTCTTGTCTTTGCTGGCAGCACAGGTGAAAACTGCAACTACTGTATCTGAGACCAGTCCTTCTGCTCCCACATCACATGCGACAGGTATCTCCATATCTGCATCTTCTGAATTCAGTGTTGGACACTCATCTTGGATTATCTATTCTGGTGCTAGTAGACATATTACATGTGATATGTCTTTCTTTGACAATATGGAGAAAATTACTGATAATCAAGTTCTTCTTCCAAATGGTTCTTCCTTTCCTGTTACTTACAAAGGAACAGTTACACTTCACCCTTGCATTGTTCTTCATGATGTCCTCTATGTTCCTCATTTCAAGTTCAACTTGATTTCCCTCAGTCACTTATTAAAATTCTCACCTATTTTTATCTCTTTTATGCCTGATCAGTGCATACTCAGAGATATCAAGCAGTAAGTGATGATTGGCAAGGGTGATCTTCACAATGGTTTATATGTTTTGGAACCCATTGTTTCTTCTGTACTGAACTCTCATGTAGTTAGTAAAGTGTCTGTAGCCACTTGGCACAATAGATTGGGTCACCTTTCTTTTCCAGTACTTCACCAATTACAAACTGTATTGGGTTTATATATGTCTCAGGACTCCGTCAAACACTGTTCTGTTTGTCCTTTGGCAAAACAAAAACGATTATCTTTTGTCTCAAATCATGCAGACATTTGGGGACCATTCAATCATGCTCCTGGGAACCCTTATAGATATTTCTTGACCTTGGTTGATGATCATACCAGGTTTACCTGGATCTACTTATTAAAACAGAAATCTGATGTGATCTTAGTCATTCCCCAATTTTTCCAATTGATTCTCACTCAGTTCAATGCTCATATCAAGGTTTTCAGATCTGATAATGCCCCTGAACTAGCCTTTACTGAGTCTTTTAAGGAAAAAGGTGTGTTGCATCAGTTCTCCTGTGTAGAAAGGCCTCAACAAAACTCTGTTGTGGAGAGGAAACATCAGCACTTGCTTAATGTTGCTAGGGCTTTGTATTTCCAATCCAGAGTCCATTTGAAACATTGGACATATTGTCTGCTTACAGCTGTTTATTTGATCAACATAACTCCTTCCCATCAACTGGATTCCAAATCTCCTTATGATTTCTTATTTCATTCCAGTTTTGACTATGACTCTCTCAAAGTGTTTGGTTGTCTAGCTTATGCCTCAACTCTTCCATCTCTTAGACACAAATTTACTGCTAGAGCAAGAGCCTCTCTTTTCTTGGGATATCCTCCAGGGGTGAAGGGTTACAGATTACTTGACCTCACAACTCAGGAAATTTTTATGTCCAGGGATGTAGTTTTTCATGAAGACATATTTCCCATGCTTCAGTCTTTCCCTATTGTATCAGACACTGATTTTCCAGCAG
Source organism: Lantana camara (assembly GCA_037501455.1). Taxonomy (NCBI): domain Eukaryota; kingdom Viridiplantae; phylum Streptophyta; class Magnoliopsida; order Lamiales; family Verbenaceae; genus Lantana; species Lantana camara. The sequence continues at coordinate 78,219,181 of CM074865.1, forward strand.
TTGCTCTCCCTACTCCACTAGAATCTATCATTCTGGAGGTGCCAACTCCTGTAGAGGTGCCTACATCATCATCTTCTTCTCCTGAAGTATGCAGGAGAACTTCCAGAGTGATCAGACAACCTTCTTACCTTCAGGATTATCACTGTGGTTTGATTCATCATCATGAAGAGAGACAGATATCCTGTCTTTACCCCATTGCTTCTCACATCTCTTATGCTCAACTTTCCTCCACATATAGAGCATACTGTCTCAATGTTACTGTTATACCTGAACCTCAATCTTATAAGGCTGCAGCAGAATTATCACAGTGGAGAGCAGCCATGAAGGAGGAATTGGATGCCATGGAGGCCAATAACACTTGGACAGTGGTCTCCTTACCATAAGATGCTCATGCTATTGGCTGCAAATGAGTTTTTAAAACCAAATACAAGTCAGATGGTTCATTGGAAAAGCACAAGGCCAGATTAGTGGCTAAAGGTTATAGCCAATTAGAAGGTGTTGATTTCTTGGACACCTATTCCCCTGTAGCCAAACTTGTTACTATCAAAACAATTTTGGCTCTAGCAAGTGCTCATGATTGGGATCTTGCACAGCTAGATGTGAACAATGCTTTTCTAAATGGAGACTTATTTGAGAAAGTGTACATGGAGTTACCACAGGGCTATTTACCAGCTGATATGCCTTCAGTATCCTCATCAAAGGTTGTATGCAGATTGAATAAATCCATATATGGTCTTAAGCAAGCCTCAAGACAGTGGTATGCAAAGTTTTCCACTTCCTTAATTGCATATGGTTTTTCTCAATCAAGGGCAGATTATTCTTTGTTTACTAAAGGTGATGACCCAGATTTCCTAGCTTTTCTAGTGTATGTAGATGATATCATCATCACTGGTCCAGACTCAGATTTAATTCATGAATTGAAACAGTTTCTGCTTACTCAGTTTAAACTTAAGGATCTTGGCCCTCTGAAGTACTTCTTGGGTTTAGAAATAGCTCGTTCTTCCCAGGGCATTGTACTATGTCAAAGAAAGTATACTTTGTAGCTTTTGGAGGATGCAGGATATCTTGGTTCCAAACCTATGCCCACTCCAATGGATCCAAATTGCAAACTCAATTTATTTGATGGTGTAGCATTGGAGGATGTGAGCTTGTACAGACAGCTCATTAGGAAACTATTATATCTCACGCTAACAAGACCGGATATCTGTTTTACTGTTAACAAGTTAAGTCAGTATGTATCCCAGCCACGGTCTATACACTTAGATGCAGTTCATCACCTACTCAAATACCTTAAGGGTTCTCCTGGGCAAGGAATTTTCTTCCCTGCTTCAATAGATATGAAATTAACAGCTTTTGTAGATGCAGATTGGGCCTCTTGCCAAGATACCAGAAGATCCACTTCAGGCTTTTGTGTATTCTTGGGCAGGTCTCTTATTTCTTGGAAGTCAAAGAAACAAAGTGTGGTTTCCAGGCTCAGCTGAGTATAGGGCATTGGCCGTTGCCACATCTGAGTTAGTTTGGATTGACAAATTGCTTAAAGATCTTCACATTCAAACTGAGCAGCCTGCTGTTCTTTATTGTGACAACTTAGCAGCAGTTCATCTTGCTGAGAATCCTCTGTTCCATGAGAGGACCAAGCACATCGAAGTGGGCTGCCATTTTGTGCAGGATAAAGTGTCAATTGGGTTCTTAAAGTTGCTTCCAGTACGTTCCATGCATCAAATAGCTGACATGTTCACCAAAGCCTTATTTGTACCACAACTGAAGCTGCTTATGTCCAAGCTGGAAATCAAGGATATATTTCATCCACCTTGAGGGGGGTGTTTTACAGATATTTCCCAGATATTTTTTTCTTTAGTTTTAACTAGCGTTGTTATCACGCTTTATAGAAACGTGTTGCACCTTTCTTCTTTTAGTCAGCTAGCTGGTTAGTTAGGCGGATGGAGACACGTGTCACTATACAGTTACTTATCTTCACTCTCCCAGCTATATATATAGGTTGGTTACTGTTGATATTTGCAGTGAAGAAATAAGATGAAAATTTCCAATTTGCTTCCTTTGTTTAGTTTCAATAATTGCATGTGTAGAATCTTCTCCCAGCATATATTGGAGTTGGTCCATAACATGTGCAGTGTAGATGAACGCTCACAGAAACACATTACATCCCCTTTAGCAGTAGCTATCAGTGCAAATTTGGAGGAAAAAGTTGAAGAACCCTAATTTGGATGTTTGGGGAAGAAAGTGAGGACAATATCCCTTTTAATAATTCTAATTTCTCTCCAATATTTTTACTTGTTAGTTTTCTCACCGTTTCGCCAAAAGAATTGGCTCCAAAAGTGTAAAATGCGGGTCATGTGCAGGGCAAGTGACTAAACTTTTCGTTTGTTTTTTAATGTTAGTTAGCCAATAGACTAAAATTGAAAACTATCAGTACAAAAAGTAAAAATATGAGAATTAAAAGTAAAAATATAAATTTAATAAAAATAATAATAGTTAATTATATTAGTGACTGCTGAAACGGTCACAAAATATGATCATATTGGAGGAAATTAGTGACCGATGCATGGGTCATAAAATTAGTGACCGTCAAAATTGGTCAAAAATTGTGACCCTTTAGTGATTGAAAATATGTGAATCATTGGTGCCCCGTACATATTGGACATTAATTTAAGGGTTAAATATTTTTTGCATCCCAACATTTGGGATGAATTACACTTTAATGCTAAATATTTGAAAATTTGAGAACTTTGATATCCAACTTTTGATTTTTGTTCATTTTAGTGTCTAATTTAATTTTTCGGTAGAATCTTTCAGACAAAATACCATTCATGAGATTCTTAAGAGCATCAAAATAAGAAAATGAGAGAACTAGAATTTCTAGTTTGTTCATATGAATCTCACGTGTGTATCTTGTGTGATATTTTGGCCGAAAGATTCTATTAAAAAATGAAATTAAACACTAAAGTAAATATAAATCAAAGGTTGAATATCAAATTATTAATTTTCAAAGGTTTAGTACTAAAATGCAATTCACTTTAAATGTTGGGATATAAAAAATATTTAACACTTAATTTAGTGATCGATAAAGAAACTATCACTAAATAAATTAATTGTGAGATTTTACCAATCGCACGAGATCAGTCATTGATAGCATTTACTAACGGATTTTTATTATATTAAGGGATAATTACAAATAGCCCCCTGAGGTTTGACAAAATTACAAATTACCCCATGAGATTTGAGAAATTACGAACTACCCCTGGCCCATTATTTCCTCTGTTAAATTTAACAGAATGTGCAAAATTTACTATTTTGCCCCTAGTATGTTGAAACTCAGGAGGGTATATGTAATAAAGAGCCCAAAGGTAAGAGTGTTAATGCAAGAATTGAAATTCTTAGTGGGGTTTGATGTAAATACTTGAGTTTTGTATCTACCTAACATTTTTTTTTTCTTTCAATGAATACTACTTAATGTTATTTTAATGTTTTTATGATAAACTAATTTCATATATAGGGTTTATTGATGCCTAATATTTTACTGTATTGATCATGGATGTTCAAAATTAGAAATAATTATTTAAATGACTCTGACAGATATTTATGTGAATTTACTAATGCATTTATTGATGTTGGTGTCTTTGTTATGATTTTTCAATTTTGAGGGAAAAATTTTGTAATGCATTAATTGATACTTCTTGTGTGGTTTTTTTATATGAATTTTTATTTTGAGGAAAAGATTGTTATAATTGTAAACAAATTATTTTAAATTAACTTTAAATGAAGTTGTATAAAATATATTTAAAACTAAGATATAAATATAAGAGGAAATTTATAATTTATATCATACTTCATAAAAATAAATATGCATGGAATATCTAATTTAATTTATATTTATAGATGATGGGGTCAAAATACGCTCGTCCCATGTTTGGACACGTGGCACTACCTAAATGACGATATTTGTCTCCCCAAGGTTGCACCCATCAGTTCACGAACGCTAAGCCCAACAAGCGCTATCGTCCTTCAAGAACACATACCATCGCTGTCATGATTCCCCTCTCCACTGCTCTCTCACGAGCGCCCCACATTCTGTATGATTGACACATCATCGTGTCCAGGAAGCCCTCTTCAAGCGTCACACTCCCTCAGAGTGGCCTTCCCTTCTGATTCATTACTCAAGCCTTGGCCCTCATCCCCTAGCGGATTTCTTGGCCTCCAAGGCTTTTGGTTGTCACGAGCGTGCTCTCGGGCCCTCATTACCAACCTCCCAAACGGCTCTCTGACACACCGTACATGCTTGCGAACCTGCCACTGTTGCCAACACTAACTTTCAACAGCTTTTGCAGAAGATTCCTCCTAGGTTTCTCTCTCACAGCGCCACGTGTTAGGGCAACATTCGGCCAGGACCACATGAGGCAAATGACCAAAGAGTCCCTGACCCTCAACTATAAATAAACAGAGTCATCTTCTTCACTATAAGCGACATCCATTACTGCAACTCCTACTTAGCTTACATTTCCTCTTTCAGATCATCATCTGACTTGAGCGTCGGAGAGCCAAACTGGGAATCACCCCCAGTTCCCCCAACTTGGCCTTCTGACTTTTTCTGTGTTTGCCCCAGCAGGTAGAACCCCCATTCTTTTTCCGGCGAAATTTCTAAAGTGATCGGATTCTAACTCTCCTATTTAGAACCCATCAATAGATAAAAAATTAAATTTAAATTAAATAACAACTTTTTAAATACAAAAAATCCAAAATTAACTAATATTACAATTATATCATTAAACTCTTAGTAAAATTACAATATGCCCCCTAAGGGTATTTTTGGAATGTAAATATGAATTTAAACGATGGGATTAACGGTCGTGAAATTTGTGAGAGAGAGTGTAAAGGTTAGGGGGAGTTCGTAAGTTCTCAAACCTCAGGGGATAATCTGTAATTTCGTCAAACCTTAGGAGACTGTTCGTAATTATCCCTTATATTAATGATCGATTGAACAGTCACATATACTAATTTTTTTTATAGTTTTGCTACATAATTAGTTGGGATTCAACCACACTGGTCATGACTAGAATTTTCTTCTTCTTTTTTTTTCTTCCAAATTTAGTAATAATTTCCTGCACGTGATTTTATTCTCCAATTCGTGGGACAAACGATCATGAAGGGTTTGGGGGTTGGAGGAAATTAAGAAATTTAAGCTCTGAGGTAAAAAGAAAGAAGAAAAAAGATATTATTTGCTTTAGAAATAGTATGAAAATGAAGTGATCTTTAAAACAAACTTAATATTCAGAATGAAAATAAAATAAAATAAAATTAAATTACTGACATCACAACAAATGGCCATGTAAAAGTTGTTGCTAGAACTATACATATATATCTTGGAATTTAGAAATTAAAATTTATATTACTAATGCAAAACCGTCGTCCCCCATTTTTCTGTGTGAATTAGCCGCACAAGGAAAGAGATTCTTGCAAATTTCTGTTTGACCTTAAGGGTAACATTCACATTCAGCTGCTGGAGAAGAAGAGTCCCCTTCGCGCACAAGAAGTCTACTTTTGGAAAATAACGAGCCTTAACTAGACCGTAATTTCCATATATTTGAGCTTGATATTTTGTATTATATTGATTTTCAAAATGTGCAAACCCTGGAAGAATTATGTCAAGTAATGAGAAGACGGGAAAGACAATGGATTACTATTCTATAGGTAGACTAATTCAACTTATTTTGACTCTTCCGATTCTAATGCAATAACAAAGCGTGCATTTTCAAATATGAAAATTGTGGAAACAAGATTGCGGAATAAGAATGAATTTTTGACTATTTCATTCTTGGTTTGTATTGAGAAAGAAATTGTTCAAACTTCTTATGATGATTCAATTATTAAGGAGTTTGAAGTGATTAAAAAACATAAGGTAAGAGTACAATTCAAAATGTCTAATTTAAAAAGGTACCTAGATTGATATATTATAGTTATAACATGTAAAGATTTGGGATATATTTCTTGTGCATTATATTATTAGTGATGTCTTTTTTTTAATATTTATACATATAAGAGAAATTGGTTATTTTAAATTTAAAGTTTTAAGTTACATTTGTTTTATTTATATATATCAAATAAAATAATATTTATATTTTTAAACTTTAGTTTTCACCCCATTGTTTGAAATCCTGGTTCCATCCCTATCCATAATATAATCAAACATTATCATAATATGTTAGTGTTGATGGTCACAAATATCACATACTAAATTATCAATATCTAGTGTAGTGAACAACTTTATGCATATTAATCGATTCTTCAATCAGATAATTGAAAATTTAAATAATACACAATAATAACAAAAAACTGAGAAAAATAGATATTATAAAATGAAAGCTGAAAATGTTTAGATTTCACCATGTTGGAACATTAAACCTCAAATCTCAACTAGAAAATAAACATACTTAGTAATCGTTACTATAAATTTTTCCCTTATAGTAGCGATTACTAAGTATGTTTATTTTCTAGGAAAAATAATAACTTTAAGTTTGAATCTCTCTAATCACTTTGTGGATGTGTATTTAAAATAATTTAAAAAAAAAAAAGAAGAGAATGAATATCCGTGGTAGGGGTATAAACGGATAATAAACGGAGCGAATGTGCAGTATCCGAATCCGAATCCGTTTAGCATATCCGCTATCCGAATCCATATTCGTTATCCGCTGGATAATGAAAATGCTATCCTTATCCGAATCCGATGGATACTATCCGAATATCGGATTATCCGTATCCGTGACGATATCCGATTATTGAATTATCTGATATTCGAATCCGATATCCGAATCCGAATCCGTTTACCTGTTTTAAATACATTTTCTAATAAAAATAATAGATTAAAATTTCATAACACAATTAAATATTACATACATACAAATATTAATATAACTAACTATAAATCTATTAAATTTATACAAATATTAACTCATAAGTATTATATAAAATTTATAATACATGTTCACTATTATTAATGAAGTTCATTATAATAAAGGGCAATTTACATCTGGGTCCCTTGAGGTTTGGCGTAATTACAAATTAATCCCTGCACTTCCAGAAATTACATACAACTACCCTGCTGTTTCCTTCCGTTAGAGGTCCCTGGACGCCGTTATAGTTCCATCCAAATCTGGGTATTCTTGAGGGCTCATTTTGTAATATTTTGTAAAATATAGGGACTTTTTTGTAATATTCAGGATAATTTTTTGGACGGAACTATGACAGCGTCTAGGGATCTCTAACGGAAGGAAACAGCAGGGTAGTTGTATGTAATTTTTGGAAGTGCAGGGATTAATTTGTAATTACGCCAAACCTCAGGGGACCCAGACGTAAATTACCCTATAATAAATGATATGATATGTGTTTATTACTATTGTATTTTTTATAATTCTCAAATAATTATATAATGCATATATTAATATATATTTCATCAAGGTATAAAAAATATGTATAGATATATATATGTTATCGAAATGCGGATTACGGATAACGGATATATCTAACGGATCTAAAAATGGATCGGATGTTAAACGGATTGGATGTGTGATTATCATATCCTTATCCGTTTATAATTTGGATGTCTATAATCGGATACGGATAATATTTTCTTTGAACGGATACGGATAATATCATTTTTAAACGAATTCGGATGTAAACGGATATCGGATTTTCGGATATCCATTTACAACCTTAATCCGTGGTGTTGTGCTTGTGTATCATTAAAGTGCATAAAGTTCCATTAAAATTGGATCATTTGATTGTTGCATACGTTATCTTGATTCCCAAAACTGGAGATTAAGAGGCCCAGGCCGGGCCAACTACTCAATGTTCATCCTCTTGAACTCTTCCGGCGGCGAATCCCACGCCATGAACTCAACCTCCAAATTGTGTCCCATCTTTGCGAGCTTATCAGCGCTCACGTTGCTTTCTCTGAAAATGTGTTTGAAACGAGTAATCCAAGGCATACGGAGCAAATTACGACAGTCGGTGATGATATTTCCTGCTCGTGAATTTTTGTTTTCCAATTCATGGGGTGTTTCCGGACAAACAAAGGATGAAATTATTGTCCCTTGTGGTAATAAGAAATGGGAATTAAAAAGCTACCAACTTCATGCCGGGATTTAAAATTTAGTGTACTTAATTGACCAAGGTTTTATCTTTCGACATTCATTCTAGATCAAGGAAAACAAAAACAATTGTTAATTATATGGATACATGGTTGAATTTTCTATTGGGTGAGTCTCGCATATTTATTAAATTGTATTTGAAATATTTTTTAGCTCAATTATTTGATCTATTTAACATATATTTAATTATATGTGTTTAATAAGAGTATTGATTTGGTATTTTTTGTGTAGAAATCTATGTACGTTTAGTTAAGATGTTTAACTTTTGGTTATATTAGGGTTATAGTCCTTAAGTTTTTTTTTTTTTTTTTTTTTTTGTTCTCAAACTTGGATTTGTCAGAGTAATCTTAGAGATTGTGTATATTTTTTAGAAATATTTTATTGTACATACATATATTCCATATCTTTTAATATTCAATCCTTTCATCGTATCTTTTGATTCTTAATATTCGATTTTTCCATCGTATCACTAACCTACTTTTATTTTTTTCCTCCCAGGATATACTTTTATTCTCTCTCTTCGTAACATCAGCCACTTTTGTTTTTTTTTTTTGTTTTTTTCTTCTAGGATATATTTTTACTCTCTTTCTCTAATGTTCAACCGTCCACCTTCTCTTCCATTGTCAAACAAATCTCTCAAGTTTTATTCTTAATTTTTTTTATGATATGGCCAAACAACCTTCGCTATCCAAATAACTATTGTATTATATATATATGTACAATTTTTCCATTCAACCTTAAAAGATGAGAAAATTAATTGCATATTTTATACATCTATTCTATTTCATATGACCAAAAATAGGTTTTTACGGTCAGTCAAGATATTTGAACGTAAGCTCTAATTAGTATAGTACCATACATATATATTAATCCAAAAATATATGAGCCTGGATTTGTAAAAACAAAATAAACGATCAAACACTCTTCTCTTTTATTACTGTCATTTTAGATCGAGAACAAATAAAAACTACAACATCCAATAGGTATTGGTCTAGTGGTGACTGGCTAGATTACAAGTGTCGGACTTTACTTGATTCTTTAAGAGATCAGGTGTTCAAAACTTACTTGTTAAAAAAGTCCTTTAGGAGAGGTTTACTTGTCGCTCGACTCGAACCCAATAAATGGGATATAAAACCCAAAAAAAATAATAAATAAAAATAAAAGCTACAAAATAAAAACTGCATCACTTTAGAGTTTAGACCAATAACTCCAATATATATTGAGAGAACTCTAGTATACGATGGAAATGGATCTTCCACTGTTATTCTTCACAAAACATGCTGAAGCAATTATTCTTTATGTCATTATTACCTTCTTCACAGCTTGTAGTAATCAAGAATATGTTGATCAAGTGAAATACTCCGAAACTTGGTTATATAATCAGTCAATATTATGTTTTTGTATTTGGCTGGATTTTACAGATCTATCAGCTCTACAATCTTTTCTGAAAAAAACTCGACTATTTGAGAAGTATCAAACTGTTTAGCCTTTGTAGTATCATTATGTGGTTCTCCTTTTCCCTTCTCCTTTGAGTTAGAATATTTGTTATGTCAAGGAGTCATTTGCTTCAATTGTTGTATATATTATTGGCTTTAATATCAAATCAATAAGTTTATTGTTAGAACATGGTAATTGAAAGAAGCGATAATTGTATTCATGATTTCTTGTTATGCATTCTTACACGGTATAAGAGTATTAGATAAATAGAGGTACAAGAGAACCCAAATTCCTAAAAATCTGCACCAATGATACAAATTAGGGATTATAATCCGGAGGTCTAACCTTCCATATCTAACACTCCCCCTCATGTTAAGGGGTAAAGCCGCCAATCCTTAACTTGCTCAGTGCTGTCTGAAATATTTGTCCAGTGATGGTTTAGTCAGCATGTCGGCTAGTTGATCGTCTAATCTGACAAATGGAATTGTGATTGTACCATCTTTAAGCTTCTCCTTTATGAAATGTCGGTCCACTTCTACATGTTTAGTTCTATCATGTTGGACCGGGTATTCTGAGATGCTGATCGCAACCTTGTTATCGCATTTCAGAGGGCTTGGGCTTCTCGGACTTATGGCAATCTCTTACATCAATTTTCGCAGCCAAATGATTTCAATAACACCTTTAGCTATGCCCCTGAATTCTACTTCTGCACTCGATAGAGCCACAACCTTCTGTTTCTTGCTCCTCCAAGTCACCACATTTCCTCCAACAAGTGTAAAGAATCCCGCAGTTGACCTTCTGTCATTCGAGTTTCCTGCCTAATCCGCATCAGTGTAGGCCTCTATGTCTAGATGACCATGTCTCCCGAACATGATTCTGACTCCTACGATGCCCTTCAGGTATCTGATGATCCGTATAACAGCCTGCTTGTGTTCCTTCTGAGGCTGGTGCATGAACTGGCTAACAACCCCCACGGCATATGCAATATCTGGCCTCGTGTGAGATAGGTAAATCAGCTTCCCCACTAGTCGTTGGTACCGCTTTTTTTTTTTTTTTTCTATTGGTTCCCCACTTTCTTTAATCTTGAGTTTGTGATTTACCTTTATCGGGGTTTCGACTGGTTTGCAGTCCAGCATACCTGTTTCAGCTAACAGATCAAAGATATACTTTTTTTGTGAGATAAAGATTCCCTTTTTCGACCGTAGGACTTCGATACCCAGAAAGTACTTCAATCCTCGGAGGTCTTTCATTTTAAGTTCCTTGAAGAGATTCTCCCGGATTCGATCAACCTCTTCTATATCGCTCCCTGTTATAATCATATCATCAACTTAGATGATTAAACTGGTGATCAGGTCTCCCCGTCTTTTCAGAAACAGTGTGTGATCAGAGTTGCTGTATATGTACCCGTGAAGCTGCATCGTCACCGTAAACCTGCCAAACCACTCTTGGTGACTGCTTTAATCCATACAGAGCTTTACGGAGCCTACATACTTCGTTTTCCCCAAAATCCCCAGTAAATCCTGGAGGAGGTTTCATATACACCTCCTCTATTAGGTCCCTATGTAGGAAGGTGTTTTTCACATCAAACTGATGAAGTGGCCAATCCTCGTTTGCATCTACAGAGAGTAATACTTGAATAATATCTAATTTTGCCACCAGAGAGAAGGTTTCAGAGTAATCAATCCGAAAGTCTGAGTGTATCCTTTTGTAACTAGCCGGGCCTTGTATCTTTCAATTGAGCCGTCTGCTTTGTTTTATAGTGAACACCCATCTGCAGCCAACTGGTCTTTTTCCTTTGGGTAGTCTATATTTTTCCCAAGTTTCATTCTTTATCAAGGCATCCATCTCAGCTTTCATGGCCTTCTCCGATCCTATTCTTTATGTTGTCTGGTTTCCTGTACTGTTCTTGGGATTTCTTCTCTAAAGAGGTTCCCAAATATTGCTTTAGCAACATCGGATATACTCCCCCTGATCGTGTTCCCTATGGGATATTTGGATGACCGGGAAGGTTGATTAGGCGAGTATCTGTGGGAAGAAGGGGACTCCCCTGGTGCTCCACTGTGGAAGAGGGTACCTGTGACCTGTGTCATTCTGAGGGATAATATCAGCAGCACCTGTGGTATCAATATTATTAGGAACAGTAGGAGGAAAGTTCATTTCAGTTACCTCATTTACCTCATTCTGGACATCATACGGAGGATCATTGGGTGTTGTTATGGTGGTGGTACTGAGATCTTCATTTCTTTGTTCAGACTCTGATGTACAATCAGGATAACTTAACCAGTACAGTGATTCATTCCAATTCTCCCCATGATCGTTGGGTTGGGTAAGAAAGTAATACTCAGATTCCACAAAGTCATAGTCCATAGTGACATGAATTCTCTTGGTGACGGGGTTATAGAATCTGTACCCTTTCTGATGAGGGGCATACCCCACAAAAACACACTTTACTACACAAGGATCAAGTTGGGTTCGTTCCGATTTCAGAATTTGGACAAACAAAGTGGACCCAAAAATCCGAGGCGATAGTGTAAGATGAGGGCCGGGGTACTTCAGTTTGTGTCTGGAGAATTGACAAGGGTGTTTTATGGGCAAGGATTTTGGTTGGCAACCTGTTTGTGAGGTAGTTTGTGGTGGCGATAGCTTCAGGCCAAAAGTGATTTGGGACATGCGATTTGGTTAGTATAGCATGGGTCATCTCCAGGATGGTGCGATTTTTTCTTTCGGCTACCACATTTTGTTGGGGAGTATTAGGGCACGTGGTTTGATGAACAATACCATGCTCCTGGAAGAACCTGTTCATTTCTTGGTTAACATATTCTCGCCCGTTATCTGATGGATCACTTTAATGTGGTGGTTAAACTGAGTTTGCACCAATTTAAAGAAAACAACAAACATATCACAGACTTCAGATTTATGACGGAGAAAATATACCCAGGTCATGCGAGAATAATCATCAATAAATAACACAAAATACCAAAACTGGTTTTGATTTGTAACAGGGGTCGATCCCCAAACATCAGAGTGAATCAAAGAAAACAAAGACTGAACTCGATCGAGTATTACTTGGCTTAAAAGAAGTTCTATGACTCTTAGTAACAAGACAAGTCTGACAAGATAAACTCAAAGACTGATCATTCTGAAAGAGTGCAGGAAATAAAATTCTCAGATACCTAACTGAAGGATGCCCGAGGTGTCGGTGCCAAAGCCAGAGTTGTGTGTTAGTTGCTCCTTTTGAGAGAAGAGCTCGGGAGGGAATCTCCATTTCATCAACATAGTATAATCCCATCTTTCTCAGTATCATGCCCAATGATCTACTTCGTATGAATGTCCTGTATCAAGCAGAAACGAGGATATATTAATACCACACAATTTAGCTCAGAGGTTAAATGGCTCAAGGACAGCAGTTTGCATGATAACAAAGAAACCTAAAGGCAATTTCCTAATTTCAGCTTCGATGAGATAGATATGGAGCCCTCAGTTTCAACTAAAGCTAAGTCACCGCTAGCTGTTTGAATATGTGAGTTTTTTGGGTTGCAGGTGTTCAGTATATCAGAGGGATCATATGTCATCATATCGGTTGCTCCACAATCGAAAATCCACTGGCTTATTTTATTTGACTTTGTTTAGGTGTGCAAGGCATGAGTTTTAGTGGTGGGGTTGATCATGTGTTTTTGAGAGAGTAGGGCCATTTTTGGATTTTTTGAAAGTCAGGGGCTTATTGTGCAAATTATCAAAAGTAGAATTCCCAAATTAAAGACTTAAATTAGGGTTTGGGCCATTACCCCCAAACCCGTTACCTTGGTCGCCTCATTTTTCTCTTTGTTGTTGTCACTGCCAACGGCGATGCTCGCCTAACCGCAGCCGTTATACCGGAGTCTCCTCCGACGACACTTGCAACGGTGGCCTCAGATCGAGACCCCCCTTTAGACATCACGGCGTTGGCGGTGGCACTGGTTCGCCTGTTTTCCCCTTTTGTAGTCCCGCCGGCACCAGTCTTCCGTTTACCTACCCACCAGTTTAAGTAGCCTACTATTTCAAAACCCTTCTCAGTTGTATGTTTCAACTTCCCGCAGTGACCGCACACAAGCGACGACCGGTCCTTTCGTGATGATGACCGGAGGTTGATGCCGTCAAGGCATATGGAGCCATCTGAGCGCGTTATATTCCGTTCTCTTTTCTCTTTCCTTGCAACCAGCCCTGACCTGATTCCTTGGGTGTTGGGGCCATCTCGGCCGCCAGTTGCCGCCTTTAAGATTTGGAGGCGGGCGGCCTCTTTCCGGATGGTGGCGTTAGCCAATTCAACAGAATGTTTAACTTCTTGTTTCAATAGATCATTTCGGATCGTATCATACCTCTCATTGACTCCCGTAAGAAATTGGTATAGCCTCTGTTCTTGGGTGATTTGGTTAAACATTTTTATGTCTTCTAGACACTTCATTGGATTCAGTTGTCGCCAATCGATAGCCATCCATATTGCTTGGAGTTTGTTCCAGAATTCCTCCAAACTGTCGCTCCTTTGTCTTTGAGTGTTTGCCCTTCGATGTAAGTCAAAGAGCTGTAATGGATCTCGGCCGCTGCCATAGGTGGGGCGAGACCATTCCACAGCATTTTCGCAGTCGGACACTGGAGAACATTATTGATAAGGGTTGCCTCAATGTTCTATATTATCCATGTAAATACACTTTGGTCACTTTGCTCCCAATGATCGTACTTTGAGGCAGATTCGTCTGGGGCTGGAGGGTTGCCGGTTAGGTGAGCACGACACCCTCTTCCTCCTATTGTCATCTTCATTAACCTGGCCCAAATCGGATAATTATCGTCGTTTAGTTTAATTCCGATTGACAGATTATCCAAGTTGAGCATGGTTGATTGGGTTTGAATATTGGTGAGCTCTTGGTTGTTGTTGGTTGGTTTTGACATGTTTGGTTAATTTGCAGGTTCTGGCCGGTTCTAGGCTAATTAGGGTTTAGGATTGGTATGGGACGATGATGTTAGGACTGAGTCTCTAGGATTTCAACACCGCTCTAATACCATGTTAGAACATGGTAATTGGAAGAAGCGATAACTCTATTCATGGTTTCTTGTTATGCATTCTTACAAGGTACAAGAGTATTAGATAAATAGAGGTACAAGAGAACCCAAATCCCTACAAATCTGCCCCAATGCTACAAATTAGGGATTATAATCCGGAGGTCAAACCTTCCATATCTAACATTTATATTTAACTTTTAGAAAGATATTGAGTTTATAAAGCTTAGTTACAAACTTTTCTAGTTTTAATTTAAATAAAATCTTGCTTTTAATAATCAATTTATCAAAATGGTCAGATGCGTGTAATACCAAAAGCCTATTTTCATTGACTGATCAATTGATCATTTTGAAAGAAAGTGCTCGTCCGAGAAAAGGTAATTAATATATACTATTAATTTTTATATTTATTTTTTTTTTTAGAAATGTACTAGTAATTTTCTACACTCAATACCTGTACAACGAAATTATTATTATTATTTAACTTTATTAAAATTAAAATTTTCATATTAATATATGTTTTATGATTATGTTTAGTATAACTATTAGATTATATAAATAAGTGTAATAATATTATATTAATAAAAATAATATTAAAATATAGATTACAGAATATGAGGAAAAAAGATAAAATAAATATTAAAGAATTTATTAAAAAAATTAAATTGAGGTGAGAGAAAAGAGGAGTTAACACATTTTTTTAAGTGAGAATTAATTGACACTTTCTAGCGATGAAAAAAAAAATAAATAAATAAAAAGACCAAAAGTTCATTGCACCGCATTTGTCTTTCTTGCTTTATTAATTTTTTTTTTTTTTGGTTCTCTTTCTTGCTTGATGTAATAGTATAGATAAGTGAAGATTTAGTATTTGGGCATTAATGACTAATGACAACCCGTCCATCGTTATTTCAGGGACAAAGTCAAAATTTGTATAATTTATATAATACTTTTAGGTAATTTTAGTCCGAATTTAATATAGAGAATATGAAAAATCAAATATAAATATAATACGTTTATTAATATTACTTTTGGTATACCAGTTAGATCATTTTAGCAATTTTAGGACATCTCATTTTTTCGATGAAAAAATAAGTTCATATCTTCAAAATTAAGCAATTTAGTATCAAATTTGACCGGAGCCCCTAAAGTACTTGCCAGCAAAAAGCCTAGGTTTTCCATGTGTCCAAGTACAACCGGACCACATATAAAATCCTAGTGGGTTTTCAACGGACAAAAAGCGGGTCAAATTTAATACGAAATTGCTTAATTTTAAAGATATACATTTATTTAGTTGTAGAAAAATGAAACGTACAAAAATCGATGATATCCTCAAGTTGGTATAAAAAAATGAAAATTTCCTACTCATATTATTGGCCTGGTTCAATCTAATTGGATTTGGATATATCTTTGGTCAAGATAGTTTCGTATTTCTTATAATAACGTATATTTATATGCTTTTTCAGTGTGTGTTGAAAGGTAGCTACTAATTGATCAAGTGTATTATTTTTCTACTGGAGTTGTATTACTCTAGATCATACGCCTAGTCCCTAGATGGCTAGATCTATATACAAGGTACCTCGATTTAAGAGCAATTGTGTCATTAGTTCTTTTCAATTTATATCGTTGTGATATTAGTTTTACTAATTTTAAAAATTGATTTCATACTCTAAGAAAACATTACAATAATGGTTTTAAACGTTACAATAATGGTTTCACCATTAATTAGGTAACAAAAAAGGCATGTGGAGATCATGTACACCGTTAGAAATTCATTTAAGGTACTTTTTGAAAATATTTTGTGTTGGAAACTATATTAAAAAAAAAAAAAAAAAAACCATCATCAAGTGGTGTAGTTTAGCGGTTCGACGCTATATTGGCTTAATCAGAGGTCTTGATTTCGAGTTCTTGGGAACACAGATACTACTGATAGGGAGAGCTTTACACCCTAAGTGACGGCTTTCATTGGTAGAGAGAGCTTTATACCTTAAGTGATAGGGAGAGCTTTACATCCTAAGCGACGGCTTTCAGTGGTAGAGAAAGCTTTATACCTTAAGTGGTCCGCTACTGCATGGAACAAAAAAATAAATAAAAACACACCTGCATCTCCTATTTTGCTCATCTTTTGCTAATTTCAATAACAATTTCTTAATAATATTACATGTCATAATTTATAATTTTGCCATAACTAAAAGATGGACTGCTTAAACCATCCAAAAAGAGCTACATTTTTTCCCAATACAGTGTTATAAATTATAATTGATGCAGTTTGAATGATGTTATGTTATGTTATGTTATCTTGATAATATGGTGTTAATTATTGTTATTCTTTCTTTTTTTTTTTTTGGTTTTATATCCCTTTTTTTTTTTTTTTTGAAGAAACCGGTCAATACGACCGCGAGGTTTTTACCGAGGACCTCCCCTCATCAATAAACAACCGGAAATTAGAGTACATCCAAGTAGCCATGATCCAGCGATCAAGCAAGTATTTCAAACAGAAATACCCGAAAAAGTAAAAGGGGCTACCATAGCGACAAAGGGCATTATTAAGTAAACGATCCCTCCTACTAACCGGAATCAAATGATCATCAATTGGCCCCAAATTGGGGCGCCCAGACATCCGGGCATCAAAGCAATAGATGATCGGCTCTTCGATAGCGTCCTCAGGATCCTTCTTCAACCCTAAAATGGTAGAAATGGGAGAAAAGGCTATGTTTTCCAGTTGCGAGCAAGTATATATCAGACACCCGTTAATTGCATAGTTACAAACTGGCCACCGCCGCCGGCGACTAGAAGTTTTCCCATCCTGGCATCCAGTGTGCCACGAGCCACCATTCAAGTTCAGAACCTGCACATAATCAAAGAGCGATATACCTTTCTCATGCACATTAGCAACCTCCAACTTATTAGAATTCCATAAAATAAACTTGTTGACCAGGGAAGTAGTGCCACGCAGAGCAAAATTATGGTTGAAGCTATTTTTACCTTTTAGAAGCTTGTAAAGTGAATCTTTGTCACGTCTCCCACTTACCTTGAAGGTTAAATTCACACCAGAAAACAACCTGGGCGTTTGTTTATCCTCTGGGACCTGCCAACAGAAAAAACAGAGCATCATCATCATTATTTAAATCTGAAACTTGGTAGACCCCATTTATCGACATTGACGAAACCTTTCGCCTCATTCGGCATAGGAGAGCTAGGGAAAGACCAACTCTCTTGCTCCTCAGCACCCTTCGTCGCCAAGAAATCAGCCAATCCATTACCTTTTCTCATAAGTTTCATATCCCATTTAATTGGGTTTGGATCAAGCGACAAGTAAAGCTCAGTCTAATGAACCTTTTCTCATAAGTAGATTCCGAATCCCCAACTTCTTACGGCATGATTAGTATGATGGAATGAGATGGGAATTAAATGGACATTATCGCATCTATTCCTAAACCCATGATTGGTATCAAAATATGATTAGGAATGCTCATTTCCGCGGAAATGCCCATTCCCACAAGTATGAGATTACCCATTCCTTTGGTCCCCCATGGTATTAGTCATTCCCAATGTTTAAAATTTATTATTATTTTTATATTGTCATCACATATTTGTTAAATGTATATGATATTTTATTATTTTCATAAATAAAAATTAAATACTATTAATCACGTTGAAAATTTAATAAATTATATTAAATATACGTAAATATAAATATATTATATATTTAAAAAATATGTTCAAAATATTATTTTATTTATAAAATTTTATAAATTCAAATATTTTATAACGAACGAATTTTGATATTTATATTAAAATGTATTTTTAAATGTCAAGAAATATATTAAATACAATAAATAATTAATACATAATCTATGCATGAATAGAGAAATAGTGTATATATATATATATATATATATATATATATATATGTCCCAAACTCACTACATATAATAAATGTCATATATATAACACGTTCGATATAAAATAGTAATAATATATTTATATATGAAAATATATAGTTACTCAAAATAAAAAATTTAAAATATATATTTAATATAAAATATTTTAATTATATACTTTAATAATAATAATAATAATAACAATAATAATAATAATAATAATAATAATAATAATAATAAGTTTAAAATTTTTATTTCATTACTAACGTTATTATTTGACGTACCAATCTAGCAATGTCATAATAAAATGATTCCATTCCTTTGTTCATTCCATTACAAAGTTCATTCATTTCCCACCTCATTCCATTCATGCATACCAATCATGCCGTTATATAATCAAATAAAATTAATCTCTTATGATACAGTGTTAATTGTATTATTATTAACATCATCTCCTATTTTGCTCATCTTTTGCTAATATTAATAACAATATCTTAATAATTACACGTCATAATTTATAATTTTGCCATAACTACAAGATGGACCGCTTAAACCAACCAAAAGAGCTACATTCTTCCGCAAATAATGTGTTATAAATTATAATTGATGCAGTTTGAATGATGTTATGATATGTTGTCATGATAATACAGTGTTAATTATTGTTATTCTTTTTTTTTTTAATCCCATTTATTGGGTTCGAACTAGGTGACAAGTAATGTTCAGTACAATGGAGTTTTTCTAACAAGTAGGTTTCAAATTCCTAACCTTTTATATCAGAAAAAATTCATCTCTTATGATTCGTTGTTAATTATATTATTATTAACATGGTATTGATGTTGAATTGTAAAGAAAATAAAATAAAATGAACAAAATAAGAGATATAATAAGATAGTTACACACAAAAAGGATTTTCAAAAATTAAATGAATTTCTAACGATCCACGTAATCTCCATATGCCCTTTCCGTTGCCTAATTAACAACGAAATTATTATTGTAACGTGTGAGACCATTATTATAATTTTTTCTTAAAGTGTGAGACCATTTTTAAAATAAGTGTAACTTTTTTTTTTTTTTTGAAAAAAAATAAGTGAAACTAATATTTCAAAAATATAAATTAAATGGAACTAAAAATACAATTTTCCCCATAATTTCTCTGAAAGAAAATTAGTTTATCAACGAAATACAACCAGCTTGTTTAATATAATATTTACAAGTCGGATCTGACGGCTTGACAAGATATCCAAAAATTAATCAACTGGCATATGGTGGTTGTTGATGTAAATGAAAAACTAAAACACAATCCTTTAATATAAAGTTGTTAATTAGGTTTGACGGCTTTGGCTTTCCCATTTCACATAAAACAAAATGTAATTTGCATATTTCACGACTCACTAATTAGCTAATTGAAATATGGTTTTCTTCGTTGTAAAATCATGAGTGGAACTAGAAAGGTTGTATTTTCATTGGTATGTTAAGATACAAATTACAACATAATATATATACTAGAGGGCTAGGCAACATTTGCAAGAAAGGAGAAAAAAGCTATTACAAGAAAATAATATAAAAGGGGTATTGAATAATGAGCTTTGACCTTACTCACCCCCAAAAGCTAGCTATTGAGGGGAGGTTTGTCATGCCATTATATATTGAACACCACATCACTAATTATTCGATGTGGGACATTTAACACACCCCCGTCACGCCCAAACTGGTGCGTGAACATTGCAGGAATGAACATCTGCAAGCCGCAGGAATGAAACATCTGCAAGCCGGGTGAAGAGAAGAGACAGGCACAGGAATCGAACATCTGTGAACCCGTTCTGATACCATATTGAATAATGAGCTTTGGCCTTACTCACCCCCAAAAGCTAGCTGTTGAGGGGAGGTTTGTCATGCCATTATATATTGAACACCACATCACTAATTATTGAATAATGAGCTTTGACCTTACTCACCCCCAAAAGCTAGCTGTTGAGGGGAGGTTTGCCATGCCATTATATATTGAAGACCACATCATTAATTATTCGATGTGGGACATTTAACACACCCCCGTCACGCCCAAATTGGTGCGTAAACATTGCAGGAATGAACATCTGCAAGCCGGGTGGAGAGAAGAAACAGGCACAGGAATCGAACATCTGTGAACCCGCTCTGATACCATGTTGAATAATGAGCTTTGACCTTACTCACCCCCAAAAGCTAGCTGTTGAGGGGAGGTTTGCCATGCCATTATATATTGAAGACCACATCATTAATTATTCGATGTGGGACATTTAACACTAATTATTCGATGTGGGACATTTAACAAGGGGATGATTAAGGGAGATTGGAATCAATCCTAATTTTTCCTCAATTATATAATCTTATCTTTTAACACCTCCGTAACCTGAAGACAGGGGCAATACGAGTTGAAAGTTGGCACGATGGAACTCATGCGACCATTGCTCTAGCGGTTCAGTAAGAATATCTGCCAATTGACCATTGGTAGCTAGATAGCAAACGAATTTGTAAGGTACCTCATGCCACTTGCTCATGAACAAAGTGGTAATTCAACTCCAACTCAGTGTGTTATGTTCAAGTATGAAATATTGGATTTGAACTTAAGTATATATTACACTTATATATATACATTTTTAACAAATATTAAACCTATATTATCACACCAAAAACCTGTTGGTTTTCACTTTCAATGTGGCAGTAGATGATGGCCCTAGGGAAGCCAGCAAGCCATGACGTTGAATTATTCTAAAGGAAGTCTTTCCATCGGTCCATGTCCTTCCCCCTAGGGAAGCTAGCAAGCTAACAATCTAGACTCAGTTGATCTAATTATAGAAATAGTGGTTACAAAAGTGAGGTAGCCCTCTTATTTTCACATCTTTTCCTTTCCTTTGCAAGCTAAAGTCGTGTGATCCTCGAGTCTGGGGATAGGTGGACGAGGATGGACGAAGTTCACGTTAGTTAGCGCTATCTTTTGAGCCAAAGAAGGGAAGCTTTCTCTCTATTTACCATCGTATTATTGTATTTGAATTCTTGAAGTTCAATGTATAGGGCTGAAGAGAGCCTAATGACACAAGGAAAGACCTATTCGGATAGAGATGAGAGTAACCAGAAATGAAACATTTAGTCCTTTTTGTAACAAATATCAAATGTCGGATTACAATTTGAGACATCTGATCTTTAGGGTTTCAGAATGGTGGTGGGTGGGACTTGGCCGTTACAACTATTTAGGCTTTGATAATTGAAGGGAAGGAATTATGTCTTCCAGATTAGATAATTTCGAGTGTTTAATTTGATATTGAAGTTACGAGTAGCAGAAAAAGTAGTGTTCGAGGGTGAGAAGGCATCAAGAGCCGTAGAGGACATGGCGCGTAGTGTTGGCTGGAAAAAAAAAATTAGTAGGCCTTTGACACCATGTAAGTCATGAGTGGAACCAAAAAGGTTGTATTTTTTTAATGTGTTAAGATAAATATATTGCAACACAATGTATAGACAAGGGACAAAGGTAACATTCACATAAAAGAACAAGAGCTATCTAAAACTCAACAGAGAATTGATCCAAATGGTTAATAGATTTATTTTTCAGGATAATATTTTGGGTTTGAATTTCATTTAGGTATATGTGTGTTTTTAAAAAAAAAGTACAGATGCCAACAGGGGGTTCAAGTGGTAATGAGTTCATTCTTAGGGCAATATCCCAAGTTCGAATTACACTATGGATGCCAACAACGATTGATCCAAGTGGTTAATAAATTCATTCTTTAAGGTAATATTTCGAGTTGGAATCCTACATGAGTGTAAGATAATTAGAGAACGTGTATTATAAAAAAAAATATATATATATATATATATAAAAGGAAATAATAAATAAGAAGATAATTAGAGAGAGATTAGGATTAATCCTAGTTTTTTTTTTTTAAATTATTTAATCTTATCCTATCCTTTAACCGTAATAATTTTCTCCAGGGAAAATATAAATTTACTCTGCGTGGGACAAGTGACTCCTAGTCATATTTTCCGGGTTGTTTTAATTCCCTGTTTCTCACAGTCGCGGGTGAACTGCCCTCTATGTTTCCCAAAATGATATTTTTCAGAAATTTTCTAGCTTAATCAGCTTTATTTCTTAATAAAATATGATGTGTATCAGTGTATGACAGGTATATCCTTAAACTTTTAATGATATGGTCAAACAACCTTCGCTATCTAAGGAAGTACTGTAATATACATATATATATATGTACAATTTTCCCTTTCAACCTTAAAGGAAGAGAAACTTCATATCTTATATATCTTTTCTATCAGACCAAACATATGTTGTTACGGTCAGTCAAGATATATATTTTAACGATAAACTCTAATTAATATAGTACCATATATATATTAATTTCAAAAAGGAATAATTATTAAAAAAACCATGTAAAACACCGAAAATATAAGATAAATTCAATATTTCAAATATTAACATAAAAAACCTGTATTTTATAAAAATAAATATAAAAGTCCTCATGCATTGTTTAAGCTACAGGCTTTGCCATTTTTACGAAAATAAAAACAAAAGTTAGACAAAAAACATTTATAAATAAAAAATTTCAACGAAATATAATAGAATATAAAAGAAAATATTGGAAAGGATATATAAAAGAAATAAATGAAGAATATAGAAGATGAAATTAAATACATAAATAAAAAGTTAGTAGAAAAAATACATTGGAATAAATTAATTAATTGATAAAAAATTACATATTAAAATAAATTTATTTTAGGATCAATTTGAGAAATTCTATAAATATTGAAGTAAAAATTTAAATTATAGATATTAAGAGACTATGCATATTAATACAGAAACAATATTTTTCTACTGAAAATTCGCATGACCTGAAAATATAATGCAATTGTCCGCCATAAAGCTTTTTGTGCAAAATTTAAAATATACAAATTTTTCTATGAAATTTTGTATAACACTGGAGTTTTTTAAACTTATTGTCAATAATGCAAGGGAATTGAGGACATATAACTCATTCCAAGAATATCTGGGTCTAGATTTGTAAAAACAAAATAAGCTATCAAACGCTCTTCTCTTTTATTACAGCAAATTTCATTTTTAGTCTCATATTATAAGGTCGTTCTCACTTTTGGTCCCATGGTTTTTAAAAGTGGTTTTTTTAGTCCCTTGATTTTTGTTTTTTGTCAGTTTAAGGACTTCCATCCATTTTTTTAAGGGCGTCACGTGGCCGTCACTCCAATAGGAGCAAATTACATTTTTGGTTCCATACTATATGATTGTTCTCACTTTTGGTCCCATACTTTTTATTTTTATTTTTATTTATTTATTTTTTTTTTGCTCCCATCTTCATTGTTTTTTTTTTTTTTTTTTGAATAAACCGGTCAACAGGACCGTGGGGTTTGCACCGAGCCCACCCCCCCCCCCCCCCCAAAATGTACAGGATTGCCGTCAATTGCTCCTATTGTCAAAATTGTACTTTTCAAAATTGTCAATTTTAGTGAGAACAACCATATAGTATGGGACCAAAAATGCAATTTGCTCCTATTGGAGTAACGGGCACGTTACGGCACATGTGACGTCCATCAAAAAAAAATGGACGAAAGTCCTTTTATCACTCATAAATATATTATACTCTACTATGTGAAATTTAATGTATGACACTCAAAAATACATTACACTTTTTTATGCTAAATATAAAAATAAAATAAAAAAATTATTTAAGAAAAAATCATATTTTTTTCTCAAATATATTTTATTTATAATGTTGTGTGTTTATTCATCAGGCTTGAAAATTTGATTTCATGTCTAATTGTATATTATTATTTCTATTCAATCGGATTAGATTCTTAATTGATATATGAAAATATTATGAGAATTAAAAATTAAAAAAAAAATTCAATAAAAAAAATCAACAAGCTAATTATATTAGTGACCATTGAATCGGTCACAAAATAAGATCATATTGGAGACAATTAGTGACCGATTCATGGGTCATAAAATTGGTGGTAGTCAAAATGGGTCAGAAATTGTGATTGTGATTGAAAATATGTAAATCATTAGTGACCGATTGAATGTGGTCACTGAATTAGTGACTGTATGGTGACTCTTAGCAAAATAAAAAAATTTAGCTAGTGATTTTTTTTTTTTTTTTTTAATATTAGTGAGCGATATATCGATTATTAATTTAGTAATTGATAAAAAATAGTTATGAAATAAATTAGTTATGAGGGTTTTATCAACCGTGCATATAAATGGATTTTTATTATATTAATCACCAATCGAATAGTTACAAGTTTTGATTTTTTTTTTTTTAATAGCGTTGCTACACAATTAGTTGGGATTGGACCACTCCTTTTTTAAGGAAATGGAAACAAAGACCGAAAGTTAAAAGCAGTCACACCTTGGTATTTTGCTTCAAGTGGTTGATACAATTTCTGATATTTTGTTCAAGTGCTGCTCTTTCCTCAAGAAACTTTGCCTCCAAATCATTATGCTGAGTCTGTAAAATAGGGATTAGGTCATTTAGTAAATTAGTAGAATATCCAATTCAAAAGCTACTGGGGCAAGTACAGAAACAACAAAGAGATGCAGGGATCCTGAACATACGTTGAGGCAAAATATGAATCGTGACACTAATTATGTTAAGGGAATCCACTTTTTTGGAGAAATTATTAAAGAAATATATTCCAAAATGGCCAAATGGATGAAAGAAACGACATTAAATATGAATTCAGGCAAATTATTCACGGTCCAGAAATTATATCAGAGCCAATAACAAATTAATTAATCAGTAAACAATATCAAAGGAAAATATTCAATACATTTTCACATGAAAGGGAAGGGACTGGACTCAAGAAAGTGCATCTGATCATGCATTACTAAGCGACCATCGAATCAGTCATGACTAGAATTTTGTATTGTTCCTACTTCCAAGTACGGCTGTCAACGGGTCGGATTCGGACCGGATCAAGAGATTCCGGATCCGAATCCGATAAGAGAATCCGAATACCGGATCCGAATCCGAATCCTATAGGATTCGATTTCATTGTTTTTGAATCCTTATATAATCGGGTCGGATCCGATCCGATAAAAGATCCGACCCGAGTAGTAATAAAATTTATTTTTTTAAATAACAAATTTGATATAAAAAATAAATATAATTACATAATATTTAATAAATAATTATTATTTAATGAATTATGATGGGGTCAAAATACGATCGTCCCACGTTAAGACACGTGGCGTCACCGAAATGATGACACATGTCTCCCCAAGGCTGCACCCATCAGCGCTCACTCTCACTCTCACGAGCGCGATCCTTCTTCATGAGTTAAACCCCATCGAGCGCTCACTCTCACGAGCGCCCTTCATACTGTGCGATTGACTCGCCCACATGCCAAGGGAGCCCTCTTCGAGCGTCACATTCCCTCAGAGCGGCCTCCCCTCTCGGCTCGTCACTTGAACTGAAGCCTCCATTCCCCTCAGCGGATATCATGGCTCCCAATACTCTAGGTTGCCACGAGCGCGCTCTCAAGCCCTCGTTACCAACCACCCAAATAGCTCTCTGACACAACGTACATGCCCGCGCACCTGCCACTGTTGCCAGCACCAACTTTTTGGCCGCTTTTGCAGAAGATTCCTCCTAGGTTTCTCTCTTACGACGCCACGTGTTAGGGCAACATTCGGCCAGGACCACTTGAGGCAAAAGACCAAAGGGCCCTTGACCCTCAACTATAAATAGCTAAAGTCATCTTCTACATTGGTAAGCATTCTTCATCACTGAAACTGTGACTGAACTTACATTTTCCTTCATACCTGGAACTGACTTGAGCGTCGGAGAGCCAAACTGGGTATCACCCCCAGTTCCCCCAGCTTGGCCTCCTGACTTTTGTTGTGCTTGTCCCAACAGGTAGAACCCACTTTCTTGTTTCCGACGAATCTCCGGCGGTTTCCTCCACAAATACAAATCGTAAAGTGATCGGATTCGGACCCTCATCTTTCTGAACCCATCATTTTTGGCGCCGTCTGTGGGAAACCAGTCCTCTATCTTCTTCCTTTCTCTTTGTTGGTAGAAAAGCAAGCACACCCTTACCTTTGACAGTCATGGTAGCAACAAGATCTGGAGCTGTGGGAGGAGGAGATAATGCCTCCCAGGATGCCAACATCATTATTCCCTCCACCGCTACTGGTGGAGCCCCGCCTCCTTCCATTGCCGCTGGTGGAGCACCTCCTACCGCAGGAGTGACTCCACAAGCAGAGTCTTCCGTACCTCCACCTGCTCCGCCGGCACTGCCGATTCCCACCACCGCTGGAGGAGTCTCTCTCTCTACCCCTCCGCCGCTTGCACAGAATCACTGGGTCCATCCCCAAGTTAATCTCGGAGTACAGGGTTATATGATGCCCCCACCTGGATATACCCTTGCTCCAGCTGTGATGATGCCGCCGGTCCAGCCGTATCAGGCTGGTCAGATCCAGCTCCCGGTGGCCATCCCCAGGGAAATCGAAGTAGTGGAGTTACCTCCACTAACCACGCAACAGTTAAGGGCTCTCTATGCCCAATGTGAGGTTCAGGCGGCCCAGGGGGCATGGGAGAGGTTCCACTCCATGTACTTCCCCTCTGGGCAGGCCACTCAGATTGCCGCCCCTTTGGGCGGACAGCAAAATTTCCCCCTCAGAGAAGCCCAGGCTGTCCCGAGGGCACAACCACCGGCACCACCGGTCAGAGAAGTGCCCCAGCAGGAGGGCAACGAGCGTCCCTCCATGGGCAGGAACAAAGAGCCCACGGAGCGAGTGAATGAAAATGAAGGGGATTCTCATGTCTCCAGGAGGGGATCACGAGCCCCCAGGCACGGAAACAAGCAAGCGGACGTAAATCCTGACATCCTCGCGGCTGTGCAAGACCAGCTGCAGGGTCTCAAGGATATGGTGGGACAGCTCTCACGAGGGCGTTCAACTCAGATCTCCCCTAGTCGGGATGAACGGGTTGACGCCAGAAGCACCCATACCAAAAACCTTCCGCCAAAGGTCCCCCATCGCAAGGAGCCGGAGGAGAACTTCGGCACATACGAGTACCACCCATTGGCGAGGGGGTCACCCCTCGTGGAAGAAGTTCTGATGGCCCAAGCAGGCATGGCCAAAGTCCCCACTTCCATCAACCGTTACGACGGGACAACTGATCCAGCTGAGCACCTGGATCACTTTGTGCATCTAATGCACCTCTACGAGCATTCCAGCAACTACTGGGCGAAAGTGTTTGTCACTTCGTTAGTGGGAATGGCTCAAGAGTGGTACAAACGACTGCCGCCGCGCTCGATCCACTCATATGAAGAACTGGCCGATGCTTTCCTCAACCACTTCAATTCTTTGAAAGCGCCAGTCACCGCACCCACTGCCCTGTACAACGTGGTGCAAGGCAAGAGCGAATCTCTGCGCTCGTTCTTTGCCCGCTTCAACAAAGAGATCCTACAGGTAGAGAGGCCTTCAATGGATTTCTTGATCCCAGTGCTCTTTCAGGCTGTGGATCACAAGCAATATGTGAGCAAAAAATTTGCTGATGCCATTGTGGAAAGGAGGCCTGGGACCCTCATGGCCTTAAGAGAAATAGCCGAGCCGTTCTTCGCGCTCGAGGACATGTACGGGACGAATGGACCCCGGCATCACAGCCCGGCCAGGAACGAGCGACCTCATCACGAGCGGGGACGGGATGTGGCCGTCAAGAAGGAGCGCCCTCAGGAGCGCAGGAGGTCGCCACCACCCCCTCGTCGATTCGAGCGAATTCCGCTCACCAGGCCAAATTCAGAAGTCTATAACCTCTCTGATAAGAAGCTCTTCAAAAGACCCATCAAGATGAGGGAAACAGACTCGCTCAGGCGCTCGAACAAATACTGCGCATTCCACAAACAGAGGGGGCACGACACGGATGATTGCCGCCAATTAGAAGCTGAAATCCAGAGGCTCGTCGCAGGGGGCCACTTGAAGGAGTTTGTCCGGGTGCTCGAGCGTTATGATGAACAATGCAACGAGCGCGCCGGAAGAAAAAGGAGGAGTCCGTCCCGCTCAAGGAGCCCAAGGGGTAGGGGACCCCCCGAAACCAGCAGCCGCCGGGGCGATAAAGGAAAAGCCCCTGTGCAAGAAAACGAACCTTTTGCAGTCATAAACATGATTGCAGGGGGCTCGTCAGGAGGGGATTCCAACGCCTCCCGACGGAGGTACGTCCGGAGCTACAACCAACGCCCAACAGCGCCTAAACCTATCTATGCCATCCAGAGTCCAAGCGCTCAACGGTCAAGAGAGGATGATGTAATAGGCTTTGATGATAGGGATTTAGAACACATTGTAACACCCCATGGGGAGGGTATAACCTCTGATTGCCCCATGGTGGTTAGTGTAGATGTGCATAATCATGTTGTAAAAAGGGTGTTGGTGGATAGTGGAAGCTCTGTTAACGTTTTGCCTTATTCTACGTTTTTAAAGATGAAGGCTGACCTTCCGCTCGAGCCCCTCAAAACGAACCTCATTGGCTTTGGAGGCTCGGAAGTTATCCCACGAGGGCAGATTCGTTTGGCTACTTCATTCGGCCGAGCCCCTCAGCGCAAAACACTCTTGGTAACATACGCAGTAGTGGAGATAGATATTCCATATAACATCATTATTGGGCGCCCGGCCCTCGTGGACTTCAAAGCTATCATCTCCACCTACCACCAAAAGATTAAATTTCCTACCTCCGAGGGTGTGGGAGAAGTACTGTGCAATGTGCAAGAGGCTTGGGAGTGCTACATGCTGTCCCTCAGAAAGCCTAAAACGGAGAGAACCTTCCAAGTTGGGTCCACAAAGAAGGCGGTGGACTTCCCCAACCTAGATGAGGACAGCCCAGCGCGGAAGAGGGCGAAATTGAATAAAAAGAAGAACAAGAAGAAAAGCGGGAACAGCGAGGAGAATCCCCTCGAAAGTGCACCGCCAGGAACTGTTGGGGGATCGTCCTCAGAAGGAGACGAGCCGGGAGAGGGTGAGCCAGCACCCGGTGACCGTTTGACGGGAAAAAAGAGGTCGCTCGAACTTTCTCGCCCTGAGGTAAGGATCGAGCCCTCGGAGAAGTTCCTCACCATTGAGCTGGAGCCCGGAGACAAGGATAAGACTACTCAGATAGGATCTAACCTCTCAGGGCCTTCTCAGATCATGATGATTGACTTCCTAAGGGAAAACAGGGATGTATTCGCGTGGAAAGCCTCCGACCTCACAGGGATTGACCCGAGCGTCATCGTCCACAGGCTTAATGTGGATCCCTCATTCAAACCCATCAAGCAGAAAAAGCGGGATGTACATGGTTTTCGGAAAAAAGTCATTGAAGAGGAAGTTAATAAACTCCTGGAGGCTCAATATATCGAGCTCATCTTGTACCCGGAATGGTTGTGTAATGTCGTTTTGGTGCCCAAGAGCGCGAATAAATGGCGCATGTGCAACGATTTCACTGATCTCAACAAGGCCTGCCCTAAAGATCCGTACCCGCTGCCCCGGATTGACCAATTGGTGGATTCGACCGCTGGCTGCGAGCTCATGAGCATGATGGACGCTTTCCAGGGATACTATCAGATCTTCATGGCCCCAGAAGACAGCCCCAAAACTTCGTTTGTTGTCCATCTGGGGGTATATTGCTTCTTAGTCATGCCTTTCGGACTCAAGAACGCGGGAGCTACGTATCAGCGGCTCGTCAACAAGATGTTTGAGAGAGAGATTGGAAAATCCATGGAGGTTTACGTGGATGATATGATTGTCAAAAGCGAGCACCAGGACTCCCACTTGGGAGATCTTAAGCGCACTTTTTCGATCCTGCGTCAGTATGGAATGAAGCTGAACCCTTCAAAGTGCACCTTTGGAGTACAAGGGGGAAAGTTCTTGGGGTACATGGTCAGCCAGAGGGGAATTGAGGCCAATCCGGAGAAGATTAGGGCTATCTTGGAAATTCCCTCCCCTCGAAATCTGCGGGAAGTGCAAGTCCTAGTAGGCAAGATCATCTCGCTGAACAGATTCATTTCGCGGTCGGCGGACAGGAACCTTCCCTTCTTCAAAATTTTGAGGAACGCACGTAACTTTGCTTGGACAGAGGAATGCGAAAGAGCGCTGCAAGATATGAAGGCTTACTTATCGAGCGCACCACTGCTGACTAAGCCCGTCGAAGGTGAGAGATTATTTATGTATCTTTCCGTTTCTCCCGAGGCCACAAGCGCGGTTCTGATCGCTGTGCGGGAGCGGAAACACTTACCCGTCTATTATCTGAGCAAAACATTGCAAGGAGCCGAGAAGAAGTACTTGGAGATTGAGAAATTCGCGTTCGCTCTTGTCAACGCCTCAAGAAGGCTAAGGCCTTACTTTCAAGCGCACTCCATAACGGTTCTCACCGACCAACCCTTGAAGCAAGTGTTG
Source organism: Lantana camara (assembly GCA_037501455.1). Classification (NCBI taxonomy): domain Eukaryota; kingdom Viridiplantae; phylum Streptophyta; class Magnoliopsida; order Lamiales; family Verbenaceae; genus Lantana; species Lantana camara. The sequence continues at coordinate 78,250,113 of CM074865.1, forward strand.
TCCAAACCGGACGTGTCCGGTAGATTAATCAAGTGGGCCATCGAATTGAGCCAGTTTGACCTATGCTTCGAGCCCAGGACCGCGATACAGGCTCAGGTTGTGGCAGATTTGTTGGTTGAACGCTTTGGTTTCGGGCCCACCGTTGCGGAGAATGAGGGGTTATGGGTACTGCACACAGATGGTTCCTCAACCTCTCAAGGGGGAGGAGTAGGAGTGGCCCTCAGAAACCCCGATGGGATTGAGCTGGACTTTGCAATCAAGCTGGATTTCCAAGTTACTAATAATGAAGCAGAATATGAGGCCCTCGTGCAAGGATTGAATATTGCTTTTCAGAATGGAGCCTCCAGAATCACCGCTTATGTGGATTCACAGTTAATAGCGAGCCAGATTGAAGGAACTTATGAGGCTCGAGAAACCACCATGGTACAGTACCTAAATAAAGCCAGAGAAATCATTGGGAAGTTCAAGGAATTTCATCTACTTCAAGTACCGAGAGGAGAGAACGAGCGTGCGGACGTACTGTCAAAGTTTGCATCGGCTTTAGAGGGCACTTCCGAGCGTTCTGTTACGTTCCTTAGAACTGAGGAACCATTGATCAAGGAAAGGATCACCACCAAGATGATCGCCATGATTGATCCAAACGAGCCCTGTTGGCTTGACGACATCGTCATCTTCCTTAGAGACGGACTTCCCCCTGCGGACAAGGTGGAAGCTAGGAAGGTCCGAAGTAAGGCCCCTCGTTTCGCATTGAATCCCGAGGGGAGGTTATTCAAGAAATCGTTTCAGGGACCACCAATGAGATGCCTGAGGCCCTCACAAGCGAAGGAGACGCTCGAACTCATCCACAGTGGAAGCTGTGGGAATCATTCCGGAGGGCGTATTCTGGCAAAGAAGGTCCTGAGAAGTGGGTTTTATTGGCCTACAGTTCTTCGAGACGCCATTGAATTTTCGAGGAAGTGCCCTAAGTGCCAATTCCATTCAAATCTCCCGCAATTGCCAGCCGCATAGATGATCCCAATAGACGTCTCTTGGCCTTTTGACCAGTGGGGAATAGACATTGTGGACCCCTTGCCCATGGCTGTGGGACAAAAGAAGTTTGTCATTTTAGCCGTCGATTACTTCACCAAATGGGCCGAGGCCGAAGCGGTTGCAAAAATTACTTTCAAGGTTGTGAGGGACTTCATTTGGAAAAACATCATTTGCAGGTACGGCATACCGAGAGTGCTCATTTCTGACAACGGATCTCAGTTTATCGCAGCTGACACAAGAGAATGGTGCTCAGAGTTGGGGATCGAACAGCGGTTTACCTCTGTAGGGCACCCCCAAGCTAATGGGCAAGCGGAAGTTACCAACAGGATTATCTTGCAACATTTGAAAACCATGATTGAGAGCAAGAAAAGTGAGTGGGCTGAGGAGTTGCAAGGAGCGCTTTGGGCTTATCGCACCACCCCACGAGCAGCCACTGGAGAAACTCCTTACGCGCTCGTTTACGGATCAGAAGCAATGATACCAGCGGAAATAGTAAATGAATCCGCTCGTGTCGGCTATTTCGAGCCTCAGCTCAACGATGGCAACAGGAGCTTGGAGTTGGATTTGCTGGATGAAAGGAGAGACAAAGCATGGGCTAAGATTCACCATTATAAAGCCTCTGTGGCCCAACAGTACAACAAGCGTGTGAAGGAAAGAACTTTCCAGTTGGGAGACTTGGTTTTAAAGAAAGTGGAAGTATCCAGGCACGTGGGCAAGTTGGACCCCAATTGGGAAGGCCCATTCAAAGTCGTACAACTCAGAGCTAACAACACTTACACCCTGGAGACACTTCAAGGTGAGCGCTTGCCTCGCCCTTGGAACGCATGTAACCTCCGGCGGTTCTATGTTTAAAAGCTCTTTGCGGAACATGATGTAACAACCCTATTTGTGGGGTTCCTATGTACTTCCAATTACAAGTAAACGGTAACATAATCTTTTTAATTTCCATAATATTCCTGTTTCTTTGGTTGCTTGAATGGATAAGTCCCACGTCCCTCGTCTTTACGAGCGTGGTTGGCAACTCATTCCAATATGTATGCTGTTATCTCGTATGGGTTACGCTTGCCAGCACTCTATTCCACATGAGGGGACGCCCTCATAAGGATAGACTGGTTACGCTCATAACCAATTAGGCGAACTGGAAGAAGACGGTGAAGAAAATCCTAGTAGGCCTTGGCTGTTTCTTAAAACGCCTTGCGCTCGAAAACGGGATCACCCACAAGAACAAATCCTAGTAGGCCTTGGCTGTTTTTTAAAAACGCCTTGCGCTCGAAAACGGGATCACCCACAAGAACAAATCCTAGTAGGCCTTGGCCGTTTCTTATAACGCCTTGCGCTCGAAAACAGAATTTCCTGCAGAGCCAGGAAAATGATAAGAGCCAGAGCGCTCGAACGATGGCCTCAAAATCAAGAAGGTATCGCACAAGTCATGAACGAGGGTAACCACTCAGTAAGACCCTCGCACACACTCAAGAATCAGCAAAATCCCCCAAGGGTGGAAGGAATGTCACAAGTCATGAGCGGGGGGCAATCTCACAATAAGACCCTCACGATCGCTCATGACTTAAACAAATTTTCAAGGAAAATTTATACAAGTCATGAGCGGGGGACAATCTCACAATAAGACCCTCACGATCGCTCATGACTTAAACAAATTTTCAAGGAAAATTTATACAAGTCTTGAGCGGGGGGCAGTCTCACAATAAGACCCTCACGATCGCTCATGACTTAGACAAATTGTCAAGGAAAATTTATGCAAGTCTTGAGCGGGGGCAATCTCACTATAAGACCCTCACGATCGCTCATGACTTAGACAAATTTTTGAGGAGAATTTATACAAGTCTTGAGCGGGGGCAATCTCACTATAAGACCCTCACAATCGCTCAGGACTTAGACAAATTTTCATTGCATCAGAGAAATAAAATATCCACAGAGTATGCTACACACAGTCTTATTATTACAAGATTTGTTCCAGCAAGCTCTAAATATAAGTTCTGGTTCATAAGTAAACAAAAGAACAAAGTCATGAAAAATGAGATATATATTCATTGCAAGAGAGAAATATTACAAGATAAGGGCTCAAAGGCCACTGAACATTGTTTCAAAGAGAAAGGAAAAATACAGGAAAGCAGGAAGGTATATGGGAAAAGGAAAAGGCTTCAAGCGGCCGGGGCAATGTCTTCATCAACGATCACCAGAATGTTCTGGGCCACGGGACCATGAACTGGGCCCTCAGGCTCTTGCGGTTGAGCTTGGGGATCGTCGGGCTCATTAGCACCCTGGACGGGGGCGTCAGCGCCCTCAGCAGCCGGAACGGGGACATTCTCCACGAGAGGCGCTTGCGGCTCGTCTTCAGGCGGATCGTTTTGAGCGGATGAAGCAGCATTACCCGCCGGATGGGCATCCATGTACTCATCTTGGAGGAGTTTGACTAGAAAGTCATATTCCACCTCAGCGATGGTGTCGGCGGGGTCTTCTTGGTCTTCGTCATCCTCCTCACAACGCTCATTGAACATGAGCCCTGTGCCCTCCGCCTCCCTCATCGCCGGATTGGTGAGCCCCTTGTGGATACCCTGCTCGACGGCAAGGTTGAAGGCCTTTTGAGCCTCGTCCAGGCAGTGCAGAGAGGCCACAAAGCCGAAGGCCTTTGAGTGACAAAATTTGATAAGGGCCTCCTTGTTTGCACGCTCCAGACTCCGAGGCCACTCGTTTACGGCGTCGTTGAAATTCCGCTCGGCCTCCATAGCCCTCGTCTTCCAACTCTCGCGCTCGGCCTCTGCCTTCCTGCAGCGCTCATTAGCCTGAGCCAACTGGCCGCTCAAGCCGCTCCGAGCGCTCTCCACCGCCTGGAAATCCTCCTTTAGTTTTCCCAGCTCCCCCTCCGTTTTATTGTACAAATCCTTGAGGGATTCATACTTGGCGATTTCTATGTCCAGCTCCGATTGGATATGAGCCGGATCATTTGAGCGGGCCATCTTCTTGTACTTGGCCTTGCGCTCGGCGTAAGTGGAGGCTCGCATTTGCACATTTCGGAGCCGGGGAAGAACTTGCTGCATAAGTGGGAGGAAAGGAAAGTGTTAAAAAAAAAAAATATATATATATATAAAAAGATGTTAACTTACAGAAATCAACAAAGATAGCAAGGAGTGAAGACTTACGGAGATTAGAGCGTGGGCCGCATCAAAGGTCACTTGCTCTACAGACTCGCTGAAGAGATGCCGATGGTCCGCTGAGAACTGGGCCCTGCTATAAAGATTCTGGGTGACAGTCTGAGATAGCGTGCCAGGCCTCAGCAGAATTGGCCCCCCGTCCGTGGCACCTGTGCAGTCCCTGTCCCCTCGTCGAGAGAACTCCCATACATGTTCCTCTTCTGAAGAGGAAGTTTCCCCCTCGCCCTTGGGGCCCTCGACTACCTGTTTGCCCTTGCCCTTGATTGCAGCAGAATCGGGCATCCTCTTCCTCTTGCGGGAAGGCCTACTTGCGCTCGGGGGAACCTCAGTTATCGCCAGCGTGGTGGCTGGCCTCACTTGTTCTGCAGCCATGGGGGGTTGAACATCGCCCGCTCTATCTGAAGAAGACCGCCCCCTGGTCTCCCTGCTGACCACTCTACGCTCCCCTCGACCACGAGGGGGTTGGACCTCAGGATTGGCGCTCGAACTGGCGCCCTGACCGCCACTACGAGCGTCCCCGCGGTTGTTACGGTTGCCAGTGCGCTGCTGCTCGCGCTGCTGTTCCCCTTGTTGGGTTTGGTTTCTGTTGGCGTGGGCAAAACGAGCAGCTTGTCTGATTCCACCAGCCATCTCTAGTATAGCGGCTCCTGCAAAAATGGAAAATTTCAAGGGTTATAAATCCTTAGACAAGAATTGTTAAGTATGCAAGTTACAAACACAAGGAAGCAGTTAGTATTCGTTCCTATCTAAAGTTAGTGCCCTAAGGATCTAACCATCTCTCTCTATGTCACGAGCCGGAGGGTTGTCAAGATAATGAGGGTCATTGGAAAGGCCACATAGGAACATGAGCTCCGCGTCGTCTATCCAGTCCTTTGCTTGTATAAGGTGACCCTCGTCCCTTAGGGTTGCTGCCAGGCTTTTGGCCCAATCTTTGGGGAGTGAGGGTGGCAAACGACTCTTTGAATACGAGCCCCATTCCGTGATCACCCCAAAGCCCTCTTCGGTTGGAGCCTTGACGAAGATAAATTTCTCCTTCCAGTCAAGGCCATAAGTACTCGAGGGCGAGTTGACCAGCTTCATGTGGGCCTTCGCTTGAACATAATAAAAGCCAGCCTCGGGAGACGAGCGAGAAGAGCTGACCACTTGGAAGAGAGCGTTGAAATTCCGCAAGAAGGGCTCGTAGCCCAGGCTCCTCATCAGAATTATGAAGCAGGTCAGCAAGGCCAAGCCGTTGGGCACAATTTGTGACGGACAAAAGCCCAGGTCATTCAACAAATGAGCCATTGAGACCGAGATAGGGAACCTCAAGCCTCCTGAACTCACTGTGTCCACGTATACAGCCATTTCCCCGGGAGGCGGATTATTCGCACGCTCGTGGCCTTCTGGGATTCTCCATGTATACCGCTCGTCCCAGTAAATGGGTGCCATCATCGTTTTCACGTCTCCCACGGTAACTGTGCTGGGAGTCTCATCAGGCGTGCGCTCGGTAGCCTGGTAGCCTGACCCTTCACCCTCGTTATGTCCTTTGGATTTTTGGGATTTTTTGCCTTTTCCCTTATCACGGGCTCTTTCTGAAGGCCTAGTAATGGCTTCAGCTACTGGAAGCGGGTTTGCGACGGCCACCGTCACGGTATGGCGGTGGGGATGAGTGGCACTTTGAGTTATGGGGAGAACAACCCCTTGCCTCTCTGCCTCCATGACCAGATTCATCTCTTCGAAAAGAGGATCCACTCCGCCAGGATTCCTATCCTCCATAGCCATCACTGCCGCCCCCAACTCCTCATCTCTAGGGGAATCGGGTGGAGAGGAACTCTCAGTTGCCATTTCATTAATTTCACTGGTAAATTCTTCAATATGTTGGTCAGCCATGGCAAAAGCTGAGATTTGGGAGAAATTCAGTCTTGGTTAGACAATGGGGTTTTCTTGGAAAGAGATTAGGGTTTCCTCAAGGAGATAAGTCTAAGAGGTTATGAAATCCTAAAGTCTGAATCTAAAGTTAGCAAGGTTAGAAATATACGCTGGAAGTTTGTTTACCTTGAAAGTTCCTGAGAAAATCTGGGAGAAGGGTTGAAGATGCTCTAAGAACTGGAGTGCGAGAAAATTCTCTTTGCAAAGGATGCTTGGAAGTTCTGAATGCGTAAAGAGTGACAAGATTTCAGAATCCCGTACTTATAGGGATGGGAGTTGGTACTTTTTTCGGCAATGAATTCAAAATGGTAATCATTTCCCGCCTAGGAAACCACCCACTTTGTGGAACCGTCAAACGCTTCCCAATGCTCACGCGCCCCACGCGCGCCCGCATTTAATGCTCTGATGTTTCGGGTACACAAGAATAGTACAAACGTTCAATGTAGAAACATTACGAGCGGTCGGTTGAAAAGACTGCATTAATGGCACAATCAGAGGAAAAATTGCTCGACACGCCAAGTCCTGTACGAGCGTTGCATGCGAAAGATCGAACGTGTCAAAATTCTACAGTCCTTATCACTAAGGACCACAGAATTGGGGGGCAAAATGATGGGGTCAAAATACGATCGTCCCACGTTAAGACACGTGGCGTCACCGAAATGATGACACATGTCTCCCCAAGGCTGCACCCATCAGCGCTCACTCTCACTCTCACGAGCGCGATCCTTCTTCATGAGTTAAAGCCCATCGAGCGCTCACTCTCACGAGCGCCCTTCATACTGTGCGATTGACTCGCCCACATGCCAAGGGAGCCCTCTTCGAGCGTCACATTCCCTCAGAGCGGCCTCCCCTCTCGGCTCGTCACTTGAACTGAAGCCTCCATTCCCCTCAGCGGATATCATGGCTCCCAATACTCTAGGTTGCCACGAGCGCGCTCTCAAGCCCTCGTTACCAACCACCCAAATGGCTCTCTGACACAACGTACATGCCCGCGCACCTGCCACTGTTGCCAGCACCAACTTTTTGGCCGCTTTTGCAGAAGATTCCTCCTAGGTTTCTCTCTTACGACGCCACGTGTTAGGGCAACATTCGGCCAGGACCACTTGAGGCAAAAGACCAAAGGGCCCTTGACCCTCAACTATAAATAGCTAAAGTCATCTTCTACATTGGTAAGCATTCTTCATCACTGAAACTGTGACTGAACTTACATTTTCCTTCATACCTGGAACTGACTTGAGCGTCGGAGAGCCAAACTGGGTATCACCCCCAGTTCCCCCAGCTTGGCCTCCTGACTTTTGTTGTGCTTGTCCCAACAGGTAGAACCCACTTTCTTGTTTCCGACGAATCTCCGGCGGTTTCCTCCACAAATACAAATCGTAAAGTGATCGGATTCGGACCCTCATCTTTCTGAACCCATCAAATTATTTGATAGTTTTGTTTATATTTATTTAAAATAAATTAATTTAAACTTATTAATAAAAGAAAATATATACTTTTAGAGTAAAAATTTTAAATTTTATTATTGTTTAAAATGATAAATATGTGAAAATTTTAATTTTAATCATTTTACTTAATATTATGTATTAGTAAATAATTTATTTAATTAAATATTATATATAATATCGGATTCGGATTCTCAACGGATCGGATTCCTTAAATCCATATTCGCTCCATTTATTTCGGATAACGAATATTTATAATCGGATATGATCCATCGAATATTTTTATCGAACGAATATGCTAAAATTCGGATCGGACTCGGGTCGGATTCGGATTAAAATCCGCCCCATTGACAGCCCTACTTCCAAGCTAATTGCATTTTTTGGTCCCTCAACCTGGCCTTATTTTTTTTTCCTTTTTTAGTTAATTGCACATCAATTTTTATTTTCCAATTCGTGGGGTTTTGTCAGATTTTCCGGACAAACAATGATGAATGTTTTGGGCCCAAAAATGTTGCTGAATTAGGTACGGGTTAGAAAATATCCCAACTATAAATGATAATTGTGTTAGGGTCGGTGAAATTAAGAAATTTAAGCTCAGAGTGATGAATAATGTGTTTGGCCTTACTCACCCCCAAAAGCTAGCTTTTGGGGGTGAGTAAGGCCAAGCACATTGTTCATCATGGTATCAGAGCAGGTCCGATTCTATGCCTGTCTCTCCACCCCGCCGGATGTTCCGATTCCCGGCTTGCAGATGTTCCGATTCCTGCAATGTTCACGCTCCAGTTTGTCCCGCATTCCGCGGCCCTGGGCGTGACGGGGGTGTGTCAAGTATCCCACATCGAATAATCAAAGATGTGGAGCTCAATATATAATGGCTTGGCAACCCTCCCCTCAACAGCTAGCTTTTGGGGGTGAGTAAGGCCAAGCACATTGTTCATCACAGAGATTAAAAACAAAAAGAAAAAAAAGATAATATTTACTTTAGAAATAGTATGAAAATGAAGTGATCTTTAGAAACAAACTTACTGCCTAAGTCACATAATGCGAATGCGAATGCGAGAGCGAATGCGGGTGCCGGTGCGAATGCGCAATGTGCAAAATTTTTAAAAAAATTGAGTGCGGGTGCGCCTTAAAGCGTTTAATAAAAATTATTTTAAATAATTATATTTATAATATAATTTTATTTTATTTAACTTTGTATATAAAAAAATTGATTTTATTTAAGTATCGATTATAATAACTTAATTTCATCATTATATAATAATCATATATTAAATCAAAAAATTAAAATTCATCTTTCATATTATTACACGTGTGTATTAAATAAATTTTAAGTCTTCTTAAAGCGAGAAATGTGCACAAATTCGTCAGTGCGAAGAACTAAAATTTTAAATCGTCTTAAAGCGAGCAATGCGCACAAATTCGCCAGTGCGAGAATTGAGTGCGAGTGCGTTGAGTATGATAGAAGGATTATGTGACTTAGCTTACTTCAGGTTTAATTTTTATACTGTTTGGAATGAAAAGAAAATAAAATAAAATTACTAACAACACAACAAATGGATATATAAAAGTTGTCACTAATTATATATATCTTGGAATCTAAAAATATATATTAGTAATGTAAATTTTGAAATATTATTAAAGACAAAATGATGTTTAAGTCACATAATTGATATTTGGCAATATACCTGTAGCATCAACTCTAATGTCAATAAATATTTTGTTATAAGCTTTATTGCTTTAGTAAGGCAATTTTGTTGTTATACCATGATGTCATTGGTTGATAAATAATATATTTAACCTAACTTACGCCAAAAAGCTAACTGTTGATCAAAAAGGATTGCGAAATCATTATATATTGAACTCCAAATATTTGATTATTCGACGTGGCCGGGATACATGATATTGGTGAGCTTAAAAAATACAATCACTTGCTTGAGGATTGCATGTGGTCCGGGACGTGACAATCAATATTTGTTATGATATTTTGTTGTAAATACTTTAGATGTAATTTTTCTAGATATAATATATATTAAAATGCTCCCCGTTATTTTCCATCAAAATCATATAAGTAAACTTTAAGAATTTGGAAATATAAAACCACAATTTATTACTCCCCAGTAACCTCTTATTGGTTCCGATTAGGAAACAATTACATAAAAAATATGCGACTTCCAGACGAGTAAAAATCGCATCCTTTATTAGACCGTAATCACCCAATAGTCTACCAGAAGCATAAGTATAAAACGTGTTTGAAAAGTCTGGCTGAGGAATTAATTCGGAAAACTTTTCCAGCTTCCCTTTTTAAATGATGCATTTTTGGTTTATAGCGGCTGCATCCCCAGATTATACATTATTTTTGTGCATCTAACTGAGTTATCCATCCTTTTAAAAACTTTATATTTCAGGAATTATAGTATGAGTTATACGAATCAAAGAAGAAAATAGCGCCTCAGTACAAAGTGATAATGTAAACTTTGTAATTCCCAAATTAAATAGAATAATTATAAATAGTGCTCTGCAATATAATTACATATACACTTCCCCCTGTTTCGAGTGATCTTAGAGTAAATTGCTTTTTTTTGCGCCTTAACCTGACCTTATTTTGTGGGGAAAAAATCTCGGGCCCCTCTGTAAAAAAAAAATAATTTTCAAATTATCTTCTCTTAAAAATTTAAGTAGCATAAAGGTTCATCAAGTTTTTAAAAAGAAACATATTTACCCTCCACACAGGAGTGTGTAACTTTTCCTTACCTTTTATTTTTATGAGTTTGAAGTCTATTTTACCCCTCCATCATGTTTAAATGAATAAGTTTAAAGTTTATTTTACCCTTTCTTCGTATTTTTGCCTCCAATCAATTTTTTCCTCAAGCTAAATTTCTTCTGACGTTTAGCTTCTTTTCAAGTGTTTTAGTTAGAGTTTTTGATTGAGAGAAGAAAAATAAAACATACAAAAAAAGAATTTTAAATGGAGCTGAAATATTTTGAGAGGTGTTTTAATAAAAAAAAAAAACCTATTAATTAATCAAAGCGAAAAAATTAGAAAAGTGGCAGTGTAAATAATATAAGTAAATTATTAATATATATTTTTTAATACACGTCCCTAGATGGGATTCGAACTAAGTTTATTGTTCTAGAGAAAAGTCACTTGAATCCTATTGCCTAATATAAGTAAATTAGGTGTTATTTAATTTTACGCAAAGGAGTGATTTAAGAATTATTTATTATAAAGGCTAAAATACTTTTATCTCTTATTTTGTATCTTTTTATTCCAACCTGACAAATAATTTCCTGCTCGTGAATTTTTGTTTTCCAATTCATGGGGTGTTTCCGGACAAACAAAGGATGAAATTATTGTCCCTTGTGGTAATAAGAAATGGGAATTAAAAAGCTACCAACTTCATGCTGGGATTTAAAATTTAGTGTACTTAATTGACCAAGGTTTTATCTTTCGACATTCATTCTAGATCAAGGAAAACAAAAACAATTGTTAATTATATGGATACAAGTGAATATAGAACTAAATATTAATTGTTATATTATTATTATTATTATTATTAAACAAATGGGGAATAATTAAAAGATTAAAATAAACATTTACGTTAGTTGAGTGACCTAACATTTTCGTACTAATTATCCACACTAAATTATAATACAAATATATTGTGATTAAAATTTGAGAATATTAACAAATTCTTAATTTTGTAAAGTCTTCGTTAATAATATAGTCGTGTGGACCGAACAGCCCATGCTTTATCCGTGGGGGTGTAGTCTAAGTGGAGGGGACCTAAAAACTAAAAAGAAAAAAGAAAAAAACAAAGAAAGAAAAAGTGAGTCACAAAGCATGAAAATGAATGATATTTCCCAAAAGTTGATCATATTATATAATAATATTGGGTCAACTAATTATAATTTTCTTCTTTGATTTTCTTAGGCTGATGATGTGATTCAAGTTACAAAGTGACCTGTCACTGTTTTATTAATGGATAACATGAGATTTTTCTAAGTATTCATCCTACTATATCACGAACTATGTAGGACGTACACCTTTAACGAATCTTCGAATAGTCTAGATCCTTTTATTATGGTTAGGTATTTAAAAGTATCGTAAAATATTTATATCATATGAATATCAAAGTATTGTTGGTGCTAACTTTAAATTTTAATTCTATACACGATGTAGAATTAGTAGTATATAAATAGCAAAAGATAATAAGTTTTCGTGTTCCTATTTCGTACTATTAGAAAACAGTCAAATTATCTAAGAACTTTTCAAATGAATGTTTTTTATTGGCTAATTTTCAACGCTAGCTACGATAAAATTCCAACGAACCTCATAAAATTTTACTCTTCTCCTAGCTACTAACTTTCTAACAAAATTCTCATGAAAGAGCGATGAAGTTTTGGTCACTACGTTGGCCTGTACATTCGTCCGAATATAAGTTTGCCAAAAATTTAAGTGCAACCAATTTATTTCGGATAATATAATTTTTTGTTGGAAAATCGTCGAAGGGTTTGATCATAGAATTTGTTTAAAAGAAATTTCGATGAGAATTTTCAAGTCAGTTTAAGATTCATTGAATGTCATCAGAAGTTCGTCATAAAATGTTATTTTCAAATAAAAAACATTTTTCATAAGGTTATAAAATTATTTGTATAAAAAAAATTGTCTAAAAATGACTAATTTCTTCTTTTTGAGTGCCACCTAACTTCAAATTTGCGAAAAATCTCACAAAAGGAATACCAAAAGGTTTGGCCAAGTAGAAATGGTGGTCATTCTCACCTTTTTGGGCCTACCAATTTATTTATATTTTTCCACATGTTTAGACAAATGGTGACATTGACACATATTATGAAAATGGCACCAAAAAATGCCCAGAAGTAGCAATATGAATTCGTTTTTTCTTGATTTTGTCCTAACAAATAACACGTGGGAATGACTTATACTAATCAAGCTTACTCAATTAATTAAATTATCAAATTTAAAACTTCAACCCTACTAATACGAACAGGATATAATATCGATTTTTTTTCGAAATTTTCTACATGGGAAATGTTCGTACGATAAAACACGATGAATTAATATTTTTAGAAATGTTTGTGAATTAGAACTTGTGCCCTGCAATAAAAATTGTCAATCAGGTTACTCTTAAAATTCTAGAGCGAGGGAGTTAAATATAATTAAGTTTTTATTTTTTATTTTTTGTCACTTGAGCTTTAACTTTGTCAATTTTAAATATTTATATTATGTAAGTTTATATTAAATGAACTTAAAGGTTATGTTATTGACTCTTTAATCATGAACACAGGACAATTTTTGAAGAAATGAATAAATTTTTGTTAACTTATATTTATAGTAAAAGGTTAAGATAATTGCTTTCAATAATAAAATTATAATGGGCTAATAATTTAATTAGTTGACAATACGTTAACAGTTTAGCACATCAAATTAGATAAATCTAACTATTGAAATAGAATTATCAAAGTTATTCACTCATTAGGTTAAAAGAGGCATCAAGAGGCATCGGTTTCAAGGGAGCAAAGTGTATTTTTCTCATTTGAAAGGAAAATATTGAACCTAAAGCAATTATTGTTGCTGGAATTAATATTTGTCCCGTACCAAAAACCTAACGAATAAAGTTAAACAAACGCATGAAATGATTCTTTATATATATAGTGTATGCCCCGTGCTATGCACGGTAATAAAATAGAGTATCTTATTTATAATAACTATAAATATATAAATGTATTAGTTCACTACACGAAATTTAATAACAAAGATAAAAATATATAATTCTAGTCGATTAATTATTACACATATAAATCAAACATACAAAATAACACAAAAATGAATAACACAAACATAATGTAGTTAATGTTTAAGTAAATTATTTAGATTGAAGAAACAGTAAATATAATAAAATCCTTAGTAAGCTATAAATTAATCAATGAAACAATTGAAATAAAAATATAGTGAAATTATAAATACCTAATATGATAATAAATATTTTGAGACAAAAAATAAAGATCACATGGGTAATATGCTAATAACAATAAATACATAATTATCATTGAACAAATCAATGTATAAAATTACCTTTTCACAATCGGTACTTGAACAAAATTTCAAAAGAAAATATTTCTCTATTAAAGATATGGAGAAAAAATTTATAATTTCAAAAATATATATAAATAATACATATTTTATCATTCAAAGAAAACATGTATAAAACTATCTTCTCATTGCTGAAACTTGAACAAAACCTCAAAACAAAGGAAAAAAATTAAAATTTAGTATACAAATAAATACCATAAATTGAAATAAAAATACATCGTGGATATGGAAGGAAAAAATCTTACCTTTTGGTTCATAAAAGACCTTCTTACAATTGGTTCTTGAATTTGAACTAAATCCATGGTATTAATATATAATATAACTTATAATATTAAATATGAATTTTGTACATTAAAACAATTTTAAAATAACTAAATCATATAGAAGAAAATATAATCCATGTCATATATATTTTTTGTAAATTCCACCGAAAAAAATATTTTTTATAAATAATAAATAAATTACTGCTAAAATAAAATTCCATTGCTTTAATATACTCAATTTGAATTGAATAAAAGAAAATATAGAAAGTATGAGAAACTTACTTAATAATGGAAGAAACAAAAATTAAGCAAAAATAAAGAAAGAAACAAAGATTAAGCAAAAAACACATTTAGTTATACTATACAAATAAAGGAAGAAACAAAGACTAAGCAGAAATTAAAAAAAAAAAAGAAGATAAAACCTAATTGCAAATGGATAATTAATAACGTGAAAAACACTTAGTTATACTATAGAAATCGTAAATAAAAAAATGTTAAAGTAAAAGAAATAAAAAAAATGCGAAAAATATATATAAGATTTAATTTGTCAAATAATATTAAAACTGTTCATGAAAACTTCAAATAAAATAAGATAGATAACCCAAAATTTGGAAAGAAAAACATAAAACCTAATAAATAATTGATAAATAACGTGATGAAAAATTCTATATATATATATATGATTTCGATTCTCAAATAACAAAAATGCCGGATCTTCAACTGCCTGCAAAGATATCATTGCACTCTTCCAATTTTGAGATAGAAACTTTAATATATAGAAATAGAAAAACAGCAAAATTCCAAACGATTCATTAAAAATTTAAAATGAAATAAAATACATAACTAAAATGTGGAAAGAAAAACATAAAACTCAATAGCAAATTGAAAATTGACGTGAAAAAAAATCGAAAAATAACGTGAAAAACACTTAGTTATACTACAAAAATCACAAATAAAAAAGATTAAAGTAAAAATTCCAAACATTAGAAACTTTAATATGCAGATCGATATAGAAAAACTTCAAAATTCCAAACATTTCATGAAAAAGTTAGTATGAAATAAAAAAGATATAACCCAGAAATTGGAAAGAAAACATAAAATTGAATAACAAATCAAAAAATAATATGAAAAATACCCAATTATACTACAAAAATCATAAACAAAAAAGATTAGAACAAAAGAAGTTCATATTGGAAAAATTAATATGCAGAACTGAAAAAACTCCAAAATTTCAAATCATTCGTAAAAAAACTTAAAATGAAATAAGATAAATAACTCAAAAAAATAATTAATGAAAATTTAATACGCAATTAGTAAGCACAAAATTGAGCACCGACAAATAACTCACTTTTCTTTAGAAGAGTTCCCTTCTTCTCTCTAATTTTCAATCGTTTGATTAAAGAAAGTTGAGATATGAAGTTCATATTTCTCGTCAGCAATGGAGATTTGTATCAGAAAAATACTTGAAAGAGAAATTTAAAAAATGATACAAAAACCTAACCATAACATGTAAATACATAAAAAAGTTAACTATATATTCTATTAATTTGGAAGATCACTATAATTAAGCTAGCATGCATTAAGAAATTCCATTTTGTATGGATAGAAATTCAAAAAATAAAAAATTAATTATCAAAAGTTGTTACATATGCAATAATGTTAATCGATAGATTTTATGGAAATATATAATTTGAGGCAAATTAGATGGTATTAATTACTTAATATAAACTTAACATTTATTATTTATATGTCAATTAGTAATTTTATGAGAAAAATTCATGGGTTAATATTCAAGAGACAATCATTTTTTTTTCTCTGATTTGGTAAGATGTTAATAAAAATTCTATTTGGTCAAGATTTTACATATATAAACTCATTATCAATTTTAAATCTTAAAATTATGAAGATTGACAATAAATTAGGGATTGATTGATATCTTTTATGTATATAATCAAATAATATAAATCTAATTAAATCAACCAATGAGAAATTTTTAAATCAATTAAAAATAACAAAAAACTCACAAAATTACACATCATCAAAATGCACAATAAAAAGTTAAACGTCGTTTTCAAATATATAATAGTATAGATATCGTTGACTTTTCTATTGGGTGAGTCTCGCATATTTATTAAATTGTATTTGAAATATTTTTTAGCTCAATTATTTGATCTATTTAACATATATATATATTTAATTATTAGTATATGTCCCGTGCTATGCACGGTAATAAAATAGAGTATCTTATTTATAATAGCTATAAATATATAAATGTATTAATTCACTACACGAAATTTAATAACAAAGATAAAAATATATAATTCTAGTCGATTAATTATTATACATATAAATCAAACATACAAAATAACACAAAAATGACTAACACAAACATAATGTAGTTAATGTTTAAGTAAATTATTTAGATTGAAGAAACAGTAAATATAATAAAATCCTTAGTAAGGTATAAATTAATCAATGAAACAATTGAAATAAAAATATAATGAAATTATAAATACCGAATATGTTAATAAATATTTTGAGACAAAAAATAAAGATCACATGGGTAATATGCTAATAACAATAAATACATAATTATCATTGAACAAATCAATGTATAAAATTACCTTTTCACAATCGGTACTTGAACAAAATTTCAAAAGAAAATATTTCTCTATTAAAGATATGGAGAAAAAATTTATAATTTAAAAAATATATATAAATAATACATATTTTATCATTCAAAGAAAACATGTATAAAACTATCTTCTCATTGCTGAAACTTGAACAAAACCTCAAAACAAAGGAAAAAAATTAAAATTTAGTATACAAATAAATACCATAAATTGAAATAAAAATACATCGTGGATATGGAAGGAAAAAATCTTACCTTTTGGTTCATAAAAGACCTTCTTACAATTGGTTCTTGAATTTGAACTAAATCCATGGTATTAATATATAATATAACTTATAATATTAAATATGAATTTTGTACATTAAAACAATTTTAAAATAACTAAATCATATAGAAGAAAATATAATCCATGTCATATATATTTTTTGTAAATTCCACCGAAAAAAATATTTTTTATAAATTATAAATAAATTACTGCTAAAATAAAATTTCATTGCTTTAATATACTCAATTTGAATTGAATAAAAGAAAATATAGAAAGTATGAGAAACTTACTTAATAATGGAAGAAACAAAAATTAAGCAAAAATAAAGGAAGAAACAAAGATTAAGCAAAAAACACATTTAGTTATACTATACAAATAAAGGAAGAAACAAAGACTAAGCAGAAATTAAAAAAAAAAAAGAAGATAAAACCTAATTGCAAATGGATAATTAATAACGTGAAAAACACTTAGTTATACTATAGAAATCGTAAATAAAAAAATGTTAAAGTAAAAGAAATAAAAAAAATGCGAAAAATATATATAAGATTTAATTTGTCAAATAATATTAAAACTGTTCATGAAAACTTCAAATAAAATAAGATAGATAACCCAAAATTTGGAAAGAAAAACATAAAACCTAATAAATAATTGATAAATAACGTGATGAAAAATTCTATATATATATATGATTTCGATTCTCAAATAACAAAAATGCAGGATCTTCAACTGCCTGCAAAGATATCATTGCACTCTTCCAATTTTGAGATAGAAACTTTAATATATAGAAATAGAAAAACAGCAAAATTCCAAACGATTCATTAAAAATTTAAAATGAAATAAAATACATAACTAAAATGTGGAAAGAAAAACATAAAACTCAATAGCAAATTGAAAATTGACGTGAAAAAAAATCAAAAAATAACGTGAAAAACACTTAGTTATACTACAAAAATCACAAATAAAAAAGATTAAAGTAAAAATTCCAAACATTAGAAACTTTAATATGCAGATCGATATAGAAAAACTTCAAAATTCCAAACATTTCATGAAAAAGTTAGTATGAAATAAAAAAGATATAACCCAGAAATTGGAAAGAAAACATAAAATTGAATAACAAATCAAAAAATAATATGAAAAATACCCAATTATACTACAAAAATCATAAACAAAAAAGATTAGAACAAAAGAAGTTCATATTGGAAAAATTAATATGCAGAACTGAAAAAACTCCAAAATTTCAAATCATTCGTAAAAAAACTTAAAATGAAATAAGTTAAATAACTCAAAAAAATAATTAATGAAAATTTAATACGCAATTAGTAAGCACAAAATTGAGCACCGACAAATAACTCACTTTTCTTTAGAAGAGTTCCCTTCTTCTCTCTAATTTTCAATCATTTGATTAAAGAAAGTTGAGATATGAAGTTCATATTTCTCGCCAGCAATGGAGATTTGTATCAGAAAAATACTTGAAAGAGAAATTTAAAAACTGATACAAAAACCTAACCATAACATGTAAATACCTAAAAAAGTTAACTATATATTCTATTAATTTGGAAGATCACTATAATTAAGCTAGTATGCATTAAGAAATTCCATTTTATATGGATAGAAATTCAAAAAATAAAAACTTAACTATCAAAAGTTGTTACATATGCAATAATGTTAATCGATAGATTTTATGGAAATATATAATTTGAGGCAAATTAGATGGTATTAATTACTTAATATAAACTTAACATTTATTATTTATATGTCAATTAGTAATTTTATGAGAAAAATTCATGGGCTAATATTCAAGAGACAATAATTTTTTTTTCTCTGATTTGGTAAAATGTTAATAAAAATTCTATTTGGTCAAGATTTTACATATATAAAATCACCATATATAAACTCATTATCAATTTTAAATCTTAAATTTATGAAGATTGACAATAAATTAGGGATTGATTGATATCTTTTATGTATATAATCAAATAATATAAATCTAATTAAATCAACCAATGAGAAAATTTTAAATCAATTAAAAATAACAAAAAACTCACAAAATTACACATCATCAAAATGCACAATAAAAAGTCAAACGTCGTTTTCAAATATATAATAGTATAGATAATATAAATCTAATTAAATCAACCAATGAGAAAATTTTAAATCAATTAAAAATAACAAAAAACTCACAAAATTACACATCATCAAAATGCACAATAAAAAGTCAAACGTCGTTTTCAAATATATAATAGTATAGATATGTGTTTAATAAGAATATTGATTTGATATTTTTTGTGTAGAAATCTAGGTACGCTTAATTAAGATGTTTAACTTTTGGTTATATTAGGGTTATAGTCGTTAAGTGTTCTTTTTTTTTTTTTTTTTTTTTTTTTGTTTGTTTGTTCTCAACCTTGGATTTGTCAGAGTAATCTTAGAGATTGTGTATATTTTTTAGAAATATTTTATTGTATATTCATATATTCCATATCTTTTAATATTCGATCATTTTATCGTATCTTTTGATTCTTAATATTCGATTCTTTCATCGTATTACTATCCTACTTTTATTTTTTTTCCTCATAGGATATACTTTTACTCTCTCTCTTCGTAACATCAGCCACTTTTGTTTTTGTTTTTTGTTTTTTTTTTTTTTTTGGTCTCCTAGGGTATATTTTTACTCTCTTTCCAGCTTCCCTTTTTAAATGATGCATTTTTGGTTTATAGCGGCTGCATCCCCAGATTATACATTATTTTTGTGCATCTAACTGAGTTATCCATCCTTTTAAAAACTTTATATTTCAGGAATTATAGTATGAGTTATACGAATCAAAGAAGAAAATAGCGCCTCAGTACAAAGTGATAATGTAAACTTTGTAATTCCCAAATTAAATAGAATAATTATAAATAGTGCTCTGCAATATAATTACATATACACTTCCCTCTGTTTCGAGTGATATTAGAGTAAATTGCTTTTTTTTGCGCCTTAACCTGACCTTATTTTGTGGGGAAAATATCTCGAGCCCCTCTGTAAAAAAAAATAATTTTCAAATTATCTTCTCTTAAAAAATTAAGTAGCATAAAGGTTCATCAAGTTTTTAAAAAGAAACATATTTACCCTCCACAAAGGAGTGTGTAACTTTTCCTTACCTTTTATTTTTATGAGTTTGAAGTCTATTTTACCCCTCCATCATGTTTAAATGAATAAGTTTAAAGTTTATTTTACCCTTTCTTCATATTTTTGCCTCCAATCAATTTTTTCCTCAAGCTAAATTTCTTTTGACGTTTAGCTTCTTTTCAAGTGTTTTCAAGTGTTTTAGTTAGAGTTTTTGATTGAGAGAAGAAAAATAAAACGTACAAAAAATAAAATTTTAAATGGAACTGAAATATTTTGAGAGGTGTTTTAATTAAAAAAAAACCTATTAATTAATCAAAGCGAAAAAATTAGAAAAGTGGCAGTGTAAATAATATAAGTAAATTATTAATATATATTTTTTAATACACGTCCCTAAATGAGATTTGAACTAGGGTTATTTGTTCTAGAGAAAAGTCACTTGAATCCTATTGCCTAATATAAGTAAATTAGGTGTTATTTAATTTTACGCAAAGGAGTGATTTAAGAATTATTTATTATAAAGGCTAAAATACTTTTATCTCTTATTTTGTATCTTTTTATTCCAACCTGACAAATAATTTCCTGCTCGTGAATTTTTGTTTTCCAATTCATGGGGTGTTTCCGGACAAACAAAGGATGAAATTATTGTCCCTTGTGGTAACAAGAAATGGGAATTAAAAAGCTACCAACTGCATGCCGGGATTTAAAATTTAGTGTACTTAATTGACCAAAGGTTTTATCTTTCGACATTCATTCTAGATCAAGGAAAACAAAAACAATTGTTAATTATATGGATACATGGTTGAATTTTCTATTGGGTGAGTCTCGCATATTTATTAAATTGTATTTGAAATATTTTTTAGCTCAATTATTTGATCTATTTAACATATATTTAATTATATGTGTTTAATAAGAGTATTGATTTGGTATTTTTTGTGTAGAAATCTATGTACGCTTAGTTAAGATGTTTAACTTTTGGTTATATTAGGGTTATAGTCCTTAAGTTTTTTTTTTTTTTTTTGTTCTCAACCTTGGATTTGTCAGAGTAATCTTAGAGATTGTGTATATTTTTTAGAAATATTTTATTGTACATACATATATTCCATATCTTTTAATATTCGATCCTTTCATCGTATCTTTTGATTCTTAATATTCGATTTTTCCATCGTATCACTAACCTACTTTTATTTTTTTCCTCACAGGATATACTTTTATTCTCTCTCTTCGTAACATCAGCCACTTTTGTTTTTTGTTTTTTTTTTTTTTTTTTCTCCTAGGATATATTTTTACTCTCTTTCTCTAATGTTCAACCGTCCACCTTCTCTTCCATTGTCAAACAAATCTCTCAAGTTTTATTCTTAATTTTTTTTATGATATGGCCAAACAACCTTCGCTATCCAAATAACTATTGTATTAAATATATATGTACAATTTTTCCATTCAACCTTAAAAGATGAGAAAATTAATTGCATATTTTATACATCTATTCTATTTCATATGACCAAAAATAGGTTTTTACGGTCAGTCAAGATATTTGAACGTAAGCTCTAATTAGTATAGTACCATACATATATATTAATCCAAAAATATATGAGCCTGGATTTGTAAAAACAAAATAAACGATCAAACACTCTTCTCTTTTATTACTGTCATTTTAGATCGAGAACAAATAAAAACTACAACATCCAATAGGTATTGGCTATGTTTTAAAACCCGGACCGGACCGGCCGGTCGGACCGGTTCGACCGGTGACCGGCAGTAGGTCCGGTCCGGTTGACCCCTGAAAACCAGCCCCCAGACGGACCAGTCTGGCCCTGGGCGAACCGGTGTTGAAACCGGACCGGACCGGACCGGTAAGCGGGCCGGCAGGCCCAGATTTTTGTTTGAAAATTGCAAAACAATACTGTTTTTTGGGCTGAAGGGGAGTCGAACCTGCACCCCTGAGCATGAACGTGAACAAGCCAACCAACAATGCTACCTTCAGTGTTGGTAAATTTACATCCATAAAAATATAAATGTATGTTTGATATTTTTATTTATTTTTTCCACAATAAAAGCATGATATTGTTAAATCAATCTTTTAGAAATATTGTTAATTTGCTAAATATGGATTATTTTGCTCTTTTTACTTAGATATTTTATCTATATGTTTGTAGTTTTATAATTTGAAATTTTATTATTAGAGATGGTATTTGAAAATTAATAGGATCTTGAAAGTGATTTAAAATTATACCTATTTTCTATATTATTTAGCTTATTTGATAATTTTTAATTAATATTTATAATATTATAGAAATAAATATAATTAAATATAATTATTAAAAAATTATAACGTCACACCGGTTCGACTGGTGGTCTGACCGGTCGAACCAGTAAAACCAGTAACCAGTAGGGCTTCCGGTTCGACGTCCGGTCCGGGTTTTAAAACATAGGGTATTGGTCTAGTGGTGATTGGCTAGATTACAAGTGTCGGACTTTACTTGATTCTTTAAGAGATCAGGTGTTCAAAACTTACTTGTTAAAAAAGTCCTTGAGGAGAGGTTTACTTGTCGCTCGACTCGAACCCAATAAATGGGATATAAAACCCAAAAAAAATAATAAATAAAAATAAAAGCTACAAAATAAAAACTGCATCACTTTAGAGTTTAGACCAATAACTCCAATATATATTGAGAGAACTCTAGTATACGATGGAAATGGATCTTCCACTGTTATTCTTCACAAAACATGCTGAAGCAATTATTCTTTATGTCATTATTACCTTCTTCACAGCTTGTAGTAATCAAGAATATGTTGATCAAGTGAAATACTCCGAAACTTGGTTATATAATCAGTCAATATTATGTTTTTGTATTTGGCTGGATTTTACAGATCTATCAGCTCTACAATCTTTTCTGAAAAAAACTCGACTATTTGAGAAGTATCAAACTGTTTAGCCTTTGTAGTATCATTATGTGGTTCTCCTTTTCCCTTGTCCTTTGAGTTAGAATATTTGTTATGTCAAGGAGTCATTTGCTTCAATTGTTGTATATATTATTGGCTTTAATATCAAATCAATAAGTTTATTGTTAGAACATGGTAATTGAAAGAAGCGATAATTGTATTCATGGTTTCTTGTTATGCATTCTTACACGGTATAAGAGTATTAGATAAATAGAGGTACAAGAGAACCCAAATTCCTAAAAATCTAGCCCAATGCTACAAATTAGGGATTATAATCCGGAGGTCAAACCTTCCATATCTAACACTCCCCCTCAAGTTAAGGGGTAAAGCCGCCAATCCTTAACTTGCTCAGTGCTGTCTGAAATATTTGTCCAGTGATGGTTTAGTCAGCATGTCGGCTAGTTGATCGTCTAATCTGACAAATGGAATTGTGATTGTACCATCTTTAAGCTTCTCCTTTATGAAATGTCGGTTCACTTCTACATGTTTAGTTCTATCATGTTGGACCGGGTATTCTGAGATGCTGATCGCAACCTTGTTATCGCATTTCTGAGGGCTTGGGCTTCTCGGACTTATGGCAATCTCTTACATCAATTTTCGCAACCAAATGATTTCAATAACACCTTAGCTATGCCCCTGAATTCTACTTCTGCACTCGATAGAGCCACAACCTTCTGTTTCTTGCTCCTCCAAGTCACCACATTTCCTCCAACAAGTGTAAAGAATCCCGCAGTTGACCTTCTGTCATTCGAGTTTCCTGCCTAATCCGCATCAGTGTAGGCCTCTATGTCTAGATGACCATGTCTCCCGAACATGATTCTGACTCCTACGATGCCCTTCAGGTATCTGATGATCCGTATAACAGCCTGCTTGTGTTCCTTCTGAGGCTGGTGCATGAACTGGCTAACAACCCCCACGGCATATGCAATATCTGGCCTCGTGTGAGATAGGTAAATCAGCTTCCCCACTAGTCATTGGTACCGTTTTTTTTTTTTTTTTTTTTTTTTTTTTTTTTTTTTTTTTGTTGGTTCCCCACTTTCTTTAATCTTGAGTTTGTGATTTACCTTTATCGGGGTTTCGACTGGTTTGCAGTCCAGCATACCCGTTTCAGCTAACAGATCAAAGATATACTTTTTTTGTGAGATAAAGATTCCCTTTTTCGACCGTAGGACTTCGATACCCAGAAAGTACTTCAATCCTCGGAGGTCTTTCATTTTAAGTTCCTTGAAGAGATTCTCCCGGATTCGATCAATCTCTTCTATATCGCTCCCTGTTATAATCATATCATCAACTTAGATGATTAAACTGGTGATCAGGTCTCCCCGTCTTTTCAGAAACAGTGTGTGATCAGAGTTGCTGTATATGTACCCGTGAAGATGCATCGTCACCGTAAACCTGCCAAACCACTCTTGGTGACTGCTTTAATCCATACAGAGCTTTACGGAGCCTACATACTTCGTTTTCCCCAAAATCCCCAGTAAATCCCGGAGGAGGTTTCATATACACCTCCTCTATTAGGTCCCTATGTAGGAAGGCGTTTTTCACATCAAACTGATGAAGTGGACAATCCTCGTTTGCATCTACAGAGAGTAATACTTGAATAATATCTAATTTTGCCACCAGAGAGAAGGTTTCAGAGTAATCAATCCGAAAGTCTGAGTGTATCCTTTTGTAACTAGCCGTGCCTTGTATCTTTCAATTGAGCCGTCTGCTTTGTTTTATAATGAACACCCATCTGCAGCCAACTGGTCTTTTTCCTTTGGGTAGTCTATATTTTTCCCAAGTTTCATTCTTTATCAAGGCATCCATCTCAGCTTTCATGGCCTTCTCCGATCCTATTCTTTATGTTGTCTGGTTTCCTGTACTGTTCTTGGGATTTCTTCTCTAAAGAGGTTCCCAAATATTGCTTTAGCAACATCGGATATACTCCCCCTGATCGTGTTCCCTATGGGATATTTGGATGACCGGGAAGGTTGATTAGGCGAGTATCTGTGGGAAGAAGGGGACTCCCCTGGTGCTCCATTGTGGAAGAGGGTACCTGTGACCTGTGTCATTCTGAGGGACAATATCAGCAGCACCTGTGGTATCAATATTATTAGGAACAGTAGGAGGAAAGTTCATTTCAGTTACCTCATTTACCTCATTCTGGACATCATACGGAGGATCATTGGGTGTTGTTATGGTGGTGGTACTGAGATCTTCATTTCTTTGTTC
Source organism: Lantana camara (assembly GCA_037501455.1). Taxonomy (NCBI): domain Eukaryota; kingdom Viridiplantae; phylum Streptophyta; class Magnoliopsida; order Lamiales; family Verbenaceae; genus Lantana; species Lantana camara. Next base: position 78,275,197 of record CM074865.1, read on the forward strand.
AGACTCTGATGTACAATCAGGATAACTTAACCAGTACATTGATTCATTCCAATTCTCCCCATGATCGTTGGGTTGGGTAAGAAAGTAATACTCAGATTCCACAAAGTCATAGTCCATAGTGACATGAATTCTCTTGGTGACGGGGTTATAGAATCTGTACCCTTTCTGATGAGGGGCATACCCCACAAAAATACACTTTACTGCACAAGGATCAAGTTGGGTTCGGTCCGATTTTAGAATTTGGACAAACACAGTGGACCCAAAAATCCGAGGCAGTAGTGTAAGATGAGGGCCGGGGTACTTCAGTTTGTGTCTGGAGAATTGACAAGGGTGTTTTATGGGCAAGGATTTTGGTTGGCAACCTGTTTGTGAGGTAGGTTGCGGTGGCGATAACTTCAGGCCAAAAGTGATTTGGGACATGCGATTTGGTTAGTATAGCATGGGTCATCTCCAGGATGGTGCGGTTTTTTCTTTCGGCTACCACATTTTGTTGGGGAGTATTAGGGCACGTGGTTTGATGAACAATACCATGCTCTTGGAAGAACCTGTTCATTTCTTGGTTAACATATTCTCGCCCGTATCTGATGGATCACTTTAATGTGGTGGTTAAACTGTGTTTGCACCAATTTAAAGAAAACAACAAACATATCACAGACTTCAGATTTATGACGGAGAAAGTATACCCAGGTCATGCGAGAATAATCATCAATAAATAACACAAAATACCAAAACTGGTTTTGATTTGTAACAGGGGTCGATCCCCAAACATCAGAGTGAATCAAAGAAAACAAAGACTGAACTCGATCGAGTATTACTTGGCTTAAAAGAAGTTCTATGACTCTTAGTAACAAGACAAGTCTGACAAGATAAACTCAAAGACTGATCATTCTGAAAGAGTGCAGGAAATAAAATTCTCAGATACCTAACTGAAGGATGTCCGAGGCGTCGGTGCCAAAGCCAGAGTTGTGTGTTAGTTGCTCCTTTTGAGAGAAGAGCTCGGGAGGGAATCTCCATTTCATCAACATAGTATAATCCCATCCTTCTCAGTATCATGCCCAATGATCTACTTCGTATGAATGTCCTGTATCAAGCAGAAACGAGGATATATTAATACCACACAATTTAGCTCAGAGGTTAAATGGCTCAAGGACAGCAGTTTGCATGATAACAAAGAAACCTAAAGGCAATTTCCTAATTTCAGCTTCGATGAGATAGATATGGAGCCCTCAGTTTCAACTAAAGCTAAGTCACCGCTAGCTGTTTGAATATGTGAGTTTTTTGGGTTGCAGGTGTTCAGTATATCAGAGGGATCATATGTCATCATATCGGTTGCTCCACAATCGAAAATCCACTGGCTTATTTTATTTGACTTTGCTTAGGTGTGCAAGGCATGAGTTTTAGTGGTGGGGTTGATCATGTGTTTTTGAGAGAGTAGGGCCATTTTTGGATTTTTTGAAAGTCAGGGGCTTATTGTGTAAATTATCAAAAGTAGAATTCCCAAATTAAAGACTTAAATTAGGGTTTGGGCCATTACCCCCAAACCCGTTACCTTGGTCGCCTCATTTTTCTCTTTGTTGTTGTCACTGCCAACGGCAATGATCGCCTAACCGCAGCCGTTATACCGGAGTCTCCACCGACGACACTTGCAACGGTGGCCTCAGATCGAGACCCCCCTTTAGACATCACGGCGTTGGCGGTGGCACTGGTTCGCCTGTTTTCCCCTTTTGTAGTCCCGCCGGCACCAGTCTTCCGTTTACCTACCCACCAGTCTAAGTAGCCTACTATTTTAAAACCCTTCTCAGTTGTATGTTTCAACTTCCCGCAGTGACCGCACACAAGCGACGACCGGTCCTTTCGTGATGATGACCGGAGGTTGATGCCGTCAAGGCATATGGAGCCATCTGAGCGCGTTATATTCCGTTCTCTTTTCTCTTTCCTTGCAACCAGACCTGACCTGATTCCTTGGGTGTTGGGGCCATCTCGGCCGCCAGTTGCCGCCTTTAAGATTTGGAGGCGGGCGGCCTCTTTCCGGATGGTGGCGTTAGCCAATTCAACAGAATGTTTAACTTCTTGTTTCAATAGATCATTTCGGATCGTATCATACCTCTCATTGACTCCCGTAAGAAATTGGTATAGCCTCTGTTCTTGGGTGATTTGGTTAAACATTTTTATGTCTTCTAGACACTTCATTGGATTCAGTTTTCGCCAATCGATAGCCATCCATATTGCTTGGAGTTTGTTCCAGAATTCCTCCAAACTGTCGCTCCTTTGTCTTTGAGTGTTTGCCCTTCGATGTAAGTCAAAGAGCTGTAATGGATCTCGGCCGCTGCCATAGGTGGGGCGAGACCATTCCACAGCATTTTCGCAGTCGGACACTGGAGAACATTATTGATAAGGGTTGCCTCAATGTTCTATATTATCCATGTAAATACACTTTGGTCACTTTGCTCCCAATGATCGTACTTTGAGGCAGATTCGTCTGGGGCTGGAGGGTTGCCGGTTAGGTGAGCACGACACCCTCTTCCTCCTATTGCCATCTTCATTAACCTGGCCCAAATCGGATAATTGTCGTCGTTTAGTTTAATTCCGATTGACAGATTATCGGAGTTGAGCACGGTTGATTGGGTTTGAATATTGGTGAGCTCTTGGTTGCTGTTGGTTGGTTTTGACATGTTTGGTTAATTTGCAGGTTCTGGCCAGTTCTAGGCTAATTAGGGTTCAGGATTGGTATGGGACGATGATGTTAGGACTGAGTCTCTAGGATTTCAACACCGCTCTAATACCATGTTAGAACATGGTAATTGGAAGAAGCGATAACTCTATTCATGGTTTCTTGTTATGCATTCTTACAAGGTACAAGAGTATTAGATAAATAGAGGTACAAGAGAACCCAAATCCCTACAAATCTGCCCCAATGCTACAAATTAGGGATTATAATCCGGAGGTCAAACCTTCCATATCTAACATTTATATTTAACTTTTAGAAAGATAGTGAGTTTATAAAGCTTAGTTACAAACTTTTCTAGTTTTAATTTAAATAAAATCTTGCTTTTAATAATCAATTTATCAAAATGGTCAGATGCGTGTAATACCAAAAGCCTATTTTCATTGACTGATCAATTGATCATTTTGAAAGAAAGTGCTCGTCCGAGAAAAGGTAATTAATATATACTATTAATTTTTTTTTTTTGTTTTTTTTTAGAAATGTACTAGTAATTTTCTACACACTCAATACGTGTACAACGAAATTATTATTATTATTTAACGTTATTAAAATTAAAATTTTCATATTAATATATGTTTTATGATTATGTTTAGTATAACTATTAGATTATATAAATAAGTGTAATAATATTATATTAATAAAAATAATATTAAAATATAGATTACAGAATATGAGGAAAAAAGATAAAATAAATGTTACAGAATTTATTAAAAAAATCAAATTGAGGTGAGAGAAAAGAGGAGTTAACACATTTTTTTAAGTGAGAATTAATTGACACTTTCTAGCGATGTAAAAAAAAATAAATAAATAAATAAAAAGACCAAAAGTTCATTGCACCGCATTTGTCTTTCTTGCTTTATTAATTTTTTCTTTTTGGTTCTCTTTCTTGCTTGATGTAATAGTATAGATAAGTGAAGATTTAGTATTTGGGCATTAATGACTAATGACAACCCGTCCATCGTTATTTCAGGGACAAAGTCAAAATTTGTATAATTTATATAATACTTTTAGGTAATTTTAGTCCGAATTTAATATAGAGAATATGAAAAATCAAATATAAATATAATACGTTTATTAATATTACTTTTGGTATACCAGTTAGATCATTTTAGCAATTTTAGGACATCTCATTTTTTCGATGAAAAAATAAGTTCATATCTTCAAAATTAAGCAATTTAATATCAAATTTGACCGGAGCCCCTAAAGTACTTGCCAGCAAAAAGCCTCGGTTTTCCATGTGTCCAAGTACAACCGGACCACATATAAAATCCTAGTGGGTTTTCAACGGACAAAAAGCGGGTCAAATTTAATACGAAATTGCTTAATTTTAAAGATATACATTTATTTAGTTGTCGAAAAATGAAACGTACAAAAATCGATGATATCCTCAAGTTGGTCTAAAAAAATGAAAATTTCCTACTCATATTATTGGCCTGGTTCAATCTAATTGGATTTGGATATATCTTTGGTCAAGATAGTTTCGTATTTCTTATAATAACGTATATTTATATGCTTTTTCAGTGTGTGTTGAAAGGTAGCTACTAATTGATCAAGTGTATTATTTTTCTACTGGAGTTGTATTACTCTAGATCATACGCCTAGTCCCTAGATGGCTAGATCTATATACAAGGTACCTCGATTTAAGAGCAATTGTGTCATTAGTTCTTTTCAATTTATATCGTTGTGATATTAGTTTTACTAATTTTAAAAATTGATTTCATACTCTAAGAAAACATTACAATAATGGTTTTAAACGTTACAATAATGGTTTCACCATTAATTAGGTAACAAAAAAGGCATGTGGAGATCATGTACACCGTTAGAAATTCATTTAAGGTACTTTTTGAAAATATTTTGTGTTGGAAACTATATTAAAAAAAAAAAAAAAAAACCATCATCAAGTGGTGTAGTTTAGTGGTTCGACGCTATAATGGCTTAATCAGAGGTCTTGAGTTCGAGTTCTTGGGAACACAGATACTACTGATAGGGAGAGCGCTTTACACCCTAAGTGACGGCTTTCATTGGTAGAGAGAGCTTTATACCTTAAGTGATAGGGAGAGCTTTACATCCTAAGTGACGGCTTTCATTGGTAGAGAGAGCTTTATACCTTAAGTGGTCCGCTACTGCATGGAACAAAAAAATAAATAAAAACACACCTGCATCTCCTATTTTGCTCATCTTTTGCTAATTTCAATAACAATTTCTTAATAATATTACATGTCATAATTTATAATTTTGCCATAACTAAAAGATGGACTGCTTAAACCATCCAAAAAGAGCTACATTTTTTCCCAATACAGTGTTATAAATTATAATTGATGCAGTTTGAATGATGGTATGTTATGTTATGTTATCTTGATAATATGATGTATTAAAGCTAAAACCAGAAATCAAATTTGGGAATTTTCATTTTGTATTGCTCAAAACGGAAAGTACAGTAACAGAGTGAATATATACAAGCTGAAGATGGAAGGAATAAATATCTAAGAAACTTCTAGTGGACCACGTGTCACTCACCAGTCCAACTAACTAACTATCCGGTATTGAAAGGAGCAAAATGAAACACGTTTATATAAAGCGTGAAATCAAAGCAATGAGATGAAAATATCTAACATCTACTGGCTTCCAAAACACCCCCCTCAAGTTGGACTAAGGAGGCTGAAAGACATCCTTAATAGCCAACTTGGACATGAGCAATTTCAGTTGGGGTGCAAACAAGGCTTTGGTGAACAAGTCTGCAACCTGATGTATGGAACGAACTGGAAGTAACTTCAAAAATCCGGTGGACACCTTATCACGCACAAAATGACAATCTATTTCAATATGCTTTGTTCTCTCATGAAACAACGGATTTTCGGCTAGATGAACAGCTGCTAGATTATCACAATACATTACCACAGGCTTCTGAACATTAATGTGAAGATCTTGAAGCAGCTGATCAAGCCATACCAATTCAGATGTAGCGACTGCAAGAGCCCTGTATTCTGCTTCGGCAGAGGACCTTGAGACCACACTCTGTTTCTTGGAACGCCAAGAAATAAGCGAATCCCCAAGAAAAACACAAAACCCAGACGTAGACCGTCTTGTATCTTGGCATGAGGCCCAATCAGCATCCACAAAAGCTGTCAACTTCATTTCTGCAGAAGAAGAAAACAGGATTCCTTGGCCAGGAGATCCTTTGAGATATCTGAGAAGATGATACACTGCATCCATGTGTGTTTTTCGTGGCTTGGAGACAAATTGACTCAACTTGTTCACTGTAAAACAAATGTCTGGTCTTGTCAATGTGAGATATAACAACTTCCCTATAAGCTGTCTATACTGACTCACATCTTCCAACAATTCTCCATCAAAGGAGTTAAGTTTGCAAGTTGGATCCATGGGGGTATTTAAAGGTTTAGCTGCTAGATAACCTGTATCTTCTAGAAGTTGGAGAGTGTATTTCCTCTGACACAACACAATGCCCTTCGAAGACCGAGCAATCTCCAAGCCTAAGAAATATTTCAGAGAACCAAGATCTTTGAGCTTGAACTGAGTACTAAGAAATTGCTTGAGATCTTGGATAAGAACAGAATTTGGCCCAGTAATGATAATGTCATCCACATATACCAGCAATGCAATAAAATCAGCTCCATCTCCCTTAGTAAAAAGGGAATAATCAGCTTTGGATTGGGAAAAACCATAGGCAATCAAGGAAGTAGAGAACTTGGCATACCATTGTCTGGAAGCCTGTTTAAGACCATAGATGGACTTGTTTAGCCTGCATACCAGTTTGTGAGAAGGATCACTAGAAGCAGAAGGTGGTGAATAACCTTGAGGAAGTTCCATATAGACTTCCTCAAATAAATCTCCATTAAGGAAGGCATTATTGACATCTAGCTGAGCTAAATCCCAAGAATTAGCACTGGCCAATGCTAAAATAGTCTTGACAGTGGTGAGTTTGGCAACAGGAGAGTATGTATCCAGAAAGTCCACTCCCTCCAATTGACTGTATCCTTTGGCCACTAATCTGGCTTTATGTCTCTCCAAAGAACCATCTGAATGATACTTAGTTTTAAACACCCACTTACACCCAATAATATGAGCCCCTGGAGGCAATCTGACTACTGACCAAGTGTGATTGGCCTCCATGGCATGTAACTCCTCCTGCATGGCAGCTTGCCACTCTGGATACTTTGCTGCAATCTTATAAGATTGAGGCTCAGGAATAGCAGTCATAGTGAGACAATACTCTCTGTAAGAAGGAGATAAGAAGTCATATGTAAGATGAGCAGCAATGGGGTAAGCACATGGTGTCTGCTTCTCCATGTGATGGATTAAGCCACAGTGGTAGTCCTGTAGGTATGAAGGTTTCTTAACCAATCTGGAGGATCGTCTACACAGATCAGGAGCTGGAGTAGAGGTAGTGGAAGGAACAGATATGTTAGGATCCACATAAATGGGAAGAGAGACATCAGGAAAATCAAGGTTATTGATATCACTTGAGGAATGGTGGTGCATGGGAAAAACAGACTCATGAAAGATCACATCCCTAGATATAAAGATAGCCTTAGTCTCAAGATCAAGCAGTCTGTAACCCTTAACCCCTGGGGGATAACCCAAGAAAAGACAAGCTCTTGCTCTGGCAGTGAATTTATTCCTTTGTGAAGGCAAGGTGGAGGCATAAACAAGACAACCAAAGACCTTTAGAGAGTGATAATCAAAAGAGGAATGAAATAAAAGCTCATAAGGGGATTGGGACCCTAAGCTGAAGGAAGGAGTCCTATTGATCAAATAAACAGCTGTGAGCAAACAATGTGTCCAGTACTGTAGAGGAATTCTTGACTGGAAGTATAAGGCTCTGGCCACATTTAGGAGATGTTGGTGTTTCCTTTCCACAACCGAATTTTGTTGAGGTCTCTCCACACAAGAAAACTGATGTAAGACACCTTTCTCCTTGAAAAATTCAGTGAAAGCTAACTCAGGAGCATTATCTGATCTAAATGCTTTGATAGAAGCATTAAATTGGGTGAGAATAAGCTGGAAAAACTGAGGAACAACCAGCAGTACATCAGACTTGTGTTGTAACAGATAAATCCAGGTAAATCTGGTATGATCATCTACTAAAGTCAAGAAATATTTATAAGGATTGCCAGGAGCATGTGTAAATGGTCCCCAAATGTCTGCATGAATGAGATCAAAAGCAGCTGGGGATCTATTATTGTGAGAAACAAAAGACAATCGTTTTTGTTTTGCCAAAGGACAAACAGGACACTGTGACTCAAAATCCTTAGACAAGTCTAAGCCCAATACAGTTTGAAGTTGTTGAAGGACTGGAAAAGAGAGATGACCCAATCTATGATGCCAAGTGGCTACAGACACTTTACCAATCATATGAGAATGGAAAACTGGAGAAACAATGGGTGAAAGTATGTACAATCCATTGTGAAGATCACCCTTGCCAATCATCACTTGCTGCTTGATATCTTTGAGGATGCACTGATCAGGAAGGAATGTAATGGAAACAGATGAGAACTTTAAGAGATGACTAAGAGATATCAAGTTGAATTTAAAATGAGGAACAAACAGCACATCATGAAGAATAAGAGCAGGGGTAAGAATAATAGTCCCTTTGTATTGAACAGGAAAAGATGAACCATTAGGCAAGAGCACTTGGGTATCAGTGACTGTCCCCATTGTGGTGAACAGAGATATATCACAAGTGATATGTCTGCTAGCACCAGAATCAATAATCCAAGAGGAATGTCCAATATTGAAAACTGGAGATGCTGACAGGGATATACCTGTCTCATGAGGCTGCGGACTGGACTCAGTGAATGGGACTGCAGAGTGCACCTGTGCTGCTAACAAAGACAAGAGATCTTTGTATTGTTTGTCAGTTAGGGAGTGAAAAAAAGAGTTAGATCCAGTAGAGCCAGATACAGATGTTGGCACATTAACATCAGATGATGCTGGGGTAGGTTCAGATGAAGACATAGACTGAGAAATGGAATTGGTGGCAACATGATTGACCACTGGAGCCGGCTGATGAATGGACTGAGGTGGACGTGGTCTATTGTTGAAGTAGCCTGGTGGATAACCATAGATTTGATAGCATCTATCCACAGTATGAGTGGTGCCATGACAATGAGAACATTCAATACGACCCCTGCCTCGGGAAAAACCACCACGGTATGAACCAGAGACTCCTCCCCTGGCACCAGAAAATCCACGACCAGTGTTCATACCACCTCGAGGACCTCTAACAGCAAAGGCAACAGGGGGAGCAGAGGAAGAAACACCTGAACCGACAGAACGTTGGCGTTCTTCCTGGCTTACCAAGGCAAAGGCCTTGCTCACAGTGGGAATAGGCTCCATTAGCAAAATTTGACTCCGGATAGAAGCATATGACTCATTTAACCCCATCAGAAAAGCCATAAGATATTCGGATTGATAATAGAGGCAGAGATCCTGAACACCGCCACAATTACACTGATTGCACGTACAAATAGGGCGATAATTGGTTAATTCCTCCCAGACAGACTTCAATTTCGTGAAATAGACACTCACAGATGTATTGTCCTGGCGTGTGGACAACAGAGTTTGACGCAGCTGAAAGATTCGCGGACCATTAGACTGTTGATATCGCTCCTTGAGATCCAACCAGACATCGCGAGCTGTGTCAGAGAAAAGGATGGAAGCAGCGATCTCTTTACTCACAGAGTGTAGCAACCACGAGATAACGACATGATTGTTGCGGATCCAGGCTTTATGATGAGAATCAGGATCCGTTGGCGCCGGAGGAAGAATGGAACCATCCACAAAGCCGTGCTTGTTCTTCGCAGACAAAGCGATGAGAATGGATCTGCTCCAAGTGTGATAGTTGTCGCCGGTTAACTACTGAGACACCAGAAAGGAGTTAAGATGCTCAGTCGGCGGAAGAAAAAAAGGATCGTCCGGCGAAATCGCCGGAAAACTGGAAGAATCGGCGCCGGAATTCATGGCGAACTGAGTAAAATCAATACAAAAATCCAGCGTGCAATCGTCGGAGCAAGGAGACGATGAAGAAACAAATCAAAGAGCAGGAAGCGGGAATTCTCCTGATACCATATTAAAGCTAAAACCAGAAATCAAATTTGGGAATTTTCATTTTGTATTGCTCAAAACGGAAAGTACAGTAACAGAGTGAATATATACAAGCTGAAGATGGAAGGAATAAATATCTAAGAAACTTCTAGTGGACCACGTGTCACTCACCAGTCCAACTAACTAACTATCCGGTATTGAAAGGAGCAAAATGAAACACGTTTATATAAAGCGTGAAATCAAAGCAATGAGATGAAAATATCTAACATCTACTGGCTTCCAAAAGTTAATTATTGTTATTCTTTCTTTTTTTTTTTTGGTTTTATATCCCTTTTTTTTTTTTTTTTTTGAAGAAACCGGTCAATACGACCGCGAGGTTTTTACCGAGGACCTCCCCTCATCAATAAACAACCGGAAATTAGAGTACATCCAAGTAGCCATGATCCAGCGATCAAGCAAGTATTTCAAACAGAAATGCCCGAAAAAGTAAAAGGGGCTACCATAGCGACAAAGGGCATTATTAAGTAAACGATCCCTCCTACTAACCGAAATCAAATGATCATCAATTGGCCCCAAATTGGGGCGCCCAGACATCCGGGCATCAATGCAATAGATGATCGGCTCTTCGGTAGCGTCCTCAGGATCCTTCTTCAACCCTAAAATGGTAGAAATGGGAGAAAAGGCTATGTTTTCCAGTTGCGAGCAAGTATATATCAGACACCCGTTAATTGCATAGTTACAAACTGGCCACCGCCGCCGGCGACTAGAAGTTTTCCCATCCTGGCATCCAGTGTGCCACGAGCCACCATTCAAGTTCAGAACCTGCACATAATCAAAAAGCGATATACCTTTCTCATGCACATTAGCAACCTCCAACTTATTAGAATTCCATAAAATAAACTTGTTGACCAGGGAAGTAGTGTCACGCAGAGCAAAATTATGGTTGAAGCTATTTTTACCTTTTAGAAGCTTGTAAAGTGAATCTTTGTCACGTCTCCCACTTACCTTGAAGGTTAAATTCACACCAGAAAACAACCTGGGCGTTTGTTTATCCTCTGGGACCTGCCAACAGAAAAAACAGAGCATCATCATCATTATTTAAATCTGAAACTTGGTAGACCCCATTTATCGACATTGACGAAACCTTTCGCCTCATTCGGCATAGGAGAGCTAGGGAAAGACCAACTCTCTTGCTCCTCAGCACCCTTCGTCGCCAAGAAATCAGCCAATCCATTACCTTTTCTCATAAGTTTCATATCCCATTTAATTGGGTTTGGATCAAGCGACAAGTAAAGCTCAGTCTAATGAACCTTTTCTCATAAGTAGATTCCGAATCCCCAACTTCTTACGGCATGATTAGTATGATGGAATGAGATGGGAATGAAATGGACATTATCGCATCTATTCCTAAACCCATGATTGGTATCAAAATATGATTAGGAATGCTCATTTCCGCGGAAATACCCATTCCCACAAGTATGAGATTACCCATTCCTTTGGTCCCCCATGGTATTAGTCATTCCCAATGTTTAAAATTTATTATTATTTTTATATTGTCATCACATATTTGTTAAATGTATATGATATTTTATTATTTTCATAAATAAATTAAATACTATTAATCACGTTGAAAATTTAATAAATTATATTAAATATACGTAAATATAAATATATTATATATTTAAAAAATATGTTCAAAATATTATTTTATTTATAAAATTTTATAAATTCAAATATTTTATAACGAACGAATTTTGATATTTATATTAAAATGTATTTTTAAATGTCAAGAAATATATTAAATACAATAAATAATTAATACATAATCTATGCATGAATAGAGAAATAGTGTATATATATATATATATATATATGTCCCAAACTCACTACATATAATAAATGTCATATATATAACACGTTCGATATAAAATAGTAATAATATATTTATATATGAAAATATATAGTTACTCAAAATAAAAAATTTAAAATATATATTTAATATAAAATATTTTAATTATATACTTTAATAATAATAATAATAATAACAATAATAATAATAATATTATTATTAATAATAATAATAATAATAATAATAATAATAATAATAAGTTTAAAATTTTTATTTCATTACTAACGTTATTATTTGACGTACCAATCTAGCAATGTCATAATAAAATGATTCCATTCCTTTGTTCATTCCATTACAAAGTTCATTCATTTCCCACCTCATTCTATTCATGCATACCAATCATGCCGTTATAGAATCAAATAAAATTCATCTCTTATGATACAGTGTTAATTGTATTATTATTAACATCATCTCCTATTTTGCTCATCTTTTGCTAATATTAATAACAATATTTTAATAATTACATGTCATAGTTTATAAGTTTGCCATAACTACAAGATGGACCGCTTAAACCAACCAAAAGAGCTACATTCTTCCCCAAATAATGTGTAATAAATTATAATTGATGCAATTTGAATGATGTTATGATATGTTGTCATGATAATACAGTGTTAATTATTGTTATTCTTTTTTTTTTTAATCCCATTTATTGGGTTCGAACTAGGCGACAAGTAATGTTCAGTACAATGGAATTTTTCTAACAAGTAGGTTTCAAATCCCTAACCTTTTATATCAGAAAAAATTCATCTCTTATGATTCGTTGTTAATTATATTATTATTAACATGGTATTGATGTTGAATTGTAAAGAAAATAAAATAAAATGAACAAAATAAGAGATATAATAAGATAGTTACACACAAAAAGGATTTTCAAAAATTAAATGAATTTCTAACGATCCACGTAATCTCCATATGCCCTTTCCGTTGCCAAATTAACAACGAAATTATTATTGTAACGTGTGAGACCATTATTATAATTTTTTCTTAAAGTGTGAGACCATTTTTAAAATAAGTGAAACTTTTTTTTTTTTTTGAAAAAAATAAGTGAAACTAATATTTCAAAAATATAAATTAAATGGAACTAAAAATACAATTTTCCCCATAATTTCTCTGAAAGAAAATTAGTTTATCAACGAAATACAACCAGCTTGTTTAATATAATATTTACAAGTCGGATCTGACGGCTTGACAAGATATCCAAAAATTAATCAACTGGCATATGGTGGTTGTTGATGTAAATGAAAAACTAAAACACAATCCTTTAATATAAAGTTGTTAATTAGGTTTGACGGCTTTGGCTTTCCCATTTCACATAAAACAAAATGTAATTTGCATATTTCACGACTCACTAATTAGCTAATGGAAATATGGTTTTCTTCGTTGTAAAATCATGAGTGGAACTAGAAAGGTTGTATTTTCATTGGTATGTTAAGATACAAATTACAACATAATATATATACAAGAGGGCTAGGCAACATTTGCAAGAAAGGAGAAAAAAGCTATTACAAGAAAATAATATAAAAGGGGATGATTAAGGGAGATTGGAATCAATCCTAATTTTTCCTCAATTATATAATCTTATCTTTTAACACCTCCATAACCTGAAGACAGGGGCAATACGAGTTGAAAGTTGGCACGATGGAACTCATGCGACCATTGCTCTAGCGGTTCAGTAAGAATATCTGCCAATTGACCATTGGTAGCTAGATAGCAAACGAATTTGTAAGGTACCTCATGCCACTTGCTCATGAACAAAGTGGTAATTCAACTCCAACTCAGTGTGTTATGTTCAAGTATGAAATATTGGATTTGAACTTAAGTATATATTACACTTATATATATACATTTTTAACAAATATTAAACCTATATTATCACACCAAAAAACTGTTGGTTTTCACTTTCAATGTGGCAGTAGATGATGGCCCTAGGGAAGCCAGCAAGCCATGACGTTGAATTATTCTAAAGGAAGTCTTTCCATCGGTCCATGTCCTTCCCCCTAGGGAAGCTAGCAAGCTAACAATCTAGACTCAGTTGATCTAATTATAGAAATAGTGGTTACAGAAGTGAGGTAGCCCTCTTATTTTCACATCTTTTCCTTTCCTTTGCAAGCTAAAGTCGTGTGATCCTCGAGTCTGGGGATAGGTGGACGAGGATGGACGAAGTTCACGTTAGTTAGCGCTATCTTTTGAGCCAAAGAAGGGAAGCTTTCTCTCTATTTACCATCGTATTATTGTATTTGAATTCTTGAAGTTCAATGTATAGGGCTGAAGAGAGCCTAATGACACAAGGAAAGACCTATTCGGATAGAGATGAGAGTAACCAGAAATGAAACATTTAGTCCTTTTTGTAACAAATATCAAATGTCGGATTACAATTTGAGACATCTGATCTTTAGGGTTTCAGAATGGTGGTGGGTGGGACTTGGCCGTTACAACTATTTAGGCTTTGATAATTGAAGGGAAGGAATTATGTCTTCCAGATTAGATAATTTCGAGTGTTTAATTTGATATTGAAGTTACGAGTAGCAGAAAAAGTAGTGTTCGAGGGTGAGAAGGCATCAAGAGCCGTAGAGGACATGGCGCGTAGTGTTGGCTGGAAAAAAAAAATTAGTAGGCCTTTGACACCATGTAAGTCATGAGTGGAACCAAAAAGGTTGTATTTTTTTAGTGTGTTAAGATAAATATATTGCAACACAATGTATAGACAAGGGACAAAGGTAACATTCACATAAAAGAACAAGAGCTATCTAAAACTCAACAGAGAATTGATCCAAATGGTTAATAGATTTATTTTTCAGGATAATATTTTGGGTTTGAATTTCATTTAGGTATATGTGTGTTTTTAAAAAAAAAGTACAGATGCCAACAGGGGGTTCAAGTGGTAATGAGTTCATTCTTAGGGCAATATCCCAAGTTCGAATTACACTATGGATGCCAACAACGATTAATCCAAGTGGTTAATAAATTCATTCTTTAAGGTAATATTTCGAGTTGGAATCCTACATGAGTGTAAGATAATTAGAGAACGTGTATTATAAAAAATATATATATATATATAAAAGGAAATAATAAATAAGAAGATAATTAGAGAGAGATTAGGATTAATCCTAGTTTTTTTTTTTTAAAATTATTTAATCTTATCCTATCCTTTAACCGTAATAATTTTCTCCAGGGAAAATATAAATTTACTCTGCGTGGGACAAGTGACTCCTAGTCATATTTTCCGGGTTGTTTTAATTCCCTGTTTCTCACAGTCGCGGGTGAACTGCCCTCTATGTTTCCCAAAATGATATTTTCAGAAATTTTCTCGCTTAATCAGCTTTATTTCTTAATAAAATATGATGTGTATCAGTGTATGACAGGTATATCCTTAAACTTTTAATGATATGGTCAAACAACCTTCGCTATCTAAGGAAGTACCGTAATATACATATATATATATGTACAATTTTCCCATTCAACCTTAAAAGAAGAGAAACTTCATATCTTATATATCTATTCTATCAGACCAAACATATGTTGTTACGGTCAGTCAAGATATATATTTTAACGATAAACTCTAATTAATATAGTACCATATATATATTAATTTCAAAAAGGAATAATTATTAAAAAAACCATGTAAAACACCGAAAATATAAGATAAATTCAATATTTCAAATATTAACATAAAAAACCTGTATTTTATAAAAATAAATATAAAAGTCCTCATGCATTGTTTAAGCTAGCTTTGCCATTTTTACGAAAATAAAAACAAAAGTTAGACAAAAAACATTTATAAATAAAAAATTTCAACGAAATATAATAGAATATAAAAGAAAATATTGGAAAGGATATATAAAAGAAATAAATGAAGAATATAGAAGATGAAATTAAATACATAAATAAAAAGTTAGTAGAAAAAATACATTGGAATAAATTAATTAATTGATAAAAAATTACATATTAAAATAAATTTATTTTAGGATCAATTTGAGAAATTCTATAAATATTGAAGTAAAAATTTAAATTATAGATATTAAGAGACTATGCATATTAATACAGAAACAATATTTTTCTACTGAAAATTCGCATGACCTGAAAATATAATGCAATTGTCCGCCATAAAGCTTTTTGTGCAAAATTTAAAATATACAAATTTTTCTATGAAATTTTGTATAGCACTGGAGTTTTTTAAACTTATTGTCAATAATGCAAAGGAATTGAGGACATATAACTCATTCCAAGAATATCTGGGTCTAGATTTGTAAAAACAAAATAAGCTATCAAACGCTCTTCTCTTTTATTACAGCAAATTTCATTTTTAGTCTCATATTATAAGGTCGTTCTCACTTTTGGTCCCATGGTTTTTAAAAGTGGTTTTTTTAGTCCCTTGATTTTTGTTTTTTGTCAGTTTAAGGACTTCCATCCATTTTTTTAAGGGCGTCACGTGGCCGTCACTCCAATAGGAGCAAATTGCATTTTTGGTTCCATACTATATGATTGTTCTCACTTTTGGTCCCATACTTTTTATTTTTATTTTTATTTATT
This sequence comes from Lantana camara, assembly GCA_037501455.1. Taxonomy (NCBI): domain Eukaryota; kingdom Viridiplantae; phylum Streptophyta; class Magnoliopsida; order Lamiales; family Verbenaceae; genus Lantana; species Lantana camara. Next base: position 78,291,426 of record CM074865.1, read on the forward strand.
TATTTATTTTTTGCTCCCATCTTCATTGTTTTTTTTTTTTTTTTTTTGAATAAACCGGTCAACAGGACCGTGGGGTTTGCACCGAGCCCACCCCCCCAAAATGTACAGGATTGCCGTCAATTGCTCCTATTGTCAAAATTGTACTTTTCAAAATTGTCAATTTTAGTGAGAACAACCATATAGTATGGGACCAAAAATGCAATTTGCTCCTATTGGAGTAACGGGCACGTTACGGCACATGTGACGTCCATCAAAAAAAATAGACGAAAGTCCTTAAAATGATAAAAAATAAACATTATGGGACTACAAAAACCACTTTTAAAAATCATGGGATCAAAACTGAAAACGGCCTTATAGTATGAGACTAAAAATACAATTTGCTCATTTTATTATTATCATTTTGAGCAAAATGCATTTTTAGTCCCATACTAATGGGTCATTACCATCTTCACAGCTTGTAGTAATCAAGAATATGTTGATCAACTGAAATACTCCGAAACTTGGCTATATAATCAGTCAATATTATGTTTTTGTATTTGGTTGGATTTTCTTTAGATATCAGCTCTTTTAATGGGGTCGTAGTTCTTAGGTTCAGTCATAGGTAATTTCCCGTGGTCCCTCAACCTATCTGTGATTCAATTCCATTGAAGACGTACAGCATCACGGACACCGCAACGTTCGCCAGCACTCTGCGGACATTGCTGTTGAATTTCTCCGTTACTTCTTGAGGGTCAAAGTCAGAATCTATATAATTTATATGACATATTTTTAGGTAATTTTAGTCTGAATTTAGGTAAAAAAATTTAATAATCAAATAATAAATATAATACATTTACTCATATTATTGGCCAATTCGATCGAACTGAGTTTGGGTACATCTTTGGCTGTGACAGTCTCGTATTTTTTTTAATATTAGTTAAAGGAACGTGCGTTGCACGTTTATCATTTAATTTATTTAAATAAATTTAGCTATTATATTTATAACAAATTAGGATGTTAAAAATATTTATTTTGATAAAATAAATATAAGTGGTAAAAAAATTTGTCATCCGAACTATAGCCGATTTTACACTTTACCACCTAAACTAAGTTTCGTTGCAAACCAGCATCCTTAGTTATTTAGTAACATTTTGTATCTATTATTAATTAAAAAATATACTTATTGATGGTTTGATACTTCTATATTATTTTGGTATGGGTTTCATATTTTCATCATTGCTCTTTTAATATGAAACACCCTTTTCAGATATTTATATTGATATATTATATTTTTTACATGTTTCGTACTATAAGAAATTTTTTTTTTTTTTTTTTTTTTTTTTTAACGGAAACCGGCCAAACGAGACCGTGGGGTTAGACGAGGCCCCCCCCCCCCCCCCCCCCCCCCCCCTCATCAAATAAAACACGAGAGCCAAGTGTACAGACAATGAACCATAATCCAGAAGTCAGCCAGGCTATTACAATCAAAATGCCAAATAAAGAGGAGAAGACTACAATCAATAGCAGAGGCATTATTCGTAAAATGGTCCCTGATACTCGCTGCATTAAACGGAGCAATCGTTGGCCTATTGGAGTGGCGCCCAGACTCCCGGGCTTCGGTAAGAGCATAAAGTACCCAAACCTCCCAACAATTGGTCTCTTGTATAAGAAGAATTTGTTTCAATCCTATCAGTCTCTCTTAAAACAATAATATGTATCTTGTATAGTAAACAAAACTTAACTAATATTATTTATTTTGCACTATTTATACGTCCAATCATATTTATATATATATATATATTTTTTCTATTTCTCCGATTTTCTTTTGTCCTAAAAGAAGCAACCAAACACAGGAAAAACAGTCTCAAGCTAAGACTCATTTAGTTTTGTCAGCGGAGCATCCTAGAAGCAATAACCATCTTGAACCATATGACCAATTCTCGCCAATTTATCCATCATCATGTTTCTTTCTCTCGAGATTTATTTAATCTAAGTTTATCAAGACCCTTGGAATAAACTTCGCCAATCGGATATTACATTTCTAATTAGTTGTTTTTCAGTATCCTTCATTGTTATTCATTTCATGACCATCTCCAAATCAATTTCCACATTAATTTTCGAAAAGGGCCTCTCCAAAGTTAGTTTTAACCCTTTAGGTAAGCTCAATAACTTTGCTATATTGTTGAAACTATACCAAGATTCATAGCATATCCTATCACTCATCTTCAATTGTCATCTCGAGTGACGCCCCTGGCCAAACATTGTTGGTGTGGTTATAAAAGTTTCCATTCGAGTTTAGTTTTACCCATCATTTCTTGGATTTATTTCACGACAACTAAGTGCAGATTTTCTTTTACCTGTGTTTTGTCCTCACTTATTAGTACTAAGGTCTTAGACAACTTTTTTATGTGGCGAATAACGACACTTCTAAGCTTCATAACATTTTGATAGCTCCATCGGTTCCATGCTTTCCAAAAATTCTAGAGCGTCAGGATCGACACAACCCACCTAGGATATTCTAGGAACATATTGCTAAGCATTTTGCTACTAAAGCTCTCTTTGAGCCCATCTGACGCTCACAAGCCACGAAAACTTCGTCAAGGCTGTGTATCAACAATCTTGTCCCACACCAGGAGTGCGAACAAAATTTTTTTCAGCACATAGTCCGCATATTCATGTCCTGTACAACAGTGCATACATATATCATTTTTCCCAAATTTTCTGTCATACTTCAATACATTTGTGAGCAAGCTATCATATTGGCAAAGCTACAGGAAAATCTTGAATTTTTGGGGCAAGGTAATTTCCAAATTCATTTCCAATTTTTTCATGCATGTCTCATCCGACACCATAAGCAGAGTATAGTCATTTTATAGGAGAATTTATCTTTAGTTGACCCAATCTATACTCTCTTATCTCCGTTATCATGTAGTGTGATTAGGACACTAAGTATCTCATTCACCACCTCTTTGGACAGTAATGTTTTCAGCTTATTCAGGTTTCAATTTTATTTGTTCCAATGAGATTGCATTCCATAAAATCTTTATCCTCCCCATGAATGTTATCTCCAAAGATGTCCGCCAGTTTGCCTTGTGATAACCATCTATCATTCCATAAAGCTGTCCATTCACCATTCCCAATCCTCCATTTGCAAAATGGTTCCACCATCCAAGTGCTTTTAACTATCCGCCTCCATGCTTAGGAAACCCATAAGTTAAGGTCTATATTCGATCAAGAATGTGCTCCCCTTTTAAATATTTTTTTGATGTATGTAGTTTTACACCGTAGTCTCCTTGTTAAGCATTCTCCATCCCATTTTAGCTAGCATCACTATATTTCCTTTTCGGCTTCTTTAAAACCCAATCCAACTTCTTACTTCTTTCTAATCACCTTCTTTCACCTACAAGATAGGTTCGTTCCTTATTATATCAGTCGCCTAAAGAAAATTGTGCTTGAGTCGATTAAGTTTATCGTACATGTGATTGGGGAGCCAATTTGTGTGCTTGTGGTTGATGGAGATCGAGATAGTGATGGACTGAATAAGTGTTATTTATCCGGAAAGATTTGTCATTTTAGCTTTCTATCCCAAGAGGTGCTTTTTTACTCTCTTAATCACAATTGAGAAATGCTCATTGTAGTTACAGCTAACGTACATTTGTCACATAAGGTGCGAGCAACACATGTGATTTGCTGAAGTTTAATTTGAGGCCCAACGCCTTGCGAAACGCCTCAACCACACTTTTAATGCACTTTGGTCCATCCACGATAGCTTTGGGTCCCAATATTAAGTCGTTCGCAAAACTCAAGTGTGAGATCATGTGAGAGCTTTTCTAGTATAACATAATTGGCTTCCAGTTCCGGCTGAAATGGACTCTTCAATTATATACGTAAGTTGTTCCATGCATATTACAAACAAATAAGGTGAGAGTGATTGTCTTATCTAATGCCACATATCCGTACAATCTCCATTGGTTCACTATTCTATAGAGTCTCCGGTTACATTCTACTCATAATGATATTGATGATTTTCTTCGGGAATTTGAAGAAAGTTAAAAGTTTTCTTAGAAATTCCATCGGATTTTGTTGTACGCCCTTTCAATATTCAATTTTAGCATCATGCCTCTTTTTTTATCGTTGGAATGATGTAGCATTCGTAACACTTCTTTAGGCTGTAATAGGTGCCTCGATCAGGAATTAAACTATTCTAGTTCGAAATCATAATTTCTCTAATATATGGTTTAAATGAAGTATAATCATCTTGGTGATCATTTTGAGCAACATGTTGCATAACGTAATGGGCTGAAATTTGTTTATTTTTTTGGAGCATTAATTTTTGAAGGGGAATATTATAATATTGGTCATCCAACTATACCACTTATTCTCTTTTAGTCCCCCACTTTCCAATTTTACAAGAATGATCACTGAACTACCACTTTTTTTACAAACTTGGTCCCGCCGTCAGTCTTGTCGTTAACTGAAGACAGAACCCTAATTTCAGGCCAATTTTGGCACCTTTTTTTGTCTTTTCCCTCATTTCTTCCACCTGTTGTAGCTGTGAAGTTCTCCAAGGTGAGCTTGTCAATCTAACATCGATCAAGAATGGAGGGCAAGGATGATCTTCTCCGAATGCCATGTGTATCAACAAATCCCAACTTTGGACGAGGGAAAGAAAAGGAAGCGAATGGATAATGCTACCAGAGGGAGCCACATCTTGGAAACGACTAGTGATCAATATTCGGCTTCCATGTTTGTCATTTGGAAAACATTTTCTTAAATCTTCCCACACAATCGGATGCCAAATATCATCCAACACAAGAAGGTATCTCCTTCCCAATAAATTTCCATAGACACATTCTTCCGAGATGGTTTTCTTGTCGATGCCAACCAAAAGATTTCCCCTATGATACATTTGAGAAATGAAACCCCACCGACGTTTGTCAAAGTGATGGATAACCAAAGGATCATCGTACAATTTTTTCGCTAGTGTTGTCTTACCAAGACCAGGAACGCCGACCATGGAAATTATTTGAAGTTCTTTCGGTCTGCCAATCAATAGATCCAACATTTCCATCGCGCCGTCTTCAAATCCAAACATATAGGTATCTACCATAGGACCTTTCTTCTCTTGAAAGGATGTCCTAAAATCTTGTTCAATTTTGGCAACTCCATTGTCAAAATTGATCTCCATTAGTCGAATGATCTAGGATTTGAAGGAGGAAGTCGATGAAGCTAACAATGAGCCCATCTTGAAACTTGAAGAACTTCTGAAGATCTAGCATAAGAAAGGCCACCATTTCTGAAAATTTATTGAAATCTTAGGCTTCAGGGTCGAAAATGAAACATTAACCTAAATCATTTAGGGCATTATTTTTTCGTACACTGTATGATTCTCTGAGTTGGAGCAGAAATTAATCACATAACAATAAACAACTAAAAGTTGTGATGTATTCTAGGGTAAAGCCTTTGGATTTTCATATTCATCAACCCTTCGGTCATTCAGGCTTCTCAAATAAGCAGAAAGATTTTCGATGGAGAGAAAGCCATGTGCATGTATATCAAATGAAATTATGTGAATAATAAGATAGAGAATTGATAGTTTTTGTGATTAGAGAATTATGAAATGTGTTCATATGATAAACGCTAAATAGCAAAATTTATGAAAGGAGAAGTAAGAGCATTGTAAATTCTTTTAGGTGGAAAAAATGAGGGAAAAGGCAAAAAACGGCTCCAAAATTGGCCTAAAATTAGGGTTCCATCTTCAGTCAACGGCAAGGCTGATGGTGGCACCAAGTTTGTAAAAAAGGTGGTAGTTCAATGACCATTCTTGTAAAATTAGAAAGTGGGGGACTAAAAGAGAATAAGTTGTATAGTTGGATGACCAAAATTGTAATGTTCCCTTTTTGAAATTAGCAAATAAACACCCGATAATCCTTCCTGGGAATTTATTCTCTCTCCATACAATCATTGATAAATTTCACCATCAAGTCTCCTACTATATCCTAATAGTTTTGAAAAAGTAAGTTTGGAAACCATCTACTCCCAGTTCTTTGTACAGGTGCATGCCATTTACTACCCTCAAGATTTCCTCATGAGGTCATTCTTACCAAGTTATTTTTCTACTAAAGTCTTAGGTTTCATTGGTGCAAACTAATATCAAGACTCATCACCTCTTCAATGGTATCTCCACTTAATAATTTGGTGTAGTACTCCCAAGTTTATGACTTTAGTTGATCATTATTGGTTGCTCATTCATTGTCTATTCTGAGAGCATTCATCTGATTCCTTCTTCTTCTCATTATGGCTGAGAGATGAAAGAAACTTGTATGTTTATCCCTAAAAATTGGAGCCAATTAATTCTCGACTCTTAAAACCGAATAATATCTTTTTGTTGCAATAGTTTGTTATATTCTGCCATCAATTCTTCCTCCAAATCATTTGAATATTTACCTTGTTTGTCTCATGCATAATGCTCTGGAAATTCTTTGTATTTTTATTTTATCTTTTTGCTTTTTGAGCACATTGAAAATTGTTCAAGGACCATTGTTTCAGAGCAATAATCCCAAGTCAAAATATCCTTCAAGTTTTGATTCGGCCAATAAGTTGTATATTGCTACTTTGAAAAATGTAAATCTGAATTGATAACTATTGGATCAATCTCATTTAAATTAAATTTAAAAAAAAATTCATATCGTTTCTTAAACTGACACCCAATCTAGCATCTTGAAATTTTTAATCTAATTTTCAAAATTTTGTTTACCATTGTACGCTATATTAATTATCACTTTGTCATGTCCTTTATAAATATATTTGTAAAGATATTTCACAGTTTTCTTAATTTTGGTATACGTGTGTATATACATTAAAATCAAGTAATTTTTTTTTTCTTTTAACCAACTATTCTTCATCTCTTTTTTATTTATCTCTTTTTTTATATTCTCTTTGTTATTTGATCTTGCATTCTATTTTTTTATTTGTGTTCCTCTAGTGAGTATTATTTCAGATTTATGTTAATTTTTTTAATAATTGATTTTATATATGTAGCATAAATAATTAAAAGGGTATATTTATATAAAAAAAATTCAAGGAATGTTTAATCGAATATTATAAAAATTATTTATAAAATTAGATTATATCTTATTTTTATATGCACACACATTGAGTCTTTTTAGTATTCTTAATTTAAAGTAATTTTGGTTTGAGGACCCACAGTTCTAAATTGTGGTATATTAAGAATTAAGAAACCAAAAGGGCTATTCATACTTTTATGTATTTAATTTTATATTTTATCATATATACTAAAGGAAGGTTATATGGTTAGTTAGATTTAGATAATTAAAATTATATTAGTATAAGTTAATTAAAAAATATTTGTAGCACCCGAAACGCTAGGTAGCCACATCCCCCGCATTATAGTTCAATCCACATATGGAATTGACAATCCATACATGAATCAAGCCTATAGCAAACGAGAGACAATAAAAAACCGACTCACTAGTTAGGCGGGACTAACCCTCAAATGAATACAAACATGCATAACAAGAAAGCGGAAGCAAAATAATATACATTCACTTCATTTCCCCCTTTCGATTCTAGAACAATATTTCCATAATTTACAACCCAAACTAGTCAAGTATAAGCCATAATATACATAGATACCCAAAACCAATTCATAAGAGAGTAGAAATCTATCAATAAGGTACATGAAACATGAGAGTGACAAATGCTAGACCCAAAAGAAGCAAAACTCGACTCAATCTCACCTAGCACTTGACCTGCAAGACCTGAAAATGTGAGGTGTCAGTCTATGAAAGACTGAGTGAGGGGTTTACAATTTAGAAGCACAATTACCATGCAAGCTGTAATCTCGGGTAAGATTTTATAAAAGAAAGCAATATAAGTTCAATAATAAAATAGAACTCGTCCGAGATTACAACTAATCCATTTACAATTCAATCACTTCAGTCAATTTAGTTCAATCAATCAGTGGTCCGGCGAGTGAGGGCAATTCTCCAACCTTTCTCCAAACGTGAACAATCATGAGTGTTTCAGTTTATTAAGTGATCATGCAAGTCATTACGTGCGATCAATTAGCAGTTTCATGAACCCTTCTTCCTCCAGGTGATGGTGGGCTTGCAAGACTCAACTATCCAATCATGTTGTACGTCGGGAACATGACTCCCACGTACGAGATTTTTCCTCCACCAAACCTCCTGATGGATTCAGAGGTGATCCCAAAATGGTGAGGATAGTGCAAGAGTTACCCGTCAGCCCTTGCTTTCCCGGTTGGTTCGATACACTACCCTCGGGCCCACAGTGAACATGCTTACTCGCCCAATCAATCAATCAATCAATCGATCCATTTCACGAAATCAGTTATAAATCATTAAGATTTGGAAACTATATATATATATATATATATAAATACTTCTTTGGTCGAAACATCACATAGGGTTATCTAGAATTAAATCTCACCTTTACCGACCAAAATTAGAGAGAAAACACTCTACGGAGCATGCTCCTCGTCTCTAGGAACGTGATCAGTGTAACAGGACAAGTGTACGTGAGACTCGACTCGTATGAACCATTTAAGATGAACGACACATTCATACAAAGTCAATCATGCAATTACAATCGATAAATATCATAAAAATATTCAATTTATCAAGTAATGTAGCGATTATTAAGTAATCAATGTATTCATCAAAGTGTGGAAATATTACACAAACCTCCCCTATGAAGCTTAAGCATGAAATCCCTTAACATATATAGTAACACACAATATAACACATTATATGACATATCAATGGTGTGTACATGCCTGAAACGAGCTAAGAAAATCATGCAAGCTATAAAATCGGATTTTCATACAGAAACAGCAGGGGTTGCGGGCGCGACCCATTTTGTTCACAAAACGGTCGCGGCCTATTTTTTCCCCGAATTTTCCTCCAAGTTTTCAAATCTCGAAACTTGGCCAAAAACGGGTCGCGGGCGCGACCAATTTTGTTCTATTTTCGATCGCCGTCGCGACCTGCTACGCAGCAGCAGCAAAACAAGTGAAAACAGGGGAATCCGAACCAAAAACCTCAAAATTCAACAACAAAGGCAATTCCACTCCATAACAACTACTCCAACTTATCTAATACATATTATACTTTCTTTATACATCAAATAAACCATGAAATGTGCATCAGCTCATCGAGAATTTGTCTATAAAACCCTATATATATATCCATGCTTCCAACTTCTACATAATTCAAAGTTTTCATCCAAGCTTTCAATCCTTTTGATCATAAACATACTTCTAGTCATAAATACACAAGAATTTATCACTTAATCCATAAACCCTACTCAATCATATAATCAAGAGATTCATACAATTTCCATATCATACCTTGAAATGGAAGAAAGATGAGATGAAATGGTAATATGATGATGATGATGATGATCCTAGCTCCACAATTCCTCCAAAATCTAACTTGAAATTTGAGATGAATATCCCTTTCTTCCTTAGTGTATTGATGATATTTAGCGTGTGAGTGTGTGTGTTTCTCTTGGATGAATGGAATGTAATGGAATGAAATGGATGAATTAGATGATATACCGAAGTCTTGCATGAATATGTGTGATTCATCACATTTTGCACATAAGTCCTCCAATTATTTGAATTTATTCAATCAAGTATCATTCCATGGAGTATAACCAAGTAGCTCCAATTCATTTAATGCAATTAAGTTCATAAATTTATGAAATGATCAAATAAGGTCACGTAATGATAATTAGGCACGTTACCACTTAAGTCACGTAATTTTCACGTTAATACTAATTCATATAAACGCATGAAGATATAATGCAAATAATATGATGAAAATTATAAATAAATAAATGAATGAAATAGTTAAATTGAACCTCCCAACTCCTGAAGACCCGCTCGTGCGTGCTTACCTGAACTTCCGGAAATTGGGCGTTACAACTCCCCCCCCCCCCTTTATAAGAATCTGGTCCCCAGATTCACTGATTGGAAATAAACAATTCCGGATGGAACCTCTTCATTTTCTCTTTCGGTTCCCCAATCATTTCCTCGGTTTTATCACTTCGTCACAATAATTTGACCATAGGAATATTCCGATTCCTCAACTCTTGATACTTCCAGTCCAAAATTCTAACTGGCTTCTGAACAATGACAAATTTGGTTCCAGTTCCACTTCTTCGACAGGAAGAATTTCAGTTTTATCCGGATAGTACTTTCTTAATTGAGATACATGAAAAACATTATGAATTCCGGTAAGATTAGGTGGCTAATCCAATCTGTAAGCTACTTCCCCAATCCTCTTGATAATTTCAAATAGACCCAAGTAACGAGGATTTAATTTACCCCCTTTTCCAATACGAGAAAACCCTTTCCGTGGAGATACCTTCAAGAAAACCCGGTCCCCCACTTCAAATTTAAGATCCCTTTGGCGAATATCGACATAACTTTTCTATCTATCTTGTGTGCAGCTTTCATTTGTTGTTGTATCTGTCGGACTTTTTCGATCATAGCCTCCACGGCTTTGGAAGGTTTCTCAAGTTTCTCACCCTTCTTTACTCCTTCTTGTTTTATCCATTTCCATTCCTCCAAATCAAAGAATAACGGTGATCGACATTTCCGACCATAAAGCAGTTCATAAGGAGCCATATCAATGGAGGCCTGATAACTATTATTGTATGCGAACTCCACCAACGGAAGCTGATCATGTTAAGAATTTTGAAAATCAAAAGCACAAGCTCGAAGTAAATCCTCCAATTAACGAATAACCCTGTCGGACTGACCATCAGTTTGCGGATGAAATGTCGTGCTAAAATGGAGTTTCGTGCCCAAAATCCCTTGCATTTCTTGCCATAACTTCGAAGTAAAACGGGGATCTCTATCAGAAACAATACTCACCAGAATTCCATAAAGTCGAACAATTTCTCTACTATAGATCTCAGCCAACTTACGGATCTTGTATGTCATTCGGACCGGTAGAAAATGCGCAGACTTTGTTAACCGATCCACAATCACCCAAATGCCATCATATCCACCCTTCACTTTCGGTAACCTGGATATAAAATCCATTGTCACCTGTTCCCACTTCTATTTGGGAATAGGCAACGGTTGTAGAAGTCCTCCAGGCTTTTGATGGTTGGCTTTAACCTTCTGACATGTCAAACAATGTCTCACAAATTCAGCTACATCCTTCTTTAACCCGTACCACCAATAATATTATTTTAAATCTTTATACATTTTATTTCCTCTCGGATGTACCGAGTACGCCGACTTGTGAGCTTCTTCAAGCAATACCCTTTTCAATTCATTAGGTACTACCACTCGGTTCTTGAAACAAAGAAAACCGGCTTCATCGAACCAAATGGACTTTCTGGATCCTCTCTTGCCTTAGCAACCAATCTCTGAACTTTCGGATCCTTATTTTGAGCCTCAAACATTCTATGTTTTAATTCCGGTTGAATGGATATGTAAGAAACCCAGGCTTTCACCACAATAGGCTTAATTCCACTACTTTCTCCAACTTCCAAATTTGAAACATCAACCTTTCTACTTAAAGCGTCGGCAACCACATTAGCTTTCCCGGGGTGATACTTGATAACACAATCATAATCTTCTAGTTTTTCCATCCATCGCTGTTGCCTCATGTTAAGATCCTTTTGTGTGAATAGATATTGGAGAATCTTATGATCAGTGTAAATCTCAAACGACACTCCATACAAGTAATATCTCCATTTCCTGAGTGCAAATATCACCGCTGAAAGTTCAAGATCATGTGTCGGGTAATTCTTCTCATACTCTTTTAACTTCCGGGATGCATAAGCAATCACCTTTCCATTCTGAGTTAGAACACACCCCAAACCTTCGTTCGACGTGTCCGTATACACAATATATCCTCCCGAACCCTTTGGAAGAGTTAAAACCGGAGTTGAAACCAACTTCTCTTTCAAGATATTGAAACTCTTTTCACATTCTTCATCCCACACATACTTAACCTCCTTCTTTGTTAACCGGGTCAAAAGAGTAGCTATCTTAGAGAAACCTTGCACGAACCTCCTATAACATCCCACCAATCCCAAAGAAACTTCTAATCTCGGACGCATTCTTTGGCTTCTCCCACTTCAACACCACTTCAATCTTTGAGGGATCGACTTCCAATCCATGACCCGAAATAATATGACCCAAGAAAGAAACCCGATCGATCCAAAATTCACATTTAAACTTGGCGAATAACTGATGTTCTTTCAAAGTTTTTAACACCAACTTGAGATGCTTTGCATGTTCCTCGACCGACTTGGAGAAGACCAAAATATCATCAATGAAAATTACAACAAACTTATCAAGGAACGGTCGGAAGATTCTATGCATCATGTTCATAAAAACGGCCGGTGCATTCGACAAACTAAAAGGCATAACTACAAATTCATAATACCCATATCTCGTATTGAAACCCGTCTTTAGGATATCTTCGACTCGGATTCTTAGTTGATAGTACCCTTGTCGTAGATCCAGCTTCGAATAAACTTTGGACCCTTGGACTATGTCAAATAACTCCTCAATATGTGGTAGAGGGTATTTATTCTTGATGGCCATCCTATTCAATTCTCGATAATCAATACACATTCTTAAAGTATCGTCTTTCTTCTTTACAAACAATACCGGCGCACCCCACGGTGACGAGCTTGGTCTTATATACCCGACTTCCAAAAGACCATCAAGTTGCACCTTCAACTCTTTCAATTCCGCCGGAGCCATCCGATGTGGAGTTTCAGAGTACGGCTCTGCATTCGGATATAAATCAATGACAAACTCTATCTCCCTATCCGGCGGCAATGAATCTAACTTCTCGGGAAAAACCTCGGGAAATTCTTTAACCACTTCTGTTTCCTCTAACTTCATCTGATCTTTGGGCTTATTAAGAATATAGGCTATGAACCCCGTAGCCCCATCACGAACCAATTTCTGAGCTTCAGAGAAAGATAATAAAGGTACAGTTTTAGAACTCCAACCCGTGACAATTTCTGAACCCAACCGAACTCTCTTAGCCCGAAAATTAATGGTGGCACAGTGCTTGTATAACCAGTCCATTCCCAAGATAGAACCATAGCGAGACATTGGCAATTCAATGAAATCCGTTGAGAAAATCCGACCCTCAATACTCACCGACACCTCACTAAAAACCCGATTAGTTTCTACACTACCACCAAAAGGAGTACTCACCACATAGCATGCATCAGAATAAATAACACGTAAAGGTAATTTAATAGAAACATCACAAGAAATAAAAGAATGGGTAGCCCCTGAGTTAAACAAGGTATGTATGTTTGTGCCATGAATGCAAATGATACCTTTAACCACGGCTGCTGGATCCACCTCAGCATCCTGTTCTTCGCCTTCCAAGGCATAAACACAGGCTCTAATCAACGGCCTCTGGCCCCCCGGTAGGCTGGTCTCGACGATCTGGACAAGTATCCACCCGGTGATCGGCATTCCCGCATATCAAACAAATCCCAAGATGACGCCAGCAACCCTCATAAGTATGAGTAGGTAACCCACAACAAGAACATCCGGGCTTGCCGGTAGGTAGTGGCGCGGCAGGTGTAACACGGGGAGCTTTCTGAATCGGTACTTGTGGCTTAAATTTCTTTGTCGGACCCTTGAACTGTGGTGGAGCTGTATCATAATTGATCGGCCTTTTTTCGGGATTGTAATTTGACCTCGACCTCGACCCTGAACCGGAACCCTGACCCGATCTGTATGTGAATCTTTGCGCATTAACTGAATCTTCAACTTTTAAGGCCTTTGTAGTGGCCTTCTTCCATGTACTTGTATTGACTGCTTCAATCGCTGTTTGAATATCCGGCCTCAAAGATCGCCGCTCCGTTAACTCGGTTGACAAAGAAAGATGTAAAGTATGTGTGGGATGAAGAATGTGAGAAGAGTTTCGACTTCTTGAAGGAGAAATTAGTTTCAGCTCCGGTTTTGACTTTACTGGAAGGCTCTGAAGGGTATGCGGTTTATACAGACGCTTCGAAGGAAGGTTTGGGGTGTGTTTTGACTCAGAATGGAAAGGTAATCGCATATGCTTCCCGAAAGCTAAAGGAATATGAAAAGAACTACCCTACCCATGATCTTGAACTCGCCGCCGTGGTGTTTGCACTCGGGAAATGGAGACATTATTTGTACGGGGTGTCATTTGAAATTTTCACCGACCATAAGAGCCTCCAATATTTGTTTACTCAAAAGGATCTAAATATGAGACAACAGAGATGGATGGAAAGGTTAGAGGATTACGATTGTGTTATTAAATACCATCCCGAAAAAGCTAATATGGTTGCCGATGCATTGAGTAGGAAGGTGTTGGAAAACAGGAATCAGAAAGTAGCGGAAATTTAAAATTTTTCCAACAAAAGGATCTTGGACTCACAATCGTGTATCCAAATTCGTAAAGATTAGAAACTTACATTTCAATAATCTTTCTTGAAGCGTTCCAAGCCACCCAAGAACGCTATTCTCGCGGCTTGATCCCCTCTCCTTGGCAAAGCTCGAATCTTCAAAACTTCTAACTTGAAGCTCTCTAGAGATAGTCCACCAAATTGACTACAATCTAACCAGTAAAGATGCTAGTTCTCTAGTTAGTGTTTAGGCTTAACCTAGGGTTTAATTTATCTTGGAGAAAGGATGGTGTTCAACACATAAACCAAAAGAATTCAATCACTCTCTAAGGGGAGCATGAACTCCCCTATATATAGGAAAGGGAGTGGCCGAAAATCCCTAGTCCTTATGGGCTAAGGATTTTGGTCCCTCTCTCCTATTACTTGATCATCAAGTAATTTTGACTTTGACTTTGAATTGTAATTCATATCAAATTTTAAGAGAGCTAAAAATATCCAAACCCTTTTGGATATTATTATACTTTATTTATTAATAAATAAATAACTTATTTATCTAATTAATTAATTCGTAATTAATTAAGTAGATTATTTTTCTCCAAAATAAGACTTTCTTTTTTAATTCAAAATTAAACCAAAGTCTATTAAATAATTAACACATTTAATTATTTAATATATAAACAATATATATATATACACGTGTGAGACACGTGTCCCAAGGACACGTGCTCCTCACGTGACCCACACGTGCGGTTTCACACGTGTGGAAACCCACTCGGCTTGATTAACTCGTTTAATCATTTTAAAGCCTCAACTCATGTAACCAAGTTGTTGTGTGTGACCCTCTAGGTTCTCAATTCAATTAGCAGTGACCCTAATTAATTAATTCACTAATTAATTAATCAGTCCACAAATTAAACGACCATAGTCTAGCAACAGGTGTTTAACCCCTAGCTGAATTGGAATGTTCGGATTCGACAGAACCTTTAAGTCATTGATTCATGTGAGATACAATCCTCCTACTTACTATCTCTCAACCAAGATCTAGGGTAAGGGAATAATTAGAACCCTAATAATCCGGTCTTAAAGTAAAGTGCATTTCATATCCATTTGATCTCAATCCAAGAAACCATTTTCTTAATGTCTTGATTTACTGCCTTGGTCAAGGACTCCATATGGCATATGAATGACTTACACAATAAGAGATCACCTTGCTGATGCAAGTATAGGTCTTTTCTTGATTCTTATTCACTTTCATGAATCACTTGTGCAGCCCCAGCATAAGCCTTGAATCAGTTGTCTAAGGCGACACCCTTTAAAGCTTATACCTAAGACTACAGAGTTAACTCATAAAGTGACATAGAACCTCAAGTCTAAGGATTAATTAATCACATCAATGACTCGTGAGATATTTCCTAATCTGGAAGTTTCTATTTCCTGAAATAGAAACTTCATTTCCCATTTAGGAATCTTCTCACACGGGGCACCTCAGTGAACTTATTTATAGAAGTAAGCACCCTCATGTATCACGCACGTATCAACTATACACTTTGCACCTCCATGAAACAAGGTGGTCCTTCTTAAGGGCGTGATCCCACAAGCAAGTCTTAGAGGAGTCAGGTTGACACTCCTACTGTCGGTAGGACTCATCGGCTTGGAGTATTTTACTGATCATGACTTATGTGATATAGGGCTCGTTTCATGAACCATTTCGCCTTAATGGTAGAGCCCTAAAGTCATCAGGATTAGGGGAGTTCTCATACATGCATAGATAAAGTAAACGCATACCAAACAAGAGCATATAAAGAAGTGTTGCCTCAATTCGTTATTTCATTCAAAGATTGTCTGTGATTACAATAAGGAGAAGCACAAAGCGGATATACAATCGGCTTTCTAGGGCACTATTCCTAACAATCTCCCACTTGCCCGTCAAAGCCATTCTAAAGCTACTCTAAGTCCCATCTTCTGAAGATGACCTTGGAAAGCTTCTCGACTAAGGGGTTTAGTAAGTGGATCTACCACGTTCTCTGCTGATGCGACCCTCTCAATTTGCACATCTCCTCTTTTGATAATATCACGGATTAGGTGATACTTTCTCATAATGTGCTTGGTCCGTTGGTGAGATCTTGGTTCTCTTGCTTGAGCAACCGCCCCAGTGTTGTCACAAAACACAGTAATGGGGTCTTTCATGCTAGGAACAACATTCAACTCTTGAATGAAGTTTCTAATCCAAACACTTTCCTTAGCTGCATCATTTGCAGCTAAGTATTCGGCCTCAGTGGTCGAACTCGCAGTGGTCGTTTTCTTAGAACTCTTCCAACTCATTGCTTCGCCGTTTATGCAGAAAATATATCCTGACATTGACTTAAAATCATCTAAGTCAGATGCAAAGCTTGCATCGCAATATCCTTTGACAGTAAGATCTTTCTGACCTCCATAAACTAAGAATAAATCTTTAGTACTTTTCAAGTACTTAAGAATATTCTTCAAGGCGCAGTGACCATCTCCAGGGTCAGATTGGAAACGACTTGTTACACTAAGTGCATAAGCCACATCCGGTCGAGTACATAACATTGCATATATTATGCTTCCTATTGCTGATGCATAAGGAGTATGAGTCATTCTTTCCTTCTCAAGGTTAGTCTTAGGACACATCTTCTTAGAAAGAGATGTTCCTACATTCATAGGAAAGTTCTTAACCTTTGCTGACTCCATATTGAATCTCTTCAATACTTTGTCAATGTACATCGACTGTGATAGTCCTATTAACCTTCTAGATCTATCTCGATAGATTTTAATTCCAAGGATATAGGACGCATCACCAAGATCTTTCATCTTGAATTGGTTTCGATAACCATAACTTAGTTACTTTCATGTCATCCTTCGAATTCCTAATAAGAAGGATGTCATCTACATAAAGTACTAAGAATTGCACCGAGGTCTCCAATTTCTTTTTATACACACATGATTCATTCGAAATTTGAATGAAGCCAAACGCTTTGACTGATTCATCAAATCGAATGTTCCAATTCCTAGAAGCCTGTTTCAATCCATAGATTGATCTTTGGAGTTTGCAAACCTTTTGCTCACTCCCACTGAATGTGAAACCTATGGGTTGCTCCATATAAATGTCTTTATCAATGTCACCATTGAGAAAGACAGTTTTCACATCCATTTGCCATATCTCATAGTCATAATATGCAGCAATGGCAAGCATGATCCGAATAGACTTTTGCATTGCAACTGGTGAAAAGGTTTCATCAAAGTCCACGCTGGGTCTTTGAGTGAATCCTTTTGCAACCAGTCTTGCTTTGTAGGCTGCAATGCTTCCATCAACTCCAAGCTTTCTCTTAAAGATCCATTTGCAGCCTATGGGTTTGACCCCATTAGGCAAATCTACCAAGGTCCAAACTTGGTTGGAGTTCATGGAATCCATTTCGGATTTCATGGCTTCTATCCACTGTTCAGAGTCAGAATCTGAAAGTGTCTCCTCATATGTTAAAGGATCATTATCCTTTTGAGAGATTTCATGGAAGAATCCATACCATCTCTCCGGCTGTCTAGGAGTGCGTTCAGAACGCCTTAGAGGAGGATTTACATGTGTATCGAAATTCGTGATTGGTTGTGGTTGATCAGAAAGGGACGTTTCTTTAGTGGGTGGCGTGGGGTCACTTTGTACTTCCTCTAATTCTATGATCTTGCCTTTCTTTTCTTTAAGGAACGGTTCCTCCAGAAAAGTGGCATTTCTGGAAATAAACACCTTTTGCTCAGATTGATCATAGAAGTAGTATCCTATGGATTCCTTAGGATAACCTACAAAGTAGCATAAGTTAGAATGAGATTCTAACTTATCTCCCACTGTCCTCTTCACGCAAGCAAGACAACCCCAAATTCTTAAGTAAGAATAACTAGGGATTTTACCATGCCACATTTCATAGGGCGTTTTAGGGACTGACTTAGAGGGAACTAGATTCAAAATCTTTGCTGCACTTTCTAGGGCATAACCCCAGAAAGAAGGTGGTAAGTCAGTGAAACTCATCATGGAATGAACCATATCAAGTAGAGTTCGATTCCTTCTCTCAGAAACTCCATTGAGTTGAGGAGTTCCCGGAGGTGTCCACTGAGAGATAATCCCATTATCTTTGAGATGATTAAGGAATTCTTCACTAAGATACTCGCCTCCTCGATCAGATCGAAGTGCTTTGATCTTGTGACCAGTTTGGTTCTCAACTTCCTTTTGAAATTCTAGGAATTTCTCAAAAGCTTCAGATTTACACTTCATTGAGTATACATAACCATATCGACTAAAGTCATCGGTAAAGGTTATGAAATACTGATGATTGTTTCTAGTGCTTACACTATGCGGTCCACAAACATCAGAATGGATCAAATCCAAAACCTTAGTGGCACGTTCCACAGTTCCTTTCAAAGTAACTTTGGACATTTTTCCTTTGAGACAGGATTCGCAAGAAGTTAACTCTTTGAGATCATTTTCAGATAACGATCCTAAAGTGGTTATCTTATTAATTCTGTTCTTGGAAATGTGTCCTAATCTAGCGTGCCATAAGAGAGCTGAAACTTTGTCATCTCTCTTACGTTTTGTTTCTCGTTGTATATTCATAATATTGATATTTTGAGTTAGATAAAGTCCATTACTTAGAGTACCAATGTGAACGCAAGAGTTGTTCCGTTTGATAACGTATTTACCATTCTTAATATAAGTTTCATAACCTTCACAATCTAAAATTGGAACTGAAATTATATTACGAATAATGCTCGATACATAAAGGACTTTATTTAAAACTAACTCAAAACTACCTAAATCTAATCTAATTGTGCCTAAAGCCCGAGCTTCAACATTTGAGCCATTGCCGATCTTCAAGACACATTCTCCTTCTTTGAGTTGTTGGACTTCACTTAGCATCTGTACATCATTATAGATATGAGTTCCACAACCGGTATCAAGTACCCAAGAACTAGAATTAATAGAAAGATTTATCTCAATGAAAAACATACCTTTCTTTAGAGTAGCCTTGTACTCTGGGCAGTTTCTCCTCCAATGTCCCGCTTTGCCACAATGGAAGCAAACATCCTCTTTCTGATCACGCTTCTTCTTCTGGGCCCTCCCCTTCGAAACGCCACCAGTGGGCCTAAGGGGTTTCTTCTTCTTCTTTTGGGCTTTCTTACCCTTACCTTTAGAAGGCCCATAAGAGGAAGATGGAGCATTCACCATCAGAACCTTATTGTCTTTCTTGATTGTGCTTTCAGCAGTCACAAGCTGACTAATCAGCTCAGCAACAGTAGCACCACCATGATTTATATTGAAGTTAAGGACAAATGGGTTGAATGATGGTGGGAGCGAGGCTAGCAACAAATCCACTGAAAGATGAGCTTTCAGTGGCATGTCCATGGAAGCAAGTTTCTCAGTAAGGGCGAGAAACTTGAGTCCATATTCATGGACACTTGAACCTTCCCTCATTCTCAAGTGGAACAATTCCTTTGAAGTGTTATACCTTGTAACACGTTCATGAGGGCGATAAAGTTGCTCTAAGTGGTCGTAAATTTCCCAAGCAAATTCCATGGTCTCATGTTGCCTTTGCAAGTCCGGAGACATGCTAGCCAACATAAGGCAACGGGCTTGGAGATTATCATCCTTCCACTTCTGGATCGTGTCCCGCTCGGCCCGAGTGGGAGTCCCCTTCGGGACTAGGCTCCCCTTCGAAGAGAACATAAGTTTTCTTCTCAGAATCTAAAATGATTTTTAGATTCCTCAACCAATCAGAATAGTTGGGACCAGTCAACTTGTTTGACTCGAGGATCTATACAAGAGGTTTTTTGGTTGCCATTTCAAAACACGTAGAGAATCACAGAATCTACGACCTAAATGGTAAGACAGAGAACTAGTGAGCATGCTGAATTATAACGATATACAAAAGATAAGGTATTTAATCTATTGTAGCTCCCACTGTTTTTCAAAGATCTATAATTCCCAAAGATCTAAGAGGAACACTTTTCTTAATGGGTACTAAGATCCTAAGCATTTTACCTCGAACCCACGACTCGCAGACATTCTAAGTAAAACCCTAGGTAGGTACAACTTACCAATTCTAACACCTTTAGAACTCTTAGTAATTGTTTTTGCATCACCTATCTTTCAATATGGACCCACGACTCGTGCGACATCCATATTTACTTAGGCGTTAAGCTAGACCCATCAATCATAAGATCATGATCAAAACTTAGTTCGAACGACCCACGACTCGCGGACATCGCCCTTGCCAAAATTGACCACGAAATATTGATCATTTAAAATGATCAATTAGGTAACTAAGAACTAATAAGCTCCACTAGCTATCCCACGACTCGCGGACAATAACTAGTTTCACTTACTAAACTTAAAACCTATTGATGGAATGCTAGGAATTTAATTCAAAATTTGCACCTCGAATTAAACACCTATTTATTCGAAATTAGCTTAATATTTAATGGGAATTTTCGAATTAACCGGAGAGTTGTCCGGTTCGACCTCACCAACATATATGTTATCCAATTTTATTAGTCTTGATTAATGCAAGTACAACTTAAATGCATTTCACACAAGCACTTAGCAGATAACATGTCCTAGCATGATACTAACATGTGATGATCATGGGTTTTACCTATCTTATGCGTGATATGTGGGAGCCACTCCACAATCACAAGTTCTAACATACATGCCACATAAACAGTTTAAATCACATAAGGGAAAACGGTAACAAAATACGAGCCCTATCTCTATTACATTTTCAATTGAGATTCCCCTCCCTAACATTTTGAGGGGTCTTCACTTATGGCCTCCTTGTTACTTGAATGTGGTCCATCTTACTCCATGGGTGCATTGTCTCCAAAATGAAAATAAAACCTCGCAACCTATCTCTACTCTAAAATTACAATAAAAAGAAAAAGACATAAAGTAATATGGCTCAATCTTCATATTGCCCTTAGATAATTACACGGGGCATACCCCGGCCTCAAAAACAGTAATATGGATAGCCACATAACAAATCACATAACAGTACGCACATAAGTGAGGCTCCAACCTCAACTGAAAAACGCAACTATAGGGCTCCAACCCCAATTTAAACCATCCATGTGCATAAATTAAAACCATACATAAGGCCAAACCCATGATCACCTAACATGCAACTTGCGAGAATTTAAATTTAGCTAATAAATTAAAACTCCCGTTTCAAGTCCTAATGACTTAAAACATGACTTGATGCGAGTCTTATTTATAAAAGTTTTCAATAAATCCCAAACAACTAAAACAAATAAAATTCCAATTAATTTCTGAAAATTAATAATTCTATTAAAGATGTATTTTCCCAAAATATAAACCGTTTCTATTTCTCGAAAATCCCAATTTTAAGCTTTATTCAAAATTAAAATAAATAAAATTAAATTTTAATAATAAAAAGAAAATAAATTTAAAATCGGGACTGGATTACACGAAATACGAAAAATCGGATTGCCATGGAGAAAACGGGGCTCGTACGTGAAAGGGCTGCGTGCGTCGCCCTCTCGGCCAGTGCGGACGACTGGGTGAGCAATCCCGCATGCCTTGCGGGATTCTCACCCAGTGTGGGCGGACGACGGGCGGGCGCGCCTAGGCTCGCTCGGGAGGCTCCCGCATAATCGCGCGGGAGGTGCTTGGTGGGACGCCCTGCGCGCGCCTGGGCAGGCGGGCGGTGCGCGTGAAGCCCACGCGTGCGACACCTTCGCGCGCGGGGTTTTGTGTGTTCATCGTAATCCGGATTTTCGTTTCTTGTTTTCGTTCAAAAGCAAAACTAATCCAAGAAATCCAAAAACAGTTTATACAGTTTTAAATCTAAAACAGTTTTCAAAACGAATTTTACAAAACAGTTTTCAGAAACTTTCAGGAAAAATACAGTTTCGTAATTCAGGCTTTCTAAAACAATTACAAATACTCAATTGCATCAAGCCTAAGAATTTATATCAAATTCAGAATAATTGAGACAAATCAGAAACATAATTAACGAGGTGGCTCTGATATCTTTTGTTGGAAAACAAGAATCAGAAAGCAGCGAAAATTTAAAAATTTTCCAACAAAAGGATCTTGGGCTCGCAATAGTGTATCCAAATTGGTAGAGATTAGAAACTTACTTTTCAATAATCTTTCTTGAAGCGTTTCAAGCCACCCAAGAACGCTCTTCTCGCAACTTGATCCCCTCTCCTTGGCAAAGCTCGAATCTTCAAAACTTCAAACTTGAAGCTCTCTAGAGATAGTCCACTAACTTGACTACAATCTAATTAGTAAGAATGCTAGTTCTCTAGTTAGTGTTTAGGCTTAACCTAGGGTTTAATTTATCTTGGAGAAAGGATGGTGTTCAACACATGAACCAAAAGAATTCAATCACTCTCTAAGGGGAGCATGAGCTCCCCTAAATATAGGAAAGGGAGTGGCCGAAAATCCCTAGTCCTTATGGGCTAGGATTTTGGTCCCTCTCTCCTATTACTTGATCATCAAGTAATTTTGACTTTTACTTTGAATTCTAATTCAAATTAACTTTTAAGAGAGCTAAAAATATCCAAACCCTTTTGGATATTATTATACTTTATTAATTAATAAATAAATAACTTATTTATCTAATTAATTAATTCGAAATTAATTAACTAGATTATTTTTCTCCAAAATAAGACTTTCTTTTTTAATTCAAAATTAAACCAAAGTTTATTAAATAATTAACACATTTAATTATTTAATATATAAACAATATATATATATATATACATGTGTGAGACACGTGTCCCAAGGACACGTGCTCCTCACGTGACCTACACGTGTGGTTTCACACGTGTGGAAACCCACTCGGCTTGATTAACACGTTTAATCATTTTAAAGCCTCAACTTATGTAACCAAGTTGTTGTGTGTGACCCTCTAGGTTCTCAATTCAATTAGCAGTGACCCTAATTAATTAATTCACTAATTAATTAATCAGTCCACAAATTAAACGACCATAGTCTAGCAACAGGTGTTTAACCCCTAGCTGAATTGGAATGTTCGGATTCGACAGAACCTTTAAGTCATTGATTCATGTGAGATACAATCCTCCTACTTACTATCTCTCAACCAAGATCTAGGGTAAGGGAATAATTAGAACCCTAATAATCCGGTCTTAAAGCAAAGTGCATTTCATATCCATTTGATCTCAATCCAAGAAACCATTTTCTTGATGTCTTGATCTACTGCCTTGGCTAAGGACTCCATATGGCATATGAATAACTTACACAATAAGAGATCACCTTGCTGATGCAAGTATAGGTCCTTTCTTGATTCTCATTCACTTTCATGAATCACTAGTGCAGCCCCAGCATAAGCCTTGAATCAGTTGTCTAAGGCGACACCCTTTAAAGCTTATACCTAAGACTACAGAGTTCACTCATAAAGTGACATAGAACCTCAAGTCTAAGGATTAATTAATCACATCAATGACTCGTGAGATATTTCCTAATCTGGAAGTTTTTATTTCCTGAAATAGAAACTTCCTTTTCCATTTAGGAATCTTCTCACACGGGGCACCTCAGTGAACTTACTTATAGAAGTAAGCACCCTCATGTATCACGCACGTATCAACTATACACTTTGCACCTCCATGAAACAAGGTGGTCCTTCTTAAGGGCGTGATCCCACAAGCAAGCCTTAGAGGAGGTAGGTTGACACTCCCACTGTTGGTAGGACTCATCGGCTCGGAGTATTTTACTAATCATGACTTATGTGATATAGGGCTCGTTTCTTGAACCATTTCACCTAAATGGTAGAGTCCTAAAGTCATCAGGATTAGGGGAGTTCTCATACATGCACAGATAAAGTAAACGCATACCAAACAAGAGTATATAAAGAAGTGTTGCCTCAATTTGTTATTTCATTCAAAGATTGTCTGTGATTACAATAAGGAAAAGCACAAAGCGGATATACAATTGGCTTTCTAGGGCACTATTCCTAACAGAAGGCGGGTGTGTCAAATTTGGAAGTTAGAGTAAGTACTGAAGTTGAGCCTATTGTAGTGAAAGCCCGAGTTTCTAACATCTCCGTACAATCGGAATTGAGACATGAGATGTTTGAGGCTCAGAGTAATGATCCGAAAGTGCAGCGATTGGTTGCTAAATCCAGAGATGATCCAGAAAGTCCATTCGGGTTCGATGAAACCGGTCTTCTTCGTTTCAAGAACCGAGTGGTAGTACCCAAAGAATTGAAAAGGGTGTTGCTCGAGGAAGCTCACAAGTCGGCTTATTCCATCCGTCCTGGAGGGAATAAAATGTACAAGGACCTCAAACAGTATTATTGGTGGTAGGGGTTGAAGAAGGATGTGGCCGAATTTGTAAAGCATTGCTTAATGTGTTGAAAGGTAAAGGCTGAGCATCAAAAGCCTGGAGGACTTCTACAGCCGTAACCTATTCCCGAGTGGAAGTGGGAACAGGTGACAATGGATTTTATATTCGGGTTACCGAAGGTGAAAGACAGATTTGATGGAATTTGGGTGATTGTGGATCGGTTGACGAAGTCTGTGCATTTTCTACTGGTCCGAATGTCCTACAAGATTCGTAAATTGGCTGGGATTTATAACCGGGAGACTGTCGCCTCCATGGGATTCCAGTTAGTATCGTTTCGGATAGAGATCCTCGGTTTACTTCAAAGTTGTTGCAAGAATCGCAAGGGATTTTGGGTACAAGACTTCAGTTTAGTACGGCATTTCATCCCCAAATAGACGGTCAGTCCGAGAGAGTAATACGGTATTTAGAAGACTTGCTTCGAGCTTGTGCATTAGATTTTCAGAATTCTTGGCATGAGCAACTCCCATTGATTGAGTTTGCGTATAACAACAGTTATCAAGCTTCGATTAGTATGGCTCCCTATGAATAGCTTTATGGTCAAAATTGTCATTCTCCATTATTCTTTGACTTGGAGGAGTGGAAATGGACGAAACAGGAAGGTGTGAAGAAGGGTGAGAAACTAGAAAAACCTTCTAAGGCCGTGAGGGCTATGATTGAAAAGGTCTAGCTGATACAACAACGGATAAAAGCTGCTCAGGATAGGCAGAAGTGTTATGCGGATCTTCGCCGGAGAGATCTTAAGTTTGATGTGGGGGACCGGGTATTCTTGAAAGTGTCTCTACGTAAAGGGTTTGCTAGAATTGGAAAGGGAGGAAAGCTCAATCCTCGTTACTTAGGTCCGTTTGAGATTCTTGAGAGAATTGGGGAAGTAGCTTATCGTTTGGACTTACCGCCAAGTCTTACTAGAATTCACAATTTGTTCCATGTGTCTCAACTAAGAAAATATTATCCTGATGAAACTGAAATTCTCCCCATTGAAAAAGTGGAGTTGGAACTGAATTTGTCGTTTATTAAGAAAACGGTAGAATTTTGGACAGAAAGTATCAAGAATTGAGAAACCTGAGTATTCCAATGGTTAAGGTGTTATGGAGAAGTGACAAGACCGAAAAGATTACGTAGGAGACCAAGGATAAGATGAAACGGTTCCACCCGGAGTTATTTTCTTCCGATTAGTGAATCTGGGGACCAAATTCTTCTAAGGGGGAGAGAGCTGTAACGCCCCAAGTTTTCTGGAAGTTCAGGTAAGTAAGCCACGTGCAGTTCTTCAGGAGTTGGGGGTTTATTTTAATTATTTTATTCATTTATTTATAACTTTTATAACATTATACGCATTATATTTTCTTGCATCTATATGAAATTACGGTTAACGTGGAATTTACATGAATTATTTGCTAATGTGACTAAATGCTTATGTGTGTCCTTACTTGACCATTTCTTGAATGTGTGGACTTAATTGCATGAGCAAATTACATTTTTGGTCACATAAGATTGGGCGATTTGCAATTTTGGTCCCATTCTTTTAGAATTTGACAATTTTGGTCCCGTAGGTTTCAATTTGTGACAATTTTAGTCTCAACCGTCAATTTCTGGATGGAAACCATTAAATGCATTTGTAGCCGGAAAGTCAAATAAAATTTTTGACAAAAAATAATAAATCAGCAGCTGTAGCCTAGTGGTTGCGAGGCTCTCTCCTCCATTTGAGGTCCTGGGTTCAAACCTAGACAATACAGTTTTTTTTTGTTCAAATAATTATTATGTTAAAATATAAATAAATATTTTAAATAATATTTAATAAATATTTTAAATAATAAATATTTTAATAAATATTAAATAAATATATTAAATAATATTATATTTATTTTAACATAATAATATATTTATATTATTGATGGGTTCGGGAATGTATGGGTCCGAATCCGATCACTTTACAATTTATATTTGTGGAGGAAACCACCGGAGCTTCGCCAGAAAAGTGAGGGTGGGTTCTACCTGTTGGGACAAGCACAAAATAGGTCAGAAGGCCAAGCTGGGGGAACTGGGGGTGGTACCCAGTTTGGCTCTCCGACGCTCAAGTCAGTTCAAAGTATGTAGAGTAAGTTCAGTCACAGTAGCAGAAGTGAAGAAAAGCTTAACAAGGTAGAAGATGACCTTAGCTATTTATAGTTGAGGGTCAAGGGCCCTTTGGTAATTTGCCTCAAGTGGTCCTGGCCGAATGTTGCCCTAACACGTGGCGCTGTGAGAGAGAAACCTAGGAGGAATCTTCTGCAAAAGCGGCTAAAGGTTAGTGCTGGCAACAGTGGCAGGTGCGCGGGCATGTACGTTGTGTCAGAGAGCCATGTGGGTGGTTGGTAACGAGGGCTTGAGAGCGCGCTCGTGACAACCTAGAGTACTGGAAGCCAAAACATCCGCTGAGGGGAACGGAGGCTTCAGTTCAGGTGACGAACCAAAGGAAAGGCCCCTCTGAGGGAGTGTGACGCTCGAAGAGGGCTCCCTTGGCACGTGGGCGTACCAACTGTTTAGTTGTAGGACGCTCGTGGGAGACAGCGCTCGTTGGGCTTAACTCCTGAAGATGGATTGCGCTTTGTCGAGCCCAGCGATCGTGGGGCCTAACGCTCGGGTGCTGATAGGGGCAACCTTGGGGAGACAGATGTCATCATCTCGGCGATGCCACGTGTCCTAACGTGTGACGATCGTATTTTGACCCCATCATTTTGCCCCCCAATTCTGTGGTCCTTAGTGATAAGGACTGTAGAATTTTGACACGTTCGATATCCCGCATACAACGCTCGTACGGGACCTGGCGTGTTGAGCAATTTTCCTCTGATGGTGCCATTAAATGCGGTCTTTTCGACTGACCGCTTGTAACGTCTTCGCATTAAATGCTGTACTATTCTGAAGCGTCCGAAGCGACAGGGCATTAAATGCGGATGCGCGTGGGGCGCGTGAGCATGGGAAAGCATGTGGCGGTTCCATAAAGTGGGCAGTTTCCTAGGCGGGAAATGATTACCATTTTGAACTTATTGCCGAATACGGTACCAACTCCCATCCCTATAAATATGGGATTCTGAAACCTCTACACTCTTTACGCATTCAGAACTTTCAAGCATCCCTTGCAAAAAGAATTCTCTTGCATACCAGTTTTCTGAGCACCTTCAACCTCTTCTCCAGTTTTCTCAAACACCTTCAAGGTAAATTTTCAGAGTAATTTTCTAACTTTGCTAACCGTAGATTTGAACCTCAGGATTTCACAACCCCTTAGATTTCTTTTCCCCGAAGAAACCCTAATCTTTCACCGGGAAACTTCCAAATCCCAATTTCTGCCATGGCCGACCAACAAGTTGAGGAGTTTGCCCGTGAAATTAACGAAATGGCCATCGACAGTTCTTCTTCCCCCGACTCTCCCAGAGATGAAGGGTTGGGAGCGGCGGTGATGGTAACGGAGGACAGGAACCCCGGCGGTACGGATCCTCTTTTTGAGGAGATGGACCTGGTAATGGAGGCAGAACGGCAAGGGGTGGTGCTTCCCATAACTCAGAGTGCCACACATCCTCACCGCCACACCGTGACCGTGGCCATTGCAAACCCGCTTCCAGTGGCGGAGGCCATAACCGGGCCTTCAGAAAGGACCCGGGACAAGGGAAAAAGCAAGAAGTCCCAAAAATCCAAAAGACAAAACGAGGGCGAAGGGTCGGGCTACCAGGCTACCGAGCGCACGCCTGATGAAACCCCCAGCACAGTTACTGTGGGGGATGTGAAAACAATGATGGCACCCATCTACTGGGACGAGCGGTACACATGGAGAATCCCAGAAATCCACGAGCGTGCAAATAATCCGTCTCCTGGGGAGATGGCAGTATACGTGGACACCGTGAGCTCAGGAGGCTTGAGGTTCCCTATCTCGGCCTCCATGGCTCATTTGCTGAATAACCTGGGCTTGTGTCCGTCCCAAATCGTGCCCAACGGCTTAGCCCTCTTGACGTGCTTCATAATCCTGATGAGGAGTATGGGTTACGAGCCCCTCTTGAGGAACTTCAACGCCCTATTTCAAGTGGTCAGTTCATCCCGCTCATCCCCCGAGGCCGGTTTCTATTATGTTCAAGCAAAGGCCCATATGAAGCTGATCAATTCGCCCTCGAGTACTTATGGCATTGATTGGAAAGAAAAGTTCATCTTCGTCAAGGCCCCAGCAGGAGAGGACTTTGGTGTGAGCACAGAGTGGGGCTCGTATTCAAAGAGCCGTATGCCACCCTCACTCCCCAAAGATTGGGCAAAAAACCTGGCGGCAACCCTAAGGGACGAGGGCCATTTGATACAAGCAAAGGACTGGATAGATGATGCAGAACTTATGTTCTTGTACGGTCTCTCCAATGACCCTTTCTTCCTTGACAACCCTCCGGCTCGTGACATAGAGAGAGACGGTTAGATTCTTAGGGCACTAACTGTAGATAGGAATAAATACTAACTTCTTTTCTGTCCTTGTAACTTGCAATCTGAGTAGATAGTTTGAATATTTCTAACCCTTGAAAAATTTCACTCTTGCAGGAGTCGCTATCATAGAAATGGCCGGAGGAATTAGACAAGCGGCTCGTTTCGCCCATGCGAACAGAGATCAGACCCGTCAAGGGGACCAGCAGCGAGAACAACAGCGACCCCGCAACCGCGACAACCGCAGGGTCGCTCGTGACGGCGCGAGTTCGAGCGCCCAACCCGAGGTACAACCCCCTCGTGGCCGAGGGGAACGCAGAGTGGTCAGTAGGGAGACCAGGGGGCGATCAGAGAGAGCAGGTGATGTACAACCCCCCATTCCTTCAGAACAACCGAGGCCAGTAACCACGCTGACCATAACAGAGGCTCCTCCTAGCTCAAGCACCAACAGGCCTTCCCGCAAGAGGAAGAGAATGCCCGATTCTGCCGCCATCAAGGGCAAAGGCAAGCAAGTTGTCGAGGGCCCCAAGGGCGAGGGGGACACTTCCTCTTCAGAGGAAGAGCACGTATGGAATTTCCCTCGTCGAGGGGACAGGGAATGCTCAGGTCCCACAGACGGGGGGCCCATTCTGCTGAGGCCTGGCACTCTATCCCAAACTATGGCCCAAGATCTTTACACCAGGGCTCAGTTCTCGGCGGACCATCGGCACCTCTTCAACGAGTCCGTGGAGCAAGTAGCCTTTGATGCGGCTAACGCTCTAATCTCCGTAAGCCTTCACTCCTTGCTTCCTTTGTTGATTTTCGTAAGTTATCATCTTTCTAGCTAACACTTTTCCTCTCGTTTACGCAGCAAGTTCTTCCCCGGCTCTGTAATGTACAGATGCGAGCCTCCACTTACGCCGAGCGCAAGGCCAAATACAAGAAGATGGCCCGCTCGAATGATCCGGCTCATATCCAATCGGAGCTGGACGCCGAAATCGCCAAGTATGAAACCCTCAAGGGTTTATACAACAAATCGGAGGAGGAGTTGGGGAAGCTGAAAGAGGATTTTGTGGCGGTCGACGGCTCTCGCATCAATTTGGGCAACCAGCTGGCCCAGGCTAACGAGCGGTGCCAGAAAGCGGAGGCGGATCGGGAAAGTTGGAGAACGAGGGCTTTGGAGGCCGAGCGGAAGTTTGCTGATACCATGAATGAGTGGCCTCGCAGTCTAGAGCGCGCGAACAAGGAGGCCTTAATCAAATTCTGCCACTCCAAAGCCTTCAATTTCGCGGCCTCGTTGCACTGTTTGGATGAGGCTCAAAACGCCTTCAACTTGGCAGTGGATCAGGGCATCCACAAAGGGCTGACGGATCCGGCAATGAAGGGAGCCGAGGGCACGGGGCTCTTGTTCAACGAGCGCTGTGAAGAGGTGGATGAGGATCCCAACGACCCCGAGGACGGCATTGCTGAAATGGAGTATGACTTCCTGGTCAAGTTGCTCCAGGATGAGTACGCCGACGCTCATAGGGACGAGGGTGCGGGTCAAGAGGATGATCCTGAAGACGAGCCTGAAGCGCCCATCATGGAGGAAGCCCCAGCTCTAGCTGCTGAAAATGCCAACGCTCCTGCTCCCGATGCCAATGCGCCCGCTCTGGATGCCAACGCCCCCAACGATCCTCAAGCCCAGCCTCAAGAGCCCGAGGGTCCAGTCCATGGCCCCGTTCATGGCCCAATTCTGGTGATCGTAGACGAGGACGTAGCCGCAGCCGCTTGAAGCTTCTCCCTCCATAGCTTTTCTTGTATTTTCCTGTTTTTCTGTCTTTTTTTTTCCTTTTGTTGAAATGATGTTTATGGGCCTTTGAGCCCCTTATCTTGTAATATTTTCCCTTGCAATGAATGAATATCCCTTTCATGATTTTGCTCTTCTGTTCCTTTACGAATCATATAGTATGACTGTGTAGTATATTCCGTGAATGTTTTATTTTTGTAATGCAACGAAAATTTGTCTAAGTCTTGAGCGGTCGTGGGGGTCTTATTGTGAGATTGCCCCCCGCTCAAGACTTGTATAAATTTTGTTTTAGCTTTTGGAAATTTGTCTAAGTCATGAGCGCTCGTGAGGGTCTTACCGTGAGATTGCCCCCCCGCTCATGACTTGTATAAATTTCTGCCATTGTAAATTTGTCTAAGTCATGAGCGCTTGTGAGGGTCTTACTGTGGGATTGCCCCCCGCACATGACTTGTATAAATTTTTGCCATTGTAAATTCGTCTAAGTCATGAGCGATCGTGAGGGTCTTATTGTGAGATTGCCCCCCGCTCATGACTTGTGACATTCCTTCCACGCTTGGGGGATTATGCTGATTCTTGAGTGTGTGCGAGGGTCTTAATGAGTGGTTGCCCTCGTTCAGGACTTGTACGACACCTTCTTGATTCTGAGGCCATCGTTCGAGCGCTCTGGCTCTTATCCTTTTCCTGGCTCTACAGGAAATTCTGTTTTCGAGCGCAAGGCGTTGTAAGAAACAGCCAAGGCCTACTAGGATTTTCTCTTTGTGGAGGATCCCGTTTTCGAGCGCAAGGCGTTTTTAAGAAACAGCCAAGGCCTACTAGGATTTGCTCCATGATCTTCTTCCAATTCGCCTACTTGGTTGTGAGCGTAACCAGTCTATCCTTATGAGGGCGTCCCCCCATGCGGAGTAGAGTGCTGGCCAGCGTAACCCATACGAGATAATAGCATACAAATTGGAATGGGTTGCCAACCACGCTCGCAAAGACGAGGGACGTGGGACTTATCCATCCAAGCAATCAAAGAAACAAGAATATTGGAAAAATTAATAAGATTATGTTTCCACTTACTTGTGATTGGAAGTACATAGAACCCGCCAAAGAGGGTTGTTACATCAGGATTTGCAAAGAGCTTTTAAACATAAAACCGCCGGAGGTTACATGCGTTCCAAGGGCGAGGCAAGCGCTCACCTTGAAGTGTCTCCAGGGTGTAAGTGTTGTTAGCTCTGAGTTGTACGACCTTGAATGGGCCTTCCCAATTGGGGTCCAACTTCCCCACGTGCCTGGATACTTCCACTTTCTTTAAAACCAAGTCTCCCAACTGGAAGGTCTTTTCCTTTACACGTTTGTTGTACTGTTGGGCTACAGAGGCTTTATAATGATGGATCTTAGCCCATGCCCTGTCTCTCCTTTCATCCAGTAAATCCAACTCCAAGCTCCTGTTGCCGTCGTTGAGCTGAGGCTCGAAATAGCCGACACGAGCGGATTCATTTACTATTTCCGCTGGTATCATTGCTTCTGACCCGTAAACGAGCGCGTAAGGAGTTTCTTCAGTGGCCGCTCGTGGGGTGGTGCGATAAGCCCAAAGCGCTCCTTGCAACTCTTCAGCCCACTCACTTTTCTTGCTCTCAATCATGGTTTTCAAATGCTGCAAGATAATCCTGTTGGTAACTTCCGCTTGCCCATTAGCTTGGGGGTGCCCTACAGAGGTAAACCGCTGTTCGATCCCCAACTCTGAGCACCACTCTCTTGTGTCAGCTGCGATGAACTGAGATCCGTTGTCAGAGATGAGCACCCTCGGTATGCCGTACCTGCAAATGATGTTTTTCCAGATGAAGTCCCTCACAACCTTGAAAGTAATTTTTGCAACCGCTTCGGCCTCGGCCCATTTGGTGAAGTAGTCGACGGCTAAAATGACAAATTTCTTTTGTCCCACAGCTATGGGCAAGGGGCCCACGATGTCTATTCCCCACTGATCGAAAGGCCAAGAAACGTCTATCGGGATCATCTGTGCGGCTGGCAATTGAGGGAGATTTGAATGAAATTGACACTTAGGGCACTTTCTCGAAAATTCAATGGCGTCTCGAAGAACTGTGGGCCAAAAAAACCCACTTCTCAGGACCTTTTTTGCCAGAATACGCCCTCCGGAATGATTCCCACAACTTCCACTGTGGATGAGTTCGAGCGTCTCCTTCGCTTGTGAGGGCCTCAGGCATCTCATTGGTGGTCCCTGAAACGATTTCTTGAATAACCTCCCCTCGGGATCCAAAGCGAAACGAGGGGCTTTACTCCGGACTTTCCTAGCTTCCACCTTATCCGCAGGGGGAAGTCCGTCTCTAAGGAAGATGACGATGTCGTCAAGCCAACAGGGCTCGTTTGGATCAATCATGGCGATCATCTGGGTGGTGATCCTCTCCTTGATCAGTGGTTCCTCAGTTCTAAGGAACGTGACAGAACGCTCGGAAGTGCCCTCTAAAGCCGATGCAAACTTTGACAGTGCGTCCGCACGCTCGTTCTCTTCTCTTGGCACTTGAAGTAGATGGAATTCCTTAAACTTCTCAATGATTTCTCTAGCTTTTTGTAAGTACTGTACCATGGTGGTTTCTCGAGCCTCATAAGTTCCTTCAATCTGGCTCGCTATTAACTGTGAATCCACATAAGCGGTGATTCTGGAAGCTCCATTCTGAAAAGCAATATTCAATCCTTGCACGAGGGCTTCATATTCTGCTTCGTTATTAGTAACTTGGAAATCCAGCTTGATGGCAAAGTCCAGTTCTATCCCATCGGGGTTTCTTAGGGCCACTCCTACTCCTCCCCCTTGTGAGGTTGAGGAACCATCTGTGTGCAGCACCCATAACCCCTCATTCTTCGCGACGGTGGGCTCGAAACCAAAGCGTTCAACCAACAAATCTGCGACAACCTGAGCCTGTACCGCCGTCCTAGGCTCGAAGCATAGGTCAAACTGGCTCAACTCGATGGCCCACTTGATTAATCTACCAGATACATCTGGCTTGGACAACACTTGCTTCAAGGGTTGGTCGGTGAGAACCGTTATGGAGTGCGCTTGAAAGTAAGGCCTTAACCTTCTTGAGGCGTTAATAAGAGCGAACGCGAACTTTTCAATTTCCAAATACTTCTTTTCAGCTCCTTGCAATGTTTTGCTCAGATAATAGACAGGCAAATGTTTCCCCTCTCGTACAGCGACCAGAACAGCGCTTGTGGCTTCGGGAGAAACGGAAAGATACACGACTAATCTCTCACCTTCAACGGGCTTAGTCAGCAAGGGTGCGCTCGATAAGTAAGTCTTCATATCTTGCAGCGCTCTTTCGCATTCCTCTGTCCAAGCAAAGTTACGTGCGTTCCTCAAAATTTTGAAGAAGGGAAGGTTCCTGTCCGCCGAGCGCGAAATAAACCTGTTCAACGAGATGATTTTTCCCACTAGGACCTGTACTTCCCGCAAATTTCGAGGGGAAGGGATCTCCAAAATAGCCTTGATCTTCTCCGGATTGGCCTCAATTCCCCTCTGACTGACCATATACCCTAGGAACTTTCCCCCTTGTACTCCAAAGGTGCATTTTGAAGGGTTCAACTTCATGCCATAGTGGCGCAAGATCGAAAAGGTGCGCTTGAGATCTTCCAAATGGGAATCTTGGCGCTCGCTTTTGACAATCATATCATCCACATAAACCTCCATGGATTTTCCAATCTCGCTTTCAAACATCTTGTTGACGAGCCGCTGATACGTAGCTCCTGCGTTCTTGAGTCCGAAAGGCATGACTAAGAAGCAATATACCCCCAGATGGACAACAAACGAAGTTTTGGGGCGGTCTTCTGGGGCCATGAAGATCTGATAGTATCCCTGGAAAGCGTCCATCATGCTCATGAGCTCGCAGCCAGCGGTCGAATCCACCAATTGGTCAATCCGGGGCAGCGGGTACGGATCTTTAGGGCAGGCCTTATTGAGATCAGTGAAATCGTTGCACATACGCCATTTGTTCGCGCTCTTGGGTACCAAAACGACATTACACAACCATTCCGGGTACAAGATGGGCTCGATATATTGAGCCTCCAGGAGTTTACTAACTTCATCCTCAATGGCTTTTTTCCGAAAACCATGTACATCCCGCTTTTTCTGCTTGATGGGTTTGAATGAGGGATCCACATTAAGCTTGTGGACGATGACGCTCGGGTCAATCCCTGTGAGGTCGGAGGCTCTCCACGCGAATACATCCCTGTTTTCCCTTAAGAAGTCAATCATCATGATCTGAGAAGGCCCTGAGAGGTTAGATCCTATCTGAGTAGTCTTATCCTTGTTTCCAGGCTCTAGTTCAATGGTAAGGAATTTCTCCGAGGGCTCAATCCTTACCTCAGGGCGAGGAAGTTCGAGCGCCCTCTTCTTTCCCGTCAGGCGGTCACTGGATGCTGGCTCATCTTCCCTCGGCTCGTCTCCTTCTGAGGACGATCCCCCAACAGTTCCTGGCGGTGCATTTTTGAGGGGATTCTCCCCATCGTTTCCCCTCTTCTTTTTGTTCTTCTTCTTATTCAATTTCGCCCTCTTCCGTGCGGGGCTGTCCTCATCCAAGTTGGGGAAATCCACTGATTTTTTGGTGGAACCTATTTGGAATGCTTTCTCCGCTTTTGGCTTTCTGAGGGACAGCATGTAACATTCCCAAGCCTCCTGCACGTTGCACAGTACTTCTCCCACACCCTCGGGGGTGGGGAATTTAATCTTCTGGTGGTAGGTGGAGATGATAGCTTTGAAGTCCACGAGGGCTGGACGCCCAATAATGATGTTATACGGAATGTCTATCTCCACCACTGCGTATGTTACCAAGAGTGTTTTGCGCTGAGGGGCTCGGCCGAATGAAGTAGCCAAACGGATTTGCCCTCGCGGTACAACTTCCGAGCCTCCAAAGCCAATGAGAGCCGTTTTGAGAGGCTCGAGCGGAAGGTCAGCATTCATCTTTAAAAACGTAGAGTAAGGCAAAACATTAACAGAGCTTCCACTATCCACCAACACCCTTTTTACAACATGATTATGCACATCTACGCTAACCACCATGGGGCAATCAGAGGTTATACCCTCCCCACGGGGTGTTACAATGTGTTCCAAATCCCTATCATCAAAGCCTATTACATCATTTTCTCCCATTCTTTGGGCGCTTGATCCCTGGATAGCGTAGATAGGCTTGGGCACTGCTGGGCGTTGGTTGTAGCTCCGAACGTACCTCCGTCGTGAGGAGTTTGAATCCCCTCCTGATGAGCCTCCCGCAATCATATTTATAACTGCAAAGGGCTCGTTTTCTTGCTCAGGAGCTTTTCCTTTATTGCTCCGGCGGCTGCTGCTTTCAGGGGGTCCCCTACCCTTCGGGCTCTTTGACCGGGAAGGACTCCTCCTTCTCCTGCCGGAGCGCTCATTGCATTGTTCGTCGTAGCGCTCGAGCACCCGGACAAATTCCTTCAGGTGGCCCCCGGCGACGAGCCTTTGGATTTCAGCCTCCAACTGGCGGCACTCGTCCGTGTCGTGCCCTCTCTGCTTGTGGAAGGCGCAGTATTTGTTCGATCGCCTGAGTGAGTCTGTCTCTCTCATTTTGATGGGTCTTTTGAAGAGCTTCTTATCGGAGAGATTGTAGACTTCAGAATTTGGCCTGGTGAGCGGAATTCGCTCGAATCGACGAGGGGGTGGTGGCGACCTCCTGCGCTCTTGCGGGCGCTCTTTCTTAACAGCCACATCCCGTCCCCGCTCGTGATGAGGTCGCTCGTTCCTGGCCGGGCTGTGATGCCGGGGACCATTCGTCCCGTACATATCTTCGAGCGCGAAGAACGGCTCGGCTATTTCTCTTAGGCCCATGAGGGTCCCAGGTCTCCTTTCCACGATGGCATCAGCAAACTTCTTGCTCACATATTGCTTGTGATCCACAGCCTGAAAGAGCACTGGGATCAAGAAATCCATTGAGGGCCTCTCCACCTGTAGGATCTCCTTGTTGAAACGGGCGAAGAACGAGCGCAGAGTTTCGCTCTTGCCTTGCACCACGTTGTACAGGGCTGTGGGTGCGGTGACTGGCGCCTTCAAAGAATTGAAGTGGTTGAGGAAAGCATCGGCCAACTCTTCATACGAGTGGATCGAGCGCGGTGGCAGTCGCTTGTACCACTCTTGAGCCATTCCTACCAAGGAAGTGACAAACACTTTCGCCCAGTAATGGCTGGAATGCTCGTAGAGGTGCATGAGATGCACAAAGTGATCCAAGTGTTCAGCTGGATCAGTTGTCCCGTCGTAACGGTTGATGGAGGTGGGGACCTTGGCCATGCCTGCTTGGGCCATCAGAACTTCTTCCACGAGGGGTGAACCCCTCGCCAATGGATGGTATTCGTACGTGCCGAAGTTTTCCTCCGGCTCTTTGCGACGGGGGACCCTTGGAGGAGGGTCCTTGGTGCGGGTGCTTCTGGCGTCAACCCTTTCATCCCGACTAGGGGAGATCTGAGTTGACCGCCCTCGTGAGAGCTGTCCCACCATATCCTTGAGACCCTGCAGCTGGTCTTGCACAGCCGCGAGGATGTCAGGATTTACGTCCGTTTGCTTGTTTCCGTGCCCGGGGGCTCGTGATCCCCTTCTGGAGGCATGAGAGTCTCCTTCATTTTCATTTACTCGCTCCGTGGGCTCTTTGTTCCTGCCCATGGAGGGACGCTCGTTGCCCTCTTGCTGGGGCACTTCTCTGACTGGTGGTGGTGGTGGTTGTGCCCTCAGGACAGCCTGAGCTTCTCTGAGGGGAAAGTTTTGCTGCCCGCCCAATGGGGCAGCAATCTGAGTGGCCTGCCCAGATGGGAAATACATGGAGTGGAACCTCTCCCATGCCCCCTGGGCCGCCTGAACCTCACATTGGGCATAGAGAGCCCTCAACTGTTGGGTGGTCAGTGGAGGTAACTCCACCCCTTCTATCTCCCTGGGGATGGCCACCGGGAGCTGGATCTGACCAGCTTGATATGGCGGGACCGGCGGCATCATAACAGATGGAGTGAGGGTGTATCCCGGTGGGGGCATCATGTAGCCCTGTAATCCCAGACTCATCTGGGGAGGAACCCAGGGATTCTGCGCAAGCTGCGGAGGAGCAGAGAAAGAGGCTCCCCCAGTAGTGATGGGAATCTGCGGTGCCGGCGGGACAGGTGGTGGTACAGGAGACTCTGCTTGTGGAGTCACTCCTGCGGCGGGAGGTGCTCCACCAGCGGCGGCGGAAGGTGGTGGTGCTCCACCAGTGGCGGTGGAAGGAATAACGATATTTGCATCCTGGGAGGTGTTATCTCCTCCTCCCACGGCTCCAGATCTCGTGGCCACCATGACTGTTAAAGGTAAGGTGTGCTTGTTTCTCTACCAACAAAAGAAAGGAAGGAGATGAAGAACTGGTTTCCCACAGACGGCGCCAAAAATGATGGGTTCGGGAATGTATGGGTCCGAATCCGATCACTTTACAATTTATATTTGTGGAGGAAACCACCGGAGCTTCGCCAGAAAAGTGAGGGTGGGTTCTACCTGTTGGGACAAGCACAAAATAGGTCAGAAGGCCAAGCTGGGGGAACTGGGGGTGGTACCCAGTTTGGCTCTCCGACGCTCAAGTCAGTTCAAAGTATGTAGAGTAAGTTCAGTCACAGTAGCAGAAGTGAAGAAAAGCTTAACAAGGTAGAAGATGACCTTAGCTATTTATAGTTGAGGGTCAAGGGCCCTTTGGTAATTTGCCTCAAGTGGTCCTGGCCGAATGTTGCCCTAACACGTGGCGCTGTGAGAGAGAAACCTAGGAGGAATCTTCTGCAAAAGCGGCTAAAGGTTAGTGCTGGCAACAGTGGCAGGTGCGCGGGCATGTACGTTGTGTCAGAGAGCCATGTGGGTGGTTGGTAACGAGGGCTTGAGAGCGCGCTCGTGACAACCTAGAGTACTGGAAGCCAAAACATCTGCTGAGGGGAACGGAGGCTTCAGTTCAGGTGACGAACCAAAGGAAAGGCCCCTCTGAGGGAGTGTGACGCTCGAAGAGGGCTCCCTTGGCACGTGGGCGTACCAACTGTTTAGTTGTAGGACGCTCGTGGGAGACAGCGCTCGTTGGGCTTAACTCCTGAAGATGGATTGCGCTTTGTCGAGCCCAGCGATCGTGGGGCCTAACACTCGGGTGCTGATAGGGGCAACCTTGGGGAGACAGATGTCATCATCTCGGCGATGCCACGTGTCCTAACGTGTGACGATCGTATTTTGACCCCATCATTTTGCCCCCCAATTGCTATGATGATGCAACTGTGGTGCAGGTAGTGCTAAGCTTGAGATGATGAAGAAAAGCAGAGGAAAGATGCCCAGAACAGTGTGTGGGTGCGTATATGTGAGGAAGAAGACTTGGGGGAGAATGCAAGTGTCCTCCCTATTTATAGGTTGAGGGTGAGGGTAGATTGGGTAAATTGACCGTGTGGTCCCAAACCTGTGTTGCCCTAACACGTGGCAGCCTATGAGGGCGTGAGAGTGACATCTCTGAAAAGCAGGCGGCGTGTCAGGTACAAGGGGCGCACTGTCTCTGTGTCAGAGGTTGTTGACGAGGGCCGTGCGCTATGGGGGCTCAAGATTGGCCTTGCAGCCGTACGGATGCCTCTCAAGGGGGTAGATCTTACTCGAGCATGAGTGACGCTCGAAGTGACGTATGCGGGGTCTCTCCAGTAGATGACCCACGAGCGTCGACTATGCGAGTGTCAAAGAGCAGGTGTCCTCGGGGGATGCCTCCTTGGAAAGGGTGGCTCTGAGGGCCGTGGTGTGAGCGTCAGTTTGACAGCTTGAACCCCTTACTTGAATAATTGGCTGAGGCTCATGGGCCTGTACTAGTAAGCAAGCCAGTGGGCTGGGTTGGCCCGTGAGCCCATCAATGCGAGCGTCCGATCTCTCAGCCGGCAAGTGGTGACATGTGGACGGCTCTGATACGAGCGTGGTTTTATATCTCATCATTTTGCCCCCTAAATTCTGTAGTATCGCTTGAGCGTACTGTAGAATTTAAGAGAAGTGAGTCTTGAATTTTTGAATATCCGAGGGTCAAGCCTCTGCAAGAGAAGTGACCGCTTGGCTTCCGTAACGGACACGTTCTGACAATGCATTAAATGAAGTCGTATCCGCGTTAAATGCTGAGTGGGAACGTGGGCGGGTGTACTCCGGGAGACGTGAGGCGGTTACCAAAAGTGGTGGGCTTCCCCAGGGGGGAAATGATTGCAATTTGAAATCCCAACCCTAATAACGCCAGCTTTTGCCCCTATAAATAGGGATTTGTAAAGCCTTGTATCTCTTTCACGCATTCAGTCTTCTTCAAGCATAATAGCAGCAAAAACTTTCTGCAAGTCTCCGCGAACTCCAGCAATCTTTTTCTTCAATATTTAGGTAAAACTCCATAAACCTTGACATTTTTGTACTAACTTTAGATTTAGGTTGCGCGTGGGTAATCTTTCTAAGTGAGAAACTCCTTTTCTGCTATTGAATCCCTTCCAGAAGCTTCCTCCTCCATTGGACCTTCTGAGAAAACTTTCAATTTCAAGAACCAAAATTCCCAGATATGGCGGATAGTAACGCAGAAGCCTATGTGAGGGAAATAGATGAGATGTCAGTGGGGA
The DNA here is from genome assembly GCA_037501455.1 of Lantana camara. Lineage (NCBI taxonomy): Eukaryota > Viridiplantae > Streptophyta > Magnoliopsida > Lamiales > Verbenaceae > Lantana > Lantana camara. The sequence goes on from CM074865.1 coordinate 78,332,018, forward strand.
GCTATTTCCCTCACGGTAATGTGCCCACGGCGGTTCCCATGGCCAGGGCTTCTCCAGGCGATGAGATTCCAATCGCCATTCCAGTGGCCAGGGCTCTAGTTGAAGCTGGGGATGAAGAAGTTGATGCCGCCGTTCAAGGGATGAACGAGCGTGCTCCCGGAGGGGTAGATGATCTCTTTGAAGAGATGGGTAATGTTATGGAAATGCAGAGGCAAGGGGAAAGGGTGTTTCCCGTGCTCAATAGCGCTGTAAGACCCCAAGATCATAGGATCACGGTGGCAATTGCGGCTCCCGAGGGTGTTGCAGGGCCTTCCGAGCGTCGGGGTGAGGATGAACCTCCCAAAAAAAGCCAGAGAAAGGAAAAAGAGCCTGCTACACGAGTGAGGCAAAACAACCCACACCAAACTGATAGATCTCCTGATGAGACCGAGAGCATCTTGACGCTCGAAGATCTGGAGGAATTGAAGGCAAAGGCATACTGGGACGAAGCGGTTTTCCCCATGCGCCTTCCCGAGGAGGGTGAAAGAGCAAACTCACCGCCGCCGGGGATGATGACAGTTTATTAGGATGCGGTCCTGGCCGGGGGTATGAGGTTTCTAATCACGTCCATCGTTGCCACCATCTTAGACTCTGCCCTTCCCAGATTCTCCCAAACGGCATTGCTTTAATAAATACCTTCTGTGGCCATGAACCCCCCTCCACCTCATATGGCGAGCATTGAAAGGAGAAGTATTTCTTTGTAGGGGCTCCTGGGGGAATTTTCAAGGTTCACCGAGGGTGGATTATACATGGCGAGGGGCCACTGATTAAAGAAAGGACCAAGAACAATGTCTTTGAGGATTGGGCAAAAGGGTTGGCCCTCGCAATAAAGAATGAGAAAAAATGATAGATTCCCCCTCCACCTCATATGGCGAGCATTGGAAGGAGAAGTATTTCTTCGTAGGGGCTCCTGGGGGAATTTTAGGGTTCACCGAGGGTGGATTATACATGGCGAGGGGCCACTGATTAAAGAAAGGACCAAGAACAAGGTCTTTGAGGATTGGGCAAAAGGGTTGGCCCTCGCAATGAAGAATGAGAAAAAATGGATCAAGGCTGAGGTGTTGATGAAGAATGAGGGAGTCTTATTCCACTATGGCCTCTCATGCCCCCCAAGCATGATAACCGACCCTCCAGCAGAAATCATGGCCCTCGATGGTTAGATTCTAGGAACTAACTGCTCTAACTCTTAGGATAGCATCGCTGACTTTGTTTGACTTGCTATACTTTTGTAGTTACCATCCAGATAGCCATATTTTGACGCTCGTATTTTTCATTTGCAGATATCCAGGTACTAACATCAGGGATGAATGCTGAAAGTGTTGCTCGTACGATGCGCGCACAGAGGCCAGATGCTAACCCTCAGCAACAGCAATAGCGACCGCAATAGGCACACCCTCCCGACGCCCCGAGGGGGAGAGGAACCCGACGAGGGGCGGGGCGAGGTAATGAAGGCCCTCGCGGGGGCATCGGAAACGAAGCTCCAGCTGCAGGCCCCGTCGAAGATTTGATCGTAGATGGCCCTCGAGGGGCTACACCTCCGCCGGCCACCCCTGAGGGTCCCATTGCGCTCAGCTCCAGCGATTCTCGTAACCGCTCAGGGGAGCTAGCCCGCTTCCACGATGCAATAAGGGCCGACCGCCAGGGGAAGAGAAAGAGATTGCCGGACTCCATCCCCATTACTGGTAAAGGGAAGGAGGTGGTTGTGGGCCACCGCGGCGAGGGCAGCGATACCTCCTCATCAGAGGATGAGGATTTCTAGAAAATTGGCTGCAGGGGCGACGCTCGGTATAAACGCCAACGGACAGATGGGCCGGTCCTACTGAAGAAGAGCGCGTACTCTGTGAACCTGGTCACTGACGTTGTCGAAAAACTTCAATTCTCCGGCGACCACGATAGGCTAAACGAGCACGACGCCGCTCGAGTCGCGGACGATGCTTGTCATGCGCTTCTGATGGTGAGTCTCCAGTTCCCTTTGTAAAGTTTTGACCCTCTTTATTCTAATTCTGATGGTGATTCTTCGTTTCTGGCTTTCCAGGAAGTAATCCCCAGACTGAAGAACTTGCAGGGCCGAGCGCAGGCTTACTCAGAACATAAGGCCAAATACAAGAAATTGATGTGCATCTCTGACCCCGGCCAACTGCAGGAGGATTACAATACCGTTAACGCTCAACTGACTGACGCCAACCTTGAGAAGGACAGGTTGAAGGAAGAGCTGAAACGGACAGATGATGCCTATCTGGCCCTCGACGAGCGTCACAAGGAGTTGAAAAGGGAGCGGGACCAGCTGAGGGTCCAAAATAGAGAGTTAGGCAAGCAACTGGCGGAGAGTACTCGCCAGAATGAGGCCACAAAGAAGACCCTCGCTGAATTGCAGGAGAAAGTTGCAGGTTTAGAGGCGAGGGTGTTATGGGATGCGGTGATGAAATTCGTACTCTCCAAGGCCTTTGTGTCCGCGGTCAACCTCCATTACTTCGACAACGCTCGGCGCTTCTTTTATAAGGCGATTGGGCAAATGGTGAAGCTAGGATTGGCTCCTGAGAGCGCTCGAACCGATGAGCGCCTGCGCATAAATTTAGATGATAGCTGCGAGCCCATAGTCCGCGACACGGACCCCTCGGAGAGTCTGACTGAGCCGGAGTATCAAGAGCTGGTGACGATGCTCCAGCAGGAGTTCATAGCGGCCAATCCCATAGACCCCGAGCCTATTCAGATAGACGACGAGGGTACCGTCATGGATGCGCCGGACGACAAGGAACCTGGAGATGCCCAGATTTCTGACGCCAACGTGATGGCCCCAGTTCCTATTGCAACTGCCCCTCCGGAGACCGGAAACCAATCCCAATGATACTCCTCCAACTGCCGCTTCAAGATCCTGCTTGTTTGATTCCATTCTTGTTTTTGAACATTTAATGTCTGTATTTGACCATTATGCTTTCCCCAGTGTACTTGAACTTTTCTCTACCATCTAAATGTTCATGTTTAATTCCTTCCATTTTTGAGTGTTAAGTATTGTTGTTTCATTGCGTTCGATGTTTGCATGCTTATCTTTTTGGTTATTCGAATGTCTATGATGGGAGTGTATGCGCACGAGGGCGTTTCCTTTGAGGGTTCCCTGGCGCTTATCTCCATGCATCATAAGTTTAAAACTTGAAAATGTCTGATAATTTGAGAGATGCAAGTGTGGGCGCGAGGGCTTTCCTTATGAGGGTTCCCTGGCCATATTCACAAAGAGGCTCGAATTTGAACTTAGAAAACCTCTAAGGATTTAACTAAGTATTGGCCTTAAGTGTGTAACACATACTTCTAATTTAAGGGCTTCAGTAATTTGAGTGAACCTAGAAGCCAACTGCAGAACTTGCCGATCATGGAATTAAAGCGAGCGTAGCTGTGAAGTTGGCTTCATCCTTAGGCGTCTGCGAAAGGATTAGCCCAGGGTCTGCCATCCACGAGCGTACCCTTACCTAAGAAGGTAATCCACGTAAGTGAGGGTCATTGGGGGTTTATGGCGAACTGGCGTCGTAAACACCCAGTTGGCGTAAATTAAGCATTTAACATTCCGCCCCTTGACACGCTCATGCTTAGGGTTTACATGCTTATGAGCGTCGATGGTGTTCAATGTGGGATGTTTTTAACATACAGATAGTGTAGATTTGAGATCAACGGGGTATTAATTAAGTCGTTCGACGTGGAAGACGCTCAACACGGAGTAGGCTTTTGTTACCCAGACCATTAGCCAAAGGGAAATCAAATAAATGACATAATAATGGATAAAATACTTACTATTGTGCTTGCAATTTAAAGATAATTACAACATGCTTTCTGTCAAAAGAAAGTGCTACGAGTGGGCAATTACAAAGGTTGACACTTACACGTAGAATCATCTAAGGTTGCACGCGTTCCATGGTCTCGGGAGATGCTCGCCTTGCAAAGTCTCTAGCAAGTAGGTGTTGTTCGCTCGTATTTGAATGACCTTGAAGGGGCCTTCCCAGTTGGGATCCAACTTACCCACATGTTTGGAAACTTCAACCTTTCTGAGAACCAAGTACCCTAGCTGGAAGGTTCTCTCCCTGACACGTTTGTTATATTAGTGGGCTACGGTCGCCTTGTACTTGTGGATGCGAGCCCAAGCTGTGTTCCTCCTCTCGTCTAGTAAATCCAATTCGAACGTCCGATTGGCTTCGTTGGTTGCAGGCTCGAAATAGGCCACGCGTGCGGATTCTTGAGCGATCTCCGCAGGTACCATAGCCTCGGAGCCATACACGAGGGAGTAAGGGGTTTCCCCAGTTGCTGCTCGTGCGGTAGTACGGTACGCCCAGAGGGCACCTTGTAGTTCTTCTGTCCACTCCCCTTTCTTACTCTCGAGCATCGTTTTTAGATGCTGGATTATAATTCGGTTGGTCACTTCAGCCTGACCGTTGGTTTGAGGATGGCCCACGGAAGTGAAGCGTTGCTCAATCCCCAACTCATAACACTAATCCCGGTGTGTTAGCAACAATGAATTGGGAACCGTTATCCGAGATGAGTACCCTCGGGATGCCATACCCGCAGATGATGTTCTTCCAGATGAAATCTTTCACAACTTTGAACGTTATCTTGGCGACTGCTTCAGCTTCGGCCCACTTAGTGAAATAATCCACGGCGAGTATTACGAACTTCTTTTGCCCGACCGCCATTGGAAGGGGTCCTATAATGTCAATGCCCCACTGGTCGAAGGGCCAAGAGACATCAATAGGGATCATTTGAGCTGCCGGCAGTTGGGGGGTGTTAGAATGAAACTGGCCCTTAGGGCATCTCTTGGAGTACCCGATGGCATCCTGGAATAGCGAGGGCCAGTAGAACCCACTCCTCCAGACCTTCTTAGCCAGAATTCGACCGCCGGAATGATTCCCACAACTTCCGTTATGCACTTGTTCCAACACTTCCTTGGCTTGCGAGGGCCTCAGGCACCTCAACGGTGGACCTTCGAAAGAGCGCTTGAACAGTCGTCCGTCACTGTTAAGAGAAAAGCGAGGGGCCTTACTCCTAACCTTCCGAGCTTCTACTTTATCACTCGGGCAAGTCCCATCCCTCAAAAACTTAATGATATCGTCAAGCCAACAGGGCTCGGAGGGATCAATCATGTTCACCTCGCCCGGGGGTTCCATTTCACGAATCAGCGGTTTCTCCGTTCTGAGGAATGTGACGGAACGCTCGCAAGAATCCTCCAGCGCGGATGTAAACTTTGAAAGAGCGTCTGCACGCTCGTTTTCTGTCCTTGGGATTTGCAACAGATGAAATTCTTTGAACTTGGCGATCGCTTCCTTAGCGGTCGCCAAGTACTGCACCATAGTGGCTTCTCGGGCCTCATAAGTACCACCAATTTGACTTGTGATTAACTGGGAGTCAACATACGCAGTGATTCGAATGGCACCATTCTGATGGGCTATCCTAAGCCTCTGGATTAGGGCTTCATATTCAGCCTCGTTGTTGGTGACCTGAAACGTCAGTTTAATAGTGTAATTTACCTCTACACCGTGAAGATCTCTGAGGGTCACCCTGGCACCTCCCGTGTGAGGTCGAGGAGCCATCTGTGTGCAGAAACCACAGTCCCTCTTCCACCGAGGGCCCCGTGCCCAGATTGAAACGCTCCACCAACAGATCTACTACTGCCTGAACCTGTATGGCAGTGCGGGGCTCGAAAGTGATATCAAATTGACTGAGTTCGATTGACCATTTGATTAATTTTCCTGAGACGTCTGGTTTCGCGAGCACCTGCTTGAGAGGTTGATCTGTGAGCACTGTGATAGAATGAGCCTAAAAATAAGGCTTTAGTCTTCGAGATGCATTAACGAGCGCAAAAGCGAACTTCTCTATCTCCATATATCTCTTCACCGTCCCCTGCAAGGTTTTGCTCAGATAGTATACTGGCATATGTTTACGCTCGCGGACCGCCACGAGGACAGCGCTCGTAGCCTCCGTGGAGACTGAGAGGTAAACGAACAAGTTTTCTCCAGGGCTTGGCTTGGTCAACAGCGGTGCGCTCGCGAGATATTGTTTCATGTCCTGCAACGCTTTCTCACACTCCTCACTCCAGTTGAAGTTGCGAGCTTTGTGCAAAATTTTGAAGAAAGGCAAGTTTCTGTCTGCCGCTGTTCAATGAAATGATCTTTCCCACCAGCACTTGGACTTCCCTCACGTTCCGAGGGGAAGGAATATCAAGAATTGCCTTAATCTTTTCCGGATTTGCCTCTATACCTCGTTGACTGACCATGTACCCCAAGAATTTACCACCCCGAACGCCAAATGTGCACTTGGAAGGGTTCAATTTCATTCAAAAATGACGTAAGATGTTGAAAGTTTGCTTGAGATCCTCTAAATGGGAATGTTGGCGCTCGCTCTTGACTATCATGTCGTCCACATACACCTCCATGGAATTTCCTATTTCGCGCTCAAACACCCTGTTGACCAGGCGTTGATAAGTTACTCCCACATTTTTGAATCCAAATGGCATGACTTTGAAACAGTAAACACCTACATGTACCACGAACGAGGTTTTGGGACGATCCTCGGGCGCTATGAAGATCTGATAATATCCCTGGAAGGCGCCCATCATACTTATGAGCTCGCACCCCGCTGTTGAATCTACCAGTTGATCAATCCCCGGCAGGGGGTATGGGTCTTTGGGGCACGCCTTATTGAGATCTGTGAAGTCATTGCACATGCGCCATTTGTTGGCACTCTTGGGAACGAGCACCACGTTACAGAGCCATTCCGGGTACAAAATTTCCTCAATGTACTGAGCGTCAAGCAATTTGGTGATTTCTTCTTCGATGACTTGCCTTTTGAAACCGTGGATGTCCCTTTTCTTTTGTTTGACTGGTTTGAAGGCCGGGTCCACGTTGAGCCTGTGAACTATGACACTCGGATCTATCCCGGTGAGATCTGAGGCCTTCCAAGCGAATACGTCGAGATTCTCCCGGAGAAAATCAATCATCATAACTTGTGAGGGACCATCGAGATTCGAGCCAATCCGGGTGGTTTTATCTAGATTCCCTGGTTCCAACTCGATGGTCAAGAACTTCTCGACGGGGCTCAATACGAACCTCAGGACGTGGAGCTTCGAGCGCTCATTTTTTCCAGTAAGCCTGCCCCCTTCCTCACCCAGAGGGCCCGTCACCCTCGTTCTCAGAGGAAGATCCTTCGACGGCCCGGGTGGCCCATCCTCCGTGCGTCAGGCTCTACTAGGGGTCTTCTTTTTGTTCTTCTTTTTGTAAAGCTTGGCCCTTTTGCGTTCCGGGCCATCCTCGTCCAATTTGGGGAAGTCAACTGATTTTTTGGTGGATCCTGCCTAAATGGTTTGTTTGGGCTTGTGGCTTCGAAGGGAAAGGACGTAACATTCCCAAGCCTCCTTGACATTGCATAGAACCTCGTTCGTGCCCTCGGGAGTGGGGAACTCGACTTTCTGGTGGTAAGTGGAGATTACTGCTTTGAAGTCCATGAGGGCTGGGCGCCCAATGATGATGTTGTAGGGGAGGTCCACTTCAACGACTGTGTAAAGTACGCTCAACGTTTTGCGCTGTGGGGCACGACCAAAAGAGGTGGCCAAGCGAATCTGTCCGCGAGGGACAATCTCGGAACCCCTGAAGCCAACGAGGGCTGTTCTGAGGGGTTCGAGTGGTATGTTGGTAACATTCATTTTTTGAAACGTTGAGTAAGGGAAAATGTTCACAGAGCTTCCACTATCAATCAAGACCCTCTTTACAACATGGTTATGAACGTCTAAACTAACCACCATGGGACAGTCAGAGGTTTCACCAATCCCATGGGGTGTTACAATGTGTTCCAAGTCTTTTTCTGTGAACCCTACAATGTCATTCTTTTTCGAGCGTGATGAACTGTCAACGGAGAGTACAGGTTTGGGCAGGGATGATCTCTGGTCATAACTCCGAAGGTGGCGGCACTGGGAAACATTAGAATCGCCCCCCGAGGGCCCTCCGGCGATCATGTGAATGACCGCAAAGGGCTGATTCTCCAGATCTGTTGCTTTTCCTTTGCCGCGGTCGCTTGTTTCGGTGTGATGGTGACGGGGACTTCTGGAGCGCGAGCGGCTTCTTCCTCTAGTACGAGCTCGCTCAGTATAATGCTCATCATACCTCTCCAGCACCTTCACAAACTCCTTGAGGTGCCCCCCAACGATAAACCTCTGGATCTCGCTCTCAAGTTGGCGGCACTCGTTGGTATCATGCCCTTTCTACTTATGAAAAGTGCAGTACTTTCCCGAGTGCTTTTGAGCCTCAGTCTCCCTCAACTTCGACGGTCTCTTGAAGAGTTTCTTATCCGCCATGGAATATACTTTAGCAATTGGGCGGTTGAGGGGGATCCACTCGAACTTACGCGGAGGTGAAGGATTACGGCGAGCAGGGATGGGGCTGCGGTGGTGACCCCTATTAGAATCTCCTCTGTCCTCGGGGGCTTTGCTGGGGCAAGGGGCGTTCACCATTTTCTGATCCCTCGCGATATACATATATTCGAGGGTGAAGAAAGAATCGGCTATGTCCCTGATTTCCTTCAACGAGCGTGGCTTTTTCTTGGCCACCTCCTCCACGAATTCTTTGCTGACATAATGCTTCATGTTGATCGCTCCAAAGAGTATATGCCTCAAGAAATCCATTGAGGCCTTTTCCACCAGCAAGATTTCTTTGTTAAACCTTCCCATGAAGGATCTGAGCGTCTCGTTCGGCCCCTGGACTAAGCTGTAGAGAGCTGTCGTAGCCGGGGCTGGTGCTTTCAGAGAGTTGAAATGACTTATGAAGGCATCCGTCAGGTCTGCATACCCCCGGATCGAGCGTGGAGGAAGCTTCTTATACCAATCCTGGGCCATCCCGACGAGGGAGTTGATAAACACCTTGGCCCAATAGTTGCTCGGATGCTCGTATAAGTGCATCAGGTGTACAAAGTGATCCAGATGCTCGGCTGGATCAGTTGTTCCATTATACCTGTTGACGGACGTGGGGATTTTGCCCTTTCCCGCACGGGTCATCAGAACCTCATCAATGAGGGGGGAAGCGCCCGTCAAAGTCCTGTAATCCCTATCCTCAAGGTCGTATTCCTCATAATCTGCTTCTTTCCAGTGGTGGGAAACCTGGCTGCGTGGTCAGCGAGCATCTCTGGCCCTGGACCTCTCGCTCCCGCCATGGGGGGTTTGAGACCTTGCTCGAGAGAGCTGCTCCACCACATTCTGGAGTATTTTGAGCTGATCCTGTACTGCAGCCTTCTGCGGCTTACCGTCCCCGTGGCCCTCAATTGGACCTCTTCGTCATTTTCAGCCCTCTCATTTTGAGGGGTCCTTCCATCTCCAGCAGGCTGTTGTCCTTGCTGGACCCTCGGTGGGGCTTCATTCCCCTGAGGCGGAGGCGGCTGGGCCCTCAACACGTTTTAGGCGTCTAACAAGGGATGGACTGGGAGTCCCCCTACAGGTGGAGCTACTCGAGCGCCGGCCAATGATGGAAAATAGGCAGCAGTGAAGTGACAAGGGGAGATTTAGTGTCCCCACCTGATAGGGCTGGACCATGGGCATCATTCCGGGCATCATCCCGGGTTGCATATAAGCGTATCCCGGTGGTGGCATGGCCATGGAGTATACGCCGGGATGGGAGGTAGGAGCATTGTGTATGAAGGTTGGGGGAGGAGGAACGGATCCCGATTCCCCTACCTCGTTTCCACCAGGGGGGAGAGTTGCAGCGGCAGCCTCTGTATTTCCGGCAATGGGTGGGGGCGTACCTCCGGTGGGGGCGTTGTTCCCTGCATTTTCCTCGTTGACAGGAGGAGGAACACCCCTGTTCTCTATTGCCCCAGACCTTGTTACCGTTACCATATTTGAAGCAAGAGGTGTTATATCTCAACTAGCTCAAAGAAGAATCAGAGGGCGTTGAAGACGGTGGTGATGGATTTCCCACAGACGGCACAAAAAATGATGGTGCAGGAATCTGAGTTCCTAAAATGCAACAACACTTTCAATATTTGTATAAAAAGGGAAAAACCATCACAGGCATGAGAGCCTCAGGAACTGGGTTTCCTTTTGAGCGTAGGTTCTTCCAGCTAGGATAACACCAAGAGTGCCAAATGCTATGATGATGCAACTGTGGTACAGGTAGTGCCTGGGTTTGAACCCAGGACCTCAAATAGAAGAGAGAGCCTCGCGACTACTGGGCTAGAGCTACCGATTTGTTTTTTTTTTTTTTTTTTGTCAAAGATTTTATTTGACTTTTTGCCTACCAATGCATTTAAAGGTTCCCGTCCAAAAATTGACGGTTGGGACTAAAATTGTCACAAATTGAAACCTATGGGACCAAAATTGTCAAATTCTGAAAGAATAGGACCAAAATTGCAAATCGTCCAATCCTATGGGACCAAAAATGTAATTTGCTCTAATTGCATTAACATGAATTGGAGTTAATTGATCTTTTGCCATGAGATGAAACTTGTTTGCATTAATTCACTTATTGGAAGGACTTAAGTGCTAATTAGGTTGAATCATGAAGGTTAGTGGAAGACTTCATACTATATCATATTCATTTCATCTCTTATATTCATTCATCACATTTTATTCAAGATTTCACACACTCACACACATTTAATCACGTTCCAAACACCAAGAGAAGAGAAGGAAGGATTTCATCTCAATTCAAGTGATTTTCAAGGGAAATTGCATACTTTGGAAGCATCATCACCATATCATCCTTTCATCCTTTCTTTCTTCCATATCAAGGTAGAATTGAGAAGTTGTATGATTTCATAAATCTTTGATTGAGTAGGGTTTTGTGATTATGATGTGATTTCTTGTTTATTCATGATTAGAAGCATGTTTAAGATCATTAAAGTTGGAAACTTGCATGAATTCTTGCATGAGATGGAATTTGGATGGCATGAAATTTTATGGGGTTTATATGGTGATTTCTTGATGATTTGAGCAATCTTGGATGGACTACTTGATACCTAATGGGTATATATGAGTTATATGCATGATATATGATGGTTTGGAGTGATTTAATTGCCTTAGTTTGGTGTTGGAATGGCGTGGGAGTCAATTCCCACGTGTATCCCCTGTTTTTCCCCTGTTTTTCGCCCAAAATGCTTCCACATGCCCGTGTGGGTCCTTAGTTCATTTACCACAAGCCCGTGTGAGGCCCGTCTGTGTTGGCAGATAGTTTCCAAACGCCCGTGTCTGCATTCAGGCCATTTTGTAAACGCCCGTGTACCCCTCAAACGTGCTCTGATTGAACTGAAAATCAAACTGTAGAAACTAAATTGGAATCCGTTTTAATTTGGTATCGCCACTTCGCCGAAAAACTGCATTCACCTAACTTCGAGCTTACGCCATTTTCTCCTAGTTTTGAACTAGAATACGAGCCATATATCATAGGAAATGTATATGTGTCTAGTTTCATATTCAATAAACAAAACTCAATTCTAAATTTTAGAACTCAAGATATTCCAATTTTCCTACAGCATGCGCATTTTCGAAAACTATCAATTTTTACCAAACTTTGTCAAAACCCTTCATATTGCATTCCTTTCACTTTCTTGGCTCCTGTATGTGACTTAAATGAGTTATATACTTGGTTTATTAATAATTATGCTCTTATTTGACACTCCTTGGTCTTTACTTGCTTAAGTTGATCGTTTGAATCCGTGCTTGATATATGAATATGACTATGACATTCCTTAATTTTTATTGCATGACATATTAATTCATGATTTTTCTATTCTTCTTAAATGGTTCATACGAGTTGTGTTTCACGTACACTTGTCCTTGTTACACAGATCACATTCCCGGTGACAAGGAGCCCGCTCCTTAGGGTGTATCCTTGCCTTTTTTGGTCGGAAAAGGTGAGGTTTAATTTCTGGATATATAGACCCCTAGAACCCTATGTGATCTTTCGGCCAAAATATATCTATATATCTATAATTTTCCAAAAACCTCAATGATTTTCAACTGATTTACCGAACTGTATTGATTGATTGTTTTGGCGAGTACTATATTGCACTGTGGGTCCAAGGGTAGTGTATTGAGCCAACTGGGAAAACATGGGCTGACGGGTAACTCTTGCACTATCCTCACAACTTTTGGGATGACCCCTGGACCCACTAGGAGATTAGTGGGGGAAGGAGTTCCAGGCATAGGATTCATGTTCCCTATGCTCACACTGATTGGGTGGTAGGGCCTTGCAATCCCACCATCACTCGGAGGAAAAAGGGATACTGACACTGCTCGTAGCTGTTGCACCTTAATTACTTGAGTGATCACCTAATCAATTGATAATCTAATTACTGTACACTGTCAGAGAAAGGTTGTAGAATTTCCCTCACTCGCCGGGCCACAGATTGATTGAAACTGACTGAATTGTTAAATTGGATAGTTGTAATCTCGGGCGAGATCTATATTATTATTGAACTTATATTGTTTTCTTTTATAAAACCTTACCCGAGATTATAACTGGTATGATATGTACGCTTATATTTATTAAACCCCTCACTCAGTCTTTTATAGACTGACACCTCATTTTTCAGGTTTTGCCGGATGCGTGCTAGGCGGGATTGAGCCGAGTCCAGTCTTTACTTTGGGTCTAGTACATTCCATTTTTATATTGATGCATATGTATTATCTTGACATAATTATGGTAATTTTGAGATTGTATATATAGGGATGATGAATTGAACTCTAATGATGATATTATGCTTCCGTTATAATTTGATGCATTGTTGTTATTTAATTGAGGGTTAGTCCCACCTAGCTAGAGTGTCGTTTTTTTATTGTCTCCCGTTCGCTATAGGCTTGATTTATGTATGGGTGCTCGTTCCATATGTGAATTGAACTATAGTGCGGGGGATGTAGCTACCTAGCGTTTCGGGTGCTATAGATATTGATTGTGCAATTAATCACACACTCTTAGTATTATTCTTATTCTTGCTTTTGATAATTAGTTTCATAACAATAACCAATTTTTCAACATTTTAATAGATTGCTCAATAATTATAGATCAGTATGAATGTTTGGCTTGGTTTCATTGACATTTCTTCCATCACTCCTATGTGCTTCAACCATTTAAACTTTTAATTTGTGGACTGTGAACTCTAGAAATGACCTTTCAATTTGTAGAATGCTGGTCGTCCCATCAAGTGTGACAAAAATATGTTTGCACCTTTTCGCTTTAGAATGAGAGCTTGACAAACTAAAGAAAATAGTTTTTTCTTGCACATAGGGGATTTGTTTTCTCTCACATGGGGGAGCCGCCTTCTGTAACCCTAGTCACCACCCGTAGTTTTTTCGGTCAGAGCTACCACGATTGCTGCTATTCAACATGACTTCATAACCAGATCCTTTCTTTGTTCCTCGCTCTCTCTCGCTTTAGATTTGGTTTTCTCTTTCGTTAGTTTCCTTCCGCTTATTGCTTCTTTATCTTTTCTCAGGTTGCCCTTTAGGTGTTCGCGGTTGGGTTGAGGAGCTATGTCATCGCTCTCATGGCTTCATCCTCATCTTCTTTTCCTGCCGCCATAGAAGTGGCCAGAACTAACGGGGAATTAGCGTTTCTCACCCAGTCCCTTTCACTCATAGAAAAAGAGTCCCTGATCCTTACAATTCTGAGTCCGCGAAAGGTAACCCGAGAGTTAATCATTCTCTTTCAGTTGTGTGAAAGTTATTCTCTCGACGATCTATCCGCTTTGAAACATTTCGAATAACTATGATTAGAGCGATGAATCCAGTGAAGGGAATGGAGATTACTAAGCTTCAGAACGATTTGTTTCTCTTCAGCTTTAATCAAAAATTAGATCTTCAGTGAGATCTGGAAACATCCCCATGGAATTATGATAAGTATCCTGTTATTCTTAAGAAACTTTTAGAGAACGATGATCCCTATTCAATTGTTTTAACCCACTGTGATTATACTTTTCAAGTCCATGGCCTTCCGTGTGGATATCGGAATTCAGATGTTGTGGAGTTGATAGGTCAATGTATTGGAATATTCAAATCTATGCCAGTGGGTTAGGCTTTATCATCTTTGAACAGTGGTCTGAAAGTTAAGGTGGGAATACGAATGTCAGAACCGCTACCCCAATTTCTAAACTTGAAACTCCAGTCGGGGATTGATGTACGAGTCTCCTTCAGGTATAAAAGACTAGCTAATTTCTGCTACCTGTGCGGGCTCTGTGATCACGTCGATAGGGTGTACATATCTCGCTATAAGGAGGACTTCTTAAATCCAACGCCCAACATCTCTTATGGACCCTGGCTCTGATCGCAGCTACCAGGTTCTTCTCAAACTGATTCATTATATCTCTGCCCCGGTGACAGCCCCAAGAACCCAACCCTTAAACCGAAACATAGTTACCAATTTCCAAATAGCAATGACAACCCCTTCTCTAATCGCTAAACTGATCAACCGCCCCCGACACACCTTTCCCCCAACGGAGAATCACCTACTCCTCTCTACCCACTTGATGAATCTCTTTACCAGCAACCCCAAGCTCAGCAACTTACTATTGTAAACACCCATCATAATATGATTATCACTCATCCTCTATACCCCACATCACTTATCGACAATATTAGACATCAGGACTCCCCCCCCCCCTCCAGCCCAACTTACTCCCATACTAATTCTGTTGTCCAATCCATAAATGGGGGGAAAGCCAGCTCACTCCAGATGCCTTTTCGACTTACCAAGCCCCGAACGCCAACGCCAGAAAACTTACACCCTGGGACTTAACTCTAAGTTCCATCGTGTGACCCTCTCTATCGGCCCATGAGCTCCCCGTAATCCTTAATCTGTGATATACATTTTGATGATATTGAGAACCAATTGGTGAATATTTCCCTCACCTTCAGCCTCCCACCAGATATCCCTATGCAACCGATTAAGAACCGTAAGTTCCGAAGCAAAAATCCTCACTCACTGATCAAATCTTGCCCTCTCTCTCAACCAGACATTCTTCTATCAGCAGATGGTATTCTCTCAGATATCACGAATCAAACAGCAGTGGTTGTACGAGAATAATGAATTGCTAAGTTGGAACTGCCATGGCTCGGGAGGGCCCTGGCGAGTTCACAACCTTCGGTCTCTCATCCGAGACCACAACCCCTAGATCATTTTCCTTTCGGAGATACGGTGTAGATAGAATAAGATTGATCATTTAAAGTTAGTGTTGAACATGAATGGTGTTGGAGATGACTCGGTCGGTAAAAGTGGTGGTTTAACTTTACTTTGGAGTAAGGACATTAATATCACTCTTTAGAGCTTTTCCTGGAATCATATCGATGTACTGGCTAAAGGACCGGGTGAGAACAGAGATTGGCGTTTTACAGGATTTTATGGTGTCCTGGAACGACAACACAAGGTTATTTCCTAGGATCTCATTCGGAGGTTAAAAAGATATTCTGATTCTCCTTGGCTTATCAGAGGAGACTTTAATGAAATACTCAGTAATGAGAAGAATGAAGGGGGGAATGACCAACCCTTTAGACAGATGGAAGCTTTCGCAGAAGCATTGTCTGATTTTGGGCTTATGGACCTTGGTTTTTCTAGTTTTCCTTTCACCTGGGCTAGGAATTAAGTTGCCCCCTTTATATTTCGTGTGAGATTGGATTATTTCGTGGCTTTGGAAGAGTGGCGGTCTCTATTCCCAAATGCTAGAGTCACCCATCTGAATGCTTTGTGTTCCGATCACGTACCTATCTTGACATCCTTATCTCGACCGGAGCACCATCGAAGTAAACCGGCCTGTCCCTTCCGTTTCGAAGCCTATTGGGTGAAGTCTGAAGACAGTCGGCGTATTATTTTTGACGCTTGGCTTTACTCTGTTAAAAGTATTGTAGCAGGAACCGTTCTAGAAGCATCAGGGAGGCGCCGGATTGGTCTCTTGAATTGGAGGATCGGCTTAAAATGTTGAAGGAACAAACCATCACCTCATACTTAAAAGCTGAGATGCAGAACCTCCAAGAGAAAATTGAATCTTTACTTCTTCAAGAAAAAATTGTTTGGAAACAGAGAGCTAAGATTCATTGGCTCAGAGAAGGGGATCGTAACACGATGCTCTTCCACCTTAAGGAAAAACAGAGGGAGAAGACTAATCATATTGAGTCACTTCGAGACTCCAGCGGTAACTTATGCTCGTTGTAGAAGGGTATTCGTACAATCATTGAGTAGTATTTTGGTGATATTTCCAAGTCCAGGCGCTATTCGGTTTTAGATATCGAGATGGTCTCAAAATCGTGCCCAGACGTATTAGCAATGACACTATACAACAACTCCTCACTCCTTTCTCACCTGATGAGGCAATCCATGCTCGTAAGAATATGTAGCCCCTTAAGTCCCCTGACCCCGACGGGCTTCCTCCTTACTTCTTTCAACAATATTGGGATATTGTGGGTTGTAATGTGATTGCTTGTGTGCTTGATTTCCTTAATCGTAGGGTTTTCATGAATAAGAAACTTAACTTTACTCGTATAGTTTTGATTCCTAAATGTAAGTCTCCGGACTTATTACTCAGTTTAGACATATAAGCCTATGTAATGTGGTTTAGAAAATCGCCTCCAAAGTCTTGGCTAACCGCATCAATCCTTTACTTAATTCCCTAATTTTCCCTAACCAATCTGCTTTCTGATCACCTTATTACGGATAATATCTTAGTTGTTTTTTAGATTAATCATTTCTTAAAGCGTAAGAGTTCAGGAAAGAAAGGATTTTTTAATCTGAAGCTTGACATGAGTAAGGCTTATGACCAAGTTGAATGGCCGTTTCTCGAGTGGCTTCTGATCGGGTTAGGTTTTTCAGATATTTTTGTTTCCCGCATTATGACTTATATCTCTACTGTTTCTTTCATTCCTTTTGGATGGTTGTGAGTTTGGCTCATTGTTGCTGGAGACAGGGATTCGCAAGGTGACCCTCTCTCCCCTTATCTGTTTCTCTTTTGCGCAAAAGTCTTTTCCCTTATGTTACAGGTTGAAGAAAGGAACGGTGGGATTCAAGGCATTGCCATCTGTAAAGGTGCTCCGAGCATCTTTCACCTCTTATTTGCTGATGATACGATGATTGGCAGGCAAGCGAATGAGGAGGCTATGCACTGTATTAGGGACGTTTTGGAAAGGTATTGCCACCTTTCGGGCCGAACTATGAATTATCAGAAGTCCTCGATGGTGTTTAGCAAGAATGTAGAGATTGAAGCAGAAGGAGCTGGCGACTTCCCTGGGGATCCGTTGTGTTAATATTTTAGACCTCTATCTTGGGCTGCCCTCTGTTGTAGGGAAGTCCTGGAGGGTGGTTTTCATGGGGATCCTGGATAAAATTAAAAAATGTGTGCGGGGTTATTCTGAGAAGTTTCTCTCAAAAGCAGGCAAAAACGTTCTTATTAAAGGTGTTCTTCAGGCCATTCCGACATACGCCATGAACTGCTTCCTTATTCCCGATGGGTTGATTCATGAGATTGAATCCATTAGTTCCCATTTTTGGTGGAATAACGGCGAAGCTCGTAAGATCCATTGGTTAGCATGGCAGAAATTGTGTTTGGGAAAAGGAGATGGAGGATTGGGATTTCGTACTCTTAAGTTCTTTAATTTAGCTATGCTAGCTAAATACATGTGGAAAATTATAAGGAATCCGGATAGCCTTATTAGTAGGATTCTCAAAGCTCGTTACTTCCCTCGGACTAGGGTTTTTGAAGCCTCTTTGGGTCGATCTCCCTCTTTATTTGGAGGAGTCTCTTCGAAGCCCTTTACTTATTGGAAGATGGAGGATTGGAAATGGAGAATCTGTGCATATTTGGCATGATAGGTGGATCCCCATTGGACTGGACTTTGGTCCTCGGTTTCGACAAGGAGCACTTATCACTCCCGAGTGGGTTTCTGATCTTCTCAAGCCTGGGCTCATGGAGTGGGATCACGAGTTGGTTTCTAATGCCTTTCATGAGAGAGATGCTCGGAATGTGTTAAGTATTCCGTTGGGTGCCATGCCGAGAGCTGACTCCCTTACGTGGCATTATGATAAAGACAGGAAATTCACGGTGAAGAGTGCCTATAAGCTGGCGCTAGATATTGCTAAGAGACATCAGGCTTCGTCGGCGTCAGCGAATAATAAAAGGTTTGGAATTCAATCTGGGGATTAAAGGTATAGCCGAAGATCAAGTCTTTCTTGTGGCGGTGCTGCCACGACATTCTTCCGACAGGTTTGAATCTGTCCCGACGGCATTGTTTGGTGGATATGGGATGTGTTTATTGTGGTCAACAGGAAAACATGGTGCATGCCCTGATCCTTTGTCCTTATGTGCGCCAAGTGTGGGCCTTATCAAATGTGTCTCGGAGTTTGATCCAGTAGCTAACTGATCATTTTGGAATTGGAATTGTTAACTTAATTCGTAAGGTGGATATGGGGACAGGAGGCATGGCGACTGTTGTTCTTTGGTGGTATGGAGTTGCCGCAATGCGAGACGATATGAAGGCCACGAAGTCATTAATTGGGCTGTCCAGAATCTGGACTCGGTTAGGGAGATTGACAATGAAGGTTTGAGGAGAAACACCGACTCCGGCACTCCAGGATGGAGGGAACTGGAAAATGGGTGGATTAAACTTAATTTTGATGGTGTTGCTGGGTGGTGGCCCGAGACTCGTCCGGTAGCTGTGTGGGTTGGGAGACGGATGTTGGGAAGCACACTATAGACCTGTTGGTGGTGGAGGCCCGGGTTGCACTGTCGGCGACTCGTTTGGGACGAGATTTTGGGTGGCAAAGGGTGATCATCGAGTGAGATTGTTTGAATGTTATTAACGCTCTTCTCGATGATAGTGAGAATATCTCGGACATTGGGAACATTATTACTGATATCAAGCCCACTTGTGCTTGCTTCATGGATGTCCACTTTTGTTTCACTAAATGTGGCGCCAATGTTGTGGCCCACAAACTTGCTTGTAATGCGATTTCGAACTACCTTGGCTCTTCCAATATTTCGTTGTTTGTTTCTAGTTTAGTTTAGTAGAGTCATTGTAGTGTGGTCGTTGTAGCCGATCATCAAAAAAAAAAAAAAAAAAAGAATGGGAGCGTGACAAACACACGGATTTTTTGCCGTATAATTGACCAATTAAACCAGGATATATAGCGAGAAAGGTTATATTTATATTTCTTGTATAATTGATGAAAAGATTTGGAAGAATAATGAAATAGATAATATATATAATTAACTTGTTTATATAATCAGTTGATCATTGTTGCCCAGCCGTAATATACGATTTTGCAAATAAATAAACACTTAAATTTATAATTTATATAGATCATTTTATTTATATTTATAAACTTTAGAGGAGATTTTTTTTTTTTTAGGGACAACCAAAACCCTCAAAAGGGAATATAATAGCAAATCATGAGTAACAATAAGAAGAATACAAGTTGCAACAACAAAAAAAAAATTAACGCAGGTCGGAGCCGCAATTCCAACGGATTTGTGAGCTATTATATTAGCATCACAACTAGTAAAAGAAAAAGACTCTTTGAAGGGTCCTCTCAAGTTGATCTCGATCTGATGCAGTTGGAGTTCCACAGTCGCTTTTTCTCCTAATTGAGCACTGATAGCTGGCCATACAATAGATAACTCGGCTAGAAAATTTCCCGGATAAACACAGGAAAAGATAAAACTAAACTTTCATACGAAAGGGACAAAACTTCCATACGGAATGAATAAAACTTCCATACGGAAGAAACGAAAGAAAACATACCAAAAAGAAAAAAAACAGATAAAGAAATCGTCTGTGAACAGAGAAATCCGCTAGATTTGGGAGGAAGCCATAAGATCTGGAAGATTAGTGATGAAACTTACCGTAGATCCGTGAGAGTGGCAGCAGATCTGGGCGGATCCCGATGAACAAAAAAGAATTGAGTAAAATAGAACAGATTTGGGCCGATCTGACGTTGGAATTGTGTTCTCCACCGCCGGATCGGAGTTGAGAGGGAAGCTTTTGCCTTGCTCAGAGAGAGAACAGGAAGAAGAAGGCTAATTTTGAGATGATTTTATTATTTGGTCATATATATATTTAATGTAATATTCATAAAAAACCGTTAGAGGCATAAGTTTACTTTTACGAATTCTATTAAGAAGCTCAAACCAAACACAAGGGCTAAAATGTAATTTCTCAATTTAAATAAATTATGTTATAATTAGATTTAAATGGAGGACAATCTAATTTAAATTTCTCCTTAATTTATATACAATAAACTATAAATTAAATAAAAATGCATTAAAGCAGCTTCGAGTAAAGTCAATTTAATGAAATAGACACTAATAGTCGGTTTGTCACCATCTTTGATTAACATTAGACATGAAGATGGTGATCAGTAATTTTTTGAAAATTTTAACCCCGATCAACATAACAAACCTCACCAATTATAATATAATATTATTAGAAAAATGATTTTAGCAATCGAATTAGTAATTAAAAAAGATCATTTTGCAATAAAAAATTAGTGTTTAGTAATCGGAAATTTCAGTTGCTAAAACCATAATTTCAAAATTTTATAATGGAGTTGCAACCAAATATTTTGTAATCCAACAACAGAATTTCCAATTATAAAAGACCATATAAATGACATATAAGTCACGTCCAACGTCCCTTTGCAACCGAATGTTCAGTTATAAACATATGATTGGCTTTGCAACTAATTTTTGGTTGCAAATTTGACCACGCATAAAAAATTTGTAACCGAATTTTATTTTATTTTTTTCAAGAAACTTCAACAGATTTGCATATTTGCAATCGAATTTTTTATTGTAAAGAACATAAAAATTATATACTGTGTAACTGAAATTAGATTTTAAAAATAAATTATTTTTTATTTTTTATATTCTCACGCAATCGAATTTCTGTTGCGAAAGATAATTTTTTAATTGCATAATAGAGTCAAATTTACAACCGAATTTAAGGTTCATTATCTGAAATTTAATTATTTAATATAATTTTTTAAAATTTAATAATTAATTTAATAATTGTTATTAAAAAGAACTCAATTTTAAATTTATTTTACCAATAAAATTAACGTATCAGACCATCATATTCTAATAAAAATATTATAAAAACAAACAATAACCATGATAATTCCACAAAATACCATGAAACAACAATTTCAATTACATTCCAAATTACTTAGTATAACAAAAACGGGTAATGTGGGATAAATTTCCAATTGGGCATCATATTTTTATTTAACTCCCCATTTTGGTAAAATGTGAGACCCGGATTTTTTTTAATAAATTTAATTTATTTTTTTACTTAAACTATATTCTTTCTTAATTAAATAAGAGAAACAATTTTTTTGTCATCCGTACTTTGGCCATTTTTGCAGTTTACCATCTCGGGCAACTTTCATTGCAAACCGGCATCTGAACTTTGCATTTATAACAAACCGCCATCTTTTGGTGATTTTGGCCAAAGAACTTGAAACTTGACGTGTTTTGAAATGCGTCACGTCAGTTGTATTTTCAACAAAACCACAAAAAATAAGTTTAGAAGGCGGTTTGTTAAAATTGCAAAGTTCCGATGACGGTTTGCAATAAAATTTGCCCGAGATGGTAAATTGCAAAAACCCGCAAAGTTCGGATGAAATTTTTTTTTTTCTCTCTTTAAATAATAGTAATATTACTAGATAATGATAAAAAGAATTATCTAGATAATGGGAATAGTAGCAATCTCATGACGCATTTGAATTGATTAAACTTCTCAAATGATATTAGTAACTTTGATCGGTATTTATATTCCGAAATAGTGGGATAATCAACTTTCTGTTAAGAGTTTCTTTATTTATTAGGAACTTAAAAACTCTATTTATTAATAGCCGTATTAGAGTTCTGTAGGTTTTAGAATTCTGTCAGTTTAGTTTTTTTTTTTTTGTAAGTTTAGTTTTTCTTAAGTTTAGTTTTCCACTCTAATTTTGCTGATGGGTGTCGAGGCCACCAATAATAAATCCCAAGTACCGAATACAATTAAATTGCAAATAGTGGTAAAAGGGGTCGATCCACGGGGGTTGGACGATATCGTGACTCTTAATATGCCAAGGAACGAAAACAATTAATTAAAATGGGGGATTTTTAAGATTTATGCTTAAACTAAAAATAAATTAAGTAAACAAACTACGGACTAGCTAAACTAAAATTGAGACTAAGAATTAACTAGGATAAATTCAGTATATATCAAGTAGCCGGGATTTTCCTACGCATGCATCAGACTATGATCACGGACAGGGTGATTAATTCCTCGTTAGGCTAGCTATAGTTACCAATTACCTTAGGCTCCCTCGTTTCTTCGTATTTTTAGAATAATCTAAAGAAACTCCTAAAGACTATTCCCTAACTAGCTAATAACCCTATCAGAAACTCCTTCAAAGATTCAATTAGCTAGTTGCTTTACGAGCTAAAGAAACACTAACCCTAACCGACTTAGTAGAAACTCCTACTTCGCCTAATTAGACCGTAATATTCCACAACACAAAATCAGCCGAACTTAACAACCTAGTGTTGATTGCCACTTCGTTAATTGCTGGGCTAGACTCCACCAAACGAATTAACTAGCTGTATGTGTATTGATAATTCAAGGATTCGTGAACTAACCAAAGAATAAACCAACACTCAATGACGTGAAATCGGAAATAAAACGGATAACTTTGATTAATCAACCCAAAGAAATTGTCTCACGACATCTAAAACATGCTTGGAAAATCCCAACTATAAACGAACTAGAAATTCATAACAAAATTCAAAGCATGAAAATAAAATAGTAATATAGTTTCAACAAAACAAAGGAAAGAAGAATAAACTAGTGTCATGCTCCCCCCAATCTCGGTTCTTCTCCTTTTATGTAGTACTAAGACTTGAATTCTTCCCCCCATTCTTCCTCCACGATCTGCCATCATAAAAGCCATGTTCTCCACACGTTTTATACAAGTTACTGCCCGAAAAACGGGTCAGGGTTCCTGACCGTGACCTCAGGCAAGCTTCTTCACTATCTCTCCACATTAAACGCCCACTAACTCTTCATCAAGCACCGTCATTACTCCAAGAACGTGCAGCCCCCTCCTTTAACGTACGTAACTCTTTGTTTGAGCTTTTGAATTCCAAATTTATGGCCTTCAATTGCATTTGTTCTCCAATTAATCCCAAAAGAAGGTGGATGACCTCTAATTTCATGCAAGTCGTAATTTCCTACAAAGAAACATTAAACCAATTAATAGACCACTATTAAACCAAATCATGGAATAAAATATCACAATTGTAGGCTCAGTAATTGGTAAAGAAATGGCTTATCAAATCCCCCCACACTTAGGCAATGCTTGCCCTCAAGCATAAACTAAGATCAAAGATAATAGAGAAATTTGACTCTATTCAATGAAAACACGAAATGGGCAATGTAAACTAGGAATGACAGCATAATTTTTGCCCTACACTACCAAACATTGAACCAAATGTAATGAGAGTCTCACATAAGAAAACACAAAACCCGGTCACCATCTTAAGCACATGCATGATTTGCCAAAGTTGAATTTAAACCATTTAATCCTAGAAATCATATTCAACTTATTAGATGAAGGGTATGCACAGGGAAGTTTCAAATGAAATGGTAGTTGTGGGGAATTAGGATTATTCGTAATTAAATCATTAAGGAACTTTTGCTAGGATTTACTTGAATTGTCATTGGCCTTTTGACGCGAACGCAAACATTTGTGATGAATGCCATCCGGTTACTCAACCGATCACAACCTCAAGTGGCTTTGCCTTACTCATAATTACCCATTTTTATTGTGATAAATCACTTATTTAGTTGGGTAATCAGCGGAGTATTCAAAATTTGCCTCTCTCGTCGAGATCATTTGGAACCGTTTTACGCGAGCACAAACATTGGTGATGAATGTCACCCGGTCACTAAGCCCCATTTAATCATTTCAACGGATATTTGGCGCTGCACGTAATAGATCATACCACGCAATTTCCAAGCTTAAATTAAATCCCTAGCTCCACCATAATTTCCCAATAAACAAGTGAAAATTCAAGTGCATACCAAATTCAACTTCTAAGCTTCATAAGTTTCTATTCAAGAATGGTGTCATTTTAATCACACAATTTAATGTTCTATCCTTTAAAAACCAGGCACGCTATTTCCAAAAATGTGAGAATATCACCAACACTTAGCCAATATTTAGCATACAAGACTCAACCATGCTTCATATCCTTTTAAAATTAATCCATCATTGCCTAAATCGTAATAATTCATCAAATAAGAATCAAATTAAGCCACATCGTATCTCCTAATCATGCATAAAAGGCAACACAACACTGAAATTACTATTCACAGCCATAAACATGCAATTATAGCAGCAAATTCGCATATTATCAGCCCATTATCAGCACTAAAATGCCCCGAAATCATGCAAAAATGCAAAAATTGTCTCATACAGCCCTAGGACATCCCCCCCACACTTAAAGCAAATGTTGTCCTCAACATAAAATGAAAATCAAATGTAAACAGAGGACTTCCCTGATCCCGGGGGGTGTGATGGTTGGTATTCAGACTCGGAGAACCCTGTCTATGATCACGAACAACCTCCCATCAGTAGAATTCTGCCAGCTTCTTCAATTTTGCTCTGACTGTGCGTTGGCCTTGATTGTTGTGAGAGGTTTCAGGCCCGTGGAGTTTGTTCCTGCTGTGGGAGACTTGATGGCAGCGGTTGTTTAGCCGGAGAATCATCCCGTTACCCATGGTGGTCTTAGTGTTGGTAGTTCTTGCAATTGGAGTTTGGTGGCTGAGAAGGAAAGATGAGCTTGCAATTGGGGATTTTTGGTTCTTTGGCTGATATGTAGGGTTTGGGAGTGTTGTATCGGTGGTTGATTTGTATGGTGTAAGTGGGGCGGTCCGGGTAGGCTGGATGGGTCGGAGCATTACGCGCGGATCATGATGCGGGTAGGGAGACGAGTGGTTCAGGTATGTGGGTTAAGCTCTGATTACCAAAAATGGACCCAGAACCCTTGTCCATGACCTCAGACAAGTTTCCTCACAGTAGCTCAATAGCAAGTTCACTAGTTAATGCAATTGATCAACAATGGTTCCGCTCTTGTGCCTCCCCCACACTTTTCTAATTATGGTACCTGCACATTTTCCTGCAAAACACGACAAGAGAAGAGATTACGTCGGGGCGAGGAAAACGAGCAAATAAAGAAAACGAAAAACTAAAAAAAACAAAAGCAAGGGAAAGAAATATGGGTTGCCTCCCATACAGCGCCCTTGTTTAACGTCATGGACTCGACGAGTTTTTGTTTCACACTCAAGCCCCTAGAGGAGGATCCTCTAGTTTCATCTTTTCAACCGTGTGTGGCTCGAATCCTTCATAAAATGTCTTAAGTCTACGCCCGTTCACCTCACTGTCCAAATTTTCAGTTCTTCGATCAGGAGGCTTAAGGATCTTCTTTTTCACCGTCTCCATTATAGGTCGGTCTAGCCTACATCGGGCTGCTCTACGGGACTTGGCTCCTCGTTCCAAAACAATATCATGCGTGCTCCCAAAAGGCGTCAGTCCCTTGACATTTGTGATGGTCCATTCAACTGCCTCTTTGTATTTTTGAAGTACTCTGATCAGTTTTTCCTCTTTCAGACTGTCAAGCATGTTGGCTATGATCACAGGTAGGGTCTCACAGTCGCCCAGATATGCGTGTTTTAAAAACTCAGGTAGCTTTTCGATTTCTAGCTTTAGATCCTGCAAAAATGAAGGTAAAAGCTTAGATTCTGATCTAGTTAACTCAATAGGCACAGACTTTGAACTTGTAATATCATTAAGCCCGTGTAATGCATGGAACTTATCAAAAACATCATCAAAAAAATTAAACCGATTAGAAAATCTCTTCAGCCAATCAACAGATATGTCATGACAAATAGCATAATTCAACTCAACATCATTATTTGAACCAAAATCCTCATAAGTCAAATTCTCAATGACACCAACACTACAAATGCAAGACACATCATCAACATGCTTAGTGGAATCATAAACATTGAATTTCACTACTTCACCATCAAACTCTAAAGTCAGTGAACCATCATGCACATCAATTTTAGCTTTAGCTGTACTAAGGAAAGGTCTACCAAACAAGATACCAGAGGACTCGGATGAATAATTGTTTTCCATATCAATCACAAAAAAATCAGCAGGAAAAATCAGTTCATTAACTTGAACTAACACATCCTCTAAAACACCTTCAGGATAGATAATTGATCGATCCGCTAATTGAATAATAACTCCCGTACTAGCTAATGGACCAAGACCCAAAGAATTATAGACAGATAAAGGCATCACATTGATAGAAGAACCTAAATCACACATAGCCTTACCAATACCAACATGTCCAATCTTGCATGGGATGGAAAACATACCTTTGTCGTGACACTTAGGAGGTAATTTTCTTTGTAAAACTGCCGAAACATTTTCACTAACACTCACCTTCTCATTACCTGTCAACTTACGCTTGTTGGTGCACAATTCCTTAAGAAATTTTGCATAGTGTGGAACCTGTTTAATGGTCTCAAGGAGTGGAACGTTCACTTCAACTTTTTCAAAAGGAGCCAAGATGTTCTTATTTTCTTTCTTCTTCTTTCTCTGAACGAACCTTTCAGGGAATGGTGGTGGAACTACCAGTGGCTGAGGCTTCTGATAGACTTCAGTTGGACTGGAATTCTGTCTGTGATCTCTGGCAGGATCCTTCTCAGCCTTCCTCTCAGTTTCTGCATTAGTGCCCTGTTCCTGGTCATGTTTGGGATACCTGTCGACTGGAGGCTGTAATTCCTTCCCGTTTCGCAACACAATCGCACTCACATTGTGTGTTTGCGATGATAGTTTGCCTCGACTCTCCAATTTGCTCACCGACGATGCAATTTGTCCCATATGAGTCGCCAAAACCATTATAGTATCCTCCATCTTTTGAATTTTGTTCGTCGTGTCCTGTTGATATTTCTCGGTATTAGTAGCCAACAAACGAACAATTTCACTAAGAGGCGTACCTGAACCCTGAGGGTGTTGTGGTGGTGGTATCTGATGGAAGTTCTGATTGATCGGTTGGTTGTTTGCATAGATGTGGCTTGGGTAACTTCGCCATCCAAGGTTGTAGGTGTATGAATAAGGGTCAGACTTCATTTGTTGGTATCCAGTGGTATTCACATTCTGAGGTGCCTCTTCGTGTAGAGTTGGGCATGCATCAGTGAAGTGAGCGGGGCTAGTGCAAATGCCACAAACTCTTGCCGATGGAGTAGGACCTACATTCATTTTCTGCACCAAGGTTGTTAACAAAGACTCAATTTTATCAAGTGAATTAGTATTTACCTCATTCACCCTTCGGGGGGTGTCCTGCCGAGCTTCAAATTGTTGAGAATTTACAGCCATGGTCGATATGAGCTCTGTAGCTTCGGCTGGTGTCTTGCTAACAATTGCTCTGCCACTCGCGGCATCCATCATTCTACGTTCCATCGGAGTTAGTCCTTCATAGAAGTATTGAATGACCAATTGATCCGAAATTCCATGTTGAGGGCAACTTGCTAGTAACCTCTTGAACCTTTCCCAATATTCGTAGAGGCTCTCGGAATCCCTTTGCTTCATGCCACAAATTTCTCGCATAATGTTTGTAGCACGAGAAGCCGGAAAGTACCTCTCAAGGAATTGTCTTGACATGTCCGCCCAAGTTGTGACCGTACCCGAAGGTAAGTAATATAGCCACTCTTTAGCCGCATCTTGCAATGAGAAGGGAAAAGCCCTTAGCTTGATTTGATCCTCCGTCACATTATGTGGCTTCATGGATGTGCACACAAGGTGGAATTCCTTCAAATGCTTATTTGGATCTTCATTCTCCAACCCGCGAAAGGTTGGCAACAAATGGATGAGGCCTGACTTCAGTTCGAAGCCCTCTTGCAGTTCTGGAAAGGTAATACACAGTGGCTGTTGTGCTTCAGTAGGTCTGGCAAGGTCCCGAAGCGTTCTGTTCTGAGCCATATCCTGACTGTGATCACTGTCAGGCTTCTTGTCAGTAAGTTGTGCAACTGCAAACTCCTGCTCAGAATTAGTATCAGTTTTCAGCTTCAAACAATTCTGAACTTTCGCCAACTGCTGCTTGCTCACGAAGGTTCCTAAGCATAAGAAAAAGAAACAAAATTAGTTACCAATCCCCGGCAACAGCTCCAAAAATTGATGGGTGTCGAGGCCACCAATAATAAATCCCAAGTACCGAATACAATTAAATTTCAAATAGTGGTAAAAGGGGTCGATCCACGGGGGTTGGACGATATCGTGACTCTTAATATGCCAAGGAACGAAAACAATTAATTAAAATGGGGGATTTTTAAGATTTATGCTTAAACTAAAAATAAATTAAGTAAACAAACTACGGACTAGCTAAACTAAAATTGAGACTAAGAATTAACTAGGATAAATTCAGTATATATCAAGTAGCCGGGATTTTCCTACGCATGCATCAGACTATGATCACGGACAGGGTGATTAATTCCTCGTTAGGCTAGCTATAGTTACCAATTACCTTAGGCTCCCTCGTTTCTTCGTATTTTTAGAATAATCTAAAGAAACTCCTAAAGACTATTCCCTAACTAGCTAATAACCCTATCAGAAACTCCTTCAAAGATTCAATTAGCTAGTTGCTTTACGAGCTAAAGAAACACTAACCCTAACCGACTTAGTAGAAACTCCTACTTCGCCTAATTAGACCGTAATATTCCACAACACAAAATCAGCCGAACTTAACAACCTAGTGTTGATTGCCACTTCGTTAATTGCTTGGCTAGACTCCACCAAACGAATTAACTAGCTGTATGTGTATTGATAACTCAAGGATTCGTGCACTAACCAAAGAATAAACCAACACTCAATGACGTGAAATCGGAAATAAAATGGATAACTTTGATTAATCAACCCAAAGAAATTGTCTCACGACATCTAAATCATGCTTGGAAAATCCCAACTATAAACGAACTAGAAATTCATAACAAAATTCAAAGCATGAAAATAAAATAGTAATATAGTTTCAACAAAACAAAGGAAAGAAGAATAAACTAGTGTCATGCTCCCTCCAATCTCGGTTCTTCTCCTTTTATGTAGTGCTAAGACTTGAATTCTTCCCCCCATTCTTCCTCCACGATCTGCCATCATAAAAGCCATGTTCTCCACACGTTTTGTACAAGTTACTGCCCGAAAAACGGGTCAGGGTTCCTGACCGTGACCTCAGGCAAGCTTCTTCACTATCTCTCCACATTAAACGCCCACTAACTCTTCATCAAGCACCGTCATTACTCCAAGAACGTGCAGCCCCCTCCTTTAACGTACGTAACTCTTTGTTTGAGCTTTTGAATTCCAAATTTATGGCCTTCAATTGCATTTGTTCTCCAATTAATCCCAAAAGAAGGTGGATGACCTCTAATTTCATGCAAGTCGTAATTTCCTACAAAGAAACATTAAACCAATTAATAGACCACTATTAAACCAAATCATGGAATAAAATATCACAATTGTAGGCTCAGTAATTGGTAAAGAAATGGCTTATCAAATCCCCCCACACTTAGGCAATGCTTGCCCTCAAGCATAAACTAAGATCAAAGATAATAGAGAAATTTGACTCTATTCAATGAAAACACGAAATGGGCAATGTAAACTAGGAATGACAGCATAATTTTTGCCCTACACTACCAAACATTGAACCAAATGCAATGAGAGTCTCACATAAGAAAACTCAAAACTCGGTCATCATCTTAAGCACATGCATGATTTGCCAAAGTTGAATTTAAACCATTTAATCCTAGAAATCATATTCAACTTATTAGATGAAGGGTATGCACAGGGAAGTTTCAAATGAAATGGTAGTTGTGGGGAATTAGGATTATTCGTAATTAAATCATTAAGGAACTTTTGCTAGGATTTACTTGAATTGTCATTGGCCTTTTGACGCGAACGCAAACATTTGTGATGAATGCCATCCGGTTACTCAACCGATCACAACCTCAAGTGGCTTTGCCTTACTCATAATTACCCATTTTTATTGTGATAAATCACTTATTTAGTTGGGTAATCAGCGGAGTATTCAAAATTTGCCTCTCTCGTCGAGATCATTTGGAACCGTTTTACGCGAGCACAAACATTGGTGATGAATGTCACCCGGTTACTAAGCCCCATTTAATCATTTCCACG
Source organism: Lantana camara (assembly GCA_037501455.1). NCBI lineage: Eukaryota > Viridiplantae > Streptophyta > Magnoliopsida > Lamiales > Verbenaceae > Lantana > Lantana camara. The sequence goes on from CM074865.1 coordinate 78,362,287, forward strand.
GATATTTGGCGCTGCACGTAATAGATCATACCACGCAATTTCCAAGCTTAAATTAAATCCCTAGCTCCACCATAATTTCCCAATAAACAAGTGAAAATTCAAGTGCATACCAAATTCAACTTCTAAGCTTCATAAGTTTCTATTCAAGAATGGTGTCATTTTAATCACACAATTTAATGTTCTATCCTTTAAAAACCAGGCACGCTATTTCCAAAAATGTGAGAATATCACCAACACTTAGCCAATATTTAGCATACAAGACTCAACCATGCTTCATATCCTTTTAAAATTAATCCATCATTGCCTAAATCGTGATAATTCATCAAATAAGAATCAAATTAAGCCACATCGTATCTCCTAATCATGCATAAAAGGCAACACAACACTGAAATTACTATTCACAGCCATAAACATGCAATTATAGCAGCAAATTCGCATATTATCAGCCCATTATCAGCACTAAAATGCCCCGAAATCATGCAAAAATGCAAAAATTGTCTCATACAGCCCTAGGACATCCCCGGCTACTTGATATACACTTCCCCAGCAACGGCGCCAAAAATTGATGGGTGTCGAGGCCACCAATAATAAATCCCAAGTACCGAATACAATTAAATTGCAAATAGTGGTAAAAGGGGTCGATCCACGGGGGTTGGACGATATCGTGACTCTTAATATGCCAAGGAACGAAAACAATTAATTAAAATGGGGGATTTTTAAGATTTATGCTTAAACTAAAAATAAATTAAGTAAACAAACTACGGACTAGCTAAACTAAAATTGAGACTAAGAATTAACTAGGATAAATTCAGTATATATCAAGTAGCCGGGATTTTCCTACGCATGCATCAGACTATGATCACAGACAGGGTGATTAATTCCTCGTTAGGCTAGCTATAGTTACCAATTACCTTAGGCTCCCTCGTTTCTTCGTATTTTTAGAATAATCTAAAGAAACTCCTAAAGACTATTCCCTAACTAGCTAATAACCCTATCAGAAACTCCTTCAAAGATTCAATTAGCTAGTTGCTTTACGAGCTAAAGAAACACTAACCCTAACCGACTTAGTAGAAACTCCTACTTCGCCTAATTAGACCGTAATATTCCACAACACAAAATCAGCCGAACTTAACAACCTAGTGTTGATTGCCACTTCGTTAATTGCTCGGCTAGACTCCACCAAACGAATTAACTACCTGTATGTGTATTGATAATTCAAGGATTCGTGCACTAACCAAAGAATAAACCAACACTCAATGACGTGAAATCGGAAATAAAACGGATAACTTTGATTAATCAACCCAAAGAAATTGTCTCACGACATCTAAAGCATGCTTGGAAAATCCCAACTATAAACGAACTAGAAATTCATAACAAAATTCAAAGCATGAAAATAAAATAGTAATATAGTTTCAACAAAACAAAGGAAAGAAGAATAAACTAGTGTCATGCTCCCCCCAATCTCGGTTCTTCTCCTTTTATGTAGTGCTAAGACTTGAATTCTTCCCCCCATTCTTCCTCCACGATCTGCCATCATAAAAGCCATGTTCTCCACACGTTTTGTACAAGTTACTGCCCGAAAAACGGGTCAGGGTTCCTGACCGTGACCTCAGGCAAGCTTCTTCACTATCTCTCCACATTAAACGCCCACTAACTCTTCATCAAGCACCGTCATTACTCCAAGAACGTGCAGCCCCCTCCTTTAACGTACGTAACTCTTTGTTTGAGCTTTTGAATTCCAAATTTATGGCCTTCAATTGCATTTGTTCTCCAATTAATCCCAAAAGAAGGTGGATGACCTCTAATTTCATGCAAGTCGTAATTTCCTACAAAGAAACATTAAACCAATTAATAGACCACTATTAAACCAAATCATGGAATAAAATATCACAATTGTAGGCTCAGTAATTGGTAAAGAAATGGCTTATCATTTGCGATTAGAGATAAATATTTATTCCAGTAATTTAGAATTTCATCGTGATTGGAGAGAAAAGAGTTCATTTTGTTGTTTTATGAAAGTCGGGTTTTCATCATCGTTGAAGTAAGTATTTATCAAAAACTCTCTCTGGTTTTGTTAAATTAAATGATGGTTTTATAAATTCTATAATTTTGTTTTTGTTGAATATTTGTCTATGTGTGAACTGGTTGTTTTATTTGAAAGAAAAATATTTTTGTAGAAATTGATTAAGCTAAAAATAAAATATGTTGTGAAAAGCTTTTATGTGCATATATGTGGTCGGTTGTCTAATCCATTGAGTTATACAAGTTCGTCTCCAGAGTCACCTGTGTGCTTGTGGTCCAGGCTCATCTGTTTCGTCTCTTAAGAGGGTCATCTATACGTACCCTGCTACCAAGGATTCATCTGTTTCTGTACTCAATGGATATTATTGTTACATATAATGTTGTTATGGAAATTTATGTGATATGTGGCTATGGAATGCTCTGTATGATGCGATTTTTCTCAATTGTCACTATAAATGTTTCTGGTATTATGGTATTTTTTTGAAAATTATGTTTAATCGATAGAGAGTTTTTGTGAATTGCTTATTGTATATGTAGTTCACCATTTGCTAATTTTTTTTCCCAGATAATTAATCGTTTTTTGGAATTGAGAAAGATGGATAGATGGATTTTGTTTTATGTTTTGGATATTAGATGCTCTGTACTGAAACAAAATTGTTGTGTTTTTAAAGGATTTTATACTTTTGTCTTTGTATAAGATTAATTATTGTCAAGTTTTGTTTTTGAAGAAGGCTTCGTGTTGTCGGAATGCAACCGACAACACGGCCAACCACGTCTTAATTTTTGGGGCGTGACTAAATGGTAACAATAGGTTGTGATCCTTGGAGTAGAGGTATGTAAAGTTTTGGGACGAAACTTTTTATAAGGAGGGGAGAATGTGAAACCAAGACTTTTTTAATATATTTAATTTATTTATTTACTTAAGTACGTTCTTTCTTATTTAAATAATAGTAATATTACTAGATAATGATAGAAAGAATTATCTAGATAATGGGAATATTAGCAATCTCACGACGCATTTGAATTGAATAAACTTCTCAAATGATATTAGTAACTTTGATCGGTATTAATATTCCGAAATAGTAGGATGATCAATTCTCGGTTAAGAGTTCTTTATTTATTAGGAACTTAAAAACTCTATTTATTGGTAGCCATATTAGAGTTCTGTAAGTTTAGTTTTCTTTAGGTTTAAAAGTTTTCCACTCTGATTTTGCTATTAGAGAGAAATATTTATTCCACTAATTTATTAATTTCATCATGATTGGAGAAAAAAGAAGTTTATTTCGTAGTTTTATGAAAATCGGGTTTTCATCATTGTTGAAGTAAGTATTTATCAAAACATCTCTATGGTTTTGTTAAATTAAATGATGGTTTTATAAATTCTATAATGTTGTTTTTGTTGAATATTTGTCTCTTTGTGAACTGGTTGTTTGATTTGAAAGTAAAATATTTTTGTAGAAATGGATTAAGCTAAAAGAAATATGTTTTGAAAAGCTTTTATGTGCATATATGTGGTCGGTTGTCTAATCCATTGAGTTATATAAGTTCGTCTCCAGAGTCATCTGTGTGCTTGTGGTCAAGGCTCATCTGTTTCGTCCCTTAAGAGAGTCATTTGTACGTACCCTGCAACCAAGGGTTCATCTGTTTCTGTACTCATTGGATATTATTGTTACGGATAGTATTGTTACGAAAATTTATATGGTATGTGGCTATGGAATGCTCTATATGATGCGACTTTTCTCAATTGTCACTATAAAATGTTTATGACAAACAATGTATTATGGTATTTTTCTAAAAATTATGCTTGATCCGATAGAGAGTTTTTTTGAATTGCTTATTGAGTATTCAATTCACCCATTGCTATTTTTTTGTTTCCAGATAATTAATCGTTCTTTGGAGTTGAGGAAGATGGACAAGGGGATTTTATTTTAAGATTGAGATTTTACATGCTCTGTACTCAAACAAAAATTGTTGTGTTATTAAAGGATTTTATTCTTTTGTCTTTATATAATATTAATTATTGTCAAGTTTTATTTTTCACGAAGGCTTTGTTTTGTCGGAGTGCAACCGACAGGACGGTCGATCACGTCTTAATTTTTGGGGCCCGACAAAAATCAAACCTTGTAAGAAAAATAATAACCACAACAAAAAACTCTTTGCGCCTTAATATTAATTAAGAAATTCTTCTCTTCTCTCCCTCCTCTCTTTTTTCTCTTTGGTTTCTAAACTCTAATATATGCAATTCAATTTAAAAAAAGGTAGTTAATTGAAGTTTTGATCCGACGGTGGAAACTATTATCATTGCTCCACCGCCGAATTGACTCAAATTTATTTCTCCGTCAGCTTCTCAAATTTGTTCCGTCAAAATCTGCCCAGATGTGTTGCCACTATCTCGGATCTGTTGGCATAATCTTAGGGATTTATGCTTATCTTTAGGATATTATTAATTGTAAATAAATATTCTTTATATCTTTTCCTGTAACACCCCGACTTTTCGACCGTACAGGTACGCCGTATTGAGTGTGCTAAGTATGTATTTTAATTTATTTAATTATGTTATTTTATGATTAATATATTGATTATGTGGTTATTTGAATTATTTGAATTAATTGTTATACTTTGAATATGAATTTTAATACGTTTATGTTCGTTAAACTTGAAACTTGACCCGTATATGCTCGTATGTGATTCCGATTTTTATGTCAACTTGTTATGCATGAATTAAATGATTTATGAATGTACATATATGCTCGTTTCTCATTTTTAAGTTCGTTTGTTACGGTTTTTAAACTGTTTTATTTGTTAAGGGACTCAAGGGCCTAACACGTTTTAGCGCACCTTGGGTTCCGGAAGGCATAACTTGAATTCGGGAATTCGGATTCGAATTTTAGAAGAGGCGTTGGGCTTGAAACGAAAATTGGAAGCTAAGTAACCTAGACTTCTATTTTTCTAAGCCCATTTGAACCCCCGAAATTTGCCCGAATCGAGCCTCAAGCGGCAAACTGCCACCCTTGACTATTTTGAGCATAACTTATTCAGTCCTTGACCAAATTAACCCAAGTCTGAACCTAATTAACCCTAGTTCAGCCCTCTATCACTCCCTTAAACCATAATTTCGTCAACTTGAAGAAAAAAAGGGAGAAATAGCAACTGTAAACCTAGAGAGAAAGAAGAGGGAAATCTGCACTATTCACTTTGCCAAGTTTGAGCTCAATACACCTCCATCTCTTCTCCAACTTGAAAGGTGAGTCCATGAACTTATTCTCCAGATTCTTTTGTTTGTTTGGACCCATGATTTGCATATTTTCATCCATGTTTGGCCAAGATATGATCATATGAATGAATAGTTAGGTTAAATGAGATTTTGATGAATTCTTGTCATTTCTTGCTTTAGGTCTTGAATTGATGCATGATTCTTGATTATTTGAGCTCCTTAAGTTCATTCCTTGCCTCATAGTTCGTAGTATTTGATCCTAGCATGATCCACCATTGTTACATTCATGAAAAAAAAAACTTGAGTTAGATCCCTTAACTTCCTCCTTGTTGCATTCGGTTTTAACAGCTTCTTAGGCATGGAAATTGAGAGTTTTAGCATGTCATATGTATTGCATATCTGATGCATCCTTGCTTCCCTTGTTCCCCTGCATTTCAGCCTCGTTTTGATGTATTTTCAGGATTTTTTGCCCAAGGGCGCGGCCACGACGCTGCTTGTGTATTAGCTCCTGTAAGGGTGGTGCGGCCGCGCTATTTTCGGTCGCGGCCGTGACCACCATGCAGGGGGAGGATCTGGGGAGGTGGCGTGGCCACGAAGCTGCTCCAAATTTGTTGTTGTCCTTCCGAGCGTCGCGGCCATGACGCCTCTGTCTCGTTGGGTGCTTGATTTTCTTGCTTTGCTTCATGTTGCATGCTTCTGTTGTCTCATTTATGTGTCGTATGCTTTGTGAAATTCATGTTTTGCATGTTGTAGCTTCCATTATGAACTTAATATGTGGTTTATGAGCATATGTGCAACGTTATGTCACTTTATTCTTGTTTCCTTGTTCGTTGTTGTTTATCCTTGCCTCGTTGGTGATCTAAATGCCTTGTTAACTTGTTGTATAACATGATATGACCTTTGTTATGAGTTTATGACTTGAATTCGTGGAATGTATACGAAGTATGGCATGTTATGATTTGATAAGGCCTTATATGAACTAAGTGCAATCCCATTTCACTTCATATGCATCATATGCACTCATATACATTCACCGAGCGTCTAATTAGTGCATATTGAGTCTAAGTCGTCCCTTGTTGCTTGTTTTGTTCAAAGGTTCATCCCGAGAGTGACGAGATCGTCTTGTAGGCGTTCTTTGCTACCTTTTGTCTTTGTTGCTTCTCGAAGCTGAGGTTTTGTTCTTTTAGTTATTATGACCTACAACCCTACTTGCTTTTGAAACCCGCATGCGAATATGTATATTATATGACAGATATGTGTTCGATATGTATCTTGAGGCTTGTCCCGCTTATTAATGATATTGAAAAATGGTTTTTATACATATATACGCTATGTTACGATTTGTTTTGAAAGTCTTGAAGTGTGCGTGCGTGTCTTGCGTGAAAATGACCGTGAAAGATAGGTCCCCTGAACTTGATCTTGTAATTGTCTTGTTGGGCCCCCCGAAAATTATGGGTAAGCGACTCTAGGACGGCCAAGGGGTTGCCGGACAAACCGCCTGTGTATGATCCCCACTTCTAGGATGTATCGGAACCCACAAGGAGGTTGGTGGGGGATGGAGTCCGATAGGCGTGGGTGTTGCGAAACTCACATCCTGCTTGCTTACGTAGATGGTTAAGGATAGGATCCACCCTTTCATCATCGGAGTTGAGGTGGGATTATTTTGTTTCGAACTTGCTTGATTTGTACTTGTCTTGACATGGAGAAACTCGTACTCGCTGAGTTAGTATGTCTTGACTTACCTTGTCTTGAATCTATGAAACGGGAATAGATTTCCTAATTAATTAAAATTGGTTATCTTGGCCCTCGGCCTTTAACTCCTTTCATTATAAATATCTATTACCACGGGAAAAGATTTGGTGTGTAAAACCCATCCCCGGTTCATGGATTATTACAATCTTGATACATGCTTTACTCTATATGTATACGAGTATATGTGTTAGCCCCCTCACCAGTCTCTAGGACTGACCCTCGTTGTTTCTATCTTTCTTTCCCCTTGTTTCTTAAGTTGCAGGTGCAGGAGTGGTTCGTGCTAGACGGCGGTCTATCTTTGATTCCTTGCGGTCGTGTTGTTCAAGTCTCATACATTTCTTTTAATTTATTCTGTTTATTCGAGCATTTGAACCCTTGTATATGTATATGATTCTCTTTGGAAAGCTTGTATTATGATTTATTTGGCCAAGTGGCATGGTATGTATAAATTTTTAAGTGATACTAGTATATTAGGTACGTATGTTTGCTTATTTGGATCATGTTGCTTCCGCATGTGTGATTTAAAATTTTCTTGCACGCTCTGTACTAGGGTCTAGACCGCGCTAGCCTAGGGTTTGTTGTCTCCCGTTCGCCATGGCTTGATGTGTATGCGAAGTTCTTGTTTCGTTATACGTGTCGAGCTATGGTGCGGGGGATGTGGGGCCCATCGCTCGGGGTGCTACATTTCCTATCCCTTAAATTGCTCCAGTAGTTATGGTAAATACTTAGAGTTGTATTTTGTATCAATATATATACCTTGTAAATTCTTGGAGAAATAATACAAAAAATATTCAATCCTTTCATGGTATCACGAGTTTAGGGTTTCTTTTTTCCTATGATACAGATTGTTCCTTCTTCTTTAATGGCTAAAAACTCCACCTCCTTCCCCGATGTTAAACAAATATCTCAAGTCTTATCTCTGAAATTGGAAAGTGATAATTTCATTCTTTGGAAAACTCAAGTTTTTCCTATTCTAAGTTCTCATAATTTGCCCGGGTTCATTTACAGAAGTTTCCCAAGACCTACCAAACCCACTAAAGATGGTGATAAGTGGGATCGCTTGGATCAAATGGTTCTTGGATGGCTCTTGGTTTCTCTATCTGACAGCGTGCTATCACAAGTTGTGGATAAGACAACCGCACGTGACGCTTGGAAAATGCTGGAACTTATATATGGTTCCAGTTCACGTGCTCGCATTCAACAACTGAAGACGGAATTGCAAACTCTTTAGAAATGCTCTAAGACTATTCATGAGCATATACAAGCCGCCAAATCTCTATCTTTGGCGTTAGCAAGCGCTGGAAAAGACATTGAAGAAGATGAATTAATTTTCTGGACCCTTCGTGGCTTAGGATCTGAATATGATCCCATTGTTGCTGTCATTAATTCGCAGCCTGAAACTCCCACTTTTCCTGCCGTCTCTGGTATTTTGCTCGACTTTGAACTTTGGTTGGGTGCCTCTGTTACTCCTTCTTCAGCAGCGTTCACTGCTACATTGAATCGTTCCTCTTCTAGAATTCGGTCCAATCCATCCTATCGTCGCCAACCTAGTAGAGGTCGTGGATATAATCGTGCAAATAGGGGATGTGGTCGAATGTTATGCCCTAGAATGCCTTCTAGAAATTCCTCTAGAACTTCCTCTGGAACTTCCTCTGTAACGACAACATCTGAAAGATCTTCCGGTACTTCATCTGGTGTCATATGTTTCAGATGTGGTTACCCAAACCATAAAGCAAATACATGTTGGGCTCCAGACGATGCATTTTCCTCCTCTACCCATGCTATGAATGTTATGCATATCTCTACCATGTCGGATAACGACTAGTACCTTGATATCGGTGCAACTCATACCCACACACCACCTTCATCTGACGTGTCTGGTAAGATGCCTTATTCTGGTAATGATAAAATCATGGTTGGTAATGGATCTGGACTTTCTATTTCATACACTGGAACTTCCACACTGAATTTATCTGTTGGTACTTCTATTAATTGTGATGTACTTGTCGTACCATCAATTACAAAATGACTTTTATCTGTTGCTTAGTTAGCTAAAACTCATGATTGGTCATTCTTGTTTCCTTCTTCTGGTTATGTTATTAAGGACATGAAGAGCGATCGGTTGCTACACCAAAGTCCCCCTTAAGGGTGGTCTCTATTCACTTGGATCTTCCTCAAATAAACATTGTTTTGCAGCAAATAAATGTCCAATAGAATTATGGCATGCTCGCCTTGGACATCCCTCAAATCGCATCCTTCATCACTTGAGGACTGCACTCGAACTTCCATCTATTCCAGCATCTACAAACCCATGTGCCAGTTGTCAGCTTGGCAAAAGTCATCGGCTTTTGTTTTCAGTTAAAGAATTGAGATCTTGTACTCCTTTACATATCATATATTGTGATGTTTGGGGCCTGCTCCAAAAGTATCTTTGGATGGATTTCGTTTTTACCTTGTTTTGGTAGATGATTTTAGTCGATTTACTTGGTTCTATCCATTAAAAAGGAAATCCGATATGATATCAATTTTTCTAAAGTTTATTACAATGGTTGAAAATATTTTCTCTCGGTAAGTTAAATATATTCAAAGTGATGCAGGCAAAGAATTCATTTGACATACTTTAAAATCATACTTTCAAACTCGTTGAATTGTTCATCGGTTGTCATGTCCTAAAACACCGGAACAAAATGGTATTGCTGAATGTGAACATCGACATTTGTGGAAACTGGTCTTATATTATTGGCACATTGCAACTTAACTTCTCCATTTTGGACTCATGTTTTTGCCACTGCGATTTACCTTATAAACCGTCTGTCTGTAGCGTTACTTAAGTTTCATAACCCTTATGCATTACTTTATGGTAAAGAGCCATCTCGTACGCATTTATGAACATTTGGTGCTTTATATTATCCATGTTTAACACCTTTTGGCAGAACAAAACTTGATTTTAAAAGCAGTCGATGCATTTTCATTGGATACAATTCGTTCCACAAGGGGTACAAATGCTTTGATATCTCCACGGGCAAGACTCTCATTTCCCGATATGTGGTGTTTGATGAAAGTATGTTTCCATCACCAATTGAGTCTCTTGGACATCCCAAACCGTTCACTTTCCGACCCCTACCGAAATTCCAGTATGAAAGGTCCCACCGTTAGTTCCAGATTCTCAAGTTTCGGTATCTGATGAGCAACCACTAGTTCCAGGTTCTCAAGTTCCAGAATCAAATCAGCAACCACTGGTTCCAGATTGGCAAGTTTCGGCATCTAATCAGCAACCATTGATCTCAGATTCACAAGTTCTAGTTTCAAATCAACAGCCACTGGTTCCAGATTATCCTATTCCGAATGCCTCATATGATGTACCATCTACCGCTGCAGATAACAGTCTACCTACATCGCACAAGTTGATGGATTCCACTCTCTCTGAGACTTCTCCTCCATCTGATAAAGTTCCATCCTTGACCATCCCCAGATCTCACACTATGGTGACCCGTTCCATGGATGGTACCAGAAAACCCAAAGTCTGTCATGCATCCAAGTACCCGTTGCCACATAGTGCTTTTACTGTCATACATTCACTACCAACAAAACCTACTTGTTTTACTCAATCTAACAAGGATGAAAATTGGCAACAAGCAATGTTGAAGGAAATTAATGCTCTTGTTAAGAATCAAACTTGGTCTCTGGTACCAGCACATCCCTCTATGAATATCATTGGAAGTAAGTGGGTCTACAGAGTCAAGCAACGGTCTAATGGCAGTTTGGAATGGTATAAAGCTTGTCTCGTGGCTAAGGGTTATTCTCAGCAACCTGGTAGGGATTATGGTGATACTTTTAGTCCCGTTGTGAGGCCTTGTACTATTCGGGTGGTATTATCTTTTGTTGTTTTCAACAACTGGTCTATTCGTCAGTTGGATGTCAAAAATGCATTGTTGCATGGTGATTTGTCTGAAACTGTTTATATGCATCAACCTCAGGGCTTCGTTGATCAAACTAAACCAGATTTTGTGTGCAAGCTGCACAAATCACTTTACGGTTTAAAACAAGCACCTCGTGCCTGGTACCAGAAGTTCAGCATATTTGTTATAGTATGCGGTTTTATTCATTCTCCTCATGATTCATCCATGTTCATCAAACATATTGATTGTCATATTCTTATTCTCTTAATCTATGTTGATGACACTATTCTGACGGGGGATTCTGATTCTCTCATTAAGAAGTTTATTCTAGAACTTTCTCACAAGTTTGATATGAAGGATCTCGGGCCACTCCACTACTTTCTTGGCATGGAAGTTTCCGCTCGTCAAAAGGGTCTCCTTCTAACTCAAACCAAATATGATGTCCAACTTCTCAAGTTGTGTCGGTTTGATGGGGAAAAACCAATTTCAACTTCACATTCCGGAGTCCGGTTAAGTTCCAGTGAAGGTGATTTGCTCATAGATCCTACGGAGTTTCGTCAACTTGTATGAGCACTTCAATATCTCACCATGACACACCCGGATATTTGTTTTGCAGTCAATTCTGTCTGTCAGTTTATGAATGCTCCTCGTACCAACCATCTTCTTGCTGCCAAACGGATTCTTCGGTACATTAAGGGTACTCTAGAACTTGGTCTTTCCTTCACTCCTTGTTCCAGTTTTACCCTGACTTGTTTTTGTGATGTTGGTTGGGCCGGTTGCCCTGACACTCGTCGTTCCACCACAGGTTATGCTATCTATTTTAATTTGGGGCGAATCTCATCCCTTGGTATTCCCATAAGCAACCTACTGTCTCTAAGTCAAGTTCTGAAGCTGAATATCGTGTCTTGTTAAGTTTGAGTTCTGAACTTCTCTGGTTTTTGCAACTTCTCAAGTTCCTTAAAATAGAACTACCACGACCTTCTAACATCCATTGTGATAATCTTAGTACCATTTATATGGCTACTAATCCGGTGGTTCACAATAGGAGCAAACACATTGAGATTGATGTTCACTTTCTACGAGAAAAAGTGGCTGCTGGAACTTTCAAACTTCACTACATTGATACCAAAGATCAGATTGATGATATCCTAACAAAGCCTCTTTACCGTCCCCGTCATGAAGATCTTCATAAGTTTTGCGTCTTGAACCCGCATTAAGCTTGCCGGGCGCGGGGTGGGGGGGTGGGGATGTAATCTTAGGGATTTGTGCTTATCTTTAGGATATTATTAATTGTAAATAAATATTCTTTATATCTTTTCCTATCCCTTAAATTACTCCAGTAGTTATGGTAAATAGTTAGAGTTATATTTTGTATGAATATATATGCCTTGTAAATTCTTGGAGAACTAATACAAAAAATATTCGATCCTTTCAGGAGCTACTGCCATCTTCTCAGATCCACCGCTACTCTTCCAGATCTACCGTTATCCTCCCAAATCTAATGGAAATCCACTCGGCCAGTCTTTTATGGTACAAAGACTATCTGCGTCCACGGTTCTTGTAAGGTTATGCTTTTTTTTTTTTAGTCTTCCATATGGAAATTATATCTCTTCCGTATGGAAGTTTAGTACTTTCTTTAAATTCAATTTTATTTTTTTCCCTTTTTATGAAAGTTAAGTCTATTTACTATGAGGCTAAGTATGTAGCCCATTTGCTTTTGAAAATTACAATTTTGACTTGCTTTGTTCTAAATTTTGCGCATTGATTATACTACCTGATTTGATTATATAATATTCTTCTTGCTTTAAAAAAACATAACCACCACAAAGTGTATAAATCATAGACTACTAGGAGTCGTTAATTACGAAGACACCCTTTAATGGCTGTGTTCCCCTTCATAGGTAACAATGAGCATTTGGTTCTTCCAAACATCTTTCCACATGTTTTCTCACGGGACATATTTGTAAATTTTTTGGGTTGTGAATTTTCGATTACTAAAGTCATATTTTTTAGTTGTGTAACAAATGCAATATTTTTATTATTTAATTTATCATTTTTTTAAAAATATTTTCACTAATTATATAAGTATAAAATACTCTTTTTTCGTTATACCTATTTATTGAACTAGAATTGGAGTAGAACTATCCAAAATATTCGGCTTTGCTTATATATAATCAAGCCTTTGCTAGAATGGAAGTATTAATAAATAAACAACTCAAATCTTTTAGATGGTGAGAATTACGTAATGATCTGCCCCGGCCACTTCGATAAAATAAATCCGCATTGAAGCCATCAGAGTCAGAAATAAAGAAAACACAAAACCTTATTTTTAAATAAAATGAAATAAGACGGCAGGATTGGCCACGTTTGATAAGTTGTTCGTTTTAAATAACATAAAATAAGATGTCAAAACCTCATAAGAAACTATTTTAAAGTGAGATGCGGATTCCAACTTATTCTTTATATCTATATTATTATACTAGAGAGATAAATGTGGTGTTATGAACTTTTGATCTATTTATTTATTTTTTTCTTCATCGCTACAATGTATCAGTTAATTCTTTTTGTCTCATCTAACACCTCTTTTCTTTCACCTCAATTTAATTTTTTTTCTTAATAAACTTTTTAAAATTTATTTTATCTCTTTTCCTCATATTCTGTAGTTTATATTTTAATATTATTTTTATTAATATAATACTGTCACATTTATTTATATAATTTAATAGTTATAATAAAAATAATTATAGAATATTTTTTAATTTTAATAATAATTATTATTATTTGATTGCACACACATCAAAAGTTGTAGAAAATTACTAGTCTATCTATATTATTAAGCGCCAGAGTCAATTGTGGTGTCATGGACTCTTGATCTCTTTTCTTTATTTATTTTATTTTATAACTCCAACGTCTAACTTTTTTTTCTCTCTCTCATTACTTCTACTATTTTCTTTTTGTTCCTTTTTTATATAATTTTCATCTCTTTTTACTTTTGTTTTTAATTATTAATATAACACTATCTTATGCTATTTATTTATGGTAATTTAGTTATTATATTAAAAATAATTATAAAATATATATTAAGGAAAAAATTATTTTAATATATTTTAATATCAATAATTTTTTATTTGTACATGCATCGAATGTGCGAAAATGCTAGTACTATCTATTAAGAGAGAGTATCTTGGAATCTAAAATTAATATATTTTCTATTTATTTATTAATTGATTTATTCTGACTTTATCTCTTCCACTTTTTGTGAATTTCTCTTTTCTGTCTAATCACTTCTCTTCTTAACTTCTTTCTTTTTTTTTTTCTTTCTCATCAATTGCATTCTTTTTCTTTTTTTATTATAATTTTTATCACTTATCACTTATATTTTAAAATTTTATAATTATTAATATAACATTATCTTATACTACTTATTTATTTTTTATCATAAATTAGTGATTATGTTAAAAATAACTATAGAGTATATATTTAATGAAAACTTTTAAATTTTAATAAATTTATACAATAATTATTTTTTATTTGCACATGCATTGAATGTGCAAAGTTGCTAGTATTATATTAAGGGAGAGAGAGAGAGAGACAAATATGGTGTCATGAACTCTTGGTCTCTTTTTTCTTTTATTTATTTATTTTCCAATGATACAACATGTCAGTTAATTCCCACTTCAAAAACGTGCTAACTCATCCTTTCTCTCGCCTCAATTTATTTATTTTTATAAACCTTTCAATTTTTATTTTATCTTTGAAGGGTTCTGAATACGGGATGCAGAGTCCAATCACTTTAGAATTTGTTTAAGTGAGGAAACCACCGGAAGTTCGCCGGAGAAGATGGGGGTTCTACCTGCTAGGACAAACACACAAACAAAGTCAGAAGGCCAAGCTGGGGGAACTGGGGGTGATACCCAGTTTGGCTCTCCGACGCTCAAGTCAGATGAAGATCTGAAAGAGAAAGTATGTTAAGTATGAAGTTGCTGTAATGGAAGGTGCTTACAGTGGAGAAGATGACCTCGCTTATTTATAGTTGAAGGTCGGGGACCCTTTGGTCATTTGCACCGTGTGGTCCTGGCCGAATGTTGCCCTAACACATGGCATTGTGAGAGAAACCTAGGAGGAATATTCTCTGCGAAAGCTGGTGAAAGGTGGTGGTGGCAACAGTGGTAGGTGCACGGGCATGTACGGTGTGTCAGAGAGCCGTTTTGGGGGTTGGTAACGAGGGCCTAAGAGCACGCTCGTGACAACCAAAAGCCTTGGAGGCCGAGAAATCCGCTGGGGGATGAGGGTCAAGACATGTGTAATAAGTTGGAGTGGAAGTCTCCCTGAGGGAGTGTAGCGCTCGAAGAGGGCTTCCCCTAGATGAAGGAAACGCCAACCGTATAGCGTGAATGGTGCTCGTTATGGAGCAGCGATATTGGTCACGCGCATGGATAGCAGAGTTGACGCGTGTCTTTGAGGAACGCTGGCGCTTGTGGGGTCTGAGCGCTCGTGTATAACGGATGCAATCACAGGAAGACTGGTGTCATCATTTATGAGGTGCCACGTGTCAAAACGTGTGACGAGCGTATCCTGACCCCATCATTTTGTCCCCCAATTATGTAGTCCTTAGTGATAAGGACTGTAGAATTCAACTAGTACAATCCGCCGAGCGTAGCGCTCGTATGAAGCATGGCATGTTGAGCAATCATCCTTCTGATCACGCCATTAATGTGGTCTTTTCATCTGACCGCTTGTAACGTTCAAGCATTAAATGCAGTCCTTTCTTCTGACCACTTGGAGCGTCTAAGCATTAAATGCTGGTGCGCGTGGGACGCATGGGACTTGGGAAGTACGTGGCGGTTCAGTAAAGTGAACGGTTTCCTAGGCGGGAAATGATTGCGATTTTGAATATTTTGCCAGAAACGTACCAACTTCCATCCCTATAAATAAGGGATTCTGTATCCATTCCATCTTTTACGCGAACATACATCCAGAGCATCCTCTTGCAGAGAAATTCCTTGCAAACCAGTTCCAGAGCATTCCAACCTTTCCTTCAAGCCTTTTTTCAAAAAACTCAAGGTAAACTCCGGTGACACTTTCTAACTTTGCTAACCTTAGAATCTGATTTAGGATTTGGTAGTTCTTTAAGCCTTATTTCCCTAGAGATCCCCAATTTCTCCGAAAATCCCCCACTTTCCAAATCTCTATATTTTCCCAAAATCCACCATAGTCATGGCCGGAGATCATGTAGAGACATTCACCCGTGAAGTGGAAGATATGGCTACCCAGAGTTCGTCCCCGCCGGGTTCTCCTAGGGATGAGGAGTTGGACGCGGCCGTGATGGCCATAGATGAAAGGAACCCAGGTGGGGTTGAACACCTTTTTTAGGAGATGAACTTGGTAATGGAGGTGGACAGGTAGGGGGTGACTCTCCCGATAACAGAGAGCGCAACCCACCCCCATCGCCATACTGTGACGGTGGCCATTGCAGCCCCGGCCCCGGAACCTGAGGAAGTAGCAGAGCCCTCCGGGAGATCCAATGACAAGGGCAAGGGTAAGAAAACACAAAAGCCCAAAAAAACTAAGAAAACCAAGGGGCCCAACGAGGGTGAAGGCTCAGGCATGCAAGCGACTGAGCGCACCCCAGAAGAGACCCCCAGCACAATCACCTTAGGAGAAGTGAAAACAATGCTTGCGCCAATTTACTGGGACGAGCGCTTCACATGGAGGATTCCTGCCAATCACGAGCGTGCCAACCGTCAGCCGCCCGGTGAGATGGCGGTCTATATGGATGCGGTCAGCTCTGGGGACCTGAGATTCCCTATTCCAGCCTCGGTGGCCAGCATCCTAAACGACTTGAACCTCTGCCCCTCTCAAATAGTGCCCAACGGGCTGGCCCTGATCACAAGCTTCATAATCCTTATGAGGTGCGCTGGATTCGAGCCATTCATGCGAAACTTCAATGCCCTCCTCCAAGTGGTCAGCTCACCGCGCTCGTCACCCGAGGCAGGCTACTTCTACTATATCCAAGCGAAGGCTCACCTGAAGGTGATCAACTCCCCCTCAACCACGTACGGCCCAAACTGGAAGGAGAAATACATTTTCGTCAGGGCCCCAGAAGATGAAGATTTCGGGGTTGCCTGTGAATGGGTATCCCATGGGAAAGGATCCTTGGTAAAGAGTCGCTTGGAATCCGCCCTTTCCGAGGGACTGGGCCAAGAATTTGGCTGGGGCATTGGGGACGAGGGCCACTTAATCCAAGCCAAGGACTGGATTGATGATGCGGAGTTCCTCTGCGGTCTTACTAATGACCCGCATTATCTTGACAATCCTCCTGCTCGTGACTTGGAGAGAGATGGTTAGATTCTTAGGGCGCTAACTTCTAGCTAGGAATACTAATTGTATTTTTCCCTTTGCACTTGTATCTTGCACTTTGCAAAATTTATTTAAGGATTTCTAACCCTCGTTTCCGTCTTCCTTGCAAGAGTAGCAATTTTAGAGATTGCCAAAGGAATTAGACAAGCTGCTCGTTTTGTCAACACCAACAGGCGCCAAGGCCAGCAGGAGGAACCATAAAACTCCCGAGGCCGTGGAGCGGGCCGGGGTGACAGACGTGGCGACCACCGAGGTGCCAGCTCAAGCACCGCACCTGGCGCTCAAGTTCCACAGGGGCGAGGGGAAAACAGAGCAGCGAATACTGAAAACCGCTTGATGGTAAGGCCACTAGACGCTGCAGATACAAGGGTGGCCAACCCTAACGCTGCCAACGAGACGAGGCCCCCTCCGAGCGTGGTAATCAATGAGGCTCCGGAGGGCTCTAGTCAACCCTCCCGTAAAAGGAAAAGGATTCCTGATGCCTTTGCGATAACAGGCAAGGGCAAGCAAGTAGTGGAGGGCTCAAAAGGCGGCGATGGTGAAACTTCCTCCTCAGAAGAGGAGCGATTGTAGGATTTTGACCGTCGTGGGGACAGGACCTACAAGGGCTCCGCAGACGGGGGTGCGGTGCTACTGAGGCATGGGACCGTGTCCCACATAATCAGCCAAGATCTATACCAGAAGGCCCAGTTCTCCGCAGACCACAAGCACCTATACTCCGAGCCTGTGGAGAAGGTAACAAGTGATATGGTTCAAGCCATAATTTCCGTAAGTCTCCCTTCACTTGTAACTTCAGTTCCTTTCAAAGTAATGTCCTTAAACTTATTTGCTAACATTTTTGCCCTTTCGAACCTGTACAGCAAGTGCTCCCGAGGGCGAAAAACATCCAGATGCGCGCCACGGTCTATGCTGATCGAAAGGCTAAATATAAGAAGATGGCGCGCACGAACGATCCAGCCCAACTGCAGGAGGAACTGGACACAGAGAAGGCCCTGTACAGTTCCCTTAAGGAGGCGCATAACAAAATGGAGGCTGAGATGAAGAAGTTGCAAGAAGACTTCAAAAATGCTGAGAACTCTCGAAGGAGCTGGCGCCATCAATTTAGGCAGTTGGAGGAGAAGCACCAGAACTGAGGATCGCAATGCCTTAAGGGCAAGGGCTGAGCAGGCGGAAAAGAGATACCCAGATACCATGAGCCAACTCCCCCATCAAATTGAGCAATCTAATAAGGAGGCGCTCATCAAATTCTGCCACTCCATGGCCTTCAACTTTGCAGCTTCCTTGCACTGCTTGGATGAGGCTCAAAAGGTGTTCAATCTGGCGATCGAGCAGGGCATCTTCAAGGGCTTAACGGATCGGGCCATCCGCAGTGTGCAAGGCATGGGACTTGTTTTTAACGAGCACTGCGAAGAAGATGAGGAAAATCTTGACGACACTGAAGCCAACATTTCTGAGCCGAAATAAAATTTTTTGGTCTCCCTTATCCAGGATGAGTACGTGGCGGCTCATCCTCCAAAAGAAGCCGCCCAGGCCGCTCAGAATGGGGGGGGAATAATAATGATGAAGACCCTCCTATGAACGAGCCCCAAGCGCCTGCAGAGAACGCTCCCGCTCCAGCTGCTGAAAATGCCAATGCTCCTGCCATCAATGCCAATGAGCCTAATGCTCCTCAAGCGCCCGCAAACAATGAGCATGAGCCTCCAGCGGCCCAGCACCAAGAAAAAAACGCTCCCTCAGCGCAAGAGCCGGAAGGCCCAGTTCATGGTCCTGTGGCTCAAAACATTTTGGTGGTGTTGGATGAAGACGTCGCTCCAGCTGCTTAAAGTTCCTCCTCGCCGGCTTGAATTGCAATTCCTCTACCCTTATTTTAGTGTCTTTCTTTTCCTTGTAATAATGTTAGGGGCCTTTGAGCCCTTACTTTGTAATTTCTGGCGAAAGCCTTGATCAATAAAATTCCTTCTTTTCATGATACTGCACTCCCTTTTCCTTGGTTGTGAAGTTTTACTTTGTGCTTGTTGTAACGAAATCTTGTAGTATAAAGATTGTGTGTAACATGCTTAATAAAAACTAAATTACCCATATAGGCTTTTGACACTTGAAAGATTTTGTTAAATCTCGTAAACTTGAAAAATTTTACTAAGTCTTGAGTAATCATGAGGGTCTTATTGTGAGGCTGCCCCCATTCAAGACTTGTGTAAATTTTTGCGTTAATACTTAGGAAATTTTTGCTAAGTCCTGAGTGATCACGAGTATATGGATTACATGGAAATTTTTGAGTGGCCTGCCCAGAGGGAAAGTACATGGAGTGAAACTTCTCCCATGCCCCCTGGGCCGCCTGAACCTCACATTGGGCGTAAAGAGCCCTTAGCTGCTGAGGAGTTAGAGGGGGTAACTCCACCCCTTCAATCTCCCTGGGGATCACCACGGGGAGCTTGATCTGGCCGGCGAGGTAGGGCTGCACCGGCGGCATCATGACGGTGGGGGTCAGCGTATATCCCGGTGGAAGCATCATGTAGTTTGGTCCTCCTGGGCTTGCATGAGCATGAACCCATTGATTCGAGGGAGGCTGTGGAAGAACAGAGAGGGAGGCATCTCCAACTGCGCTAGTAACTGGTGGTGCCGGCGGCGCAAGTGGCGGAACAGAGGACTCTGCAAGGGGGGTCACACC
Source organism: Lantana camara (assembly GCA_037501455.1). Classification (NCBI taxonomy): domain Eukaryota; kingdom Viridiplantae; phylum Streptophyta; class Magnoliopsida; order Lamiales; family Verbenaceae; genus Lantana; species Lantana camara. The sequence continues at coordinate 78,382,202 of CM074865.1, forward strand.
TCCGGCAGGTGGTGCTCCACCAGCGGTGGTGATGGGTAGCGGAGCTCCACCAGCGGCGGTTGAGAGAACGACAATGTTGGCATCCTGGGAAGGGTTTTCTCCTCCTCCCACAACTCCTGACCTTGTAGTTACCATGGCTGAGAAAACTCTGGGTGTTTGCTTTTCAACTAGCAGTAAAGAAGAGATGGATTGAGAACTGGTTTCCTACAGACGGCGCCAAAAATGATGGTTTCTGAATACGGGATGCAGAGTCCAATCACTTTAGAATTTGTTTAAGTGAGGAAACCACCGGAAGTTCGCTGGAGAAGATGGGGGTTCTACCTGCTAGGACAAACACACAGACAAAGTCAGAAGGCCAAGCTGGGGGAACTGGGGGTGATACCCAGTTTGGCTATCCGACGCTCAAGTCAGATAAAGATCTGAAAGAGAAAGTATGCTAAGTATGAAGTTGTTGTAATGGAAGGTGCTTATAGTGGAGAAGATGACCTCACTTATTTATAGTTGAGGGTCAGGGACCCTTTGGTCATTTGCACCGTGTGGTCCTGTCCGAATGTTGCCCTAACACGTGGCATTACGAGAGAAACCTAGGAGGAATATTCTCTGCACAAGCTGGTGAAAGGTGGTGGTGGCAACAGTGGTAGGTGCGCGGGCATGTACGGTGTGTCAGAGAGCCGTTTTGGGGGTTGGTAACGAAAGGGCACGCTCGTGACAACCAAAACCCTTGGAGGCCAAGAAATCCGCTGGGGGATGAGGGCCAAGGCATGTGTAATAAGTTGGAGTGGAAGCCTCCTTGAGGGAGTGTAGCGCTCGAAGAGGGCTTCCCCTGGATGAAGGAAACACCAACCGTATAGCGTGAATGGCGCTCGTTATGGAGCAGCGATATTGGTCACGCGCACGGATAACAGAGTTGACGCGTGTATTTGAGGAACGCTGGCGCTTGTGGGGTCTGAGCGCTCGTGTATAACGGATGCAATCACAGGAAGACTGGTGTCATCATTTCTGAGGTGCCACGTGTCAAAACGTGTGACGAGCGTATTCTGACCTCATCAATCTTTTTCCCACATATTTTATTATCTATATTTTAATATTATTTTTATTATTATAATATTATCACATTTATTTAAATAATTCGATAGTTATATTGTTATAATTTAATGTTTGTTTGATAACCTTAATTTATTCAAGCATGCTCTAGACTCGTGGAAATTAAGAGGGTATTCAAAATCATGAAATTAATGATCCAAAAATAATGACGTGATGAAGTGCGTAACGGTATACTGTTGGAAAATTGAATGGTAAAACTAAAACCTTTGAATCTGATCTGGAAAACATGAATTACCTGATCTACCCCTCCGTCGACGCCTATATAACGAACCTGCTTGCAAGATCAAATACACACTTCACTCGGAAAAAACAAGAACAAAATAAAACTAGCAAATAATTTTTCTTAACCTAGTGATCAATGGCAGGATTAGTTGATCATATCCCAACCGGTGACCGGAAGCACGACAGAATCGAAATTGTGAAGGCTTTCGATGCAACGAAAGCCGGCGTGAAGGGTCTGCTCGATTCAGGTTTGCAGAAAGTTCCTGATATTTTTATCAGGCCGCCTGAGGAGCTTGAGAAAGAACGAACTTACAAAAAGGGCACGATGCAGATCCCCGTTGTCGATCTAAGAGGCATTTTCCAGGGGCCGGAAAGCCGAAAGCAGACTGTTGAACAATTGAGAAGTGCAGCAGAAACGTGGGGATTCTTCAAGGTGCTCAATCACGGGATTCCTCTGAATGTTCTTGATGGAATGATGGATGGTGTCATTAACTTCCATCACATGGATGCTGAGCAGAAAAAACAGTATTATTCACGTGATAACAAGAAAAGGGTGAATTATATGAGCAGTTACGACCTTCTTACATCGAAAACTGCGAGCTGGAGGGATACTTTAACCATTTCATTTCCAGACAAAATCTGTCCTGAGGAAATCCCACCAATTTGCAGGTTTTTTCTTCTTTTTTCCTCTTTTATATCACCGTCCCATTTCTTCAATTTTTACAGTTGAATTTAAGTGAAGAACTGGAGACTGTCTCAAAACCTTGAGATTAATAATTTGTTGTTTTGATGAAATGATAGGGATACGACTGCGGCATACTTGAAACACCTTAGGGTTCTCGGAAACACTCTTTTTTCACTACTCTCGGAGGCACTTGGACTCGAATCTGACCATCTATATAACATGGATTGCTCGAAAGGGAATCGTGTTAGCAGCCATTATTATCCAGCATGTCCTCAGCCTGAACTGGCTATTGGAGCCCAAAAGCACACGGATCCTGGATTCCTAACAATTCTCCTAACAAACGAAATCAGTGGTCTCCAGGTTATGTATCAGGACCAATGGGTTGATATTGAACCTACTCATGGCGGTTTAGTTGTCAACATCGGTGATCTTCTTCAGGTATTCAAATTTCTTCTCAGATTTATACATTTTTAAGTGATCTTTTTTATCCCTTATTATGATATTTAAGTTAAATTTGGCATAGTTGGTCTCGAACGGGATATTCAAAAGTAGTGTGCACAGAGTGGTGGCAAACATTAAGGGACCTCGAATATCTGTGGCTTGTTTCTTCGCGGGACCAATGGGGGAGGTGAAGTATTATGGCCCCATTAAAGAGCTGATATCAGAAGAAAATCCTCAACAATTTAAAGAGGTCCTCCTGTCTGATTATATCTACACCTTTCTGAACACTGGACTTGATCAGCGTATTGGGGTAGATCTGTACAGGATCGGATCAAGAGTACGATAATGGCATGCAGCAATAAATTTGCTTCCATTGTTGTGTTAAGCAGTCATTTGCTCTGTTGTTGTATTACTGGCTTTAATATCAAATCAATAAGTGTATGGTTGACTTTTAGAGCAATAATGAGTTTTGTAAAGCTTATTTACAAACTCTTCTAGTTTTAATTTAAAATAAAATCTTGCTTTTAAAAAATAATTTTATCAAAATAGTCATATGTGAGTATTACCAAAAGCTTAGTTTCATTGAATGATCATTTTGAAAGATAATACTCGCTTCTGAGAAAAGGTGAGGAAAATGCAAAATCGGTATACCAACTCACTCCATTTTGTATTTTTGGTACAAATTATTTTCTGGTGAAAACAAAAGACACTAACTCCGAAAGTTAGCAATTTCGTGCATTTTTGGCCGGAAATCATTTGACCCGCCGGAATTTATCACGTGTGCTCACACGTGGCATTTTTTATCCTACGTGGCAAATCAAACCATACACATCAGATATGCAATTCATCCTACATGGCAATTTTGGTATATCAACTCGTCATAATCCGTAATTTTGGTATAAAAATTTTTTCGGTGAAAAAACTAGTCCATAACTCTAAATGTTTACAATTTCATGCACTATTTGACCCGAATAGATATGATCCGCCAGAAAACCTGCCCGAAGCTCACAAAACCCGCTTCGTGGAAAATTCTCCAATAGACACGTGGAGGTCTGGTGGGTCATATCTATTCGGGTCAAATAGTGCATGGAATTGCGAACTTTTAGAGTTATGGATTAGTTTTAAACTAGTCCATAACTCTAAAGGTTTGCAATTTCATGCACTAATTGACCCGAATAGATATGATCCGCCAGAAAACCTGCTGAAACTCACAAAACCCGCTTCGTGGAAAATTCTCCAACGGACATGTGGAGGTCCGGTGGGTCATATCTATTCGGGTCAAATAGTGCATGAAATTGCAAACCTTTAGATTTGTGGACTAGTTTTTTCACCGAAAATTTTTTTGTACCAAAATTGCAAATTGGGGTGAATTAGTATACCAAAAATACAATTTCCTCGAATTGCATATCTGATGTGTAAGGTTTGGTTTGTCACGTAGGATAAAACATGCCATGTGTGAGCACATGTGGCAAATTCAGGCGACTCAAATGATTTCCGGCCAAAGAATGAACGAAATTGCCACATTTCTGAATTAATGTCTCTTTTTTTCGCCGGAAAAAAAAAAAAAAAATTGTACTAAAAATGCGAAATGGGGTGAGTTGGTATACAGATTTTGCATTTTGCTCGAGAAAAGGTACTTAATATATATAAGTGAAAATATGTAGACTTAGCATCTGGACTCCAGATGCTAAGTCTACATATTTTCACTTATATATATTAACTAGGGATGTATACGAACCGAGCCGGTTCGCGAGCTGACCGAACCGAGCTGGTTAAAGTTCGAATTTGAATTCGAAAAGTTCGAGCCGAGGTCGAACCGAGCCAAGGTTCGAACCGAACTCGAACTCGAACCCGAACCTTTTTATTTTTTGTCGTGGCTCGATAGCCGACCTATTATATTTAAAAAAGATTATATATATATATATATATATATATATATATATATATATTATAATATTTTATTTTTTATTTTTTTATAAATATTATATCTTGGGTTCGAATTTTAGACCGAACCGAACTCGAACCATTGGACGAACCGAACTTCGAATCAGAAAAATATAGTTCGTCGAACTTGAACACGAGCCTGAACTAAACAAAATAAGTTCGAACCGAACCTCGAACCAGAAAAAAACAGCAAAGTTCGGTTCGATTCGGTTCGTATACATCCCTAATCTGGACGTTAGTGATTAATGACAGCCTGCCCTTCGCTATTTCAGGGAAAAAGTCAAATTTTGTTTAACAATATGACATTTCTCAGGTAATTTTAGTTTGGATTTCATTAGAGAATATGATCAATTAAATAATAAATGTGATATATTTATTCACATTATTGGTATGTTCGATCAAATTAAATTTGAGCACATCTTTGATCATGACAATTTCATTTTTTTTTTGCAATGACGTATATTTATATTTTTTTTAATTGGAGCTGTATTCGGCCTATAGATCATATGCTTTCGTATGTACAGAAGGTGACTGGATTTCTCTGAAAAGAAAATTAGTTTAGCAACGAAATGCAACCAGCGTGTTTAATATAATATTTGAAAGTCAGATCTTACAGCTTGCTAAGAGTTCGAAAAATTAATCAACTGACATATGATTGTTGTTGATATATGATAACTGTGTTAACCGTATTCAGAGAGAGAGAAAGAGAGAGTATATGATAGTCAGGACATTTATTATACAGAAGTTCAAAAGGGGATTTATGATGTAAAAGAGGAGTAGGCAATCTGTTTATTAGATACACAGCATGCACAACAGCAAAACACCATAAGTTTAAAGGTAAATTGCTTTGAAAAAGCAAAGCCCTTGCCACATTTAATATATGCTGGTGTTTTCTTTCCACAATACCATTCTGTTGAGGGGTCTCAACACAGGAGGTCTGATGAGAAATACCTTTCATGGCATAAAATTGTGACATAGCAAACTCAGGTCCATTATCAGACCTGATGATTTTGCTTTTAACATTGAATTGATTTTCCATTAAGGTTATAAAGTTCTGAAGTTGAGTTCTTATCTCAGACTTTTGTTTAACTAATGTGACCCAAGTAAATCTAGAAAAATCATCCACCACAGAAAGAAAATATTTGTGGCCAAGAACAGAAGCTGTGGAGTATGGTCCCCATATATCTACATGTAAGAGTTCAAAAATACATGAAGAAGCAGTAGTACTGGAATGAAATGGAAGTTTCTTTTGCTTAGACAAATGGCAAATATCACAGGATTGACAAGAAAATTTACATTTTATTGATGAATCAAGTTTATGAATTACATCCGAAGTTGGGGCAGACACATGGCCCAATCTAAAATGCCAAAGATTATCAAAAGTAACTGTCTGAACTGAACAGATTGTATTGAAAGAATTAGAATGCAACATAGGAGTAAGCAGAACATATAAACCATGCTGGAGCTTAGCTGAACCAATCATCCTCAAGGTCCTTGGTTCTTGAATCAAACAACCATCACTGTTAAAGAGTACTTCATAATGAAGAGCAGTAATGAGCTTGGAGACTGATAACAGATTAAATGTGAACTCAGGAATATACAAAACATCTGATAAAACCAAATCAGATGAAAGCTTAACAGTACCAGACTGATGAACATTAACATGACTACCATTGGGAAGCTTAACTGAGACAGAAGGAATCTGATGAATGTGATCAAAAGAATGGAGGGAACAACAGATATGGTCTGTTGCCCCAGTGTCAAGTATCCATTTATTAGTAAAACTGGAACAAGACAGTGAATATGATGTACCTGAAGAAGAAGCCAAATGCTCATTGGGAATGACAGAGATTTGGTTCACTTGATGAGAGGAAAGAAGATCCTGGGAATTATTGAGCATGGACAACAACCTTTGATACTGATCTTGAGTGAGTGAGACATTATGAGCTGTCTCAGATCCAAAGTCATTGCCATCTGAAGCCTGGGATGTGGAATCAGGCAGTGCAGAATCAGGATATTCTTGAGTATACAAAGCGGCAGCCACAGGATTATTGAACCTGAAGTTTGGGGGAAAACCATGCTTCCTATAGCAAGTTTTCTCAGTATGATTAGGCCTGCCACAGTGCCTACACTTTTGACCATTAGAATCAGAAGAGGGCTTTGAGTTCTGAAACCCCCTTCCATAACCAGATTTAGAAGAACCTGAAGACTGATTAGAATTGAACTTTTGGAAGGAAGGTTTAAAAGCATTGACCGCAAAGGATCTGTGATCAGAACTGATAGCAAACTGGCGTTCTTGTTGCAAGACCATAGAAAACACCTTAGTAATGGGAGGAAGGGGATCTAACAACATGATTTGAGACCTAACTCCTGAAAATTTCTCATGAAGACCATTAAGAAACCTAATCACATAGTCACTCTGTTGATATCCCTTAAAGGTTTCAATTACACCGCAAGAACAGGGAGTAACACAAGTGCAAGAAGGTAATGGCCTAAAATTATAGTACTCATCCCACAATATCTTCAGTTTAGTAAAATAGTCAGAAACCGACGTATCACCCTGACTTACAGAAAAGATTTCCTCCTGGAGTTCTGCGATGCGAAAAGCATCACCATGAGAGAAACGCTCGCGGAGGTCTATCCAGACATCACTGGCCTTGTCAAGCCAAAGAATTGAGCGATGAATTGACGGAGACACAACATGAGAGATCCAAGAAAGCACCATGGTGTTGCATCGTTCCCAAACCGGAAGCAGAGGATCCAACGGCGACGGCATAGGTAAAGATCCAGAGACAAAAGCGTATTTGTTCTTCGATAGAAGCGCCATCTTCATGCCCCGGGCCCAGGTATGATAGTTTGAACCGTCCAAAGATGGAGACACCAATTGCAGCGCTAGATGACCCACGAGCGTCAACTATACGAGCATTAGAAAGTAAGCGCCCTCGTAGGGGCCTCCCTGGGAAGGGTGGCCCTGAGGACCGTGACGTGAGCGTCATGCTCGACAGCCTGAACCCCCTGCTTGAATAGCTGAGGAGGTTCTAGGGCCTGCATTAGTCAACAAGTGAATGGGCTGGGTTAGCCCGCGAGCCCATTAATGCGAGCGTCCAAGCTCTAAGTTGGCAGATGGCGACACGTGGACGGCTCTGATACGAGCGTGATTTTATGTGTCATCATTTTGCCCCCCAAATTCTGTAGTATCGCTTGAGCGTACTGCAGAATTTAAGAGAAGCAATCCTTGAATTTTTGAATATTTGAGGGTCAAGCTTCTGAAAGAGAAGTGACCGCTTGTCTTCTGTAGCGGACATATTCTGACACTCCCATAGATGAAATCATGTCCGCATTAAATGCTGAGTGGGAATGTGGGGGTGTGTACTCCGGGAGACGTGAGACGGTTACCAAAAGTGGTGGGCTTCCCTAGGCGGGAAATGATTGCAATTTGAAATCTCTAACCCTAATTAATGCCAGCTTTTGCCCCTATAAATAGAGATTTGTAAAGCCCTGGTGCCCCTTTCACACATTCATTCTTCCTCAAGCATACAAGCAGCGAGAAACTTTTGCAAATTTCTGCAAATTCCAGCGAGTTTTTCCTTCAATCTAGGTAAATCCTCATAACTTCTGATTTCCTGTATTAACTTTAGATTTAGGTTGGGTGAGTGATATTTCTTAAGTGAGGAACCCCTTTTCTGTCATTGAATTCGCTCCGGAATTCTTCTTTCCCACTGAACTTCTTGTGAAAAGCTTCATCTTCAAGAAGCAAAGATCAGATATGGCGGAGAATCACGCAGATGCTTGTGTGAGGGAAATAGACGAGATGTCTGTTGGGAGTTCCTCCCCTTATGGTGATGTTCCTGTGGCCGTTCCCCTAGCGAGGGTCTCCCCAAGTGATGCAATCCCCATGGCCATTCCAGTAGCAAGGGCTTCGATAGAGGCTAGAGATGAGGAGCTTGATGCCGCCGTTCAAGGGATGAACGAGCGTGATCCGGAGGGGGTAAATGATCACTTTGAAGGGATGAACAATGTGATGGAGATGCAAAGACAGGGGGAGAGGGTGTTTCCCGTGTTGAGAAGCGTTATAAGGCCCCAAGACCATCGGATTACAGTGGCGATAGCGGCTCCCGAGGGTGATGCAGGGCCATCCGGGTGTCAAGTTGATGATGAGCCCCCCCGCAAATGACAGAGAAAGGGGAAGGAGCCTATGACATGAGTGAGGTAGAACAACCCTCATCAAACAAATCGATCGCCAGACGAAATTGAGAGCATCCTGATGCTCGGAGATTTGGCGGACCTGAAGGCCAAGGTTTATTGGGATGAAGTGGTGTTCCCAATTCGCCTTCCGGTGGAGGGAGAGAGAGCTAACCAATCGCCCCCGGGGATGATGACCATCTACCTAGATACGGTCTTGGCTGGGGGTCTAAGATTTCCAATCCCGCCTGCCGTTACCACCATCTGAAATTACCTTACGCTCAGCCCTTCCCAAATCCTTCCGAACGACATAGCACTAATAAACACTTTTGTGATGTTGATGAAGGCCACATGCCACGAGCCTTCCGTAGACAATTTCAACTGCTTGATCCAGGTGGCCCACTTGCCCCGCTCGTCCCCCACAGATGGGTTTTACTACTCCCAGGCCAAGTCTGGCCTTAAAATGATAGACTCACCCTCCTCCTCTTACGGCGAGCATTGGAAGGAAAAGTACTTCTTCGTGGGAGCGCAAGGGGGAATCTTCAGGGCCAATAGTGGGTGGATAGTACATAGAGAGGGGCCATTGGTTAGGAACAGGTCCAAGAACAAACCTTTCGAGAATTGGGCAAAGAGCCTGGCCCTCGTAATGAGGAATGAGAAAAAATGGATCAAGGCCGAGGAGTTGATGAAGAATGAAGAAGTCCTATTCCGTTGTGGCCTTTCAAATCCTCCTAGCATGGTAGCCAACCCTCCTGCTCACACCATGGCCCTCGACGGTTAGATCCTAGGAACTAACTTCTCTAACACTTAGGATAGCATCACTAACTCTGTTTAGCTTGTAATGTTTTTATAGTTACTCTCTAAATAGCAACCTTTTGACGCTTGTGTTTTTTGTTTTGCAGACGTTCAGATACTAACAGCTGGGATGGATATCGAGAGAGTTGCCGAAATGATTCGCGCTCAAAGGGCGGGCACTAACCCCGCAACAACAACAACAACATCAGGCCCAACCCTCGAACGCTCCGAGGGGAAGGGGATCTCGCCGAGGGTCTGGGCGAGGCGACGGTAGTCGTGGCCCTCTCAGGGGTGACGGCGATGAGGCTCCAATCGTCGGCCCCATCGAGGATTTAACCATAGATGGCGCTAGAGGGGCCACTCCTCATCCGGCCGCTCCTGAAGGGCCAATTGTACTGAGCTCCAGTAACTCCCTCAACCGCTCGGGAGAACTCGCCCGCTTCCATGATACTATAAGGGCCGACCGTCAGGGGAAGAGGAAGAGGTTACCAGACTCCATCCCCATATCCGGAAAAGGGAAGGAGGTGGTTGTGGGCCACCGTGGCGAAGGCAGTGATACTTCATCGTCTGAGAATGAAGACTTTTGGAAGATAGGATACCGGGGGGACGCTCGGTATAAGCGTCAAAGGGCGGACGGCCCTGTCCTTTTGAAGAAGAGTGCGGCCACCACTAACTTAGTTTCAGATATCGTCGGGAAACTTCAGTTCTCTGGCGGTCACGATATGCTGAACAAGCACGATACCGCTCGGGTTGCAGATGATGCTTGCCATGCACTCCTGACGGTAAGTCATCAGTTCCCTTTGTAAAGTTCCAACCCTTTCTATTCTACCTCTGATAGTGACCCTCGCTTCTGACTTTTCAAGAAGTAATCCCGAGGTTGAAGAACTTACAGGGTCGAGCGTAGGCCTATTCTGAACACAAGGCCAAATACAAGAAGTTGTTGCGCATCTCTGACCTCGGCCAATTGCAAGAGGATTATAATTCTGTTTACGCTCAATTGACCGCCGCCAACCTTGAGAAGGATAAGTTGAAGGATGACTTGAAGCGGTCGGATGATGCGTATTTGGCCCTCGACGATCGCCATAAGAAACTCAAGGACGAGCGCGGTCAGTTGAGGGTCGCCAATAGGGAGCTTGGCGAGCAGTTGGCCGAGAGTGAGGTAACCAAGAAGACTCTCGTTGAGTTGCAGGAGAAAGTGGCTCGCTTAGAGACGAAGGTAGCATGGGAAGTTGTGATTAAATTTGTGCGCTCGAAGGCTTTTGTCTTCGCAGCCAACCTTCACTGCTTCGACAACACCCGGCGGTTCTTCTGGAAAGCTGTTGGGCAGATGGTGAAGCTGGGATTGGCTACTGAGAGCGCTCGAACTGATGAGCGCCTGCGCATGGATCTGGACAAAAACTGTGAGCCTATTGTTCGCGATAGGGATCCCTCGGAAAGCCTGGCGGAACTGGAGTATCAGGAGCTTGTGACGATGCTCCAGGGGGAGTTCATGGCTGCAAATCCCATAGATCCTGAGCCCCTTCGGATAAAGGACGATGGTATCACCATGGAAGCTCAAGACGGCGAGGATCCAGGTGATGCACAAACTTCCGATGCTAACGTGCTGGCCCCTGTTCCTCTTTCAACTGCTCCTCCGGAACCCGAGAGCCAAACCTAGTGATGCCTTCCAGCTGCTACTTTAAGATTCTGCTTGTTTAATTTCCATTCCCGTTTATGAACATTTTACTTTTGTATCTGATCTCCATACTCTCCGCAGTGTATTTGAACTTTTCCCTTTTTTGCTTGAATACTTCTGTCAATGAGGTTTGATTCCCTTCGTTTTTGATCGCTAAGCACTGTTGTCGCTTTGTGTTTTATGCTTGTATGCATGTTTTCATTGATGCTTGAATATCTGCGATGGGAGTGTATGCGCACGAGGGCGTTTCTTTTGAGGGTACCCTGGCGCATATCATCATGTATTCTAAGTTTAGGATTTGAAAATGTTTGAGAGATGAATGTATGGGCACGAGGGTGTTCTTTACGAGGGTACCCAGGCCATATTCATAGTGAGGCTCGAATTTGAACTTAGAAACCCGCGGAGGAGTTACCTAAGTATTAGCCTTGATGCATACTTCTAATTTGAATGCTCAAGTAGTTCGAGCGAACTTAGAAATCAACTGTAGGATTTGCTGAGTATGGGATTAAAACGAGCGTAGCTGTTACGTTAGCTTCGTACTTAAGCGTCCGTGCGAGGATTAGCTCAGAGTTTTCTTTTTATGAGCGTACTCTTACCTAAGAAGATGAGGGTCATTGGGGGTTTACGAGCACGAATTGGAGTTAATAATATCCAGTTGGCGTAAATTAAGCATTTAGCATTCCATCTTTTCGACACGCTCATTCTCAGGATTTGCCCGCTTTTGAGCGTTGAGATATTCAGTGTGGAGTGTTCTTAACACACAGATAGCGTTGATTTGAAATTAATGGTTTGTTCACTAAGCCGTTCGACGTGGAGGATGCTTAACACGGAGTAGGCTTTTAGCGCAATCGAGTACACAAACCGTTAATCAAAGAAAAACCAAATAATTGACATAATAGTTGGTAAAATACCTACTTTCGCGTTTGTAATTAATAATAACTGTTATACTTTCTGTCAAAAGAAAGTACAAGATGCCATGAGTGGGCTATTACAAAGACTGACATTTACACGTAGAACCGTCTAAGGTTACATGCATTCCACGGTCTAGGGAGGCGCTCTCCTTGCAGAGTCTCTAGCAGGTAGGTATTGTTCGCGCGTACCTGAATGACTTTGAAGGGACCTTCCCAATTGGGGTCCAACTTACCCACATGTTTGGATACTTCAAATTTTTTTAGGACCAAGTCCCCCAGCTGGAAAGTCCTCTCTTTGACACGTTTGTTATACTGGTGGGCTACGGTCGCCTTGTATTTGTGGATGCGAGCCCAAGCAGTGTTCCTTCTTTCGTCTAGCAAATCTAATTCGAACGTCCGATTGGCTTCGTTGATTGCAGGCTCGAAATACGTAACGCATGCGGATTCTTGAGCAATCTCTGCAGGTATCATAGCCTTGGAACCATACACGAAGAAATAAGGGGTCTCCCCTGTTGCCGCTCGAGGGGTTGTACGGTACGCCCAGAGGGCTCCTTGAAGTTCTTCTGCCCAATCCCCCTTCTTACTTTCGAGCATTATCTTCAAATGCTGGAGTATGGTTCGGTTAGTCACTTCAGCTTGACCGTTGGCCTGAGGATGGCCCACAGAAGTGAAGCGTTGTTCAATCCCGAGTTCGTAGCACCAATCTCGTGTGTCAGCGGCAATGAATTGGGAACCGTTGTCTGAGATGAGCACCCTCGGGATGCCATACCTACAGATGATGTTCTTCCAGATGAAGTCCGTCACAACTTTGAACGTTATCTTTGCGACCGCTTCAGCTTTGGCCCACTTGGTGAAATAATCTACGGCAAGGATTACGAATTTCTTTTGCCCGACTGCCATTGGAAGGGGTCCTACTATATCAATGCCCCACTGGTCGAAGGGCCATGAAACATCAATAGGGATCATTTGGGCAGCCGGAAGTTGAGGGGTGTTGGAATGAAACTGGCATTTAGGACATCTCTTGGAGTAGTTGATGGTATCGTGCAATAGCGAGGGCCAGTACAACCTACTCCTTAATACTTTCTTAGCCAGAACTCGACCGCCAGAGTGATTCCCACAACTTCCGCTGTGTACATGCTCCAGTACTTCCTTGGCTTGCGAGGGCCTCAGGCACCTTAATGGTGGACGTTGGAAAGATCGCTTAAATAGCCGCCCGTTGCTGTTAAGGGAGAAGCGAGGGGCCTTACTCCTAACCTTCCGTGTTTCCACTTTATCCCTCGGGCAGGTTCCATCCCTCAGAAACCTAACGATATCATCGAGCCAACAAGATTCGGAGGGATCAATCATGTTCACCACATCCGTGGGTCACGTCTCGCAAATCAGCGGCTTCTCCGTTCTAAGGAATTTGACAGAACGCTCGCAAGAATCCTCCAGAGCGGATGTAAACTTTGAAAGAGCGTCCATATGCTCGTTTTCTGTTCTTAGGATCTACAATAGATGGAATTCTTTGAATTTGGAGATCACTTCCTTACCACTCGCCAAGTACTGCACCCTAGTGGCTTCTCGAGCCTCATAAGTGCCATCAATTTGACTTACGATCAGCAGGGAGTCAACATATGCAGTGACCCGAACGACACCATTCTGGAGGGCTACCCTAAGCCCTTGGATTAGAGCCTCATATTCTGCCTCGTTGTTGGTCACCTGAAACGCTAGTTTGATAGCGTAATCAACTTCAACACCATGAGGATCTCTGAGGGTCACTCTGGCTCCCCCCCCCCCCCTTATGAGGTCGAGGAGCCATCTGTGTGCAGAAGCCATAGTCCCTCTGCCAACGAGGGCATAGCGTCCAAATTGAAGCGCTCCACCAATAGGTCTGCCACTACCTGAGCCTGTATCGCGGTGCGAGGCTCTAAAGCGATGTCGAATTGACTGAGTTCAATTGACCATTTAGTTAATCTCCCTGAGACGTCCGGCTTTGCGAGCACCTGTTTAAGGGGTTGGTCTGTGAGCACTGTGATAGAATGAGCTTGGAAATAAGGCCTTAGCCTTCGTGAGGCATTAACGAGCGCAAAGGCAAACTTCTCTATCTCCATATATCTTTTCTCCGCCCCTTGCAAAGTTTTGCTTAAATAAAATAGGGACATATGGTTACGCTCGCGTACCGCCACGAGGACAGCGCTAGTAGCTTCTGAGGAAACTGAAAGGTAAATGAACAGGTTTTCCCCTGGGTTAGGCTTGGTTAATAGTGGCGCGCTCGCGAGGTATTTCTTCATGTCCTGCAAAGCTTTCTCACATTCCTCGCTCCAGGCGAAGTTCCGAGCGTTGCGTAAAATTTTGAAGAAAGGTAAGTTCCTATCCGCCGAGCGGGAGATGAACCTGTTTAATGAAATGATCTTTCCCACCAGCACTTGGACCTCCCTTACATTCTAAGGGGAGGGAATACCTAGGGTTGCTTTAATCTTTTCTAGATTAGCCTCTATGCCTCGCTGACTAACCATGTATCCCAAGAATTTGCCACCCCGAACGCTAAATGTGTACTTGGAAGGGTTTAATTTCATTCTGTAATGACGCAGGATGTTGAAAGGTCACTTGAGATCCTCTAAATGGGAATATTGGCCCTCGCTCTTGACGATCATGTCATCTACATATACTTCCATAGACTTTCCGATTTCGTGCTCGAACATCTTGTTGATGAGGCGTTGGTACGTCGCTCCTGCGTTTTTGAGTCCGAAGGGCATAACTTTGAAGCAGTAAACGCCTACATAGACCACAAAGGAAGTTTTGGGGCGATCCTCGTGAGCCATGAAGATCTGATAGTACCCCTGGAAGGCATCCATCATACTCATAAGCTCATATCCAGCGGCCGAATCCACCAGCTGGTCGATCCTCGGGAGAGGGTATGGATCCTTTGGGCAGGCCTTGTTAAGGTCTGTGAAGTCATTGCACATGCGCCATTTATTAGCACTCTTGGGCATGAGAACAACGTTACAGAGCCATTCCGGGTATAAGATCTCCTCAATGTACTGAGCGTCAAGGAGTTTATTAACTTCGTCTTCGATGACTTGCCTCCTGAAACCATGGACGTCCCTCTTCTTTTGCTTAATGGGCTTAAAGGCTGGATCCATGTTGAGCCTGTGAACTATGACACTCGGATCTATTCCCGTGACATCGGAGGCCTTCCAAGCGAATACGTCGAGGTTCTCCCGGAGAAAATCGATCATCATGATCTGGGAGGGACCGTCGAGGTTTGAACCAATCTGGGTGGTTTTGTCTGGGTTCCCGGGTTCCAATTCAATGGTCAAGAACTTCTCGACGGGCTCCATGCGAACTTCAGGCCACAGGGCCTCGAGCGCTCATTTTTTTCCAATAAGCCTGCCATTACCCGCGTCCGAGGGCTCGTCACCCTAGTTCTCAGGGAAAGATCCCTCGACGGCCCCTGGAGGACCATCCTCCGTACGTAGGGCCTCGTTCGGAGCCTTCTTTTCGTTCTTCTTCTTGTAAAGTTTGGCCCTCTTACGCTCGGGTCCATCTTCGTCCAATTTGGGGAAGTCAACAGACTTTTTGGTGGATCCCGCCTGAGTTGTTTGTTTGGGCTTGTGGCTTCGAAGGGAAAGGATGTAGCACTCCCAAAACATTGCACAGAACCTCGCCAGTTCCCCCGGGGGTGGGGAATTTGACCTTCTGGTGATACATTGAAATTATAGCTCTGAAGTCGATAAGCGCCGGGCATCCAATGATTATGTTATACGGGAGATCCACTTCGGCTACTACGTAAAGAACGCTCAAATTTTTTCGCTGTGGGGCGCGACCAAAAGAGGTGGCCAAGCGAATTTATCCGCAAGGGATAATCTCGGAACCCCCAAAGCCGACGAGGCCTGTCCTGAGGGGTTCGAGTGGAATATTTGTTATATTCATCTTTTGAAACATGGAGTAAGGGAGAACGTTCGTAAAGCTACCACTATCAATTAAGACCCTCTTTACAACATGGTTATGGACGTCTAAACTAACCACCATGGGACAGTCGGAGGTTTCACCAATCCCATAGGGCGTTACAATGTGTTCCAAGTCTTTCTCTGTGAACCTTACAATGTCATTCTCTCTTGAGCTGGGAAGGCCTTTGGTAGTAGCTCCGAATGTAGCGGCACCGGGAGGCATTAGAGTCGCCACCCGAGGGTCCACCAGCGATCATGTGGATGACCGCAAAGGGCTGATTCTCCACATCGGCGGCTTTACCTTTGCCACAGTCGCTCATCTTGGTATGATGGCGTCGGGGACTCCTTGAGCGGGAACGGCTTCTCTCCCTAGTTCTCGCTCGTTCCGCGCAGTGTTCGTCGTACCTTTCCATACTTTCAAAAATTCCTTGAGATGTCCCCCAGCGATGAGCCTCTAAATCTCGCTCTCGAGTTGGCGGCACTCGTTGGTGTCATGCCCCTTCTGCTTATGGAAAGCATAGTACTTCCCCGAGCGTTTTTTAGCCTCGGTCTCCCTCAACTTCGACGGTCTCTTGAAGAGCTTCTTATACGCCATGGAATATACTTCGGCGATTGGGCGGTTGAGGGGAATCCATTCGAACTTGCTGGGGAGGTGAGGAATTTCGGTGAGCGGGAATAAGGCTCTGGCGGCGACCCGTATTAGAATCTCTTTTGTCCTCAGGGGCTTTGCTGGGGCAAGGAGCATTTGCCATTTTTTAATCCGTGGCGATGTACGTATCCTCGAGGGTGAAGTAGGAGTCGGCTATGTCCCTGATCTCCATCAACGAGCGTGGCTTTTTCTTGGCTACCTCTTCGGTAAATTCTTTGCTGACATAGTGTTTCATGTTGATAGCACCAAACAACACGTACCTCAGGAAATCCATGGAGGGCTTTTCAACCAGTAGGATTTCCTTGTTGAATCTGCCCATAAAAGACCGGAGGGTCTCATTTGGACCCTGCACTAAGTTGTAGAGAGTCGTGGCAGCTGGGGCTGGGGCCTTCAAAGAATTGAAGTGGCTCATGAAGGCATTGGTCAGATCCCCGTATCCTCGGACGGAGCGAGGGAGCAACTTCTTGTACCAATCTTGTGTCATTCCTACGAGGGAAGTGACAAAGACTTTTGCCCAATAATGGTCGGGGTGCTCATAAAGGTGCATTAGATGCACGAAATAATCCAGGTGCTCGGCTGGATCAGTGGTTCCGTCATAGCGGTTGATGGACGTGGGGATTTTGCCCATCGTTGCTCGGGCCATCAGTACCTCATCGACGAGGGGTGAACCGCCTGTCAAAGGCCTTCGGTTCTAGCCCTCGTGATCGCGTTCGTCGTAGTCTTCCTCCCTCCAGGGTTGCATTCATAGCATCGGGCGCGAGACCAGCACCACCAGTCTCAGAAATCAGACGACCACCACCATCGGCATATCAATTAGGACCACCGGGATTCGAATCGGTATGGAGACAATAGCCAGGTGGACCGGCGATGCAGCACTTGCCAAGCTCAATGGCGGCGACGGCTGCACCGGCGGTGAGACCAATGTCGTTCGCCACTACTTTAGACCAGAGAGACCCACCGGCGACGCAGTATCCGCCAAACCCAGCGGCGGCTACTGCGGTTCACACAAGCAGAATTACAGATTTGGGGATAAATTATGCATCGGACAAAGAGGCGGCTAATGGAGATATTAGGGTTGGGAATTTTCAATCCCAACCCTTTTTAAATCAAGCATTTCAATTAAACCCCCCAATTCTTGCTCCAGTTCAGATGGCCTCCCCAGGTTTTAATTTTTTGCAGAGTGGTCCCCCAAGTTTGAAGGACTTGCAGATTGGTCCCTATAGTTTGGAGAAACCACAGATTAGTCCTCCAACTTCAGAATCTTTGCAGATCAGTCCCCTGGGTTTGAAAGATGTGCAGAATGACCCCCCAAAATATGGAAATGCCTATATAACCCAAGGACCCAAGCCAGTCGAGTGGGTCATTGATTGCGGGGCCACCGATACCATGACTTATGACAGTAATGACTTGATTACCATATCAAAGTCTACAAGACCACCTATTCAGTGTGTTAACGGAGATCTATTACCGGTTCAGGGCACCGGAATAATTAATATATCTCCATCTTTAACCCAGAAAAACTGTCTATATGTTCCTTGTTTATCCTGCAAGCTGCTTTCTGTTAGTCATATTACCCACGAATTAAATTGTGTTGTAGTGATCTATTCTGGTTTCTGTCTTCTACAGGATATTCAGTCGGGGAAAGTGGTTGGGCGTGGCACTGAACGTGGTGGGTTATACTATGTGGACGATGTGGCTCAAAACGGAACTGCAACGCTGGCTCACGGGACTGCTGAGAGGCAACAGTGGTTATGGCATCGTCGGTTAGGTCACCTATCGGTTAGCTACTTACATTTACTCTTTCCAAGTATCTTTCACTCTAAGAGTCAGTTATCTTGTGAGACTTGTATTCTAGCCAAGAGTCATAAACAGTCATATCCGTATTCTGGAACTCGTATGAACACAGTTTTTTCCTGTAACACCCCAGATTAAACCAAAACAAAACAGGTAAGTTAACTAAAATATCGGGACACGTTTAGAAATTGATCGGGTAAACCATGTGTTTAAGTATTCTTTTATACCTAAAATATTATAAATAAATTAAGTGCATCTCAAATAAAATCTTCTATAATTCCATGTTCGCCTAATTGAATTTTGCCATTTTTAATATGTATACATATTGTGACTTAATTAATTAATTATAATGACTATAACTATAAATATTATGGAATTTAAAATATGTGCATATAGTGTGAAGAATAATATATATTTTTTTGCAAATAGACAAGGCATCACGATTCCCAAGATGACTTACCAAACCAAACGCTCTTAACTTAAAATAAGTTAAAAATGTTGCTTAATTATGAGTTTAGACGTAACTAAATCATTTGATGTGCACTATAAATGCTTTCCTATTAGCTAAATTAATTACAATTTTATATTTACTTCATTAAATGAAATGAATCATTATTAACAATCATTATAATAAGATTTGTCTTCAATATAATTAACCCTCACCCGAATAATAATAGTTAACGAATAGACATTCTTCCTTGCAAACTTAGTTATGAAGTCTTGACATCCTGCTCATTAACTACGTGTCAACAAAACAAAATGGAATAACATTTACGTGTCCTTACTCTTCAGATGCATGCAGCCATGCACTTGATTTACTTTAATTATTTTATGATATCACAAGAGAAATAAAATACTTGTTACAAGCTGGGGTTCGGTAGCTCATTTCTAAACCAAAAAGGGCAGAGTTCTATTTTACAAAAGAAAAGAATATTTACTGTAATTTTCAACCTCAGAACATAAGATCAATTTCTTTTCAAGAGTTTCGGACAGTTAGTGTTCTCCAGATTGTAAGTACTATTATTCTCTATTTTAAATTTTGAATTTTCCAATTGTTTGATAAGTTCTATTATAAAATTAGTATTTACGTGGTAATTTTATTTAATCAAGTGTAGGAGTATGTCATATAATTAGTCTATAAAGTTGATTAACTCAATTTTCGAAGTTTGCATGTTTGCCTAAACAGAATTTTAGTGCTCATCAATTGATATGAATTAAATATATACATACTCTGTTGTGAAAGAAATCGAATATATGAATTGGTATTAAACTTCTTTCAAACTGTTCGCATATGTGTATATATTAATTAGTTGCTGCCTTATATATGAGTTAATTCAATTGGTCGTGCTAATATTAGTTTTCAAAGCGCAGCAATTAATGCTTTATGAATAATCTCACATGCCACAAGTATTTCTACTCCACTAAGAACATATGTTAATAATAAAAAAAAAATATAGAATGATCCACTTGGTTTTTCTATCTAGTATTTATATACATATGTTCTGGTAGGAAATAAAAATCAAATATAGTAATTACTACTAAACTCCTATTGAACTGTTAGTGTTGTACCTATATTAATTGCTTGTTTCCTTATTTGTGGAATGATCAAAGTGATTTGTGTTGATACTCACTTTTAGGTACAGTAGGTTCTGAACAACGAACCTCATCAAGGATGATCAGTTTCAATTGTACATATGAAAATACATGTTTATACTAAATTAGTATACCGAATGACTCTTCCCTCTGAGAGTATGATCCAAATTTTAATATTATTACTTGAATTTTCTATTACTTTTAAATCTTTGATTTTATAATTCTAAATAGATTAATGGATATATATATATATATATATAATAATTGAATAGTATAATTGTGCCGGAACTCAAGATGTTAAAGAATTATAGGTTTGAGTTTTGCAATTTGTGAAATGTCTTGCCTCTTGAAATTGATTATCTAATATTTTATTCTCAATATGATTATGTGATTTAGGTTATAGACATACGTGTCTATTATGTTTAATTGGTCATTGAGTCAAGTCACAATTTGCAATCTATGTATGTTACAGGCGTTCCTCAGGAGGAGCCCTGACCGTGTCGAACATTGTCTCTGCTGTAGTTTTGAAGCTTTTCAGGTGAGGGATTAAAATGTTTTCAACTGGGGCCAAAACATATATTATGTAAATATATATATTCTTAAAACCCAACCCTTATTTATTGAATTTGATTTTTCACCCGTTGATACTATATATATTAGTTGTTTCATATTATTTTAGTATTTTATTGAAAAATCGGATTTCTTTATAAAAATGGGTTTTTATTATATTATATATACGTGTGAGTAAACGAAAAGTTTGATTTTGAACTGTGAAACGATTAAGAGAAAGAAAGTGTATGAAAGTGTGAAACTATTTTGAAAAGCGAGTACTGATCTGATAGAACCCTTGGGGACGCCCTTGGGGAATATAGGCCCGAAGTATCTAGTGGGTGAAGCCCGGAGGTGTGCGCCAAAGGCTGGTCTTTACTACTTACTTCTGTGAAGCTCTATAAGGTACGTAGCCGGAGGTTGACTACGACATGTATAGAATGAGGTTATTAGTACCAGGGCATATTGCCCCTATCTATATGATCGTGTGGTTGGTTGGGGGGCACCTCGACTACCAATTGGAGGGAGAAGGCTGGTTTCTGTTTTGTGTTTCTTGTGTTCAGGGTGTGAAAGGTTGGAGAACTTACCCGTACTCACCGGGTTATTGTGATTGATCGATCGTTTTGATTATTGGTTCACAAGTGTGTGTTCGTACAAACTAAAAGCTATCCCCTACTTATACGTTTAAACCTGGTTTTCGAAAATAATGAAAATGTGAACCAAGCTTGTGATTTCGTTTATGTATATGAATAATCCCCCTCACTTAGTCACTTTGACTAACGTCCCTTGTTTTCTGGTTTTGGCTTCAGGTAGGTGTGACTAGACGGCACGTCAGGTCCAGGTCGTCAGGTGTCGTCGGGATAGTTTGTTTTTGAATCTCAAAATTTTAGAATTTCTCCTACTTTGGAAACTCAGTATGCACAGTTTATGTACCTATACTTAATACAGTTGTCGCTTGTAGTTTGCCGTTTTTCGTTGGTCTCACAGGCTTTATAACTAACTTTGAAGTTTGATGTTGATTGGCGTTATTTTATGCTTCCGCTATGCTTGTGTTTGTTTGTTTGTCACCGTTCGCTAGGAAAGATCTCGAGTGAAGGCCTAGAGCTAACACTTGGGTATTTTCTCAGTGCGGGATGTGGCAAGAGCGCCACATTTGGGTGGTATCAGAGCCCGGTTGTCAATGGGAGCTCTTATCGTGTCTAGGATGAGTCTAGGTTGGATATTTGGGTGAGTTTAGGTTGTACGGCTATAGGATTTGAGTCATTATGTGCTTTTGTGTGCGCTTGTGGTATGTACCTATGCGATATTTTTGTGGCTTATATGATTACGCTCTAACCAATCATGCATCATATTGTCAATAAGTTGTGATTGCAGCAATGCCACGTGGAAGATCCCCCTCGTGCTAAGATCCCGTCACCAGTCGGAGAACAAGCCCCACCTGAGAATGTTAATGTTAATGATTTTGCACGTTATTTTGCACAAGCTTGTGTTCAACAAGCAACCGAGCAGGCTCAACGACAGTGTCAAGGACCGGGGCACATTGAAGAAAAAGCACTGGATAAGTTCCTTAAGTATAATCCACCCAAGTTCTATGGCCAAACTGATGATCTGAAGGCTGAAGAGTGGATATCTGAAATGGAACAAATTTTCCAAGTTACTCGAATTGGAGATCCTGATCGGGTAGAATTTGCAGTGTTTCTACTTAAGGGTCCTGCTCAAGATTGGTGGAAACTCACACGACAAGGGTGGCAGGTTATTGGAGGACCAATTACCTGGGAGCGATTCCTAACTGAATTTGGAGACAAGTATATTCCCCAAGTGATTCGTGATCGTAGGGAGAAAGAGTTTATGGAGTTGGTTCAAGGAAATGCTAGTGTTGCGGAATATGAGGCACGATTTGCTCGTCTAATCAATTATGCACCCCATATCGTGCCAGATCAGAGGAGGAGAACTAAAAGATTCATCCAAGGGCTTAGATATGAAATAAGATATGCCTTGATGGCTTCTAAAGTCACCGAGTATACTGATGCAGTGTCAAGGGCAATGGAAGTGGAGTCTGAGATACGAGATATGCGATTGGTTCCTATGCCAATGAACACAATGAATCAATATTCTGGATCTAAGAGGCCATTCATGAGGACGAACCAACCTACATATAAAAAGCCTCATAAATTTGGAAATGGACCTATGGGCCACAAGCCTAATGCAGCTCTACGCCCAATGGGGGCCTATGCTCCAGAACATAAGTGTGATTTTTGTGGTAGACCAAATCATGAGGAAAACAATTGCTGGAGGAAGTTAGGCCGTTGTATACGGTGTGGTAGTGACGAACACATGATCAGAAACTGCCCAAAGGCACAACCACAACAAGGTCCAAGAGCACCAGTGAGAAATGTCCAACAGGCTGGAGGAGCAGGGAGACCAGTTGTTCGCACTCGGGCATACGGATTGGGGGGAGAAGAGGAACAAGTGGACCCAACTGCAGTTGTAGAAGGTACGTTGAACATTTTAGACATCCCAATTAGGGTATTATATGATCCGGGTGCGACGCACTCATTTGTTGCGCATGATGTTGCTATGAAATTATCTGTGTTGGAAAACGGAATAAAAAAAACAGCGAAAATTTAAAAAATTATCCAACAAAAGGATCTTAGGCTCGCAATCGTGTATCCAAATTCGTAGAGATAAGAAACTTACTTTTCTTTTATTCTTTCTTGAAGCGTTTTAAGCTACCCAAGAACGCTCTTCTCGCGGCTTGATCCCCTCTCCTTGGTAAAGCTCGAATCTTCAAACTTCTAACTTGAAGCTCTCTAGAGATAGTCCACCAACTTGACCACAATCTAACTAGTAAGGATGTTAGTTCTCTAGTTAGTGTTTAGGCTTAACCTAGGGTTTATTTGATCTTGGAGAAAGGATGATGTTCAACACATGAACCAAAAGAATTCTCGATTAGCTCTAAGGGGAGCTCGAGCTCCCCTATTTATAATAAGGGAGTGGCCGAAAATCCTAGTCCTTATGGGCTAAGGATTTTGGTCCCCCTCTCCTATTACTTGATCATCAAGTAATTTTGACTTTGACTTTGAATTCAAATTCAAATCAACTTTCAAGAGAGCTAAAATATCCAAACTATTTTTGGATAATTTTATACTTTATTTTTTTAAAATAAATAACTTATTTTATCTAATTAATTAATTCATAATTAATTAACTAGATTATTTTTCTCCAAAATTAGACTTTCCTTTTAATTCAAAATTAAACCAAAGTCCATTAAATAATTAACACATTTAATTATTTAATATATATATATATAATATATATACATATATTCACGTGAGACACGTGTCACAATGATACGTGTCACTCACGTGACCCACACGTGTGGTTTCACACGTGTGGAACCCTCTTGGTCCGATTAACTCGTTTAATCATTTTAAAGCCTCAACTCATGTAACCAAGTTGTTGTGTGTGACCCTCTAGGTTCTCAATTTAATTAGCAGTGACCCTAATTAATTAATCAGTCCACAGATTAAACGACCAAAGTCTTGCAACAGGTGTTTAACCCCTAGCTGAATTAGAATGTTCGGATTCGACAGAACCTTTAAGTCATTGATTAATGTGAGATACAATCCTCCTACTTACTATCTCTCAACCAAGATCTAGGGTAAGGGAATAATCAGAACCCTAATAATCTGGTCTTAAAGCTAAGTGCATTTCATATCCATTTGATCTCAATCCAAGAAACCCTTTCTTGATGTCTTGATCTACTGTCTTGGCCAAGGACTCCATATGGCATATGAATGACTTACACAATAAGAGATCACCTTGCAAATGCAAGTGTAGGTCCTTTCTTGATTCTCATTCACTTTCATGAATCACTTGTGCAGCCCCAGCATAAGCCTTGAATCAGTTGTCTATGGCGACACCCTTTAAAGCTTATACCTAAGACTACAGAGTTAACTCATAAAGTGACATGGAACCTCAAGTCTAAGGATCAATTAATCACATCAAAGACTCGTGAGATATTTCCTAATCTGGAAGTTTCTATTTCCTGAAATAGAAACTTCCTTTCCCATTTAGGAATGTTCTCACACGGGGCACCTCAGTGAACTTACTTATTAAAGTAAGCACCCTCATGTATCACGCACGTATCAACTATACACTTTGCACCTACATGAAACAAGGTGGTCCTTCTTAAGGGAGTGATCCCACAAGCATGTCTTAGAGGAGTCAGGTTGACACTCCCACTGTCAGTAGGACTCATCGGCTTGGAGTATTTTACCAATCATGACTTATGTGATATAGGGCTTGTTTCATGAACCATTTCACCTAAATGGTAGAGTCCTAAAGTCATCAGGATTAGGGGAGTTCTCATACATGCACAGATAAAGTAATCGCATACCAAACAAGAGCATATAAAGAAGTGTTGCCTTAATTCGTTATATCATTCAAAGATTGTCTGTGATTACAATAAGGAAGAGCACAAAGCGGATATACAATCGGCTTTCTAGGGTACTATTCCTAACAATCTGTATATGTTGAGTGCTTACCTTACGTGTATGAAGTTAGCTCCCCTCTGGGATCTAGTTTTACAACCGATCGAATTTATAGACGTTGTCCCGTAAGGATTAATAATAAGATCTATCCAGCTGACCTTATCGAGATATCGATACAAAGGTATGGGGTTATTTTGGGTATGGACTGGTTGTTCCGGCATCGGGCGCAAGTGAACTGCTATGAGAAGAAAGTCATCCTAGGAATAGAAGAGTTAACTAAGAAGGAAGTTAAAAACGATAAAGTAATACGGGTGCCTATCATATCCGTAATGGAGGCCAAACAACTTATTAGAGTTGGGGCTACTGGATATGTTGCCTACTTGCTCAACCGACCGAAGGATCAAGTGAAATTAGAGGAGATGGATGTGGTCAAGGAGTTTCCTGATGCATTTCCTAAGAGTTTAAACTCACTACCACCAGAACGAGAGATTGAGTTTGTGATTGACCTTATTTCAGGATCAGAATCATATTCAAAGACACCCTATAGAATCGCGCTGGCAGAACTAAAGGAATTAAAGGCTCAATTGGACGATTTGTTGGCCAGTGGATACATCAATCCGAGTACCTCACCTTGGGGTGCTCCAGTTCTGTTTGTAAAGAAGAAAGATGGTTCCCTGAGAATGTGTATCGACTATAGAGAACTGAACAGGATGATAATAAAGAACAAGTATCCTCTACCTCACATCGAGGAGTTATTCGACTTATTGCAAGGATCGAGAGTTTACTCCAAACTCGACCTTAGGCAAGGGTACTATCAACTTCGTATAAAAAAGGAGGACATCCCCAAGACTGGATTTAACACACGGTATGGGTATTTCGAATTCATCGTAATGCCATTTGGTTTAACCAATGCCCCTACAGCTTTCATGGATATGATGCATCGTATTTTCAGATCATATCTTGACAAGTTCGTTGTCATCTTTATTGACGATATTCTAGTGTTCTCTAACTCAGAAGAAGAGCATGCAGAACACCTTCGCATTGTGTTGGAAACCCTGCGACGACACCAGTTGTTTGCCAAGTTCAATAAATGTGAGTTTTGGATAGACCGAGTTGCATTTCTTTGACATATCATCTAAGGAAATGGTATAGAAGTTGATCCATCAAAGATCGAAGCAGTTATGAGTTGGGAACAACCTAAGACGCCTTCAGAAGTAAGAAGCTTCCTGTGATTAGCGGGGTACTACCGGAGGTTGGTTCGAGATTTTTCCAAGATTGCATCCCCACTTACCCAGTTAACCAAAAAGAACCTAAAGTTTCAGAGGGATGAGAAATGTGAAACCAGCTTTCAAGAGTTAAAGAAGAGATTGACCACAACACGCACCCATATTAGCATTACCAGCAGGATCAGAAGGGTATGCGGTATACACAGATGCTTCAAAAGAAGGCTTGGGATGCGTATTAATGCAGAAAGGAAAGGTTATTGCATATGCATCAAGAAAGTTGCGTTCACACGAGCAAAACTACCCTACCCATGATTTGGAGTTGGCAGCGGTCATCTTCACATTGGCTAAGTGGCGACATTACTTGTATGGTGTTTCATTTGACATTTTTACCGATCATAAGAGCCTAAAATACCTATTTATCCAGAAGGAGCTAAACATGAGACAGAGAAGATGGATGGAGTTTCTTGAAGACTATGATTGTAGAATTCAATACCATCCAGGAAAGACAAACGTGGTAGCTGATGCTTTAAGCAGAAAAACGAGCATAGCTTGCTTAAAAGGAGCTTCAACTTCAAGTGAAAATGCACCGAAAAAATTCGTATTACATCTGAACCGCGAGTGGCGAATATCACCATTAAGTCGGATTTGGGTGTACGAGTTAAAGAAGCACAGATGATTGATGACTGGGTTCAGAGACAGGCAGAGCGGATCAAGGAGACCCCAGACTCAAAGTTTGGCTTTGATGATACAAGTATTTTCAGATACAAGAATAGGTTCTACATTCCAACAACACTGAGAAGAGAAATCCTTGAACAAGCTCATAAGTCCGCTTACGCAATTCGTCCTAGAGGAAACAAGATGTACAAGGATCTCAAGGCTCATTATTGGTGGAATGGAATGAAACGAGATGTAGCAGATTTTGTAAAAAGGTGTATTACGTGCCAACAAGTGAAAGCTGAACATCAGAAACCAGGTGGAACATTGCAACCATTACCAATACCAACGTGGAAATGGGAACAAGTGACTATGGATTTCCTAACAGGACTTCCTAAAGTTTGAGGCGGTTATGATAGTAACTGGGTTATAATCGACAGATTGACCAAATCAGCTCACTTTCTACCAGTAAAATCAACTGATAAGGTGGAAAAGTTGGCAGAACTATATCATCAGGAGATTGTCAGACTACATGGAATTCCAATAAGTATCGTTTTTGATAGGGATCCTAAATTTACTTCAAAGTTATGGCAGGACTTGCAGAGCTATTTGGGAACTAAGTTAAAGTTCAGTACAGCAGCTCACCCACAAACCGACGGTCAATCAGAAAGGTTAATCAAATACCTAGAGGATATGCTAAGGGCTTGCGCATTAGATTTCCATGACAGCTGGAACAAACATTTGACGCTGATCGAGTTCACTTACAACAACAGTTATCAAGCTTCAATTGGGATGGCACCGTATGAAGCTCTATACGGTAGAAAATGCAGATCTCCACTGTATTGGGATTTGGAGGACTGGAGATGGACTGAAGATGATATTCATCGAACTACACCTCCAGATTTGATTCAAGATGCAATCGAAAGTGTACAGATCATCCAACAAAGGATGAAGGCTGCCCACGACAGACAAAAGAGCTATGCAGATAAGAGAAGACGAAAATTGGAATTTGAAGTGGGTGATCGTGTATTTTTGAAAACCTCACCAAGAAAAGGATTCACGAGAATCGGAAAGAGTGGAAAACTGAATCCAAGATACATTGGTCCATTTGAAATTCTAGAGCGAATTGGGAAAACAGCCTATCGGTTGGATTTACCACCAAGTCTCACAGGAATTCATAACGTCTTTCATGTTTCTCAGCTTCGAAAGTATTATCCTGATGAATCTCACAGACTCCCAGTGGAGGAAGCGCAATTGGAGCCAAATTTAACCTTCACGATGAAACCAGTACAAGTATTGGATTGTAAATATCAAGAACTCAGAAATAGAAGGATTCTATTGGTAAAAGTGTTGTGGAGGAACCAAGCAACAGAGGAAGCTACATGGGAAACAGAGGAGGAAATGAAAAGGCACTACCCCGAATTGTTTGAAGGATCAGAAGTGGAATCTGGGGACCAGATTCATTTAAGGGGGAGAGAGTGTGACACCCCAGATTAAACCAAAACAAAATAGGTAAGTTAACTAAAATATCGGGACACGTTTAGAAATTGATCGGGTAAACCATGTGTTTAAGTATTCTTTTATACCTAAAATATTATAAATAAATTAAGTGCACCTCAAATAAAATCTTCTATAATTCCATGTTCGCCTAATTGAATTTTGCCATTTGCCCTTTTTAATATGTATACATATTGTGACCTAATTAATTAATTATAATGACTATAACTATAAATATTATGGAATTTAAAATATGTGCATATATTGTGAAGAATAATATATTTTTTTTTGCAAATAGACAAGGCATCACGATTCCCAAGATGACTTACCAAACCAAACGCTCTTAACTTAAAATAAGTTTAAAATGTTGCTTAATTATGAGTTTAGACGTAACTAAATCATTTGATGTGCACTATAAATGCTTTCCTATTAGCTAAATTAATTACAATTTTATATTTATTTCATTAAATGAAATGAATCATTATTAACAATCATTATAATAAGATTTGTCTTCAATATAATTAACCCTCACCCGAATAATAATAGTTAATGAATAGACATTCTTCCTTGCAAACTTAGTTATGAAGTCTTGACATCCTGCTCATTAACTACGTGTCAACAAAACAAAATGGAATAACATTTACGTGTCCTTACTCTTCAGATGCATGCAGCCATGCACTTGATTTACTTTAATTATTTTATGATATCACAAGAGAAATAAAATACTTTGTGTTACAAGCTGGGTTTCGGTAGCTCATTTCTAAACCAAAAAGGGCAGAGTTCTATTTTACAAAAGAAAAGAATATTTACTGTAATTTTCAACCTCAGAACATAAGATCAATTTCTTTACAAGAGTTTCGGACAGTTAGTGTTCTCCAGATTGTAAGTACTATTATTCTCTATTTTAAATTTTGAATTTTCCAATTATTTGATAAGTTCTATTATAAAATTAGTATTTACGTGGTAATTTTATTTAATCAAGTGTAGGAGTATGTCATATAATTAGTCTATAAAGTTGATTAACTCAATTTTCGAAGTTTGCATGTTTGCCTAAACAGAATTTTAGTGCTCATCAATTGATATGAATTAAATATAGGGAAAATTACATTGTTCTACTCTGAGGTTTGTCATAATTAAAAATAGGTTCCTATTCTTTGCGTAATTACATTGAAGTCCCTAAACTTTCACTTCCATTTGAGGTCCATAACGGACGTTAGTATGCCGTCAGGGTCAACGGTTGACCGGCCCTAAATACCCCTGAATATTAAATTATTATTACAAATAGGTCCTTGAGGTTTGAATTTACTAACAAAACGATTCCTATAGTTTACTTTAAATTATTATTACAAATAGGTCCTTGAGGTTTGAATTTACTAACAAAACGATTCCTATAGTTTACTCAATAACAAATAAGTCCCTGTATTTCGGGCCGGTCAACCGTTGACCCTGACGGCATACTAACGTCTGCTATGGACCTCAAATGGAAGTGAAAGTTTAGGGACTTCAATGTAATTACACAAAGAATAGGGACCTATTTGTAATTATGACAAACCTCAGGGTAGTAAAATGTAATTTTCCCATTAAATGTATACATACTCTGTTGTGAAAGAAATCGAATATATGAATTGGTATTAAACTTCTTTCAAACTGTTCGCATATGTGTATATATTAATTACTTGCTGCCTTATATATGAGTTAATTCAATTGGTCGTGCTTATATTAGTTTTCAAAGTGCAGCAATTAATGCTTTATGAATAATCTCACATGCCAAAAGTATTTCTACTCCACTAAGAACATATGTTAATAATAAAATAAAATATAGAATGATCCACTTGATTTTTCTATCTAGTATTTATATACATATGTTCTGGTAGGAAATAAAAATCAAATATAGTAATTAATACTAAACTCCTATTGAACTGTTAGTGTTGTACCTATATTAATTGCTTGTTTCCTTATTTGTGGAATGATCAAAGTGATATGTGTTGATACTCACTTTTAGGTACAGTAGGTTCTGAACAACGAATCTCATCACGGATGATCAGGTTCAATTGTGTATATGGAAATACATGTTTATACTAAATTAGTATACCGAATTACTCTTCCCTCTGAGAGTATGATCCAAATTTTAATATTATTATTTGAATTTTCTATTACTTTTAAATCTTTGATTTTATAATTCTAAATAGATTAATGGATATATATATATATATAATAATTGAATAGTATAATTGTGCCGGAACTCAAGATGTTAATGATGTAAGCATAATCATACGAATTCATAGAAAACTTAATCATGAATTCAAGCAGCGGAAATTAGGATCGAAATACCTCCAGCCATTGCTCTTCGTTTTGCCGATTGAATAACCTGATCGAAATTAAGTCTTCTATTTCAAGAATTCTTCAAGCCCCTTTTCTCTTCGGTTCTTCTAAGCACCGAATCCTCACAACCTGATGGATATGGTTTTCTGTATGTGTGTTGTTCGTGCTTAGGGACCTTAGAGATTCTCTATTATTTATATATCGTAATTCCATCAGTTACGATATCTGTAGCAGTTTTCTTCTTTAGCGGTTATCTCCCGATAAATCTAGAAGTGGGAGTTAGTGGGGTTAATGGACTCCTTTATTACGTAATAATAGAGTGAGAAATATAATATTAATAAATAAATATTATCTTTATGCAGTTTAGAAATCCCAACGGACCATAAACTGCTAACATTCTCCCACTTGGTCCGTAAACCCATATTTACCCAAACTTTAGAAAACACAATACACGAATCATGGCGATAGTTCCCCTTATGAACGAGTATTATCTTCCATGTATTACAATGCACTATGGTTTCAACTTTACCGCATAATCTTTATGAATAAACCCTATGTTTATTCGAGGTCCAAACTGTATTGATATTTCTCAAAACAACATAAATGTGCACATATCCATAAAACATGAGAAATATCCATAAATTCAGAGTTTCACAACATTCGTCCAATAACGAAACTTTACATATGAGAAACAAGTCCCATATCAGCTACATGATCCTTAAATTTATATGGTGGCATGCCTTTAGTCAAAGGATCAGCTAACATCAATTCAGTGCTAATGTGTTCAATGACCACTTCCTTATTCTTGACACGTTCCCTTATGGCTAGATACTTGGTGTCGATATGCTTACTTCGACTACCACTTCGATTATTCTTAGCCATGAAAATAGCAGCTGAATTGTCACAATATATCTTTATTGGCCTGGATATTGAATCCACAATTCCAAGCTCAGAAATGAAACTCTTTAACCACAATCCTTGTGAGGTAGCCTCAAAACATGAAACGAGCTCAGCCTCCATAGTGGAAGTAGCAATTAGGGTTTGCTTTGCACTCCTCCATGATACAGCTCCACCGGCAAGCATAAAAATGTATCCTGATGTTGACCTACGAGAGTCAACGCAGCCAGCAAAGTCTGAATCGGAGTACCCAATCACCTCCAAATTGTCTGATCGCTTATATGTAAGCATGTAATCCTTAGTCCCTTGAAGATACCTCAAGGCTTTCTTTGCAGCTTTCCAGTGGTCAATACCTGGGTTACTCTGATATCTCCCTAACATTCCAACTGCAAATGCAATGTCAGGTCTTGTACAGACCTGAGCATACATCAAGCTTCCAACAACAGAAGCATAAGGAATGTTTTTCATTTGTTCCCTCTCAAGATCGTTCTTCGGGCACTGATTCAAATTGAATCTGTCACCCTTCACTATGGGAGCTATACTTGACGAACAATCTTTCATCCGAAATCTTTCTAAAATTTTGTTGATATAGGCTTCTTGAGATAAACCTAAAATTCCCTTATGTCTATCTCGATGGATCTTAATGCCAATGACATAAGATGCCTCGCCCATGTCCTTCATCTCAAAATTTTTAGAAAGGAATCGTTTCACTTCATGTAGCATCCCCTTATCATTGGTAGCAAGTAAGATATCATCCACATATAGGATAAGGAAACAAATTTTACTCCCACTAACCTTACGGTATATACATTCATCCTTTATGTTCTCAACAAAACCAAATGAAGAGATAACATCATGAAATTTTAAATACCATTGTCGGGAGGCTTGTTTCAATCCATATATGGACTTTTTCAACTTACACACCAATTGCTCACCATCACTAGAGGAGAATCCTTCAGGTTGTTTCATGTAAACCTCTTCCTCTAGATCACCATTCAGGAACGCCGTTTTCACATCCATTTGTTGCAATTCAAGGTCAAATTGGGCTACTAATGCTAATATAATGCGTAAGGAATCTTTCTTAGAAACAGGACTAAATGTCTCTGAATAATCGATTCCTTCTCTTTGAGTGAACCCCTTCGCAACAAGTCTAGCCTTATATCTCTCAATGTTGCCTAATGAATCCCTCTTGGTTTTAAACACCCATTTACAACCAATGGGTTTTACACCGTCAGGCAACTTGACAAGATCCCAGACTTCATTACATTTCATAGAGTTCATCTCATCCTTCATAGCATTGTACCATAATTCTGACTCATTACAACTCATAGCTTGTGAAAAGGACTCGGGATCACTTTCAGCTCCAATATCACAGTCAGATTCTTGTAAATACACAACATAGTCACTAGGAAATGCTGATTTCCTTTCTCTAGTAGATCGCCTTAAGGCTTGACCAACATTCTCACTAGGATCATGTTGCTCTACCTGTTGTTCAATAACTTGTGGAGTTTCTTGAACAATTTGATCTACTTGAGTATTTTCAGCAATATGTGGATCTTCATTATGTTGTTCTTCAACACCCGGTTGCACATGAGGGGCGTTGTGAATAACAACTAATCGATTACTTGAAGTAGAAGGTTGATCCCTTACAGAAATGAAATCCTGCAATTGATCACTCCCACTGATCAAGTCATTCTCAAGAAATTTTGCATTTCTTGATTCCACAAATCTAGTGCTATGAGATGGACAATAAAACTTGTATCCTTTAGACCTTTCAGCATATCCAACGAAATACCCACTAATGGTCCTTGGATCAAGTTTCTTTTCTTGAGGATTATAAACTCTCACTTCAGAAGGGCATCCCCATACTCGTGTATGTCTTAAGCTCGGTTTCCAACCTTTGAATAACTCAAATGGTGTTTTAGAAACAGCCTTAGTTGGAACTCGATTCAATACATACACTGCCGTTTTGAGAGCTTCAATCCATAAAGACTTAGGTAGCTTAGAACCACTAAGCATACTACGCACCATGTCCATTAAAGTTCGGTTTCTTCTTTCTGCTACACCATTTTGGTCTGGAGAACCAGGCATAGTGTATTGGGCAACAATCCCATTTTCTTGAAGAAACTTCGCAAATGGACCTTGAGCTTGTCCATCTTCAGTGTATCTACCATAGTACTCACCACCTCTATCAGACCTCACTATCTTTATTTGCTTACTGCATTGCTTCTCTACTTCAGCCTTATAAACCTTAAAGGCTTCTAACGCTTCACTTTTGTGGTGAAGCATGTAGAGGTGCATATATCGTGAGTAGTCATCAATGAAGGTGATAAAGTATTTCTGACCATATGCATCCATATCTGGACAACATATATCCGTATGTATGATTTCTAATATGGTTGTACTTCTTTTAGCACCTTTCTTTGACTTGTTAGTCTGCTTGCCCTTAATGCAGTCTATACAAGTATCAAGATCAGTAAAGTCTAAAGTACTAAGTACCCCATCATTTACTAATCTCTTAATTCGATCAATGGAGATATGTCCTAATCTCCGGTGCCATAAAACAGAAGAATTTTCATTTGTAACACATCTCTTAATACCAGCTTGAACATGCATAACATTATGAGTGGTATCATTTTGCAAATCAAGGGAATAAAGACCATCACATAACATTCCTTGTCCAACAATTTCAGATTCATAAGACAAATTAAAACAAGAGTTTGAAAAATTAAAGGAGTACCCCAAAGGGACAAGTCTTGAAACTGAAATTAAATTTCTAGAAAAACTAGGAATGTAAAAGGTCTTTTCTAAAGTCAAAACAAAACCACTCTTAAGAACTAAATTGCATGTTCCAATAGCTTCCACATGTGACTGCATCTTGTTTCCCGAATAGATGCATCGTTCACTTCCCACTGGTTTTCGCAGGTTGGTTAATCCCTGCAAGGAATTTGAGACATGGATTGTAGAACCAGAATCAATCCACCATGTGTTACAATTAACATCAACCATATTTGCTTCATACGTGACAAATGAGGTTAAATTACCTTTATTCTCAAGCCATTTCTTATACTTTGTGCAATCCTTCTTTATGTGTCCCTTCTTTTTACAAAAGAAACACTTGGATTCCTTCTTGATGTCAGCATTAGGAAGTAATTTTTCCTTCGCCTTATACTTGGCATGAGAAGTCCTCTTTCCTTGGGTGGTCACCAATGCACTCTCTCCCATTTCCATAACCAATCGTCCCTCCTCTTGAACACACATGGCCATAAGTTCATTAATTGACCATTTTTCCTTATGTGTGTTGTAAGAGATCTTAAATGGGCCGTACTGATTAGGAAGAGTATTCAGTATGTAGTGCACAAGGAAAGTTTCAGACATATCAACCTCAAGATTCTTCAATTGAGCTGCTATATCCCTCATCCTATTGATGTGGTCACGCACACCTTTAACTCCGGTAAGCCTTAAGTTTGAGAATTTCATTATCAAGGTGCTGGCAAGTGCCTTATCTGAAGTCTCAAACTGTTCATCCAGTGCCTTCAGTAATGCCCGGACATCGTCATGCTTTTCCACAGAACCACGAATACCAGCAGGAACTTTAGTCTTTATGAACATGACACTGAGTCGGTTAGACCGCTCCCACTGTTCATAAAGATTCTTTTCTGCTTGAGTGCTGGTTTCAGTGATATGTGGTTTATCTTTCCGAATAGCATAATCAATGTCCATACACCCTAAATGGAGGAGAACCCCATCCTTCCATATCTTATAATTCTCACCATTCAATTCAGGGATTTCAACATTAAAATCAGAGACACCTACAGGTTTCCTAACTGCAAAATCATATAAACATACTTACTAACTTAAATTGAGGCAAATAAACTAACTATGATTTACCAATGCAAACCATAAATAAATGAATCAAGTGACATAAAAATTGCCTGTGGGCTAAATTTTTAATTCAATAAGGTTCATTACTTGATGATAGAATTATCGAAAAACTTTAGATAATTTCTATTCCTTTGATAAAATTATTAAATTCAATTCCACAACCCTGTGGGTAATTGTGAAAAGGGCATTTAATATTTTAATAATATAATGAAGTACCATATTTGATCCCCAATAACAAATTTTATTTGATTAAAGATGCTGTGGCTAGTCTTTAATAAAATAAAATTTAATTGATCACTGAAAAATCAGTACCTTAAATATGCATAAATATTAGACATTTAAAAAATACTATATGTGGTTTTACTTTATCATATAATTAAATTTAATTAGAGTTGCTGTGGCTAATATCTAATTAAATAAAATTATACGAACCACTTGAATAATGTCTAATGCATACCTTTTATGATCAATATTAAACTTTATGGGATCATAAACTTTATTAAGTACTTCTGACCGTATCTCTGATGTGATTATTAAAATTTTATATAATCACTGTTCATATATTCATCTCTAGCACAAGATATTACCGAAAAATACTTCCTTAACAAAACAGACTAATTCATCAATCTGATATTCCAGATCACATACGCAGGCCAAAGAAATAGGTTTTCATATGTCATAAATATGCATAGGAGCAATAAACGTCTCCCACTCATTCACGTATGCAAACACAGATTCGCTATCTCAAACACTTCATCAGAAGTAATAATCAACATAATTGAGTAGTTAAAAGGCAAATTGAGATTACCAACAGCAAAGCATTAATTGGCAGGCCATTAAAACTGAAATAAATGCCAACGTAATCATTGCTCAAAGGAATAAAAGAATACTACTCAATTTCAGAGATTTGCGGTATTAAGGAATATGTACTTTAAGACAATCAAACAAACAGTTTGATTTTATAATATAATTACTGGAAATCGATAGGGCACGGAACCAATTATTCCTGAGAACCGTTGTGCCCAGATTATCACTAACCAAGATCGAAGGCCGCAAGCATGGATTTTCCAGATTCTCACAATTAAATCCATGAACAAAATTAACTGCAATCCGTTCAATTAATCGACAAATAAAACGAGCAAGACAGAGGCATATTGTCATGCTCTGATACCACATGTAAGCATAATCATACGAATTCATAGAAAACTTAATCATGAATTCAAGCAGCGGAAATTAGGATCGAAATACCTCCAGCCATTGCTCTTCGTTTTGCCGATTGAATAACCTGATCGAAATTAAGTCTTCTATTTCAAGAATTCTTCAAGCCCCTTTTCTCTTCGGTTCTTCTAAGCACCGAATCCTCACAACCTGATGGATATGGTTTTCTGTATGTGTGTTGTTCGTGCTTAGGGACCTTAGAGATTCTCTATTATTTATATATCGTAATTCCATCAGTTACGATATCTGTAGCAGTTTTCTTCTTTAGCGGTTATCTCCCGATAAATCTAGAAGTGGGAGTTAGTGGGGTTAATGGACTCCTTTATTACGTAATAATAGAGTGAGAAATATAATATTAATAAATAAATATTATCTTTATGCAGTTTAGAAATCCCAACGGACCATAAACTGCTAACAAATGAATTATAGGTTTGAGTTTTGCAATTTGTGAAATGTCTTGCCTCTTGAAATTGATTATCTAAAATTTTATTCTCAATATGATTATGTGATTTAGGTTATAGCCATACGTGTCTATTATGTTTAATTGGTCATTGAGTCGAGTCATAATTTGCAATCTATGTATGTTACAGGCGTTCCTAAGGAGGAGCCCTGACCGTGTCGAACATTGTCTCTGCTGCAGTTTTGAAGCTTTTCAGGTGAGGGATTAAAATGTTTTCAACTGGGGCCAAAACATATATTATGTAAATATATATATTCTTAAAATCCAACCCTTATTTATTGAATTTGATTTTTCACCCGTTGATACTATATATATATTAGCTGTTTTATATTATTTTAGTATTTTATTGAAAAATCGGATTTCTTTATAAAAACGGGTTTTTATTATATTATATATACGTGTGAGTAAACGAAAAGTTTGATTTTGAACTGTGAAACGGTTAAGAGAAAGAAAGTGTTTGAAAGTGTGAAACTATTTTGAAAAGCGAGTACTGATCTGATAGAACCCTTGGGGACGCCCTTGGGGAATATGGGCCCGAAGTATCTAGTGGGTGAAGCTCGGAGGTGTGCGCCAAAGGTTGATCTTTACTACGTACTTCTGTGAAGCTCTGTAAGGTGCGTAGCCGGAGGTTGACTACGACATGTATAGAGTGAGGTTATTGGTACCAGGGCATATTGCCCCTATCTGTATGATCGTGTGGTTGGTTGGGGGGCACCTCGACTACCAATTGGAGGGAGAAGGCAAGTTTCTGTTTTGTGTTTCTTGTGTTCAGGGTGTGAAAGGTTGGAGAACTTACCCGTACTCGCCGGGTTATTGTGATTGATCGATCGTTTTGATTATTGGTTCACAAGTGTGTGTTCGTACAAACTAAAAGCTATCCCCTACTTATACGTTTAAACCTGGTTTTCGAAAATAATGAAAATGTGAACCAAGCTTGTGATTTCGTTTATGTATATGAATAATCCCCCTCACTTAGTCGCTTTGACTAACGTCCCTTGTTTTCTGGTTTTGGCTTCAGGTAGGTGTGACTAGGAGGCACGTCAGGTCTAGGTCGTCAGGTGTTGTCGGGATAGTTTGTTTTTTAATCTCAGAATTTTAGAATTTCTCCGACGTTGGAAACTCAGTATGCACAGTTTATGTACCTATACTTAATACAGTTGTAGCTTGTAGTTTGCCGTTTGTCGTTGGTCTCACCGGCTTTATAACTAACTTTGAAGTTTGATGTTGATTGGCGTTATTTTATGTTTCCGCTATGCTTGTGTTTGTTTATTTGTCACCGTTCGCTGGGAAAGATCTCGAGTGAAGGCCTAGAGCTAACACTTGGGGTATTTTCTCAGAGCGGGATGTGGCAAGGGCGCCACATTTCCCTTATACATTCGGACGTATGGGGTCCAGCTCCGTATACGGGCTCTCACTCTGGTTTTTGTTTCTTCGTGTTATTTGTTGATGATTGCTCGCGCATGACTTGGATATATTTTTTGAAACATAAATCAGAGGTTTTTTCTAAGTTTGTCCAGTTAAGGCTCAAATACAGATTCTTCGGTCAGATAATTTTTTTTGGGGGGGGAGGAATTTGTTAATTCCAGTTTTAAACCGTTTTTCTCAGAAAAGGGTCTTGTTCACCAAACCACTTGTGCTTATACACCGGAACAAAATAGGGTTGCTGAACGTAAAAATCGGATTATCCTTGAAAGTGCTAGGGCCATTATGTTTGATGGGGGTGTTCCTAAGTCTTTTTGGCCTGAAGCTATTACCACAGTTGTTTATCTCCTCAACAGATTGCCCACTAAGATTCTTGATCTTAAGACACCTCTCTCAGAACTCTCCAGATATGTTAGTATTCCCACACCTCTTACTCTGCAACCTCGTGTCTTTGGGTGTTCAGTTTTTGTCCATATCCCTAAACAGGAACGTGCCAAATTTGACCCGTGTTCAGTTAAATGTGTCTTTGTTGGGTATGGGGTCAATCAAAAAGGGTATCGTTGTTATCACCCTTCCACACGAAGCATGTACACCACCATGAATTGTACCTTCCTCGAAACTGAGTTCTTCTACCACACCCAACCTAGCAGTCAGTGGGAGCAGTCTATAGATCCACTAAGTTGGGTGTCATACTCCACTATGCCAGATCCGGACCCAAAAGATACAGTAGGCGGGACCACCGAGCACATGTCTCCCACAGTGCAGCCCCTCGTGTCAGCACCAGGCCCAAGATCCGAACCACTGAATGTTCCTGAGGTACCCCTTGAAACTTCCTCATTTGATAATAATACTGTTGGTACTATTGATAATCTGCACGTGGAGGAATTACAGGATCAAGAAAGACAGGTTCAGGGAGAAGTACTGGATCAGGAAAGACAGGTTCAGGGGGAGCCCACGGGAAGTGACCGGTATGTCCTTCCACCAAGGAGTAATTGGGGAGTGCCTCCAAGGAGGTATGAACCAGAGTATGTACCCAGAAAATCTCAATATCCGGTAGCTGATTATGCACAGGGAAAGCTAACAGTGACAGCTAGAGCATATTCAGCAGCGGTCTACGGTGATGTGCTTCCTAGAACAGTTGACGAAGCTCAGAAGAAAGATAAGTGGAAGTTGGCCATGAAAACAGAAATGATGGCCCTTGAAACGAACATGACTTGGGAAAGGTGTAGATTACCACCAGGAAAGAGACCAGTAGGTTGCAGATGGGTGTTCACCATCA
Source organism: Lantana camara (assembly GCA_037501455.1). Classification (NCBI taxonomy): domain Eukaryota; kingdom Viridiplantae; phylum Streptophyta; class Magnoliopsida; order Lamiales; family Verbenaceae; genus Lantana; species Lantana camara. Next base: position 78,422,031 of record CM074865.1, read on the forward strand.
AACATCGATCCGATGGCTCCATTGAGCGGTACAAGACTAGGTTGGTAGCCAAGGGGTATACACAGACGTACGGAGTGGATTATTCAGAGACGTTTTCTCCAGTTGCTAAGATTGACACTATCAGAGTACTTTTCTCAATAACAGCTAATCAGGATTGGCCGTTGCACCAGTTTGACGTAAAAAATACCTTTCTGCATGGTAAGTTGGAAGAGGAGGTGTACATGGAACCTCCACCAGGATTCTCTGAACATTTTTGTGTTGGGGAAGTATGCAGGTTGAAGAGAGCACTCTATGGGCTTAAGTAGTCTCCAAGAGCCTGGTTTGGAAGATTTACAATTGCTATGAGAAAGTATGGGTTCAAACAGAGTAATTCGGACCATACTTTGTTCTTTAAGAGAAGGGGTGAGCTAGTAACCTGTCTTATCATTTATGTGGACGATATGATCATCACTGGGAATGATCTTGAGGAAATTAAGCAATTGAGGAAAAATTTGTTTGAGGAGTTTGAAATGAAAGATTTGGGGGAGTTAAAGTACTTCTTAGGAATTGAGGTACTTAGGTCGAGGCGGGGAATCTTTATTTCCCAACGGAAGTATATACTTGATCTATTAGTAGAGACGTGATTACTTGACAGCAAACCAGCTGGGACTCCTATTGTGGTTAATCATGGGCTGAAGATCACAAACGGGGCAAAAACAGTGGATCGAGGCCGATACCAGCATCTAATTGGGAAGCTGATCTACTTATCCCATACTAGGCCAAACATTGCCTATGCAGTGGGTGTATTGAGTCAGTTCATGCACCGACCACAGCGCGACCATATGGAGGCAGCACTCAGGATTGTTAGATATCTCAAAGGATCACCCGGAAGAGGGGTTTTGTTTCAAAAACACGGCAATCTATCTATTGAAGCCTACACAGATGCAGACTGGGCAGGAAATCAGGATGATCGACGTTCCACCTCAGGGTACTTTACCATGGTTGGAGGAAATCTTGTCACATGAAAAAGCAAGAAACAGAAGGTGGTTGCTCTTTCCAGTGCAGAGGCTGAGTTTAGGGGAATTGCACGAGGATTGGCAGAAGTTTTGTGGCTACGAAAGTTACTTGAGGAGCTTGGTTTTTCTGTGAAAGAGAAATGTCGTTTATGGTGTGATAATAAAGCAGCTATAAGTATTTTAGAGAATCCGGTTCAGCATGACCGGACGAAGCATATAGTAGTGGACAGGCATTTCATTAAAGAGAAACTTGAAAGTGGGGTCGTGACTCTTCCGTTTGTACGATCAGAAGATCAATTGGCGGACATCCTCACTAAAGCTGTAACCGAGAGAGTGTTCTCAAGTGTTCTAAACAAGTTGAATGTGTGTGATCCCACAGTCAACTTGAGGGGGAGTGTTGGAGATTACGGTTAGGATTTGAAAGAATCCCTGATTTAGCGGGATTGAGATAATTACGTCTGTATATATCTTGTTTCCTTTTGTAGGTATTTGTATCCAATTTATTGTAGCCTCTGCTGTAATCGTAATATACACAAATTCAATGAATACAGAAAATTTCTCAAATTCTATTTTCTAACTCATTTAAATGTAAATTTTTTAAATGTTACCATAAACTAGATCAAAATAAAAATTTCAATGATTTTTTTTTTAATATTCTATAAATCATGAGGATAAAGTTCACTTGTAATTTATCATTCCCATTAACCTCATCTTGGTTCACATTAGAGAACAAAACTGAGAGAGTTAACTTCAGCAATGAATACAAATGTTACGTTTTACATCAACAATGGTCTCCAAACGAGTCAAAGACGCATCAGGCTGCAATAAATTCTTACGAGGTTACTAAAAAGCACAGAATGTATCTTTGAAAAGTCAGGTTGTGGATTCTGATGACTTTTGGATCCAGTGTCCCTCTTTAAATGATGCATTTTTGGTTTATAGCGAGGGCGCCACCACCTATGTAGTGGAACTAACTTAATTATAATCTATGATTTGGTCCAGTATATAATAATTTTTTGTTGGATAATGAAGCAATTAATAAAGAGCTTCATTTTATTATGATTATTACAAATGTTGAGATAAAGTTCAACTTTCTTTTCTTAAGATAAAATTGTATGCTTACAGATTATCGACAATTGTTTCCCCAGATACAACAATCACTTCTCGTAATAATAGCACAACAAATTTAGAGAATAAGGAATTCTAAGTATTATTCACTATCTCAATACTTCAATGCCTATACTTGTGCGGGAATGAATTAGATGAATGAAATGCATTGTTCACACGATTTTTTATCTGCAAAATAAAATTACAAGATAGAAAATAATATGAAAAAAAATATAATAATTTAAAGAGATTAATAAATTTGAGGGAATAAATCCTATCGAAGTTTATTCTTCAATTATGTATGTGAGGGCGGGAAACTTATTCCCGAATACGTGAATATGATCTTTTTCGAATTTGACGGATAGAAACTACTTGATCAAAATTGATGTTGAAATAATATATAGGATTAGCATGAGAATAATATATACGATTAGCAATTTAAATAAAAGGAAAATTTCGAAATCCGAAACAGTCCCGCCAAATTCAAGTACAAAAAATGGTTGGAAAAGCAGCGGAGGCCTCATTTCCTTCGCGGCTGGAACGCAGCGTCGCCTCTGTGCTCCTCCTCCCATCATCGTCTCCTTCGAAAGAAAGGAGCGGTAATAGCAGCAGTCCGGAAAGCTCGGAGTACTGGATTTTGTGCCTCGAAAACGAGCGGCGGATGCTCGCTGGCACAGGTGAGCGTTGATGAGGAATCTTCGCATGATCAGGCATCTGACGGTGGTGGCGTTTGTTTGTGGATTGCATGAGCTGAAGCTCAAGATAGCACGAAAGAAACGCTCCAAAAGCATCGGTATCTCGAATGGCAAGAAACTGAAAACCAGCAAGGCAGAGCCCTCTTTTTCTGACCCCTCATCATCTAAGTGTGTTTCTGAAATAACCACCGCCACCGCGGAGGCTTTGTCTTGCCAATCTAGTAGCTGCAGTGAGCAAAGTTATAGTAGTGAAACTAATGCTGATAAGCTGGGAAAGCAAGTCCTTCCAGCTGGTCACATGGGTCACAAAGCTGCTGCAATTCTGAAGGTTCTCTCTAATTGAAGTGCTTCTGAAGCGAAGATTCGCGTCAGTTACTCGGTGATAGCCCTTCCACCAGCAAAGCCTTGAGAATGTTGCTGAAGCTACAGGAGGTGAAGAGACTTGGAGCTGGAGGTCGCAAAGATCCTTATATTTACATGATATCATCATAAGTTACATCAAGTTTATAAGTTGAAACCCAGGATAACACGGACATATACGGTCCAGATTTTGCCAAAATTCTAATACGAATTATTTTATTTTTTACTTAGTTATACACACGTTATATCATAGAATTTATGTATAAAAGTAAGAAATTTTGAAGAAATACATATCTCTACTTGTAATTGTGGAACTAAAATTTGGATACAAAGTATACGTGTAGGTCTCAATATTCTTTCTTTACCCACAGATAGCAACTAAAAGTACTCAAAACATATTCAATCAATAAAATTTTCTGTCACATTTTAAATAAAAAAAAAAAGGCTGATGTTGAACTTTGGAGGTGAAGATCTCAATCTCTTGTTACTTTGATGAAATTGAAGAACTTTCAAAGGTTGTAGCCCAGATCAGATTTAAAGACGAAGTTGAAGAATACTTGAAGATGGAGTTTGGAGACTTGAAAACCAACATGAAGATTTGAAGAACGGCGAGAAGATTTGGAACCGAAAACTTGAAGACCGACGACGAACTTGAAGAATATTCGAAGACAAATTTGAATAAGTCGTGGAGAAAAGGCAAATTTGAAGGAAATTTGAAAAACTGATTTGAAGACTTGAAGCCAAATCTTGATGACTTGTAGACCGGCGTTCATATGTCAGATGTCTGTACTTGCGTTCCTTATTGTCAACCTTGGTGTCTTGAATGAACTACCAAGACCCCTTTTTATAGTGAAGATTTTGAGAGTTCCGGCTTATCAAAATATTATTTGATATTTATCTCTTGTATATTTTTTTCAATAGATAAAATCAAATAAAATTAATTGGTTATTTATCTTAAAAAAATATTTAATTTAATAAAATAATATCAAATTTAATCTTGATTTGGGAAGATAATATATTTCAAAGTTGAGAACGTGCCAAGACTTTAGGAGGAGAGAGAAAAGAGGGGAGGACCAGATACATTGAATCTGAAAGAAAACCTAGATGGGATATATTTTCTCTGAAAGATTAGTCAAGAGGAATCATCGTCATTCTGCAGCTTCTACAGAAAACTTTAGCCATCATATTTTTAGCATCTTCTTTCCACATTCTTTTACTGTAATTTCCATCGTTGTACCAGCATAGAGATTACATTATTCAGAATTCTATTATACCCAGAAGATTCAAGAGACAAACAATTATCATCAATTTCATATTTTTATTCTCATTTACTATTACTCATATCTCTCATTACTTTTCTGCAGTTACGTAAATATTCACTTTATTGTTCATTTTCTTATTTACAGCTTGATTAAATAAACAATTTCCCGAATACAAATCTTGTTGGTGTTTCGTCAATTTTTGGCAAATATCATCTGGCGCCGTCTGTGGGAAAGCGATTAAATCGAGCAAAAGGCGTGAGTTTTCACAATTTTTCATGGCATCCAAGACCGGATCTAGCGGTGTATCGACTCCAATCAACCCGTCTGCTCCAACAACGACGGGCGTTGAAAAAGCTGTGGGGAGTGCTTCAAATCCGCTATTCATCGGAAGTATTCCCATGTTAACCGACTCCACCGTCATTACGGTTACGGAAGGCGCGTCACTAACCAAGGACCACGCGGATCTCCCGGAATCCAGCCTGATGGGAGGTTTGAAGAATCCGCGAAATGAGAATCTCGAAGTTGGAAGTGCAGGTCTGCTGACCCCTCCAGGTGCAGGGGGCCCGCCACCTGGAAGGACGTCCCTGCCTGAAGGGCTGAACCTGCCCGTCGGAGCAGGCGGGCAGACAAGCCGCCAGCTGTCTGCTGGGGAGCTGGAAGCGCTGCTGGCCCGCACCTCTCACCCCGAGCATATTACTAAGGAGACTGATATACCTGGAGGGGCGTTGTCAGGGACCAGCCCCGCTGGCATACCGTTCCAGACCGAAAGAACGGCGGACGGATCTGGTGGATCAGGGAGTGGCTTTTTACCACCAGATGTCCCCATTCACCTTACAGCTAGGGAACTCCAGCAATGGATCAACGCGGCCGTAACCGCTGCCACGGTGCAGCGAAACCAACCGCCAGCTCTGGGGCGTGGAGCAGCCCCGCCACCACAAGTAACAGATCCGATGATCGAAAGAATGGTCCCCCCTTCAGCTGGAGAAGGCTTACCTCCAGTTAAAAACCCTCTGGGGTTGTTGGGAGCTGGCTGGACCGGAGCTTGGACTGCAGGCAGAGCCGCATGGCAGCCGGTGATGCCACTGCCACCTATGGACTACCAGACGGAAAGAAGAGAACCAGACCTCCCTGAGCAGCCAGACTGGGCCGCCAGGTTACAGCAGAGGCTGGAAGAGGTGGAGAGGCAAATGAGAGCAGGACCTGCTAGGGTGACCAGGAGAGGCGGACCTTTTATCCAAAGGATCCTAGCTGACGAACTCTCGCCAGGTTGCAAGACATCCGGGCTGCCGGAGTACAATGGTGCAACGGATCCCCAAAAGCATTTGGATCGGTTCGAGAACTTGGCCCTCCTGTACCAATACACTGAAGGAGTGAAATGTAGGGTATTCCTGACCACGTTCACGGACAACGCTCAAGAATGGGCCCGGCAGCTCGAGCCCGGATCCATACACTCTTTCGACCAGTTCTCTTCTCAATTTCTGCACCAGTTCGCCAGTAGCAGAGGTTACCAGAAGGCTCCAAACGCCCTTTTCGCAGTAAGGCAGAGAGAGGGGGAGCCTTTGAGGAGTTATATCAACAGATTTACCAAGGCGGTGTTGGAAATCCCTTCTGCTACAGTGGAAGTGCGTGCCAGCGCCTTCCAAGAAGGCTTGAGGAAGGGAGCATTGTTCACCTCGCTCTCCAAGAAGCCGCCGACCAGCTGGGATGATCTCCTAACCAGGGCGGAAAAGTACATCAATTCGGAGGAAGCAGAAGCGGGGAAGGACGAAGCAATAGCAGCTGACAGGAGGAGGAAAAGAAATGAGGACGGGCGGCTGCCCGCTCCAGCTAAAAGGATCAGGATACCTGAAAGGAGAGAGCACCTCTTGAGTCTTGGGCCCCGGTATGACCGATATACCCCGTTGCGTACGACACCCGCTGAAACTCTCATGCAAATCTAAGGAACGGGGCTCTTGAACTGGCCCCGGAATGCGGAGAATGGACCACACAAGCTGAGAGGTTCTGTCGGTTCCACAACGACTATGGGCATGACACGGATGAGTGCCGTCACCTGCAAGACGAAATATAGAGATTAATTCAGGAAGGCTACTTGCAGGAACTGATATGCCGAGATCGAGTAAAAGGATGGGAAATGTTCCCAAGAAGAAATGCAGCAGGAGGGAGCCTACCTGCGAGAAACGCACCTGGAAGGAACGGACCTGGAAGGGGTGCACCAGGAAGGAGGCCATCAGGAAAGAATCCTCCCAGGCAGAACTACGGCAGAAGGGGTTACCAACCAGAAGGGGCGGATCAAAGAAGACACCTCTCACCTCATAGGCCATTGATTGAGGCGCCTCCAGCAGAAGCGGGAAGAGCAGGAAGGCGCGAGCAGGAGGAAGCTCCGCAGCAGAAAGGTTTCATCCACATGATAATGGGAGGACCGGTAGATGGGGACTCCCATCGGGCTAGAAGAGCGCACATGCAGGAGGCTGCTTTTCACATGCAGGCAGGTTCGTTTATCATGGAAGTAGACCAGGCAGGAACACAACCTACGCTTCAGTTTGGGCCAGAAGACCTGGAGGGAATTCAGGCTCCTCATAATGACGCCCTGGTTATAACGGCTAACATTGCCAGTTATGGCATGGGAAGAGTTTTTATAAATAGCGGGAGTTCAGCAGACATCCTCTACCGAGAGGCATATGAGCAGATGGATTTAGGAAAAATTGAGCTTGAACCTGTGAAGACCGCCTTGTTTGGGTTCGGCGGAGATGTGGTAAGACCTATGGGGATAATTTCCCTCCCTGTTACGTTAGGGGCCAAGCTAGGACGAGGACCCGGATGGTGAGGTTTCTGGTGGTGGACAAACCTTCAGCTTACAATGCCATACTTGGGAGACCGGCTATGAACGCCTTCCAGGCAGTTATCTCCACGTACCATATGAAGATAAAGTTCCCAACGCTGGAGGGAGCTGGAGAGGTGTTGGCGGACCAGCATTCCTCCAGGAAATGCTACGTCAAAGCTGTCCAACAAGCAGACAGGAAGGAGGCTAAGCAGGAAGGAGAGAAGAGAGGTTGAAGTGACAAAAAAAGAAAGCTGAAAGAAACTGAGCAGGAAGATAAGCAGGACGGACCTCACCCGAAAATAGAACCTGCCGAAGAACTCTTGAGCATCGAGCTAATCCACTGAGATCCCGAGAAGATAACCAGAATAGGGTCGCAGCTAGACTCCAGCTTGAAAGAAGAGCTGACAGCTTTTCTTAGAAGGAATGTGGATGTCTTCGCCTGGACGGATGACCAGCTGGAAGGAATTGATCCTTCCGTGGCGGTTCACAGGCTGAATGTAGATCCAAATATCCGCTCGGTAAAGCAGAAGAAAAGGACACACGGACCTGAAAGGGATAAGATCATACAAGACCAGGTGGACATGTTGCTAGCTGCCGGTCACATCAAGGAAATTCAGTTTCCTGAGTGGCTCTCAAATGTAGTCCTGATCCCGAAGAAGGAGAACAAGTGGCGCATGTGCGTGGATTTCAAAAACTTGAACAATGCATGTCCCAAAGATTTCTACCCCCTGCCGAATATAGATCAGTTGGTGGATTCCACTTCCGGGTGTGAGCTCCTCAGTATGATGGATGCTTCGCAGGGCTACCATCAGATTCCTTTGGATCCGGCAGACCAGAAGAGAGTGAGCTTCATCACGGCTGGAGGGACATATTGTTACGTGGTCATGCCATTCGGGCTAAAAAACGCAGGAGCAACCTACCAGCGTCTGGTAGACAGAATGTTTAAAGATCAGATAGGGAGGAACGTGGAAGTTTACGTAGACGACATGTTGGTGAAGAGCAGGAAGTCAAGCACTCACCTGACAGATCTGGAAGAAGCCTTCCAGGTCCTGCGTAAATACAACATGAAGCTGAACCCGTTAAAGTGCTCTTTTGGGGTGAAGGGAGGAAAGTTCCTCGGTTACATTGTCACGGAAAGGGGGATTCAAGCAAATCCTGTAAAGATTCAAGCAATACGAGATATGAAGGCCCCAACAACACCGAATGAGGTGCAATGCCTGACGGGGAGGATGGCAGCTCTGAGCCGTTTCATCTCGAGGCTGGCAGAAAAAAGCCTCCCTTTCTTTGGAGTATTGAGAAAGGCTTGCAAGTTTGCATGGAGTCCGGAATGCCAGAAGGCTTTCGAAGACCTGAAGGCGTACCTGGAGAAAATACTCCTCCTGGTCAAGCCCGTACCAGGAGAGCCTCTATACGTATACCTGGCAGTATCAGGGAGGGCCGTCAGCTCTGTTCTGCTCTGGGAGGAAGGAGGAACCCAGAAGCCGGTGTATTACGTCAGCAAAGTGCTTAAAGGAGCAGAACAGCGGTACCCGGATATGGAAAAACTGGCATTGGCACTCATGGTTACTGTTCGGAGGTTGCGACCATACTTCTTATCGCACACGATAGTGGTCCGCACGAATTATCCCATGAGGCAAGTGCTCGGGAAGCCGGAAACATCAGGAAGGTTGATTAAATGGGCCATGGAGCTGGGAGAATTTGATATATCATATTCCCCAAGAACAGCAATCAAAGCGCAAGCCCTGGCGGACTTCATATCAGAAATGACCGTGGCACCTGAGCAGGAAGGGCGCAGGTGGCTGCTGCACGTTGATGGTTTATCCACCAGCTCAGGGAGCGGAGCTGGAGCGGTGATAACTAGCCCTGAAGGAGATGAATTCGAGTTTGCTATCAGATTCGACTTCAAGGCATCCAATAATGAAGCAGAGTATGAGGCATTGGTTATGGGGCTGAAACTAGCCAAGGAAGCTGGAGCGCAGCACCTGGTGGTGTATTCAGACTCCCAGCTGGTATCCTGCCAGGTGGAAGGAAAGTATGAAGCTCATGAAGAAAGGATGAGGGCCTACTTAACTAAAGTGAATAAAATAAAGACAGAATTTGTTACCTTCCAGCTGGAGCAGATACCACGCGACGAGAACAAGAAAGCTGATCAACTTGCCAAAATGGCTAGTTCGTTGGAGGGCGTCCATACCAGGAAGATTACGGTTTTGACACTTCCTGCTGGAGCGCTAGAGCAGGACGTGAATGCAGACCAGGAAGTGCTGATGGGGTAGGAAGACCAGGACTGGAGGGAGGAGATCTTGGACTACCTGCTGCATGACATTCTTCCAGCTGACAGGAAGGAAGCGCTGAGAGTGCAATGAAAAGCTGCCCAGTTTGTTGTGATGCGAGGTTTTCTATATAGACGATCAGTGACAATGCCCCTACTTAAGTGCTTGTCATCGGAGGAAAGCCATTACGTGCTGCGAGAAATACAGGAAGGGAGCTGTGGAAGTCATTCAGGCTGGACCGCCCTGGCTGGAAAGGTGTTGAGAGCAGGGTATTTTTGGCCAACTATCAAAGCGGACGCTAGGGAGTTCGTTGCGAAATGCGAGCAATGTCAGAAATACGCTCCCCTCCTGCACCAGCCAGCTGAACCTCTCACGGCAATGTATTCACCATGCCCCTTCGCCAAATGGGGCATTGATATAGTTGGCCCGCTTCCCCCTGGAAAAGGACAAACCCGGTTCATGATAGTGGCCGTGGATTACTTTAGTAAATGGGTTGAAGCAGAGGCCTTAGTGAAGATCACGGAGAAAGAAGTGATAAAGTTCTTACAACGAAACATCGTGTGTCGTTTTGGAGTCCCGAGAGAGCTGGTCTCGGACAATGGGAGACAGTTCATAGGAGCGCAGCTGAAGGAATGGTGCCAGCAGCTAGGAATTCGACAATGCTTCTCAGCGGTCTATCACCCGCAAGCAAACGGGCAGGTGGAGGTAATGAACCGGCTCATCTTACATGGTCTCAAGACTAGAGTGGAAGGAGCTAGAGGAAAATGGGCCACCGAGCTGCCCGCAGTATTGTGGGCTCACCGAACCACTCCCAGTGTGACCACGGGAGAGACACCTTTCAACCTGGTATACGGTGCTGAGGCGGTCATTCCTGCTGAGATAGGCATGCCCTCGCCACGAGTGAAAGCTTACAATGAAGAAGAGAACGAAGCATTAATGAAGGAAAGCTTGGATACTATAGAAGAGGCGAGGGACCGAGCACTCATACGAATGGCGAAATATAAGAACCAAATGGTGGCGGCTTACAACAAAAAGGTGAAAGTACGCGACTTCCAGGTGGGAGGCCTGGTGCTTAGGAGGGCAGATGCCTTGAAACCTATTGGTAAACTGGGCCCCAGTTGGAAAGGGCCCTACAAAGCCGTAAAGATCGTAGGTCGAGGAGCTTATGAGCTGAAGGATGCTAGCGGGAAGAAGCTATCCCGACCCTGGAACGTGCAAAACCTGAAAAGGTTTTTCTGCTAAGCAGACACGCGGCCTGCACACCTGGAAGGAGAGCAGAAGGAGGAACGTATGATCAGAACGTCCACGTTCCAACGTTTTCTTTTCCGCATACTTGATAGTTGTTTATATAAAATTTTCTATATTTTGATTCATGCGAACGAAGAAGATTATGTTTCATATTTATGTTTTATTTGAACAACTAACTTCATGGGATTTATGAGAATGCATGATGATGAGAAAAAGAAACAGCTCGTGATATGCCCTTGATGTATACGCATTGCAATGAGGAAAAAATGATTTACGCTGGGATATACTCTGAGTGCACCGTAATATTATTATTTTGACACTTGAGACAGGCACATGCAAAGCCTCCGCGGCTATATTATCGAAAATCTGAACATTTTCGATGAATGATTACCCGAGATGAAGGGGGCACACAAATATGTCCCTCTTGGGAAGGCGCGTTGATTACGCACACGCCTTGGAAAGAGTTGGAAGAAAGGCTCTTGGGAGTGATTCTCCACCTGCTACCACCAGCCGGATTGGCCACCTAGCTGGAAGGGAGCAGCTATTGCTAGGGTCGGAGAGAATACCCTCAGCACGAACGGCTCTGGCAGCCTTGTACCGTGAAAACCTGACAGAAAGGGCAAATTCTCAAATGAGCAGGAAGGCAGCAAGCAGAACAAGGAGAAGGTCCATACCAGAACCGCATTAAAACCTTCTCCTTGGGCTGTCTACTTCCTGCTAATAGATTGAAAACGAAAGAAGAGAAAAGCTAACGCAGCCAGATGCCCATACAATACAACAAACATGTGCCAAAACAACATTATCAAGTGTTCAACCATATATTTCATTCAAAAAGCCCTAAAATGTTCCGGGCAACCAGGAAAGAGAAAGTTCGCGTGCATGCTCGAGGAAAACGAGCCAAAATCCAGTCATCAAAACAAAAGGCATACTAAAGAAAGTCAGAAACCATTGAGTCTGAACCCTAAAAATACTGAGTCTAGAACCGGAAATATCAACGGCTCGCAAAAGATAAAGTAATATGTCCAAAGAGAAGCAGAGAGAGAGCTAAATCTCTGGCCCCGGTGGGTCTACCTGCCCGGTAGAAGGGGCAGCAGCATGAATGGTGGAAGCAGCAAGAGCAATATCTGGGGGATAGCTGGCAGGAGGAACGTGAGCTGGTGGGATACTAGCAGAAGGCGGGGGAGCAGAAGGGCCAATAGCAGAACTGGAAGCGACGCCCAGGTCAGAGTGCAAACCAACAGTAACCACCTGCTCTGGCAGAATGGTATGACGGCCCTCCTCGAGATTGATGCCGCTAGCTGGAGGGAGAACACGGCCCTCCCCTGTAGTAAGAATAAAAGAATCAATCACCGACAAAAGCCAAAAGAAATCCATGAAAAGCAGGAAGAAGTAAAAAACGCTATGAAGTATGAAACCTGACAGTAATATTTACCTGGAGGTGGAAACTGGGCATGGCAAATATCTGCTTCAGAAGGAGTTGTACCAGGAGGAAGGAAACCCAAGGATACCAGGCGAGCATAACCCGCACGAAAGCCCTACTCAAAAGCAGAGGAGGAAGCTGTAGCGACCCTCTGCACGGAGGCCTCATCAACGGCCTGCTGGAATGTGGGGGAAGTCAAATACTCCGCCTGACGAAGCATCAAGCGCCCCTCCAAAAGAGTCTTCCCTGCTGTCGTCTTCAGAAATTGATCGACTGCCTGGAGGGAAACGGGCTACGGGGCAGCCGCTGCGAGGCGCTCCCTCTGCTCCTGGTCGTAAGAAGTTTGCAAATCCTTCAATTTCCCTTCAGCAGCATTCTTCAAAACGTGGGCTGCCACGAGCTCATGACGGAGAGTATCCATCTCCTGCTGAAGATTGGCCAGCTCTTCGGCAACAGTAGGAGGGACGACAGCCTCCTGATCATGCCAGCAGCCCAGGAGCATCCCCGCCTGCAGAAAGGAAAATAGGTGAAGGAAAAGGACAAGAACGGCATCATAGTGAAAGGGAAAAGAGGGAGTGAAAAGCTGGAAGTACCTGCGCAAGGTGGAGTGCAGCCCGGGCAGGGAGGGCCTCTCGGGAGAGCCCAGCCATGAAATCTCTGTCGATCGCTGTAGGCAGACCCTTCAAAAGCCTCAATCCCAAATCGCCCTGGGAATCAAAGAAGATACAATCATCCTGATCCGGCAAGCGCTGAGAGGAAACAGTGGGACAACCAGAGGTAGGAACTGCAGATGATGTGCCAGTAGCAGGAGGGACGAATCTCTCCCTGCTCCTGTCGCCCGGCAGGAGGGTGAAGAGGTCCTTTCCCTTTAGAGGCATGAACGGTATGCTCGTCGAGGGGAGGGCTAAAAGACCTATGTACCTCCCGGTGTCTCTTGTGGGGCTCGTCAGAACGGTGAGGAGAACGTTTGCGGGATGCACGAGCAGGAGGCTCGAGCTGGCGGTCTGCTCGATGAGCAGGAGGGGGATGCCCCCAAGAGGGTCTACTCCCTGTCTGGTGATAGCCTGCAGCATTAGCAGAGCGTGGCTTGCGACGCCTACGTGGAAGTGCGCGTCTCTCTGGGGAATTCCCCTTAGCTTGAGTAAGAGGGGCCCGACGGGTCACACGATATTGCTTCATTATTTCGTCTGCGAAGCAAGAAGAAAACCAGATATCAAGAAAAAAGCAGGAGGCGTATGATGCAAGTTATCACATAAAGCAGGCAAGATCTTATAAAAAATAATAAAAAAAAAAACAAACAACGCTACGAAATCAGCAAGGTACCGAGTGGCCTCGGGAGAGCCACGTGCTGGGGGATCAGGCGGAAATGTGAAAGGAGCGGGGCAGAACAGAGCTCGATGGTCGGACACAAGTATTGTTGCAGCCTTTCCTTGCGGTCCGCAGAGTCCTGAGGGATATCTGTTTTCTGAGTCTGGGATATCCGAGAAGAACGGGATCGCCAGGTGGTATATAGGCGTCTCCCCCATCCCTCAGCTGAAGGACGTACAAAGAAATATGAAGTATCCCAGCACCTCGGGGACTCGGGCACCTGTAAGAAAGCGGGACTCCCCCTGGGGGTGATGTAGATGAACCCGTACTTGTTCACCCGTATGTAGAAGTTGTCACGAAAATCGAATGCACGAGCAGGTTCCTCTAGGTACCCCGTAAGCACGGCATAAGCAAGCAACAAAGACACAGCATTGGGGCTTAATTGGCCTAAGTGCAAACGAAGACTCGCAGACGCTCTAGCCAAGAAGGGGGAAATAGGAAAGCGCAGCCCCGTCTCAACCTGCGCGGCAAAGAAGCAAGCTGATCCAGCAGGGGGAGTGTTAGGCCTGTCATCGGGACCTGGAAGGAAGGCTCCCCAACCTGCAGGAAGGTTCATCCTAGCAACAACCTCCTGCAGCTCACCCTCCGTCATATCAAAAGGCTCGTAGTCATACTCTGACCTATCTTCCGGATCTGAATCCGCGCGGTCATCAGGGTCAATCTCAACATCACCAAGAAGATCTGCTGGAGGATCAGCTGGCAGGTCATGAAAACCGCCAGCAGCTGCCGGATCAGCTGGCAAGTCATGAAAACCACCGGCAGCTGCCGGATCAATTAGCAGGTTATGAGAACCACTAGTAGCTGTCGGATCAATGGACAGTTCAGGAGAAGTATTAGCGGCTGCCGAATCATCAAGGGGATCAAGAACAGCATCTGAGGGACTGGGAGGGCCCATGAGCAGAAGGGGTGCCGGACAGGCTATAGGATATTCTTCCAGCCCCTTGTCTCGGGAATCCATGCCTGAGGGTCCCTGTAATTCCCCCAGCAGCAGGGAAAAGAAAAAAAAAATTGCAAGCAAGGAGACAAAGCAGAAGGAAACAACGTGTTATACACGTGGCAAACAGCAACATCCCTCAACACATGCTAAACAACAGCAAGGAAATAAACAAATGGCAAGGGGATGCGAATGTAATTTCCCAAAACAAGACAAAGAGAAGGAGACAATTTTCCCGACAACAACCCAACAAGACATGCATTATAAAAGTTGTTTTCAATACACTTCTATTACAAAAATGTAATTTTCAACACTCAATATAGGAAGAAGACAGTAAATTGTCTTTATTACAACCAAGCAACAATCCAGCAAGTTCAACAAGTGCACGAAATACAAAGGAAAAATTGCAGTCTGCACCTTCAAGGATCTGGGACGGGTTACGAGCATACAGATCCCACCAATTCAGCAATGGATAACAACATCAACATGTCAACAAAGCAACAAAAAATCGAAGAATCAGTTTCTTTCCAACACTAACCTATCTAATTCGTATCAGCAAATGCAATTCGTCCCCAAACCCGAAAATTCCGCAACACCTACCGATTGGCGAGTTTTCTTCAACAAAGATAAGGGAGATTAAAACAGTTGGCAGCGTACCAAATTATGCTCCAGATCTGTAAGCGAAAACATCCGAATCCGAGGTTAAGATCCCATATTATTTCGGAAGACCTCTAAAAGTAAAAGAGGAAAGAGAGGATATGAACAAGACGGGGTGCGGCCGAAATTGCAGCGGCACGCCGCTGAGGCAACGGCGGCGCAACCCTCTGCGAGGCAACGAGCGATGTCGAAGGCCAGGCGAAGCCACCGGATCTGTGCCTCAAACGTTGAAATAAAAGGGAAAGAGTAAGAAAACAAGCTGGAGGTGGAAAGCCCTTACCGGCGTAGAGGAAATTACGGGAGAGGACGGCGGCGCTGCGCAAAACCACAAGCAACTACGCAGATCTGGGGATTTAAACTCTGATCTCTTATTTAAAAAAAAAAAAAGAAAAAAGAAAAGAAGTGTGAGTTCTGACTTAAAGGAGTACCTTTTCTGACGAAGCTACGGCGGCGGCGCGTCCTGACCACGGCGGCGCTGCAACAAAAAGAGGAGAAATAGGAAGATGTTAGTCTCCTGTTACTAAAGAGTCGAAAAAAAGAGGAAGAAAAAGAAGAGGGAGGCCCCTCTCCCGCGTCGAAAGGCCAACTTTGGTAAGCCCTCGCGTCATAGCGGCGGAGAGGCGGCAAAAAAGTGGCGGCTCAGATTACGATGTCACGGCGGTGGATGACGGAGATGGGGTATAGAGGAGCAGGGGGTTTCGGTTCCTCACCTGATGGGAGAAGAAGATACCTAATGCTCCTTGTCTCTCGTGGGAGAAGCAAGTGAAAAGCTGGAGATGGGTTTTTGAATCAACTTAGGACAAGGAGACCTTATTTGACTAGAGTTCTCCAAATCCCGGTGATATCTTTTCCCTTCTTATATTTTATCTCTGTTTATGAAATTTCTTATCATATGATAAGCTTTGAATTAATTGATGAGCATGGAAATTATTTGAAGTTATCTAATTGATATGGATAAATCACTTCAGCAGATATCTTGTCCCAAGAGAATTAATCTTGATAACCTTTAATAATTATTAATACTACTCTAATTCCTGAAAATTCATCCTATATGATTTGCTAATCTCCTTCAAAGATATGTCCAGATCATTTGCAGTTTGGGATATAGTCACATCTGGAACCACATCATGTTTTGAGAAAATATGTTACAGGAATTCCCGCCAAACTTTGCAGAAGAACAGGAAATATTTGTAATTAAGCTGGCGGAAAAGAAAGAGCAGAAGAGGACCAGGCGGTCAGGAGGAGAAAAGCAGAAAGCAGCACGTGAAAATCAATCAAGCTGAAAGTTAGTCAAGCTGGAAGGAGCAGTGAGCTGAAGGGACAAAAATACTAAGCAGAAAGTAAGGAGGATTCCAAGAAGCAGAATGTTAGGCCAATTACAAGAGGCAAAATCTCAAGCAAACCTTGGGTGCGGGACGCAACGGTTGCGCTCTTTTTACTCGCTAGG
This sequence comes from Lantana camara, assembly GCA_037501455.1. Taxonomy (NCBI): domain Eukaryota; kingdom Viridiplantae; phylum Streptophyta; class Magnoliopsida; order Lamiales; family Verbenaceae; genus Lantana; species Lantana camara. Next base: position 78,438,615 of record CM074865.1, read on the forward strand.
GTTTTGTCCCACGTGGTTTTCCCGAGTAAGGTTTTTAACGAGGCAATCACCGTACCTAGGAAGGGAGTTCAACCAGTTTAACACATCCAATCGCTAGAGTTGTTCTCCAAAACTTACTACTCTTACAGCCGTCCATACTGTTCGACTGTAAGAGTAGGGGGGAGTGATGATGTGGGCTAATTTTGCATATTATTTTATTATTGAATTAAATATTCAATAAGGGAATTATTATTATGGGAAGAAAAAAGAGGTTGAGAAGACATTGGTAGAGGAAGTCAGCAATCACGTAGTTTTCAAAGTTGAGAACGTGCCAAGACTTTAGGAGGAGAGAGAAAAGAGGGGAGGACCAGATACATTAAATCTGAAAGAAAACCTAGATGGGATATATTTTCTCTGAAAGATTAGTCAAGAGGAATCATCGTCATTCTGCAGCTTCTACAGAAAACTTTAGCCATCATATTTTTAGCATATTCTTTCCACATTCTTTTACTGCAATTTCCATCGTTGTACCAGCATAGAGATTACATTATTCAGAATTCTATTGTACCCAGAAGATTCAAGAGACAAACAATTATCATCAATTTCATATTTTTATTCTCATTTACTATTACTCATATCTCTCATTTACTTTTCTGCAGTTACGTAAATATTCACTTTATTGTTCATTTTCTTATTTACAGCTTGATTAAATAAACAATTTCCCGAATATAAATCTTGTTGGTGTTTCGTCAATTTTTGGCAAATATCAATTTATATTTTTTAAAAATAACCGTGCAAATAGATACCCCTACTTCAAGTATCGTCAAAAGATATTTGTAAGAGAGACGAAACTTGAGGTACTCGAGTTTGCTCACTTGCTAGAAAAATACTATAAATATTACTTTATTATATATATTAATTATATATTATAACTATATATATATATATATATATATTTTTTTTTTTTTTTTGTGGACCTTGATTTTTCACGTGTTCAGTGTCTATGCCACTTGACCCCACCGTCGGCATGCACGCCGCAGCCGCCAGCTACTGGCGAGTCTCTCCAGCGCCCGATTTCACCTCTTCAACCTTCAGATGCCTTCCGGCCGCTGCCTACAGCCGGCCGGGGATCTCACGTGCCACCTACTAAGCCGCATACGACAGTTGCTTTGAGCAAAATGGATGGTGTTGCGTTGGCGCCATGTGCTCGTATGCGACGGTAGTTTCTAACAATACCGTGCGGGATCCTTTTGCCCCTGATGAAATTGAGATTAAGGAAACTTTTGATTTGAAGAAATTAAAGTCAATAGGGACTGTTGCGACTTATAAGGGGGAGTTGGTTATCCAGTTCACACATGAGAGCGGGCACAGTTGTGTGATTACTTCAAGTGCTCCTTAATTAGGAAATTTGATTCTAGATACCCCTCTATGGGTGCGCAGAACTTCTATTTTCTTAAGATGAAGCTAAATGGTGAGTTTCAGTTGGGGCTGCTTAACCGTACTACGATATTGATCCAATTAAAGAATGCAGAGGATTATAGACGCCTTTGGATGCATGGGACATGGTACTTCAATGGTTGTCCAATGCGTTTCGAAGTGGCATCCGGATTTTGATCCGCTGATTGAGTCACCGGTGGCTCCGGTCTGGGTGAATTTGCCAGGGCTCCCAGTGTATTTGTTTTTGAAAGAGTCGTTGTATACTCTGGCAAATGTGGTTGGTTTACCGCTGCGGTGTGATCAGTCTACGGCTAAGCTTAGGTGGCACAATAATGCACGTGTTTGTGTGGGGATTGATATCTCAAAGCTATTACGCCGGTAGTTGTGGGTAGCGGATGGCAAGAGAGTTTTTTTACAGGATTTGGTATATGAGACCATCCCTAAGTACTGTGTTTGGTGTCTATGTTAGAGACATTTTCTTAAGGAGTGTGATCACCCATCGGATCAACATGAGGATGCAGTGGAGGAAGCTCCACTGGTGGCTGATGCCACGGGGAATGTCATGCCACAGGGGGCTAGGTTGATGGATGGTGAGGCTGGTGTGCCATCTCACCAGGAGGTTGTAGGTGTTCAGGGTGATCTCGGTACCGTCGCGGCTTTAGGGAAAGATGGGTGGGTTATGGTAGATAAATCGTAAGGGCGTGTGGCCAAGGTGAGGCACGCGGAATAGCGTTTGGAGTTTGGGAGTGTTCAGCTTTTACGGAGTTCGTCTCGAACTGAGTGTTCGGAGGAGGTGATGGATAATATGCACCGAGCCTTGGTGGCTAAGGATTCTGATGCCTCGGATAGAACGAAGTCTGTGGATGAGGAGATTGAAGTTAGGGACACTGACATTGTGGTTGATAGCCCACAGTCGAAGGGACAAGGGGACAAGGTATGGGTTAAGAAGAAGAAGCAGACTCTGGTTGTGAGAACAGAGTCAGTGCCTTTCATTGATGCAACTGAAGTGGTCCCTGAGACGGACCCATTGGCGCAGGAGCAACCACAAGAACGGGTGGCTTTGGTGATTAGCTTGTAGGGACCAGTCTCAGGGTAGCTGTCGATGGAGACTTTTCGTCTAGTGGTGGTAGTGAACATTTAAGCAATTTTCGAGAAGAGTAAGGTGGGGGACTTGCTAGGAGGGCTCTTGAGAGAGATTCTGGACCCGACTCTGGGCATTCGGAAAAGGATTTGAAGGATGATGGAGAGCCAATTAGAGGGCCTATCGATCTCTTCTTATCACGCTCCGTTTCAGGACAAAGGTGGGATTTTCAACCTACGATTTTTTACTCGGAAAGGTTGGTGCCGCATCATCGGGGGCAGCCTCGGAATGACCGGGATCATGCGAATGTTGCTGGAATTGTTACACAAAGTAGAGCGAGGCATGTGAGTGTAGGGCATCATGCTACAAATTTTCTTGATGATTAGTCTTATTGTATGGAACTTTAAGGGGATTCATAGTTGTTAGGAATAGTGCCCTAGAAAGCCGATTGTATATCCGCTTTGTGCTTTTCCTTATTGTAATCACAGATAATCTTTGAATGATATAACGAATTAAGGCAACACTTCTTTATATGCTCTTATTTGGTATGCGATTACTTTATCTGTGCATGTATGAGAACTCCCCTAACCCTGATAACTTTAGGACTCTACCATTTAGGTGAAATGGTTCATGAAACGAGCCCTATATCACATAAGTCATGATTAGTAAAATACTCCAAGCTGATGAGTCCTACCGACAGTGGGAGTGTCAACCTGACTCCTCTAAGGCTTGCTTGTAGGATCACGCCCTTAAGAAGGACCACCTTGTTTCATGTAGGTGCAAAGTGTATAGTTGATACGTGCGTGATACACGAGGGTGCTTACTTTAATAAGTAAGTTCACTGAGGTGCCCGTGTGAGAACATTCCTAAATGGGAAAGGAAGTTTCCAATTCAGCTAGGGGTTAAACACCTATTGCTAGACTATGGTCGTTTAATCTGTGGACTGATTAATTAATTAGTGAATTAATTAATTAGGGTCACTGCTAATTGAATTGAGAACCTAGAGGGTCACACACAACAACTTGGTTACATGAGTTGAGGCTTTAAAATGATTAAACGAGTTAATCGGGCCAAGAGGGTTCCACACGTGTGAAACCACACGTGTGGGTCACGTGAGTGACACGTGTCCTTGTGACACGTGTCCCACACGTGTATATATATATATATATTGTATATATATGTTAAATAATTAAATGTGTTAATTATTTAATAGACTTTGGTTTAATTTTGAATTAAAAAGAAAGTCTTATTTTGGAGAGAAATAATCTAGTTAATTAATTATGAATTAATTAATTAGATGAAATAAGTTATTTATTTTAAATAAATAAAGTATAATAATATCCAAAAGGGTTTGGATATTTTAGCTCTCCTAAAAGTTGATTTGAATTAGAATTCAAAGTCAAAGTTGGAAAATACTTGATGATCAAGTAATAGGAGAGAGAGAGACCAAATCCTTAGTCCATAAGGACTAGGATTTTTGGTCCTCCCCTTCTTATAAATAGGGGAGCACGAGCTCCCCTTAGAGCTAATTGGCAATTCTTTTGGTTCATGTGTTGAACACCTTCCCTTCTCCAAGATCAAATAAACCCTAGGTTAAGCCTAAACACTAACTAGAGAACTAGTATCCTTACTAGTTAGATTGTGATCAAATTGGTGGACTATCTCTAGAGAACTTGAAGTTAGAAGTTTGAAGATTCGAGCTTTACCAAGGAGAGGGGATTAAGCCGCGAGAAGAGCGTTCTTGGGTGGCTTGAAACGCTTCAAGAAAGATTAAAAGAAAAGTAAGTTTTCTTATCTCTACGAATTTGGATACACGATTGCGAGTCCAAGGTCCTTTTGTTGGAAAATTTTTAAATTTCCGCTGCTTTTCTGATTTCGTTTCCAACAAGTGGTATCAGAGCCACCTCGTAAATCGTGTTCCTGATTCGTCTCAATTATTCTGAATTTGGTAGAAATTCTTAGGCTTAGATGCGAATTAGGTATTCATGAGTTCTTTTAGAAAGCCTGAATTACGAAACTGTAATTTTTCTAGAATTTCTGAAATTGGTTTCTTAAATTGTGTTTTTGAAAACCGTTTTGATTGAAATCTATTTAAATCGAATTTTTCTAATTATGGATTGAACCGGGTTTTGGAGAAACCCAAAATACGAAACGGGATACGAAAAGAACGGGCCTGGGCGTGCTAGCACGTCGCACGCCCATGCCCCATCACCACAGCCCAGCCCTCCCGTATCCGCGTGGGCTGGAGGTGCGGGACAGTCGTCTGCTCCTCCCGCAACCGCGCGGGAGCCCCCGCCCAGGGATGGGCGGGGCTGCCTGCCCGCGCCGCATGCCTGCGCACAAGGGTGCGCCTAGGGCGCGTTCCTGCGCGGTGGGCGGGCGATCCCGCGTCGTCCCGTGGCCCGTGTTTTTTTGTTTCGTGTTTTCGGTCCTTGAAAATCCCGATTTAATTTTATTTTTAATTTTATCTTTTAAAATCAGTTTTGTTAAAATAAAATTATTTTAAAATTTTGATTAAATTGGGATTTTTAAGAAATTGAGCGATTTAAATTTTGGAAAAATTACAGTCTTTATTTTCTGAAAATATTGAAAGAATAAAATTATTAATTTTTAGAAATTAATTGGAATTTTATTAGTTTGTTGTTTTTTGGGTTTTATTGAAAAGGCTCTTGAACAAGAATTGCATCTAAGTCGTGTTTTAAGCTATTAGAGCTTAAAGCGAGAATTTTAATTTATTGGTTAAATTTAAATTCTTGCAATTTAAGCATGTTAGGTGATCATGGGTTTAGATCTAAGTATAGTTTTAATTTATGCACATAGATGGTTTAAATTGGGGTTGGAGCCCTATAGTTGCGTTTTTCAATTGAGGTTGGAGCCTCACTTATGTGCGTACTATTATGTGATTTATTATGTGGCTTTCCATATTACTGTTTTTTAGGCCGGGGTATGCCCGCTGTAATTGTCTAAGGCCAATATGAAGATTGAGCCTTATTACTTTATGTCTTTTTCTTTTTAATTTGAGAGTAGAGATAGGTGGTGAGGTTTTATTTTCATTTTGGAGACAATGCACCCAAGGAGTAAGATGGACCACATTTAAGTAACAAGGAGGCCATAAGTGAAGACCCCTCAAAATGTTAGGGAGGGGAATCTCAATTGTTAAATGTAATAGAGATAGGGCTCGTATTTATTTACCGCTTTCCCTTATGTGATTTAAACAGTTTATGTGGCATGTATGTTAGAACTTGTGATTGTGGAGTGGCTCCCACATATCATGCATAAGATAGGTATAACCCATGATCATTACATGTTAATATCATGCTAGGACATGTTATCTGTTTATGTGCTTGTTTGAAATGCATTTAAGTGTAATTGCATTAATCAAGACTAATAAAATTGGATAACATATATGTTGGTGAGGTCGAACCGGACAACTCTCCGGTTAATTCAAAAATTCCCATTAAATATTAAGCTAATTTCGAATAAATAGGTGTTTAATTCGAGATGCAAAATTTTGAATTAAATTCCTAGCATTCCATCAATAGGTTTTAAGTTTAGTAAGTGAAGCTAGTTATTGTCCACGAGTCGTGGGATAGCTAGTGGAGCTTATTAGTTCTTAGTTACCTAATTGATCATTTTAAATGATCAATATTTCGTGATCAATTTTGGCAAGGACGACGTCCGCGAGTCGTGGGTCGTTCGAACTAAGTTTTGATCATGATCTTATGATTGATGGGTCTAGCTTAACGCCTAAGTAAATGTGGATGTCGCACGAGTCGTGGGTCTATATTGAAAGATAGGTGATGCAAAAACAATTACTAAGAGTTCTAAAGGTGTTAGAATTGGTAAGTTGTACCTACCTAGGGTTCTTACTTAGAATGTCCGCGAGTCGTGGGTTCGAGGTAAAATGCCTAGGATCTTAGTACCCATTGGGAAAGGTGTTCCTCTTAGATCTTTGGGAATTATAGATCTTTGAAAAACAGTGGGAGGTACATTAGATTAAAGACCTTATGTTTTGTATATCGTTATCATTCAGCATGCTCACTAGTTCTCTGTTTTACCATTTAGGTCGTAGATTCTGTGATTCTCTACATGTTTTGAAATGGCAACCAAAAACCCCCTTGTATCAATCCTCGAGTCAAACAAGTTGACTGGTCCCAACTATTCTGATTGGCTGAGGAATCTAAAAATCATTTTAGATTCTAAGAAGAGAACTTATGTTCTCTTCGAAGGGGAGCCTAGTCCCGAAGGGGACGCTCCCACTCGGGCCGAGCGGGACGCGATCCAGAAGTGGAAGGATGATAATCTCCAGGCCCGTTGCCTTATGTTGGCTAACATGTCTCTCAACTTGCAATGGCAACATGAGGCCATGGAATTCGCTTGGGAGATTTACGACCACTTAGAGCAACTTTACCGCCCTCATAAACGTGTTACAAGGTATAACACTTCAAAGGAATTGTTCCACTTGAGAATGAGGGAAGGTTCAAGTGTCCATGAATATGGACTCAAGTTTCTCGCCCTTACTGAGAAACTTGCTTCCATGGACATGTCACTGAAAGAAGAGCTTTCAGTGGATTTGTTGCTAGCCTCGCTCCCACCATCATTCAACCCATTTGTCCTTAACTTCAATATGAATCATGCTCATGCTACTGTAGCTGAGCTGATTAGTCAGCTTGTGACTGTTGAAAGCACGATCAAGAAGGACAATAAGGTTTTGATGGTGAATGCTCCATCTTCCTCTTCTGGGCCTTCTAAAGGTAAGGGCAAGAAAACCCAAAGGAAGAAGAAGAAACCCCTTAGGCCCACTGGTGGCGTTACGAAGGGGAAGGCCCAAAAGAAGAAGCGTGATCAGAAAGAGGATGTTTGCTTTCATTGTGGCAAAGCGGGACATTGGAGGTGAAACTGCCCAGAGTACAAGGCTACTCTAAAGAAAGGTATGTTTCTCGTTGAAATAAATCTTTCTATTAATTCTAGTTCTTGGGTACTTGAAATCGGTTGTGGAACTCATATCTGTAATGATGTACACATGTTAAGTGAAGTTCAACAACTCAAAGAAGGAGAATGTGTCTTGAAGATCGGCGATGGCTCAAATGTTGAAGCTCGAGCTTTAGGCACAATTAGATTAGATTTAGGTAGTTTTGAGTTAGTCTTAAATAAAGTCCTTTATGTACCGAGCATTATTCATAATATAATTTCAGTTCCAATATTAGATTGTGAAGGTTACAAAACTTATATTAAGAATGGTAAATATTTTATCAAACGGAACAACTCTTCCGTTTACATCGGTACTCTGAGTAATGGACTTTATCTAACTCAAAATATCAATATTATGAATATATAACGAAAAACAAAGCATAAGAGAGATGACAAAGTTTCAGCTCCCTTATGACACGCTAGATTATGACACATTTCCAAGAACAGAATTAGCAAGATAAACACTTTAGGATCATTCTCTGAAAATGATCTCAAAGAGTTAACTTCTTGTGAATCCTGTCTCAAATGAAAGATGTCCAAAGTTCCTTTTAAAGGGACTGTGGAACGTGCCACCAAGGTCTTGGATTTGATCCATTCTGATGTTTGTGGACCGCTTAGTGTAAGTACTAGAAACAATCATCAGTATTTCATAACCTTTACCGATGACTTTAGTCGATATGGTTATGTATACTTAATGAAGTATAAATCTGAAGCTTTTGAGAAATTCTTAGAATTTCAAAAGGAGGTTGAGAACCAAACTGGTCACAAGATCAAAGCACTTCGATCTGAACGAGGAGGCGAGTATCTTAGTGAAAAATTCCTTAGTCATCTCAAAGATAATGGGATTATCTCTCAGTGGACTCCTCCGGGAACTCCTCAGCTTAATGGAGTTTCTGAGAGAAGGAATCGGACCCTACTCGATATGGTTCGGTCCATGATGAGTTTCATTGACTTACCACCTTCTTTTTGGGGTTATGCCCTAGAAAGTGCAGCAAAGATTTTGAATCTAGTTCCCTCTAAGTTAGTCCCTAAAACGCCCTATGAAATGTGGCATGGTAAAATCCCTAGTTATTCTTACTTAAGAATTTGGGCTTGTCCTGCTTACGTGAAGAGGACAGTGGGAGATAAGTTAGAATCTCATTCTAACTTATGCTACTTTGTAGGTTATCCTAAGGAATCCATAGGATACTACTTCTATGATCAATCTGAGCAAAAGGTGTTTGTTTCCAGAAATGCTACTTTTCTGGAGGAACCGTTCCTTAAAGAAAATAAAGGCAAGATCATAGAATTAGAAGAAGTACAAAGTGAACCCACGCCACCCACGGAAGAAACGTCCCCCTCTGACCAACCACAACCAATCACGAATTTCGATACACATGTAAATCCTCCTCTAAGGCGTTCTGAACGCACTCCTAGATAGCCGGAAAGATGGTATGGATTCTTCCATGAAATCTCTCAAAAGGATAATGATCCTTTAACATATGAGGAGGCACTTTCAGATTCTAACTCTGCACAGTGGATAGAAGCCATGAAATCCGAAATGGATTCTATGAACTCCAACCAAGTTTGGACCTTGGTAGATTTGCCAGATGGGGTCAAACCCATAGGTTGCAAATGGATCTTTAAGAGAAAGCTTGGAGTTGATGGAAGCATTGCAGCCTACAAAGCAAGACTGGCTGCAAAAGGATTCACTCAAAGACCCGGCGTGGACTTTGATGAAACCTTTTCGCCAGTTGCAATGCAAAAATCTATTCGGATCATGCTTGCCATTACTGCATATTATGACTATGAGATATGGCAAATGGATGTGAAAACTGTCTTTCTCAATGGTGACATTGATAAAGACATTTATATGGAACAACCCATAGGTTTCACAATCAGTGGGGGTGAGCAAAAGGTTTGCAAACTCCAAAGATCAATCTACAGATTGAAACAGGCTTCTAAGAATTGGAATATTCGATTTGATGAATCAGTCAAAGCGTTTGGCTTCATTCAAATTTCGAATGAATCATGTATGTATAGAAAGGAATTGGAGACCTCAGTGCAATTCTTAGTACTTTATGTTGATGACATCCTTCTTATTGGGAATTCGAAGGATGACATGAAAGTGACTAATTTATGGTTATCGAACCAATTCGAGATGAAAGATCTTGGTGATGCGTCCTATATCCTTGGAATTAAAATCTATCGAGATAGATCTAGAAGGTTAATAGGACTATCACAGTCGATGTACATTGACAAAGTATTGAAGAGATTCAATATGGAGTCAGCAAAGGTTAAGAACCTTCCTATGAGTGTAGGAACATGTCTTTCCAAGAAGATGTGTCCTAAAACTAACCTTGAGAAGGAAAGAATGACTCATACACCTTATGCATCAGCAATAGGTAGCATAATGTATGCAATGTTATGTACTCGACCGGATGTGGCTTATGCACTTAGTGCAACAAGTCGGTTCCAATCTGACCCTGGAGATGGTCACTGGGCTGCCGTGAAGAATATTCTTAAGTACTTGAAAAGTACTAAAGATTTATTCTTAGTTTACGGAGGTCAGAAAGATCTTACTGTCGAAGGGTACTGCGATGCAGGCTTTGCATCTGACTTAGATGATTTTAAGTCAATGTCAGGATACATTTTCTGCCTAAACGGCGGAGCAGTGAGTTGGAAGAGTTCCAAGCAAACTACCACTACAGATTCGACCACTGAGGCCGAATACTTGGCTACAAATGATGCAGCTAAGGAAGGTGTTTGGATTAGAAACTTCATTCAAGAGTTGAATGTTGTTCCTAGCATGAAAGACCCCATTACTGTGTTTTGTGACAACACTGGAGCGGTTGCTCAAGCAAGAGAACCAAGATCTCACCAACGGACCAAGCACATTATGAGAAAGTATCACCTAATCCGTGATATTATCAAAAGAGGAGATGTGCAAATTGAAAGGGTCGCATCAGCAGAGAATGCGGCAGATCCACTTACAAAACCCCTTAGCCGAGAAGCTTTCCAAGGTCATCTTGAGAAGATGGGACTTAGAGTAGCTTTAGAATGGCTTTGACGGGCAAGTGGGAGATTGTTAGGAATAGTGCCCTAGAAAGCCGATTATATATCCGCTTTGTGCTTTTTCTTATTGTAATCACAGACAATCTTTGAATGATATAACGAACTAAGGCAACACTTCTTTATATGCTCTTATTTGGTATGCGATTACTTTATCTGTGCATGTATGAGAACTCCCCTAATCCTGATGACTTTAGGACTCTACCCTTTAGGTGAAATGGTTCATGAAACGAGCCCTATATCACATAAGTCATGATTAGTAAAATACTCCAAGCCGATGAGTCCTACCGACAGTGGGAGTGTCAACCTGACTCCTCTAAGGCTTGCTTGTGGGAACACGCCCTTAAGAAGGACCACCTTGTTTCATGTAGGTGCAAAGTGTATAGTTGATACGTGCGTGATACACGAGGGTGCTTACTTTAATAAGTAAGTTCACTGAGGTGCCCCGTGTGAGAACATTCCTAAATGGGAAAGGAAGTTTCTATTTCAGAAAATAGAAACTTCCAGATTAGGAAATATCTCACGAGTCATTGATGTGATTAATTGATCCTTAGACTTGAGGTTCCATGTCACTTTATGAGTTAACTCTGTAGTCTTAGGTATAAGCTTTAAAGGGTGTCGCCATAGACAACTGATTCAAGGCTTATGCTGGGCCTGCACAAGTGATTCATGAAAGTGAATGAGAATCAAGAAAGGACCTACACTTGCATTTGCAAGGTGATCTCTTATTGTGTAAGTCATTCATATGCCATATAGAGTCCTTGGCCAAGGCAGTAGATCAAGACATCAAGAAAAGGGTTTCTTGGATTGAGATCAAATGGATATGAAATGTACTTAGCTTTAAGACCGGATTATTAGGGTTCTGATTATTCCCTTACCCTAGATCTTGGTTGAGAGATAGTAAGTAGGAGGATTGTATCTCACATTAATTAATGACTTAAAGGTTCTGTCGAATCCGAACATTCCAATTCAGCTAGGGGTTAAACACCTGTTGCTAGACTATGGTCGTTTAATCTGTGGACTGATTAATTAATTAGTGAATTAATTAATTAGAGTCACTGCTAATTGAATTGAGAACCTAGAGGGTCACACATAACAACTTGGTTACATGAGTTGAGGCTTTAAAATGATTAAACGAGTTAATCGGGCCAAGATGGTTCCACACGTGTGAAACCACACGTGTGGGTCACGTGAGTGACACGTGTCCTTGTGACACGTGTCCCACACGTGTATATATATATATATTGTATATATATGTTAAATAATTAAATGTGTTAATTATTTAATAGACTTTGGTTTAATTTTGAATTAAAAAGAAAGTCTTTTTTTGGAGAGAAATAATCTAGTTAATTAATTATGAATTAATTAATTAGATGAAATAAGTTATTTATTTTAAATAAATAAAGTATAATAATATCCAAAAGGGTTTGGATATTTTAGCTCTCCTAAAAGTTGATTTGAATTAGAATTCAAAGTCAAAGTTGGAAAATACTTGATGATCAAGTAATAGGAGAGAGAGAGACCAAATCCTTAGTCCATAAAGACTAGGATTTTCGGTCCTCCCCTTCTTCTAAATAGGGGAGCTCGAGGTCCCCTTAGAGCTAATTGGCAATTCTTTTGGTTGATGTGTTGAACACCTTCCCTTCTCCAAGATCAAATAAACCCTAGGTTAAGCCTAAACACTAACTAGAGAACTAGCATCCTTACTAGTTAGATTGTGATCAAGTTGGTGGACTATCTCTAGAGAACTTCAAGTTAGAAGTTTGAAGATTCGAGCTTTACCAAGGAGAGGGGATCAAGCCGCGGGAAGAGCGTTCTTGGGTGGTTTGAAACGCTTCAAGAAAGATTAAAAGAAAAGTAAGTTTTCTTATCTCTACGAATTTGGATACACGATTGCGAGTCCAAGGTCCTTTTGTTGGAAAATTTTTAAATTACCGCTGCTTTTTTGATTCCGTTTCCAACAATAGTCGCCAAAAACAGCGATACCTGATGGAGCTTAAGCGGGAGCACAAGGTTCACATGTTGGTTGTTATTGAGCCTAAGGTGAGGTTGGATGAGTGTTATTTTCTTCGGTATTTCAATTTTGCAGGTGTTGTTGCGAATCCTTCAAACCATATTTGGTGTTCCTTTGATGATAGTTTGAAGATGGAAGTTCTTGCTAACGAGGACCAGTTTGTGCATGTTAAAATTGAATCTAACTTGATACCTTTTAGTTTCCTGGACACGTTTGTGTATGGGCGATGTAATCAGGTGGTTCGGAGGAGGTTGTGGGATGCTTTGTGAGGTTTGGCTACGGTGGAGCCATGGATTATGGCAAACAATTTTAATGTAGTGTTGAAGGTGGAAGAAAGGAGGGGCTGTCGAGCTCCAAAAACGAGGCCGATTGAAGAGTTTGCGGAGTGCATGCAGGATTTTAGCCTTATTGATTCGGGGTTCAGTGGGAGTCCTTTTACTTGAAAGTCAGGGTCGTGTGGCACACTTGGATAGGGTCTTAGTTTCGATTGGGTGGCATGGGCTCTTCCAAAGTTGTTCGTGGAGCATTTATCATGTAATACGTCGGACCACGCGCCTTTGTTGGTGAAATTCAATAATGACGTTGCTAAGGGCCCGATGACATTTCATTTTCAAAACATGTGGTGTAAACATCATGGGTTCCGCCAACTTGTAAAAGATAATTGGGAGCAGCCTTTGGAGGGGATAGGTATGGCTCGGGTTCAGAGGAAAATGGATTGGTTGCGCCGCTGCCTTAAGCGGTGGAATTAGGATGTGTTCGGAAACATTCATGATAAGATTGCTGAGGCTGAAAGGCGGGCACTTGAGGCTGAAAAGTTTATGATGCTTAGCCGAGTGAGATTGCATTGGTGAACATGAAACGTGTTATTGCTGAGTTTAACCATGTTTTGTCCTCAGATGAGGAGTTTTGGAGGCAAAAAGCGGCTTGTCGATGGGCCGTGGAAGGCGAGTGATGTACGAAATATTTTCATGGCCTGGTACAAAAGAAATGAATGCATGATCGAATTTATACCATAGAACATCAAGGCGTGAATCTAACTAAGTCTGAAGATATTCAACATTCAGTTTCCGCGATTTTCAATAGCTCATCACGGCTGAGTTGCCTTTGGGTGAGATGGAGGATTTTGCTCATATCCCGGCCTTGGTTACGGCTGATATGAATGATCATTTGTGTACTTATCCCTCGAAAGAGGAGGTTCGTGTTGTATTGTTTAGGATTTGCCCGACGTCGGTGGCTGGGCCGGATGGCTATACTTCTCTGTTCTTTCAAGATTGTTGGGAGATTATGGGGGACGACATCTACGAGGCGGTTCAACAATTTTTCGGGGGTATCCTGATGTCAACAGCCTTCACAGCCATCACAATTATCCTTATACTGAAAACAGAGGCTCCTTCGATGTGGAGTGATTTTCGGCCTATAAGCTTGTTTAACGCTATCAATAAGATAATGTCCAAGTTGTTGTACTCGAGACTTGTGAAAATTCTTTCGGGACTGATATCTCCGGCACAGTCAGGATTCGTGGCGGGGCGTGCTATCTCAGACAACATCTTGTTGGCTCAAGAGTGTTGGAAATAGCGCCCTAGAAAGCCGATTAGTCATAATCTGCTTTGGGACTTTCCTTATGTCACAAACAATCTTTGAATAATATACGATTGATTATTATATAGGCAAACATTTCTTTATGTGCAATACATGTTTTGTGTGTTTCCATTATGTGCGCATGTATTAGAACTCCCCTAATCCATAAGGCTGTTAGGGACTTTGTCATTAGGTGAATGACACATGAAACAAGCCCTAACTCAACGCCGGATTAAAAACCACTCCAAGTCGATGAGTCCAACAAACAGTGGGAGTGTTGATTAGGCTCGATTGTGACTTGCTCGTGGGATTGCGTCCTTAAGAAGGATCATCCTGTTTCATGGAGTGTAAAGTGTATAAGTTGATGCGTACGCAATACATGAGGGTGCTCGTTATTAGAATAGGCACACTGAGGTGTCCCGCGTGAGAAGATTCCTAAATCGGAAATGAAGTTTCCACTTCAGAAAGGGAAAACTTCCAGATTAGGAAATATCTCACAGGTCATTGGCGTGAGTAAAGTAATCCTTTGACTTGAGATTCCATTGATGCTTTGTGGGCTAACTATGTAGTCTTAGGTATAAACTTTAAAGGATGTCTCACGAGACAACTGATTCAAGGCTTATGCTAGGGCTACATAAGTGGCACATGGAAGCATATGAGAATCAACAAAGGATCTACACTTGCTTTAATGCAAAAAGATCTCTTATTGCATAAGTCGTTCATATGCCATCCTAAACCCTCGGCCGAGGTAGTGGATCAAGACATCAAGAAAAGGGTTTCTTGGATTGAGATCAAATGGATATAAAACGAACTTAGCTTTGTGATTGAGATTAGTAGGGCTCTTATTATTCTCATGCCCTAGATCTTAATCGAGAGATGGGATGGTAGGAGGATTGTACCTCACAAATTGTCATTGACTGAAAGGTTCTTTCGAATATATATTCATTGTTCAGGTAGGGGTCATACACCTGTTGCTAGACTATGGTTATGTGATTTGTGAACTAATAAAGCATATTAGTCTCATTGCTAACTGAAAATGAACCTAGGGGGTCACACACAAATGCCAGATTCAAAGAGTATTGAAGGAAAGATCAAATCGTTGATCGAAACGAGACTACACATGTAATGTACACATATGGCACGTGAGCTCGAGTTGGCGGTATGGTCCGATTGAGAAATTGGACCATATTTTAATTAATTGAAGAATTAACTATAAAGCTCAAGTATAATTAATTAAGAGAATTGATTATAAATCCCTAATATAATGAATTAGGAGAATTAATTATAAAGCAAAATAAAACTAATTAGAGAATTAATTTTAGCCCATTAGAATTAATTCTAAAACCCTTCATGGAATTAATTAGAGAATTAATTCTAAGTATTTGAGTATTTAATTATTTAGTTATTCTAATTTGATTAGAATAAATAAATAAATAAATATTAAATATCTTCTATTTATTATTCTAGTAAATATTAATTCTAATATGATTAGAATAAATATTATTGGAATAAGATATTTAATTATTATTAGAATAATTAAATATTCCTAATTTGATTAGGAACTCTTTTCTAGAAGCAATAGATATCTTATTTTGAATAAGACTCCTATTACTTGAAGAAAAAGAAAATAGAAGAAAAGTCAAAGATGGAATCCGATTCCATCTAGACTTGTGGGTGTTCGAACCTTACCCTATAAAAGGGACTAGGGTTCGAGAATTTTGGCTCACGCGTGACATGGGCAAGGGCGACGCCACATGGTGGCTAGTGGGGTCAATTGACCCCACTAAAAAAACATTTAGTTATATTTATATATATATATATATGTATTTTTTAATTTATGATTTTAAAAATAAGTTATTTCGACCCCACATAAAAATCGAAAATTTTGTATTGACCCCTCAAATTTTAAAGTTATGTAAAATTAAAAAAGAAAAAAATTATGATCCAAAAATAAAAATAAAAACCTATTTAATGATATCCTAAATATTAAAACACTCTAAAAAATATACATTTTGTAGTTTTTTTCCAATTTAAAAGACATAGATTTGGAAAAGTATTTCAAACGAAAATCACAAGTTATAGAGTAATTAGAAGTAATTAGAATTATTTGAAGCGCAACCAGAAAGTGATGCTATTGGCGATCAGTTTATTAAAATTGTTTAGTTATATATATATGTAACTAGTAATTACGCACTAGATGCGTGTACTCGAAAAAAAAAATTAAACTTTTTATATTAATAAAAATTAAATAATTCTTAAATAGGTTTTAATATAATAATATAGATAAAAATAAATTAAAAACACAAAAAAAGAGGTAGAATCATATTAGTAAAATAATAATAAAAAATATGCAGATAAAAGAATATGAAAAAGAATAACGTGATTTGAGAAAATATGAGAGTTAAGAGATAACATAGAATAAATAAATAAATAAAAAGAAAAGATTTTAAAAGTTAGATGTAAAAAAAAAAGGAGAATTAAAAGATAATAAGTGAATAAATTAAAAGAAAATAAAGATTTTAAAAGTCAGGGGTAGAAAATAAAAGAGCCGAAGACACCAAAATGGTTTTTATCTACCCCTGACGAATAATATAATAGTATAGATAATGTGTAGATGAAAATGATGTATTTAGTACAATTAGTAACTATAAAATTATGATACTGATAAGGGGAAAATTGGGGAGTGTGACTGAGTGCCAGATATCACTACCATGTGGCAGCCTGCGCCACGTCAGCGCTCCTCGACCGAGTCACATAGGCAGCCACCGACCCAACACTTGGCTAGACCTCAAGCCATAGCCTGGCGGCAGTCCCCCGCGACCTAGGGTCTCCTTTCGATCCAGAGGAAAGTGCGACTTAGCGGAGCTCGGACCCAGTCGCTACCGGACAACCACATTCAATGCAAGCACCACCTACCGCCGGCCGCATTAATTGCAGCTGCGTCCAGTACAGTGTCAAGCCTCCTGGCAGGAGCAGGCAAGCAGCGCTTTAACTGGAAAAGCACTGTTCCGGCCAGAAGCCATCGCTCTCTCCTCCCAACCAGATCCACACTTTCTGGAAGGTGTACTTGCACCCACGGAGTCCATCTCCACCCTATAAGAACCTCGCCTCCTGACCATCAAAGGTAAGCCTTCCTACACACACAAAAAGCTTTTCCAGTCTTCTTGCGACCCAGAGCTCTTTGCTAACTTGAGCGCCGGAGTGCCAAAATGGGTCCAACCCCCTCATTCCCCGTCTTGGCCTTTGAGCTCACGTTTGTTTCATCCTTTCAGCTAGGGAAAGCATCGGAGTCCTCCTCACTATATAAATATCTTGGGTGATTGGGAGTCCTAATCGGCTATCCAACACGTAGCCCGGATTTTGACACCATCATCTTGGCACCATCTGTGGGAAACTCTGAACAAAAGCCTTTTCTCATCACTACCCTGTAACTTTCCCTTTTAAGATGGTCCAAACGCGTCACGGACGACGCGTTTATGGCGAGAACGGTGAAGAGATCTTCCCGGATCTCCATACCGTAAGGGGTAATTTCCAACCCCCCGTTGTAGGAGTGGTCACTGCGGATGCCGGTCCTAGCGCCCCCAGCCGTCTGATATGGTCCGAAGCAGACTTGGCTGCTTATGCAGAACAGTGCAGGGCAGAGGCGTTGGCCACGGCGAGAGAAAACAGGGAACCGGTCATGCCGGCTCCCCCAAGAGGGAGTCCACTGGCTCTAACCCCTCAGAACGTCGCATACCCCACCGTTGAAGGGCCCTCTTCTCCGATGGCATATGCTGTCCAACAGCATGCCCATCAACCGAGTTACTGGGGATATCCACTGCTTCCTTATGGCCAAAACCCCTACGCACAGCCTCAGACCATCTACATTGCTCCGGCCCCGGGAGTCCAACACCCAGTCCATCTGTGTGCGCACCTCGAGGAGGGTTTCGATGACAACGAAAACCCACCCCGCCGTCGGGAGCCAGCCAGAAGAAGAATTGATCCGGATGAGGAACGCCCCTCGCAGCTGTTACGCAATGTGGGGGAAAATGATAGGGGCGCGCGACACGTCGCGGGGACGGCAAGCGAGTTGAATAGGGACGCTCCCGTTCCTAGGAATGTGCCTGTTTTTTATCGCCTAGGGGATAGGGTCCATCCCGACGCCTACTTCCGAGCCAACCGAGGATATTGGGTTGGCCAGGGCGATCTCTGAAATAATCTCCCCCGGAGACAGCAACAACAATGACCACAGCAGCAGCAATATCACTTCCCCGACCCAGCGCAAGGGTCGGAGTATGTTGACCCACAAGAGGAAGTGTCATCACACTTCCCCCAAGGGCAAGTCCTCAAAAGGAAGGCCCCTACCCACCAGCACGGTCACCTCCCACAGCGTCAGGGGAGGGTATACCGTAGCGAAAGGGAGGCAAGGTCCCCTTTTTGCGACGAAATCATTGACGCCAAGGTGGTGGATAGAGTCCCTACCAACTTGCCAATTTACCACGGGAGTACCGACCCCGTGAAGCACTGCTCAAAGTTTGAGGCGCAAGTCAGCCTCTATGGTCACTCCAAGCTCATATGGGCTAAGATCTTTGAAACCACGCTCGAGGGCCCAGCCCAAGACTGGTTTAAGCGGTTGGCTCCTCACAGCATCCGTGATTACGACCATTTGGCTAGGAAATTCAAGGCCCACTTCTCCTCTATGACGGGCGTCAAGCTCCCATCTACCTACTTGTACAGTATCATGCAGGAGGAAGGTGAGACCCTAAGGAGTTTCTTTTCTCGTTTCAACGAGGCGTTCGTCAAGGTGGAGCACCTAGACATTGACATCCTGACTCAGACCCTCCACAAGGCCATCCGTCACGCAGAGTGTGCCGACGAAATCATCCTCGAATCGCCGCAGACCATGGAGGAAATAATGGCCATCGCCCGCCGCTAAATGCGCTTAGAAGAAGTCAAGTCCACCACTCACGCTCTAGGGCATAGAAACGACCGAAGAACGAATGACCCAGCTCCTGATCGGCTCCCCAGATCCGACCCACAACGGACGGAGCCTCCCAGGCTCTCCAGCCGAATCGAGCAGAGGCTCAAGCGCGAGATGCCCTCCGCAAACGGGGCCAAGAGGGGGTACACTCCGTTGGTCTGCCCCATCGAGGAGATTTACGAGGTTATGGATCGGAGGCTTCTTAAAAAGCCAAAGCAGCTAAAGGAGACCAAGAAGGCCAAAGAGTCAGGAAAACGCTGCGCTTATCACATGCAGCCTGGCCACTGGACCTCAGAGTACATCGCTCTGAGAAAGGAAGTGGAACGGTTGATCCAGGGTGGCTACCTCACGGAATTCATGAAGAAGCTGGACGAGCGGCTCGCCAGGCTTTCGATCCAAGAGAGTCACCTCCACCCAGAAGAGGACGCAAGCCCCGTTGGAAAAACCTAAGGAAGCTAACCCCCACAACCTGCCCACCAATGAAATCTTCATGATTGCTGGCGGCCCCGCTGGGGGAGATTCCAAGACCGTCCGCAAGCGCTCAAGGCATCAAGTGGGTCGGGAACTTTACGGACCCAGAGAAGTGATGCACGTGGAGGAAGGGCAAGAATGACGCGAATGGCACGAGCAAGAGATCTCGTTTAGTGATAGGGATTTTGTACCGGTGATGCCACGGGATGGCGGAATGCCGAGTTATCCGATGGTCGTCACCTTAGATGTAGCAAACTGTGTTGTACACAAGACCCTTGTCGATAGTGGAAGCTCAGCTAACATTATCTTTTACTCCACCTTGCGAAAGATGAACATTCATAACTCCCTCGACTATGAACCAATTAAAACACCACTGACAGGTTTCGGAGGCTCTGAGGTCTATTCCAAGGGAAGAGTCAAGCTTGTTACCTCCATGGGGAAGCTACCAAAACGAGCTACGCAATTGCTGGAATACTTGGTGGTAGATGGCCCCTCCGCTTATAACATCATCGTGGGACGCCCAGCCCTGATAAGCTTCAGAGCCGTGATCTCCACATACCACCAAATGATCAAATTATCGACCCCGCATGGGATAGGGGAGCTTCTCTGCAACATCCCGGAATCTTGGAAATGCTACTCCATTTCCATGGAGAAGGTACAACTTCCGAACAAAAGTATTGTACCTTTATTGAACATTGATGATTTTTTAGATCCGGAGCTAGCCGACCCCGATGACCCGACTGCGGAGATGTGCTCTAAGCAAATCACCTCCATCATAGCGCGGAAGAAGCGCAAGCTTGATGATGGAAAAATAGAAGCTGCGGGTGCCCTGGTCCCCGCCCAACTGATTCCGAGCGATCCGGAGAAAACCACCAACGTCGGGGCTAACCTCAAGGGTAAACAGCAATGCATGCTTATCCAATTCCTGTAAGATAATGCAGACGTGTTTGCCTGGAAGTCCTCGGATTTGGTCGGCATCGATCCAAAGATCATTGAGCATCACTTAAATGTCGACCCAAGTTTTCGACCCATCCAAATATGTGGATTGGCTCTGCAATGTCGTCCTAGTCGCAAAGACAAGGGGGAAGTGGCGAATGTGCAACGACTTCATCGATTTAAACAAGGCCTGTCCCAAGGACCCGTACCCCCTCCCACGCATTGATCGGTAGGTCGATTCCACTGCCGGATGCGAGCTCCTAAGCATGATGGACGCCTTCCAGGGCTACTACCAAATCTTCACGGCTCAGGAAGACAAGAAAAAGACCACTTTCATCGTGGTGAAGGGGATTTACTGTTTCGAAGTTATGCCTTTCGGATTGAAAAACGCAGGCGCAACTTATTAGAGACTGGTCAACAAAGTTTTCGCAGACGAGATCGGCAAAACGATGGAGATGTATGTCGACGACATGATTGTCAAAAGCGAGAGGGCAGAGATGCATTTAACCGATTTGGGTCGAACTTTCGATCTGCTCCGCAAATACAGAATGAAGCTGAATCCCAACAAATGCTCCTTCAGCGTAGAAGGAGGAAAATTCCTCGGTTACATAGTCAGCCAGTGAGGAATCGAGGCCAACCCGGAAAAGATCTTGGCTCTTAAAAGCATGAACAGACCCCACAACGTGAGGGACGTCCAGCGTCTCGTCGGTCGGATTATTTCTCTGAACAGGTTCATTTCTCGCTCCTCTGAGAAAAATCTTCCTTTCTTTAAAATTCTACGCAATATTAAGAAATTTGAGTAGACTGATGAATGTGATGAGGTCTTTGAAAGGCTCAAAGAATACCTTGCTTCCCCTCATTTGCTCGCCAAACCTATTGCAGGGGAAACCATGTGTCTTTATTTGGTTGTCACGGAGGAGGCTATAGGCTCAGTGCTAGTGGCGTTACGCGAAAGGAAGTACATGCCAGTATATTACGTGAGCAAGATATTGCATGGCGCTGAAACGCGCTACCTGGAAATTGAGAAATTTGCCCTAGCTCTCGTGCACGCTTCCAGGAAGTTGAGGCCCTATTTCCAATCTCACTCCATCATAGTCCTCACAGACCAGGGTTTACGCCAAGTCTTGGAGAAGCCAGAAGCATCGGGAAGAATTGTGAAGTGGGCCGTTGAGCTGAGTCAGTTCGATATCAGCTACCAACCCCGAGCTGCATATCAAGCCCAAATCCTTGCAGACTTCATCATTGAGAAGAACGACCCGAATAAGGAGACCCCGCGCTCGGTGCTGTGGACCATATCGGTCGACGGCTCCTCAACCTCTCAAGGATGGGCGTGGGGATATCCTTGATGAGCACCGAGAGCCAGGCGCTTGATTTTGCCATCTCCCTTGACTTCCCGGCCACCAACAATGAAGCGGAATATGAGGCCTTTATCGCTGGCCTCAAAATTGTAAAGAAACACGAGATTGAAAGGATTTTCGTAACAACAGAGTCTCAATTAGTAGCGAGCCAGTTTCAAGGCTCCTATGAAGCACGCGAGGAAACAATGATTAAGTATCTTGCCAAGGTCAAATCCCTTGCATCCCAGTTCAAAGAATTCACGTTGCAGTAGGTCCCCAGAGAAGAGAACGCACGAGAAGACGCATTGTCCAATTTCGCAAACGGAAAGAGAGGCTCCAAGGATCAGAGTATCACCTACTTGTCAAGCAAGGGTAGGTTGATCGATGCCGAGGAAGAAATGATATGCTCCATCGACCCAACTGAACCGTGCTGGGTCGACGAATTCATACTTTACCTCAGAGATGGAGTATTGCCTGCCGACCGAAACGCTGCGAGGTGCCTAAAATACAAAGCTGCGGGTTACTCTTTAGATTCAGAAAGGAGATTGTACAAGAGGGCATTCATGGGGCCAACCAAGCGGTGCGTATGCCCTTCGCAAGCTTGGGACGTCTTGGAAGAGATACACAGTGGACAATGTGGAAATCATGCGGGCAGTCGATCCTTGGCCAAGAAAGTTTCCAGGAGTGGTTTCTACTGGCCCACTCTAAACGAGGATGCTAAGGAATACGTCCGTAGATGTGTCAATTGCCAGAAACATGCCAACATACCGCACTAACACCCCGCGGAAATGGTCCCTGTAGACATTTGTTGGCCCTTAGATCAGTGGGGCATTGATATCGCCGGGCCACTACCGCTCGCGACGGGTCAACGACAATATCTGTTGGTCGCGGTGGAGTACTTCTCTAAATGGGTCGAAGCCCAGCCCGCTGCGAAAATCACAGACAAGGACATCCAGAATTTCTTATAGCGCACATCATTTGCAGGTTCGGGATCCCTAGGGTCCTAATCTATGACAATGGAACTCAATTTCAAAGCGCCAGCACTAGGTCCTACTGTACAGACATGGGAATTAGTCAACGCTTCGCATCGGTTGGTCATCCGCAAGCACATTTCGAGTTTCGTTTGAAAATTACGAAATGCTACACATATCAACAAGATCAATATTTGGGAAAATAATGCTAAAACGATACGGGGTCAGAAGCAAATATGTGATTCTCATCCATCAAAAGGGGCCAGGCCCTGGAGATTTACAAAGGAATTACAGAATGTAAATTACAAATCCCTTACACACTCAAGAATTGGAAGTAGGAAGATCAACGGCTCCAGGGACGGGTTCCTGGGCCGGAGCCGGAGAATTGGACTGTGTCGTTTGGGGAGTCTCTTCAGTGGCAGGGGGAATCGCTAAAGCAGGGCCATTTGGGTTTTCACTTAACAACTCATTCTCTTTCGACCCATTGCTTGAAGGAGCATAGGCAGCCAGTAGGGTTTTCTTGGCTCGCTCCAGGTTAACGGGCCCCGGCAGTTGCAACACCTCCTCAGGTTGCTTCTTGAGCTGAGATTTGGCCCACTCCACAACCCAGCCATAGGGCACTTTGGTCCAATCCGGCTCCTCGGCGTCTTCATCATCGTCCACCTCCTCCTGGCCCGCTCCCTCCTTAAAAGAAACGCTATGAATTCCTCGGGCAGGGTCTTGGGGATGTATCCGTTGGCCACATTGAGCTTGCGTGGGTCGTTGAGAAGAGCATGGGGGATTGGATGATGGAGATGAACCTGGGACAAGGCTCTCATAAAACCCGTTTCTATGTCCGAGGCCCTCAACGTGCCAGAAACGGTGCCAAACACCTTGGATTGAAGAAACTCAGATACCGCACTATCCTTTATCTGCAGCAGCAGTTTTTAAACCGTCCAGAAGGTTGTTTTAGTCCCGTCCCTCTGCCCTTCAACAAAGCCAGCCGCCCAACCATCTTGCCTCCCCTTGGCATACGCGGCCTCAGTCTTTTTCTCTGCAGCATCTAGCAGGCTTTGCCGCGTAGCCACCCCGGTCTGTAACTCTTCGTTTGCGGCCCTGAGCTCCTCCAGCTCTTTTTCCATAGCAGACCTCTCCCTGAGGGAATCTTTCACCAGCTTGTCCATTTTATCCAGCTTCGCGGTGTACGCCTTCTGGGTACCCTCTAACTCTTTAGACAACTTTGCTGCTTCGTCTTTCCAACTCTTCCCCTGTAAAACCTCATCCCTCTCTGCCATCAGCTTACGGCGGGCCTCGTCAGCCAACTCCAGTCACATAGCGGATTGGTGCTTTCTCACGATCAACTGAAAATGGGAAAACAAGAAGGGGTCAGAGGGAAAGCCATGAGAAGTACTATCCAGGAGAAGAGATGGTGCGAAGGTCCTTACCGCGTTCAGAAGAGCAATCTTGTTGTAGGAGAGGGTCGCATTGCTCTCTTTGGTCAATTCCTGGTGGTCGCTAGCAGTTTTGAGGGAATAGTAAATGGCCCACAACACATCCTGATCGATCTCTCAGGTCGCAACCCTCCTTTCTGATCTGTCCTCCTTGAAATCCGAGACACCAAAGGGATATTTGGGCCCTTCGAATGTAGGAACGTTGACTATCCTCTCATAGTCCCCCCTCAACATGGAGAATCCGGGGGAAGATCCCGGTCGAAGGGTAGAGGGAACCCAGCCGCCCTATAGCTGGAACACAGTTTTTCCCCGTTTGGTAGCTTTCTTAGGGGCCCCATCCTCTGAGTCGTCCTTGTCCTTCCTCTTCTGCGAACGCTTGCCTTTGGGCACCTCCAAAGGAAAGGACCCGAAGTTAGCCTCTGAGTCCATATCTGGCCGCCCCGCAGACGTGACCACTTTTCCCTTTGGCTTCGGAGGGCGGGCAGTTTGACCTCCCGCGGTCTGAACTGGGGCGTCAGCTCCCGGGGAGACCCAAGCAGCCCCCTGCGTATCCGCCTCCTCTCCCGCGCGCGGGAACATGAGCGTCAGCCCATCTTTGCCCTGCTGCGCTCTCCACTGCCGCAATTTTTCAAGGGAGTCGGCCTCCGTGAGGCCCTCCGCTTGGGCTATTTCTTGGACGGAGGGGAGTGGTCCAACCGCTTCCTCCTCGACAATCTTCTTGGCCTGCTTTTTCTTCAAAAGGCATTCCAAAGCTTTTGATCGTCCGACCACCATTATCGATCCTGCACAAAGAGGAAAAGCGGGTTTAGCGGGCAAAAAACAAAGTTTAAAGCAGAAAAGGAAAGATGAAGTTAGGGAGAGGAACGTGCTTGGCCTAAGGGGATTGAGGGTGTAGTTACCCATTCTGAAATCTATATGCCTCCGTGTACCCGGAGCCAACCCTAGATTTATCAGTAGGTGGGTGTTTGTGAAAATCCCTGTGTCCAGCGGGTGCACCTCCCTCAGAACGGCAAGCAGAGTGTTGGGCCAGCACACCGGACCTCTTTCCAGCCTAACTTGGGCGACATCGTTTCCAGGAAGTGTGCTTTAGGCCTGTCCACCTGTCTTTGTACTTCAAGAAGACAAACTTCTTTTTCTAATCCACGCCATGGGAAGTCTTTTCTGTATCAAAGATCTTATTCCCCGACCTAGATTGCAGCTTCACGAACCCCCTCCTGTTGGGGGAAGCTGCTGAGTCGACGAAGGCTACGAACAGTTTCGCGAAGTGCTCCACGCACTCTACCTGGCCCAGGAGCTTCATCAAGGTCCTGAACGCCGTTATCATAGCATGCCCGTTCGGGAGCAATTGAATGGGCCTGATTTGGAGATGATTGAACAGAGCAACTTGGAAAGGAGACAAAGGGAGCCGAAATCCGTACTCAATGGCCTGCAGGGACATGGCGATACACCCTTCAGGTGGTGCTCCCATGTGTTCGTCGGAATTAGGTGTATAAACCTCGTAATTATTGTCCAAGTCCCTCCACCCGGTTAATCTTTTCAGGGCGGCAGTCCTCTCCGACCCAAATATCTTAGCCCTTATTTTCGTGGTAGTACTTCATGTATTTTTGTTACCCTTTCTTTTTTTTTTCCCTTTTGGGGCCCAGGCTCAACATCTGAAGCCGCAACATCCCCACCTTGACTGCGAGGTTCATCCTCCAGAGACATCTCTTCTATCTCGGAGGCCGTATCGTCCACCGCCGTATTACCAACCCCATGTTCCCCCTCCTCACTCGGAGATGCGCTCTCTTCCCTCCTTACCGCCTCGTCCAGGGCAGGACCTACAATCTCCTCATCTACGTTGGGGATGTACACCTCGGCGTCAGGGTCTTCCCACCTGTTCTTCCCAGGCCGCCTAATCCCAATGCATTCAACGGACACCTCCGGATCTGACGGAACATCCTGGGGCCCGTAGCTTCTAGGCTGCTTATCCTTGGGTTGGCTCTCGCCGGGCACAGAGACGTTCCTTTTGGGAGCCATTTCTAGTGTGTGGTGAGAAAGGAAGAAGGGAGAGATCTAGGTTGGAAAGGGCGTACCTTGAGAATGTGCTTGAAGGTTTCTCCCGGAGTACGATTTTGCAAAGGAGGATTGGAAGCAAGAATCTCTCCGAAACTAGGTTTTGCTCTTGTGGAAGGCGTGAAAAGGGGAAAAAACTGCTCAAGTCCCCAATTTATGGCAGCAGTTTCTACTAAGCGTAGTTATCCGACTCCCCAAGACTCGCGCTAACCCCCCGAATTTCAAAAAGCGTAATCATTACTCTGACACGGGAAGTTTCCAGGGTTTCCCACCCAGGGGAACAAAACTGGCACGCGCGCGTGATGCCATGCCTCATGCCTTGGGTCGAAGTCGATCTTGGGTCGAAGGAAGTTAGCTCGCAGCTCAGGCTCGTCGTGGCTTGGCTCAAACAGAATTCCTGGCGACCCAAATTACCCCAAGAGAATCGCGCCCCAGGCCTCCCCTCTCTTCATCAATGGCGAAGCCTTCCTCAAGATCAGGTGCCACTCTCTTAGTGGCACCAAACCTGGGGGGGGAGATGATAAGGGGAAAATTGGGGAGTGTGACTGAGTGCCAAATGTCACTACCACGTGGCAGCCTGCGCCACGTCAATGCTCCGCGACCGAGCCACATAGGCAGCCACCGACCCAACACTTGGCTAGACCTCAAGCCATAGCCTGGCGGCAGTCCCCCGTGACCTAGGGTCTCCTTTCGATCCAGAGGGAAGTGCGACTCAGCGGAGCTCCGACCCAGTCGCTACCGGACAACCACATTCAATGCAAGCACCACCTACCGCCGGTCGCATTAATTGCAGCTGCGTCCAGTACAATGTCAGGCCTCCTGGCAGGAGCAGGCAAGCAGCGCTTTAACTGGAAAAGCACTGTTCCGGCCAGAAGCCATCACTCTCTCCTCCCAACCAGATCCACACTTTCTGGAAGGTGTACTTGCACCCACGGAGTCCATCTCCACCCTATAAGAACCTCGCCTCCTGACCATCAAAAGTAAGCCTTCCTGCACACACAAAAAGCTTTTCAAGTCTTCTTGTGACCCAGAGCTCTTTGCTGACTTGAGCATCGGAGTGCCAAAACGGGTCCAACCCCCTCCTTCCCCGTCTTGGCCTTTGAGCTCACGTTTGTTTCATCCTTTCAGTTAGGGAAAGCATCGGAGTCCTCCTCACTATATAAATATCTTGGGTGATTGGGAGTCCTAATCGGCCGTCCAGCACGTAGCCCGGATTTTGACACCATCAGATACAATTATAAACATATATATATATATATATATGCAAATATAAAAAATCATAGAGGAAAATTGTAGAAAAAATAAAGTTAAAATAAAATATTTTATTTTTCAAAAAATATATTTTTTATTTAAATATAATTTTTTTTGACCCCACTATTCTTCGATTCTGGAGTCGCCCATGGATCACGTCCAAACTTCGGCTTCATGATGGGAGAATTCTTTTGCTCTCTTTCTTCTCGTTTTGTTTCTTTCTTTACACATGTCATAGTACTAGCATACTCACTCACATGATTTAAATATAGGACTGGTATTGATTATTACTTTAGAGGAGACCTGTCGTGGAATCTAGTAGAAGTAATCTTTCGAGGGACGAGGGCTGCCATTACCGCATGAAGCGCGTTTGAGGACGACTCAAAACGTGTCAAGAAAGTGACGATTCTTATAAGTTCTTGAATCCCTAAGATTAGAAATAGAAATTGCAAGTCCGATCTTACTTCTTTGGGAAAAATTTTTAAACTCCACTGCGCTTTTTTATCGTGTTTTTCCCAACAAAAAGTTAGTTCATTCTCTAAATTCAAAGTGTCGACCAGGGAATCTTGTTCTTACGCGAGATATGGCGAAGGCGTACGATCGGATTAGTTGGCCTTTTTTGTATATGATGCTGCGCAAGATGGGTTTTTCGAACCAGTAGGTTCTCCTTATTAGCAACTGTATTGCGTGTTGCTCTTTCCGGGTCTTGGTGAATGGGGTAGGGTCCCCCTCATTCCGGACGACACGTAGTTTACGTCAAGGCGACCCATTGTCTCCGGCGTTGTTTGTGTTGGCGGCTGAATGGCTTTCTCGGGGGTTGGAGTGTTTATTTCACAATAACTCGTCTATGAGATATGTTTCGGGGTCGAAGATCGCGGTCTCACACTTAGCGTATGCGGATGACGTTATTATTTTCACACGGGCGAATTCAGCGTTGGTCAAGAAGCTGATTCGTTTCTTGGGGAATTACGAGAGCATTTCTGGGCAGAAAGTCAATTCTTCCAAGAGCTCTTTCGTGGTGGGCAAAAAGTGCCCTCGGATTCACATTCGGTGGCTCCAAACGCTCACTGGGTATGCTCAGGTGGGGCTGCCCATTAAGTATTTGGGAGCCGCACTGTTTGTGGGGCACAAAAAGGCTTTTTTATTTGCTAACTTGCGGGAAAGAATGAGAGCCAAGCTTATGGGTTGGGATAAGGCAGTGTTGTCCCATGGCGGGCGCCTGGAATTAATCAAGAGCGTGCTCAACAGTATGCCTTTGTATCTGCAACCTACAAAGAGGATGGTGAGTCAGATTAATAAGATGTTGAACAAGTTTTTCTGGGGGAGTGTGGGTGGTCAACGGAAGCTGCATTGGGGGGATTGGAATTCTTTGTGTGGGCCAAC
Source organism: Lantana camara (assembly GCA_037501455.1). Taxonomy (NCBI): domain Eukaryota; kingdom Viridiplantae; phylum Streptophyta; class Magnoliopsida; order Lamiales; family Verbenaceae; genus Lantana; species Lantana camara. The sequence goes on from CM074865.1 coordinate 78,467,517, forward strand.
GAATAATGGTGGGCTTGGGCCAAGGAGAATGGATGAATTTAGGGCTGTCAATGGGTCGGATTTTAATCCGAATCCGGTCCGAATCCGATCCGAATTTTAGCATATTCGTCCGATAAAAATATCCGATGGATCATATCCGATTATAAATATTCGTTATCCGAAATAAATGGAGCGAATATGGATTTAAGGAATCCGATCCGTTAAGAATCCGAATCCGATAATATATATAATATTTAATTAAGTAAATTATTTACTAGTACATAATATTTAGTGAAATGGTTAAAATTAAAATTTTCTCATATTTATCACTTTAAGCAATAATAAAATTTAAATTTTTTACTCTAAAAGTATATATTATCTTCTATTAATAAGTTTAAATTAACCTATTTTAAATAAATATAAACAAAATTACCAAATAATCCATTAAAATAATAATTATTTATTTAATATTATGTAAATATATTTATTTTTTATATCGAATTCATTATTAAAAAAAATAAAATTTATTGCTAATCGGGTCGGATCCTTTATCGGATCTTATCCGACCCGATTATGTATGGATTCAAAAACAATGAATCTGAATCCTATAGGATTCGGATTCGGATCCGGTAGTCGGATTTTCTTATCGGATTCGGATCCGGAATCTCCTGATCCGGTCCGAATCCGACCCGTTGACAGCCCTAGATGAATTAATGGAGGTTTTTCTTAAAAATTGTGGTGGGCCTTCAGCAAACAGGAGTCTTTGTGGTCTATTTTTGTCGAGAGTAAGTATGCGTCTGGAGAAATCGCATCTACCTCACCGGTCAGACCTTGGTCGTCCCCGATATGGAAGCAGATGCGTAAGGTCTCGACACAGGCAGAGGAGCATATAGTACGGGCGTTGGGAAGTGGTGAGGTCTCTCTTTGGTTAGATAACTGGCTTGGGGATGGGGTGCTGGCTGAGAAAGTTGATCGGGATTTCTTCCCCTCTGTCCCCAATACGGTTTTACTGGAGGGAGGGGACTTGGGATTTACACAAATTATCGGAGGTCTTGGAGCCCAATTTGGTGGATCGTTTGGCGGACGTGCCAATTCGAGCTCTAGGGCAAGATATCCCCTTGTGGAAATTATCGGACGACGGGCGTTTTTCGGTTAAGAAAACTTAGGATTTTCTACACCTCAAGCGTCCTGTTCAGAGGGTCTTTTAGAGCATCTAGGCTCGATCCTTTACGCCAACGGTATCCGTTTTTCTATGGCGACTTTTCCGGCGATGGATTCCAACGGATGCGGGAAAAGGGTGTGATTTTGGCTTTGCGTTGTCAGTGCTGCAGGAGCAAAGAAACTTTTGCGCATGTTTTCATGATAGCACCCAAGGTGCGGCAGGTTTGGGAGTTCTTTGCCCGTCTCTTTAGGTTGGATTTGCCGGAGACATTGGATATTCAGGCGTGGTTCTGGATTAATTCCATCTCGACACATCCCAAGGGTCACATTCGAGCACTTATTCCAGGTTTTATTCTCTAGTTTGTTTGGGTGGCTAGAAATGATGTAAGTATAGGGGCATAAATGTGAGTAGTAGTCAGATTATGTTTCGGATTATTCAAAAGTTGCATGTTTTACATGCTTGTGGTTTGTTCACTTTTAATTACTGGAGCGGGGATTTGTCTGTTGCGGGGCACTTTGGTTTGAAATATAAGCCAACTATTGTGTTGTGTTCTTTTATGGTGTGGTGGGATAAACCGGGGATGGGGACGGTGAAGCTGAACACCGATGGGGCTGCCAAGGGGTCCGAAATTGCTGGAGCAGGTTGGATTATTAGGGATTCCCTTGGGCACGATTTGTTGGCTTTTGCTTACAATTTGGTGGCTGGATGTACGAATATGTTTGCTGAAGTATATGTGGTGCTTATGGGACTGAAACTGTGTTGGGAGAGGGGTTGGGTATCAGTTTGGCTCGAGGTAGATGCTAAAGCTGTGTTGTCGGTGTTACCTACCCGGAGACAGTGGGTGCATTGGCGGTTACAGCCCCTGGTTGGCTAGATTTTGAACCTGATGGATGCTATGACAATCCAATGTTCACAAATTTTTCGCGAAGGCAACGCTCCGATGATTGGATGGCGAATTGGGCATGTGAGATGCAGAGATCTCAGGTGTTTGAGAGGCATGAGTTACGGGGACGGGTGGTTGGTTTGGTACGTATCGACAAACATGGGTTGCCCAGCTTTCACATTCGCAAGAAGGTGTATGCGTGAGAACTTGCTAGTTTGGAGATGGTTCCTTTTGATTGCTATGGTCTGGTATGGTGTGTTGATGTGGTGGAGTATGTGTAGTTGGTTGTTATGGTGGTTTAGAGCTGTTGTAATACGGGTTTCGGGGTGTTTCTGGCTCCTTTTCTTACCCGTTGCTGCTGCTATGTCTGACTTTCATTGTGCTGTCAAGATGGCTTCTGTTTGTTGCTGTTGTGATGGTTTGAACCATACTCAAGTTATGTTCATTTGTACTCTGCTAATTAATAAGTGGTGTTGGCTTGGGCTTAGTGATAATTGTGTTAGGCTCGTTGGGATGGGGCTTATTTTAGTGGGTTGGGATCTACTCATTTTCACATGCTGCTTACTTTTACTATTTTGGCGATGTACTTCTATAACTTTCCCTTTTGATGGAGTCGATAAATTGAGGTCGGGACCTCGTTAAAGACCCGACAGGTTGTCTTGATCCGATTTTTTGGAAGAAAAAAAACATAAATCATTATAATGTTGTAAATCAAACAAAAAAAAACACCAGATTCTGCAAGAGTAACAAAGGCTGTAATAGAAATGCAATAAATGAAGAGAATATATGGAAGAAAGATCTGATAGAACCTATGTTTTAAAACCCGGACCGGAGGTCGAACCGGAGCCCTTACTGGTTACTGGTTTTACTGGTTCGACCGGTCGGACCAATGGTCGGACCGGTGTGACGTCATAATTATATAATAATTATATATATTTATATAATATTATAAATATTAATTAAAAATAATTAAATTAGTTAAATAATATGGTAAAATGGATATATAAATAAATTTTAACTACTCATTGATTTTTTAATAACATATGCTATAATAAAATTTCAAATTATAAATCTAAACAATAGAAGTAAAATATTAATTTAAAAAATGACATATTTTTATTGTAGAAAAAATAATATTACACATACTTTTATGTTTTTTATAAATATATATTATAGATTATAATTGAAAATTAAGTTCTAAGAAATTATAATTATAATATATGCTATATTATAATTATATTTTCTTAGAACTCAATTTTTAATTATAATTTAGGTTTAACAAGCTTATAAGTTTACGGTTATATGTATTTTATTTGATAAAATAGAGTAACAAGTGAGATAGGCGAGTTGGGTGGTGCTCTTCTCTTCTACCCCAGTGGTCCTGGGTTCAATCCATGCAGCCCCCAAAATAAACTTTTCAATTTTGGTTGGAAAAAAAAAAATTAAAAATCCGGCCCAACCGGCCCGAGAAACGGTCCGGTCCGGGTTTTTAACTGGTTTTCGACCGGTTCGCCCCGGGCCAGAATGGTCCGTGAGGGGACTGGTTTTAAGGGGTCACCCGGACCGGAAAGCCGACCGGTCACCGGTTGAACCGGTCCGACCGGCCGGTCCGGTCCGGGTTTTAAAACATAGGATAGAACTATACAATTATTATCTTCTAGTCTTTGAAAATAAAAAGATTTGGAAAGAAAACTCGACAGTATTATACAATTGTTACCTTCTTCGGACACATTTCTCACTATCAAATACATAAGGACATAATTGTTACCTTCTTCGGACACATTTCTCACTATCAAATACATAAGGACATACATGTATTCACAATTCACGTTCCTACCCTACCTTACACCCAAAACACACACATGCAAACATTCGATTTAGTACACGCAAACATCTTTCCTTTCCTTTTTTCTTTACAAGGAATAAAAGGCTTATAATAAATTAGTTTAGCTTTTTCCATTAATCAAACAGATTAAAACTATATAATGAAATTCATTATAGAACACCTTAGTATAGGACATAATCAGGTATAATCAAGTATTTGTACGAGAATGGATATACATCTCAAACCAAAGATCAATAGCTTAAATTAAATTTCTCACACTCTTATCTCGGAGCTTATTTTCAAACAAATTATTTAAAGGTGTACTACAAGATTGACCCAAAAGTTCATCCATAACAAAGGTTGAAACTGGATTTTATTTTCTTGACATGTAGGAATTTTATAAATTCAGAAAGTATGCAAAAAATAATAATAATAATAAGGAAGGAGTAGCTTCTTGAGCGTATAGTTGACATGGAAAGGGAAAAATTGAAACCTATGCCACCACTCCAAGAATATTCAATCCACGAGACTACAACAGAGGAGAAGATAATTTCAAAATCAAATACATGATTAGTGATGATTAACTTGGACGAAATCACTTCACCAAGATGGAAAACCATTAATTGAGATGATATTGATATATCTTAACTGAAGTTAATTGTGTATCCGAAACAGTTTTTGTACGAGACAAATTTTTCGTCTTGTCCGAGCTCAATTCACCTTTCCCTAACAATTTCCCCAACTTTAAAGCTCTTTTTTCTAGCAAATTCTTTCAATACATCTGCACAATGCAATCTAAAACTCTAAAAAATACCAAACATCTAGAATCGATCACAAACAATTAATCTATAATTTCTCCCACTTCCACACATTTGATGCAGAAAATAGAGTACCTTCAAAGCTGATGAGTTGATAAACTTGTCCAGTTACCAGATTATCACCCGGCCGGAGAAGTTTGTGCGATTTGATTTCTGAAAACCTATATATATCTTGTAGATTTTGTGGAAAATCCAAGTAACGATTCGGTGGAGAAAGGAAGGAGGAGACTTCTGTTGAGGGAAGAGATATCAGAGTGAGAAAAGAGATATTTACACGCGTCCGTTTATACACGACAGAGAAGGGCGGTGAGAAGAAATCTTCGAGAAGACACACAGTATTAAAAGGGAGTTGTTGTGGCAACCTGAGATGGCAAGGGGGGGGGGGGGGGGGGCGAGATGGAGGATGGAGGTGGGGAGAGTGACAAAGAAATCTGATGAAAAAATAAAATGTCGTCGTTTTCGATGAGGGAAGAGAATAATCTGATGTGCTTTAAATTCTTACAATCGGACAACGAAATCACAATTAGTGCTCTTATATATATAGCGTAATAATATCTGTGAATAATTTTCAACGTCATGCACTAGAACCTTTGGAAAATTCTACACCAAATTTCACTCTTTTTTGCTCACACACTTGAATCTGTCACGCATTCAATTTGAGCTTTTCTATTATATATTATCCTGACAAGTAACTAACGTACTCTAGTTAGATTAGTAATTAATTAACTAATTATAGGTTAGAAAGAAGAATCCAAAATGTCAATTGATTATATGAATACTGATCATCCATTTAAATCGTTTGTCTTATTGTATTTCTTAAACATAAAATAATGGAGAAAGAAACCAACCCAGACAAGTAAACCTAAAATTAATGGAGAATTTCATAAACTAGAATCAACACGTGGAAAAATATTTTTTGTACAATTAAATATAGAACTTTTTCTCCCAATTAAAAATATATATGCAAATGTTTTTTCACCTGCTGATTGACCTTTAAAGTAGAAAGATTATAACTATAAACCCTCATGTTTTTATACTAACTGAGTATTAATATTGATGAGAAAACTCAAAATAACAATATAATTGTTGATATTGAGTGATAACTGTTGAAAGTTAGAAAAGTTTTCAAGATATTAATCTAGATTCATTTTCTAGATAAGTTCCTAATTATTTAGTACATGTATTTTTTATTATTCATTGTTTTTAGTTACTACGTGAATTGGTGTATTCATGCATAGTATATCAAGAGTCTTATTAATTGTAATACATGAACTAAGCTTAAGTTCATATCTAGCAAATCCTATATATACCCTATGTATTTGTCATTTTTCATAAATCATAAGTCAATCAAGTCATTTTTATTAAAGTGAAATAGAGTCACTTTCCTTCTACACTTTTATTTTGTGAGTTTGAGTGTGTATTTGCTCTCCAATTTCTAGCAAAGTGGTATATAGAGCCAATTTTGTTTGGAGACAACGAAAAAATGAGTGTTCCTCTTTTCCAAGTTCCAAAACTCATAAAAGAACGCTACGAGAATTGGTGTATTCATATGAAGGCTTTACTTGGAGCTTATGATGCTTAGGAACCTATCGAGAACGGTGTTGAAGCCACCGATGCCGCTGCAGTTAAGAAAGATCAAAAGGAACTCACTCTTATCCATGGATGAGAAGATGTTTGAGAAAGTTGCTAGTGCAACCACCTCCAAGCAAGCTTGGGATATTCTCCAAGCCTCGTTCAAAGGAGTTGATAAGGTAAAGAAAGTTCGTCTCCAAACCTTAAGATGAGACTTTGAATCTCTACACATGAAGGAATCCAAAACCATTTCGGATTATATTTCACGAATAATGGTGGTGGTTAACCAAATGAGAAGATATGGAGAAGACTTAAAGGATGATCGGGTAGTTGGAAAGATTTTACGATCCTTGGATTCAAAATTTAACTATATTGTTGTGGCAATTGAAGAGTCCAAAGATTTGAACACTATGACCATTGAAGAATTAGCCGGATCTTTGCAAGCCCATGAAGAGAGACTAAAGAAACCAAATCAAGAACCGGCGGAGCAAGTTTTGCAAGCACAAATTTCTTTCAAAGAAAAGCAAGAAAAGCGTAGCACGTTCCAAAGGGGCTGAGGACGTGGACAAGCTGCTCGTGGAAGAGGAAGAGGCAGCTATGTAAACAAAAAGGAGAAGAATCAAAATTTCATTCAAGGAAGAGGTCGCGGACGCAGTCGAGGAAGAAGTAATTGGAGGTCAAATTCGAGAAGGTATGAAAAATCAAATATCCAATGTTATAATTGTAATAATTTTGGACATTATCATTGGGAATGCACAAACGAAGTGGAAGAAAAAACAAATTTCGTGGAGAGCAATAACGAAGAAGGGGGTCCCACTTTGCTTTTCGTATGTAAAGGCGAAGATAATCAAGAACAAAACTTGTGGAATCTTGATTCCGGTGCAAGCAGCCATATTTGTGGAAAGAAAAATCTTTTCATGGAGCTTGATGAAACATATGGACGCAACATCACTTTTGGAGATTCCTCTCGGGTACAAGTGAAAGGAAAAGGTACCATTTTAATCAAATTGAAAGATGGAAGTCATCAATTTATCTCCAAAGTTTTCTACGTGCCCGAAATGAAAAGTAACATATTAAGTTTGGGACAATTATTGGAAAAAATTATGACATTCATTTGAAAAATAAAAGTTTGATTATGAAAGATGAAAATGGGCGTTTGTTGGCAAAAGTTCCAATGACAAGAAATCGAATGTTTATGCTTAACATTCAAAGTGATGTACCATTTTAATCAAATTGAAAGATGGAAGTCGTCAATTTATCTCCAATGTTTTCTATGTGCCCGAAATGAAAAGTAACATATTAAGTTTGGGACAATTATTGGAGAAAAATTATGACATTCATTTGAAAAATAAAAGTTTGATTATGAAAGATGAAAATGGGCGTTTGTTAGCAAAAGTTCCAATGACAAGAAATCGAATGTTTGTGCTTAACATTCAAAGTGATGTACCAAGGTGTTTACAAGCATGTTTCAAAAGTGATTCTTGGCTTTGGCATATGAGATTTGGCCATTTGAATTTTGATGGCCTAAAGGAGATGAGCAAGAAAAAGATAGTGAGAGGATTGCCAAATATTGAGCAACCCAATCAAATTTGTGAAGGTTGTCTTTTTGGCAAGCAAGCTAGAAAAAGCTTCACGAAAGAATCACTTTCAAGAGCTCAACGTCCGTTGGAGTTGATACACTCGGATGTGTGTGGCCCTATCAATCTTTCTTCATTTGGTAAGAATAAATATTTTCTTACATTCATTGATGATTATTCTCGGAAAACCTGGGTGTACTTTTTAAATAAAAAATCCGAGGTGTTTCAAACTTTCAAAAAGTTCAAAACTATGGTGGAAAAGCAAAGCGGCTACCAAATCAAACCCTTCGATCCGATAGAGGAGGAGAAATCACATCAAATGAATTCAACAAGTTTTGTGAAGAAAATGGCATTTTGAGGCCGTTAACAGTTCCAAGAACACCGCAACAAAATGGAATTGCCAAAAGAAAGAATCGGACAATTCTCAACATCACAAGGAGTATGCTAAAGAGCAAAAATGTGCCTAAAGAATTTTGGGCAGAAGCAATTGCATGTGTGGTTTATTTGATGAACCGGTGTCACACTAAAAGTGTTAATGACAAAACACCTCAAGAAGCTTGGAGCAAAATAAAGCCAAATGTTGCTCATTTGCGGGCCTTTAGAAGCATTGCCTATGCACATGTTTCAGATGAAAAGAGAACAAAACTTGATGATAAAACTGAAAGGTATGTTTTCATTGGTTATAATTCAAATTCCAAAGGATATAAGTTGTATAACCCGCAAAATGGAAAGCTTGTCATTAGTAGAGATGTTAAGTTCGATGAGAAAAGTTATTGGAAATGGAACATGTCCAAGGAAGAGCACAATTTGTAAGGTTAGAAGTGGAAATGCACAATTTCATTTTTTGTTGAAAATTTCAAATATTCACTTAATGGAAAACACGAGAGTAAAATGGGGAATTTACACCTTTTTTAATAGAACCCTAAAATTTTGGGGGTTTAGTGTAATTAAATTTTTCCAAAAAGATAGTATCTATAATTATATCTAATTTTAGGTACGAATTATAATTACCCCATCTAATCTGAGGGCTATGTGTAATTAACCTTAACAATAAACAAGAAAATTAAAATTGTCACCAAAAGAAAGAAATAAATAAACAAGAATCAAACTGCCATTATTTCACTTGCTGAGCTTCCTCGCTAAGCTTAAACCCTTCCACCGAAATTGTAGCACCCTAAACCCCAAGGCGCCACATCCCCCGCACTGTAGCCTCGATCCACGTATGAAATGGACAGTTCATACATAAACCAAAACTACAGCGAACGGGTGACAATAAAAGACGCGCTAGGCGGGACACTCTCCCCAACATAATCAAAACAACCATGAATATAAAAGCGGAAGCAGTAAAGTCATTCATATATATAGATACCATATTTATTGCATAGATACATATAGGTACCAACTCACTATCAATACATTATCATCTTTTAGTGTACTATACATACGTAAATATTCAAAAGGTAATACTAATGATCCTAACATGAAGCTGACAAGAGTCTGTACATGAAAAGTGCAAGAATGGACCCGTGGAAATGCAAGACTCGACCAACTCCCGCCTAGCACAACCACGCTCAAAAGGTACCTGAAAAGTGAAGCATCAGTCTACCGAAGACTGAGTGAGGGGCATTAAATATATAACACACGTCACATGCAAGTTGTAGCCTCGGGTGAAGACTTTAGAAAGAACAATAATTATAGTTCAAGAAAGCTTGATCTTTGCCCGAGATTACAACTATCCATTTTAATACGTTTAGTTAATCATGTTTATCAATGACATGAACATGTGGCCCCGGCGAGCAAGGGCAATCTCCAACCGAACTCCCAATCGTGGACAGTACGTGATCATGCTTGCTTGCTTGATAAATACGTGATCATGCAATATATTTTAGTGCTCACATAGACAATTTCATACTTGAAAACATGCAATAACCCGAGGACAACCCGACAAGCCGGATTAATCCCCAGTCTCCTTCTTCCTCCGGGTGATAGCGAGTTTGCAAGGCTCGACTATCCACGACATGGTGTGTGTAGAGGACATGACCCTCTAGACACGGAACTCCTTCCACCACTAATCTCCTAGTGGCTTCGGGGGTGATCCCAACAATTGTGAGGATAATTCAGGAGTTACCCGTCAGCCCTTGCTTTCCCGGTTGGCTCAAGAATTACCCTCGGGCCCACGTGCAATCATGTACTCGCCAAACATGCTTGAAATCATGAATTGCTTGCTTGAAATGTTCATGGTTTTGAAATCATTTATAAATATAATACGTTTTGGCCGAAAACTAGCACATAAGGGTTATAGGGTTCGTTTTACCAAAACAAAACCTCACCTTTCTTGCAAAATATAATAAAGAAGCGTTCTAAGGAGCTTGCTCCTCGTCCACGTCCTCGTGACCTGTGCAAATACGACGTATAAACATGAGACATGAACTAAGATGACCAAAATATGACAAACGGTGGAAAGGTGTCGAGACGACCATGAAAATGCAATGTGGTATGATAACATGTCGTTTCACATCATATTAGCACATATTATAGCAATTCGGGGTCAAAGAAGTCGTCGGGTCGAGGGGCTAATTTCGAAATTTTATGTAGTGAATTTTACACTGCATGTCAGGTGGGAACGGCCGTTCCCGTCCCCTTTGAAAAATGGGAACGGTCGTTCCCAAGAGTTCCCCAAAACGTGCCAGCGTTTTTCCCCTTTAAAATGCGCCTTTGAGATGGGAACGGCCCTTCCGGTGCAAGGCCAAAATGGGAACGGCCGTTCCCATGCTCGGCCGCCCTTTTATTTGAAAAGAGATGGGAACGCCCGTTCCCACAAAGCCTTGAGGCTGGGAACGGTCGTTCCCAGTTTCTGCAACTGGAAAAACAGAGCAGAAACAGGGGAAGCTCTCGGCAATGGTTCAACAAAGCAACAAAATTCCATTTTTGATCCCCAAATGCAATAATTTCTGGGAATATGATGTAAACACACTTATAGCATAACAATATCACACTTAAACACATAAAACATGCAATATCAACAAGATTTCCAAGGTTTCAAGCTTATGATCAAACTTGATCACTCATGCCAAATATCCAAAATTTCAAGCTACAAATCATGTCATAATTCGAGTTATGATCATTCAATCATGTTTTGCACAACTAACAATTCATCTAGCATATCAAACTCAAACCCTAGCTACCCCATGTATGATCAAGAATCATGGATTCATGCCAAACCAACCTTGAAGCTAAGAAATGGATGAAGAAGAAGATGATGATGATGAACTCTCAAAAGCTTGGCTAACTTCTTGAAATCTTGATGATTGAAGGAAAATTATCTTCTTCCCTTTTCTTCCTTGGAACCGAGAGTGAGAGAGAGATGAATATGTTGAAGAATTTGGTGATAATTGATCAAGAAGATCATGAAAGCATTATACCGATGCCTCTCATTCTTGAAATGGGTGAAAAGTCCAATTTTGCCAATCAATCCTTGAATTATTTAAGTTATGCCATGAGGTATATGTGGTTTTGAAAAATGATCAATTAGGCCCTTGAAAATTATGCAATTAAGTCCCTAGCATTTAAGGAAATATTTAACTAAGGACGATTTGGTAATTTAAACACTCTCGGTAATTGTCTCATGCAATAAATATTTTTCGTGCCATGAAATAATAATTTCAATGATATGAATTCAAATAATTGATGTAAATAATGTTTCTTGAATTTTTATAAAAATATGAATGCCACGTATGAATATTATGAAATTAAAAGAATTATAAATAAACCTACGCTCAAACTGACACGTGGCGTGCTTACCTGTCCATCCGGAACCGGGGCGTTACAACTCTCCCCCCCTTAGAAGAATCTGGTCCCCAGATTCTCTAGTCTTGCCCGAACAACTCCGGGTGGAACCGTTTCATTTTATCTTCTGTTTCCCACGTAGCTTCCTCGGTTTTGTCACTTCTCCACAACACCTTAACCATGGGAATCCTCCGGTTTCTCAATTCCTGAAATTTTCGATCCATGATCTTAACCGGCCTCTGAACAAATGTTAAATTCGGTTCCAGTTCAACTTCTTCCACGGGGAGAATCGTAGTCTCATCGGGGTAATATTTCCTTAGCTGAGATACGTGGATCACGTTGTGAATCCCCGTAAGACTCGGTGGTAGGTCCAGTAGGTAGGCTACCTCGCCTATTCTTTCAAGAATCTCAAACGGACCTAAGTAGCGAGGATTAAGCTTTCCTCCTTTCCCGATCCTGGTAAAACCTTTCCTTGGTGACACCTTCAAGAATACCCGGTCCCCAACTTCGAATTCTAGATCTCTTCGCCGCTTATCGGCATAGCTCTTCTGTCTATCTTGCGCGGCTTTCATCCGTTGTTGAATCGTTTGAACCTTTTCAATCATAGTTTGGACGACTTTGGAGGGTCTTTCGAACCTTTCACCTTTCTTTACCCCTTCCTGTTTCGACCATTTCCACTCTTCCAAGTCGAAAAACAACGGAGATCGGCACTTTCTTCCGTAAAGTAACTCGTAAGGAGCCATCCCAATCGAAGCCTGAAAGCTGTTATTATAAGCAAACTCGATCAAGGGAAGCTGTTCTGCCCACGAGTTCTGAAAATCAATTGCGCAAGCCCGAAGAAGATCTTCCAAATACCTGATTAGTCTTTCAGTTTGGCCGTCTGTCTGTGGGTGAAATGCTGTACTGAACTTGAGTTTCGTTCCCAAAACGGCCTGCAACTCTTGCCACAACTTAGAAGTAAATCTCGGGTCTCGGTCTGAAACTATGCTCACCGGAATACCATGAAGTCGAATAATCTCTCTGTTATAAATTTCAGCCAACTTCGGGATCTTATAGGACATCCGGACCGGTAGAAAGTGAGCAGACTTTGTAAATCTATCCACAATTACCCAAATTCCATCAAACCCGCCTTTACCCTTCGGTAATCCGAAAACAAAGTCCATCGTTACTTGTTCCCACTTCCACTCGGGAATAGGTAACGGTTGTAGAAGTCCCGCGGGCTTTTGGTGCTCAGCTTTCACTTTCTGACAAGTCAAGCAATGTTTCACGTATTCTGCCACGTCTCTTTTCATCCCTTTCCACCAATAATATTGTTTCAAATCCTAATACATTTTATTTCCTCCTGGGTGGATCGAGTAAGCTGACTTGTGAGCTTCTTCAAGTAAGACCCGTCTCAATTCCTCAGGTACTACTACTCTGTTTTTAAACCGAAGTAACCCGGTCTCATCAAACCCAAACGGACTCTCCGGGTCATCCTTAGCTTTACTTATGAGCTTCTGAACTTCCGGATCCTTATTCTGAGCCTCAAACAACTGATTCTTTAATTCCGGCTGAATTGTGATATTTGAAACCCGAGCCTTTAACACAATTGGGGCAACTTCCTCACTTTCCTTTATTTCCAAGCTCAATACACTCGCCTTCCTGCTAAGTGCATCGGCGACCACATTTGCTTTCCCGGGATGGTATTTAATTGTACAATCATAATCTTCCAACTTTTCCATCCAACGTCGTTGCCTCATATTCAAATCCTTCTGTGTGAATAAATACTGGAGGCTCTTGTGGTCGGTAAAAATCTCGAAGGAAGTCCCATAAAGATAATGTCTCCATTTCCCGAGAGCAAAGATCACGGCTGCAAGCTCTAGGTCGTGTGTTGGATAATTCCTTTCATATTCCTTTAGCTTCCGCGAAGCATAAGCGATCACTTTTCCTTTCTGAGTCAAAACACAACCTAAGCCTTCTTTAGAAGCATCGGTGTACACTGCATATCCCTCTGAACCCTCGGGTAAAGTTAACACCGGAGCTGAGACTAACTTTTCTTTCAGAAAATTAAAACTTTGATCACACTTCTCGTCCCATACAAACTTAACATCCTTCTTTGTCAATCGGGTTAGGGGTGCAGCAATCTTGGAGAAGTCCTGAACAAATCTTCTATAATAACCGGCCAATCCCAAGAAGCTTCTAACTTCCGAGGCGTTCTTTGGTTTCTCCCACTTGAGCACGGCCTCGATTTTCGAGGGATCGACTTCCAACCCTTTTCCTGAAATCACGTGCCCCAAGAATGAAACCCGATCGATCCAAAATTCACACTTGCTGAACTTAGCAAACAACTGATGCTCTTTTAGTGTCTGAAGAACGAGCCTGAGATGTCTCGCGTGCTCCTCGGCTGATTTTGAGAAAACCAGAATATCATCAATAAAAATTACCACGAACTTGTCGAGGAAAGGCCTGAATATCCGGTGCATCATATCCATAAAAGCTGCAGGGGCGTTAGTTAATCCAAATGGCATAACCACGAACTCATAGTGCCCGTACCGAGTATTGAATCCTGTCTTAGGAATATCCTCTGCTCGGATTCGCAGCTGATAGTATCCCTGTCTTAAATCCAATTTTGAATAAACTTTGGAACCCTGAAGTATATCGAACAACTCCTCGATATGTGGGAGGGGATACTTATTCTTGATAGTCATCCTATTCAACTCCCTGTAATCGATGCACATTCTTAAAGTCCCGTCCTTTTTCTTTACAAACAATACCGGTGCTCCCCACGGCGAAGAACTCGGCCGAATGTACCCAACTTCCAATAGTGCCTCACGCTGAACTTTTAATTCTTTTAATTCAGCTGGAGCCATCCGATAAGGAGTCTTTGAATACGGCTCAGCATTCGGAAAAAGATCGATCACAAATTCAATCTCTCGTTCAGGAGGTAAAGAATCCAATTTTTCTGGGAATACCTCGGGAAATTCTTTTACCACTTCGGTGTCCTCTAATTTCACCTGATCCTTGGGCTTGTTCAGAATATAGGCAATGAACCCAGTAGCCCCGTCTCTGACTAACTTCTGAGCCTCTGAAAACGAAAGTAGGGGCACGGTCTTCGAAGTACAACCCGTAATAACCTCTGATCCCAACTGAACCTTCTTAGCCCTACAATCCACGGTAGCACAATGCCTGTATAACCATTCCATCCCCAATATAGCTCCGTATCTCTCCATCGGCATAACAATGAAATCTGTCAGAAACTCCCGGCCTTCAATTACCACTGGAACATCCCTGTAAACCTGATCCGTCTCTCGCCTACTACCGAAGGGAGTACTAACTAAATAGCGCACAGAAGTACACATAGCAGGCAAAGGCAAAGTAATAGCAATGGAGTGCGCAAGAAAGGAGTGTGTAGCCCCTGGATCAAATAATGTATGGATGTTCGTGCCATGAATGCAAATAATACCTTCAACTACCGCAGCGGGGTCTATCTCTGCATCCTGCTCCTCTCCCACGAGTGCATAAGCTCGAGCTCTCACAAGTGGCCTCGGTCCTGCAGGTGGCGGATCCTGACGATCCGGACAACCATCAACCATGTGCTCGTTACTCCCGCAGATCAAACAGAGACCTAACCGGCATCTGCAGTTATCATAGGTGTGCGTAGGATGTCCACACCATCTACATCCCGGTTTCTGAGGTGGCTGGGGTGGTGCTGGAGCTCTCGGACCCTTCTGTGGTGGTCCTGAAATCTTAACCTTCTTCCCTGAGTCCCTCTGAGCTAGTGGTGCAGAGTACATCATCGGCCTCTTTCCCGAGCTCGATCCCTGACCTGCTTTCGATAACGAACATATGACCATATTGTTGATCGATTTTCAACAGACGAGATCGGATAGTAGAATAGAGAGAAGGATTTGCTGCTTTCTCGAAGCCTGTCCTGCTCGCTGAGTAGCCCTCCTAGCACTATCAGAATCTTCAACTTTTAGGGCCTTAGTGGTAGCTTTTGCCCAGGTGCTCGTATTAGCTGCTTTCAGTGCATCCTGGATGTCCGGCCTCAACCCCTGAACAAACTGCATCGCCTTGTGGAAGTCATCGTTCGCTATGTTGGGTGCATAGCGAGAAAGTCTCTCGAACTCGGCGATGTACTGCCCTACAGACCTGCTTCCTTGCTTCAATTCAGTGAACTCCCTCAACCTGCGAGTACGGGAAGCTGGAGGAATGAACTTATTTCTGAACTCCCGTACAAATACCTCCCAAGTAATCTCAGTCCCGGCTGCCTCCAGAACAATCTGGGTGCTCTCCCACCAGGAGTAAGCCTCGCCCTGAATAAGAGTGAGGGTGCAATGAGCCTTCTCCTGACTGTCACAAGGAATAAGCTGCCAAATCCTTTCAATCTCTTTTAGCCACATTTCTGCCTGTATATCGTCTCCCTTATAGAACTTCGGGGGACGCTGGTTCTGGAACTCTCGTAAAATGGCAGAAATGGGGTTCTCCGGAGGTGCTACTGGTGCTGGAGGTGGTGGAGGAACCCTTTCCTGTAACCTCTGATCAATTAGCCCCACTACCGCATTCATAAAATCCTGGGGCTATGCCTGGGCAGGTGGAGGAGGAGATCTCTCACGGCGATGATGGTGGCGGCGATGATGATGCCTATGCCTCGAGGATCGGTCACTGGAATGTCTGTCGTGCTCCATCCTGAAATTAGATCACTAAACATGCGTGGCTTGATCAATAAATGCAAATGTGTGCACATAATTTCCATATTATCAAGTAGCACGTATCCAAGGTAATTCAAGTAGCTCAAATAAGGTAAGAAAACGAGTAAATCAGGTAATTCAATTAAATGCAGACTCCCAAATACCACGTAATCCTATGCCGTGCGACCTAGACCGACTTGACACGACTCGAGAACCTCGGTTTTGCAACCGGGCTCTGATACCACCTGTAGATGTAGCACCCTAAACCCCAAGGCGCCACATCCCCCGCACTGTAGCCTCGATCCACGTATGAAATGGACAGTTCATACATAAACCAAAACTACAGCGAACGGGTGACAATAATAGACGCGCTAGGCGGGACACTCTCCCCAACATAATCAAAACAACCATGAATATAAAAGCGGAAGCAGTAAAGTCATTCATATATATAGATACCATATTTATTGCATAGATACATATAGGTACCAACTCACTATCAATACATTATCATCTTTTAGTGTACTATACATACGTAAATATTCAAAAGGTAATACTAATGATCCTAACATGAAGCTGACAAGAGTCTGTACATGAAAAGTGCAAGAATGGACCCGTGGAAATGCAAGACTCGACCAACTCCCGCCTAGCACAACCACGCTCAAAAGGTACCTGAAAAGTGAAGCATCAGTCTACCGAAGACTGAGTGAGGGGCATTAAATATATAACACACGTCACATGCAAGTTGTAGCCTCGGGTGAAGACTTTAGAAAGAACAATAATTATAGTTCAAGAAAGCTTGATCTTTGCCCGAGATTACAACTATCCATTTTAATACGTTTAGTTAATCATGTTTATCAATGACATGAACATGTGGCCCCGGCGAGCAAGGGCAATCTCCAACCGAACTCCCAATCGTGGACAGTACGTGATCATGCTTGCTTGCTTGATAAATACGTGATCATGCAATATATTTTAGTGCTCACATAGACAATTTCATACTTGAAAACATGCAATAACCCGAGGACAACCCGACAAGCCGGATTAATCCCCAGTCTCCTTCTTCCTCCGGGTGATAGCGAGTTTGCAAGGCTCGACTATCCACGACATGGTGTATGTAGAGGACATGACCCTCTAGACACGGAACTCCTTCCACCACTAATCTCCTAGTGGCTTCGGGGGTGATCCCAACAATTGTGAGGATAATTCAGGAGTTACCCGTCAGCCCTTGCTTTCCCGGTTGGCTCAAGAATTACCCTCGGGCCCACGTGCAATCATGTACTCGCCAAACATGCTTGAAATCATGAATTGCTTGCTTGAAATGTTCATGGTTTTGAAATCATTTATAAATATAATACGTTTTGGCCGAAAACTAGCACATAAGGGTTATAGGGTTCGTTTTACCAAAACAAAACCTCACCTTTCTTGCAAAATATAATAAAGAAGCGTTCTAAGGAGCTTGCTCCTCGTCCACGTCCTCGTGACCTGTGCAAATACGACGTATAAACATGAGACATGAACTAAGATGACCAAAATATGACGAACGGTGGAAAGGTGTCGAGACGACCATGAAAATGCAATGTGGTATGATAACATGTCGTTTCACATCATATTAGCACATATTATAGCAATTCGGGGTCAAAGAAGTCGTCGGGTCGAGGGGCTAATTTCGAAATTTTATGCAGTGAATTTTACACTGCATGTCAGGTGGGAACGGCCGTTCCCGTCCCCTTTGAAAAATGGGAACGGTCGTTCCCAAGAGTTCCCCAAAACGTGCCAGCGTTTTTCCCCTTTAAAATGCGCCTTTGAGATGGGAACGGCCCTTCCGACGCAAGGCCAAAATGGGAACGGCCGTTCCCATGCTCGGCCGCCCTTTTATTTGAAAAGAGATGGGAACGCCCGTTCCCACAAAGCCTTGAGGCTGGGAACGGTCGTTCCCAGTTTCTGCAACTGGAAAAACAGAGCAGAAACAGGGGAAGCTCTCGGCAATGGTTCAACAAAGCAACAAAATTCCATTTTTGATCCCCAAATGCAATAATTTCTGGGAATATGATGTAAACACACTTATAGCATAACAATATCACACTTAAACACATAAAACATGCAATATCAACAAGATTTCCAAGGTTTCAAGCTTATGATCAAACTTGATCACTCATGCCAAATATCCAAAATTTCAAGCTACAAATCATGTCATAATTCGAGTTATGATCATTCAATCATGTTTTGCACAACTAACAATTCATCTAGCATGTCAAACTCAAACCCTAGCTACCCCATGTATGATCAAGAATCATGGATTCATGCCAAACCAACCTTGAAGCTAAGAAATGGATGAAGAAGAAGATGATGATGATGAACTCTCAAAAGCTTGGCTAACTTCTTGAAATCTTGATGATTGAAGGAAAATTATCTTCTTCCCTTTTCTTCCTTGGAACCGAGAGTGAGAGAGAGATGAATATGTTGAAGAATTTGGTGATAATTGATCAAGAAGATCATGGAAGCATTATACCGATGCCTCCCATTCTTGAAATGGGTGAAAAGTCCAATTTTGCCAATCAATCCTTGAATTATTTAAGTTATGCCATGAGGTATATGTGGTTTTGAAAAATGATCAATTAGGCCCTTGAAAATTATGCAATTAAGTCCCTAGCATTTAAGGAAATATTTAACTAAGGACGATTTGGTAATTTAAACACTCTCGGTAATTGTCTCATGCAATAAATATTTTTCGTGCCATGAAATAATAATTTCAATGATATAAATTCAAATAATTGATGTAAATAATGTTTCTTGAATTTTTATAAAAATATGAATGCCACGTATGAATATTATGAAATTAAAAGAATTATAAATAAACCTACGCTCAAACTGACACGTGGCGTGCTTACCTGTCCATCCGGAACCGGGGCGTTACAGAAATAGTGCCTCGAATTCTCAGTTTCCTGCCGATAAAAGAAATTAAAACACAACTCGGGGTATAA
This sequence comes from Lantana camara, assembly GCA_037501455.1. NCBI lineage: Eukaryota > Viridiplantae > Streptophyta > Magnoliopsida > Lamiales > Verbenaceae > Lantana > Lantana camara. Next base: position 78,486,770 of record CM074865.1, read on the forward strand.
TTCAATTATAACAATGACGAATTAACGAGTTATCAAATCCCCCCACACTAGCTTATTACTCGTCCTCGAGGAATCATGAAAATTAATAGAAATAACATCACCCATCAAACACAATCACAAAGGCAATCATCGAATTTTCGCCTAAACAAGTCTAGCTCATCAACACATTACTCAATTGCACAAAATTCAACAAATTAGTATAAATAGCTTACCCTCGTGTAATGTAGTGTGAATTGAACGAAAGAATGTACAAAGACTAGATTGATTAGTCTAAGATTTTCGCCTAAGTACCAATTATCAACTTTGAATGCATCCTTCACTCCAATCTCCACTAATGTAGTTAACTCATGACTCGAGATCGATAGGTCTTTCGAGCTTGTAATGTAAGGCTTGGGTTAAAGGTCAGGAAAGTTTGGAATTTAGTGGCTTAACACACCAAGCTTACACACTTTACAATAAAACCCGTAGTAATTCCCTTTTCATCTACCGGACTCCCCTTATTTTACCTTATACAACTAATTTCCCTCCTTTTTCACTCATCAACTTTTGGTACTCAAAGCACACTCTTACTTTTTTATTTTTTTCTTCTTTCTTTGCAATTTTTCTATTCTTTTCTCTTTTTTTTTTTTCTGCTCATTTTTTTCTTTCTTGACTTCTTTTTCTCTCATCATTTTTTTTTTCATTTCATCTTCAACAAAATACAATATTTTCTCAAAGTTCAAGCACAATGGAGAATAAAAAGGAGCCCAAGACATCTAAAAATACATACCCAAAATGAGCAAGCAAGGTGTGATTCAAAGTATGGCACGAAAATAATGTTGTGCATTTGGCTTGTAACGTGGCTAAGAAGAAATTTTGCACAACATTCAGGCTCAACGGGGTCAAACGGGATAATTTTATTTATGAAAAGATCAAGAAAAGGCTTACCACCGACAACGATCGCCTAAGTCACTTCCCAAATCAATCGTCAACTAAAAATTTCGCCTTGAAGGGAGCTAAGATGCATTCTAATCAACTTTTAGACCTATTTGAAAATCATGAACTTTTCTATCTAAGCAAAACACATTAATTCGTTCAATGGTGCGCGAAAAATGAGAGTATAAGATTATACTAATTTATCAAATTCCACACAAATTTCATGCATTTAAAAGCCTAACTCGTTCTAGAAAAATTCAACAATCAAACCTAATAGAAAGCATTCAAAACGGGGGACATATTTTCACAATTATTATCATCCTCAAATTCGAAGTAAAATCACAAGTTCAGCCACAAAACAAAAATTTCAAAAAAAATTCAGTTGTAGCACTAGTAGACCCCCCCCACACTTAAATCATGCATTGTCCTCAAGGCATAACAAAAATCAAGATCTAGAGTAAGGAGGACTTCCCTGAAGTTCGGGTTGGGGAGATAGGGCGCCTGGGCATGTAAATTTCCCATTTAATTTGAAATTCTGGAAGTGGCGTGGGTGTTAGGCGTGGTCACGCCCAAGGGTCACGTTATCAGCAAAATTGACAGCAAATTATCAGCAGCTTCTGGGCAAAATCTGGGAAGCCAAAACACACCTGAAACACAGGAAAGAGCAGAAAATTAACTCAAACACCACGAGAACCGAAAAAAACAAAATAAAAAGAAATTGAGGGAAGAAAAAGGCGCCTAAACCGCCAAACTTGGGTTGCTTCCCAATAGCGCCCTTATTTAATGTCCTAGGCTCGACAAGACTTGTTAAAGTGCTACTCAAATGTAGGTACACCCTCCATACAAATCCCCTCTACTGCGTGGAGCTGACTCTTCTAGTCCATTGCGGCCTCTAGATTGGGGATGGTAAGTCGTAGAGGTTCGCAACATGACTTGATACTTCCTCATCAAATACTCCATCAATCGTTTGTAGAAACGCTTACCACGATCACTAAGAGTCCTGAACTCGAAAAAAATATGAGATCTGAGGAAGGTAGTAGTTAAATAATCAATAATATCAGCATACCAGCGCGTGACCTTAGAGCGTGGCCACTTCTTACGGTCACGTGTCTCGAAAAACTGCTCATCTAGGAATTCAGCTTGTGTAGGCTTTGAATCAAAAAAATTTCCTCCTCCTTTGAAGGTATAACTCAGATTATCCAAAAACTCTTTGAGTTCCACAATTGGTGCCTGTAACACGAAAGAATTTAGTTTAGCTAAGTCATCAAGTAGTTTCAAATGCGAAGCCTTTATGTTGAGAGGAGTAACATGCTCTAATGGTATCACCATATCATAGATATCATCATGCAAACCAACATGTTTCGGCTTACTCTCAAAATTTTCAACAACCAAATTTTGAATAGGTTCAAAACTTAGCTTTTCCACTTTGTTAGGCTCAAGAATTTCAATACTTGGGTTTTCAATCACATCAACACAAAACACACTAGACAATTCATCAGGATGTTTCATAGCATCGTAAACATTAAATTTAACAATGTCACCATCAAATTCAAGAGTTAACAATCCATTATGAACGTCTATTTTAGCTCTAGCTGTGCTATAAAATGGGCGGCCAAGCAAAATATCAGAAGGCTTAGAGGATTAGCACGAAAAAGTCAGCAGGAAAAGCCAAATCATTGACTTGTACGAGCACATCCTCCAATACTCCTTCCGGGTACACTACTGATCGATCAGCAAGTTGGATTATAATAGCTGTACCTTTCAAGGGACCAAGATTAAGCGCATTATAGACAGATAGAGGCATAACATTTATTGACGCACCCAAATCACACATAGCTTTCTTAATACCAAGGTTACCTATTTTACACGAAATTGAAAACATACCTTGGTCTCTGCATTTTGGTGGTAATTTCTTTTGTAAAACCGCGGAGACATTTTCTCCAACACTTACCCTTTCATTACCTTTGAGTTTCTATTTGTTGGTGCAGAGCTCTTTAAGAAACTTCGCATAGCGTGGGATTTGTTGAATAGCATCCAACAAAGGAATGTTGACTTCAACCTTTCGGAATGTATCAAGAATGCTTTGTTCCTCTTTCTGTTTCTTCGTCTGAGCCAAGCGCTGTGGAAACGGAGGTGGGATCACCAGTGGCTTAGGCTGCTTGACAATTTCTGACTCTCTGTCTCGACTGGAGCCTACGGCGTGGTCACGCTTAACGGTTACGTCAGCTTTCTGTTCAGATTCTGCCTCATTCTGACTTGCTTTGGGTTTGTCAACCGGTGGAGGCAGTTCCTTACCACTCCTGAGCGTAATCGCACTCACGTTCTTCCTGGGATCTTCCGTTTGCGAGGGCAATTTCCCTTGATTCTCAATCCTGCCCAAAACCGTAGCAATTTGTCCCAATTGAGTTGCCAAATTCTTGACTTGATTTTCCAAGTTGTTGATTCGGATGTCTTGGGGGTTGAGGTTTTGATTGGGTTGTTGGTTTTGTTGGGATTGCAGAGGTAATTGGCAAACTGTCGCCACTTGTGGGATTCCTGCACTCATGTTAGATGCTAAAGTAGCTATCATATTCTTGAGTTCCTTAAATTGGGGAGAATTTACCTCTTTTACCTATCTCGTCATGTCGGACTTAGCATAGTATTTTTGTGAGGCTCTAGGGATTCTGCTAATTAATTCCGTCAATTCCGCAGGTGTTTTGATCATAATGGAACCTCCACTCGAAGCATCCAACTGTCTTTTGTCCGCAGGCATCAGGCCCCTATAAAAGTTATGGATAACTGAATTTTCCGGCAGGTTGTGGTGCGGGCACATTGCAAGCAAATTCTGGTATCGTTCCTAATACTCATACAGGCTTTCATGTTCCTTCTGCTTAATGGTGATTATCTCCTGAAGGAGATCCAAGTATCGATCAGCAGGGAAAAACCTATCCAAGAATTTATCGTGCATCTGCTGCCAAGTAGTAATGGTTGTTGATGGTAGAGAGTACAACCATTTTTCGGCTGCATCTTGCAAAGAGAACGGAAAAGCACGGAGCTTGATTTGGTCCTCGGTAAAACCGTGAGGCTTGGTAGAGCAGCAAACCGTGTGAAACTTACTTAGATGTCGGTGAGGGTTTTCGTTTTCCAGACCGCGAAAGATGGGAAGTAGGTGAATTGTGCCCGTCTTCAGCTCGAAACTAGCACCCACCTCTGGAAAAGTGATACAGAGGGGCTGCTGTGTGGCGGCGGGGCGCGCCAGATCTTCCATGGTTCTGCGTTGGTCTGCCATGGTTAAGGCGTGGTCACGCTCAACGGTCAAGTCGTCTTTCTGATCACTTGAACTGTCTGTTTCAGTTCCCGATTCTATCTCCTTGACCAAATCTGATGTCTCACCTTGTTTCTTGCGTGATCGGGTTTCTTGCCTCCTTTTCCTAGCAGTTTTCTCAATTTCTAGATCGTAGAAGGGGGTGTCCTTTCCGCGAATGCTCCTGTTCATAAAAAGAAATAAAATCGATTAAAAACACAGTCCCCGGCAACGGCGCCAAAATTTGACAGGTGTCGAATCCGTCAAAAATAAATGTAAAATCCTATTCGACGACTAAATATAGAGTATAGTGCAAACAGGGTCGATCCACAGGGACTGGTTGACTTATTTCTAATAATTCCAAGTTATTCACGAAAAGAAACAATTAAAGGGGGGGGGGGGTTCGAGTTTTTAAAACTAAAGGATGCAACTAAAATAAAATAACAAGAATTAAAAATTAACTAAAATTACCAAACAGGAACACGTAGGATTAAGTCAATCAAAGGGAGAATTACCTAGCCAGGGATATTCGATTCGAATTGTTATATTGATCATTGACTCAAAGATAAATTCAAGTTATTCAGACAGATTGGCTATAGTTGATAGAGACACTCGACTCAACCTTGTTTTTACTTAATTAGTCGGATAACCTAGAGACACTCGACAGTTATCTTCCCTAACAAATTCACAACCCCTAGAGACACTCGACAGGATTTAATGAATTCGCAGCATTAAGAATCATAAAAACACCAACCCTAATTAACCAAGTCGTGACACACGCAAGATTTAAATTAGATTATCAAATCCCTTAGTGAACGAGGAATGTTATCGCTAAGACCCTGTCACTAATTTACCACAATTAATCAATCAACTTTACTACACTTCAAGCATCAAGATTGGCAATATGCAATTAAATCTATCTAGATGGTCGGGCCCTACCACTAAATAAATCAATCACAATAAACGCGAAACACGGAGATAAGATAAATGCCTAAATAAACATGAATTGAATAAAACGTTTAGGTCTCACAATATTCAAAAACGAATCTTAATCCCTAGCTAGATAATTAAAAGTTTAGCTACTAAAATTCATAAAAACAATAACGGAGGAATTCTTTAACATAAAATAAACTAAAAACGAAGGGAAAGAAATAAACTAAATCGAAGAACTCGTGATAAAGTCCTGCTCTCGATGTTGCTCGTCCAAGACACGAACTGCTGCTCCCAAGAAAAATTACGTGCCTTCTTTTCCACAGGAGCTGTTGTCCGAAGATATATAATCAAAGCTTCCTTCTTGAATTCGGACTCCTAATACTCGTGCAAGTTGGACTACGCTACTTATCCTCCAAGTTGGGCCCTGCCCAATAACTCCAATGAAAAGCACAGCCCGTCCCAGCAGCCATGCATGCCTATTGACTTCTTCCAATAAATAAAGTCCATGAGCCATATGGCCCATAATTAATTCTGAAACGTGTAGCCCATAAAGTCAACGCATAAGCCAAGCAAATTGGCTTAATTAATCCCAGGCTTAAACTAGCCACAAAATCAAAGTCCCCATCATCCAATTAATTTACTACAAAGTCCAATATTAATTCCACAAAGTGCAGCCTTCTTTCAACACAAATTGTTTCTCCAATTCTTCAACACAAGCTTGGGCCTGCTCCAATGAATTCCAAAGATTCAACCAACAAATTGAATTTCTTCTATTAAGTCCAAACACGTGGCTCATAACAAACCAACTTGGGTTTCTCTAATATCACCCATGCACACGGCCCACAATAAATTGAATTCTCAATTTAAAACAAATCGGCACTAGACCCAGCAGCATGAATTCTCCAATTTGCTTCCAAATTCGTCAGCAGTCAGCGGCAACCACAAGTCCACCTTTACGAAAATTCCTTCATAAGACAATCCATTTCGCATCGATTTTCGCATTCGGCTCCAAATCTACAATATAAACAACAAAGTATCAAATTCTTTTAAAATAATATCAATTAAAACACAACTCGGGGTATAATTCAATTATAACAATGACGAATTAACGAGTTATCATTTTCCGTCCGAAAGCCACCACTGAAATAAATCCCTATTCCCAACAGACTAGGAAACCAACTAACGAATAAAACTTGTTCAAAAGATCAAAAAAAAAAAAGCTCGTCTCAACAGTCTTTTACTCGAAACCCAGTGGAGTATTGTTGAAGCTCCCTCGAATGGGAGAATGCAATCCTCAAAGGGCTCGATTAGATGTGATCAGGTAGACACAGTAGATGCTTATCATAATTCTGAGAACAATCGCAACCACAGTATATGTGTTCCTAGAGTTGAAGATACTAGTTACAGAGCTTTGCAAGAGTGGCATAAGTATGATGCTGTCATTAGCAACACAGCGAAGATGGGTTTCCGAGAAATTGAAGAGCAAAGTACTCTCAAGAAGCAAGAAGAGGAGCAGCTTCAGTTTTCAGATGAAAGTCGGTCAAAGATTCAAGTGATTGATGACGTTACCATTGTCGAGCCTTACCTCGATGAAAATGGGAAATTTAACAATGACCAAGATGTTGTTACCAATAGCATGAGTAAGCAGCGAGAAATTGACCGAAAAAAGGAGAAAAAGTATTGAAGAAGAGAGGGAAAGGCTAGGAAAAATAAGGACATTTTTAATTGTTACTCTCATGAAAAGATGAATAAGAAGGGACTGTAGTAGTCAAGAGAGGAGATGGAGGTTCTGAGGGAATTGGAAGAACAAAAGAAGTGGTGGATCGAGGCGTACTGTGGGTCGAATTTCACAAATTACTACAAAATATTTTTCTAATGCTGTAGAAGACATGTATACCAAAATGTTGCAAAACGATCACCATCTAAAAGATTCAGACTCCATGAAAGGAGCCACTTCTTCACCAAATGCAAATTCACAAATTCTCATGTCAAACCTTGAGAGAATTAAAGCAAGTTGAACAACTTGCCTTGTGCACAAGGCATGTCTGTAAGGAAATCGAAAGGGCAGTAAGATATGGCTTCAAAGTGCTCCAGCTTCATAGTAGTACGAAGAGTTTTGATTTCTTGGCGAAAGAATATAGAGGAACACGGGACTTGTTTCTGTCTCTTCTTTGGACTACGGGCACTTCCCCTGGTTTTTTAAACGAATCATTTCTGCAGTGTATAAATTGCACAAAATCAGGTATAAATGAATGGCCACCAGAAAAGAACACCCAAAACTGGAAAAACCTATGATCCCAATGAACAAATATTTGAACAATAACGTAGACAAGATAAACATTCCAATTTAGCAACATCAAGCAAAACGTGCAAGCTCCCGTTTTCAAATAACACTTCATCATGTATAATTCGATTTTCCCCACCCAAATTCAGAGATAAAGATAACCCGAATTGTGAATAATACTCAAGAATATAGCCTCAAAAGAAGGATTCTAACTGCGGCTAGCGATATAAAACAGCAACTTTAGGATATATAAGTTCTCAAAATTGGAGAAAATGAAAATAACAGCATGAAAATGAACTTGATGGCGTATGAAAGTGCAGGTCAAGGTATAACAAATACGACCTCTAATTAGCCAATAGAACCAACAGATTTAGCTACAAACAAAGTGAATCAATGATTCAAGCCCACAAAAGGAAAGAAATAAGGCAGAAAATTAAGTAATGTTCAATAATCTCTGCGGAGTACATTCTAAACTCCACAAACATGAAAACAGTGTAAGGAGCCAGACTTACTCCACTTTCTTCAATATAAGCATTGGTGAGGAACTTCTTCAAATCCATACGTCAAAGAAATAAGAAAAACCAAATGCTTTCATTAGGTAACTCGCTATTATCCAATGTGAGGATTAATCAAAAACAACATTTGCATTGCTACCCAATTGTGTGAAAATGAATGGGTAAAAGATAAAAAAATCAACAGAAATTTATAACATAGCTAGAATAAAGTATTTGATAGCAATTCATGTGTAAAAATGTGAATGCTGGGCATTACAAGATGCAATTTCCTTTGTTTCCATCAAGCTCAATAAACTATGAACACCATGAAGAGAACTGTTAGGAAAACAAATAATTAGCAAATAATTAGGAGTTTGTTAGGTTTTTGTTTATCTCGTTTATTTGCTTACCATGTATATACGGATTCTCTTGTGTAGTATATAATGTACTTAGCCGTGTAATTGTAAACAGATTTGAGTGATTAAAAGAAAAACCTTCCCACAACCATGTCTTCTCTAATAGCCAACATGGTATCAGAGCGGGTGACGATCCATTAAACGGATCCGACCCTTGCTCATCATATACCCTTCCTCTCCCGGCCATGGCCGAAGACAGCAGCAGCACCTCCGGCAAGGAGTCACAACAGCCGGTTGACTCCTTGGCCATACAATTAACCAGCCTTCTCCAAAACCTACAACCACATCCTCAAACAGAACCAAACCAATACAGTATACCCCAAACCATATCAATCAGCGTAAAGTTAAATCAGTTCAACTATACCCTATAGTCCCGACTGATGAAGTTGTCAATCGGAGGCCGGGGTAAACTCAGCCATATTACAGGCACACCACCACCGCCAGCCGTCGGCCACGCCACATATCCCAGATGGGAACAGACAGACTTGATTGTTTGTTCCTGGATTCTCGACAATATGGAATAAGAATTAATCACAAATTATGCCGAATATCCGTCGGCAAAGGCTTTATGGGATGGATTGAATGCAACGTTTGGACAGAGCAGTGATGGGTTGCAAATTTTTGATCTTACAGTAAAAGCCAACAACATGAAGCAGGGATCAGACACCATAGAACACTTTTACAGTAGCCTACAAAAAGTATGGAGAGAAATCGAAATACGGCAACCAAATCCGATGAGAGATGAAGAGGACATTAATACCTTTAATCGCCTCAGATCGGAGACTCAACTCTTCCAGTTTCTCGCCGGGGTCAACGATACGTACGACTCGGAACGACGAGATCTCTTGAAAGAGAATCCCTTGCCTACAGTCAAAAAGGCGTATGCTACCATCCGACGAGAAGGGTCAAGGAGAGAGATTATGAGTGCAGAGCCCCGGAATTCATCATCGACGAGTGGGATCAGAATTGGGAGTGGTCTCGTTGCTCAATTTAAGACCCAGAAATCGCCGGCGAATTGGGAATCTCAGAAGGGGCCGAATTGGAGCCGCGGAGATAACAGATCCAAACCTGGAGGAGGTGGGCCGCGATTTCCAGGGCCACCACGCCGAGACGGCGGCGGCGAACGCCGAGACGGCGGCGTCGAACGTTCTCAGATACAGTGCAGCAAGTGTGGCCGGGTGGGCCACAAGAAAGAAACCTGTTTCGAATTGATAGGTTGGCCAGAGGGATGGCGAAGCCGACGACGCGAGGCGTCGGGCTACGGCGTCGCACGGCGCGCAGACGGTGTCGGCGAAGGGGAGGCCGGAAATTCCTCCGCCACACCGGTGAATCAAGAGTCACCGACGCAGCAGAAGGAGGAAGAAACAAGTGGGGCGGCGCGGTTTATGGCTAGCAAGGGGGAGAATCAATTAGGTATAAGTCAACATGACGGTAAATCCCAGAATTGCCCCCCATTATTACATATCAATTCTCAATTACATAGTGGTTCATACGCTGCTTTAAATAGTCAGTCAAAATTACATGGTTCCAGTTATGAAATGAAGACAGGGTCACACAGAATCTCGGACAAAGATGATAGATGGGTGTTTGATTGTGGTGCTACCGACACCATGACCTATGACCCGCATGATCTCATTAACACAGCAGCACCGAAGCGGACAACAATTCAGAATGCAACTGGGGGACTTTCCGTGGTTCAAGGGGCAGGACAAATTGTTTTTTCTCCTACTTTAAAATTACAGAACTGTCTCTATGTACCAGATTTATCCTGTAAATTGTTGTCTATTAGTCATGTAACTAAAGAATTAAATTGCAAGGTCCTGATATACCCTTCCTTCTGTTTGTTACAGGATATTCAATCGGGGAAGGTGATTGGGCGTGGTACTGAAAGTGGGGGTTTGTACTATGTCGATGAGGTGGCTCAACAAGGGACTGCATCGCTTGCTCACGGGACAGTGGACCGCCAGAAGTGGTTGTGGCACCGACGTTTGGGACACCCCTCGTCAGGGTACCTTCAGTTATTATTTCCTAAGTTTTTTCAGACTAGTGATACTATCTCTTGTGAGACGTGTATGATTTCAAAAAGCCACAGACATCATTTTGCTCTATCTGATTCTAGAGCCAATACTGTTTTTTCTTTAGTTCATTCTGATGTGTGGGGACCAGCCCCGGTTGTGGGTAATTGCAGTGCTGGACATGCTTTTAGATATTTTGTGTTGTTTATTGATGATTGCTCTAGAATGACCTGGATTTATTTCCTTAAACAAAAATCGGATGTTCCCTCTAAATTCATAGAGTTTTGTAATATGGTTCGTACTCAGTTCAAAACTCATATTCAAACTCTCAGGTCAGATAATGGGGGGGAATATGTCAACTCAACACTCAAACAATTTTTCAGAGATCATGGGCTAGTACACCAAACCTCGTATCCACACACACCCCAACAGAATGGGGTCGCCGAGAGGAAAAATAGGCAACTTTTACAAATGTCCCGAGCTATGTTACTCGAGTCTAAGTGTCCAAAGTTTTTTTGGCCCGAAGCTGTTGCTACATCTGTATATCTAGCAAACCGTCTCCCCACCAAAGCCCTTAATTTTGTCACTCCACTTAAACATTTCAGTACTCAAGTTGACATTCCATCCACACTTAGCTTACTTCCTCGAGTCTTTGGTAGTTCTGTGTTTGTTCATGTCCCTAAAACCAAGCGCATAAAACTCGATCCCTGTGCCTTAAAATGTGTCTTTGTGGGGTATGGGGTAAATCAGAAAGGGTATAGGTGTTATCATCCCCCCACACGCCGTCTTTACACGACAATGGACTGCGACTTTCTTGAAACAGAGTTTTACTTTCACCAACCCAGTGGTCAGGGGGAGAGTCAGCCTACACAAACACAAGACCACCTGGGTTGGGTGTCACAATCCTGGCCAGACATAGTCCCAACAGATCAAGTAGGTGGAACCACCGAGCCCGCCTCTCACACAGTACAACTTCTCATGCCTCACAACGACCAACTCACCAACCCCGACAATCCTTAGGTATGTAATAGTGGTGATTCAGTTGCTTCTGTTGATAATTTTGTTAGTACAGTTCCTGTTGAGACTAACAGTGCAGGAAGTAAAGACATTCAGGGGGAGGACACAGCATCACCACCACTTACAGCGGCCCCTGAAAACAGATATGTGTTACCTCCTAGGTCAACCAGAGGGGTCCCTCCGAAGAGATACGAGCCCGAACTCAGGAATAAAACTCCGAGATATCCGATAGCAGACCTGGCTAAAGGAAATATCAGCTCGCAGGCCAGAGCATATGCTGCTGCAGTTTACTCAACATCAGCCCCTAGTAAAGTAGAAGAAGCACTCAAGGATGACAAATGGGTTCGGGCTATGGAAGATGAAATGAAAGCCCTTGAAAAGAACAACACCTGGGAAAAGTGTAAACTCCCAAATGGAAAGAAAGTGGTAGGGTGTCGATGGGTGTTTACAGTGAAGCATAGAGCAGATGGGAGTGTGGAAAGGTACAAAGCCAGACTTGTGGCTAAGGGATACACACAGACGTATGGGATTGATTACTCTGAGACATTCTCCCCTGTGGCGAAGATTGATACAATCAGAGTGCTGCTCTCACTTGCAGCAAATCAGGAGTGGCCATTATGTCAGTTTGATGTCAAGAATGCATTCCTGCATGGCGATTTGAGAGAAGAAGTCTATATGGAGCCTCCACCAGGCTTCGCAGAGAAATATGATACAGGTGAAGTATGCAGGTTGAGGAAAGCACTGTATGGCTTGAAGCAGTCACCTCGAGCCTGGTTTGGTAGGTTCACAGTGGCAATGAGGAAGTACGGGTACCATCAGAGTAATTCAGATCATACGTTATTTCTCAAAAGGAGGAATGGAAAAGTGACGTGCCTCATAATATATGTGGATGATATGATAATCACAGGAGATGATTCAGAAGAGATGTCAAGGCTCCGACAGAACTTGTTTCAGGAGTTTGAAATGAAGGACTTGGGGGAACTGAAGTATTTTCTGGGAATAGAGGTGTTGAGGTCTAGGCAAGGGATCTTTATTTCTCAACGGAAATTCATCCTGGATCTTCTAGCTGAGGTCGGTTTGCTTGAGTGTAAACCAGTGGATACCCCAATGGTAGTCAGTCATGGGTTACAGATAGTAGAAGGCGCCGAGGAAACTGATAAGGGTCAGTATTAGAGGTTGGTTGGGAAGTTGATTTACCTGTCCCACACCCGGCCAGATGTAGCATATGCAGTAGGGGTTCTCAGCCAGTTTATGCACCAGCCTCAAAAAGAGCATATGGATGCGGCTCTTAGAGTGTGTCGTTACTTGAAAGGGTCAGTAGGCAGAGGAGTCTTGTTTCAGAAGCACGGACACATGGACATTGAAGCATACACCGATGCAGATTGGGCAGGAAACCCGATTGATAGGAGGTCAACATCAGGTTATTTTACACTAGTGGGAGGGAATTGCGTAACTTGGAGAAGTAAGAAATAGAAAGTTGTGGCCCTCTCAAGTGCAGAAGCAGAGTTTCGAGGCATTGCACGTGGAGTAACTGAAGTTCTGTGGTTAAGAAAGTTGCTTGGAGAAATTGGGTTTGCCTCGACAAGAGCTAGTAAGTTAAGGTGTGACAATCGAGCTGCTATCAGCATATCAGAGAATCCGGTACAGCACGATCGCACGAAACATGTAGAGGTGGATAGGCATTTTATCAAAGAGAAGTTAGAAGAAAGAGTCATTGATATCCCGTTTGTGCGATCCGAAGATCAGCTGGCAGACATCTTGACAAAGGCAGTGAATGGAAGGATTTTCAGTGAAGTTTTAAGCAAGTTGAGCATCGTTGATCCGATACTCGACTTGAGGGGGAGTGTTAGGAAAACAAATAATTAGCAAATAATTAGGAGTTTGTTAGGTTTTTGTTTATCTCGTTTATTTGCTTACCATGTATATACGGATTCTCTTGTGTAGTATATAATGTACTTAGCCGTGTAATTGTAAACAGATTTGAGTGATTAAAAGAAAAACCTTCCCACAACCATGTCTTCTCTAATAGTCAACAAGAACATGGTTATTAACCGCTGAAAATTTCCGTCTCTCCTCAAATTAACCATATTATGAACTGCAAGTTTACCTGTTTCTAACAATCTCTATAACTGGGATAGGTTAAAGCGATCATAGCTATTAGCATTGCAATTCTCCTGTCCACTCAAATTAACCGTATGAATAAAGTGCGAGTTCCATCAACTCACAAGTCAGAGCACATAATTTCGCAGTCATCGAACCAGGTAAATTATAAACTGCAAACAGATCAAAATAACAAAGATCAAAACTTTTTTATCAAGAATATTTATGTGCGAATGGTCTGATGATAGAATGCAGATTGGAAAGACCTTAACCCCACCGCCGGCGAACTCTCCGACAGAAACTCGTTCAACTGGCCGGAAAACACCAAATGCCCCGCTCGGAAAAAACTATTGAACAAAATCGTATGAGATGCCGCATTTGCACATTTCGGCGGGAACTTCGCGATTAAGCTTTGAGCTCATTGTATCAGATTCAGCTCAAAATTTTCCACATCTTCGACGACTAATTTCCTTTTTATTTTACATTGAGCACTTCTCTCAAAATATGTTATATATTTTTCACAAAATGTAATACTAAAGCACTCCGACGTGGCACGTACCCGCTGTCGAGTTGGGCCAATCACCTTGCTCCACGTGCATGATCGAAGGTCACGTCCCGGTCACGATTCGATCGGAGCTTAGCTCTCGACCATCACGCTCGAAGACCCATTTACCCCACTTGATTTACCGCGTAGATCGTCGACCCACAGTTGGACCCCCAGGCCGCTAAGGGCGACCCAGACCCCTCGATCGGCCAGCGTACTGTTCCACTAGCAGGAAAGAGTGGCTAACCACGCATTTAATGCACGGTCTTAATGGGGCACCTGTCAGCTCCCCACGCCACCACGTCGAGACGGTAACCTCTCTCTCCTCACAGTATAAATAGTCCCTCCTCATTTATTTCACGGTAAGTTTTCTCACCTAACTCTTTTCACTGCTCAATTACTTCAACCATCCTCTTCGAACCTAACTTGAGCGTCGGAGTGCCAACCCGGGTCTCACACCCACCTTCCCCAAGTTGGTCTCGAAGCTCACGTTTTCGACCTGTGCAGATTTCAAGTAGTCAGACGGCCGTTTCCCCTCAATAAATAGAGTGGCCGCGTCGAATCTCTCGATCGAACATCAGGCAGAGATTTGGCTCGATCATTTGGCGTCGTCTGTGGGAAACGCAACAATAAGCCATCAAACATGACTGCCCACAATATCACCAGCAATCGCTTATTCGACGAGAATGGTCGGGAAGTCATCACTCAGATACCCTTACAAGTCGCTGCTCCCACCACCATCTCACCCCAGCTAGTCTACTCGACGCCCGAGTTAGATAAATACCTAAAAGCTTGTCGGGATGAAGCTATGCTCGCAGCTGTCGAAGGAAGGGAACCTCGGATGCCAAAATGCCCCCAGACTCGACCGGTGGAGATTATTCAACCTCTGATGAATCACCCTGGATATGTACATCCAATGCAATATCAACCACCTGTCGGATTTTGGGCTGGGATTGGACCAAATATACACCCTCAACCTCAACATCAACAAACCTCGCTTGTTCAAGGGAGTGCCAGAAAGCCAGTCCATGATCGACTGTCATTCCAACGTAATGATGAGGTCGACTCTAGGACCCCCACTGACGCACACATACGTCGAAATGACAGCCGCCGAGGACAAGGTGTATCTCGACAAAGATCTCTAGGAAAAAACAACGACTGCGGGCGATCCGAATCTCGAAGGGAAAGAAGCCCTTCCCAACGTGATTCATCCCCTCACAACTCGAGTGGAATCTTTAGCAGACTCGGGCCCCACGGTCGGATTAGCCAGATTCGGAGATCAAACAGAGGACATATTGTGAGGTCAAATGACCTTCGAAATCAGATACCTCCACGTCCCGGTCGACAAGTTAGTGGACGTCGGAGCGAGAGCCAGGGGTCGCATAGCCATTCTCCCAGTCGATCCCGCTCTACTCGGCGTGAACGATCTAGGTCACCCCTGCGTACGCCGTCGATTCCCCGACCGGTCCGACCGTGGAGATATCGCAGTGAGAGAGAAGCCCAATCTCTTTTTTGCGGCTCAATCATCGAATCCACCACGGATGAAAAGATCCCCACTGGGCTACCCACGTATAACGGATCGACTGATCCGGAAAAACACGTGTCACGCCTCGAAATGCAACTCAGTATGTTCGGTCACTCGCCTAACATTTGGGCTAAGATCTTTGTCACGACTCTTGACGGCCCAACGCTCGAGTGGTTCTCAAGACTTCCACATCGATCCATACCTACATATAAGGTCTTGGTGGATCGATTCAAGGCCCAATTCTCTGCTATGAAGGGAGATAAGCTACCTCCGACCTACTTGTATACCATCAAACAGGCTTCTAACAAATCACTTCGAGACTTCTTCACTCGCTTTTCACAAGCGGTAGTCAAAACAGAGAAACCAAGCATCGACCTCTTGAGACCTATTGTTCACAAGGCTTTGGTCAACATCGAAGCAGCTCGATATATCTTCTTGCAGAAGCCAAAGAATTTAGCAGATATCCAAGCAGCCGCTTGCGATTGGATGCAACTGGAGGAATTGGAGAGTTCCAAGAGAAGTCCGATTCCCGGTCGAAAAGCAGATGTCAATCGACCCATCAAGCAAGACGTCCGTCCCAAAAACAAGGCACCACACTACTACAAAAACTGCCTGATTAGACGCCCTATTATGACGCCTATTAAAAAGCGTCATAATATACCAACTGTTGAGACGCTGTTCGTAGGGGCGTCTTATTAGATTTGATTTACCTTTTCTATCAAATTATTTATTAACTAAATTAATAATAATAAGACACTTTTATATTAGGCGTCACAATATAATAAATTTATTGTTACACATTTATTAAAAGGTTTTAATATGGTATATTTATTATGACATTTTTAAAACAAATGTCACCATATATTATCATTATTATTTATGTTATAATATATGAAAATTCCAAATGAAATTCATGAAAAAAAAAAAAAATGAAATTTGAGCGCGGTTTCCATAAAAAAAAAACGAGGGAAGCAGGCTTCCCATTCTTGAACTAAAATTGGAATTTTCAGACACACAGTGAAATTAGCTTGCTTCCCCTGAATGCTCCCCAATAGTGATTCTTTCCTAAATAAACAAAGAAAACATCAGCTCTCTATAGGACAGAAACCCTTCTCAGTGAAATTTGGAGAAACCCAAACCCATCAGCTCAACAAACATCAACAAATCGAGGAAGCATTAGCTCAAACCGGACAGAACGACAAGGAAGTAGACGGAAAGAAAAGGAATCGGCTGAAGCTCGCACTGAACCGGAGAATCGAGACAGAAAGAGAGGGAATCGGCTGAAGGTCGTACTGAATCGGAGAATCGAGACGGAAAGAGAGGGAATCAGCTGAAGCTCACACCGAAACGGAGAATCGAAGCTCGGAGAACGCAAAGACAAGGTATTGGAGTTTACCGTCGCTTTCTCCTAGTCCGTAATTTCTTCCCTATCTCTTTCGCCTAATTTAAGCTGGATTTAATTTGAGAATAGAAATTGGGGTCCTTCTTCCATTAGTTGAAATTTTTGGTACTTGTGTATTTACCTTCTAAACTATGGGGAGTTTTTGATTTCGTATGATTTTAGCTTGGGATGTGGTATCGTTTATCTTATTTACTGCTTTGTAGGATCGAACTATGGTTTGCCTCGAGCAACCTTATTCACTCAATTGCAATCCCTTTGAAGCTGAATTCCAGGTATATTTGTTTTTTATATGTTGATGGATGCGCTTTTATTGCAGATTTCTTGAAGATTTTGGTATATATATATATATAATTTCACTGTCATTGTTGGTGAATCTTTGTTGTTTTTCTGAAGTTCTTTGAGGTTTTGGCATGAAAATGGGCAAGGTTTGAATGTGTACTGTTGTTTAGCTTGTTCATAGCTAGGTTGTGGCTTGAAAAACGGCTGGATTTATAACTACTCAGAGCATGAAATCTTCTCAAGAGATGGCCAAATGTGTGTTCTTGAGGTAGATTACCACTTTGCTTTGTACTTTGAATAAATGTGCTAAATAAATTGAAAGAAAGTAGTGGTAGTCTCAACGTTTCTTGTATGTATGGATGATATTTGTGCAATATGATTTGACTCCTATAGGGGAAAGGTTTATTTTTATTTTTTGAAACCAAGAGTGGTAGTTTGTGTAAAATAAAATAAGACGTTGGTTTGCTAGAACAATCATTAAACCTAAGCTCATTGGTTTCCTTAGTTTGCCTTATTTGATCACATTTCAAGAGTGCATATATACTTCTAAGGATCTCCTCTTTTTCACTATATTTTTATTGATAATTATATATTAGTATTGAAATTCAGCCAGTTTGATCTGTACAAACTAATGTAGATTTTGATCTACATGGCAGCTTAACAATATGTTTATAGATGATAAGATTGTTCAAACACAATTCAGTTGGAAATCAAATGAAAATCTACCTAAAAGGTGGACTGAGCTTAGTATTTGCAATGTGATGTGGATGATTTTGTGTTCAGTTGAAATATTTCAAAACAGTTCTAAGTATTTTGTGATCAACCTCATGCAACCATGAGAGCCTTAAAATGGGTAACTTTAGAAATGGTTTCATACGGATGGAATAGATAATATGTTGCATAATCCAGATGCCTTTTCAAGTAAGTTTTTTTTGTCAACAGATGAATGCTTTTGGTGGGAAGTTTATCCAAAATATATTGATTCCATAGTTAATCATAAACCCCAAAGGATGGTTTTTCTGTTGCCCTTTTAATATCACTTGGTCCAAATTTTGGTTGTTCTAATATATATTGAATAATAAATATATACAGGGCATGAGGCCTACTTAGTTGGTGGATGTGTCGGAGACTTGCTTCTAAATAAAATACCCAAGGACTTTGATGTGATCACGACAGCAAAACTTAATCAGGTCTGTTTCTTTTAGTGTCTTAAATTGATTGATTTTATTGGCAACTGAAACTTTAATAGCTGTTTTCAAACATATGTTTTTGTATTCCATGTTAAGAGAAAGTTTCCTCGTGCAATAATTGTTGGGCAACGGTTTCCTATATGCAGGGTCACAGTGAAAGGTTCTGTAGTGGAGGTTAGTTTTGGTTTACACTACCCCCTGCCCCCATCCTTTTGACTATCATAACTCTGTCATCTGCTTCCCCTTTTCTGTTTTCAGGTCTCGAGTTTCAGGACCACATCTCAAGCATCCCAAAAAAGACCAGCGGACTTGTCTCAAATGCCAACAGGCTGTGATCCAAGGGATTTTCTTCTTTGGAAAAATTGCATAACAGAGACTTTACAGTTAACAGGTTCAGTTCATTATTGATTTGAGAAATTTTTTAGCTCCTATCTAATTTCTTATGTATCCATTTGATTGGTAAACAACTGAATGCTGTCAAATGTTAACCTTAATTGAGATTATTCAGAGGATGAAAAATAAGTAGTTTTGTATTTTATTTAATGAAAACTAATCTCTAGTGCATAAAGAAAAGGTATTTAACTTGAGGAAAAAAGACTTACTAGAAAACTGGATTCTAAAAGAGGTATTGAATTTCTATCCTGTGAGCATGTTGTTGAGTTTTGACTGATGAAATGAAAATCTGATAGCCCTGTTGTTGATGAAATATCTTTGTAATTTTTTTTCTCTCATATAGGACCGTATTCTGAAACAGCTTATTTTTTTATCCTTTTGTGTACGTTATCTTCAACTACACCAATGCAATGACAGACTTGAGGTCTTTGAAGTTAGTTTTATTATCTCCTGATGCATATAAAATCACCTTAGTGATTTTAAAAGATTGTTAAGTTGTTCGTGTGACATAAACAGCTGAGGACGGTAATACCAGCTTACTCATCATTCAAAGAGGATGCAGGTTGTTATATCTAACTTTTTAATCCAAAATTGTTGTATCCTTTTCAATGCATATAGCAGTCTAGCAGTATTTTTTAACAAAAAAATATTAGCTTTTACTGAACATGTTCTTCTTTCAGCCAGGATTTTACGTGGGTTGAGACTTACTGCTCGTCTTAACTTAGCCTTTTCGAAGGAGACTGAGGCTGCTGTAAATAGTCTCTCTTCATCGGTTGTTAGCCTTAGCCAGGTAATTCTGAAATATATGTTCAGCTAATCCAGATTTTCTTTTCACTAATTAATATTTTATTAACATGTCTTGCTGACCATTATAAAACTTCTTCGATCTGCTATATTTTGTCTAATTCCTTTCTTGTCCAATTTATGCTCATAAAATGTCTTGAAATATGTCTTCAGGCTAGAATAGGCTTGGAGATGCATTATATGCTATCATATGGAGCTGCTGAACCCTCCCTTAATAGCTCTTGATGATAATATTGGATTCGAACTCATTTTTTGGCCTTGCAAAACTCATGAGAATATATGGTGGAATATTGAAGGTGATTATATATTCTGTAATCTCAGTTTGACTCATCATAATAAAGAATGCCTACATCGTATTCTACTTGCATATTGCAGTCAAGAATGAGTCTTTCACTTCATAAATTCTTAATATAGATGAGATTACAAGTTTAAGTTTTTTGAACTTTATTTTTTTGTTTGAGTAAGTTTTGCATAAAACCTAAATTTTATGAATGTTTATTTTGTTATTATGTGCTCCACAGGGCATATAGTTTATAGATCCTTTAACTCTTCTTAGTCCCGCATAACATTGTTAGTAAGCAGCTTCGATTTCTCGAAAATGTGCTCACCTAGATGGACAAGCTAATATCTATTCCATTGTTAAAGAAATCTGTTATCTAAGTGTTGCATTTGTTGATGTACCAGTCATTATGAACTGTTCATGAAAATCATGATGAGCTTTGTATAGTGCATTTGCATTTGTTTCAAATTATCTTACATTCGTAGATCTTATATAGCTTATTTTTCCTTATTTTGCTACTTCTTTAAGTTTTATAACTTGTGCATTTAACTTTGTGATGTGAACCTTTATTTGTTTTTGAACTTAATTTGTTATTTATTTTAAGCACTATGATTTAGTGCATCATGTTATTACCCTCAGTTGTTGAACTGAGCTTGAGATTTGCAATTTCCTATGCTTTGTTGTGCATATTAAGTTGTTAGTAATTGGTACTTCTCAGAAAACTACAACTTATCTTTGCTTTGAGATATTTCTATCGGCAAATGTTGCTTCTCATAATTGAAAGTCACTTATTAGTTAATAGGGTTACTTATATCAAGTTATCATGATTACAATTATACTACTAACTGGTTTCCTGCTTTCTTGTTCTTAAAATTTATCTTCTCTCAGCAAATAGATTAAAAAGAGTCAGATATGGATGACTTTGTCGAGGATTTACTTGTTAGTGGCAAGCCTTGGTTGTTTGGAGTGCAAGATGAGTTGACTAATTCATATATTTTTGGATGGAATTATGATTTTGATAAGGTACTATTAAGGAAACTAAATTAAAAAATTCTTTGCTGAGTTTCTTGTAATTTTGATACTAAATTAAAAAATTGGCATGCATCTTGATGTTCTGCCTTTAAGTTTCTATCTTTTGTATCCTAACTAAATTTGTGGCATTAAACTTATTGTAGGTATGGTTTAGGAGAGCAAAGGCAAATTCTTGACAGTTCAAATTTTCTTTACAGCAGACCCATTTCAATTTCTCATCATTTTCGTATGTATGTGTGTTTACCTTCCATATGATTATTTCGTGTTTAAACGAGATTTATAGTGTTAAGAGATCCTCACTAGCTACTTGGTTTTAATTTTAATATTTTACAATTTCAGGTTTTTCGTATATCTCAACTTGTTTTGGAAAGGGAACATGCTTGTATAGATACTGTGGAGTTTGGTTGTTTAGAAACAATTGAAAAGGTACTTCCCTTTCCTCGAATTTCAATCTTGCTTAACTACTTTCTTGTTTTGAAGCATGTGGTGTTCAAGCTTGGTAATTTTCTTACAAATTTCACCCCCTCTATGACTTATCCTTTTTTCCAACTTTTTCTCTGGTTATTATTTTCTGTGCAATAGCAACATCTCTTGCCAATGGATAGTGTAAAATATGAAAACTTTTACACAGGCTCACTGTAGCAATGGTGTTGTGGGGTTGTGAAATGATGGTTGGGTGTAATGCCCCATCCTTTTGGGGTTCAGGTATGGTGTTTGTTCAAGAAACTTGGGATTTATGCTCTTATGTGTGAAATTGGGATTTAATATGAACTTGTAGAATTAAAAGTGTTAGTTTTGAGGATTATTGAAGTTTTAATGAAGCATTAAAGCATGAGTGTGAGTTTTGAACTTTGAGGTATTTTCATGGAGGTTGATGATCTTTGAGTTTGACGATCAAACATGTTTTATGGGGTTTTGATTGGTTATAATTTGACATGAATTTATAGAAGATTTGATGCTCTAATTGTTTAGGATGAGTTTTAGCATGTTTAAGGGTGTGAATTGAAACACTGAAATTTTGACAGCTTGTATGCAGTGACTTCAAACGTGAATTCCAAACTCATACAAACTCTTTTCTTAAAACTGTTTCAGTGGCATATACCCAACATATTAAGGTTTATGTATATAAGATTTCGCGTTCATCCGAGCTTGTTTGGTACCTGAAAAAAATTTCGAACGACACTGCTGTACTGTCCCCTGTTTAACCCTGTTTTCTGATCTGATTTTGCGGACTGATCAGATGAAGTAAAACTTTAAATTTTACAAAACGGTTTACAGAGAAGTAAATATATGTGTTGGGAGTATACCTATAAAATTTCAGAATTTTCCAACTTCGTTTGATATGGTAAACAAGCTTGTCTTTAAAAGGTGCACTGCATCCGAGTTGCTGTATTATTCTAACTTTGCTCAAAAATCTGTATTTTTGCATAATGATCTAAAGACTTAGGCATACATTATTTGAAAGATATGGTTTTATAGCATTAACTCATCACTGTGCTATGTGCTTTACTGCTATTGCATTACAAGTATCCTAGTAACAATAAGCCATTTTGTGTCTTCCGGAGGTTTACGGTGCAAGTTTGAGCATACAGCTATTACTGTCGGCATCTTGTTTGTTCATTTCCTCTCTTTTGTAATTGTCTCTATTATGCACTCAAGATTTGCTTTACTGTGGTTTATCAGGTGCTTGGGTCTGGGGAATATATTGAAGAAGTTTATGCTGCATATGAGCAACATATGCATGAGACTGTGGTAAGCAGTACTCTCTCTCTTGCTTCCATGCGGCTTCATGCCGTAGTAAAATACATGTATATGGTTGGAATATGTACGTTTATGCTTTTGTAAGCTAAATTAAGATATAAAACATGCTATCAAATTGTTTGGCACAGAACACCATGAGGAGTGGGAAACGGAGCAATGGAGCTGAAATGACTGAAGAAGAAGCTTTAGCAGAACAACAGAGGATGTTTGGAGAGGCACATGCTAGGATGAATGGAGGGGCCAAGTATGGCATTCATGTTTTTATATTTTTTGTATTAGGCTCAGATGGATGAAAATATTTTAGTTATTGTAACTTGTTTGTGAAACTTAATGAATTTTGTTGATGACACCTTATGATATTGAAGAAGATTATTTTGTTTTTTGCTATTTTGATGCTTGAATGATTAGTTCCATATCATAATTATCATTCGAAAGTAAAAATTCAATTATAATTTAAATAGTGTTGACACATACGAAGTGTCACGATATCGACATCTTGTGACGCTTATCATTGCCACGAAAAACATTTTAAATAAATGGGTTCTTGTTAGGTGATGAGTTTAGGCGTCACAAAATGGAACTTTTGAGATGCACATGAGCGTCAACATATCCCGACTTATTATGAGGTTTAAAAGCATCATGATAGTTGGATTTTGAGACGCTTTAGCGCGTCTAAAAAACAGTTAGTTTTGGTGATTAGGATTTAAATGAGACACACAAAAGCGTCACAACATCAGTGATTTAGTGACGATTTCCATCGTCACGACAGATCAAATTTTGAGACGTTGAAAAGCGTCATTAAAACCTATTGCAACGCTGGAATAGCCGACGCTTATGGTCGGCGTCGCAACATCAAAAGCGTCATAATAGCTGCTTTTTGTGACGAATTTAAGCGTCACAAAATGTTGTTTTTCTTGTAGTGCCGACAGGCTCTACTGCTCGAAAGCATTACACGCAATTGACGCGACCGCTTGATGAAATTTACAATGTCATCGATCTTGCTCTTCTGAAAAAACCTAAACCGATGCGAGAGACTCCCAAAATTCGAGAGAGCAACAAATTCTGCAACTTTCATCAACAGAAAGGACACAACACTTTCGAGTGCAATGCATTGCGCGACGAGATCGAACGTCTAATCAAGGGAGGTCACCTGCTTGAGTTTGTGAAGAAGATGGATGACAATGCTCGGAATCGAGACCATCTTGATAGGTCGCCGCCCAAGCAACGACAAGCCAAGCCTCCAACAGAGCGCGCCCCGCATAACCGACCATGTCTTGGCCGGATTGACATGATTTCGGGGGGACCTTCTGGAGGAGATTCAAAGTCCGCTCGGAAAAAGACGCGACGTTCAGCGGCTCAAGGCTTCTATGGACCTCGAGAAGTCATGCACGTTCGACCAGAAGACGCCTGGATCAATGAAGAGATAGTGTTTAGCGAAAATGATGTAGTCGATGTACCGGTACGGTCGAGCGAGACACCTAGCTGTCCTATGGTCGTCACGCTCGACGTCGCCAACTTTGCTGTATCACGCACTTTGATAGATAATGGAAGTTCCAGCAATATTATCCTTTACTCGAACCTTATTCGCATGAACTTGCATGATAAATTGCTCCTAGATCCTATTCGAACCCCTCTTACAGGATTCGGAGGAGCAGAGGTCTACACCAAAGGTCGTGTACGTTTGATCACGTCCATGGGCACTCTGCCTCGGCGGGCCACACGCGAGATCGAATATCTTGTCGTCGAAATGCCCTCCGCATATAACATCATTTTCGGTCGACCAGGTCTGATCGACTTCCGAGCGTTCATATCCACTTACCACCAAATGGTAAAGTTACCCACCCCAACCGGGGTCGGGGAATTAACATGCGATATACCGACTGCTTGGAGTTGTTATTCCATCTCCTTGGAAAAACCCAAACCCTCCACGGAGAAGCATGTGCCCCTGATTATTGACGACCCCATCATCGAAGATGAGTTCGTAGATCCAAAAGCAATCGACCCCGAGAACTTAAGGAAAATGAGTTCTTCCCATGCTACCAAAAGAAAGAAACAGGAGTACAAAAAGCTCGAGCCACTGAAGAGCTCGAAGAAATTCAACTAATTCCAGGGCAGACAGAAAAAATTACCCGCATAGGGGTTGGCCAAAAAGGTAAGGAACAATGCATGCTCATACAGTTTCTCCGGGACAATCTCGACGTGTTTGCTTGGAGCGCTTTCGACCTTGTAGGAGTTGATAGGAAGGTGATCGAACATCATCTGAATGTCGACCCATCCTACAAACCGGTCAAGCGAAAATTGCGTTCCCAGAGCGACGCCCGAAACGCCATCATCGAGGCCGAAGTTAACAAACTCCTCGATGCGAGATATATCATGCCGATCCAATACGTCGAGTGGCTTTGCAATATTGTCCTTGTACCCAAGCCAGGAGGAAAGTGGCGAATGTGCAACGATTTCACCGATCTAAATATAGCCTGTCCAATGGATCCCTATCCATTGCCACGGATCGACCAGCTTGTCGATTCCACGGCCGGGTGCGAACGACTGAGCATGATGGACGCTTTCCAAGGCTACTATCAAATCTTCATGGCTATCGAGGATCAACCCAAGACAGCCTTCATAGTTTTCAATGGCATTTACTTCTTCAAGGTTATGCCATTCGGGCTCAAGAATGCAGGAGCAACGTACCAGCGGATGATGAACAAGGTCTTCGAATCAGAAATCGGCGATACCGTCGAAGTATACGTCGACGACATGATCGTTAAGAGTGGAAAAGCCATCGACCATCTCGACCACCTAAAGAGAGCCTTCCACCTCCTCCGCAAATACAATCTGAAGCTCAACCCCGCTAAGTGTACCTTCGGGGTCGATGGTGGCAAATTTCTTAGGTACATGGTCAGCCAGAAAGGGATCGAGGCCAACCCTGCCAAGATAAAAGCTATCCAACTTCTACCGATCCCCAACTCAATCCGCGACGTCCAGAGGCTAGTTGGTCGCATCATATCACTCAATCGATTCATAGCTCGATCTTCGGAAAAGAACTTGCCATTTTTCAAGATCTTGCGTAACATCAAAGATTTTGAGTGGACTCCGGAATGCAACCAAGCCCTCGAAGATCTAAAGGAAAATCTGACCTCCCCACCTCTACTTGCAAAACCAGTCGACGGGGAAACATTGTATCTGTATCTGGCCGTGTCGAAGGAGACAATCAGCTCAGTACTTGTCACGATTCGAGATCGAAAACATCTCCCTGTGTACTATGTGAGCAAGATTCTACACGGCCCAGAAGTACGCTACCTCGAGATCGAAAGGTTTGCTCTTGCGGTAGTTCACACTTCCCGCAAACTTCGACCATATTTCCAAGCACACCCCATCATAGTTCTCACCGACCAACCACTGAGGACCGTCATGGACAAACCGGAGGTTTCTGGCCGTCTCACAAAGTGGACGATCGAACTGGGACAGTTCGAAATATCCTATCGACCTCGGGTGGCATATCAGGCACAGATCCTGGCCGATTTCTTGGTCGAAAAGGATCCTCGCGCGACACCCAAGAACGATCACACCGTCTGGACATTATCAGTCGATGGCTCTTCGACCGCTTCAGGGGGAGGGGCCGGTGTATCCCTCTCCAACGCGAACGGACAACAAATCGATTGCGCCATCGCTCTTGAATATCCTGCAACGAACAACAAGGCTGAGTACGAAACTCTTTTAGCAGGGTTGAAAATTGCAAAAATACAAAACATCAGAAAACTCCGAGTCTTAACCGACTCACAACTGGTCGCCGGTCAGGTCACCGGCGAGTATGAGGCTCGAGAGGAGTCCATGATCAAGTATCTCGCCTTAGTTAAGGAGGCTATATCCGAGTTTGAAGAATTCAAGATTTCACAGGTTCCTCGAGAAGAGAACCTTCGAGCAGATGCTCTTTCTAAGTTTGCAAGTGGATCACTTGGCACGCAGGATCGAACTATAACCTTCACGACATCATCCGCTCAATCAATCGATCCAATAACTCCAGTGGTCAATTCCATCAACACCGCTGAACCCTGTTGGCTCGATGACATAGTATCGTATCTACAAGATGGTAGTTTACCTGAAGATCCAATCAAAGCGAAAAGACTAAAACAACGCGCACTAAGTTATGCGCTAGACCAGGAGGGTCGTCTGTACAAACGTTCATACGCCGGTCCAACAAAACGATGCCTCCGACCTTCACAGGGTCGAGAAGTCTTGGCGGAAATCCATGAAGGGTCGTGCGGAAACCATGACGGGGGGCGGTCCCTCGCCCTGAAAGTATCTCGATCTGGATTCTTTTGGCCTACACTACGCAAGGATGCGCTCGACTTTGTGAAAAAATGCGATCGTTGTCAGAGACATGCCAATTTGACCCATCAGCACCTCGCAGACATGATTCCGATCGAGTCATGCTGGCCTTTCGAGCAATGGGGAATCGACATAATTGGACCTTTTTCGATAGCGGCTCGACAAAGGCAATTCATCATTGTAGCGATCGATTATTTCTCTAAGTGGGTCGAAGCATTGGCAGTTGCAAAAATCACCTTCTATGCGTTACAAGACTTCCTTTGGAAGCACACCATCACTCGATTTGGTGTACCTCGAGTCATAGTATGCGATAACGGACCCCAGTTTCGAAGCTCAAGACTCAGAGCCTATTGTTCGGACTTCAAGATCAGCCAAAGGTTCACGTCGGTCGGACATCCTCAAGCCAATGGACAGGTCGAGGTCACCAATCGAACCATCATACAGAATTTGTGTACACGACTTGAAGCAAAGAAGAGCCATTGGGTTGATGAACTGGAAGGTGTCCTATGGGCATATCGAACTACCCCTCGAATCCCAACTGGTCAAACGCCCATCGCCATGGTGTATGGCTCGGAAGCCATGATTCCGGCCAAAATTATACATCAATCCCCTCGAGTGGCTCACTTTCACCGCGA
The DNA here is from genome assembly GCA_037501455.1 of Lantana camara. NCBI lineage: Eukaryota > Viridiplantae > Streptophyta > Magnoliopsida > Lamiales > Verbenaceae > Lantana > Lantana camara. Next base: position 78,514,398 of record CM074865.1, read on the forward strand.
CCGAAACGATGAGTTAAGAGCTTTTGATCTCGACACAATAAGCGAAACCAGAGAGAAGGGAAACATGAAGATGCAATAATATCGAGCCACAACCGCTCGAGCATACAACAAGAACTTGCGACCCCTTCACTTTCAAGTCGGAGATCTGGTCCTTAAAAAGGTTGAAGTCACTAAGCATGTGGGCAAGCTCGACGCTAACTGGGAAGGACCCTACCGTGTTGTCGAAATAGGCAAGAATCGAGTATATCATCTCGAAGATCTCGATGGACAACAACTGCCTCGATCATGGAATGCTCACAACTTGAAGAAGTATTACCTGTAAACAAATTATGAAAATTTTCTGGTCGATGAATTAATAAAGTTTTCTCTTGTCCTTCGACACTCATGTTATTCGATCATGTACTTGTGTTATACGACGCCCGTATTAAAGTTTTATGTACTCCGAAAGATTAGAGCATTTTGCCTCAACATTTTCTCGATTGTCAATATCGATCAACATGCAAAAGTTTAACATCAAAGAACTCGAGAAAATACTTAAAACATTCATTAAAATCCAGAAGAGAACTTACATAATATATTTAAAATAAGTACATCGATTACAACTTTTTCGATCACACCCTTGATACAAATTTGGATTTTACAAACGGGAGCAACAAACACTCGGATTCCTACTTATTTACAAATGAATCTCGAGCCAACAACTACGAAAGTCCGACCCCAACAGTCGACACTTTTAAAATTGGATTCTCCCTAGCAAAAATTTCCGAGTGCAGAGATAGGGCTAGTCCATTCACTCCGACTCACCTCTCGGCAGCATAGGGCCCGATTCCCTCCTCGATCGGTACAATGGCCCCATCCCCAAAGTATTCTGGGCACATGTCTTTCGGGTCGAAGGAGGCATCAAGATCGAGCTCGTAGGTGGTTATGTCTTCCGGCTCCCCGGCCGCCCTAGAGCGAGCCAGCTTCACAGCAAAGCCAAACTCGTCATCATCCCAGTTTGGCTCAGGAGAAGGAGGTCGAGTGACTGGGTCGACGGGGCGAGGATCATCTTGAAACAGGCCGACCTTTTCTTGATCATAGTCTATCGGGAGATACTTGGCCGCTTGCACTTGGGCTAGGCACAAGTTGAAGCCCTCCTCGACGTCCTTGAAGCTCGCGATCGATACGGCCTTTTCATAGGCTTTGGACTTCATAAACCTATAAACCCCTCGACGCTCGAGGTCGTTCACAGATTCTACCAGCCCCCTCTTGCATCGACTCAGGGCCAACTTTGCGCCTTTCCTCTCACCCTCTGCCAAGCCGCGAGCCCTCGCATCGGCTTCCTCTTGGATCGACCTCGTCACCCGAGTCTCGGCCGTTTTCAGGTTCTTCTCGACCTTCGAAAGCTTCTCGATAGCTTCCAGGAGGTCCTGGTCGAGCTTTTCCTTGTCTTTGTTGGCCTCAGCCAACTTCTTGTCCTTTTCCTCTAGCTCGAGCCTCAACCTCTAGACCTGCTGCTCAGCTCTCATCCTCAATTGCAGGTGGACCCATCCCCTTCGAGCCACCTGAAAGAAGTTTTGCCCCATCTGCAAGGGAATATTGATCATTAGCATTTTCGAGCCAGCACTTCACTAAAATACAAGAAGAACAAATTCTACTAGTATACTTACAGTACAGTACTTCTGGACCCAAGACGCCTTGATCTCATCGTCCGACAGCGCCCACCTCTCCTTATGGTCGACCGTCGTTTGGATCGAGCTGTACAGAGCCCCAAGAGCACTATAATCCTTGGGAGCAGTCCCAATCCGCCTTCGCTCGCCTTTTTCATTAATGCTCGAAAGGCCACAAGGAAAGTGGGGTTCCTCGAGGATCGGGTAGTCGAAGAACAGCTTTTGGTCCTCATCGCTTGGCTTCCACGGCACGGCGGTCGCCGCTGAGGACCCGACCGGTGGCCTTCGCACCCCTGCCAGAATACTGGCCACATTTCGAGGCACAATAGCTCCTCGACCCTGATTCGGGGGGCTTGAAAAATCCCCAGCTTGGACCTCGACAATCGGGCCAAGCGTTGGGGGCATGGGGAGTAGATTGGCCCTCTCTCGACCTTTATTTTTGTCTGCCTCGACCGCAGACTTCGCCTGGCCCTTAGACTTCTATTTTTTGGATTGGGGGGCGTCCAAATCTTCAACCCCCGATGGAGCTCTTCCCCTCTTTTCAGGGGCGTCAGCTGTCCTCATCGAGAGGACCTTGGGAAGTGCATCGACCGTTGCGTCGGTCGCAACTGAAATTTCCGCCTGGATCGGCAGAGGCATTTTCTTCTTCTCGGTCGCCTTCTTCAGCTCGGCCATTTCCTTCCTCCGTGCGTTCAGAGCAGCCGACATGATGTATTGATCTGCACAAAGAATGTATTCGATCACAAAGTTAGAGGGAAAAGAAAGCAACAAAAACAGGTAGATATGATGCTTCGAGGGATGCGTTCGAGGTACCGGGGTCGAAATGCTTTTTGACTCCTGGTGCGAGCCCTAGCTCGATTAACGACTGTGGAGTGATCATATCTTCCGACTCCACACTTCCCATCATCCTTAGGGCTGCCATCAAAGTGTTCGGCCAGCCCGGTTGCCCTCTCGGAAGGTCCGCTCGAGGAGCCCAACTCCATCCCGGGTATTTTAGACCGGGCCAACCCTTCTCGCACTCGATGAAAACAAACCTTTGTTTCCATCCTACCCCGTTCGATGAAGTTGGCGACCTAACAACCCGGTAGTTACTTTTCGATTGGAGCTGAATATATCCCGGGCCTGACTTCGAGCTCTCGGTCGTTAACCCAACCTGAAAGATCATGGAAATGCAGTATATGTTGGTCTTCATCCCCAGACATTTCAACATGGCCCTCAACCCATTCACCATTGCGTAAGAGTTGTGCATCAACTGCAGAGGGCTAATCCTAAGGGTATTGAAAAAATCGATCATCTCCTCGGAAATGGGCACCCTAAACCCATTCTTAACCGCTAAATAGTTGATCGCGATGCAATTTTCTGGCGGGTTAGTCATCCTATCTCCGACCCTGGGCCTTATCACCCGATAGCCCCCGTACTCCGGGCCACCTCCAAATAGCCAATTTTGGATCTCCCCAAACTTCTCCTCCGATATTGAACAAGTAATGGCCCGAGGGTCCTTCACTAGTCGACCCTCTGGCTCGAGGTTCTCCACCTCTTCTTCCTCCTCCTCTTCTTCCAGTCGACCTGAGGTAGATGTCACCTCCCCAGATACTCGAGGTACAACTACCTCTCTTGACTCGACCTCAGGCAACGGCTCTGAGACCTCCACCACCTCAACGCTCTCATCCCTTCCCTGGGGATTCGTCGACCTTGTTTCTACAGTCGCTTCTGAGTCCGATGATGGGCTCGATTCTGATGAGTCCGAACTCGACCCCACACTTCTGACCGCCACTTCCATCCCCTTAGGGCCAGTCTCTGCTCGATTTGTTGACATCCTACAACGATATAATCATGTTTTACTATTTGGGTCGGATACGAACAAATCGAGAGAGAGGAAGCCTTCGAAGAGGGAAGTGGTACACCTCTCCCTCGAAGCGATCGAGAATAAAAATAAAAAAAGCACAGAGAAAGGAGATCGAGCTAAAGATCGAAAGTATTACCTTTTGTTGTCTGAAGATCCGAAGATTGTCCTCTTCTAAAAGAAGCGACCCAGAAATTCGACACGCAAAAACGCTTAATTGATCGAAAATAGCTCGGAGCTCTCTTCAATTCTCTCTCGCAGAAGTAACAAATGAATTTACAGAGGGGACTATTTATAAGGGTGAAAATGGGCGGGAATCGACAAGATGAAACGACGCAATGATTACAGCGGGTCCCACTCTTGGGGTTTGAAACATCACTGCCACGTTAGCCCTATCAGATGATGTTTCGGGGGGCTTATGGCGTGGCACGTACCCACTGTCAAGTTGGGCCAATCACCTTGCTCCGCGTGCATGATCGAAGGTCACATCCCGGTCGCGATTCGATCGGAGCTTACCTATCGACCATCACGCTCGAAGACCCATTTACCCCACTTGATTTACCGCGTAGATCGTCGACCCACAGTCGGACCCCCAGGCCGCTAAGGGCGACCCAGACCCCTCGACCGGCCAGCGCACTGTTCCACTAGCAGGAAAGAGTGGCCGACCACGCATTTAATGCACGGTCTTAATGGGGCACCTGTCAGCTCCCCACGCCACCACGTCGAGGCGGTAACCTCTCTCTCCTCACAGTATAAATAGTCCCTCCTCATTTATTGCATGATAAGTTTTCTCACCTAACTCTTTTCACCGCTCAATTACTTCGACCATCCTCTTCGAACCTGACTTGAGCGTCGGAGTGCCAACCCGGGTCTCACACCCACCTTCCCCGAGTTGGTCTCGAAGCTCACGTTTTCGACCTGTGCAGATTTCGAGTAGTCAGACGGTCGTTTTCCCTCAATAAATAGAGTGGCCGCGTCGAATCTCTCGATCGAACATCAGGCAGAGATTTGGCTCGATCACACTCTAATATAACATTTATATCCTATTATGTTATATAATTTATGGGGAGTAAAGTAAAAATATTTCAAATTGATGGGATATGTTAAATAATAAATATATTTTGAGATTCTAAGATATTTCTGGATCCACCGACTCTTCGGTCGTCCCTCCAATTTCAGATAAACTCCTTCAGACTTCAGAGCTCCACTAATCGAATTCGAGAAGAATAATTTTAGGTCGAACTCCTTCAGATCTCCTTCGAGAAGAATAAGCCGGAGCTATTGGGTTATTAACGAAATCGTTACAATTTCTGCTCCTTGTTTGGAAATATGTTTCCCTCAATTTTTCATTATTTGGGTACAAGATCGGTCACAAATGCCTTTTCACAAGGGAAAATCAAGATTGATTTGGGAAAGGTTATGCTTCATTATTTGGGTACAAGATCGGTCAGAAATGCCATTGCACAAGGGAAACTCAGGAGTGATAATCCGGTAATGACTAGGCCTTTGACTGTTGCATTACAATTTGATAAATTACTTTTCCGTCTGGTCGAGCTGAAAGAGTATCCCAAGGACATGGCTCGTTCTCTTTCTGTTTATATTGACAATTTGAAGATTTCACCCGACGGTACTACTTTAAAGTATGTATTTAATTGTTATTGTCTCTCCAATCGGCTTCGGGTTGATTTTGGGTTATCGATTCTGGCTAGATTGTTTAAGAAGGATTGTATTCCTAATGAACTTATCTCTAGCATATTTACCTCCCATGATTATATATTGGGTATATTTAGGGAGAATAGGAGGACTTCTGAGACAAAAGAATTGTTCAAGAAGATAGCAAGAGAAAGGTCGTTTGACATAGATGTTGGTCACGTATGGAACTTTGATCGATGGGCTATGCAAGGACGGCCACAGTATGATAGCCGTTGAAGTTCTGCGAAACATTGAGCAGCAAGATTCTTGGCTCGACACCTGAACATTGAACATGATTATCAAGGGTTGGAAGAAGGAAAGTGAGATTTACTTCTACTTGGAAATCTTTTATAAGATGCTGCAACAAGACATGGACTTGTGTGACGAAATGGAGGTTTGCTCCACCTTGAAATCCTTTTATAGCATGGTGTGGCAAGACATGTTTAATGGTGGTTCTATGTACGAAGTTTTGATTTATGACTTACGTGATATGAGACTTGATCGCAAAATTTATCCAGGTGTGAAGACGAAAGGGTTCGAGTCTCCAGACCTAGAGGATGTACTTGTTGACATGATCAAGCAAATTTTTGGCAAGGGCGACTCGGTAAAGCTAGAAAAGTTTTTCATTTTATAGATCGCAACGGTATTGCTCCTAATGCTGCGTGCTATTGCCCTCTAATTGAGGAATGTTGTAGGAAGAAGAAAAATGTAGTGCATGTCATGAATCTCTACCACGAGATGCGTGGTAAAGGCTTAGCGCCTGATGTGTTGAGATATAACTTTATACTGCAACAATTATTCTTAACTGGGAGATGTTCGGCTACACTACAAATTTTTGAGGAGTTGAAAGTTGTTGGACTTAAACCAAACTGCGATACGTATTGTAATATGTTGTCGGGGCTGTGTCAGAATGGGCAAGTTGAACAAGCATTTTCTTTGTTGAATGCGCACTGGAACTCGAAGGGGCGCCTCTTCATGTTGAATACTACAAAGTCGTGATAAAAGGATGTCATGAAGATGGACAATTTGAGAGAGCTAAAGATCTTCTTTTGAAAATGGAACGGGTAAAATATGTCCCTGGGGAGTTATAGGAGTGTTGTTCGGGGAAATGCTTGCAAGCTTGACAATATTCATTATCATTAGCGAGACGAAAAAAGGCAGGTTTGTCGTGGTGGGAATTACCTTTCTTTGCTTATATTTGTAGTTTATGTGTCAGTGGTCTTGGCTATTTGTGTCTAGAATTACTTTTGATATCCATTATGCTATTTTTTCCTTATGTTTACTATGTGAAACATTTCAAGTGATGAAATAGTTTATTCTCGGAAAAAAAAAATGTTAAATAATAAATATAAGGGATAATTACCAACGCCCCCTGAGGTTTGGCGTTATTACAGAATACCTCCTGAGGTTTCGGAAATTACGAATTCCCCCCTGGGCTGTTATCTCCTCCGCTAAATTTAACGGATTGTGTGAAATTTACTATTTTACCCCTACTATGTTGAAACTCAGGGGGGTATATGCAATAAAGAGCCAAAGGTAAGGGGGCTAATGCAAGAAGTGAAATTGTTAAGGGAGGCTGATGTAAGTACTTGAGTTTTGTGTCTACCTAGCATTTTTTTTTTAATAAAATGCTACTTAATGTTATTTTAATATTTTTATGATAGACTAATTTCATACCTACAGTTTATGGATGCTTAATATTTTCTGTAGGTATTGACCATACATGTTCAATGTTTGAAATAATTGTTTAAACGGCTGACGGAAATTTTTGTGAATTTACTAATGCATTTGTTGATATTAGTGTATTTGTTATGATTTTCAATTTTGAGGAAAAAAATTGATAATGCACTAGTTGATCTTTGTGTTGGTTTTTTTATATGAATTTTTATTTTGAGGGAAAATTTGTTATAATTGCAAATAAATTATTTTAAATTAACTTTAAATGGACTTGTACAAAATATATTTAAAACTAAGAAATAAATATGAAAGGAAATTTATAACTTATCATATTTTATAGAAATAAATATGCATGGAATATTTAATTCAATTTATATTTATAGATAAAATATTAAATATTATATTAAATAATAACTTTTTAAATACAAAAAATCCAAAATTAACTAATATTGCAATTATATCATTAAACTCTAAGTAAAATTACAATATCCCCCCTAAGGGTGTTTTTGGAATTTAAATTTTAATTTAACGGTGTAATTAACGGTCGGTGCTATTTGTAAGCGAGGGTGTACTATTCAGAGGGGAGTTCATAATTTTCGAAACCTCAAGGGGTATTCTGTAATAACACCAAACCTCAGGGGGGCGTTGGTAATTATCCCTAAGGGATAATTATGAACGACCCCTGAGATATGGCGAAATTACAGATCAACTCTTGACATTTGAGAAATTACGAACCCCCCCCCCCCCTCCCACCACCTTGAGGTTTACGTTCTCTCTCACAAATTTTCCCAACCGTTAATGTTAAATAATAAATATAAGTGATAATTATGAACGACCCCTGAGATATGGCGAAATTACAGATTAACTCTTGAGATTTGAGAAATTACGAACACCCCCCCACCCTGAGGTTTACGTTCTCTCTCACAAATTTTCCCAACTGTTATTAACGGTGTTAAGTTTTGATGACATCAACAATATTATTTTTAAAAATTCCAATCCTATCCTTGGGGGTATATTGTAATAATATTGAAATTTTGGGGGGCATTTTGTAATACTATTAAAACTTTGGGGGTATTTTGTAATACTATTGAAACTTTGAGGGGTATTTTGTAATACTATTAAAATTATAAGGATATATTTGTAATGTTGGTTAAATTTATATTTTTTAATTTGAAAATTTGTAAGTTCATTTAAACTTTGTTTGTTTAAAATAATAAAATTTTTCAATGGAAAAAATATTTCAAACGTTGGTGATTTCTAATACATGTACTTTAAATACGAATAACATTCCAATATAAACATATGTGTGCCTAATTGTTTTTTTCAAAAAAATATTTGGTATCCATAAACTTTAGGAATGAAATTAGTGCATTATTAAAAGATCAAAATATCATTAAATAGCATTTTTGGCTAGGGTAATTATGAAAAAATCCCCAATTGTGGAGTCAAGTTTTAGTTTGCTACCCAGGTCCGAAAAAATTTTAGTTCACTCCCCAATTGAGAAACATAATTTGAGTTTGCTCCCCAATTTTGGGGGCAGATATCACATATGGCAATTTAAATACACCATATATATGACGATTTAGGTACACGATTCTTGAGTAATTATCCCTAAATATAATTTAGTTTTGAAAGTATAATACCGATGCGTTTGGAAAAAAATGTTATTGTAATTACATATGCACCGTAATATATTTCAACAAAAATAAAATAAAATGCACCGTAATATATAGTGTTAAATAAGTTCTATAGGAAGGTAATTGAGGATGCACATAAACATAACTTTTCCAAATAATTGTCCGTCCAAATTTATTCTAAATTACCTACAAATTACTCCTTTTAACAAGCACATGATTTGTTTTTTTTCCTAATATGGGATGTTAAAAATATGTGGATACGACAACATTAATTTTACGATAACACTAATTTCTTTTTCTTATAAAATTTTAACATGTTATAAATTTATTACGTAATAAATATCCGATAAGATATAACGCTTAATAAATAATTTTTTAAAATTGTACGTGCATATCATAACGGTAATGTAGGCCGGTTTTCTAATTCTTTAGGAGCACTTGCCTCATGGTTGTAATACTTTGATTAGGAGTAATTTAATTAAACTTGTAGAATGAATTTTTTGAAGGTTTATCTTAATTAGCAAATTTTGTTGTTTAGTTTAACCGCAGGTAAAAAAATAATTTTTTTTTCTAACGGTCAAACGCTAGATTTAGACGAAAATTGGTCAATGGGACTAAATTTAAGAAAAATGTGGTATTATGGGACACAATGTGAGAATATGACAACGAGATCAAAATTGAAAAGGGATTATTACATTTTGGAACGAAAATGATGATTTACTCATATTACAATATGGACCCTCCAAAGAAATTTTGATTCGAGAACTGAATTGGACTTCCTGTATTAGTATTTCACCTTATGTTTTATGCGTTTATACACGTTATATGTATTGTTGGACGATTGTGATCAGGGAGAAAACTAATTGTGGTAGGAGAAAAAATAAAAAATTCTCCGACCTAATATCATTCGCCTACAAGACTCTAATATAAGTGGAACTTCGGTAACTTTAGCAAGCTAGCATATAATCAAAGTGTGAGTGAAACCCAACCATGATCGAGGAATATAACAAAGTCTGAGTGCCTTCATCAAGTTAGCTATAGCTTATTATTTGTAAAGTTGTGTTCAAGAAACGAACCAATTCAATCCTTAAAGCCCAAGATAAGTAGCAATATACTTAGCTTGTGTATTCTGCACAAGCCCTGTTTGTTCGTCTATTTATATCTCTGAGTTAAGAGTTCATATTGATTAATACCACCATAAAGAATTCACATACAAAAAAACACATACAGCTAGCTAGCTATCATGGCAGATGCAATTGCTTCCACTGTTGCGCAGCTTCTTGAGGGAATGGGCGTGGAGAGAGAGTATCACCGGGACCGAGTAAACTTGGAGAAAGGTTTGAAGAAGGAGGTCCGAAATCTTTCCTATGTGTTGGAATATTAACGCAAATTAGGGAAAAGATATATATTACCTTTGTAACAGATTTACTTAATCCCTGATTAGTAGGAGTCCTTGGCTATTTTATCTAGCATAATTATGTAATCCGGTATCAATTACAATTGAATGAAAAACAATCCTTTCTTCTCTTTCATATAACAAACATGGTATCAAGAGCAAAGTTTCGATCTTTGAGACTCAGCAAAAATCATCATCGTCTCTAAAACCTTTTCCCAACCAAATCAACCAAGACCAAGGCAACAAAGCTACAAACATGGCAGAAAGCCCAGAAATCAAAACCGAAACCACAGACCTTTCACTCCAGATTGCCAACATATTGAAAAACAATATGCAACCACAAACTCACCTGTCAAGTCTCGATAGTTTGTCAATCGGCTTTAAACTCAACCACGACAACTATCCGGCTTGGGCAAGATTGATGAAGATGGCGATTGGCGGCAGGGGGTGCCGCTCACATCTGACGGGAAATCCACCAGCACCACTCGAAACAGACCCAACATATGACAATTGGGAACAAACGGATCAAAACGTGTTTACATGGATTATACAAAACATTGAAATTAATCTAGTAAACAACGTCTTACACTATCCAACATCAAAAGCATTGTGGGACGGCCTCGCAACCACATACGGGAGTGGCTCGGATCCACTGCAACTCTTCGATCTACACAGAAGAGCAAACACACAGACACAAGGCTCAGACAGTTTAGAAGTTTTTTGGAACAAACTTCAATCCAAATGGACGGCCATCGATCGGAAACAACCAAATCCGATGCGGTGCCCTGAAGATATAACCACCTACAACCGAATCACTCAGGAGCAACGTCTGTATCAATTCCTCACAGGAATTGATGAAAAGTTCGATCACATCAGGGCCGATTTACTGAAACAAGAAACAAAACCCTCACCGGAGTCAGCCTACGCCACCATCAGAAGAGAAGCCGCTCGCCTTCAAATCTTGAAGGGAGCGACCGGCGGCGAGAATGACTCGAGAGGAATCGGTACGGGTTTGGCTGTGAGAAGGGAGAAATCAGGGAGGAACAGATCTGATAAATCACTGCGCTCAGACGGCGCCGGTCCAAATCCGATGCGGTGCCCTGAAGATATAACCACCTACAACCGAATCACTCAGGAGCAACGTCTGTATCAATTCCTCACAGGAATTGATGAAAAGTTCGATCACATCAGGGCCGATTTACTGAAACAAGAAACAAAACCCTCACCGGAGTCAGCCTACGCCACCATCAGAAGAGAAGCCGCTCGCCTTCAAATCTTGAAGGGAGCGACCGGCGGCGAGAATGACTCGAGAGGAATCGGTACGGGTTTGGCTGTGAGAAGGGAGAAATCAGGGAGGAACAGATCTGATAAATCACTGCGCTCAGACGGCGCCGGTTGATCCAACGACGCCGGCCGCCGATCATCACAGCGCGAGGACCGAGAAGACATGGTGTGTGGGCACTGCGAAAAACCAAGGCATACGACGGCGGAATGCTTCGAAATAGTGGGGTACCCTGACTGGTGGGAGGGTAACCGAAAGAATTCCGGTAAACCAACAGCCACCGGCGGAGGAATGAGAAAGGCGAATGCCGCCGTGAATGACACACACACGGAGGTAGCAGAAGGGGAACGGCGGCAGACCAACGCCGCTGCAGGTGTCATCGGGCGAGGAGACTCCGATGCGGCGGCGACTGGCGTCCGGCGGGCCAACGCCGCCTTCGCTGGAGCAAAGGCAAATGGAGGAGACAACCCTCTCGGTGGAGGTAATGGGTTTGGGTCTAATAGCCCAAACCCTAGTTCTTTTGCATTTAATACCCCTTATTGTTCCATATTTGCAACACATCCCCAAGCCTTCTCTAAATTATGTGAAGAACCTCAGAAATTATCTAATTCCACTTACACCCCAGATTCAAGTTTCAGTGATGGTCAGGCCCTTTACATTAAAAAACAAAACCCAAAACTATCTCAGTGGATTTTTGATAGCGGTGCCACCGACATCATGACCTTTGACATATCTGATATACATAATTCCAGTAAACCAGAGACACCTTACATTCAAACAGCAAATGGAACCCCGGTTGAGGTTGCACGAGAGGGAGAAATTTCCCTCTCCCAGAAATTAAAACTGAAAAATTGTCTTCATGTTCCATCTCTATCATGCAAGCTCCTTTCCATTAGCCAGTTGACAAAAGAATTGAACTGCATGGTTCTAATATATCCTCAATTCTGTCTTATACAGGACATTCATACGAAGGAGATCATTGGGCGTGGTACTGAGCACGATGGACTCTACTATGTTGATGAAATGGAACCTCCTTCTAAGGCTCTTCTATCCAAAGGCACTAAAGAAACACAGATTTGGTTGTGGCATCGTCGTCTGGGGCACCCGTCTGTTGGGTATCTTCGCCGGTTATTTCCTGCTTTATTTCAGAATAAAATGCATGTTGATTTGTCTTGCCAAACATGCTTAGTAGCTAAGAGTCACAGGACCTCTTTTAAACCCTCAAATACTCGGGTTCAGACATTGTTTTCGTTGGTTCATTCAGATGTTTGGGGGTCTGTCCCTATTACAAGTCAAAACCGTTTTCAATATTTTATCCTGTTCATTGATGATTATTCTCGGATGACGTGGGTCTATTTTCTTAAACACAAAACTGAGGTTTTTGACACTTTTGTCCAGTTCTTTAATATGGTTCAAACCCAATTCAACCATAAAATTCAGATTCTTAGATCAGATAATGGACGGGAATATGTTAACCAAAAAAATGGGGGATTTCTTTCATAAACATGGTCTCATTCACCAAACAAGCTGCCCAAACACACCACAACAAAACGGTGTCTCAGAACGGAAAAATCGAACCCTTCTTGAAATCTCTAGATCCCTTATAACTGAATCCCATGTCCCGAGTTATTTCTGGCCTGAAGCAGTTGCAACCGCCACTTACCTCACAAACAGATTACCCACCAAAATTCTTGATTACCAAACACCCTTGTCTGTTCTTCAAACAAAGACCGACATCCCTCCAGCCCTCACTATGCCTCCCCGGATATTTGGCTGTTCAGTGTTCGTGCATATTCCCAAGCATGAACGCACGAAGCTTGACCCATGTGCAATCAAATGTGTCTTTGTTGGATATGCCCCTCACCAAAAGGGATACCGGTGCTATGACCCTGTGACACGGCGCATTCTTGTCACTATGGATTGTGAATTCTTGGAAACAGAGTATTATTATCTGCACCAGCAAAGGGTTCAGGGGGAGACTCAAGTGGATGAACCCCTTCACTGGCTCAACAACTCTGAATCATCTGATCCCACTTTGGTTCTCGATCAAGACCAAGTCTAGCTCAGTACCACTACCAATGACCCTCCTCCGCATGATGTCCCGTCTGAGGTAACAATTTCTGAATCTTCTCTTTCCATTCCTGATAATGGTGATGATAATACAGATACGGTTAATTCCTCTTCTGTTGACACTCTAAGCCCTAGGTATACTTTGCCACCGCGGTCTAACAGGGGTGTGCCACCCAACAGATATTCACCCGATCGGGTGTCTCAGAATTCCAGGTATCCAGTGGGAAATATGGTCAGAGGGAGCATGTCAGAAAAGGCCAAAGCCTTTGTAGGGAATCTCTATAACGAAGTTATCCCAAGAACAGTTGATGAGGCAATGGAGAGATCGGAGTGGTATGAGGCTATGAAAACTGAAATGAGGGCTTTGGATAAGAATGGTACATGGGAGAAGTGTAAGCTGCCTCAAGGAAAAAAACCAGTTGGGTGTAAGTGGGTGTTCACCATCAAACACAAAGCAGATGGTACAGTGGAGAGGTATAAGGCCAGGCTAGTGGCAAAAGGGTACACTCAAACGTACGGGATTGACTACTCAGAGACGTTTTCTCCAGTAGCAAAATTAGATACAGTTCGGGTTCTACTGTCTATAGCAGCCAACAAGGACTGGCCTCTGTATCAGTTCGATGTAAAGAATGCCTTCCTACATGGAAACTTGACAGAAGAAGTGTACATGGAAGCTCCTCCTGGGTTCACTGAAGGTTTTAAGGGAAATGAAGTATGCAGGCTCCGGAAAGCCCTCTATGGTCTGAAACAATCCCCACGAGCTTGGTTTGGGCGGTTCACTTTCGCAATGCAGCGATATGGGTATAGACAAAGCAACTCAGATCATACCCTATTTCTCAAAGCCAGAGGGGAGTTGATCACGTGCTTAATCATCTATGTTGATGACATGATTATAACAGGCAATAATGAGGAGGAAATCAAGGAACTCCGGGAGAATCTCTTCAGAGAATTCGAAATGAAGGACTTGGGAGGGTTGAAGTACTTCCTTGGGATAGAAGTTCTGCGGTCCAAACAGGGAATCTTTATCTCACAAAGGAAGTATGTATTGGACCTGCTTGCAGAGACTGGAATGCTAGACTGTAAACCGGTAAACACCCCAATCCAAGTGAACCATCAACTCAAGAGAGATGAAAGTGAGGACCTAACAGACAAAGGGAAATACCAAAGGTTGGTTGGAAAGCTAATTTACCTATCTCATACTCGGCCTGACATCGCCTATGCAGTGGGGGTGGTTAGTCAGTTATGCACCAACCTCAGAAAAGTCACATGGAAGCGGTAGTAAGGATCGTGAGGTATCTCAAAGGAACAATAGGAACTGGAATAATGTTTGGTCGGCATGGTCACTTGGACGTTGAGGCATACACAGATGCAGATTGGGCAGGTAACCCGAATGATAGGAGATCAACCTCAGGATTCTTTACCTTGATTGGAGGAAATGTGGTTACTTGGAGAAGTAAGAAGCAGAAAGTGGTCGCCCTGTCTAGCGCAGAAGCAGAATTCAGAGGGATAGCTAAAGCTGTAACCGAAATCATATGGCTAAAGAAATTGATGACCGAAATCGGCATGAACCCGGGAGGCCCGGGATGCTTGAGATGTGATAACAAAGCGGCGATCAGTATCTCAGAAAATCCCGTACAGCATGATAGGACGAAACACGTGGAAGTCGACAGGCATTTCATAAAAGAAAAATTGGAAGACGGCACTGTGGAACTTCCATTTGTAAGGTCAGAAGATCAGCTTGCAGACATTCTAACTAAGGCGGTCCCAGGAAAGCTATTCCGAGCAGTATTAAGCAAGTTAAGAATTGGCGACACCATTACTTAACTTGAGGGGGAGTGTTGGAATATTAACGCAAATTAGGGAAAAGATATATATTACCTTTGTAACAGATTTACTTAATCCCTGATTAGTAGGAGTCCTTGGCTATTTTATCTAGCATAATTCTGTAATCCGGTATCAATTACAATTGAATGAAAAACAATCCTTTCTTCTCTTTCATATAACAAACACTATGATCTGAAGAATGTCCGGAAGCTGTTGGACGATGCAGAAAGGAAGGGGTGTACGAGCGAAAGCGTCAGAGGTTGGTTGCGAAGGCTCGAAAATGCAACCTATGAAATGGACGACGTCTTGGATGAGTGGAATATGGCTCTCATCAAGTTTCGGACGCAGCAAGCCCATGCTCCTCCCCAGGAGACGAAGGTATGTCCCTTCATCCAAAAACTAGAGCTTGATTTTGATTCATTTCTGCGTTTCATTAAATTTTTATGTCTGAAGTATTCTTGCTTTCGCATTTTACATTAGTTAGCGCAAAAACACAATGTTTCTGAGGGTAGAGCACGCTTGGAATTTTATACTTCACGACATGATCAGTATGTTGGACTGGGTAAAATATAATAATTTTTTTAAAAGGAAAAAAAAATATATAATTTCATCAAACATGTATCGTCCCCCCTATAACGTCAAATGCGATAAAGTCAATTATAATAACTTGCCAATAATTAGTTTGGTTCAGTCTAACGGCGTCTGGACTCCGGATTAAAGTTTTTCCTATAACATCAAATGTGATAAGTCAATTTTGCACCAAGACAAAAGATTAGATATTTGCTTACACCAAGATCCCCAATTCCCCCTCGTCTGGAATAAGGTGCATTTATTTAACGAGATAATTGTTAGGAAAACCCTGTGAAATACCGAAAATACAAAATAAATTCTATGTTTCAAAAATTAGCATAGAAAATGTTGTGTTTTATAAAAATAAATATAAAAAACCTTCACATGTTGTTTGAACCACACTTATTGCCCTTATTCACGAAAATAAAAGCAAAAATTAGACAAAAAATATTTACAAACAAAAAATTACAAAGAAATATAATAGAATATAAAAGAAAATATTGGAAATGTTATATAAATGAAATAAATGAAGAATATAAATATCACAAAAAATTTTATCTGGAAACAAAACATGAAAGGAATGACATAAATCAAAATTTAGTAGAAAAAGTACATTAAAAAGAAATTAATGGATAAAAAATTATATATTAAAATAAATAATTTTAGGAACTATTTTGTGAAATTTTGTAAATATTGAGGTAAAATCGAAATTATATAAACTAAGAGAACATGCATATAAATACAAAAACAACATTTTTCTAAAGAAGATTCCCAGATATAATACAATTACTGGCCATAAGGTTTTTCGTGCAAAATTAAGAAAACACAAGATTTTCTATGAGAATTTTTATAACACAGGGTTTTTTACGCAAATTTCGAATAACACAAGGGAATTGGGTGCATATAACTCTTTATTTAACTAATGAAATACGGAACCTCCTAACCCTAATACTATTTTTACTGATAATTATCAATGGACCTAAACAATACAACATAGTTTAAGAATAAACTAGAACATCAATGATAAGGAAGCATTCCAGTATGCACCAAAATACATAATTAATCTTTTAGATGCTATACTTTTTATTCAAAATAGTAACGTCTATGTAATTCGTGAATGAAAGCAAATATTAATATCTTTATATCTTTTATAATAAATGCATTCACAAAAACATGACATACTTTTTTTTTTTTTTTTTTTTTTTCACACATACACTTCAAGTGGCCAAAGCGATTCGAAACCAAGACCTTGCTTTCGAGAAAGAACCCTCAAACCACTTGGTCAACCCCTATTGACCTAAAACATGACATAATCATATTCATATAAGCATTTCTACTGATATTCAACATCAATAATAAAATACTTAATATATTACATTAAACACAAAAGGAATATTATTACTTATACTGGAATTTAAGCTATATCTTTATATGGGAAAAAAATTGGTTATGAACACTATATATTTGGGTACGAGTTCAATATATTTTTTGCTTCTATTTTACTTATTATTTATTAGAGATATATATGATTAGTTAATATAAAATGAAAATTCCTTTTTCATGTTCATTTCATATCTGTCTAAATACATTCTGACATGCCAATCATGTCGTTATTGTAATGCTCCTATATAGATTTTATTCTCTAAAGATTAATTGCCTGAATAATCACATTCGATATTTATAACAGGTTTGCTCCTTCATCCCACATTCGTGGTGCTTATGTTGTAAGAAAATAGCTACTCGTCGCGATATTGCTGTGAAAATAAAACATGTGAAAACGCAACTTGATGTAATTTTGAAGGAGAAAAATAAATATGATTTTAGTGAGAATCAGGAAATCAATCACTCTTTAGAGCGACTTACCACTTCTTTTGTTGAAATAGATGACATTAAGGGAAGAGACATTGATAGGGATAATCTTGTGAGCAAGATCATATCACATAGTACCACCCCTAGTCAAGGTGATCAATTAGGGCCTATCCACATTAGCTCTATAGTAGGGACAGGGGGAATCGGGAAAACAACTCTTGCTCAATTAATCTACAATGACAGTCGCACAAAAGAATGTTTTTCATTAAGAATTTGGATTTGTGTTTCCGACCCCTTTGATGAGACTAGTATAGCAAGAGAGATTGTCCAAAAGGCACGAGGGAGTGCCCCGAGTAATGTTCCACTGGAAGGTCTTCTTAAACTTGTACAAGAGTCTATTTCAAGAAAGAAGTTTCTTCTTGTCCTAGATGACGTTTGGAATGGCAATGATGCCAAGTGGGGGCATTTAAAAGGATCTCTTAAATCTAGTTGTGCGGCTGGGAGTAGAATTTTGGTGACCACGAGAAATATGTTGGTAGCGAGAAATATAGGAACCAATGAGAATGAGATCTACCATCTAGAACAACTCTCTGATCATGATTGTTGGTCATTATTAAGTCATACAGCCCTTTCCGAAAGAAGTGAAGGGACGAAAGAAGGATTCTTAGAAATTGGTCGGGCAATTGCTCAAAAGTGCAGTGGTTTGCCACTCGCCGCCAAGACTTTGGGAAGTTTTCTTCGCTCTAGGAATACTATGAAAGAGTGGAAGGATGTATTGAATAGTGAAATGTGGCGATTAGAAAGCATGGTAGCAGACCTTTTTCCTCATTTGCTTTTGAGTTACAATGATCTGTTACCAAAAGAAAAGCGTTGTTTCTCATATTGTGCCGTGTTTCCAAAAGATCATGAGATTTATGTGGATGACCTAATAAGAAAGTGGATGGCACTTGGTTATCTAAGCCTGGGTGGTAGTGATGTAAGAGAATTGGAATGTATAGGGCGAGAGTATTTTGATAGTTTAGCTAACCATTGTCTGTTTCAAAACTTTGAAAAGGATCGTTTCAATGTCATTGTTGCGGAAGCGGCGAACAAATATTTAGAAATATAATGCCTAAAATTCACAAAGGAAAAATCAGGCAAAATAAAACTAAATATAACTAAAAAAATAAACTATTGAAAAGGCGTAAATAAAGAAACACCAAATTTACGAGGTTCGGCCAAAATAGCCTACGTCCTCGGGCACTACTCAAAATATATTTCACTTAAGAAATATTACAAAGTAGAGAGAGACTTTGTTTCGATGCCCTAAGCTAGAAAGGGGAGGAGCCTATTTATAGTGTTAGGTCCTCCCCAACCTATTACAAAAAACCAATGTGGGACAAAACAACTTTTGCCCTAGACTAGTCTTCCAATGTGGGATACAATATTATGCCACAAACCAACAAATCTCCACCTTGGCACAATTTGTGGTCCCACCAAACACAAACGAACTTTCTCTCTCTCTCTCCAAACTGATAGTAGTGCCTCCAAATGCGCCCGCAGGCGCCAAATCAAAAGTGCAGGATATTAACCAAGTCTAAGCAATGTTTAAACTTGGCCTTTGTCACCACCTTGGTCATCATATCTGTAGGATTCTCCGTAGTCCGAATCTTCTGAAGAACAACCTGCTCTTCTTCGAGAATTTCCCGCACAAAGTGATACCGAACATCAATATGCTTCGTCCTTGCATGAAAAGTTTGGTTCTTCGCTAAATGAATAGCACTCTGACTGTCACAATACACCGCGAGGTGTTTTTGACCAACTCCCAAATCTTCAAGCAGTCCTTGAAGCCAAATTGCTTCCTTTACAGCTTCTGTAACGGCCATATACTCTGCCTCTGTCGTAGACAATGCCACCGTTAACTGTAAGGTCGACTTCCAACTAACTGGCGCCTTCGCTAAAGTGAACAAGTAGCCAGTTGTAGATCTTCGCTTATCCAAATCTCCAGCATAGTCAGAATCACAGTATCCAACTATGGTTTGACCAAGTGTTTCATCCCGCTCAAATAATAAACCAACATCTGCGGTATCTTGAATATACCGTAGAATCCATATCACAGCTTGCCAGTGAGCCTTTCCAGGATCATGCATATATCTGCTCACTACGCCAACAACTTGTGAAATATCCGGTCTTGTACACACCATTGCATACATCAGGCTACCAACTGCATTCGCATATGGGACTTTTGTCATGTATTCTCGTTCTTCTTCCGTCCTTGGAGATAACTGGCTGTTAAGCTTCAAATGAGGGGCAAGTGGAGTACCTACAGGTTTTGTATCTTGACATATACCAAACCGCTGTAGTACTTTGTTCAAATACTGCTTCTGAGTCAGCCAAAGCTTGCCTCTCTGCCGATCCCTGCTTATCTCCATTCCGAGAATCTTCTTGGCTTCTCTCAAATCCTTCATCTCAAACTCTTTACTCAATTGAGCCTTCAACTTGTCAATTTCACCTTGGTTCTTTGATGCTATCAGCATATCATCGACATATAAGAGTAGGTAGATGTAGGTTCCATTTTGTAGCCCGCGCAAATACACACAGTGGTCGTACTTGCTCCTTGTGTACTTTTGACCCAACATAAACTTATCAAATCGTTTGTACCATTGTCTCGGCGATTGCTTCAATCCGTACAACGATTTATCTAGTTTGCAAACCCAATTTTCTTTACCAGCAACTTTGTATCCATCTGGCTGAGACATATAGATTTCCTCTTCCAAGTCACCGTGCAGGAACGCGGTTTTCACATCGAGTTGAGCTAGCTCCAAATTCAACTGCGCTACCAAGGCCAACAAAATTCTAATGGAGGAGTGCTTAACAACTGGAGAAAACACTTCATTGTAATCAACTCCCTCCTTCTGAGCATAGCTTTTAGCTACCAACCTCGCCTTATAGCGAACATCGTCTTTGTTAGGAAATCCTTCTTTCTTTGCAAATACCCATTTGCATCCAATTGCCTTCTTTTCCATCGGTAGTTGTGCCAACTTCCACGTCTTATTCTTCTGAAGAGATTGCATCTCTTCCTCCATTGCGTCTTTCCATCTATTATTTTCTGAGCTCCGGACAGCTTCTAAAAATGTAGATGGAACATCATCAACTACGGGAAGTGCATAAGCTACCATGTCGACAAAACGAGCTGGTTTCTGAATTTCTCGTCTCGTCCTTCTAATCGCAATTGGCTCGAGTTGCTGTTGAGGTTCTTGGGTAGTAACCTCCTCCTCATCTGACTCTTCTTCTGCCGTAGAAGAATCATTGATAGTGTCTTTCGTTGGACTCACCACTATCTTCTCAAACTCCACCTGCTCTGGTGTATACTCCACTTGCTCCGGTGCACGCTCCACCTGCTTCGGAGTACCATCGGTCCCTTCTTGAGTTACCTTATTCAAAATGGCAGATTCATCGAAGGTAACATCCCTGCTTATTATTGTCTTCTTTGCCTCCAGACACCAAAGACGGTATCCCTTAACCCCAACGCTGAAGCCCATAAAAAGCGTCTTCCTTGCTCGAGGATCCAACTTTGATTCATTCACATGATAGTATGCGATAGAACCAAACACACGCAAAGAGTCATAATCTGTTGCAGGCTTCCCAGACCAAACCTCCAAAGGAGTCTTCCCACCTATTGCAGATGATGGCAAACGATTGACGAGATGTTGAGCGTATGTCACTGCCTCAGCCCAATATTTCCTGTCTAATCCAGCATTAGACAACATACAGCGAACTTTCTCCACTAATGTCCTGTTCATACGCTCTGACACCCCATTCTGCTGCGGAATTTCTCTTACTGTAAAGTGACGAACTATGCCGTGTTCTTGGCACACCTTCTGGAAGGGAACGCTCTTATATTCTCCACCGTTGTCTGATCGGAGAACTTTGATCTTTCTTTCAGTCTGGTTCTCAACTTGAGTTTTCCACTTTAGAAAAACTCCAAGCACTTCACCTTTGTGCTTCATAGGAAACACCCAAACTCTTCTGGAAAAATCATCGATAAAGGTGACAAAGTAGTGTCTGCCTCCAAGTGACGCCGTCTTGGAAGGTCCCCACACATCAGAGTGCACATAGTCCAAAATACCCTCGGTATTGTGAATAGCTGTGCCGAATTTCACCCTCCTTTGCTTTCCCAGAACGCAATGCTCGCAAAACTCCAATTTGCAAGTCTTCGTACCTTTCAACAAATCTTGTTTGGCAAGAATTTGCAAGGATTTTTCACCAGCGTGACCCAAACGCATATGCCACAGCTTTGTTGCCTCAACATCCTTCTTGCTGCTAGAAGTAGTTGTTGCTGCTACTGTCCCAACAACTGTATTACCTTGGTAGAAATACAAGTTGTTGTTTTTCCTTTCACCCTTCAACATCACGAGTGCCCCCGAAGTTGCTTTAAGTATTCCATCTCGCATCGTCACAACTAGACCTTTTGACTCCAAAGCCCCCAATGAGATGAGATTCTTCTTCAAACTTGGCACTAGTCGAACATCTTTCAGAATTCTGGTGGATCCATCGTGATTCCGTAGCTTGATTGAACCTATCCCAGCTATTGTACATGTCTGATCGTTGCCCTTGTAAACAGCTCCTCCATCAAATTCTTCAAGATCGAAGAACCACTCCCGGTTGGGGGACATATGATAGGTGCAACCCGAATCCAATATCCATTCGTCTGAACTTAGCGTTGAAGGTATAGCTACTAAGGAAACATCGGACTCCGCGTCGCTTTTGCATTCGGCTACATTGACATCTTGCGGAGTCTTTCCTTTCTTCAACTTTGGACAGTCTTTCTTCCAGTGTCCTTTGCCGTGACAAAAGGCACACTCATCTTTGGCAACTCTGCTCTTCGACTTTGATCTCCCTCTTCTCCCCTTTGATTGGCTTTTCTGACGACCTCTCACCACTAGGGCTTCTGTTGCTCCACTAGCGCTTCCTTTCTTATCCTTCCTCCTCAGTTCATAACTGTATAAGGCTGTACACACTTCGCCGAGCGAAACATCAACCTTCCCATGGAGTAGGGTTGTCTCGAGAAACTCGAACTCCTCCGGAAGCGATCCCAACAACATCAACGCGAGGTCCTCGTCTTCAAAAGCCACGTCCAAATTCAATAAATCAGCCACCAGCTGATTAAATTGAGTGATGTGCTCATTCATCGTGGTACCAGGAACATACGTGAAGCGAAACAGTCGTTTCTTCATATGCAGCTTGTTCTGACTGTTTTTCTTCAAGAACTTCTCCTCCAATGCCTTCCACAGGTTGCTTGGAGAAGTCTCTTTGCAAAACGTATATTTTTGTTCTCTGGAGAGACACGATCTAATTGTACCACATGCCAACCGGTTGATGGTCTTCCAATCTTTGTCATCAACCTCTTCTGGTTTCATCTCTTCAATGGCGAGCTCTAAACCTTGCTGAAATAGGGCGTCTAGAACTTCGTTTTGCCACATGCCGAAATGACCGGTTCCGTCGAAGGTCTCCACCGAGATTCTCGTAGTTGCCATTCCAGTCCTTGTCAAGTTGAACGAGCTGGAAGCCGAGGTGGAAGCTGCCTTCGCTTCTTCAGGCGTGATCACGTCCTTCGTCATTTCTGCTACACCTTTCTTTCAATAGCCACCAATGCGCGATGTCAACCGAGCCTGCCGATACGCGGTGCTGATCGAGCCCGCCGATGCAAGGTGCCTGCTGAACCCGCCGATGCACGATGCCTGCCGATGCTCGTTGATGCGCGAAGCCCACCAAGCCGTCTTCGTTCGTTTCTGATGTGGAAGATCAGACTAAGCTGCAACCACAGAGCATACTCCGATTTGGCTCTTGATACCACTTGTTGCGGAAGCGGCGAACAAATATTTAGAAATATAATGCCTAAAATTCACAAAGGAAAAATCAGGCAAAATAAAACTAAATATAACTAAAAAAATAAACTATTGAAAAGGCGTAAATAAAGAAACACCAAATTTACGAGGTTCGGCCAAAATAACCTACGTCCTCGGGCACTACTCAAAATATATTTCACTTAAGAAATATTAAAAAGTAGAGAGAGACTTTGTTTCGATGCCCTAAGCTAGAAAGGGGAGGAGCCTATTTATAGTGTTAAGTCCTCCCCAACCTATTACAAAAAACCAATGTGGGACAAAACAACTTTTGCCCTAGACTAGTCTTCCAATGTGGGATACAATATTATGCCACAAACCAACAATACACAAGTCCAAAATGCATGACATAGTCCATGATTTTGCCCAATATCTTAGGAAGGAGCAGGACCATGACTTGAAAAGTAGTGAGAAGGCAAGCACTTGCGAAATGTGTAGCACTATAGTTTCCCATGTAAGAGAATACCGTAGTTTGCTTTTAATTGGGGATAACCGGTCGGATCTACATCTTTGTGATCACCTCACAAGTACAAGGGTGTTAGATTGTGAGCGGTTTAGAAATATATCTATGAAAATAGAGAAGTTTATTCATTTGAGAAACTTGAGATTTTATCGAGTAGCTGTCAATGAAAACAATATTAAAACCATTTGTATGCTCTTTAACTTGCAAAGTTTGGTGTTAAGCAATTGTGGGGTAAGAGAGATTCCGAGCGAAATTTGGACACCTAGATTTGAGTGACAATGAAGAGTTAAAGGACTTGCCAGAGAACATAAGCAATTTGTATGAGTTGAGAAGCTTGGATGTTGGATATTAACATAAATTTTTTAATTTAATATATATTTAAGTCACACGCATAGAGCACACAAATTACTAGTCTGCATTAATTATGATTCATAACCGCCTGCATGGAAAATTACTAAGTTGGTCAAAGAAAATGACACTCATATTTACTCTCAAATAAAATTAAAATCAAATTAAATAGACTACTCACCTCGCCTGACCAAGAAAAGGTTGAAACTTGAAAATCATGGTACAAGTTAATATGACAAGTCAAATATTAATAAATAGGTGTAGTTAAATAGTTAACAGTCCAATTAGTCTAGTGGTGAGTGATTGGACGGCCGATTTTATTTAATTCTCTTAAAAATTCCTTGGAAATGAAATATAGAACAAAAAAAATATAGATTTTCAATAATAAACTAGTACAAATAATAATAAACAAGAAAATTAAAATTGACACCGAAAATAAATAAATAAATAAATAAACAAGAATCAAAGTGTCATTATTCTATAAGTAGGAGGACTCAATTTGCAATTATTTCATTTTTCCTTGGTGTGTATATATCTACCCTTCGCTGTTTTTCAGTTGCTGAGCTTCCTAAGCATAAACCCTTCTACAGAAATAGTTCCTCCAATTCTCAGTTTCCCACCGATAAAAAGAAATTTTCCAACCGGCCGCCACCACATGGACTCCTCCGTCTGCTCCGCTCGAAGAAATAAGCTGTGAATCGGCGTATGGACTTCGTCCGTTTCACGGTTAGCATAAAATTCTAGCTTCTGGAAGAGAACAGCTACAGTTGTTAGTATGGTTTTGTTGTTTATTGTTAGATAATTGCTTTAGGATTGCACACGTTTTTATTTTGACTTATTCTATTTTCTGCACAATAATTTGTTCCTATTATTTAGGGATTTGTTAGACCACTTCTCTATTTTGTTAGTCCACTTCTCTGTTTTCGTGTGTCCCACGATTAGCACTAGTTTTCAGGAGTTACAGATTTCTCAGCTTTATATATGTAATCTCCTTTATTCAATAATATATCCTTTTCACAGAAATTTATGTCGTTGCTGAGTATCTTAAATTACTAACAATTGGTATCTAGAGCTATATTCTTGAGGGATCTGTGAGTGAAAAACGTGAAAAAAAACTCAAAAAAAACACTACGTTTCAACAGCAGAATGTCAAGCATACAAGAAGATACAAGTTTTTCAGCAATGGCACCACCCGTCTTCAATGGCGAAAATTATCAAATGTGGGCGGTTCGAATGGAAGCTTACCTAGATGCTTTGGATCTATGGGAGGCAGTTGAAGAAGATTATCAAGTCCCTGCACTACCCGACAATCCAACAATGGCTCAAATTAAGAATCACAAGGACAGAAAAACCAGAAAATCAAAGGCAAAGGCTTGCCTATTTGCAGCAGTTTCGTCAACAGTCTTCATCAGGATAATGTCTCTAAAGTCAGCAAAAGCCATATGGGATTATCTCAAAGCAGAATATGAAGGAGATGATCGAATTAAAGGCATGCAAGTGCTGAATCTCATTAGAGATTTTGAATTGCAGAGGATGAAGGAGTCAGAAACCATCAAAGAATACTCTGAGAGGCTTCTAAGCATAGCAAACAGAGTAAGATTACTTGGTTCTGAATTTAAAGACTCACGTATTGTTCAGAAACTTTTGGTTACTGTACCTGAAAGATTTGAGGCCACCATAACCACTTTGGAAAATACGAAGGATCTATCTAAGATCACTTTGGCAGAGTTGCTGAATTCTTTGCAGGCTCAAGAACAAAGAAAGGTTATGAGGGAAGAAAGCATCGTTGAAGAAGCCTTGCCGGCCAAACATGAAGACAAAAGGAAAGGGAAAAAGAAGCCAAACAAGAAAACTCAACAAGGTGTCAACAACAGTAACATCAAGAACAAAGCAGGAAAAAGCTTCCCGGCTTGTAAGCATTGTGACAGGACAGGACATCCTCCATTCAAATGTTGGAAAAGGCCAGATGCTCAGTGTACCAAGTGCAATCAACTTGGACATGAAGCAATCATATGCAGAAATAAAAATCAAAAGCAAGAACGTTAAGCTCAAGTTGCTAATGAACAAGAGGAGGATGAACTCTTTGTTGCAACTTGTTTTTCAAGCCGTACCTCAAATGAATCTTGGCTAATTGACAGTGGCTGCACAAATCACATGACTCATGACAAGGAACTTTTCAGAGAATTGAAGCCATCCAAAGTCTCAAGGATCAAAATAGGCCATGGCGGTTATATAGCAGCAAAAGGTATGGGAACAATTGCCATTACAACTCATTCAAGTACAAAAACTATATCTGATGTGCTATATGTACCTGATGTAGACCAAAACTTATTAAGTGTTGGTCAGCTGCTAAAAAAAGGCTATAAAGTTTACTTTGAGGATAATTACTGTTTGATTAAGGATGCAACAGGACAAAATTTGTTTAAGGTGAAAATGAGAGGCAAAAGCTTCTCATTAGACCCAGTGCAGGAGGAGCAGATAATTTTTTCAGCAAAAGAGAATGTTGCAGAGTTATGGCACAAACGGCTTGGGCATTACCACTATCAAGGGCTTCAAAAAATTCTGCAATTTGAGATGGCAAAAGATTTGCCTGACTTTGAAGTGACTTCTACAAATTGTAGTGCTTGTCAATATGGAAAGCAAAATAGACTTCCATTCCCGACATCTACTTGGAGAGCTACAAAGAAGTTACAACTGATCCACACCGATGTAGGAGGGCCTCAAAGAACTCCATCTCTCAAAGGTAGTATTTATTATGTTATCTTTGTAGATGATCTAACCAGAATGTGTTGGATTTATTTTCTGAAATTCAAATCAGAGGTTGAGGCTACTTTTTGGAAGTTTAAAGCTAAAGTGGAAAATGAAAGCGGTTGTAAAATTCAGATTTTAAGGTCTGATAATGGCAAGGAATACACTTCACATCACTTTAATTTATTTTGTGAAGAAGCAGGAATCGAACGCCAATTAACAACTCCATATACTCCGCAGCAGAATGGAGTCAGTGAGAGAAGAAATAGATTTATTATGGAGATGGTTCGATGCATGTTACATGAAAAAAACATGCCAAAAAGGTTTTGGGCAGAAGCAGCAAAAACAGCCGTGTTTTTACAGAATAGACTTCCAACAAAGGCGGTGGAAAATAGAACTCCATTTGAGGCATGGTATGGATACAAACCTCCAATGAAATTCTTAAAAGTATTTGGTTGTCTCTGTTTTACCTATGTTCCACAGGTCAAACGAGATAAGTTAGATAAAAAGGCTGTTGCAGGAATTTTCATTGGATATAGTTCTGTTTCAAAAGCTTACAAAGTTTTCCAACCAGAAACAGAAACTATAACTATCAGCAGAGATGTACACTTCATGGAAACTGAAGAGTGGAATTGGAAAGATTCAAAGCCTTTCAAACCAATATCAAGCTCATGGTTGGATGAAAGGGAGGATGATCCACCAATAAGAGGTACCCGATTGCTTTCTGATATTTATGAAAAATGCAATGTTGCAATTTGTGAGCCGGCTAATCCTGAAGAAGCACTTAAAGATTCTAAATGGAAGAATGCAATGGAGGAGGAGTTGTTCATGATCAATAAAAACAAGACTTGGGAGCTTGTTAATAAACCTCAAGACAGAAAAATAATTGGGGTGAAATGGGTGTTTAGAACCAAACTCAATGCAGATGGTTCGATCAACAAGCATAAAGCCAGGCTTGTGGTTAAAGGGTATGCTCAGATTTTTGGAGTTGATTATTTTGATACATTTGCACCTGTTGCGAGGCTTGACACAATCAGGCTGCTTCTTGCTATTTCTGCACAACTTGGCTGGAAAGTGCATCAAATGGACGTTAAATCAGCATTTCTGAATGGAATTCTTGAAGAAGAAATTTATGTCCATCAACCTGCAGGTTTTGTGATAGAAGGCAAAGAAGACAAAGTTTATCGACTACATAAAGCTCTATATGGCCTAAAACAGGCTCCAAGAGCTTGGTATAGTCGAATAGATGATTATTTGCTTAATCTTGGCTTTGAGAAAAGTTTTTCAGAATCCACACTTTATATTAAAGGAAGTAATGAAAAACTAATTGAAGAATTCAAGCTGGATATGATGCAAGCCTTTGAAATGACTGATCTTGGTTTGATGACATTTTTCCTTGGAATGGAGATTAAACAAGGAAAACATGAGTTCTTCATTTGTCAAAAGAAGTATGCAAAAGAAATTTTGAAGAAATTCAAAATGGAAGATTGCAAAGAGATGAATACTCCCATGAATCAAAAAGAAAAGTTGAGCAAAGATGATGGAGCTGAAAAAGTGGATGAAAAAGACTACAGGAGCCTGATTGGATGCTTGATGTATCTTACAGCAACAAGGCCAGACATATTGTATGCTGTAAGTGTTTTGTCAAGGTTTATGCATTGTCCTAGTGAAGTACACCTAAAAGCAGCAAAAAGAGTTGTCAGGTACATTAAAGGAACAATCAACTATGGAGTTAAGTTTCAAAAGAGTCCAAAAATGAAGTTGGTTGGGTATTCTGATAGTGATTGGGGTGGTTCTTTGGATGATATGAAGAGTACTTCAGGTTACTGTTTTAGTCTTGGCTCGGGAGTTTTCTCATGGAGTTCGAAAAAACAAGATATTGTGGCTCAATCTACAGCTGAAGCAGAGTTAATCAAGCCTTATGGCTTAGGAAAATATTGGCTGATTTGCATATGAAACAAACAGAAGGAACTGAAGTGTTTGTTGATAATCAAGCTGCAATAGCTATATCTCACAATCCTGTGTTTCATGGAAAAACTAAGCACTTCAACATCAAGTTTTTCTTCTTGAGAGAAGTGCAGAAAAATGGAGATATAAATATTCTCTATTGCAAGATTGAAGAGCAGATGGCTGATATATTTACTAAGGCTTTACCAATCAGCAAATTTGAGCCGCTTAAGCAAAAACTTGGAGTTTGCAGCACCTAAAGCAAGGAGGAGTGTTAGATAATTGCTTTAGGATTGCACATGTTTTTATTTTGACTTATTCTATTTTCTGCACAATAATCTGTTCCTATTATTTAGGGATTTGTTAGACCACTTCTCTATTTTGTTAGTCCACTTCTCTGTTTTCGTGTGTCCCACGATTAGCACTAGTTTTCAGGAGTTACAGATTTCTCAGCTTTATATATGTAATCTCCTTTATTCAATAATATATCCTTTTCACAGAAATTTATGTCGTTGCTGAGTATCTTAAATTACTAACAATTATCATTCATTGTGCATGTTTAATGGGGTAATTGAATGTTGATTGTTGTGGAATGATGATGAATTAAGTTTTCATGCTTTGCTGATTGGTGTTTTAGAAGGGAGAATCAACGCGTCTGGTTTGAATTCTGATTGTTATGAGCTTTTGGCATACTTGTTTTCCCATTTGAGTTCTGAATGCATGGTTGGAAGTGTGTACTGACTGTTGTCTTTTTCTGTCTTCAGGACAAAAGGAAACCCAGTGGATTATACAATCCTCAAAGGGCTCGGGCAGATGTGATCTAGTAGACACAGATGATGCTTATGATAATTGTCAGAAAATTGGCAACCACATTATATGTGTTCCTAGAGTTGAAGGTACTAGTTACAGCGTTTTGCAAGAGTCGCATACATATGATGCTGTCATTAGCAATAAATATGTATAGTGCTAGCTTGAGTCGAGGAGATCAATTATATGGCCAATCCACATTAGCTCTATAGGGGGCATGGGAGAATCGGAAAAACAACCCTTGCTCAACTAGTCTATATGATAGTTGGGTAAAAGATTGTTTTGCATTGAAAATTTGGGTTTGTGTTTCCAACCCAAATGCAAATTCACAAATTCTCATGTTAAACCTGAACAGAATTAAAGCAAGTCGAACACACTTACCTTGTGCCCAAAGCATGTCTATAAAAAAAGCAGCGAGATGTGGCTTCAAAGTGCTCCAGCTTCATACAAGTACGAAGAGTTTTGATTTCTTGGCAAAAGAATATAGAGGAACACCGGGACTTGTTTCTATCTCTTCTTTGGACTACGGGCACTCCCATTGGTTTTTTAAATGAATCAATTCTGCAGTGTATAAATTGCACAAAACCAGGAACAAATGAATAGCCACCAGAAATGAACACCCAAAACTGAAAAAACCAATGACCCCAATGAGCAAATATTTGAACAATAATGCAGACAGAAGATAAACATTCCACTTTAGCAACATCAAATAAAACGAGTAAGCCACTCCTGTTTTCAAATAATACTTCATCATGTATGCTTCGATCTTCCCCACCCAAATTCAGACATAAAGATAACCCGAATTGTGAATAATACTAAGAATATAAAATAGCAACTTTAGGACATATAAGTTCTCAAAATGGGAGAAAATTAAAATAACTATATGAAAATGAGCTTGACGGAATATGAAAGTGCACTTCAAGGTATAACCAAAATGATTAGCCAATAGAAGAATCCAATTAATTGAGCATAAACCAAGTGAATCAATTATTCAAGCCACAAAAGGAAAGAAACAAGCCAGAAATTAAGTGATGTCCAGTAACCTCTAAACTCCATAAACATGAAAGCAGCTTAAGGAGCCAGACTTACTCCACTTCTTTGGAGAGGAACTTCTTTGAATCCATATGTCGAAGAAATAAGACAAAAACCAATGCTTTCATTAGGTAACTAACTATTATCCAATGTTAGGACTAACGAAAACAAAATTTGTATTGTTCCCCAATTGTGAGGAAATGAATGGGTCGATTAAAGTATTTGATAGAAATTCAAGTGCAAAAACGTGCATTTTCTGGGCATTTCAAGATGCAATTTCCGTTGTTTCTATCAAGCTCAATATATATTGAACAACATAAGCAGAACAATGTTATTAACAGCTGAAAATTTCCGTACCTCCTCAAATTAACCATATTATGAATTGCAAGTTCCGAAATGTTGTTCCTGTTTGGAAATACCATACCAGCCTATATTGTTTCCAGAAGAATACAAGCTATGGAAGCAGAAGCGGTGGAAGCCATGGCTATTAATGCAGCAGCGTCTTATGCTAAAATACAGAAAATTGACCACATTAGTATTGAAGGGGATTACCTTAATCTGATTCGCAAATTGCAAACCCAGGAGCAGGATCTTTCTACTTCCGGAATATTGATTGAGGATTTTCAAAGGATTCTTTACCATATTCCAAAATCCGATTTTATTTATTTTTTTTTAAACACCGAGAAGACAATAAGGTGGCTCATCACCTAGCACGGTTGGCGCGTAGTCTTAGAGATGGAGACGTTGTGCTCCCTGATATGGTTGCTTCTTGTCTTTCAGAAGATTTGAGCAACTTGTAGCTTTCTTCTTCCGGTTTCCTTTCATAAAAAAAATAAATAAATAAATAAATAAAATTAAAATCAAAGTAAATAGACCACTGACTGCACTGAAAGTTTTGACTTCATGTGATGAAAAATTTTATTACAAATGTTTCCGAGAAAAAAGCCAAAAATCATGATATGAGAGGATATGGTAAGTTAAAAGTTAATACTGTTTTTTCACCTGCTAAGCTTCCGAAGCTTAAACCCTTCCGACAGACTGCCTCAAATTCTTAATTTCCCGCTGATAAAAGAAAGTTACCAAACAGTCGCCGCCTCTGTGCCGCCACATGGACTCCGCCGTCCACTTTTCACTCGAAGAAATAATCTGTGAAACGGCATATGGACTTATCCGTATGTTTCTCGGCGAGCTTAAAATTTTAGCTTGTGGAAGACAACAGCTGCTCTGATTTGTATGGCTTGTTAAGATATTGTTATATTTTTAATTCATTCCTTTTCGTATTTCTTGAACATACCGATGATAGCAATGCCATAAAAAAAACATTTTCTTTTTCATGTTTGTTTCATCTCTATCCAAATTTGTTCCCACATATCAATCACGTCATTCTTGTAATCCTGGTACATATTTTATTTGAATATTTTTAATCTCTAATGACGAACTGTGCGAATAACTACATTAATAAGCCTGCCCCTTCTAACAGGTTTGCCCCCTATCCCACGTTCACCGTGCTTAAATCTTAAGAAAATAGTTAGTCGTAGCAGCATTGCCCTGAAAATAAAACGTGTGAAAGAACAATTTGATGTGATTTTGAAGGAAAGCGAAAGATTTAATTTTTTTTGAGAATCAGAGAACTAATCACTCTTTAGAGCGAGTTACTACTTCTTTTGTTAAAGTAGATGACGTTAAGGGTAGAGACATTGATAGGGATAATCTTGTAAGCAAAATCATAGCACATAGTACTAGCCTTAGTCAAGAAGATCAATTAGGGCCGATCCACATTAGCTCTACAGTCTAGAATGATAATCGGGTAAAAGATTGTTTTGCATTGAAAACTTGGGTTTGTGTTTCCAATCCCTTGGATGAGGCTAAGATTGCCAAAGAGATATTGGAGCAAGTATACCAAACGTTGCAAACCAATCACTATCTAAAAGATTCAGATTCCGTCACTCCGTGAAAGAAAAACCATGTCTTCATCAAATGCAAATTCACATATTTCTCATGTCAAACCTGAACAGAATAAAAACAAGTTGAGCATACCTGACTTGTGCCTGAGGCATGTCTGTAAAGAATGGAAAGAGTAGCGAGACAGCTTCAAAGTGCTCCGGCTTCATAGTAGTACAAAGAGTTTTGATTTCTTCGTGAAAGAACATAGAGGAACACCAGTACTTGTTTCTGTCTCCTCTTCGGATTTCTCGTTATTTTTTTCACTTTCTGTACTGCAGGCACTTCCCCCGTTTTTTTAAATGAGTCATTTCCACAGAGTCTAAATTGCACACATTTGTGCTAAATGAGTAAATGACTAGCCACCAGAAAAAGACACCCGGAACAGAAAAAACCATTGATCCAGTGAACAAATATTTGAACATCAATGTAAACAGAAGATAAATATATAGCAACATCGAGCACAACGAGCCAGCTCCTGTATACTTCCATCTTCCTTACCCAAATTCAGAGATAAAGATAACCTGAATTGTGAATAATACTAAGAATACAACCTCAAAAGAAGGATTTAAGCTGCCGTAGCAATATAAAATAGCAACTTTAGGGTATATAAGTTCTCAATGTTGGAGAAAATGCAAGTAACTGCATGAAAATAGCTTGATGGAGAATCAAAATGCACTGTCAAAGGTATAACGAAAACGAGCTCTGATTAGCCACTAGAAGAATCCAACAGATTGACCACACACCAAGTGAATCAATGATTCAAGCCCAAAAAAGGAAAGAAACAAGCAAGAGAATTAAGTAATGTCTAGTAATCTATGTGGGGTATGTTCTAAACTCCATAAACATGAAAGAAGCCTAAGGAGCCAGACTTACTCCACTTTCTTCAATATAAGCATTGGTGAGGAACTTCTTCGAATCCATATGTCGAAGAAAGAAGACAAAAACCTATGCTTTCATTAGGTAACTAGCAATTATCCAATCTGAGGATTAATGAAAACAACATTTGTATCGTTCCCCAATTGTGCGGAAATGAATGGGTCAAAAGATCAAGGAATTAACAGAAATATATAATTAAGGTGGATTAAAGAATTTGATAGCAATTCATGTGTAAAAATGTGAATTCCATAGTTTCTATCGAGCTCAATAAACTATGAACACGATAAAGAGAAGATGGTGATTATTGAAAAATTCAGTATCTCCTCAAATTAAACATATTAACAACTGTAAACTCCCCTGTTTCTAACAATATCTATAACTCGGATGGGTTAGAGAAACCATAGATAGCTATTAGCACTGTAAATTCCCGTGTCCACTCAAATCAATCGTATTAA
Source organism: Lantana camara (assembly GCA_037501455.1). NCBI lineage: Eukaryota > Viridiplantae > Streptophyta > Magnoliopsida > Lamiales > Verbenaceae > Lantana > Lantana camara. The sequence continues at coordinate 78,548,352 of CM074865.1, forward strand.
TAAAGTGCAAGTTCCATCAACCTCACAGGCAGTCATATAACCATGTAAACCATAACCTGCAAACAGATCAAAATAACAAAAATCAAATCTTTTTACCAAGAATCTTCATGTGCGAATTGCTTGATGATAAAAAATGCAGATTGGTAAACTGGCCGGAAAACACCCGATCCGCCACAAAAGCGTAAATCGCCGCCGCATTTGCTCATTTCGGCGGCCACATCTACATTGAGCACTTCAAATGTGATAAATTGGACTTTAAACCCTAAACAACGTTTATTTTGACATTACATCCCCAGGAAGTTTAGAATTAGCACCTTTTCCCTTAATTACTTTTGTCGGAGGCTCCGAGTAGGGATGGCAATGGGCCGGGTCTGGGCCAGACCCGGCCCGTGATGGGTCCAGACCCGGTGGATCCAGACCCGATTGATGGCGGGTCCAGACCCGCCCCAGACCCGGTGGACCCGTTGGGTCTAATTTGGACCCGTTGGACCCGGATCCGTTAGACCCGTTTATCAAATTTTGATATGTTTAATCCTTTTTTTTTAATCCGATCTCCATTTAACCCATTTTCGATGCATTTGACCTGTTTTTGTAATGTTTTGATCCGTTTTTGACTCGTTTATCCTATTTGAATTCATTCAACTCTTTTTTTGCACGACAAATCAATTTTGGATTCTTTGATGATAAATTCATGAAGATCCACTGTTTAAACCTAAAGTGGCATTACAAGAAGTTTGATTGCAGAATCCAACTCAATATTTCTTTTAAGTAATACATACATCATATATTTTATCATGTGGTGTTATTCAAATTTCCTGCCATGATTGTAGAATTATGCACAACAATTCGGTAAAACAAGTATATCTAACCTTTAGATTATTGCTGAAACAAAGCTTGAGCCTTTACAGTTTATATCTAACATTTATATTCTGGATTATTATACTTTCTTACTGAAAAGATTATAAAGCTTGAGCCTTTACAGTTTAAAATTGGCAAATATCAAAGAAACTAAAACAAGAACTCAAACGGGATTTATTGTGCCCTCAAAGCAGGTAACAAAGCTGCCAACCCCATTTTAACAAGAACTCAAATGGGATTAAACAAATGAAACATCAAGTCATAAGAACTTCAACATGAAATTAAAACAAAGGACAAAAGTATGCAACAAAGGACAAAGGACATTTGATTTCATGAATCTTGATTGGAAGTCCGCCATACTCCAAAACCAACCCCATTTGCACATTTATAATACTGTAGCACCACAGCGGAGGACCAACAAGAATTCAAGAAAACAAGAAAAGAATGCTAATTATCCTCTATTTTTGTGCATAAACGCTAATTCAATTCTCTTCAATTTCCAAAAGCTTGGTGATATACATCTTGCAGCTTCTGCAGTAAGGGAAAGGCAGTCCACTTTATCAAAAACAACCCCACATTATCTTTATTTCCCATTTCATACAATCATGGCAAATCTTTGCAGCTAATTGATTCCAACTTTCAGACAAACCAAGTACATAATCTAACTTTTATAGGATGCCCAGGTGAAATCAAAGGTACCCTTTTCTTCCTATGGCTCTCATGATTTGCATGAATTTGCCCTGCATTTCAAGAAGAGATTGTAATTAAAATCAATCGAACAATTCCTATAAGTGAATTTTATACTTCAGTTTGTAGTCTCTTTTAGTCTCTGCTAACCTACAAGAATAGTCACCAACCTACACAAAACCAGCAACCTAAGATCATGCAAGTGCAAGGAAGGACTCCATAATTTTAACAGACATTAGAGTTCATCTTATCATAGGGAAATAGAAAGAAATACTATAAAGTAGCTCATTAGAAAACACATCATACTTGCATGAAACCAGAGAATCAGACATCATATGTCTAGCTTTTCCCATCCCTTGTTCAATTCCCAACAGACCCAATTTTCAAACTTTCTTATGGCAGTTTAAGGATTAAGCTTCTTGTTGTAAGCTCCATCAATTATTTTATAAGACCAAAAAACACCCAGTGTAATCTATTGCAGGAATATACATAGAAATTACCAACAGAACTAAATACTTACAAATAACAACTAACAAACCCAACATAAGGTTGTTCAAAACACCCAAAATAAGAAAATTGAAGCAACAGCCAACATAATGCTTCCAGTAACACTATTTTCTTATTGATTTTTACAACCCTAGCATTTGAAACTCTTAATTCGTTTGTATTACTCAAAATATTAAAAGGAGATAGCAGTAACAAGGTATAGGTACAACCATTGTACTCAGATTCAAGACCCCAACTCTATAATTCTTCCTTAAACCCATTGCGAGAAAAGGGAACATACCATTTTTTTGGGGGAGGCGGCGCGGGAGCAGTGGGCGGCGTAAGGATGTCGGCGGCAGTTGACGGCGGCGTGGCTATGAAGAAGAAATGTAGAAGAGAATTTGCAGTGGAAACTTGAATTTTGGGATTAAATTGGGGCTGTGCGTATATAAGTGAAGGTAAGTTGCGTTTTTTATTTTTTTTTTTTTAAATTTAATTTAAAGAGCAGGGTCTGGTGCGGGTCCGGGTCCAGACCCGTTAAGGACCCGTTTACTCGCGGGTCTGTTTACCGGGTCTAGACCCGACCCTGGACCCGATGGGGCGGGTCTGCTGGCGGGTCTCACGGGGCGGGTCTAGGTCCAGACCCGCTGGACCCGGCCCGGTTGCCATCCCTAGCTCCGAGCACTCGACACCCGGTCAAACTTATTTTCCTTTAAAACATTTTAAAACTTATTACCAAATAGCAGTGGCAAAGTACCGTAAATTAAGTTAACTTCTGGATAAGATGGTAATTTTAACTCTTATGTTTTAATCCGTCTGATTTAAAGACTCCTGAAAGGCGTGTGATACATGTCATGGAAAAACACAAGAATCACACGGGCTCTGTGTTTTAATGCAGGCCATGATCTAACAAAAGTAAACATGTGTTAATAAATATTTATAGCCTCAAACATGCATTTTTATCTAAAGTAAACGTGGCCTCAAAAGCTTCATCAATTTTTCATATAAATATTATATTTACTTAACATCTTATATAAAAAAAAAAATGATTAAATTAAATAATATAATAACATTAAAACAAATTTGACACACAAACATATATATATATATATATATATATAAAAGTATCCGATAAAGGAAACCGGCAACAAAGTTTGAATTTGATTCCTGTATTGATACTGATTTGTTAATACTAGATCCATATAAATTTTGAACAGATTGAATTCGATAAAATATTCGACTTAATTAATAATATAATATAACTTTTTAGAGGGTGATAACTTGAACGTGAATAACGTGATCAATAAGCTCAAGAGTGATGATGAAGATTTTGCCTTGTCTTGGTAACATCTTCGCGGACATTAAAGCCATTTGCTTCTCGTTTGAGGAGGTTCGTTTCTCTTCTATTCGTCGCGGTGCTAATAAAGTAGCCCACAAGTTAGTTAAAAATACGGTTTCAACCTGCGTTGGATCTTCTAACTTTCTCTTTTTTGTCTCGGATTTGATTTCTTTTGAGTTGAGTTAATGTAGCCCTTCGGGTGGTTGGTCTTTTAAAAAAATAAAAGAATTGAAGCATATCTCTTTACACACAAACCGTGCAATACAAAAGTTAACAATATAATTTAAAATAGACATGTCACGCATTCAATATTAGTATTTTTGTTTCAAACACAGCTCAAAATAGATTGTGCTTCCTTTTACATCCTACTCAAAAAATTTGATCCCCAAAACCAGATTTGGATCTCGTCATTTTCCATCTTATGTTTCACTTACGAGAGGAAAATAATCGCGTTACGACAAAACAATCCAGAAATTCTCTGACCTAATATCATTTCTATCTACAAATAAAGACTTTAGCAAGCTAACTTATATTCAAAGTGTAAACGAAACCCAAGCCATCAAGGAATAAAACGAAGTCCGAGTGCCTCCATCAAGTAAGGTATAGCTTTTATTTTTAAAGTTGTGTGAAAAAACGAACCAATGCAATCCTTCAAAACCAAGTAGCAATATAATTGGCCTGTCATTTGTAAAGTTGTGTTCAAGAAACGAATCAATTCAATAATTGAAACCCAAGAAAATAGCAATATACTTAGCTTCATGTGTACAAGCCCTGTTTGTTCGTCTATTTATATCATTAGAGTCGGATTGATTAATACCACCAGAAAGAACCCCTAAGCATACAAACACACACACTATACAAAACACACACAGGCAGCTATCATGGCAGATGCACTTGTTTCCGCTGTTGCACAACGTCTTACGGACATGGTGGTGGAGCAGATCCGCGACGAAGTAAACTTGGTGAGAGGTGTGAAGAAGGAGGTCTTGAGTCTTTCCAGTGATCTGAAGAACGTCCAGAAGCTGTTGGATGATGCAGAAAGTAAGGGGTATAAGAGCGAAAGCATCAGAAGCTGGTTGAAAAGGCTCGAAAATGCAACCTATGAAATGGACGATGTCTTGGATGAGTGGAATATCGCTCTCATCAAGTTTCGGATGCAGCAAGCCGATGCTCCTTCCCAGGAGACGAAGGTATGTCCCTTCATCCCATATTATATATGAAACTACACAGCTTGATTTGATTTTGAATGAGGGAGACACCAATAATTTTAGGGTGAATTCTTCGGAACTGATTCAGTTTTGTGTTTCATTAAATACTTTCTATTTGAAATATTATTACTTCATGGCATGATTGGTACTGCGAGAATGAGATATGAATGTAATGGAATGATTTGAGTGGTATAATTTCTGATTCGTCCTATGATCATTATAGGGCGAATGTTTATTCCTATATATGAGATTTAGTGAGTACTCCTCACTCCCATGATATTAAATAGGCATTCTGTTTATTTGAAAAATGAGCTAACTATTTCTTTGTTGATTCATCACGATTATTATAAAATACATGCATGTTATTTTATAATATATTTGTTTACACAAATTTTCGTTGGTCTGCCATAAATGAGTACAAAACACGAAAATAAGGGAAAATAAAGAATTTTTTGATTTAATTAAAAAGTGGTACATATATCCTCTGATTCTTCGGGATAGATTGATTCGAGGGCTTAATGCTTGTTCTTGAATAGGGTGTAGTTTGGTTGAATCGAAAGTAGAATGGCAAGGCTCGGGCTTGAGAGCTTAAATGCTTGAATTCCTTCGATCTTCGATTCCTTAAGTGTTTGATGTTTGTATACTTTGATTCCTTTCATTGGTCTTGGAGACTTGTTCTTATGCTTTGTCCATGATTTGATTTTTCCGAACCTCTGATTTGTGAGCCCCGGTGCCTTATTTATAGGCAAATATTGGGCTTGCTTGATTTCATGGGCCTGAACTTGGACTTGGACTTGAATTTGAGAGTCCATTTAATTAATCCAAAATAATAACAAATTATATTTATTATTTTGAATCAAATATCATGAAGCCCAAATTTTGTATGAACTTTTAATATAAAATAATCAATCAATAGCCCATTTTATTTGGGTTATTAATTAATTATAATAGTCGATTTTTCGGTGCCAACAATACTTACAAATATAAATTAAATAATGAAAACTATTGAATATTTATTAAATTATATAAAATATTTCTATACCTAATTAAGTTATATTTATTTAAAAAATATATTCAATATATAATTTAATTCTTAAAGTTGATATTATTTATCTTAGACAAGTACAAATTATCTGTTTTATTTGTGCTAACAACAACTCTCCAGGCATGTATTAAAATAAATTTTTAGATGCTATACTTTTTAATTCAAAATAGAAACGACCATGTAATTTGTGCATAAATACAAATAATTAATATTTTCGTATATGTATGATAAATGCACAAACATAAGCTAAAATTCGTCACATATATAATCAATATTTCATATACGTATTTCTACAAATATTCAAATATAAAATATTAAACATATTATTTAAATACAAAAAAATATTTAAATTTTAAATTATATTTATTATGAGATTTATTTAGGTTATGAACTCAATATATTTCTACTTTTATCTTCATTACTATATAATAGGGGAAAAATTCATATTCATCCCTATATTTTCATTGTAAATTCAAAATAGTTCTTATAGTTTTAATTTAAATTAAATTAATCCTTTGAATTATTTTCTAGCCACAATTTCCGACCAAATAATTTAAATAGACTAAAATACCCGTTATTTTTTTAAAGTTAAAAGATTAAAAAAAAAAAATCATTCTTGAAGTTTTTAGATAAAATAAGATGTCTCCTAATTTCCATAACACCATTTTTTAATATTTCTCAAAATATAAAAGGAATCAAAAATTATAATTTTATAGTTTAATTTATATTTGAGTTTAATTAAATTTCAAATTGTATAAAAGTACTAATAAATAAAACTCAGAAGGAGCATAAAAAATTAATCCATAAAACATGCAAAATATGCCATAAAATTGGTCATAATTTAGTTCTGAATGTCTTCATTAATATTATTATATCTGCATAAATTAAATACACAAAATTTTAACAATTTAATTTAACTTGATGAATATAGTTTTGTAGTTATGAATAATTTTAATTTAAAAATAATATTTTATAAATTTGGAGTATAAATAGATTCAATATCAATTAAACTAAAAAGTATAGTTTTTAATTCTGATGGTGTCAAAAACCGGGCTATGTGCTGGACGGCCGATTAGGACTCCCAACCACCCAAGATATTTGTATGATGGGGAAGACTCTGATGCTTTCCCTATCTGAAAGGACGAAACAAACGTGAGCTCAAAGGCCAAGACGGGGGAGAATGGGGGTTGGACCCGTTTTGGCACTCCGGTGCTCAAGTCAGCTCAAGCTCTGGGTCGAAATATGCAGGAATTAAGAGACTTGGGGCCTGAAGAAAAGCTTACCACTGATGGTCATGGAATGAGGTTTTATAGGTTGGAAACGGACCTCGGGGGTGCAAGTACACCTCCCAGAAAGTGTGGATCTAGTTGGGAGAGGAAAGCGACGGGCTTTGGCCGGAACAGTGCTTTTCCAGATAAAGCACTGCTTGTCTGCTCCTGCCAAGATGCCTAACACTGTATTGGGCGCAGCTGCAGTTAATGCTGCCGGCTAGGGGTGATGCTCACATTAAATGCGGTTGTCCGATAGCGATTGGGTCGGAGCTCCTCTGGGTCGAGCCTCCCTCTGGTTCGAGGGGAGTCCCTAGGTCGCGGGAGGCTACCGCCAAGCTAGGACTTGAGGTTTTTGGCCAAGTGCTGGGTCGATGATTGCCTAAGCGCCTCGGTCGCGGAGAGCTTACATGGCCTAGGCTGCCACCTGGCAATGACATCTGGTGCCTAGTCAGGCTCCCCGATTTTCCTCTTATCAAATTCTTTTCATAGTTTGCAAAATATTTAAAGATAGTATTATGAAAATCATGGAAACATTTTTTTCTCTGAAAATGTAAGAGACGATTTTGATTTTTTTTATACTTAAAATAAATAAAAAATTATTTTAAGGGTATTTTAATCTATCTATAAATTTTGACCAAAACTATAGTAAAAAGACGATCTGGGGATGAGTTTAACTTAAATTAAAAATATGAGGACTATTTTAAATTTACAATGGAAACATAGGGACTGATATGAATTTTTCCCTACATAATAGAGATATGATTAGAATATTTCAAGACATTCTAATTCATTCCTTTCCATATTTCCTAAATAAATCATATATAGCAATATTATAATTTAAAAAAAAAATTAATCTTTCATGTTCATTTCATTCATAAATACATTTCAATATTTCTACCTAAATTTGTTCTCAACGTACCAATCATGTCATTATGGTAATGCTCCTATATATTTAACTTGAATGTTTTATTCTCTCACGATTAATTGTGTGAATAATTTTACATTCATTATTTCTCACAGGTCTGCCCCTTCATCCCACATTCATCGTGCATAAGTTTTAAGAAAATAGCTACTCGCCGTGACATTGCCCTGAAAATAAAACATGTGAAAGCACAACTAGATATAATTTTGAAGGAGAGAAATAAATATGATTTTCTTGAGAATCAAGGCACCAATCAATCTTTAGAGCGAGTTACCACGTCTTTCATTGAAATAGATGACATTAAAGGAAGAGACATTGACAGGAATAATCTTGTGAGCGAGATCATATCACATAATACTATCCCTAGTCAAGGAGATCAATTAGGGTCGATCCGCATTAGTTCTATAGTGGGGACGGGGGGAATTGGGAAAACGACTCTTGCTCAATTAGTCTATAATGATAGTCGGGTAAAAGATTGTTTTCCATTAAGAATTTGGTTTTGTGTTTCCGACCCCTTTGATGAGGCTAGTATAGCTAGAGAGATTGTCCGAAAGGCGCAAGGGGGTGAACCAAGTATTGTTCCATTGGAAGGGCTTCTAGAACTCGTACAAGAGTCTATATCAGGAAAGAAGTTTCTTCTTATCCTAGATGACGTCTGGAATGGAGATGAGGCCAAATGGGGGCCTTTGAAAAGCTCTCTTAAATCTAGTTGTGCTGCGGGAAGTAGAATTTTGGTGACCACGAGAAAAGAAATGGTAGCGAAAAATATAGGCACCAATGAGCATGAGATCCACCATCTAGAACAACTCTCTGATGACGATTGTTGGTCATTACTGAGTCATGTAGCCTTTTCTGGAAGAAGTGAGGGGACGAAAGAAGGATTTTTAGATATTGGTCGGAGAATAGCTCAAAAGTGCAGGGGTTTGCCACTTGCTGCTAAGACTTTGGGAAGTCTTCTACGATTTAAGAGTACTGTGGAAGAGTGGGAGGATGTATTGAATAGTGAAATATGGCGATTGAAAAGCACGAAAGTTGACCTTTTCCCACATTTGCTATTGAGCTATAATGAATTGTCGCCAACAGAAAAGCGTTGTTTCTCATATTGTGCTGTGTTTCCGAAAGATCATGAGATTGACGTGGATGATCTTGTAAGAAAGTGGATGGCACTTGGTTATCTAAGTTCTGGCGACAGTAATGCAAGCGAGTTGGAGCTTAAAGGGCGAGAGTATATTAATAGTTTAACTAACCGTTGTCTATTTCAAAACTTTCAAAACGATGGAAATGGCATATTAATCAAGTACTGCAAAATGCATGATATAGTTCATGATTTTGCTCAATGGCTTAGGGAGGAGGATGACTTGAACAGCGGTGAGAAGGCAAGTGGTTGCAATATATGTGGTCACTTAGTTTCCCATGTCAAAGAATATCGAAGTTTACTTCTTGAGGGGTATACAAATTCTGATCTACATGTCTGTGATTGCCTCGCAAGTGCAAGAGTGCTAGATTGTCGAGGGTTTAGATGTATGTCCACAAAAATAGAGAAGTTTATTCACCTGAGGAACTTGCATTTTGTTCGTGTAAGAGTCGAAGAAAACGACATTAAAACCATTTGTATGTTTTATAACTTGCAAAGTTTGGTATTAAGAGTTTGTGCGGTAAGAACGATTCCAAGTGAAATTAGGAATTTGAGTCAATTGAGACACCTAAATTTGAGTGGCAATGAACAGTTAAAGAAGTTGCCGGAGAGCATAAGCAATTTGCATGAATTGAGAAGCTTGGATGTTAGTGAATGCCAGAGTCTTTCTGAACTTCCTCAAGGGATTGTTGAGCTCATAAACCTCAAACACTTGAAAACATTTGGCAGTCCGAGCTCGCTCAAGTATCCTCAAGGACTAGCCAAGTTAACTAGTTTGCAAACACTGGACGAAATATTATTATTTGGAGGAGGTGATTGGAACAAGTTGGGATTATTGAACAAGTTGAACCGACTTACTGGATCTCTGCATTTGAAAATCAAATTAGTCGATGATGACGATGATATTGTTGAGCAGGCCCGAGAAGCAGAATTGAGAAAGAAGATGCATCTTCACACACTAAAAATAGACTTTGAGGATAGAATCAATAAGGGAGAAGAGGCGAGCATGAGGAGAAGGTTTGATGTAATGAATGCTCTGGAGCCACACCCAAATCTCCAATATCTGGAGATCGTCAAATATAAGGGCTCTAGATTTCCAGAGTGGATTGCTTCGCCTTCCTTCCACCAGCTGAGAGAAATTAAACTACTTAATTTTTATTCCTGTTTGTCTTTGCCGCATCTAGGAAAACTGCCGTGCCTTGAAGAGCTTCACATAAATAATTTCTGGAAAGTTGAACTAGTGGGACGGGAATTCTTGGGAATAACATCATCATCGATTGGATTTCCCAAGTTGAAGAAACTGGTATTCCATCTTTGTCGTAGCTGGAAGGAGTGGGAGGACATAACGGCAGAAGAAGAAGAGTCTGCCGCCGTGTCTATGATGCCGTCTCTTAAGGAATTAAAGATCATAAATTGTCGTTACTTGAAGGCACTGCCACATCGCCTGCTTCGCAAGGCATCGTCACTGCAGAAGTTGAGAATTGAGTTTTCAACTCAATTGTTCGAATGTTACAAGGAGGAGGGTGGTCCGTTAAACAAATTCATTTCCCACATTCCAAATGTTCATATATATTAGTGATGGTTCCCACCTCAAATTTTCTATACTTCTATCATGTACCGCAATAAAGATTTGTATCAGTTCTTTTTTTTTTTTTTCTTTCTTTTTTGTCAGAATTTGTATCAGTTCTTGTTATTAAAGAAAGAGAGTGACTCTTTTATTTTGGTTAATTATTTTTTTAATTAAACATTTTCGTCTACCATTAATCATTTTCTTATATTACCAGCATGTTTATTTTTATTTTTTAATTTAGATTGTTATGAAAACAAAGAGAAATCCACTGATATTTATCACTTTTTCGGAAATACGAGCTTAATTAGTCTTGTTAATTGAGATAAGTCTATTGCATGAAAATTGAAATTATAAGATATGAAATACCACCAAATTTTCACACATTTTTATAAATGATTTTTTATTATCAACATTAATTATGATTCATAACCGCCTACATAAAAATATTACATCATCGAAACAGGTGGCTGAGCCAGAAATATTATTTAGGGGTGTCGCCCAAAGCATAATAATAAAGAAAAATCCCATATATATTTTTTTAAATGTGGTTTCAATTATTAATAATTTACTATATTGACCCCCACTAGTATTAATTTTAACTTCGGTGAGGGGGTCAATAATGAAAAATCTTATAAAATTACATATACGTATATCTATACATCTATATATTAATTAAAAAATATAAAAATTAAGGGGGGGTCAATTGTACCCCTTCAAGTTCAAGGTGGCTCCGCCCGCCGGTGATTGAAACTACTAAGTTGATCAAATAAAATGAAACTCAATTGATACTACTCTCAAATAAAATTAAAACCAAAGCAAATAAATTACCAACCAAACAGAAATTTGACTCAACATGCCGAAAAAAAGGCTAAAAATCATGATTACTAGTGGATATGACAAGTCAAATGTTAATAAGGAGTATTAGTGACTAATTATATGATATGGATGTCCAAAAAAAATTGGGTTTTATCTGATTTTTTAAGTGGCCATGTTTTGAAATCTAAAAAAAAAATCTATTGAAAATGGGATATAAAAAAATACATATATCTTTTCAATAATAAAAGAGTACAAATAACAATAAACAAGAAAATCAAAATTGTCACCAAGAACAAAGAAAAATATAAACAAAAATCAAACTGCCATTATTCTATAAGTAGGAGGATTTGTTTGGGTGAAATTGTAAAAATAGTGTTATTTCCCAAAAGTTTTGTAAGATTGGTGTACTTCTATATTCATTTTCAACATTAGTGCAAGAAGTAAATCCCTTTAACGTCTTTATCAAAATTTTTGTTTTTGCTTTTGTATAGTTTTTATTTGGAACCCAAAATTTATAAAAATTTTCAATTAGATCCATTAATTTCTCTTTCATGTATTTTTTCTATAAATTTATTGTTTATATGATTTATTATTTTTCCTTGGTCTTTTATTCCTTGTATAATTATATCTCTATTTAATATATTTTTATTTATTGTTTTTTCATAATTTTTCTGATATATTTCTTCTTTTTGTAAAGATGTTTCCAAATTTTTTCCCATTTGTTTAATTCTTTTAGCATTCATAATTTCTTTTGTTTGTTGCTTTTCTTTTGTTATTATGTCTATATCTATTTTTGGTTTATAACTCATAATTAAGCACATGTCATTTGATACGCTATATCTCTTTTCTTTTTTATATTTTTTAAATCCGCATTTGCTGTTTCTATCATTATTTGTTGAGTTCTTAATGATAAATCTTTATTGCATTTTAAATCATGGTATGCCATTTTAGCTAGATATTCATTTATAATAACTCGTTCTTCTATTGCTTGTATATCCCGTGCTATTCTCTTTTTATAATCGAATCTTTCCATTATTTTAAGTGTATATTAGGAATAAAAGTATACCTTTAATGTGTTTTAATTTTAAATAGTTACAGTATTCTTTCCATGCTTTTTCAAAATATTCAGTTTTTTCATATATCTCAATCATTTGTTTACTTATGAACATCTCTTCTTCTACTTGAGTTAAAGATCTAGATAACCAGTATTTTAGTTGTTGACTCATATTTGTAGAATCGTATACAGGCTCTGATACCAGAAAGGCTCAGAGTGTTTCCTTTATAGATGTGGTTAATTTAGCCATTTGATCGGCTAATTGTGTGAATTCGTTTTCAGTGATTTCATTAGAAGATCCCTCTTCTTTAAAGTTTTTAATAGAGGCCCGTGTACTAGTTTCATTAGTTCTTTGGTTTGGTGGTAGATATGTATAACATGTGCTTTTACTTTTTAAAAGTTTAGGTGTTTTATTTTGAAAAACATTAGTATTGACATGTTGTATAATAGGTGTCTTTGGTATATATTTTATACTAGAGACTTCTCAAAAAATATCTTCCATATATATCTTATCTGTGTTTTTAAATTGTATACTATGATGGCTGTTTGTTAGAGCATATCCTATGGTGTATGTTATTGAAAACGGATAATCGTTTGTTTCCATTAAATCCTGTCTTTCGAATTTATAGGCAATATTTAAAGATTTATCTAGTTTTTCTGTTACTAGTGGTATAGCATAGTGCAAAGATATATTAAAAAGTAGTTTAGTATAAGCAAGGTTTCCTTCAATTATCCCAAGTATTTTATCTTTTATGTTCATAATTCTGTCATCACATATAGCTAGTTTTATAGGTGAGTTTATCCCTTCAGCAAATGTACTCTTAATTAGTATCTGTATTGTAGAAATATGTATATATCCTATTTCGCTAGGTGTATATTTTGCTTTTTTAATTTTCTGAATTATATCAGCTTTGTTTATTAACGAAATAGCCTGTGTTCCTTTTGTTGTAGAAATTTCAATAGGTGTTTCACATGTAAATTTTCCATATAATATAATGTTTTTTCTACTCAGTCTTGTTTTTAAATCTGTTTTCATATCTTGTCCTTCAATTAAGTTTAACTCTTTTCTTCTAACTTTGTTTAGTTTTTTGTTGTCTATAACAATATCTTGAGAGAAGTATCCATATTCTTCAGTTGTTTCAAAGTGTTCGATTTGATCTATTAAACTAGTCTCCATATTCTAGTATATAAAAATATAAATAGTAATTTCAGAACAAAGTTTGTATGGTTTACCTGTTTGTGTATTTCTATCTACTGTCTTCATGCACTCCATGTTACCTGTTCATCTTATCTTCGAAGTATGTGTTTGATTTTGGTATGAGAATTGTTTGGTTGTGTATGGTTGTGTTGTTTATGGTTCTGCTATTCAGGAGTGAGGCCAACAGAAAAGAAAAGCTCAAAGGCTTAAAACTCAGAGTTTTTTGATCAACACATGATCTTTTTCTTTCTATTAAAGTCTACCTTTTACATACTACATTGAGGTTGTTATATAGGCGCTCATCTCACTATTACAAAGACCAATAATGCAGAAAGCAAATAATACACACTAATGTACAAAAGTAAAAAAGTAAAAAAGATAAAGAGTAGAAAAAGACTTAAAGTAAAGATAATAATGGTGCCCAACAACTGCACCTAAAAAGCAGACAAAAACATAAAGTCTGCATTATTGAGGTGTGTTCGTCATTTCTTACGTATTCCCTTGAGTGTTTGACGTCATTGCATGCGTCAGTTTACATTATTCTTCGATAACAGTGTCTTCCTTTATTGACTCGTTTGAATTATGGGACCCCGTTTCTTCAGCTATGTCTTCTGTCTTGTCTTGGCACATTGCACAGCTGTGTTCATCAATTATTTCACTGTATTCACAGAAAATGAGCTTGATTTCCTTAGGAAGTGTCTTCAAGCTGTGTTCTTCAATTTTGATAAAAGTTTTCTCAAAATTTTCCAACGTTTTTAGCTGTAACGGTGGAATTGTGTATCTCGAAGATCCATATATCAGATGATAATTGGATTTATAGTTTATTTTGACATTACTGTCCTTGTTTATCTCTTGTGATGCATAGAATATTTGATTTAGTTGTTTCGCAACTATCTCATTTATGTCATCAAGTGTCTTCATTGTATCGATGTAGGGGTATCCTCCATTTGAAACTATCAGTTTGATAATTCCATGAGAGTATACCGATACTCCTTCTTCGTTGAAGATAGGGTATGAAAGTGTAGATTTGAAGACTATTTCTTTATCCATGTTTCCTTTTGAGACTCGTCTAGACATTAGTTTTGGACTGAATTTTCGAAAACAGTTTGGGTTTTTGAAATATAGAGTGTCAAGAAATCCATGTATGAAGAATTGATATATCAAGTCTAGGTCTACTTGTTCAAATATAATGACTTTTGGGCCGTTTCTATTTACTGGGTACCAAAAAAGGTTGTTTTTGTCTGTCTCTGGGTTGTATTCAAAAATGGATTTCAAAAGTTTGTCAAATTTCTCTTTTGAAGGTTGTATTTGGGCTTCTTTTTGGGCTGATGTTTGAACACGGTCCATTGGGTTTACTGTGGGTATATTTCCAAGGACTCTCATCCTCTCTTTGAAACTGTTTTGGGCTTGGAGTGTAGGGATTGTTTGAAGAGAGTTTTTGTAGGTTTTTGTTTCTTCAAATGCTTGTTTAGCTTCTGCAAGACTGTTGTATGTTTTGTACGATATGGCTAGGTTTTCTTGTATATGAACATTGGCTTTTAACCATTGATCATATATTCCTCGGCTTGAACCATTGAATATAACATACCATTGTTTAGTTTGTTTTCTTTCATCTTCATTGTCTTGTGTAGCTGCTGATGATGAAGTATTCCTTTCTGCTGCTGTTTGTGGAAATGTTTTTGATTTTGTGAATGGTTTGGATGATGATGGATCCACCACGCTTGCTGGGAACTCTGATGGTGGAAGTCCGGCTGCTTGTTGAACAACGTGTAATGCGGCAAGAAGTTCTTGGCGTTGTGTTATCTTCGATTCGGTGAATATTTGTATCTCCAAATGTTTAGCTTTCGTGAATTGTTGTATCTCACGATCAATTGTTTTAATGTTTTGTGTCATCAACTCTATCGCGGCCTCCATTCTCGTGTGAGTGTGTCTGCAAGGGCGTTCTCTTCTGATTTTATGTATACGATATGAAACTGGTATCTTCTTATCTCGAGCTGCCAACGTATCAATCTTCCCTGATTATAGTTGTCTCGAAGTGTGTACCTGTAGAAGTTTGTTAAGTATTTTGAGTCTGTTCGAAGTTCGAAATCTCGAGGTAAAAGCTCGAGTTTCCACTTCCGAAGTATCTTTAGACATGCAAGTGTCTCTTTTTCATGGACTGTATATTTTTTCTGGGTTTCTGTAAATGTCCCAGATATGTATTTACAGAGTTGTGTAATCTCGCGAACCTTTTTGGTTCTTGTATTCATATGACCTTCAAGGTCGTTTGTATTTATTTTTTCGGCTGGTATTGCAAGCATGCAACCAGACCATGTATCATTTGAAGCATCTGTCTCAATGATAATAAAATCATTTTCCTTTGGATTGTATAAAACAGACAATGTTTCACAATACTGTTTTATTTTCTGTACTTGTATCGAATCATTTATTCGTCAATTCCATTGTATTTTTTCAGAAAGTTTCTTTTGTAATTGTGTTCTTTCTTTAGCAAGGTTCTTTATGAACCCACCCTTGATCAGAAATATAGTTTAAACATCCAAGGAATCTTTGTAATTGTTTTCGATCAGTAATTTGATCTGGAAAATCGTTTAGTTTTTTCAAAATATTATCTTGAAGAACTATATTTCTTTGTGAATCAAAAGTATTTCCAAGAAAATCAATTTTTTGTTTACATAAGACTGCTTTCTTTTTAGAAAGAATTAGTCATTTGTCTTTACATCGTTTCAAAACTATTTTTAGTTTTTTCAAATGATCTTCTTTATCTTGATTACTAAAGATGATAATATCATCGATATAAACAAGACAAATATCTTCTAAACCTTCAAGGTTTTTATCCATAAATCTTTGGTATATTCCAGGTGCTTGTTTCAAACCAAATGGTAAAACATTCCATTGGTAGTGTTTTTGTGGAGGACATGTAAAAGCTGTTAGAGGTTTTGTATCTTCATGCAATCTTAATTGTCAGTATCCTGATTTAGCGTCTAGTGTACTGAACAAAGTTTTTCCTTTTAACCTATCTTTGATATAGTCAATTCTAGGAAGCTTATTTGCATCTCCAACAGTCTTTTCATTTAATTCTTTATAATTTATAACCATTCGTCGTTTTCCTCGTTTTATTTCATTCTTATTTTCTACATAGAATGCAGGTGCTGCGTGTGGACTTTTGCTTTCAAAAATTAATCCTTTTTCCAAAAGTTGTTTGCATTCTTCATTAAATTCATCAATATCTCGTTTAGAATAAGGTATATTATTTTTTACATTTACTTCGTCTAAAGGATTTTTAAGTTTAATTTCAACTATCATATGATTATTGTTCTTATCTTTGTCTAAAGGATCTTCACTGGTGACAGAATCTAAAATTTCTTCTATTTCTTTTTCAAGATTTGGTTTTATGAAAAATATTAATTCATGATTGCTTAAATAATCTATTTTGTCTATAAGATTACTTCTGTCTTCAATCTTTACTATAGGTATTTCAACAGTTTCACTTTTTTGAGATAGTTTTTCATTAACAGGTGATTTTAAAGTGATGTATTTTAAATCTTGACAAAAAGGTCTATATAGTTTCAAAAAGTTATTTCCTAGGATAAATGGTAATCCTGTTTCGTGTCTGTATATAGATGGTATAATAAAACAAGATCCCTGTATCCAAACTTTTTCCAAGTATGTAGCGTACCATATATAATAATGACTTGCATCTGCTATCATTACTTTTAATGGTTGTTTAAGTTTTTTCCATTTGAATATTGTAAGAGCTGGTGAAGCAAAGCATAAACTTGCTCCTGTGTCTATAAATGCTTTAATTGTTTTATTTTTTATTTTTACTTCTATAAATGTAGCATTAGAGTTTTTCATTTAGAAATCATCAGAACTATATTCAGTTTCTGATTCTGTAACAGTTTCCATTTCATATATGTTTTCCAAATCAGAATAGTCTTCTTCTATTGGTTCTAGATCGTATGTTTGAGCTATTTGAAGTATATGTAATCTTTTTCCAGATTGTTTTTGTTGTTTAGGACATTCTCTTGCATAGTGTCCTTCTTCGTGGCAAAGCCAACATTGGCATTTTTTCTTCCCTTCCGGACAGTATTTTTGTTTTGATTTGTATTCTTTCTTTTTGAAGAAACGTCTTCGTCTTTTTTGAAATTTATGTTTATTATTGTTTATCCATTTTTTAGATTTTTTTCTCCATCTATATCTTTTATCTTTTCTCCTATATTTTCTTTTTTTGTTTGGTCGCATTATGTATGGACTTTCTCCATATTGTTGAGGTACTAAAGGATTTCCTTCACAACATATCGTGACTTTGTTTTTAACTGCATTGTGTAATTCTCTTTCATAACATTTATCTCCTATAAATTGATCTACTACAGTTTGTGCTCCTCCTAGTGTTTCTGAAACAAACCCTTCGTTTACTTGTTTCTTAAATTCTGCATATACTATTTGTCCTACTGGGTAGGGTAATTTATTGAAGTATAATGATAGATATTTTTCTTTATTTTCTCTGTTTAAATCATAGTAATACATATTGTATTCGCAGTTAAAGTGTTCTATAACACACATGTCTAATATTTGTGTATTAGCTAAATGGAATGCTGCTCTATCTTGTTCTCTTTCTGATACAAAAAATCCTGAATTTTGTATAGGTATTCCAACGAATTCTAAATATATTTTTGTAACTATGTTCCAAAAAGTATCTATAGAATCTTCTCCTATCAAGAGTGTTTTCTGTTCTTTTGATAATGAAGATAAGAAGTGTGTTACATTTCCTACTGTTTTATATTGTATAAAATTAAATATTGTTTTAAAATTTCCTTGTCTTAATCTATCTTCAGTTTCTAGAATTAATCATAATTTATGTGCCCATTCAGTGATAAGTGTTGATTTGTTTATTACACAACCAAAATTTAATATTCCATCGACTCCTAATATTCCCTTTGTAGGTATATATTGTTCAGGTATTTTAGACCATCTTCCTTTTTTATTTGGAATATATCCCTTTTTAAAATTATATTGTATACTTGTATTTTTTAGAGGATTAGTATATTTATCTTCTTGATAGTATTCATATTCTTCTTCCTTTTTTGTATTACCTGATTCTGGAATATTTTTCTTATCTTTTTCTTGTTTTAAATTGTGTTCCATTCCTAACAAATCATCTTCTGATGACTCATATCCATATATCACTTCTTCGTTTTCTACTTCTGGTTTTATAGCTTCTAATATATGATTTTGTTTATTTTCTTCATCAACTATTTTTAATGATTCTAATAAATTGTTTAATTCAGCAATTTTCTCTTCTAAATCAAAAGTTTCCATTATAAACGTGGAGCTTCTATTTGAAAAGGTTTGAGATTTTTGTTTCCAAAATATGTGTCAAGATCAGCAATAGTTATATGTCTAGAATATTCTTTTCATATAATCACTTCTTTGAGTTGTTTTAATAATTCTTGACAGTTTGACATAGGGAGTATTATTTGTTTTTCTTCAGATGTACCAATTAGGTTTTCTACTTGTTTTTCCTCTTGTTTTCCTCTAAGTTCTCGTAGAAGTTTATCTAAAATTTCTTGCGTATGATCAATTTCATTTATAACATTCTGTTTTTTATTTAAAAGAATTTGTTGTAACATATCTATAATGGTGTTTAATTGTGGGTTTGTACTAGTGTGAAATAAATGTGGATATTCTCCCTCCTCCTGATGACAAGAGAAAATGTTTGGGTCAATTTTATAATATGTCTCTATTTCTTGATTAGTATTGATGTTTGTGATAGTATTCTCAAGTTGAGACATCTTTTTGTTAGTATTTATTAATTATTCTATTAATGTGTTTACTGTATTATTTAAAGAATTTATTTGTTGATTTAATGTTTCTACAAAATTTTGTAATTCGTTCATGCCGATGAAAGTATATTTAGTTTAGTTATCTCTTTTTTACACCAATTTATTACCTTTTTATTTTCAGCTATTAGTTCGGGTATTCCTCCTTCTGATCGTTTGATGAATTTCATATATTCTTCTAGTCTTGAAATTGTAGTGGGAACGTGTATTCTATTTTTTACAAGATTTTCTTCAAATTGTCTCATGCTTTGAATAATTTTTTCTTGTTTTTCATATTCTGCTGGATTAGCCGTTTTATTTAATATGTCTATTTTTTGTTTAATTATTCCTCGTGACAGTCGTATTTCTTGACATTTTAATTGTTTTTTATATTGATCCATTTTTATCCATTCATTTCTCGTTGATATATTTTTTCTATTAATCTTGTATTTATTATATCAATTTGTTTAGCATTGTCTGTTATATTTTTTATCTCGTTGGGATATATAAAAATTTCTTTCATAATAGAATCGTATTTTGTTACAACCTCTAATTTCTTTCCCAATTTTCTTATATCTGTTTTAATTTTTCTTTGTTCATTCATTTTATTTTTCAAATCGTTTTAGTATTGAAATAGTTTTTTGTATCTGTTCTTGATAATATTCTGCCCAATATTCATGGTATCTTGTTATATACCAGTGTCCATTATTTTTTGCCACTAAGTATGCTTTTTTATGATTATTATATTCTTCGTATAGATCTGTTAAATATTCAGTATATTTTTTCATGAAAAGTATTGTGGTTGAAAATATAATATTTCAAAAGTTTCTTGTATTGATTTGTAAGAAAATATCAACTGTGTCATGGTTTTTGGGAAACGCTTTTCGCATTCACGTTTCACACTAATTTTGTAATTGAAAAGTCAAAAATATACTAGTATTAAAAAGTTTCCGCAAGGTAAATTGTATTAATAGTATGTTTTGACTTTTATAGTGTAACAATAGTATAGGAATAATATGTATTTCAATTTTAGTGGAAGACGTTAATTACTTAAACGTCTTTATCATATAATAATTTAATTTATAAATATTATGTATAAAACCCAATATTTTATGGTTGTTTTCAATTTGGTCCATTAATTTCTCTTTGATGTATTTTTCCTACAAACTTGTTATTTATATTGTTTATTATTTTTTCTTGTTCTTTTATACCTTGTATAATCGTGTCTTTATTTATTACAATTTTATTTAACGTTCGTTCGTAATTTTTCTTATATATTTTTTCCTTTTGTAAAGCCGTTTCTAAATTTTTTCCCAACCCTTTAATATTTTTAGTGCTCATAATTTTATATAATATTATGTTGTTGTCAAACTATTTATTATTTTTATCCTCTCTTCATACCATTTTATAGCTTTATTATTTTCTTCTAATAGATGTCTGATAGGGTCAAAATACGCTTGTCCCATATTTGGACACGTGGCAATTCGAGATAGTAACACATGTTCTCTTGTGATTAAGGCAGTTGTACACGAGCGCCCAACCCCCCGAGCGCCAAGGTTCCTCAACGGCACGCGCCATCTCTGCTACGCACACGTGGGGTCAACATTGTCGCTCTCTAACGAGCGCATTTCGCAAATACCCGGCTAAGCTCCAATCTGCCAAGGAAACTCTCTTCGAGCGCTACTATCCCTCAGGGAAGTTTCCACTCCCCCTCATTGCATAAGCCTTGGCCTTCATCCCCTAGCGGATTCTCTGTCCTCCAAGGCCCTTGGTTGACACGAGCGTGCTCTTAAGCCCTCGTTACCAACCCCCTAAAACGGCTCTCTGACACCACGTACATCCCCGCACACCTGCCACTGTCGCCAACACTAACTTCCACCAGCTTTTGTAGGAAGATTCCTCCTAGGTTTCTCTAGTAACGCCACGTGTTAGGGTTGGCGACAGGAATTGCAGGACATGGTGGGACAACTCTCAGGAGCGCGATCCCAAGTCCCCCACGCTGGGGAGGAGCGTGAAAAAGCCAAAGACGCTCGACGCAACGTCCGCCAACTGCATGTTCCCCGCCATGTGGAGCAGGAAGAAAATTTCAGATGTTACAACCACCATCCGCTCGCAAAAGGGTCTCCCCTTGTGGAAGAAGTCTTGGTAGCCCAAGCAGGTATGGGCAAGGTCCCGACATCAGTCAACCGCTACGACGGGACCACCGACCCCGCAGAGCATCTGGACCATTTTTTACATCTAATGCACTTGTATAAGCACTCTAGCCATTAATGGGCCAAAGTGTTTGTTACCTCCTTCGTGGGAATAGCCCAAGAGTGGTACAAGCATCTGCTGCCAGGCTCGATCCACTCCTACGGTGAGCTCACAAACGCCTTCCTGAACCACTTTAATTCCTTGAAGGCTCCTGTCACCGCACCCATTGCGCTGTATAACCTGATTCAGGGCGAGCATGAATCCCTTCGGTCATTCTTCGCTCGTTTCAACAAGGAGGTACTGCTAGTAGATAGACCGTCCATGGATTTCCTGATAGACGTCCTTTTCAAGGCTTGCAATCATAAGCAATACGTGAGTAAGAAATTTGCTGATTCCATTGTAAAGAAACGCCCCACATCTCTCATGGCAATGAGGGAGATAGCCGAGCCCTACTTCGCGCTCGAAGACATGTACGGGTCCAATGCTCCAAGACATTTCGGACCCTCTAAAAGCGAACGAGGGCGAGAGGAGCCTCCTCACAGAGAGCGACGTAAGTCACCTCCTCCTCCACGGAGACTAGAGTGTGTCCCTCTTAACAGGCCTATCTCGGAAGTTGACGCCTTGTCTGACAAGAAACTCTTCAAAAGGCCCACGAAGATGAAGGAGACAGAGGCATTAAGGCGCTCGAACAAGTACTGTGCTTTCCATAAGCAAAGGGGCATGATACGGATGAATGCCGCCAACTGGAGGTTGAAATTCAAAGGCTCATCGCTGGGGGCCACTTGAAGGAGTTCATTAAGATGTTGGAGCGTTATGATGAGCGCTGCAACGAGCGGGAAAGGGAAAGAAGAAGCTGCCGCTCGCGCTCAAGGAGTCCACGAGGGCGCGGCCCCACAGAGAGTAGCCACTGTGGCAAAGAGAAGACTCCAGAGCAAGAAAACACCCCCTTCGCGGTTATCAACATGATAGCAGGAGGATCCTCAGGGGGAGACTCCAATGCTTCATGACGACGGTTCATCCGGAGTTATGATCAACGCCCCTCGGAACCCAAGTCAGTCTATGCT
The DNA here is from genome assembly GCA_037501455.1 of Lantana camara. Taxonomy (NCBI): domain Eukaryota; kingdom Viridiplantae; phylum Streptophyta; class Magnoliopsida; order Lamiales; family Verbenaceae; genus Lantana; species Lantana camara. The sequence continues at coordinate 78,571,017 of CM074865.1, forward strand.
ATCCGAGAATCCAAGGACGACAGCTCAAAGGAACATGTTGCGATAGGATTTACAGATAAGGAATTAGAACATATTGTAACACCCCATGGGGTCAGTGAAACCTCTGACTGCCCCATGGTGGTTAGCTTAGATGTCCACAATCACATTGTAAAGAGGGTGTTAGTGGATAGTGGAAGCTCTGTTAACGTTTTGCCCTACACCACGTTCCAAAAAATGAATGTTACCAACATCCCGCTCGAACCCTCAAAACAACCCTCATTGGCTTTGGGGGTTCTGAGGTTGTCCCACGAGGGCAAATTCGCTTGGCCACTTCATTCGGTCGAGCCCCACAGCAAAATGCTCATGGTCACCTACGCGGTGGTAGAAATTGACATCCCATACAACATCATAATCGAGCGATCGGCCCTTGTAGACTTCAAAGCGATTATCTCCACTTACCACCAGAAAATCAAATTTTCCACCCCCGAGGGTGTCGGAGAAGTTTTATGCAACGTACGAGAGGCTTGGGAATGCTACATGCTATCCCTCAGAAAGCCTAAAATAGAGAAAGCATTTCAAATTGGGTCCACCAAGAAATCCGTTGATTTCCCCAATCTGGACGAGGATGGTCCCGTGCGAAAGAGGGCTAAGATGAACAGAAAGAAGAACAAAAAGAAGAATCCCAACGCCGATAGCTCCCTCGAAAATGCTCCGCCAAGAACAGTGGAAGAGTCCTCCTCTGAAGGGAATGAGCACGATAGGAGCGAGCCCCTTAATGATGGACGCTTAACAGGAAAGAAGAGAGTGCTTGAGCTCCCTCGTCCAGAGATGAGGATCGAGCCCTCAGAAAAATTCCTTATTATTGAGCTAGAACCAGGGAACAAGGATAAAACTACCCAGATTGGGTCCAACCTCTCTGGACCCTCGCAGATCATGATGATTGACTTCCTCAGAGAAAATGTTGACGTTTTTGCATGAAAAGCATCTGACCTTACTGGGATTAACCCAAGCGTCATGGTCCACAGGCTCAATGTGGACCCCTCATTTAAGCCAATAAAGCAGAAGAAGCGAGATATACATGGTTTTCGGAGAAAAGTTATTGAGGAAGAAGTTAATAAGCTCCTCGAGGCCCAATACATCGAGCCCATATTGTATCCCGAATGGTTGTGTAACGTGGTATTGGTGCCTAAGAGCGTAAATAAATGGCGCATGTGCAATGAATTCACTGATCTTAACAAGGCTTGCCCTAAGGATCCTTACCCATTGCCCCGTATAGACCAGTTGGTGGATTCGACCGCAGGATGCGAACTCATGAGTATGATGGATGCCTTTCAAGGGTACTATCAAATCTTTATGGCCTCGGAAGACCGCCCTAAAACTTCATTTGTTGTCCACCTGGGTGTATATTGCTTCTTGGTCAAGCCTTTCTGGCTCAAGAACGCTGGAGCCACTTATCAGCGCCTTGTCAACAAGATGTTTGAGAAAGAAATTGGAGGATCCATGGAAGTGTACGTCAATGATATGATTGTTAAGAGCGAGCGTCAGGGCTCGCACTTGGAGGATCTCAAGCGCCTTTTTGCCATTCTGCGCCAGTATGGGACGAAATTAAATCCTTTAAAGTGTACTTTTGGAGTACGAGGGGGAAAATTCTTAGGCTACATAGTCAGTCAGAGGGGATTGAAGCCAATCTCGAAAAAATTAAGGCTGTCTTGGACATTCCCTCCCCTCATAATCTCAGGGAAGTGTAAGTGCTAGTAGGAATCACGCTCGGCGGATAGAAACCTTCCTTTCTTCAAAATTTTGCGAAATGCACGAAATTTTGCTTAGATCGAAGAATGTGAAGAAGCATTATGAGACATAAAGGCTTACCTTTCGAGCGCTCCGCTATTAACAAAACCCGTTGAAGGTAAAAGGTTGTTTGTGTACCTCTCTGTTTTCACAGAAGCAACGAGCGCGGTTCTAATAGCCATACGAGAACGTAAGCATTTGCCTGTTTATTATTTAAGTAAAACATTGCAAGGGGTCGAGAGGAAGCACTTGGAAATTGAGAAATTTGCATTCGCCCTCATCAATGCATCAAGACGGTTGAGGCCGTACTTCCAAGCACACTCAATAACTGTCCTCACTGATCAGCCTCTGAAGCAGGTGCTGTCCAAACCAGATGTGCCGGGAAGATTGATAAAATGAGCCATTGAGTTGAGCCAGTTTGACTTAAGTTTCGAGCCCAAAACTGCTATATAAGCACAGGTTGTAGCGGATTTGCTGGTTGAACGCTTCGGTTTAGAACCTGCTGTTCTAAAGAACGATGGTCTATGGGTCCTGCATACGGATGTCTCCTCAACCTCTCAAAGGGGAGGAGCAGGGGTAACCCTTAGAGACCCCAACGGAATTGAGTTAGACTTTGCAATCAGGTTGAATTTCCAGGTCACCAAAAACGAGGTAGAATATGAAGCCCTTGTTCAAGAATTGAAAATTGCTTTTCAAAACGGAGCTTCCAGAATTACCGCCTATGTGGATTCACAATTAATTGCGAGCCAGATTGAAGGAACTTATGAGACTCGAGAAACCACCATGGTGCAGTATTTGAGCAAAGCCAAGGAAATTATTGGGAAGTTCAAGGAATTCCATCTACTCCAGGTCCCACGGGCAGAAAACGAGCGCGCTGACGCTCTGTCAAAATTTACCTCGGCATTGGAAGGTATCAGTGAGCGCTACGTTACGTTTCTTAGAACTGAAAAACCTCTGATAAAAGAGCAGGGAACCAAGAGAGTGGTAGCCATGATTGATCCGCACGAGTCGTGCTGGCTTGATGATATTATAAGATTTCTTAGAGATAGCGTTTGTCCCACTGACAAGGTGGAGGCCCGAAAAGTCAGAAACAAGGCCCCTCGATTTTCTTTAGACTCTAAAGGGAGATTATTCAAGAAGTCATTTCAAGGACCCCCGATGAGATGTCTAAGACCCTCGCAAGCTAAAGAAACGCTCGAGCTTATTCACAATGGAAGCTGTGGAAATCATTCAGGAGGGCGTATCCTCGCAAAAAAAGTTCAGAGGAGTGGGTTTTATTGGCCCACAGTTCTCCAAGATGCCATTGAGTTCTCCAGGAAATGCCCTAAGTGTCAATTTCACTCTAACCTCCCTCAACTGCCAGCCGCTCAGATGGTCCCTATAGATGTCTCATGGCCCTTTGACCAATGGGGGATCGACATTGTAGGTCCCTTACCCATTGCGTTCAGACAAAAGAAGTTTGTCATTTTAGCTGTCGATTATTTTACCAAATGGGCCGAGGCTGAAGCCGTAGCAAAGATTACTTTCAGGGTCGTGAGGGACATCATTTGGAAAAACATTATCTGCAGATATGGCATACCAAGGGCGCTCATTTCAGACAATGAGTCCCAGTTCATAGCAGCTGACACACGAGAATGGTGTTCAGAGTTGGGTATTGAGCAACGTTTTACTTCCGTAGGTCATCCCCAAGCTAATGGACAAGCAGAAGTCACCAACAGGGTCATTTTGCAGTATCTGAAAACCATGCTAGAAAGCAAAAATAGTGAATGGGTGGAGGAATTGCAAGGGGCACTATAAGCTTATCGTACTACTCCACGAGCGGCTACTGGCGAGACACCTTTCGCGTTCGTATATGGGTCAGAAGCAATGATACCTGCGGAGACTGCACAAGAATCCGCTCGGGTAGTATACTTTGAACATATAGCTAACGAGGAGAGTAGGGCACTGGAATTAGATCTAGTGGATGGAAAGAGGGATAAGGCATGGGCACTCATCCATCAATACAAACCCTCTGTCGCTTGACAGTATAACAAAAGGGTAAAGGAAAGAACTTTTCAGTTGGGGGACTTGGTCTTCAAGAAAGTGGAAGTCTCAAGGCATGTGGGCAAGCTAGATCGCAACTGGGAAGGTCCGTTCAAAGTTATACAAATACGGGTAAACAACACATACATGCTCGAATCACTGCAGAGCGAGCGTCTCCCACGCCCTTGGAACGCATGCAACCTCAGGCGGTTCTATGTTTGAGTTTATTTTGTAAAGCATGAAGCATATGTTATTTCTCAAGAAATTTATAATGAAAATTGCTCATCTCATTCATTTCATCTGAGTATGCAGGCTACTGAGAATTCTCTCTTGGGATCTTAAACCCAAGGAGCAAGAATTTCCTCATAATTTAGGAATCGGCATAACTCTACGAGCGTGCTTATCCAGCACCTCTAAGGATACGCCCAAAGTCCACCCCGTACGCACGAGCATCCTAGTAGGCCTAGGTAGCCTATACTATGGGCACCTAGCGCTCGAAAACAGGACTCGCTACGTAATTGTATTTTGCAAGAAACAAAGCAAAATTTTCACAAGTCTTGAACGAGGGCAGCCTCCCAGTAAGACCCTCGTGATTACTCAAGACTTAGTAAAATTTTCTAAGTTTTAAAGTAAAATTTTCACAAGTCTTGAACAAGGGCAGCATCCCAGCAAGACCCTCATAGTTACTCAAGACTTAGCTAAAACAGTGCATATTTTACCAAGCATGTTACCCAGAATCTTAGCATCATGAGATTTTGTTACAACAAGCGCAAGGTAAAAATCTCACAATTAAATAACACAAGGAAATAAAGGGAGACTCTATTAAGAAAGGAAAGATCTTCATTAATCAAAACTTTCTTAAAAAGCTACAAAACAAGGGCAAATGGGCCCATAACATTCTTACAAAAGTAAATACTGAGCGGAAATAAAGAGGAATTACAATATAAGCAAATGAAGGAAATCATCAAGCAGCAGGAGCAATGTCTTCGTCCAGAACCACTAAAACATTTTGAGCCACGGGACCATATACTGGGGCCGCTGGCTCTGACACTTGGGGGGCTTGTTCATCTTGGTTCTGGGCAGCTGGAGGAGGCGCAGGCTCGTTATTTCCCGGTGCTTGGGAGGTGATGGGAGCCGAATCCACCAAATAATATTCCTAAACTACCAAACACAATAAATTGTGTATAGTGGTAAAGGGTCGATCCCACAAAGATTGGATGGTTCTATTAATCTCCGATAGCCAAGTAAATGAAGCAACAAAAGTAAAAGGAGTGGAGGAGGGTTTAACTTAATTAACTAAAGTGCTGAAAATAAATAACAAGTTGAAAGTAAACACTAACTAAAGAACATAAACTTAAGAGGATTACAAAATAGAACTCTAGTCAAGTTATTCTTTCGATTCATATCTGTAATCTGATCATCGATGCACAAATAAGCTTAAAATTCATTGATAGACCGGCTATAACGTCAACAAGCTCTGACAACCTCGTCCTTTCTAACTTATTCGGTGATTAAGATAAGATCATTAACCAACTCCCTGACCACTAAACAACCTCATAGATACGATCTCAAGATTTAATTTAATGGCAGGCTTGAGCACGAAAAGGACACTATTATGCATGCACCCTATCATACGCAAGCAAACATGGAGGTAAGCCCCGATGATAGTTAACCCTTAACATACTTAAATTGACAATTACGGATCAATTTAGTTTATGCGGTTTGCAAGGTAAGTTTCAAGACAATAAATTGGCCAAATCAATCATCTATCAACATACCTATATCAATAAAATCAGATGCATACAACATACCAAGGATCGAAAGCATGGAAAGCAATTAGATCTCACAAATCATAGCATGAATCTTGGAAATAACTTAACTAGAACAAGATTACTAGCTGTTGTTCATATTACAGAATATATATGGCTAACAAACTGATATGGAACTGAATTTAAACCAACTAAGCTTGTCTATAAATCATAGATTAAAATACTTCATAAACTATGCATGAAATTCAACTAATAGAGGGAGGAAAGAGGAAATTCTTGCTCTGATCAAAACAGGGGATTTCGCCCTTGTTTCTGCTGAGTTCCAGCAGCTGCTGCTGTGTGCTTCCTTCTCCAAGCCCCCAAGGTTCAATAATCCTTCCTTTGCCTTGTAATGAAGCATATAAAGCACTCTCTTGCAAGTTGGGCACACAAACCAAGGCAAAAGTGCTTTTGCAACTCCCAAAATCGTCACCTTCAGTCTTGAGACGCACAAACCGAAATAAAGGAGCTGCAAGTAGCTGAAGTTGACAAAAAGTGAAAGTCAGCCGCAACATTTGACTTGGTGTCTACTACGTCATCCTTCGCTTAAGGGATGATCATAGCTTAAGGTCATGGCTCAGTTCATTTTCTGCACTTGGCGATTCTTTTAGTCCAGATTTGTATTGATGATCCATTTTAGCTCCAATAAACCTACAAAGCCATAATTAAGCTTAATTAAGCACATATCCAGTCAAATGTAGGGAGAAGATTAGGCAAAATAAAGCACTAATTACATACTAACAGGAGGTATTGGGCTCGTTAGCTTCATTAGCAGGAATAAGGGCATTTTCAGCGACAGGAACGGGAGCCCTAATGATGGGCGCTAAAGGCTCATTTGCAGGGAGGATTGTGGAGGAGATAGTGGCAACATCCATACCCTCATTTTGCTCTACTTGAGGGGCTTCCGTCGGAGGGTGAGCCGCCATGTATTCATCCTGAATGAGTGTGACCAAAAAGTTGTACTCCGGCTCGGAGATGTTTGACTTAGGGTTGTCGCGGTCTTCATCCTCCTCAACGCAGCGCTCATTGAACATGAGCTCCATATCCGGCATCCCACGAGCGGATGGGTCGTTAAGCCCTTGAAGATACCCTGCTCGATCGCCAAATTAAAGGCCTTTTGAGCCTCGTCAAGACAGTGCAAAGAGGCCGCAAAGTTAAACGCCTTGAAATGGCAAAACTTGATGAGCGCCTCTTTGATTGATTGCTTGATGCGGTGAGGAAGCTCATGGTATCCGCGTATTTTTTCTCCGCCTCAGTAGCCCTCGTCTTCCATTCGTTACGATCGGCCGTAAGCTTTTGATGGTTCTCATTAAGGTTATTGTATTGCGTATGCCAACTCCTACGAGCGGTCTCAGCGTTCGTGAAGTCCTCCTGTAGCTTCTTCATTTCTGGCTCCAGTTTCTTATGCTCTGTGTCAAGAGAAAGGAACTTGGCTTTCTCTACATCCAATTCTTCTTGGATTTGAGCAGGATCGTTCGAGCGCGTCATCTTCTTATAATTTTCTTTCCGGTCAGCTTAAACCGTGGCACGTATTTGGATGTTTTTCGCCCTCGGAAGCACTTGCTGCATGGACTCGAAAGGGCAGGAGTGTTAGTGAAAATTTTGGAAAAAGACATCTTCAAAAAATAAAAAAATTAATTAAATTAAAAAAAAAATTTACAAGGAGGAAGGAGGCTTACCGAAATTAGGGTGTGTACCATGTCGCTGGTCACCTTCTCCACGGTTTCGGAGTACAAGGCCTTATGATCCGCGGTGAATTGGAACCTCTTAAATAAGCCTTCGCTGATAGTTTACGCGACCGTTCCGTGCCTCAATAATACGGGGCCCCATCTGAAGAACCCTTACAGCTCCTATCCCCTCGACGGTCAAAATCCCACAGGTGTTCTTCATCTGAGGAAAAAGTATCCCCATCACCCTTGGGGCCCTCGGCAACCTGCTTGCCCTTACCGGTTATGGCAAAAGCATCGGGCATTCTTTTTCTTTTTCGGGAAGCTTTATCATTGCTCCCCCGAGCCTCTCTGATCACCACGCCTGTGGAGGGCCTTATTTGATTGGTGTTGCTGGGATTGGCCACCCTCGTGTCCGCCACAACCGGAGGCCGGGCCACTATCCTATTTTCTGTATTGGCCGCTTGATTATCACCGCGGCCTTAAGGTGTTTGAACGGAGCTTGAGCTAGCGCCTTGGTGGCCGCCACGACCATCACCCCGGCCCGCTCCTCGGCCTCGGGGGTTCTGCGGGTTTTCTTGGTGTTGTTGGCGTTGCTGGCGATTGCGTGCATTGACAAATTGGGTAGCGTTTCTAATCCCTCCTTCGGCCATTCTTATAATATATGCCCCTGCAAGGAAGGAACGAGGGTTAGAAACCCTTAGGCAAACTTCACCAAATACAAGTTATAAATACAAGTAAACAGTTAGTATCCCTATCTATAAGTTAGTGACCTAAAATCTAACCATCTCTCTCCAAATCCCGAGCGGGAGGGTTGCTGAGATAATGAGGATTATTGGAGAGCCCACAAAGGAACATAAGTTCATCATCATCTATCAACTCTTTGGCCTGAATCAACCGGCCCTCGTCCTTCAACGTTCCTGCCAAATCCTTAGCCCAATTATCAGGAAAAGTGGGGCCTAAGCGATTCTTCACAAGGGAGCCTTTCCCATACGAGATCCACTCTCGTGACACCCCAAAATCATCATCCGCTGGGGCTTTGACAAAGATAAACTTCTCCTTCCAATCTGGGCCGTAAGTGGAGGAAGGAGAGTTGATCAATTTTAGATGGGCCTTTGCTTGGACGTAGTAGAAGAAACCCGTTTCGGGGGACGAGCGTGGAGAGCTAACTACTTGGAGTAGGGCATTGAAATTTTTCATTAAGGGCTCGTATCCAGTACACTTCATGAGGATCACGAAGCAGGTTATAAGAGCGAGTCCGTTAGGCACGATCTGCGAGGGACACAGGTTCAAGTTATTCAAAATATTGGCCACTGGGACCGGGATAAGAAACCTCAATTCCCCAGAGCTGATTGCATCTTTGTAAATAGCCACTTCACCGGGGGGTGGACGGTTGGCACGCTCGTGATCAGTAGGGATCCGCCAGGAGAAGCGCTCGTCCCAATGTATTGGTGCCAGCATAGTCTTGATCTCCCCCAAAGTAATTGTGCTGGGAGTCTCATCACGGGTTCGCTCGGTTGCTTGCATGCCTGAGCCCTCACCCTCGTTTGACCCTTTGGTCTTCTTAGCTTTTCTGGTCCACTGGGACTTCTTCCTTTGCCCTTGGCATGGGCTCTTTCTGAGGGCCTCGTTTCTCCCTCGAATTCGGGGGCCGGGGCCGCGACGGCCACGATCACGGCATAGCGATGAGGATGGGTAGCACTCTCCATCAACGACAATACGCTCCCTTGCCTCTCCGCCTCAAGCACCAGGTTCATTTCATCGAAGAGGTGCTCCATACTATCTGGGTTTTTTTCATCCATGGTCATAACGGCCGCGTCCAACTCCTCGTCCCTAGGGGAACCCGGAGTAGATGAACTCTGGGTAGCCATCTCCTCAACCTCGCGGGTAAATTCTTCTACATGATCTCTGGCCATGGCTATTGTGGAATCTGGAAGGGATACGAGGATTTTGGAAACGAAGGATGTTCAGAGAAATTTGGGATTTCTAGAGGAGGTGGAGCTTGAGGAATTACTAAATCCTAATCTGATTCTAAGGTTAGCAAAGTTAGAAGATTTCACCGGAGGTTACCTTGAGTTTTCTGAAAAAACTTGGAAGAGAATTGCGAATGCTTGGAATTTGCTTTGCAAAGGGCTTTTCTGCAAAATATGCTTTGAAGATATGTTTGAGTAAAGGATGAAATGGATACAGAATCCCTTATTTATAGGAAGGGAAGTTGGTACGTTTCTGACAAGTAATTCGAAATTGCAATCATTTACCGCCTAGGAAACCGTTCACTTTATTGAACCGTCACGTACTTCCCAAGAATCACGCGCCCCACACACGTCAGCATTTAATGCATAGACGTTTCAAGCGGTCAGAAGAAAGGACGCATTTATGGCACAATCAGAAGGATGACTGCCCAACACGCCATGCCTTGTACAAGCGTAACGCTCGAAGGATTACATTGGTAGAATTCTACAGCCCTTATCACCAAGGGCTACAGAATTGGGGGGCAAAATGATAGGGTCAAAATACGCTCGTCCCACGTTTGGACACGTGGCAATTCGAGATAGTAACACATGTTCTCTTGTGATTAAGGCAGTTGTACACGAACGCCCAACCCCCCGAGCGCCAAGGTTCCTCAAGGGCACGCGCCATCTCTGTTACGCACACGCGGGGTCAACATTGTCGCTCTCTAATGAGCGCATTTCGCAAATACCCGGCTAAGCATCAATCTGGGAAGGAAACTCTCTTCGAGCGGTACTCTCCCTCAGGGAAATTTCCACTCCCCCTCATTGCATAAGCCTTGGCCTTCATCCCCTAGCGGATTCTCTGGCCTCCAAGGCCCTTGGTTGACACGAGCGTGCTCTTAAGCCCTCGTTACCAACCCCCCTAAAACGGCTCTCTGACACCCCGTACATGCCCGCGCACCTGCCACTGTCGCCAACACTAACTTCCACCGGCTTTTGCAGGAAGATTCCTCCTAGGTTTCTCTTGTAACCCCACGTGTTAGGGCAACATTTGGCCAGGACCACACGGTGCAAATGACCAAAGGGTCCCTGACCCTCAACTATAAATAAGTTAGTTCATCTCCTTCACTGTAAGCAATCTCCATTACTGCAACTTCACATTTCGCATATACTCTCTTTCGGATCATCATCTGACTTAAACATCGGAGAGCCAAACAAGGAATCACCCCTAGTTCCCCCAGCTTGGCCGTCTGACCTCTATTTCTTTGGTGTTTGTCCTAGCAGGTTGAACCTACCATCTTTTCCAGCGATCACCATTGGTCTCCCCACCTTTAAACAAATTCTAAAGTGATTGGACGTTGTACCCCATATTCAGACCCATCAATGTCTATTTTCAATATTATAACGAGGTATATTTTTTATTATCCACTCTAAAGATTCATTATACTTTTTTATTGTTTTAACATTGTTTTCCAATTGTAATAATGTATTTTTAACAACTACTCTGTATTTTATCAAATCTTTTTCTTTTGTTTTTAATTCCTTCATTATTTTTTCATTCATATATTTTTCAAATTCATTATTTATTTCTTTCGATTTTTCTATTTGTTCTTTTATTGCTTTTCTTACTAATCTAAGTTCTTGTCTATTAAGTCGTTTCTGATATTGGTCCATTTTTAACCTTCTATTTCTCTTTGATATATGTTCTTAACTAGTTTTTTGTTTATTTTTTTAACTTGTTTATATTGTTCTTTTGAAAATGTTTCTAATATATTTTCTTCATCAAGTATCTTAAAAAAAAATTTCATAAAATTAAAATTTGGAATTCTTGCTATTATAGAACTTAGTCTTAATCCTAGTCTTTTTATATCCGCTTTTATTTTTCTGGAATTCATTCTATTTTTATGAATCTGATGATTCTTCTTGTTCATAAACTTGTTCTATAACAATTATCACCTTATTTATAAAATTTAATTTTCTATTAGTCTTTCTAAGATACACCTAATAAACATTTTAGACAAATGATAAAACAAATATTGAATTCTAAAATGAGATCTTTAGTACAAGAACATGCAGATAAACATAAATCTAAAGAAGAAGATTGTAATATAAACAACACAAAATAGTAACGTCCATGTAATTCGTGAATAAATACAAGTAATTAATATTTTTTTATGAGAGGTGGAAGAATAACTAATTATTTCTATAAATTATTCAAATATAATACTAAATATATTAAATTAATAAATATTTAATTATATTTTTTTATGAAATTTATTTAGGTACTTTTGAACCGAATATGTCTGTAGTTTTATCTTTATTACTGCATATTAGAGATATGATAAGAATAAATCAAGACATTCTAATTCATTCCTTTCCATATATCCTGTGTAGATCATAGGCATGCCACAATTTTTCATGTTGATTTCATTTCTAAATAGATTTCATTACTTCCTAATTTCGTTCCCACGCACCAATCATGTCATTATGGTAATGCTCCTATATATTTAACTTGAATATTTTAATCTCTAACGATTAATTGTGTGAATAATTACATTCATCGATGTTTCTAATAGGTCTGCCCATGCATTCCATATTCATCATCGTGCTTAAGTTTTAAGAAAATAACCACTCGTCGCGACATTGCCCTCAAAATAAAACACGTGAAAGCACGACTTGATATGATTCTGAAGGAGAGAATTAGATATGAATTTCTTGAGAATCACGAAAGGATTCATTCTTCAGAACGGGTTACTACTTCATTTGTTGAAATAGATGACATTAAGGGAAGAGAAATTGATAGGGATAATCTTGTGGGCAAGATCATATCACATAATACTAGCCCTAGTCAAGGAGGCCAATCAGGCCCAATCCGTATTAGCTCTATAGTGGGGCCAGGGGGAATTGGGAAAACAACTCTAGCTCAATTAGTCTATAATGATGGTCGAGTGAAAGATTGGTTTCCATTAAGAATTTGGGTTTGGGTTTCTGATCCCATTGATGAGGCTAGTATAGCCAGAGAGATTATTGGGAAGGCAGAAAGAAGTGCCCCGAGTACTGGTTCATTGGATAGGCTTCTAGAACTTGTACATGAGTCTATTTCAGGAAAGAAGTTTCTTCTTGTCTTAGATGACGTTTGGGATGGCGATGATGCCAAGTGGGGGCCTTTGAAAAGCTCTCTTAAATCTAGTTATGTGGCGGAAAGTAGAATTTTGGTGACTACGAGAAATGTGATGGTAGCGAGAAGCATAGACACCAAAGAGCATGAGATTCACCACGTAGAAAAACTCTCTGATGACAAATGTTGGTCATTATTAAGTCATATAGCATTTTCCGAAAAAAGTGAAATGATGAAAAAAGGATTATTAGATATTGGTTGGGAGATAGCTAAAAGATGTAGGGGTTTGCCCCTCGCAGCGAAGACTTTGGGAAGTCTTCTCCGCTTTAAGAATACTGTGGAGGAGTGGGACGATGTATTGAATAGTGAAATGTGGCAACTGGAAAACAAGACAGTAGAGCTTTTCCCTTATTTGATTTTGAGTTACAATGATTTGTCGCCAGTACAAAAGCGTTATTTCTCGTATTGTGCCGTATTTCCAAACGATCATGACATTTATGCGGATGATCTAATAAGAAAGTGGATGGCACTTGGTTATCTAAGCCCTGGAGGGGGTAATGCAAGTGAGTTGGAACTTAGAGGGCGAGAGTATTTTGATAGTTTAGCGAACCGTTGCCTATTTCATAACTTTGAAAAAGATCCTTCTAGTGAAAATGTCATATTCATGTGCAAAATGCATGACATAGTTCATGATTTTGCCATATTTCTTCGGGAGGAGGATGACTTGAAACACAGCAAGGAGTCAAGCAGTTGCAAAATATGTAGCCATTTAGTTTCCAGTGTCGAAGAATACCGAAGTCTACATTTAGACGGGGATGAAGAACAATGTGATCAACATGTTTGTGATTTCCTAATTGTGAGGGTGTTAGATTGTCGGAGATTTGAAAATATATCTATAGAAATAGAGAAATTTTTTCACTTGAGAAATTTAAATTTTTATAAAGTAAATATCAATGAAAACGACATTAGGGTCATTTGTATGCTTTATAACTTACAAAGTTAGGTGTTAAGTGATTGTGGGTTAAGAGAGATTCCAAGCGAAATTGGGACTTTGAATCAATTGAGACACCTGGATCTGAGTTCTAATAGAGAGTTAAAGGTGTTGTCGGAGAGTATAAGTGATTTGCATGAATTGAGAACCTTGGATGTTAATCATTGCCACAGTCTTTCTGAAGTTCCTCAAGGGTTTGATGGGCTCATAACCCTCAAACATCTCCAGGTAAGCTATTTTCAGTATCTCAAGTATCCTCAAGGACTAGCCAAGTTAACTAGTCTGCAAACACTGGACCAATTCAATGGAGGAGGTTATTGGAACAAGTTGGGATTGTTGAACAAGTTGAACCAACTAAGTGGAAATCTGAGATTGAGTATTAAATTAGTCGATGATGATGATGATATTGTTGAGCAGGCCCGAGAAGCGGAATTGAGAAAGAAGATGCGTCTCCAAGTACTAGAAATAGGGTTTGAGGATAGAATGGATAAAGAGAATAAGGAAGAAGAGGTGAGCATTGTTATGAAAGGAATGAAGGCTCAGGAAGACAGAGAACTGATCACAAGCATGCAAGATGAAGGCACTTTATTCCAGAGCTGGAGAACACGTTTTGTGAAGACCATGTCACGTTTCTTTTAAATTCAGCATTAAGTTTTGTCCGAAACGGTGTCGTTTTAATTAACTAAGTTGCTAGATGATTATGATAAATTGCTAGCACGTTTTTAGGTTGTTATTTCGTTCTTGTTGCTTAGGCATGTCACATGCTGATTGGCTGTGGGTAAGTGGGACGTTGGAGCTACACAGGACCACCTATTTGTAGTTGTGCCGTGGGATTTTGTCAGCAAATTGGAATGAATTGATTCTCTCTAATTCCTTCTTTCTCTCTCTAATCCCTACTCTTACTCTCTCTCTTTGGTAACTTTCTTCCCAAGTTGCTGTGTTTGCCGTCTTTTCTGGGTTTGCACTCTGTTTCCTTAAGTTTTACAGGTTCTCAGTTTAACAGTGGACTCAGAGCCAGTTGTGTGGCGGGTATCTTGGGCTCAGATGGCCAAAAATAACACCGCCCGTATTGATGAGCTAGAAGCTGCAGTGAAGGACCTGAAAGATGGTCAGCAAGTCACTAACTCGCGGCTGGACGAGATCACAGCCTTGCTGCAGACATTGTGCAAGGACAAGGAGGCTAACAGTGCGCAGGATCCAGCGGTTTCAGGCACAAGGAATTATGGTGATGCTGGAATCCTTCCTACACCTGCTATGAAAATGAATGAGGTACATCCTGCTACGAATCTGAAGAACAAATTAGATTTTCCCCGTTTTAATGGAGATGAACCCAGACTGTGGCTAAGGAAGTGCAGTAAGTATTTCACCTTTAACCCCACGAGTGATTATGAAAAGATTGTGTTAGCAGCTATGAACATGGAAGGAAATGTTGATAACTGGTTTATCGATTATGTTGATGGGAAAGAGAACATGGGTTGGGAAATGTTTGCTGCTAAAATTCTGGAGAAATTCTCTAACCAGAAGGAAAAGAATTTGGTGGGTCAGTTTAATAAGTTGAAACAGGACAAGTCTGTAGAGGAGTACAATCAGAAGTTTGAGGAATTAAAGGCTTTCATGGTTGTTCATAACAGATCTCTAACTGAGGAATATTTTATCAAGAGCTATATCAGTGGTCTTAAGGAAGAAATAGCTCATATGTTAGATATGCTGAATCCACGGGATCTAGCTCATGCTATGAGCTTAGCCCTTAAACAACAGGGATATGTGGAGACCATGAACAAAACTCCTAAACCAGCTCCAAAAAGTTGGACCACTAAAACAGGAATTGGAGAGAGTCTAGGGAAGAAACCAGGGGGTACTGCTTCAGATAAATATCCCATCAAGAGATTGACATCCGAGGAGATGGATGCTAGGAGGAAGAGGGGATTATGTTTCAACTGTGATGAGCCTTTCCGTATTGGCCACAGATGTAAAAATCTCTTTGTTATCATCTGTCAAGAACTTGAACAAGAGGAAAGTGACCAAGCAGAGGAGGTGATTATCTTGGAAGATCCTACTGACACTGATCTACACATATCAGTGAATGCTGCTACTGGACAAAAGGCTCCTGACACTATAAAGATTCAGGGAAGAGTGAAGAATAATACCATGACAGTGTTGATTGACTCTGGAAGCACACATACCTTCCTTGACCCTGAGATTGCAAAAAAGGCAGGTTATGAAATTGAATACACCAACTCCTTACTAGTAACTGTTGCTAATGGAGCTAAGTTGTATTGTGAATCTAAGTGTAGTAACTTCAAATGGGAGATGTGTGGACATCAGTTTCAAGCTAGTGTGAGGCTCTTGAGAATGGGGGGATGTGATATGGTGGTAGGAGTGGATTCACTAAGGAAGCTAGGGGATATCACTCTGAACTTTGACAAACAAACTCTCAAGTTTGTCAGGGGTGATAAACTGATTACCTTGCAAGGGGGACAACAGACAGCTTCATTGAGGACCATTTCTGGGAGAAGATTGCAAAGGTTGTTTAAAAGGGGTGGAGCATAAACCTTGAACTGCTTGTGTATGATCTCAGCTGTAGAGGGGAAGGAAGAAATGGAATGCTCTGAGGAGATACAACCTTTAGTGAAAGAATACAAATCACTCTTCAAAGAGCCTGATCAGTTACCACCTTGGAGAGGCCAGGAGCATCAAATACCATTAAAGCCAGGTCATGAGAGTATTAAACAACCCCCATACAGATACTCTCACTTGCAGAGGTGTGAGATTGAAAAACTAGTGCAAGAGATGCTGAGAAATGGGATTATACAACCCAGTACTAGCCCTTTTTCATCTCCAGTACTTTTAGTAAGAAAGAAAGATGGAGGGTGGAGATTTTGTGTGGACTACATGAAACTAAATGCCATCACTATCAAAGACAGCTATCCCATTCCTCTAGTGGATGAGTTGTTAGATGAGCTTGGGTCTGCTGTAATTTTTTTTTAAAATCGACCTGAGATCTGGATACCATCAGATAAGGGTTCACCAGAGAGACATCCATAAGACTGCTTTTGTAACTTCTAGTGGATTATATGAATTTAAAGTCATGCCATTTGGGCTGACTAATGCCCCAGCCACTTTTCAATCCATGATGAACAACATCTTCAAAGAATATTTGAGGAAATTTGTGCTTGTATTTTTTGATGACATTCTGGTTTACAGTGAATCTCTACAGGACCATATTCAACACTTGGAAATAGTATTCAGGGTTCTTCTGGAGCAGCAACTATATGCTAAGGCATCTAAGTGTTCTTTTGGGATGGAAGAGGTGGAATATCTGGGTCACATCATAAAGAGAGGAGGAGTATCAGCTGATTCCAAAAAGATACAAGCCATGAAAGAGTGGCCTCAACCAAAAACAGTAAAGGAATTGAGGGGATTCCTTGGATTAACAGGCTACTATAGGAAGTTTGTCAGGCACTATGGGGTAATTGCTAAACCACTGACCAATCTAACAAGGAAGGGCCAGTTTGAGTGGGATCAGAATGCTGATAAAGCCTTTACTGAGTTGAAAGAAGCTATGATCTCATCCCCTGTACTAGCACTTCCAGATTTCTCCAAACCATTTGTGATAGAAACAGATGCTTGTTATTATGGGCTTGGTGCTGTATTGACACAAGATAGACATCCTTTGGCTTATATGAGTAAAGCATTGGGGCCAAGATCTTTGGGTTTGTCAGTTTATGAAAAAGAATTGATGGCAATCATACAAGCAGTAGATAAATGGAGAAGCTATCTACTTCACAGTACCTTCATCATAAGGACAGATCAGTGCAGCATTAAATACCTCATTGATCAGAAAATCTCAACTCCTTTACAACACAAATACTTAACCAAGCTGTTGGGATTCAGTTACACCATTGAGTATAAAAGTGGGCAAGAGAACAGAGTTGCTGATGCATTATCCAGAAGGGGAGAGATTGAAGGAGCCAGTTGCAGTGCACTAACCATCATTCAACCCTTATGGTTAGAGGAGCTGGGCTTAAGCTATGAGGGAGATAATCAAGCTCAGAAGGCCATCACAGAATCACTGATGTATCCTTATAATTTGTCATTTTTCGATTATAAAAAGGGAATTCTGAGATACAAGGGGAAGATTTTTGTGGGAATGGGGTCTAAATTGAGAGAGCAAATCATCACAGCTATGCATTCTTCAAGTGTGGGTGGCCATTCTGGTATACAGGGGACTTATCAAAGGATTAAGAGCATTTTCTTGTGGCCTGGGATCGCTAAAGATATTGAACTGTTGGTGAAGGAGTGTGAAATCTGTCAACAAAGCAAGCATTCCACTGAAAAGTTAGCTAGTTTATTACAGCCTCTACCCATCCCAGAGCAAGCTTGGCAACATATTTCCATGGATTTTATAGAGCAGCTACCAAAGTCTGGAGGTAAGGAGGTAATCTGGGTCATAGTGGACCGCTTCACTAAGTATGCCCACTTCATTGCTCTTCACCACCCTTTTACAGCCTCTCAACTAGCTGGGGTCTTTCTGAATGGGATATATAAGCTACATGGCCTTCCTTGCAGTATTGTTTCAGATAGGGATAAAATATTCACAAGCCAGTTGTGGAAAGAAATGTTGGCAGTTGTGGGAATCAACCAATGTCTAAGTACAGCTTATCACCCTCAAACGGACGGCCAAACAGAGAGAGTGAATCAGTGTCTTGAGAACTATCTACGTTGTATGTGTGGATTACAGCCTAACAAATGGGTAAAATGGTTATCTTTAGCAGAGTTGTGGTATAACACTAACTACCACAGTGCTATCAAAATGACTCCATTTGAAGCACTTTATGGTTATAAGCCTAGTTTCTTCAACTTGCAAGGCACCCCACAATTCATTTCAGTTGGGATGGAAGAGCTAATGGCTGATAGAGATGCAATGCAACAGTACTTGAAACATCAGTTGCAATTGGCACAGGAAAGGATGAAGAGTATGGCAGATAAGAATAGGAAAGAAAAGGAATTTCAGATTGGGGAAAGAGTCTACTTGAAACTTAAGCCATACAGGCAATTATCCATAAGAAATAGCAAACTATGGAAACTCAGTCCTAAGTTTGCTGGGCCTTTTACCATTGTGGAGAGAGTTGGCTCTGTTGCCTATAAGCTGGATCTGCCACAAGGGTCTAAAATACACCCCGTTTTCCACATATCTGTGCTCAAACTACATGTGGGGAGATCTGACAAAGTAACCAGCACTCTGCCAGAGTTTGATGAAGGCATTCAGGTGATGATCAGGCCAATAGCAGTTCTTGACAGAAGAATGGTCAAAAGAAATAATGCTGCTGTTGTTCAGCTTCTGATTCAGTGGGCTCATCTACCGGTCACAGAGGCTACCTGGGAGGATTTCTATACTATTGTACAGCAGTTTCCAGAGGTTGAAGCTTGGGGACAAGCTTTGCATTCAGGGGGGAGTAATGTTATGAAAGGAATGAAGGATCAGGAAGACAGAGAACTGATCACAAGCATGCAAGATGAAGGCACTTTATTCCAGAGCTGGGGAACACGTTTTGTGAAGACCATGTCACGTTTCTTTTAAATTCAGCATTAAGTTTTGTCCGAAACGGTGTCGTTTTAATTAACTAAGTTGCTAGATGATTATGATAAATTGCTAGCACGTTTTTAGGTTGTTATTTCGTTCTTGTTGCTTAGGCATGTCACATGCTGATTGGCTGTGGGTAAGTGGGACGTTGGAGCTACACAGGACCACCTATTTGTAGTTGTGCCGTGGGATTTTGTCAGCAGATTGGAATGAATTGATTCTCTCTAATTCCTTCTTTCTCTCTCTAATCCCTACTCTTACTCTCTCTCTCTTTGGTAACTTTCTTCCCAAGTTGCTGTGTTTGCCGTCTTTTCTGGGTTTGCACACTGTTTCCTTAAGTTTTACAGGTTCTCAGTTTAACAAGCATGAGGAGAAGGTTTGATGTAATGGATGCTCTCCAGCCACCCCCAAATCTCCAATCTCTGAGAATTGAATACTATAAGGGCTCCAGATCCCCAGAATGGGTTGCTTCACCTTCCTTCCACCAACTGAGAGAAATTAACCTATATGATTGTGATAGGTGTTTGTCTTTGCCGCATCTAGGAAAACTGTCGTGCCTCAAAGAGCTTGGGATACGTGGCTCTGAGAAAGTTGAATTGGTGGGACGGGAATTCTTGGGAATAACATCATCATCATCTTCTTCGATTGGATTTCCCAATTTGAAGAAACTGATATTCGGTAGTTGTGGCATTTGGAAGGAGTGGGAGGACATAACGAAAGAAGAAGAAGAGTCCACCGCCGTGTCTGTGATGCCTTGTTTGATTGAATTGGGGATCTACTATTGCGGCGAATTGAGGGAGCCACCACATCGCCTGCTTCGTAAGGCATCGTCGCTGCAGAGATTGAGAATTGCAGATGGCTGCAAATTGCTGCACGAAGCATACAAGGCGGAGGGTGGTCTGTTAAACAAATTCGTTTCCCACATTCCAATTGTTCAACTCAGTTAGTGATGGTTCCCACCGCCATCCACCTCAGCCGCACAGATGACTCAAATGTTGTATTGTACCGCAATAAAGAAGATTTGTATTGGTTCTTGTCATTTAAGAAAGAGAGACTCTTTTATTTTGGTTAATTACTTTTTTTAAATTAATTTTTTCGTCTCCCATTAATCATTTTCTTATGTAGTTTTTTATTTTATTTTTTCAATTGAGTATGAGGTGTTTATTATTCTCAAATTAATGGAAATGAAAATCCACTGATATTTATTACACTTTTTCGGAAATACGAGCCTAATTAGTCTTACACGAAAATTGAAATTATAAGACATGGAGATCAGATACCACCAAATTTCACACATTTTTACAAATGATTTTTTATATCTACATTAATTATAATTCATAACCGTCTTCGTGAAAATATTACATCACTAAGTTGGTCAAATAAAATGAAACTCAATTTATATTACTCTCAAATCAAATTAAATAGACTACTCACCGTGCCGTGGCCAGGAAAAGGCTGAAAAGAGTACAAATAACAATAAACAAGAAAATCAAAATTGTCACCAAGAGAGAGAAATAAATAAACAAGAATCAAACTGTCATTATTCTATAAGTCGGAGGACTCGTTTGCAATTATTTCTATTTTTCTTGTGTATATGTGTGTGTGTGTGTATATATTCTTATGGTAAATCTTTCTAGCTTATACCCTCTGCTGTTTTCACTTGCTAAGCTTCCGAAGCTTAAACCCTTCCACTGACGGATTGCCTCAAACTCTCAATTTCCCGCCGGTAAAAAGAAAATTCCCGACCGATCGACGCCTCTGCGCCGCCGCATGGACTCCTTCATCCGCTCGCCGCTGGAAGAAATAAGCTGTGAAACGGTTGATGGACTTCATCCGTCTGTTTCTAGGTGAGCTTAAAATTTTAGCTTTTGGAAGCAACAGTTGCTGTGATTTGTATGGTCTGTTTTGATTTTGTTGTTTATCGGATATTGTGCATGTTTAATGGGGTAATTGAATGTTGATTGTTGTGGAATGATGATGATTAAGTTTTCATGTTGAGCTGATTGGTCTTTTAGAAGAGAGAATCAACGCGTTTGATTTGAATTTCTTCTTTATGCAAGTTTTTTGATTTTCCTTGGTGTTCTTTATGCAAGTTGTTCGATTTTCGCATTTCAATTTTGAATGTATGGTTAGAAGTGTGTAGTGACTGTTCTCTTTTTCTGTCTTCAGGACAAATGGAAGTGCATCTAAAACCCTGTGCAGTATTGTTGAAGCTCCCTCCAATGGGAGAATACAATCCTCAAATGGCTCGGGCAGATGTGATCTAGTAGACACAGCAGATGCTTATGATAATTCTGAGAACAATGGCAAGCACAATATCTGTGTTCCTAGAGTTGAAGATACTAGTTACAGCACTTTGCAGGAGTCACATACGTATGATGCTGTCATTAGCAACACTGTGAAGATGGGTTTCCGAGAAATTGAAGAGCAAAGTACTCTCAAGAAACAAGAAGAGGAGCAGCTTCAGTGTATGGATGAAAGTCTGCTAAAGATTCAAGTGATTGATCACATTACCGACATCGAGCCTTCCCTCGATGACAATGGGAAGTTTAACAATGACATTACCCATATCGAGCCTTCCCTTGATGACAATGGGAAGTTTAACAATGACATTACCATTAGGAAGAGTAACCGGGAGAAACTGAAGGAAAAAAGGAGAAAAAGTCTAGAAGAAGAGGGGGAAAGGTTAGGAAAAATAAGGACATTCTGAACTGTTACTCCAGTGAAAAGATAGAGAAGAAGGGACTGCAGTACTCAAGAGAGGAGATGGAGGCTCTGAGGTTTGAGGAATTGGAAGAACAAAAGCAGCAGTGGATCGAGGTGTACTGTGGGCTTGGGCAATTGGTGGCAGAGGAATATGATGGACTGGTTCAAATCCAGTTAGATAAAACTCATCAGAAACTTAGTGGCATTAGCATCGACTTTGATCCTCGAGCCCAGTTCCAGAAAACTGCTAACTTAGGTATATCTTTCTTTTTTTTTTTTTTTTTTGGTCTTATTATTATCTGGTTATTTCATTTGGATTTTGTGCCTTAGATGATAACTTTGCTTCTTTGTTTGTCGAAGAGATAATTTTTGTCTTTGGAGCATATTCTTGGTATCACCAATGCTTGTAATTTGATATTCTTGATCTATACAAAGTGTGGCAAACTTGTGATTTCATTTTGCTCAATCATCTGTGTGAGTCTTCTTTTTTATATGTAAGTATTTGATAGAATTGCTCTAACTTTGGTCATAACAGTTGAAAACTCCCAGCAGCCTGCTGATGATCACTTTGAAAAATTGAGTACCACAGATCCTGACTATGTTCATCCTAGTAGTGATGAAATAGGATGTTCAGTTGTAGAAGGAGAGTGCAGCGAAGATGATGAGAGTGATGAAGATTATAGTAGCATTCAGAGGCCTGCCTTTATAGTTTCAGGAGAACCTGATTTTGAGTCTGGGCCTCCACAAGACGGACTTGAATATCTTAGGCGTGTAAGGTACGCATTAATTTTCATGTCTCATATGGACCATCATGAGATCACATTGAATAATTGCTGCAAAATTGATGTCTCAAATTTCTAGCATTGTCGAATGTTGTTCTTGGCAGCCTTTTCTCTGTGCAACTATCACATATCTCACATATTTACTTCCAGAAAGATCAAATGAAGCTCTACCACGTGCGTTATAAACTAATGAAATTGGATCATTCTTTCTGCTTGATATAATGTGTATGTTGCATGGAAAGTGAGTTTTGACTTGTAGTTACTTGAAATTTATTTTGCTTGTTTGGAAGCAAGCGAAGAGATTGAGAACCTTAGATGGTCCAACCTTGACATTTTATACTATGAAAGAATTACGTTAAATTGGTCTCTAAATTTGGTGGATTTATAAAGATATGGTTAGTTTATCATAGTTTGTTTGGAGCTTCATCATAAAAGGTTCGAGAAGGTATGATGAGGCTTCTTACAACATGTCTTTCTTCTGAAAAACTTCGTGGTGATAAATTTTCATGACCAATATTTTCACTTTGAAATCTATGGGATATAATTCAGACAGTGCCTGTTTTGTAGATGGGAGGCTGCTAGAATTCCCAAAGTAGCTGTCGCCAAGGTTAATAATAAAATCAAAGAACAGACAGTCTATATGCCTCAAATTCCTGATATTGTGAAGTGCCCAGAGAACTTATTGCCACTCAAACAATGGGAGGATAGCTTTCTTGCTGATTTTGCTGAGCTGAGACGGGTAAGATTTATTGGTTCTGCCCTTTCTTTTCGTATGCATGACTTATCAGTTCGTACAAATATGCATTTCCTCAGAATGATGCCTTTACATGCATGTTTTAGTCTCTCAAGCCATACCAAAAGTGGTGTAACAATTCGAACAAAAGTTGGTGAAACATGTGAAGAGTTCAAAACTGTCGTGAACATCTTTTTAGAAAATGGAATAAAACTACCATATATGAACACCAGAGTATATGCTCTCTTAAAGCTTTTCAATTAGAATGACGATTTCTTTACATTTTTTTGCCTAAAACATACCCAAAAATTAGAACTGAGAAAAGTATTACTAAAGTTGCATATAAAATTAGTATTCAGAGGAACTACTAAAGATAAAGACATAAGAAGTTTGCTCATTTGATGATATATTTTCTTTCAGGCTTTTATGCTGCTGGATCTCGAGGGGTCCAGTCAACAAGTTCAATCAAATTGCATGAAAAAGATATTTTGTCTACGATGCTTGAAGGTAACAACTCCGAGACAATCTCCAGCTCAACACCTCCAGATGATTCGTGCCCCTCAGAAGCTTCCTGCAAAAGTTCTAATTTCACAATTGACACTCCCACCCTTTCGACAATATTGAAATTGGACTCTGCTGCTCGAACTTCAATTCTGAAAAAACGTATAAGCTCCATAGAGAATATGAGCGAATTGAGACGCAATGATGTTTTATGGTTGTTTGCTCTTTGTGTGGCGGTATATTGTCCTCTTCATGCCGAAACTAGTGCAGCTCTTCGGTCTTTATTGAGGAAATGCGCAAGCTTGCGAGCTATGAAGACAGAAGTGGATGATGAAGTTATTATTTTGAATATCCTTGCAACAATTACGGGCAAATACTTTGGGCAGCTAGAGAAGTAATAGTAGCATTGTTTTTTGAGAGACTCAAGCAAATAGTTGGTGGTAAGTTGGTCTATGTGAACAAATCAGTCACATGCTCAAGTCTTATAGAGTAACTTAGAACCAGCGAAATCCTCTTTGAAGAGAAGAGGGAAAACGAACCCATTGTATAGTTCTTTCTTCTTCTTCTTCTTCTTCTTTTTTGGACAAGTGGATGAAGAGTACACGGCTCCTGAGCTGCCAAATGATGATGTGATTATTTATCTCAGCAGTATTGCTGAAAGGATGAATTACAGTGGGAAAATTAGATATTGGGTTGCAGCTTACAAGAGTTTTGGAAGTCGTTTATTCAGGCTCTGCTTAAACTGCTGCAATTTGAGGAGCTAAGCATTGGTTTATGAACTGAGAAGACAAATTGGATGAGCTGAAATGAAAATTGAGGTTTGAGTTCAACTTTCTAGGATTTGCGTTAAAATCTTGTTCTTGAGGGAGAAACAATTGTGTCATAGAATTTTCGAGGGTATTGAACTATGGATGATAATTCTGTTTCTGCTAGGGATGAATGTTTCTGTAACCAGCTATTATCCAATCTAAGGATTAATGAAAACAACATTTGTATCGTTCCCCAATTGAGCGTAAATTAATGGGTCAAAAGATCAAGAAATTAACAGAAATATATAATTAAGGTGGATTAAAGAATTCGATAGCAATTCATGTGTTAAAATGTGATTTCTGGGCATTACAAGATGCAATGGTTATTAACAGCTGAAAATTTCAGTATCTCCTCAAATTAACGGTATTATGAAGTGCAAGTTTCCCTGTTTCTAACAATCTGAAGGGTCAAAGAGATCATAGCCATTAGCCTATTAGCATTAAAATTCTGCAAATTAACCGTATTAATGAAGTGCGAGTTCCACATTCAGCAAACAGATCAAAATAACAAAGATCAAATCTTTTTACCAAGAATCTTTATGTGCGAATGGCTTGATGATAAATTGCAGATTGGTATGACCTAGACTCCATCCTGAAGTTCCCATATCCGGAAAACACCCAATCCGCGAAAACGTAAACCACCGCCGTATCAGATGCCGCATTTGAGCTCTGCAATTTCGCTTTGAACTCCAATTGATTTCCTGCACTTTCCACATCTTCAGTGACTAATGTCTATTTTACATTGACCACTTCAAAAGTGATAAATTGGACTTTAATTGCCCCATTTCAACTACTATTAACGGGTCTGATTTGAACCAGATCATAAATTTTTGAATTCGGGTTCGTTAAAGAAATCGGTGACAATATATATCTGAATTCGGATCCTATAAAAAGCTGATTTTGTTAGTATGAGATTCATATGAATTTTTAACGGAATGAATTCGATAAAAAATTTGGCCCAATTATTAATTAATTATAAGTTTTTAAAATTTAATAAATATAAAAATTAGACATAAATTTATGAATGGATAATGAGTGTTAAATACCTAATAGTGGGAGAAATTTTAGTTTACTCCCCAATACTAAAAATTTTAATATTAACTCCCCATTTTTAAATTTTAAATTTTGTTTGCACCCCATTTATGTAGCAATACTCAATTACCAACCACATAAAAAAAAAAAAAATGACACACAAACCATTTGTTAACGTAATACCTCATAGACACAACTTCATACATTTATTTTATATGTTAATATTTCAAAATATAGTTTCATACTTCATATGTAAAGATTAATTTTTATTATTATATTTTTTCTGTGTAGGTGGATTTGGAGGTAAAAATTAATTGTTGATGTATATTTTTGAAGTATTATTGAGAAACAATAAAGTATCCAGATTTAGAATTAGAGTATTATTTGTAACAGTTAAAATTCTTACGTTTCAAATTAGAGTATTATTCATAGAAATTAAAATACCTATATTAATAATTGGATTATTATTCAAAAAGTTAAAGTATCCAAATTTAAAGTTAGGGTATTATTCGGAAAAGTTAAAGTACTCAAATTTAAAATTGACATATGAGAAGGAAAAATAAAGAAAAAGAGTATTGTTTGTAAAAATTAAAGTATCTAGGTTTGTAATTGGAGTATTATTCAGAAAGGTTACAGTATTCAAATTTAAAATTAGAGTATTATTCAAAAAAATTAAAGTACTCAGATTTTTAAAATTGAAATATAAAAACGAAAAATAAAGAATAAGAAAAGAAAAAAAGAAATAATTAAGGGTACTACAGTTAATTTAAGTTTTTAAGGAGTGAATAAAAATTAAAGTATGAAAATGGGGAGTTAGTACTAAAAATTTTAGCATTGAAGAGTAAATTAAAATTTCTTCCACTACTAAATACTAAAATATATATGATTAAATGCGATGTAAAATCTTTATTTTATTTTATTTCAATATTTAAATTTCTTATTTTATTTCAATATTTAAATTTTAATAAATGCGATATTCATTGTTTTTTACTACTTTTTTTTTTTTGTTATACATCTCATTTAATTAGATACGAGACGATCGACAAGTAAAATTTCCCCCACAAATATTTTTTTAACAAGTAGGTTTCAAACTCCCGACCTCTTAGAGTGAGTTATCATCATGAAGAAGGTGCCGAATTTATTTGTTTTTCACTTTTTCATTTCATTAAAATTTTTCTATCTACATGTGTTACCGTGACCTTTATAAGCATATACGAGTACAATAATGTTAATTTTTTAAAATACAATTTATCGTGTAATAAGCATCTGACAAGAGATAGCGCTATGGGGGTGTCAGTTTTATAATCTTTAAGAGTGTTTATCTCATGGTTATAGTAGTTTGATTGTGAGTAGTTTAGTTAAACTCTTCGAATGAATTTTGTGAAGGTTTATCTTAATTAGCAAAATAAGTTGGTTGGTTTAAAAGCTCGTACATATTTACAAGTTTGGAATTCAAAAGAAAAAAAAAGAAAAAAAAAGAAAATCATTCTAAACATTGGTAATAGCTAATAATTTATACCACGAGGAAGGAGAGGATTGATTTATAGTTAACACCATATAAATGGGATTTCATTCCCATGATCCCATCTCATTAGGATTTTTGTTTCAAATTCAGCTCAAAATAGACTCCGCTTCCGTTTACATCCTAATCAGAAATTTCGATCCCCAAAACCAAATTTGGATCTGGTCATGTTCCATCTTATGTTTCACTTACTTACACATATCATGTGTATTGCTAGACGGTTGAGATCAGGAGAAGAAAATAATCACGATACCACAAAAAAATTCAGCAAATCTCAGACCTAATATCATTTCTATCTACCAATACAAGAGTTTAGCAAGCTAGCATATATTCAAAGTGTAAACGAAACCCAAGCCACAAGGAATAAAACAATCAGCAAGTAAGGTATAGCTTAAATTTGTAAAGTTGTGTCAAGAAACGAACAAATCCAATCCTTTTAAACCAAGTAAAGTAGCAATATACTTAGCCCTGTTTGTTCGCCTATTTATATCTCTGAGTTGATATTGATGAATACCAGCAGAAAGAAGCCCTAAGCATACACACACACACATAATACAAAAAACACAAACAGCTATTTATCATGGCAGATGCAATTGTTTCAGCTGTCGCACAGCGCCTTACAGACATGGTGGCAGAGCAGATCCGCGAGGAGGTAAGCTTGGTGAGAGGTGTGAAGAAGGAGGTTCGAAATCTTTCCAAAGATCTGAAAAATGTCCGGAAGCTGTTGGACGATGCAGAAAGGAAAGGATGTAAGAGCGAAAGCGTCAGATGTTGGTTGAGAAGGCTCGAAAATGCAACCTACGAAATGGATGACATCTTGGATGAGTGGAATATCGCTCTCATCAAGTTTCGGAGGCAACAAGCCGATGCTCCTCCCCAGGAGACGAAGGTATGTCCCTTCTTCCCATATCCTTTACGAAGCTAGAACTTGATTTTATTTTGAACGAGCTAGGGAGATGCCATAATTTGTATGCAGGAATGAGATAGGAATGATTTGATCACTATAATTTAGCCATAATTTATGATTTGGGATGATTTTTATAGAACGAATGTTTATTTCTTCATATATGAGATTAGTAATTCCTCCACACTCATCATATTAGCTATTCTCTTTGTTTAAAGGTGACCTATTTCTTTGATAATTCGTCGACACTTTTACAAAATACATCATATTAGGTATTTCTCTTTTCTTTTCCTTTTTTTTTTTTTTTTTTCTTTTTCTCTCTAAAACGGTTCATACATAAATGTTATTAAGAAGAACGAATGTGCTATGTGAATAGGTATTACTTAAAATATTAAATTTTATATAATAAAATAACTAATATAAAATAACTTTATATTATAAAATCTATATATTTTTTCATTCACACATATTTACATTATTTGAAATTTTTTATTTTCTTTAGTTAATTTTTCAAATGGAAGTAAAACCATGAGATTGGAGATAGATTATAAAAATAGTTTTAAAAGAATAAGTAACAAAGAAATAATTTTTGAGGATGTGAAAATCAACTATAAATAAATTAAGTAAAAAAAAAAAAAGAAAAAAAACCTAATTATTAATCTAATAGTTGTGATTTTTCTGTATGAAAATATATTTATTACGGAACATTAGAAAAAAATTTCCTATTATTTATCATACACACTAGTAATTTATTTATTTATGCGAACAACAGGACACCATAATACATTTATTAGAATTATTTTTTAGATGCTACACGTTTTATTCAAAATGCTAACGGTAACGTCGGTGAAATTCATGCATAAATAAAAAAATATATGTATATATATTTTTATATATTTTATAATGGTAACATAAACATAAACAAACATTCGTCATGTATATAATAATCATATTCATATAAGTATTTTTAAAAATATTCAACATCAACATCAATACTAAATATATTATGTAAATATAAAAAAATATATTATTACTCATATTAAAATTTAAACAATTGTTGTACAGGAATACTTTGTTTAAAAACTCAATATATTTTTACTTTTATAATTTTTATTATTTATTAGAGATATAATTGATTTAATCAATGTCTTTTTAATTCATTCATTTTCGTATTTCTTGAACATATTGATCATAGCAAAGCCGTAAGACCATTCCTTTTTTCTGTTCATTTCATTACTTATCTAAATTCATTCTCACATATCAATTACGCAATTATTGTAATTCTCGTACATATTTATTTGAATATTTTAATCTCTAATGATTGATTGTATGAATAACTGCATTGATATTTTTTTATTTTTAACAGGTTTGCCCCTTCATCCCATATTCATCGTGCTTAAGTTTTAAGAAAATAGCTACTCATCGTGACATTGCCCTAAAAATAAAATATGCGAAAGCACGACTTTATGTGATTTTGAATGAGAGAAAGAGATATGATTTTCTTGAGAATCAGGGAAATGATAATTCTTTAGAGCGAGTTACTACTTCTTTTGTTGAAGTAGATTACATTAAGGGTAGAGACATTGATAGGGATAATCTTGTAAGCAAGATCATATCACATAGTATTAACCCTAGTCAAGGAGATCAATTAGGGCCAATCCATATTAGCTCTATAGTGGGGACGGGAGGAATTGGGAAAACTACTCTTGCTCAATTAGTCTATAATAATAGTCAGGTAAAAAATTGTTTTCCATTAAGAATTTGGATATGTGTTTCCGACCCCTTGGATAAGGTTAAGGTTGCCAAAGAGATATTGGAGCAAGTGTCAAAGGATTCACTAGAAACCGCAAGCGCTAACCAATTACAAGTGCTACTAAAACTTGTCGAAAAGTCTTTTTCAAATAAGAAGTTTCTTCTTGTGTTAGATGACGTTTGGGATGGTGATGATGCCAAGTGGGGGCCTTTGAAAAACTCTCTTAAATCTAGTTGTGTGGCGGGAAGTAGAATTTTGGTGACTACGAGAAATGTGATGGTAGCTAGAAGCATAGGCACCAAAGAGCATGAGATTCACCATCTAGAACAACTCTCTGATGACGAATGTTGGTCATTATTAAGTCATATAGCCTTTTCCGAAAAAAGTGAAGTGATGAAAAAAGGATTATTAGATATTGGTTGGGAGATAGCTAAAAGATGTAAGGGTTTGCCCCTTGCAGCGAAGACTTTGGGAAGTCTTCTCCGCTTTAAGAATAATGTGGAGGAGTGGGACGATGTATTGAATAGTGAAATATGGCAACTGGAAAACACGAAAGTAGAGCTTTTCCCTCATTTGATTTTGAGTTACAATGACTTGTCGCCAGCACAAAAGCGTTGTTTCTCATATTGTGCCGTGTTTCCAAAAGATCATGAGATTGATGTGGATGATCTAATAAGAAAGTGGATGGCACTTGGTTATCTAAGCCCTGGAGGGGGTAATGCAAGTGAGTTGGAACTTGGAGGACGAAAGTATTTTGATAGTTTAGCGAACCTTGTCTATTTCAAAACTTTGAAATAGATCCTTCTGAAGAAAATGTCATATCCAAGTGCAAAATGCATGACATAGTTCATGATTTTGCCAAATTTCTTCGGGAGGAGGATGACTTGAAACACAGTGAGGAGTCAAGCAGTTGCAAAATATGTAGCCATTCAGTTTCCAGTGTCAAAGAATACCGCAGTCTACTTTTAGATGGGTATGAAGAACAATGTGATCAACATGTCTGTGATTACCTCAGAATTGTGAGGGTGTTAGATTATCGGAGTTTTAAAAATATATCTCTGGAAATAGTGAAATTTTTTCACTTGAGGAATTTAAGCTTTTTTTATGTAAATGTCAATGAAAACGACATTAGGATCATTTGTACGCTTTATAACTTGCAAAGTTTGGTATTAGTAAATTGTAATGTAAGAGAGATTCCGAGTGAAATTGGGAATTTGAGTCAATTGAGACACCTAGATTTGAGTGGCAATGAAAAGTTAAAGACGTTGCCCGAGAGCATAAGCAATTTGCATGAATTGAGAAACTAGAACTGCTTCCACATTTTTGAACTTCCTCAAGGGATCGATGGGCTTATAAACCTCAAACATCTCCTGGTCAACATCACTGGTTCGTATCTCAAGTATCCTCAAGGACTAGCCAAGTTAACTAGCCTGCAAACACTGAGTCAATTCTATGGAGGAGGTGATTGGAACAAGTTAGGATGGTTGAACAAGTTGAACCGACTTAATAGATCTCTGGTTTTGCGTATCAAATTAGTTGATGATGATGATGATGATATTGTTGAGCAGTCCCGAGAAGTGGAATTGAGAAAGAAGATGCATCTTCAGCAACTACATATATTGTTTAAGGATATGTTAAATGAGGGGAGCATGAGGAGAAGGTTAGATGTAATGGATGCTCTCTAGCCACACCCAATTCTCCAATCTCTGGAGCTTTGTGACTATGAGGGCTCGAGATTTCCAGAATGGATAGCTTCGCCTTTGTTCCACCAACTGAGACAAATTAAGCTACATCGGTTCGATTCGTCTTTGTCCTTGCCGCATCTAGGAAAACTGCCCTGCCTTGAAGTGCTTCAGATAGATGGCTTGAAGAAAGTAGAATTAGTGGGACGGGAATTCTTGGGAATAACATCGCCTGCTTCGTAAGGCTTCGTCACTGCAGACATTGAATATTGGATTTGGATGCAAATTGCTGCATGAAGCATACAAGGAGGGTTGTCCTTTAAACAAATTCATTTCCCACATTCCAAATGTAACTATTTGGTGATGTTTCGCACCGCCATCCACAAATGCATCAATTTTCTATTCTACCGCAATAAAGAAGGTTTGTACTGGTTTGTTGTCTTTAAAGAAACACTCTTTCTTTTATTTTGGTTAATTACTTTTTATAAATTAACCTTTTCGTCTCCCATTAATCCTTTTCTTATCTATATATTTTTGTTTTTCTTCAATTGAGTATGAGGTGTATATTATGAAAACGAAGAGAAATCCACTGATATTTATTACTCTTTTTCGGAAATACGACCCTAATTAGTCTTGCATGAAAATTGAAATTATAAGACATGGGAATACCACCAAATTTCACACATTTTTTACAAATGATTTTTTTATATCTACATTAATTACAATCCATGACCGTCTACGGGAAAATATTACATATTTACATCACTAAGTTGATCAAATAAAATGAATCTCAATTTATATTGCTCTCAAATCAAATTAAAATAGACTACTCACCATGCCGTGGCCAGGAAAAGGCTGAAAAGAGTACAAATAAAATAACAATAGACAAGAAAATCAAAATTGTCACCAAGAGAGAGAAATAAATAAACAAGAATGAAACTGTCATTATTCTATAAGTAGGAGGACTCGTTTGCAATTATTTCTATTTTTCTTGTGTGTCTATATATGTATATAAATATCTTATGGTAAATCTTTCTCGCTTGTAGCCTCTGCTGTTTTCACTTTCTAAGCTTCCGAAGCTTAAACCCTTCCATTGCGGACTGACTCAAAACTCTCAATTTCCCTACCGACCACCGCCTCTGCGCAGCCGCATGGATTCCTTCATCCGCTCGCCGCTGGAAGAAATAAGCTGTGAAACGGTTGATGGACTTCATCCGTCTGTTTCTAGGTGAGCTTAAAATTTTAGCTTTTGGAAGACAACCGTTGCTGGGATTTGTATGGTCTGTTTTGGTTTTGTTGTTTATCGGATATTTTGCATGTTTAATGGGGTAATTGAATGTTGATTGTTGCGGAATGATGATGAATTAAATTTTCATGTCGAGCTGATTGGTCTTTTAGAAGAGAGAATCAACGCGTTTGATTTGAATTTCTCCTTTATGCAAATTTTTTTTTTTTTTTTTTTTTTTTCCTTGGTGTTCTTTATGCAAGTTGTTTAATTTTCCCATTTCAGTTTTGAATGTCTGGTTAGAAGTGTGTAGTGACTGTTGTCTTTTTCTGTCTTCAGGACAAATGGAAATGCACCTGAAGCTGAAACCCAGTGGAGTATTGTTGAAGCTCCCTCTAATGGGAGAATGCAATCCTCAAAGGGCTCGGGCGGATGTGATCCAGTAGACACAGCAGATGCTTTTGATGGTTCTGAAAACAATGGCAAACACGGTATATGTGTTCCTAGAGTTGAAGATACTAGTTGCAGCGCTTTGCAAGAGTCGCATACGTATGATGCTGCCGTTAGCAACACACCGAAGATGGGTTCCCGAGAAATTGAAGAGCTAAGTACTCTCAAGAAACAAGAAGAGGAGCAGCTTCAGTCTTTGGATGAAAGTCGGCTAAAGATTCAAGTGATTGATGGCATTATCCATATCGAGCCTTCCCTCGATAACAATGGGAAGTTTAACAATGACCAAGATGTCATTACCAATAGGAAGAGTAAGCAGCGAGAAGCTGAAGGAAAAAAGGAGAAAAAGTCTAGAAGAAGAGGGGGAAAGGCTAGGAAAAATAAGGACACTTTGAACAGTTACTCCAGTGAAAAGATAGAGAAGAAGGGACTGCAGTACTCAAGAGAGGAGATGGAGGCTCTGAGGTTTGAGGAATTGGAAGAACAAAAGAAGAAGTGGATCGAGGTGTACTGTGGGCTTGGGCAATTGGTGGCAGAGGAATATGATGGACTGGTTCAAACCCAGTTGGATAAAACTCATCAGAAACTTAGTGTCCCGAGCATTGACTTTGATCCTCGAGCCCAGTTCCAGAAAACTGCTAACGTAGGTATATCTGTTTTTTTCTCTTACTATTATCTGGTTATTTCATTTGGATTTTGTGCCTTAGATGATAAATTTGCTGCTTTGTTTGTCGAGGAGATAGTTTTTGTCTTTGGAGCATATTTTTGGTATCACAAATGCTGATAATTTGATATTCTTGATCTATACAAAGTGTGGCAAACTTGTGATTTCATTTTACTCAATCATCTGTTTGAGTCTTCTTTTGTATATGTAAGTATCTGACAGAATTGCTATAACTTTGGTCATAACAGTTGAAAACTCCCAGCAGCCTGCTGATGATCACTTTGAAAATTTGAGTACCACAAATCCTGACTATATTCATCCTAGTAGTGATGAAATAGGATGCTCAGTTGTAGAAGGAGAGTGCAGCGAAGATGATGAGAGTGATGAAGATTATAGTAGTATTCAGAGGCCTGCCTTTGTAGTTTCAGGAGAACCTGATTTTGAGTCTGGGCCTCCACAAGACGGACTTGAATATCTTAGGCGTGTAAGGTACACTTTAATTTTCATGTCTCATACGAACCATCATGAGATCCCATTCAATAATTGCTGTGAAATTGATGTCTCAAATATCTAGCATTGGCGAATTTTGTTCTTGGCAGCCTTTTCGCTGTGCAACTATTACATTTCTCGCATATTTACTTCCAGAAAGATCAAATGAAGCACTACAACATTGCTATAAACTAGTGAAATTGGATCATACTTTCTGCCTAATCTAATGTGTATGTTGCATGGAAAGTGAGTTTAAACTTGTAGTTGAAATTTATTTTACTTGTTTGGAAGCAAGTGAAGAGATTGAGAACCTTAGATGGTCCAACCTCGACTTTTGATACTATGCAAGAATTACGTTAAAGTGGTCTCTAAATTTGAGCTTCATGATAAAAGTTTCGAGAAGGTATGATGAGGCTTCTTCCTACATGTCTTTCTTCTGACAAACTTGGTGGTGAAAAATATTCATGACCAATATTTCACTTTGAAATCTATGGGATATAATTCAGACAGTGCCTGTTTTGTAGATGGGAGGCTGCTAGAATTCCCAAGGTAGCTGTCGCCAAAGTTAATAATAAAATCAAAGAACAGACAGTCTATATGCCTCAAATTCCTGATATTGTGAAGTGCCCGGAGAACTTATTGCCACTCAAACAGTGGGAGGATAGCTTTCTTGCTGATTTTGCAGAGCTGAGAAAGGTAAGTTTTATTGGTTTTAACCTTTCTTTTCGTATGCCTGGCTTATCAGTTTGTACAAATATTCATTTCCTCAGAATGATGCCTTTACATGCATGTTTTAGTCTCTCAAGTCATACCAAAAGTGGTGTAACAAACCGAACAAAAGTTATTGAAATAACATGTGAAGAGTTAACTGTTGTGAACATCTGTTTAGAAAATGGAATAAAACTACCATATATGAACACCAGAGTATATGCTCTCTTAAAGCTTTTCAATTAGAATGGCGATTTCTTTACATTTTTTGCATCAGCGATGACAGATTAGCAAAAAAGTTGCCTAAAACATACCCAAAAATTAGAAATGAGAAAAGTATTACTAAAGTTGCATATAAAATTAGTATTCAGAGGAACTACTAAAGATAAAGACATGGGAAGTTTGCTCATGTGATGATATATTTTCTTTCAGGCTTTTATGCAGCTGGATCTCGAGGGGTCCAGTCCAACAAGTTCAATCAAATTGCATGAAAAAGATATTTTGTCTACAACGCTTGAAGGTAACAACTCCAAGACAATCTCCAGCTCAACACCTCCAGATGATTCGTGCCCCTCAGAAGCTTCCTGCAAAAGTTCTAATTTCACAATTGACACCCCTACCCATTCTACTATATTGAAATTGGACTCTGCTGCTCGGACTTCAATGCTGAAAAAACGAATAAGCTCCATAGAGAATATGAGCGAATTGAGACGCAATGATGGTTTGTGGTTGTTTGCTCTTTGTGTGGCAGTAGATTGTCCTCTTCATGCTGACACTAGTGCAGCTCTTCGGTCTTTACTGAGGAAATGTGCAAGCTTGCGAGCTACGAAGACAGAAGTGGATGATGAAGTTATTATTTTGAATATCCTTGCAACAATTACAGGCAAATACTTTGGGCAGCTAGAGAAGTAACAGTAGCATTGTTTTTTGAGAGACTCAAGCAAATAGTTTGGTGGTAAGTTTGTCCATGTGAACAAATCAGTCACGTGCTCAAGTCCTATAGAGTAACTTAGAACCAGCAAAATCCTCTTTGAAGAGAAGAGGGAAAACGATCTTCTTCTTCCTTTTTTTTTATTTTGACAAGTGGATGAAGAGTACACGGCTCCTGAGCCGCCAAGTGATGATGTGATTAGTTATCTGAGCAGTATTGCTGAAAGGATGAATTACAGTGGGAAAATTGGAGATTGGGTCGAAGCTTACAAGAGTTTGAGGAAAGCCATTTATTCAGGCTCTGCTGCAGTTAGAGGAGCTAAGCATTGGTACTGCTTATGAACCGAGAAGAGAAATAGAGCTGAAAATGAAAATTGAGGTTTGGGTTAAACTTCCTAAGATTTGTGTTAAAAATCTTGTTTTTGAGGGAGAAACAATTGTAATAGAATTTTCGAGGTATTGATGATAATTCTGATTCTACTAGTGATGA
This sequence comes from Lantana camara, assembly GCA_037501455.1. Taxonomy (NCBI): domain Eukaryota; kingdom Viridiplantae; phylum Streptophyta; class Magnoliopsida; order Lamiales; family Verbenaceae; genus Lantana; species Lantana camara. The sequence goes on from CM074865.1 coordinate 78,607,306, forward strand.
ATGTTTTTGTAGCAACTGATCAAGATTTGGCTGTTGGTTTATTTGCTTTTGTGGAATCAATGAGTTTTGAGTGATCAATCCTTTGATGGTATGGCCCTCTAGGATGCCTTTGTTTGGGTTTTACCGGATGCTAGGCCCTGTGCCCTGTTAGATCCATCACGAGCTTGATTTCCCGGGATTAGAATTCAATCGCCAGCTTGACCAAGTCGAGCCTGTTATTGGTTTTTGGGACTTTTCTAGAGACTTGATCGTCCCTCAAGATGCTGGTGGGGATAATTTCTCCAACCACACTTGTTTCTCAAACACCACGTAATCTTGATCCGTCGTGATGAACAACCTCTGTTATATAGTCACTGAAAACCCTAGACTCGAACGAGTTAAATGTATATGATTATTGATTCATATTTGAGCAAGTTGAATGAGAATGTCGAAGTTGCAATGAGCAATTATATTTACCAACATAAATAAAATCATCGTCTCATCATTGTGTATAAACATCTCAATAACTCTTGTATGTTAGTGTAATTATTAAATTGGATATTAGACTTATAGGATCAAGTGAAGATGATCTTACACTTGCATATACTTGCAAAGCAAAATTCTTGTGTGATAACTACAAGATCCAACGGCTAAGATAACTCCGAATGCATGGGAGGTAAACGTAATCTTGCACACCCCCGGGGGTGTAACCGTATTTACACCAAACCTAGGGGGTTCTAGGTGTCATTATCCCTGTAATCAATTACTGGACCTGATTCTCTTATGCCCATCGGATTTACTCGATTCGCCTTCCGAAGACACATCCATCGATTTAGTGAAGGAATTGGAGAGATCAGCATAGAGATCAACAACCCTTCTGATGTTATTGTTGAGCTCTCTAATCAACCCCACGTTCCGGGATAGGTTATCTGGGATTTTGGACTCGTGATTCTGATTAATCTCGTTTATCAACAGTCTGTTCTGATCCAAAATGGTTTGGACTTGCACGAAATTCGTCTGAAATGACTGGAGAAACTTGCCCTCAACATGAGTACCGTTTGCAATGCCGGCAAATATGTCGTCTTCCATAACTTTACAGTAAAATGTAGTTAATAATCACTGCAACTGCCAAGAAAAAGTGTTGATTGTCAGAAAAGATCAAGAAAAATGAAAACTTTATTACTGTTTGATACCTTTTCAAACAGCACAAAAGAAATTTCAAAGGAAATGAAACTAGAACAAAAAGCTGATTTCTTTATATTGGTGAAGGAATTTACTCTATATGCCAATCATCGAAACATTGACTAGTTTCACAAAACACTCATTTGCTAATGACCATTTTTCAAGAAAAAAACAAAGAAATATACATATACAAGGATACACACGTCTTTTGTTATTGAAAACATGTGATAACAGAAGATTCAACAATAAAGATCAGATTTTTATGTCAACCCATTAAAGATAAAGAAGTTGCTTCTCCCAAGAACAAGAATTAGAAGCAGCCCACATGATAAACACACACTAGATGCATCCAAATCCTTTAAATCAAGAATAAAAAACACAACACAAACACATACACACAGTCGTAATACCTTAATTGCAGGCAAAATAACACAACAATCATCCAACAGCACAAACAGACATCCAGCTCTAAACAAACAACACAAAGCAAAAGCTCAAAACTGTCACCAATCCCACGTTAAATAATCAAAGATAACACAAGCCCATAAAGGTTAAAACACAAAAGAAACTAAAAACACAGCAAATTCAAGGGATTTACCTCGAGATCAATCCATGTTGAAACTGAGGACCGTTGTTCCTTCCTTCCTTCTTTTTCTTCGCTTCTTTCCAAGAAAAGTGTGGAGAAAGGGTTTGCTTTGGAGTCAAAAGCTATAAACTGTACTGGGACTGAAAGAGAGGCCCTCAAATCATCACGAAAATGACGAGATTTGACAAAGACACACAACAGACAGAGTCGCAGAGGTAATAGAATTCCTGTGAGCTTTCTTTTCTATGCTTTGTTTTCTCACCATGAGAGAGAAGAGAGAGGGATTGACAGATGGATAGATACTTCTGTCCCCTCGTTTACTTCACCTGCGGGATTCGCCCCTTCATTTATCGCTTGCCTTTCCCGAGGATTATTTTAAGTGTTCTTTCTTCTTTTTTATTTTATTTGAGTTTGGTTGACAAACAATTAATTATTATTAGAGAATTACATACGGGTCCCTAATATTTGGCCTAATTATAGAGCGATCCACATAACTTTGGATTTTATATAATAGTCCCTAAGGTTTGATTCCGTTAGAAGTCTCTGTTGACCGTTAGGGTTCCGTCAACCCCTGGATTTTTTTTTCTGAAATTGCCCCTGATTTTAGGGACTATCATGTAAAATCCAAAGTTATGTGGACCGCTCGGTAATTAGGTCAAACCTTTGGGACCTGTATGTAATTTTCCCTAAAAAAAATCAGGGACAATTTCGGAAGAAAAAATTCAGGGGTTGACGGAACCCTAACGGTCAACAGGGACTTCTAACAGAATCAAACCTTAGGGACTATGATGTAAAATCCAAAGTTATGTGAACCGCTCTGTAATTAGGCCAAACCTTAGGGACCTGTATGTAATTCTCCCTTATTATTATTAGAGAAAACCATTCCCATGAGCGATTTTTTTTAAAATTTTTTAAATTATTATTTATATTTTATAAAAAATTTCAAATTGTCATCTCATCTCAACTATTTACATGTTAACATGTGACTCGTTTTATTTTCTAAATTAATATCTTTTACTAAAAATGAGTCATGTATTAGCACCTAAATAATCAGATGATAGTTTAAAAACTTTTTACAAAGTATAAATTGACAATCTGAAAACATTTGAAAGTTCAGATAAAAAATTAAAAAAATAGTCATAATATATGAAATAAATCTTTTTTTACTTTAGAAACTTTTTTTTTTACTATATAAATTTGATGATTTATATTATGATACATAGATATAAATAAGCGACATAAGTGGTATACGAATATCATTATATAACTTTTTTTTTTAAAATTTATCATATGATAAATATTAGACATATAGATATTTGAAACAAATATCCGATATATTATAATATAATAATATTTTTCTAAATATGCATCGCGGGATGCAAGTTTGCATAACATTTAAAAGAACCATTTAGTATATATGTGCAAATACGCTTGTATAAAATATCGATTGAGGGTCATGATTTGAAATTATAATGGCTTTATATGTCATGTTACTTTCAAACAAAAGTGTCGACATTATAATCTTATTTATCATAATTATGAGTTATGACCTACATGAGTATAGAAAAAATTAAATAATAATTACAATGATCGGGTCATAAATGTATTGGGATACAAGTGTAGAAGATACACTCTTGCTCATAAATGATGAAATAATTTGAAGAAATAAATAAATACGTTATCATAATTAATTGTAGCTATATATAAATATAAGTATCTAATTGTAATATTAAGGGTTAATTACATTTATACGCAAGGGAGTATTGAAAACTACAACTTGTGACTCTCTTAGTCAAATAATTACACATACACCCATTAAGCAATTTGAAAATTACATTTACCACCCAATTGTCAAGAATTCCATTAATCAATTAACAGAATAATGCCAAAATTATATAAACTGACCTATATACCCTTACTTACTACTTTAAAAGAAATAAAAAATAAGAATTAGAATATATTGAATGTTAATAGCCTATAATCCATTTGAACAACTAATTTGAATGTTAGTTCAAGATTTCAAGCTGTTGCCACCACCTTCTTCCCACATTCTTTTTTCTCTTGACCTTTTTCTTGTTATGCCCGGATAAAGTTTAGGGTTGCAGAGAAGGTTGAAGAAGGCTAGAATTTTTTTTTTTTTCATTTGTTATATTTAGTTTAAAATTAAAACAATAATAATACTTGAAACATTTATTACCTTTATTAATTTATTAAGATTTACCAAGAAATTAAGAAAAATTTTATTTTATTTAAATTTGTAAATCTAAAATATATAAAATTAATGAAGTATATTTATAAATAAAAAGGCGTGTTAATATTTTTTACATCGGTTTGTAATTTTCATTTTAGATCTAAAAGTAATAATTAGTAAAATTGAAAGATAATTGGCGTGAGAAAACATTAAATATCTAAAATAAATTTAGATTTCATGTTAATTTTTTATAATATAATTTAATTTGAAATGAAAAATATCATACTATTTTATATTTATTAACTATTTTATTATTAAATTCAGATTCCAAGACTGATTTATATATAAATAAGGGATAATCCTTTGAAATAAAAATTATTATAGTAATTGACGGGGCAAAACAAGAAAATCAAGTTACATTTTTTATGATGTCATTAAAAATTTAACAGAATCCTAATTTTGGGTGTTTTTTTGTAATTTTCAAACTCTTCAATGGGTGTATATGTAATTATTTGACTAAGAGGATCATGAGTTGTAGTTTACAACTACTCTCTTGGTGTAAATGTAATTAACCCTATTATTAATTTGAAATTCCCAGTTAGGATAAACCAAAGAAATAAATAAATGCCCACATCGCATGTTCTCATACAAAATTTGTAACTATTAATGTTTATTTATTTGTTTTCAAGACTTGTATATTTTTTACTAATTATATTTTCAAGGAATTATACATATATTTATTAATAATTACATTTTTATGATGTACAAATATTTTCAAAATATTTTTCCACCGTGTTATATTGTATTGGACACTATTATCCGATATCATATCCAACACACTCACATAAAAAAAAAAAAAAAAATCATTTCATCATATCCATATCTGATTGTATTGTGTAATATCGTATCCGTGTCACTGTACCTGTATCAATATTTAATTACTCATAAAACTATATATATTACATACCAAACGAAAACGAAGGGAACAAAACTTTGGGACTCCTTCTACAATTAGCAGAGGTAAAGGGGGTCAAACTGATATATTCAACAATTCAAAGGCCTCAATTGCAAATCCCCATTTTCTTATCTTCTGTACTATATAGTATTCTTTTTCTCCCCCAAACTGATTCGAACCCTAAACCTAAGCATTCTGCTCACAAAATCTCGATTCCCCGCCAAAAATAAATAAAAAAAATTAAAGAAAATAAAATACTGATCAACCGCCACCGCTGCTCCGCCGTATGCGGTTGCTCTCCGCCGCATGGACTTGGTGGTTCAGTCAGCACTCGACGAAATATGCTGCGAGGCAGGGAATGGCCTCCACCTCCGCAACTTGTGGCCGAAACTGGGCCGATCTCTGGCTGCCCAGGGCCTTTCGCTCTGCCCGAACGTGAAGCGGGCAGTGTGGGAGAATCTGGTGGAGGTTCCGGGCCTGAAACTCGAGGCCTGTGAGGGATTAACTTCGTGTAATTCAACGCGCGATTTGGTTAACTGTACAGTAGAGGAATGCGAGGAGATGAATGTGAAAATCGTGGCGCCTGAAGCGATGAGGAGGAGTTTTCTAGGGATATTGGGGATGGAGGCGTGGGAATCCAGCTTGTCTGATACTCAGCGCCTCATTCTCGAACGCCTTGCCGTTGCTCGGTGAGCTTCAGTTTCTAGTGCTCATGAGGACTGGGATGCGTGTTCTTTATTATATTTTTTATCGCGTGCTGGGAAATTTTGCTTCTGTGATGGAAAATTTGAGGTTTCATTGTTCTGGAATGATGAAGATGATAGAGTTTTTATGTTGTGTGATTTTGATCGTTATGAGCTTTCAGCATTTTGAGAACTGTGTTTTAGATAGGAAATTTGGAAGTTCAGTATAATGAGCATCGAACTTGTTCTGTCTTCAGGGAAAATGGAATTGCACAAAGCGAGCTTTCCAAGGATTTAGGCATTGCACCGAACAATTTATTTTATCAGTTGAAGAGACTTGAAATTCAAGGACTGATCGTGAGGCCGCAGATTGTTATTTGGACGAATAGTGGCAACCCTGTGGCCACCAATATGCTCTATTTGTACCGTTACGGGAAGCATTTAGGTTGCCAGCAGAGGCTTGAAATAACTAAGGATGATAGACTCTTGATGGATGGGGAGGTTGCAGATCGTCATGCTGAAACTGGTGATGAATCTGTTAAAGAAACCGCAAAAGAGGATGTGCATGTGAAAGATTATTTACCTAAAATGAAACTCATATGTGATGAACTTGAAAAGGCTGAGGGCAAGGTCAGTCTTAGATAAGATTTGCATGGACATCCCCTGCTTCTCTACAGACATACAAGCTAATTTCTAACTTTTGACTTTCTACTGCTAAAGGTTTGTTTGACCTCAGAGATAAAAGCTGTTCTTGATTATCGAGGGAAATCTGGACATCGAGCTTGGAGACGTGTAATCTTTTGGTTTCTTTTTCTTCTTTTGAAAGTTAAATTTTATGATTTTAACTCCTATCTTTTCATATTTTTCATGACCGGATCATTTACTGTGCTATATGCGGCCAGATATTTCGCAAGTTGAAAGATGCGGGAGTGGTAGAAGAGTGTATCACAATGAAAGACAAGAAGGTATGTATTTTGGAGCTGTGACTTTGACCATATCTCCCTGTTGCTTGAAATGTAGATGAATAAGAATGAATGACCTTTAGTACCTCATCTGAACCCTTTCAAATCTATAGTTTGATGGCCTTGTACATCTTTGTCATTAGTTCTTTCATTTCTTGCGGGGAGACATTAACCGGCAGTTATTTCTGTTTAAATGTAAGGAATTTTATGAATTATATTTTCGTTCTTTAAAGTTGAATGGCATTTTGATGAATAAGCTAAACTGATCCGGTTGCTTGTTGCTTGGTGGATGTCGGCTAGTTGTGTTTGTTCAATAATACCATCATATGATCTAAAGCAGAGTCGAGTTAAATATGGCTATATGAAATTATCTCTTGAAACACTAGCGCCAATGCTTAAACATCTTTTACTTGATATTATTTGTTTATTTATTTATTTCGATTTGTTGGTCGGAGGGTCTGGAGTTTGTGGCTGTTTCAATATGTGCGGCCCTGAAATTACGAAAAAGAATTGATTTTCTGTATCCTAAGAAGTATGAGGCACTTTCACACCTGCCCATTAATTTTCTATTTAACTTATTCAGGAGGTTAATTGTTTACGTCTACTTCGAAGTTTTTCGCCATCGCATTTTGAGGGGAAAGTTCATAGTCGTGGCCATGATGGCATTGATACAGAACAATCAATGAATTTGTTGAAAAGGGGGCAAATTACAGAACAAGTTGTAGAGCTTCCTGTTTTGCGTCAGGTGTATGACATGATTGATGCTGCAGGATCAAAAGGGTTAACTAATACAGAAGTAAGTGCAACTACCAAATATAGAGCGAAATTGTATCGTTTTGTTTTATTTGTACTGTTAGTCTGTTACCGCTGAACACTTTTAGGAAAGCCCTCTTAGCATCAACCTGCTTATAAAGCTGTCTGTTGTAAGCAGGTGTGTAGAAGGCTTGGCTTAGGCAGTAAGGAGTACCACAAGCGATATTTTGAGCAATTGGTTTCTAGATTTGGATTGCATTTGCAGCTGGAAATCCATAATAGATGTCAGGTCTACCGAGTTTGGACAACTAGTAACTTCAGTCCTGAATCTTCCAATTTGGCTGCCATTGAAGGAGACACAGTTATGCCGGAAGTTTCTGAATCCAATTTGCCTGTTAGGGACCTTATCTTGCATGAGAATTTGTTTCAGCCTGGGCTGGCTCCAGATTCTCCTACTTCGATGGAGGATGCTAGAGCTATTAACGAAAGTAAAAATGCAGCGGTCCTATCAGATACTTCTAATGGGACAACTGCGGATGATGCAGGCACTAGTATTCTACAATTAGAATACAACCAACTGAGTTCTGCTAATGAGGATACACCACACAGTAAATCAGTAACCAACAATAATCTGCCAGAAACACGTTCTCTTGCTGTTGTAACTCCCCCTAGGCCTCAGTCATCTCTTAGGTATTCCCGCCCTACTATGAGTGCGATCAGCTCACTAAGGGAGCAGCGTATACTCAAGATGTTGCAGGTCAGTTCCATTAACCTCACATATTATTCTTATGCTAGCTAGTTCTCTTATTTTGCTTTTATTAATTGTAATCTTTTCTTCGGGATAAGGAGGAGAAGTTCCTCATAAAAGCTGAGCTCCACAGACGTCTTGAGGATCTTGAGAAGGAAAAGAACGCAATGATGGACCGAAAGACCTCAGAACGTATTTTGAACAAACTTCAACAAGAAGGGCATTGTAAATGCATCACCATGAGTGTCCCAGTTGTGACAAACTGCGGTCGCAGCAGGACAATAATGGTGGTCCTCCACCCATCCCTTTATCCGTCTGTGTATGATTCACCTGAGTTATTGACTCGAATTCATGATAAGATGAGGTCCTTCGAAATGCAAGTGCGGAAGCAATCTAATGTTAGGCAGAAGAAGGGCCAATCAGTTCCTATATTGGACAGTGTGCAGAGAATACCAACTAGTGCAAGATTAGAGGCCCAGTCAGAACGTGCTGAGGTGATGCGCTCTAACGGGTTTGTGCTGGCAAAAATGGTGCGGACAAAGCTACTTCACATCTTTCTTTGGGGTTTGATCCACAGTTCTCCTGGGTGGGATGATGCCTTATTGTCTAGCAACCATTCTAGTGATATGAAAAACCCACACAGTACTTGTAAGTTGTTTGAGTTAGATCTGGCCATTAGGTCTATGCCACTTGAGTTGTTCTTACAAGTAGTAGGTTCTGCTCAAAAGTTAGAGGATATGATGGAGAAATGTAAAAGCGGTTTGCTACTTTGTGATCTTCCTGCGGAGGAATACAAGATCCTTATGGACACGCGAGCAACTGGACGTTTATCATGGCTAATTGATATATTACGGCGTCTCAAGGTATGATGCATAATTAGTGTGAGTTTAACATCCATAACATAGATTTGGTTACACTCATGGTGGAACTGCTCACCAGTTAATTTAGCTTTGCAACTAATGAAGTTGCCGGAAAAGATTATGTTTTTAGAATAATTGCTTGGTTTGATTTTCAGAGGACCTTCAAATTGTTTGGTATGAATTTGGTTGACACATACATCAATTCATTCACATAGATAGAGATGGATATTCTTCATTGGTCAATCTAGTGTGTAGTAACTCAGGGTTGGGTAATTAGAGGAAACGGTTACTTCAGGCTAGGAGACACTGTGTTAAAATGTTCACACACTTTTTAATATTTAACCAGCCTTATTAGATTCACCTCTCAATTATGCCATATAGAAACGACTAAACGGATCTAGTGGAATTTCATTGAGAAGTGATTTTAACTTTCCTTATTTTAAGAAACATTTTTTTACCAAGTTCTGCTTCATATATGTGTTCTTAGTTAATTATGGTAATGAAGTGAAATGGAATTTTTAACAGTTAATTCGTCTAGTGAGTAAGGGCCATGCAGAAAATGGAGCTAACAGTCCACATACTACTCTTACTCATGCCTTGGAACTTAAACCTTATATTGAGGAACCAGTCACCTCTTCTGCATCTTCCGGTATTGTTTTTCCTGATCTGCGTCCTCAAGTCAGGCACGATTTTGTTCTTTCGAGCAGAAAAGCTGTTGATGAATACTGGAATACCTTGGAGTATAGCTATGCTGCAGCTAAATCAAGAGCTGCTTTGCTTGCATTTCCAGGGTCTGCTGTTCATGAGGTGCAATGACTGTAGCCACTTTAAATTGTTATTGTTATTATTTTCATTTGGATTATTTGATTCCAGATCCAATCTAATACCAGTGGGTAGCTGTGAGTAATTACTTGGGTTGGTTTGTTAATAGATTAAGGTGGGAATATGTTTTTGCATCCTTTAGGAGAAGAAGTGAGACATTAGTGTGCTCCACTTAGGAACTGCGATTGGTTTTTCCAATATGTGTGGCTTATGAATATTACTCGACATACAACTTCTCCTATTTGAACCTGCTCACACATTTTTGAAAAAGTGACACCGGTATAGTTGTTATGCCCATGACTCTTCTATAAGCATAGCTGAGGGGGTTCTGCATAGTGGGTCAACTTGCTGTTTACTGTAATGTACATTGTAAAATCCCTAAAAGTTGATGAAGTGAAGGATATGTTTTTCACGAGTCTTATTGGATCCATTATCTTAATATGAATGACAAATATAAGGATATGCTTACGTTAAGTTGCTCTGCATCTTTGCTTCCTGCTATTTTAAAAGCACTCTTCATAAATAGGTATTGGATTTTGTTCAGGTATTTCTTTCCCGATCCTGGGCATCTGTCCGGGTAATGACAGCTGACCAGCGAGTGGAACTTGTCAAGCGTGTTACAAAAGATAGCCCAAAGAGAAAGCTTTCATTTAGTGAGTGTGAGAAGATTGCTAAGGATCTTAATTTGACCATGGAGCAGGTTGGCTTACTTTGAAACCCATTAGTGTTTTCATACTTTTCTATTTACTGTAACATTGTCCAATAGGATATGTAAGATCATTAACAGTTATGACTTATACTACTACGCTGATTTTTGTCAGAACTTAAATTTAACAATTTTACCTCAATTTGCGAACTCAATATGCCGAGTCAAAACACTGGCAACTGAAGCTGAATTTTGATCGGTAAGTTCAATCTGCTTATATACTGCAGGTACTTCGTGTCCATTATGACAAGAGGCATCACAAACTTACTAGATTTCAGGGAGTTTTGGATTCCGAAGATCAGAAGATTCAAACAGGCAAGGACAAACACACTGTAGCTTCACGTAAAAGAAGACGATCATCAGATAGAATACCCTCAATGCTCGTAAATGCTAGTGTCGCGGAGGGACAATCAAGTCAAGAGGCAGCTTGTCCATTATTAGATTCTGAGTACCAACACACTGAGGAACAACAGTCTTTGCCAACTACTTCCGGGGATTGTAATGAAGAATATGAGGATGTCCATACCTTCATTCACAAGCGAGCTTTGTCAAGGTTGAATACAACGCGACAGAAAAAGTTTTCATGGACTGAAGAGGCTGATAGGTGATGCTAATTCCTATGTAACTCAACATCTTATTGGCAGGATCAGTGACATTTATTTATATCCTCATTCATTACTTATTGATCTCCAGTCAGATTTAGCACTTTTCGTCCTTTTGTTTTCTTTGTATTTGTGTTTGCAATAGCATCCATTTATGTTTCTTATTCTCCAGTCAGATTTAGCACTTTTCGTCCTTTTGTTTTCTTTGTATGTGTTTTTGCAATAGCATCCATTTATGTTTCTTATAATCTATCTTGTGATATGCATCTTATGTTCTCTAATGCATCAATATCTTTCAGACAATTGGTGATCGAGTATGCAAGATACAGAGCTGCTCTAGGGGCAAAATTTCACCGTGTAGATTGGGCATCGATTTCAAATCTTCCTGGACCTCCTGACGCCTGCAAAAGAAGAATGGCACTGTTGAATAGTCATATCCCTTTTAGAAAAGCTGTAATGAAACTTTGTAATATCCTTGCCGAACGTTATGCAGAGTACATTGAGAAATTCCAGGACAGTTTGTTGATTCGTGGAGATTCGGGTAAAATGGTTCAGGGTTCTGCATCCGGAAAAGATAGTTTGCGTTCTTCAAATCCCATGTCTGGGGAATGGGCTAATTTTGATGAGAGTGTTATTGAGGTGCTGGATGATGTTCTGAGATATAAAAGAACAGCAAAATTAGACGCTGTGCAAAATAGTGTGTGGGATAAAGAAAATAGCGAGGATGATGTAAGTTTCTTATCTTCTATACTTTCAAAGTTAGTGTTCCGGCTCAATCATATGAAATTTTTGTCCGTTATGTAAATCCTGTCTGGTTACCCCAGAAATAAAGGTTTTTGGGAAAGTTTCTTCCTTGTGATAGATTGACTGGACATCACATGGGTGTTTCTCTCTCTTTATTATGTATGTTCTTTTTGGCTGCGGAAATCATTTAGTGGTTTCAAGAGTATTGTTTTTTTTAAAACGTGCATTATTTTAACAATTTTGGGTCAATTTCACCTACCTCTCATGTTCAGGATATCGAGGATTGCGGTGGGTCTAAACCTCCTGGTCACAGATCGACCTCCAGGCAGCTTCCCAGAAAGTACATAAAACTCTTTAATAAACACACAAGTGTTTCCAGTCAGATGCATGAATCAGTTGCAGTTGCAAATGCTGCAGAGCTATTTAAACTAATTTTTCTAAGCAACAAGACAGCGCCAAAGGTGCCAATTTTGCTTGCTGAAACACTACGTCGTTATTCTGAGCATGATCTTTTTGCTGCTTTTAACTACCTGAGGGAGAAGAAAATTATGGTAAGTAACATCCATCCACCGCTAAGATGTCTCTATAACTGTAGAAGGCCATGATGAAAATGACGAGAGAAATGAATCAAAAGTAAGAGAGAGAATCAAAATGTTAACTCTGTGAATACTCAGCATTAATGTATAGTTGCAGGCTTACTGATTATTATTATTATCATGAAACTGTATCCCACTAGCTAAGATTGGGTTCTCTAGCTTTCCCTCCCCGCCCTGTAAATTGTACCTCTGCTGGTTCTTTTCTGTTATTGGCTTTCAATTTAAGGAAGTTTTTCTCTATTTGACAGATTGGTGGTAGCAGTAACAGTCCTTTTGCACTATCACAGCACTTTTTGCATAGTCTTTCATCATCCCCATTTCCCGCGGATACTGGAAAAAGAGTTGCTAAGTTTACTAGCTGGCTTCACGAAAAAGAAAAGGCTTTGATGGAAGAGGGCATTGATGTTCCCGCAGATCTGCAATGTGGTGAAGTTTTCACTTTGTGTGCTCTAGTTTCCTCAGGTGAGCTCTCGATTAACCCATGCTTACCCAATGAAGGCGTTGGAGAAGCAGAAGATAGCAGAACTTCCAAACGTAAGAGTGACAATAATGAGCCTGAAAGTGGTGAAGTATCCAAAAGATCGAAAACGGTAGCTGGCGAGGGTGAGTTAATTTCTCGAAGAGAAAAAGGCTTTCCTGGTTTAAAGTTGTGCATACAACTTGAAACAGTTTCCAAAGGCCTTGCTATGGAATGTGCCCCCTTTTTTGGTGGAAAAGATCAAACTGGTACTTTATCAGGTTTGGATGTTGACACTGGTTCCTCGAATTCGGATATAGCTGATTGTGTGAGAGAAATGGTTGATTCTGGGAGAATAAACCATTCTGCCCTTGGTCCGAGTGAATCACCTTGGGAAGCTATGACCAAATATGCTGGCGTTGTAATGTCGTCGTGTTCTCATGAAGAAGAGAGTTCAATTCTTCATCCCAACTTGTTCAAAACTATTCATTCAGCCATTCAGAAGTCTGGTGACAACGGCTTGAGCATGAAAGAAATTCGCAAAGTTCTGAACATCAAAGGTACATATTCAACACTTGTATTTTTCTTGGTTTTGAGATCGTACACTGGTAAATTAAAATGCATTTTTCGATGGAATATGAGAGCTTCAACTTTCTATTCCAGATGCCAAGGTGCTGGAAGTTATGGTTGAGGTTCTCGGAGCATTTGGACGAATTTTAAAGGTTTGTCTTCCAAACTTCCGTTACTCCTTTGGTACCATCATCGTTATTCCTTACCAGTGCGTTATATTTCTGTTATTTGGTGTTTCTATTGGGGTTTGTAGCCTGAACTAGATTTTATAATTATTACTCATGTACAGGTCAATACCTATGATTCCATTCACATAGTTGATTCTTTTTATCGGTCCAAGTATTTCTTGACCTCGGAACATGACCTTGCTGATACTGAAGTTAAAGGTCAAAAAAGGAAAATCGACGATGCGCAAATGCCTCTTAATGAGGATAATCATACGGAGTTTGCTGCAACCTCAGAAAATGAGGTCAATAGGAATGCTGATGAAGTGCACAGAGTCACAATTTTAAATCTTCCTGAAGACGATGCTGATCCTCCTGCTGGAATTCTAACCAATGATATGTCGACAGGCAATCAAAAGTCTGAAGCTGATGCCCCTGAAACTGAACTCTTTTCTGCTGACACTAAGATATGCAGGCCCCTGTTGCCATGGATGAATGGTGATGGTACCATAAATGAAAATGTATACAAGGGGCTCATACGCTGTGTTCTAGGTATATTGATGCAAAATCCCGGGATATTAGAGGTATGGTGTCTTTCACACAGTCATGTCCCAATACATTTTCTTGAAAATCTAAGGTGGTATACAATTTATCTTCTTTTTTCCTACAGGATGAGATCACGAGACGGATGAATGCTCTAAATCCTCAGGTATTCAGCTAGACTTCATTGCTTTCTCCTTTAACGTCATCTTTAGCTTTCATATATCTATGTTTCTCAATTATTATCTCACTGTATAAGAACACTGAGCGAATTCTCTCATTCGATTGTCTTTTGTAAATGCTAGTTGGTAATTACTAGAAAATAACACCACCTTCCCATAACACAAAACCTCCCCTATTGGTTCTGATATTACGAATAACCCCATGATAACTATGTCTCAGTTTGCTCCCTTTGTCATCACACCTACGTAAATGATGCTATTATTCAAAATTTCCTCAATTTTCTGGATAAGTTTGTCGTCATTAATCAAGTTATACATAATTGCAAGAAAGATGACGCGACTAAGATCAGAATCATATTCTCAGTACCACTTCATCCGATTACTTTCAACTTTATGCTATCTTCGTGTTGCTTGATGTTCTCTCTTGATGCTAGTTACTAACTCTGATGTCTCTCAGAGCTGCAAGCAATTGCTGGAGATAATGATTTTGGATAACCACATCATCACGCGCAAAATGCATCAGAGGACTTCGACTCAGCCTCCATCCATTCTGGGTACGCTTCTCGGCGACAAGTTTAGAAAATCAAAGATCATTTCTCGAGTTCATTATTTTGCAAATCCCATGAGCACAAGCTTGTTGTGAAATGAAGTTATGCAGGGGCATAATGGTCATAAAATATTATGCATGTATATATATTATATAGTTCTTAGGATGAACTTGTGGCTACATATGGAGAAGTTTTGGTTTAATTATTTGAGGAAATGAAGCTCTCTCCTGATCCTAATACAAAAAGTTGTAGAGGTATTTGTCCTTAGATGTAAATGTTCGAAACTTTTACAGGCAAATGTGAAATTTTCCAAAAATTTGATGCGAAAAAAATAAAAAAAATTATTATGCTGGACTAAAATAGAACTTTGCCCCCTAATATTGTATGGAAATTGTATATATATTTATTTTTTTTATTTTTTGAAATACACACCCCAAGTGATCAAAGGGATTCGAATTCGGAATCTTACCTTCGAGAAAGAACCGTCAAACCACTTGATCAATCCCTGTTAGCTATGGAAATTGATATTCTTCGCTTATGTTTTAAACATGTATAATTATCAATTCATCGAAAAGAAATTGAAGAAAAACATGTGTTTGTTTGAAAAATTAAGGCCAATTCATTCTAATGAGAAAATTAAGAGCAAATACAAATATATATATATATATATATATATATATATATATATATATATATATATATATTTTAAAAATAAAGAGAACATAGATACAATGTCCTACGATTTATGGTCATGATAACACAAATTTTTAATTAAAATTTTCACGTGAATGGTGTCAAACAAGATATTGGTCTTACGTTTCTAACATGATAGAACACGATAAATAAAATAAAATATTTAAAAATATTCGTGCATCATGAACAATAATAATTATAAACATAAATATTGATAGAACTAAAAAAAATTAACTTATAAATATAGATATTTAAAAGAAATATATAGATACTATCTTAATTATATAAAATTTTGGGGACTTACGCGTAATTTAACGCAGTGATATCCACGGTACGGTGATTCCAATCCGGTTTCCTCCAGTTGATACTAAAAACGCAAGGACACTCACCCTGTCAATCTCGCAAACATTATTACCCTCAACATAGAAGCCCAGAAAATTCGGGGTCTTGCTTTTCTTCTTCTTTGATCTGAGCTCAAATAATTCGAATTTTGTTTTGGTTTTAGCCAATTGGTCATGGATTAATTTCCAATTCCCGGAAGATCACTCCTTAATTGCGGAGAAAATTCTGTAAATTGGGAAAATTCTATGCAGAAATGGCAGAAAATCCAACAACTGCATCGTCTCCGCCGAAAAGCTTACCGTTACAGCAAAACACAGCTATGATTGAGTCCTCGAATCCACAGCAATTACAACCCCTGCAATCGCCCTCGCCTTCGCTCGAGCATCAGCAGCAACAGATGGTCCAATCGCAGCAGCAGTTGGTACAGCAGCAACAACAACAACAGGTGCAAGGACAACAGCAGATGGTACAGCCCCAGCAGCAACAATTGCAGCAGCTTCAGCAGCAATTACAGCAGCAACAGAATAATAGTAATGTTAGCGGCAGTAATAGCAGTAATAATTTGATGGGGGTTTCGAATTTTCAGGGTATGCAGAGGAACCCTTCAGTTTCTAGGCTTAATCAGATGCAACAGAATAGCAATGTTAACCAATTAGGAATGATGAGGCAGCAGCAACAACAGCAGCATCAGAATTCAGGAATTTATGGTCAGATGAATTTTGGTGGGATGAATACATTGCAGCAACAGCCTCAGCAACAGAATAGTAATATTAGTATGAATAATGCTAATAATAATCAGCAGCAACAAATGGGTCAGCAGAATCAGCAGCAGCAGCAAATGGGTCAGCAAAATCAGCTTCAGCAGCAAATGGGACAGCAGAATCAGCTTCAACCGCAAATGGGGCAGCAAAATCAGCTTCAACAGCAAATGGGGCAGCAGAATCAGCTTCAACAGCAGCAAATGGGGCAGCAGAATCAGCTTCAACAGCAAATGGGTCAGCAGAATCAGCTTCAGCAGCAAATGGGTCAGCAGAATCAGCTTCAGCAGCAAATGGGGCAGCAGAATCAGCTTCAGCAGCAGCAAATGGGACAGATGGGAAGCGGAAATTTGTCTAGGTCTGCGCTAATGGGGCAGACAGGGCATTTGCCGATGTTGTCTGGTCAAGCAGCAGCTGCTGCCCAGTTTAATTTGCAAAATCAGTATTTGACTTCGGTATGGAGTGATAAATTTGTGCTTTATGGTTTTGTGGGAGAATTTGGTATTTGCTTGTTTGTTTATTTATTTGGAGTTTGATATGAAGTCTGGTTTTACATGATGATGATTTTCAGTGGAATGGAGTATGATAATTAAATGATCTGTAAGCTTTCCTTAGAAATTCGATTTGGGGTTATCCAGTTTGTGTTCAGTATACGAATGAGTGCTATAATATTGCTTTCTTATTATGTATTTTATAGCTATTATTGTTAAGTTGTGCAATTCTTGATTTTGATCGACTTCGAATTATGACTTGGATTTTGGTAACCGACTTTATGTTTGCCAAGAACTATATTAGGTTGTTTTGTTATCTTTGTCATGCTTTAGAATGAAAGCTGAGGCTGATTGTTGATAAACATGTTTGATTGGTGTTGGTTTTATTTGATAGATGGATTGTTTTATATTTAGTTATTTACTAGCTTGTTGACAATTTTCTTGGGGTTATTGTGTATGAGTTTTTTGAGCCTCCTGCTATATTGGGTGCAGCCTCGACAAAAGGCGGGATTCATGCAAGGGTCTCAGTACCATCCAGGTAATTCTCCTGGGCAGTCTTTACCCGGAATGCAAGCAATGCAAATGATGGGTTCTCTTGGTTTGAATTCTCAACTTAGAGCAAATGGGACCCTCGCTTATGCTCAGCAAAGGATGACACCTGTCCAATTGAGGCAACAACTCTCACAGCAAAGTTCCCTCACTGGTGGTCAGGTATAAGTTTTTACATCATCTTATCTCCTCTCTTGAGATCCGTAATGGTGTACCAGTTTTGGAATTACTTTAGCTATCTGGTTAATGTTTAAGGCATTCTTGTGTGTATAATTGCAAATTTATTGTTATTAACCTCTCCCTTGATATTGGGGCTCAACAGGAAAAAGTTACACATTAAAGTTTTACTTTCCTCTTCATGAAGGGATGCATGACTACAATAATGTCAGGATTACAAGCTTTTATGTAATTCTGTTGATTTAATGTTAACATTTCCTACCAGCATTGTATGACATATTCTCACTGCAGCGATGAGTATTTGCATGGTAAAACTTGGCAGCATAGATGGTATGGTTCATGGTATATTAAAATTGATCATTGATCCTAACTATTGTGCATTCTTATATATTAAAATTGGAGCACAGTTAATCATCTCTGATTTCAGCTTTAATATTTTGATTAGTTTTAATTATTCGACTGGATATTAGTCGGTTATGATTAGTTTGCACTTAGCTCAGCATATTAGCGTTTGCCCGGTGAATCTGACTCTTTATAGATACTACTCCACTTCAAATGAACTAAGCGATTTGTACCAGGATAGTGTTAACATGCAATAACTATGTAGCTATAATTTTTCAATCAGTCTCTACGGCAGAAACATCAGAAATGCAGAAACATAAGAAATTTATCAAAAAATTGCACTATGTTAATTGCATAATAATAAATTAAGTGTCTCTAGAAAGAAATATAGATTTAGACGATTAAACTAGACATAAGAACCCAATTCTGATAGGATCTAAAAGAAAGAGTTTGTAAACAACTTTTCCGTCTTTCTAATAAAATCATTGTTGAACGTCCCACATCATAGTTCAAAGATGTGGCGTTCAATATATGATGGCTTGGCAATCTTCCCATCTTGAGCTAGCTTTTGGGGGTTGATTAAATCAAGTCCATTATTCAATATCAAATTAGAGCGGGTTCTGTTCTAGGTCTGCCTCGTAGATGTTCATTCATGCAAAACTTCATGCTCCGATTGTTCCGCATGTGTTGGCCTTGGGTGTGTGTTTAATGTCCCACATCACAAGTACAAAGATTTGGTGTTCAATATATAATGGTTTGACAATCCTCCCCTGTTGGGCTAACTTTCGGGGGTTGAGTTAGGTCAAGTCAATTATTCAATAATCATGAAATAAAATATTGATATGCTGAGAAGATATGGTGGTCGACTTTCCCCCAACTGCATGAGCGATCCTAGGTAATTCTTCACATGTTATGTTTTGTTATGAAAACACTCCAACAGTTAGAGGATTTCAGGGCAAGTGACAAGACATGAAATACTTTTTAATTACCCATTAGAAACGTGTTCCAGTTTCCCATTTATGCAGACAAGCTTCCTTCTAGTAACCATTAACGTGATTTGTTGTTCTTTTTTAGCATTTTTATGTGCTTGCCCGGCATTGAATGACGTGAGTTGTTCACGTGTTCAAACTTGCTGGTTCACTTTTATGAGGCTGGTCTGTATTTCTTTTTACGGATCACATTTATTGTTAAAATTCATGAAAATTGCAGGGACAGAATATTACAAGGACGTCATTTATGAATGCTCAAATTTCCGGGCTGGCTACTCAGAATGGACAGCAAGGTATGATGCAGAACGCTCTATCTCAACAGCAGTGGCTAAAGCAATTGCCAGCAATATCCTCCCCAAATTCATCTTCTTCATTTCGTCTCCAACAACACCAGAGGCAACAATTGCTTATTCAGCAGCAACTAGCTTCTTCACAGTTGCATCAAAATTCAGTGGGACTGAACCCACAACAGTTGTCCCAAATGGTGCAACAGCAAACACAAATGGTTCATCCGCAAATGCATCAACAGAAGCAACAGCAGCAACAACAACAACAACAGCCAATGTCGCAACAACAACAGCAGTCACAACAACAGCTTTTCCATCAGCAGCAGTCTCCTAGAATGGTGGGCCCCGCCGGGCAGAAATCTTTAAGTTTGACAGGATCGCAGCCTGATGCAACTGCATCTGGAACAACTACTCCTGGTGGAAGCTCAAGCCAAGGCACTGAAGCAAGTAATCAAGTTCTTGGAAAGAGAAGGATACGAGATCTAGCATTGCAGGTTTATTTTTTATTTATTTTTTTTACTTTTCCTATGCAACCCATAAACACAATATTCAAGATTGGGATAACCTCTTGTTTGAGAAGATTTTATAGCTAATAGTGGATATGAGAGAAGTTATATATCTGAATAGGATATCGTGGGATATTATTTAGATTTGTCACATAATGTTTTGCTTTATGTAGATTGATTCATTAGGTATATTCAAGTCTTGTATTCTTCACGTGCTCTCAAGAACAAGAAAACGACAGTTTTTTGGTTTCCACATATACTGTGGGAATCATTTGTATTTCTCCATTTATTTCTAACAAATCATATCTTACTTGAAATATGCAACAGTTTTATGTATGTTTAGGTATATTTCTTTTATGCATACGTTTGGCAGATATGAAGATTGATGATTATTTGCATGTTGCAGATGGATGGAAAACTGGATCCTGAAGTTGAAGACCTCCTTCTAGAGGTTGCTGATGACTTTATCACTTCAGTGAGTTTCACAAATCTCCATGATGCAGTTGTCTTTATAAAAACTGTAGTTGCTGTAATCATTATGCTTCACTTCTGTGTTCATAGAATAAGTGTTTAGAAGTTTAACACACACACACACACACAAACACATATATATTTAATAAAACAATGATGAAGTGTTCTGAGAACTTATCCTTTCCTCTATTTTGAAGGTCACTACCTTTGCATGCACCCTAGCAAAGCATCGGAAATCATCAACATTGGATCCCAAAGATGTTTTGTTGAATCTAGGTTTGTGCTCAAGACGATTCTTTTCCCCTGTATGCGTGTCATTGCAATATAATAACATCGAGTGTAGTGAATTTAGAGACGTGTAATTTACTTTTCAATCTCTCTAGCAGGCTGTCTACAATGACTCTTGACGTTTCATAAGAAATTGGCACAGTTGTTGACTTTTTGAAATTGAAGTATATCTAGGAGCAAATGGGGATACATGAGATAAATGTGTTTCCACTTCGAAAATTAATTCTGAAATTTAACTTGATTTAGTCAAAGGCTTTTTATCCCCTTTCTCTTATTGTTGTTTTGCATTAAGCTGACTGAATGAGGCCTTTTCAGAGAAAAATTGGAAGTTGACTGTTCCTGGCTTCTCGAGTGATGAAAGGAAACACATTCCAGACAATGTAATCTCTCTCTCTCTCTCTCTCTCTCTCATGTTCTATGCAGTGAAAATCAATCAGGTTCTATTTATGAGAGCTGTTTTGCTTTGAGAACAAATTTGGATAAGGTGGGCGTAACAATTATTCGGTAACTGCTTGAGATATAAATTACATAAGGAAAAAATTTTAACATACATGTATACCTAATTGAAGAATTTGGATGAGCTACTGTCCAACATCCAATTGTTATGGCTTAAGACTATATGGTAATGAAACTATTAAAAATTATTAGTTGAAGGAGAATACTTGGAATAATATGCTGCCTTCAAAGTGTATCCATCTGTATTGACACTGATATGAAACAACATGCAGCCACCAAGTGACATCCACAAGAAGCGTCTGGATGTGGTGAGTTCTACTGTTACTACTTAAAATTTACAATCTTCCTTTCGGTGAATATGTAATTTAATCTTGAAGATTGTTTCTCAGATACGTAGTTTAATGGAGCCTGTACAATCCGAGTCGAATAATAATGCTAAACAGATGGTAAGACAGGGATCGAGCAACCAAGTCAGTCAAAACCATATGATGAGACCTTCTCCAAGTTCGGAGCAGTTGGTTGCACAATCTCCTGTGCCTCAGATGCTCCAACAGACTACTAGATTCTGATAGGTATTGACTCCCTTTTTTATAATTTCGTTTTGCTGACTTATAAACAGTTTCAAGATAATTCCTATGATCCCAGGTTACTTAGTAGTACATGGGCATGCTATAAAATGGATATTATCATATGATTTTCTCTTTTTACTGAGGTGGTGTCATTATAGATATTGTATATGACCAGTTTGATGCAACCGACTGAGTTTTGGCGGTAATTACACTGAGTTTCGAGAAACAAAAACTTACCCTGTCAGAGGGTTTATATTACATAATTTTGACGATAGGATCTCTAATTTTGTATGGATACACCCTATTTTGCACTTGGCACTTACTAGTCAATATTTGATTTTAAATCCATGACCATCATAGCAGGCATTAAGCCAAACCTCCAGGCTCCGAGTATGCCAGGGGAATTTTGTGTAATTATTCCAAACCATATGATGTGCCAGTCTAATTATCGCTTTCACTAGTTTGGTTGGCATTAAGGTAATTTTGTGTTGCACTCAACTTCTTGAATAATCTACAAAGTGACTTATGTAAAGCAATGAAATCTGTCTGAAATCGTCTGAAACTATTTTTATTTGCCTGTAAGAGCATCTTTAATCTTTCACAACTACCGTATTCTGCATGCCGATTAATTGACCAAAGCTCACTTGCAGGTACGAATGTCTGCATATCCGGTTGGAGTGATAGCTTACAGAAGGATGGTGTTCGATTAATGTTCCATTTCCGCCTCGGTGGTCGGAGTGATAACTTACGGGAGGATAGTGTTCGATTAACCTCCATGGCCGCCTCCGTGCAGCGAAACAATTCGAGTGTTTTTATACATTTTTTCGTGATAGTTCTACCAAGTAACATGTTTCAGTACTTTTATCTTATTTCTTAGTATATGGCTTTGATTTCTGATATCCCCTATAGTGTTTCGTGTATATTATTTCATTTATAATTGTTGAAGAAACCTCTTCAAATTTGAAGGGAAGGAAATCTATTTGTAATATTATGCAGTCAATTTCCAGTGTTGGGCTTGATGGGGGTTTCAGTGCTGCTTGGATTTTGGCTTTATTTTTAATTATTTATATCTGTATATAGCCATAATTTTGTATTAAAATAATAATAATAATATTAAATTATTTATTAAAAACCAAATTTTATTTGATGGGCGTAGTTTTATTCGTTCTGGGCTTTAATGTTCTTTGGGACAGCCCATTTAAGCTATGTTACTTCGATAGTGGGCCATAAGAGTCCCATATTACCTTCATTTATTATTTTTATATCATGTATATTGTATAATTAACTTGGAAAAATAGCTAGAATGTTTCCTATAAATGCTTTCTCGATAAGAGTTAAGATCAATATAATTAAATTGAAAATGAATCATTATTTTATTACATTCCAAGGCTTGTTCTTGAACATTTCCCTTTCCTAATTTAGGAAATTGAATTTATGAAAACAAAAATGCAAACTTAAATGTGAAATGGGAAGCGAGTATTTTATGTTAGTAGAGTATTTGATAGAAATTTTAGAAAAAATAATTAAATAATCAATATAATATATTTATAGTCTAATAGATTGAGATAAGATAAATTGGGTCTAAAATGAAAATTTATGTGAGTTAGCTGTAATTTTTAATACACAATATTTTTAAAAATATTATTTTGTCATTTAATCTTTTAGAGTTTCCCCTCAATCAATTGAGCGAAGATCAATCTCCTAAGATACCGAAAACACTTTTTATGAGAAAAATATAACCTTTTACAAGATTTGAATATGAGATTTTATTTAAGTAAATTCAAACTCTTTTCTACAGAACCAATTGCCCATTAATTATTTTATTATATTGTATCGTATCATGTTCTGTTCAATACTCATATTAAATATTTATGTCCAATAATTTTTTTAAAAAAATATATAATGTTATATTCTTATCGTATTATATGTATAAAGTCGTCATAATTTTTTTAATTTTTATTTTTAAGGAACTTTGTAGTTTGATCATGTTTTGTGGAAGGAGACAAAAAAGGGGATACAAAAGTCCTTCAACAAAATGGAGGGACTCAGCTAAGTATACCCCTCTTTTACACCTTTCAATCCAGCCATCCAAATCCCGCCACGTGTCCAACCCATAACAGGTCGCATATCTACAAGGACAAAATTGCTAACCCACAAGGATGGCTCATGCACCTGCGAAGCACGTGATTCCGGCCCACCTCTGCAAAACCCTCAGAGTAGGAGGAACGAAAAACGAGGTTCATTTTGCAGAAATGGCAGAGCTGCGATGATATTCATAGATTCTTCAAATACATATGTAACATACATACATGGAGAAATTACATCTAGGTACCCTGTATTTAGGTCTAATTATAATTTAGTTCTCGTATTTTCGTTTATTACATATTAGTTCCTAAAAATACTATTTTAATTATAAATCAATCCCTATTTAGGGGTTAAAAGGTAATTGAAATAGTATTTTTAGGAATTAATATGTAATAAACAAAAATACGAAAACTAAATTGTAATTAGGCCTAAATACAGGGTACCTAGATGTAATTTCCCCTACATATATATATACAAACACATAAATATTCAAAAAAAGAAGACTTATACCTTTTTGCATGAGGTTTCTTGATGACCAAACACACATATATACATATACATACATCCTGTATCTATCCTTCTATATCCAGTGTGTGTGCTGTGTGATAATATAAATACAGGGCTCTTCGGAGTTTGAGCTGAAAATCCCACAAAAAAGAAACAAATAGAAGTTTTTCTAACAACGTTTGCTGATAATCTCAATATTATTATGAGTAACTGGTTGGGATTCTCTCTGACTCCTCACCTGAGAGTCGGCGGCGACGGTGATGGTGGTGGATCCGCCGCGGAGGAAGAGGCGGCGGCGGACGGCGGCGGAGAATGCTTCGGTGCCTCTTTCCCTGCTTTGGACTCTAAGCACTGTACGTATACATATTTATATATGTATATGTCATACTTGTTTGATTTTCTTGACATATATCGTCGTATTTTTTTGAATTTTTGTTAAGTATGGGCTGAATCTTGATTTCACGCACTTAAGGGTGTTTGTGCGTGTTTCTATATTTAGAGAAATGAAGTGATGTAAGCTTTTATTTCAACTTTAATGGCTGCCATTGATTTTTCCATCATACATAAACACATACATATATATATATATATATATATATATATATAATTGTAATTATTGTTCTATTTTTGAAGATTGGAGATATGATGATAATCATGATATAAACGGAGCTAACCCGAGTGGTGAATCGGTTCCAAAGTTCGAAGATTTCCTCGGATGCTGCTACTCAAACTCGCCGCCCGCCGGAGAGATCAACATGAACGCGCCGCCGGACTTCAGCGACGATCAAAAGCAGGAGGATTTCGCGACCCCATCTCTATATTTCCCGCCGTACTACCACATAATCCCGTCTAGCGGCGGCGCTGGGAGCTCAGATGGGGGTTACGCGGCTGCTTTCGGCGGCGGTGACGGTGGCGGTGGGGCTTCAGCTTCGGGGTTCAAGACTTGGCTGCAGCAGACGGAGAAACTTCCGGCGGCGGCGGAGGGGGAAAGTTCTGGTGATTTTCAGGCGCTGTCTTTGACTGTGAGCCCGAGTTCTCCGGCGGAGATCCCCGTCGCGCTGCCGCTGGCGGCGGCGGAGGGGAAGAAGCGTGCGGTGGCGAAGAGCGGTGCGGTTAAGGAGACGCTGCCGCGTAAGTCGATTGATAGTTTTGGGCAAAGAACTTCGCAATATCGTGGCGTCACAAGGTAATAATTAATTAATACAAATAATTTACTTTATTATGGTTGAATTTTCGATTTAATTTTGTTTTATTGGAAAATTAAAATCCCATTTAGGCATAGATGGACTGGGAGATATGAAGCTCATTTGTGGGATAACAGTTGTAGAAAGGAAGGGCAAACAAGAAAAGGAAGACAAGGTGAAAATAAAATAAAATAAATTCCTTTATTTTTCATATATATATAGTTTGAAAACATTCTAACATTATAATTTTTGTATTTTCGCATGAACTTTCTGGTTTTTAATGTTTGTCGGGGTCGATTACGCCGAAAACAGTGTATCTTGGTAAGTTTTTGGTACATAAATTAGCAATTTTGGTTAAATTTTGATTTTATTTTCTTAAATTTATGTATGTTTATTGTTGTATTTATTTAGGGGGATATGATAAAGAAGACAAAGCAGCCCGGGCTTATGATTTGGCTGCATTGAAGTATTGGGGAGCTACTACACATATTAATTTCCCAGTAAGTTTTATTTAATTATTTTTAATGTTTTTATAAACTCAATTTAAGTATTAAAAAAGGGATTTTTTTTTAAAATGTTCTGTAAAATCAGATAAGCACTTATGAGAAGGAGCTTGAAGAAATGAAGAGCATGAGTAGGCAAGAATTTGTTGCTCATTTGAGAAGGTACTAAAATGTAATTTTCATATATATATATATATATAGACAATTTCTCCATTGTAAATAATTGTAATATGTTGCCCTTTTATGTTACCAGGAAAAGCAGTGGATTTTCAAGAGGGGCATCCATGTACAGAGGAGTAACAAGGTGAATATGCCTACAAAATAACTAGAGAAAAAGGAAATCAAGAAATATAGTTCTACTATTTTTCAAATATTATATGAAAATATTACTAATAGCCCTTTTAACCTTTTTAAACCAATCAGATTTTCCATTCCACTTTTCGTATTCCACTAATTGAATTTTACGCTACGTGTACAAAAAATGACACACTTCAATAGAATACTACGAATAGCGAACCAATGATTCGACTCCCTCGTAAAATCTAAAAAATCAGAAAAATACACACACTATATTACATATAATTATAGTACAATTTGACCCCTTTACACTTAGTCCATTACATAAAATACAGTGCAATACCATATCACTATATCAAGTGTAGAAAGTTAAAAGGCAAAGCCCATAACTCTTGTGTATATTGCATCAATTTGGTTTGGTCTAATTTGAATATTGTTGTTGTAGGCATCATCAGCATGGAAGGTGGCAAGCCAGAATAGGAAGAGTTGCAGGCAATAAGGACTTGTACCTTGGTACTTTCAGTAAGTACCTTCTTTTCTCTCTTGGTCACATTTCAGTAACTTTGTGTAATTGTGCATTTTGGTTTAGTATTCATCAAATATGAATTCCTAAACTCATAAGTTACTATAACTTGGGATGTCGGAGCTTGGAAAATGATAGAGCGAAACTTAATCTTGTGACGGGCCTAATGAAGCCTCGTTAGGCATATCAAACGCTTCCTTGCATTTTTTTTTTATAGTTTGGCTTACTCGGTGTGTTTTGGAGATTAATTTGTGGATTGAAATTGTTGAATTGGTTGATTTTCTGTCAGCAAAATGTAGTGCTGAACCTGGGAGATTGCAATATTGCAGTTGGTATCTGCAAGTTTGAAAAAGTTACGAACCACTAGCTTTTAAAGAATTACATAAACTTCCCCTTGATGCAAAGGGGGTATTTGTAATTTGGACATTTTTCAGCTGTTTTTTTAAGATTTGGGAATACTAACTGTGATATGACTATCTCTAATATCTGAGGGGGTGTAGATGTAATTAACTTGATTCGTTGCATGGCACTATTTTGGCCTATTGTAAACACAAAATATTTGTACTTTTGTATGTTTAGGTACACAAGAAGAGGCTGCAGAAGCATACGACATTGCAGCAATCAAGTTTAGAGGAATGAGCGCGGTGACGAATTTCGATATAAGTCGATACGACGTGAAGAGGATTTGTTCGAGCTCAACCCTCATCACATCTGACCTAGCCAAACGGTCCCCTAAGCACCCCGGCCAACAATCTCTCGAGGACTACACCTCCTGCAACACATCATCATCTCCCCGGGCTTTGCTCACTATAACCAACGGTCCAGACGAACCAACAGACATGATGTGGAATAACACCGACTCAGGCGAGCAAAACCGGGCCACCACTAAAGATAGCATGCAAACGTGCCCAAATCCGGGCCTTAGAAGCCCGGAAAAGGGCACATCCGGCCCGGCCCAAGAAGACTTCCAAGGGTACTTCTCATTGGAGGGTCAAAACGAGGGAAACGATCACACGGGTTCGGGCCGGGTGCAGCCCGAATTGGGATTGGTGCATCAAGCTCCTATCTTTGCACTATGGAATGACTGAAAATGGTGTTTTGCTTGAATTTATTTTGGAGACATGGTAGTTTTCTTAGGATGGGGATACATTTTCATGGCTTTTGCATCAAGAACTAGGTTTAGAAGGGGACAATCAAGGAAAGGGTATTGGGAAATTTGCTTTTGTGAAGTGGATTAGTTATTTAGTTTAGAGGTTTTATTTTGATATAATTTAGTTTATGAAATTTTAGTATTTTGGGTTTATTTTCTTTGGATCTATTTGTTGGTATTTTATGCTTGAGAAAGTCAGTAAAAAAGAAAAAAAACTAAAATATGTATATATGCCTAGATTTGTGTGCCACATAAACACTTTCTTCACATCAAACCATTATCCCTTCTTCTTGTTGACAAATTATCCTGCTGTCAAATTCTGGTGACAAGATATATGAATAGTCTAAAAAGATCTTGTACTCTACTGGCAATAAACTGTTAATAATGCTATATTTGTAAAGGTTAGAAATTAGAATTAAGTTGAATTATCAAAGTATGTAATTTTTGTATAATTTTTATTTATTAATGATAGTTGCATTAAAAATTCAGATATGAAGTTATCATTTTTAATGCTGAAAATAATATTTAAAAAGGAAATTAATTATGGTAAAAATAAAATATTCTTTATAATGCAACGCTGTAAAAGTATATTTAAAAATCCAATATCCGTCCGCGTCCGAATCTGTTTAAAGAGGATATTATCTGAATTTGTTTGAAAAAGATATTATTCGTATCCAATTATAAACATTCGAATGATAAGATATGATAATAAAACATTTGATCCGTTTATATATCAATTATTCAATTTTAATACATATTCCGTATCTAATAAATAATATATTATATTAACCATATACGCACACTTGTGTATGTATAATAGTTTATTAGGAATTAAGTAAATTTGTAGTGCATTTATTAAAGAAAACTTACGTTTTATTAGTGCTCATACATTAACTTCAACATTTATACATATATATTATGTTGTTAATAGAATTATTAAATTTCAAACTAATTATATGATAAAATTTATAATACCACCATATTTTTATACATTCACTAAAAAGTAAAAATGATACACATACATATAGTTATTATTTCTCACTTTCTCTAAAATATATACATGCAAAATTATATAATTATTAAATAATTTATATGATAAAATTTATAATACCACCATATTTATACATTCACTAAAAAGTAAAAATGATACACATACATATAGTTATTATTTCTCACTTTCTCCAAAATATATACATGCAAAATTATATAATTATTAAATAATTTATTTTATAAATAAATAATTAAAAATCAGAATAAAAATTCAAAGTTACATAGTTAAATAATTTATATTAAAAATAAATAATTGAAAATTCGATTAAAATCCAAATATGTTCAAATCCGCGTTGTATCCATATGAAAAAGATATTATTCGAATCTGATTTAAAAGAACACTATTTGTATCTGTCCAAATTATAAACAGATAAAAATATAATAATCATTCGATCGATTAATACCCGTTTACACAAAATAGGGATTCTTTAAAGTGAAGTCATTGGATTTTTCTTTTTCCTTTTGTTTTTTTGGATTTGCAGTGAGGAATCACTCATCTGTGGTAGTAGCAGTATATATGTGTACGGAACCAACAATTGTAGGTCTGCTTGCTCAGCAACAAAGAGAAATCAGAAAAGGGAACTTAAAAAGACATGGATATTCTCTCCATTATTTAGAGAGAGTGTGTTAAAAAATCTCCGCAAAATATACAAACAGTTTATAATTATATATGCACATTTTTTTAAATATTATTTTATTATATCGTAATTCGTACATAATATGCATATTCGATATCATGTTTAATATTTCTCACGTGTAAATAAACTCATATATGTATCACCATATTCGTATCTGTGCATTATAGAAAGACACTCTACAACTTTATTCAAATGTAAGCTTTTTCTTTTTCTCGATGAACTGAAAGCATCTCAAAATATTAAGAGAATTGACTCTAATGTACAGACACTTCTAAAAATATTATTTTATCGTATCGTATCGGACACTCGTGCCCGACACTTCTCACTTGAAAAATTCGTAAAAGAATCCGTATCGTCGTATCCGTATCGTGTCGTGTCCATATCCATGCAACATAATAATTGATTAAAAGATTCAAAGATGCTCTATATATAAACTCAGGATTTGAATTCTTAATATTTATTTAATGATGGATGAATCACTTCCACTCAATTGCACACTCCTAGATAAATTAAATGTATATAAGTGACAAATAATAATAATAATAATAATAATAATAATAATAATAATAATAATAATATGAAATTAGATCATGCTAATTAAAGAAGGGTTAATCTTTATTTGCACCCCTATGTTTAAGGTGTTTTGAACTTTAGTATCTAACTTTTGAATTTTTACAGTTTTGTATCCAACCGTCGAACTGTGTTGCACTTAAGTGCCCCTAACCGATAAAAAAATAACACGTATACATAACCTACCAATAAGAAAGTGACACGTCGATATTAGGCACTTAAGTGCAATAAAATTCAAAAATTGGATACTAAAGTGTAAAAATTCAAAAATTGAGTACTAAAATACAAAACATATGAAAAGTTGGGATGCAAACAAAAATTAACCCATTAACGAGTATGAGATATTTTAGGAGGACTTAAATAAAGTAATGTTTTTTTGTGTAAAATGATGGGCATGCGCGTGTTGTATCATCCCCAAGAAATGTAAAATATTATATGTAGCCTATGATGCATGGATACGGACACGACACGATACGAATATAATGACACGGATTTTTTCTTAAATTTTCCACGTGAGGAGTGTCGGATACGATGTCCCGACACGACACGACAAGACAAGACAAGACAACATGATATTTTTTAGAAGTATCCGTACATCATAGTATATAACACATAAATTGAATTATGAGAAATATGGAACAAAAGGGAACAATTTCCAATGCACAAAAAGAAACAAATGTGCGTTTCAGAGTGAGGGAGAAAGAGGGGCCATGGATTGCCCATACTCCTCCATTAATGTGTCTCTGCAATTCCAACATTTTCTCTTTTTCTGTTGCAATTTACAAAACTTGCTATTTCTGTGCCAATCCAATCATCTCTGTTCCTTCCCTTCTCAGGAGACTATTTTTGTTAATTGTTGGAATCACAATCACTTCATAATGTTTGGATTTCATTTGATTGTCAAGAGAATCAAGAGATCAACCAAACTCTAATTAATAGCTTGGCATTCTTATACATATATGTCTGTTTTAGAACAAATAAAAACACCATATATGATGTTGTTGGAGGGACGAAATCAAGATTTAAGAAATAAGTGAACAATAATATCTTTGAGCGACAACAAAAGTGAGAATATTTAACAATATTTCACCCTAGCCCCCATGCCTCCGGCT
The DNA here is from genome assembly GCA_037501455.1 of Lantana camara. NCBI lineage: Eukaryota > Viridiplantae > Streptophyta > Magnoliopsida > Lamiales > Verbenaceae > Lantana > Lantana camara. The sequence goes on from CM074865.1 coordinate 78,638,673, forward strand.
TTAGGTATCGCAAATAAAATCGAATTACAGTTTCGGTTCTTTAATTGTTTCGAGCTTCTAGAATATTTTGTTTAATAAATAAAGAAGTGAGTGTTTACAAACGCTTTAGAACTGTCAAACATAAACTAGAATCAATTTAGGTCTAATTTGTATTTGATTTGGTTAAATCAGTGTAATGGGAGAATGAAAATTTTACATTTATCGTGTAATTAATAAAAATTTTAGGAAAGAGTGATTAATAATTAAATAGAAAATGTTGTGCACTTGCCCCATTTGATTAATATTGATTCGATCGAATTGGGTTTGAGTTGGAATTTTCGTTGCAGAAAAGGCCAAGAAAGAAAGGCATGCCTTGTGGGGCTACTGGCCCAAGAAAGAAGCCGACGTTCAATGGCCTATTACTTTCACTCAAGAAAGGTTTACCTTATGGCCTATGGGGCTTAATTGATGGCCCACATGGACCCATTTGGGCTCACCGCTCACGTAACTTACTTTATGTTGAAAAATTATTTGATAATTACCTTAATTATTTTCCCTTTCACTTATTATTTATTGATTACATTTTCCAAAATTCCGTTCATGTATCCGAAGTGATTAACCTGCATTTCATGCCTTCATCTTCCTCTCTCAAATCCCACAAAGAAAAATAATTAAGAACATAGAAAAAGAATACTCCACTGAAGATTCTTGCTTTTTTAAAAATCTGAAGCTGATTTCAGCTCATTGAGCCAAACCCATTGCACCCTTTTGCTCAGTTCTTCCAAATCATGAGAAATTTTCGAAGCCCATCTCATACTTCATCCCCAATTTTTTAAACCCTAGTTTCTTGAGTTACTCTTCCCTGTTTCAAGATTTCATTTTGGAATCGAAATTTGCAGTGAAACAAGAATCAGGTTGGATGGGGTGGCTTTAAACGATCAGATTTAAGCTAAATTACAATTATTGCCCCGTTATAGGGTTCAAGAACTTCTATTTTTAGAAAGAATCGGAAGAAAAATACAGTCTTGGAACCATGGTTCGCCGGAACGCCGCCGGAACGGGTGGAACGGCCGTTCCGGAACGGGAACGGCAGCCTCCGTTCCGCTGTTCCGGGGTGGAACGTTTGTTGACCAGGAACGGTGTTTCGATGCCATGGAACGGCGTTCCGCAGCGTTATAACGGCGGAACGGCACGGTTGCGAAACAAAAACGGCATTCTTCAATGAAATCATGGTACAGCCTTCGAAGAACTCCTCGTAGGAGTGGCTGGAGAAATTGCTGTGGAAGAGGGGCGACGATTCGGTGGATGAGAAGCGAAGACGCAAAGACGGCGTTTCTTTGCGCGTAGAAGAGAACATATGGGATATCCGGCTAGGTTTTGTATAATTAAAGCAATTTTATTTTATTTCACTCAAGAAACTATGGGCTATGTTTGTGGGCTGGGTCCTTTTTAATTGTCCAAATATTATAACAGTACTGCCTAATTTTATAGTTTTAATTCTTACTATTTAGCTTCCTTCCGTTTAAACATAGATTTTTAGTGAAATGAAAGAAATAATTTTAATTTTGTATTAGCTCATAAATTTTATAACTATAAAAAACAACAAATTTATATGAAATATTAACAGATATATTAATATGCTGTAATATTTTTGGGAAATTTTAATTTTTTTATTTAAGTGGCCGCAATTTTGCCGCGACCGTTAATTAAAAATTTTATTTAAGAAGAACTCGATCCCCATCTCCGATTCTCTTCCATCCCCGTTAATTAAAATTTTCAAGTTAGTTGGTATCTTTTCTATTTTAAATTTATTTTTAGTTTATTTTATAATGCAAAATTTTTCATTTATTGGTTATCTTAATAATTTGGAGTCCATACTATTAGTTAATTTATTATCTTAACCTTTTTCTCTCACCTTTTCAAGTTCATATATACGCCAGGAGAGAGACCTGTGATTATATTTGCTTCTTATCCAATCAAGTTGCCGTCAAAATGTGATTATGTTCGAAACTCCTCAGAAGAGAGAGACAATTCCGATGTTCTACCCCTCGTCATTCCACTTCTTATAAATAAATAATGTATCATTATATATCTATTTCAATATTCCTATTGTAGTATGTTGAACAACTTTTCTTTTGTTACACAACTATATTTATTGTATGGTTCGGTAGTCATTATAAGAATATGTGCAATCTCTTATTTGAGTAAATATAACAAATCTAAATATAATACTAATTGATTCTAATATAAAATTAGAAATTAAAATGAGTTTTAAAACAAATTTTTGGGATTTTATACATCTTTTTGAGCAGTGGCCGCGTTTTTGCCGCGTCCGTTCCGCGTCATTGCAACGGAACTGGAACGGTGACCTCCGTTCCGTTCCCCGCGACCGTTCCGGCGAACCATGCTTGGAACATTGATCAAGAACCACTGACATGATATCCTTCCAAGTATCGAAACCTCAGCCAAAAGGGAATTCCGCAAGGCCACAAATGTAGTCAAGTGGTTACGTATTAATTGGAGGACAGCAAATGGTATATTTGACACCTTTTCGCCCTTGATAACTGTCATCTGTGTCTTGTTCTTCTCCTTCCATGTGCAGTTTTGGACCACCTCTTGGCTAAGTTTGGAGAGACTTTTTAGCAATCAAGATTCGTATTTTGATTTCTTTAAGATAATCTTGATCACGCTTGTATGATGTATAGGGATATTTGTCCAAATCTAAAATGAATGTTTTCGAATTGTAGTTGATGTTGAAGAGGGTTTGAACTTTGAAATATCTATTTTAGTATTTTTGGTTTTGTAAATTAAGATGAAAATTAGTTAGGATTGAAAGCTCGTCGTTCTATCACCCAACGGTGTAACTTATCAGTTCCGCGCTATGTTGACTTAACCATAGGTCTCGAGTTCGAGCCTTTAGAAACATAACTACTATCGGTGAGAAGAGTTTTACATATGAGTGGTCTGACCTAACTACTCTTCATTAATCTAGTAAAACGGTACGAACTTCGAATGATCATTTTCTACACAAACTACTTCTCTTTAAATTTTTAGATTTGGGATAATTACCAATGCCCCCCTGAGGTTTGGTGTTATTACAGAATACCCCCTGAGGTTTCAGAAATTACGAACTCCCCCCGGGCCGTTATCTCCTCCGTTAAATTTAACGGATTGTGTGAAATTTACTATTTTACCTCTACTATGTTGAAGCTCAGGGGAGTATATGTAATAAAGAGACAAAGGTAAGGGGGCTAATGCAAGGACTGAAATTGTTAAGGGGGTTTGATGTAAGTACTTGAGTTTTGTGTCTACCTAGAATTTTTTTTTAATAAAATGCTACTTAATGTTATTTTAATATTTTTATGATAGACTAATTTCATACCTACAGTCTATGGATGTTTAATATTTTCTGTAGATATTGAGCATATATGTTAAATGTTTGAAATAATTGTTTAAACGGCTGACGGATATTTTTGTGAATTTACTAATGTATTTGTTGATATTAGTGTATTTGTTATGATTTTCAATTTTCAGGAAAAAAATTGATAATGCACTAGTTGATCTTTGTGTGGGTTTTTTTATATGAATTTTTATTTTGAGGGAAATTTTGTTATAATTGCAAATAAATTATTTTAAATTAACTTTAAATGGACTTGTACAAAATATATTTAAAACTAAGAAATAAATATGAAAGGAAATTTATAACTTATCATATTTTATAGAAATAAATATGCATGGAATATCTAATTCAATTTATATTTATAGATAAATATTAAATATTAAATTAAATAATAACTTTTTAGATACAAAAAATCCAAAATTAACTAATATTACAATTATATCATTAAACTCTAAGTAAAATTACAATATACCCCCTAAGGGTGTTTTTGGAATTTAAATTTGAATTTAACGGTGTAATTAACGGCCGGTGCTATTTGTAAGCGAGGGTGTACTATTCAGGGGGGGTTCGTAATTTCCGAAACCTCAGGGGATATTCTGTAATAACGCCAAACCTCAGGGGGGCGTTGGTAATTATCCCTTTAGATTTAAACGTTTCAAGAATATGCAAGTGACTAATTCACTTATGTTAGGTTCTTGTTTATCTTGACTTATACCTTTGCATGACTTAAAACACCAAGTCCCACATATGGATTTGAAGAGCATCAACCCAAGAATCTTAATGACTTTGGAACAAGAATACCATTTCAATCCTTTTCTAGCCCAATAAACACTCTTGGAATTAGATAATGCATAATCCAATGTGTGTCATTCCTCTTCACTTAAAAAGCTAGTGGCTCTCATTCCACTACAATCGAACTTCTCAAGCTGTCACAGCACTCCACAAAACCTCTTCCAAAAACCCATTCTATATAAACCAACCAAAACCCCCGCAAATCATGCATTACCCACCCCCACATCCCCACTCTTAACCCCAAAAGAGAAACAAGAATGTTGAAGCCAATCTTCCTAACTCTCTCTCTCCTCCTCCTCACTGCCAACGCCGCCGTGCAGGACTTCTGCGTGGCCGACTACAAGGCCCCAGTGGGGCCGGCCGGCTACTCGTGCAAAAGCCCGGCTAAAGTAACGGCCAACGACTTCACATTCACGGGCTTTCGTGCTGCGGGGAACACAACAAACTTAATCAAGGCTGCGGTCTCCCCCGGCTTTGATGCCCAATTCCCGGGCCTTAACGGGCTTGGCTTATCCATAGCCCGTTTGGACCTGGCACCAGGGGGTGTGGTGCCCATGCACACCCACCCTGCTGCCTCGGAGATGTTGCTTGTGGTTCAAGGAACCGTTGTGACGGGGTTCATATCCTCGGCGAATGATGTGTATGTCAAGACGCTGGTGAAGGGCGACGTCATGGTTTATCCGCAGGGATTGCTGCATTTTCAGATCAACGGAGGCGGCAGGACCGCGGTGGCATTCGCGAGCTTTAGCAGCGCGAACCCCGGGCTGCAGATCACGGATTTTGCTCTGTTTGGGAACAAGTTGAGCACTGCATTGGTGGAGAAGACTACTTTCCTTGATGAGGCGCAGATTAAGAAACTTAAGGGTGTTTTGGGGGGCAGCGGCTAAGATAGGCCGTGGTGTGTTGTGTTTGTTGTAAGGGTTTGCTTTTGCTTTTGGTTTGTTTTGTGAGGGAAGAAATTAAATGGCAATGCTGTGATCGAATTCTTGATGTCATGGAAGTTTATCTTCTTGAATTCTTGTAATGAAAGTAGTTAGTGTGCCTTTTCTAATTTAATGATTGGGTTAATTACACATGGACCCCAAATGGGATAAGAAATTACACTTACACCCCTTCGTGAGTTTGTAAATTGCAGATGCATTCTTCGTTGTTAGGGTCTGCCTACGCACATTCTGAGATATTCCGTCAAATTTTAGATGGAAATCTGGCATCGAAGGGTTCATGTGTCACTTACAAACCTTTAAGTGGGTGTAAGTGTAATTTTGAATCAAAGAGGAGTCTTTTTCGCTTTTTGTTTCTTTAGTCTATTAGAATATTTATCGTCGACTAACATGATGTCGTGATCAGTGACAACTGGACAGAATATTCTATTTGCTTTTTAATGAAATTCAACAATTCCCTACAAGAAGGTGATGAAGTTGAAGTATTTTACGTTATGAAGTGAAAAATGGATCACTTCATATGATGAAAGGCCTTTTAGTTTGAAGTTGTGTTCACTACCTCTTCTTTCGAACGAAGTGATCATAACATTAAATTCAAGATTTTGATGAGTCATTTTCAAGTGTAATGATCACACATTGACAAGCTTGTCTTTTAGACTGATGTTATGATTGGAATGCCAGGATGTACTTATATAAACACGATGATACCAACATAACACGACATGAATATGATAATATAATTTTTATTTCTTTTGAACTTTTCACGTGAATAGTATTGAATACGAGTGTTTAGCACGATACGATATGATAAAATAATATTTTTAAAAGTATACGCACATCATAACTCAAATGAAATAAGACATTTCGTTAAAATTTACATAAAAATTAGAGAAAATTACTAAGTTCCTTATTCCTCCCTTTATTCTTAGGTAATAGAAAATTTTCTTTTCGGGTCAGAATATAATAGAAATTAGTAAGTAATTGGATTATCAACTGATCTAAGCTACAAAACATCATTATCATATTAATTATTCTTTTTTAAACAAAACCCCACGACTTGGTGGTCCAAAATTGGAAAGGACAAATGTTATTAATTAAGTTTTCTTGCAAAAACTTAGCCCAAATGCACTGCTTAGACATAGCAGCTTAGATTCATGCACGAAATCTGGTTTGAATTTAGCTATGTTAAGAACAATTTAGTTACTTATAAATTATAAAGAAAACCACCTCACAATCTAACTTAGCGATTTCATGTTATGCTAGTTTAATTTCGATATAACTTAGCAATTTTATGTTATGTTAATTTGGTTTTATATGCAAGTTTTTAAATATACGACTATTATTAATAAAGATTATTTCATATTTTAATGGTTCGATCCGACTCGAGTTCCTAATAGGATATAACTAAAGAGTATTTTAAAACGTTATGATCATAATTCAAGTCAAATATTAAACAATTTTAAATAAACTATCATATCTAGTGCCACCCCTTATAATGATCAACTCTAGTGTATATAACTATAAAAACAATTAAAATCAGCTTACTTCATCATGCACAATGGGGTTATAAATATACATTTGAAAAGGATATGATTAGTCATTCAAAACTAATCATCTTTAGCTGACAATTAAGTTGTTTGCAAGTCAATTACAATTACATCCTCAAAAAAGCCAAGTTTCAAATATTACAAAACCCCCCTTAATTTAGTCGAAAGTCTTTGAAGACCTTGCCGTCTATTGAAAATTCAAACTCCCCAAGTATATTTGTCCCAACAACTATGACGTTAATGCGAATAATTTTGATTAAAAGAGTACCCTTAACTCAACTTTAATCACACTTAAGAGAGCCATAATACAAACACCAAAACATCCAAAATAACAGCACACCAAAACTTTTGAATATGCCTAAGATTGTCTCTTCCCCAAATAGACCACTTCCACACACATTATTATAACACTTTGCTAGTTATGCCATTCTTACTTCTTAGGCCTTAAATCTTGATCAATGATCAAGAACTCTCTCTTTCTCTCCCTCATCTTCCTTCCTTTGTCTCTTCGAATCACAACCGTCCATAGCAAAAATGACGATTGGTGAACCGGAGCCGAACCCTCCTCCGGACCACGTCCTCGGGTGGATCGAGGAGTCAATCTCGTATTTCCCGTCCTTCTTTGATGATCCCTATGATGCCGGAGATTTCAGTGGCGATTCGTGGTGGGCACAAAGCCAAAATCTTGAGCAAGAACTAATCACGGGGACCGCCTCCACCACGGCCACCAACACAGCTGCCGCCGCTCCCCAGTCAGAATCCGCACTTTCGGGCCAATCACTTCCACCAGATTTAACCAAGAAAAGGAAACTACAAGACGACATCTCCAAAACAACCCAAAGGAATACAAACAAGAAACGCAGAGTAAACAACAACAACAATAACAACAATGGAAGCAACAAAGACGGCCGGTGGGCAGAGCAGCTCCTCTACCCCTGCGCCGCTGCAATTGCCGCCAGGAACCCATCCCGAGTCCAGCACTTCCTATACGTCCTACACGACCTCTCCTCCCTCACCGGGGATGCCAACCACCGCCTCGCCCACCACGGCCTCCGCGCCCTAACCCACCACCTCTCACCCGCCGCCGCCACCTCCGGCAGCAGCAGCAGCAGCAACACTTTCGCCGCCACCAAATCCAATTTCTTCAAGGAGGCTCTGATCAAGTTCAACGACATAAACCCATGGTTCAGAATCCCCAACAATGTCGCAAACACTTCCATACTCCAAATCCTCAACGAAGAAGATCACCCCACGAATCTCCACATTCTCGACATAGGAGTCTCCCATGGCGTCCAATGGCCCACCCTCCTCGAGGAACTCACGCGCCGCTCCGGCGGACCTCCGCCGCTGGTCCGCCTCACGGTGGTCGGCCCCGAAACCACCGCCGCCGCCCCTTTCGCCGACGGCCCTCCAAACTACGATTTCACCCCAAGACTACTCACCTTCGCAAAGGAAATGAACATCAACCTCCAAATCAACAAGATGGCGAATTTCCCACTCCTCAACCTCAATCCCCAAACCATCAATTCCTCCCCAGAAGAAACGCTAATCATCTGCGCCCAATTCCGCCTCCACAACCTAAACCACGCGAACCCAGATGACAGAACGCAATTCCTCAAAGTCCTCCGCAACCTACACCCCAAAGGCGTCATCTTGAGCGAGAACAACACCGATTGCAGCTGCAGCAACTGTGGCGACTTCGCGACGGGATTCTCCAGAAGGGTCGAGCTCTTGTGGCGGTTCTTGGATTCTTCGAGCGCGGCGTACAAGGGGCGGGAGAGCGACGAGAGGCGGATGATGGAGGCGGAGGCGGCGAAAGTGCTGATAAACGCGGCGGAGATGAGCGAGAAGAAGGAGAAATGGTGCGAGAGAATGAAGATTGCTGGGTTCAGAGGGGAACCGTTTGGGGAGGAGACGATTGATGGGGCGAAGGCGTTGCTGAGGAAGTATGATGGGAATTGGGAAATTAGGGTTGAGGAGAGAGATGGGTGTGTGGGGTTGTGGTGGAAGGGCCAAGCGGTGTCGTTTTGCTCGCTGTGGAAGATGGATGTGAGACTGTGAGAGTGGAGCTATAATGCATGGTCGGATACGGTGATACGGATACGGATACGATATGAATATAACTCCACATGAGAAGTTCAGATACAATATCCGATATAGATATTCGACACCATATAATATGATAAAATAATATTTTTAGAATTGTTTTTATATCCTAAAGATTGGAACAGTGTTGCAGAGTTTTGTGAAGGAGTGAGTGTGTGTTGATTTTTGGTATTGAATCTTTGTTAGTGTTTTTTGGTGATTTTGGTCACGAAAATTTATAGTTTTCGTCACAAAAGGTGTCCCGTTTTGGTTTTGATGTTATTGATTAGTAATTTGATGGAAAATTAGGGATCAAAGTTAATAAGACATATCAAGGTGGAAAATTGTAGTCCGGACGCCGTTCGCACTTCGCCCAAACCCATGACAATTATGTTCGTTTCCTATTATACTGATTTGGTCGAACGAAGTTCAAGTTAAAATTACCTTTTTTTTCTTTTTTTTAGATAGTTTTTAAGATGCAAAGAAAATCAACTTTTACTTATATTAACAAATCCACGGCAGTTATGCTCGTTGTCTATTACATTGATTTAGTCAAATTAAATTTTAGCTAGAATTACCCATTTTTAAAATATTTATTGAGATACGAAGAAAATCAACTCCTACTTATATTAATGACAATTATGCTGGTCCATGTTTACTCATTTTTAAAAGGAAAATCCTTTTTTAACGGTTCGTAAGAAATAAATTTTTATACATACAAATCGCGATCATTAGATTAGTGATCATAACCATTAAATTAGTGATTAGTTTAGTCGTAATATTTGACTACTTATTTTGTTTATAAATTTTCTGTTCTTCTTTTGTTTTACTTAATTTATTTATAGTTAATACTTAGCTGTGTCGCTTCCAGACCAAAAAAATACTTAAATCCTCAAAAATTATGTTTTTGCAACTTAATCTTTAAAACCATTTTCGCCGACAGGGGTTGATCAAGTGATTTGAGGGTTATTTCTCGAATATAATGACCCAGGTTCGAATCCTTCTGGTCACTTGGGTGTGTATGTTTTAAAAAAAAAAAAAAAACTTTTAAAACCATTTTCGTCGTTCATCTTCAATTTCTATGGTTTTACTATTTGAATTTCATTGGATTCTTCCATAATAAAATTAATGATTATATTTTTCTTTTATGATTTTCCTCGTAAGTTTGATAAGTTTTACTAGAATTCTAATTATATTGATTAGTTATTTTCTTATATTTTTAAAGTACTAAATTTATTGGGATATTTATGATAATATTAATAATTAGAGTTCAAGATAATTAATATTTGTCAGAAAAAAAATAATAATTACCTTTGAGACGTCTGTGAGATAAGCATATTTTAAAATAGTTATTGACATATGAAGAAAATCAACTCCTACTTATATCAGCAAACCCATGACAATTATGCTGCCGAACTATGTTCGAATTAAAATTACCTATTTTTAAGATAGTTCTTGAGATACGAAGAAAATAAACTTCTACTTATATTAAGGAAAAATAAGTTAGAAGCTAGAAACATGGACAAATGTCTATGTTTAGAAAACCAGCTTCTCCTTATTTCCCAGTAGAAATAAGTTAAAAGCTAAAAACAGTTTTAATTTCTGCTTCTCCTGAAATAGGAGCTTCTATGAACACGTATTAGATATGCAAAAGCCAGGGCGATTCTTATAAAGCTTGACGATATAACTACAAAGATGAGCCTCAGCCCTCAAAGATGGCCACAGACAAATGATTAAGTTTTTATATCACCAATACAAAATCTGTGCCTAAAATTCATAGTCCTAAAATTCAAAAATGAAAAGAGCCTAGTTAGCTATATACTCGGAATTTTCCCGGACATAACCGAGAAATGTGATCAGCATTTCCGCACGTTCAAGAATCGTATACTCTTACTGAACCTCGGATTGGCTGTCTACAAACGGGACACTTTGGTGAAACTTCACGTTCAACAGAAAAAGCACAGCGTTGACAACAGACGAGATGCCCACAAGGGATGAAGGCGGACCTTCGCCTTCTCATCAGGCAAATCACACACAGCTCGCCGTCTGGAACATCTCCAGATTCTTCGTCTGCTGCTGGAATCTCCGGGGGAGTTTCGCTGCCACTTGAATTATTATTTTGTCGTTGGTGTCTCCACTCTTTCCATCTCATCCAGTTCCTGCACAAAATGTGATTTGTGATCCCAAGTTAATTCGACCAGGTACAGAATCGCTATAACAGAAATTTGCAACATTCTTGTTCAAAAGAGAGATTGCTGGAATAAGCAAGTAAAAGTGACAACTGAAAGCATTCCTTTTTGTTTTGGGATAATTACACAAACTTCCCATGAGGTTTGAGAAAAAATTCCCGGCAAATAATTTACGTTCATGATTCATCTGGATAGATGAATTTCGAATTTCGCTAGCATCATCTCTAATTTGAACTTTTTTTTTTTTTAATGTCCTACTTAGCTCATCACTTAGTAGTCAATATTTGATTTTAAATTCATGACTATAAAAGCATGCGTTAGAGCAAACCTCATATATGCCGGAGAAAGTTTTTGTAATTTCTCAAACTCCAGCAGAAGTTAGCGGAGTTAGGCCAACCCTGAGGGTATGCCTGTGAATCTGTGATATTACCCTTTTTTTTTGGCTCTAAGAAATACATTATTTTCAACTAATTTAGTGATGGTTTCAAAGCAAAATGAAGAGCAGCGTTAATTAACTATGTTTTTGAGACAATTCTTAGAGAGAGAGAGAGGTCTAGTTTCTGGAAGTATATTTTACTAATTGTGAAGATTTTGTGTGGGATGCTGTATAGCTGAATCTAAGTAGGATATATTGCTTAAGTTATGTACCTTGCAATAGAATAGCCGAGTAAACCTATAGCAATTGAACCAAAAACAAGCCCGCTCCACATTAACACTTTCGTTTTGAACGAAAGATCTGCCAGAATTTGATCTTTAGTCAAATCAGACCTGCAACGCAGTTGACAGAGGGTGGTTTAATGTGGAAAATGGAGCAACAAGGTAGTGGAAAATTAACAAAAGGCATGCAACACTTCAAGTGTTAATAAAATTGTTAAAGAAAGTTCACATACAGAAAATAAGGAAGATCCTTGCTGGATCTTATCTCGGGAATCCCATTCTTCAGATTGCAAAGGCCAACTGCTGTTATTTCTTTCCCAACAGGAAGTATTTTCTCTTCATACAGCAATCCTACCTGGAAAAAGAAAAAGGAATGAAATTTAAGTAGGGTAAAAATAACTTGATAAAAGGGCTTATGAAATCATATTGCACTAACAGGATACTCAAGACCACAAAGCGCCTGAAGAAAAGTGAGAGGAGAAGCATTAATAGGCTGTAAATGCTGATAAACTGTTGTGAGAGGTAGTGGATGACTTGATCCTTCCATGTTGACTACAACATAATCAGATTGAGGCCATTTTCCAGCTTCAGCAAGAATAAAAGGAACCTGAGCAGAAAAGCCATGTGCAAGCTCATTAAAGAACAACCTCAAATATTATTGTAAGCTTTTGAACAAGCGACATTAGTCACATATTCATAAAACAGAAAATTTTTTGAGGGAGCAGAAGTGCAGAACACTTAATGTTAATAACCTTGCCATGAAATTTCATGAGGGTTGAAAGTAAAACAATTTACCGATCTTCTTGATGATGACTCTTGCTCTTTCCAGGACCTCGAGAGCATAGATCGTAGATCAGCAGTCCATCCAAAGACACCCCTCCATTCATTGTATATACACTTCAAGAGATAAATGAAAAGGAGAAAAAGTAAATAATGTTGACTGATTGAATAAATCAATCTTATTACAAAACAAGAAATTAGGTAAAGAATCTCCAAAACGTGCAGAACTAAAATGTTAACACAAAATGCAGTACCACAAAGTTCACCTCCAAGTTAGATACGAAGATAGTCCACTTTTTACTGAATTTGAATCAACAGAAACAGCTTAATTTTGATTCATACAAAAACGGAACGAAAAGTTCACCAAAGAAATTCCACAAACTACGAGTAAACAGCAAACTCGCTACAATTACATCATTATCTTGTGCGGAGGGAATCATCTTCAAAGTTTCCAGGATGTCCACAAATCATATTGGTGATGCAACACAAGATATAGCCTATAGGTGATGCATACAAGTCTGGACTTTCTAGTGTAGCAAGACACTGAACAAATCCTAACGACAATTCGCATTAAACTTATCAACAAAAGAGTACAAACTTCCATTTTGCTTAAACAAACAAGTATCCAAATCATGTAAACATAAAAAATAGTAGGGTTAAGAAAGGATAAAATTGGAAACATACAGTTTGAGTCCGCTCCAAGACAACTCCCTTCTCACCAGTCTCCTGCGAAACAACCAGATTATTCCCCCTCAATCCCTTCCAATTCCCCTTCTCCGCCGCCGATTTCACCTCCACCAAACCCCTAACAATCAACAATTCCCCCCCCTCAAATTCCGAACTAGAATTCGATTTCGAAGACGAAGAAGCATTTCCATCGTCTCGATTAGAGCTACTCAAATCCTCATCTCCGGACAGAATCAGGCGAAGGTCAGACGGCTCCACTTCCGGCGCCTGCCGGATTTTGTGCAGCGCCGAAGACGTGGCGGTGTACTTGCGGATGCTCCGGTAGGCCACGTAGGCAACTCCGACGCCGAACAACGCGCCGTCCGCCGCCATGGCGAGGTTCGCCAGCACCGCCGCCGCCATCCGATCGTGCATCGTCATCGCTTCCTTCCCCCAATTATTTACCGACTAATTCCCCGCGTAATACGTGGTATTTACTCTTGCTTCACTGAAGCTAAAAATAAAATAGTATTCTTGCAGTGGTAAAGGGTCGGGTTCCCGAATGCCCGACCCGATTATCTATTCGAATACTAATCTGGATCCGTCGAATAATTAAGCAACGTCGATTAGTTTGGGCCTCACATAGGCCCATATCTAATATTGTGCTGTAAAATATGGGCTCAATAATTTTTCGTATCAAAAGTGAACCAGTTTGTCGATATTTACGGGGAGGTTTGCGCATTCTAAAAATAAGTAATTATGAGATAAATATTTATTTTACGAGATTTCGGAATGTTCACAAAAACGACTCCTATTTGTTTTAAGCAAACTAGAAATCTAAAAGCACCCAAAAACATGCTTCTGCTTATAGATTAAATAGAAATAAATTAGAATTTAGAAGCACCTCAAAACACCATATTTGATTGTACTTATAGATTATTTAAGCATAACTAAACTAGAATCTAGAAATAACTCAAAACATGTCTTTGAATTGAGCTTATAAATTATATAAGCAAAAATAAACTAGAATGTAGAAACAACTTAAGACATGCGTCTAAATTGTGCTTATAAACTATGCGACATTGCGTAATTAACTAAAATTCTGTTTAAACAATAATATCTTTGTTAAAATATTGATATTCCTTGATTAAATTTTTACATAGAAATATAGTAATATAATTAATTTATACATTTATATATTAAATTACAATTATAAATAAATATAATAATTGATATTATATTGTATTCCATATAATAAACATAGTATATTCGTTTAGAATGACATTATTTACTATGTTATTATTTATAAACAGAAAATAAATAGTGTAAGTGTATAACCTAAGGTACATATATAATAATATTGTATAATATATATTTGCTAATTATAAATAATTTTATATAAAAATATAATAATTTTTTATATTACTATATTATTTCAAATCATATTATAATAACTAAAATGATTTTAAATTTTTTTGAATGATTTAGTAACTTATAAAAGTTAAAAAGGGTTCTCCACTTTTCTATATAAACATTGAACAGCTGATTATTTTTCTTCATATTTTGTAGCAAATTTTTCTATTTGTAAATTCAATGCAAACTTTTACAATTTTCACTACAATAGTAAATTGCCAAATAGAAAAAGTATTACATAATTATATGGTAAGACTAAGAAAATTATATTAGTATATATTAGTAGAAAAACAAGATAGGTTTGTATTGGTAGAAAAGTGACTTTATATTAGTAAAAAAATAACTTAACTATTAGAAATCAAAAAATACGGACGAAGAGAACATATCTATACTATAATATATAGGAAGGGTGTCTTTTGACCAAATTGAGTGAATTTTGACCAAATGGAATTTTGTGGTTTTTTTGAGATTTTTTATTCTTTAAAAATTATTTGATTGGTTGGTTAACTTTTCAAACTATTTAATATTTTAATAATAATTAAATCCCACTAATTAAGATATTAATGTCTTAAATTTAGAAAACTATAATTAATATCGTTTTATTTATGTATACTGCTTTTATACGAAATGTTTGACTTTTCAAAATATAAAACTTAAACACATATAAGGTAATAGATAAAAATAAAGAATACATTAAATTTAGAAAAATATAATAAATATTATTGTATTTATATCAATTACTTTTATATGGATGTTTGACTTTCCATATCTTAAAATTTATGTCAAGTATAAAATAACTGAGAAGTAATTATTAGTATATTGGCTACATAATTAACGTAATTATATTGGCTAATAGCTTTTATATAGAGTACATAATTACCGGAAATTAAGCACTCAATCTCCTTAATTAACATAAATTAAGCACTCATTGTGATCTGGCTCAAATCTGGTCGATCTGACGTGGTCGATCTGGCTGTCAGATATGGGTCAATCAGTCAAGAATTTGTTTGAGTGGGTTCTTTATCGACCTGAAAGCACTAGCAAACGTGAGCTCGAAACCAACTTGGGGGACTTGGGGTTTTACCCAAGGTTGGCACTCCGACGCTCAAGTCAGTAAAGGGGCTCTTTAGAGAGAGAATGAATGCAATTGAATGCGTATTGAAGGCTTACCAACTACTGTTCAGGAGGCGAGTATTTATAGCCATGGCCAAATAACGCAGTAATGCGTGTACTGTAGGTGTGCATTAATGGCGTTGCCAGTCGTCGATCTGGATGTCGGACGATGGAACTGGCTTGAGGCGGGTCGTTCGTACCTTCTTTCCCCTTTGGGTAAAAGCAGGGACTGACGGTCATTAATGAGCCGTAGTACGCCTGTTCCAGGGAATGAGAAGGGCACACGTGTCCCGACAGGAGTGCTTTACAGTATCCGGGTGTCCGGTGACGTATGTAATCGATCTGTGGATCAATATTGCCTTCTGGGATCCACAATACTGGGTTTCCCATTGGAGGGGAGCAGATCGATCTGATGACCTGGCTTATTGAGATCGATCCGACGATCTGATGATCATGCGGTGCGTAAATCGATCTAATGTCCTTGTGCCGATCTGATGATCTGAGGGCCTGGTGTTGATCTGATGATCCGTTCGAAAGGCCGTCTCTGGTTTGTCCAGGCTGGCGCGGAGTCCACGTGGCACCACTTGGGGCGGCCGCGTGGACTTATACTATTATGCCATATCAGAGGCCCCCCAAATTACCAGCGTGAAATTCCGCGGTGGTAATTTCATCGATCTGGCAATGGATAGGGGAACCGTCGTGACCGTCGAAATCGAGCCGTCGCCTCAGTGGCGGGCGTGACTTTTCGAGTCAGGTCGTTCCGACAAAGCATTTAATGCGACGCGACCTTCCATAGGATAGGCGTGTGCAAGGTAATTATGGCGTCGTTTCGCATTTCGAGACGTTACTTTTCAACCCCTATATATAGAGGGGGTCCTCTCTCAGCCTCATTTCACCACTCACCATACTCTGAGAATCGAACTGCCCTGGTTGTGATCAGCTCGCCGGCAACTTTCGCCTTCGAACTCGGCCTTTACAAAGGTAAAAGTTTTTCCTTTATTCCATCTTTATGGCTCGAAATCAGGTAGCGTTCACGCCGTCGCCAGAACGAGAGGAAGACCAGCCAGCCCCACCTTTGCCTAATGAGAATTTCGAGCTCTCTCCCTCGCGGGCAGGATTAAACGTTCCGACAGCGAATAGAGGGGGACTCGCCTCGTCATCGAGGTCGAAGCGGCCCATCGGGCTGCTGGACGAGCCTGAGGGGGAGTCAGAAGAGGAACTGGACACAGGGGTGCGGATCGGAGTAGGACGGATCGATGCAGGGGTTCCTACGATTCAGGTCGGAAACCCCCCGGCTCGGCCTCCGCATGTCTACAGGACCCTTTCCCTTGTTTCCGAGAGGTTTTCGAAGATAACTCCTCAGGAGCTCACGGAGGTAACGAGGCTGTTGGGGTTGGGTCCCCAATACACGGTTCGAAGACCGGAGGAGGGGGAAACCGTCGAGAGGCCGAGGGGGTTGAGGTCGGTCGGGATGTACTATTCCTCCGTCAAGTATGGGTTCAGGCTCCCCCTTCCCCGGGTCATCTCGGATTTTCTAGTTCGGTATAACTTATGCCCTTCCCAGCTGACCCCGAACTCATTCTCCCTGATGCATTGTATGATCATCACCATGAAGTGCCTGGGATTCGAACCGGAGATCTGGGACTTTGGGGAGTTTTTCACGCTTAACAGTGCCACCAAATCCGGGGTAGGGTATTTCAACCTTCAGTCAAGGCCGAACCGGAAGATCGTATCGATCCCGTCTACATCCCATGGCATCAGCTGGAAGTCCAAGTTCTTCTTCATCGATCTCCCCATCGTTCCCCGCTTCCGGATCACTTGGGGGGATAACGGCCCAAGACGGCTCGTGACCAAATCGTCGACCTGGCTCCACAATCACTTCGAACTGTTGTCTAATATGGGCCTCCTAGATCATACCAACCTGACGAGGACGGGGAATCTGGTCGAAGCGGGCATTATAACTGGGCTCCATAAAAAGAACTTTCGCTTTGGTATGCTCTCACTTCGACCGGACCCCTACTCGATCAGGGTCTTTATATTTCTTTTACTTGTTTTGTTTTTTTTTTGTCGATCTAATGCGTCGAACTGCACCTTTCGTTTTGCAGATCTACGACCGTTGATAATGTCTCGAGCTGCGAGAATGAGGGCGATGAACCAGAGGAATGCGACCCCTGACGAGCTGAGGCCTGTGACGGAGGCCGCTCGGGCCATCATCAACGCGCTTCCAGAAGCCCAACGAGCTCAGCAGGAGAGGTGCTCGAAGGAGCTGCATGACTTAGACGCCGATCTGGCGGAGCAGGTCGAGGGAGGTCCCCCTCGTGGGCAGGAACTCGAGGGACGAGCCGGGTCATCAGCACAGCCGGCTGTCGAGGTCGATGAAGATGTCGAACAAGTAATAAATTTAGACCATCTTCCTTTATATTTTGATGAAGAATTAAATTCTCAACTCGAGCATGTTCAGGCGAGGCACGGGGTAGGGAAGAGGCCATTTAGAGAACTGGTTCACGAGCTGCAGGATTCCGACGAGTCCGACGAGGAGGCCCAGCTTTTGGACTTTCCCAAGACTCCCCTTCCCCAATGGCCTGCAGGTCTGGAGCTCGAAAAGGCCGATGGGACCAAACGAGCTCTCGCGTTCGGCAAAGCCGACCCCGAACTCCTGGCTGCCCTCTTCAACTCCGGGTGTATCATTGATGAGCAGAAGAGGCTCTCCCAGAGGTCGGCCAGGCAGAAGAGGTACCAAGCTGCCAGAGGCCTTTTCGGGGTAAGTTGGTATTGTTTCTGTTGTTTTTTTTTTCTCTTTTTTTTTTTTGCCAACTCTTGGAGATCGGATTCATCCGATCTGGCGACTTGTTCTCAGGATGTTCTCCCCGTCCTTATCAATTCGATCCACGAAGCTGAGGTTTTCAAGGCCGGCAAGGAAAAGTATAAGGAGAAGTACCAGATGATGAAAGGCCGGCTTGTTTCAGCGAACCCCGAGAGGGTTGAACAGCTCGAGCAGGAGCTCAGGGAGGCCCGAGAGGAGAAGAGGAAGCGGGTCGAGGAGAAGCAGACCATGGAGGCTCAATGGTTGAGCTCCCAGGAGGCACTCAAGAAGGCCGAGGCGGCCCATACGAACGAGCTGGCCCGAACGAAGGAGGAGTTCGCCAAGGAGCTCGAGACTGCTAAAGCCGCTTCGAAGGAGGAGGGTCGAAACGAGATGTTCATCTTGGCTCAGGCGAAGCTCGTTAAAGCTGCGGAGGAGATGAAGAGGTGTAAGCTGGAGATCGAGCGGTACGCCGTTCGTGAGTTCATGGAGGGCCCTGGTTTCGAGGAGGCGAGCCTGATCGTAGGCCAGAATGATCTGGCGGAGGGGTTCCAGATCGCCCTGAACCAGCTAAATGCCCAGGACGCCATCATCCCCAACTTCAACTTTAACTCGATCGGCCCATTGCTTCCTGATCCTTGTGCTCCCGACCTCCTTGAGGAAGAAGAGCCGGTCCAGATCGACTGGGCGTCCTTCAAATATGGCCACGCCATTGAGATCGCTCGGGCCAAGAAGGAGAAGCGTCGGGTAGAGTGCGAGCTTCCTCCGCCGGTTCAGATCGAGAGCTTCCTCCCCACCGTCAGAGAGATGGAGCGATGTCTTCGTCGAACTAGCCAAGAGCCTGTCGAGCCCGTTGAGATCGATTAGATTTCTCCGTAGCTAGTTGTACTGACCTTCCAGCCGGGTTGTGGCTGTGTGAATACTTGTTTCAATTTTGTTCTTGAACACTTGCCCATCGAGCCACGTCGCGTGGTGAGCTCGATGCGCTAGATAAGATCGATCTTTCCCGATTATGAGATCGATTTTCGCATGAATGAATTATGTTTCTCATACTTCTCTTTTTTTTTTTTTTTTTTTTTTTTTTTTTTACAAGTTGAACATTAATTCGATCTGGCATGCGCGTGGTTTATCGACCTAGTTTTCGTTTACCCTTTAGCTTAGATTCTTATCGCTTTCGGATCGATTGGCTCATGAAGCTATTCGATCTCTTTTGGATGTCGATCTAGCTTTATTGGGCGTTTTTCCATTCGCTGCATTCTCGTTGGATCGATAGCGATCTCTGAGGCGCTAATCTCTGGACCCCTTTGGATCTAAAACGATCTCATTGGATCTCCGGATAATTAATTTCTGGAAATGATTAAAAATGCCACATTAGGACTTAGGATCTCCTTGGGTCTAGAAACGACCTCGTTGGATCTCGGTCTCAAACTGCGATTTAAAAGCATTAGATGCGTTAGGACTTAGGATCTCCTTGGGTCTAGGAATGACCTCGTTGGATCTCTATCTCTAACAATGATACGGGATGTTGGGATGTTTTGATCTCTTTGGGTCTAAGAACGACCTCATCGGATCTCGATCTCTAACGATGATTCAAAAAACATTAAAACATGTTAGGACTTAGGATCTCCTTGGGTCTAAAAACGACCTCGTTGGATCTCGATCTCTAACGATGATGCGGGGTGGCTCACTCCCTCCTCGACTCATGACCGTAGGTCGAATGTGAGCTTAAACGAGGGGATAGTGGCCTGGCGTGGGATTGCGGATTGACTTTAACCAGATATCCCAAAACATATGCATTAATTGACTGATCAGAGATCGATTCTCAGGCGAATTCGACCTCTTCAACTATTACAATTTTGAAATAAATTTGCAGGCTAAGTGTAAAACCTCTTCAAGTTGTGCGCGTTCCACGGTCTGGGTAATGGTTCCCCGGCCATGTCTTCAAGCCGGTAGGCCATGTTTTTCCCGATCTCCGTGACGCGATAAGGTCCTTCCCAGTTAGGCTCAAGTTTTCCGACGTGTTGCAAGACCTCGACCTTTTTTAGCACTAGGTCACCGATCTGAAACGATCTGGGTCGTACGTGCTTATTGTATGATTGGGCTGCTGCTGCCTTGTACTGCCTGAGCTTTTGATAGGCACGCTCTCTACCTTCTTCAATAACATCTAGGTCTTCGGCTCTGATCTCCGTATTACGGTCGAGCTGGTATTGTGATACGCGAGCGGTTTCGTGTAACAGCTCTGATGGGATGACGGCTTCGGATCCGTAAACCAGTGAGTATGGTGTTTGCCCCGTGGCTGTCCGCGGGGTAGTTCGATAAGCCCATAGCACACCGTCGAGCTCGTCCGCCCATGCGCCCAGTTTGGCGTCAAGGCGGGTCTTGAGATTTTGGATAATGATTCGATTGGTGACTTCAACTTGGTCGTTTGCTTGCGGATGACCAACCGCAGTGAATCTGAGGTCGATCCCGAGGTCCCGACAATAGCTCTTGGTATTCTCAGATCGGAATTGTGGGCCATTGTCACAGATGAGTACCCTCGGAACCCCAAAACGGCAGATTATACTCTTCCAGAGGAAATTTCTTATCACTGCATCAGTAATTTTGGGGACTGCTTCGGCCTCAACCCACTTTGAGAAGTACTCGATGCATACTATGGCAAACTTTTTCTGTCTGGGTGCCAAGGGGAAGGGTCCGATGATGTCGATCCCCCATTGGTCGAAGGGCCAGCAGACATCGATCGGTATCATGGACGCAGGGTGAGTGTGGATTAGGTTGCCGTGTTTTTGGCACTTGGGGCATTTCCTGGAGTGGATCTTCGCATCCCATACCATAGTCGGCCAAAAATACCCACTCCTTAAGATTTTTCGAGCTAAGGCTCGACCTCCGGAATGGTTTCCGCAACATCCCTCATGGACTTCTTCTAGGACATCTTGGGCTTGGCTAGGTCGTAGGCACCTTAGCGGGGGACCGGTGAAGGATTTTTTGAACAACCTGCCTTCATGATCCATCATATAGAGCAGAGATCGATATTTTATCCTTCTGGCCTCAGTTCGATTTTGGGGCAAAAGCCCGTCTTTGAGGTAAGCGATTAGATCGTCCATCCAGCAAGGTTCCGGCGGGTCGATGGTGGCGATTTCGACCTTCCCTTCATCGATCGCACGGCCCCCCGAGATCATGAACGAGATGGTCGCATCTTTTGTTCCTTGGAAACCATTAGCCAATTTTGAGAGGGCATCAGCTCGGCCGTTCTCTTCGCGAGGGACCTGTTCGATTTTGAACTCTTTCAGCTTCGAGGCCAGCTCTTTCACCATTTTGAGATACGCTGCCATGGACTCTTCTCGAGCTTCGTACGTGCCATTGACTTGGCCGGCGACGAGCTGGGAGTCAGTTACAACGGCTAACCTGTCGATCTGGTTTTCCGTGGCGTACCTTAACCCTGCCACAAGTGCTTCGTACTCAGCTTCGTTGTTCGTCGCTTTAAAATCGAGCTTAATGGCGAAATCGAGCTGTAGTCCGTCTGAGTTTATAAGGGATACGCCCACTCCCCCTCCCTGAGAGGTCGATGAGCCATCCGTGTACATGGTCCAGCTAGGCGAGGTGCGGACGATCTCCATCGAGCTGGTGTTCTTTTCGACTAGAAAGTCAGCCAGAACTTGAGCTTGTTGGGCGGCCCTGGGTTGGTAGGTGATGTCATGCTGACTCAACTCGACCGCCCACTTCATCATTCGACCCGACACATCGGGCTTGGATAACACCTGCCTAAGCGGCTGATCTGTTAGGACAACTATGGGGTGAGCCTGGAAGTACGGACGTAGCTTCCGGGCGGCGTGCGTGAGGGCAAACACGAATTTCTCGATCTCTAGGTAATTCCGTTCCGCGCCGTGCAGGATCTTGCTCAGGTAGTAGATCGGTAGGTGTTTTCGATCTCGAATGGCGACCAAAACCGAGCTGAAGGTCTCGTTAGACAGGGACAGGTAGAGGTACAAGGTCTCTCCCTCATTTGGCTTGGCCAGCAATGGTGGAGAGGCCAGGTACTCTTTCAATTGATCTAATGCTCGGTCGCATTCTTCGTTCCATTCAAATTTTTTGAGATTCCTTAAAACTTTGAAGAACGGGAGGTTTCGTTCTGACGATCGCGATATAAACCGATTAAGGGAGATTATCCGTCCTACGAGTGATTGGACCTGGTTGATGCACCGAGGTCGGGGAATGACCTGGATTGCTTTGATCTTGGTGGGATTGGCCTCGATGCCCCGCTGGCTCACCATGTATCCCAGGAATTTTCCCCCTTCGACCCCGAACGTGCATTTGTCTGGGTTGAGCTTCATCCCATACTGTCGCAAGATCTCGAACGATCTGCGCAGGTGATCTAGGTGGTGGTAAGCCCAGCGGCTCTTGACGATCATATCGTCGACGTAGACCTCCATGGTCTTCCCGATCTCTTCCTTAAACATCAGGTTGACCAACCTTTGGTACGTGGCTCCCGCGTTCTTCAGCCCGAAGGGCATGACCTTAAAGCAGTATATTCCCTTTACCACGATGAAGGCCGTGTGCTTTTGATCTTCGGGAGCCATAGAGATCTGGTAGTAGCCTTGAAAGGCATCCATCATACTAAGCATCTCGCATCCAGCTGTCGAGTCGACGAGCTGGTCAATCCGGGGCAACGGATACGGGTCCTTTGGGCATGCCTTGTTGAGGTCGGTGAAGTCGTTGCACATTCTCCATTTCCCGCCCGTTTTTTGCACGAGGACTACGTTGCACAACCAGTCAACCTATTGAGCTGGAGTAACGTATCCGGCGTCGAGGAGTTTATTGACTTCGGCTTCGATTATATCATTCCTTGCCCGGCTTTGCGGTCTCAGCTTTTGTTTGATGGGCTTCACCGCCGGATCGATCCCGAGCCGGTGGCAGATCACTTTTGGATCGACACCAATCAGATCTTTGGCCGCCCAAGCGAAAATATCCGAGTTGTCCCTTAGGAATTCTATCATCATGACCTCATGTTGGGGGTGCATGTTCGCCCCTATCTTGGTGGTTTTATTGCTGTCTCCGGGGATCAAGGCGATTTCTTTCAGCTCTTCAGAGGGCTCGAGCCGCTCGCTGACTTTTCTTTTTCGAGCTGCAGGGGATCTTTCCGCCTCGCTCTCTTTCGTGGGTAGCTCGATCTTTCCGTCAGCATAGGTCTGGAGGTCGAGTTCTTCCTCCACCTCTTTTCCGGATGGCTTTTTGAGGACGATGGCATAACAGGCCCAACTATCCATAACATCGCAAGTCACCTCTCCGACCCCGTTCGGGGTGGGCATTTTTAGCTTTTGATGGTACGTTGAGATGATTGCTTTGAACTGGATAAGGCCAGGTCGGCCGAAGATCATGTTATACGCTAGGGGCATATTGACGATGACGTACTCGACCTCCTGGGTCACCCTCTTGGGGGATGTTCCCATCGAGGTGAGTAGTCGGATGCGCCCTAACGGTATGACTTCCGATCCACCGAACCCGGAAAGTGGTGTTCGGATCGGATCGAGCTTTAGGTTATGTAACTTCATTTTTACGAGAGTCGAGTAAGGGATAATATTTGAGCTGCTTCCATTATCAACTAGGCATTTGGTTACATCATAGTTAGCCACGCCCAAGGTCACCACCATCGGACAGCTAGGCGTGTCGCCTTCCCGATGGGGGCCAGGGCGGCTATCACTCTCACTAAAGCTAACCTCCTGCCTTTCCCACTCTCTACCATGATCGATCTGGAAGACTTCTTCGTGCGGACCGTTGTACTCTCGAGCTGCTCGCCTGATGTTCCTCTTTCGAGCTGCGTTTGAGTCACCGCCCTCGTGCCCCCCGGCTATCATATAGATCTTGCCGTGAGTAGGGGGATTGTCTTCAGCTCTCTCCAGCGGCTGCTTCCCAGATCGTTTTGGGGGAGATCTGGATCTGGACCTGTTGCGGTCGCTCGGCCTCCCCGCCTTTTCAGAGTAGTGGTCGATGCGTCGAACAAAATCCTTCAGGTGCCCTCCTTGGATGAGTCTTTCGATCTCATCTCGGAGGGCGTTACATTCCGCGGTCGTGTGGCCCCATTGCTGATGGTAGCCACAGTACTTCCCTGATGCTTGAGCCTTTGGGCCCTCCCGGATGGGCTTTGGTTTCTTTAGGAGGCTCTGGTCCATGACCACGTAGATCTGGTCTAAGGACTTGGTCAAGGGGACGTAGTTTCGTCGGTCGACTTGGGTCGGTTGGTCGACTTTCCCCTTGGTCTTCTTTTGCTCGATCCCTTTCCGGTGTTGGGGCGAGCTGGACCCAATGACCTGCCTCTCAGATCGAGGAGGAGGTCCGTGCGCGAGGGCGATTTCCTCAACGCGCATGAAGCCGTGGGCGATATCCTGGATCTCCGTCAGGTTGCGTGGCCCGGCCCTGACGATTTCATCCGCCCATAGGCGGTTGCGGAGAGCTCGATGGACCACAGAGAGCAGGGTGTCCATCGTCGGGTTTTCGACCCGGACAACTTCCCTCGAAAAGCGAGTCATGAAATCTCGCAGGGACTCACCTTCCCTCTGATAGATGCTGTTGAGATAGGAAGGGGGAAGTTTTTCTCCCGTCATCGAGGAGAAGTGCGCCGTGAATCGATCCACAAACCGGTTGTAGGTCGTTATGCACCGTGGCGGCAGGCGGATGAACCAATCTTGAGCAGGGCCTGTCAGCGTGGTGACGAAGAGCTTAGCCCAGATTTGTTGGGGATGGGAGTGTAGAAACATCCGGTTCTCGAAGGCCGTTACATGTTTTTCGGGATCTGTGGTCCCGTTGTACATGGGCAGGCCGGTCGGAATTCGATCTCCGTCACAGGTCGTGCGGAGAATGTCCTCGCAGAAAGGGGAAGCTTCTTCCCTGTCGCTGCGGTAACGGAGAGGGCGTCGGTTCAGCCCTTCTCGAAGGTCGACCTGCCTCTGGGTGACGTGGGAGCCACGGTCACCCAGGCGGTCTTGGACCCTTTTTCGGGGTGGGTCCTCACAGTAGTCCTGTTCTCTCCCCGCGCGAGCCGCGGCGATCCTGGCGGCCTCCTCCCTTGCCGTTCGGGGGGGGATTCGATCCCTTAGGTCGTCGAATTCGTCCTCGTCCTCGTTGACCACACGCTTGCCGCGGTTGTTGCGGCTGGGGTGGTCGGAGTCTCCGTGGTCTTCCCGAGGAACTTCCTTGTTTGCTGCAGGAGGGGGTGGTGGCGGAGCGATCCCTTGGATCTGCCCCGCCCCTACTTGGGGACTAAGGCCCCAAATGATCTGCGCGGGTCGCCCGTCGAGCGGTTGGAAGACATAGGGAACAGGGTTCCCGTATGCTTGGACCGTGGAAGCCAACGCATTGCCCACCACGGGGCTAGGTATGGTGGTAGCCGGGCTGGCCCTTGGCATCTCCGGACGCCTGGGTTCGCGGCCCTCCGTTTGGGCGCGCTCGATCTCGACTCGCCATTGGTCGAGGAAGGCTTCCAGGTCCGCTTGGGTGACGGTGTACCTGGGAATGGCCTCTAGCGGAGGCTGGGGAACGTTGGTGCTAGGTCCGATCGGAGGATCAGTGGAGGTGTTGCCAAGCGGCGCGTCGTGATCGTGCCTGCCTTTGGCTACTTCCTCCATGTCCTCTTCTCTGTAGGTGTTCCTCGTGTTCACCATCTTGTTTTTTGGGAAAAGATTGAGGGGCTTTTATCTAG
Source organism: Lantana camara (assembly GCA_037501455.1). Taxonomy (NCBI): domain Eukaryota; kingdom Viridiplantae; phylum Streptophyta; class Magnoliopsida; order Lamiales; family Verbenaceae; genus Lantana; species Lantana camara. The sequence continues at coordinate 78,664,728 of CM074865.1, forward strand.
GTCGATGTGAAAGGAGAAGTTCCCACAGACGGCGCCAAACTGATCTGGCTCAAATCTGGTCGATCTGACGTGGTCGATCTGGCTGTCAGATATGGGTCAATCAGTCAAGAATTTGTTTGAGTGGGTTCTTTATCGACCTGAAAGCACTAGCAAACGTGAGCTCGAAACCAACTTGGGGGACTTGGGGTTTTACCCAAGGTTGGCACTCCGACGCTCAAGTCAGTAAAGGGGCTCTTTAGAGAGAGAATGAATGCAATTGAATGCGTATTGAAGGCTTACCAACTACTGTTCAGGAGGCGAGTATTTATAGCCATGGCCAAATAACGCAGTAATGCGTGTACTGTAGGTGTGCATTAATGGCGTTGCCAGTCGTCGATCTGGATGTCGGACGATGGAACTGGCTTGAGGCGGGTCGTTCGTACCTTCTTTCCCCTTTGGGTAAAAGCAGGGACTGACGGTCATTAATGAGCCGTAGTACGCCTGTTCCAGGGAATGAGAAGGGCACACGTGTCCCGACAGGAGTGCTTTACAGTATCCGGGTGTCCGGTGACGTATGTAATCGATCTGTGGATCAATATTGCCTTCTGGGATCCACAATACTGGGTTTCCCATTGGAGGGGAGCAGATCGATCTGATGACCTGGCTTATTGAGATCGATCCGACGATCTGATGATCATGCGGTGCGTAAATCGATCTAATGTCCTTGTGCCGATCTGATGATCTGAGGGCCTGGTGTTGATCTGATGATCCGTTCGAAAGGCCGTCTCTGGTTTGTCCAGGCTGGCGCGGAGTCCACGTGGCACCACTTGGGGCGGCCGCGTGGACTTATACTATTATGCCATATCACATTGATTAATCCGTGATTTTGTTTTAAATATAATCCACTTTTTATCGTCTCTCTATGATTGTATTCATACACTCTCAACATTTTTACGTCATTAGTTTTGACACAAGTTTTGAATATGTCTCAGGTAATCTCTCCTTTGATTGGATCTTTTCTTACACCGTACGCCATCAATTACAATAACAATGATTCATAACCTGTTTATACTTTAGTTTTTAAAGGTGTTTATTTGTATATTAATTCATAGTTTTTTTTCCCTTTTTTTGTGTAGAAAATTTCTTTTGAAGTTGTTGTTCAAGTTCCGTGTGTGGTAAGGTAATTATATTTATATAGTTGTTCAATGATAATTTATGTATTATTTGTGTGTGTGTGTGTGTGTTTTGATTTATGGTTTTCTCTTAATTTTTTGATAGAGAAATATATCCTTTTGAAATATTGGTTCAAGTACGCTACGCGAAAAAGGTAATATATTTTTTTTCTTACATATTTTGTGGTATTATTTATATATTAATTTATATTTTTTCTTCGTGTTTTATGGTTTTCTCTTAATTTTTGGATAGAGAAATATATCCTTTTGAAGTATTGGTTCAAGTACGCTGCGTGAAAAGGTAATATATTTTTTTTCTTACATATTTTGTGGTATTATTTATATATTAATTTATAATTTTTTCTTCGTATTTTAATACAGAAGTATCTTTTTCTGAAGTTTCGTCAAGTACCGATAAGTGATGAGGTAATTTATGTACATATGGCCCACGAAAATTATGTTTCAAATCCCTTTTTTAAATGTAAAAACAATATCCACACATCAATTATGCTAACTTTAATTAAATTATATTTTTGTTGTAATTTTAAAATATTTTAACGTTTATAAATTTATTTTTAAAATGTGGCATGATTCGTAAAGAAACGGAAATAGATTCAACTTCATTAGGATGCACTAATTTTGGAAAATAATTATTAGTATATTGGCTAAAAGATTTAATATTCTAAAATGAAAATCGAAAATCATTTATAAATATGTAAGAATTACATCCATGAGTCATAAATTGCTATAATTTTGCATTTTACTTTTGGGAGTTATAAGTTGCTACAATTTGTTGCTATAGTTTTGGAGTTGGTTTTTGGACAATGAACGGTTTATTTATATTTAATGATCTTAAAATTAACTGTGCACATATATGTTAAAAATGGATAGAAAATATAAATAAAAATTTGAATTTAAAAATAGATATATATGTTTGCACATATATTTTTTGTTTCTTACATATTTTGTGGTATTATTTATATATTAATTTATAGTTTTTTCTCCGTGTTTTAATACAGAAATATCTTCTTCTGAAGTTTTGGTAAGTACCGATCAGTGACGAGGTAATTTCTATACATATCTTTAATTTGTTCGAAAATAATTTATATATTTGTTATATATTTTTTTAATGATCTTAAAAGTAACTGTGCACATATATGTCAAAAATGGATTGAAAATATAAACAACTTTTTGAATTTAAAAATGGATATATAGGTTTGCATGAGATTAAAATATAAATATTTTCTCTATTATTGCTATAAATATATGTTTAAAAATGGATGGAAAATAAATTATAGAATGAATTAGTGGAGTAGTTAATTATGATTAATAAATTTAAAATTATATGTTTGTATATTGGCCTATTTTAATTATGTCAAGAATTTTATATTGATTTATTGGGATATGCAAGTTAATATTTCTGTAGATATCCAAATTATAGTTTTTTCTCTGTGTTTCGCAAGACCAGATGTTCGATGCACGGTGAATTTCATTTTAGCCATTGATTGGTCTGAAGAGTGCTTCCATCTTCCCGAAAGATTGCATCTTTTACACAAATAAATATAATGTTGGACTAATGAAAATGATTAAAAATAATTTTTATTGTTATACTCAAATTGTTATGTTATATTAGATGCATTATATATTGTTACTGTTTCCGTGCATAGCACGGGGAACATACTAGTAAACAATAAAAGGAAAGGTGATAAGAAATTAGGACGTTTTGAAGTGGTGAAATTAAATAAATAAATAAATAAAATAAAAATTAATTGAGAGTTGAACAAACTGAAACCGTGGCATACCATTACAAAACATACTACCTTCAAGTTCCAACAGCAACTCTCCCAAGTAAAACATAAGTTCAAATAGAGAATCCAGTGAGCAGCTAGCTGAATCTATAATGCACAGATATGGATATGACGACACAAATGTTTTTCTTAATTTCTCACATACGACACGACAAAATAATATTTTTAGAAGTGTTCGTATATCAAAGAGGTGAATACGTATATCTTTGGTGCGTATAGTAGCTAACAACACAGACTTCCCATTGCAAAACAAAATATTGATTGATTATCGAGCATGATATCTACTTCAAAGGATCAAAATAGCAGGGTCACTGAGTTCACTTCCACCGGCAATTCTCAAACCGCGTCGTTTGATAGCTCACATGCAAATTTTGACTACCACATTGCAGCAGTCGTTAACGATAAAGCCTTTCTTGGGGTCGCGCATATCAGAAAGAGGTATAAAATTTGTGAATCCCCGGTTGTCCTCGGAAGACGAAAACCAATGAGTCACTGCACAACGGGGAGAAAGAGAGAGATATATCATGATCAAGAAACTTCATCCAAGAAATGGAAAAAAAAAATACTTGCATGATTGCAATGACAGGAAAGAAAAACATATAATCAAATCTGAGTGTTGTTACAGTAGTTAACCATTAAATCCCGGAATACAGACACCGCTGATCTTTCCCGGTATATCCAGTCCTCAAAGAACAAGTAACAGATATGGTAATTTTTCAACATTTGGTTACTAGATAGCATGAAAAGCATAATTTTAACTTACAGCTTTTGGAGTGGTGGTTACTACTGAGCTGGTTTTTGATATGCAAGCAGATATCCGCCTTCACTTTTTCATGAGAAGCAAAGCTCTCGGCATCAACACATACCAAAAAGATGGAGACACTTTTGCCTTTCACGGTTCTGTTTCCATCGGGGTAAAGTTCAACCTTCCTAAGTTTTCGCCATTATTGACAGAATTAATGTTGTTGTTAGTGGCAAAAAGTAGAGGCCATAAAATAAAAGTAAAGCATACATATGAGAATAGTAAGGTACCATTTGTGATCTCCAGCAACGAATTCTTCAGAATACCAGATTCCTTTCAATTTGGAGAAGTCTGAAATCTTCCAAGTACGGCTAATTGGACTACCAGCTTTAACTAATGACACATGCTCGGTAACTCGTTGGGGTTTTATGACAGCAACTTCAGCTCCAAACACACATTTGTCATCAACAATGAATCCATTTTGTGGATCTCTCAAACATTCCAAAGATACCAGTTTGGAAAAGCCCCATTGGGTTTTCAATGCATGAAATCGCCGAACTTTACCTTGAAAACAGAGATAACAGTCTAAGATCTGATTATATAGAAAGATCCTGAACAGGGCATTAACCTCCCAATCACTAGGCATAGAATTATTCTCAACAATAGCCACATATACAGAAATATGGCTATAAGCATCATCTTTGCTCTTGATCAACTCATCGGGATGGATTATCAGTCTCCTGTCCATAATCCATATACAACGTAACAGAAAAAAGCTTCTTCAGAGAAAAATTGCTTTAAGAAAAGGTTATACATGCAAGAAAGCAATCAAAATAAGGAAGGAAGTTCAACATATTAAAGTGCATTTGGCTGCACAACCAAAATAATGGAAGATATATCAAAATGTTACAAATATGAGATATTTGGCAACCCTTTTGCCTATAATGTTCTTTCCCAGGCTACAAGTATTATGAGTTTCAACTTCAAGGAAGAAAATTGATTCTTGAATGAGGAGGTCGATAAACACATACCATTTGTGGTCTAGTGAAAACATAGCCAAAACTTAAACCAAGGAATATGGGTGGGGTTTCTTGAATTTTAGTTCGAAAAATTTTGACAAACCCTCGTCGTGAGTTGGAGGCATAGCCATCTTTGCAGCCCCGAAGACCTCGGCAGATGATATTTCCCTCGACTATTGTTTCTTTTGTGACATCTAACTATTATATTAACTAAGAGATTGAGTAGAATTTATTTTAATATATTCTTAATCAATCTCAAATATATCTCTTAAAATTCTAATCAATCTAAAATACCTTTAATTTTGTCCCACTACATCTAAAATTCTAATCAATTTCAATCACGTTTTTAAAAAAAAAAAAAATTATTTAATTTAAAAAGGTCCAAATTTTTATGTCTTAACCAATGTACTTATAGTAATAATAATTTTCCCATCTGCATACAATTGAATTGAGGGGGTGTTTAGAGGGTTTAGAAACAATTGTTTATGGGATGATTGTTTATTTTTGATAGTTATAAAGTGTTTGGAAAATTAACTTTTACTTATTTTAAATATAAATAAGATAAAATTCAATATTTTTGGATTATGTTGATAGATTATACGGTTTATTGACCGGGGAATTCCCGAAAACTCCCCAAATGATAAGTCCAATTCCTTTTAGCTCCCCATTTTCAAAAATGATGTATTAAAACTCAAGAATCGCGTATCTAAAACTCCAAATGATGTATTTGAAATACAAGGAAAAAATCATGTATCTAAATCACAGAATCATGTATCTAAATCCCAGAATCGCGTATCTAAAACCCCAAATGATGTATTTGAAAATGGGGAGCTAAAATGAAATTTTCAAACCCATGAGGAGTTTTCAAAAATTGCCCCATATATTTGAATACTACTCTGGATCCGACGGATAATAAAGCAACGTTAGTTAATTTGGGCCTCGAGTAGGCCCATATCTAATATTGGGCTATAGATATGGGCTGAAATGTTTTTCATATCAGAACTGAATCATTGTAATTGGTCATTATGAAACCACAGTTGAATCAAAAGGAAAAATGTTTAAATTCACTTAAATAAGGTTTTGAGATTGGACTTTATGGCTGTAAAAAACTAAGTTGGAATAGGTTTTCATAAGAAGCATTCTCAATAACTTAGGAAATTAATTTTCCACTCAATTGAGTGTGGACATTCAAATTCATGTAAAAAATATCTCGAGAGATTAATTTCTTACTAATTGTGTAGGGACACTCACGTTCCAACGAAAAAACACTTTCAGTCATTCATAAAATTAATTTGTGACTTAATTGGGTGTGGAGTGTGGACACTCTTATTATTATTATTATTATTATTATTATCAAATTCCTCAATTGGGTAGGGACGCTCAAATGTCCATAAAAAAGTACTTTCAATACCTTAAAAAATTACTCTGTTATTTAATTGGACAGGGAATATTCTTATTATTATGGAATTCCATAAAATATTCAAAGGTCAATTAGAAGCTTAAATTTTGAGATCAAATAATCGTTAACTTCTTTGGGAAAATATTTTGGTTTTGTAAGAACTATATTTTTTTTTTTTTGAAAAAAAGCAAAGAATTATTCTGAATATTCAAAACTATATATATGTGTAAAGAGTTCTTAATTTTATGGACAAATTTATTATAATATGAATTTCTCTTTTCAAGAGATCATAACGCTGTTCTTGTATCCCACATTTAAAATTAGTAGCACACTAAAATTTCTAAAACATTTAAAATTAGTTGAATTAAGCCGTTCACAAAAATAAGATGGATAGTTTGAAAATAATTAATAATCCTTTAAAAAGAAAAAGAGATTTCACACCGATAAGGTAAAAATCCATAATTAAGAGAAATTTTTGGTAAATTAATTTAATTTTGGATTATTTTAAGGGGTAATTTGAGAAAACTCCCCAATGGTATAGTCAATTTTTAGTTTGCTCCCCAGGTCTAAAAAAATTTTAGTTCACTCCCCAATTCACATGCATAATTTGAGTGAACTCCCCAATTTTGGGGGCAGATACCACATATGGCGATTTAGATACACCATATAATGATTTAGGTACACGATTCTTGAGTTTTATTAAACATGCATAATCGTGTACCTAATTCGTCATATGGTGTATCTAAATCGCCATATGTGTTATCTGCCCCCAAAATTGGGGAGCTAACTCAAATTATGCATGTGAATTGGGGAGTGAACTAAAATTTTTTTAGACGTGGGGAGCAAACTAAAATTTTTTCAACCCATGGGGAGTTTTCTCAAAACTCCCCTTATTTTAATCTGAGTATGATTCGACCGAACAAATATAATAAACAAACAATATGTTATATTTGCCACATGATTGGCCTAAAATTTACAAAATAATTAATCAAATAATAAGTTACTCATATTCTGAACTAGTTGGATTCGCACTAGAATTTTCCTTTTTTTTTTTTCACTATATGGAAACTTCTTTGTATTTTATTATGTAGTGATTGCTTGCATTTAAAACATTGCTATATACTGCTTAATTTTTTATTACAATTTGAAAAGGATTGGTTGATGATATGGAGCAAGGTTCCAATTTTGGTAGAAACCAAGAAAAAATGGAAAAAAAAGAAAAAAAAAATAGAATTCTTGACATTTAAGCAACATACCTTGTAAATCCTAATTAAAAAACATGCATGATCTTCTTCAACCTGGCTGATCAGCACTAAGGTTGGGGAAGAACAAACAGCAACAAGCATTACTTACATCATTACAAAAACTAAACATACAAATTAGACTAACATTTTTGTTTCTTGAGGCTGTCATTGCCATGGATTAGGAGGGCGTTTGGCAAGATGAACTGTTCTATCAAACCGTTCAAGTGGTGGGGAGAATCAACGTTTACGGCGTGGCCCGTGTCTCGGATTATTTCCAGCTTCGATTTGGTGCCTAAGTTTCTGCGTACGGAAAAGGTTTTAAAGGTTTTTGTTGTTAAATGAGTAGAAGCAGAAGCAAGCGAAAATGGTGAAAATTTGAGTACCTTTGTAATTCTTGGCCAAAACTTAGGGGGAAGATCTTATCCTTGTCGCCCCAAACGAGCAATACTTCCTGCATCGATTGATACATGGTAAATATACACCTTCAATTGTTATGATCCGCCTTAAAAAGTGACTTCTACTACGTCGTAACTCAGTATTTGCAGAAGTTCGGGATAAGTACATTTTGAGATGTATACTGTTGCCTTTTTCAAAGCCAAAGATTGCCAAAATGTACATGGTATGCCTGTTTTATGTAGTATCAAGATTTCCTTTTTCCTTGTAAGTATAGCTGCGCTAAACTTATAGTAGTTATAGAATTCAGAAAACTTTTGGTAGCTTCTAGATTTTCATGGGAGTATATACAAAACGAGTAACGAGTCCTGAGATAATAATACGATGATTTAATAGAGCGAAACGATAACTTCATCAACGACGTGGCCCATAAGTGAAACGATAGTGAACTTTACCTGATTTAATGTTTGGAGGGTATGTTGTTCTTTATTTGCCAGCAAATGTTCAACCAGCTCCTGTAGCCCTTTCCTGTTAGCGTTGCACATTGCCTATCAACAAAACAGTCAATTATTTCTAATTCTAAACTTCATTAATGTTAATCCCAAATGTAATTAATGAAATCCTACAATGACACAAATTAGGGGTTTGAAATCTCTAAGAATAACAATTAGATTAATGTAATCTCATTCTTAAGAAATCAAAATAATGATGTACAAGGTATAACTTCTTGAAAATGATGTGTGATCAGTGGCGGAGCTAGGACCCTAGAGTTAAGGAGACATTTTACGATAGTTAAAAACATATACTACACATGCATACGGATAATTTTGAAGTCAGGGGGTCACGAGCAGTAAAAGACTCTTTTAATTTTTGTCACTGATACCCCACTAATGCTATATATACAGTGATAATTTTGACATATACTACATATATATGGATAATTTTGATGTCAACTTCACGAGCAGTAAAAAACTCTTTTAAGGGTCACCAACACCCTTGACTTATACGTCCATGTAATCCAACATTTACGCCGACAGGAAACCACACAGCACATGCATGATTCAAAGCTGCTCGGTTCAGTAGTACTTCTATTCTGTTATTTTATTTCAATAAACAGTCATTAAGTCATTAACAACACACACACTGCAACAACAAGAACAACAAGAATGCAGGCCAATAAATTATATAAATTGATGAGCAAAACTCCAAAACTCACCTCTCAGAGTGTTGGATAAAAACAAAGCTCTACACTTTGCCCAACACATCAAATGGAATCTCCAGAAGTTCAAGAAATAAACCAGACTATTATATAGGGCGGCTAAATGATCAATTTCAAGAATTCTATTAACAGTAATCTGAATCGCCTATTTATACACGTGACGCATGTATGTAAATGAAGCAGGAGATAGAAACACAAACATGAAATCGGAGATTATAAACCTAAAAGAAGTTAAAGAAGTACAAATTTAGGGTGGGGGCGCCCCCCATCTGCCCCCACGAGCCCCCTCCCCCCCAAAACCCCGACCCAAGTTCGACTCATTACAAACACGTATATACGTATAGGTGTCTAAATATACGTATGTTTTCAAATATCAAATTCATGTTGTTCGAAACTCATCGTTTTGTGATCATCCTCAGGCATAGTATTGCATCACAACCACACATTGAGAAAGAACACAAGACCACATGCAACAACATGCACACATTTGTCTTCACTGAAAACCAGAATTCATAAAAACAAGCCTTACTCACATCAATGAACTCTTGGAGTATGAAATCCGGGGCCCACTTGAACGGATTGGGTTTGTGTACCGTCATCTCCATCAGAAGCCGGAGTCCGGCGGGCTTATCCGGCAAGAGCAGATCCACTACATTGATCCCCACGCTGTCCAACTGCTCCATTTTCCGATCATCGGAGCAACCAACGCCGCTGCTGACGATCACGATCTTCTCAACCATCCGAGGGTAAATCTCGGCCATCCGATAAGCCACGTAGCCGCCGTAGCTGATGCCGTACACCGAACACCTCTCCACACCCAAACGCTTCAACCCCGCTGCTACACACTCCGCCTGGAAAATCTCCGTGCGGTTCGTGCAGTTCGTGTGGGATTTGCCGAAGAAGACGAGATCGGGTATGTAGAGGTTGAATGATTCCGATAGTTTCCCCACCTTCAGTGATTTCAACCAAAACCAGAATTCAAATTTTCAATCATTTCACCAAAATCGCACATGGGCATTAATTTAACCCCAAATTAAGAACCAATCGGGAAAATGTGCGATCATATTTCCCCAATCCATCTCATATTTCACCAAAATTGCAATTGGGTTTTGATTCAAACTACAAATCCAAGTTTCAAAATGTAAGATTACACCTCCACGATTCATACAGAGTAACTCCATAGAAGGAAAAAAAAAAAAACAGAGTACCACCTTTACATTTACACGATCGATCTAACATTCCAACTAAAATTGAAATTAGCTTTTGATTCAAACCACAAATCCAAGTTCCAAAATGTGAGATTGCACGATTTACACCTCCAAGATCCATAAACAGAGTAACTGCGGAGAAAAAAAAAACAGAGTACCCACCTGATACGCGAATTGCCATTTGGAGTTTGCACCATAGCCATGGATCATTACCAAATTGGGCCTGTTGAATCTCCGGTGGGCGGGTGCCCAGAAGTGCATGGTGGTGTGATCATCCAAATCGACGGAGCTCTGGACCAGATTGCAGCAGAATGTGAAGTAGAGGGAGAGGATTGATTCGACAAAGGGGACGAAGATTGGGAAGCGTCGTAGTTTGGAAAGAGGTGAGAGAAGGTAGTGAGAGATGGTGGCGGCGAGGGAGAGGTAGAAGGCGAGGAGGTGGCGGAGAGTTTCCATTAGTGGTGGTGGTGAGCTCGAGAAAGCATGGGAAAGAAGAACGTTGATGTGGATATATTTGCAAGCTTTTTGAATTAAAGAATTAAGCTTTTGACGACGTGTGGAGTTTACATATAACAGCCCTACCTATGATTATGATATATATGTGTAAATTGTAATATACTGTTTGAGTTTTGGATTTTCTATATATACTTGAAGCGAAAACGATATTAACAGGACGATATTATTTATGATAAATATCTACATTAATTATAACATGATATATTTATAGTGGATCGTATGACATATGTACAGAAATGTCATATGAATCTCATAGCCAACTTGACCAATATATAGGACGCCACATGGCAAATTCAAAATTCCAGGTCGAGCCAGCGGCTGAGTTCTACCAGTCCAATTATAGGCTACTTGCAAGGTCGAATATAGATAGATCCATAATTTGGCAGTTGCCACGAGTCAAGCCGCAGTGTTTTCAAAACCGGATCGGATCGGTCGGTTCCATCGGTGGCCTGTCTGGTCCGGACAACCTTATTAAACCGGTGAGGTTCGGACCGGTAAGGAACCGGAAAAACCGTCCGATTAACCGGCGGTTTTGATCCCTAAAACCGGACCGGACCGCCGGTTTATTTATTAACCTTTCTTTTTTTTTTTCCCCCCTTCTTTCCCCCTTTTTTGGTTCTTCGTCTTCCTTTCAGCACTCAGCGACTTTATCTTACCAAAATATGCAATGGAATGTTGCATGAGTAATTGACTAAGATCTACAGTTCTGCACAAGACCGTGATGGACAATGTGCGGCGGAGCTGAGCCAGGAATTTTAGTAGGTTTGATGGGATTCCAATAGGTTTTTATATAATTACTTTTTGGGCTTATGGGCTTTTTCTTTAAGTTTAGGTAAAAATATTTTTACTTTTCTTTGATTTTGTTTTTTGGATGGACATTTCAATTTTTATGGAAAATAATAAATACTGGGATGGTGTTAAACAACATTATTTTGTGTTTTAAATGTAATATATATTTTTAGATATTGTGTAAAGAAATATTATTTTGTGTTTTAAATATTAAAAATTAAAAATTTAATTAATATATTTATAATATTATATATTTAATTAATAAAAAATTATTATTTATTTATGACATTATAATTGGTTGAACTAGTAACCAGTAGACCTATCGGTTTGAGCTCCGGTCTAGTTTTGAAAACATTTGGCCAAACTAGCTAAGTCCAGAGGCCGAGCTCAAGGTTCATATCGATCTCCAGCCATTGCAGACAAAGTGCCCGTATATTGATCCACAGATATAACGAGGCACCAAAAAAATCTATAGCCCCCAAACACTCTTATCGGACACATGTAACCATTTCATTCCCTTAAACAATATATCGAAGGAGTATTTAATCTATATCTATCTATCTATACCTCTATACCTATATAAAAGTGTGGATAATAGGGATGTATTGTGAATTGTTTTGAATTGTCCTCATACAATTAAATTTAACTATTTAATTTATAGTTTATGTGGGCCAAAAATTAATGATTCAACTTAACTATTTCATTTTATTTAGTCCAATTAAATTAAATCAACTATATTTAAGTTACAACTATTGTCATTTTCTCATTTTTATCTCTCTTTTAATGTCCACTCAACTTTAATTTAATTAATTATGTTCACATTGTCCGAATTGTGCCTATACAATTAAATTTAACTATTTAATTTATAGTTTATATGGACCAAAAATTAATAATTCAACTTAACTATTTTATTTTATTTAGTCCAATTAAATTAAATCAACTATATTTAAATTACAACTATTGTCATTCTCTAACTTTTCATATTCTCCTTTAATGTCCACAACTTTAATTTAATTAATTATGTTCACGTTGTCCTTGAATAATTAAATTTAACTATTTAATTTATAGTTTATGTGGGCCAAAAATTAATGATTCAACTTAACTATTTCATTTTATTTAGTCCAATTAAATTAAATCAACTATATTTTTGAAGACCAAATCAACTATATTTAAGTTACAACTATTGTCACTCTTACTTTTCATATTCTCCTTTAATGTCCACTCAACTTTAATTTAATTAATTATGTTTACCCTCTACAAAGCTACGTTTTTCGTTTATTCCGAATCTATATAAAAGTGTGGATAATATGGATGTATTGTGAATTGTCCAAATTGTCCTTATACAATTAAATTTAATTATCTAATTTATAGTTTATGTGTAACAAAACCTAATGATTCACCTTAACTATTTCATTTTATTTAGTCCAATTTAAATTAACTATATTTAAGTTACAACTATTGTCATTTTTTCACTATTCATATTCTCCTTAAGCAACTTTAATTTAATTAATTATGTTCACCCTCCCCAAAGCTACGTTTTTGATATTTCGAATTTATCGGTCACTAATTCAACAAAAATCGGTTACTGATCAATATCAGTGACCGATCAGTGACCGATCTCGGGCGGTTGGTAAAACCCTCGTAACTAATATTTTTAGTGAGCGATTTTTGTCAATCACTAATTTAGTGACCGATATATCGATCACTAATTCAGTGACCGATGTAGAAAAAAGGTCACTAATTAAATATTTTAGCTTGGTAGAATCGATCACAAAGCGGTCACTAATTAGTGACCTCGTGCAATCGGTCACTAAAATTCTAATTATTTTCAGACACTTTTGTCAAATGTGGTTTTGTTTTGTGGCCGATTCATCGGTCACTAATTTCTTCAAATATTAATTTTACTAATTATTAATTTTATTTTATTGAAAATTATATATTTCTTTTCCAATTCCTATGTCATTTTCATGCATCAATTAAATATGTATTCGAATGAACAAAAATAACATCAAATTAAATACATAACATTCTAATATAATTTCATACTCATATTACAAAATCATCCTATTAAAAGTATCAAAGTTTTAGAAACCATTAATAATAAATCAAATAATTTTTTCACAAAGTTTTCAATCACCTTCATTGTTTCATGTAAAAACTTCCCAAATCTTCTACTTGTTAGATCCTTATGCCCAATTAGTTGCTTCCAAAGTTTTCAATCTCTCTAAGCATTTCGCCCAAGTCCCAAATATAGCTTCTCTTTATTTTGCCTCATCAACCACTTTCTTTGTCTCTTGGCGATTTTTTTAGCTTCCTTCATAACAGGCAATCTTTATTTTGCCTCATCACTTAAGCAGCCTCCTCTCTTTCATTTTGCCAATTTTTCTTCAAACAATGATAATATAAATATGAGTTTATCCCTGGGTAGGAATTTCCTAATGAAAAGTAAGATTCACGATTGATTGATCAAACTTTATTCCAAAATATGAATTCAAAATCAGTTTTTAAGATGAATTGTTTGATTCGATGAATAGCCTCAAAACTTATTATATTTTAATTAATCCAACAAATTTAAGTTGAGTTCAAATTTTATTAAATAGAAAAAAAGTATAATATGGAAACTTTGTCTAATTCACGATCGATTAATCAGAGTTCACACACTCCTCCAGAATATGAAATTTAAGTCGAATTTCAAATTTCATTAAAACTACATATAATGTCGAAATTTGACTTGATCCACGAATCGATTCAAACATTATTTTTAAAGTATGAATTTCGAATCAATTCTTAAGTGGATAATTTTGATTCAATAAATATTTCAAAATATATTTAAATAGTTAATGATCAAATTTAACATTATTCAAAGAATAAAAGGTCAATATTTGGTATAGATTTGATTAAACAGGTAATGATCAAATTTATACTTTGTTCAAAGAATGAAAATAATTTTATTAAATAGTTTGGTGTCTACAATATTTGTATTTTAGGTATTTTTAAATATTTTTTCTCTAATATTAAAAATAAAAGCAATAATAAATTCAAAATATCTTGAAAACGTGATTAGTGATCCATTTAATTTTCAAACAAAAAATTAATGACCGTAGTATACCAAAATTAAACAATATGTGATCAATAAAAATCAATTATAGTATCAGTGACCGATTAAGGTTTAGGTCACGAGATCAGTGACCGATAAAAAATCAGTCACAAAATCAGTGACCGCAATATACCATAATCAAACAATCTGTGACCGATAAACATCGGTCACAATATCAGTCACCAATCAGTGACTGATTAAATTTTGGGTCACAAAATCAGAGAGATTAATAACCGTTAAAATTTGGGTCACTAAATCAGTGACCGATCAGTGACTGATTTGTGATTGAATTTTATGCGGCCACTGATCGATCACTGATTATTATACAAATGCATTGATCGGTCATTGATCGGTCACTGATCACTGACTGACAAATCGGTCACTGATCACTGACTGACAAATCGGTCACTAATCCTGTTTTTTTTGGTAGTGTTTGGATATCAACTCAAATTTTCACTCTTCATATTCTCTTTTAATACTCCCTCAACTTTAATATAATTAATTATATCCATCATCTCCAAAGCTGCATCGAAAATTTTTTTTTTTCAGAATTTAAATTATCAACTCAAATTAATAATTCAACTTAATTATTTTATTTTATTTAGTTGAATTAAATCAAATTAACTATATCTAAATTCCAATTGTTGTCATTCTTAATCTTACCCCCTTGATATTCTGTATATCATGGAGACACCTATCTTAGGCCTACTGATTATATTTCTTACATGATATAGAAACCTCTAAAAGCTGCCATTCTTCTGGAGATTGCTGGTCTCAATGTGCAGATCTATATCTATATAAAGAAGTACGAGAAAATTTGTTGTATCCTATTTTGTTTCACAACTCTCTCTTTTTTCTCTTATTTACATTCTCAAGTGGTTCATGTGTGGAAAAGAGTGATCAAAACCATCCTATAAGTGATAATAAGTATATACATGATATTGCGAAAAATATACAACATTTGGGGATTTAGTTACATGATCCTTAAGTTTTTATACCACGTCTGCAAAAAATGGGGAGTAAACAAAAAATTTGATTCTCATCTAGGAAGCAAACAAATTTTTTTTTAAAAATGGGGAGCAAACAAAAATTTGAGTCCCCAATTGGGGATTTTTCGGGAATTCCCCATCAATTTAATGTGCATTATTATCATTATTTAATTAATTAACATGAATTTTTCAATTTGTATTTTTCATTTATTTTGCATTCGAATCCTATCATCCATGCTGGGAAAGCACACTTTTTTATGTCATCAAGAAGGTGCTCCAATATATAAATTAAATCCTCTGAATTCCAGGCAGTGATGTCAAAATGTATTCCAATACTTTTTTCCTCATATTTTTCATTATTTTCAAAACATTATATTTAAAAACTTATTTATGTTGTTTGGTCTTTGAAATTTTTATTTTTAGTACGGAAGACCAATTACTTTGAAGTGAAGTCGTTTTACCTCTGATAAGAAATATGTTCTGACACAATGATTGGCTATGCTAATTTTTTGTATATTTGTTATTGAGGTGGTTTTTGAAGACTAGCTTATAGTGGGTGGGTTGTGTGTTTGTGTGTGTTGTTGGGTTGGAGATTGGGGTATACTCATAATTAGGACTCCTCTTAATTGGACGGTCCTTTTTTTTCTACTAGAAACTTTTTTTGAAATAGATGCATTTAATAATTTATTAAGGGAAAATATCATTTTTCATCCTGTACAGATGTCCTTTTTTGATTTTGGTCCAAAAATTTTCACTTTTCTCATATTGCATCATTTATGTTTAAAAAAAACTCAATTTCAATTATTTAGCTAACGGACGATGTTAATTTTTTAACGGAAAAAGTCGCATATCACTCACGCGCCCTGAATAAATGTGAGTGGCGCATGAGTGACACGTGCCTTTTTCGGTCAATTTTGTAACGTCCGTTGGCTAAAGGACTGAAATTGAGATTTTTTGAAACATAAAGGATGCAATGTGAGAAAAGTTAAAAAAAGATCAGGACCAAAATCGAATAAGGGCATATATAGAGGACGAAAAACGATATTTTCCCATTTATTAAATAGATGTATTTACTTAAGTATGAAGCTGGAGAAATCAATAGAAATAAAAATTTAATGATGCAGTATGATTTACCGATGGAATTATAGTTCTTGATATTAGGTTTTTGATCTAATATTTAATATAAGTTTTTTTTAAATAAATAGGGTTATTACCGAGACCTCCTCCTCGTATATAAACCAACTGAAATAATAGAGTAAATACATTTGTTCATAATCCAGAGATCATTCAGCACCAACAGGTTAAAGTGCCCACGATTACTGACAATATTATCATGCTAAATCCCAAACTAGACAAAACTTAAGTTCCAGCCCCGAACATTAGATGACTCGAACGGATCAGAGTTGGCCTCCGATGGAGGCGCCCAGTCATCCGATCTGGGCAGAAGTGATAGGAACCAGAGTAGTTCTTATCAGGCAACCATTGATCGCAACTACGTCAACAGCTTCCACAGGGCTTTTGCAACTGTTCAGCTAGCGTCGGACAAAAAGTACCAAGCACCAACCGTCAATTCCACAGTTTAAAACTTGCCATACGAGACAACTCGAAATTTGCACCTCTTCAAATTTAAAATCCATCCACCAGCCAAGGCCCTGGAGCATGCAAAAGTTTCTCGGACAATTGCCCTGATCAGAAGCATCTGATGCACTGAACTCCAACAACTGTAAGACAATTAAATTAAAAAATTGAACCTGTAACTGAGCCTCCCCAGTCTCCACTAGTTGGTTGATTATAGATGGTACGATGTTGTCGCTAATATTTAATATAAGTTCTTTTTGCCAATTGATGTTGTTGAAAGAGAAATTGCAAACAAATTTGGAAATTATGTTTTCATATCTAAAGAAGACGTACACAGTATGAACAACTATATACAGGAAATCTAACAAAGAGATAAATATCTAGCTAGCTCTAATCAAGCCCCTACACGTGTCAAAATCTTAACTAATGACTAACTGACTTGTACAACTAAGAGCTAAGAGTCAACAGTTTGAACTAATTACAAAACACCCCCCTCAAGGTGGAAGGAATACATTTTTCATTTCCACCTTGTCCAAGATAGCCTTCAAATGTGGAGCCGACAATGCCTTGGTGAAAATGTCAGCTAGTTGATGAGAAGTACGGACAGGAAGAAGTTTTAAGAAACCAGTAGCAACTTTATCATGGACGAAGTGACAGTCTACCTCAATATGCTTAGTTCGTTCGTGGAAAATCGGATTTTCTACAAGATGAATGGCAGCTAAGTTGTCACAAAACAAGGAAATAGGATGATAAATTGGAACTTGAAGATCCTGGAGTAATTGTGTCAGCCACACTAGTTCACTCGTGACAACTGCCAAAGCTCTGTATTCAGCCTCAGCGGAAGACCTAGAGACAATAGATTGCTTCTTTGATTTCCAGGAGATCATAGCATTCCCTAGAAAAACACAGAAGCCAGACGTTGAACGTCTCGTATCCTGACATGACGCCCAATCAGCATCGGCAAATGCAGACAATTTCATATCACTGGTAACAGAGAAGAATATGCCATGTCCTGGTGTCCCTTTGAGATATCGAAGCAAATGATGAATGGCTTCAAGATGAATGGTTCGTGGCCGAGAGACAAATTGTCTGAGTTTGTTCACCGCAAAACAAATATCAGGTCGTGTTAAGGTGAGATACAATAACTTTCCAACCAATTTTCTGTATGAGTCATCATCCTCTAAGACATCTCCATCAAAAGAGTTAAGTTTTACATTTGG
Source organism: Lantana camara (assembly GCA_037501455.1). NCBI lineage: Eukaryota > Viridiplantae > Streptophyta > Magnoliopsida > Lamiales > Verbenaceae > Lantana > Lantana camara. The sequence continues at coordinate 78,683,100 of CM074865.1, forward strand.
ATCCATGGGAGTGGGCAAAGGTTTGGATCCAAGAAGCCCTGCTTCTTCCAATAACTACATTGTATACTTGCGTTGACACAGAACAATACCTCGCTTGGATCTAGCAATCTCCAAGCCCAGAAAATATTTCAAGGACCCCAAATCCTTAAGCTTAAACTGTGTATGCAAGAATTCTTTGAGCTCTGCTATCAATGTGGGATTGGGCCCTGTGATGATAATGTCATCAACATATACAAGAAGAGCAATAAAGGAGTAACCAGATCCCTTAGTGAAGAGTGAGTAATCAGCTTTTGATTGAGTGAAGCCAAACTGTATCAAAGAAGATGAGAATTTGGCATACCACTGCCGGGAAGCTTGCTTTAAGCCATATATAGACTTGTTAAGTTTGCAAACTAACCTGTTAGAAGTGTTAGAAGATGAAGCAAGAGGATCATAACCCTGTGGTAAATCCATATACACCTCTTCAAACAAAGAACCATTAAGAAAGGTATTATTAACGTCCAATTGTGCCAATTCCCAATTAGAAGCACTGGCTATAGCTAAGAGGGTCTTCACTGTAACCAACTTTGCAACAGGGGAATAAGTATCTAGAAAATCAACTCCCTCAAGTTGACTATATCCTTTAGCAACTAACCGGGCTTTATGACGTTCTAAGCTCCCATCAGAATGGTATTTGGACTTGAATACCCATCTACAGCTGATGGAATGAGAACCTGCAGGAAGAGGCATAACTGTCTAAGTACTATTGGATTCCATGGCCTGAAGTTCCTCCTGCATTGCTTGCCTCCATTCTGGAAATTGACTGGCTACTTTGTAGCTCTGTGGTTCTGGTATGACAGAGATATTGAGATAATAGTGTCTATAGGCAGGTGACAGCTGCTGGTAAGACAAATGTGCAGCAATAGGGTGTAGAGTGGAGGTATAAGAGTTGGGAGTCCTCTGCAGTAAGTCGCAATGGTAATCTTGCAAGTAGGAAGGTCTCTGAACTGGTCTGGAAGACCTTCGAACTACTGAGGTAGCATCATTGGGAACATCTGAAACTGGAACAGGAGCAGTGGATGAGGGAACATCAGTAACTGGAGAATCAGCAGCTGGAGAAGGAAGACTAATATCAGGAAACTGATTGATTGCAGAAGGGCTGTCTATATGAGATTGATGAAAAGGAAATATGTCTTCACAGAACATGACATCTCTGGAGATAAAAACTTCTTTAGTTTGAAGATCCAACAACCTGTAGCCCTTTACACCAGGAGGGTATCCCAACAAAACACATGTCCTGGCTCTTGGGGAGAATTTATGTCTCTGTGAAGGCAAAGTGGAGGCAATTTGGGAAGAATTGAGCAATTATCGACCAGTCTGTACCTGCAATCGCTGCAGCTGTAACGGTGTCCGTGATCTGTGCACTTATTATCAATCTGAGTATATCATGGCATTTCTGATGGGGCTACATGAATCACATGCTGCTATTCGGAGTCAGATTCTCATGATGGAACCTCTTCCTTCCATGAGCAAAGTATTTTCGCTTGCCACGCAGGAGGAAAGACAGAGAGGCCTTGGTTCTGTTTCTAACTCACCTTCTGTTGGAAACGGCATGCCCGAAACAGAGTAACAGTATAGCAGTATATTTCAAAAAATTTTCGCTATAACAACTCTATTAAAATATTTAAATAAATATTTTAATCATGCAGCGGAATAAATCGAGCATCATAACTCTAATATATAAATGCATTGATAACATAATTTTAAATCACATAGCATACAATATGCAATAGCACATAATTTAACAATAATAATCACAATTACCGTACTGCAAATTATGGCTATCAACGGCACTTTTCCAGCTCTCGTGAAACCGGCAGAACTTCCCCGCAATATCCCGATCAAGATCTTGGAGTGTGGGCTCCGACAGTATTTCACTAAATACTTGAGAGAATATATTTGAGAAAAACTCTTTTTTCTGTTTTCAGAAAATCCCTATTTTCTAATAATCAAGTGATTTATATATTAATTATATAATCACCTAATTATATAAAATTAATCCTTAATCAAGGAATAATATTTAGAGAGAGAGAGAGAAGTAGAAAATCAGCTAAAATGTTGCTGAATGTGGTGCAATTTTTTTTGAAAATTTTTGCCCTATTTATAGCACAAAAATCAAGGGTAAAAAGGTCATTTTACACGTTCCACTAATCCCACTACCGAATTTCGGGAATATAAAAATATGACGTAAGAGCTTACGTCATGACGAGTCCAACGCCGCCGACCGGCGGCGATTCCGACTCTGCACGCGCCCTCACGCGCGACCGGAAGCGACGCGTGTCAGACACGCGCCGGTAGAAGTTAGGTCACGCATGTGCAGGCGCGTGTCTGACACGCGCCAATCACGACGTGCCACGTGTCCGGGTCAACCCGTTGACCCGGACCCTGGCCCTGACCCGACCCGATATCCGACCCGTTGACCCGCTACGGACGCCTGAGATCGTGCCACGTGGCGAAATCTGGACCGTCCACGTGTCGCACACGCGGACGTCCAGTCAGCGCACTATGGGGTCCACATGCTGACGTGGCCGACACGTGGCGCCACGTCAGCATGCCACGTGTCAAAAAAAAAATTTTTTTTTTTAATATTTTATTTTCTCCAAAATAAAATTCCGGGCATTTCCAACTCTTTGGAATATTAATTTATTTTCTCAAAATAAATCCCTTAGCAATTTTCAAACACTTTGAAAAAAAACATTTCTCTCTTGATCATTTTCAAACACTTTGAAAATACATTTCTCTCTATTAAATATTTTCTCATTGATCCTCGTTTGGGCTTGCGAGGGGACCTGCAGGACAAATTAATTTTAGCTCCAAATGGATTAATATATTATCATCTCATGATAATAATTAATTACCATTTAACAATATTTAATTCCACTAAATAAATATTGTTGCACTCTAAAATTAATTAAATTATTCACGAATTTCTCGATCTAGAATAATTTCGCATTTTACTCCTCCGTATAGATACCCATGAAAAATAAATCAATACTACTATCATTTATTTTTCACTTTCAATATGAAATTCTTGATTCGCCTTAAGTTCAAATTTATTGTACGTGAAACACATTCATCGTACAACTTCGGTGATACATCACACGAAGTACTTTGGCCAAAGTTTCACTTGAACTTTTGCTAATCTATTTCAGGGATATCTTTTACCTTCCAGCAAGGCTACAGATTCCTCGATCAATATTTCTCTTTAGCACATTTCATGCAATCACCGAACGTACAAAGTATTTTGGCCACCCATTAATGAGACCTCACTTCTGAGTACATCACAGTGATTAACACTACATGCCTAAAGTAGAATACTGCCAGGATTAAGAGTCTAATGCTTCCGAGATTTTATTCATTTTAGATAGCAGTATAAAATGAACAATCTCAGTGGTCCAGTTCGATGTTTCCAATCTCATTGAAAATCATCAATATGTTATAATTGGAAACTCCATTTCCCTATGACGAAAGACTAATCATCTTATATAACACATTATAGTCTTGATAAGAACATCTTCTTATCATACTGACTAGAACTTTAATGACACGTGACTTCTGGTATTTAAAGTCTTTTCCTATGAAACACATTTCATATAAAAATACCATCACACGTCATTAATTATTAAATTTGTAAAATACTCATAACTTGCAATAATTTCAGTTTTATTAATCCAAAATATTTACAATATAAATGGATTTACAGGGCATTAACCCTAACACCTTCATCTTCCTCGTCTATGGCGTTTGCAGCCAGAACCACTTCTCACAACTATGTTCCTCGTCCCGTTTCCAATCCTGGTCGTTCTGGTTTTGGTCGAGGTACTGGTTTTGGCCGTGGCCGTGGCAGACTTGAGTGCTCTCATTGCAAGGGCACGACTCATACTGTGGATAGGTGCTATCAGCTGTATGGATATCCTCCTGGTCATCCTGCTGCTAATCGTCCACGAATTCCTTCATCAATCCATCAGCCAAGCTCCTCCCAGGCAGTGAATCAAGTTGATATTAGTCAGTTCAGTCACTCCGTACCTGCTCCTACTGCGTCAACTCAGACGGCTGTGCCTTCTTCTTCCAATTCCGGCACCACCGTATCCCCTGGCTCTAATTCCTTTGTTCACAATTTGACTGACCAACAATATCAAACTTTGTTGTCTATGTTGTCTTCACATATGCATATCTCTGAAGCAAGCTCCTCTGGAACTAAGTCCGCTGTCACAGGTATATCCTTGTCAGTTATTTCTTGTTCCAAGCTTGCTCGTTCACAATGGATTGTTGTCAACTGATACCATGTTGAAAGAGAAATTGCAAACAAATTTGGAAATTATGTTTTCATATCTAAAGAAGACGTACACAGTATGAATAGCTATATACAGGAAATCTAACAAAGAGATAAATATCTAGCTAGCTCTAATCAAGCCCCTACACGTGTCAAAATCTTAACTAATGACTAACTGACTTGTACAACTAAGAGCTAAGAGTCAACAGTTTGAACTAATTACAAAAGATGTGATTATCTATCGGACAAATGGTATATGTAAGCTGGTATATGATCTTATATTTTTTAAGTTGCATTAGCTCCAAGCACCCATGCATTTTTGCCGACATTGCGATAATGGAAAGATCCAACTTGCAAACATTATCGTTCCACCTGATCTTCTTAACTTATTTACAAGTCAATTAGCTGAAGTCATTACAAGAAATTTCATTTTTACCAACAAATATTTTCGTCGCCAAAAGTATACTTTTTCGTTGTTAATTCTATTAACAACAAAATATTTTTGTTGCCGACTTCGTTGGCAAATCCTCGTTACTAAAAGTTCATGGCAACGAAAAGTCAATATCATTGCGTATACATGTAAAATTGACAACGATATATTTTTCGTAAAGGGCAACAAATATTGTTGTTGCTAATTTTATATTTTTTTGTAGGCAAATTGAACATTTCATTGCCAATAAGTTGTTTTAAAGTTATAATTTCTTGTTATTTACAATGATATATTTCGTTACAAAAATACCATGTATTTTGGAACGAAAAATTTTTCGTGCTTAAATATATTTTTCTACAACAACAAAATAAATTTTGTTGCCAAATGTAGTTTTAAAATATATTATTTAATTGTGTTCTTTGCACGAGTCGAACTCGGGTTGACAATAAGAAATAAATGCCCCCAAACCAACTTGGCTAGATGTAATGTTTACAAAAAGAAAATTCATTATATAATTAATTTGGTTTTTATAATTTTGTTAAATATGTATATGCCACAAAAGTTTTTATCGCCAAAAGTACTTAATATTTTTCAACAATAATAATCGTTGCTAATCTATGAATTGTTAATACAACGATATACTTTGTCGCCCAAAAAGCTACAACCGCAACAAAATATTTTGTTGGAAAAAGTTAAATATCTAGCAACTATTAATTATCATAGCTAATTTTTTACAAGAATTCTCAACGATAAATTTCGTTGCACAAAGGGCATTATTAGCTACAATCATAATTTGTTGCAGAAATTTATTATTGGCAACGATTTCATATTGTTCCCAAAAGAGTTGTACTTTAACTACAAATTTTTTTGTTACAATTTGTCAAAATTGTTGCCAAATAAGATTTAAAAGTGACGGTTGAGAGACACATAACTTTGGTAACGAAATATTTTTTTCGTGCTAAATAAGTGAGAAAAAAGACAACGAAAATTACTTTTCGTTGCCAAAACATAATTATTTACAACAAAAATAAAATTATTGCTAAAAAAATCGTTGCGAATTTGATAATTTGTTGTAGTGAGTCCCTATAATTTCTAAAAAATGGTCGATTTTACAATAGTTTATTCTCTTTTACCTTTTTTGGGGTTAAGATAGATTATGACCTTACCTCTTCTACTAAAGGAATTCACACATTCAAAGCATTGTGACATGTTTGTCACAATTTTCCAGGATTAATCCCTGATGAAATCGACCCTTTCACTTTCAGTTATATTTTTTGGATGTTAATAATGAATTACATGATAGAATGAGGATATTGGATAATGCGGGATATTAATGAAAATGCAATGAAAAAAATCATGGAAGAAAATCCATATGTCATGTCGTTTCCAAGAATTTAATGATTTTTCTTCGATTGATGAAGTGACGCATGATCCAAGTTCTTTTTCTTTCGCCTCTTCCGAATCACAGTGTGACCCATATAAGAATACGTACATACACGGTATAGGCCTTCATTTATATATTTACTTATCATCAACTTCATTATAAGGCTTTGACAGTAACAAAAGCGAAACAATACAACTTCCTTTTTAACCTCGATAAAAATGTAGAAATACGAAATGAGATTTTATTCATCATTGGAGAAGCTTTCGAAGATACAATAAAAACGAGAGAAAAAAGAAACAAATACTAAGAAGAAATTGTAAGACCACAAAAAGGAAAAAAAAAAAAAAAACCAGATAACAAGAACAAGACAAAGGAAAAAGAACAACAAGAGAAAGAAGAGCAAAGTGAGGCAATAGTTAGAGAGAAAACAAAATCAAAGGGAACGAGAAGAAAACAAATAAGACAACAGATATTGTGGGAGATGAAAAGGGCAAGAAACTCTACAAGGAGATAGAAATTTTGGACGGGCGATAGAGACATGGACAGAGATGACGTACGACTGACATCATTTTTCAAGAGAAAATATCCAAATAAAAACACGGAGAAACATGGAAAAATAAAATTGTTGAAAACAATAAAAAAAAGAAAAGGAATAAGGGATCATCGTACGACAATAGAAGGGAACAATATATGAAGTACGTGCTTTAATTTCCAATATTCATATAAATGTATCGAGAACTTGTTTCAGGAGAAAATAAAGTAAGGTACTATCCACTGTTCATGTCTAAAATGAAGAATGATACTAGCAGCAGCTCCACGCACACAGAACACGAACTATGATCTTAGATTTGAAATAAAGTAAAAATAATAGATATAATTATATTACATAAAAATACTAATAAAGTCCACTACAAATAATAAATCAAAGGAAACAAAAGCTTTTAGCATGCAAAATAAGAATAAATCATATAACACGTACAACATTTGTGCACCCTGCTAGTACCCTAAAGTATCTGACTTTGCTAAAAAGGGAAAATAGATACAACGTGTACAACCCCATTAGGTTGAAAATAACAATGAACTTGATACGAATGGTTATACCAACGTATCTCAAAGAGACTTTAGAGCAGTCTCGGGCTCGCAAAAAAATGGGATGAGAAAGAGGGATAATCCGGTAAGACCGACCGGCCGGAGAAATTGTAAGGGGAGAAGAGAATTTGTAGATTAGGGAGAAGATAATCCGGTAAGACCCACCGGCGGGAGAAGTTAGAGATGAGAGAGATTTCAGAGATAAGAGATTGGGAATTGAAGATTTGTTTATTGCTTGAATGTTGCAAATGTAACAGGACTAACAATATATAAAGGTAAAGATATTCTATACCTAATAAGACTCTCAAAATAAAGTGCTGAAATAAACAACGTAATATAACTACGAAATATTAAATAATATAATATAAATCCTATCAAAACTAAATATTAAATCTTATCCAATTCCTATTCTCTCTTGATACACCATATCTCCTACTCTTATCTCTTGATACATCATATCTCCGTCCATATCAGTTTGCTTCACGGATTGATAGTAGGGAGTGCTTCGCCGCCGGTGGCAGTTGCAGCAGCGAGATAGTATTTGAGAAGGACAATTTTGCCCTTAACGAAATTATGTGCAAAAGGCTTTTATGAGTGAACCGACTATTTTACCCTTGAAAAATCATCTGCAAGCTATTAGTGACATATTGTTGCTCGATTTCTTATGTAACTATTAAAGAAGCAAATGCTAGTAATGAGATTTCATACAATCAAATTCCTTATTTTTGACTCCCTTTTTCATTATTTTGCATTCCTATATACTCATAAATAAAGTTGGCCACAAAGAATTTCAACCTCAATAATGGTACTAACCATATGTGTTAAAAACGGTTGAATCTGAATATCTGTCATTAATATGTTTTGTTCAAACATTAGAACTTTTGCTTTTGTTGAGGTTGAAATTATTGCTAATAATTAATGTCACTTGCATGATGAAAAGCATAATCAATGATTGTTGTTACCATGGTTATTAACTTTATACCCATAGAAAAACAAAAGATAAGATTGTATTGTCATCATACATAACTATAACTAATTTTCATTAACAAGCGCACACACACGCAACACACCTTAACGAGACTCGAATCTATAATTTATTAATTTATAAATATAGATACTTATAATTAAATTATCTGTTTGTTTCAGAAGAAAATTTTAATATAAATTATCATTTTTCTACCTATTTTCTGAATAAACAATCAATTGTATTATTCTCTCTATGCGATTAGGGTATGATTAAATGGAGTGACTTTGTTTATCCTAAAATTAAATATTTGGAATTCGAATCTTGAATTTGGATAAAATTTTTTTGAATTCATCGACCGATATTTATTCGGTCTAGTGATCGAGTGTTTTTTAAATTTGAGTATGATACAATTTTAAATTCGTTGACTTAACTATGAAACTTGGGTTGCTTCGTGATTTTTGGATATGAAGCAATATTAAATCCACCGCCTTAATTAATACAGATATTAATGTGTGAGGATTACCATAATATGTAATCTCTCCTCTTTTAGTAACCACAAATTATATACGTTTGACGGATTTATTTTTAATTTTCTACCAAAACATGTTGACGGCCACAAATTCGAAGGTAATATAAACAAGCAAACAATGAGAAATACAAATTAAAGAGCCTTAGTTACAATATATATAGGTTTGGTACAATCATTTGTAAATCGAGGTTTTAAAGTTATAGAAGTTTCAAATCACACCAATAAATAATAATATTTAATATCTAAAAGCCATCTATATATCTCTTAATTAATTTAATCTACTCAATTTTATTCAAAAATATAGCTAGCTAAATTATTTATAACTCAAAACTAATATATACAATTGTAATTACATAAAAACAAATATTCATAATTAATTGAGTGTGCATTATCAACAATAGACGAAGTATTAATACTTTGCCGTATTCATTAGTATAAAGAAATGAATTATTTTTAGTAAGAGATAAAAATCATTAACTTTAGTTTGAATGGCAAGTGTTTATTTACAAGAAAAGTGTAGAAGTTACACTAATTTACATTACGCTAAAGGGAAAGTAAAACTAACCACCAATGTTGTCTCAAATGTATTCGCACACATTAAATCTCAACAAGGACCATCTTTAAATAATAAAACATATCGTTTTATTGGTAAGGATAATAATTATTAACATTAATTCTATTCAAACCTAATTCAATCAAATCAGTATTATGAAGTGAAGAGTATTTTACATTAGTCCTCGCATGATTTGTGTAAAGTTTAGGGTAATTTTAGCTTGAACCTGATTTGACTAATTTAGTTTAATAAAGCACAAGTGTTTACTTTTGTCGTGTGATTGATGGAGATTTTAGGACTAACAATCAATTAAATAGCAAGAGCTATACCCTTATCATTCGACTAATTAAAGTTTGGTGTAGCCCCTTTCTTTGTTAGAATTTTTTCAAAGTTTAGAAAAAATAATAAATCAAATAGCACGTATAATACATTTTTCTTAATATTACAATTGATCGTTGATCGGTTGATATGAGGTTGTATTAAAATTTTTCTTTACCTGATATTATCCATTTGCATATAGTTATATCTAATTAGGGTTTATTTGACTTTAATACAATATTGTTTCTCTACAAATACAAATAATTAAAAAGTAAAAGCTAAAACTACTCACCATTAAACCCATTGTGCATAATAAGAAAGCCATTTATGAACTTCCTATGTTATTGTCTGAAACATGTAGACTGAACTTGGTCAAACACAATTGGAGTTCACTCATTGGTTTTACACTCTAATTCCCTTTTCTCAAGTGTTAAAGTGTGTGTGAATTATAATACGGGCGTTACAAAAGTAATAAACATGTCAAAAATTAAATACTTTTAGAAAAATACACAAAGATAAATTAATATCATCGAAAAACACTGTAAAAATCCTGATTCCAAAAACTGTATAAATTTATCCTATCCTCTTATCTTTCATTCGCACTCACATCGTATTCAAAACGAATTACTCATTAGGTCTCTACTATTCTTTTATTAATCTCCCTTTTCATTTTCTATTTTTCATGTCATTAGCTCAAATTTATGGTTTCTATAAGAGTTCAATCTTGTTATCATCTATAACACTAACACATGCATTCCTTGGCCATGTATAGGCACATATATCATGTGGGAATCTGGCAATCTTTGGGGAGAGGGTAAAAGTAGTACTTCGATGGCGAATTCATACCTTTCGGTGATGCACGAGATTCATGTTTTGGTGGCTGATCATGACTCCGATGCTCTAGTGAACACGGTTAACTTACTCGAGATATGTCAATACAGAGGTAGTTTTTTTATTTTTTTTTATTTTTATGAATACGTAGCTTGAATGAAATTTTATTTTTATTTTCGAACATGGTATTAATTCTTTATTTGTGTAGTTTTGATTTTCATCTTCTATTTTACACTGAAGAATTTGATAGGGAAACCAAGATTAAATAGTGAACATATGTTTTAGGTTTTTGAAGTCATAGATCGTGTTACGTATTATAGTTTTCGAACATTTAAATCTATTACGCGCCAAAAAAAAAACTTAGATTCGTATTCTAGATATATTAAGTTTGCTTTAATTTACCGTTGTGGAGATGGCTCAAAAGCGACGACGTGTATATTAATAACTACCGGTGTAATCTTTCTTTTTTTTTGTACGTACATATATAGCATCTATTACTAGCATGTATTACGGTATAAATACTTGTCTGTTAATAGAGTTGGTTCAAGTGGTTAAAGAGTTTTTCCTTCAGGACAATGACCCGAATTCGAATCCTTTTGACCATTTAGGGGGTGTGTGTTAAGAAAAAAATAGTATAAATACTTGTCTAGATTAATATTCTACATATGTATGCATTTTTTTTTTTTTTTTTTTTTTATGGTCGTGTATACTTGTAAAAAAGATATATTCCCCTTTCCATCTTTTAATATTTTAAAAATAATTTACCTTCCTTCTTTTTGTTGATTAAATAAATAAAATTCCGTGTATCATTTTCCCTTTGTAGTCTCTAACATGTATATGTGCATCTTCATTAAACGCATTTCATATATATATATATATATTGAAGGGTTCACATGTATAAATTTATTTATTCCAAATATACATGCTCTTATACAGTTAAAACAATAGGAGGTAGATTGTCGTGGTATTTGAACAGACCACATTTTATGTGTATATAACTATATATGTGCCTTTTTTTTTTTGGTGGAAAACTATATATGTGCTGCATATAAGTATCTCTTTTTGATCAACCTAAACATAATTTAGAGATACAAATCTTGTAGATCAACTCTTCACCGTTATGTTAGTTAATCAGAGATCTCGTGTTTAAGTATTTGAATACACAATCACTATCAATAAATAAAACTTTATTCCTCATTACTTCGATCTTACTCAAACCCAAATAAACGAGATTCAAACATGTATTATTACGTGATATTCTATGTTTGAAGTTATCATTATGTAGTTTCTTAAATAACTTCGCAATAATCTTTCTTTGTTTTTAGTTACTTTTGTTGAACTTGCTTCTGCTGCAATGCAAATGTTGTCAAGTGGAAAGGCAAAGTTCGATATTATTATGGCAAACATCAACTCCCCTGATCTCCATGGATTCAAGCTTGTCCAACAGGCATCCAACATGGACATACCTATCATTTGTATGTTATATTTCTTAAAGTTGATTCATTCATTTTAATTCGATTGATCTCTCAAATTTATTTACTTATAACTAACTTACCCTATATATAATCTCGTTAAATCAGTGATGTCGGTCGATGATAATGCATTCATGGCCACGAGGGCGATAGAGAATGGCGCGCTTCTTTTCATAAAAAAACCGGCAACGATAGAGATGCTGAAGTGCATTTGGCAACACGTGATGAGGGAGAAGGTGCGGATTATTAGAGAAAGAGACCGGTTTATGGTAGCCAATTACAGCGCGCGAGGTATTGAGTTTAGGGATGTGATGAGTAACGCTGACGGAAACCCTAACCCTAACCCTAATGTCGTTGGAGGGGGCAAAATGATCTTGGCGAATGACAAAGGAAAATTGAAGAAAAAGATAAAGGAGAGAAATTGTGCGAATGGGGACGACGAAGACTATGGTTCATTGACTAATCATATGGTGATCAATGGTAATAAGATTAGGAGAAAGGTCTGCACTGAATGGACTCAGGAACTGCACGAAAAGTTCATGGAGGCCGTTCAAGAACTTGGTGAAGGAAGTAATGTTCTTGTGTTTTTTTAGTTACATTTCAATATATGATTACGGGAGAAATTGCTAATTTGGTATAGCAACTCAACCAATTCAAGGTTTTTGGTATATTTTATTTTCCGGTGACAAAGTAGAATTATATCTCTAAAATCAAGCAATTAAGTGTATATTTTTTCGGTAAACTGATTTTGCCCATCGGAATTTACACGTGACGAATTATGAGGTCAGCACGTGTAAAATCAGGTCGGGTTTCTGGCGAGAAAAATTGTGTTCCAGTCAAAAAGTGCACTAAATTGTATGATTTTCAAGATAAGATTTTATTTTGTCACTGAATAATGAAATGTATCAAAATCGTTGAATTGGTCTAGTTGGTGTATCAAATTTGCAATTTTTCGTGGGTTCTTATGTTTTCCTTTTCTTTTTTTTTTTTGTTCGTAATATTTATGTGTTTGTGGACGTGTGTAGGTGTGTTAGTTTATATAAGTAGCGTTTCACTAATACAATTCGATCATAGGGTGTTTTCCGAAAGAAATTCTGGAGTTGATGAACGTGCCCGGTCTTACAAGGATGCAAGTGGCAAGCCATCTCCAGGTTGGTTTATTTATATTGGTGAAGTACGACACTTTTAAATGGAAATTAACATGAAAATAATTAGTTATATGTCGAGTAAAATTTAATTTAGCCCCTTGTGATATTCAAAATGTTTGAAATACCTCCTTGAAAGAAATTTATTTTAATCTAACCCCTCGTGATATCAAAAAAAATTCACAACGCCTCCCTAAGTAATTTTTAGTCTATATTTATATTTTTAAAACGAAAATGACCGCTTATATATTAATTAGATTTAAACTATTATTAATATTTTTGTATCGACCACATTTTATCTTGTTTAAATAATAGTATTTTATTCATTTTTGTTATTTAAAGTTGTTTTCAATTATTGTTGTTTAAAAATTTTTATTTGAAGTTGAATTAAGAGAAGAAAAGTTCAATTTTTTTATTAATTGTTGTTAAAATTTCATATTTGAACATAAATTGAGCAGAAAAATATAAGTTTTATTGTTATTAAAGAAAAAATAAAAGTTCAAGAAAATTTTAAAAAAATTGTTTCCATCCCAGTTAACTGAAAATAATAAAAAATAATAATAAACTAAAAATAAGAGAGGAAAAAAAAGAAAAAAGTTCGAAGATTTTTTTGGGGGGAGGGGGGGGAGGAAAATCAAAATGAAGAAATTAAAAAAATAATTTAAAAAGAGAAAAAAAAATTATATTAAAATAATAGAATATTTTAAATATTTTAACACCTAAATATGAGTTTCACTCTCAAATTTGGAGAGTGAAGTTCACATGCCACTACTAAGGAGACTATTTGAAATTTATTTAAAATGACAAGGAGTCTAATTAGAATAAAATTAATATAAGGAGGTATTTCAAATATTTTGAATATCACAAGGGGGTAATTTAAATTTTACTCGTTATATGTCAGAAAACCCTATGCATTACAAAAGAATTGCAGAATTCTGACAGAAAATTAATAGCTCATGTAACATTTCATATAGTTTACATCTCAAGAAATTTCATCCTACTGATTTTCTATAGATATACATAGTAATTAGAGATAAAAACATTTTACCTCCCTGTGTAATACATAATTTTCAAATCACCCCCTTGTGTAAAATTAAATAGCACCTAACCTACTTGTGTTTTTTTTAAACACCACATTACCTCCTTTCTAAATTTTCTGTATTGATTAATAGGTTTTTTTTACTAAAATGCATCAAATCCATTTAGAAATTCATTTTCTGAACACTTCATTTTTTCTCTCTCAGTCAAAAATCCTTACTAAAACACTTGAAAAGAAGCTAAACGTCCAAATAAATCCGCTAGAGAAAACAACCGATTAAAAACAAAAATATAAAAAAGAGGTAAAATAGAGTTTAAACTCATTTATTTAACATGAAGGAGGGTAAAATAAATTCCAAACTTAGAAAATAAGTAAAAAATAATGAAAGAAACGAAGCAGTTAACGAGAATGAGTTACACACCTCTGTGTGAGGGGTAAGTATCCTTCTTTTTTAAAAACTTGAGGGGGCTTTATGCTATTTCCTTTTTGGGAAATTCTATCCCAAACCCGGCTCGGCCGAGCCCGCAAATAAAAACGCACCAAGTGGAAAATTAACTTTAAATTAAAATAATTATTAACCTCAACTAATTTCTTAACCCTAGTTAATTTAAGTTATCTTATATGGAAATAAAAGACTATTTGGTCAAGAATCTCTATCTCAAAACAAGCCAAAAGATTTTTCCAATTAAAAGAATATCGTCGTCTTCTTTTTTCTCTTTTCAAGTACTCTTCACCGATCTTCTACGATGGTCGATAAAATAAGGTTGAGTAGAGAACTTTATATGCTTTCGGCCGAGCTTAAAAACACATATTTGCTTCATTCTTTATATATGTTTTAGTTTTGTAGGAAGGTTTTAGTTCTCTCTCTTATTTTCTAGGCGCATATGCTGTATATAGGCTTTATAAAAGATGCAAGAAGACGGTAAAATGTGCCTCATCAAATTTGTAATGAAGCAATTGTTCAGTCTTCTTCTTACAAATTTCGTAATCACAAAGTTAAAAACCATTTTCCTTGTCAAACAATTTGAATCATTTTTATGTTTTGTTTTTGAGTAGAGTACTGTCGAACCAATTTCTTCAAGCAATAATTTTCGCCAAATATTTATTCTCTAATTTTGTTTGATTATACACTCTCAAAAGAACCCGACGTAATTGGAGGACCGATTTGATAACTATGAACATCTTCGACCAACCTAGAATTCTTATCTGTGAATACGAGTTTCCGACTCGTGACTGCGATCTCGCCGGCTATGCGTACACCACGCAAGTGTTTTGAGATAGTAGAAATGTTTTGAGATAGTAGATTTCATGCGCTAATGGATCCATTTTCTATCTCTGCAATTAAAACTAAAATAAATCTATGAGAAATAAATTGTACGCCATTAAAATCTGTGAGAGGGTTTCGAAATTGAGACAAAGAGAAAGAGAAAAACAAGATGTAGATCAGAAGCGATCTCCCAAACTAATGAAGTACACGAAATATAATGAACTGCACGAAATTTGAAATTTGTCAAGAAGACGACGATGAAATTTGTCGAGAAGAAGAAGATATTCTTTTAATCGGAAAAAATATTTTGGCAAAATTTTGTTTTAAGATAGATATTCTTGACCAAATAGTCTTTTATTTCCATATAAGATAACTTAAATTAACTAGGGTTAAGAAATTAGTTGAGTTTAATAATTATTTTAATCTAAAATTAATTTTCCACTTGGCGCATTTTTATTTGCGGGCTCGGCCGAGCCGGGTTTGGGATAGAATTTCCCTTGATTTTTCAGGAGGAGGTAATTTGATAATTGTTTTTTTCACAGGGGGGTTGTGAGGTTTTTTCGATAGTAATTATATTGTCTTAACATCTTCCTTGATTAGAAATGTCGTAACGACAACTGGCGATCCCCGGAAGAGCGCAAGTCGTCAAACCTCAGTTCCCAATTGGCATCCTCCGACGCCGACGGGTCCCAGCAAAAGCCGAGAAGATTCGGATCGATGCCTCGTCTGGGCAGGGTCAAGGACTCTGAGAGCAGTGGAGTCAGGCAGGGCTCGAAGAGTACCGACTCCGAGACTGAAATGCCGAACGCCGAAAATGGATCCGTGATGACGAACACTCTTCCTCGTCCTCCTCATCATTATGGATTTTTGGTGCCTAACCCTAATATGATCAGTGCCATAGGTGCAGGCACAATTCCAAACCCTAGGCACCAATCTGATGACTTCTTCAGTTTTCCAGATATGGAATGCCTCATCCAGAATTTTCCTCCACCACCTCATGCACGTATGATGAATAACAACCCTAATTCGAACTCCGGAGGCTATCATTTCGGCCCGATTTACAATGATGAGGTACGAGTATTCATCCAAAAAACAGATCATATATCCATAAGAAAAGGACCCGACACAAAGTGTATCCGCACTCGCACCCGCACACACTCACGCACACCTCAAAAGTCCCACTTGATCCAGAATTTTGCGTATAAATTTTAAAAAAGGAAACTGTATATCTTGTTAAATATTTCAAACTCTCTCTCATCTATTAAAATTCTAACTCCATCCCCCACAACCGCATCTATATTCTATACAAAAGCACGCACACACATATGTATGCATATATATTTCGTTAAAGATACACCATATATGATATATATGTACAATTACATTGTAAGAAATATCATGACTTTGGATCTCCTGTTTTAGTTTTGTATTTCATCTCTTGTTTCATTCATATACACTCCCCAAGTGTACAATCTCTCTTCTAATCTGGACCGTCTATTTATACACATGGAACGTGTATGTGAACGAAGGAGACGATAAAACACAAGCCTAATTAAACAAGAGATTCCAAATCTTCAGACACGAAGATGTTTTCAAAATTTACAAATATTTTGATGATATACAATAACTGAATAATTCGCATTTGGATTATGACTGTGCAGAACTCCACAGTGCCAAGCATGGATACTGGGAGCCAGTGGAGCTCAGAGACTTCAAACTTTGAGAGTGATGAATCAGACACCAGAGGCCATTAGAAAGCTTCTATGCCTAATAAAGTATGCATCCAAGAACATCAATTTTAATAATGGAACCGGACATTATTAACGAGTTTGGTTTTGTTTCTTTCTTTCTTTTTATGAGCTTTTGTGAATTCGAATTAACTGTAGACAATACTGCAGAAGCCATTGTTCTGCATATTAATGTTGTGGAAACTTTGATTCCTTATCATTATATCAAATAAAATACTTTTAAGGACCATCTCTTTGGTGTTTCACTTACCAGGTCCAGGATATATCATGGTTGCCTAAACTTTAAAGAGTTATTTACACTATACCCCTATGTTAAGTGAAATGAACAAAAAAAATCTTGTATTATAAAAATTAACATAAAAGAACCATATATGTTAAATATATTCACACACTACCCTTTTAAATGATATCATTATAATTTAAATATAATATTTCTTTTTTACCCTCACAAATTGAACGTAGATTTTGAGTTTTATTTTCCAATGTTCATTGTCTGTTTTATTTTTCAATAAATGGAGCAGCAGGTATAGTTTTATTGTCTATTTATTAATGGTGATATATATATTTTTTTATTTTTTCCGTTTGTAGGGTTTTTCATGTAATTTTTATTTTATACAGGAATCTTAGTGCATATAAAAAAGTATTGAATAATATAGAGAGATGTGAGATATATATTAGAATATAAAAGAATAAATTAGTCATTTCACATCAAATAAGAAAAGAAAATTATTATTTTAGTCGCGCTAAAAACGCGTGTCAAATACTAACAAAGTGTAGGATTTGCTATGCAAATATTTTGAAAACACATAATTTTACATATCAATTTCCATATCAGAGGATTTTTTGTGTTAATTAAGACTAACACAGAGGTGAAATATATAAAAAATCCAAATTATAATTAATATATACTTTAATCTATATTTCATCTCGTATATGAATCTTTAAATTCTGTAATCGTTAATAAAGAGAATTTTAGACTTCAACAGTAGATTGTTGACAAAGATGGCCTGCAGCTAGCATTAGATGAATATTCTAGTAAAAGCAATAATGTAGCAGTTTCCTTGCATACTAAACAACTGACAGCCATACCTCAATTTTCAAATGACTACTGACTATGATGTCCTAAACTATGAAAATCCGAACACACACATACAGGAAATTAGAAAGGCAAAAGAAAAAAGACAAAAAAACAGCTCAGCTATAGTAATATAAGTAGTTGCACGGTCTCTCTGACCGATTTAAAAAAAAAAAAAAAGAGTAGTTCCACACTATGTTAATTAACTAAATATTTCGTGGTGAAATTTTTAGATGTGTAACGTAACTACTAATATGATAGAGTTTTATACCTTACAGGTCTGATAGATTAAAACTCATATCTAAAAATTAAACAGAAAAAGTTTTATATATACCTTACTTTCAAACCCCTTCCACTCGTTGTCTTCTTTTAGTGCTTCAATAATTATTAATCTCTTCTTTTCATATCTCTTTAGCTTTTTGGACGGCTGTCTTTCCATGTTTCATCAATTTTGAATCTTTCCACATAGATTAGTTCCTTTTCTCATTTCATCTTTCTTCCTCAACAAGATGGAGCAAGAAATAATCATGCACTTTCTTTAATATAACGAAAATTAAATCACAAATTTCAAGGGCAAATTATAATAAATTTACTATAATTAATTGAAAGTTTTCACTTTCCCACCAAAAAAAATTGAAAGTTTTCACTTTAAATATCAATTGTTTCAGCTAGAGTGAGACGTCCCTAGTTTAATACTATAAATCTATGATGTATAAATGAGACTGCGATACGGATATGATAATATAATTTTTTTTCTTTAAATTTTTCACGTGAGAAATAGCAAACATGATGTCTGACACAAATATACAACACGACAAAATAGTATTTCTAAAAATGTCCGTGAATTAGACCCATAAATTATATACAGCATTATAATATTTTTATATGATTTGAAAATTAATACGCCCCTTATAATCATCGAATACTCACAAAATTCAAAATTGTGACATATTACTTACGTAAGTTTGTTAAACCCAAATATTTTCGCTCTTAAATATACCTAAAGGACCTTTTTTAACCCCTTCCAAAATTAAAATTATTGTGCTCACTCTCCTTCTATAAATACCCCTTTAATTCTCTCAGAGCCATACACTTCAATTCAACATCCACCAAGTTGGTTTTCTTGTTACTCCTCCAACACTAATTACTTAACAGGAAAACCAACTTTCAATAAAAGTTAATTATCTTAAAAAATCTCCTCGCAATGGAGACTTGTTATGCAAATTATTCTTCGCCAAGAGCATTAGCCATGGTTCTAGCTTTGGTATCAGCTCTCCTGCTTTCTCCTTTGTACATCGACCACCGGAAAAGCGAAAACCGCCTCGAGGCTCGGTGGAGCTCCGGCGGGTTGGTGCTGCCGGCGGTGGTGGCTGGACTCATAGTCGCCATTAAAACAACCACGAGTTCTAAATCCAAGAATGGAAGTTACCAATCTATTCAAGAAGATTATGATAATCCTAGTTTAGTTTTGAGGATTGGAAGCTCTTCTTGGGGATTGGCTGCGATCTTGATCATGCTTGTGTTTGTAGTTTCATGGCAAGATTCTGTGCAACATTTCTTTTGGAGATAAATTAAGGGAAAAAAGTAATTCAATCAATGAAATTGATTTAATTTGGTTGGTTATGAAGTAGTTGTATATTTAAATTTGGAATGTTTTTATGCATAATAATATATAATATCTAGGTACTTTAATATTCGAAACTGTGTCCCTTGTGTTTTTTTTTTTGGGCAAATTTTTGAACAAGACCAAATATTCCTATTTTTTATCCAAAACCCCCAAATTCAAATGTTATACATTTTCATTGATTATCCATTTTTTTTTTTAGGTGGTTGTTAAATAGTACAATGCATTAAGAACGTTAATAGTGTGAAAATAACAAATTTACTTATATATGTTGATGGTTGAAGAAAAGATGTACAAGAATAGTTAAATAATTTGTATGAATTAACCTTCTACGCAGAAGCTCGTTTTTCAATTTTCAAAAGTGTTAGAAATAATTTAGAATTATAGAATTATTTATTTTTTGAATTCGGAAACACTGTCTTAAAGTTGTTGAGAGTATAATAGGTAAACCAAAAAATTGAAGTGGCAACCGTAAGAAGAAAACCCTTCTGTTTTATATGGTATACATAGATAGATACACACACAAGAAAAATATAGAAATCATTGCAAATGAGCCTTCTAGTTATAGAATAATGGCAGTTTGAGTCATGTTTATTTATTTATTTCTTTTTGGTGACAATTTTGATTTTCTTGTTAATCGCTATTTGTATACTTGTATTATTGAATATATATGTTTTGTATTCTTAACAGTTTTTTCTAATATTATTTATTAACTTTTAACTTATCATATCTTCTTACATCAAGAATTTTGACGCTCAAATTTCAGTGTAGTCATTGGTCTATCTACCTTAGTTTAAATTTTATTTGAGAATACTATAAATTGAAATGTATCTTATTTGATCAACTCAATAGTTTCATTGATGAATGTATTTGATACACAAATTTATTTTTAATTATAACCAACTTCATAATAAAACGAACAAAGGAAGTAAAAGGAGTTTTGCCTCAATCTTCTTTTAATGTTATTATATATTTATATATAAAATGTTAAGGAAATAAAATATGTTTATGAAGAAACGACCGGCCGGGCATTAAAATTTTTTCTCAAGGGCAACTAATTATCTCTTTTCTCACCGGTGTTTTTAAAATCGGATTGGACCGGCCGATTCGACTGGTTTAACCGGTGACCGGTGGCATGTCCGGTCCGGATGACCATATAAAACCGGCGTGATTCGGACTGCTCTCTGACCGGAAAAACCCGCCGGTTGACCGGCGATTTTAACACTCGAAATCGGACCGGATCGCCGGTCATCGAATTTTCCTTCACTTTTTTTTTTTTTTCTTTCCTTTTTCCTTGGTCTTCCCAGCTTTTCGCGCAGCCACAACCAACTTGGTTTTTCTTTCGCAGGGCACTTGTGAGAGAGAGAAGAATTTCTTTTAGAGGACAAATTTTTTATTAAGATGTAGAGTGCACTGTTGCCTAAGAAAAGAAATGGAATTAGCTGAACAAGATGAATAGATTATGTAGAATGAATCGTTGCCTGAAAATCTAAGAAAGTAAGAATAGCTGAACAAGATGATAGAAGAAAAGGAATACATCTGCGGCGCAGAGACGAGTGAATAGGTTTTTTACTTTTCAAATTATAACTTTGGGCTTTTGCTTTTGGGCTTTTAGGGCTAGGTAATAAAGTATA
Source organism: Lantana camara (assembly GCA_037501455.1). Taxonomy (NCBI): domain Eukaryota; kingdom Viridiplantae; phylum Streptophyta; class Magnoliopsida; order Lamiales; family Verbenaceae; genus Lantana; species Lantana camara. Next base: position 78,704,517 of record CM074865.1, read on the forward strand.
TTACTTTCTTCTTTCTCATTTCTTTCACCATGATATTTTAATTTTTATGAAAATTAATAAAATTTGGTATGTTGTGAAAAAATATAAATTTGTGTTTTAAATATAGTATTTATTTTTTTAAAGAAAATATAATGAGAGAAACATAAGTTTTGATTTAAATATTGAACACTATACATATATTTTACATATTTAATTAATTAATTAATAATAAATTATTTATTACGTCATACCGATTAGACCGATGGTTGAACCGATCGAACCGGTTGAACCGGTGACCAATAAGCCTACCGGTTCGACGTCCGGTCCGGTTTTAAAAACATTGTTTCTCACACATAGTTCTCTTTTAAATAGTAGTTTATTTAAAGTAGAATTCCGGTTATTAATATTATCATAAAGACTCAATCATTTTGAAACTTTATAAATGTAAAACAATGACTAGAAAAATAAAATCACTAAATTTCTTAGAAAAGAATTTGAGTGAAACTAAAATTTAATAAAAAATTCACAACAAAATCAAAAGTAAATGAAGGTTTTCACAAGAATTTAAGGTTCAAGAATTTCACTACAAAAATAAATAAATCAAGTACTAGTAAGAACAAAAATAAAGAACACAACAAAATTAGAAGTAAATTAAGATTTTCACTGCAAAATTAAATAAATCCAGAATTTACAGTAACATACATGCATATAATTAGAAGAAAGTTACTTGACAAATTATTAACAACGAGAATAACATTCTCAATTTTTATTTTTTTTCATAACTCTTGTTTTAATGGGTGATAGGGTTGTTTACGTCTGTACCTCCTACGAAATTGGATAATTACAATTCGTACCCCCTTAGATAAAAATATGGCACAATCTACCCTTCTAAGTTTAGAAAATTACAAATGAACCCATTCTGGATGGATTTTTTGCGAAATCATCCTTGAATTGATTATATTTTACCACTAGTTATTTATTCATAACAATCCACACATCATTCTCAAGTGAAAGGTAGGTAATTTACGAAGTCTTTTGGAGGATCAACACATTGTTCGTTTGCAAATTAATATTCATAATGACTTTTCCCCCCTCTCAATTAGCGGTGAGACAGTAATTAGTGGTGAAATATAATCGATTAAAAAAAATAAAAAAATTCATGAAAAATCCTACTGGAATGGGTTCATTTATAATTTTTCAAACTTAGAGGGATAGGTTAGATACTATTTTCATTTAGAGGGTACGAGAATTGTAATTACCCAATCTCGTAAGAGGTGTAAATATACAAATACTCCGATAAAAAATGATTGAGAAAATTAAATGACAAAATAAAAGTTTTCAAAACATGAGGATCAATTGTAAATTAGATTATTAGTCAAATATTAAAGAAAACTTATAATTAATTGGACATGAAATAATTTATAAATATTATATTTTCATTGTTCACGCAAAAACTAATTAACCAAAATAATAGATTATGCCTGCCTTTAACGAAAAGGAAAATGACAAAACTAATACAAATCTTTATTGTGGTAAAATAGAAAATTGGGGCATTTGTGCGTCTTCGAGAGGAGGTGGGAACCTTCACGTAAAGAATGCAACGTTTGGAATGTGGGAAATGAATTTGGCTAACGGACCACCCTCCTTGTATGATTCGACCAGCAATTGGCTTGAACGAGAAATTCTCAATCTATGCAGCGACGATGCCTTACGAAGCAGGCGATGTGGTAGCGTCCTCAAGATGAAGCATGCGAAGATCTCCAATTCCATTAGACACGGCATCACAGACATGGAGGCAAACTCTTCTTCTTCTTCCGTTATGTCTTCCCACTCCTTCCACTCGCTGGAAAAAGAGAAATGCAGTTTCTTCAACTTGGGAAATCCAATCAAAGACGATGATGATGTTATTCCCAAGAATTCTCGTCCCACTAATTCTATATCGAACAAAACTATCTCAAGCTCTTCGAGGCACAGCAGTTTTCCTAGATGCGGCAAAGACAAACACCTATGGCACTGAAATAGTTCGACTTGTCTCAGTTGGTGGAACAAAGGCGAAGCAATCCATTCTGAAAATTTGGAGCCCTTATACATTCTAATATACAGAGATTGCAGATTTGGGTGTGGCTGGAGAGCATCCATTACATCCAACCTTCTCCTCATGGCCATCTCTTCTTCCTTATTCTCCTCATTCATTCTATTGGTAAATTCTATAGTTAGTTTCTGAAGATGCATCTTCTTTCTCAAATCCGCTTCTTGGGCCTGCTCAACAATATCATCATCATCATCATCGAATAATTTGATTTGCAGTTGCAGAGATCCACTAAGTCGGTTCAACTTGTTCAACAAGCCCAACTTGTACCAATTACTTCCTGCTTTGAATAATCCTAGTGTTTGCAAACTAGTCAACTTGGCTAGTCCTTGAGGATACTTGAGAGAGCTGTCATAGAAACTTAAAAAAGTTGCTTTCAGGTGTTTGAGATTTATGAGCCGATCGAGCCCTTGAGGAAGTTTAGAAAGACTCTCGCATCGACTAACATCCAAGTTTCTCAATTCATGCATATCACTTATGCTCTCCGGCAACTCCTTTAAGTATCGATTGCCATTCAAATCCAAGTGTCTCAATGGACTGAAATTCCCAATTTCGCTCGGAATATCTCTTACCTCACAATAACTTAACACCAAACTTTGCAAGTTATAGAGCATGCAAATGACCCTAAAGTCATTGTCATTGACATTTACCATATAAAAAACCAAGTTCCTCAAGTGAATAAACTTCTCTATTTTTATAGATATATTTCTAAACCATAGACAATCATCTAACACCCTTGCACTTGCGAGGCAATCACAAACATGTAGATCAGATTGAAAATTCCCTTTTAAAAGTAGATAGCAGTATGCTTTGACACGAGAAACTAAAGGGCTACATATATTGCAACCATTTGCCTCCTCACTGCTGTTCAAGTTATCCTCTCTAAGATATTGGGCAAAATCATGAACTATGTCATGCATTTGGCACTTGACTATGACATTTTCATTCCAATGATCTTTTTCAAAGTTTTGAAACAGACAACGGCTAGCTAAACTATCAAAATACTCCCGTCCTTTAAGTTCCAACTCATTTGCATTACCCCCACTAGGGCTTAGATAACCAAGGGTCATCCACTTTCTTATTAGACCATCCACCTCTATCTTATGATCTTTTGGAAACACGGCACAATATGAGAAACAACACTTTTGTGCTGGCGAAAAATCATTGTAGCTCAAAAGCAAATGAGGGGAAAGGTCTACTTTCGTGCTTTCCAATCGCCACATTTCATTATGCAATATATCCTCCCACTCTTCCACAGTATTCTTAAAGTGAAGAAGACTTCCCAACGTTTTCACGGCGAACGGCAAACCCCTACACTTTTGAGCTATTCCCTGACCAATATCTATGTGAATCCTTTCTTTATCCCTTCACTTCTTCCAAAAAAAAAAAGCTATATGACTCAATAATGACCAACACACATCATCAGAGAGTTGTTCTAGATGGTGGATCTCATTCTCATTAGTGCCTATATTTCTCGCTACGACCTCATTTCTTGTGGTCACCAAAATTCTACTTCCCATTGCACAACTAGATTTAAGAGAGCTTTTCAAAGGTCCCCACTTGACATCATCGCCATTCCAAACTTCATCTAGAACAAGAAGAAACATCTTTCCTGAAATAGACTCTTGTACAAGTTCTAGAAGCCCTTCCAATGAACCAGTATTCGGGGCACTCCCTCTCGCCTTCCAGATAATCTCTCTGGCTATACTAGCCTCGTCAAAGGGATCGGAAACACAAATTCAAATTCTTAATGGAAAAAAATCTCTTACCCGTTTATCATTATAAACTAATTGAGCGAGAGTTGTTTTTCCGATTCCCCTTGTCCCCATTATAAAGCTAATGTGGATCGGCCCTATATGATCTCCTTGACAATGGCTAGTACTGCATGATGTGATCTTGTTCACAAGATTATCCTTATCAATTTCTCTTCCCTTAATGTCATCTATTTCAACAAAAGAAGTAGTGACCCGCACTATAGAATGATCAGTTTCCTGATTCTCGAGAAAATCATATGTCACATAGAAAGAATTAAATGAAACAAATTAATTCCTAGAGATTAAAATATTCAAGTTAATTAAACCAAGCACTATCCTGAAAATGTTACTTTTTGGCGCTCACTAATGCTAAAGAAAAAGCAAGAATATTTCACATAGAAAGAATTAAATGAAACAAAAGTGAAACAGATTCATAAGAATTCATCGAAAAAGTATAGGTATGTCCCTAATTCAAAATCAAATCAAACTCAATTTTCGTAAATGATAAGGGATCATGAAGGGACGTACCTTCTTCTCCTGTGGAGGAGCATCGGATTGCTGCATTCGAAACTTGATGAGAGCGAGATTCCACTCATTCAAGACGTCGTCCATTTCATAGGTTGCATTTTCGAGCCTTCTCAACCAACCTCTGACGCTTTCGCTCTTATACCCTTTCCTTTCCGCATCACCAATAGCTTCCTGACATTCTTGAGATCATTGGAAACACTCAGGACGTCCTTCTTCACACCTCTCACCAAGTTTACTTCTTCGCGGATCTGCTCCACCACCATGTCTGTAAGACGTTGCATGTGCAACAGCGGAAACAAGTACATCTGCCATGATAGCAAGCTGTATGTGTGTGTGTTTTGTATGTTTGTATGTGTAGTGCTTCTTTCTAGTGGTATTAATCATACTAACTCCAGTGATACAAATAGAAGAATTAGCAGGGCTTGCACAGGGTAGACAAGCTACTTTTCTTGATTTTTTAAGGATTAAATTGGTTCGCTTCTTGAGACAGCATTACAAAGTAAAAGCTATATACCTTACTTACTTGATGAAGGCACTTAGATTTTGCTTTATTTCTTGGTGGATTGGGTTTCATTTACAATTTGAATATATTCTACCTTGCTAAAGTTGCAGACTTAGGATTAAATATTGTAATTAATGCCAAATAATCTTCGATTCAAATAATTTTATCAAGTATACTGAAGTCTTTGTAATTGATATTAGGCAAGAGAATTTTTGTATTTCTTCTTGTATCTCAATTATTTTTCAGTCTCGACTGTGATCAATGTATAGGGTACATACAGTTGAGTGAAACATGAAAGCAAAACACAAAAATTTAGCACAAGATTCAATCCAGTTATCGAGATTGAAAGCATATTGAAGTCTTGTATTGATGTACTGTTGATGAGAATTTATATGTTCCTAGAAAAACTTAGAACGGATAAGAATTATTGGCCACAATTAATTTCGAAATTAATATCTATACTATTATATTAAACATTAGAGTAGGATAGAAATTATTTTGGTGTCTGCGACTCTTACACTTTTTTTTTTTGTTTTCTCTTTTCTACCCCTTAGAATAAAGATGTCAACTGGCCCAGCCCAAGCCCGCTACAGTAACGGGCTGGGTTAGCCCGGGACCACCTTTGAAGTGGGCTGGGTTTGAATTAAATTATAGTGGCCCAGCTCAGCCCATGAACCCATAAATAATGGGCTGGGCCGGGCCTGGGTCGGTTTCTGATGAGCTGGGCCTAATGGGTTTGGTGGGTTTCGTCTATTAATTTTGATAGGCTAAATTTGTGGGTCAACTTTTCAATTTTTTTTATCCTTTTGTTATATTAAAATTTAAGATTCTTTTTACTTTATATTAATGATTTTTTATTTTATTACATTTATAAAATTGCAATATTGCTTTTGTTTTGTTATTAAAATTTTCTCAAGTTATTATTTATCTATGTAAGTTTATGTTATATTTCTATACCAAAAAAACATTTAAAGAGACATTAATACTTCATCCTATATTCTTAATAAACAGTTCTAATTACATATACAATAACCAAATGATTATATATAATTAATATAATAATTGTTTCAATTTTATTACAAGTGTTTAATTAAATAGCTAGTCCAAATTTATATAGATTGGGCTTGTCTTATTTAATTTGTATTTGTAACTTTACAATTAAAATATTGGATTTGTATGAATGGGACCAAGAAAAGAAAAAACGGTTGAATAGTATATTGAGAGATTTTGTGCTAAGGGAATAGCGGGCCTGGGCTGGTCCTGAGCTGGGCCTGGGTTACGGGCTGGTCTGGGCTGATTATGGGTTTAAGTGGGCCTGTTCACGGGTTGGGCTGGGTTTTAGAATCAAACCCAATAGGGGTCCAGCCTAATACCCCAAACCCAGCCCAACCCGCCTCATAATATTTATGGGCTGGGCCTGGGCCGGTTCGAAGCCGGGCTGGGTCACGGGTTCATGGGCTGGCCCGGCCCGTTTGACATCTTTACCTTAGAATAACCGCTTTCTTTTAAATTCTTTTCTTTTTATTAACCACGTATTATCTCTTTTTTTTTTTTTCACATTCCTTTTCTCTAACATCACTTAATTCTATCCTTTAATAAATTTTTTATATTCTTATAATTTTTTCTCGAATGTTTATTTTAATTATTATTTTTATTAATATGACATTATTAAATTTACTAATTATAGTTTAATAATTATTTTTAAAAAATTCTATTTATATAAAAAGTTTAATTTTAATACATTTCAATAATAATTTCTTTTTAGTATACATATTGAGTGCGTAATTATTAGTGTGTATTTATGATTTAATTTACACGTATTCTTTGATCACAATTTACTGAATGTTTTACTTGGCAGTTATTATGAATTTAGATTTCCTATTTCAATTATGTATTTTATCTTATATTTCACTCACTTATATACATCAAGTGTATTAGTAGACGATTGAGATTACAAAAGATTAATACACTTGACGTATCGGCATTTCTTCGAACACCTCAACTACACTCCGCGGAACTGTTCCTTTGCTCAACATAATTCAACAACTCAACCAAAAGAAACGAAAGAAATCTTATCCAAATTCAAAAACACGTAACTTTTGGCATAATCCCATATCCTGAAAACGCACAAGCACACTCACGCACCTCATTTGTACTCCAATGGAAGCTCCGACTCCGAGTCGACCCCGTAAATCCTACAACGAATTCACCAGCCACCAAAAGGCTTCAGACATTCTACAACAAACGAATAACATGCTTAAATGTTTCGACTGGTGGTACTATGTTACGAAAATGGCAAACCTTGGGAAGAAACTGTCCCGCTTTTCGGATGACCGGAACACGTGAAACACGTGACCGCGGGCGTGTACTACAAAAGCAAGCAACAAGCAGCAAGGCGTGCGAATCTCACTTGAGGTGCGTGAGTTAATTAAAAAAACAAGTGTACTGCCTTTTTTAGAATTATTACAAGTACAAATAAAGACACTAATTTCTAATTGCACCCTCAATTACTTGCTCGGTTTCATTTTGGTCCTCCAAACTATAAACATTTACACTTCTCCCCAAGAAAATATAATTGTATCATTACAAAATTTACCTATATTTTGAAAAAAGAAGTTAGGAGCTTTATAAAACTAGTCTAGTAACGTCCAATTAACAACTGACAATGTAACAACGTTATTCTTCAAAATATATGTTGAAAATGAGACATAAAATAAAAACTCGGATTGTGTTTTCGCAGTGTAAACTACCAAAACTGGAAGGGAGAGAGAGAACTGAGCTTAGAGAGCATATCTTCATTATTCGTAATTATTAATTGATAATGAATGTACATCTGTTATTTATACACATAAGCCACATGTGTAGCTGTAAATGGGAGGTTAGATATGTTAACCTCAACCCAGTTAAATTCCTATTTTTACTATATATTTTAACTATTTATATTATTTGTAACCCCCCCCCCCCCAACTGGCCGGGGCATGAATGTTGATGAGGCCAAGTTTGGAAATGTGATTGTGAAATGGCCCTGGAGCTAATGCCTTGGTGAACACATCTGCTGTTTGATGATCTGTGCGAATAGGAAGTAGATGAATCACTCCTTGTTGTAACTTTTCACGAACCACATGGCAATTTATTTCAATGTGTTTGGTCCGTTCATGGAAGCTAGGATTAGCTGCAATGTGTAATGCGGATTTGTTGTCACAATAGATGATGGCTGGCTTGTCATTTTCAATGTGCAGATCCTTCAATAGGTATTTGAGCCATTGAACTTCACAGGTGGTTGCTGCAAGAGCCCTATATTCTGCCTCAGAACTGGATCTTGAAACGGTTGTTTGCTTCTTGGATTTCCAGCTGATCAGTGAGTTGCCAAGGAATACACAGTAGCCTGTCACTGATCTTCTTGTGTCCAAGCAACCAGCCCAATCTGAATCACTGAAAGCCTTCAACTCAGTGTTGGAGTCTACTGGAAAGTATAGGCCTTGTCCTGGAGCAAGCTTGATGTATTTTAGTATCCTTTGAGCTGCCTGAAAGTGTTGTTTTGTTGGTTTTGAAAGGTATTGGCTTAATTGTTAAACGCTGTAAGCTATGTCAGGCCTGGTGGTGCATAGGTACAATAATCTGCCAATGAGTCTCCTGTAGTTGGCAACATCTTCATATGGTTCCCCTGCTTCTGTGACTTTGAGTGTGGAATCCGTTGGTGTGTGACAAGGTTTGGCAGCCAGTAGTCCTGAATCTTGGAGAAGTTCCAGTGGGTATTTCCTTTGGTTTAGTGTAATCCCATGTTTAGTTCTTGCAATCTCCAGACCTAGAAAAAACTTAAGTGAGCTAAAATCCTTGATCTTAAAAGAGTCATTTAAGAACTGCTTTATTTTGTTGATTTCTTCTTGGCTATTTCCAGTGAGTATAATGTCATCTACATAAACTAATAGTGCAGTGAAAGTGTTATCATTGTGTTTAATAAAGAGACTATAATCTGAAAACGATTGATTATATCCTTGAGAGATGAGGGAAGAAGACAGCTTGGAGAACCACTGCTTGGAGGCTTGTTTGAGACCATATAATGACTTAGTGAGCCTGCAAACTTTGTTGGAATCTGTGGAGATGAAACCCTGGGGTAAAGACATATAAACCTCTTCATTTAAATCACCATGCAAAAAAGCATTGTTTACATCTAATTGTTCAAGAAACCAGTTATTATGTGAAGCAAGTGCAAGGAGAAGTCTGATGGTTGTAATTTTTGCAACAGGACTGAAAGTGTCAAAGTAATCTAGTCCTTCAGTTTGAGTGTAACCTTTAGCAACTAGTCTAGCTTTATATCTTTCAATGGTTCCATCAGATTTATACTTTCTAAATACCCATTTGCACCCTATTGGTTGTTTACCAGGTGGAAGATCCACAACTTCCCAAGTATGAGTAGATTGAAGAGTATCTATTTCCTTTTGCATGGCATCCTTCCATTCTTGATGTTTTATTGCTTGGTTATAAGTCTTAGGTTCAGTGATAGTGGAAATGTTGAGTGTGTAGTGTTTGTATGATTGAGCTAAGTGAGAATAATCAATAACAGAGGATAAAGGATGGAAAACACCTGATTCTGGGACAACAGTGTTGTGAATGAGGTTGCAATGGTATTCTTGTAAGTAAGAAGGAACTTGTCTAGCCCTCTTTGGTCTTGAATTGTCAGAAATGGTTGAGTGACCAGCAGGATTGTTGGCAGATGTCTGATGATTAGTGCTTGAGTCCACTGTTGAAGATGGCCCTAGAGGATGATGCAGAGTTGAGGATGATGGTGGATCCTGTGTATCTGTCTCATGAGATAAGTTAGTGTTGTCATGAAGAGACTGAAATGTGGAAATATCACTAGTGTAAAATGTATCTGAAGAGTTAGGAAGAGAGATGATTGCATTGTGAGGAATTTTATGAGGATGCATTGGAAATTGATTTTCAATGAACTGAACATTCCTAGAAACAAAAATGTCAGAATTTGCTAAGTCAAGTAATAGATATCCTTTGGTTCCAGGTTTGAAGCCCAAGAAGACAGCCCTTCTTGCTCTTGGATCAAATTTACCTCTCTGTTGAACTAAAGTGGAAGCATAGGAGAGACAGCCGAAGACTTTGAGATCCTTGTACTCAGGGAGTTTGTTGTACAAGAGTTCAAATGGGGTCTTATTCTGCAAGAAAGGAGTTGGCAACCTGTTGATGATATAAACAGCATGTATGACAGCATATGACCACATGTTCTTTGGTAAGTTAGATTGAAACATCAGAGATCTGGCAACATTCAAAATATGCTGATGTTTTCTTTCTACAATGCCATTTTGTTGAGGAGTCTCCACACATGAAGTCTGATGGATAATTCCTTTAGTAGCATAAAAGCTATTCATGGCACATTCTGGCCCATTATCTGACCTTATGACTTTCATAGGAATGCCAAATTGATTTTCAACCAAAGCAATAAAATTTTGAAGTTGTTGTCTAACATCAGATTTTTGTTTAACTAAAGATACCCAAGTAAATCTAGAGAAGTCATCTACTATAGTTAGAAAGTATTTATGTCCTATAACAGATGGTGTGGAATATGGTCCCCAGATATCAACATGCAATAATTGAAACATGTTAGTAGATTTGGAATTGCTGGAAGGAAAAGGGAGCCTCTTTTGCTTAGAAATATGACAAATATCACAAGAATAGGAAGAAAGATTACACTTTATTGATTGATCTGAAGTTTGAATTACATCCAAAATTGAAGAAGATACATGACCAAGTCTGAAATGCCATACACTGTCAATAGTAACAGACTGAGTATTTGACAAATTGATAAAAGAATGCAAGAAAGAATCAGTAGCAGGTTGTAACACATATAAGCCATGCTTGAGTTCAGCTGAACCAATCATCCTCAAGGTCTTGAGGTCCTGAATAACACAAGAGTTAGAACGAAAAGCAACAGAACAACCCAGTGACTTTGTGAGCTGAGAAACAGACAAGAGATTGAAACTAAATTCTGGAATGTATAATACATTCTGCAATATAAGATCATTAGAAAGATGTATTGTGCCAGCCTTAAGTGCTGTGAGTGTGTTACCATTAGGAAGTCTAACTGAAATAGGAGGAATTGATTGAATAGACTTAAACTGAGTAAATGAAAAACATATGTGATCTGTAGCACCAGTGTCAAGAATCCAACAATTAGAAAGACTAAAACATGCCATGATACAAGAAATACCTTCAGTAAAAGATGGAGTCAGATTGGCATTGGAAGTCTGTGATACGGAGACTTGATTGACCTGATGAGATGACTGAGGATCCTGGGAATGCTGTAGCATTGAAAGCAACCGTTGAAATTGATCCTGAGTGAATGATACACTGGGTGCAGACTCTTGAGCACCAGCGGAAGCAGCGAGGTCAGTTTCCAAAGGACTGGAGATTGGAGTGTTGGAATCTGCAGAATCTTGAGAATATAAAGCAGCAGCAACAGGGTTATGAAACCTGAAATTGGGAGGAAACCCATGTTTCTTGTAACAGGTCTGCTCAGTGTGATTTGGCCCTCCACAGTGCCTACATTTTGGACCATTTGAAACAGGGGGTTTCTTGAAATTTTGAAACTTAGAGTGACCCCTACCAAACCCTTTAGATGCTGGAGGTTTTGAAGAGCTACCAGGAAGTTGAAATGAGGCTTTTCCAGTGGAATAGCTTGAGTTACCAGATTGATTAAAAGAGTTAACCGCAAAAGACCTATGATCAGAAGGAACAGATATCTGACGCTCTTGTTGCAAAACCATGGAAAACACCTTGGTGAGGGCAGGCAAAGGATCAATCAGCATAATTTGAGACCTTACACCAGAGTATTTCTCATTCAAACCATTAAGAAAACGAATCACGCAATCATCTTGTTGATAAACCTTGAAAGTCTCAATGACGCCGCAAGAACAGGGAGTCACACAGGAACAAGCAGGCTGTAGCACCCACACGGTGGGTCACCACATCCCCCGCACCAAAGTCCGATCCACATACGAAATGGAGAGTCCGTACATGAACCAAACAGTGGCGAACGGGAGACTGACAAACTCACACCTAGGCTAGGCGGAACTTAGACCCTGAAAGCAAAACTCAAACCACAACAAGAATGCGGAAGCGATACTAGCCATGCCACAAACAACATATATAAACAGTTGACGGGTTCAACTAGCATAATACCTAATCCCGAATATCAAACAATAATCATAAATCCAACGGGTTCAACTAATTCAAGCAAACCTGTCCTAACCTGTCCCGAAATATACATATCCATTCATATATAAATTCTAAATATCATATACAAACATACTTTATACAAAAGCCGAATTAAAGAGATGTGAATGCAAGACCACCTACTAGACAAAGACACGAAACAGACTCCAAAAGATAGACACACTCCGCCTAGCACGAACTCCAAGCAAAACCTGCAAACTAAAAGTAAAAGGGGAGGGGTCAGTCTTAACTCGACTGAGTGAGTGTTAACACACTCACACTATATATATAAGATCAAGGCACGTATCAAACTCATAATGTTCATGAACGCGGGGATAGGTTTTGCACACTAAATCATTTCCCGTGATATATATACATATAGGGTTTACTTTAGCAAAATCAAACAACCCAAAATAACTTACCGAACAAACTTAGCAAAACCTATAAGTTCCTAACATATTCAAAACTTAACTTATCTTATAAAACTCCCTTTTAATTTAAATTAGAATCTATCCCCGTTTCATAAACCTTAACAGAACATACATATCAAATAGAACTCGGCGGGTACGAGCTCCGACTCCCCCAAACTCCTCATAACATAACATATCAGAATCAAAACAGAAAACTTACATACAAATCATATCATCCTCAACTCCGGGTGATGGAAGGGTGTATACGCCCAAACCATCCAAACAAACGAGGGGAGCGCCTTGCGAGTACTCAAACCCTCAGGATTCCTTCCCTCACCAAACCTCCTGGTGAGTTCAGGGGTGATCCTCTGCAAACATATGGAGACTATGCACAGGCTTAACCTCGACGGCCCATTGCCGTCCCGATGGCTCCTTACCCATAGCTCCGGGGCCCAACATACACATATCATATCATAACCCGCTACAACAGAGACAGACATACATAACTTATACATATACAAGTATACATAACACTTTCCGTTTCAATCAAACTGGGTCCTTGCCAAACTTGGCTCGTGAGAAGTATACAGTTAGAAGCATAGCTTCACGTGGAAAAACATAACAAATCATTCCAAATCAAGCATACATAGGTTTGTACATTGCGTAACATACTTGCAAACTTGAGACATATTCAACAAATACATATTTCACACTTATTTATGTACATATAAGGCTTATTAAATCACATGCAATCAAAACCGAGCACATTGCAATAAGGTGTAACTATATCCTAACCTCACCTGACACCGAAGAGGCCGAAGACACAACAAATGATCCACCCCAGGAATCAACACGACCAACAAAACACCACCCCGGGTGTACCTGAACAAACTGAATACAAAACAGGACTTAGACACGAGAATGAACCAAATTAACGCATGGCGTATGCTTATGATTGACATGAAGTCATGAGTCACGTATACAAATATAAAACAGTCATGCATTAACAATAATTCACATTTCATGGACATATTAAAGTATACTGTACAATTTCACCTGAAAACATGCAATTAAATTGAAGTAATAAACTAAGGATGCAGAATAAAGTCATAACAAAGCATATAAAACACATAACACACAAAAGGCCCAAGAAACAGGCGGGAACGGCCTCGCCCAAGGCGAGAAGGGCCGTTCCTACAAATGCCCCAGAGTTACTGGACAACGGGAACGGCCGTTCCGAGCCCAAGCACAAACAGGGAACGGTCGTTCCCACACTCGGCACCGACGCCAGCCCAGGAAGGGCCGTTCCCACCCCAAGGAAAAACGGGAACGACCGTTCCCACCTGGAACAGCTGAAAAACAGCAGCAGTTCGAAAATGGCATCTGGTGAGGAAGCAACAAAGCAACAACAGCAAAACAACAACTACAACCCACAAAATTAACACAATAAAACATGCTCGACACGTAGGTCACATATTTCCACATTAAAGCTCGCAAAACGAGCCCGAACACCCCAAACTCCCAACCCCATCACTATTCATCATCTTCCCCAATTAGCCATATAACACATATCCGAGGCACTGAAGAGACATTAAATTAAAGCACGTAACGAGGGGGTCACAAATCTTACCTTGAGTCATTGATCGGACGGTTGGATCTTGCAAACCCGAGCCAAAGGCTTGATGGCCAAAGGGGGAAATATCTTCTCCTTTCTCTCTTCCTTATTGCTGCTGATCGATCAAGTGAGGAGGGAAGGAAAGGCTGGCCCTTTTTGGGCTGGTCAAACGGGTCGGTTAAAAACGGGTAGGGTCAAAAGGTATCCGGTCCAAACGGATCGAATTTCAAACGATAAGGCTATCAAATGGTTTTAGAAATTAAAAGGTTAATTCATTGAATCCGAATAATCGAAACGAACTCAACGATATGGTCGGAATTCGAATTCGAATTCCCGAGCTCAAATAGCCACGAAGGCTCAAACGTCCTAATTATAATTAGGTCCCTAAATTGCAAATATTGGACAATTGAGTCCGAGACATTTAATTAAATTCTAAAGCACACATAATTAAAATAAATATCACGTTGACACGTAAGCATGCTAAATCACATAATTCACAAAAATAATGAAATAAACTCTCTCGTGACGCCGTACCTGGAAAGCCGAAGAGACGGGACGTCACAATCTCCCCCCCTTAAGAGAACCTGGCCCCCCAGGTTCTACCGCTCGTAACAAAACTATGAGCAACTCTCCCGTATTCACCCAAGTTCGGAGCTCGCGACACTCCGACAAAGGTTAGCCCGAGAAAGGTCTTCCAAGCACGAAGGGGGTTCGATCGTTCACTTCAAGCTTCACACGAACTTGATCCCGACTAGAAGTAGTTCAGACTTTTCGCACAATAGGAGGCTCACAAGTGATTCAACTCCCACCGCTTGAATCAATCCAAACCAACCCATAATTCGGGACCACGAGTGGAGTTGTTAAAGAACTCACACCACTCGCTCTCCAACCCAAGAAGGGCCTTCAACCCGTGGTTCGAAGTTGGCATTCGAACGTTGCTCACCTCAACTGCAAGCTCTAGAAAACTCGTTGAGAAGACCATTGCAAAGCACGACCCTCAACTTACCGCAAGAGAACAACACTCGCTCTCTCAAGTCACCCAAAAAGGGTAACCAACAACTCACAACAACAACACACGCACCCAAAGCAAAGCAAAACAAAAGATGGATGATGCACGTGGTATGTATGTTTAATGTACCGTTCACCGAAGCATTGGAATCTTATCTTTATGATGATTTGATCAACTCCAAGTTTCTTTATTCGCGGTTAGGTTCTGAAATTCCCAACGTGTCTCGAGCTTCAAATATCACCCTGATCTTTATCCCACGGTTGTCGTTTATCTCAAATAACTCTTCTAATCCAATTCTCCACTCTTCATTGGTCTCATTTTTTGAATCCTTATAATTCTTCGTAGATTTGATGAGCTCCATAAATTATTCCAACTCTCATGGCCCGAATTCTTCTTCAATTTGTATATCTTGAAATTTCCTGAAAATTAGCCTTACTTAAAATCTGTATTCTTTCCCCACTTATGGTATCGATCTTCTCGTGGATAGTATTCTTCTTTCTCAAAATATTTAAGAAGATTGCATTTTCGACTGATGATTCTTATTGGTTTCCTTTTAAAGTCCGGGGATAATTTCTTGTGTGATCCACTCTCCCCGGTAGCTAGAGGACTCCGAAATCTAATTCCCGTATCGAGACGCTCCATAAGTTTCTCCTGATCCCGAATCTTCCATTTAAAATTTCATTTAATTCCTTTGAAATCCACTAAGGGTTCTTCCAAGTTCCAATAAGGACTAGCTATAAATTTATAATTTTCTTCCCATAAAATCTTTTGAGTGTAGCATCGATTCCCTTACGTTTAAATGGAAAGCGGTTACCATTTCCCCAAGGTCGTAGTTGATAGTAATTGTTCCCTAATCCCAAGTTCCACTCTTGTTATTTTTGTTTAAATTTTGCCGGTAGAGACTCCTTGATGTCTTTCTCCTAATTATTTTCAAGAATTAACTTCCTTCATTATTCTTAAATCCGAACTCCAAAACAAATCATGCCTTGTGCTTGGTGAAATAAGCTACCTCGAATCTATAATTTCTCTTCAAAATATATCCCAATTCCTAAATTCTTCAACTTGGTACCGGGACCTTTCAAACCATTCTTCTTTGTCATATTCTCCAAAAGAAATCCTTAATTTTTGTTCTAAACCCAAACCATCTCTTCCAATTCCCGTTGAACACAACTTGGTAACTTGAATGAAGAAATATCCTAAAATAAAACACTAAATATGCATGTTGAGTCAAAGTGCAAATGTGATGCATCACTTATCTCATTTAAACACGTAGTAACGACAATTAACCACAATTAAGAATGAGTTGCAATTAATAAGTAAGACAAGAGGATACCAAGTTGCAAAAATTTAAAGTGCGATGAATGCACGTGCCATGAATGCAATTACCTCAATTCCCAGGTTCCTGTTGGTTTCCAATTTGAAGCCGTCGATCCCGTGCCTTTTGCTTGTTGGCCCTCGGTCGATCACACTCAGAAATCTTGTGCTCCTTTGACCCACAAATGTAGCACCTCTTCAGTCTGTCCCAACATGCTTCGTAGGTATGAGTGGTCCCTCCACAATAAGCACATAATTGGGGCCTTTTCCCCAACCTTGAAATATTTCCGGTCTTGTGTTTCTTTCCCCGAATTCTCTTAGCTCTAGTTCGATGTTGATGAGATTCCTCTTCCACTTGTAAGTTGGAGCATAACCCCGACTCAACATTAGACCCCGATACCTCTTCTCCCTTGCCCCTTGTCCTGATCCAAGTTTTGACCCTTAAAACTTTCTTCGTGGCTTTATCCCACGTAGTCGTGTCTTTCGCAATTAGAGCTTCCTTGAATTCATCCCGAAGACCTTCCATGAAGTATTTGGCCTTCATCTGATCGTTACCCATAATGTTAGGCACATATACGCCCAACCTTTTGAATTCTTTCATGTATTCCACAACGGGTCTATCTCCTTGTTTCAAAATGAGGAATTCTTCAAGTCTTCGCTCTTGTAGAATAGCTGGTGCAAACCTCTTTCGAAACTCCCGAACAAACACTTTCCAAGTCAACTCTTCGTTCGTAGTCTCTAGTTGTTGAGCCACTCTTTTCCACCACTGCCTTGCTTGTCCTTGTAGGAGAAATGTAGCAAGGCGAGCCATATCCTGAGAGTTACGTGGCCATATTTCGAAAATACCCTCTATCTCTGAAAGCCACTCTTCAGCCTTTACATCATTTCCTTCTCGAAATTGGGGAGGTTTGAATGCTATAAATTCCTGGTACAACATTGCCATCGGATTCATTGCTAATACTTGGGTTAGAGATGGTTCTTGATATCACAATTTTGGTTGAGTAGAATTGACCACAGGGTTGCTGACTCACTGGTACCCTGAAAAACTCAGCAACTACAATATATATGCATGTCAATTAGTAAGTGCTCATGTCACGTAGTAAATCAAGTAAGAGCATCAAAGAAATGCAATGCATCACATAATGTAATTCAATAAAGTATTGAAATTTCAAACAAATAGCTTATCAAATCATGATGCAAATGCACACATAATCAAATTGTCCTATGCCGTTCGACTTAGACAGACACGACCTGACACTGAACCCCGGTTTTTCAACCTGGGGCTTTGATACCACTTAAGGATGTAGCACCCGCACGGTGGGTCACCACATCCCCCGCACCAAAGTCCGATCCACATACGAAATGGAGAGTCCGTACATGAACCAAACAGTGGCGAACGGGAGACTGACAAACTCACACCTAGGCTAGGCGGAACTTAGACCCTGAAAGCAAAACTCAAACCACAACAAGAATGCGGAAGCGATACTAGCCATGCCACAAACAACATATATAAACAGTTGACGGGTTCAACTAGCATAATACCTAATCCCGAATATCAAACAATAATCATAAATCCAACGGGTTCAACTAATTCAAGCAAACCTGTCCTAACCTGTCCCGAAATATACATATCCATTCATATATAAATTCTAAATATCATATACAAACATACTTTATACAAAAGCCGAATTAAAGAGATGTGAATGCAAGACCACCTACTAGACAAAGACACGAAACAGACTCCAAAAGACAGACACACTCCGCCTAGCACGAACTCCAAGCAAAACCTGCAAACTAAAAGTAAAAGGGGAGGGGTCAGTCTTAACTCGACTGAGTGAGGGTTAACACACTCACACTATATATATAAGATCAAGGCACGTATCAAACTCATAATGTTCATGAACGCGGGGATAGTTTTTGCACACTAAATCATTTCCCGTGATATATATACATATAGGGTTTACTTTAGCAAAATCAAACAACCCAAAATAACTTACCTAACAAACTTAGCAAAACCTATAAGTTCCTAACATATTCAAAACTTAACTTATCTTATAAAACTCCCTTTTAATTTAAATTAGAATCTATCCCCGTTTCATAAACCTTAACAGAACATACATATCAAATAGAACTCGGCGGGTACGAGCTCTGACTCCCCCAAACTCCTCATAACATAACATATCAGAATCAAAACAGAAAACTTACATACAAATCATATCATCCTCAACTCCGGGTGATGGAAGGGTGTATACGCCCAAACCATCCAAACAAACGAGGGGAGCGCCTTGCGAGTACTCAAACCCTCAGGATTCCTTCCCTCACCAAACCTCCTGGTGAGTTCAGGGGTGATCCTCTGCAAACATATGGAGACTATGCATAGGCTTAACCTCGACGACCCTATGCCGTCCCGAGGGCTCCTTACCCATAGCTCCAGGGCCCAACATACACATATCATATCATAACCCGCTACAACAGAGACAGACAGACATAACTTATACATATACAAGTATACATAACACTTTCCGTTTCAATCAAACTTGGTCCTTGCCAAACTTGGCTCGTGAGAAGTATACGGTTAGAAGCATAGCTTCACGTGGAAAAACATAACAAATCATTCCAAATCAAGCATACATAGGTTTGTACATTGCGTAACTTACTTGCAAACTTGAGACATATTCAACAAATACATATTTCACACTTATTTGTGTACATATAAGGCTTATTAAATCACATGCAATCAAAACCGAGCACATTGCAATAAGGTGTAACTATATCCTAACCTCACCTGACACCGAAGAGGCCGAAGACACAACAAATGATCCACCCCGGAATCAACACGGCCAACAAAACACCACCCCGGGTGTACCTGAACAAACTGAATACAAAACAGGACATAGACACGAGAATGAACCAAATTAACGCACGGCGTATGCTTCTGATTGACATGAAGTCATGAGTCATGTATACAAATATAAAACAGTCATGCATTAACAATAATTCACATTTCATGGACATATTAAAGTAAACTGTACAATTTCACCTGAAAACATGTAATTAAATTGAAGTAATAAACTAAGGATGCAGAATAAAGTCATAACAAAGCATATAAAACACAGAACACAGAAAAGGCCCAAGAAACAGGCGGGAACGGCCTCGCCCAAGGCGAGAAGGGCCGTTCCCACAAACGCCCCAGAGTTACTGGACAACGGGAACGACCGTTCCGAGCCCAAGCACAAACAGGGAATGGTCGTTCCCACACTCGGCACCGACGCCAACCCGGGAAGGGCCGTTCCCACCCCAAGGCAAAACGGGAACGGCCGTTCCCACCTGGAACAGCTGAAAAACAGCAGTAGTTCGAAAATGGTGTCTGGAGAGAAAGCAACAAAGCAACAGCAGCAAAACAACAACTACAACCCACAAAATTAACACAATAAAACATGCTCGACACGTAGGTCACATATTTCCACATTAAAGCTCGCAAAATGAGCCCGAACACCCCAAACTCCCAACCCCATCACTATTCATCATCTTCCCCAATTAGTCATCTAACACATATCCGAGGCACTAAAGAGATATTAAATTAAAGCACGTAACGAGGGTGTAACAGCCCGAAACAGGGGCAAGTTGGAAATTACGAAAATACCCCTATAGCTCAAAAGTATTCCTACATTTCCCGAAATACTTTCATTACCCAATATTTTAACCAAAAGAATCCTCACATTATTTCGAGGATCGTGATACTCTCTGTAAACCATAATTACCATCCTAACTCCCGTAGTATCAAAAACCGGCGAAAACCCTAGCTTATGATTCGATCATCAATAAATCCTTACACATCTACTTTTTTATATTCAAAATTATAACCAAAACGACCCTTAAATTATTTTATGAATTTTCATACATTTACCAAAAACTCGATTTCACCATAGCATATTTTATAAATATTTTCCTTCCTAAAAATCACCATTTTATTTTAAACAATTAGCTTTTATTCAATAGTCGAAATTATACTTGAAACGATCCTTGAATTTTTCTCTACATTATATTGATTTTTCCCAACTTTAAACTTTATCATAGCTTCGTTTATATAATTTTCTCATGATTTTCATCATCTTTAATATTCATAATTTATAAACGAAAACTCTAAATATTTCACATTTATAATCAAATCAAAGCTCATTTTTCACTCATTCTTTCATTAATTCACTACTTCAAGCTTTTACCTCTCGACTCTTGAATAAATTTTATATTATTTTTACATTTATTTTTATTCAAGATGACATCATTCATGACCACATGAGATTCTAGAAGGTTTAATTAAATGAATGTAATTTCTCCACATTACTTATGTAATTACCAAGCATTTGTTCAAAATATAATTTACCACATTTCTTCCATAACTACCAAGCATTTGTCTAGGATATGAAGCTTCCACATCTCCCCTAAACTCTTAGAAATTGCAAGGTAAGCCCCTAAATCCCAAGTATAAATACCCCTCCAAGCTCATTTCCAAAACTACACCAAAAATCACTCACTTTCTCTCCATTTTCGGCCACTACTCTCTTCTCTAAGGTATGAGTCTTGTTCTTTTATTATTTCATGCTTTATAATATGTTCTTAGGGTTTTTATGAGTATAGCATGCTTAGATTTAATTAAATTATGCTTTAGGAATTTATTTTATGAAATATATGCTATTTATGCTAGTTTAGGAAAAATGTGATAACATATATGCATTTGATTTAATTAAATGTATGAGTTATGATATGATATGATATGAATATGTGTTTAAATAATTATGATCTTGTTTGATTAAATTCATGACAAGAATAATTTATTTAGAATTATTTTTCATAGAGAATTCATATATTTTGCTATATTATGCTTCAAATTCTATGTTATAAATATGAATATGATCAAGTGTGTTACATACCTTCTTTGAATATTCAAATAGTCTCAAGAACATGTTCATGTTGTTCTTGAACAATTTTAAGTGCACGTGTGATAGTGTGTGTGTTCGATTTTGTGTTATAAGATGTTTAATTCATAAGAAATTGAATAGTAAATGTTTTAAATAGTAACTTTGACTTTTTGGTCAACCCATAAGCTGATAATTTCGAAAATATTATTAAAATAATTATAAAATTAGTTTTGGAATTTTTAAATAAAGATTTTATCCGAATTTTCCAAAAATCGGTAAATTATGAATTATTTTCAAAATATAACCTACATTGTCAAATTAAATTCTAAATTCCATTTCTAATGTTATAATTAATATTATAATGTGACTAATAAATATTTAAGTGGTTAAAGAAATCATGAAACCTGATTAATTACTTAATTTCCCTTAAACGGTTAAAATTAGAGTCTACCGGGAATTCTCTAACATGATATGGTTTATGTGTTTACTTGATGTAATCCTTTTATGCATGAACGTTATGTGTTTTATGTGCTTATTTAATTAATATAAGGAACCTAGTTCTAAGCCTATAGTAGTTAATACTTTCAGGCGCACTGGAATCCACATTACAATGTCTGACTACCGGTATAGGTGAGGGTTAAACTATTTTCAACTGGAATCATGCTATATGTATGTATCTATATAAAAACTATTTTCAAGCCTACCCATCATATTGATTTACTGCCCTATATACATATTATTGTACTACAATGTCCCTCTTAAGGGAAAAATACTTTCATGCCGGAATCAACGTTTTACTAAGACATTATATATTTCAAGTCCACTTTATCAAAACATTGATTCCGGGTTATGCAAGCAAAATCTTGTTCTCGATTCATGTTATGGGCCCCGGCTGTATCCGTAGCGAGCAATTACCCGGAAGGTATCGGGCATAGGGTATTGTTGGTGCTGCGGACTGCCACCACCTCTTGGTAGTGGTTTAACTGGAGGTTAGTTACTCCACGCCAAGGGATGAGGGAGAGATAGCTGCCTCCCGAATCTAGTTCGTGGTCTCTAGGGTTTGATTCCCTATTGACATCAAGGAGTAGCGGAGTTAATATTCTTGGTTTTATTGAAGTATCGGAGCCTGATCAGCCCGATACTATTTTACCAATTATTCAAGGAGTTGTGGATGGAAAGGCCTAGCTTGCGGGCATTAATGTTCTTGTTATAAACGGTTCATATTTCTACAAATACTCCAAACTACCCCTATCCCTGTTTTACAATTATTATGAACCGTTTCCTATTTGCTATATCCTATTGTTAATATTGTAAATCAAGATCTTCTTGATCATATAAATATATATATATACATATATCTATAAACCCTCATACCCCCTTCACTTAGTCACTTTGACTAACCCTCTCGCCTATTTTTAAAATGCATGATTTCAGGAATCAATGAACGATAACTAGAGGTATCTTGAAGCACTACAACCGTAGGTTGGATCAGATCCTAAGAGTACACTGTCTTGAACCTACTCTCTGTAGAAACAAACTATCTCATACTTTGTCCTTGCATGTCAACCTGTTGTACTCTTTTGCGAACTACTTTGATCAATAATGATAATCCTTGCTCATTGTACGTTATT
The DNA here is from genome assembly GCA_037501455.1 of Lantana camara. Classification (NCBI taxonomy): domain Eukaryota; kingdom Viridiplantae; phylum Streptophyta; class Magnoliopsida; order Lamiales; family Verbenaceae; genus Lantana; species Lantana camara. The sequence continues at coordinate 78,727,491 of CM074865.1, forward strand.
CTCCCCGCTCATTGGTAAAGTTGAATCTCTTTATCTTCCGTTGCACTGTGTCACATACTCCATTCATATATTATCCTGACCGTTCGCCGTAGTATTTCCTGGGTGTTGGGTCTAACCTCCACTCAGGGAGTATTGCGGTGCGGGGTTGTAGTGTCCGGGAGGCGCTACAGAGGGGGTCACAAATCTTACCTTGAGTCGTTGATCGGACGGTTGGATCTTGCAAACCCGAGCCAAAGGCTTGATGGCCAAAGGGGGAAATATCTTCTCCTTTCTCCCTTCCTTGTTGCTGCTGATCGATCAAGTGAGGAGGGAAGAAAAGGCTGGCCCTTTTTGGGCTGGTCAAACGGGTCGGTTAAAAACGGGTAGGGTCAAAAGGTATCCGGTCCAAACGGATCGAATTTAAAACGATAAGGCTATCAAATGGTTTTAGAAATTAAAAGGTTAATTCATTGAATCCGAATAATCGAAACGAACTCAACGATAGGGTCGGAATTCGAATTCGAATTCCCGAGCTCAAATAGCCACGAAGGCTCAAACGTCCTAATTATAATTAGGTCCCTAAATTGCAAATATTGGACAATTGAGTCCGAGACATTTAATTAAATTCTAAAGCACACATAATTAAAATAAATATCACGTTGACACGTAAGCATGCTAAATCACATAATTCACAAAAATAATGAAATAAACTCTCTCGTGACGCCGTACCTGGAAAGCCGAAGAGACGGGGCGTCACACAGGCAAAGGCCTGAAATTATAATATTCGTCCCAAAGAATTTTCAACTTAGTAAAATACTCAGAAACGGTACAATCACCCTGACTTACAGAGAAGATTTCTTCTTGAAGCTCTGCTATGCGAAATGCATCTCCATGGGAAAAGCGTTCACGCAGGTCACGCCAAACTTCACTGGCGGTGTCCAACCACATGACAGACCGGGCAATCGATGGAGTGATGACATGCGAAATCCAGGACAAGACCATCGTATTGCAACGTTCCCAGATGGGAAGAAGAGGATCCATGGCAGATGGCATAGGCAGGGCTCCAGAGACGAAAACATATTTGTTCTTGGAGAAAAGCGCCATCTTCATTCCGCGCGCCCAAGTATGATAGTTGGAGCCATCCAAGGGAGACGAAACCAACGTCAACGCCGGATTCTCATTAGGATGAAGATAATAAGGGCTTGAGGCGGTGAGGCGTGATTCAGCTGCAACGATGGCCTCCGCGGAAGCCATTAAAGCATAACAAATGCACAACGGAATCGGATGAAATCACAACGAAATCAGACGGAATCGCAACGAAATCAGACGAAATCACACCGAAATCACAACAAGATTAGATGAAACCGCAAGCAACTCAGAAGAAATCGCGAAGAAATCTGTAGAAATTGCGAAAGGAACAGCTGGAATCTCAAAGAAACCAAGCAAAAACAGAGAAAATCAGATGAAATCAGCGGAAGAACGGCGATGAAGAACTCAACTGATACCATGTAAACTACCAAAACTGGAAGGGAGAGAGGGAACTGAGCTTAGAGAGCATATCTTCATTATTCGTAATTATTAATTGATAATGAATGTACATCTGTTATTTATACACACAAGCCACACGTGTAGCTGTAAATGGGAGGTTAGATATGTTAACCTCAACCCAGTTAAATTCCTATTTTTACTATATATTTTTACTATTTATATTATCTGTAACACGCAGCTTGAGGGGGTGAATTATCTAACTTCTGTGTATGTTGGGGCAAATGTGATTTGATATATATAGTTGGGTGGCAAATTGAAGTTCACCTAAATAGTACAATGGATTTTCAGAATTAAATTTGGAGAAGTACTAGAATTTAGTTTTAACGCAATTTGATCCGATTCTACGCACCACGTTCATCATCTAATCAGTTTTAAAGCATTTTGACCCTTAAACCGCGACTATATTAACCATTAGCAAACAAGCGATTCCGTGTATATTGTCGTGTGTAAAATTTATAAAATTAATAATTTCGTCCCTTCAATGTTACTCTGTTTAATCGTGTATTGTTCAAAATTTTGTACTAAAATGTTTTGAACTATATTTAGGTGAGGACTGTCTCGAGGAGGCTAGTTAGGTTGCTCAGAGAAGCTGTGAACGATGTAAGTACAGCCACGATTATAAAACGACCAACTTTTGTGATCAATATCAGCGGTGACTGATCACCACAAGACCAATTGGGTTCTTAACTATTTTCTCTATAACTATTATTAACATATAACCTGATATATCTATTCGTATAATGATTTTCAGCCTTTTCTTCGTCACGATGCATCAATTTTTTATGTGGTGAGTAGTCTATTTAATTTGGTTTTAATTTTATTTGAGATAGTATATATTGAGTTTCATTTTATTTGATCAACTTAGTAGGTTCAATGATGTAATATTTTCACCGAATCGTAATTAATGTAGATATAAAAAATCATTTGTAAAAATGTGTGAAATTTGGTGGTATTTCCATGTCTTATAATTTCAATTTTCATATAATAGACTTAAGCTCAATTAACGAGACTAATTAGGCCCGCGCGTATTACCAAAAAAGTAATAAATAAAAGAATTAGGCCAGTTAGTCACCCTAAATTAGTACCAACATCAGTGAATCTCTTTGTTTTCATTTCCATTAATTTGAGAATAATATGCACCTTATAGTCATAGCAATCTAAATTGAAAAAAATAAAAATATACATAAGAAAATGATTAATTGGAGACGAAAATGTGCATTTACAAAAAGTAATGAACCAAAATAAAAGAGCCTCTAAGAAATGACAAAAACTAATTAATACAAATCTTCTTTGTTGCAGTGGGAACTTTCACGGAAACAATTCAACAATTGGAATGTGGGAAATGAATTTGTTTAAGGAAGAATTACATCTGACTACACTATATTTAAATTTAATTATAATGCAATCCATCATTATTGAAAAATTATATTTTAGTCCCTAACTTTGAGAATCGTTTGTGGTCCCTAGGGTTCCGTTATATCATTCCAAAAATACCCCTGATTTGTTGTTAAATTCATAATTTGTAGGGATCGATTTGTTTATATTGTAAACTTTAGGGATGGTTTTGTAATTGTGGTCATATATTTAATGTAACACTCATAAAACCGTCAGGGGTATAAGTGTATTTTTACAAATTTCTTAAGGAACCTCAGACCAAACAAGATTTATAAGGACTAAAATGTAATTTTCCAATAATAATGGACTGCATTGTAATTAGGCCTAAATGCAGGATAGTCAAATACAATTCTCCCTTTGTTTAATGGACCACCCTTCTTGTATGATTTGAGACAGCTGGGGCATTCACTGATCTCCAATTCCATGAGAGACGGCATCACAGACACGGCGACAAACTCTTCTTCTTCTTCCGTTATGTCCTCCCGCTCCTTCCGCTTGCTTCAAAAAGAGCATAGCAGTTTCTTCAACGTGGGAAATCCAGTCAAAGGTGATGATGATATTATTCCCAAGAATTCCTGTCCCACTAATTCAACTTTATGGAATAAAACTATCTCAAGCTCTTCGAGGCACGACAGTTTTCCTAGAAGCGGCAAAGACAAACAGTAATTGCAATGATATAGGTTAGTTTGCCTCAGTTGGTGGAACGAAGACAAAGCAATCCATTCTGAAAATCTGGAGCCCTTATATATTCTAATTATCAGCTATTACAGATTTGGGTATGGCCCTAGAGCATCCATTACATCAAACCTTCTCCTCATGGCCATCTCTTCTACCTTATTCTTCTCATTCATTCTATATATCAGACCTTCTCCTCATGGCCATCTCTTATTCCTTATTCTCCTCATTCATTCTGTAGACGGATAAATAAACTTTATATTATTAATTTGATTTACTATTTAATATTTTGAAATTATCTTAATTCTAATTTCACAATTAAATAACAAAATTTGATATTATAATATTTTATTTTAATAACAAATCAAGACGAAGACCTCAAAGAGTCAAGATGTAGGCATCAACACGACACAAATCCAAGAAGGCTAAGGAGAAGAAGAAGGCAAAGTTCTTTGTACAAGTTCAAAACGGAGTTCTAAGGCATTCAAAGACGTTCTTGTTGACCATCCCACATTGCAAAATGATCAAACCTTATGCTAGTTAATAAATACAAAACCAACCCTCACCTCATGAGCTAGCTTTTGAGGTGAGTTAGGCCGAGCATATATAAACTTTCACATGGTATCAGAGTAGGCTGCATCCTGTTAATTGATCCAGGGTAGAACCTCGATTGTTCGGGCATGGGTGGGTTTCACGTTTTAGGGTAAATCCCCGATGGTTGTTCAGGCCTGGCATGAATTAAATTAGATTTGGGTTCTATTGGATTGGGTTTCACGTTCCAAAATAGACTCTCGATTGTTCGGGCTTGAGTGCATTGGATTGGGTTTTACGTTCCAAGATAGACACTCGATTGTTCGGGCTCGGGCATACGAGAAATGAATTGTATTGGGTTTCACGCTCCAGGTTAGACCTCTAATTATTCGGGCCTAGGCTTGCAGGGGGTTTGTTGACCATCCCACATTGGAAAATGATCAAACCTTGTACTAGTTAATAAATGCAAAATCTAACCCTCACCTCATGAGCTAACTTTTGAAGTGAGTTGGACTGAGCATATATACACTTTCATAGTTCTTTCCCGAAGTTATCAAATCAAGACATTTGATCCGCTATCAAGGCGTTATACCAGCGAATCGGCATTATATTTAAGCTAAATCTATGTAATTACCGATGAGTTCAAAAAGCGTTCTAGGAGGAATTCTCCAAAATCTGACGTTTGATTCGTAAACAAGTTGTAGGACCTACAGATTAACGTTATTACAAGCCAAATTTGAGAAGATCAAACCATCAAATCCATCAAGGAGCGTGTGAAGATTTCAGCAACTTTAAATTTGAAGGAAGAATCAGAGGATCAAGTTGAAGATTGAAGACCCATTTTTACTTAAATTTTCAAATAATTTGTATCATCTATTCGGTGTTGACCAAAAATCAATAAACGCGAATTTTTAGTGCAAACACATTCTATCATCAAATTCTATTGATAGTTTCCGAAGATGCATCTTCTTTCTCAAATCCGCTTTTTGGGCCTGCTCAACAATATCATCATCATTATCAACTAATTTGATTTGCAATTCCAGAGATCCACTAAGTCCGTTCAACTTCTTCAACAAGTCCAACTTGCTCCAATCACTTCCTGCTTTGAATATTCCTATTGCATGTTTACTTTGTAGGATGAAGGGAGATTAGATTAATAATCCTACTTAAACTTATATTTACTAATACTTACGCAAGTCTAGGATTGATGATACGGCCTGGGATGATATGGGATAAAAGGTTGATTATTCATCCTGTTGGGAATCAAACCCATCACGCATCGAAAGATTGAAGGAAATTTATTCAATATATAAGTGTTCATCCAACTCCATTAGTATGAGGTCTTTTGGGATATCCGATGTGGGATGGGTTTGCTACCCAATAATCTTTCCCTCAAACCAAGACCATACCACTTATGACCTCCCCTTCAGGGTTAACCCATTTGATCTGGGTTTGCTACCCAACAATCCTTCCCCCAACACATCTCATATTACTAATGGTATGAACAATCCACCATCACATCCCACTACTCATCCCATTACTTTGGCTAGTCCTTGAGAAAACTTTAGAGAGTTGTCGTAGATATATGAAAAAGTTGCTTTCAGGCGTTTGAGGTTTATGCGCCGATCGATCCCTTGAGGAAGTTTAGAAAGCCTACTGCATTCACTAACATCCAAGCTTCTCAATTCATGCAAATCACTTATGCTCTCCGGCAACTCTTGTAAGTATCGGTTGCCACTCAAATCCAAGTGTCTCAATTGTATCTTTTTTGTTTTTTTTCCTCACACGTTCCTTTTCTCTAACATCACTTAATTCTTCTCTCTAATAACCTTTTTATATTATAATAATCTTTTTGAATATTTGTTTTAATTATTATTTTTACTAATACGATATTATTAAATTTATTTATTATAATTTACTAATTATTTTTAAAAATTCTTTTTATATAAAAAATTTAATTTCAATATATTTAAATACTAATTTCTTTTTAGTATACGCATCGAGTGCGCGAATTGTTAATGTGTATTTATGATTTGATTTACACGCATTATTTGGTCACAGACTCACAATTTACTGAATGTTTTACTTGGAGTTGGCGGTTATTATGGCTTTAGATTTTCGGTTTCAGTTATATATTTTATTTCATATTTCACTCACCCATGTACGTCAAGTATATTAATAGACGATCAAAATTATAGAGAAATTTAATACACGTGATGTATATATATATATATATATATATATATATAGTGAAATAGGGATGAAGCACAAAATTAAAACAGGAGATTCAAACCCAATGTTTCAGTTTTATGCTTCATCTCCTATTTTACTCACATACACGTAACACGTGTATACATAAACGACCAAAATTAGAAGAGTGAAATAATTATGATATGGAAAAAGAATTTTAAAAAATCTCTCTTCTAATCTGGACTGTCTATTTATACATACTAGCAACCACGCTCACTCTATGCATGTGAAAATAAAAAAAATATTATCATGTAAATATATATATTTAATTACAATTTTCATGTTAATATTTACTTTTAATTATCTTTAACATAATTATAAACTAGTAATTCGGTACACTCTACGCGTGTACAAATTTACGATAAATAAATAATATAGGATAATGTTATATTAGTTAAGAGAAATTAAAATACGAGGAGCAAAAAAATAAAAATTATATAGAAAAAGAAAAGAAAAAAATTTGAAATGATGTAAAAGAAAAGAAAAGTTTTTAGAAAAAAAGAGAGAAGAGAAGTTAATAGAAAGTTGTTGGGGTGATAAAAAAAATAATAAATGAAAAGAAAAGAAAAGAGAAAAACGTAAGAAAACAAAGTGGACAAAAAGAATAAATAAAAAAAAAAAAAAGAAAAGGAAAGAGTCCAAGAGACTAAACGATTATTATCTGTCTCTCTCACAATTTTTTTTTTTTTTTTACACACGCACACCCAATCGGGGATTCGAACCCGAACCCGGGATCTTGCTTTCTGATCATATTGCCAGTACAAGAAATCTTCGAAACTAGTTCTAATTCTCCACAATGCATATTTAAAGGATTAAAATGGGAGCTGAAATTAGAATTTGTTGTTGCAGTTGGTAGAGAATTTGAAAATGGCTGAAGGAGGGGAAGATGATATGCCGAGGGATGCAAAGATTGTGAAGGAATTGTTAAAATATATGAACATTGATGATTACGAACCCTGAGTTGTGCACCAGTTTTTAGAGCTTTGCTATTCCTATATTGTAGATGTGCTGACTGCTGAGTGCTGACAGATGCACTGTCCTACTCTGAGCATTGTGGGAAGTCTTCCATTGATTCGGAGGATGTTAATCTTGCGATTCAGTCGAAATTCAATTCTAGTTTCTCGCAGCCGCCACTGCAAGAGGTAATCCTCGACTTTTTTCCCCGGTTTTTTGATGCTCTGTGCTTTTTTATTGCTTATCAATATTCTTGGTTATGCAACTGCTGTCTTTGCCACTGTAAAAGAACTTTATGTTCCATTTAGATTATTCTTTGGGATAATTACACACTACCATGGAAATTATTCTCCACCAAGAGCATTAGCCATGGTTCTAGCTTTGGTATGAGCTCTCCTGCTTTGTCCGTTGTACATCAACCACCGGAAAAGCGAGAGCCCCCTTAAGGCGCGGTGGAGCTCCGGTGATTGGTGCTGCCGGCGGTGGTGGTTGGACTCATAGTCGCCATTAAACCAGCACGAATAGGTCTAAATCGAACAATGGAAGTTACCAATCTAATCAAGAAAATTATGATAATCCTAGTTTGGTTTTCAGGATTGGAAGCTCTTCCTGGGGATTGACTGCGATCTTGATCATGATATGCTTGTGCTTGTGGTTTCATGGCAAGATTATGTGCAACGTTACTTTGGAGATAAAGGGAAAATAATAATTCAATCATTGAAACTGATTTAATTTTGTTTGTTTTAAATTATAGTAGTTGTATATGCAATTTTTGGAATGTTTTTTATGCATAATAATATAATGTCTAGGTACTTTAAAGTTTAATATTTGAAATGGAGCCCCTTGTGTTTTTCTTTTCTTTTCTTTTTTTTTTTTTTTTTCATACGGTACAATGCATTAAGAATGTTAATAAAATGATTAAATAGTGTGAAAATAATCAATTTACTTGTATATGATTAGGGTTGAAGAAAAAAAATGTACAGGAATAGTTAAATAATTTGTATGAATTAACCTTCTAAGCAATATTTTGTATGAATTAACCTTCTAAGCAGAAGCTTGTTTTTCAAATACTCAAAAGTGCTAGAAATAATTTAGAAGTACAAAGTTATTTATTTTTTGAATTTGCAAATACTTTCTTAAAAAAAAATTTATTTTAAACACACACCCAAAATAATAAATGGATTCGAACCTAGAGTAAAATTGTTTGTGGCAACCAAAAAAAAAAAAAAAAGACTGTCAATGTTGAGAGAAAAACCCTTATCCTTTTTTATATAGTAGAGATAGATACACACACAAGAAAAATAGAAATAATTGCAAATGAGTCCTTGTAGTTATAGAATAATGGCAGTTTGTATCTTGTTTACTTATTTATTTCTTTTGGGCGACAATTTTGATATTCTTGTTTATCATTATTTGTATACTTGTATTATTTAACATATATATTTTGGATTCTTAATTTTTTTTTCCTAATATTACTTATTGACTTTTAATTTATCATATCCTCTCATATCATGATTATTTATTTTTCTTCTCGGAGATATTATTAATATTTTTTTTTTGTCACAGTACGCTCACATTTCAGTGTGATCAATTCATCGGTCAATTTACTTTACTTTTAATTTTATTTGAGGATAGTATAAATTGAGATGTATCTTATTTGATCAACTCGATAGTTTCATTGATGATTAATGTATTCGCCTACACAACAAATTTATTATTTTTAGTTATATTACGAAAAAATGAAGTAAAAAGAGTTTCACCTAAATTGTTTTTAATGTTATATATTTAGTTTAATAAATTAATTTATATATAAAATATTGAGGAAATAAAACATGTATATGAAGGAATGATGAAGATTTTGAAGAGCAAAGTATTCAGACAAAAAGTAATTAAGGACTTAGCACTTTTTAGGGGATGTAATGTCAAAATAAATAAAAATATATATATACATCTCGACATCGTTTTGAGTTTGACCGGAAACACAAGAAAAGTATTAATGGGAGACGAAAATGTTTATTTAGAAAAAGTAATTAACCAAAATAAAAGAGTCTCTTATTAATCTTTAATGACAAAAACTAATACAAATCTTTGTATTGTGGTGAAATTGAAAATTGCGGCATTTGTGCGTCATAGGGAAGAGGTGGATGGCGGTGGGAACTGGGAACCATCACTAATATATATCAACATTGGAATGTGGGATATGAATTTGTTTAACGGACCACCGGCCTCCTCCTTGTATGATTTGTACAATTGAGGTGACCAAGTAATGCTCAATTCCTGCAGCAGCGATGAAGCCTTACGAAGCAGGCGATGTGGCAGCACCCTCAAATTGCTGCATTGGTTGATTACCAATGCCATGAGAGACGGCATGACAGACACGGCGGCAGACTCTTCTTCTTTTGCTGTTATGTCCTCCCACTCCTTCCACCTGTAACAATCATAGAATTTCAGATTCTTCAACTTGGGAAATCCAATCGAAGATGATGATGATGATGTTATTCCCAAGAATTCCCTTCCCACTAATTCTACTTCCGAGAAACCCCGTATCTCAAGCTCTTCGAGGCATGGCAGTTTTCCTAGATGCGGGCAAGACAAACACCAATTGCAATTTCGTAGCTTAATTTCTCTCAGTTGGTGGAACGAAGGCTAAGCAATCCATTCTGGAAATCTCGAGCCCTTATACCATTCAATATTTAGAGATTGGAGATTTAGGTGTGGCTCCAGAGCCTCCAGTACATCCAACCTTCTAATCATAGTCACCTCTTCTTCCTTATTCCCCTCATCCATTCTATTCCAAAATACTATTTGCAGTGTCCGAAGATGCATCTTCTTTCTCAATTCAGCTTCTCGGGCCTGCTCAACAATATCATCATCATGGACTAATTTGATATACAAAAGCAGAGACGGACTAAGCCGGTTCAACTTGTTCAACAATCCCAACTTGTTCCAATCACCTCCTCCATGGAATATTCCTTTATTGAATTCTCCTCCACGGACTATATCTTCCTTTATGTTTCCCAGTGTTTGCAGACTAGTTAACTTGGTTAGTCCTTGAGGATACTTGACAGGGTTATCAGATGGACCACTATCTATTTGCAAATGTTTGAGGTTTATGAGCCCATCAATCCCATGAGGAATTTAAAGGACTCTCGCATTTACTAACATCCAAGCTTCTCAATTCATGCAAATTGCTTATGCTCTCTGGCAACTTCTTTAACTCTTTATTACAATGCAAATCTAGGTGTCTCAATTGACTCAAATTCCCAATTTTGCTTGGAATCTCTGTTACCTCACAACTTACTAACACAAAACTTTGCAAGTAATAAAGCATACAAATGACCCTAATGTCGTTGTCACTGACACTTACATCATGAAAAGCCAAGTTCCTCGATCAAGTGAATAAGTTTCTCTATTTCCATGGATATATTTCTAAACCTTAGACAATCTAACACCCTCGCTCTTGCAAGGCAATCACAAACATGTAGATCAAACAATTTATTCCCCTTTAAAAGTAGGCTACGGTATACTCTTACACGGGAAACAAAAGGGCTACATATTTCGCAATTGTGTGCCTCCTCACCAGTGTTCAAGTCATCCTCGTCCCAAAGCCATTGAGCAAAATCATGAACTATATCATGCATTTTGCAGTACTTGATCAATATGTCATCTTTATCTTTTCCAAAGTTTTGAAATAGACAACGGTTAGCTAAATTATTAAAATACTCTAGCCCTCTAAGTTCCAATTCACTTGCATTACTGTCATCAGAGCTTAGATAACCAAGTGCCATCCACTTTCTTATTAGATCATCTACCTCAATCTCATGATCTTTCGGAAACACAACACAATATGAGAAACAACGTTTCCCTGTTGGTGACAAATCATTATAGCTCAATAGCAAATGTGGGAAAAGGTCTACTTTCGTGCTTTTCAATCGCCATATTTCACTATTTAATACATCCTCCCACTCTTCCACAGTACTCTTAAAGCGCATAAGGCTTCCCAAAGTCTTAGCGGCGAGGGGCAAACCCCTGCACTTTTGAGCAATTCCCCGACCAATTTTTAATAATCTTTCTTTCATCCCCTCACTTTTTCCAGAAAAAGCTATATGACTTAATAATGACCAACAATCATCATCAGAGAGTTGTTCTATAGGGTGGATCTCATTCTCATTGGTGCCTATATTTCTAGCTACCATCTCGTTTCTCGTTGTCACCAAAATTCTACTTCCCACTGCACAACTAGATTTAAGAGAGCTTTTCAAAGGCTCCCACTTGGCAACATCCCCATTCCAAACATCATCAAGAACAAGAAAAAACTTCTTTCTTGAAATAGACTCTTGTACAAGTTCTAGAAGACTTTCCAATGAACCAATATTCGGGGCACTCTCTCCCGCCTTCCCGATAATCTCTCTGGCTAAACTAGCCTCGTCAAAAGGAACGGAAACACAATTCCAAATTCTTAATGGAAAACAATCTTTTACCCGTTTATCATTATAGATCAATTGAGCAAGAGTCGTTTTTCCGATTCCTCCCATCCCAACTATAGAGCTAATGTGGATGGGCCCTAATTGATATCCTTGACTAGAGCTAGTACTGTGTGATGTAATCTTGTTCACAAGATTATTCTTATAAAGTTCTCTTCCCTTAATATCATCTATTTCAACAAAATAGGTAGTAACTTGTACTAAAGAATGACTAGTTCCCTGATTCTCAAGAAAATCATATCTATTTCTTTCCTTCAAAATCTCATCAAGTTGTGCTTTTATATATTTTATTTTCAGAGCAATGTCACGACGAGTGGCTATTTTCTTAAAACCTAAGCACGATGAATGTGGAATTAACGGGCAAACCTGTTAGAAATATTGAATGTAATTATTCACAAAGTTAATCCGTATAGATTAAAATTTCAAGTTAATTATATAGGAGCATTACCATAATGACATGATTGGTTTGTGAGAACTAATTTAGATAGTGAAAAAATGTATTTAGAATTGAAATGAACATGAAAATTTGATATTTTTTGTTACAGTATGGCTATGATCTATTCAGAAAACATGGAAAGGAATGAAGATAATAGTAGAAATATATCTCTAATATGTAGCAATGAAGATAATAGTAGAAATATATTGAGTTCATAACCAAATAAATTTCATAAATAAATATTCATCTTTTTGTATTTAAATAATATATGTAGTATTTTATATTTGACTATTTGTAGAAATAATTATATACTAATTCTTCCACCTCTCGTAAAAAATATTAATTATTTGTATTTATGCATGAATTACATGGACGTTACTATTTTGAATTAAAAAGTATGGCATCTAAAATTTAATTTTAATACAGTTTAGTGAATTGTTGTTGGCAAAAATAAATAAATAAATTTCTACTTATCGGAGTTAAATAACATAATTTTTTTGAACTAAATGATATATTGAATATATATTTTAAATAAATATAACTTAGGTACAAATATATTTAATATAATTTAATAAATACTCAATTGCTTAAATTATTTAATTTATATCTGTAAGAATATTATAATATAGCAGGTAATTTATAAAAATTTTAATGAAATGACGAAAAACAATTATTATTTTGTTCCAGATCACATTAATCTCATATTTTGAGAACACGCAAGAATTATTAATCACACACACATATATATGTATAATCATCCCAAACCATAAACTATATGAATCAATTAATGCATACTATATACTAATCATGATTCATGTCATAAAGTAATCAATTAATGCATACTATAAAAACTAAAGAATCACGTATCCGAATCGCATTATGTCGTATCTAAATCGCAATATATCGTACATGGTGTCCAAAATAGAGACCTAACTCAAATTATGTAACTCATTTGGGGATTGAACAAAAATAATTTTAAAAATAGGGACCTAACTAAAATTTTCACAAATGGAGGGGAGTTTTCGCAAACAGCCCCATAAATTGAGATGTATCTTATTTGGTCAACTCAATAGTTTCATTGATGAATGTATTTGATACACAAATTTATTTTTAATTATAATCAACTTCATAATAATACGAAAAAAGGAAGTAAAAAAGAGCTTTGCCTCAATTTTCTTTTAATGTTATTATATATATTTATTTTGTCAATTGATCCAAGTGGTTCAAGGGTCATTCTCTAGAACAATGATTCGGGTTTGAATGCTTTGATCACTTGAGGATATGTGTATTACAAAAAGAATGTTATTATATATTTAATTTAATAAATTATTTATATAAAAAATGTTAAGGAAATAAAATATGTATATGAAAAAACGATTTTGCTTATCTCACAGACATTGGTAAAACGAATTTCCCAGATAGTTCTCTTTTAAATAGTAATTTATTTAAAATAGAACTCTGATTATTAATATTATCATCAAAAGCCAATAATTTTAAATTTTATGAATATAAGATGATGACTAGAAAAAGTAGAATCACTAAATTTCTTGGAAAAGAATTTGCGTGAAATTCAAATTAAATCAAGAATTTACAGCAAAATATCAAAAGTAAATAAATTTTTTTATAGAAATTTAAAATTCAAGAATTTCACTGAAAAATTAAGTAAATCAAGTACTACTAAGTACAAAAATAAAAAACACAACAAAATAAAAAAATAAATCAAGAATTTTACTGTAAAATTAAGTAAATCTAAAATTCACAAGAATTTACCATGACATACATGCATATAATTAGAAGAAGGTTTCTCGACAAATTATTATCAACAACAATAACCTTCTCAATTTTTATTTTTTCTTGACTCTTCTTCTAATGGGCGATAAGAAAAGATTGAAAAAATTAAGTGGCCAAAAAAAAAAAAAAAAAAAAAAAAAAAAAAAATCAGGGCATGAGGGCCAATTGTAAATATAAATTATTAGTCAAATATTAAAGAAAACTTATAATTAATAGGACACGAAATAATTTATAAATATTATATGTTTATTATTCACACAAAAACTAATTAACCTAAATAATAGATTATGCCCGCCTTTAACGAAAAGGAAATAACAAAATTCATACAAATCTTTATTGTGGTAAAATAGAAAATTGCAGCATTTGTGCGTCTCAGAGAAGAAGGTGGATGGCGTTGGGAACCATCACTCATCTAATTCAACGTTTGGATTGTGGGAAATGAATTTAGTTAAGAGACCATCCTCCTTGTAAGCTAAACTCTAATAAAGATATGAAATTAGACAACCTAGCTATATAAGTAGAGTTTATAATATTTTTATTTAACTAGTTATGAATCGTAATTAGTGTATACGTAAAAAATCCGTTGTCAGAATGTGTAAAATTTGGAGGTATGTTCATGTCTTATAATTTTATACTAGTGATCCGTATATTCGTTGCCCTTACAAATTAAAAAAAATATTTTTATTTAAATAAATATTAAATTAAATTCTTCATTTTAATATTTAATTAGGTTATGCTTATCTTTATTATAATTATAAAATTATGATAAAACTATAAATCTCGAACATAATTTTGACGGGGCAGCGAGCATAAGAAAATGATTAATGGGAGACGAAAATGTTTATTTAAAAAAGTAATAAACGAAAATAAAAAAGTGTCTCTTTCTTTAATGGCGAGAACTAATACAAATTGTTGTAGAATAGAACATTTGAGGCATTTAATTTGTGCGTCTGAGAGAACAAGAGGTGGATGGCGGTGGAAACAATCACCAGAATTCAACATTTGGAATGTGGGAAATGAATTTGGTTAAGGGACTACCCTCCTTGTAAGCTTTGCCCAATTGATACGAATTTTCAATGATCAACTTCTGCAGGGACGATGCCTTACGAAGCAGGCGATGTGGTAGCTTCTTCAAATTGTTGCAAGTGTTGATCTCCACTTCCATCAGACACGGCATGACGGACACGGCGGCAGACTTTTCTTCTTCTGTCGTTATGTCCTCCCACTCCTTCCAACTGACACAAGCATGGAATTGCAGTTTCTTCAACTTGGGAAATCCAATTGAGGAACAAGATGATGTTATTCCCAAGAATTCTCGTCCCACTAATTCAACTTTCTTGAAGCACCATATCTTAAGCTCTTCGAGGCACGGCAGTTTTCCTAGATATGGCAAAGACAAACATAACTCCCAAGAAACTAGCATAATTTCTCTCAGTTGGTTGAGCGAAGGTGAAACAACCCATTCTGGAAATCTGGAGCCCATATAGTTATCAATTCCCAGATATTGCAGATTTCGGGGTGGCTGGAGAGCTTCCATTACATCCAACCTTCTCCTCATCCTCATCTCTTCTTCCTTATTCTCCTCATGATCAACAAAGTTTATTCCTATACCCTGAAGATGCATCTTCTTTCTCAATTCCACTTCTCGGGTCTGCTCAACAATATCATCATCATCATCATCGTCGACTAATTTAATTGCCAAATATAAAAATCCACTAAGTCGGTTCAACTTGTTCAACAATCCCAATTTGTTCCAATCACCTCCTCCATGAAAGTATTTAAGTGTTTGCAGACTAGTTAACTTGGCTAGTCCTTGAGGATGCTTGAGATAGTGCCCAAAGTTTTGAATGAGATGTTTGAGGTTTACTAGCCCATCGATCCCTTCAGGAAGTTTAGAAAGACTGTCGTAGTAACTGACATCCAAGCTTCTCAATTCATACAAATCACTTATGCTCTCCGGTAACTCCTTTAAGTATTCATTGCCACTCAAATCCAAGTGTCTCAATTGACTCAAAGTTCCAATTTCGCTTGGAATCTCTTTTAACCTACATTTACTTAACACCAAACTTTGCAAGTTATAGAGCACGCAAATGGCTTTAATGTCGTTTTCATTGACTTCTACATTATAAAAGCTCAATTTCCTCGTGTGAATAAACTTCTCTATTTCCATAGAGATATTTCTAAACCCTCGACAATCTAACACCCTCGCACTTGCCAGATAATCACAAGCATATATATCAGACCGTTTATCCCCAGTTAAAAGCAAACTACGGTATACTCTCATGCGGGGAACTAAAGGACGGCATATTTCACAACTGGTTGCCTCCTCACTTCTTTTCAAGTCAACCTCTTCCCTAAGAAATGTGGCAAAATCATGAACTATGTCGTGCATTTCGCACTTCAATATGACATTTTCATTAAACGTATCTTTTTCAAAGTTTTGAAATAGACAACGATTAGCTAAAATATCAAAAGACTCTCGCCCTCTAAGTTCCAACTCACTTGCATTACTGTCATCAGAGCTTAGATAACCAAGTGCCATCCACTTCCCTATTAGATCATCCACCTCAATCTTATGATCTTTTGGAAACAAAGCACAATATGAGAAACAACGCTTTTCTGTTGGCGACAAATCATTATAGCTCAATAGCAAATGTGGGAAAAGGTCTACTTTCGTGCTTTTCTATCGCCATATTTCACTATTCAATACATCCTCCCACACTTCCACTGTACTCTTAAAGCGTTGAAGACTTTCCAAAGTCTTAGCGGCAAGTGGCAAACCCCTGCACTTTTGAGCTATTCTTCGACCAATATCTAAGAATCCTTTTTTCATAACTTCACTTTTTCCATAAAAGGCTATATGACTCAACAATAACCAACACTCGTTATCAGAGAGTAGTTCCAGATGGTGGATCTCATTCTCATTGGTGCCTATGTTTCTCGCTACCCTCTCGTTTCTCGTTGTCACCAAAATTCTACTTCCCACTACACAACTAGATTTAAGAGAGCTTTTCAAAGGCCCACACTTGGCATCATCCGCATTCCAAACGCCATCTAGAACAAGAAAAAACTTCTTTCTTGAAATAGACTTTTGTGCAAGTTCTAGAAGCCCATCCAACGAGCCACTACTCGGGGCACTCCCTCCCGCCTTCCCGATAATCTCTCTAGCTATATTAGCCTCGCCAAAAGGATCATAAACACAAATCCAGATTCTTAATGGAAAATAATCTCTTACCCGTTTATCGTTATAGATTAATTGAGCAAGAGTTGTTTTTCCAATTCCTCCCGTCCCCACTATAGAGCTAATGTGGATCGGCCCTAATTGATCTCCTTGACTAGAGCTAGTACTGTGTGATGTGATCTTGAGAAAGAGACTTTTGTGCAAGTTCTAGAAGCCCGTCCAACGAGCCACTACTCGGGGCACTCCCTCCCCCGCCTTCCCGATAATCTCTCTAGCTATATTATTAGCCTCGCCAAAAGGATCAGAAACACAAATCCAGATTCTTAATGGAAAACAATCTCTTACCCGTTTATCATTATAGATTAATTGAGCAAGAGTTGTTTTTCCAATTCCTCCCGTCCCCACTATAGAGCTAATGTGGATCGGCCCTAATTGATCTCCTTGACTAGAGCTAGTACTGTGTGATGTGATCTTGTTCACAAGATTATCCTTATCAATATCTCTTCCCTTAATGTCATCCATTTCAACAAAAGAAGTAGTAACCCGTATTAAAGAATAACTCGTTCCCTGATTCTCAAGAAAATCATATCTATTTCTTTCCTTCAAAATTTCATCTAGTTGTGCTTTTATATATTTTATTTTCAGAGCAATGTCGCAATGAGTGGCTATTTTCGTAAAACCCAAGCACGATGAATGTGGAATGAAGGGGCAAACCTGTTAGAAATATTCAATGTAATTATTCAGTTAATTATATAGGAACATTACCATAATCACATGATTGGTTTGTAGGAACTAATTTAGATATAGTGAAAAAATGTATTTAGAATTGAAATGAAAATGAAAATTTGATATTTTTTTTATTGTAGTATGGTTATGATCTATTCAGAAAACATGGAAAGGAATGAATTAGAATGTCTTGATCCATTCTAATCATATCTCTAATATGTAGAAATGAAGATAATAGTAGAAATATATTGAGTTCATAACCTAATAAATTTCATAAAATATATAAATAAATATTCTTTTTTTTATTTAAATAATATATGTAGTATTTTATATTTGACTATTTGTAGAAATAATTATATAGTAATTCTTCCACCTCTCGTAAAAGATATTAATTATTTGTATTTATATGAATTACATGGACGTTACTATTTTTGAATTTAAAAGTATGGCATCTAAAAATTAATTTTAATACATGTTTGGTGAGTTGTTGGCAAAAATAAATAAATAAATTTCTACTTATTGGAGTTAAATAACATAAACTTTTTGAACTAAATGATATATTGAATATATATTTTAAATAAATATAACTTAGGTACAAATATAGTTAATATAATTTAATAAATATTCAATTGCTTAAATTATTTAATTTAAATCTGTAAGAATATTATAACATAGCAGGTATTTTATAAGAATTGTAATGAAATGACAAAAAACAATTATTATTTTGTTCCAGATCACATTAATCTCATATTTTGAGAACACGGAAGAATTATTAATCACACACAGATACATACATACATATATATATATATATATATATATATATATATATAATCATCCCAACCCATAAACTATATGAATCAAATAATGCATACTATATATACTAATAAAATTGCAAGAACTATCCTGAAAATGTTAGTTTTTGTCGCTCACTAATGCTAAAAAAAAAGGCAAAAATATTTCATAGAGAAAGAATTAAATGAAACACAAGAGTGAAACAGATTCATAAAAATTCATGGAAAAATGAAGTATAGGTATGCCCTTCATTCAAAATCAAATCAAGGTCAAGTTTCGTAAATGATACGGTTGATGTTAGGTCACAGCTTTTTGGTTTATTCTAAATTATTTTTATTTTTTATAATTCTAATAGTCCATTAATATACTTGGTGTGTATAGTTAAATAAAAAAAATAATGATCATGAAACGCATAAATTTTTGTTGTCTTCGCCCGTATCTCTTTTCTTTTCTGATAATCGTTGTCTTTTTAAACTTTTATTTATTTATTTTTTTCACCATTTTAATGATGTATTATTTCTTTTTTTTTCCCCTCACATTCGTTTTCTCTGACATCGCTCTTTTTTTTTTTTTTTTTTCCTCTCTAATAACTTTTTGTAGATTCTTGGTTTGTTATTCACATTTTTTAATTTTTGTGTTAAATATTACTTTTACTAATATAATATTGTCAAATTTATTTATTGTAATTTAATAATTATATTAAACATAATTTAAAAAACAATTCTATTTATATATAAAAAATTGATTTAATACATTTAATTAGTAATTTTTTTTTAGCATATGCATTGAGTGTGCATAGGAGTGTAAACGGATATTAAACGGATCGGATGTATGATTACAATATCCTTATCCGTTTATGATTCGGACGGATACGGATAATATCTTTTTAAATCGAATTCGGATAATATCCTTTTTATATGGATACAAGGCGGACTCGGACGAATTCGGATTTTAATCGGATTTTCAACTATTCATTGTGACATAAATTATTTAATTATATAACTATGATTTTTTAATTAGATTATCAACTATTCATTCATAGATAAATTATTTAATAATTATATAATTTTGAATATATATATATTTTAGACAAAGATATAATTAATAACTATATCTATATATATCATTTTTATTTTTTAATGAATGTATAAATACTATGGAATTATAAATTTTAAATTTGAAATATAATACTTTTATTAATAATATAATATATGTTACTTATATTATCTCCATATATATGTTGAAGTAAATATATGGTTACTAATAAAATTTAAGGTTTTTCTTTAATAAATACACTTAAAAATTCACTTAATACTAATAATCTATCATACATACACAGTTGTGTGTATATATTTTAATATAATATATTATTTATCGGATACGGATTACGGATAAATCGGATAACTGATATATCTAACAGATAATAAAACGGATCGGATGTTAAACAGATCGGATGTCTTATTACCATATCCTTAGCCGTTTATAATTCAGATGTCTATAATCAAATATGGATAATATCCTCTTGAAACGGATTCGGATAATATCTGATAGGGTCAAAACACGCTCGTCCCGCGTTTGGACACGTGGCGACATGAGACAATAACACGTGGCCCCCATGACTGGGGGCTGGTTATCCATGAGCGTCCCAAACCCCGAGCGTCAATATTCCACAATAACACGTGTTATCTCTTTGTTACGCCCTCGCATGATCACCCTTGCCGCTCTTTAACGAGCGCACTTCGCAATATGGAACGAAGCATCAATATATCAAGGAAGCCCTATTCGAGCGCTACTTTCCTTTAGGGAAACTTCCCTCATCCTTGTTGTACAAGCCTTGGCCTTTATCCCCTAGCGGATTCACTGGCCTCGTCACCAACCCCCCAAACGGCTCTCTGACACCACCAACTCACCCGCGCACCTACCTCTGTTGCCCGCACTACATTGGCACTAGCTTTTGCAGAAGATTCCTCCTAGGTTTCTCTCGTAGTGCCACGTGCAAATGACCAAAGAGTCCCTGACCCTCAGCTCCATTGTGAGCAAGCTTCCATACTTGAGCTCTGCAAATACTTTCTTTCGCTTTCAGTTCTTCAACTGACTTGAGCGTCGGAGAGCCAAACTGGGCATCACCCCCAGTTTGGCCTTCTGACTGTTTGTTCTTGGTGTTTGTCCTAGCAGGTAGAATCCACCTCATTTTCGGCGATTGTTTTCCAGTTTCCCCACAAATATTAAATAGAGACTGATCGGAGTTTGACATTTCCCGTTCATACCCCATCATTTTTGGCGCTGTCTGTGGGAAACCACTCTCTTTTCTTCTGTCTCGCTAGTCGAAAAGCAAACACACTACTACCGTGGTTACTACACGTTCCGGCACAGTTGGTGGAGGGGATAACCTTCTCCAAGACGCGAGCAACAACCGCCCTCTTCCGCCCGCGGGCGGTGGTGCACCCCCAACGGATAGATCCACTCCTCCACTGGAGATGGTTGCTCCCCCCGCAGCACCTCTCACCACCGCCGCCGTAGGAGGGTCTGGGGTCCCAGTGGCCCAGAGTCAGATCTACGAGCTGCCAACTCAGATGGGCGCGTACCCGTACATGATGCCGCCGTCGGGGTACACCTTGACCCCTGCCCCCATGACGCCCATGGTCCAGCCGTATCATGCTGGACAGATGCAACTTCCCATCGTTGTCCCCAAAGAAATTGATGGGGTGGAGCTGCCGCCTCTAACGCCAGAGCAGTTGAAGGCGTTGTACACGCAGTGTGAAATCCAAGCCGTCCAAAACGCTTGGCAGAATTTCACCACCACCTACTTCCCCCTGGGGACCGCCGCTCAAATGCCCCCTCTACGAGGGTGGCAGATTCATCCCCTGACGGCCACTTAGAACGTTCTACAAGCCAGGCCGCCGCCACCACCTGCCCAGGAGAAGGGAGTGCCCGAAGGAGGGGCGAACGAGCGCCCCCAGGCCAGCAAAGGTAAGTGCCCGGCAGATAGAATCAACGTGGAGGATGAAGGAGATTCCCATGCCTCCAAACGAGCCTCGCGAGCCACCCAACAGGGAGGTAGAGAAAAAGATGGAGATCCTGACCTCCTCGTGGCTGTGAAAAACCAGCTACAGGGGTTAAAGGACATGGTCGGATAGCTCTCTCGAGTGCGGTCTTAGATCTCCCACGGCAGGGATGAACGAGCCGATGCCAGAGACGCTCGTCCCAAAGACCGCCTACCACGAATTCCCAACCGCCAAGAGCATGAAGAAAATTTTGGTACTTACGAGTATCATCCATTTGCGAGGGGTTTCCCCCTCGTAGAAGAAGTTTTGATAGCCCAAGTAGGAATGGCCAAAGTCCCCACCTTCGTCAACCGATACGACGGGACTACTGTGTTGGAAAACAGGAATCAGAAAGCAGCGGAAATTTAAAATTTTTTCCAACAAAAGGATCTAAGACTCGCAATCGTGAATCCAAATTCGTAGAGATCAAGAAACTCACTTGGGTAGTAGCTTTCTTGACACGTTTTGAGCCGCCCTCAAACACGCTTCATGCGGTAATGGAAACCCGTCCCTTGAAAGTCTCTTTCAACTTCAGAATCCATTGTAGGGATAACAATCCACACCAACCTAGGTTCAAATCATGTTAGGGAAGTTCTTAACAATATAACATGAAGAAAGAAACATGAAACGAGAAAGGCATGATTGAAACTCCCTTCGAAAACCAGTTTTGCGAAAGTAGAAATCTGCCAGCCATAAAACCCTCGTGAAAAAATTCATCCTTCAGGATATCGACGAACGGTTTTCGCCATCTTCTTTGGTTCGATTTTTTCACTCGTTTTCTGTTGGGTTCAGAATCGTTTCATCATCCCTTCTGATCGTTTTGCTTGATCCCCACTTTTTGGTAAAGCTTGAATCTTCAAATTAAAACTTCTAACTTGAAGCTCTCTAGAGATAGTCCACCAACTTGGCTACAATCTAACTAGTAAGGATGCTAGTTCTCTAGTTAGTGTTTAGGCTTAACCTAGGGTTTTGTTTATCTTGGAGAAAGGATGGTGTTCAACACATGAACCAAAAGAATTGCCAATTACTCTCTAAGGGGAGCATGAGCTCCCCTATATATAGGAAAGGGAGGGGTGGCCGAAAATCCTAGTCGTTATGGACTAAGGATTTTGGTCCCTCTCTCCTATTACTTGATCATCAAGTAATTTTGACTTTGACTTTGAATTCAAATTCAAATCAACTTTCAAGAGAGCTAAAATATCCAAACTATTTTTGGATAATTTTATACTTTATTTATTTAAAATAAATAACTTATTTTTATCTAATTAATTAATTCGTAATTAATTAACTAGATTATTTTTCTCCAAAATAAGACTTTCTTTTTAATTCAAAATTAAACCAAAGTCTATTAAATAATTAACACTTTTAATTATTTAATATATATATATATATATACAATATATATATTCACGTGTGAGACACGTGTCACAATGACACATGTCACTCACGTGATCCACACGTGTGGTTTCACACGTGTGGAACCCTCTTGGCCCGATTAACTCGTTTAATCATTTTAAAGCCTCAACTCATGTAACCAAGTTGTTGTGTGTGACCCTCTAGGTTCTCAATTCAATTAGCAGTGACCCTAATTAATTAATTCACTAATTAATTAATCAGTCCACAGATTAAACGACCATAGTATAGCAACAGGTGTTTAACCCCTAGCTGAATTGGAATGTTCGGATTCGATAGAACCTTTAAGTCATTGATTCATGTGAGATACAATCCTCCTACTTACTATCTCTCAACCAAGATCTAGGGTAAGGGAATAATTAGAACCCTAATAATCTGGTCTTAAAGCAAAGTGCATTTCATATCCATTTGATCTCAATCCAAGAAACCCTTTTCTTGATGTCTTGATCTACTGCCTTGGCCAAGGACTCCATAGCCATATGAATGACTTACACAATAAGAGATCACCTTGCATATGCAAGTGTAGGTCCTTTCTTGATTCTCATTCACTTTCATGAGTCACTTGTGCAGCCCAGCATAAGCCTTGAATCAGTTGTCTAAGGCGATACCCTTTAAAGCTTATACCAAAGACTACAGAGTTAACTCATAAAGTAACATGGAACCTCAAGTCTAAGGATCAATTAATCACATCAATGACTCGTGAGATATTTCCTAATCTGGAAGTTTCCATTTCCTGAAATAGAAACTTCCTTTCCCATTTAGGAATCTTCTCACACGGGGCACCTCAGTGAACTTACTTATTGAAGTAAACACCCTCATGTATCACGCATGTATCAACTATACACTTTACACCTCCATGAAACAAGGTGGTCCTTCTTAAGGGCGTGATCCCACAAGCAAGCCTTAGAGGAGTCAGGTTGACACTCCCACTGTCTGTAGGACTCATCGGCTTGGAGTATTTTACTAATCATGACTTATGTGATATAGGGCTCGTTTCATGAACCATTTCACCTAAATGGTAGAGTCCTAAAGTCATCAGGATTAGGGGAGTTCTCATACATGCACAGCTAAAGTAAACGCATACCAAACAAGAGCATATAAAGAAGTGTTTGCCTATGATATTAATCAATCGTATATTATTCAAAGATTGTCTGTGATACTAGGAAAGTCCCAAAACGGATTATGACTAATCGGCTTTCTAGGGCACTATTCCTAACAATCTCCCACTTGCCCGTAAAAGCCATTTAGGTACTCTAAGTCCCATCTTCTCAAGATGCACTTTGAGAGCCTATTGACTTTGGGCGTTTCCAAAGTGGACCTGCCATATTCTCTGCTGATGTGACCCTTTTGTTTACACATCTCTTAGGAAACACCTTTTCCTTAAAAAATGATTCATAGTCACGTGTTCAGTCTCTTGGTGAGGTCTTGGTTCTCTTACTTGAGCAACCATCCTTTTTATCATACAATATGATAAAGGATTTGTTTCATGCTAGGAACTTCATCTAACCAGTTAGATGCAGTTTCTTACCCAAACACTTAACTTAGCGTTATATAATACGACTAAGTTCTCAACTACGATAGTCGAGTTTTGTAATGTCCGTCCTTGGAACCCCTTTCCAACACATTGCATTACCATTCTGGTAGAAGTTGTATCCTTTCAATGATTTCATAATCATCTATGTTTGATGAACTGTTACATCAAATATCCTTCTAACAACAAGATCTTTTGGGCTCTGTAAACTAATACATATCCTCATTTCTTCTCAAGTACTCTGAGGACATTCTTTACAGGAATCTAATGACCTTCTCTGAGGTCATATTGGATTCGACCCACTATGCTTAGTGCTGCGCCATATCAAGTCTAGTACATGGCATTTCATACATTATGCACCCTTTCACTTAAAGGGATTTTGGACATTCTAACTTTCTTAAAGTTATCTTAGGACACATACTCTTCAAAAGAGATGTTCCATTGTCCGTACTAAACTCCTTTCAGTATTATGGTTATGTACTCGTTTTGTGATAATCCTTTTATTCTCTTAGATCTATCTTCTATAGATTTGAATGTCGAGAATTTAGGATAATCACTAAGATCTTTCATGTCAAATTGTTTCTTAAACAAGAATTGGTAACTTTCACGTCATCCTTGACATTCCTAATGAGAAGGATGTCGTCTTCTAAAGAACAAAAAATTGACTCTTACATCACTAACTTTCATATGTACACTTTAGAAACTTATTCGACTTCCATCTGTGTCAAACGATTTGACTGTGGAATCGAATTGTCTAACTCCTAGAAGTCTTTATCAATCCACAGATTGACTTAGGGATTTGCATACCTTATGCATACTCCCACTGAATATGAGACTTATAGAAATACCTTATTTCAGTCTCTTTCAATCTCATATTGAACAAGATAGTTCTCATATTCATTTATCATATCTCATAGTCAGAATATGAGGATGTGGTAAACATAATCCAAATGGACTTTTGCATTTCAACCGTCAAGAAGGTTGTAATGCTTTCATTCACTCGAAGCTCGACGAGCTTGATCCTATTAGATGGATCAACCAAGGTCAAAACTTGGTTTGAGTATACGGAATCCATATTGGATTTCAAGGCTTGCTTACACTACTCAGATTCCAAATCTGACAGTGTCTCCTCTTCAAGTCATTCCTTGGCTATCTGGGAACGCGTTCTAAACGCGTCTTAAGAGAAGGGTTTCACACGTGTACATACTCTAAAATTTGGCTAAGTTTTATCAGATGGGCTCGTTTCTTCTATATGTGACGTGGATATTTATCCTCAAATTTCTTTTGAGGTCTGCTTGCTTGCCTTTCTTCTTCTATAGGAACGATTCCTTGAGAAAGATACATTCCTTGAGAAAAACAACCTTTGTTCAAGGGAATCGCAGAAACGATATCCTATATTATTGTATAAACTTGAACTCGTTTCAAGCTTATCTCCCACTATCCTCTTCACTTAAGAGGATTCCACTATATTCTTGGACAAGAATAATTAGGGAATTTAGTATGCCACATTGCATAGTGCAACTAAAGGACTGCCTTTTGGAAGGTACTAAATTCAAAATCTCTAACTGCATATTCTGGGAGTTTATTCCTAGAATGATTATAAATCAGTAAAGCTTGCTATGGAATGAACGATATTGCATTAGGTTTCATTCCCTCATTCGGAAACACTAAGGTGTTCTCGAATTAGTTTACTGAGAGATAATCTTATTATCTCTAAGATGACTAAGGAATTAGTTGCTAAGATATTGGCTATCTCGATCATATCGATTTACCTATAACTTATGACTACTTCGGTTCCTAACCTCTTTTTGAAATTCTAAGAATTTCATATAAGTTTCGAATTTGTACTTCAACAAGTACATTCATTCATAATGATTAAACTGACGATTGTATCTAGTGCTTACATTAAGCATCTTACACTCATCAGCATGGATCGAAATCCACTAGAAATTTTGGCACGTTCCACGTTTCACCTAAACTATGTTTCGGGAACGTTTCTCTTCAAGATAGGATTCATAGGAAGTTAACTCTCTAGGTTCATTTTCGTAAAATGATCCTAAGATGTCTGATTTGCTAATCCTTTTATGTCTCAACGTTCCAAAGTAATTCGAAGCTTTGTCATCTTACTTACTTTTGTTATCTCGTTGTATGTTCAGAACATTAGTGCTTTGAGTCTTTGCACAACAGATTATGCAGAATCAACTCAAGACTTGTGAATTCTATTCCTAGTAGAATTACTTAACGAGGTAACATTTCAGAGTACTCATACTCTTTGCAGTTCCCTTTCAAAGTCCTTAATTGCTACCATAGAAGCAAACGTCCAATTTGATCTCTAGTGTCTTTTGGGCGTACCCCTTACATGCCCCTCCATTGGGCTCTTAAGGGTTTCTTCTTCTTTAGGCCTTCAAGCCTTTAACTTAGTGAGTTTACAAGAAGAATTAACCATCACAACCTTTTATTCCTTTTTAAGGATGCTCTCAACCATTATCAACTAAATGATTAACTATGCTACATTAGCATCATTCTAGTTGAGCATAAAGGGTTTGAATGATGATGGAAGCAATGTAAGCAATCAGTGCATTGAGAACTCTTTTCTCGGTTAATGAGACCATAAGATCTTCAAATAATATCTTTAGACCTTGTTCGTGTGCACTTGTTTCCTCATTTGGAATATTGAATAATTCCATAATGTTATACCTTGTAACATTTTTATGAGGTGGTTCAATTGCTCTTAAGTGGTTTGGATAAATCCATTCACCTCAGATTGCTTCTCTTTTGGCTCGGGTCGAATTTTCACAATTGAAAATTTTGCCCTTTAGAGAACACCTTTCTCTATTCGGAATCTAAAACGAATTTTAGGGTCCGAGGCCAATTAGAGTTAGTTAGGACTCAGTCAACTCTTTTGACTTAAGGATGGATTCGAATGGGTTTGCATTTCATATTGTAGAGAATCACAGAACTACAACCTAAATGCTAAGCAGAGAAAATGTGAGCATGCTGAATTATAACGATATACAAAAGATAGGGTCTTTAATCTAATGTAGCTCCCACTGTTTTTCAAAGATCTATAATTCCCAAAGATCTAAGAGGGACACGTTTCCCAATGGGTACTAAGATCCTAAGCATTTTACCTCGAACCCACGACTCGCGGACATTCTAAGTAAAACCCTAGGTAGATACAACTTACCAATTCTAACACCTTTAGAACTCTTAGTAATTGTTTTTGCATCACCTATCTTTCAATATGGACCCACGACTCGTGCGACATCCATATTTACTTAGGCGTTAAGCTAGACCCATCTATCATAAGATCATGATCAAAACTTAGTTCGAACGACCCACGACTCGCGGACATCGCCCTTGCCAAAATTAACCACGAAATATTGATCATTTAAAATGATGAATTAGGTAACTAAGAACTAATAAGATCCACTAGCTATCCCACGACTAGCGGACAATAACTAGCTTTACTTACTAAACTTAAAACCTATTGATGGAATGCTAGGAATTTAATTCAAAATTTGCATCTCGAATTAAATACCTATTATTCGAAATGAGCTTAATATTTAATGGGAATTTTCGAATCAACCGAAGAGTTGTTCGGTTCGACCTCACCAACATAGATGTTATCCAATTTTATTAGTCTTGATTAATGCAAGTACAACTTAAATGCATTTCAAACAAGCACATAAACAGATAACATGTCCTAGTATGGTACTAACATGTGATGATCATGGGTTCTACCTATCTTATGCGTGATATATGGGAGCCACTCCACAATCACAAGTTCTAACATACATGCCACATAAACAGTTTAAATCACATAAGGGAAAACGGTAACAAAATACGAGCCCTATCTCTATTACATTTTCAATTGAGATTCCCCTCCCTAACATTTTGAGGGGTCTTCACTTATGGCCACCTTGTTACTTGAATGTGGTCCATCTTACTCCATGGGTGCATTGTCTCCAAAATGAAAATAAAACCTCACCACCTATCTCTACTCTCAAATTACAATCAAAAAGAAAAAGACATAAAGTAATAAGGCTCAATCTTCATATTGGCCTTAGACAATTACACGGGGCATACCCCGGCCTCAAAAACAGTAATATGGAAAACCACATAATAAATCACATAACAGTATGCACATAAGTGAGGCTCCAACCTCAATTGAAAAACGCAACTATAGGGCTCCAACCCCAATTTAAACCATCCATGTGCGTAAATTAAAACCATACATAAGTCTAAACCCATTATCACCTAACATGCTTTTGCGAGAATTTAAATTTACCCAATAAATTAAAATTCCCGTTTCAAGTCCTAATGACTTAAAACACGACTTGATGCGAGTCTTATTTATAAAAGTTTTCAATAAATCCCAAATTACTAAAACTAATAAAATTCCAATTAATTTCTGAAAATTAATAATTTTATTAAAGATCTAGTTTCCCAAAATATAAACCGTTTCTATTTCTCAAAAACCCCAATTTTAAGTTTTATTCAAAAATTAAAATAAATATTCAAAAAATAAAATTTTAAAATTATAAAAAATAAAATTGGGACTGGATTACACGAAGTACGAAAACGGATCAAGAAAAATGGGGCCCGTACACGAAAGGGGCTGAACGTCGCAGCCGTGCGCGCGCAGCCCCTCTCGGCAGCCACTACCAAAAAAACGCCCTATAGCAACGGATTTTGGCCCTATTAGCAACGGATTCCGGCGTAGCAACGGATTTAGCAACGAAAAATTTCCGTTGCTATAACCCTCGTGGCTAATCTGTAGCAACGGATTTAGCAACGAATTATTAGCAACGGATATTAGCAACGGAATTAGCAACGAACTTATAGCAACGGATTTAGCAACAAATTACTATCCACGGAAATTAGCAACGGTTTTAGCAACGATTTTTTTAGCAACAGATTTAGCAACGGATTTTTCGTTGCAAACCAACCAATAATTAATTAATTTTCTGCCCTTTTGCAACGGAATTGGAAATCCGTCGCAAAAACTAATAATTCAAATTAATAAATTAAACGGTTTTAGCAACGATTTTTTTAGCAACAGATTTAGCAACGGATTTTCCGTTGCAAACCAACCAATAATTAATTAATTTTCTGCCCTTTTGCAACGGAATTTCCGTTGCAAAATCCGTCGCAAAAACTAATAATTCAAATTAATAAATTAAAAATTCATTTACAGGCCCGGATCACCCCACCTAACCGAGCCGAGCCCACACGAGCCGAGCCTCAACCGAGCGCGTGAGAGACAAGCCCCAACCGAGCCCCACGCGAGCCAACACATTAATTCCACATATTCGCGTTGAGTAGGAATTGAACCCTAAACCTCATGTGAAGAAGGTTGAACCCCAAACCAGTTGAGCTAACTCTATTGTTGTTATTATTATGTAATTTTTTATATTTAACCACTATCAAATATTCATATACTAATTTAAATAATTAAATACTTGTTATCATATATTTTAAATAAAAATATTTTTAAATATATAATTATTTATATTATAATACATATTCCGTTAAAAATTTAAATATTTATTAATTAACTACATATCTCAAGTTTTAGTTATGAGATAAAAATATAATGTATATCAACTTAAGTATAACTTTTTATGACATACAAAAAAAAAAGGATGAAAGTTTTACATAACTAAATAATTAGATTTAATTGGTTATTGAATAAAGAACTTTTATATTATATGAAGTATTCACTTATACATTTTTATTATTTAGCAATCGTAGTTGAATAATTTAATGAAGAATTATTTTGTTAATATGAAATATTTATATTTGAATTTGTAGAATTATATCTAAATATTGAAGAATTATTGTGTTAAATTCTATATAAACCCCAAGCATGTATATAATAATAATAATAATAATAATAATAATAATAATAATAATAATAATAATAATAATAATAATATTGTATATCAACTTAAGTATAAGTTTTTATGACATATAAACAAAAAATGAAAGTTTACATAATTAAATAATTAGATTTAGTTGGTAGTTGAATAAAGAACTAATTTTATGTCAATATGAAGTATTCACTTATACATCAGTAGAATAATATCTGCATTTTGAGAAACTATTGTATTATTTAGCAATCGTAGTTGAATAACTTAATGAAGAATTATTTTATTAATATGAAACATTTATATTTGAATTTGTAGAATTATATCTAAATATTGAAAAATTATTGTGTTAAATTCTATATAAACCCCAAGCACATATATATATGTATATATATAATAGTAATGTATATCAACTTAAGTATAAGTTTTTATGACATATAAAAAAAAAAGATGAAAGTTTACATAATTAAATAATTAGATTTAGTTGGTAGTTGAATAAAAAACTAATTTTATGTCAATATGAAGTATTCACTTTGATGGTGCAGGAAATCTGAGTTTCCTAAATGCAACAACACTTTAGTATTTGTATGAAAAGGGAAAGACCATCACAGGCGTGGGAGCCTCAGGAACTGGGTTTCCTCTTTGAGCGTGGATTCTTCCAGCTAGGATAACACCAAGAGTGTATGATGCAAGAGTGATGCAACTGTGGTGAAGGTAATTACAGAGCTTGAAAAGGGGGAGGAAAGATGCCCAGAACTGTGTATGAATGCGTGAATATGAGGAAGATGACTTGGGGGAGAAAGCAGGTGTTCTCCCTTATTTATATGTTAGGGGTGAGGGTAAATGGGTATATTGACCGTGTGGTCCCAAACCTGTGTTGCCCTAACACGTGGCAGTCTGTGATGGTATGAGAACGATATTTCTGAAAAGGAGGCGGCGTGTCAGGTGTACAGTGCGCACTACCTTTGTCTCAGTGGTTGTTGGCGAGGGTCGCGTGAAAGGAAGGCCTAAGATCCTCTTTGCTAAGGCTCGGATCCCTCGCAGTGGAGTATGATCATGCACGAGCGCTGGTGACGCTCGAAGAGCGTACGGACGACCTTCCCACGACAGATGACCCTTGAGCGCCAAAATCCCGAGCATCGGGAAGGGGCCCTCAGATAGGTACTTCCTTGAGGAAGGTGTTCATGAGGGCCAGAAGTTGAGCGTCAAACCGATCAACTTGAGCCCTTTACCTGGGTAGTTGGCCGAGGCTCATTGATCTGTGCTGATAAGCAAGCAGGTGGGCTGGGGAGGCCCGCGAGCCCATCAATGCGAGTGTCCAGACCCTCAGTCGTTGAAGCGTTGACACGTGGACGGCTCTGATTCGAGTGTGATTTTAGGTCTCATCATTTTGCCCCCCAAATTCTGTAGTATCGCTCCGAGCGTACTGTAGAATTTATGAAGAATGGAGCCTTGAGTTTTGAATCATACGAGGGTCAAGCCTCAGCAAGGGAGGTGACCGCTTGCCTTCCGTAACGGACGCAGTCTGACACCGCATTAATTGAAGTCATGTCCGCATTTAATGCTGAGTGGGAACGTGGGCGCGTGCTCTCCGGGAGACGTGAGGCGGTTACCAAAAGTGGGGGGTTTCCTAGGCGGGAAATGATTGCCATTTGAAATCTTAAACCCTAATTAAAGCCAGCCTTTACCCCTATAAATAGGGATTTGCAAGGCTTTGGAGCCTCTTTCACGCATTCAACCTTCTTCAAGCACATATTCAAGAAAACTCTGCAACCTTCACCGATTTCGGCGAGTTTCTGTTCTTCAAGCTTTAGGTAAAACTTCATAACATTTTTCTTATTTTTCTCACGCTAACATTAGGTTTAGGTTGAGTGAGTGAAATCCTTGAGTGAAGAGCCACTTTCTGCCGTCGAATTTGTTTCAGGAATTTTTCCCCTCCTTGAGTTCTCTGCTTGGAATTCTATCTTCAAAAATCGAAGAGCAAACATGGCCGGAAACCAAGCCGACAAATATGTAAGGGAGATTGATGAGATGTCAGTGGGGAGTTCTTCCCCTCACGGAAACGTTCCCACAGCTGTTCCCATGGCTAGAATGTCCCCAGGTGAGGGGATTCCCATGGCGATTCCGGTAGCTCAGGCTCCGGCTGACGCTGTGGATGAAGAGGTGGATGCTGCCGTTCAAGGGATGAACGAGCGCGCTCCTGGATGGGTGAATGATCTCTTTGAAGAGATGCATAACGTGATGGAAATGCAAAGGCAGGGAGAGAGAGTATTCCCGGTGTTGCATAGCGCTGTGCGACCCCAAGATCATAGGATCACAGTGGCCATCATGGCTCCCGAGGGTGAAGCTGGGCCATCCGGGCGTCAATTTGAGGCTGGGCCTTCCAGAAGGCGCCAAAGGAGAGGAAGGGAGCCAGCCACTCGTGTGAGGTAAGATAATCGTCACCAAACTGATAGATCTCCGGATGAGATTGAGAGTATTTTGACGCTCGATGGTTTGGAGGAGTTAAGGGCGAAAGCTTATTGGGATGAAGCAGTTTTTTCCATGCGACTTCCTGAGGAGGGGGAGAGGGCCAACCGACCGCCGCCTGGGATGATGACGGTCTACTGGGACGCGGTTCTGGCCGGGGGCTTGAGGTTTCCCATCTCGCCCGTCACTGCCAACATCTATCAACACCTGAGACTTTGCCCTTCACAAATTCTGCCGAACGGCATAGCTCTAATCAATACTTTCGTGATTGTGATGGCTACTCTAGGTCGCGAACCCTCGATTGTCAATTTTGATAGCTTGATACAGGTGGCCCGCTCAACACGTTCGTCCCCTACGGACGGATTCTATTACGCCCAGGCCAAATCGGGCTTCAAGATGATAGACTCTCCCTCTTCTTCCTACGACGAGCATTGGAAGGAGAAGTATTTTTTCGTGGGGGCCCCAGGAGGAATTTTTAGGGTTTATCGCCATTGGTTGATACATGGCGAGGGTCCTTTGATTAGGGAAAGGACGAGGAATAAAGCCTTTGAGGATTGGGCACAGGGGTTAGCCTTCGAGATGAGGAGTGAGAAGAAGTGGATCAAGGCTGAAACCCTGATGAAGAACGAGGGAGTGCTATTTCGTTATGGCTTGTCTTGCCCTCCCGACATGATACTCAACCCTCCAGCTGACATCATGGCCCTCGATGGTTAGATTCTAGGAACTAACTGCTCTAACTTTTAGAATAGCCTTCTAACTTTGTGTGATTGCTGTATTTTTGCATTTGCGATCCAAGCATCCAATTGCTGATGCTCGTTTCTTCTTATTTGCAGGTGTTCAAATACTATCACAAGGTATGAATGCTGAAGCACTTTCTCGCATGTTGGGTGTCCAGGTACCCGCTGCCAATCCTCAGCAACAACAGCAGGAACGACCCCCAAATGCCCCGAGGGGCAGAGGAATCCGGCGAAGGCAAGGACGAGGCGGTGGTGGCAGGGGAGCTGGTTACGAGGCTTCAGTTGTTGGTCCCATCGAGGATCTTACAGCAGGTGGCGCTCGGGAGGGTACTCCGCCTCCATCTGCCCCCGAGGGACCTATAGCGCTCAGCTCCAGTACTTCCCTCAATCGATCTGGGGAGCTAGCTCGAATCCATGACTCGATGAGGGCCGAGCGCCAAGGGAAAAGAAAGAGGATGCCGGACTCTATCCCAATCTCCGGTAAGGGAAAGGAGGTGGTTGTAGGCCACCGGGGTGAGGGCAGCGACACATCTTCCTTTGAGGATGAAGACTTCTGGAAGATTGGCTGTCGGGGTGACGGTCGGTACAAGCGCCAAAGGAAGGACGGTCCCGTTCTCCTGAGAAAGAGCGCATTTTCTGTCAACATGGTTTCCGACATCGTCGGAAAGCCCCAATTCTCCGCTGACCACGACAAATTAAACGAGCATGATGCCGCTCGGGTCGCGGATAACGCATGCCATGCACTACTGACGGTTAGCCTTTTATTCCCTTTATAAAATTTCCCTCTTTTTCCTTCTATGTTCTGATAGTGATTCTCGCTTATGGCTTCCCAGGAGGTAATCCCGAGGCTGAAGAATTTGCAAGGGCGAGCGCAAGCCTATTCTGAGCATAAGGCCAAGTACAAAAAATTGCTGCGCATCTCAGACCCAGGCCAATTGCAAGAGGATTACAATAATGTCAGCGCTCAACTGACCGCCACCAACCTTGAGAAGGACCAGTTAAAGGAAGATCTGAAGAAGTCCGATGATGCTTATCTGGTTCTGGACGAGCGTCACAAAAAACTGAAGGTGGAGCGGGACCAGCTGAGGGTGCAGAATAGGGAGTTGGGTGAGCAGCTGGCGGAGAGCACTCGCCAAAATGAGGAAATAAGTAAGGCCCTTGCTGACTTGCAGGCCAAAGTGTAGGGCTTGGAGGCGAGGGTATCCTGGGAGGCAGTGAAGAAGTTTATACGCTCCAAGGCTTTCGTGTTTGCAGCCAACATCCATTATTTCGACAATGCTCGGCGTTTCTTCCATAAGGCCATCGGGCAAATGGTGAAACTTGGATTGGCTCCTGAAAGCGCTCGAACCAACGCGCGCCTGCGTATGGACTTGGATGAAAACTGCGAGCCTATGGTCCAAGATGAGGATCCTACTGAGAGCCTGGCGGAGCCGGAATATCAGGAACTGGTGGAAACACTCCATCGGGAATTCATTGCTGCCAATACTGTAGGTCCCGAGCCCATCCAAATAGAAGATGAGGGCACCGTCATGGATACTGTGGACGTCGAGGAACCTGGCGAGGCCCAAACTTCTGACGCCAACGTGTTGGCCCCGGTTCCTCTTGCGACTGCTCCTCCTGAGCCCAAGGCTCCAGCCCAGTGAAGCTCCTTTGAATGTTAATTTCTTGCGCTTGCCAGTTTAAATTCTTCTTCCCATTTATGAACAACTTTGCGTCTGTATTTAATCCTCCAGTTATTTCCTGAACACTTTGGGTTCCTCTGTTGTTGCTTTCTTATATATTTGAACTCCTTTTCTACTGCTTGAATGTGTGAATGCTTTCTTCTTTACTTTTAAATGGTGAATGATGCTGTTTTGTTACGCTCGCCGTTTTTATATTAATATCTCCTGTTTGGACGTTTGCGATGAGCGTGTTTGTGCACGAGGGCGTTTTCTTTGAGGGTGCCCTGGCGCTCATCACAATGAGCCGTCAGTCTAAAGTTTGGCAGCGTCTGGTGATTCGAGGGGTGTAGATACGGACGCGAGGGAGTTTCCCTGGCCGTATTCGTAATGAGGCTCGAATTTGAACTTTGGAAACCTCTGGGGATTTGCCTAAGTATTGGCCCAATAATGTGCACCCTTGTCTCGAACGTTCCCTTGGATTGCATATACTTTAGAAATCAACAGTATGATTTGCTCAGTATGGGATTAAAGGGAGCGTAACCGGGGGGTTAGCATCATTTCGAGCGTGTTTTTTCTACTCAGTAAGTAGAGGGTCATCGGGGGTTTACGAGCACAAACTGGAGCAGCGAGCCCCCAGCTGTCGTAAATTAAGCGTTTAGCATCCCGCCATTTGACACGCTCGTACTTAGGATTTTACACACTTACAAATTGTCAAGCTATTCTGGGTGGATGGTTATCAACACCCAGATAACGTTGCTTCAAAACGATTGGAGTATTACTTAGGCCGTTCGACGTGGAGGATGCTCGACACGGAGTAAGCCTTATGTTACTCAAATAATTTAACCAACAAGAAAGCAAATAAATGACATAATCAAAAAATCAAATGCTTACTGTTGTACTTGCAATTTCCAAAATAAATACAATATGCTTTCTGACGTTTACACGTAGAACCTTCTAAGGTTACATGCATTCCATGGCCTAGGGAGACGCTCGCCTTGCAAAGTCTCCAGCAGGTAGGTGTTATTTGCTCGTACCTGAGTGACTTTGAAGGGGCCTTCCCAATTGGGGTCCAACTTACCCACGTGTTTGGAGACTTCAACCTTTTTGAGGACCAAGTCCCCTAGCTGGAAAGTCCTCTCTTTAACACGTTTGTTGTACTGGCGGGCTACGGTTGCTTTGTATTTGTGGATACGTGCCCAAGCAGTACTCCTCTTCTCGTCCAACAAATCTAACTCTAGCGCTCGATTGGCCTCGTTGGCAGCAGGCTCGAAATAGGCAACGCATGCGGATTCTTGAGCAATTTCCGCAGGTATCATAGCTTCGGAGCCATAAACGAGGTAGTAAGGAGTTTTCCCCGTTGCCGTTCACGGAGTAGTACGGTACGCCCACAGGGCTCCTTGAAGTTCTTCAGCCCATTCTCCCTTCTTACTCTCGAGCGTCGTCTTTAGATGCTGGAGTATGGTTCGATTGGTCACCTCCGCTTGACCATTGGCTTGAGGGTGGCCCACGGAGGTGAATCGCTGTTCAATTCCTAGCTCATAGCACCAATCTCGCGTGTCGCCTGCGATAAACTGGGCGCCGTTATCTGAGATGAGCACCCTCGGGATACCATATCTGCATATGATGTTTTTCCAAATGAAGTCTCTAACAACCTTGAACGTTATCTTGGCTACCGCTTCGGCTTCAGCCCACTTAGTGAAATAATCCACGGCGAGTATTACGAACTTCTTTTGTCCGACGGCCATGGGGAGGGGTCCCACAATATCAATGCCCCACTGATCAAAAGGCCATGAAACATCAATAGGAATCATTTGAGCCGCCGACAATTGAGGGGTGTTAGAGTGAAACTGGCACTTAGGGCATTTCTTGGAGTATCTAATGGCATCCTGCAACACTGAGGGCCAGTAAAAACCGCTCCTTAAGATTTTCTTTGCCAAGATTCGACCGCCCGAGTGGTTCCCACAACTCCCACTGTGCACATGTTCTAAAACTTCCTTGGCTTGCGAGGGTCTCAAGCATCTCAACGGTGGGCCCTGGAAGGATCGCTTGAATAATCTACCCTCGGCATCCAATGAAAAACGAGGGGCTTTGTTTCTGATTTTCCGAGCCTCAACTTAATCGCTCGGGCTGGTTCCATCCTGGAGGAATCTGATAATTTCGTCGAGCCAACAAGGCTCGGAGGGGTCAATCATATTCACCTCCTTCGAAGGTTCGCCTCTACTTATCAGCGGCTCCTCTGTTCTAAGAAATGTAACAGCACGCTCGCTAAAACCATCCAAGGCAGACGCGAACTTTGAGAGAGCGTCAGCACGCTCATTTTCAGCACTCGGAACCTGCAAAAGGTGGAACTCCCTGAACTTGGCTATCACCTCTTTAGCGCTCGCCAGATACTGCACCATGGTGGCTTCTCGAGCCTCGTAAGAACCGTCAATCTGACTCGCGATCAACTGCGAATCAACATATGCAGTGACCCGAGTGGCGCCATTCTGGAGAGCAATCCTGAGCCCCTGGATGAGGGCCTCATACTTAGCTTCGTTGTTGGTGACTTGGAACGCCAGCCTGATGGCGTAGTCAACTTCGGCTCCGAGAGGGTCTCTGAGGGTCACCCCGGCTCCTCCCCCGTGTGAGGTCGAGGAGCCATCCGTGTGCAGAAGCCATAAACCCTCCTCTGCCGAGGGCCCGGTATCTAAGTTGAAATGTTCCACTAAGAGGTCGGCCACGGCCTGAGCTTGTATCGCCGTGCGAGGCTCAAAGGTGATGTCGAATTGACTAAGTTCAATCGACCATTTAATTAACCTCCCTGAAACGTCCGGCTTTGCCAGCACCTGTTTGAGGGGTTGATCTGTGAGCACCACAATGGAATACGCCTGAAAATAAGGTCTTAGCCTCCGAGAGGCATTAACGAGCGCAAAAGCAAACTTCTCTATTTCCATGTATCTTTTCTCCGCTCCCTGTAGAGTCTTGCTTAAATAATACATTGGCATATGCTTACGCTCGCGAATTGCCACGAGGACAGCGCTCGTGGCTTCCAAGGAAACTGATAGGTAGACAAACAAGTTCTCCCCCGGTATAGGTTTGGTCAACAAAGGCGCGCTCGAAAGGTATTGTTTCATGTCTTGCAGGGCTTTTTCACAGTCTTCGCTCCATGTAAAGTTGCGAGCGTTGCGTAAAATTTTAAAGAAGGGTAAGTTCCTATCTGCTGAGCGGGATATGAACCTGTTTAATGAAATGATCTTACCCACAAGCACCTGAACTTCTCTCAGATTGCGAGGGGAGGGTATGTCCAGGATTGCTTTAATCTTTTCAGGATTTGCCTCTATGCCCCGTTGGCTGACCATGTATCCCAAAAATTTACCACCCCGCACGCCAAATGTACATTTGGAAGGGTTCAGTTTCATACCATAGTGACGCAGGATATTGAACGCTCGTTTGAGGTCTTGTAGGTGAGAACACTGGTGCTCGCTTTTGACGATCATATCGTCCACATACACCTCCATGGACTTTCCAATTTCACACTCGAACATTCTATTGACAAGGCGTTGGTATGTTGCTCCTGCATTTTTGAGCCCGAAGGGCATAACCTTGAAGCAATACACCCCCATATGGACTATGAACGCAGTTTTAGGACGATCCTCAAGAGCCATAAATATCTGATAATATCCCTGGAAGGCGTCCATCATGCTCATAAGTTCACACCCAGCGGTCGAATCCACCAACTGATCAATTCTAGGCAATGGGTACGGATCCTTGGGACATGCCTTGTTGAGGTCTGTGAAGTCATTGCACATACGCCACTTATTGGCGCTTTTCGGAACGAGCACCACATTATAGAGCCATTCGGGATACAAAATTTCTTCTATGTACTGAGCGTCAAGCAGTTTATTGACCTCTTCTTCGATGACCTGCTTCCGAAACCCATGAGCATCCCTCTTCTTTTGCTTTATGGGTTTGAAGGCCGGATCCACGTTCAGCATGTGGACAATGACGCTCGGATCTATGCCAGTGAGGTCGGAAGCCTTCCAAGCAAAGACATCAATATTTTCTCGCAAGAATTCGATCATCATATTCTGAGAGGGACCGTCGAGGCCGGAACCTATTTGCGTAGTCTTATCTGGATTTCCGGGCTCCAACTCGATGGTTAGGAAGCTCTCCGTAGATTCCACCCGCACTTCAGGCCTCGGTTGCTCGTTTCTTGCCTGTAATTCTCTCGCTGGTACCTCCCGAGGGTATATGATCTTCGTCGTCCGAAGAGGAATCTCCAACCGCTCCGAGGGGTGTGCTCCCAACATCCTCGGGTTTGCCTGCGGCCCTCTTTTTATTCTTTTTTTTATAGAGCTTGGCCCTTTTACGCTCGGGGCCATCTTCATCTAGCTTGGGGAAGTCAACAGACTTTTTCGTGGAGCCTGCCTGGGTAGGTTGTTTGGGCTTGTGGCTTCGAAGGGAAAGTACGTAGCACTCCCAAGCTTCCTTAACATTACACAGTACCTCTCCGGTACCCTCGGGAGTGGGAAACTTGACTTTTTGATGATAGGTGGAAATTACAGCTTTGAAGTCGACGAGGGCTGGGCGCCCAATGATGATGTTGTATGGTAGGTCCACTTCGACCACCATATAAAGAACATTCAAAGTTTTTCGCTGTGGGGCGCGACTGAAAGAGGTGGGCAAGCGAATTTGTCCGCGAGGGACGATCTCGGAACCCCCGAAACCAACGAGGGCTGTTCTGAGGGGTTCGAGCGGGATATTTGTGATGTTCATTTTCTGAAACGTGGAGTAAGGCAAAACATTCACGGAGCTTCCACTATCAATCAAGACCCTCTTTACAACGTGGTTGTGAACGTCTAAGCTAACCACCATGGGGCAGTCAGAGGTTTCACCGACCCCATGGGGTGTTACAATGTGCTCTAAATCTTTCTCTGTGAAACCTACGCTTTCATCCTTCTCCGAGCGTGATGATTTAACAACAGAGAGCACCGGCCTGGGCTGAGAAGATCTTTGGTCATAGCTCCGAATGTAGCGGCGTCGGGAAGCGTTAGAGTCTCCCCCCGAGGGCCCTCCGGCAATCATGTGAATGACCGCGAAGGGCTGGTTCTCCATGTCTTGGGCTTTTCCTTTTCCGCGGTCACTAGGCTCGGGATGGCAGTGACGCGGACTCTGTGAGCGCGAACGGCTTCTCCCTCGGGCACGGGCGTGCTCGGCACAATGTTCATCGTACCTTTCCAACACCTTAATGAACTCCTTAAGGTGCCCCCTGGCGATCAGCCTCTGAATCTCACCCTCAAGCTGACGGCATTCATTGGTGTCGTGCCCTTTCTGCTTGTGGAAAGCGCAGTACTTTCCCGAGCGCTTTTGGGCCTTGGTTTCTCTCAGCTTCGACGGCCTTTTGAACAGCTTTTTATCATCCATAGCATACACTTCAGCTATAAGGCGGTTGAGAGGGATGCGCTCGAATTTCCGAGGGAGAGAATTCCGACGAGCGGGAATAGGGCTGCGGCGGCGGCTTCTGGTCAAATCTCCTCTGTCTTCAAGGGCTTTGTTGGGACGAGGGCATTCGCCATTTTCTGATCCCTCGCAAGATACATATCCTCGAGGGCGAAAAACGAGTCAGCTATGTCCCTTATCTCCATCAGCGAGCGGGGCTTTTTCTTGGCCACTTCCTCCACAAATTCTTTGCTGACATAATGCTTCATGTTAATGGCTCCAAAGAGAACGTGCCTTAAGAAATCCATTGAAGGCTTTTCCACCAGGAGGATTTCCTTGTTGAACCTTCCCATGAAGGACCTGAGGGTCTCGTTTGGCCCCTGGACCAAGCTGTAGAGAGCCGTCGCAGCGGGGGCTGGAGCTTTCAAAGAGTTGAAATGACTGATGAACGCGTCAGTCAGGTCATCCCTCGGATCGAGCGCGGAGGAAGCTTTTTGTACCAATCCTGGGCCATCCCCACGAGGGAGGTTACAAACACCTTGGCCCAGTAGTTGAGTGGGTGATCATAGAGATGCATCAAGTGCACGAAGTGATCCAGATGCTCGGCTGGATCCGTGGTCCCGTCATACCTGTTGACGGACGTGGGGATTTTGCCCTTCCCAGCACGGGTCATCAGTACCTCCTCAACGAGGGGAGAATCGCCTGACACGATCCTGTAATCCCTGTCGTCGGGGTCTTCGGGGCTGGCTTCCCTTTGTCGACGGGAGATGGGGCTGCGTGGTCTGCGAGCGTCTCTGACCCTAGACCTCTCGTCCCCATTGCGGGAGACGTGAGACCGTGCACGAGAGAGCTGCTCT
Organism: Lantana camara; assembly: GCA_037501455.1. Taxonomy (NCBI): domain Eukaryota; kingdom Viridiplantae; phylum Streptophyta; class Magnoliopsida; order Lamiales; family Verbenaceae; genus Lantana; species Lantana camara. The sequence goes on from CM074865.1 coordinate 78,769,239, forward strand.
ACCACGTTCTGGAGCCCCCTGATTTGGTCTTGGATGGCAGCAAGTTGAGGGTCACCGACATTTCTGCGGTTTGCCCTTCCTGTGGCTCTCGATTGGACCTCTTCATTGTCTCCGGTCCCCTCATTTCGAGGAGCCCTGTTGTCTCCGGCGGGGGGTTGCTCTTGCGGGACCCTCGGTGGGGCCTCTTTTTCTTGGATTGGTGGAGGGGGAGGCTGCTGGGCCCTCAACGCTTTTTGGGTCATCGTCAGAGGGTGCGCTGGGAGTTCTCCTAGAGGCGGGGCCATTCGAGCGCCAGCGTGCGAGGGGAAATACGCTGCAGTGAAATGTTCCCAAGTGTTCTGGACCGCCTAGCCCTCACATTGCGCATACAGCGCCTGAAGTTGTTGGGTAGTGATTTGGGGCATTTCTACCCCTTGTATCTCTCTTGGCAATGACATGGGGAGATTCAGTATCCCCACTTGATAGGGCTGGATCATCGGCATCATCCCGGGCATCATTCCGGGTTGCATAAAAGGGTATCCCGGTGGAGGCATGGCCATGGGATACATGCCTGAGTAAGGGAAGGAAACGTTGGTGGTATGATTTGTTGGTGGAACAACGGAACTGGGCCCCCCCAAAGCGTCCCCTCCCTGTGGGAGAGTTACTGCCGCTGTATCTGGATTATTACCCCCATTCCCCGCAGCAGGTGGGTTTGTGCCTCCGGCGGGGACATTGCTCTCAACATTCGCTTCGTTGACTGGGGGAAGAGTGCCTTTGTCCCCCACAGCTCCAGACCTGGTTGCCGTTACCATTTTCAGAATCAAAAGGTGTTATATCTCAACTAGCTTTCAGAGGAAGACTGAGATGACGTCAGTTGTGATGGGGTTCCCACAGACGGCGCCAAAAATGATGGTGCAGGAAATCTGAGTTTCCTAAATTCAACAACACTTTAGTATTTGTATGAAAAGGGAAAGACCATCACAGGCGTGGGAGCCTCAGGAACTGGGTTTCCTCTTTGAGAGTGGATTCTTCCAGCTAGGATAACACCAAGAGTGTATGATGCAACAGTGATGCAACTGTGGTGAAGGTAATTACAGTACTTGAAAAGGGGGAGGAAAGATGCCCAGAACTGTGTATGAATGCGTGAATATGAGGAAGATGACTTGGGGGAGAAAGCAGGTGTTCTCCCCTATTTATATGTTAGGGGTGAGGGTAAATGGGTATATTGACCGTGTGGTCCCAAACCTGTGTTGCCCTAACACGTGGCAGTCTGTGATGGTATGAGAACGACATTTCTGAAAATGAGGCGGCGTGTCAGGTGTACAGTGCGCACTACCTTTGTCTCAGAGGTTGTTGGCGAGGGTCGCGTGAAAGGAAGGCCCAAGATCCTCTTTGCTAAGGCTCGGATCCCTCGCAGTGGAGTATGATCATGCACGAGCGCTGGTGACGCTCGAAGAGCGTACGGACGACCTTCCCACGACAGATGACCCTTGAGCGCCAAAATCCCGAGCATCGGGAAGGGGCCCTCAGATAGGTACTTCCTTGAGGAAGGTGTTCATGAGGGCCAGAAGTTGAGCGTCAAACCGATCAACTTGAGCCCTTTACCTGGGTAGTTGGCCGAGGCTCATTGATCTGTGCTGATAAGCTAGCAGGTGGGTTGGGGAGGCCCGCGAGCCCATCAATGCGAGCGTCCAGACCCTCAGTCGTTGAAGCGTTGACACGTGGACGGCTCTGATTCGAGTGTGATTTTAGGTCTCATCACACTTATACATCTGCAGAACAATATCTGCATTTTGAGGAACTATTGTATTATTTAGCAATCGTAGTTGAATAACTTAATATAAAGAATTATTTTCTTAATATGAAACATTTATATTTGAATTTATAGAATTATATCTATACATTGAGGAATTATTGTGTTTCGCAACCGTTAGATGTTAAATTAAGAAATTTTCTTTTAATATAATGAATTTATATTAAAATTTGTAGAATTAAATCTAAATATCAAGAAATTATTGTATTATGCAACCGTTACATGTTAAATGAAAAACTTTTCTCTTAATATTGAAGTATTTATATGTGAATTTCGAGCGTTATATATGTGAATGTTACGGAATTATTGTGTTATGTACATCTTTTAATGATTTATAATGTATATTATAAACACATATTATATATATGTACATATATTATATATAAACATATAATATTAATTGTTATTTAATATTTAAGATAAAAGATATATATGTTTATAAATTATATATATAGATATATAATATTTAATACATATATATATATTATAAATATTTTATAATATTATATGTATTATAAATATTTTATATTTATACATAATATACGTATGTATATAATATTATATGTATTATAAATATTATATATTTATATATAATATACATATGTATATAATATTATATGTATTATGGATTATATGATATTGTATAATATATATACGATATATAAAAAAGGAAGAGCCTGGGATTGAACCCAGGATCTCAAGAAAAGAAAATGAGCATCCAACCGACTTGGATACAATCCATTGATGTTTTGTTTGAACGAAATTTTATTTGACTTTTAAATATACTTAACGGTTCCGTCCAAAATTTAATGGTTGGGACAAAAAATGTAACAAAATGAAACCAACGGGACTATTTTTATCTAATTCTAAAAGAATGGGACCAAAATTGAAAACGGCGCAATCCTATGGGACCAAAAATTTAATTTGCTCTATTTTTTATTATTCATTTATTTTTATTCCATATAGCAACGAAAAATCCGTTACTAAATTATAAATATTTTATTAATTTTTTTAATCATATGTTTATAGCAACGGATTTTCCGTTGCTAATATTTTTTATATTTTTTATTTTTTATTTTTTTTTCTTCCATATAGCAACGAAAAATCCGTTAGCAACAGAATTTTCGTTGCTAATATTTTTTATATTTATTTATTTTTATTTCTTTTTTTTCTTTCATATAGCAACGAAAAATCCGTTGCTAATATTTTAAATATTTGTTTATTATTATTTTTTCTTCCATATAGCAACGAAAAATCCGTTGCTAAATTAGCAACGGATTTTTCGTTGCTATATCAAAGAAAAAAAAAGAAATAAAAATAAATAAATATAAAAAAAAGAAATAAAAATAAATAAATATAAAAAATATTAGCAACGAAAAATCCGTTGCTAAATTCGTTGCAAATATTTATAAATATTATATTATTTTTGATTAGGTTTTTATTTTAATAGCAACGGAATTTCCGTCGCTATATATACCAATTTATTTATTTTTTGTATTATTTAATTTTAGCAACGAAAAATTCGTTGCTATTTTTTTTCATGTATAGCAACGGATTTAGCAACGAAAATTTCGTTGCTAAAGCATTTTGCCACGAATTTTTTTTTCGTTGCTATATCCGTTGCTAAATAGCAACGAATAATTTCCATTGCTAAATTTCCGTTGCTATATGACAGATTTCTAGTAGTGAGCCATACGGGCGGGCTGGGCGAGGGATCCCGTACTCTTGCGGGATTCTCGCCCAGCAGGAGGCGGACGACGGGCGGCCTCTCGGCCAGCCCTGGGCGGTGACGGGCGGGCGAGGCTCCAACACAGGTGTGCGGGAGGTGCTGGGCGGTTGCCCTGCGTGCGCCTAGGCCAGGCGGGCGGTGCGCGCGACGCCTTCGCGCGCGGGGTTTCGCGTGTTCGTTGTAATCCGAGTTTTCGTTTCGTGTTTTCGTTCAAAAGCAAAACCAATCCAAGAAATCGAAAAACAGTTTATACAGTTTCAAATCTAAAACAGTTTTTAAAACGAATTTTACAAAACAGTTTTCAGAAACTTTCAGGAAAAATACAGTTTCGTAATTCAGGCTTTCTAAAACAATTACAAATACTCAATCGCATCAAGCCTAAGAATTTCTACCAAATTCAGAATAATTGAGACGAAGCAGAAACATGATTAACGAGGTGGCTCTGATACCACTTGTTGGAAAACAGGAATCAGAAAGCAGCGGAAATTTAAAATTTTTTCTAACAAAAGGATCTAAGACTCGCAATCGTGAATCCAAATTTGTAGAGATCAAGAAATTCACTTGGGTAGTAGCTTTCTTGACACGTTTTGAGCCGCCCTCAAACGCGTTTCATGGGGTAAAGGCAACCCGTCCCTTGAAAGTCTCTTTCAACTTCAGAATCCATTGTAGGGATAACAATCCACACCAACCTAGATTCAAATCATGTTAGGGAAGTTCTTAACAATATAACATAAAGAAAGAAACATGAAACGAGAAAGGCATGATTGAAACTCCCTTCGAAAACCAGTTTTGCGAAAGTAGAAATCTGCCAGCCATAAAACCCTCGTGAAAAAATTCATCCTTCAAGATATCGACGAACGGTTTTCGCCATCTTCTTTGGTTCGATTTTTTCACTCGTTTTCTGTTGGGTTCAGAATCGTTTCATCATCCCTTCTGATCGTTTTGCTTGATCCCCACTTTTTGGTAAAGCCCGAATCTTCAAATTAAAACTTCTAACTTGAAGCTCTCTAGAGATAGTCCACCAACTTGGCTACAATCTAACTAGTAAGGATGCTAGTTCTCTAGTTAGTGTTTAGGCTTAACCTAGGGTTTTGTTTATCTTGGAGAAAGGATGGTGTTCAACACATGAACCAAAAGAATTGCCAATTACTCTCTAAGGGGAGCATGAGCTCCCCTATATATAGGAAAGGGAGGGGTGGCCGAAAATCCTAGTCCTTATGGACTAAGGATTTTGGTCCCTCTCTCCTATTACTTGATCATCAAGTAATTTTGACTTTGACTTTGAATTCAAATTCAAATCAACTTTCAAGAGAGCTAAAATATCCAAACTATTTTTGGATAATTTTATACTTTATTTATTTAAAATAAATAACTTATTTTTATCTAATTAATTAATTCGTAATTAATTAACTAGATTATTTTTCTCCAAAATAAGACTTTCTTTTTAATTCAAAATTAAACCAAAGTCTATTAAATAATTAACACTTTTAATTATTTAATATATATATATATATATTCACGTGTGAGACACGTGTCACAATGACACATGTCACTCACGTGACCCACACGTGTGGTTTCACACGTGTGGAACCCTCTTGGCCCGATTAACTCGTTTAATCATTTTAAAGCCTCAACTCATGTAACCAAGTTATTGTGTGTGACCCTCTAGGTTCTCAATTCAATTAGCAGTGACCCTAATTAATTAATTCACTAATTAATTAATCAGTCCGCAGATTAAACGACCATAGTCTAGCAACAGGTGTTTAACCCCTAGCTGAATTGGAATGTTCGGATTCGATAAAACCTTTAAGTCATTAATTCATGTGAGATACAATCCTCCTACTTACTATCTCTCAACCAAGATCTAGGGTAAGGGAATAATTAGAACCCTAATAATTTGGTCTTAAAGCTAAGTGCATTTCATATGCATTTGATCTCAATCCAAGAAACCCTTTTCTTGATGTCTTAATCTACTGCCTTGGCCAAGGACTCCATATGGCATATGAATGACTTACACAATAAGAGATCACCTTGCATATGCAAGTGTAGGTCCTTTCTTGATTCTCATTCACTTTCATGAGTCACTTGTGCAGCCCCAGCATAAGCCTTGAATCAGTTGTCTAAGGCGACACCCTTTAAAGCTTATACCAAAGACTACAGAGTTAACTCATAAAGTGACATGGAACCTCAAGTCTAAGGATCAATTAATCACATCAATGACTCGTGAGATATTTCGTAATCTGGAAGTTTCCATTTCCTGAAATAGAAACTTCCTTTCCCATTTAGGAATCTTCTCACACGAGGCACCTCAGTGAACTTACTTATTGAAGTAAGCACCCTCATGTATCACGCACGTATCAACTATACACTTTACACCTCCATGAAACAAGGTGGTCCTTCTTAAGGGCGTGATCCCACAAGCAAGCCTTAGAGGAGTCAGGTTGACACTCCCACTGTCTGTAGGACTCATCGGCTTGGAGTATTTTACTAATCATGACTTATGTGATATAGGGCTCGTTTCATGAACTATTTCACCTAAATGGTAGAGTCCTAAAGTCATCAGGATTAGGGGAGTTCTCATACATGCACAACTAAAGTAAACGCATACCAAACAAGAGCATATAAAGAAGTGTTTGCCTATGATATTAATCAATCGTATATTATTCAAAGATTGTCTGTGATACTAGGAAAGTCCCAAAACGGATTATGACTAATCGGCTTTCTAGGGCACTATTCCTAACATACTGATCCAGCGGAGCACCTGGATCATTTCGTGCACTTGATGCACTTGTACGAGCACACAAGTAATTACTGGGCCAAGGTCTTTGTCACTTCCCTAGTAGGCATGGCTCAAGAGTGGTACAAGCGGCTACCCCCACGCTCAATACACTCGTATGAAGAGTTGGTCAATGCTTTCCTCAACCACTTCAACTCCTTGAAGGCCCCCGTCACTGCACCCACAACCCTCTATAATGTGGTGCAAGGCAGGAACGAATCTCTCCGTTCGCTCTTTGCCCGCCTCAACAAGGAAATTTATAGATGGAGAAGCCTTCCATGGATTTCTTGATCCCAGTAATCATTAAGGTTGTGGATCACAAGCAGTATGTGAGCAAAAAGTTTACTGACGCCATCGTGGAGAGAAGGCCAGGATCCCTCATGGCCTTAAGAGAAGTTGTCGAGCCGTTCTTCGCGCTCGAAGATATGTACGGGATGAATACGCCCCGACACCCCAGCCCAGTGAGACACGAGCGCCACCAAGAGCGTGGGCGAGAAAATGTCAGGAAAGAGCGCAAGAAATCTCCTCCCGCCCCTTGTCATTTCGAGCGCATACCTCTCACAAGGCCGAACTCAGAAGTGTACAATCTCTCCGATAAAAAGCTCTTAAAAAGACCCCTTAAAATGAGAGATACCAAGGCCTTGAGACGCTCAAACAAATATTGTGCCTTCCACAAGCAGAAAGGGCACGATACGGATGAATGCCGCTAGTTGGAAATTGAAATTCAGAGGCTTGTCGCTGGCGGCCATTTGAAGGAATTTGTTCGAGTCTTGGAGCGCTACAACGAGCGCTGTGGTGAGAGATCACGCGGACGAAGAAGCCCGTCTTGCTCAAGAAGCCCTCGAGGGCATGGCCCTCCAGAAAGCAGCTCTAGCGGGAAGCAAAAATGGCAGATCAAGAGAACGCCCCCTTCGCTGTCATCAACATGATCGCGGGAGGCTTGTCCGGATGAGACTCCAATGCTTCCCACCGACGACATATAAGGAGCTACAACCAACGCCCCTCAGCGCCCAAACAAGTCTACTCCATCAAAGATTCCAACGCTTCGGACCCTCGTGAGAGAGAAGTGATAGGGTTTAGCTATAGGGATCTAGCTCACATTGTAACGCCCCATGGGGAGAGTGAAACCTCTGACTGCCCCATGGTGGTTAGCTTAGACATATACAATCATGTTGTAAAAAGGATGTTGGTGGATAATGGAAGCTCTGTTAACGTTTTGCCTTATTCTACTTTCCAGAAAATGAATGTCACAAATATATCACTTGAGCCCCTCAAAACGGCCCTCATTAGCTTTGGGGGCTCTGAGGTTGTCCCACGAGGGCAAATTCGCTTGGCCACCTCATTTGGTTGTGCCCCACAGCGAAAGACTCTCATGGTCACATATGCGGTGGTGGAGATTGAGATTCCTTATAACGTCATCATTGGACGGCCCGCCCTTGTTGATTTCAAGGCAATCATATCCACCTACCATCAGAAGATCAAATTCCCAACCCCGATGGTGTGGGTGAGGTTTTGTGCAATGTGAGAGAGGCTTGGGAGTGCTACATGTTATCCCTAAGGAAGCCAAGAGCAGAGAAGGTGCTTCAAGTGGGATCCACCAAGAAATCAGTGGATTTTCCAAATTTGGATGAAGACGGCCTCGTACGCAAGAGGGCCAAGCTGAACAAGAAGAAAAACAAAAAGAATTGTCCTAATGCCAAGGCTAACGAGAGTGTCCCCTTGGGAGCGGTGGAAGGATCTTCTGATAACGATAGCAACGAGGGCGACAAGGAAGTGGCAGACAATTGCTTGACAGGAAAGAAGCGAGCCCTTGAGCTCTCCAAGCCTGAGGTATGGATCGAGCCCACGGAAAAATTCCTCACGATCGAATTAGAGCCGGGGAACAAAGATAAAACCACACAAATTGGCTCCGGTCTCTCAGGCCCCTCGCAGGTTCTAATGATTGATTTCTTGAGGGAGAATATTGATGTCTTTGCATGGAAAGCTTCCGATTTAACGGGGATAGATCCGAGCGTTATTGTTCACAGGCTCAATGTAAACCCCTCATTCAAGCCTATTAAACAGAAGAAGCGGGACGCCAATGGGTTCAGGAGAAAGATTATTGAAGAAGAGGTGAACAAGCTGCTGGAGGCAGAATACATCGAGCCCATCCTGTATCCGGAATGGCTCTGCAACGTGGTCCTCGTACCCAAGAGCGCTAATAAATGGCGCATGTGCAATGACTTCACGGACCTCAACAAAGCCTGTCCCAAAGACCTGTATCCTCTGCCACGGATCGATCAATTGGTGGATTCGACCGCTGGTTGTGAGCTCATGAGCATGATGGATGCCTTCTAGGGGTATTACCAAATCTTTATGGCACCGGAAGACCGCCCAAAAATATCGTTCGTTGTTCATATAGGGGTTTATTGCTTCAAAGTTATGCCATTCGGGCTTAAAAACGCGGGCGCCACCTACCAACACCTTTTGAACCGGATGTTCGCCTATGTTCGCCTAAGGGAAACTTATCTCGATAGGCCCGGGCGTATGTTACCTCAGTCTACTCCACCATTATTCCGAATAGAGTAGAAGAGGCACTTGTAGAAGAGAGATGGGTCTGGGCTATGAGGGATGAAATGGAAGCCCTCGAGAACAACGAAACATGGGAAAAGTGCAGGTTGCCTAACCGAAAAAGGGTAGTTGGGTGCTTATGGGTGTTTAATTTCAAGCATAGAGCAGACGGGAGTATAGAAAGGTATAAGGCCTGACTGGTGGCCAAGGGGTACACACAAACATACGGCGTCAATTATATTTGTGTATTCGTGATCTAGTAATAATTTAGAATCGAGAATGGTCCAGCCTCTGATTTATTTTTGATTGGTTCAGCTATGTGTTCTTCTATATTTTTGATTAATAGTTTAGAATAGATGATTTTAAATAAATCTATGACTTACATTTTAATATGTTAAGGGAGATATTATTTTAAATGGTTATTTATACCTGACTACCCTATATTTAGACCTATTTAAAATAGAATCCATTTAGATTGTAGTCCCTATAAATCTTGTTTAGTCTGAGGTTTCTAACGAAATTTATAAAAGTAGATTTATGCCTCTGATGGTTTCTATGAGTATTACATTGAATACATGACCAAAATTAACAAATCATCCCTAAAGCTTACGTATATAAACAAAACGATCCCTACAAATTATTAACTTAATAGCACATTCTCTGGAGTCACCAATCAAATAAATCAGGGGTTTTTTAGAATGACATAACTGAACCCTAACGGATGTTAGGAACTACAAATGGTTCTCAAAAGTTAGGGATTAAAATGTAATTTTTCGATTTAGATAAATTGCATTGTAATTTACTTATTTCTATTTCAAAAGGCATACCTTAATTTGAACTACATTCTATCAAAAGCAGTAAGATGGAATTTATGCGACTAGTTCTACAGAAGGAAAGAACCTCACTTTTGATTTACCTTACAAGGTACGAAAAGATTAAATTCTGATATATAGTTACGGGCCCGTCGATAGAAAGCAAAGTTATCTATACAGGTGAGCATAAAACTATGGCATTTTATAGTTGATTATATTAAAATTATTTTTGAAGATTGATTGGCTTAAAGTGCTCACAACAAAATTGCTTTATAGCACTAGTATTAATAAAAATAATAATTATATCTAACTACCTTATATTTAGGCCTAATTACAACGCAATCCATCATTACTGGAAAATTACATTTTAGTCCCTAACTTTTAAGAACCTTTTGTGGTCCCTAGGGTTCCGTTGTGTCCTTCCAAAAATACCCCTTATTTGTTGTTAAATTCATAATTTTTATGGATCATTTTGTTTATATTTGTAAACTTTACGGGTGATTTTGTAATTTTGGTTATATATTCAATGTAACACTCATAAAACCGCCAGAAGCATAAGTGCACTTTTACAAATTACGTTAAGAAATCTCAAACCAAACAAGATTTATAGGGACTAAAATGTAATTTTCGGATAATAATGGACCGTATTATAATTAGGCCTAAATACAGGTTAGTTAAATGTAAATGACTCATTATAAATCGTGTCTTTGTCTATGATGTTACCAACAGGGATTAGGGGGTATATCGCTTCCTTGACGGCCTTTGCCACATTCCCCTAATCTGTCCAGCTCTCTCCTCATGCAAGCGGCGGATTTACTCGTAGTCAAACGACTCTATGCCAATGCGACACTTGGCAAACCTTTCCTCCTGTCTGATAGTTTAAATTAAATAGGGTAAATTTTAAAAAGTAGGGGTCACTCGTAGTCGAACGACTGGTGATAATCTCGGCCACTAATACTATTTGTATAAGAATAATGTTGATCCATCAAGTGGTGTAGTTTAGCGGTTCAATACTATGCTAGCTTAACTAAAGGTCTCGAGTTTGAGCCCTAAGAACATAGCTACCATTGGTAGGAAGAGTTTTACACTTATGTGGTTCCACCAAAAATCACAAGTATCCACACAGATACAATTAATTTATACTAATTGAGGACCACACCCTGGCAGTTGATTAACATATGAGTTCCTTAAGGCATGGAATCATGATATCTTTGCTTTTGCATGAAAAGTTAACCTTGAGATTCACTCAGAGGGCAAGCATGAGAACAACAGTAGGCCTAAAGCGAGTGGCTCTTCAAATTCTTGGAAGCCATAATAATACAAGATGTTTCTACCAAGATGAATTGAATTAAAAAAAAAAAAAAAACATATTAGTTCAAATTACATATACAATAATTTGAAGGGATAATTACGAACAGCCCTCTAAAATTTGGCAAAATAATAGATTATCCCCTGAGATTTGAGAAATTATGAACTCCCCCCTAACCTTTACACTCTCTCTTACAAGTTTCACCACTGTTAATCACGCTGTTTAGACTCATATTTACATTCCAAAAATGCCCTTCGGGGTATATTGTAATTTGACTAAGTATTTAATGATATAATTATAATATTAGTTAATTTTGGATTTTTTTTATTTAAAAAGTTGTTATTTAATTTAAATTTAATATTTTATCTATAAATATAAATTAAATCAGATATTCCATGCATATTTATTTTTATGAAGTATGATAGAAAATTATAAATTTCCTCTTATATTTATATCTTAATTTTAAATATATTTTGTGCAAATTCATTTAAAGTTAATTTAAAATAATTTATTTGTAATTATAACAATCTTTTACTCGAAATAAAAATTCATATAAAAAAACCACACAACAAGTATCAATTAGCGCATCACCAAATTTTCCCCTCAAAATTGAAAATCATAACAAACACACCAATATCAATAAATGCATTAGTAAATTCTCATAAATATTCGTCAGAGTCATTTACACAATTATTTCAAACGTTAAACATGCATGATCAATAACTACAGTAATTTTTTTTTTTTTTTTTTTTTGAACACTCAACCAAAGGACAATCAACAAGGAAGGGTTGACAAATCGAGCCACCCACGCACGCCGGAGCTGCATTCCGAGCCAAAGTATGAGCCACGACATTGGCCTCACGCCGAATAAACAAGAAACGGCAACAGGGAAAGGAGGCAGCCGCAGATTTAATATCATGCACCAGGTTACCAATTGGGGAGAGATCCTCACTAGAAGAGACAATTTTGTTCACCAGGTTAAGACAGTCACTCTCAATCCAAATGGTCTGCCATCCATTTTCACGCGCAAGATCCATCGCTCGCATAACCACCACTGCTTCAACCGCCTCCGGTTCCAACTCGCCCTTCAACCTATCGCATAACCAACCAAGACAAGAACCTTCCTGATCACGTGCCACAACTCCCACACCAACTTCTCCCACATTCGCAAAGACCGCCCCATCAACATTAATTTTTACAACCCCACCTGGCGGAGGCCTCCAACAAGGAAAGCTGCTAATGTCGTCCACTGGGGGGGGAGTATTAAGCTCCAACGGGGATGAGTTATGTAAGGATAACGCAAAATTCAACAATTCATCTGGCCGCCATTTGCACCCTTCCGTTCTAACCTTATTCCGAAACCACCACAATCCCCAAAGAATCAGAGAGAATCTTTCGCGTTCGCCCACATCAAAAGAGGAGAACACCGTCTCAATCCACTCATGGACTCCCCCTGTAAACTTTGAGATGGTAGTCCAGGGGAGGAACGAGATGGCCCAAACCTGTCGAGCAAAAGAGCACTTAAGAAAAATATGCTTCGTATTCTCAGGAGCAACCCCACAAACCGGGCACTGTAAATCAACAAGACACCTACGGGAAACAAGATTCCAAGAAGTAGGTAGAATATCATGTAGGACCCTCCACACAAAAACACGAACTTTTGGGGAGACATGAAGTTTCCAAACCTTCCTCCAAATAGGGTTGTTGGCGGCAGTAGAGGAAGACGCACGGGCTGATCCATCCAAAGCAAGAGCCACACGGTGAGCACTGCGAACGGAGAAAACTCCATTTTTTTCAAAATGCCAAATGAGTTTGTCCTCCCGGTTCGATCTACCCAGAGGGATGCTTCGGATAATTTTGGCATCGCTAGGACAAAAGGTCTCCTCGATCAAGTCAAGATTCCAGCCAGCGTAATTAGGGAGAAAAAGCTGGTCAACACGAGTAATCGTCGGATCACGTGGCTGTCTTATCAAAGGTTTAAAAGAGCTTGGTCTCGGAATCCACCTGTCCTCCCAGACATTGATAGAGGAGCCCGAACCAACTCTCCATCTAGATCCTGCAATCAGAATTGGTTTCACCGAAATAATGCTTCTCCAAGTGAAAGACGGTGATCTCCCAAGTCCCGCCCCAAAGAAATCCGAATGTGGGAAATATCTAGCTTTAAGAACACGACTGAGGAGGCTATTCGGTGAAGTAATAATTTTCCAAGCCTGTTTAGCAAGAAGAGCCAGATTGAACGCCTTAAAATTTCTAAAGCCGAGTCCACCATTCTGTTTCTGAAGACAAAGCTTCTCCCACGCAAGCCAATGAATGCGGTTCCGATCTTTATTATTCCACCAAAAACTAGCGGCGAAGGAATCAAGTTCCCTGATAAAAGAGTCTGGCAACTTGAAGCAACTCATAGCGTAGGATGGGATCGCCTGAATCACTGATTTAATTAAAATCTCCTTACCTGCTGAGGATAAATTTTTTTTCAGAGAAACCACTAATTTTTTTTCCGAATACAGTCACGAAGTGAGGCGAAAAGAGTCCTCTTTGATCTACCGGCAACTGACGGGAATCCCAGATAAAGATCCAATTTTTGCACCAACTGAACACCCAACCTATTAGCCAAAAAGGAGCACTCTTCAGGATTAATATTCCGGCTAAAGACCACTGACGATTTCTGAAAGTTGACTACTTGGCCCGTGGCTTTAGAGAATAAATCCAACACACCCACAATACCATCCAACGCCCATAAATCAGCCCGCCCACAGACCAGAGTGTCGTCAGCAAATAAAAGGTGAGAAATGCTTAGGGCATTTTTACAGACTGATATTCCTTTGATAATCCCCCTATTCTCGAGATCCTGCAAGCAAAGAGAGAAAGCTTCTGCACAAAGAAGGAAAAGATAAGGCGAGAGAGGGTCACCCTGGCTAATGCCTCTCTCCGGGGAAATAAAACCAAACTGCACGCCGTCAAGGATAAACGAGAACGAGACAGACGTGACACAGGTCATAATACGATGCACCAAAAGAGGAGGGAAACCTAGCCTTTCAAGCATCCGCGCAAGGAAACGCCACTCAACTCTATCATATGCCTTGCTCATATCAAGTTTAAGGGCGAAAAAGCCCTCTTTCCCCTTCCTCTTATTCTTCAGGAAATGATTAATCTCAAAAGCCAGCAAGACATTATCGGTAATGAGCCTTTTAGGAATAAATGCCGATTGCGATACAGAAATAACATCATCAAGAATGGGTTTGATATGGTTTGCAATGCATTTCGAGGCAATTTTATAAATCACATTACATAAGCTAATCGGACGGAACTGGGTAATAATATTAGGCTTCTGACATTTAGGGATAAGAACAATATGCGTGAAGTTTAGATCCGGAGAAAAGATGCCTTTGTTAAGAAAATTAACAACACATGCACTCACGTTCTTACCCACAATATGCCAGTATTTTTGAAAGAAGAAGGGGGGAAACCCGTCAGGGCCTGGGGATTTAAGGGGATACATACTATTCAAAGCGCACTTTACCTCTTCAGCATGGAAAGGCCGGACCAGCTCCTCCCTCATGGAGTCGTTAATTTTTGGCTTGACCAAACAAAGGACCTCTTCCATCTTTGACTCCGAGCAATAAGACGACGAGAAAATCTCCCCAAAGTATCGCTCAATAATCCCCTGGATCTCCTCTCTGGACGAACAAAACTGGCCTCCTTCATCAATAAGTCCATCAATCCGATTATTTTTCGTCCGACTGCTGGCTTTGCTATGGAAAAACTTGGTATTTCTGTCACCTTCTTTAAGCCAATGAGCTTTAGCGCGTTGCTTCCACATGATCTCTGCTTGCTTAGCCAGTTCATTGATGCGTTCCTGCAGCACACGCTCCTGAGCCTTCGAATCAACCGAAATAAAACCCGATTGCAAACGATCAAGCTGGGTCTCCAGTTTTCTAATCTCCTTATCGTGATCAAATGAGTTGTTTTTCCTCCAGTTTAAGAAACCAACTCTGCAGCTCTTCACATTGTCCAGCACCGAAGTCACGGCAGAGTCACCGATATCATCCCTCCAGCAATTCCTAATGATTCTCTCACAATCCTCAGTTCGGGCCCACATGGCTTCAAAATGGAACGGACGACACTTTCTGTTCTTAATATCCAGCAAATCTTTGGCCGTTTCCACAAGTATGGGAAGATGATCAGAAATGGAGTTAGGAACATGGGTAACCCGGGTAGAAGGGAACAGAGACATCCAGGCCTGCGAAGCTACTGCCCGGTCGAGACGCGCTTTGATAGTGCAAGGAAAAGGTTGCTTATTACTCCAAGTGAAACGTTGACCTTCAAATCCAAGGTCAGAGAGCCCTGCTTCATCTAAGGCCGAATGGAACGCAGCAATAAGACCAGGTGCTCGCAGAGATCCCCCCTCTTTTTCATCGTTATTCAGAATCTCATTGAAGTCTCCACACACAAGCCAAGGATAGTTCGACCTTTGTCCCAACTCAACAAGAAGTTTCCACGATCGCCAACGGAACTGTTTGTCCGGTTCGCCATAAAACCCAGTAAAATGCCAAATTTGGCCCACACCAATAGTACCAACCACAACATCAATATGAAACTTAGAGAATGATTGAAGACTGATATCAACATCCCGACGCCACAGGAGGGCCAAACCGCCACTCCTTCCCACACAGTCCACACCAACACCAAACCAGTTAATGGACTCTTTTAATAAATCAATTTTCTGACTTCGGCAGCGAGTCTCGCAAATAAAAAGAATTGAGGGGTTAAATTCCCTAATCAGGGATTTGATCGTCTGAACTTTCCGGGGACCCCCCAAGCCCCGGGAGTTCCAAGTAATGAGCCTCATGGTTTCTGGCAGGGCTGCGTTGCAGCACCCGCCAATACAAAATAGCCATCCGTCGAAGAGGAAGAAATCCCATGTTGGGAAATTTTCGCTTGCTTGGGATGTGGAGGAACAGAGAATTCGGGGGAGAGAGAGATGTTGCGTTTTGATGCTTTGTTGGAGGGGGAAGGATCGCAGTTTGAAGGGCCAACTTTTGTTTTGAATTTCCGAACAAGATTTCTGGGGGTAGACAACGATGATGATACCTTCTCTCCTCTGTTATCGGAAATCAAGTGTGCAAGAACATTGGTGGGGGTAAATGAATTTTCTGAAATATTCTTTAAGGAGTGGACTTCTATTTGTTGGGTTATAAAATCAGAGTGGGCCGATTCCTGAATATGGTGGGCCTGGGCATGTGTGCTGGACTTATAAATAGTTTGGGGCCAGGATTTGGTTAGATGAAGATTAAGTGAGTTATCGGTTGGTGGGCCAATAATTATTTCTTCCAAATTGGGCTCCTATTTGTTGGAAACATAATGAAACTTGGGTTTATTTTCACGGTTAGTGGGCTTGGAAATAATTAAACTCGAGGATGGGCTTGGGCTACCAATTGAAAAAGGCATTATCTGCTGGGCTTTGTTATTATGAGTTTCTGAAATAGAATGGTTAGGTTTAAGAGGATTTACAGGATAATAGGGATTAAGTGGAGCTTTGTCGGAGTGGGTAGCAGAAGGTTTATGGAGATGGGGGATTTCTGTCTCCGTACTTGTACGGTGTGCAGGAGCAGGTGCAGCCCCTGTCATAGGGATATCAGAGTTTGAGGATTGTGGAGCCTTCCAGACTTCTGAGCACGAATCTTTCTCCCACCTACTTCGAGCATAGCTTTGGCCCACAAATCGAGGTTTCCAACTTGCTGCGGGGGAGTCACCGGTAAATATCTTTTCCGGTACGGTTTCTCTAAGCCAAGCACCATAAGGGAAATTCGGACTTGGGTCCAAGAAATTCTCTTCAAACCTTGTATTACACATCTTCTCCGTATGATCACAAAAGCCACACAGGTAACAAAATTTGGGGAGACGTTCAAATGTAAAAGTAACAAGTATTTCTTTTCCTTCTGAATTCTGGATCTTGAGGCAGCGAGGTAACGGTTTCTTCATGCTAATTTCCACTCTGACTCTTAAACTATCAGCCCTCCTTTTCCGTTTGTTTTCAAAATCTACGTCTACGAAATGTCCCACCTTGTTTCCGATGAACTCAGCCATACTTCTGGTAAGTTTACTAAATGGAAGGCCATTTATATGCATAAAGAAGGGGCACCAATCCAAGTTGACCTGTAAAGGATCCTCATCATCTCCAATCTCGTTAATGATAATGAGTGCTTTGTCAAAATGCCAAGGAGCGCCCTCCATTGCACGTCTGCGATCGAGAATGTGATTGAACTGCATAATAAATCTGCTATCCCCTGTTCTAGTGACTTCCATACCCTTAACTGGGTTTATTTCCTTCATGATTGTTTGCTTCATAGCCTCGAAATTCACACTTCATCTTGTGAGCACCTTCCCTACCAGGCACATTTTGCTGTTGCTACTGGAGTCTCGCCAAGCATTTTCCGGTATGACAACAGCTGTCTCCTCTTCACCCGTCAAGGAGAGGGCCTTATTAACCCAGGATATCTCATCGTCCATTAGACCTCGATGTTGTTGGAGAGAGATCATTGCGAGGCAGCAAGGGCCACACAGGGGTGACTGACCCGTCCCACCTTTGCTACAGAGGGACCGAGAAAAGGGAAAATGATCAGTGATGAGCGAAAAGAGATGGCGGTGCTTCGTCAGATGTTAAGCGGAGGAAGATTGAAAGACCTTCGGACAAAATCACCAGAAGAGCACCAAAAGGGCAAAACTCTCATAGAGAGAGACCAAACAACTCAGAAAGAGAGAATTAGTTTGGATCATTGTCATTAACTACAGTAAAATATTAGGCATCCATAAACTCTACGTATGAAATTAGTTTATTATAAAAATATTAAAGTATCATTAAGTAGTATTCATTGAAAAAACAAATGTTTGGTAGACATAAAACTCAAGTATTTACAGCAAACCTCTTAAGAATTTCAGTCCTTACATTAACCCCTTTATCTTTGGGCTCTTTAGTACATATACCTCCTGAGTTTCAGCATACTAGGGGCAAACAGAAAATATTATACATTACGTTAAATTTAACAGAGGAGATAACGGGCCAGGGGAGAATTCATAATTTATCAAATCTCAGGGGGTAATTTATAATTTCGCCAAATTTCAAGGGACTATTCATAATTATCCCTAATTTGAAATTCGATCTATAATCAAAATAGGTAAGACGGAATTTATACGACATGTTCTACAAAAGGAAATATTGGAGGATATCGAGAGTTGTGGAAAGATTGACTCCATTCATATGGAAGATTCCAGACAACTTTTATTCCACGTTTATTTGATTGATTGTATTCTCCCCCCCCCCCCCCAACCAGATTTCTGTATATATTGTTGTACTATTCTTTGTATCCTCAACACATTATGCAATACGCAGTACTTCCCACATCTTTTCCATCTTTAACATGATATCAGAGCAGGTTCTAAAATCTGTTTTTTTCTTGACACAACCATGAGTGACATTAAAGGTGACGAGGATCATCTCTCTCGCCTACACTCATCAGATTCGTGTAGTTTACGACAAAAATAAGATGATAAGGTGTTGGAACCAACTTGTCACGTACCATCCTTGCTGTTGTTATAACTGGAACTAGTCAATCATCAAAGAAGGGTCAGACTAGTGGAGCTAAACACGCTATTCTTACCACTAGAATCAAATCACCAGTTCCAGTCTACAACCTCTCAAGCATTAATGGGGAATGGATTGTTGATACCAAAGCAACAAATCACATGACATATGACGTTGGTTCATTGTCGAATGTAGATTTTTGACCAAAGGTTTCGCCCATGCAGATCCCCAATGGTGCTACGAAAGAAGTCCATGCTTTGGGAAAGATAGATCTTGGAAATGGACTCATACTAGAACAAGTCCTTGGAGTCCCCAATTTTAATTTCAATTTATTATCTATTAGTAAATTGACAAAATATTTGAATTATTATGTTAAATTCACATCCGATCATTTTGTGATTCAGGATTTAAACTCGGGAAAGTTGATCGGAGAGGGAAAAGAGCGAAACGGCCGGTATCACATGGAGCCAACGAGAGGGGCAAAGGCTTTGGCTATTGGTACTTTGGTTAATGCAAATTTGTGGCATCTCCGATTGGGACATCTACATGTAAATCATATTCAATTGATACCGAACATACATGTCTCTTTTGATTGCAAGAAAATTTTAATTTGTGATGCGTGTTGCCGTGCAAAACAAACCCACTCACCTTTCCTTAATAGCACAAGTAAAACGATGCATGTCTTTGATTTGATTCATTGTGACATTTGGGGACTTGGTAGTCACTATTTTTTTTACAGTGGTAGATGATTTTAGCCATGCAACTTGGGTATATCTCATGAAACATAAATCTGAAATAAAAACTCATCTACTACATCTTTTTAGTTGGGTTCACAAACAGTTTAACTTGAGGGTGAAAGTTTTAAGGCTTGGAATTTACTCATGCTGATTTGAGAAAATATTATTTTGAACATAGGATGAAACATCAAACTAGTTGTGTGTACACCCCTCAGCAAAATGGGATTGTTGAGCGAAAGCATTGACATATTTTGGAAGTTGCCCGAGCATTGAGGTTCCAGGCACAACTTTCAGTCAAGTTTTGGGGAGAATGTGTTTTAACCGCTGCCTATTTAATCAATCGTATGCCTCAATAGGTCGTGAATGATAGAACACCCTATGAGGTCTTACTTGGGAAGACACCTAACTATGATCATTTGAGAAGTTTTGTATGTATCTGCTATGCGCATGAAAATGCCAAACCACGGGATAAGTTTGCACCGTGTAATAAAATTGGTATATTTGTTGGTTATCCCATGTCTCAAAAGGGATATATGACATTTGGAGTAAAAGGATTTATGTTTCCAAGGATGTTAAATTTTATGAAAATGCTTTTGTACAAATTGTGACACAGGTAATACTAGAAGTGAACCAAGTGCTACCAGGTCTTTTCTCGGACGAATTCTTTCCAAAAGTTACAGTCTCACAAAGGTCAACACCCATGAGGATGCAGCAAGTTCCAGTCCCCACAAGTTTGGATTCTGTCACAATAGAGGTACCAGTTGCACATAACAATATATTGATTGGTACTGATCACGTTCTACCAGAGGTGTAGGATTCATGAATACCAATGCCCTCAGCACAGCCTCGTGATGGGCATATCCCTGAGGAAGTACCAATCGCACCAACACTGGTACCTGAAAGATCAGAAAATATTATTCCAGACACTGGTACCTCAGATACTACTTCGCATAATAAAAAACGAGAGCGTAAGATTTCACAGCTGTTATCCGGTTATGAATACACTTTGCCTCCCTCTCTTGCTCCTTCTAACGATAGGCCGCTCTCGCCCCCTTCTTCAACTAACTCGATGGTACATCCTCTTTCAAAGCATTTGTCTTATTCTAAATTCTCTAAATGTCATAATGCATTTCTAGCGGTCATCTCTTCTACAAATGAGCCAAAATCTTTTGCTTAGGTAGTTAAGTTCCAACCATGGCGAGAGGTTATGGAGAAAGGGATGTCTGCCTTCGAAGCAAACAATACGTGGACCTTGGAACGACTCCCACCTGGAAAACATGTTATTGATTCCAAGTGGGTTTATAAGGTCAAGTACAAGCCTGATAGAAGCATCGAGCATTATAAAGCTCGTCTTATTGCCAAGGGATACACGCAAGTTGAAGGCATTGACTTTCATGAGACATTTACGCCGGTTGCCAAGTTGGTTACAGTTAGGTGCCTGTTAGCTCTAGCCTCGATTAAGGGTTGGGAACTTCACCAACTCAATGTGAATAATGCATGTTTGCATGGTGATCTTAATGAGGAAGTATATATGAAGATTCCTTAAGGCTTTGCTAAACAGGGGGAGCAAAGAGTTTGCAGGTTTTGAAAATCGCTTTACGGGCTTCGTTAAGTATCCCGCAACTGGTACCAGAAGTTCACCATCTCACTCATTAGTATTAGTTTTCAACGGTCTGATGCAGACCATTTCTTATTTACAGTTTCTCACAAGGATAGAACCTTTGTTGCCGTCCTCATCTATGTGGACGATATAATCATCACGGGAACAAGTTCCAGCTGCATTGCTGAGTTGAAATGGACTCTGGTTAATAAGTTCCAGATTAAATACTTGGGGAAGTTGAAATATCTTCTTGGAATTGAAGTTGCTCGCTCTCCAGATGGGATTATCTTAAGTCAGCAAAAATAGGTTCTTGATAGCTTAGCTGACGCTAGAAGTACCGGTTGCAAACCAACCGCATTTCCAATGGAACAACAACACAAGCTTTCAGCTGATTCCGGTGATCTTCATAGTGATCCTGGACAGTACCGTCGTTTGGTTGGAAGATTAATGTATCTCACCATCACTCGACAAGACATAAGTTATGCCGTTCATGTCCTCAGCCAGTTTATGTATTCGCCTCGTCAACCTCATCTTGAGGCTACATATAGAGTATTCCGCTACCTCAAAGGGACCCCAGGGCAAGGAATTTTGCTACCCTCAACTAGTACTTTATCATTGCGAGCTTATTGTGATGCGGATTAGGTGGGATGCCTAGCCATACGACAATCAACCAATGGTTATATTATCTTCCTTGGGTCATCCCCTATCTCACGGAAGTCTAAGAAACAATCTGTAGTTTCTCGCTATTCGGCTGAGGCCGAGTATCGTTATATGGTAACAACTACCAGTGAGATCATATGGCTTCTTCGGCTATTGCAAGATCTTGGGGTGAAACAGTCTCAACCGGTTTCTCTATTTTGTGATAATCAGGCGGCTCTCCACATTACTTCCAACCGGGTGTTCCATGAGCACACAAAGCACATTAAGATCGATTGTCACTTCATTCGACAACATGTACAATCTGGAACCATTGGCACACGTTCCATTCCTTCTCAAAATCAGTTGGCGGATATTTTCACTAAATCGCTTGGTCGAGATCGATTTCAAGATTTACTTGCCAAGTTGGGCATTTTGAATCTGCATGCTCCAACTTGAGGGGGAGTATTGGAGGATATCGGGAGTTATGGAAAGATTGACTCCATTCATATGGAAGATTTCAGACAGCTTTTATTCCATATTTATTTGATTGATTGTATTTCCTTTTTTTCTCCCTAGATTTCTGTATATATTGTTGTACTATTCTTTGTGTCCTCAACACATTTTGTAATACACAATACTTCCTGCATCATTTCCATCTTTTAACAGAAAAGAAGGTAAGAATCTCATATGCTTTTGATTTTTCTTACAAGGTACGTAAAGGTTAAATTCTTATAACTACGGGCCCATTGATTGCAACCGTAGATAGAAACCAAAATTGGCGGGGGGACTTACGTATTCACTGTTGGAATATTTATTGGTTTTGACCTTTTTGGGCACAAAACTATGTCATTTGTAGTTGATTATTTTGGAAATTTGGTTTTGAAGTAAGATGAAGTCGATATTTGGATTCTTGTTTCAAATACGTGTTTTATCTCCTATTTAATTCACCTATATAAGTTAAGTGACAGTTTACATTGTAATAGGAAATCTTATTTTGATTTTTTCCGTATCACAATTATTTAACTCGATCAATCTTAATCATTTATCGATACCCGTGTTGTACATATGTAAGTAAAATAGTAAATGAAATACAAAATTAATACGAGATAATTGTCAGAAAAATCATGTGAAATTCCAAAAATGCGAAATAAACCCTATGTTTCAAAAATTAGCATATGATCCTCGTATTTTATAAAAATGAGCAACAAAAACACTCACACGTTTTTTAAGCCAAATATGCCAGGAAATTTATTTTTAACTATGAAAAAATTACATTCCTATCATTTTTACGAAAATAAAGTAAAAATGGACAACAAAAATTTATAAATTAAAAATTTTAAAGCATTATGAAGAAATTTAAAAGAAAATATTAGAAATAATATATAAAATAAATCATGAAGAATATAAATACCACTAAAAAAAATATAAATACCACTAAAGTTCTATCAAACCCACTCAATTAAAAGGACAAGTGCGTTACACTTATCATTTGATGGGTTATTTTTCCTAAATTTTTCACCGACGACACGGCAAGTATAAAACACTCGTCCCCTCGTTACACCGATTTGACCGAGCCAAACTCAGGCTAGAGTTATTCGTATATTTTACATGAGAAAATATTTCACTATGGCAACAATTCCAACAAGGAGTTATTTTTGATTGTCAGAATTAAAAAAATTCTAAAAAATAATTAAGTGCAATTCATGAGGAGTTAATTAATGACGATGCTTATAACTAGACTAGACTAGCCCTGAATCGCCTATAAATACTTGAAGGTGGCTCATTAGTTTCTTGCCAGCAACAATATATTCATAATATAACAAAAGAAGATCAATCGTTTCTCTTTGCTATCACTATGGCGGGATCAATTCCAGCAACAGAAGTCGGGAATGACTATAGCGATATGACTCGTAATGATTTCCCTGAGGGTTTTGTTTTCGGACTTGCAACTTCTGCTTATCAGGTCTGTTATATAAGATTTTGTCAAGTTAAATTAGTTTTTTGAAATTAATTTGGCTAATTTGTTTTCTCTTCAGGTTGAAGGTGCTGCTACTGAGGGTGGTCGAGGTGTTAGCGTCTGGGATGATTTCTCCATGGGGACTCCCTGTATCTCTCTCTCTCTCTCTATATATATATATATTTGAGTACTTGGATGAAAATTGGAAAAAATATAAAATCGGGATACCAACTGACTCTAACTAGCAATTTCGGGACACTTATTATTCCGGCGATAAAATAGTCCAGTAACTCAAAAAATGTATCAATTTAATGACAAATTCGTCGGAAATTGCCTAATCATCGCCAGAAATCAGTTGAAGTGTCCAAGTTGATGATGTGGCATTACCACATTTTCCATGTTATTTCCACAATTTTTTTAAATTTTTTAAAATCCACCTAATACACTTTAAATATTATAAAATTAATAATAAATATATCTAAAAAAATGTATATATTTATATTTTATAATTGCATTCAAAAAATATATCAATATATTATAAATATAAAAATATATTATATTTATATATTATGTATCTATATTTTTATGTATTATAAATATAATTATATAATACATCAATATATTTTTATTTATATTT
This sequence comes from Lantana camara, assembly GCA_037501455.1. Lineage (NCBI taxonomy): Eukaryota > Viridiplantae > Streptophyta > Magnoliopsida > Lamiales > Verbenaceae > Lantana > Lantana camara. The sequence goes on from CM074865.1 coordinate 78,793,359, forward strand.
TTAGATTACAAAATATATAATATATAATAATATATTGATGTATTATATTTTTATATAATACATCAATATATAATATCATATATTAGATTTATATTTTTATATATTACAAAATATATCAATAAATTATAAATATACAAAATATATACACTTGTATAAATATCTATATAAATATATAATATATTGATATATTTTTTGAATGCAATTGTAAAATATAAAAATATAAACATTTTTTTAGATTTATTATTTTTTTTTTTTAATAATATTTAAAGTGTATTAGGTGAATTTTTAAAAAAATTTAAAAAAATATGAAAATAACGTGGCAAAAGTGTGGTAATACCACATCATCAACTTGGACACGTCAACTGATTTCCTGCCAATGATTAGGCAATTTCCGGCGAATTTGTCATTAAATTGACACATTTTTGAGTTAGTGAACTGTTATGTTGCCAGAATAATAATTTTCCCGAAATTGCTAATTGGGGTCAGTTGGTATCCCGACTTTTGGATTTTTTCGAAAATTAGTTGGTTATATATTAATAATGTGTTGAATATGGTGATTGACAGACAGAATTGCTGATGGATCCAATGGGAATCGCGCTGTCGATATGTATGACAGATATAAGGTAACTATGGTCGCTCTATATTCACCACATGAAAACACGAAAACTTTTAACACATTTAGATATATTTGTGTTGCAGGAAGACCTTAAGATGATGAAGAGCATGGGCTTTGATGCATATAGGTTTTCCATTTCATGGCCAAGAATCATTCCCAGTAAGAAATAATACTATATATATGCAATTATTTGAAGAGTTTTTTCTAACAAAATATATAAACTAATTGGTTTGTTCAACATTATTAGGTGGGAAACTCTCCTTGGGTGTCGACAGAAGAGGAATCGATTACTACAATGAGCTTATCAACACAGTCCTTTCTCTAGGTTTAGGCCAAACTAAAGCACCCAATATATATATATATATATATATATATATATATATATATATATGTTATACATATAGATTCTCTACATATAAATAATCTTCATTTAAGAATTATTATAACATACAGGCATGGAGCCTTATGTCACTCTCTTTCACTGGGATCTTCCCAACCAATTGGAAAAAGAGTACGGCGGTTTCTTGAGACCAGAGATAGTGTAAGCAACTCATCCATTTGAATTTGCCTTGCTTATATATGGTATGATTATTCCTTGTTTAGTACTATAAGTTGAAAACTAATAAAAAGCAATTAGTAATTTGTTTTCTAAATTTTCGGAACAGGAATGATTATCGCGACTACGTGTACGTGTGTTTCTGGGAATTCGGGGACAGGGTGAAGCACTGGGTCACATTTAACGAACCGTGGACGTACTGTTACAACGGATACGTCTCACGTACCTTTCCGCCTGGTGAAAACGTGGTTTATACACCCGATGTTGGTGCTGCTGATGGGGGTTCCTCTGCAGCTACAACGACCTTTATAACAAAAGGATCTATTGACGATTCCCCGAAACCTTTACATGATTACAAAGTTCCTAAATATATTCCTCCCCCCACACGTACCATTCCAATTACACCGGTAATGATGACCCAAGGGTTAACGACTATGCTTTTCCCGGACGAACCCTCCTTAGGGACAAATGCGTTAAAAGCATATCGTGCTCCAGAATTAATAATCTCCAATTCCGACGATGAACCATTTATTGCCGCAAAAAATATGATTGTTGCTCACGCAGCAGCAGTTGATCTGTACAATACGAAATTCAAGGTTTGGTTTCAATTTAAAATTTGTTATACTTAAAAAGCATATATTTAAACATGGCATTAATCATAGTCCTTTTATTTAAATCATAGCATCAAAAAGGATGCCACATTGGGCTAGTACTTAACGCCCACTGCTTTGAAGCTTATTCTGAAACCGAACCAGACTCAGCTGCTGCAAAAAGAGCCCATGATTTTATGTTTGGATGGTAATTAGTAGTATATATATTGTGTAAATGCTTAATTATTTGCAGAATTCATTAATAATTACAGCAGTGCTATTATTACTGTTAGGTTTTTGGAGCCCGTATTAACTGGCCAGTACCCGGAAACCATGAGACCATATATTCCTGAGGGAGCAAAGTTTAACAATTTCGAGATCAAATTGCTTACAAAAAACAAGATTGACTTTCTGGGTGTAAACTATTATACAGCAAGATATGTACAAAACTGTGCTTATGATTACTGCTTATATCCCTTCGACAGAATTCAGAGGGTTAAAATTCTAAGTAAGCTACTCACAACCTTGTAACTAAAACTTAATTTGAAATTCCTCTTTAATTACTTTAGATAAATTTATGTTTCTGTTTTGTTGCAATAGCTGTCGGCCAAAATGGCAAGCATATTGGTCCATGTGTAAGATTCTTGATTTCCCCTGTTTAATTTTCATTTGTTTAATTAGCACCTAATTAACATGATATAAAAAATTAATATTTTCATTTCTCTGTAAAAATGTACATTCATCAATATCCACGTGATATATATTGCAGCCCGGTCCGTCGTGGTTGTACGTAGTTCCATTGGGAATCAAGAAGCTCTTAAAGAAGATAAATGATTATTACAACAATCCCACGTACAACTGCCCTCCGTTATACATCACTGAAAATGGTACTTTCTGTTAAACTTATCAAAATGCTAATTAATAAACTCTTCATTCATTGTGGATTTTTACTCTAGGTTTAATATATTTGCTTCTTTCAATGTTGTCAGGTGTTGCTGAAATTGCCGATCCCGGAAAGACGGCTTCTGAAGTTGTTAGAGACACAACAAGGGTGAACTACTATCGAGATCATCTTGGGAATATTTTGGATGTAATCGAGTAAGATCTTTAATTATTTATGCGGACTTCTAAAATTTAAATTTTAAACACACCGAAAATTGGCAAATTCCTTCGTTGGTTACTTGCTGAAAATTCTTTTTTTCTAATTGCAGTGAATGGAAACCTCTCCGCGCTGAAATGAAGTTGGAAATAAAGGGCTTTTTCGCATGGGCATGGGTTGATAATTATGAATGGATTGCTGGATACACTAACCGATTCGGTATCGTCTACATAGATTATATGAATAATCTCAAGAGATACCCAAAAAACTCAGCCGCATGGTTCTCGCAATTTCTTGCTGGAAAGATTCCACAGCTCCCTCCTGAAGAGAATGCAATCTAGAAACATTAATATGTGGGAGTTCTTGAAGACTATATATCTTATCTGTGTGTGTTGAACTATGTATTCTGCTTAATGTGTGTTGTTTGACTGCATGAATAATGTATGTGTGATCGATGTGTGTTTGGTTTGATCGATCCATCAATAATGTAATGTGTCGCCAAGTGTGTGTTTGTTCAATAAAACTTTTCCATTATCATCAATAGCTTCATTCAATTCCCATTGTCCTTATTCTTATATGTAATCCTTACAGTTTGGTTTCTTATTTCAGTCTTGTGTTTCATATTTTATATATAGAGTAAATTATTAAAATCATCCCGTAAAGTGAGTCACTTATAGATTTGGTCTCAACAGTTGCTAATGTCTCACTTTTGATCCCATAAAGTGATATTTCTCTTAATTTTAGTGATTCCATTGACCACTTTCCGTCCAATATTAATGTTTGACCGTTAAAAAAGTTACTTTTTTTTTTACCCCTTTTGGTTCTTTTATATTTTGAAAACAACCCCAAACTATTTAAATTCCATATTTTCACCCCTAAACTATTTAAATTGTATATTTTCAGCCCAAACAAAATGTAATATATATGTATTATATATTATAATACGTATAATATAATATAATATAATATAATATATATATATATATATATATATATATATATATAATATTTTAACAGTAAAAGTAATTTTTTTAACAGAGTAGAATGTAAATTTTTTAAGAAAATACGGTAAAGGGTAACTTTTTTAACGGTCAAACGTTAATCTTGGATGGAAAGTGGTCAATTGGACCAAAATTAAAAAAAATGCCACTTTATGGGACTAAAAGTGAGACACTGGTAACTGTTGGGACCAAACCTATAAGTGTCTCACTTACGAGACGATTTTAATAATTTATATATACTAGTGAAATGAACGTGCGTTTCACGTTTATTATTTAATTTTATTTAAATAAGTTTAGTTATTATATTTATTTAATAATTTAGGATATTAAAAATATCTAATTTGATTAAATAAATATAATAATATTTTTAATAAACTATTTTGATCTTAAAAAGCTACACATACAAAAATATTTATATGAAATCTCTCTTCAAAGTCGATAAACATTCAAATAATTAAACAATAAAAATATTTGAAATTATATTATTATATAAAAACAAAGGTCTAATGTGTATTATAATTTGTCCAAATAATTCTACCTTTTAAGCATAAATAATAGTTTATAACTTTCCAATTTATTAAATAAAGGGCAAATTACATCCTACTACCCTCACAATAGGCTAAATTACAAATCCGGACGTCTAGTTTGAAAAATTACATATTAGTCCCTAATCTTTATGCTCCGTTTGAGGTCCATCCATTTCGTTAGGGTTCCGTCAAATTTGAGCCCTGTGATGACCAAAATACCCTCAGGATTGTTTTGTAATATACATAAAAGTGAGGGTTTGTTTTGTTAAAATATTTGACCCCAGGGACTATTTTGTTATATATTAAATGTTAAGGGATCGATTTCTTAATATTTATAAATTTTAAGGATTATTATGTACATTTTTACGTATATTACAAAATAATCCCCCCGAGGGTATTTTGGTCATCACAGGGATCAAATTTGACGGAACCCTAACGGAATGGAGGGACCTCAAACGGAGCATAAAGGTTAGGGACTAATATGTAATTTTTCAAACTAGACTTCCTGATTTGTAATTTCGCCTATCATGAGGGTAGTTGGATGTAATTTCCCTTTAATTTATTTTCTTCTTTCTCTTCTACTTGTCTACCTTAAGTGATAAAACTCTATACAACATACACACTAAGGTTGAAAAAATGGTGCTAGTTTAATAATTCCACGTTATCTTAGTAACAATTTGGCCAATGTGTCATTATTTGTGAGTTAGTTATCCTTATTCCGTCATATAATTGATTCTATACCTCTACATGGAACTATTTTAGGTGTTTTAAAATAGTTACTCAAGAAACTAAGCTAAAAACAAAATTTACTAAGAGTAAAATTGTAAAAATCGTCCTTTAATTTATATATTTTTGAACTTCAGTCCTTTTTGATAATGCGCTTTTAATTTTGTCCTCTAATTTAATTTTTTTTGCAATTGTAGTACAATATGGGCCCGAGTGGCCATGTGTCTCCAATTCGGGTCAAATTTAGGAATTTTTTGTTTGAGTCATCTAATTCAAATATTTAGTCGCGAACTAAATTCTAAGGTATATAATTAGGTCAAATTACATCTGGGTACCCTACTATTAGGCGAAATTACAATCAAGTCCATCTAGATCCGTTTATTACATAGAAGTCCCTAATGTTTCATTCTGGACTGAGGTCATTAACGGAAAATGTTAAAAGACATCAAATGCCCTCACGTTCCGTTAGATCAAAAATTTAAAAAATTAAATAAACAAGTTAGAGAGTAAAAAATTACAAAAACATCCCTATATGTTTACAAAGTAACAAAACGATCCTTAGATTATAACAATATTACAACGTAGTCCCTATGGGTATTCAAGGGCATTTTCGGTATTTCAGGTGAAAATATTAATGGAAACCTAGGGACCACTGACGGAATAAAACATTAGGGACTTCTATGTAATAAACGGATTTAGATGGATTGGATTGTAATTTCACCTAATAGTAGGGTACCCAGATATAATTTGCCCTATATAATTATATCAAAAATAATACAAAAAACAAACCCACGTATACTTTGGTAGTGATTATGGGGTTCGGGGTTTCATTTTTATTTTTCATTTTATATATATATCTATTAAGCAAGAAAATTATATGTTGTGCCATGTACTCTTGATCTCTTTTTTTCTTTTTCTTATTATTTATTTATTATTTTTCTTCACTACTACAACGCGTCAACTAATTCTTCTCTCCTCTAACTCTTTTTTTTTTCTCTCACCTCAATTTAATTCTTTTCTTCTAATAAACGTTTTAATATTTATTTAATCTTTTTTCCTCATATTTTGTAGAGTATATTTTAATATTATTTTTATTAATATAATATTATCATATAATTTAATAATTATATTAAAAATAATTATAAACTATATATTAACATGCAAATTTCAATTATAAAAAATTAAATAATAATAATTATTTCCTTGTATACGTTTGCAAAAAATTAGTAATATATATTTAAGGTGGAACACAAGGGTCAAATTTATTCGCAATAAAAAATAACAAAGTTCAAAATAAAATCAGGATCACTGGAGCCAACGCAGGCCTATTATTGTCTCGTATATGTCTTTGTGCCCAAGAGCATAGCTTAGTTATAATATATACAACATTAAAAGAAATTAAGTTTACTAATTCAACATGATTCTACACCTTTCTATTACAGCAAAATAAGATTATCGACCACAATAGTGCTTCCACTTTGACAAATTTCTCAATTTCTTAAACGTTTGTGATGCAAAACAAACAAGACCGCTTATTCAGAAAATTGAGCTCTCTTTATTAACGGATCGAAATCGTGTCCAGTGATGATCTCCTGCATGTTATGTTGGTAAACCTTCAAACGCGTCGAGCCACCTTAATGCTGTTTCCTCCCTCGTCGTTTGCTAAGTTTGTTTTCCGACCAGAATCAACTCGGGGTTGAGTTAAAAATCAGAATGATATAGACAAACGAGACTTGAATGAGTTGCGGGTGACCGACAAAGGGGACATTCAGGTTTTTCGTTACACCATTCCATAATGCAGTTCCTGTTGGAAACGACGATGATATGTTGTATTATACAAGTATGGGTGTGTAAAGAAGATCGCCCAAAGTAGATTGGGTGAGTAAAGCAAAGTACATACCAGCAGAATACATGACCACAAGGAGTGGCTGTTGGGTGTTGGCGATTGCTCAGGCAAAGTGTGCATTTACTCACTTGAGACTGAGAAAAACGATTATTTTTCGTTTAGCACTCTTCACCAACTTAGTCCATAATAAAACAGTATCACTTAGATTAAAGTTGAACGACAGGTGTCGAATCCGTCAAAAATAAATGTAAAATCCTATTCGACGACTAAACACAGAGTATAGTGCAAACAGGGTCGATCCACAGAGACTGGTTGACTTATTTCTAATAGTTCCAAGTTATCCACGAAAAGAAACAATTAAAGAGGAGGGGGGGTTTAAATTATTAAAACTAAGGTATGCAATTAAAATAAACTAACAAGAATTAAAATTAATTAAAACTATCAAGCAAATCACGTAGGATAAAATCAATCAGAGGGAGAATTACCTAGCCAGGGATATTCGATTCGAATTGTTATATTGATCATTGACTCAAGGATTAATTCAAGTTATTCAGACAGATTGGCTATAGTTGATAGAGACACTCGACTCAACCTTGTTTTTACTTAATTAGTCGGATAACCTAGAGACACTCGACAGTTATCTTCCCTAACAAATTCACAACCCCTAGAGACACTCGACATGATTTAATGAATTCGCAGCATTAAGAATCATAAAAACACCAAACCTAATCAACCAAGTCGTGACACGCGCAAGATTTAAATTAGATTATCAAATCCCTTAGTGAACGAGGAATGTTATCGCTAAGACCCTGTCACTAATTTACCACAAATTATCAATCAACTTTACTACACTTCAAGCTAAGCATCAAGATTGGCCATATGCAATTGAATCTATCTAGATAGTCGGACCCTACCACTAAATAAATCAATCACAATAAACGAGAAAGACGGAGATAAGATAAATGCCTAAATAAACATGAATCGAATAAAACGTTTAGGTCTCACAATATCCAAAAACGAATCTTAATCCCTAGCTAGATAATTAAGAGTTTAGCTACTAAAATCCATGAAAACAATAAAGGAAGAATTCTTTAACATAAAATAAACTAAAAACGAAGGGAAAGAAATAAACTAAAACGAAGAACTCGTGATGAAGTCCTGCTCTCGACGTTGCTCGCCTAAAACTCCCGAACTGCTGCTCCCAGAATATTACGTGACACCTTCTCCAAAGGCTGAAGTCCTCAATATATAGATCTCATGAAGCTACGTTCCAGAAATCCCATGCCAATTGGATTCCTAAGTCCAATCAAAAGTGGACTTCATCTCTTACTCTCCAAGGATTAATACAACTCTGGGCTTCTTAAATTAATTCCAAGTAAGCTGAAACCCATCACAAGGTAAATCGGACTTCTCCCAATAAATCCACGCCAGCAGCCCATAAATACAAAACTCAAACCACACAAATGGCCCAGTTCCAATTAATTCCACTCAGCTGGGCTTCTAAAATAAAATCCCATGGTAGGCGCGGCCCACTAGCAAATAAATAAGATCAATGTCTTGCCTCCCATCAAAACAACGTGATGGGCCTGATCCTCTAATTTACAAAATAATCCCACATAAAAAGTCACCAAGTCAAGCCAAGTCCATCTCCATTTTCGGGCATTAAAACTTCAATCTATTTGATGATGAATACGATCCAACCTTCCAAATTAATTCCCAAAAATCCATTCACGTGCAAAATTGCAAAAGCTAAAGTCCAAAACATCTCCACTTTCTTCTGATTTGCTTAATCCCCATGCAGTATCAAGCACTCATCATACCAGTTGTACAGCCTCTGCTCATATGCACTAGTTTGGGACTAAAAACGACCTAATTTGCTCCAATCTCGCTTTCGATCCCTGAATCTACAAAATAAACAAACAAGCATCAATTCTTTATAAATAATATCATTTCAAAGGATAATTCGGGGCATAATTTAATCATAAAAAATGATTAATTAGCGACTTATCAAATCCCCCCACACTAGCCTATGACTCGTCCTCGAGGAATCATGAAAATTAATAGAAACAACATCACCCATCAAACACAATCACAAAGGCAATCATCGAATTCTCGCCTAAACAAGCCTAGCTCATCAACACATTACTCAATTGCACAAAATTCAATCAATTAGTATAAACAGCATACCCTCGTGTAAGTAGTGTGAATTGAATGAAAGAATGTACAAAGATTAGATTGATTAGTCTAAGACTTTCGCCTAAGTGCCAATTATCAATTTCGAATGCATCCTTCACTCCAATCTCCACTAATGTAGTTAACTCATAACTCAAGATCGTTAGGTCTTTCGAGCTTGTAATGTAAGGCTTGGGTTAAAGGTTAGGAAAATTTGGAATTTAGTGACTTAACACACCAAGCTTACACATTTTACAATAGAACCCGTAGTAATTCCCTTTTCGTATACCGGACTCCCCTTAATTGCCTTACAACTGATTTCCCTTCTTTTTCACTCATCGAATTTTTTGTACTCAAAACACACTCTTACTTTTTTCTTTCTTTGCAATTTTTCTATTCTTTTCTTTTTCTCTTTTTCTGCTCATTTTTTTTTTCTTGACTTCTTTTTCCCTTTTTCTTTTTCAACACTGTATATCATTCTCTCAAAATTCAAGCACAAGGGAGAATACAAAGGAGCCTAAGACATCTAAAATTTCAAATCCAAATGAGCAAGCAAGGTGTGATTCAAAGAAGGGTAGGAAATTAATGTTGTGCATGTGGCTTGTAACGTGGCTAAAAAGAAAATATGCACAACATGAGGCTCAATGGGGTCAAACGGGATAACTTTATTTGTGAAAAGATCAAGAAAAGGCTTACCACCGACAACGATCGCCTAAGTCACTTCCCCAATCAATCATTAACTAAAAATTTTGCCTCGAAGGGAGTTAAGATGCATTCTAATCAACTTTTAGACTAATTTGAAAATCAAAGACTTTTCTATCTAAGAAAAGTACATTAATTCATTCAATAGTGCGCGAAAAATGAGGGCATACTACTATACTAATTCATCAAATTCTACACAACTTTCATGCATTTAATAAACCTAACTCGTTCTAGCTAAATTCAACAATCAAACCTCATAGAAAGCATTCAAAATAGGCAACATATTTCCATAATTATCAACATCCTCGCATTTAAACACAATATTCAGCAACCACACAGCCATAAAAACAAGAAATTCAGCTTCAAAAATCATCAAGTTCAGTCCCTAAATGTCAGTCTACCGAACAGCCCTAAGAGTTACTATTCACAGCCCTGAAAATTTGCCAAAAAGACATCAAATTCAGCCTATAACAATCCTAAATCATGCATAATATCAACACCAAAATTTCTGAAAATTTTCAGCAAATAAAAGCACCCGGAAACAGCCACTAACCCCTTAAAACACGCCTAAACATGCGTAAATAATCCAATAAAGCACTAAAACTCCCCCCACACTTAAAATATGCTATGTCCTCAAAGCATGAAAAAGAAAATGGAGAGGACTTCCCTGATGTGCGGGGGCGCTCCGAGCGCCTCAGTAAGGGGGTGGTGGAATGTGGAGAAACCCAAGGATCAGGTCCTCCGGGCTGCTGCGAGGTGGAGGCTTCAGTTGTAGAGGGTGGAATTTGTTGTGCTTTTTTACCTTTGAACACCTTCGGAACAGTCTTGGGCAAGATACCTGCACCACACAAACTATACCTTTAACCGATTTTTGACAACATACACATGTTGTCAAGGCATTGCAAATCCAAAGGTTTCATGTGAACAGAAGCAGGTAAATGTGGCTCATCCAAATCAATCAAACGTTCATTCACAGCAATTTGAGTCACAATATGTCCCAAAATCAGATTCCTAGAATGTGCACATGCAGCTTTCATTTCTACAGCAATCCAGAAACCTAAATTCACCCGTCTACCCTCATGTATAGCCCATAAGAAGAACAAAGTGGTTTGTGACAGAATACCAAGACCATTTACACGTCCTGCAAAAGAATAAGAAAGTAATCTATGTATATACCTAAGGGACGGATCAACCAAATCATAATCCTTAGAAGCACTAGGGTTATAATCAGCATTTGGTTTATTAGTAAAGGCCCTGTATACAGCAGTAGGAACAAACTCAGGCACATCAGTAAAATCACACAAACTATCCACATAATCAGCAGAATCTAACTCATCTTCAGCTACGAATCCAAGAAGCATATTAAAATCATTCAACGACAGGCTAAACTGCTTCCCACACACAGAAAACTGAATCGCAGCAGGCGAAGATAAACCAAATTCCTCAGGCAGCAAGAATTCAAAACTAGCATAGAATTTGCGCATCAAATCTTTAAACATGGGCTTCTGCATCGTAAAATAACCTGTCCAGCCTATTTGATCAATATATGCATTCACAGGCTCAAATAATCCCAAAGCATGCAGAGTAGTAGAATCAAGAAATCTACCTTGCACAATTTTTTTCGAAGCAAGTGTTGGGAAAACCGGGTCCCGGAGCACAAGGGTACAGGACCATATTTCAAAAAAATTTCCTGTAAAACATGTATTAAAATATTTCTAAAACATTTAATACATATGCGGAAGCTTTAGCCGGATCTACTCAAGTATATACATGCAATTGATAATTAATTTTAAATCACATAGCAGATAAATACAATATACAATTAACAATTAAAAGTATATAATTTATCATGCTAGGAGAAAAACAACTGTAAAATTACCGTACTGCATATATGGCTATCAACGGCATTTTTCCAGCATTATTCTCCTCCATTTACTGTGAGTTGAGCCCGCTTGTCGGAAACTTTGACCTCGTCGTGAAACCGGCAGAGCTTCCCTACAATGACCCCGGATAAAACCTTGGAGTGTGGGCTCCGAAAGTATTTCCCTAAATACTTGAGAAAATATTTTAACTTGAAAAACTCATTTTTCTAATATTAGAAAATTCCCTAATTTTCTAATAATTAAGTGATTTATATATTAATTATATAATCACCTAATTATATAAAATTAATCCTTAATTAAGGACTAATATTTAGAGAGAGAGAGAGAAGCTAAAATTCAGCAAAAATTGCTGAATTGAGTTGTGCAAAAAATGAGAGAAGAGAGGGTGTATTTATAGGGCTAAACGTGAGGGTAAAATGGTCATTTTACACATATCACCAACCCCACTACCGAATTTCGGGAATATAAAAATATGACGTCATTGCTTACGTCATGACGAGTCCAACGCCGCCGACCGGCGGCCAAACGGCGGCCGCACGCGCCACCGGAAGTGGCGCGTGTCAGACACGCGCCGGTGACAGTTAGGTCACGCACATTGGGCGCGTGTCTGACACGCGCCCCAATCAGAAGCCGACACGTGTCCGGGTCAACCCGTTGACCCGGACCCGGCCCGTTGACCCGACCCGAATTCGACCCAATTCCGACCCGTTGACCCGACCCGTTTTTGGACGGTTGAGATCATGCCACGTGGCACAATCTGGGCCGTCCACGTGTCACACAGCGGATGCCCAGTCAGCGCCACGTGGGGCCCATACTGCTGACGGGGCACGCCACGTCAGCGCCACGTCATTTTTTTTTTTTGAAAAATTTTATTTTCTCCAAAATAAAATTACGTGTATTTCCAACACCTTGGAATATTGATTTATTTTCTCAAAATAAATTCCTTAATACATTTTCAAACACTTTGAAAAAATAATTTCTCTCAAAAAAAATTTCGTGAATTTCCAACTCTTTGGAATGTTGATTTATTTTCTCAAAATAAATCCCTTGACTATTTTCAAACACTTTGAAAATTAATTTCTCTCAAATGAATTTCCAACTCTTTGGAATGTTGATTTATTTTCTCAAAATAAATCCTTTGGCTATTTTCAAACACTTTGAAAATTTATTCCTCTTTCTCTCTTTCTATACTTACAAATATTTTCTCTGGTTTTTCTTTTGGGGCTTGCAGAGGGACCTGCAGGACAAATTAATTTTAGCTCCAAACGGGTTAATCTATTATCATCCCATGATAATAATTAATTACCGTTTAACAATATTTAATTCCACTAAATAAATATTGTTGCACTCTAAAATTAATTAAATTATTCACGGATTTCTCGATCTAGAATAATTTTGCATTTCACTCCTCCGTGCAGATATCCATGAAAAATAAATTAATACTACTATCATTTATTTTTCATATCCAATCTGAAATTCTTGATTTACCTTAAGTTCAAATTCTCTGTATGTGAAACACATTCAACATACAAGTGCTTTGGCCAAAGACTTAATTTGAACTTTTGCAAATCTATTTCAGGGATATCTTTTACCTTCCAACAAGGCCACAGATTCCTCGATCAATATAACTCTTTAGCACACTTCATGCAATCACCGAACGTACAAAGTATTTTGGCCACCCGTTACCGAGACCTCACTTCTGAGTACATCACAGTGATTAACACTACATACCTAAAGTCGAAATACTTCCAGGATTAAGAGTCCAATGCTTCCGAGATTTTATTCATTTTAGATAGCAGTATAAAATGAGTATAAAATGAATAATCTCCATGGTCCAGTTCGATGTTTTTCAATCCCATTGAAAATCATCAACGTGTTATAATTGGAATCACCATTCCCTATGACGAAAGACTAATCATCTTATATAACCACGTTATAGTCATAATAAGAACATATTCTTATCTTACCGACTAGAACTTTAATGACACGTGATTTTCGGTATTCAAAGTCTTTTCCTATGAAACACATTTCATATAAGAATACCATCACACGTCATTAATTATTAATATGTGAAATACTCATAACTTGCTGTAAATTCAGTTTAATTAATCCAACAAATTGGATATTTAAGGGCACTTATCCCAACAGCAAGCTTATTGTACCTATCTGAGTGCCTGTCATTCGCAACCTCTAGCTCGGGAAAGATGTCGGCTTGTCGTGGCTGCCTCCGGGCTACTGTTCTGGACCAGGTTCTGCGTTGGGAAGGCTGCTTTGGCTAAGGAGACTCCGGCTGAGTCTCTTCAGAGGCTGTCGGATCATCCTCTGCCGAAGGCGCAGAGGTAGCGGCAGAATGGTAGCCGAAAGATGTCCTGGTCTCGGAGACTGGAGTGGGTGTTGTATCGGAGGGCCCCGACGAGGGAGATGGAACTGTGGTGGAAGGAGAGTTTACCTCAGGCGGTTGCACATGTTCGGCCGGTGGAGATGGTGGTAGAACGGCGAGTGGCCTCGCCTGGGATGTCTCGGCCGGAATAGATCTAGGCTTTGGAGAACGTCTTGGTCTCCTAGGCGGTATATGGCTGAGGTCAATCAACACCGGAGGTCATCGCGGGGCGTTGTCGTAACTTGCGCTCCTGATACGGTCAGAGCGGCGGACACCCCGCTCCAAGGGGACCTTCCGCGGCTGAAGTTGAGTAAGAGGAAGGGAGGAGACGGCGGCCAGGTTGTCTTGGCGAAGCTTGGTGCGCCGCTCCTCCGTTGTAATCACAGCGGCCGGCGGTGGCCCTTGTGGTGGCTGGGATACGGAAGGCGGAGGCGAGTTGGCTGCTGTCGGCGATGGATCTAGGGTTGGAGGCGGCGGTGGAGAAGATGTTTCCGCCGCCCCTCGTTCGCTGGCCAAGTGCTCGCGGTAAAGGCGGAGATCCTCCTCCGTTTCAATGATGGGGTATTCGCTGCAGGGGTGACCGCGCGGATACTTGCGGCGTTTGGGCTGGTGAGGTCCGACGAAGGAGGAGGACGTAGGGGCGGAGGAGTTCCGTTTTTTGGCCATGGCGGTGTAGCGGCGGATGTGGGTTACGGGGAAAGGAAAACGATGGTGGTTGGAGTAAGGTAAATGGGAGACGGTGGTTTGCGGAAGTTGTCGATGGTATTGGGCCGCGGATCGTGGTGCGACGGTGGAATGGCGGAGGGAGACGGTGGTATTGCGGCGGGATCTAGGGTTTGTGGGGAATTAGGGATTTCGTCAATTTGGGGGGAGAGAAAGCTGAGTGGATATTAGGGATTTGGGGATGTTGAATTGGAATTGGAATTGGGTATATCTCATCCGGAAACGGGTCGGCCAAGGCAACCGGGCGGGTCGGGGCGGTGGTGGTCCGCGCGTTGGAAATGAGTCTAGCTTAGGATAATGGTTCTGGGTTGTGGGAAGATGGATCGGGCTGCGGATCGGTTCGTTGGGAGTCCGCGGGTCAGTTGGTAAGAGAGGAGGAAAGATCCGCGAACAAGAACGAATCTGGGCTGCTATTTTTAAAGTCTAACATGGCATGGGCGTTGGACTTGACCACGCTCAAGGGTCACGTTATCAGCAAAATTTTGACAGCAGAATAACAGCAATATCTCGGCCAAATCTGGACAATTAAGCACGCCTGCAACACAGGAAAGAGCAGAAAATCAACAAGGAAGCAAGGAAAACCAAAAAAACAGAAGAAAACACGAAAAAGCGAAACGGGGTAAGAAAATGGCGCCTGAATCGCCATATTTGGGTTGCCTCCCAAACAGCGCCCTTGTTTATTGTCTCGGACTCGACGGGGCTGATTTAAAGATTAAGCACTTGGAGGAATATCCTCCAATCGAGTCTCTTCAACTGTGGAAGGTTGGAAATTCTCGTAAAATGGTTTCAGCCGATGCCCATTCACTTTCAAAATGTTTCCGGTTTTAACATCCTTGATCTCAACTGCTCCTAGTTGATTGAAATTCGTAACCACATATGGACCCATCCAACGCGATCTCAATTTTCCAGGGAAGAGACGTAAACGATAATTGTAGAGTAGAACTTTTTAACCAATTCGAAATTGTTTCCTTGAAATCATCGAGTCATGAAAATTCTTCATCTTGGACTTGTAAATGACCGAATTCTCGTAAGCATCATTACGAATCTCTTCCAACTCCTGTAGTTGGAGCTTCCGTTTCTCGCCCGCTTCGTCCATATTCAAATGGCATTGCTTAATGGCCCAATAAGCTCGATGCTCCAATTCCACCGGTAGGTGGCATGCTTTACCATAAACCACTCGATAAGGAGACATTCCCAAAGGGGTTTTGTAGGTTGTTCTATAGGCCCATAATACATCGTTCAGCCTCACACTCCAATCCTTTCTGTTCGGGCTGACCGTTTTCTCGAGAATGGATTTAATCTCCCTATTTGACACTTCAGCTAGACCATTAGTCTGAGGATGATAGGCTGTAGATGTTCGATGTGTGACATGATACTTGCTCAACAAAGACTCCAAAAGGCGATTGCAAAAATAGGTGCCACGGTCACTTATGATTGCTTTCGGAGTACCGAACCTAGAAAAGATATGAGACCTGACAAACTCCACAACCACTTTAGAATCATTAGTACGGGTGGCTTTAGCTTCCACCCATTTTGAGACATAATCAACAGCAAGGAGTATATAATGATTGCCAAAAGAAACGGGAAACGGTCCCATAAAATCAATGCCCCAAACATAAAAAATTTCACATGGTTGTATAGGATTCAAAGGCATTTGATTTTTAAGACCAATATTTCCTGTTCGTTGGCAATTTTCACAACTTTTGCAACAGATATAGGCATCTCGAAACAAAGTAGGCCAAAAGAATCCACTTTGAAGTACTTTCAATGCAGTTCGTTTTGATCCAAAATGCCCACCACATGCAAAAGAGTGACAAAAATTCAAAATGGACTCAAACTCCTTTTCAGACACACACATCTCCTAATTATCTGATCAGAGCATATTTTCCAAAGATAGGGATCATCCCAAAGGTAATACTTAGCATCACTTTTAATTTTATCTTTTTCAGCACGCGACAGATTCTCGGGTAATAAACCTGATGCTAAGTAATTTACAATGTCTGCATACCAGGGCGTGGCCGCAGAGCGTGGCCACGCCTTACTGTCCAGTGCCGAAAACAGCTGTTCGTCAGGAAATTCATCGCGTATGGGCGTGGAATCAGTTATTTCTCCTGGAATTCGGCTTAAATGGTCAGCCACAAGGTTCTCACAGCTCTTCTTGTCCCGGATTTAGAGGTCAAACTCTTGCAAGAGCAAAATCCAACGAATCAACCTAGGCTTCACATCCTTCTTCGTAAGTAGGTACTTCAAGGCTGCATGATCAGAAAAAAAAAACAATGACTTTAGTACCCAATAAATACGAACGGAATTTATCTAAAGCAAAAACAATAGAAAGAAGTTCTTTTTTCGTCGTGGTGTAATTAATTTGGGCATTGTCAAGCATTTTGGATGCGTAGTAGACGACATGAGAACTCTTGTTGATCCTTTGCCCAAGTACCGCTCCAACCGCGTAGTCACTTGCATCACACATGATCTCAAAAGGGTAATTCCAATCCGGTGGTTGCATGATAGGAGTTGAAATCAATTTTTCCTTTAGCAAATCAAAGGCCTTCTTGCATTCATCATCGAATTCAAACTCCACATCTTTCTGTAGAAGCCGGCATAGGGGTCGAGTAATCTTGGAGAAATCTTGGATGAAACGCCTATAAAAACCTGCATGACTAAGGAAAGAACGAATCTCCCGTACTCCGACGGGGTAAGGCAGAGATTTTACAATATCAATCTTAGATTTATCTACTTCAATTCCTTTACTCGAAACCACATGATCAAGTATTATCCCTTTATCAACCATAAAGTGACATTTTTCAAAATTCAGGAGCAAATTATGTTCAGCACATCGTTTTAGGACTTTGGCAAGATTTTCGAGACATTCATCAAAAGAATCACCATAAACGGTGAATCATTCATAAATACCTCAATAATGTGTTCAACATAATCAGAGAAAATACTTACCATACATCTCTGAAAAGTTGCTGGTGCATTGCATAGTCCGAACGGCATCCTTCTAAAGGCAAATGTCCCAAATTGGCAGGTGAAGGTTATCTTGCTTTGATCTTCCGGAGCCACCGGGATCTGATAAAAACCTGAATAACCATCAAGACAACAATAATAAGATTTTCCAGCTAAACGTTCAAGCATCTGATCAATAAAGGGGAGGGGAAAATGATCTTTTCTTGTTAAAGCATTTAAACCACGGTAATCCATACAAACCCTCCACCCTTTTGAACTCGAGTGGGTACCATGTCTCCTTCATCGTTCTCCACAACTGTAATGCCCATTTTCTTGGGCACAACTTGTACGAGGCTTACCCACTCACTATCAGAAACTGGAAAAATTACACCTGCATCAAGGAGTTTCAGAATCTCCTTTTTGACAACTTCCATCATCGGGGGATTCAATCGGCGTTGTGCTTGACGTTTGGGCTTAGCATCATCTGTAAGAATGATCTTATGCATACAAGTGGATGGGCTTATGCCTTTAATGTCAGCAATTGTCCAACCAATAGCCAATTTGAACTCCCTAAGGACTCGGATCAGCTTCTCTTCTTCGAGTTTGTTGAGTAAATTGGAGATAATCACAGGTAGTGTTTCTCCTTCGCCTAAGTAAACGTATTTCAAATGCTCCGGCAACTTCTTGAGCTCCAATTCAGGTGCCTGTACGATGGAAGGAAGCAATTTAGTGTTAGAAACCGGTAAATCCAATTTAAGCACATTCCCAAACACCGGTTTTAGACACTCTAGTTCATGCACAGTATCACACAATTCCTCAGGAAAAACCATGGTTTTTGACCAATTAACAAATTTTCAGCATGCAAATCATTATAAAGTGCATAACTCAGAGCTTCTAAATTATCCAATTCGAAAACCTCATCAGTCAAATCATCAATCACATCAATACAAAACACACTAGACAATTCATCAGGATGTTTCATAGCATCATAGACATTAAATTTAACAATGTCACCGTCAAATTCAAGAGTTAACAATCCATTATGAACGTCTATTTTAGCTCTAACAGTGCTAAAAAATGGGCGACCAAGCAAAATATCAGAAGATTTGGATGATTTATCATCCTCCATGTCTAGAACGAAAAAATCAGCGGGAAAAGCCAGATCGTTGACTTGCACGAGCACATCCTCCAATATTCCTTCCGGGTACACTAAGGATCGATCAGCAAGCTGGATTATAATACCTGTACCTTTCAAAGGACCAAGATTAAGGGCACTATAGACAGATAGAGGCATAACATTTATTGACGCACCCAAATCACACATAGCTTTCTTAATACCAAGGTTACCTATTTTACACGGAATTGAAAACATACCTTGGTCTCTGCATTTCGGTGGTAATTTCTTTTGTAAAACCGCGGAGATATTTTCTCCAACACTTACCCTTTCATTACCTTTTAGTTTCCGTTTGTTGGTACAGAGATCTTTAAGAAACTTCGCGTAACATGGGATTTGTTGAATAGCATCCAACAAAGGAATGTTGACTTCAACCTTTCGGAATGTATCAAGAATGCTTTGTTCCTCTTTATGTTTCTTCGTCTGAGCCAAGCGCTGTGGAAACTGAGGTGGGATCACCAGTGGCTTAGGCTCCTTGACAATTTCTGACTCTCTGTCTCGACTGGAGCCTACGGCGTGGTCACGCTTAACGGTCACGTCAGCTTTCAGTTCAGATTCTACCTCATTCTGACTTGCTTTAGGTTTTTTAACTGGTGGAGGCAGTTCCTTTCCACTCCTGAGCGTAATCGCACTCACATTCTTCCTGGGATCTTCCGTTTGCGAGGGCAATTTCCCTTGATTCTCAATCCTGCTCAAAACCGTAGCAATCTGTCCCAATTGAGTTTCCAAATTCTTCACTTGATTTTCCAAGCTATTAATTCGGATGTCTTGTGGGTTGAGGGTTTGACTGGGTTGTTGGTCTTGTTGGGATTATGGAGGTCTAAGCACAAAATTCTGGAAATTGGGTGGCTTCGGTTTCTAGGAATAGCTAAGGCTAGGGTGGTTTTTCCATCCGGGGTTATACGTGTTAGAGTAAGGGTTGTTATTTTGTGGATGGAACCCTGCACGTTCGCGTCCTCGAATGTGCCCTCTTGTAGGGACGAGCATGCATCGGTCGGGTGAGAAGGGCTAGCACATAATTGGCAAACTGTTGCCGCTTGTGGCGTTCCTGCATTCATGTTAGATACCAAAACAGATAACATATTCTTAATCTCATCAAACTGTGAAGAGTTTACCTCTTTTACCTGTCTCGTCATGTCGGACTTAGCATAGTATTTTTGTAAAACTCGTGAGATTCTGCTAATCATGTCCATCAATTCCGCGGGTGTTTTGATCATGATGGAACCTCCACTTGAAGCATCCAACTACCTTTTGTCAGTAGGCATCAGGCCCCTATAAAAGTTGTGGACAACTGAATTCTCCGGCAGGTTGTGATGTGGGCACATTGCAAGCAAGTTTTGGTATCGTTCCCAATACTCGTGTAGGCTCTCATGTTCCTTTTGTTTAATGGTGATTATCTCCTGAAGGAGATCCAAGTATCGCTCAGCTGGGAAAAATCTGTCCAAAAACTTATCGTGCATCTGCTGCCAAGTAGTGATGGTTGCTGATGGTAGAGAGTACAACCATTTTTCTGCTGCATCTTGCAAAGAGAACGGAAAAGCACGGAGCTTGATTTGATCTTCGGTGACTCCTTGGGGCTTGGTAGAGCAGCAAACCGTGTGGAACTTACTAAGGTGTTGGTGAGGGTTCTCGTTTTCCAGACCTCGAAAAATGGGAAGTAGGTGAATTGTGCCCGTCTTCAGCTCGAAACCAGCAGCAACCTCTGGAAAAGTGATACAGAGGGGCTGCTGTGTAGTAGTGGGACGCACCAGATCTTCCATGGTCCTACGTTCTTCTACTGGTAGTGCCATAGTTAGGGCGTGGTCACGCTCAACGGTCAAGTCGTCTTTCTGATCACTTGAACTGTCCGTTTCAGTTCCCGATTCTATCTCCTTGACCAAATCTGATATCTCACCTTGTTTCTTACGTGATCGGGTTTCTTTCCTCTTTTTCCTAGCAGTTTTCTCGATTTCTGGATCGTAAAGAGGGGTGTCCTTTCTGCGAATGCTCCTGTTCATAAAAAGAAATAAAATCGATTAAAACACAGTCCCCGGCAACGGCGCCAAAATTTGACAGATGTCGAATCCGTCAAAAATAAATGTAAAATCCTATTCGACGACTAAACACAGAGTACAGTGCAAACAGGGTCGATTCACAGAGATTGATTGACTTATTTCTAATAGTTCCAAGTTATCCACGAAAAGAAACAATTAAAGGGGGGGGGGGGGTTTAAATTATTAAAACTAAGGTATGCAATTAAAATAAACTAACAATAATTAAAATTAATTAAAACTATCAAGCAAATCACGTAGGATAAAATCAATCAGAGGGAGAATTACCTAGCCAGGGATATTCGATTCGAATTGTTATATTGATCATTGACTCAAGGATTAATTCAAGTTATTCAGACAGATTGGCTATAGTTGATAGAGACACTCGACTCAACCTTGTTTTTACTTAATTAGTCGGATAACCTAGAGACACTCGACAGTTATCTTCCCTAACAAATTCACAACCCCTAGAGACACTCGACATGATTTAATGAATTCGCAGCATTAAGAATCATAAAAACACCAAACCTAATCAACCAAGTCGTGACACGCGCAAGATTTAAATTAGATTATCAAATCCCTTAGTGAACGAGGAATGTTATCGCTAAGACCCTATCACTAATTTACCACAAATTATCAATCAACTTTACTACACTTCAAGCTAAGCATCAAGATTGGCCATATGCAATTGAATCTATCTAGATAGTCGGGCCCTACCACTAAATAAATCAATCACAATAAACGAGAAAGACGGTGATAAGATAAATGCCTAAATAAACATGAATTGAATAAAACGTTTAGGTCTCATAATATCCAAAAACGAATCTTAATCCCTAGCTAGATAATTAAGAGTTTAGCTACTAAAATCCATGAAAACAATAACGGAAGAATTCTTTAACATAAAATAAACTAAAAACGAAGGGAAAGAAATAAACTAAAACGAAGAACTCGTGATGAAGTCCTGCTCTCGACGTTGCTTGCCTAAAACTCCCGAACTGCTGCTCCCAGAATATTACGTGACACCTTCTCCAAAGGCTGAAGTCCTCAATATATAGATCTCATGAAGCTACGTTCCAGAAATCCCATGCCAGTTGGATTCCTAAGTCCAATCAAAAGTGGACTTCATCTCTTACTCTCCAAGGATTAATACAACTCTGGGCTTCTTAAATTAATTCCAAGTAAGCTCAAACCCATCACAAGGTAAATCGGACTTCTCCCATTAAATCCATGCCAGCAGCCCATAAATACAAAACTCAAACCACACAAATGGCCCAGTTCCAATTAATTCCACTCAGCTGGGCTTCTAAAATAAAATCCCATGGTAGGCGCGGCCCACTAGCAAATAAATAAGATCAATGTCTTGCCTCCCATCAAAACAACGTGATGGGCCTGATCCTCTAATTTACAAAATAATCCCACATAAAAAGTCACCAAGTCACGCCAAGTCCATCTCCATTTTCGGGCATTAAAACTTCAATCTATTTGATGATGAATACGATCCAACCTTCCAAATTAATTCCCAAAAATCCATTCACGTGCAAAATTGCAAAAGCTAAAGCCCAAAACATCTCCACTTTCTTCTGATTTGCTTAATCCCCATGCAGTATCAAGCACGCATCATACCAGTTGTACAGCCTCTGCTCATATGCACTAGTTTGGGACTAAAAACGACCTAATTTGCTCCAATCTCGCTTTCGATCCCTGAATCTACAAAATAAACAAACAAGCATCAATTCTTTATAAATAATATCATTTTAAAGCATAATTCGGGGCATAATTTAATCATAAAAAATGATTAATTAGCTACTTATCATTGAAACAGCAGCAATATCATGTTTGGCAACTTTAGTAGGTGATGGGTAATAGTAATGACACACGAAGTTAATGCATTCACTCAAATCACAACCAAGGGCATCAGTTGTTTTCCTGCACCAGTTGTTAACACAAGATAGAGCATCTGCCCCAACAGTTTCGTCTGCAAGACAAAGTTACCCAAGCACTCTCTTAAAACAATATGTAAAACCAAAAGAAAGTAAAACCAACAATACAAGCAAATTTCCATATCACCAAACGATAGCTCTGATAATCAACAAGGGATTGTTCTCTACTACTCTAAATGATAAATCAGGAATTAATTGCAAAAATAACCTTGTGTTTAAGTGAAAATACAGAAAAAACCCTATCATAAAAATATTAGTTCAAAGAACCCTATGTTTTTTATTTTTTGTACACTGCCCCCTCGTTTCAATTGGTCAATAAATTGATGTATTTTACCCAAAATACCCTTACGATACATTTCAAACAAAAGGGTTATTGTTCAATTATTTTTTGAAGAAAAAATAACACTAATAAGTACTTAAATTAAAAAATTTATAATTTGAAAATTACATTCTTATATATTATCATATTTATTAAAAATCTTAATAAATTAATAAATATATATAATATTATAATAAAAATTATATATATTATACACTAATTATATATATAAATAACCCTTATTATATACATATTGTACACAAAATAAATATTATAATTATTATTATATACAATTATATCGTTTCAAAAAATATATATATACTATTATATAAACAAATATACATATTATACATTATTAAAAATATTATAATTAGATTATTTTTAAATATTCATAATAAAAATATACATATTAATGAATAAATATATATAAATGTATACAAATTATTTTAAAAATCACTTTTTAATATCATTTTTCAAATATATTTATTAAATATATATTTTAATAATATAAACATTATTTTAAAAAATATTATTAATAAATAAAAATATATAGATATAATATACCTAATATGTAAATATTATTATATAATAATATATCTAGATATAATATACCTAATATGTAAATATCATATAATATTATATCTTATAGGTATAGCAACCCCCCACCCACCCACCAGCCCACACCATCTTCGCCAGCACCTGCACTCCGCCGCCCTCACCCATCTTCCATAACAGCCGCCGTTCAGACATCACCCCCACGCACCCACCAGCCCACACCATCTTCCTACACCTGCAAATCAGCCCCAGCCCACCAGATCTATTATCGCCGCCGTCGCCATCTCTCTCCTCCTCACCAGATCTGTGCGTCAGTGTGTGCGTGTTTTATTTGTGTGAGTTGAGTTGCTGGGTTGGAACCTAGTGGTGGTGGTAGTTACGGCGTGTTGGCCGGTGAAAGTGGAGATGAAATTGGAGGTGGTCGGTGACGGTGTGGAGGCGAAAGTGGCGGTGAGGCGACGGTGTTGTGCCGGTGGTCTAGATGGTGGTCCGTCGACGGCGACAATTGTTGTGCTGGAGTTCTAGAAGGTGGTCCAGCTGATGGTTGCCGAATCCACCAAATAATACCTTCACTTTCCAACACGCAATAAATTGAGTATAGCAGCAAAGGGTCGAACCCAAAGGACTAGCAATTCTTATATATTCCAAAATGACCAAGGAAACAAACCACGAAAGAGTTCACAACCGGGGGGAGGGGGGGGGGGGGTTACGTAATTAATCAAACTACAAACTAAACGTTAAAACAAGGATAACAAGCAAGTGGAAGCTGATGCAAAGTGACTGAAATTAATTGGTTTAAAGTGGGATTATCCTAGCCAAATTGTTCTTAAAATTCATGCCATTGGTTCGATCATAGATTCAATATTCAACTCTAATTCATTGATAGACCGGCTATAGTGGTAACAAGCTCTACACACCTCATCCTTTCTTAAGTTTATAATGATCATGAGAAGCTCACTAACCATTCTCTTATCACAAAAGCAGTCTTATAGAAACGCTCTTAAGATTTAACTTCGTGATAGCATTGATTATGAAAAGGATACCGATCCTAACCAACAAACTCAAAGAAGCTTGGAATGTTTAAGTTATTACGCATGCATCTCATCATTCTCAAGTAAATATGGTGATAAACTATCAATGATGTGTGACTCTTCAAGCACATTTACAAGACAATTACGGATCAAGTATTTGTGCAGTCAAATAAAACAAGTTTCAAGATAATAATTGATCAGAAAATCATCCAAAAACGAGTTCAAACAATACACACAAGATACATGCATATACCAAGAATTTAGAGCTGCATAAACACAATTAGATCTCACAAAACCAAAGCATGAATCAAAGAAACAGCTTTACTAGGATAAAAGAGAGACTAGCTGCTGTACATGCTTGCAAAATAACCAAATAACAACTGTTTCAGAACTGAAAATAAGCTAACACAGCTGATCTAAACAAGAGAGTTCAACTAGCTGTGCAAATCTAAGCATTAACATAAGTGAAAAAGAGAATAAAGGAAAGAAATTGATTGCTGATCATAACAGGGGAAGAGTCCCCTGTTTTGCTTCTATTCTTCAGCTGCTACTGCTGCTACGTTACTTCCTTTTCCCCTAAGAGAAGCTGAATATCTTTTTTTTTCTCCAAAAGCCTTGGTTAAATGCTTGGAAATCCAATCTTTGGCACACAAATCAAGGCTAAATATTCTTTAGCATCCCAAAACCTGATAATATTCTTATTGAGACGCCAAATACTGATAAAGCAGCTGCAAGTAGCTGAAGTTTGTCAAAAATAGAAAATTAGTCGCAACTTTTGACTTTGATGATGTGTCTGCTACGTCACCACTTAGTTCAAGGGATGATCATGGCTCAGGTCTTTTTCTGCACTTGAAACTTCTTTTGATCCATATCTCGCATTGTACTTCATTTCTCCATAATCAGACCTGTAATGCTAAATTTAAGCACAATTAAGTAGATTTCCTATCAGATATGTGGGGAAAATTAAAGTAAATTAAGCCCAAAATACACACTAACACCAGCTGTGGTGGCGGTGGCGGCGATGGTCGTGCCGGTGATTGATATATATATATATATATATCCTGAGGTGTATATTTGTACATAATTATTGTTTTATATATATTTATACAACTCATGATTCAAATTAGATTAATCGAGGGGTATAATTATCTTTTTACAGCTTAAAAGCACAAAATAATCATTTTCAGTCGCAATCAACGCGCTTGTGCTACACTTACTAGTTATAGGGTTTTTTTTGCCAAGAAAAAATAACACTAGGTTTTTCAAACTAATTTTTTTATGATAGGGTCTTTTTTAGTTTTTTTGTGTTACATAGGGAATATCCGTGCAATTTGCTCGATAAATCAGGGTATTGTTAAGGGCTCATGAAATTATAACAAATATACTGCAGGTCATGCTATATTATAATAAGTAAATTCAAAATGGCTATAGAAAGCAGCTGCAGTAAGTTTCATCATAAGAATAGTTCAAGCATGGGAATAAAGAAGAAAAATAGGAAGAAGAGCAAACCTCACTCTGGTATGCAACAACAACTCTTGTACCTGAAAGAGGAGTCTAAAGAAAACTTTTTAGGAAGATTACACAAGAACATCGACATAGTATTATACAGTCAATCCTCTGAAGGTCACCCCGGCTTCAAGAAGGTCCAAGGGTTCGGTTTCCACAACAATTAAAACACCCAAATCCTAATTCCATGATTGCAATATAAGGATGCAATCATGCAAATGCATGAAAGAACAAGCACTTCTAGCTTCTAAGGAATATAAACACTGCCCAAAAAGTTCAATTTTCAGTTGCATATGTGACGAAACAAGGATATCGAGCTAAATTGGAGTAGCAAAGAGATGGCGGAATGCATCGCGGTAGGCGTCGTACACGAAGGAGGCGTACTGGTCGTCCTTCGCCGCTGCTTCTGCTGGTGCCCACATCCGCGCCGCCGCTGTTGGTAGCGTCTCCGATAAACGCAACAGCTTCTCGGAGCCCCATCCGCCACTGCCGCCACAGTCCCTCTCTCTCTCTCTATCTCTCCGAGTGTTTACGGGAAAAAGAAACGGCGTCGTTTCACGAAAAGGAAATTGAGGGCAAAAAAAAAGGGAGAATTACATACGGGCCCCTAAGGTTTAGCCTAATTACACTGCGGTCCACGTATCTTTGGATTTTACATACAGGTCCCTAAGGTTTGATTCCGTTAGTGGTCCATAGGGTTCCGTTCGAATTTTGACCAAAATGACCAAAATGCCCCCAACCCCCCAAGGACTGGATTGTAATTAGGCCAAACCTCAGGGACCCGTATGTAATTATGTTTAAATTATATTAAAAAATTAGTATTTATAATTAATATATATAATTACTAATTTTTATTCTTGTGATATGTTGCATATTCATTGTATAATTGAGCTTAAACACTTTATTATTGAGCTTAGTTTCATGATGGACTATTCATTTGTTTAATGTTTCCTTGTAGGAAATCACTTATTGCATGAATTTGAGGAAAATTGGGCTCAATTGTGTTACAACTCCTTCAGCTGCAAATCAAGCCCACGACCCCTCATCTGGAAGCCCGCAAGATCAACCCTTATGTTGATAAGAATTTTCAGGCGTTACATACGTTCAGCACGTTTCTTGGGATTTATGGCATTATATGAAAGAGTTAGTGGGCGTTTATTGAGGAGAGAATGTGGAAAAATAGTGAAGACACTTTCCTGAGGTCACGGTCAAGAACCCTGACCCGTTTTTCGGGCAGAAACTTGGGCGCACTTGTTAAGAACGTGGGAGTTATTGCTCATCAATTCCGGCATCACGTTTCTGGAATTAATTGAATCTTGAAGGTGGAAATTATTTCTGAGTTATTTGCCTCAATTTATGGCTGAACGTGGAATGAAGAGTGGAGATAAATTCATGATATACTACACCATATAAAGGGGAGAGCAGACAGAGCTAGTTTATCCATTTTTCCTTTAAGCTTACTCCTTTTCTCAAAAACTATGTTGGTTTTATTTTAGACTTTGTTAATTTCCGTTTCGTTGTAATTTTCTAGTTTCGTTTTAGTGGGGATTTTCCTAGTATGCATTAGGTTTTGTGAGACTACTTTTGTTGATTAATTCAAGTTATCCGTTTTATTTCTAAATTAACGTTATTGTGTTTGTTCTATTCTTTGATTAATTTAAGAGCTCGAATCTTAGAGTTGGCAATTCACATACAGCTAGTTAATTCGTTTGGTGGAGTCTAGCCGGGCAATTAACGAAGTGGCAGTCAACACTAGGTTGTTAAGTTCGGCTGATTTTGTGTTGTGGGATATTACGGTCTAAGGCGAAGTAGGAGTTTCTACTAAGTCGGTTAGGGTTAGTGTTTCTTTAGCTCTTAAAGCAACTAGTTAATTGAATCTTTGAAGGAGTTTCTGATAAGGTTATTAGCTAGTTAGGGAATAGTCTTTAGGAGCTTCTTCAGATTATTCTAAACAGTAAGAAGAAACGAGGGAGCCTAAGGTAACTGGTAACTATAGCTAGCCTAACGAGGAATTAATCACCCTGTCCGTGATCATAGCCTGATGCATGCGTAGGAAAATTTTTCATCTAGTGAATTAGTCTAAGTGTTTACTGTGTTTAATTATTTTATTTGCTTACTTAGTTAATCTCGTTTTATGTAATTCATTATTAGTTTAATCAAATATCTCAAAACCCCCCTATTTTTGTTGTTTGTTTAGTTTCCTTAGCAAATTGAAAGATACAAAATTCATCCAATCCTCGTGGATCGACCCCATTTACCACTATTTGCAATTCGTTTGTATTCGGTACTTGGGATTTTATTATTGGTGGTCTCGACACCCATCATCTTGTTTGTTATAATATATATCTTTTATTTTTGAAAATTTTAATCCGTTGCGCAAGGATTTAGTAAATACTAATCTTGCTAATATTATATAAATATTTTCAATTAATCATTAAATATAAATTATTATTAATTTTAATACATACCAATATTGTTAATTATTACAGAAACACTTCAATTAGTCATTAAATGCTCATCTTATTAATATTATCTCTACGATTATTTATTAAATACTAATAATACTAATACTATATTTTTACCAAAAAATATACTAATATTATATAAATACTTTTAATTAATTTAAATATAAATTATTTTCAAAATGCATACACATACAATCAGAAATCACAAGTTCAAAATTTTAAAATATTTAAAGTTAATACTTTTAATTAATACTAATATTGTTTATTAATTGTAAAATACAGATTAATTTATATAAAATATGCATAATTACACATATATTTAATTATAAATACTAATTTTTTAATATAATTTAAACATAATTACATACGGGTCCCTGAAATTTGGCCTAATTACAATCCACTCCTTGGGGGCATTTTGGTCAAAATTTTAATGGAACCCTAACGGCCGTTATGGACTTCTAACGGAATCAAAACCTTAGGGACCTGTATGTAAAATCCAAAGATACGTGGACCGCTGTGTAATTAGGCCAAACCTTAGGGGCCCGTATGTAATTCTCCCAAAAAAAAAACTTAATACGATGCCGTTTCATGTAGTTGAATAATTAAAAACAAAATGATGCCGTTGCCGGGGATCAAACCCTGGTCACCCGCGTGACAAGCGGGAATACTTACCGCTATACTACAACAACATGTTGTTCTGAATTGTTTAGGAAACCCTAGTAAACAGGTTTGACTTAAATACCTTCCTTCTTGTTTTTTTTTTTTTTTGTAAGGAATTACCTTCCTTTCAAATGTTCTTTCCTTAATATGATTAATTATGTATTATACTTTATCTAATTTATGATCAGGCTCAAAATCGGTCAAGTGATGTGGTCAACTTCAGGAGTTCGGTCACTTAAACTTTATATGATGTGGACTCTCGAGTGTCAGCTGTCCAAAAATCAACAAGCGTGAGCTAAAGGCCAAACTGGGAAATGGGAGTTTATCCCAAATTTGACACTCCGATACTTAAGTCAGGTATTTGCTCAAAATAAGTAGACAAAGTATAGACGGTCGAATGAACAGTAAAAAACACTATCAATGCCATAAATATTGTGGATATTTATAGGCCAAGTGGGTATGCGTGACACCTGTCCACGCACTAGAAGTGCATTAAATGCTCTAGCCAAGTTGTTAGGGGACAACAAGTACTTAAAAGTACTGAGGTGTCAGACTTGGTTCCTTGGTACTTGCTTAAGGGTCTAGCCATTAGGGCCGTACTAGGTGCCAGGTCGATGACCACTCGGCATTGAATGTGAAGGCGATCAAGACAGCCCTTTGGTCGAGTTGTACTAGTTGTGCGTAACGCCCGAGTGCCATGGCCAATCGATGTGCCCATCGTATGAGAGCTGATCGATCGGCGTGGGAGATTTGGATCGACTAGAATCGACCCGCCATTGGGATGACGTGTCATATTGATGATGTGTTTGTCCATGTGGCAGAATGTGCTTGCGTGTCCTCCATGAGTGATTTTGTCACGTTGGCAACACGTGGCATGACTGGAAAGTGCTCCATCAATTCCAATGATTTGTTTTTCTATATTCCAATTATATAGGTTGAGATGGGTGGGACCATTTATCTATCAATGGTATATATCTGCGTATTTATGAATTTGAACACGAGATTTTGGTTAAATTAACATGGCGTCGATTCGTTAAATAACATTATTCGGTGATTATCTAATTCCAATGGTTAGTATAATTTTAATGTATGGATCGGGTGGACATTTTTCACATATTATTAATATTTTATGTATTTTTAATAATTTCTTCCCCTTCAACCTTTAATGGTGGCCATATCTAAATGGAGGGTAGTCACTTGAATTTCTAAATAAATTAATAATCTGAGTTTAGCTAAATATTTATGCTGAGTATACGAGCTGCAAACTTTAACTACGTCGAATATTTATCTTCTTAGGTGAATTCAATTCAGTTTTGTGCTGACCAAAAAAGGAAAAAAAAAAGTTCAGTTTTGCAGTTTGACCCAAATTCATAATATTTTTAAAGGTGTATTCAACACAAAGTAGGGAAAGATGGAGAAATTGGTGACCCACATGTTGGCCCTAAGCCATTGGAAAATAATTTTACTAAGTAGGAATGTGGACCTTCACGAATCGGTCACTAATTAAGTAATTTGGCGATGGTCGTGTACTTCAACCGTTATGACTTATGAGTAACTATATTTTACGTTCAAGTCTTTGAAAATACAATTATCAATGGTAAGATAAATTTTCACACCTTTTTAGACCTTACTTGAACGTAAAATAATTCGTGGTTTAATAAATAAAGAAACAAACAAGTAATTAATTGTTATTAATTTTGTTTTAAGTTAACTCCACACACACCCCTATATTAGACATAAGTATTACAAAAAGCTCTATGTTAAAAAAATTTGTTGTTAAAACCCTATGTTAGCAATAGTTGATAAACTTTCGAAAGACCAATAGCAATCAATCTGAATTATGAAAATAAAGTTTTAACTGTGTAACCTTCCATGTTTCCTTTATTTTCATTTTCTACACCTCTTTGATCATGGAATTTTTCTCAGTTTTCTTAACAGACGCCTTTAATTCGTAAAAAATTGGATGAACATCAACATCGTTAGATAAAAGCCGTTCAGCAAACAATTGAACACCCTTCAAGAAAAACTTATATTGAGAAATAATTGAATTGGGAATCACCACAATAATTGGCTTTTTATCATTCTCTGGTAAGAACAACTAATTAAGTTCAAATTGAGATGTTTGAGAAGACATGAAAACAAATATAAAAGAGACGAAAGAAAGATAATTATAAAAATTTAGGATTAAATGAAAAAATAAAACCACACTTATATATGTTTAAAAATAATAAAGGAGGCTAAAAATGGTAATTCACATGGAAAAATACATGTTCAGTCGCATTTACGACGCGTGTAACTCCAACAGTCAACTTAAGGTTTTTTATGTAATAATTTATAAAACACAAGGCTAACCATATCAATTTTTATAACACAGGGTTTTTCGTGACATTTATTCCTAACACAAGGGTGTTCCGTGGGAAAAACTCTTTTTGTTTTTGAGAGGAGTCCATTCCTGGTTAAGACAAGTACTGTTGTAAATTAACCTTATTCCACTTTTACTTTTCCTTTAGTTTCATTCTTTAATTGCTTCTTTTCCTCAAAACTGGGACAGCATCACAAACATGGAATATGGCGGCAATCAAGGGAAAGAGAAGTTGTTTCTCATGGCCATCTTTTTGATCATTTTAAATTTACGCCTTTTTTTTTATAAGTTTAGTATCAGATCGACTGACGAAACA
The DNA here is from genome assembly GCA_037501455.1 of Lantana camara. Taxonomy (NCBI): domain Eukaryota; kingdom Viridiplantae; phylum Streptophyta; class Magnoliopsida; order Lamiales; family Verbenaceae; genus Lantana; species Lantana camara. The sequence continues at coordinate 78,825,487 of CM074865.1, forward strand.
ACATACAAGTGAAAGAGTGTTGATAATTCTTTTTTAAGATTATCTCTGTGTGTGTATATATATAGTACCAATAGTAGGGATCGGGAGGTGATCAGAGAGTGTTGATGACCCTCTTGAAGTCATGAGCCGTTCAAGTGCTCTTGACTCTCAATGACTGTATATCAAAATATGACTCCCTCGTCCAATGCTTAGAAAGGAAAAAAGAAAAATAGTGTTATAGATTTTTAACTAACTATATTGTTTCTTGACATATACTTGATACTTCCATTATCTTGAGAGTTGAGGGATGTGCATGTATTTGTTTCGCATAGAAGTAAAAGTGTGATAGGAAAGGGGACACCAAAACCGAGTGTACGCAGCGGAAATTAAAACTCCTCTCCAAATGCCCAATAAACAATCAACCAAGTATACCAAGGATAGAAAAATAATCAACCAAACAAGAATAATAGAGACACGAGATTTAACGTGGAAAACCTCTTCAAAACGAAGAGTAAAAACCACAAGGTCTACGAGACCCAAAAACCAATCCACTATCATACGAGGCAAAATTACAGCAGTTCAAACACCAATAAATCTAACTCCAAACACGAACCAAACACCGATTCGATCCAAAACAAACTAGAACCCAAAAGGAGAATAAACACGAAAATAAGTCGAAAATCGTGTCACTGTTCACGCGCCGAAAAACCCGACTTACAGTGCTCCAAATCCGATCTCCACTGTTTACTTTCAAGTTCGATGAGTTAGGAAGTTGCTGTCCAAAATTCAGCTCAATCGGACCACAAATGACCTCCCCGATCATCCACGTAAATTTGTTGTCGCTGCCCAAAAACTGGGCAAAACTGTGCAGATTATTTCCCCAAAACTTGCGCCTAAAAGTTGCTGATACTTCACGCCACTTTTTGGTGAACACGGCTGCTGCTAAAAGGAGAATAAAAAAATTCAAATAAAAGCTAACCTATTACATTAAGAAAAAGGTTTTAATGTGGGCTTTTATATTGTAATTGGGCCAACAAAATATTGTGGGCTGGACCCAACAGATGCCTGACGGGATTTTCAGGATTCGAAAATTATGGGATTGGAATGGGATTTTGCATACCGGCTTAGGTGGAAATCGGAAATAAAAAAGTGATCTTGGTCTCAATAGAATGCAAATCCTAAAAATTTAAAAGGGATATGCCAAAAAGCATTCTACACCTAGTTCAAGGGGAAAATCAAACATATGTACCCAGATGGAAACAAGAAAAAGAAAGGCAAAGAGGGCAATCTTTAGCAGAACAGGTGATTAAATCCGGATAGGGATCGCATAAACAACAACTTTCAATCTCAAAGTGGAAAATAGAAAATAGAAATTGTGTCTGTTTATTTGTGTTTACAGAGGAGAGAGTGCTGGTCTGCAGGACAGCAAGAAATGTGTATTAGTTTTATCATTGGATTGTTATAAATTATATATATGTATAATTTATTTTGGGATCCCAAATTTCCCAATCCGATAGCATGTCAAATCCCCATTTGTTTCCCAAAATTTTATGTTAATATTCTTATTTCAATCTCTCTCTTCTCGTGTGAGGTTGTTGCTTCTCTTATCTTTTCTTTCTCTCCACTAAATCTTCTCCATCTTCTTCGTCTCTTTACTAAATCTCTTTTGTTTCTCCACTAAAATCTTCTCCATCTCCTTCGTCTCTCCACTAAATCTTCATCTTCTCTATTTTTATTCTCTTTCTCTCTTTGTCGTCTCACTCTTTCAGAAAGTTTTTTATTAACAATTCTCTTTCTTTATGTTGATGTGAAACCATAATAGTGGGTGATGCGGGTCTTTATAATAGAGTAATATTATTTAAAGGATGAATTACATTTGAATACCCTCATGTTTGTTTTAATTACAACACAATCTCTATCCTTTTGAGTATTACCATATAGTCCCTGAGGTATGATTTTCGTTTGAGGTCCTTAAATGTCGTTAGGGTTCCATCAGCCCTATTTTTTCCCCCGAAATTACACCTGGTTTGACCAAACTGCACTCAGGGACCAGCATGTAATTTTAACTTAATATGGGGATCGTTTTGTAACATAATAAAATAACAAGGGATGCATTTGTAATTTCTAGGTAAATTTGAATTAGGACGTTTATAGCCATTGTTGGCTTGTTTATATAAGTGTTTTCATGGCCTTACATCATCCAACACTCCAAAAATATATGTCAACCTAATTTAAATTTAGCTAGAAATACAAATGCATTCCTTGTTATTTTATTATGTTACATAACGATCCCTATATTAAGTTAAAATTATATGATGGTCCCTGAGTGCAGTTTGGTCAAATTAGGGGTAATTTCAGAAGAAAAAAAAATCAGGGCTAATGGAACCCTAACGGCGTTTAGGGACCTCAGACGAAAACCATACCTCAGGGACTATATGTTAATAATCGAAAGAATAGGGACTCCGTTGTAATTAGGCCAAACCTGAGGGTATTCAAATGTAATTCCCCTTTATTTAAAATAGGGTTCAAATAATAATTTAGTTTTTAAAACGTGTAGTTAGTACTAAAAGATTTTTGATAGGAGAAGTAATTAAAATTGGGTGTGAATAAGCGTTAGTTATCAATAATTATCCCTTTTTTCATTATATATATTTTATTCTTTTTTCATATTTTTCTAATTTCTATTTTGTATTATCTTTTAAATTTCTAATTATATTAACAACAATTATAAAATAAATATCAAATATAAAATTTTTAATTTTAGGAAAAATTGTTCAATTCATCCCGGCGAATTATCCAACTTGCAATCTATGGACATGATTTTGGGTTTTTGCAAATCTCATCCTTCAATTTTTAATTTGGTGAAATTATAGGACGATGACTGGCCGAAATTGATGATGACATGTTAGCCGGAACGACAAGTCATCGGCCACGTGGTATTTTCTTTGTCACATTATAAAAAGAATAATGTATATTATATACTAATACATAATAATAAAATATATCATATATATTACATATTACTTATATATATATATATACTACGCCAGGCCACCACGCCACAAGAATCAAACGGCGCAGCACCGCCGTACCACTCCGGCGCAACACGACGCATGACCACGACTGGACGCCGGCGCCGACTGACCCTCCACCATCGTACCACGAAGGTATCCCATCCAGCACCACCGCAACACTCCAACGCCGACCGACGTCTCATCACCACCGTACACCGACGCCGCTCTGAGCCTTCAACGTAGCACCGCCGCTTCTCCTCGAGCATCGATCTCTGTGTGTGTGTGGAGATCAGATTTTTTGTTTGTTTTTGTGTGGGTGTCGGCAAATCTGATGGGTTGTGGTGGTGATGGTGTCTTTGAATTTGTGAATCTGAAAGGAGAAGGGGGTAGGCGAGATGGGTGGTGGTGATGGTGGTGGCGGCGGTGGATTTGAGGAGAAGGCAACGGGGTTGGTTTCTGGTGGTGGTGGAGCCGAGGGGAAGGGAGACGGTGGACTTGGGGATAGAGGTGGTGGTGGTTGCAATGGCGGCGGTGGTGCTGGTGGCTTTGACTCTTGCAATCTTGCTGAAAAAGATGATGAACTCTTCAACAAAAAAAAAAAAGAAGAAGTGGATTTTTATTTATTATAATTTTTTTTGATTAGGCAAAGAAAATGACACGTGGCCCGTGACTTGTCATTCCGGTTGACACATCATCAATTTTGGCCGACCACTATCCTATAATTTCACCAAATTAAAAATTGAAGGATGAGATTTGTAAAAACCCAAAATCATGACCACAGATTGCAAGTTGGATAATTCGGCAGGATGAATTGGACAATTTTCCCATAATACATATTTAAATAATAATAATTTTATTATTTACACACGAATATTGTGTGCGTGTTAATAGTATTATATTAAATGAAAACCCAAACACCAATGGGCAGTTGATTCACGTGGATAAGGGCTTCAGTTCACTTAAGTGGTTCTAATCTTATGGATGTGAAAAACTATGTTGGGAGAGCCCCGCAATAAACACCAAAAATTAAATGAAAACCCAAAAAGTTACCGTTTTGGTCTCTCTTGGTATCCTCCTTTTCTTTTTCTTTTTATTTATTTATATTCCTATCCTCCTTTTCTTTTTATTTTTATTTAATATTTATATTTTATCCGTTTTCTTCTCCTGTAAATATATTTAAATAATAGGATACCTGTAAATATATTTAAATAATAGGATATTTGTAGTTATACACACAGTGTGCGAGAATTACTAGTATATATTATTAGCCGAAAGAAAGTTCTAAACCTAAAACAAACTAGAAACGCAATAAAGATAGAATCAAACTGAGAAAAATCAATTAGCAGAAAATTGTAATCAGGAGTTTTTAATATGGTAATCAAGGGAGATGTGTTTCTACCAAGATGAACTGAAAATGGAAAAATATATTAATTCAAATTACATATGCAATAATTTGAAATTCGATCTATATTCAAAATAGGTAAGACGGAATTTATGCGACATGCATGTTCTACAAAAGGAACGAAGCTCAGAATCTCATATGCTTTTGATTTTTCTTACAAGGTACGTAAAGTTTAAATTCTTATAACTATGGAATTCTTATAACTATGGGCCCGTCGATTGCAACCCTAGATAGAAACCAAAATTATCTATAAGGGAGAATTACATCTGACAACCCTGCATTTAAGCCTAATTACAAAGCAATCCATTATTATCGAGAAATTACATTTTAGTCCCTAACTTTTGAGAACTGTTTGTGATCGTTAGGGTTCCGTTATGTCATTTCAAAAATACCCCTGATTTGTTGTTAAAATCATATTTTCTAAGGATCGTTTTATTATTTTTGTATACTTTAGGGATGGTTTTATAATTTTGGTCATATGATTTCAGACCAAACAAGATTTATAGGGACTAAAATGTAATTTCCCGATAATGATAGATTGCATTGTAATTAGGCTTAAATGCAGGGTAATCAGATGTAATTCTCCCTTATCTATAATTGTTTTAACGTATTTATTCACTAGTGGAAAATTTATTGGTTTCGGTGGTCATAAAACTATGTCACTTGTAGTTGATTATTTTGGAAATTTGTTTTTGAAGTAAGATGTAGTCGATCTTTGAGTTTCTTGCTTTATATACGTGTTTTATCTTCTATTTCATTCACCCATATACGTTAAATGACAGTCGAGATTGTGGTAGAGAATCTTAATTTGATTTTTTCCGTATCACAATTATTTAACTCCGTTCATCTTAATTATCTATTGATACACGTGTTGTATGTATGTAAGTGAAATAGTAGATGAAATACAAAATTGAAATGAGATAATTGTCGGAAGAATCATGTGAAATTTCGAAAATTCAAAATAAACTTTACATATCAAAAATTAGTATATGACCTCGTACTTTATAAAAATGAGCAACAAAAACCCTCATGCGTTTTTTAAGCCACATTTGCCTAGGAAATTTATTTTTAAATATGAAAAAATTACATTCTTATCATTTTTACGAAAATAAAAGTAAAAATCAGAGAACAAGCATTTATAAATCAAAATTTTTAAAGAATTATGAAGAAATTTAAAAGAAAATACTGGAAATGATATATAAAAGAAATCATGAAGAATATAAATACCACTAAAGTTCTATTAGGAAGCAAAAATTGAAAGACGATGATCTACAATGAAATATCACAAAGAACGGACAATATGCTATGAAAAACAAACACAAAGATTTACCCGTTGATACAAGAGGCTTTTTGTTGCTCATTTTTATAAAACGCTTAATTTTTTATTCTAATTTTTGCAATATTGGATTTATTCGCATTTTTAGTTTTTCACAAGGTTTTTCTAGTTATTATCTCAAATTAAAAAAGGAGATCCAAACCAAGTAAAGTGCTTACATTAAATTGCTAATTTGCTATAATGCATAAGTGTATTTTAGAAAATTTTAGAGCAAACTCGGTTCGATTAAACTCAACCAATTAAAAGGGTAAGTGTGTTATACTTGTCATTTGATTGGTCACTGTCCCTAAATTTTCCACCAACCACACGGCAAGTGTAAAACACTCACTCCCTCGTTACACTGGTTGGACCGACCCAAACTCAATCTAGAGTTACTCGTATATTTTACATATGAAAATCTTTCACTATGGCAACAATTCCAGCAAGGAGTTACTTTTGATAGTTAGAACAAAACAAGGGTGATTTTGAAAAGTTAGACGATGGCTCGCAGTCGAACATCTGTTGATCTCCGCCACTAATACAATCTATATGAGGGTATTTTGAAGTAAGAAGCATCACAAGAGAAGCCCTAATTTGTGGCTCCCCCGCTGGGCACATCGCAATTAATTTACCCTAATTGATGAGCACAGCTTCAAAGTTAATTAACCTTAAAGAGTTAAGGCTATTATATTTGGTCTCAAGCTTTTCTTGTCGCCTATTCTCGTGGTCATTTTAACATGAGTTGTATTAAGGATCCTTGGATGATGAACAATTGTATCTTTTCTGTTCTCGATTGATTATATATGAGGAGGGCACCTCGATAAAGCCTCACAGTTTCCTTTATTAAAAAAAAAATAATAATAAATAAATAATTAAAGAGTTAAGGCATGAATCATAATGTCTTTGCTTTTTTAAGAAAAGATAAAAGCTTCAATACTTTAGGTTAACCTTGTGAGTTACTCACAATACATGCATGAGAAAAGAGAGTCCCTTAAGCGCCTATAAATAGGTGAAGTGGCTGTTCATCTCCTTGCAAGCCATAGTGCTATATATAACATAATACAACAAAAGAAGATCAATTGTTTGTCTCTGTTATCTTTCACTATGTCAGTTGAGAATGAGTACAGCAAAGTGACCCGGAAGGATTTTCCTGGGGGGTTCGTTTTCGGGACTGCAACGTCTGCTTATCAGGTCTGTAATGTTTATCAAGGTCAATAAAAGTTCAATTAAATTTGAATGCTATATATAATGGTTTAATGAATTCTGATATATAGCTTGGTTTTTCTTCAGGTTGAAGGTGCCACTGCCGTTGGCGGCCGAGGCCTTAGCGTCTGGGATGATTACACCATGAGAACTCCTGGTCTCTCTCTTTATATATATATATATATATATATAAATATATTTGAGTAAATGAAATTACTTTGTTGTATATTAATGTGTTAGAGGATTGTGGTTGACAGACAGGATAACTGATGGATCAAATGGAAATCACGCTGTTGATATGTACAACAGATTTAAGGTAATTATCGTGTCTCTATTCACTACTTAGATTCCCCAGCTAACATAAAAATTTAAGCAACATTTTATATAATTATTTTTTGTAAAGATATTTAGATACATTGCTTTAATGTGTTGCAGGATGATATCAGGATGATGAAGACCATGGGCTTTGACGCATACAGGTTCTCCATTTCATGGCCAAGAGTCATTCCGAGTAAGAAACAAAGCCTATAATAATTAAGAAAAAATTACATATATATTGGTTAATCTTTTCTCGCCAAATATCTATAATCGATATAAATGCATAATTAATATACATATTATTAGGTGGCCGAAAACAAAAGCTATATATATGAATTATTAGTCTTTTTCTCCCCAAATAGACATAATCAATATGAATAAATAATTAACTATTCTTGCATACACTTGGTAGTAATATATTAGGTGGAAAATTATGCTGTGGTGTCAACAGAGAAGCAGTCGAATACTACAATGATGTTATCAACACTCTCCTCGCTAATGGTGTGAGCCAATTAATCCTATTATCTATAAGTTCACTACGTCACTTGGAACTTCCATTAATTACAATTATGTAGTTTGATTAATTAATTATCTAGTGTTTGTTCCATATATTAAATATGATCATATGCAGGCATTCAGCCCCACGTGACTATCTTTCACTGGGATCTTCCCAACCCACTGGAGAAAGAGTATCACGGTTTCTTGAGTGAAAACATAGTGTAAGCACTCATCCATTTGCTATTGATCAGTAATTAGTACTACACGTTGAAAAGTAATCGCAATTATTTGGTAATTAATTATGTCTGTGATGTTGAAACTGCAACAGGAATGATTTTAAAGATTTTGCGGATTTGTGTTTCTGGGAATTCGGCGACAGGGTGAAGCATTGGACCACATTTAACAAACCGTGGTCGTACTGTTATTATGGATACGCTGCGCGCACTTTTCCACCCGGTATAAAGGTTGTTTATGAAACTGCTGGTCAGACAACAAAAAGGAGTACTATAAAAACAAGATCAGGCCCAGCTTCTAATGGAGATATCGATGACCATATCCCATTACCTTTGTTCGACGAAAGAATGCCTGATCGATATATTCCTCCTCCTACCGTCCAAGTCCCAGTCACGTCTGCAATGAGGAGCCTCGGAATAAGTGGTCAAGCTTTCCCTGCTGAACCCATTAGTACAAGATCTCAAAGATCCACTGCCGCACCTCCAACCATGTCCCCAGAAGACAAAGAAGTATTCGTCGCCGGAAAACACTTGATTCTTGCTCACGCAGCAGCAATGAATCTATTATCTATACAAAAGGAAATATCAGGTTCGATTTGTATATACATCCCGTCATATTTCTTACGTAAGATCATATATAACAAAATTGGCTTAGATTTTTTTAATAAAATGATCTTTCTGGATGACAGGATCATCAAGAAGGCCAGATTGGAATAGCACTTAATATCCGTTGGTGTGAGGGTTTAACTGACAAGAAAGAAGATCAAGATGCTGCAACAAGGGTCCATGATTCTATGCTCGGATGGTAATTAATTATTAGCACTTATTAACTACACAAATCTGGCAAGATTATATATGTTCACAATGTTTTGATTAATTTTAGGTTTTTGGAGCCCGTGTTAAATGGTCGCTATCCTGAAACCATGACAAAGTATATGCCTCTTGAAGCACGTTTAAAGAAAGGAGAAGCCAGAATACTCAGAAAATACCCGATTGACTTTCTGGGAGTGAACTATTATACAGCAAGATATGTTAAAAATGATCCCAATCCTGATCAAAGTGCACCTGCCATCGACAGATATCTGTTTGCTGAAATGCTCAGTAAGCTCTTCACAACGGAGTTAAATTTCTTCTATCTTAGATATATGAATTGTTCTAATTATAGATTCTGATCTTCTAATTATTCCAACAGAGGAGAAGAATGGCAAGGAGATTGGTCCAGCGGTATGATCAAATCTATCTTTTTTCTTAAGAAGAATTTAATTGACATTTGTTCATCAATGTCCATGTTATTTAATATATATGTCAGCCTGGTCCGGATTGGTTACGCGTAGTCCCATGGGGAATTAAGAAGCTCTTACATAGAATAAAGGAGCTCTACAACGATCATTCTAAGCCTAAGGAGAACGAACTTTCCAAGATATACATCACTGAAAATGGTATGGCGTGCTTTCTACTAACGATATTGCTTAAATAAACTGTGCATTTTAAAGCTAATAGACAAATATTTGCCACATATATTGTAATTAGGCGTTGCTCAAAACGACAATCCCAAAGTTCCTGCTAATCAATTCACTGCCGACACAGTAAGGGTGGGATACTATCGAGATCATCTTGGAAATATTAAGGATGTCATCGAGTAAGATCTTTAACCTAATTTCTTTTGAATATTAATTGAAAATATTAATTACTAAACAAACAAACTATACCTGATTGGCAGTGAATGGAAAGGTCTGAATGGTCCCAACAAGATGGAATTAAAGGGTTATTTTGCATGGTCGTGGATTGATAACTTTGAGTGGACTTCTGGATACACTAACAGATTCGGTCTCATTTATATCGATTACATGAATAATCTCAAAAGGTACCCAAAGCTTTCGGCCATATGGTTCTCTCAGTTTCTTGCTGGAAAGATTCCTAAGCTCCTGAAGTTCAATGTGAATGTTAATGGAGCAATGCCTCGGTCCCTCGATGGAAAGTCAAATTTTAGGTCTTTTGTCCCGGTGAGTGTGACGTAAGACGAGGACACTGATGGCAATGACGATGACGATGCGTATGACGATGATGATGAGTATGATGATGATGAGTAGGATGATAAAGTGACCAAATAACAGTGATGATCACTACTAGAAAACATCGTTTTTGCAATCGAAAATTTGCAACCGAAAAAATTCGGTTGCAAACCAACTAATTTAGCAACCAAATTTGCAACCGAAAAACCAAAATTTGCCTACTTGACTTTGCAACTGAATTTTCGGTTGCCAGATCAGTTGCAAAAATTTTGCAACCGAAGTTGGGTTGCAATGTCAGTTGCAAAATAAAGTTGAATGGTCAACCTTTTTTATTGCCTTTGCAACCGAAAATTAGGTTGCTAATTCGGTTGTAAATTATTTGCAACCGATTTTCGGTTACTAATTCGGTTAAAAAAATAATAAAAACAGATAAACTTAGTCAAAATATTTTCAACAGAAAATTCGGTTGCAAAATTGGTTGCACAAAAATTGCAACCGAAATTTCACTTGCAAAACAATTAAAAATAATTTCAAAAATATTTTTGCAACCGAAAGTTCGGTTGGAAAATTTTGAATTAAATTAATTATTTTTATGTAAAATTTACAACCGAAATTCGGTTGCAAAATTTTTATGCAACTGCTTTGCAACCGAAATTCGGTTGCAATAATTTTATTATTATTATTATTTACAAAATGAAATAAGTATAATTTTTAAAAAAATTGAGTTGCTATTCGGTTGCAAAATTTTATTTTTTTTTACTTTTATTATGTTTAATATATACATAATAATTACTAATTACTTGTCTCCTAAAAAGCTTTAAATCCTTTAATCATTGTATAATATAAGTTTTCTAATTAAAATGATAATAAATGCTATAATATATAATATATTTGTAAAGTGGAAACAAGTTAGTTAATTATAATTACTTCTATATGATCATATTATAGTAGTATTAGTTAATAATTGTTAATATATTATTGTAATTACTAAAAATCATGTAATAAAGTTTAAAATTATGTTTCATAAGATATAACGTACATTATAAATCATTAAGATATTATACTTGTATAGTGATATGATGTCAACACATAATGTTATATATGATGTGCAGATCGAAGTAATTTCCACAAACAATAGATATACTATAATAGATATTAAATTATTATAATTACTTATATAATTATATTACGGTGATATTAATTAATAATTATCGTTATATTGTTGTAACTACTAAAAACTATGTATTAAAATTCAAAGGTTATGCTTTATAAGATATAACATACATTATAAATCATTAAGTTGTTATACTTGTATAGTGATATCATATTATATGTCATATACGGCATTTAATTTTGAGAAATGACATAACACACGATATTATATATGATATGCTAGCGTAATTTCCACAAATGATCGCTATAAAAGATAGGGAAAATTACATCCAGGCCCCCTGAGGTTTTCCATAATTACAATTTAATCCCTGTTTTTTCATTTATTACAAAAAACCCCCTATAAACACTGTTTCAATTGAAGTCCCTGGCGGAATAGTGAAAATTTTAGGTATACACTTTTTCGTGGTTTTCAAAAAAGTCCCTGGGAATAGTGCTCATAGGGTTGTTTTTGTAATAAACGAAAAAGCATGGACTAAATTATAATTATGGCAAACCTCAGGGGGCCTGGATGTAATTTCCCCTAAAGGATATCAAATGGTATATTAAATAACTATATGTCTATTAAATATTATAATATACTGATATTACATTTGTGGTGGATATTATATATTGATATGGTATTATATAATATGTACAACATTTTTAGTATTGATATAATGTGTGATATTATAAAAGATGCGGAAATATATTTTACAAGTGATCGACATAATATAATAGCTATAAGTTTATTAAATAGTATAATATATAATAAAATAATCTATTAAATCATATAATATACAAATATAAATTACATTTACGATAGATATTATAAATTATATGATATAATCATATTTAATAATATCTTACTTATTAATATTATAGGTAGCCGTAAGTTAATTATATCAAATGATGTAATTTGTAATTATAAGTCTATTAAACGATATATAGATATCTTTAAGATTATTAAAGAGTATAAAGTATATTTAATTATATTTATAAGATTATCCCCTCTTTTAGGGCAATGCAATTTACCCCTTTTTTTTCAATCGGTGCAAGGTAATTGTAATTCCAACAAGATTAATATAATTAATGTAAGTCAATTAAGATATAATATAACATATGATGTAATAGTTACAAGTGATCCATTATTTTGAAATAATATAATATATAATTACAAGTCTATTAAATGATATTATAACATAGAGTATTTATATTTATGTTAGATATTATATATCACATGCTATAACAATATCTTACTTTCATTACTAATACAATATCAATAAGTGTAGTAAATCATATAATAATATAATATAATATAATATATATAGTTATATTAACTGATATAATTATATTAAATAATATAATATGAAATAATAAGATTACTAATTAATCTAAATAACAATGAGACCATAAATAATATAACGTATTGTTAAATAAATAGTACATTTTTATATTTTTTTGGACTTTGCCAATAATATAGGACTCTTACAATATCTAATAATATCGTATTCATTGACAATATAATACCTATGAGTTACAACTTACAAGTGATCCATTATTTTGAAATAATATAATATATAATTACAAGTCTATTGATTTTTTTTTTTTTTTTTAACTTACAAGTTTATTAAATGATATTATAGATGGCTATGTATGTTAATTTTTATAACATAGAGATATTTATATTTATGTTAGATATTATAAATTATATGATATAATAATGCCAAATAATATCATACTTATTAATTCTATAGGTAGCTATAAGTTATATCAAATGTTATAATTTTCAATTATAAGTTTACTAAACAATGTATAAATAACTATAACACTATTAAATAGTAAAAGGTGTAGTTAATTATATTGATATAATTATAGATAGATAAATAGATATTATGTATCATATGATCATATCATACTATTTAATGATATTGTATTCATTGACGATATAATACCTATAAGTATAATAACCCATATAACATAATTATAATTCTATGAAATGATATCCTAAGTAGTTATAAGTTATGTTAAAGATATAGTATGCAATTATAAATCTAATCAGTCTCACTAATTATAAATTTAATTGCAAATTTGAAAAAGAAAAAAACAAATATTGCCCCTTCACAAGTCATGAGCGCTCATTTCCCCTATTTTCACCTAAGGTAAGAACCCTACCCTCTTCTCCTTTAGCGCCGCCCCAGCCATCATCGTCTCCGCCGGTCGCCACTCACTCGCAAATCGTAACCCCTCAACCCTCCGCCATCGCCCACCCCATTCCCCCAAACTCCCACCGCGACTACGCCAGTCCATCGCGACCCCGCCTCCAGCCCACCACTCTTTCGCTGTGTTTTTTGATTTCTCTCTTATGGAATGTGAGAAGGCAAAGACAAATCGAGAATTCTGAATTGCTTTGTTTCCCGATTATGGACCTGCTTGGATCGAACGTGTCCAGCGAGGTATGTTTTTTTTAATCTCTTTTGACCTTCATTTATTACGTTGAATCGTGTTGTTTCAAGTTTAATTTCTACGTTGTTTGTTAACTAGAAATTCAAATTTGGGGAAATAACTTAGAACTGAATTTTTGCGTCGTGTGTGGATAAGATATTTGATGGTTTGTTGCAATCGATATAGTCTGAAACTATACCGCCAGAAGTACAACAGATGAAATTGTGTATTATTGTACTCTTAATTTATATAGAGTTTGTGTGACATTGCCTGCTATTTTTAGAATGACATAACTGTAACTGTTACACGTTAACAGATACTATCTATTTATCAAATAATGTTATTCATGTCTCATGTTGTTGAGGCATTTAGTTTCTGAAGTGAATTTAATGTGCATTGATCAAATGAATGTGTTGTTTGCAGCTATTCTGTGGGGGTTGTCTTACCGGTGTACTCTACATCCAAGGCCATCGAGTCAAAGGATCAAGATGAGCAACATAAATGGCTTGTGTATTGGGCTAGTTAGTGATTTAAATACTTATAATGAGTAGATTTATCAAGTTCTGGGTTAAAGTGTTTGTAATCCCCAGTGGTCGTAGGATTGATTCAGCATGGTAAATAGGATGTGGGAAGCTGTTCTTGATTAATATGGAGATTTCCATCTTCCATGGTTGAAATGGTCTTTTGATGCTTATTTTTAAGATTTTGCCATGTTAATACTGAATTATAGAGTTTTGTTAAGTTGTGATGCATTGAGTCAAATGTCTTTGTGTGATCCAGTGTGAATTCGATTCTGAGCTCCCGAATTTTAAATGATTTACCTTGTTCAAATTGGAATAAGATTCTTCAGAATTTCCGTTTATAGTATTGAAGAAGACTTCTGTTCTTAATCAAGAATCACCAACGTTGTTCCAAAGGTAATAAGAGCATTTACAAATATTGCCTATGTTCTCTCTTTGACAGCTATGCTAAGATATCCTAATTAGTTGTTATTGCTACCTTTTCTTTCTTGAAAAGGGCTTTTTAGTGTACCTATTATTATGTTGTGTGTCATAACAGTCGGTTTGGTTGACAGCCATATTCTAAGTTCTTTATCAGAAAAGTATTGGTATCGAGTTCAGATTACATAGTTTTCTCATTTCATTCATTAGTGACTTACAACTTAAATCAATCTTTGTCAACTTCTGGCACTACAGAAAAGTATTGGTATCGAGTTAGTATTTAAATGGCTTGTGTATTGGGCTGGTTATTGAATCAATCTTTGTCAACTTCTGGCACTACAACTTCTCTAGGATCTAAAGTGAAAAATTTTGTCAGAAACTCAATGAAGATCAGCTTGAGTAGGAGACATGGAATACTCTGATATTTAATGATCTAATTCTAACACTAATACAGGTTGCTCTGGATTATATTGGTTTCTGATTGATTTTTATTGTCTCAATTTTATTTGTTCATCTTGAATCATATGCCCTTTGTAAAGCATATCATTGCTTCTGGAATATAGTTAACCAGATACTCTTAGTATGATGATTTGAACACATTTTGGGTGCTTGCAGTTCTAAGGACTGGAGCTGCAAATTCAGCCTTTGTGTCTGCTTACGAAGAGTTCGAAAACACTAAGGTCATTGTACCAGTGTAAGTTCATGCTTAATTTGAGAGGAACTTCTATTATTGTTATTTGAACTTCTGTATTTATATGTTTAAAAAAAATTGGTGTAATTTTCCTACGCTTGTTTGCAAAACATGGAGGATAGGAAACGTTTTTCGAAACTTCACTTCATAACATGAAACTGTAGGTATGATATTATTTCAGAGAGTGTTTTGTTTCCTAATGCTGCTACTTATTAAGTTTATATCTTGTGATACATTTAACTATGCAATCTGGACATTTAGTTGTTTATGGACCATATACTCTGTCTTACTAGCCCTATGCCGGATCATGTAAGGTGTATTAATCTTTAGTTCTTAAAATTTAAGAGGTGATTTGTGTATTGGTTCAGATTGTTGGGAATTTTGTTCCCAGTATGAGGTTAGTGTGGGTTAACTTGGTTATGTTGTAATTAGATTGTATGATGGAATGCTATTTAATTTTATGTTCTCAATTTTGTTGGATTACCTGTTGATGTGATTTAATTTTAATTGTAATGTATTGTCTGAATGTTGCATTTTTTTCCAAAATTGTCAAGATTATGTATTGCTAGGTGAATTTTATGAGTGCATTGACTTATAAATATTTTATGAATGATGTTGATTTTTTGAAGTTTGAAACTTCTACTCGTAAATTGAATTTTTGATTACCTAGTAAGTGTCCATAAATGACTGTGTTTAAATTTAATGAAACACAATACATGTTGATGCTTATGTTGTATATATGCATGAAGTAAAGACTATGCATGTCAAAGTTTCTGCAAGACATTCAAGAGTCTATTATATAATATGGCTTGCATAAGATGATTGATTATTGCAAAATTATTATATTTGGAAGCAGTGGTTCTTTTAACTGTCTTGAAAAGGTTAGATGAGGATTATGTGATGATGGAAAGAAAGGTCAATTTCTCCTTTTATCTGTGTGCTGATCCGTACCCTTTGCTCCTATTCATGATTTTATTCGAGTTTTATATAATTGCACGACTGAAGTTTCTTTTATGTGTGTTGGTTTTCAGCTTCCAAAGCCTAGACCTCCAACAAAGTGGGAAGTGTTTGCCCAGAAGAAAGGTTTCTAAGCCACTATCCTCACAACAAAGATATATTTTTTTTTGGGATAATTACCAATGCCCCCCTGAGGTTTGGCGTTATTACAGAATACCCCCTGAGGTTTCGGAAATTACGAATTTCCCCCTGGGCCGTTATCTCCTCCGTTAAATTTAACGGATCGTGTGAAATTTACTATTTTACCCCTACTATGTTGAAACTTAGGGGGGTATATGTAATAAAGAGCCAAAGGTAAGGGGGGCTAATGCAATGACTGAAATTGTTAAGGGGGTTTGATGTAAGTACTTGAGTTTTGTGTCTACCTAGCATTTTTTTTTAATAAAATGCTACTTAATGTTATTTTAATATTTTTATGATAGACTAATTGCATACCTACAGTTTATGGATGCTTAATATTTTCTATAGATATTGACGATACATGTTCAACGTTTGAAATAATTGTTTAAACGGCTGGCGGATATTTTTGTGAATTTACTAATGCATTTGTTGATATTAGTGTATTTGTTATGATTTTTAATTTTGAGGGAAAAAATTGATAATGCACTAGTTGATCTTTGTGTGGGTTTTTTTATATGAATTTTTATTTTGAGGGAAAATTTGTTATAATTGCAAATAAATTATTTTAAATTAACTTTAAATGGATTTGTACAAAATATATTTAAAACTAAGAAATAAATATGAAAGGAAATTTAAAACTTATCTTATTTTATAGAAATAAATATGTATGGAATATCTAATTCAATTTATATTTATAGATAAAATATTAAATATTAAATTAAATAACAACTTTTTAAATACAAAAAATCCAAAATTAACTAATATTACAATTATATCATTAAACTCTAAATAAAATTACAATATGCCCCCTAAGGGTGTTTTTGGAATTTAAATTTGAATTTAACGGTGTAATTAACGGTCGGTGCTATTTGTAAGCGAGGGTGTTCTATTCAGGGGGGAGTTCGTAATTTCCGAAACCTCAGGGGGTATTCTGTAATAACGCCAAACCTCAGGGGGGCGTTGGTAATTATCCCTTTTTTTTTTAATAAAACACTTCTAGTAAAAACTTTGGGGACTTACGCAAGTGTACTTCTGGCATGGCTTGTACCTACATAGTAACCATGTTTTACTTATGTTATTGAAGATTCAGAGCAAATATTGAAGAGATCAAGACCTGATGACATACCCAAGGTTGTAGTGGCGAATTTCAGTCAAGGTTCAGCTGTGAAGACTATGGATTTCCATCCAGTGCAGCAAATTCTTCTTTTTGGGTGAGCTTCCATTGTTTCTGTATGGAGAAAATTGCTTATATTGGTTTCACTTGTCTCAGTCTAGTCTTTGAAATTTATACTTTCAGAATGGTTATCCCATTTTTTTAATCATCTTATTCATTTGTTGGATCTTTATAATATTCGGTGTACGAAATAGTTTTGTAGATATTGTTAACTATATCATGGTGTTTTATAATGATGAATGATTTATAAATTGTTATTGTTGGTATATTCATTTATGTATTTTGAATTGTTGGTGGTATTATTTATTGATTTTGAAAAAATATAGGGCCTACTATTTGTAAATGAATTTGTAAAATATTAAATATTATTTTTCAAATAAATAATTATCTTTTTGTAACCGAATTTTGGTTGCAAGTGATTATGAAAATTTAAAAATAAATTTCCTTTTGCAACCAAATTTAGGTTGCAAAATCATTATTATTATTATTATTTTTATTATTTTCGTAATAAAAAATTCAATTGCAAATTAATTAAATAAAATTTAAATTAATTGTCTTTTGCAACCGAGTTTCGGTTGCAAAATTGATAAACATTTTTAACAAACTTTGCAACAAATAGTTCGGTTACAAAATCTGGTTGCCAAAATTATGCGCCACGTCAACTTTGCAACTAAATATTCTGTTGCAAAATTAGTCATATATATTCGGTTGCAAAGTGACGTGGCTCACGTTCCACGTCTATGGCTACTTGCAACCAGATATTCGGTTGCTATTCGGTTGCAAAAAATTCGGTTGCAAAATTCGGTTACTAAAGTTTGCAACCAGGGTTTTTGCAACAGAATTGTTTGGTTGCAATTCGGTTGCAAAACACTATTTTTCGGTTGGAAAAGGCCCTTTTTCGGTTGCAAATTCGGTTACTAAACTCATGTTTTCTAGTAGATGATGAAGACGATGGCGGCTATATATATATATATATATATATATATATATATGTGGAAGACTCAATTATATTATGTGTGCGTGTTGAACTATATAATATGGCGTGTGCTTGGTTTGATCGTGTGGTATGTGTGCGCTTGGTTTGATAATGAATAATGTAATGAGTCAAGTATGTTTGGCTTGAGCTTGAATAAGTGAGCTATATAGGAACTTAACGCTCACCAGTATTGTACCTGTCCTTGTTTTTATGTAAGTTGCAATGTGATTATTAAGGAATAAAAGTCTTCCATTATGAGTAAAACATTTTTAGATAGTTTATGTTATAATTTAAGGGAGAATTACATACAGGTCCCTAAGGTTTGCTCTAATTACACAACGGTCCACGTAACTTTGGATTTTACATGATAGTCCCTAAAATTTGATTCCGTTAGAAGTCCACAACGGCCGTTAGGGTTCCGTTAAATACGACAAAGATTGTATTGTAAAATTCCTGAAACTAAGGGATAGTTTTGTTAGATTTGTCAAACTTGAGGGACCTATTTGTAATTAATTTTAACGGAACCCGAACGGTCATTGTGGACTTCTAACGGAATCAAACTTTAGGGACTATCATGTAAAATCCAAAGTTACGTGGACCGCTGTGTAATTAGAGCAAACCTTAGGGACCTGTATGTAATTCTCCCTTTAATTTAATTTAGGGAAAATTAGGAACAAAATGTAGTATAACAAAATTACATATTTTCTCCTAAAATTTGAGAAATTACAAATATCTCCTTAGGGTTTACATTATCTCGCAAATTCTTACGACCGTTAATAACAATGTTAAGTTTTGATGACATCAACAATATTATTTTTGAAAATTACAATTTGTCCTTGAAAATTCCAATTTTGTCCTTGAGAATTGTCTTTTCTTTTTCTTTTCATTTTTCCTTCTGTTATTTTTCGAGTATCCTCTTCCCCATCAAATCTAATAAAATCAAATTTCATTATGTTCTAGTTTTTTTGCCATTTTCTTTCCTTTCCTTTTTTTTTTTTTTTTCCCTAACTTCAGTTATTTTTTCAACCTATCGTCTTTTTCACAAAACCTAATAAAATCAAATTTCATTCTTGTCTTTGCTTATTCTCCACCTATCGTTTTTCCACCAAATCTATGATACAAAAATAATAACATAAAATTTTAATAGAACCATAAATTAAATTACTTGAAATGCATATTACCTGATAATCTCTCATGTGATCAAATAAAGTATGGCCATCTTAATTATTTAGTTCCAAATGAGCACCACATCCAGATATATTTTATAATTGCCTCATTTATAAGTATATAACTATACATGTGAACATTATAATTTCTATGTACCAAAATTATCAATTATTTTTTATACGAACCTCACGGAATGAAGTGTAGGCTGGGGACATATGCATATTTCCTTTTTCCTCTTGAACGACACTCAAGCCACACGTCTAACCTCCTAGGATCAGACACTCCAACTTGTTAAAAAATAATTATTACTTAAATATATATTAATTAAAATTTTCATGTTAATATTTATAGTAAAATTATCTTTAATATAATTAAGATTTATGATAAATAAATAAATAAAATAAGATTGATGAGACATAAAATCACGCTCGTATCAGAGCCGTCCACGTGTCGCCATCAACCGATTTAAAGATTGGACGCTCGCATGGATGGGCTCGCGGATCAATCCAACCCACTCACTTGTTGGCCTGTACAGGCCTATGAGCCTCGGCCAACTGTCCCACTGAAGAGTAGGGTTGTCAGACCTTACGCTCATACCCCGGCCTCAAGGCCACTCCTCCGGGAAGGCACCCACACGAGGGCACCCACTATTTGACGCTCGCGAATCTGACGCTCAAGGATCATCTATCGGGGGAGACCCATTCGTGCGCCCTTCGAGCGTCACCAACGCTCGTGTAGGATCCTCTCCCTTCTAGGGCGTCCATACTCCTGTAAGACAAACCCTGAGCCTTCCCAACAAGAGACCCTCGCCAACAACCTCTGACACAGAGGCAGTGCGCACTGTGTTCCTGACACGCCGCCTGCTTTTCAGAGACGTCATTCTCATGCCCTCATAGGCCACCACGTGTTAGGGCAACACAGGTTTGGGACCACATGGTCCAACTACCCAATCTACCCTCACCTCTAACATATAAATAGGAGAGAACCTTTGCATTCTCCCCCCAAGTCATATTCTTCACAAGACACCACACTACTGAACTGGGCATCATTTTCCTCTGCATCTTCATCTTCTCCAAAGCTTCATATATTTCACCATTTCCTGCACCCTTGTTGCACGATTTCCTGGTGTTATCCTAGCTGGAAAAACCCACGCTCATTGGAAACCCAGTTCCTGAGGCCGACGCCTGTGATAGTCTTTCCCTTTTCACACGAATATTAAAAGTATTGTTGCATCTTCTGGAGTCCAGCTTCATGCACCATCATTTTTTGGTGCCGTCTATGGGAAACCATCGTTATCTTCTTTAGATCTTCATCTACTTCTTCCTTCTTGAGCTAGTTGAGACATAGCACCAATATTTTCAATCATGGTTACTGCAACAAGATCTGGGATTCTGGAAAATAGAAGTGTTCTTCCTCCTATCAATGAGGAAAATACAGGGAACAATGCCCCCGTCGGGGGTACGCCTCCACCTACGACCAAAAATGGGGCCGGGAACACAGAAACTGCCGCTGCCACTCTTCCCCCCGGCGGAAACGAGGCAGGGGGATCTGGCTCTGTCCCTCTTTCCCCCACTCTCGCTCGCAATGCCTCAGCCCCCCATCCCGGCGTATACTCCCTGGCCATGCCACCGCCGGGATATGCTTACATGCAACCCGGGATGATGCCCGGAATGATGCCCATGGTTCAGCCCTATCAGGTGGGGACACTACATCTCCCTATGTCACTTCCGAGGGAGATACAGGGGGTGGAAATGCCCCAGATCACCGCCCAGCAACTTCAGGCGCTTTACGCGTAATGCGAGGGACAAGCGGTACAAAATGCTTGGGAGCACTTCACTACTACATATTTCCCCTCCTTGGCAGGCGCTCGAGCGGCTCCCCTCATAGGAGGACTCCCAGTTCATCCCTTGACAGTTGCCCAAAATGTATTGAGGGCTCAGCCGCCTCCGCCGCCACCCATTCAGGAAAATGAAGCCCCACCGAGGGTCCAGCAAGGACAGCAACCCGCTGGAAATGAAAGGGCCCCTCAGAATGAGAGGGCTGAGGATAACGAAGAGGTCCAATCGAGGGCCACAGGGAGGGCAAGCCGCAGAAATGTCGGCGACCCTCAACTTGCCGCAGTACAGGATCAGCTCAAGGGACTCCAGAACGTAGTGGAGCAGCTCTCTCGAGCACGGTCTCAAGCCCCCATGGTGGGGGTTAGAGGTCCAGGGCTAGAGACGCTCGCCGCCCACGCAGCCAGATCTCCCACCACCGGAAGGAGCCAGAGTACGAAGAATACGATCCTGAAGATAGGGATTACAGAACGCTGACGGGCGCTTCCCCCCTCATTGACGAGGTTCTGATGACCCGTGCGGGGAAAGGTAAAATCCCTATGTCTGTCAACAGGTATGATGGGACAACGGATCCGGCCGAGCGTCTGGATCACTTTGTGCATCTGATGCACTTGTACGAGCATCCGAGCAATTATTGGGCCAAGGTCTTTGTCACCTCTCTCGTTGGGATGGCTCAAGATTGGTATAAGAAGCTTCCTCCACGCTCGATTCGAGGGTACGCTGATCTGACAGATGCCTTCTTAAGCCACTTCAACTCTCTGAAGGTGCTAGCCCCAGCAGCAACAGCTCTCTACAGCTTAGTCCAAGGGCCAAATAAGACGCTCAGGTCCTTCATGGGAAGGTTTAACAAAGAGATCCTATTGGTGGAAAAACCCTCGATGGATTTTCTAAGGCACGTACTTTTTGGAGCGATCAACATGAAACACTATGTCAGTAAAGAATTCGTGGAAGAAGTAGCCAAGAAAAAGCCATGCTCGTTGATGGAGATCAGGGATATAGCTGACTCTTTCTTCACCCTCGAAGATATGTATATCGCGAGGGATCAGAAAATGTCAAATGCCCCTCGCCCCAGCAAAATCCCTGAGGACATAGGAGTTTCTAACAGGGGTCGCTGCCGGAGTCCTATCCCCGCTCGCCGCAACTCTTCACCTCCGCGTAAGTTCGAACGGATTCCCCTGAACCGCCCAATTGCTGAAGTATACTCCATGGCGGACAAGAAACTCTTCAAGAAACCGCTAAGGTTGAGGGAGATCGAGGCTCAGAAGCGCTCAGGAAGGTACTGCGCTTTCCATAAGCAGAAAGGACATGACACCAACGAGTGTCGCCAACTCGAGAGCGAGATCCAGAGGCTCATTGCTGGGGGGCACCTCAAAGAGTTTGTGAAGGTATTAGAGAGGTATGATGAGCATTGCGTTGAGCGAGCGCGTGCAAGAGGAAGAAGCCACTCGCTGTAGCACCCACAAGTAGGGCCACATCCCCCGCACCATAATTCAAACCCGAATACGAAATGGAATGTCCGTACCCGAATCCGAATCATAGCGAACGGGAGACCTAACACACCCACTAGGCTAGGCGGAGCTAGACAACACCAAATCAGAGTATGCGGAAGCGAATAAATAAAAGCAACAAGTAACGATCATCACATATATACGTATAGGTACCAACCCACGCCTATCCATATAGTATTTACATATAGGTACCAACACTTCAACCTGTACAAAAGCCATCACGGCTCGAGCAAAATAATACTTACAAGTCACCTATACAGATACAAAATAATAAAGTGCAATTATGTAGATGCACCTAACGAGACCTAGACCGACAAGTGCATAAAGAAGACACACTTCTCCGCCTAGCTCACGCTCCCAAAACCTGCAACTAAAAGAGTAAACGAGGGTCAGTCAACTGACTGAGTGAGGGGGCTAACGCACACCCACACCCTATATATATAAAGCAGAGCACAAAGAAAAGGGGTGGAGATATGAACCGGAATAGGTTTTACAAACTAAAACTTTCCAAAACAAATACATATACATTAAAATATTCATAAACATTATCCCGATTCATACCTCCTGACATAACACAACATAACATAATGCTCGGCGAGAACGAGCTTCCAACCTTTACTCCTCAGAACAAACAAAACAGAAATCACACACCCTCCTCTACACCAATGATGGAAGAGCCACCGGCGGCCCTAACCATCCATACATATACAGACTCACGAGGGGTAGCGAACCCACATCGTGCCCTCCCCGGTTTTTACGCCGAAGGCATCGAAATATCACACCTTCCCTAGCTCCCGGAGTCGCGTGTGATATATCGGATGGAGACTACGCACAGGCCGAACCTCGACGGCCCGAACCGTCCCGAGGGTTCCTTACCCGTAGCTCCTTGGATCCACAAACACAAATCATAACATATGCCAAATCTTTCATGGCGATCTCGCTAACGGAAACATAAAGTCTTTCCAAAACTTAGCTTACATATGCTTATATAGTACCTTTCCAAAGCAAGAGTATTCACAAAGTCATAAACATATTCTAATCAACATATACATATCTATGTATATAATATATAGTCACATGCACGGCTTGAAAACACCACATAAGGCTTTAGGTCACTTAACAAATAAAAGTCCTAAGCCTCACCTTGTGCGTGACAAAAAGCGAGCGGACGTGAACAACCTACGTCTCGGGCTCGTCAACTGGAACCTCCTCTGAAAAGAAAACACGAAAGCCCAAGACTTAGACTCTATATGAACCCAAATAGGACGCTCGGCAAAATGCATGATTCAAGATCATATATAAAATATTACAATTAGGTCATATAATTCACAAACTATAGCACAACATAATTATTTACAATTTATTATGCAATAAAAACCGAGTTATAACAATTAATATGCAAAAGAAAAGCAAATCAAGTCATAAAATTGCATAAGGGAAGTAAAAAGAAGCAGTGGCAGCTCCCAGGTCTCGGGAAGGGGTGGGAACGGCCCTTTCACTGTAGGGAACGGCCGTTCCTGCCCTCGCTAAAAGTTTCTGGAAGATGGGAACGGCCGTTCCCAGTTTGTACTGGGGACGGGAAGGGCCGTTCCCATAAATCCCGAACTCTCCCCGCGCGTCTGTAATGTTGAACTAAAAATGGGTTTTGGCCATGGGAACGGCCCTTCCCATTCCCAGTGCAAACTGGGAACGGCCGTTCCCACTCTCGGCAATGAACAGTAAATGGCCCGGAAGGGCCGTTCCCAGTTTATAACTGGGACGGGAACGGCCGTTCCAGCCTGGTTCGAAAAACTGAAGCAGAATCAGCCATTACAGAAGCAGGGGGAGCTTCAAATTTTGCCAAAATGGCCAAAATTCAAGACCTCAAAGTTGCCACAACCTCTCAAAATGCACACATAATTCACATAAATCACGCTTAACATATTGGCACTTAAATAACTCAAGAAAAACGGAATTAAAGGCATGATCCAAGGAATGCAAGAATCAAGCAAAAATCATGCTCATTCATAAATGCTCAACTACCAAGAGAAACTAGGCAATAAATGTAACATATACAACCTATATAACTCATTTATGAAGCTAAGATTCAATAACATCAAGCATACAACAAGTATTCCACAAAAACACCAAACCCTTACTATTCACATAGGGAAGCTAAGGCATAAGAAACTCACTCCAAACTCAGAATTTAAACTATAGAAACGACGAGCATGACGAGGGGAAACCGAAACATACTCAAGTTCGAGGAAAGACGAAGAAACGAGGGAGATCTTGGCTTGAAAAGGTTAGATGATCAACTTGGGTTCTTTGGCTTCCTTGGACAAGAGCTGCTGCTGTAACGTGAAATGAAGAAGGAGAAAAATGGTTCAGCCTTTAAGGCTGGACCGGTCGGTTCAGGGTTCGGTTCAAGGTGTTCCGGTTCAAGCTGGTTCGGTTCAACAATTACTGGTTCAAATAAGGCCAACTCACATCATTCACATACGCAAGTAGTTCAAGTAATTCATATAAATCCAAATAATTCATATAATTCAAATACCATTAATCTAAAACGCAATTAATATTAAATCACATAATTTACCTGTACCGACTGTAAGTCGGGGTGTCACAACCTCCCCCCCTTCGGAGAACCTGGTCCCCAGGTTCACTGTCTGACCTGAGAACAACTCCGGGTACAGCTGTCTCATCTTCTCCTCGGTCTCCCAAGTAGACTCTTCGGATTTCTGATCTCTCCACAGAACTCGGACCAAGGGAATCTGTTTATTCCTCAACACTTGCACCTTCCGGTCTTGAATCTCAACCGGGTGCCTTACTATCGTCAAATCTGTCTCAAGTTGTACCTCTTCAACAGGGAGAATAGTTGATTCTTCGGGATAATATTTCCTGAGCTGCGAAACATGAAATACATTATGTATCCCGGTCAATCTCGGCGGTAGGTCCAACCGATACGCCACTTCTCCAACTCTCTCAAGGATTTCAAAAGGTCCAAGGTATCTCGGGTTAAGCTTCCCACCTCGACCTATTCGAGAAAAGCCTTTTCTCGGAGATGCTTTCAAGAAAACCTTATCTCCGACTTCAAACTCGAGGGGTCTTCTCCTCTTATCTGCATAGCTCTTCTGACGGTCCTGAGCTGCCTTCATTCTCTGCTGAATCAACTTAACCTTGGCAGTGGTCTTATCCAATCTCTCCCGAGGTGTGGCTCTTTCAAGCTTGTTCTCCTCTGTCCACCGCCAATCCTCTATATCCCAAAATAGAGGCGATCTACATTTCCTTCCATAGAGTGCCTCGTAGGGAGCCATACCAATAGAGGTCTGATAACTGTTATTATAGGCAAACTCAACCAGAGCTAAATGCTTGTCCCATTTTTCCTTGAAATCCAAAGCACACGCTCGTAACAAATCCTCCAAATACTTAATCAATCTCTCTGATTGTCCATCCGTCTGAGGATGAAAAGTGGTGCTGAAATTAAGCCGCGTACCCAATCTACTCTGAAGATCCTGCCAAAACTTAGCTGTGAATCTCGGATCACGATCTGAAACAATACTAGCAGGCGCTCCATGAAGTCTCACAATCTCATCACAATACAATTCTGCCAACTTCGGGGTCTTGTAGGACATCTTTACCTTGAGAAAATGAGCGGACTTGGTCAATCGGTCGACTATCACCCAAATTCCATCATAACCTCCTCTCGATCTCGGCAATCCGGACACAAAGTCCATAGTCACTTGCTCCAACTTCCATTCAGGAATCGGAAGTGGTTGGAGGGTTCCTCCCGGTTTCTGGTGTTCCGCCTTCACCACTTGGCACGTGAGACATCGCTTCACAAAGTTCGCGACATCTCTCTTCATGCCATTCCACCAGAAGAATTCCTTCAAATCTCGGTACATCTTAGTACCACCGGGGTGAATAGAATATCCCGAACGGTGTCCTTCCTCAAGTATTAATCTCTTGAGGTTTTCTGGGACACACACTCTTGTCTTGAACCTGAACAAACCGGAGTCATCAAACCCAAACTTCGTCTCGGGGTCTATCCTAGACCGAACCACTAATCCCTGAATCTCTGCGTCCGAAGCCTGAGAATCCAATAACCTCTGTTTCAAATCCGGCTGAACTGAGATGTTAGCTAACCGAGCCACTGAAACCATAACTGTCGAACCCTGTCCTGAAAACTCTGCACTCAAACTTGAAACACTTACTTTCCTGCTCAAAGCATCTGTCACGACATTAGCCTTGCCCGGATGATACTGAATCGTGCAGTCATAATCCTCTAAAAATTCCATCCAACGCCTCTGTCTATTATTAAGCTCCTTCTGAGTAAAAAGATACTTGAGGCTCTTGTGATCCGTGAATATCTCAAAAGTCGTCCCATAGAGGTAATGACGCTACTTCCTCAAAGCAAACACAACCGCTGCAAGCTCAAGATCATGAGTGGGGTAGTTCTTCTCGTGTTCCTTCAACTTCCTAGAAGCATAGGCCACCACTCGGCCATTTTGCATCAACACACATCCGAGTCCTTCCTTAGAAGCATCTGCAAAAACTGAATAAACCTCGGATCCCTCGGGTAGGGTAAGAACTGGTGCCGAAGTTAGTCTTTCCTTCAAGACTTGGAAACTTCTCTCACACCCATCATCCCACTCATATTTTACCTCCTTCTTGGTTAACCGAGTCAACGGGCAAGCAATTTTGGAGAAATCCTTCACAAATCTCCTATAATAACCCGCCAACCCGAGAAAACTTCTTATCTCGGAGGCATTCTTCGGTCGTTCCCACTGAGCCACTGTTTCAATCTTGGAGGGATCAACTTCAATTCCCTCACCTGAAATTATATGACCCAGAAAAGCCACTCTGTCGAGCCTGAACTCACACTTGCTACACTTGGCATAAAGCTTGTGCTCTCTAAGGGTCTCCAAAACAATCCTGAGATGCATTGCGTGCTCTTCTACCGACTTAGAATACACCAAGATGTCGTCTATAAAAATGACCACAAACTTGTCAAGAAACTGTCTAAACACTCGGTGCATCATATCCATGAATACGGCTGGGGCGTTAGTCAACCCAAACGGCATCACTACAAACTCGAAGTGTCCATAACGAGTGTTGAATGCAGTCTTAGAGATATCTTCCTCCCGGATACGAAGTTGGTAATATCCCTGTCTCAAATCTAACTTAGAGTACACCTGCGATCCTTGCAAGATATCAAACAACTCTTCGATGTGAGGTAGAGGATACTTATTCTTCACTGTCATCCGGTTTAACTCACGGTAATCTATGCACATCCTCAAAGTCCCGTCCTTCTTCTTTACAAATAACACGGGAGCACCCCACGGAGATGTACTTGGACGGATGTAACCGCAAGTCAAAAGCTCATCCAGCTGAGTTTTCAACTCCTTCAACTCAGCAGGAGCCATCCGATACGGTGTCTTAGAGAAAGGCTCCGCTCCAGGATAAAGGTCGACCACAAACTCGATGTCCCTATCAGGTGGTAAAGAACCCAAATTCTCAGGGAATACATCGGGAAACTCACTCATGACCTCTGTCTCCTCAAGTTTGGCCTGATCCTTCGGTTTATTCAGAAGGTAAGCCACAAAACCTGTCGCGCCGTCCCGGAGGAGCTTACTTGCTTCCATAAAAGACACAAACGGGCTGGACTTCAACCTCTCACCCGTAAAGACCACAGACCCCAAAGACACTTTCTTCTCATGACAATCCAACTGGGCTCGGTATCTGAAGAGAAAATCCATGCCAAGGATAACCTCATACTTCTTCAACGGTAAAACTATCAAATCTGCAGGAAAGACTCGGCCCTCAAACAACACCGGACACTCTCGAAACACCCTGTCAGCTTCCAAAGATCCTCCCAAAGGAGTATTCACCACATACACATGCGCAGATAATTCATCAAGTAAAGGCAAAGAAGCAACAACATCCCGGGAAATAAATGAATGCGTAGCCCCGGGATCAAACAATGCATGTAGTGATATGCCATGAATATTTATTGTACCTTCTATCACGGCAGTCGGGTCGACATCGGCAGCTTCCTCCTCTCCGTCCAAAGCATACACACGTGCTTGCACAACCTGCCTCTTATTTGGGCAAGCATCCATCAAGTGATCAGAGGACCCGCACACAAATCATTTGCCCAGAAGCTTCCAACACCTCTCAACTGGATGTCTCCCCTGACAATGAGAACAAACAGGTGGTCCCTGAGCTGGAGCCGGTCGAGCTGGAATAGCAGGAGGTACCACGGGACCGGTAATACGGGGCTTTTTGTTCCCTAAGCCCTGAGGATGAAAGGCCGGTGGAATAGGAGCTCGTGGAGCATAAGAAACGGGCCTCTTACCCGATCCAGAACCTGATCCCGATCCTCGAGTAGAAGAGAAAGGTGGAGGCTTCAACCGAGCCATTTGGGCCTCAACTTGGATTGCCCTCTTTGTAACTTTGGCCCAAGTACTCACGTTGGCAGCTTGTAGAGCTTCTTGAATATCCCGGCGAAGTCCATGAAGAAACGTTCGGGCCTTATGATCATCATGGTCGGTGATGTGAGTGGCATAAGGAGCTAGCCTCTCAAACTCCAATAAATAATCCTCCACCGTCCGATTTCCTTGCCTCAAATTGGAGAACTCCTGGAGGCGACGTTCTTGTGCACTATGAGGGATATATTTCTCATGGAATTCCTGCACAAACGTCTCCCAATTGAATTCCATACCCATTCTCTCAAGCCTGGATCTCACACTTCTAAGCCAAATAGCAGCGGGCCCTTGAATGATACGACCCGTGCAAATGGCCTTGTCTTGGGAATTCCCCGGACAGATCTCCCAAATACCTCGAATCTCAGACAACCACTCTTCCGCCTTAATATCATCACCTCCATACCACTTTGGAGGGTTGTTGTTCCGGAAGTCCTTATACACGGCGGATATATCTTGTCCTTCACCCGGATTTGCATTGCCCCGTTGATTTTGTTGGAGCTGATTGAGTAGGGCTTGGACAATATTCTCCGCATTCATAGGTGGTGGCGGAGGTGCATTTTGTGGAGCCAGTTCATTCAAATCAGGGGTTCGTTCACGGTTATTGTGTCTCCTTGGAGGCATCCTGAAATTCACAAATTCAAGCATATGGATGCACGTAAATTAGTATATGATCATGTGTACAATTAAGAAAATAATTAAGTAGTCAAGTAATCAATTAGTCAAGTAATCACATATTCAAATCATGTATTCACACATGCACATAATCAAAAGTCACATTGTCCTAAGCCGTACGACCTAGACAGACCCACACGACACTAGAGCCCGGTTTTGCAACCGCGCTCTGATACCACTTAAGGATGTAGCACCCACAAGTAGGGCCACATCCCCCGCACCATAATTCAAACCCGAATACGAAATGGAATGTCCGTACCCGAATCCGAATCATAGCGAACGGGAGACCTAACACACCCACTAGGCTAGGCGGAGCTAGACAACACCAAATCAGAGTATGCAGAAGCGAATAAATAAAAGTAACAAGTAACGATCATCACATATATACGTATAGGTACCAACCCACGCCTATCCATATAGTATTTACATATAGGTACCAACTCTTCAACCTGTACAAAAGCCATCACGGCTCGAGCAAAATAATATTTACAAGTCACCTATACAGATACAAAATAATAAAGTGCAATTATGTAGATGCACCTAACGAGACCTAGACCGACAAGTGCATAAAGAAGACACACTTCTCCGCCTAGCTCACGCTCCCAAAACCTGCAACTAAAAGAGTAAACGAGGGTCAGTCAACTGACTGAGTGAGGGGGCTAACGCACACCCACACCCTATATATATAAAGCAGAGCACAAAGAAAAGGGGTGGAGATATGAACCGGAATAGGTTTTACAAACTAAAACTTTCCAAAACAAATACATATACATTAAAATATTCATAAACATTATCCCGATTCATACCTCCTGACATAACACAACATAACATAATGCTCGGCGAGAACGAGCTTCCAACCTTTACTCCTCAGAACAAACAAAACAGAAATCACACACCCTCCTCTACACCAATGATAGAAGAGCCACCGGCGGCCCTAACCATCCATACATATACAGACTCACGAGGGGTAGCGAACCCACATCGTGCCCTCCCCGGTTTTTACGCCGAAGGCATCGAAATATCACACCTTCCCTAGCTCCCGGAGTCGCGTGTGATATATCGGATGGAGACTACGCACAGGCCGAACCTCGACGGCCCGAACCGTCCCGAAGGTTCCTTACCCGTAGCTCCTTGGATCCACAAACACAAATCATAACATATGCCAAATCTTTCATGGCGATCTCGCTAACGGAAACATAAAGTCTTTCCAAAACTTAGCTTACATATGCTTATATAGTACCTTTCCAAAGCAAGAGTATTCACAAAGTCATAAACATATTCTAATCAACATATACATATCTATGTATATAATATATAGTCACATGCACGGCTTGAAAACACCACATAAGGCTTTAGGTCACTTAACTAATAAAAGTCCTAAGCCTCACCTTGTGCGTGACAAAAAGCGAGCGGACGTGAACAACCTACGTCTCGGGCTCGTCAACTGGAACCTCCTCTGAAAAGAAAACACGAAAGCCCAAGACTTAGACTCTATATGAACCCAAATAGGACGCTCGGCAAAATGCATGATTCAAGATCATATATAAAATATTACAATTAGGTCATATAATTCACAAACTATAGCACAACATAATTATTTACAATTTATTATGCAATAAAAACCGAGTTATAACAATTAATATGCAAAAGAAAAGCAAATCAAGTCATAAAATTGCATAAGGGAAGTAAAAAGAAGCAGTGGCAGCTCCCAGGTCTCGGGAAGGGGTGGGAACGGCCCTTTCACTGTAGGGAACGGCCGTTCCTGCCCTCGCTAAAAGTTTCTGGAAGATGGGAACGGCCGTTCCCACAAATCCCGAACTCTCCCCGCGCGTCTGTAATGTTGAACTAAAAATGGGTTTTGGCCATGGGAACGGCCCTTCCCATTCCCAGTGCAAACTGGGAACGGCCGTTCCCACTCTCGGCAATGAACAATAAATGGCCCGGAAGGGCCATTCCCAGTTTATAACTGGGACGGGAACGGTCGTTCCGGCCTCGTTCGAAAAACTGAAGCAGAATCAGCCATTACAGAAGCAGGGGAAGCTTCAAATTTTGCCAAAATGGCCAAAATCCAAGACCTCAAAGTTGCCACAACCTCTCAAAATGCACACATAATTCACATAAATCACGCTTAACATATTGTCACTTAAATAACTCAAGAAAAACGGAATTAAAGGCATGATCCAAGGAATGCAAGAATCAAGCAAAAATCATGCTCATTCATAAATGCTCAACTACCAAGAGAAACTAGGTAATAAATGTAACATATACAACCTATATAACTCATTTATGAAGCTAAGATTCAATAACATCAAGCATACAACAAGTATTCCACAAAAACACCAAACCCTTACTATTCACGTAGGGAAGCTAAGACATAAGAAACTCACTCCAAACTCAGAATTTAAACCATAGAAACGACGAGCATGACGAGGGGAAACCGAAACATACTCAAGTTCGAGGAAAGACGAAGAAACGAGGGAGATCTTGGCTTGAAAAGGTTGGATGATCAACTTGGGTTCTTTGGCTTCCTTGGACAAGAGCTGCTGCTGTAACGTGAAATGAAGAAGGAGAAAAATGGTTCAGCCTTTAAGGCTGGACCGGTCGGTTCAGGGTTCGGTTCAAGGTGTTCCAGTTCAAGCTGGTTCGGTTCAACAATTACGGGTTCAAATAAGGCCAACTCACATCATTCACATACGCAATTAGTTCAAGTAATTCATATAAATCCAAATAATTCATATAATTCAAATACCATTAATCTAAAACGCAATTAATATTAAATCACATAATTTACCTGTACCGACTGTAAGTCGGGGTGTCACACTCGCACTCACGGAGTCCCCGCCACCATCACACTGAAACCAGCGACCGCGACAAAGGAAAAGATGCAGATGTGGAGAACCAACCCTTCGCGGTCATTCACATGATCGCTGGAGGACCCTCGGGAGGTGATTCTAATGCTTCCAGGCACCGCCACGTTCGGAGTTATAACCAGAGATCATGCCAGCTCAAGCCTGTGCTCTCCGTTGACAACTCTTCCCGCTCGAGGGAGAGCGACGTTGTAGGGTTCACAGAGAAAGATTTGGAACACATTGTAACACCCCATGGGATTGGTGAAACCTCTGACTGTCCCATGGTAGCTAGTTTAGAGGTTCATAACCACGTTGTAAAGAGGGTCTTGATTGATAGTGGAAGCTCTGTGAACGTTCTCCCTTACTCAACGTTTCAAAAAATGAATATAACAAACATTCCCCTCGTACCCCTCAAAACAGCCCTTGTTGGCTTTGGGGGTTCCGAGATTGTCCCTCGCGGACAGATTCGCTTGGCCACCTCTTTTGATCGCGCCCCACAGCGAAAAACTTTGAGCGTCCTTTACGCAGTCGTTGAAGTGGACCTCCCCTACAACATCATCATTGGACGTCCAACCCTCGTGGACTTTAAGGCAGTAATCTCCACTTATCACCAGAAAGTCAAATTCCCCACTCCCGAGGGCACGGGCGAGGTTCTATGTAATGTCAAAGAGGCTTGGGAATGCTACATCCTATCTCTCCGGAGCCACAAGCCCAAACAAACAATCCAGGCAGGATCTACCAAAAAATCAGTTGACTTCCCCAAATTGGACGAAGATGGCCCCGAACGCAAACGGGCCAAACTCTACAAGAAGAGGAACAAAAAGAAGGTCCCGAGCGGGACACCACATATTGATGAGGGTCCACCTGGAGCCGTCGAAGGATCGTCCTCCGAAGGTGAAGGTGACAGGCCCTCGGTCGAAGACGGCGGTCAACTCATTGGGAAGAAGCGATCGCTCGAGGCTCCGCGCCCGGAAATACGACCGTCACGGTGTGGAAGTTGGTTACGCAATTAAACTGGCGTTCCAGGTCACCAACAATGAAGCTGAATATGAGGCTCTAATCCGAGGGCTCAGTATAGCCCTACAGAATGGTGCCGTTCGGGTCACTGGATATGTCGATTCCCAGCTGATCACTAGTCAGATTGATGGCACTTACCAACTCATTGGGAAGAAGCGATCGCTCGAGGCTCCGCGCCCGGAAATACGACCGTCACGGTGTGGAAGTTGGTTACGCAATTAAACTGGCGTTCCAGGTCACCAACAATGAAGCTGAATATGAGGCTCTAATCCGAGGGCTCAGTATAGCCCTACAGAATGGTGCCGTTCGGGTCACTGGATATGTCGATTCCCAGCTGATCACTAGTCAGATTGATGGCACTTACAAGGCTCGAGAAGCCACTATGATGCGGTACTTGAAGAGTGCTAAGGAAGAGATTGCCAGGTTCAAGGAGTTCCATTTGTTGCAAATCCCAAGAGCAGAAAACGAACGCGCGGATGCCCTTTCTAAGTTTGCATCCGCTCTGGAGGATACTTGCGAATGTACAGTCACATTCCTCAGAACAGAAAAGCAGCTGATCTGCGAGACGGAGCGCTCAGGCGAGGTGAACACGATTGATCCCCTCGAACCTTGTTGGTTAGATGACATCATTAAGTTTATCAGAGATGGGACCTGCCCGAGTGATAAGGTAGAAGCTCAGAAGGTTAGGAGTAAAGCCCCTCGCTTTTCTGTTGACAGCGACGGACGGCTGTTTAAGCGGTCTTTCCAAGGTCCACCGCTGAGGTGCTTGAGGCCCTCGCAAGCCAAGGAGGTGTTGGAACAGGTGCATAACGGGAGCTGTGGGAATCATTCCGGCGGTCGAATCCTGGCAAAGAAAGTCTTGAGGAGTGGGTTCTACTGGCCCTCGCTATTGCAGGATGCCATCAGTTACTCCAAGAAATGCCCTAAGTGCCAGTTTCATTCTAACACCCCCCCAACTGCCGGCAGCTCAAATGATCCCTATCGATGTCTCTTGGCCCTTCGACCAGTGGGGCATTGACATTGTGGGACCCCTTCTAATGGCGGTCGGGTAAAAGAAGTTTGTAATACTCGCCGTGGAATATTTCACTAAGTGGGCCGAAGCTGAAGCGGTCGCCAAGATCACGTTCAAAATTGTGAGGGACTTCATCTGGAAGAACATCATCTGCCGGTATGGCATCCCGAGGGTGCTCATCTCGACAATGGTTCGCAGTTCATTGCTACTGACACGCGAGATTGGTGCTATGAACTTGGGATTGAGCAACGCTTCACTTCCGTAGGCCACCCTCAAGCTAACAGTCAAGCTGAAGTAACCAATAGGACCATACTCCAGCATCTGAAGACAATGCTCGAAAGTAAGAAGGGAGAGTGGGCGGAAGAACTTTAAGGTACCCTCTGGGCATACCGTACTACCCCACGAGCGGCAACAGGGGAAACTCCATACTCCCTCGTATACGGGTCCGAGACTATGATACCTGCGGAGATTGCTCAAGAATCCGCACGCGTTGCTTATTTCGAGCCTGCTACCAACGAGGCCAATCGGACGTTCGAATTAGATTTGGTAGACGAAAGGAGGAACACTGCTTGGGCTCGCATCCATAAGTATAAAGCGACCGTGGCCCACCAATACAACAAGCGCGTTAAAGAGAGGACCTTCCAGCTAGGAGACTTGGTACTCAAAAAAGTTGAAGTTTCCAAACACGTGGGTAAGTTGGATCCCAATTAGAAAGGCCCCTTCAAAGTCATTCAAGTGCTAGTGAACAACACCTACTTGCTAGAGACTTTGCAAGGCGAGCGTCTCCCTAGACCATGGAATGCGTGTAACCTTAGACGGTTCTACGTGTAAATGTTAACCATTGTAATTTCCCGCTCGCGGCACTCTGTACTTTCTTTTAACAGAAAGCATGTTATCATCATCTTTGAAATTGCAAATATAACAGTAAGTACTTTATCCCTTATTATATCATCTATTTACTTTTCCTTTGATTAATGGCCTGGGTAACAAAAAGCTTACTCCGTGTCGAGCATCCTCCAAGTCGAACGGCTTAATTAATACCTCATTAATCTCAAATCGACGCTACTTGTGTGTTAAAAGCGCCCCACGCTGAGTACGCTGACGCTCATAAGCGTGTAAACCCTAAGAATGAGCATGTCAAAAGGCGGGATGCTAAACACCTAGTCTACGCCCACTAAACGTTCACCCCGCCAGTTCGCACTCGTAAAACCCCAATGACCCTCACTTTCAAGGGTAAGGGTACGCTCGTAAAGAGCGAATCCTGGGCTAATCCTCTCACGGATACCTAAGGATGGAGCTAACGTTACGGTTACGTTCATTTTAACTCCGTACTTAACAAGTCCTGCAGTTGACACATAAATTCACACAAGCTGCCGAGACGCTCAAAATTATGAGTATGAGTTGTACGCTTGAGGCCAATACTTAGTCAAATCCTCAGAGGGTTTCTAAGTTCAAGTCCGAGCCGTAATATGAATGTGGCCAGAGTATCCTAGTAAGGAGCACCCTCGAGCCCCTACATTCATCTTTCAAGTGGCCGGACGTTTCCTAATCCTAAACTTGGAATGCATGAAGATAGGCGCCAGGGATCCCTTAGAGAAAACACCCTCGAGCGCACGCACTCCCATTGCAGATACTCAAATAAAAACAAACACAAGTATGCAAACGTCAAATTCAAGGAGACAATAATATTGAAAGATCCAAATTTCAGTAGCGTAACCATCAATTACAAGAGAAACAAAAGACAAGTTCAAAAATGCCATAAAGGGCACCAAAAGTAGAAGTGCAGAAATTAACAATGTTCAAAAACTAGAAGGGAAACTTAGTAAGCAGAATTTTAGGGCAGCAGTTGAGGGGCTTCATTCATCTTGGCTCTCGAGTTCGGGGGGAGCAGTAGAAAGGGGAACTGGGGCCAGCACATTGGCGTTGGAGGTCTCCGCATCACCAAGGTCCTCGCCATCCTGAGCGTCTATGGTGATGCCCTCGTCTTCTATCAGAAGCGGCCCAGGCCCGATAGGGTTGGCAGCCACAAACTCTTCTTGGAGCATACTCACCAGCCCCTGATACTCCGGCTCGGCCAGGCTTTCAGAGGGATCTTCATCTTGGACCATAGGCTCGCAGTTATCGTCCAGATCCATGCGGAGGCGGTCATCGGTTCGAGCACTCTCGGGGGCCAACCCCAGCTTCACCATTTGCCCAATCGCCTTGTAAAAGAAGTGGCGAGCATTGTCAAAGCAGTGCATATTAGCAGCAAAAGCGAAGGCTTTTGAGCGCACGAACTTCAGCACTGCTTCCCAGGCCACTTTTGATTCTAGGCCCGCTACCTTCTCTTGCAGTTCGGCGAGGGTCTTCTTGGTCTCTTCATTTTGGCGTGTGCTCTCAGCCAGTTGGCACCCCAACTCCCCATTCTGATCCTTCAACTGATCGCGCTCTTGTTTTAGCTTCTTGTGGCGATCGTCGAGGACCAAGAATGCATTATCAGACCACTTCAAATCCTCCTTCAGCCTGTCCCTCTCAAGATTGGTGTCAGCCAGTTGAGCGCTGACGTGGTTGTAATCCTCATGGAACTGGCCGGGGTCGGAAATGCGCAGTAACTTCTTGTATTTGGCCTTATGTGCAGAGTAGGCCTGCGCTCAACCCTGTAGATTCTTCAACCTCGGGATTACTTCCTGGAAAGTCATAGGCGAGGGTCATTATCGAAGTTGTGTAAGAGAAGGGGAAATTTTACGAAGGAAGTTAGGGACTCACCGTCAAGAGCGCATAGCAGGCGTCATCTGCCACCCGAGCGGCGTCATGATTGTTTAACTTTTCGTGGTCGCCAGAAAATTGGAGCTTTCCGACAACTTCAGAAACTAAGTTCACAGTAGACGCGCTCTTCTTTAGAAGGACGGGGCCATCTGTCCGTTGCCATTTGTATCGAGCGTTGCCCCGGCATCCTATTTTTCAGAAATTCTCGTCCTCAGAGGAGGAAGTATATTTGCCCTCGCCCCGGTGGCCCACAACCACCTCCTTACCCTTTCCAGAGATGGGGATAGAGTCTGGGAGCCTTTTCCTCTTCCCCTAGCGGTCGGCCCTCATAGCATCGTGCATGCGGGCAAGTTCCCCCGAGCGATTGCGGGAGGCGCTGGAGCTTAATGTTATGGGCCCTTCAGGAGCCGCTGGAGGTGGCGTAACATTCCGAGCGCCGTCTATGGTCAAATCCTCGATCGGGCCTGCCTCTGGGGCCTCATTCCGGATACCCCTGCCGCCATCTCCTCTCCCTGCCCTTCGGCGGGTGCCTCTCCCCCTCGGGGCGTTCGTGAGCTGGCTGCTGCTGTTGTTGTTGCTGAGGGTTAGCGCTCGCCCCCTGATTGCGCATCAAACGAGCAAGAGCCTCGGCATTCATCCCTGTTGTTAGTATTTGGGAATCTACAAATAGGGAACACGAGCCTCAGAAGGTGGCAATTTGGACGATAATTACAAAAGTGCAGTAAACCAAACAAAGTCAGCAATGCTATCCTAAGAGTTAGAACAGTTAGTTCCTAGAATCTAACCATCGAGGGCCATGATTTCAGCCGGAGGATTGGCCACCATGCTGGGAGGATATGAAAGGCCATAACGGAACAAGATTTGCTCATTTTTCATCAACACCTCAGCCTTGTTCCATTTCTTCTCATTCTTCATCGCGAGGGCCAAACCCTTTGCCCAGTCCTCGAAAACTTTGTTCTTGAGCCTGTCTCTAATCAAGGGCCCCTCACCATGTATAAGCCACCCTCTGTTGGCCCTAAAAATTCCCCCGGGCGCCCCCACGAAGAAGTATTTTTCCTTCCAATGCTCGCCATAGGAGGAGGATGGTGAATCAATCATCTTGAGGCCAGATTTGGCCTGGGCATAGTAGAATCCATCAGTGGGGGACGAGCATGGCGAACGAGCCACCTGGTTCAAACTGTCGAAGTTATTTACTATGCGCATCAAACGAGCAAGAGCCTCGGCATTCATCCCTGTTGTTAGTATTTGGGAATCTACAAATAGGGAACACGAGCCTCAGAAGGTGGCAATTTGGACGATAATTACAAAAGTGCAGTAAACCAAACAAAGTCAGCAATGCTATCCTAAGAGTTAGAACAGTTAGTTCCTAGAATCTAACCATCGAGGGCCATGATTTCAGCCGGAGGATTGGCCACCATGCTGGGAGGATATGAAAGGCCATAACGGAACAAGATTTGCTCATTTTTCATCAACACCTCAGCCTTGTTCCATTTCTTCTCATTCTTCATCGCGAGGGCCAAACCCTTTGCCCAGTCCTCGAAAACTTTGTTCTTGAGCCTGTCTCTAATCAAGGGCCCCTCACCATGTATAAGCCACCCTCTGTTGGCCCTAAAAATTCCCCCGGGCGCCCCCACGAAGAAGTATTTTTCCTTCCAATGCTCGCCATAGGAGGAGGATGGTGAATCAATCATCTTGAGGCCAGATTTGGCCTGGGCATAGTAGAATCCATCAGTGGGGGACGAGCATGGCGAACGAGCCACCTGGTTCAAACTGTCGAAGTTATTTACCGAAGGCTCATGTCCAGTGCCCTTCATCAGCATCACGAAGGTGTTTATCAGCGCGATGCCGTTCGGAAGAATCTGAGAGGGGCTGAGCCGAAGATGGTTGCAGATGGTGGCGACGGGGGGCGGAATAGGAAATCTCAAGCCCCTGGCTGAGACCGTGTCCCAATAAACAGTCATCATCCCCGGCGGCGGTCGGTTGGCCCTTTCTCCCTCCTCAGCAAGCCGCAAGGGGAATACGGCCTCGTCCCAATTTACTTTCGCCTTTAAGGCCTCCAGGTCTTCGAGCGTCAAAATGCTCTCGATCTCGTCCGGTGACCTATCAGTTTGGTGAGGGTTATTCAGCCTCACGCGGGTCGCGGGCTCCTTCCCCTTTCTTTGTCATTTGCGGGCAGGCTCACCGTCAAATGGACGCCCGGATGGCCCTGCTTCGCCCTCGGGGGCCGCTTCGCCCTCGGGAGCCGCTATTGTTACTGTGATCCTATGATCTTGAGGTCTTACAGTGCTATTGAGCACAGGAAACACCCTCTCCCCTTGCCTCTGCATTTCCATGACGTTACCCATCTCTTCGAAAAGATCATCCACCCCGCCAGGAGCGCGCTCGTTCATTCCTTGAACGGCGGCGTCCACGTCTTCATCCCCAGCTTCAATAGGGGCCCGGGCTACCGGAATGGCGGTGGGGATCTCACCGCCTGGGGAGGCTCTGTTCAGAGGAACAGTCGTTGGCACATTAACATGGGGAGAAGAACTCCCTACTGACATCTCGTCTATCTCCCTCACGAAAGCCTCATCGTTGTTCGCCATGATCGGATTCTGGATTTGGGAAGTTGCATCTTTTTACAGAAGAATTCAAATAGAGAAGGGGAGGTCTGAAATGAGTTCAATGGCACAAAGTGGTTTCTTCTCTCAAGGATTTCGTTCACCCAACCTAAAATCTAAAAGTTATTGCTAAGGATAGAACAAATTGTTGAATTTACCTGAGGTTTGAGAGAAGAGGATTGTTGGAATTCATAAAGATTTGCAGAGAATTGTGCTGTGGTTGTGCTTGAAGAAAGTTGATAGCGTGAAAGAGACGCAAAGTCTCTACAGATCCTTATTTATAGGGACAGATATACATCACTTAGGTCTGAAATTCAAAACGCAATCATTTCCCACCTGGGGAATCCCCCCACTTTTGGTAATCGCCTCACGCCTTCCGGAGCACACGCGCCCACGCTCCCACTCAACATTAAATGCGGACATGACCTCATTTAATGCAATGTCAGATTGTGTCCGTTACGGAAATCCAACAGTCACCTCCCTCACAGAAGCTTGACCCTCGGATATCTGGCGAAATCAAGGCCCATCTATCTCTTAAATTCTACAGCACGCTCAAGCGGTAATACAGAATTTGGGGGGCAAAGTGATAGGGCACAAAACTACGCTCGCATTAGGGCAGTCCACGTGTCGCAATCAGCCGGCTTAAAGTTTGGGCGATCGAATTGATAGGCTCGCGGGGCGGCCCATCCCGCTTGCTTACTTGCTAGAACGGGCCCATGAGCCTCGGCCAACTATTCAAGTAAAGGGTCCAAGCTGACCTCTTTGACGCTCACACCCCGGCCCTTTGGGTCACCCTTCTCCGGGAAGCACCCACATGAAGGCCCCGCTCCTGACGCTCGGGGTCTTGACGCTCAAGGGTCATCTGCCGTTGGGAACCCATCCGTGCACTCTTCGAGCGTCACCAATGCTCGCCTGTGATCCCTTCCGCCACGAGGGATCCCAACTCTAGCAAGGTGGATCTTGGGCCTTCCTTACGCACGACCCTCACCAACAACCTCTGACACAGAGGCAGTGCACACCTTGTACCTGACACGCCGCCTGCTTTTCAGGGATGTCACTCTCACGCCCTCACAGGCCGCCACGTGTTAGGGCAACATAGGTTTGGGACCACTTGGCCAATTACCCATCTTACCCTCACCCCCAACATATATATAGGAGAGAACACTTGCATTCTCCCCCAAGTCATCTTCCGCATACAT
Source organism: Lantana camara (assembly GCA_037501455.1). NCBI lineage: Eukaryota > Viridiplantae > Streptophyta > Magnoliopsida > Lamiales > Verbenaceae > Lantana > Lantana camara. Next base: position 78,867,045 of record CM074865.1, read on the forward strand.
ACAACATTCATTGTTCTGGGCATTTTTTCCTCAATCTTCTCACCACAGTAGCATCTCCATGGCATTTGGCACTCTTGGTGTTATCCTAGCTGGAAGAACCCATGCTCAAGAAGAAACCCAGTTCCTGAGGCCCTCACGCCTGTGATGGTCTTCCCCTTTTCATACAAATATTAAAAATGTTGTTGCATTTTAGGAAACTCAGATTCCTGCACCATCAATTATATTACAAAAAAATACAAATAAAGTCCACTACAAAAAATAAATCAAAGGAAACAAGAGCTTTTAGCATGAAAAATAAGAACGAACCATATAATACGTACAACCATGTGCACCCTGCTAGTACCCTAAAGTACTTGAATTTGCCAAAAAGGGAAAATAGGGACAACGTGTACAACCCCGTTAGGTCGAAAATAACAATAAGTCAGATCGATTACGAACGTATTTAATGTCACATCACAGTGTGTGTACTCAATATATTTTAGGTCCAAAGCTATAAATACTCCCGACAGAAGTAGTGTTTAGTAAGCGTCTTTAAAGCAATTGAAGTCATTAAACTTTCCTTTTAGAATCTAATATTGACTCGAGTCTCGGAGGGACATCATCGGTTAAAATTTGGATTGTTTTACTCCTTAAGTGTTAAATATTTTGCAAGTTGAATATAACTCACTCATACAAATTCTTGAGAAATCGAACTAAGGAGACTAGTTAGCTCGACCCTTCAACTCGACCAACTTTTAACACGATCAAATCAGACTTTCAGAGTGTTAAAAGTTTATGTGTTTGATGCACCTCATTCTTGAGATTCATTGATTGTATCTTATCATTTCTAATTCTTTGTGAAATTACAAATTTACATATTATCGTCTAACTTTCTATAAGTATTGCAGTTTGGTAATAATTGGACGCTTTCTCAAAATGCTAAGCTAATAATTGGACGCGTTATTTTACATATGACTTCGTTAAGGGCAAAATTATCCTTTCTCAAAACGCTAATTAAGTAAGAAAATAACATAAGGCCGAAAAACTAAGGGACTCCCCACCAAAATTAATAATACCACGGTAGCGACGGAGTCTCCTATCCTCTTGACGAAGTCTATTAGGTCAAGCATAAACACCATATATACACGCACATACAAAGAAAGAGGTCGTCGCAACATTAAGTATTTGAAGTACTGAATAAGAGAGAAAGAGAGAAGATTGAACGTTATCGTTTACTTCACGGATTGATAGTAGGAGTGCTTCTCCGCCGGTGGCGGTAGCAGCCGCGCGACAATATTTGAGAAGGACAATTTTGCCCTTCGCGAAATTATGTGCAAAAGGCTTTTAAGGGTGAACCGACCATTTTACCCTTGAAGAAATCATCTGCAAGCTAGTGACATATTGTTGCTCCAATTCTTATGTAACTATCTACGAAGCAAGTGCTAGTAATGAGATTTCATACAATCGAATTCCTTATTTTTTACTCCCTTTTTCATTATTTTGCATTCCTATATACTCATCAATAAGGTTGGCCACAAAGAATTTCAACCTCAATAATGGTACTAACCATATGTGTTAAAGACAGTTGAATCTGAATATGTGTCATTAATATGTTTTGTTGAAACATTAGAACTTTTGCTTTTGTTGAGGTTGAAATTATTGCTAATAATTAATGCCACTCGCATGATAAAAGCATAATCAATGATTGTTGTTACCATGATTATTAACTTTATACCCATAAAAAAACAACAGGTAAGATTGTATTGTCATCATACATAACTATAACTAATTGTCAATAACAATTAGAACACAACACATCTTAATGAGACCCGAATCCATAATCTATCAATTTATAGGTTCATATACTTACCACTAAGTTATTTGTTTATTTCAGAAGAAAATTTCAATATAAAGTATCGTTTTTCTACATATTTTCTGAATAAACAATCAATTGTTAATTATTCTCTCTGCGATTAGGGTTTGGTTGAGTAGAGTGACTTTGTTTATCCTGAAATTAAATATTTGGAGTTCGAATTTTGAATTTGGGTAAAATAAATTTTGAATTCACCGACCGATATTTATTCGATCTAGTGATCGGGTGCTCTTTAAATTTAAATATGAAACAATTTTAAATTTGTTGACTTAACTTACGAAATTTGGGTTGCCTCGTCATTTTTGGATATGAAGCAATATTAAATCCACCGACTTAATTAATACAGATATTAATGTGTGAGGATTACCATAATGTGTAATCTCTCCTCTTTTCAGTAACCACAAAATATATATATTTGACGGATTTATTTTAAATTTTCTACAAGCAAACCATGAGAAACACAAATTAAAGAGCCTTATAATATATATAGGTTTGGTACAATCATTTGTAAATTTGAGGTTTTAAAGTTATAGAAGTTTCAAAACACACCAATAAATAATAATATTTAATATCTAAAAGCCATCTATATATCTCTTAATTAATTTAATTTATTCAATTTTATTCAAAAATATAGCTAGCTAAATTATTTATAACTCAAAACTAATATATACAATTGTAATTACATAAAAACAAATATTCATTTAGTGTGCGTTATCAACAATAGACGAAGTATTAATACTTTGCCGTATTCATTATTCTGAAGAAATGAATTATATTTAGTAAGAGATAAAAATCATTAACTTTAGTTTGAATGGCAAGCCCCCCCCCCCCCCCCCCCCCCCCTTTCTCTAACTTTGCTTAGGGTTGATGGCGGCACCGCCACCTCTGGCGGAGCCCAGATAGCCATTGCCGCCAGTCCCTCAGCCCGGTGAGATCCCGACAACCACCAGATCGTACGCGGCAGCGTTAAATGCGGGGAAAAAGTCCTCGCCCGCTAACCCTACTCGAACTGCGAATCCTAACCAGCGCAACAGCGTCCATGTCTTCAAAAGAATAGATCAGACACGCAAATTTGGAACTGTATCAGAACGGAATGGTCTGACCCATATACAGTTCACGGACGATGAAATCAACAGGTTATCTCAACCCTTTAAACACACCCTGGTGGGTAAGTTTTCTCATGGGTATCCCTCCATGTCACGATTGCATGAATTGTTTCTGGAATTTGAATTATCTGGTGAGTTCAAGCTTGGGCTTCTGAATATGAAACATGTGTTAATCCGCCTTAACAGCGAGGAAGATTTCATAAAATTATGGTTTAGGAAAATCATTATGTTTGATGGATTCCCTATGCGTGTTTTTAAATGGACTCCAACATTTAACCCTAATATTGAGTCTTCTATTGTTCCCGTATGGGTACGTTTTCCAGGTTTAAGAACTTAATTCTTTGATGAAGAGGCCATCTATGATGTTGCCTGAGTCATCGGTGAACCACTGGGTTTTGATGATGGCACTTACGATGCTAACAGGCCCGAATTTGCCCGAGCTTGTGTCGAACTTGACTTGCTGAAACCCCTAAAACACCAAATCACGTTGGGATACGAAGGTGGAATTCAATTCCAAGAAATTATCTACGAGCGCCTCCCGGCATACTGTAAAAAATGCTTACGACTGGGTCACAAGGTAGATGAATGCCACGCAATTGAGCTAGATGAACAAATGGTCCTAAAAGGAAATCAACAAGATCTGAGGAATGTGATCCAAGAAAAAAGGGCGACAAAGGACGCTCCTAACTCAGCTAGGACAGAAGCTGTGAATAACTCAAAAGGCAAACAAAAGAAAGTCTCTATTCTGGAAGGCAAGGATAGCCAAAAACAGCATCAGCAAACAATGGATGGCACCAAGACACTCAGTACTTCCCAAGGACAGCAAGCATGGGTGGAAAAAGCTACAAAGGGAGCGAATCACTCAGAGGTAGAGGTGCAGCCGCATGGGCATGTTCCGGAGAAACAAGCGTCGCAAAACAATGAGGCCTCCAGTAGCAATAACAACGTTTCTCGAGGAAGCTTGAACAAGGAGGCTAATGAGATAAACCCGCATGAACAGCAGGGGGGAACGGGCAGCCCCATACACATTGACTCAATACAGATTGTGCTTCCTAGCATTGAGCCAAATGCTGTAAATGCTGAAGACCTAAGCAATAACTCCAAACAGGAAGACTCGGAAAAGAGAGATGATGAGGAAGAAGATGACGATGATCCGAATACTCAGAAGATACAAGCTACATTCCGGAGGTCTATTTCTTTGAATGATATTGAACAAAACGAAGGGTTCACGGAAGTACAAAAAAGAAGGAGAACTAAGAAGAATCTACCAGCTGACATGGCCCCTAAAAGGATGACCACAAGGTCGTCGGGCAGCACAACAGATTTACCATGAATTTAAGAGGCCTCATTTGGAATATCAGGGGTATATGCAATGTTGGCCGGCAGCGTATACTTAGAGATTACCGGCGCAGGAATAATCTTAATTTCATGGCGGTGTTGGAACCTATGGTTCCTTTAGATTTTAATTATTTTTCTCGCAAATTTAATTTCCAGAATATCATATCGAATATCTCTAATCACATCTAGTTTTTCTGTGAACAGGAAATAGAAGTGGAAGTAATCGCTGATAACCGACAGTTCCTCCATCTCCGTATTGTTAACGGAAATTGGTCCAAGCCATTGTGGGTGTCTATAATCTATGCTAAGTCTGTTACAGCTGGCAGAAGAGAGATATGGGAATATTTAAGCACACACAGAGATAGTTCTGAGCCGTGGATCATTGGTGGCGACTTTAATATTGTTACCAGGTCCGAAGAGAGGCGAGGTGGAAACCCACCGGATGCACTTGGCATGGCTGAGTTCAATAATTTCATACAAGATTGTAACCTTATTGAGCCACGCTTTGAAGGACAGGATTTCACATGGGCTAGGGATGGTATGCTACAACGTATTGACAGGGTATTTGTTAATGAGGGTTGGGCGGACTTCTTCCCACAAACCCACATTAAACATCTCGTTCGTGGAACTTCAGATCACAACCCTTTGCTAATACTTGGGGAGGAAAATAATCAACGTCAATCGGGATCTTTTCGGTTTCAGGAAATGTGGCTGCGACATCGTAATTTTGAAGACGTGGTGCGAAATAACTGGAATCAACCCGTTAATTCATCAGGACTGTGGAAACTCCATGTGAAATTGAAACGGTTGAAGAACCACTTGCAAAATTGGAATAAAGAAACTTTTGGAAATGTTTTTGATAGGGTAAAACAAGCAGAAGAGAGAGTCATGCAGGCTGAGAAGGACTTTGATGAGAATCCTAATGAGGAGAATATTATGGCACTCAATAGATATATTGCAAAAAGGAACAAGGCCACAGCGATGGAGGAGGACTTCTGGAGACAGAAATCTGCGTGTAAATGGATAGAGGACGGAGAACGAAATACTCGATATTTCCACTCCATGACGAAGAAAAAAAGATTCCGAAACCAGATTTTAGAAATAAAAGAAGGACATGAATCTATATCCAATCCGATTGAGCTACGTCAGTCAGCCAAAGGGTTCTTTGCTAACTTACTCGCTTCGGAAGGAGAGGTTGACATGAATGTGTTGGAATTCGTCAACCCTAACGCAGCGGAAGTTAAAATTTTTTGGGATTATAAAACAAGTTTTATCGGAATTCCAATTATGATCAGTCTTTGATTCAAGATTCACAATTTAAACAAAAGAAGAATCAAATACCTCTTTTGCTTCCGGTCGATGATGATGATGTGAAGGTTTTCCAAAACCTACCCGGTTCTCTTCTATTCGATCTTCTTCCAAGAATCTCACGTGGAATTCCTCTAAGGTAGTCCACGACTCGTAATTGAATAACTAATCAATTAGCACACTAGAACACTAATTAGATATTGATTATCTAATAGTATTCTCAATACTGTATTGAGAAAAGAGAGAGAAGAGAGACTTGGAGAGAAAGCAGAAAATAAGAAAACACCGATGATTCTTTTCTTCTCCAAATCTTGCTTTTAATACATAACCCTAGGTCAAAAACCCTACGGGCTGGTCATGGGCCTTAATTTAATTACTACTAATTAATTAAAGACCCAATATTCATTTTAATTAATCTTAATTTAATTACATTAATTAAATGACAAGCCCAATCTAATTAAATTGGTGGACTTAAAAGAAATTAATTACTCTTAATTAAATTTCAAGTCCAATTAATTTAAATACACTTATTTAAATTAATGTTAACCCTTTAACATCTATTCTCAATAGCTTAACAATTAAGCATAAATTAATTAATATAATTATTAATTAATTACTCTCTCATATTATAAATTAAACTCTTTTAATTTATCGATCAATCTCCATTGATCTTTAGATAATCGTGTTGTTCAATTCGAGTCATTGTGTGACCCCTTAGGTTCACCAATGAATAGTAGTAGGCCCACATTCCAAATGTAGTATTTTAGATAACCATTTATCTTATTGATTTAATTGAAATCTTTCAATTAATCACTGTTTAATTAAAACTCCTTTCAATTAATCAGTACCTACAGATCATGATCGATGTCTAGTGACAAGCTCATGACCACCTATCCAAAAAGGTGAAGTTTATGTTGTGAACCTTTCAGTCTCATGGATACCGTGAGATAAAATCCTTCTATCGTACAATCCCCGATTAGGACCTAGGGCATGGGAATGATAGAACCCTATTAGTCCTAATGCTATGAATTAATTCTAATAGCAATTCCATTTGATCTAACACTCTAGGAAACCCATTTCCTAATTTAGATCTCACTACCTTGCGCAAGGATTTAAGTGGAATGTGCTACAATAGAACTCATGGGTGATTCACTCGTTCTTCAAGACGAGCGATAGATTCTATGTTGGCCTCTCATATGCCCCCATACATGATTCGAACAATGTCAACATACAATCGTAACGAGATTCATGGAACCCATGAATCTCTAGGCGCATATCGAACATTACCCTTGTCATGCACAGAGCATCAATGGAGCCTCAAGTCTAAGGACCATTTAGACACTACCATAACTAGGGAACCAACCTCATCATTAAGGCATAAAAGCCTTACCCCATTGAGGTGTTCCCATCGGGATCCTCAGTGTACTTGTTCCCTAACAAGCACCCCCATACGCATGTGAATGTCCCTACATTCAATACTTATGAACAAAGTAACCTTTCTAAAAGGCACGTCGTATGAGCAAGTCTCAAACGAGTCAAGTCAACATCCACGTGCTTATTAGACTCTTCGACTTGGAGTTGGTTTAGGTCACGCCACAGAGACTTGTTTCATAACCTCCATCCCTATGCGAGGTCAAGTCCCGTAGCTCAGTGTGACCTTGGGGTTTCATCCATACACAAACAGTTATTATATGCAATTGATAAACTTGAATGAGATATGATGAATTGGCCACATAGAATTAAACGACTATGAAACGTTTCATTTATTATTTCATTAATGTCACAAATTGCTGCTAATAAGAGTAGTTTACAAAAAGAGACCTAAACTATTTTGGCTCTTCTAGGGCACTACTCTAACAATCTCCCACTTGCCCTCAGAGCCAAGTGCCCATAGCTTTAAGGCCCATCTCCTGGAGATGCCCTTCAAACACCTTTTGGCTAAGAGGTTTAGTAAGCGGGTCTGCTACGTTTTCTGCCGAGGGTACACGTTCCGCAATAACGTCGCCTCTTTCTACGATTTCTCTAATTAGATGAAATCTTCTTAGGATGTGCTTTGACCGTTGATGAGCTCTTGGTTCCTTTGATTGTGTAATCGCTCCGTTATTGTCGCAGAAGACAACGACCGGGTCAGCAATGCTAGGCACTACATCCAACTCTTGGATGAAGTTTTTCATCCATACACCTTCCTTCGCTGCCTCTGATGCAGCTATATACTCCGCTTCACAAGTAGAGTCGGCAGTAGTTTCCTGTTTGGAACTTTTCCAACTTACTGCACCACCATTTAACCGGAAAATGAATCCGGACGTGGATTTAAAGTCGTCTACATCCGACTGGAAGCTTGAGTCGGTGTATCCTTCTAATTTCAGTTCTCCCTTTCCGCCGTATACAAGAAATAAATCCTTAGTCCTTTTCAAGTACTTAAGGATGGACTTCACGGCAGACCAGTGACTCTCACCAAAGTTTGATTGAAATCGACTTGTAACGCTCAAAGCGTATGCGACATCAGGTCTAGTACATAACATAGCATACATTATGCTCCCTATTGCAGATGCATAGGGTATACGAGACATCCTATCCTTCTCTTCTTCTGTATTAGGACACATTGATTTAGAGAGGATCAACCCATGTCTCATTGGCAGGAACCCCCTTTTAGATTCCTCCATACTGAACCGTTTCAGTACTTTGTCTATGTACTAAACTTGGGACATACCTATTAATCTCTGTGATCTATCTCTATAGATTTTTATACCGAGAATAAAGGAAGCTTCTCCTAAGTCTTTCATGGAAAACTGAGTAGACAACCAAGTCTTTGTTGTTTGCAGCACATCTTTCTCATTCCCAATGAGTAAGATGTCATCTACATACAACACCAAAAATTGCACAACTCGCCCACTGATTTTCTTGTAAACACATGGTTCATACTCGTTCTTGATGAAGCCAAACGATTTGACTGTCTCATCAAAACGGATATTCCAACTTCTAGACGTCTGTTTGAGTCCATATATGGATCTCTGGAGTTTGCAGACTTTCTGTTCGCTCCCACTGGATATGAAACCTTCCGGTTGTTCCATATAAATGTCTTTATCTAAATCTCCATTTAGAAAAGCCGTTTTCACATCCATTTGCCATATTTCGTAATCATAGTACGCAGATATGGCTAGAAGTATCCGAATGGATTTAGGCATTGCTACAGGGGAATACGTTTCCTCAAAGTCAACACCTGGCCTTTGAGTGTATCCCTTAGCAACCAACCTAGCCTTGTAGGTTGCCACTTCTCCATCAGCTCCAAGCTTTCGCTTGTAGATCCATTTACATCCTATAGCTTTCTCGCCTTCAGGAAGATCTACCAAGGTCCATACCTTGTTGGAGTACATAGAGTCCATTTCGGAATTCATGGCTTGCTGCCATTTCATCGAATCTCTATCCGATATTGCATCATCATATGATCTTGGATCACTATCCGATTGACCGGTTTCAGTTAGCAAATTGAGTCGGTCTGGCGGTCTAATTGTTCTCACAGATCTGCGAGGGCTTGTGTTTACTTCTTGTTGTGGGAAAGAGGAAGGTTCCATTGCTTGATCATTTATAGGTTCTTGTTGAACTTCAATAAGTTCTGCAATCTTGCCTGACTTTTCAACTAGAAACTCTTTTTCTAGAAAAGTGGCATTCCTCGAAACAAACACCTTTTGTTCCGAGGGATCATAAAAATAGTAACCCATAGACTCTCTAGGGTATCCTACAAATTTGCACAAACTGGATATGGAATCCAATTTGTCTCCCACTAGTCTCTTGACGTATGCAGGACATCCCCAAACTCTAAGGTATGAATAAGTGGGGGGTTTTGAAAACCACATCCTATATGGTATTTCGGGTACAGATTTGGAAGGAACTAAATTAATTATCTTCGCGGCCGTTTCAAGGGCATAACCCCAAAACGATATTGGAAGATCCGTGAAACTCATCATAGATCGGACCATATCCAATAAAGTCCGATTTCGTCGCTCGGAAACCCCATTCAGCTGGGGAGTCCCGGGTGGAGTCCACTGTGAGATAATCCCATTATCTTTCAAATAACCAATAAAGAGATCACTTAAATACTCACCACCTCGATCTGATCGAAGAGCCTTAATTTTGCGATTTGTTTGTTCTCAACCTCTATCTTAAACTCTATGAATTTCTCAAAGGCTTCAGACTTATGCTTCATGAGGTACACATACCCATATCTACTGAAATCATCAGTAAATGTGATGAAGTAATTACAACCGTTTCGAGTACTAACATTTAGTGGTCCGCAAACGTCGGTATGGATCAAATCCAGAAGATTTTGGCTTCGCTCTGCATGCCCTTTAAAAGGGGACTTAGTCATCTTTCCCTTCAAACAGGATTCACAAGTGGTTAACTCGTTTAGATCATCCGTACTGAATGATCCTAAGTTTCCCATCTTTAGAAGCCTATTCTTGGAGATATGTCCAAGTCTAGCATGCCAAATCTTTGCTGAAGTTTGGTCATTAGATTTTCTTTTGTTTTCTCTTTCGACATTTAGAAGATTTAAATTAGTATTAGTTAAATACAAACCATTTTGTAAAGACCCTAATGCATGTGAAGAACCATTCTTCAAAATGTAAAACATAACATTAGTAATAGAGAAGGAAAAACCTTCCAAGTCTAGTACAGGAATGGAAATAATATTTTTAACTAACTCAGGAACAAATAATACATTGTTCAATACTAAAATAAAACCATCTCCTAACATTAACCTAACATGTTCTATGGCTTTTGCTGCAAGTCTTGCTACATTACCCACTCGAAGAACATGTTCTCTTTCATAAACCTCACAGACGTTGCTCATTCCCTGTAATGTATTACCGATGTGAGAAGCACATCCAGAGTCCAATACCCAATTATTAAAATTGAATGAAAGGTTAATTTCGATGAGATTTATACCTTTTGTAAGGGTAGCTAAGTACTCCTTACAGTTCCTTTTCCAATGCCCTGGTTTCTTGCAATGGAAGCACTGATCCTCAACTTGATTAGCTTTCTTCTTAGTGTTCACTTTCTCAACCCCACCAGTGGGCTTAAGAGTCTTTTTCTTATTTTGGAAACCCTTTCCTTTACCCTTCTTCGGCTTTGCAGCCTTAGTTTGGGATGAAGATGAACCTACTAAGAAAACAGCCTTATCCTTCTTCATAGTTCGCTCGGCAGTTACGAGCATGTTCATCAGTTCCTCAACTGAGACTTTAGCTCCATTCATATTGAAGTTTATTATGAACTGTTTGAACGAAGGTGGCAAAGAGGTTAAGATCAAATCTACGTAAAGCTCATTATCCATGATCACCTCGAGACTTGCAAGCTTTTCAATAAGGCCTAAAGCCTTAATACAGTGTTCATGAACACTTGATCCTTCAGCCATCTTTAGGGAGAATAACTCATTAGATGCTGCGAATCGATCTATCCTATTGATCGGCTTGTAAATTTGTTCCAAGTGAAGATGGATCTCAGCCGAGTGGCGCATCTCAGCATGCTGCCTCTGCAACTCGGGAGACATAGTGGCAAGCATTAGACATCTAGCCTGTAGATCATCTTCTTGCCACTGGAGAGCAGTTTCCCTCTCATCGGCTGCCATGTCATCAGGTATGACATTGGGAGGAGACTGTGTCAAAACATAGGTCCTCCTTTCGGAATCCAAGACAATCTTGAGATTGCGAAGCCAATCAGCATAATTCGAGCCAGTCAATTTATTGGCCTCAAGGATAGCACTAAGTGGATTTTTAGACATCACGATTTTAGCAGAAAATCTACATGTAAGCAGAAAACGTAGTATGAGTGACTGATATGAAATAATAACAATTACAAATGATATGGACTTTTATCAAATGTTGTCTCCCACTATATTAATCAAACTCCTTTGACCCCCTTATAGAATTTAGAAATATCATATTTTTCAAATAGTGGGTATTAAGATCCTCAAGCACTTATCATCGGACCCACGACTCGTGAGACATCCGACTTTAAGTCTTAAGGTAGACGATCTTATCATCAATTGTATCTCTATACAACTCCTAATATTATTTTGCATTACCTTTCATATAGACCCACGACTCGTGCGACATCTATACTAATTAGTATTTAAATCTGACCCATCAATCCCTAAGATTTCTCCATCGCCATTATGAATATCCCACGCCTCGTGGCCAATACCATAATTTTGACTTTGAAAATTTGCATCTTTTATGCAAAGAATTATTTTAGTTCAATTAATCTCGTCATTTCGTATCCCACGCCTCGTGGCCAATACTTAATGATTCGATTAATTCTAAAACAAATAATTCTATTGACGGAATGCTTGGAAATTTATAAAATTGAATTTTATCGTTGAATTTCCATTTGGATTTAATATTTGTTTTGTCTGAGACTATCTAAGACGGTTCGGGGTTTAAGAATTTCAAAAATTCCACCAAGACTCATCAGTTGTAATTATTATCTTATTTTATCTTAATTAATGCATGAACACATTTATGCACATAAAGATAACATTCATAACAAGATAATAAAAGCCTAGCATGCTTCTATAAAATATGGATAATCATGGACTTCCTATGCATGGTCCATAATAGCCATTTTATGGACCATGGTTCTATTCATGCATCAAGCGGAATTAAACACACACACAGAGAGCACTCAAATAGAATCCTATTCTATTACATCAAAATAAATGCACCCGAACACTTTTGGGGCCTTGATGGACTTCTTATTCCGTTGCTTGCTTCGTCTTGTTTCTCCATCTCCTAATCTAATTAGAGATCTCACCCTAAAACTACTCTCTTTACAAAATAAAGGGGGATTACATTTTAAGGGGGAGAAAATAAAAACAATGCTTACAACAATTGAATAAGAGGCTCGCAGGCTCTCGTTTAAAACCAATATCAAAATGCAAAAATAAAATAAAACCATACGTAGAGCAAATAAAGCCCATGATTGATCCAAACATACATCTAATGCATTGCATAAAATAAATTTACCGAGTAAATAGTCATTATGTGATTTAAAGTCTTTAAATAATTTCTAAAATTATTTATTGACCAAGAATTATCTTTTAATTCACTAATTAAATTAATCCTTCAATTTTAATTAAATTGAATTCTCTAACCCAATTTAACCCATTAGATCTCTATCTAATATATCATGCTTCTATTTTAACAATTCTCTTTTGGGCAAAAACAATTAATTTTCAAGTAAAACAATTTTACAAAATTAATTAAAAGGATTTAGTATTAAAACAATTTTAAAAACTGTGGCCAGTAAGTAAAATTAAATTTTACCAAAATTGGACCAACAATAGTGGAAGGTGGAGTGGCGGGGCATCTCCTTTCTCAAAGTGGAGGTCACGGGTTCAAATCCCATGACTCTCCATTTTGCACAAATAAAAGGGGGACCTGGGCGGACCCGCCCCAACTCAGCCGGTGGGCAGGGCCCTGACCCAAGCTCGATACGGGTCCCGTATCCACTGATCCGGATCCGACTCGGATCTGTGGTTGCCCTAAAACAACAGCCACCATCTTCAATGTTGGCATGTTGCACACACTTGCACGGGACTGTACAGAGGCTCACGGACTGTGCAGTTCCAATCCTTTTTTTTTTTTTTTGTTTAATTTTATTTTAAAACTATTTTAAAATAAAACACAAATAAAAATTATAATTTTATGAAACCTACGAAAAACAGTTTTTTTCGATTTGCACAAAATCTCATAATTCTTTTACAAGGTTTAAAACAAGAACTTTTCTCCAAATTTTAAAACTTTGCCCAAACGAATCTCAAATTAAAACAAGCACGACACGCATCAACATATTAATCAAATTAATACAAAGAATTAAAAATCATAAATCAATCAAAGTATGGCTCTGATACCACTGTTGGAATTCGTCAACCCTAACGCAGCGGAAGTTAAAATTTTTTGGGATTATAAAACAAGTTTTATTGGAATTCCAATTATGATCAGTCTTTGATTCAAGATTCACGATTTAAACAAAAGAAGAATCAAATACCTCTTTTGCTTCCGGTCGATGACGATGATGTGAAGGTTTTCCAAAACCTACCCGGTTCTCTTCTATTCGATCTTCTTCCAAGAATCCCAAGTGGAATTCCTCTAAGGTAGTCCACGACTCGTAATTGAATAACTAATCAATTAGCACACTAGAACACTAATTAGATATTGATTATCTAATAGTATTCTCAATACTGTATTGAGAAAAGAGAGAGAAGAGAGACTTGGAGAGAAAGCAGAAAATAAGAAAACAACGATGATTCTTTTCTTCTCCAAATCTTGCTTTTAATACATAACCCTAGGTCAAAAACCCTACGGGCTGGTCATGGGCCTTAATTTAATTACTACTAATTAATTAAAGACCCAATATTCATTTTAATTAATGGACTTAATTTAATTACATTAATTAAATGACAAGCCCAATCTAATTAAATTGGTGGACTTAAAAGAAATTAATTACTCTTAATTAAATTTCAAGTCCAATTAATTTAAATACACTTATTTAAATTAATGTTAACCATTTAACATCTATTCTCAATAGCTTAACAATTAAGCATAAATTAATTAATATAATTATTAATTAATTACTCTCTCATATTATAAATTAAACTCTTTTAATTTATCGATCAATCTCCATTGATCTTTAGATAATCGTGTTGTTCAATTCGAGTCATTGTGTGACCCCTTAGGTTCACCAATGAATAGTAGTAGGCCCACATTCCAAATGTAGTATTTTAGATAACCATTTATCTTATTGATTTAATTGAAATCTTTCAATTAATCACTGTTTAATTAAAACTCCTTTCAATTAATCAGTACCTACAGATCATGATCGATGTCTAGTGACAAGCTCATGACCACCTATCCAAAAAGGTGAAGTTTATGTTGTGAACCTTTCAGTCTCATGGATACCGTGAGATAAAATTCTTCTATCGTACAATCCCCGATTAGGACCTAGGGCATGGGAATGATAGAACCGTATTAGTCCTAATGCTATGAATTAATTCTAATAGCAATTCCATTTGATCTAGCACTCTAGGAAACCCATTTCCTAATTTAGATCTCACTACCTTGCGCAAGGATTTAAGTGGAATGTGCTACAATAGAACTCATGGGTGATTCACTCGTTCTTCTAGACGAGCGATAGATTCTATGTTGGCCTCTCATATGCCCCCATACATGATTCGAACAATGTCAACATACAACCGTAACGAGATTCATGGAACCCATGAATCTCTAGGCGCATATCGAACATTACCCTTGTCATGCACAGAGCATCAATGGAGCCTCAAGTCTAAGGACCATTTAGACACTACCATAACTAGGGAACCAACCTCATCATTAAGGCATAAAAGCCTTACCCCATTGAGGTGTCCCCATCGGGATCCTCAGTGTACTTGTTCCCTAACAAGCACCCCCATACGCATGTGAATGTCCCTACATTCAATACTTATGACACAAAGTAACCTTTCTAAAAGGCACGTCGTATGAGCAAGTCTCAAACGAGTCAAGTCAACATCCCCGTGCTTATTAGACTCTTCGACTTGGAGTTGGTTTAGGTCACGCCATAGAGACTTGTTTCATAACCTCCATCCCTATGCGAGGTCAAGTCCCGTAGCTCAGTGTGACCTTGGGGTTTCATCCATACACAAACAGTTATTATATGCAATTGATAAACTTGAATGAGATATGATTAATTGGTCACATAGAATTAAACGACTATGAAACGTTTCATTTATTATTTCATTAATGTCACAAATTGCTACTAATAAGAGTAGTTTACAAAAAGAGACCTAAACTATTTTGGCTCTTCTAGGGCACTACTCTAACAGAATGACCCCCGGCTGAACCTTATACAACAAGTTGTCACTCCCCAGGAAGCTACTGAAATGGTTCGTATCCCAACCTCAGAGGAAATACGGGCTGCGGTCTTTGATATTAACTCCTCGAGTGCAGCAGGCCCAGATGGTTTTGGGGCTAAATTCTACCAAGTTTTCTGGAATATCATAGATAAGGATGTGTGTGATGCGGTTTTGGACTTCTTCAATGGGACTCGTCTGCCAAAAGCTTATATGGCCACCTCAGTTGTCCTTGTTCCCAAAAAAGACAACCCGGCACATTGGTCGGACTTCAGACCAATAAGCCTTTGTAACGTTAAGAACAAGATCATCACCAAAAGTCTTAGATACCAGACTTGCTAAGATCCTTCACAAAGTGGTTTCGCCCAATCAAAGCTGCTTTGTGAAAGGCAGGGTCATTAGTGATAATATCCTTCTGGCTCAGGAAATGGTGCACTCTATTGACTCCCGTGGCAGAGAGAAAAATGTTTTACTCAAGCTAGATATGGCCAAAGCCTATGATCGCATTTAATGGAATTTTCTTTTGACTGTTCTCCGGCGCAAAGGCTTCCCGGAGATATGGATCCAGTGGATTCATAACTGCATCTCTAACTGTTGGTTTTCTGTATTGGTTAATGGTAGCTCTGAGGGAATCTTCCACTCTACTCGTGGTCTTCGACAAGGGGACCCTCTGTCCCCCGTGCTGTTTGTCATTGCCTCGGACTTTCTCTCTATATCTATTAACAGGTTAATAGAGTCGGATATTACGGCAAGATTCCGAACCCCAGCAACTTTATGCATTTCTCACTTGGCGTATGCTGACGACATGATCATTTTTACGAACAGTCGGCCAGGTTCTTTGAGAAATATAAAAGAGATACTTAGTACCTATGAGGAGTTGTCGGGACAAAGAATTAATGTAGTTAAAAGCTCTTTTGTTGTGGGAAATGAGCTGAATAGTGCTTCTGACCAAGTAAAGGCTAGTTTGGGATATTCTAGAGCTACTCTTCCTATTTATTACTTAGGAGCTCCGCTATACCGTGGCCGGAGGAAAATTTCTTTATTTAATGACCTGATTGGAAAGCTTCGTTCTAGATTAACGGGATGGGAAACTTGTCACTTGTCCCATGGCGGACGCCTCCAGCTCATTAAGAGTGTGTTGTATTCCATATCTAGGCACATTTTTCGGGTGATTAACCCACCAAAGTCGGTGATTAACTCTATGGAACTTATTCTCAATAGATTCTTTTGGGGTTCTACTAATGAGCGAAGGCGCATTCACTGGATTAGCTGGAAAAAAACTTGCTATCCAACTTGTGAGGGTGGTCTCGGTGTCCGAAACATTGAAGATATGATAGAATCATTCTCTCATAAGCTCTGGTGGCGGATTAGAACGACGGACAATCTATGGGTTCGTTTCACAAAAAAACACGTACTGCAGGGGAACTCATCCTATGCTTGCTAATGCTTCTCAAGCTAACTCACATATTTGGAGGCGACTCTGCGGGGCTAGGGAGCGTGCAGACAAAGATATCTTTTGGGATATTGGCAATGGTAACGTGGACTTCTGGCATGACCGTTGGCTTAACGGAGAAGGAAAATTAGGTCACCACCGTGCCGATATCAGTCCCATGCAAGTCTATAGTTTCTGGATAAATGGAGGTTGGAACCATGCCCGTTTAGTGGAGGAAGTTGGTACTGACACCACGGCAGCTATCGAGAATGTTCCTTTTGACCCGGGAAGAGAAGATATTCCCTTTTGGGGTGGTGGTGCTAGCGGAAATTTTAGCACAAAAGCTTCTTGGCACGGGCTCAGGAAACAAAGAGAGAAATCTGATTTCCTCGAATCTCTCTGGAGTGCAGATCTTACGCCTACCATCATGATATTCCTCTGGCACTTAGTTCATGATTGGCTACCAGTCGATGAGAGACTTCATCGTAAAGGTACGGTTTTCCCGTCACGGTGCCAATGTTGCGCACAACTTGAGACCCTTGAACATCTGTTCGTCACTAGCGAGAAGGCACAACTGGTATGGGACTATTTTGAGAGTACTTTCAAGGTTAATATTATCGGCCTTAACTCTCCTGTTGCTATCCTCCAAGCATGGTTTACTTCCTCGGCTTTCATTGGCCAAAAACACATTCGGATAATGGTTCCGGGACTGATATTATGGTATATATGGACGGAAAGGAACAGATCTAAGCATGCAAGTAGGAGATTTTCATACTTAAACATTATACGGCAAGTGAAAGGGCATTTGTTCCGCTTGGGCCTCACACGTCGCATGAAGCGAGGTGCTTGGAAGGGGGACATACACATCGCCAAACGGTTTGGTATCTCTTTGCAGCGTCCCAAGGACAAGCTTAACAAGCTAGTTAGATGGCTTAAGCCGGATTTTCGAACCCTTAAACTCAACACGGACGGCTCATCTCGTGGCAACCCAGGCCCTGCAGGAATTGGAGGAGTTATAAGAGACTACACCGGGACTGTTATTGGTGCGTGAGGGAATTGGCGTAGCGACAAACACGGTGGCTGAGATCAAGGCTTTGGTACAAGGAGTGAAAATGGCTGCGACAATGGCGTGTACGCGATTATGGATTGAAATGGTTGCTCAAGCTGTGATGATGATCATAAGCCGTCGGCAATCGGGGAATATTGCGGTTCAACAAGAAATTCAGGGATTATTCCGATATGCTAGAAGCATGGATGTACGAATTACCCATATTTACAGGGAGGGAAATCAGCTTGCGGATCGGTTGGCTACCATCGGCGCGGAGCAGCAGGCACTACTAGAAAACATGACTTTTGCAACCGAAATTGCAACTGAAAAAGGGCCCTTTGCAACCGGAAAATAGTATTTGGCAACAGAATTGCAACCGAAAAATTCGGTTGCAAAAACCCTGGTTGCAAACTTTAGTAACCGATTTTTGCAACCGAAGTTTTTGCAACCGAAATAGCAACCGAATTCCGATTGCGAGAAGACGCAGACGTGGCATGTAAGCCACGTCACTTTGCAACCGAATATTCGGTTACAAAACTGACACTACTTTTGTAACCGAAAATTCGGTTGCAAAGTTGACGTGGAAGGTAATTCTTGCAACTGAAATTTGCAACCAAACTTTTCTGTTGCAAAGTTGATTTAAAATGTTTACCAATTTTGTAACTGAAATTCGGTTGCAAAAAATAATTTATTAAATTTTATTTAATTAATTTGCAACTGAATATTGCAACCGAATTCTTTGTTGCAAAAACGATCTGAAAAAAGGAAAATTATTTTTTATTTTTTTATAATTATTTACAACCGAAATTCGGTTGCAAAAATATAAACAAATTAAAATTTAATATTTGGTAAATTCAATTACAAAAAAGTGGCCCTGTATCTTTTTTTAAGAAATTATAATTTTAAACCTGTATTCATAACAAAAACAATAAAACATAAATAAATATACCAACAAAAAATTAAAATTCATAAACAAATATACCAACAATTCATAAATCATTCACCATTATAAAATATCACCAAATAGTTAACAATATCTACAAATACATCAAAATGAGTAACATTTACAGAAGAAAAAAAAAAAAAAAGTAAGTGTTCTTGTCTGCTTTGCTACTCTACTACAATCTACAAGTATAACACAAAAACTATATACATATAACTAACATCTGCAGACTTTCCAGGCCAAAATAAGAAGCATAGTAATTTCCCCACACCAACCAGTTGAATATGCGAATAGCTCTTCAAACAAGATGCTTAGTAGCTGAAAGGTTTTGCATGTAGAATAAACTTCTCTTCTTCTATTTCAGAAGGAATAAAACATGAAACAAAAAACGTAAGTATGAAAAAAGATGTTACCTTTGAATGTGCACTCCAAGGCTTCTGTGGATCCCAGAGCATTGCATGTATATAAATATGCCTAAGTTCAGACTAGCCCATCTAGGACCTCTGCCTTTCAAATGAAAATCAACACAAACAGGGGAAATCATAAAGAAAAAGCATGTTACATTTAATTAGATCCATGAAAGTAAGGATGCTAATATAATTTCTCAGCCTAGTCACGAGAAAGTGCAACAATCAGAAATACTTACTTGCTTTTGCAATCAGCACATTCCCTATTTTCAGGCAATTTAAGAAGTCCTTCCAGAATCTGAAATACATAAATCTTTGTTATCTATGCATTGTTCTGAGAATAATGTCGAGCAGATTTTCTGTACTCACTGAACAGTATAAATAAGTCAACATGTGTTTTATTTAACTTGAATCATTAAGTAAAAGATGATATAATTATATTAGTACATACTTACTCGAGGATAGGTAATACTTCATTGCAATTTAAGAGAACAAGCAATCTGGCCTTATTTAATTCATCATCATTTAAGAATCTGGGCAGAAAATTTAAACGAAAATTGAATCTGTGCTCCTCTGTAATACGAACTAGTCAATGCTCCGAACCTTTCCTGCCCGCCTGCAAATGACAAGAAGTCATTTAAATGAAAATATCTACTAAATCTAATTGTCACAAATAAACTCATGCTGAATAACTCCTTTTTCCATATACACCAAGCAGGGAAAAGAGCGGACCGAGAAACCGAGAAACTCAAATTCGAAACTATCATCTGATCATATTTGTTTCTCCTTATTTATACGAAGGCATTCGAAAAACCAAGTAAAATTAGAACATTAATCTGAATATCCGAGTTACCTGTATCCC
This sequence comes from Lantana camara, assembly GCA_037501455.1. Taxonomy (NCBI): domain Eukaryota; kingdom Viridiplantae; phylum Streptophyta; class Magnoliopsida; order Lamiales; family Verbenaceae; genus Lantana; species Lantana camara. The sequence goes on from CM074865.1 coordinate 78,887,242, forward strand.
AGATTGTTAGTTTCAGTCTTTTTCCAGCAGTAGTTAGCAGCTTATCTTAAAGTCCACTCCTGAACATATCCAGATTACCAATCAAAACATCAATCAATCTACACAAATTTAATCAAGAAAACACAAAACACAGAGCAGTAAATCAGCTTTTAACTTAGTTCCCCTTCACCATCCAAACAAAATTCAACTAAAATAGATAGCAATAGAACTACGCCGATAAGAAGAATGTTTAGGTTAACAGCATAAACATATAAAATTTAAGCACTAACACTCACGAGGAAATGGAAACCAACAATTTGCACAAAATTGTAAAACCCACAAAGCTGTGCGACCTCCAATTTGCTGTAAATTTTATGATAAAAAAAGTTCATGTATTTATAATATCTTCATTGTCAAATGAACAAAACCCCATTATAACGAAGAGGGAGTGGGAGACTTACAGCTCCATCGAACAATCGGATTACCTCTTTGGCTTCTCTAACACTGCCCAGTGTAATGAATGAAAATCCTCGACTCCTATCTGTAACTCTGTCGTACACAATCTTCGAAATGGAAAACGAGAATCATTACAGTAAGGAAAAAAGGGTTTAGGCAAACGTATCAATTGGGGAAATCTGTCCAATTTTTATCATGAAATTGGAAATATACCTTCACAGCAACAACACGGCCAGCTTCGGAGAAAATTTCTGACAACTCCGCAGAAGTCATCGAAAATGGCAAGTTGCCGGCGTACAATCTCCGAGCTTCCTTTGGTTCAAGGACGCCATTGCCTTCCTCCTCGACTTCAGACTCTGTTTCCTGAATATCGCCATGTGGGTTTTCTTCTTCTTCTTCTTGATTCAACTCAGCGCCGTCAAGTTCAGAAGGGAAGCATAGGTTCGCCTCTGCAAGGAGGCGCGGGTTGGGGAGGAAAAAATTAGGGTAGAATGATGGAAGTGTTTAATTTTTTTGAGAAAAAAGAGACCTGAGATGATGTTTAATTTGGGGGGAGAATGAAACATTTCAACAAAATTGGTGGGAATGAGGTTAATTTGGGGGAGAATGAAACATTTCAAAATTTTGATGTTATATCATTTAATACATTTATAAATCTGAACAAATTTTGTAAATTGTATTGTAAACATAATAAATTATATATTATACTATTTAATAATTTTATAATTATCTATATATTATTTAATAGGCTTATAAATATATAACTCTATATTATATTGTTATTATATAGATTGTTTTTTGGTGAAATAATATATAGAACACTTCTAGGAATTATACTTGTGCATATTATATAATATCATGTGTTATGTTAATTTCAAAATATCATAAAAGTTATATTATTTCATATAAAAATTTAACCTTGACCGTCTTTCTGAGATCATAAGATGAAGATCGGAAGATATAGATTTATTATGCAAATTATATCATAAATATAGTTAACTATAGGTTACCATAATTATATATGATATTATACATTAGATATTATTAATTAACATTAATAGATATAATATGATCATTTATAAGTAATTACAATTAATTAACTTATTATCACTTTACAGTTACATATATGTTATATGATATAACATATATCTTCATTTTAACAAACTTATATTATAACATGATTTATATATAGTATAATTATCTATATATTATATTATATAGTTATCACTTATAGGTATTACATTAACAATGAGAGTAAGATATTGTTATAGCATATGATGTATAATCTCTACCATAAATATAAATATCTCTATATTATAGACTTGTAACTTTTGAACCGGGGAAAAAAAAAAAAAAGCCTTGTACGTAACTATATATTATATTATAGTTTAAAATAGTGGATCACTTGCAACTATTATATCATATGTTATATTATATCTTAATTGGCTTACATCAATTAGACTAATCTTGTTGCAATTACAATTAGCTTGCACATTATATATATTATCATATGATGTCACATTCTTAAATATCGTATATGTTATATAATATTGTATCAGTAGAAGTATAAACTTGTTAATGATTTATTATGTATGTATATGATACAAATTAATGTATTAGGGGTGTACATAAACCCGCTTAACCCGCCTAATCCACCCGAACCGAGCCGATCCACCCGAAATCTGCCGGTTGAAATTCTTTAAAATTTAACCGCGGTTGAAAAATATTGAAACCCGTCACTTCTCGGTCGGGTGGTGGGTCTAAAAATTCAAAACCGCCTAAACCGCAACCCGCTGTGTGCATATTTATATTTTAATTTATATATAGTTGTTATATAAGATAATTATTATACGTGTATCTTACAAATTATACATACATATATACACACATACATATAATATATTTGTGTATTAAACTAATATTATATATGTTGTTTAATAAATTAGAAAATTATATAACATTATACTTATAAAATTATATTCTTCATTTAATAATATAAATATAATATTGTTTTTAATTTTTCTTCTACTTAAAAATTATTATGTATTAATGTTGCAATATGTTATAAATTAGAATAAGTTCAAATACTTCTTATATATTTTTTATTATTGAATTAAAATTGTAAGTAATTTTTTTTTATAAAATATATATATATATATAACTTGTCAAACCACTAACCCGCCCGCAATAAAACCTTACCCGCTCAACCCGAACCGCTTGGTTTGAGAAAATTATTATGCATTTATGGTTTGTATTTTTGTTAACCCGCGTATTTCGGGTCGGGTGACGTTTTACTTATAAATCCGCCCGTACCCGACCGTGTACACCCCTATAATGTATCACAAGGGAGACTTTAGAGCAGTCTCAAGCTCGTTAGAAATTAAGGGAGAAGAGAAGGATAATCCGGAGGACCGTCCGGCCGGGGGAAATTGGGGGGGAGGGGGGGGGGGAGAGAGATTAGAGATTTAGATTGGAAATTCTGAATATTATTATTGCTTACTGTATCATATTTGTTTCGCCTCATTTATGCGAAGGCATTCGAAAAACCAAGTAAAATTAGAACATTAATCTGAATATCCGAGTTACCTATATCCCAGATTGTTAGTTTCAGTCCTTTTCTAGCAGTAGTTAGCAGCTTTATCTTAAAGTCCACTCCTGAAACATATTCAATACAAATTATGAATTGTACAAATTGAATATGCAGATTCTGAAAGGGGAAGAATGGCCGGCGACAATACCCAAAATCGGAGAAAAGAGGAACAGGCGGCTGAAATGCAGGCGGGGCGATTGTCAGGATTTTCAGTCCCCATGAAGATTTAATCTTGCCAGTTCTGCTTGATCTCCTAGATAACTAAGCTTCTGTGAGCCGAAAAGAACAATTAAACAAAGAGAAGAAAGAGGGCAGGACAAATTTACAATATCTAGCTTAACATACAAACAGATAAACCCAAGGTTCAAAGATGTACATTGCACTACCACAGAACATCAATTGACGAAAAGGGAAAACAAAATTTGGTTGGAAAAATGATAAGCTCTCATATTGTCATTTCTCTACAACTGCAATCAATCGAATTTGGTCAAGAAAGATCCCACTTTCACAGTAATGGTATTCACTATGGCTGTATAATACAAGGGACATAACCACGATATGTTTGCTCACTAAAAATGCAAAAGAAAAGAACGTATAATGTAGGTTGTCGATAATTAAATATAATTAAGCACCTTAAACATAATTAAACACACAACACTGAGCCTAAGCTTACTCATGACGTCATACCGGACCTGTCTTGAAAATACGGGGGTGTTATAGAGACGGAGAAGTGAAGGGCGGGGTTGGTAGGAAAATTGTTTCGAGAGTTTTAGGGTGGGAGATGGGGGGGGAAATGAAATACATCATCAAATAAATTGGGGGAAAGAAGTTAATTTTAGGAAGAATTTTAGAGGGGAATGAGGTTGAATTAATATCATGTCATTAGCAAAATATCAGTTCAATAATTTATATATTGTATATCATATATTATGAATCAATTATTAATTCTTATTTAGGATATATACTTTTATCGGCCATAATTATATATGGGGACAATTAGTCACCCATAAATAATTAAATACATGTTATAACCTAGATTCGGTTGTTATTTCGGTTGTTAAACTTAAATATTTATTTTACAAGTTATATCATAAAAATAAATAACATTATCATGCCATATGATTTATAATATCTTTTATAAATGCAAATTACATTTGTTTATTATTTTATTTAATAGATATATAGTATTTAATAAAGTTATATATGATTACATATATTATATCATTTTAATAGATCCCTTATAGCTATTATATTAATTAACTATGTCGGTCACTTGTAAAATATATTTCTGTATGCATCTTATATAATATCACACATTATATCAATACTCAAAATGTTGTACATATTATATAATATCATATCAATATATAATATTTATCATAAATATAATATCAGTATATTATAGTATTTAATAAACGAATAGTCATCTATCACTTGTGGAAATTACGCTAGCATATCATATATAATATTGTGTGTTATGTCAATTCTCAAAATTAAATGTCATATATGACATATAATATGATATCACTAAGTATAACACCTTAATGATTCATAATGTATATTATCTCTCGTAAAACACAACCTTTAAATTTTATTACATAGTTTTCATTAGTTACAACAATATAACGATAATTATTAATTAATATTACCTCAATATAATCATATAAGTAATTATAATTAATTGTAATCATTTAATATCTATTATACTATCTCTATCGTTTGTAGACATTATTTCGATCTGCACATCATATATAATATTACACGGTATATCAATACTCAAAATATCTTATATGTTATATGCACATATTATCTCGTAACTTTCTTTTCTCCCACATCTCGATAAATTTTTTTTTTAATAACTTTTATTATATCTTAATTGACTTACATTAATTATATTAATCTTGTTGGAATTACAATTACCTTGCACCGATTGAAAGAAAAGGGGCAAATTGCATTGCCCTAAAAGAGGGGATAATCTTATAAATATAATTAACTATACTTTATACTATTTAATAATCTTAAAGATATCTATATATCGTTTAATAGACTTATAATTACAAATTATATCTTTTGATATAACTTACAGCTACCTATAATATTAATAAGTAAGATATTATTAAATATGATTATATCATATAATTTATAATATCTATCGTAAATGTAATTTATATTTGTATATTATATGATTTAATAGATTATTTTATTATATATTACACTATTTAATAAACTTATAGCTATTATATTATGTCGATCACTTGTAAAATATATTTCCGCATCTTATATAATATCACACATTATATCAATACTAAAAATGTTGTACATATTATATAACATCATATCAATATATAATATCTACCATAAATGTAATATCAGTATATTATAGTATTTAATAGACATATAGTTATTTATTATACCATTTGATATCTTTTATAGCGATCATTTGTGGAAATTACGCTAGCATATCATATATAATATTGTGTGTTATGTCATTTCTCAAAATTAAATGTCGTATCATATATAATATCATGTGTTATGATCATATAGAAGTAATTATAATTAACTAACTTGCTTCCACTTTACAAATATATTATATATCATAGCATTTATTATCATTTTAATTTGAAAACTTATATTATACAATGATTAAAGGATTTAAAACTTTTTAGGAGACAAACAATTAGTAATTATTATGTATATATTAAATATAATAAAAGTAAAAAAAAAAAAAAAATCTTTTGCAACTGATTTTGCAACCGAATAGCAACATAAATTTTTTTAAAAATTATTCTTATTTCATTTTGTAAATAATAATAATAATAAAATTATTGCAACCGAATTTCGGTTGCAAAGCAGTTGCATGAAAATTTTGCAACCGAATTTCGGTTGCAAATTTTACATAAAAATAATTAATTTAATTCAAAATTTTGCAACCGAACTTTCGGTTGCAAAAATATTTTAAAAATTATTTTTAATTATTTTGCAAGTGAAATTTCGGTTGCATTTCAGTTGCAATTTTTGTGCAACCAATTTTGCAACCGAATTTTCTGTTGAAAATATTTTGACTAAGTTTGACTATTTTTATTTATTTTTCAACCGAATTAGCAACCGAAAATCGGTTGCAAATAATTTGCAACCGAATTAGCAACCTAATTTTCTGTTGCAAACGCAATAAAAAAGGTTGACCATTCAACTTTATTTTGCAACTGACATTGCAACCCAATTTCGGTTGCAAAATTTTTGCAACTGATCTGGCAACCGAAAATTCGGTTGCAAAGCCAAGTAGGCAAATTTTGGTTTTTCGGTTGCAAATTTGGTTGCTAAATCAATTAGTTTGCAACCAAATTTTTTCGGTTGCAAATTTTCGGTTGCAAAAACGATGTTTTCTAGTAGTGAGGTCCGTTGGAGCTTCCCCGAGGATAATATGATCCCTGAAATCAAAGGTTTGATAGAACTAGATAAGTGGGGTATGCCTAATATTAGAGTTAAATAATGAGTCGTATTTCAATGTATTCTGTTATGGTGTCTTATCTTGGTGCAAACGTAACCCCTATTTTCCAAGTATGCTGTTGTTTACAGGATATCGAACAGGGGTGGAGCCTCTTGAGAGGTATCATGAATAAGTGGTTTGGGAATCACACAGAGCCTATTCCCAGGTTTTTCATGAACTTGGATATTTATGATCAGAACATTAATTGTAAAAATTATAGCTGGTATATGATGCTTGTACTTGATTGGAAGCCAGCTGAGAGAATTTGTTTTTGCAGGAGACATGCCTTGAATGGGAAGGAACACATTGATGATGCTAATCCCGTGGCGTATAAGGATAACAATGTAATTGACGGATTATATGTACGCTTGGTCCATACACAATCTGATTTCACCAACCAGAGCCCTGAGGACGCGAGTGATGTGGATGCGTGTCCTTGCCGTTGTATGGTCATCTTTAAGTCCATCCTCGCCTGGAGGTCTGGGCGCCTCACTAAGAGGCCGGTGAGAACTCCTAAGAATTCACTCTGCATGAGGGGCTGCAATTACCAGAACATCTGTAATGATGCTATTTCTTTACATTTCCATTGGCGTAATTATAGAGGTGCCGAGTCTTCCTGTAATATGTTATTTCGTGGGCACCATTGCAACTCGTGTATTACCGATCCTTGGATCATGCACCTTTGTATCTTCTCGGTTTTGTTATATATGAGGAGGAGGCCTCGGTAAAACTCCACGGCTCGTCCCCGGTTCCCCAAAAAAAAAAAAACTTTAGTTTGAATGGCAAGTGTTTTTACAAGGAAAGTGTAGAAATTACAGTAATTTACATTACGTTAAAGGGAAAGTAAAACTAACCACCAATGTTGTCTCAAATGTATTCGCACATATTTAATCTCAACAAGGGTCATCTTTAAGAAATAAAAAATCTCGTTTTATTGGTAAGGATAATTATTATTAACATTAATTCTACTCAAACCTAATTCAATCAAATCATTATATGAAGAGTATTTTACGCTAGTCCTCGTAAGATTGGAGTAAAGTTTAGAGTAATTTTAGCTCGAACCTGATTTGACATAATTTACTAGTATAAAGGACGAGTGTTTACATTTATCGTATGATTAATGGAGATTTTAGGGAGAACGATTAATTAAATAGAAAACTTAATACACTTATCATTCAACTAATTAAAGTTCAGCGTAGTCCCTTTTTCTGTTAGAATTTTTTCAAAGTTTAAGAAAAACGACAAATCAAATAATAAGTATAATACACTTTTTTCAATATTATAATTGATCGGTGATCGGTTGATACGAATTTGTACTAAAATTTTTCTTTAGTTGATATTATCCACTTGCTTACAGTTATATCTAATTAGGGTTTTTGACTTTAATACAATATTGTTTCTCTACAAAAACAAATCATTAAAAAGTAAAAAGTAAAAAGCTAAAACTACTCACCATTAAACCCATTGTGCATGCGGGCAAATTACATCTACACCCCCCTGAGGTTTGCCCTAATTACGAATCAGTCCCTCCTTTTTCATTTATTACATATCAACCCCTAAAAACACTGTTTTAATTACAAATCAGTCCCTCTTTAGGGGTTAAAATGTAATTGAAACAGTATTTTTAGGGGTTAATATGTAATAAACGAAATAAGAGGGACTGATTTGTAATTAGGCCAAACCTCAGGGGGTGTAGATGTAATTTCCCCGCATAATAAGAAAGCCATTTATGAACTTCCTATGTTATTGTCTGAAACATGTAGACTGAAAATGGTCAAACACAATTGGAGTTCACTCATTGGTTTTACACTCTAATTCTCTTTTCTCAAGTGTTAAAGTGTGTGTGAATTATAATACGGGCGTTACAAAAGTAATAAACATGTCAAAATTAAATAATTTTAGAGAAATACAAAAAGATGAATTAATATCATCAAAAAATACTGTAAAAATCCTGACTCCGAAAACTGTATAAATTTATCTCTTATCATTCATTTGCACTCCCATCGTATTCACAACGAAATACTCTTTAGGTCTCTATTGTTCTTTTGTTAATCTCCTTTTCATGTCATTAGCTCAAATTTATGGTTTTCTATAAGAGTTCAATCTTGTTATCATCTATGACACTAACACATGCATTTCTTGACCATGTATAGGCTCATATATCATGTGGGAATCTGGCAATCTTTGGGGAGAGGGTAAAAGTAGTACCCCAATGGCGAATTCATACATTTCGGTGATGCACGAGATTCATGTTTTGGTAGCTGATCACGACCCAGATGCTCTAGTGAACACAGTCAACTTGCTCGAGATATGTCAATACAGAGGTAGTATTTTTTTTTTTCTTTATATGTATACGTAACTTGGATGAAATTTTATTTTTATTTCGGAACATGGTATTAATTCTTTATTTGTGTAGTTTTGATTTTCATCTTCTATCTTACGCTGAAGAATTTGATAGGGAAACCAAGATTAAATAGTGAACATATGCATGTCTTTGTGTTTTTGAAGTCATAGATCGTGTTACGTATTATAGTTTTCGAATATTTAAATCTATTCCGCACCAAAAAAAAAAAAAACTTAGATTCGTATTCTAGATCTATTAAATTATTGCTTTAATTTACCGTTGTGAAGATGACTCAAAAGCGATGAGATGTATATTAATGACTACCGGTGTAATCTTTTTTTTTTTTTATACGTACACATATATAGCATGTATTACTAGCATGTATTACAGTATAAATATCTGTCTGTAAATCGGGTTGATTCAAGTGGTTAAAAGATTTTTTCTTCAGGGCAATAACCCTAGTTCGAATCTCTTTAACCACTTAGGAGCGTGTGTCAAAAAAAATAAAAATATTTGTCTAGATTAATATTCTACATATGTATGCATTTTAAAATATTTATGGTCGTGTATACTTGAAAAAAAGATATATTCCCCTTTCCATCTTTTAATATATTAAAAATAATTTACCCTTCTTTTTAATTTGTTGATTAAATAAATAAAATTCCGTGTATCATTTTCCCTTTGTAGTCTCTAACATGTATATGTGCATCTTCATTAAACACATTTAACACGTATAAATTTTTATTTTTATTTTTATTTTTTTTGAAAGGTTCATGTATAAATTTATTTATTCCAAATATACATGCTCTTATACCATTAAAACAATAGAAGATAGATTGTCGAGGTATTTAAATAAATCAGACCACATTTTATGTGTGTATAACTGTATATGTGTTGCATATAAGTATCTCTTTTTGATCAACCTAGTATAATTTAGAGATACATATCTCACCATCAATTATTGTAGATCAACTCTTCACAGTTATGTTAGTTAATCAGAGATTTCGTGTTTGAGTATTTGAATACACAATCACTATCAAAAAATAAAACTTTATTCCTCATTACTTCGACCTTACTCAAACCCAAATAAACGAGATCCAAAACATGTATTATTACGTTATATTCTATGTTTGAAGTTATCATTATGTAGTTTCTTAAATAACTTCGCAATAATCTTTCATTGTTTTCAGTTACTTTTGTTGAACTTGCTTCTGCTGCAATGCAAATGTTGTCAAGTGGAAAGGCAAAGTTCGATATTATTATGGCAAACATCAACTCCCCTGATCTCCATGGATTCAAGCTTGTCCAACAGGCATCCAACATGGACATACCTATCATTTGTATGTTAATTAAATTTCTTAAAATTCGATTGATCTCTCAAATACTTATAACTTACTTACCATATATATAATCTTGTTAAATCAGTGATATCCGTCGATGATAATGCATTCATGGCTGTGAGGGCGATAGAAAATGGCGCGCTTCTTTACATAAAAAAACCGGTGACGATAGAGATGCTGAAGTGCGTTTGGCAACATGTGATGAGGGAGAAGGTGCGGATTATTAGAGAAAGGGACAGGTTTATGGCGGCCAATTACACCGCCCGAGGTATTGAGTTTAGGGATGTGATGAGTAACGCCGAAGAAAACCCTAACCCTAACCCTAATGTCGTTGGAGGGAGCAACATGATCTTGACGAATGACAAAGGAAAATTGAAGAAAAAGATTACGGATAGAAATGGCGCGAATGGGGACGACGAAGACTATGGTTCGTTGACTAATCATATGGTGATCAATGGTAATAAGATTAGGAGAAAGGTGTGCACTGAATGGACTCAGGAACTGCACGAAAAGTTCATGGAAGCCGTTCAAGAACTTGGTGAAGGAAGTAATGTTCTTGTATTTTATTTTTATTTTTTTTGTTCTATTTCAATATATGATTATGGGAGAAATTGCTAAGTTCGTATATCAACTCTTCTAATTCAGTGTTTTTGTACATTTCATTTTTCGACGACAAAATGGGATCGTATCTCGAAAATCAAACAATTTAGTGCATTTTTTGACCGGAAACTGATTTTGCCCACCGAAATTTACACGTGGTGAACTAGGAGTTGGCCACGTGTAAAACTGGCGGATTTCTGGCGGTAAAATCGGGTTCCAGGTAAAAAGTGCATTAAAATGCATGATCTTCAAGATACGGTTTTATTTTGTCACCAAACAATGAAATATACCAAAAATATTGAATTGTTCAAGTTGATATACCAAATTTGCAATTTTGCATGGATTCTTATGTTTTCCTTTTTTTTTTAAATTTTGTTTTATTTATGTGCGTGTGGATGAGTGTTAGTGTATATAAGTCGCGTTTCACTAATACAATTTGATCATAGGGTGTTTTCCGAAAGAAATTTTGGAGTTGATGAACGCGCCCGGTCTTACAAGGATGCAAGTGGCAAGCCATCTCCAGGTTGGTTTATTTATATTTGTGAAGTACGACATTTAAATGCAAATTAACATGAAAATAATTAGTTATTATATCTCAGAAAACCCTATGCATTACAAAAGAATTGCAGAATTCTGACAGAAAATTAATAGCTCATGTAACATTTCATATAGTTTACATCTCAAGAAATTTCATCCTACTGATTTTCTATAGATATACATAGTAATTATATTGTTTTAACATCTTCCTTGATTAGAAATGTCGTAACGACAACTGGCGATCCCCGGAAGAGCGCAAGTCGTCAAACCTCAGTTCCCAACTGGCATCCTCCGACGCCGATGGGTCCCAGCAAAAACCGAGAAGATTCGGATCGATGCCTCGTCTGGGCAAGGTCAAGGACTCAGAGAGCAGTGGAGTCAGGCAGGGCTCGAAGCTGAGTACAGAATCCAAGACGGAAATGCCGAACGTCGAAAATGGATCCATGATGACGAACACTCCTCTTCCTCGTCCTCCTCATCATTATGGATCATTGGTGCCTAACCCTAACATGATCAGTGCCACAGGTGCAGGCACAATTCCAAACCCTAGGCACCAATCTGATGACTTCTTCAGTTTTCCAGATATGGAATGCCTCATCCAGAATTTTCCTCCACCATCTCATGCACGTATGATGAATAACAACCCTAATTCGAACTCCGGAGGATATCATTTCGCCCCGATTTACAATGATGAGGTACGAGTACTCATCCAAAAAACAGATCATATATCCATAAGAAAAGGACCCGACACAAAGTGTATTCGCACCCGCACCCGTACACACGCACGCACACCTCAAAAGTCCCAAATGATCCAGAATTTTGCATATAATTTTGAAAAAAGGAAACTATATATCCGGTTAAATGTTTCAATTTATCTCTCATTTATTAAAATTCTAACTCCATCCCCACAGCCGCATCTATACAAGAACATACATATGTATGCATATATAATTTATTAAAGATACACCATATGTACAATTACATTGATATATAATCAGATGCCGCTTTAAATCTCTTGTTTAAGGTTTGTGTTTTATCTCCTTTTCACTTTATTTACACTGGCCACGTGTATAAGCTCTCTCCTAATCTGAACTGCCTATACTGCCTAATTATACACGTGGCACGTGTATGTGAATGAAGGAGAAGATAAAACACAAAACCTAAAACATGAGATTCTAAATCTTCAGACACGAAGATGATTTCAAAATTTTTACGAACATTTTGATGATATACAATAAGTTTATAACTGAATAATTCGCATTTGAATTATGACTGTGCAGAACTCCACAGTGCCAAGCATGGATACTGGGAGCCCGTGGAGCTCAGAGACTTCAAAATTTGGGAGTGATGAATCAGACAACAGAGGCCATTAGAAAGCTTCTATGCCTAATAAAGTATGCATCCAAGAACATCAATTTTTAATAATGAAACCGGACATTATTAACGAGTTTGGTTTTGTTTCTTTCTTTTTATGAGATTTTGTGAATTCGAATTAACTGTAGACAATTCTGCAGAGAAGCCATTGTACTGCATATTAATGTTGTGGAAACTTTGATTCCATACCATTATATCAAATAAAATACTTATAAGGACCATCTCTTTGGTGTTTCACTGACCAGGATATATCATGGTTGCCTAAACTTTAACGAGTTATTTATACTATACCCCTACGCTTAGTGAAATGGACAAAAAAAATCATGTATTATAAAAATTAACTTAAAAGAACCCTGTAAGTTAAATATATTTGCAGACTGGCCTTTTAGATGATATCATTATAATTTAAATATAATATTTCTTTTTTATCCTCACAAATTGAAAGTAAATTTCGAGTTCCATTTTTCAATGTCTATTATTTGTTTTATGTTTCAGTAAATGGAGCAGCAGGTGTAGTTTTATTTTCTATTTATTGGTGATATATATTTTTATATTTTTTTCTGTTTGTAAGGTTTTTCATGCAATTTTTATTATATACAGGAATCTTGATGTATATAAAAAAGTATATTGAACAATACAGAGAGATATGAGATGCATATTAGAATATAAAAGGATAAACTAATAATTTCACATCAAATAAGTAGAGAAAATTATTGTTCTAATCGCGCTAAAGCGCGTGTCGAATACTAACAAATTTTAGGATTTGCTATGTCAATATTTTAAAAACACAGAATTTTACATATCAATTTTCATATCACATGATTTTTTGTGTTAATTAGGACTAACACATAGGTGAAATATGTGAAAAAATAAAACCGTAAATGATATATACATTAATCGATATTTCATCTCGTGTTTAAATATTGTAATTGTTAATAAAGAGAATTTTAGACTTCAACAGTATAGTGTTGACAAAGATGGCCTGCAGCTAGCATTAGATGAATATTCTAGTAAAAGCAATAATGTAGCAGTTTCCTTGCATACTAAACAACTGACGGCCATACCTCAATTTTCAAAAGACTACTGACTATGATGTCCTAAACTATGAAAATCGGAACACACACATACAGGAAATTAGAAAGGCAAAAGAAAAAAGACAAAAAACAGGTCATCTATGGTAATATAGGTAGTTTGATATTATGTTAATTAACTATTTCGTGGTGAAATTTTTAGATGTGTAACTACTAATATGATTTGAGTTTTATACCTTACAGTTACAGGTCTGATCGATTAAAACTCATATCTAAAAATTAAACAGAAAAAGTTTTATATATACCTTACTTTCAAACCCCTTCTACTCGTTGTCTTCTTTTAGTGCTTCAATAATTATTAATCTCTTCTTTTCATAGCTCTTTAGCTTTTTGGACGGCTGTCTTTCCACTTTGTGTTTCATAAATTTTGAATCTTTCAACATGGATTAGTTCCTTTTCTCATTTCATCTTTCTTCCTCAACAAGATGGAGCAAGAAATAATCATGCACTTTCTTTAATATAACGAAAATTAAATCACAAATTTGAAGGGCAAATTAAATAAATTTACTATAATTAATGGAAAGTTTTCGCTTTAAATATCAATTGTTTCAGCTATAAATCTATGATGTATAGATGGGCTACGATACGGAAACGATAATATATATATTTTTTTCTTAAATTTTTCACGTGAGAAATATCAGATATAATGTCTGACACAAATATACAACGCGATAAAATAGCATTTTTAAAAATATCTGTGAATTAGAGTCATAAATTATATGCAGCATTATAACATTTTTATATGATTTGAACATTAATTGCCCCTTATAATTATCGAATCGTCACAAAATTCAAAATTGTGACATATTACTTACGTAAGTTTTGTTAAACCCAAATATTTTCGCTCTTAAGACTTAGATATACCTAAAGTACCTTTTAATCCCTTCCAAAATTAAAATTATTATGCCTACTCTCCTTCTATAAATGTCCCTTTAAGTCTCTTAGAGCCATATACTTCAATTCAACATCCACCAAGTTGGTTTTCTTGTTACTCCCAACACTAATTACTTAACAAGAAAACCAACTTTCAATAAAAATTAATTATCTTCACAAATCTCCTCGAAATGGAGACTGTTTATGCAAATTATTCTTCGCCAAGAGCATTAGCCATGGTTCTAGCTTTGGTATCAGCTCTCCTCCTTTCTCCGCTGTACGTCGACCACCGGAAAAGCGAGAACCACCTCGAGACCCGGTGGAGCTCCCGCGGGTTGGTGCTGCCGGCGGTGGTGGCTGGACTCATAGTCGCCATTAAAACAACCACGAGTTCTAAATCCAAGAATGGAAGTTACCAATCTAATCAAGAAGATTATGGCAATCCTAGTTTGGTTTTGAGGATTGGAAGCTCTTCTTGGGGATTAGCTGCGATCTTGATCATGCTTGTGTTTGTGGTTTCATGGCAAGATTCTGTGCAACATTTCTTTTGGAGATAAAGGGAAAAAAGTAATTCAATCAATGAAATTGATTTAATTTTGTTGGTTATGAAGTAGTTGTATATTTAAATTTGGAATGTTTTTTATGCATAATAATATATAATATCTAGGTACTTTAATATTCGAAACTGAGTCCCTTTTTTTTTTTTTTTTTTTGTTTTTTTGGTGGTTGTTAAATACTACAATGCATTAAGAACTTTAATAGTTTGAAAATAATAAAGGGCTAATTCCAGTCACCCCAACCTTTGGGGGTGTGCGTTTTGTCCCCTCACCTTTCAATCGGTGCGTTTAACCCTCTCACTTTTGCAAAATGTTCACTTAGCCCTTTCCGGCGGAATAATTTTTTTGGTGTGATTTCGTATTGCAAATCCATACAAATCAGATGTCAAATGTGTTGATATTATACATCAAATCGAAGATCTTGATATAAGGAATACAATGACTGTTTCAAAATCAAAATCCGACAACCAACAAAGAAGGAATTGCCGGTCAAAGATAGCGCATGACCGACGAAGTTTTGTAGGTGAATTCCAACGCTTCCGACGGCCAATAGAGTCGAATGGGGTATGCGTTTTGTTCGTCATGGAGAGAGGAGCACGATGGCAGTGGTCTTGACGCTTGGATCGCCGTGACGGAGGAGAATTCGACGACCAAAGTTAATTTTGAACGGAATATTCCTAGAATATTCCGCCGGAATAGGACCAGAGGGGCAACGTGTTAAGTTTTGCAAAGGTGAAAGGGTTAAACGTACCGATTAAAAGGTGAAGGGGCAAAGCGCACATCCTCCCCCCAAAGGTTGGGAGTGACTAGAATTAGCCCAATAATAAATTTACTTATATATGTTTATGGTTGAAGAAAAGATGTACAAGAATAGTTAAATAATATGTATGAATTAACTTTCTAAGCAGAAGCTCGTTTTTCAAATTCTCAAAAGTGTTAGAAATAATTTAGAATTATAGAATTATTTATTTTTTGAATTCGGAAACACTGTCTTAAAGTTGTTGAGAGTATAATAGGTAAACCGAAAAATTGAAGTGGCAACCGTGTGAGAAGAAAACCCTTCTGTTTTATATGGTATACATAGATAGATATACACACAAGAAAGATATAGAAATCATTGCAAATGAGCCTTCTAGTTAATAGAATAATGGCAGTTTGAGTCATGTTTCTTTTTTGGTGACAATTTTGATTTTCTTGTTTATCGTTATTTATATACTTAGCTTGTATTATTGAATATATATGTTTTGGATTCTTAACAATTTTTTCTAATATTATTTATTAACTTTTAACATATCATATCTTCTCATATCAAGAATTTTGACGCTCAAATTTCAGTGTAGTCATTGGTCAATCTACTTTAGTTTAAATTTTATTTGACAATACTATAAATTGGGATGTATCTTATTTGATCAACTCAATAGTTTCATTGATGAATATATTTGATACACAAATTTATTTTTAATTATATATAATCAACTTCATAATAATACGAAAAAAGGAAGTAAAAAGAGTTTTGCCTCAATCTTCTTTTAATGTTATTATGTATTTAATTTAATAAATTATTTACGAACAAAATGTTAACGAAATAAAATATGTTTATGAAGAAACGACGGGCATTAAATTTTTTTCTCATGGACAATTAATTATCTCTTTTCTCACACATAGTTCTCTTTTAAATAGTAGTTTATTTAAAGTAGAACTCCGATTATTAATATTATCATAAAGACTCAATCATTTTGGAACTTTATAAATGTAAGACAATAACTAGAAAAATAAAATCACTAAATTTCTTAGAAAAGAATTTGAGGGGAATTAAAATTTAATCAAGAATTCACGACAAAATCAAAAGTAAATGAAGAATTTCACAAGAATTTAAGATTCAAGAATTTCACTGCAAAAATAAGTAAATCAAGTACTACTAAGAACAAAAACAAAGAATACAATAAAATTAAAAGTAAATTAAGAATTTCACTGTAAAATTAAGTAAATTCAGAATTTACAGTAACATACATGCATATAATTAGAAGAAGTTGCTCAACAAATTATTAGCAACGAGAATAACATTCTTAATTATTTTTTTTCATAGCTCTTGTTTTAATGGGCGATAGGGTTGTTTATATCTGCACCCTCCACGAAATTGGATAATTACGTACTCCCTTAGATGAAAATATGACACTTATATCTACCCTTCTAAGTTTGAAAAATTACAAATAAACTCATTCCGGTTGGATTTTTTGCAAAATCATTCTTGAATTGACTATATCACACCACTAGTTAGTTCTTCACAACAACCCACATATCATTCTCAAGTGAGAAGTAGGTAATTTACGAAGTCTTTTGGAGGTTAAACACATTATTCGTTTGTAAATTGATACTCATAATGACTTTTTTCCCTTTTCAATTAGCGGCGAGAAAGTAATTAGTGCTGAAATGAAATCAATTAAAAAAAAAATTCATGAAAAATCCTACTAGAATGGGTTCATTTATAATTTTTCAAACTTAGAAGGATAGATTAGGTAATATTTTCATTTACTGGGTACGAATTGTAATTATCCAATTTCGTAAGAGGTGTAAATGTAAAATTAAATACTCTCATAAAAAATGATTGAGAAAATTAAGTGACAAAATAAAGTTTTCGAAACATGAGGATCAATTGTAAATTTAGATTATTAGTCAAATATTAAAGAAAACTTATAATTAATAGGACATGAAATAATTTATAAATATTATATTTTTCATTATTCACACAAAAACTAATTAACCAAAATCTATTAGGGTGCCTTTAACGAAAAGGAAAATGACAAAACTAATACAAATCTTTATTGTGGCATTTGTGCGTCTTCGAGAAGAGGCAGATGGCGGTGGGAACCTTCACGTAAAGAATTCAACGTTTGGAATGTGGGAAATGAATTTGGCTAACGGACCATCCAACTCCTCCTTGTAAGCTTCGACCAGCAACTTGTTTGAACGAGAAATTCTCAATCTCTGCAGCGACGATGCCTTACGAAGCAGGCGATGTGGTAGCGTCCTCAAGATGAAGCATGCGCTGATCTCCAATTCCATTAGACACGGCATGATAGACACGGTGGCAGACTTTTCTTCTTCTTCCGTTATGTCATCCCACTCCTTCCACTTGCTACAAAAAGAGAAACGCAGTTTCTTCAACTTGGGAAATCCAATCAAAGATGATGATGATGTTATTCCCAAGAATTCCCGTCCTAATTCAACTATATTGAAAAAAACTATCTCAAGCTCTTCGAGGCACGACAATTTTCCTAGATGCGGCAAAGACAAACACCTACCGCAATCAAATAGCTCGATTTGTCTCAGTTGGTGGAACCAAGGCGAAACAATCCATTCTGAAAATTTGGAGCCCTCATACGTTCTAATATACAGAGATTGCAGATTTGGGTGTGGCTCCAGAGCATCCATTACATCAAACCTTCTCCTCATGGCCATGTCTTCTTCCTTATTCTCCTCATCCATTCTATCATCAAATTCTATTGTTAGATGCTGAAGATGCATCTTCTTTCTCAAATCCGCTTCTTGGGCCTGCTCAACAATATCATCATCATCATCGAATAATTTGATTTGCAAATGTAGAGATCCACTAAGTCGGTTCAACTTGTTCAACAAGCCCAACTTGCTCCAATCACTTCCTGCTTTGAATACTCCTAGTGTTTGCAAACTAGTCAACTTGGCTAGTCCTTGATGATACTTGAGAGAGCTGTCATAGAAACTTAAAAAAGTTGCTTTCAGGTGTTTGAGGTTTATGAGCCGATCGATCCCTTGAGGAAGTTTAGAAACACTCTCGCATCGACTAACATCCAAGTTTCTCAATTCATGCAAATCACTTATGCTCTCCGGCAACTCCTTTAAGTATCGATTGCCACTCAAATCCAAGTGTCTCAATGGATTCAAATTCCCAATTTCGCTCGGAATCTCTGTTACCTCACAATAACTTAACACCAAACTTTGCAAGTTATAGAGCATGCAAATGACCCTAATGTCATTGTCATTGACATTTACCATATAAAAAACAAAGTTCCTCAAGCGAATAAACTTCTCTATTTTTATAGAAATATTTCTAAACCATAGACAATCTAACACCCTTGCACTTGCGAGGCAATCACAAATATGTAGATCAGACCGGAAATCCCCTTTTAAAAGTAGACTGCGGTATACTTCGACACGGAAACTAAAGGGCTACATATATTGCAACCATTTGCCTCCTCAATGCTATTCAGGTTATCCTCTCTAATATATTGGGCAAAATCATGAACTATGTCATGCATTTGGCACTTGACTATGACATTTTCATTCCAAGGATCTTTTTCAAAGTTTTGAAACAGACAATGACTAGCTAAACTATCAAAATACTCCCGTCCTTTAAGTTCCAACTCATTTGCATTACCCCCACTAGGGCTTAGATAACCAAGGGCCATCCACTTTCTTATTAGACCATCCACCTCTATCTTATGATCTTTTGGAAACACGGCACAATATGAGAAACAACGCTTTTGTGCTCGCGAAAAATCATTGTAGCTCAAAAGCAAATGAGGGAAAAGGTCTACTTTCGTGCTTTCCAATCGCCACATTTCACTATGCAATATATCCTCCCACTCTTCCACAGTATTCTTAAAGCGAAGAAGACTTCCCAACGTTTTCATGGCGAGTGGCAAACCCCTACACTTTTGAGCTATTCCCTGACCAATATCTATGAATCCTTTCTTTATCCCTTCACTTCTTCCAAAAAAAGCTATATGACTCAATAATGACCAACACACATCATCAGAGAGTTGTTCTAGATGGTGGATCGCATTCTCATTGGTTCCTATATTTCTCGCTACGACCTCATTTCTTGTGGTCACCAAAATTCTACTTCCCGTTGCACAACTAGATTTAAGAGAGCTTTTCAAAGGCCCCCACTTGGCATCATCGCCATTCCAAACGTCATCTAGAACAAGAAGAAACAACTTTCCTGAAATAGACTCTTGTACAAGTTCTAGAAGCCCTTCCAATGAACCAGTACTCGGGGCACTCCCTCTAGCCTTCCCGATAATCTCTCTGGCTATACTAGCCTCGTTAAAGGGATCGGAAACACAAATCCAAATTCTTAATGGAAAAAAATCTCTTACCCGTTTATCATTATAGACTAATTGAGCGAGAGTTGTTTTTCCGATTCCCCCTGTCCCCACTATAGAGCTAATGTGGATCGGCCCTATATGATCTCCTTGACAAGGGCTAGTACTGCATGATGTGATCTTGTTCACAAGATTATCCTTATCCATTTCTCTTCCCTTAATGTCATCTATTTCAACAAAAGAAGTAGTAACCCGCACTACAGAATGATCAGTTTCCTGATTCTCGAGAAAATCATATATATTTCTCTCTTTCAGAATTTCATCAAGTTGTGCTTTTACATATTTTATTTTAAGGGCAATATCGCGACGAGTGGCTATTTTCTTAAAGCTTAAGCACGATGAATGTGGAATGAAGGGGCAGACCTGTTAGAAATATTGAACGTAATTATTCACAAAATTAATCCCTAGAGATTAAAATATTCAAGTTAATTATATAGGAGCATTACATAATGGCTTGATTGGTTTGTGGGAACAAATTTAGATAGTAATGAAATGTATTTAGAATTGAAATGAATATGAAAATTTGATATTTTTTATTATAGCATGGCTATGATCTACTTCAGAAAACATGGAAATGAATGAATTAGAATATCTTGATTCATTCTAGTCATATCTCTAATGTGTAGTAATGGAGATAAAAGAAGAAATATATTGAGTTCATAACCTAATAAATTTAAAATATATATAATTAAATATTCATTTTTTATTTAAATAATAAATTTAGTATTTTATATTTGACTATTTTTTAGAAATAATTAGTAATTCTTCCACCTCTCATAAAAAATAATTAATTATTTGTATTTATCCCCGAATTACATGGATGTTACTATTTTGAATTAGAAAGTATGGCATCTAAAAATACTTTTAATATATGTTTGGTGAGTTGTTGTTGGCACAAATAAATAAATAAATAAATCTGTACTTATCGAAGTTAAATAATATTAAATTTTTGAGTTAAATAAAAAAAACGAAATTTTTTTTTTTGAATTAAATGATATATTGAATATATATTTTAAAGGAATATAACTTAGGTACAAATAGATTTAATATAATTTAACAAATATTTAATTTTTATCTGTAAGAATATTATAACATATAGAAGGTATTTTACAAAAATTGTAATGAAATGACAAAGAAATATATATATATATATATATATATATATATATATATATATATATATATTTTGTCTCTATATTCCATTAATCTCATATTTTGAGAACATGGAAGAATTATTAATCTCACACACACACATATATATATATATGAATAAACATAATTCCATAATAATCATCCCAAACCATGAAGTAATTGCCAAGCACTATCCTGAAAATGTTACTTTTTGGCGCTCACTAATGCTAAAAAAAAGGCAAGAATATTTCACACAGAAAGAATTAAATGAAACAAAAGTGAAACAAATTCATAAGAATTCATCGAAAAAGTATAGGTATGTCCCTAATTCAAAATCAAATCAAGCTCAATTTTCGTAAATGATATGGGATCATGAAGGGACATACCTTCTTCTCCTGGGGAGGAGCATCAGCTTGCTGCATCCGAAAATTGATGAGAGCGAGATTCCACTCATCCAAGACGTCGTCCATTTCATAGGTTGTATTTTCGAGCCTTCTCAACCAACCTCTGATGCTTTCGCTCTTATACCCCTTCCTTTCCGCATCATCCAACAGCTTCCGAACATTCTTCAGATTATTGGAGAGACTCAGGACC
This sequence comes from Lantana camara, assembly GCA_037501455.1. NCBI lineage: Eukaryota > Viridiplantae > Streptophyta > Magnoliopsida > Lamiales > Verbenaceae > Lantana > Lantana camara. Next base: position 78,909,339 of record CM074865.1, read on the forward strand.
GCCTTCTTCACACCTCTCACCAAGTTTACTTCTTCGTGGATCTGCTCCACCACCATGTCTGTAAGACGTTGTGCAACAGCGGAAACAAGTACATCTGCCATGATAGCAAGCTGTATGTGTGTGTTATTTGTATGTTTGTATGTGTAGTGCTTCTTTCTGGTGGTATTAATCATACTAACTCCAGCGATATAAAGAGAAGAACTAACTGGACTTGCTACTTTTCTTGATTTTTTAAGGATTAAATTGGTTCGTTTCTTGAGACAGCATTACAAAGTAAAAGCTATATACACCTTACTTACTTGATGAAGGCACCCAGATTTTGCTTTATTTCTTGGTGGATTGGATTTCATTTACACTTTGAATATATTCTACCTTGCTAAAGTTGCAGACTTAGGATTAAATATTGTAATTAATGTCAAATAATCTTCGGTTCAAATAATTTTATCAAGTATAACTTTGAGAATTTTTGTATTTAATTTCTTCTTGTATCCCAATTATTTTTCAGTCTCGACTGTGATCAATGTATATAGTACATATAGTTGAGTGAAACATGAAAGTAAAATACAAAAGTTTAGCACAAGATTCTATCCAGTTCTCGGGATCGAAAATATATTGAAGTCTTGTATTGGCGTACGCCGTACGGTTGATAAGAATTTATATGTTCCTAGAAAAATTTAGAACGGATAAGAATTATTGGCCCCAGTTAATTTCCAAATTAATGTCTATTTAACTTATATATAAGAGTGGTAAGTCCAATTTGGGTCAAGGATTGAGCTCAAAATTGTAACATTCCTCTTTGCCACACTTGATTCCTACCTTTTAATTAAAGTGTTTTTTTTTTTTTTTTTTTTGACTTGTTTAGTCATATTAATGCATTCTCTCTAATTTGTCATTCTCTTCATCCAACACCCTCTCTCCAATTATGATGTTTGACTTTACCCAATCCCAAATTTGACCATCACCCATTTTCTCTCGGAAAGCTTCTCCATGGGGAATTTTTTTTTAATATAAGAAATCGGATTTCTTCAAATCACCGCCATTTTTCCCACCCACGGTAACTTCCCGATCAAACTCCACGTATAATCCACCCAAGCGTTTTGAAATACATCTTCTGAAGGTGCTGGATTTCATAGAATTGGGAGGTCCGATAGTTTTCACTAGTAAAGTATGCACTCTTTTCTGATTTCAATTATCTGTTTGTTCTCTGGTGTATTGGTGTTTTAGTTATTTGAATTTTCTTAAAATTTGTTTTACATTCCGACTGAATCTACATAGCATCAGGTCATTCATGGGAGGTTGGATTGAAAATATACTTTGTACTAATGTCAGATTTCATAGATTGAAGAATAAACTTGAGCCCCTATTTCGCTATTTTTTCTGTGCTCTATTATACTTGCATTTTTTCCTTTCTGTTTGTTTGGTCTAGCAGAGATTATGTTTCCATTTTTATTGCGCTCTCAGCCGATAGATTCAAAGATGCATCGGTCTCTTGTCCCCGTTGCTGAAATTACACCGGAAGTTAGGATTTGGACAGCAAAAATCCTTGTCATGCGAAAACTCAACCCTCGCCAGTCTCAAATAAGTGCAAGAAAATTTCAGAAGTTTGTATTTATCGACAAAGATGTATGTTTGATCAGAAAATAACATTTTCTTTTTTTCTAAATAAATTTTTGTTGCTCTTGTAATTGAAAAAATACATAATATTATTTCTGACCGGTTTATTTTAAAATCTTATTTAGGAAACTCAAGTGCAAGCTATAACCTATAGTCCAAATATTGGTTTGATGGAACATGTTCTCCAACTTCTAGAGACATACTACATATCTAATGCCAGAGTTCAATTTGTAGACCCCCAGTATCGAATGGTTCCACACAGCTTCCAATGGGTTATAAATAGAGCCACCGCTATTCGTCATGTGATTGATGCTTCTTTGCCCAGAGAATTCGGAACTCCAAGGTTTACTAGGTTTTTGGATATCCCACTTTTCTTGAATACCAAAACTACGATCGATATGTTTTTATACTCTTTTTTATAATCTACCATATCTCCATTCTTTACTAAATTAAATTTATTATTTTATAACAGATATTTTGGCTATTGTCATCGAAAAACTTGAGCAAAAAGTTGTAAACTCAAAGTTTGGAGGAAGCTCGACTGTTCAATAGTTATTTTTTGTTAATGACGAGTAAGATTTCATAACTTTATTTGATAGTTCCAGCTAGGGATGCAAACGAGCGAGCCGATCCGAGCCTTGTCATTTTTTCAAGGTTCGAGCTCGGGCTCGAGGTTAATTTTTTTGGCTTGGGTTCGGCTTGCGAGCCAACGAGCCATAGGGAGGGTGGTTCGGGCTTGGTTCGTAGGGAGGTTCGGCCGAGCCGAGCCGAGCCACGAGCCAATAGGGGAAACCTTCAAAAAATTTTGTTTTGCCCAGATCTGGATTTTTATGCACATCCAACACATAATTCCCAAAGCAAACAGAAACAGATCGTATTTTTCTTCACACAATTACAAAGCAAAACAAAGAATTCAGATTTCCTAAAGCAATAGATCTGGATTTCCCAAAGTACACGTTTCCATCAACTATGTTTTGATCAGATCTAGATCTGGAGCATCAAAAAGGAGTCTAGATCTATCTATCATATAGATCCAAAGCATAAAACAAATATGAAAAGGGACTCAATTAAAATTAGACCAAAAAACCTTGGGAAAAAAATAAAATCCAAACAATCTGATGCCAAAATCTAAATTGATTTCTAATAGATATCTATATACAAGTTTGGGATCTGATTCAAAGACATTCAAACTTCAAATTTTGGAACCTTTCCATCGGTGGTGCGCGCGTGGTAGTGGCGATCTTGAAGCAGCAAGAGATGGTAGCCTGGTTGCGGTGGTGGCGGCCTGAAGCGTGGTGGTTCTGGCTGGCGGTGGTGGTTGTAAACGGGAAGCTGCAGCGGTGGTTGTGGTTCTCGCTGGTGGTGGTGGTGGTGGCGGCATCTTGCAGGTGAAAAAGGCGATGGCGGTGCCTGGAGTTCTCTTGAAGTAGGCGATGGTGGTGTCGTCTTCAAGGTGAAGAAGAGGGTGGCGAAGTTTTCTTGAAGAATGCAGCGGCGATAAACTTGGAGAAAAAAAAGAAAAACTGATTTGGGATTTGGGATGAGTGGGATTAGGGTTTTATTACTCTTAATAAAAAATGGAACGTATATGTAATATATCTATATGTATATATGTATTTATTGTATATAATATATATTAAAAAATGGAACATATATGTATATATTAATGTATCTATAGACTATGTATATATATATATTTATTGTATATAATATATATTATATTTTATAATTATTTTTTATTTAGTTCGCGAGCCGGCTCGCGAGCTTCGAACAACAAGTGAGGAGGCTCGGGCTTGGTTCGAAAGACCCACGAGCCGAGCCCTGGCTCGGTTCGGCTCGTCCATTTCGAACCCGAACTCAAGCTTTTCCCGAGCCAGCTCGTGAAGCTCGCGAGCTGGCTCGGCTTGTTTGCATCCCTAGTTCCAGCTAAATCAAATTATTATTAACTGTTTCGTGCTAAAAAAATGTTATCATATACAAGGGAAACTCCATCGCTGCTCAGTTTATGGAATGAAGTGATTTTTAGTAAGGGAACACTTATTCTTAATACAACAGAAAGAATGCCAATAATTGCAACAACTGGATTAAATGTCTCCGACTACAAAGGTATGTTCCCGACGTAATAACTAAAATGTTATCTCTAAATAAATGTGATATGCTCTTGACTCTATACATAGGTTGTTTGTTATGATGAAGTTAACATATACAAACTAAAATTATGCCTATTTCAGGTACATCACTCGCAGCTAAATGTTTCACAAGTATTATCGTCAATCCGCCATATCCTGAATCTCAAAATCTAAGAACTTGGTATCCTTGTTTTCTTTAAAATATTAGATTTTTTAATGTATTTCCTGTGCATCTATTAATCTTTAGCTATTTATTTTCTTCAAACCACGAATAGGCGAGCAAAAAACCATACATTTCTGTGTGAACTTGTTTGGGAGAGGAAATATCTTCAGCACTCTTGTCCACAAACTATAATTCCACATGACAACTTCACGTGTGTTGCAAATGCTATAACGAATGATACAGTAAGTTCTTCCATTCGACTCTCTTTTATAAGTTATACTATCACAACATCTTCAATAGATCTTCGTTTCACTGTATTCATCATCCACACTGACATATTTAGAAATTGGTACCCCAAAGAAATAATATGTATCATGGATAGATTTGTAGCCTATCCACAATTTTGTCTTTGTTTGAATTGTAAGATATTATCGATGGAAACTGATGTCTTTATACCCTTTATTTATGTCCAAATATTCCCTGCATCAACACCATATATGTGTTAATTGTGTGAGATAAAGACATACATAGCTATTTACTGATTCTTTCTTGTTAATATTACAATGATGTTGTTTACCTACATTCATACCTACTTCATATCACTCTATATGTTATTTTTCAGTACCTTTTATCTCCTCTTGATATAATTTAAATATTTTATGTATTTTTAGGATGACAAGTTTTGGGTAAAAGTTCAGGCCAACATCACGGACAAAGGACAAAGTTTTGGTACATGGCCTACAACAGTTGTTTGAAAGGCACATCAGGACAACATGAATGGAAAATCATTTGCAACTTTTATCGGGCTGAAACGGTTGCAAGACCAAGGTATTACTCTATATGTTCATTTTTCATTTTATTTATAATATCTGATATTAGATTACATTTAAAAACCTTTTTTAATAAAAATCTTATCTTCAACCTTGTAGGGCTAGGTTTGTTGTCACACTCTTGGACAAGTTAACTCAGTTAGATGTTGTCGTGTTTGGAGAGCTTGCTAAAAAGGTTATTGATCTATCTGTTGTTGAACTCATGAAACTTGATGAAGAGGTAATCATAATATTAGAATGATATATAACACTACTTAGAATAGTTACAGTTTTATGATCACATATATATATAATTTTTGTGATACAGGATAAAATACTTAATTGTGATGACATTAACGAGCATCTAAAACATAAAGAATATATTGTTCAAATAAAAAAAAAGAAGAGGGAATCTTACTACGACACAGAATACCGATATACTGTCACTTCACTTGTTGAGGCTGACGAACCATCCATGGAAGCTCAAGTTCAAGGATGCTCAAGTATGCACCATGTATTTTCATTGAATTTTCGTCTATCCCATTTTTCCCAATTAAACTAATTATCCATTTGTTTCTATATAGGTTCTTCTTCGCTCACTAAAAAAGATTCTGAAGCATCTCATAACAACCAAATTGAATCTTGAAAGTCTCGACTGAAAACATCATGCTACTTACCTGTTGCGTTTGTAAATATGTAAATATTTAGGCTAAGCGACCCACTAAACTTTTTGGTTTTTATTGGTGACCCATTTTGTTAGCATCCTTTGATAGGAAATCTTTTGTTTTCATACATTAGTATGAAATTATCCACTTGTACAAAAATAATGAATGGATAAAGGTCACCCTTCTTTATATTTAACTCCTGCTTTGTAAACCTGTATTATGTTTGATATTTTCTTCCCTTTCTTATTTGTGCAATTCGAATTTCTTTTGATGTGAAAAGTCCTGCTTTGTAAACCTGTATCATGTTTGATATTTTCTTTTCTTTCTTATTTGTGCAATTCAAATTTATTTTGATGTGAAAAGTATCGTTAATCTTATTATTAAACTTTTAAAATTAACAAAAAGAAAAACATATATGTTGTGTAATGATGTAATCATTCCCTTTCCGGTAATTCTTAAACTTTTAAAATTAACAAAAAGAGAAATATATATGTTGTGCACTGATGTAGTCCTTCCCTTTCTGGTTTACCAGGCACAATTACCACGCCTTGCGCGGTGCCCAATCTCCTAGTACTACTATAAAGAGAGAGAAAAATTGTTTTGATGTTTGTGATTCTTACACATATTTTTTTTCCTACCCTTAGAATAATCGTTTTGTCTTTTAGCTCTTTTTTTTTTTTTTATTTATTTCTTTTCACCACATATTTATCTCTTTTTTTTTTTTTTTTTTTCGATGGCCCCTTTTTGTCCCCTCACGTTCCTTTTCTCTAACATCACTTAATTCTTTTCTCTGATAATATTTTTATATTATTATTATTATTTTTGAATTTTTGCTTTAATTATTATTTTTACTAATATGATATTATTAAATTTATTTGTTATAATTTAATAATAATTATACCTATCGAGTGTTCGTAAATATTTTTACTAATAATTATTTGTTATTAAATTTACTAATAAGTATACCTATCGAGTGTTCGTAAATATTAGTGTGTATTGATGATTTAATTTACACGTATTCTTTGGTCACAATTTAGTGAATGTTTTACTTGGCGGTTATTATGATTTTAGATTTCCTATTTCAGTTACATATTTTATTTCATATTTCACTCACTTATGTACATCAAGTGTATTATAAACGGTCAAGATTATAGAGAAAATTAATACACGTGGTGTATATATGTATAAGTGAAATAGGGATGAAGCACAAAATTAAAACGGGAGATTCAAACCCAGTGTTTCAGTTTTATATTTCATCACCTATTTCACTCATATACATGTAACACGTGTATAAATAGACAATCAAAATTAGAAGAGAGAAATAATTATGATTTGGAAAAAGAATTTTAAAAAATCTCTCTCCTAATCTGGACTGTCTATTTATATATATAACGAGTATATATAGGTGAAATGAGAGATGAACATAAAATTAAAAGAAGAGATCCAAAGTGGTTATTACCAGCATGACATGGGACTATGGGAGCAAATTATGTCCATATACAAAACTATTAATATATTACATTATTACTGATTATAGTCTTAACAGGGCCCATTAAGAATACTAATGGGCAACAATATGAAATTCAAATGCAATGGGCTAAAATAAACGGCCCATTTGTGACCAAAGCTTTATTGACATTTTACTTCTCTCTCCCTCACGCTCTCAAGTCTCAACCGCTTTTCGTCGCCGGTGATCGCCGTGAACGGCGGTGGTGCCGATTTCCAGCCACCATAGTTCTTCAGGCAGCCGTGATTGATTTATTTTGGTGAAGTATAGGTTAAAACTCGGCAAATTTCTGTTCTTCTTTACATAAATTGTGATTATGTTTACTGGTTAGCTGCAGACCTAGAGCATTTCGTTCGAATTCTATGTATATTCTTAAGCGCATGTTTCCCAATTTTCCGTTGAGCTCATATACGAAACATTTCAATAATTCGTCTTCAAGTTTGAGTCTTTTTGTGAAATTTGAAATTGTTAAACTAGGTCTTCTCATTTTCCCTTTCCTGTTGTTGTTCTTGTGTTGTTTTGTCTGATCATATTGCCAGTACAATGAATCTCCGAAACTAGTTCTAATTCTCACAATGCATGTTGAAGGGATTAAAAGGGAGCTGAAATTAGAAATTCTTGCTGCAGACTTGCAGTTGTTAGAGAAATTGAAAATGGCTGAAGGAGGGGAAGATGATATGCCAAGGAATGCGAAGATTGTGAAGGAATTGTTAAAATCAATGAACATTGATGACTAAGAACCTCGAGTTGTGCACCAGTTTTTAGAATTTTGGTATTCCTATATTGTACATGTGCTGACAGATGCACAGTCCTACTCTGAACATTGTGGGAAGTCTTCCATTGATTCGGAGGATGTTAATCTCGCGATTCAGTCTAAAATCAATTCTAGTTTCTCGCAGCCTCCACCCCGAGAGGTAATCCTCGACTTTTTTCCCTGGTTTTTTGATGCTCTGTGCTTTTTTATTGCTTATCAATATCCTTGGTTATGCAACTGCTGTCTTTGCCACTGTAAAACAACTTTATGTTCCATTTAGATTATTCTTTGGGATAATTACACACTACCATGCAAATTATTCTTCGCCAAGAGGATTAGCCATGGTTCTGGCTTTGGTATAAGCTCTCCTGCTTTGTCCGTAATACATCAACCTCCGGAAAAGCGAGAGCCGCCTGGAGGCGTGGTGGAGCTCCGGTAATTGGTGCTGCTGGTGGTGGTGGTTTTGAGGATTATGATAATCCTAGTTCTAAATCCAAGAATGGAAGTTACCAATCTAATCAAGAAGATTATGATAATCCTAGTTTGGTTTTGAGGATTGAAAGCTCTTCATGGGGATTAGCTGCGATCTTGATCATGCTTGTGTTTGTGTTTCCATGGCAGGATTCTGTGCAGCATTTCTTTTGGAGATAAAGGGAAAAAAGTAATTCAATCATTGATTTAATTTTGTTGGTCATAAAGTAGTTGTATATCTAAATTTGGACTGTTCTTATGCATAATAATATATAATATCCAGGTACTTTAATATTCGAAAGTCGAAACTGAGTCCCTTGGTTTTTTTTTTTTTTTCCTTTCTTGATGTTGTTGTTAAATAGTACAATGCATTAAGAACGTTAATAGTGTGAAAATAATAAATTTACTTATATATGTTTATGGTTGAAGAAAAGATGTACCAGAATAGTTAACATGTCGAGAGGATCCATAGCAAATTCAGTGGTAACAACATCTATCAACCGGTAACATATAATTAACAAGCACGAAAAATATGAGAAACCAAATATTTTTCAACAAAACAGAGCAGACTGCGAAACTAGAGAATGCCATTCATCAGTTAATGACAAGAAAGCTTCAAAGGAAGCTTATGCAGCCCAAGTCAAGCTGCGTTTGAGTTTCCAAAACGGCTCCGAAGTGCAGCGATGTTTTTCTCAGAGGTTTCTGCAAGCTCAGGGATAGATACTTGGCAAAGATGAGATGCAGAGTATCGTGCTGCTTCCATAAACTCTGTATATGAAATCCTTATGGCATCTTCGACATTCTTGATACAAACAGACTCTTTCTTATAGTCTTTCTCAGCCTCATCCATTGCTTTCTTAACCTCGAAAAGTTCCTGAAGGCGACACTGAGACACCGCAACAGCCTTCACAATCTCCACAAACTTAGAGTGCTGGCGCTTGATAGATTCCAGATTAGAGGACGCCTGATCCTTCAGATCAGAAATCGTGTTTACACCTTCCGATGGAGATAGTCCAGTAGACTGCATTCGCTCGGAACTAGATGCACCAGAATCGCCGGTTTTGTTGCTCTTCGTCTTCTTCTTCGGTGGAGACTCCTCCGGCCTCTTCGTCGCCGGCAGAGTAGCCGACGGCGGCGATCTTGGCTGCTGATGGCTGATGTCTTCTTTGTAGATCTGTACGTCGTCTCTCGTCTCCTGATCTCTCGCCTGGAAGAAGAAGAAAACCTTATGTTTTTATATATAGTATTAGGGGTGGCAAATGGATGAGTTGTGTTGGTTTTGGATTGAATTCATGTGGGTTGGGTTTAAATGGTTTAGTTTTAAAATATATTGTATTATAATGGGTTTTATATAGTTTGGGTTTTAAATGAGTTATAATGGGTTATAATAGGTTTTGATGGTTTATTAATGAGTTTTTTGTAGGTTCCTAATTTATTCAAGTACTTAAATGTCCAATATATCCTTCATTAATATTTTTATATATATTTTTTCTCATCTACCATTCACTAATACATTTTACCAAATTTAAAACAATTTGACCCAATCAACATATTTATAACTCGTTTGTCATGTTTTGAACACGTTTGATCATTTGGACAATTTTGGACCCAATTCAGTTTGACCAATTTTAAACTCTTTTGATCCGTTTTGTACCCGTTTTACTCGTTTTTCAAATTGTTCGACCAATTTATGCCTCGTTTGACCCGTTTTGGAGTCGTTTCACCGGTTTTTGGACTTGTTTGACTTATTTATGCCTCGTTTGGCCCATTTTAGGTTCGTTTCACCCATTTTTCAACTTGCTCGACCAATTTATGACTCATTTGACCCGTTTTTGGCCCGTTTCACTCATTTTTTGACCTGTTCGGCCTATTTTAGACTCGTTTGATCCCCTTTTTGTGTTCGTTTCACCCGTTTTTAACTTGTTCGACCTATTTATGACTCGTGTGACACAATTTTGGCCCGTTTCACCCATTTTCCGATATGTTCGTCCTATTTTAAACTCGTTTGACCCGTTTTAGGCCTGTTTCACCCGTTTTTCAACTTGTTCGACCTATTATGACTCGTTTGACACGTTTTGGGCCCGTTTTTCGATTTGTTCGTCCTATTTTAAACTAGTTTGACCCGTTTTGGGTCTGTTTCACCCGTTTCTCAACTTGTTCAACCTATTTATGTCTCGTTTGACCCGCTTTGGGTTCGTTTCACCCGTTTTTCAACTTATTCGACCTATTTATGACTCGTTTGACACGTTTTGGGCCCGTTTTACCCATTTTCAACGTGTCTGTCCTATTTTAAACTCGTTTGACCCATTTTAGGACTGTTTCACCGTTTTTCAATTTGTTCGACCTATTTATGACACGTTTTGGGCCTGTTTCACCCGTTTTTCAACTTATTCGACCTATTTATGACTCGTTTGACACGTTTTGGGCCGTTTTACCCATTTTTCGACCTGTTCATCCTATTTTAAACTTGTTTCACCCGTTTTAGGCCTGTTTCATCTGTTTTTCAATTTGTTCGACCTATTTATGACTCGTTTGACACGTTTTGGGCCCGTTTCCCCCGTTTTTCAATTTATTCGACCTATTTATGACTCATTTGACATGTTTTGGGCCAGATTTACCTGTTTTTCGACATATTCGTCCTATTTTAAACTCGTTTGACCTGTTTTAGTCTTGTTTCACCTGTTTTTCAATTTGTTTGACCTATTTATGACTCGTTTGACACGTTTTGGGCCTGTTTCCAAATGGGTCCAATGGATCGAAACGGGTTACATTAATTCAAAATGAGTAAAATAGATCCAAACGGGTTCAATGAATTTAAAATTTGTATAATAGATCTAAACGGGTCGAATGGATCCAAAATGAATAAAATGATCTAAACGGGTCGAATTGATCCAAAATGGGTAAGGTAGATTCAAAAGGGTCGAATGGATCCAAAATGGATAAAATGGATCCAAACGAGTCAAATTAATCTAAAATGGGTAAAAATAGATCCAAACGGGGTCCATTGGATCCAAAATGGGTAAAATAAATTTAAACGGGTCGAAGGTATCCAAAATAAATAAAATGGATCCATACGGGTCTAATGGATCTAAATGACTCCAATTGAGCCAAAATGGATAAAAATTGATTCAAACAGGTCGAAGGTATACAAAATGGATCCAAATGGGTCCAATGGATCCAAACGGATCCAAAGGGTCCAATTGAGTCAAAATGGGTAAAATTGATTCAAACGGGTCGAATAGATTTAAAATGGATAAAGTGGATCCAAATGAGTACAATTGATCGAAAATGAGTAAAATTTGATCTATATCTCTGTGTTGTGTATTTCAATTAACTTGTAAGTCCCGCTAAGGCAGGAGGCCGCTAGGGCAGTCCGTTATGAGAAATATATGTCAGAGAGATAAGGGGCTCCCGGCCCCACGATGGTATCAGAGCCATGAAAAATTTCTTTCTTCGGAGTAGGGTATATGAGTATATTGTGATAGATTCAGGCGAGTCGGTAGAAAAAAAAAAACTAGAAGCCTTCCAAGCAATGGATACAACCCCCGACCAATTAATTTATATTTCCTCTTCTCTTTCCCTTCCTCGTCGCTCTACCAGTAAAATAGAAAACCTTGTTGAATATTCCACGATCCCAGAAAATGTCGTTATTGAGCAAACCGTTCCACCTTTGGTCAGTCCTTATAATATTTACATAAAAAGAGGTTCCTTGCGAGGAATCAGATCTTTGATCTCCTCCAACAGATCTTCTCAAACAAAAGAATTTGTTCAGTCTTCCAGATTGGATAAATGCGATCTACCATATTCCAAAAGAGAGCAATATGTCACTCTCTCGATCCCTTCAGAGTTCATATCCTCCTGGAAACGGTAAGGATACACACATCTCCACTTCGGAGCCGTTCGTCTTGTTCTCTCTTATCAAGGGAGAAAAAGCCTTCCAGTAACAGCCAGACTTGCTTTGCTGGGACACCAGATATCTGAAGTATGAAGATGCAGTCATCGGAACAGTGGTGACTACGCTCAACAGTGTAAGTGTAGTCCTGACTTATTTCCCCAACTTCACCATGTCCTTGGGAGATTCCAATCTTCCCAACGCCTTAAAAGTCCAAGTTCAAATCACTGGAGCAGAACAAGTAGCTACAACCGTAACAGCTACTCTTCATCATCAACCTGTTTACAGGTTGTAGAACCATGGTCTAGATCTACAAGGATCTGGATCCCTAGATGCTTTAATTATTTTAGCAGAGTCTGGATCTGACATTCCAACCATAGTCCAGGTTTCTAGACAGATTCCTAGAAAGGAACTGGAGAGATTGATGTCAACCGAGTGGATCACTAACTATGAGACACTCCAACATTCTCATGAGCCCATCAGATCAACAACTTATGAGTTTCAAAAGATGTTAGATGGTAGAACCAAAACCATCTTCAAGCAACCTCAAGAAGAAACCCCATCTTCTTCAAACTCAATTTTCAAGCAACTGATAATTCAGTCGGTGATCCCAAAAAGCAGAGAAACATACCCAATTCTTGGGTATCTTCCAGTAAACTCCTTTTTACCTGATGGAAAAGAGATTTACACTGACAAAGTCGATGGCCATTTGTTATTGGATGCTGATCCATCCATGTGTGACCCAGGATGTTCTTGCGGAGAAGAATTAGACTCCGACGACGATGAAAGTGAAGCTAGTCGGAGATGACGACGAAGAAAAGCAAGAAATAAAGGTCTTCCCTGTAGGACCTTCAAACCTGAAGATCCAGAACCAGATCCACCATCAGTCACACAACTCTTGTCTTGCTATGATGAGGCATTAGCCATCCTCAAGGCAGAACAACAGAAGTAGAAAAGCCGTAGACAGGAAGTGCCTCCATGCCTTCCACCACCAGTGCTACCAAGCCAACCTTGCATGATGATACACAGTTATGATGCCAACTTCCCATCTGTGGAAAGAAAGACTGAAAACAAAGTGGAATGTATCCATCCATTCAGACCACTACAGTCCATCCAGATGGAGGAACAACTTTCTCTCTTTCTCAAGGAGAAGAAGTCTTGAACTGGCAAACCACAAATGCCAGAGCTCAGAATAAAGCCTTAATTCAACTTGATTCCAAGGTTGATAAGGTTTTATCTCATATTCAAGAAAACAATCAGAAATTCAATGCCATCTCTCAGAAGCTTGACCAAATATACAAGAAATTAGTAGCCAGAATTGAGCTTCTTGACAAAGAGCTCAGGCAACTTATTTCTCTCAGAAGGACGGGTCTAGAATTTGACAAAAAGGAGAAAGAAATTAGACAGCTCAAAAAGGATCTTGAATACATGGAACAAGATAGAAGCAATTCCTACACTTCCCTTTTTATCCACAGTTGTTTCTCCCCCTCTATATGATCCTCCTACTTCTCCTGATTATACAAAACAATTCTTCATGGTGACTGACATTCCTCTTGAATCACCTCCTTCAAAGCCAAAACAAAAACAAGCCACTACTTCCTCTTCAAAAAAGAAAAACAAAGAAAAGGTTGAAGAACCACCCTCTTCTACATTAATGAATAGAAATCTTTCTGATCTTAATATTCAAGGAGAGACTGAAAGAAATGAAGAAACCTCATCAGAAGAATCTTCCTCTCAATATACAGAAACTGATGAATCTGATGTTTCTTCAGAAGAATCCTTTTCTCAACATGCCGAAAGTGATGATGAAGTTGTAGATATCTCTCAGATCCTTATGGCAGATGATCCAAACTCAGGATCCCATCAAAGACAACCTCATCACCAAGAGCAAACATCTGCAGGGCAACAACCACCAACTGGACAAGATGAACCAATGATGGAAGAACCTTCAGAATTCCATACTACAGATTTTGGACCATCCAAACTAGGGATGTAAACGAGCCGAGCCGAGCCTTGGCCTTTTTCTCGGCTTGAGTTCGGCTCGGTCAAGGCTCGCGAGCGGCTCGGCTCGGCTCGAGCTTTTTGAAAACATATATTTTTTATTTAAAAAATAATTATTTTTAATATATATTTATATATAAAAATAAGTATATACATATATAATATTATATATTATTTAAGTATTTTTATATATATAAATTAATATTTGTTTATTTTTAATTAAAAATAGTGGCTCGCGAGCCATGAGCCTAAATAAAAGAGCTTGGGCTCGAGCTCAGCTCGAGAAAGCTCGTGAGCCGGCTCGCTCATTTACATCCCTAATCCAAACCAACCAATGGTCCTTGGTTCACATTTGATGATATTCCAGTTGAAAAAAAAAGAAAGAAAGGCTACAATATTTTGAGGCATGGATTGATCTCTAAAGAACCAGAGAATCATATCTCCCTACAATCATGAAAGAATTTGCTTCCAGATTTACAGGGATATTAAGAGAATGGTTCCAATCTTTGGGAGAATACAGGAAAATCCAATTCATACAGGCGCCAGCCCCTCAAGCTTTGGGAGTATTACTTCATCAAGAATTCATTGGAGATAACACCCTCTACAATAAGATAATCCAGCAAAGCTATTTTGCCACGAAGTGTTGTTCCCTGAATAAAGCAGGTTTGGACTTCCATTTTAAAAGAATGGCAGAAATTTATTATACTCTTAATGGGTATAATGATCCGAGTCTAAAGCATGTCTATGTTGCATCTCTTCCTCAAGAGATCCAGCCTGAACTCCATAGAGCCATAACCGCCTCAAGAAGAGAAATTTCTCAACCATCTTGGATAGATCCATCAAACAGCCATTGCTACCGTAAACAAGCATTGTGATCAACAAACCATGTTCAAATCCTTATTGGAGAACAAATTAGTCTTGAAGAAAGCTTGTAACAAATCTCAACTTGAGATAAAATGCAAGTCTACAGAAGATTGCAAGTGCTCTCGCTCTAAACCAAAAAAGAAAGGGCTTGATGAAAGAAAGGCGAAGAAAATAGGAAGTCTCAGATTTTTCAAAAAAAGGCCTTTCAGAAATTGACAAACAGACCGATGCTTTGTCTGCAAAAAGAAAGGGAATTTTGCTAAAAATTATCCTCAGAATCGGGAAAAATCTGCCAGAATGATTTCCCATGTCCTACAAAGCACAGAAGCAAATCTTGACGACGCAGAGGAAGAATCTTTATTCTCAGAACAAGATGAACAAACTAAAGAAACCATCTTTGCAATCCAAGATGATATTCCAGATGATGGTTCTTATATCTCTGATTCTGATGAAGATGACCAAGTTCTTCCAATCCTCCAATCAGAATACATCAGTCAAGAAATCATTCCCTCTCCTCATATCCAGATCCATATACTTCCTTCGAAGTATGACAGACCAATCAAAGTAATTGGATTTATGGATACAGGAGCCATGCAGTCCATGATGAATCCAGACATCCTACCAAAAGAAGCATGGACTACCCATGACGAGTATTTTCAGGTAGCAGATGGTCAGCAATTCAAGACATCGCTGATTACCAAATATCCTATTGGAATACAATTCTTTCCAGATTGTATCATAGGGATCAAAGTCATTGAAAACAAGCTGTATGGAAAAGATCTTCTCATTGGCTTTGATCTTTACCACAAAGCCCACAGGCTAACGATTCTTCCTAATGGAATCAAGTATAAGAAAAGTTTCCAAACTTATACTACTCTTCAGAAGATCTATGCCTTATCAGAAGCATCCAAGGAATTTTATGACCTTGCATCCAAACTGAAAGATTGATGTGCTGAGTCTCAGTCAGATTTCTCTCATCTACATCCTTTGTGGAAAAATTCAGAGTTCTTCATGCAGCTACCATTAAAAAAAAATGAAGACATAAATTCGACCAAAACCACACATCCAAGAATGACTCCTGCTGAAGACAAGCTTGCCACAGATGAATGTTCTCAATTGCAACAACTTTGGTTGATTGAACCCACAACATCCAATTGGGCTTGCCAGGTATTCTATGTCAACAAAAGGGTTGAGCAAGTTAGAGATAAAAAGAGGCTTGTAATTAATTATAAGCCACTTAACCATTTTCTTGCAGACAACAAATTCTCTTTGCCTCGTACCCAAATGCTTTTCTCCCATTTGGCCTAGGCCCAAATCTTTTCAAAGTTTGATCTCAAAGCAGGATTTTGGAAATTAGGTATTGATCCAAAAGACAGATACAAAACAACCTTTTGTATACCTAAGGCCCAATTCCAATGGACCATCATGCCTTTTGGTCTCAAAGTCGCTCCATCACTATTCCAAAAAGCCATGACCTGTATCTTTGAACCCATCCTGCATAGTGCCCTAATCTATATTGACGATATTCTCCTCTTCTCCGAAAATGAGAATTCGCACAAGGCACTCCTCACAAAGTTATATGAAATTGTCCAACAATATGGAATCATACTTTCAGAGAAGCAAAGCCTCATTGAACAATCTTCCATTGAGTTTTTGGGAATGAAGTTCTCAGAAGGAAGATACAAGTCAGGTCCCCATATTGCTCAAGAGCTGCTCAAATTTCCAGATGATAATTTGACTACCAAGGAAATTCAACAATTCTTGGGAATTGTCAATTACATCAAGGACTTCCTTCCTTAGTACTCCAAGTACACGAGTCAGCTATCCAAGATGCTCAGAAAAACAGCCCCTCCTTGGGAAAAAGAACAGACAACAGCCGTCAAGAATCTGAAGCAGATATGCTAGAACCCTCCACCTTTAAAAATTCCAAATAAAGATGAAAGGTTTCTCCAGAACGATATGCCTATGAAAGAAATCTTTTCTGCAAAATCGTGTAGCATATCTTCTGATACAGGAATTAGCTACAAAAAAATGACTTCTTTTCATCCACACAATGACAAAGTCAAAGTTGCCTCTTCCTCGGTTGATCATTTACAAGGAAGCATCAAATTTTGGCAAAACAAAGCAGAGCTTATGTCTCGAGATCTTGAATTTGCAAATCTAAGGATCAAAAGCCTGATGAGGAAAATTCAGAAGATGGAAAAGAAGAAGAGATCAATTTTCCTTGGAAACCGTTTGGAAAGATTATTCTTTTCAAATACAAAAAGAAGAAATTTCCTTGGAAATCTTCCTTCAGAGCTCTGACAACATATTCTCCTCCTTTCTGATCAGAAAATCTATGATAACATCATGGATTTACAGGAAGCTATTTTTTAGAAGAAAAGAGTTGAGATTCTCCAATAACTCCTGGAAAACGTCCGTCTTGTAACAGGATTTCGGTGTTTCCAATCTATGAATGAGCCATTACGGGTCATTATTGACCTCCATAAGTCTCAAGATATCGATTTCATAGTAGATCTATATCATCATGGATTGATCAAAGGAATATACATTCCATTCTATTGGAATAAAAAAACAATTCCAATACCGGAGTTCTTTGGTCCAATTATCATAACATTCATTGAATCATTCAGAAGGGGAATGGGTGTTTTCGTCTCCGTCATCAGCAGTTTCCCGCAACAGAAAAATGGAAAGTATCAGCCATGTAAGAGACATCTACTCCTACATCATAAAAGACATATGTATTTCGGCCTTGAAAGTTTATATATCAAACCCATTTCCTTTGGAATTGATGAAATCAAGAAGTGCACATTAATCAAGGAGCATACACCTGAACATCTTGCTTTGTTTGACAAAACTCAGAATACTTGTATTTGGGTTGAACACTGCCAAGATATTTACATAAGGAGTATTTATCATGTCTTTACAGATGAGATTGGAGATCCACAAGCAAGCCACCCTTCAACAGTGCTTAATCATGTTGATGAAGATGGAAATTCTACCTAAAGAAAGACTTTCTGTCGAGTGCTATTTCAAAAGTTTGAAAATGACTTAAAGAGAATCTTATCTCTTTAATGTCTTTATCAGCCACAAAAGTCTTTGCCAGCTAGCCAGAGAAGATTTTCTATCTTCACTTTATGTCCTTATCTTAGGGTCCTTGTAGGCCATTGTCTAGGCCTGCTTTCTAGTGAGTCTGTTACAGTTGTAAAGAGGACAATAATTTGAGGATGATGGGGCCCAATGAGCACCCGCTCTATTATTGTTCTTCTGTCTCTTAGTGAGTATCGCAAGCAATGACGTCTCGGACGCCAAAGCTTTATTAGCTTGTTGTATAATCGCCTTAAGTCTGCTCTTTATATAAGACGGATGGGTGTAAGTGTTTAGGCAGAATAAAATTTACATTCAGAAATCAAGTTTCATATTATCCAATGTTTACTTAAGCTTTCTCTTTCTAGTTCTTCCATACCCTCAAAGGGTTTATTATGATATACTCTGGTACCTATACTATCATAAGAGTATGCTCTGTACTTGCCTCTTATGAGGATCCTGTACATAAAAAATTAGATAATTTTATGGTATGGTCCATTGCTACGGTCCTTGTATCTCTGTGTTGTGTATTTCAATTAACTCGAAATTCCCGCTAAGGCAGGAGGCCGCTAGGGCAGTCCGTTATGAGAAATACGTGTCAGAGAGATACGGGGCTCCCGGCCCTGTGATTATAAATTCAAGCCGCTTAAATTGGTCAAATATGAGTAAAATGTATCCAAATGGATCGAACATGTCAAAAAACAGGTGAAATGGGTTCAAATGGGTCAAATAAGTCATAAATATGTCAAAAATAGGTGCAACGGACCGAAAATGAGTCAAACGAGTCTGAAATAAATTGAGCAGGTTGAAAAATGGGTTAAACGGGCCAAAAAAATGTTAAACGAGTCTGAAATTGATCGAATAGGTCGAAAAACGGGTAAAACAGGCCCAAATGGGTCAAACGAGTTATAAATAGGTTGAACAGGTAAAAAAACGAGTGAAATGATAACTCGTTAATTTACTATCTTTACGATGGAATTATACCCCGAATTGTGCATTAATTGATATTACTTTGAAAGAGATTGATGCTTTGTTATTTATATTGTAGAATCGGGACTTCAAATCGAAATTGGTGCGAATTGGATCGTTTTATGACGAGATTTTGGGAAAGGGACAAACCATGGCTGGACTTACTATATTATTGACTGGCCGCGTGCGTAGAGAATGATGGGAAAGGAATTCACTTTGAGTTGGGCTGAAAGTGTATCTTGGAATTAATTGAAATTGGCAAAGGCTAAATTGCTTTTGGGCTTGGATTTCCACTAGTGGGCAGCATATTGCTTGATTTACCGTGACTAACGGCATAGTTGGAATTAATAAGAGCCCATTTTGATTGGATAATTGGAGGTGTCGGATAACCTAGCTTGGAGGACAAGAATTGCATTCCTATTTGCATGAGAATTTGGAGACTTTGGCCTATATATACACAATTCGATGGCAGTAGAATAACGTAACACTTTGGAGAGGAGGTCTTGGATAGCAACTTCACGCACGTTGAGGAGCCGATTTCGACATCACGAGTTCTTCGTTTTTAGTTTAATTCCTTTTATTTTCTAGACTATGTTAAAGAATTCCTTTATTGTTTTGATGAATTTTTATTTCATGAGTAGCTAAGTTCTTAATTATCTAGCTAGGGATTAAGATTCGATTTTAGATATTGTGAGACCTAAACGTTTTTATCAATTCATGTTTATTAAGGCATTTATCTTATCTCCGTGTTTTGCGTTTATTGTGATTGATTTATTTAGTGGTAGGGCCCGACTATCTAGATAGATTTAATTGCATATTGCCAATCATGATGCTTGAAGTGTATGTAAAGTTGATTGATAAATTGTGGTAAATTAGTGACAGGGTTTTAGCGATAGAATTCCTCGTTCACTAAGGGATTTGATAAACTAATTTAAATCTTGCGTGTGTCACGACTTGGTTAATTATGGTTGGTGTTTTTATGGTTCTTAATGCTGTGAATTCATTAAATCCTGTCGAGTGTCTCTAGGGGTTGTGAATTTGTTAGGGAAGATAACTGTCAAGTGACTCTAGGTTATCCGACTAATTAAGTAAAAACGAGGTTGAGTCGAGTGTCTCTATCAACTATAGTCAATCTGTCTGAATAACTTGAATATATCTTTGAGTCGATGATCAATATAACAATTTGAATCGAATATCCCTGGCTAGTAATTTTCCCTCTGATTGATTTAATCCTACGTGATTTTGCTTGATAATTTTAGTTAGTTTTTAATTATTGTTATTTATTTTAATTGCATACTTAGGTTAGAATAATTCAAACCCCCCCTCCCCTTTTAATTGTTGCTTTCCGTGAATTACTTGGAATTGTTAGAAATAAGTCAACCAGTCTCTGTGGATCGACCCTGTTTATGCTATACTCTGTGTTTAGTCGTTGAATAGGTTTTACATTTATTTTTGACGGATTCGACACCTGTCATGAAACGAACCCAATATGGGTTAAATGAGTCATAAATTGATCGAAAAAAGGTAAAACGGGTCCAAAACGGGTCAAACGAGTTTGTAATAGATCTAACAGGTTAAAAAATGGGTAAAACGGACCCAAAATGGGTCTAATAAGTCCAAAATATGTCGAACATGTCAAAAAAGGGTAAAAAGAGAACAAAACGGGTCAAATGAGTCTAATATTGGTTGACCATGTCGAAAAATGGGTGAAACGGGCCCAAAATGATCCAACGAGTCCAAAATAGATCGAATGAGTCGAAAAATGGGTGAAACGGATTCAAAACGGGTCAAACAAGTCTAAAATAGATAGGATAGGTTGAAAAACGGACAAAATGTGTGTTAGTGTATGTAAAAAATTTGTAATTAATAATTATATTTAAAAAGTTTATGTTTTATAAATATAATATTTAATTTATGAGAAAGGTAAAATAGTACTAAAATATTAAACCATTACAAACCCAATTCAAAACCAATATCAACCCATAAAGAACCCAATTCTCTTTTAACCCATCATTGACCCAACCCAAACTAACCCAATTTAAATTTTACCAAAACCAAACCAACCCGACCCGCTTATAATGGGTTAGACTTTTTGGGTTCAACCCATTTTGTCACTCCTATATAATATACATAGATAAATACAGATACAAGAAAAATATAGAAATAATTGCAAATGAGCCCTCTAGTTATAGAATAATGGCCGTTTGAGTCATGTTTATTTATTTATTTATTTTTTGTGACAATTTTGATTTTCTTGTTTATCGATAATTGTATACTTGTATTATTGAGCATATATGTTTTGGATTCTTAACAATTTTTTCTAATATTGTTTATTAACTTATAATATCCTCTCATATTAAGAATTTTGATTTTTTTTTCTCGGAAATATGAGTAATAAATTTTTTTCGTCACAGTATGTTCACATTTCGGTGTAGCCATTGGTCTATTTACTTTAGTTTAAATTTATTTGAGAATAGTAGAAATTGAGATGTATCTTATTTAGTCAACTCAATAGTTTCATTGATGAATGTATCTGATACACAAATTTATTTTTAATTATAATCAACTTCATAATAATATGAAAAAATGAAGTAAAAAAGAGTTTTGCCTCAATTTCCTTTTAATGTTATTATATATATTTAATTTGTCAATTGATCCAAGTGGTTAGAGGGATCATTCTCTAGAACAATGATGCGGGTTTGAATGCTTTGACCACTTGAGGATATGTGTGTTAAAAAAAATATTATTATATATTTAATTTAATAAATTTTTATATATAAAATGTTAAGGAAATAAAATATGTATATGAAAAAACGATTTTGCTTATCTCATAGACATTGGTAAAAAAAAATTCCCAGATAGTTCTCTTTTAAATAGTAATTTATTTAAAATAAAACTATGATATTAATATTATCATCAAAACCCAATAATTTTAAAAATTTATGAATATAAGATGATTGATGAGGCCAAAATACGCTCGGAGCAGTACCGTACACGTGTCACGATCTGGAGGATCCGTTGGCCCAACGCTCGCGGTAATAGGCTTGTGGGTCCAACCCGGCCCATTCCCTACACCTCTTCTCCAAGCAACACTTAGGTTTCTCGGCCCAAGTCACGAACATAGAGTCCGTCTACTGGATCCCTTGGACGCTCGCGCTACGGTCTCATGGGAATCTCCATGCCCGGACTTGTCGCCCTCCACGTCGAGGATTGCTGCGCTCGTGCCACATCACCCTCTATGCTCGGGCCCCTCATGCCCCACTTAACCTTTCTCGAGCGCCGTTAGCGCTCGGATCCAATACCCAGGGTACCATGCACCCTAAGGGTCGATCCCACCGTTGGGAGGAGGCCCTTACAAGAATACCCTCAAAGGAACGCAGAGCGTAACGGAGTCTCTCCACACTCATTGCTCGCTAACAACCTCTGACACCACAGTGGTGCGTACCTCGTACCTGGCATACTGCCAGCTTTTCAGAGCCATCACTTTCATGTCACACACGCTGCCACGTGTCTAGGGCAACAGGGATTTGGGACCACTTGGTCACTATTACCCAAAAGACCCCTGCCCTCAACGTATAAATAAGGGAAGTCAGTTCTTTCTTCCCCAAGTCATCTTCTTCAACTGAAACACTAAGCTGGGCATTTTCCTTCATTGCTGCACATTCCGAGCTTTGCATACTTCACCTTTGCTGCTCTTTCTTTTCTGGTGTTATCCTAGCGGGAAGAACCCATGCTCAATTGGAAACCCAGTTGCTTTAAGCCTGTGATGGTCTTTCCCCTAAACAAATCTTAAAGTGTTGGTCTAGACATATTCTCTGTTTTCTGCACCACTATTTTTGGCGCCGTCTGTGGGAAACCATCATCCTCTTCATCTCCATCAATTTCTTTCCCTTTAAGCTAGTTGAGATATAACACCCTCTTCAGTAAGTATGGTAACTGCAACCAGGTCCGATATATTGGACAACAGAGGTTCTCTACCGTCTCTCAACGAAGAGAACTTGGAGGGTCATACCCCTGTCGGAGGTGCAACCCCGTCTGCTGCCGGGAACGAAACTGGTGACCAGGAAGCAGTAGTTGGAGATCTCCCTGCCGGAGAAAATGGTGCAGGAGGGTCTGGTTCTGTTCCTCCTCCTGTGACGCTTCTTCCTGCCGCCCCTATCGCTAATCCCGCCGCTCACTCCATAGCGATGCCGCCACCAGGGTTCACATATGTTCAACCCACCATGGTGCCCGGAATGATGCCGAGCATGATGCCCATGATCCAGCCTTACCAAGTGGGCACATTACAGCTTCCCGTCTCCATGCCCAGGGAGATTCAAGGAGTAGAAATGCCACAAATGACCCGGTAGCAACTCCAGGCACTCTACGCCCAATGTGAGGCGCAGGCCGTACTAAACGCCTGGAGTCACTTTACTTCCGCTTACTTCCCCCAGGCTGGGGGCTCACGGGTGGCCCCTCCGCTTGGAGCTCTCCCGGTCCACCCCCTTATGATGGCTCAAAATGTTCTAGGGGGCCCAACCACCTCCACTGCCCCCCCCCCCCCCCCCGCGCGCCCCCCGCGAGGGTAGAAGATCTGTAGCACATAGAGGGACAGCTCTCTCGAGCGCGGTCTCAAATCCCCCACGAGGGGGATGAGAGGTCCAAGGCCAGAGAAGCTCGCCCTCCACGTAACCAAGTCCCCCGCCGCTGGAGGGAGGAAGATTACGAGGAACATGACCGCGAGGGCGGGAACCACAGGCCTTTGACAGGCGGTTTACCCCTCATTGATGACGTTCTGATGGCCCGTGCTGGGAAGGACAAAATTCCCACGTCCGTCAACCGTTACGACAGAACCACTGATCCGGCCGAGCACCTGGATCACTTCGTGCACTTGATGCACCTTTATGAGTATTCCAGTCATTACTGGACTAAGGTATTTGTCACTTCCCTCGTGGGAATGGCACAGGAGTGGTATAAGAAGCTGCCTCCTCACTCTATCCGAGGGTATGACGACGACTTGACTGACGCTTTCATGAGCCACTTTAGTTCCTTGAAAGCTCCAGCGCCCGCTGCCACGGCTCTCTACAGCCTGGTACAAGGACCTCATGGGATACTCAGGTCCTTCATAGGCAGATTCAACAAGGAGATTTTGCTGGTGGAAAAGCCCTCAATGGACTTCTTGAGGCACGTCCTCTTTGTAGCCATTAATATGAAGAACTATGTCAGCAAAGAGTTCGTGGAGGAGGTGGTGAAGAAAAACCCTCGCTCGCTGATAGAGATCCGGGGTATAGCTGACTCTTTCTTCACCCTCGAAGATATGTACATTGCGAGGGATCAGAAACTTGCCAATGCCCCTCGAACCTGTCGAGTCACGGAGGACAGGGTTGAGTCCAAGAATCACCGCCGTAACCCAGTGCCCGCTCGGAGGAGCCCTCCGTCCCCTCGGAAGTATGAGCGCATTCCTCTTAACCGTCCCATTGCTAAGTCTACTCCATGGCGGACAAAAAGTTGTTCAAAAAACTGCCGAAGATGAGGGAAACCGAGGCTCAGAAACGCTGAGGGAAGTATTGCGCCTTTCATAAGCAAAAGGGGCACGATACCAATGAGTGTCGGCAACTGGAAAGCAAGATTCAGAGGCTCATCACCGGGGGGGCACCTCAAAGAATTTGTGAGGGTGCTGAAGAGGTATGACGAGCACTGCTCCGAGTGTACGAGAGCTAGAGGAAGGAGCCGCTCGCGCTCCAGAAACCCGCTCCACCACTGCCCAGAAACAAGCGAGCGCGGCAGGCAGAAGGCCTCCGACATCGAAAACCAACCCTTCGCCGTCATTAACATGATCGCCCTCGGATGGTGACTCTAACGCTTCCCATCGCCGTCATGTCCGCAACTATGACCAGAGGTCTTCAAGACCCAAGCCTGTGTACTCGCTGAAAGGATCCCCGCGCTCGAAGGAAGACGATGTGGTAGGATTTATTGAAAAGGATTTAGAGCATATTGTAACACCTCATGGGGTCGGTGAAACCTCTGACTGCCCCATGGTGGTAAGCTTAGACGTTCATAACCATATTGTAAAGAGGGTTTTGATTGATAGTGGAAGCTCTGTAAACGTTTTCCCCTACTCAACGTTCCAAAAAATGAATATAACAAACATTTCCCTCGAACCCCTCAGAACAGCCCTCGTTGGCTTTGGGGGTTCCGAGATCATCCCTTCCGGATAAATTCGCTTGGCCACCTCATTTGGTCGTGCCCCACAGCGAAAAACTCTGAGTGTCCTTTATGCGGTAGTCGAGGTGGATCTACCATATAACATCATCATCGGACGATCGGCCCTCGTCGATTTTAAAGCGGTTATCTCAACATATCATCAGAAGGTCAAATTCCCCACTCCTGAGGGGATGGGTGAGGTTCTGTACAATGTCAAAGAGGCATGGGAGTGTTATATCTTGTCCTTAAGGAGTCATAAGCCAAGGCAAGCCATCCAAGAGGGGTTCACAAAGAAATCAGTGGATTTCCCCAAGTTAGACGAAGACGGTCCTGAGCGTAAGAGGACCAAACTTTACAGGAAGAAGAATAGAAAGAGGGAATCAGACGGGTCCAAAGGCGGCCAAGCTGGCCCACTTGGACCAGTTGAAGGATCCTCCTCGGAGGGCGAAGGTCATGAACCCTCGGAGGAAACCAGCGATAAACTCACAGGTAAGAAGAGGGCGCTCAAGCTCTCAAGGCCTGAGGTACGTATTAAGCCTACAGATTTTCTGACCATCGAATTGGAGCCTGGAAACCCTGAAAAAACCACCCAGAT
This sequence comes from Lantana camara, assembly GCA_037501455.1. Taxonomy (NCBI): domain Eukaryota; kingdom Viridiplantae; phylum Streptophyta; class Magnoliopsida; order Lamiales; family Verbenaceae; genus Lantana; species Lantana camara. The sequence goes on from CM074865.1 coordinate 78,935,042, forward strand.
AGGTTCCAACCTCGACGGTCCCTATCAGATCATGATGATCGAATTTTTACGAGATAACGTGGATGTCTTTGCTTGGAAAGCCTCCGATCTAACGGGGATAGATCCGAGCGTCATTGTCCACAGGCTCAACGTGGACCCAGCCTTCAAGCCAATCAAACAGAAGAAGAGTCACGTTCACGGATTCAAAAGGCAAATCATAGAAGAGGAGGTGAACAAACTCCTTGAGGCTCAGTACATCGAGGAGATCCTCTACCCAGAATGGCTTTGCAACGTTGTCCTCATGCCTAAGAGCACAAATAAATAGCGCATGTGCAATGACTTCACGGATCTCAACAAGGCGTACCCCAAAGACCCGTACCTTTTACCAAGGATTGATCAACTAGTAGATTCGACAGTGGGATTCGAGCTCATGAGTATGATGGATGCATTCCAAGGGTATTATCAGATCTTTATAGCGCCCGAGGACCGACCAAAAACTTCCTTCGTGGTCCATATGGGAATTTACTGTTTCAAGGTCATGCCGTTCGGACTCAAAAATACAGGGCCAACTTATAGACGCCTAGTCAACAAAATGTTCGAGCGCGAAATAGGAAAATCTATGGAGGTATATGTCGACGACATGATCGTCAAAAGCGAGCGCCAACATTCCCATCTGGCGGATCTTAAGCGAGCATTCAGTATCCTGCGACAGTATAGCATGAAGTTGAATCCATCGAAATGTACGTTTGGCGTTCGGGGAGGAAAGTTCCTAGGGTATGTTGTCAGCCAAAAAGGCATCGAGGCCAATCCGGAGAAAATCAAAGCAATCTTGGACATTCCCTCCCCTCGGAATGTCAGGGAGGTGCAGGTACTGGTGGGCAAAATAATTTTCTTGAACAGGTTTATTTCTCGCTCGGCAGATAGAAACTTGCCTTTCTTCAAAATCCTACGTAACGCTCGCAACTTTACGTGGACCGAGGAATGTGAGAAGGCCTTACAAGATATGAAACAGTATTTGTCGTGCGCACCCTTGCTAACAAAGCCTATCCCTGTGGAAAACTTGTTTGTCTACCTCTCTGTCTTATCAGAGGCCACGAGCGCCGTACTCATCGCAATCCGCAAACGTAAACACTTGCCGGTGTATTATCTGAGCAAAACCTTACAAGGAGCGGAAAAAAGATATATGGAGATAGAGAAATTCTCCTTTGCACTCGCAAATGCTTCTAGAAGGTTAAGGCCGTACTTTTAGGCCCACTCCATCACGGTGCTTACGGATCAACCCCTCAAACAGGTACTCTCGAAACCGGACGTCTCAGGGAGGTTAATCAAATGGTCAATTGAGCTCAGCCAATTCGACATCAGATTCGAGCCTCGCACAACGATACAGGCGCAAGCTGTGGGGGACCTACTTATCGAGCACTTCGACCTTGGTGTTAAGCCCTCAGTGGCAGGTAGGCTATGGCTTTTGCACACAGATGGCTCCTCGACCTCATAGGGGGGGGGGGGGGGGGGAGTCGGGGTGACCCTTAGAGATCCTCATGGGAATGAAGTGGACTATGCAATCAAATTATTGTTTCAGGTCACCAACAACGAGGCGGAATATGAGGCCCTCATCCAAGGGCTTAGGATCGCCCTTCAGAATGGGGCCGCTCGGGTCACTGCCTATATTGACTCCCAGCTGATTGCAACTCAAATTAATGGTACTTATGAGGCTCGAGAAGCCACCATGATGCAGTACCTAGCAAAGGCCAAGGAGGTTATATCTAAGTTTAAGGAATTCCACTTGTTGTAGGTCCAGCGAGCAGAAAATGAGCGTGCGGATGCCCTTTCCAAATTTGCATCAGCTTTGGAAGGGTCTTGCGAGCATCACGTCACGTTCCTTAGAACAGAAGAATCCTTGATAAACGAAGGAAAACCCTCGGCCCAGGTGAGCATGATTGATCCGTCCGAGCCTTGTTGGCTGGATAACATCGTTAGGTTCCTGAAGGACGGTACTTGTCCGAGCGACAAGGTAGAAGTACGGAAGATCAGGTGTAAAGCCCCTCGCTTTTCATTGGATAACGAGGGCAAACTCTTTAAGCGGTCATTCCAAGGCCCACCGTTGAGGTGTCTGCGACCCTCGCAGGCCAAGGACGTATTGGAACAGGTGCACAGTGGAAGTTGTGGGAACCATTCAGGTGGATGTATTTTGGCCAAGAAGGTGTTGAGGAGTAGGTTCTATTGGCCCTCATTATTGCAGGACGTCATCACCTTCTCTAAGAAATGCTCTAAGTGCCAATTCCATTCCAATGTTCCTCAGTTGCCAGCAGCCCAAATGATCCCCGTTGATGTCTCATGACCCTTTGACCAATGGGGTATTGACATAGTAAAGGTCCTCCCCATGGCGGCCGAACAGAAGAAATTCGTGATCCTCGCTGTTGACTACTTCACCAAGTGGGCTAAGACTGAAGTAGTCGCGAAGATAACATTCAAAGTAGTGAGAGACTTCATTTGGAAAAGCATCATCTACAGATAAGGCATCCCGACGGTGCTGATCTCGGATAATGGATTTCAATTCATCACTGCTGACACTCGGGAATGGTGCCATGAGCTGGGTATTGAACATCGCTTCACTTCCGTGGGCCACCCTCAGGCTAACGGTCAAGCTGAAGTTACGAACAGGACTATCCTCCAGCATCTCAAAACGATGCTCAAGAGTAAAAAGGGAGAGTGGGCTGAAGAGCTCCAGAGAGCCCTCTGGGCGTATCGCACCACTCCATGAGTGGCCATGGACGAAACCCCATATTCCCTCGTATATGGCTCCGAGGCCATGATACCCGCGGAGATCGCTCAAGAATCCGCACGTGTCGCCTACTTCGAGCCTGCCGTCAACGAACTTAACCGGGCGTTCGAATTAGACCTGCTATATGAGAAAAGAGATACTGCTTGGGCTCGGATGCACAAATACAAAGCATCAGTGGCCCACCAGTATAATAAGCGTGTCAAGGAAAGAACCTTCCAACTAGGAGACTTGGTCCTCAAAAAGGTCGAAGTATCCAAGCATGTGGGTAAATTAGACCCCAATTGGGATGGCCCCTTTAAAGTCGTCCAGGTACGAGCGAACAATACCTACCTGCTAGAAACTTTGCAAGGCGAGCATCTCCCTCGACCATGGAATGCATGTAACCTTAGACGGTTCTACGTGTAGTTGCAATCCCTGTAATTCCCCACTAGGGGCACACTGTATCTCCTTCTGGTAGAAATGCTAGTATATCAGTGAGTATTTTCCAGTTCTTATTTGCAATTTACTTGTTTTAATTAATGATTTGAATTATCAATTACATCAATGCCTACTCCGTGTCGAGCGTCATCCACGTTGAACGGCTTGGTGGCCACCCGGTATATCGTGAATCCTCCACAACGAACATCTTGACGCTCATAAGCGCACCGACCCTTAAATGGGCAAGCCCTGATAGGGGTTGTTATATGCTTAATTACACCAACTAGATGCTGATCGCTCTAGTTCGTGCTCGTAAACCCCTCAAAGACCCTCATTTCATGGGAAACGCATATGCCCGCAGGTTACGAACATTTGGCCAATCCCCATACGGATTCCAAGTCTAAAGATTACACTACGGCTACGCTCGCCATTGCCCAACACTTAGCAAAATTCTAGGGATGATTTCTAAGTCCACTTTAAGCTATTGGAACGCTCAAAACAGTTGTATACATTCCATGTTTAGGACTGACACTTAGCGAATCTCTTGGTGGACTCCTAAGTTCAAACTTTGGGCCTTCTGATGAAATACGGCCAGAGTACCCTCCTAGGGAACACCCTCGCGCCCATGCAATCCCATCTCAAACATTCAAACAGTAGGAGGAACAAACATATAACGCTCAGAATTCAATTGTGAAGAAAATAAAGTCTCATAGCATACAAAAGAAGTTGCATTACCCAAAAACAGAAAGCAAATAGTACACTATCACAAATACAAGAATTAAGTACAAAGGCTCAAGCTTTCATGATGGAAATAGAAATAAACAGACATAAATTTGAAAGAGCAGATAGGGAGCATCAATAGGCTTCACTCTCGGGTTCCGGAGGGGCAGTTGAGAGAGGAACATGAGCCAGAACATGAGCATTGGAAGTCTGAGCATCGTCTTGGCCAGGGTCTTTTGGGGCATCCATGTGCGTTCCCTCATCAACGGTCATGGCCTCAAGGTCGATAGGGTTGGCCTCCATATATTCGTTCTGGAGCATAACCACCAGCTCGTCGTACTCCGGCTCAGTGAGGTTTTCAGTGGGATCCACGACAGCAACCATGGGCTCCAAGTTCTCATCTAAGTCCATCCGCAAGCGCTCATCATTGCGAGTGGATGGGGGCGTAACGCCCAACTTGATCAGCTGGCCCACAGACTTCCAGAAGAAGTGGCGAGCGTTGACCAGACAATGCAGGTTCGCAGCAAAGGCGAACGCCTTGGAACGCACAAACTTGGTAACCGCTTCCCAGGCTACCCTCGATTCCAGACCCTTTACTTGCTCCCGCAGATCCGCCAACTCCTTCCTTGTAGCCTCAAACTGCATATTGCGCTCGGCCAAGTGCTTGCTAAGCTCCTCTTTGTCAACCCTCAGCTGGTTGCGCTCCTCCTTCAGTTTCTTGTGGCACTCGTCCAACGCCAAATAGGCCTCCTCCTGGTCCTTCAGTGCTTTCTTGGTCCCCTCGTGGTCGAGTTTGAGCGCTATAAGCTCTGTAGAAACATTGTTGAAGTCCTCCTGCAGTCGACCGGGATCAGAGACGCGCAACAGCTTCTTGTATTTGGCCTTGTGCTCAGAATAAACCTTCGCCCGTTTCTGCAAGTTCTTCAGCAGGGGGAGCACCTCCTTGAAAAAGAATAAAAAAAAAAAGAGAGTGGGGCAAAATTAATACAATGTTAATTCGAGGATTGAAATTATTCTGAGGCAACTTAAGCACTTACTGATACAAGGGCGTAGCAAGCGTAGTCCACAACTTGAATGGCATCCTGCTCATTCAGTTTGTCATGGTCCCCAAAGAATTGTAACTTGCTCACAATTCCCGTAACAAAATTACGGGTGGACAAGAACCTCTTCAGGAGCACAGGGTCGTCCTTTCTTGGGCGCTTATAACGAGCGTCGCCCTCGGATCCATTTTTCCAAAAGTCCTCATCTACAGAAGATGAGGTGCCGCCGTCCTCGCTGCATTGGCCCATAATCACTTCCTTCCCTTTCCCTGAGATGGGGATAGCGTCCAGTATTCTTTTCCTTTTTCCCAGACGCTCAGCACGTACCTCCTCAAATATTTGAACCGCGGAGACCGAGCGGTTGTTATGGGACCCACACAAGCCCGTCTATTCTGGCCCCATGGCTGCGAGCGGAGGAGTAGCACCGCTAACCTCCGGGAGAGTTAGGTCTTCAATTTGAACAATCTCTGGGCCGTCCCCTCGACCGTTAGCTCCACGTCCGGACCCTTGCCTAATGCCGCGTCTCCCTCGAGGGGCGTTGGGAACTTGCTGGTTTTGCGGCGGTTGTTGTGGTTGTTGTTGGTTGGCGGCGGCTCTCTGAGCCCGCATCATGGCCAAGATACTCTCTGCGGTCGGCCCTGCCATTAGTAGCTGTGCGTCTGCCAAAGGAAGAAAAGATGAGCGCCAGAAAGATATAGTCAGAGCTATTGCATTAAAAGTACTCAATTGAAATAAGTTAGTGTTATCCTAAGGGTTAGGGGAGTTAGTTCCTAGAATCTAACCATCGAGGGCCATGATTTGAGCTGGAGCGTTGTTCATCGTATCTAGGGGATTCGAGAGCCCATATCGGAATAATATCCCCTCATTCCTCATTAGGTCCTTGGCTTTAATCAATCTCTTCTCGTTTTTCATCACGAGGGCCAGGCTCTTCGCCCAATGCTCGAAAATCTTATTCTCGGATCTGTTCCTAACCCGAGGCCCATCTCCATATACCAACCACCCTCGGTGAGCTCTAAAGATCCCCCCAGGAGCCCCCACAAAAAAAATACTTCTCCTTCCAATTTTCGCCGTATGATGATGAGGGTGAATCAATCATTTTCAGCCCAGACTTAGGAAAACCCATATGTCGGAGATGAGCAGGGTGAGCGGGCCACCTGGATCAAATTGTTGAAGTTGTCTATCGAGGGCTCGTGACCCATAGCCTTCATCAGGATCACGAAGGCGTTTATTAGTGCTATGCCGTTGGGAAGAATTTGAGAAGGACTTAATACTAAGTAGTTGCAAATATCAGCGACGGGAGGGGGAATTGGGAATCTCAGACCCCCGGCTAAGACGGAATCCTGGTAGACGGTCATCATCCCCGGCGGCGGACGATTAGCTCTATCTCCCTTCCTAGGGAGACGCATTGGGAACACAACCTCATCCCAGTACACTTTAGTCCTCAAACAGATAGATCACCAGATAGTTTGGTAAGGGTTATTTTGCCTCACCCACGTCGCGGGTTCTTTCCTCTTCCTTTGACGCTTCCGGGAGGTTCACCATCCGCCTGACGCTCGGAAGGCCCTGTACCGCCCTCCAGAGCCGGAATTGCCACCGTAATCTGGTGGTCTTGGGGCTTTACAGCGCTATTCAAAACAGGGAATACCCTCTCTCCCTGCCTTTGCATCTCCATGACATTGTCCATCTCCTCGAAGAGTTGATCTACGCCCTAGGGATCATGCTCGTTCATCCCTTGAACTGCAGCATTCAGATCCTCGTCCTCAGCATCTCCATGTGTCCTTGCTACAGGAATGGCGACTGGAACCGCCTCATCAGGAGAAAGCCTCCGCCAATGGAACGGCGGTAGGAATTTCATTGCGGGGAGAGGAGCTCCCTGTGGACATCTCATCTATCTCTCTTACCATCTCATCCACAACCTGCTCCGCCATTGTTGCTCTGTGTTCTTGGAGTTGAATCTTTCAACAAAAAATCGCTGGGGGGAAGAATTATGGTACGGATGTTTTGGCTCAAAAAACTTCCTCACTCACGGAATTACGCTCAAACTGACCTAAAATCTAGGGTTAGTATTAAAATTGCAAGAGGTTACCTAAGGCTGAAGAAGAGGTTGTCGGAACTCACTGAAGATCGTGAAAACTGCGAAGATATTTGTTGTTGTCTTGCTTTGGAAAGATTGAGAAGCGTAAAGAGTGAAAAGGGCTCCCCGGGGGGGGGGGGGGAGGGGAGGGGACTTCATTAATGGCAATGTCAGAAGTTGTCCGTTATTGAAGACGAACAGTCACTTCATCCCCGGAAGCTTGACCCTCGGATATTCAAAAGACAAGGCCCGTCTCTTTAAATTCTACAATACGCTCAAGCGCTACTACAGAATTTGGGGGACAAAATGATGAGGCTAAAATACGCTCGAAGCATTACCGTACACGTGTCACGATCTGGAGGATCCGTTGGCCCAACGCTCACGGTAACAGGCTCGTGGGTCCAACCCGGCCCATTCCCTACACCTCTTCTCCAAGCAACACTTGCGTGTCTCAGCCCAAGTCACGAACGCAGAGTCCGTCTACTGGATCCCTTGGACGCTTGCGCTACGGTCCCATAGGAATCTCCATGGTAATCATCAATGAACAGGATAAAATACTTGCTTTTCGCTAGCGAGTTTGGAGTGATTGGACCACATACATCGGTATGAACTAACTCCAACGGTTCATTTGCTCTCGTCTCTGGTTCCTTTGGAAAACTATGGCGATGTTGTTCTCCTACGAGACAACCCTCACACAATTGATCGGGGTGGTTTATAGAAGGAAGCCCATTCATCATTCTCTTTGTTGACATTAACTTAAGGCCTCCAAAGTTGAGATATCCGAGCCTCAAGTGCCATAACCATGATTGGTCTTCGACGCATACTTTCAAGCACCTTGCTATATCGTTCTTGATATTCATCAAGAACATCCTGTTGCTCGTCATTGGTACGCTAGCTAACAACGTTCCTTTGCTATCTCGAAGGTAGAGATGTTTATCTTTCATGTGGATATCATATCCTTTCTCCAAAAGTTGGCCTAAACTCAAAATATTTGCCTTCATCCCAGGAACATAATATACATTTAAGATGAATTGGTGATCTCCATTCTTCAAACGAATCAACATATTACCTCGTCCTTCAATTTGTATTTTTGACGAGTCTCCAAAAGAGATATCATTGCTAACTGATTTATCCATCTCGATGAACATGTGTTTGTGTCCACACATGTGATTGCTAGCACCGGTGTCAAGGTACCAAATGCTTTCTTTTCCCTCATCTTGTTGTTTATGGGCTAACAAGAGGGCTTCACCTTTGACCTTTGGTTCTTCAGCAAGGTGGTCTCTCTCTCTTTCATTATTTGCTTCATTTCGACATCATAGGCATAGTGTCCATTTTGATGCCAATTGAAGCACTCCACATCATTTTTTCTTTGCCACTTTGATTGGCCTCCACGACCTCGCAATCGTCCTCTTACGGATTTGGCTTCGAAGTGAGTTTCTTCACTTCGATTTATAGTTGGGGTACCTCGTCCCCGTCCTCTACCATGGCCTCGACCGTGATCACAACCGCGTCGAGATATAAAGCCACCTCGACGATTGCTACTCTCGGCATCATCTCGCTTTTCTCCGATGTGAAACTTTACTTGGAGGGCTTGCTCAATTGGTTCTTTGGCTCGCCTTTTTAACTTTTCTTCGTAGATTTGTAGTTCACCCACTAGCTCATCAACCTTCATATTTTCCACATCGTTGGACTCTTCGATGGCCACCACGATATGATCAAACTTCGGATCTAGAGATCGAAGGATCTTTTCTACAACACGTTTGTCCTCCATTTTTTCTCCATTACTTTCAAGTTGATTTGTAACATAAAGTAATCTTGAAATAAAGTCAAAAATCACCTCCGAGTCCTTCATTTGTAGAGACTCGAATTCACGTCGAAGCTCCTGCAGCCTCACTTTCTTTACTTTGTCAATACCTTTAAAAGTATTGGCAAGAATATCCCAAGCCTTCTTTGCGATGTCGGCTTGTGCAATCTTTTCGAAGATGTTGTCATCCACGGCGAGTTGTATGAATGCAAGAGCCTTTTGTTCTCTCATTTTTGTTTCTCGTGCATTTTGTTTGACTGCATTTCTAGCACAGGCTAGATTTTCTGGTTCCACATACTCTTCTTCTACATTTTCCCAAACTCCTTGTCCACCAAGGCATGCCTTCATTTGGATGTTCCACCTTTCATAGTTATCTTTTGTAAGTTTGGGAAATGGGATAGCACTTATCGAAGCCATTTTAAAGTGGCTCTGATGCCACTTTGTTACGAAAGCGTGATGGAAAAAATAAAATATTTGTGAAGAGAAAGACTATAGAAGAGGAGAAAGTGGAGAGGAGAAATTCGCTCTTATTTTTCTCTACTCAAATCAACATTTCTATTAAACTCAAACTCTTACAAACTCACTCTTTTCTCAAACTCTTTCTTTCTCTCTTATTATCTTTTATTTTGTCTTACTAAAACTACATAACAAAGCACCTATTTATACTAATATAACAAGGCACAAAATAAATACAATATTAAACCCCAATCCTAAATACCATGACGTGATAGGACACTAATACATATGACCTCAATCCTAAATGCTATAATGTTATAGGATTACCATCAAGTAACTTCTTACATTTTTCTATTTATTTTATTAATTTGTAACCTTCCACTTAATTCATGAAGTCAAGATTAATTATTTTAACACCAAAAACGTGACAGTTGGATCGCTTGCATGGGCAGGTTCCGAAATTAGGTTTATACAAGAATTTTCCAGTTCTGGAAACCTAAGGAAATGTTGAGTGATCATTTTATTTGTGCCAACATTTTCTTACCGAATCCTTAATCAGGTGATGTTGGAGCTGGCTATGAGCAGAAACCAAGGTTCCTTTGCCAAAATCAATATCAGGCCATGGAATACCGTTGCCTCCGGAGCAGGATACCTTAATCAGCCCAAATTATCAACTCGCTATACCGAAAACACAAAGCAGCCAACCAGCTGAAGAAACTGAGGACGAAGAAGAAACTAATGTTGCCAATCCGAACCCGAACCCGAATCCTTCTCAGTTCCCGACGGATTTGCCACAGGGTACTCCACAGCGAGTGTCGTTTCCACTTGCTGCCAAACATCCAAAATGGCTTCGTAATCTTGTCAATTTGATTCTCAAGAGTTACCTTTGTAAAATTTTTATTTAGGTTTATGTTTTGAATTCAAATTACTGGATGTTATTTAATATAGGTATAACTACAATGTGACATTATGTGGTTTTGTGTAATTACGCAAACTTTTGAATAATATCACATGCCGAAGAATTTGCATTACCGGAAAATTGCAAAAATGGTATACCATCTGCACCCATTCAGTAAGATTGGTACACCAATTATTCCGGTGACAAATCGACCCCATAGCTCCCAAAACCGCACAAAAAGATGCAAATTTTCGCCGGATAACCTAAAACCCACCGGAAACCGCTTATAACGTGGCACTTATTACTGCGTGGACATTACATGGATGCCACGTTAATTTTTTTTTGCCACATAGCTGCTGACCTGGTTGACATGTATATAACCCACAAAAAAACTAATTGCAAATACATAAAATAAAATAATAATAATATAAATATTATATTAATAAAATCAAATAAAATCAGAGAACATAAAATTCTAACTTGATAATTCCGTTAATAAAATAAAATAATAATATAAATATTATGTTAATAAAATAAAGAAATACACAAATTCAAAAATATTATACATTATTTTTATTGTAATTATAATATAAATATAATTATATGTTATATTATTAATATATAATTTAACTTGATATTTATTAATATATAATTTAACTTACTTACATACTGAAGAATTTAAAAAAGAAAAAAAGAAATAGGATTGTCTTCTCCAGAGCTTCGGGCCGCCGCTGCACCTGCACAACCCCAAAATTCATCCTCCCCCGTCGCCATCGCACTCCCACATCCGACCACCACCACCGCCGGACCAGATCTGTTCCTTTTCCGCCGATCGTCGACTCTGCCTCGAACGCCAGCACTCTACTACCGTTGCTTCGCCGCCATCCACGGTTCCGACCTCCATCTCCGCCACGATTCCCATGCTCTCCACTTCAGAAATGGGCGCTGCCACCATGCTCCTCCTTCTCATCAACACCACATAGGCGGCAACAAAATAAATCACCACATCAAAATCGCACACACACACACACGCACAAAGAAATCGCCACAGATCTGGAAGTTGGGAGAAAAGAAACGATTGGGGGAAGGGGAAAGATGGGGGATTAGTGGACTAGTTGGGAATGAGGGCGGCGGCGGTAACAACAACGTAGCAGCCACCCCGCCGAAGCCCCTCATTCTGGATCTGAAAATAAGGAGCCTTCTCTCTCTCTCCGATCCTCTCTCGGCAGCCGCCCAGCACGCCCAGCACCCCCTCCTCCCTCCCTTTCTCCCTCCTTTCTGCAAATCGCCATAGCCAAGGAGAAAAACGAAGCTGAAGTCATGGAGTTTGGGGAATGGGGTGTTGAAGGCTTCCACTAAATAGCTTTTAAATCCTCTTCTCTGTATTCATAGCTTCCACTAAATAGCTTTTAAATCCAAATAAAAAAAAAGAGGCTCAGATCCGTTAGAAGGCCGGAGAAGAGAAACGCGACCACGCCATGGCTGCGAAACCCACAACCGAGTCGCCCTGCCAAGATACGGGCCGGGTTTCCTCAGCCCAGATTGAAAAGAAGCCCAGAAGAATCACGAAATATCATCACAGCACCCTATAACTTTGGATCCCTGAAACTGATTTGGTTTAATGAAGAAATCACAGGCGAAGAGAGAGGAGCAACAAACCCTTGAAGAATTCCCAGATCTGCTCTCTTGCCTCATTCTTCTCTTCTGAGGCGCACACAATCCTGCACAATCCTTCGGACAAGTGTCCCCGCATACAGAGTTTCAGTCTTGAACATTGAATCTCATGCCCAATCAATTGAAGTTTTAAATTTTGCCCTGAATTCATAATCTTTGATTTACTGTTTTGAATTTTAATGTTTCTGTAGCTTGGTGATCAATCCTAAGTGAAAATAATTAGATATTATAAAAATTATTATTTTATGTATTTTATAATAAATGTAATATTATATATATATATATATATATATATATATATATATATATATATATATATAATTATTTCTTAATTTGTCAAATTAATTTTAAATCAAAATTTATTAGTAATATTATTTGCTTTTTGTGTTTTAACTTTTAATTAAATGGATAAAATGACACATGTACAATGGTATTTGACGTGGTCATAGTGGTATTGCCACATAAGAAAAAGTCATGCCACGTTGGACTTCGGGTCGGGTTTTCGGATTTTCGGCGAAAAAGTGCATCATTTTGTGCGATTTTGGGAGCTATAGGGTCTATTTGCCATCGGAATAGTTGGTGTAGCAATCCTGCTGAATGGGTGCAGATGGTATACTATTTTTGCAATTTTCCCTTTGCATTACATTTGTATCGATTATTTTGGTATGTCGCACTAATTTCTTTAGCATGATCTTTGTAATCCCGAGTTCAAATTCATGATTGTAATAACATGAGATAAATCCGGTGCTAATACCAAAACCGTAAAACAAACCCATAATACTTCACAACACAACCACTGAAACACATGAATCAGTTCTTCACAAAGTGTACCTTGACCACCGGAAAGGCGAGAGCCGCCTCGAGGCACGGTGGAGCTCTGGTGGGTTGGTCCTGCCAGCCGTGGTGGCTGGACTCATAGTCGCCATTAAAACCACCACGAGTTCTAAATCCAACAATGGAAGTTATCAATCTAATCCGGAAGATCATGATTATCCTAGTTTGGCTTTGAGGATTGGAAGCTCTTCGTGGGGATTAGCTGCGATTCTGATCATGCTTGTGTTTGTAGTTTCGTGGCAAGATTCTGTGCAACATTTCTTTTGGAGATAAAGGGAAAAAAAGTAATTCAATCAAAATGAAATTGATTTAATTTTGTTGGTTATCAAGTGGTTGTATATTTAAATTTCGACTATTTTTTTGCAAAATAATATAATATCTAGGTAATTTAATATTCGAAGAGCCCCTTGTGTTTTTTTTTATTTTTTTATTTTTTTTATTATTATTATTTTATTTTTAAATTTACTTATATGTGTTTATGGTTGAGGAAAAGATGTACAAGAATAGTTAAATAACTTGTATAATTGGACATTTTGTAATTGTGGTGTGTATTTTTATGTGTAGTGCAAATCTAGTGTGCTTTCTAAAAGTATTACAAAAATGGTGTGTTCCGCTTTTGTGGAATGCAACTTCCATGTTCATTTTTGTCTTTTTCTTTAACTTGTGATATTTTGTATAATTTTCGATTAAGACCCAAATTTTGTGAATGTTTTCAATTAGGTCCATTAATTTCCCTTTTATGTATTTTTTCTATAAATTTATTGTTTATATGATTTATTATTTTTCCTTTTTCTTTTATACCTTGTATAATTGTATCTCTATTTAATATATTTTTATTTATTGTTTTTTCGTGATTTTTCTTATATATTTCTTCTTTTTGCAAAGATATTTCCAAATTTTTTCCCATTTGTTTAATATTTTTAGTCTTCATAATTTCTTTTACTCGTTGTCTTTCTTCTGTTATAGTATCTAATTCTATTTTCGATTTATTACTCATAATTAAGCGTGTGACATTTGATATGCTGTATCTCTTTTTCTTTTTGAATTTCTTAAATCATCGTTTGCCATATTTATCATTATTTCTTGAGTTCTTAATGAAATATTTTTATTGTGTTTTAAGTTATGGTATGCCATTTTAACAAGATATTCGTCTATAATAACTTGTTCTTCTAATTCTTGTATATCACGTGTTATTCTTGATTTGTAATTAAATCTTTCCATTATGTTATAGTTAATTGTGTAACTATTTGTTTTGATTTTTCCAAACTAATAATGTTTTTCAAATGTTGTGTCTCATCTGTTTTACGACCTTCGTTTTTAGCTTTCAAGTAAAGTTTTACTTCTTTAGCATAACCTTCGTTTATTGATTTTATATTGTCTTTATAAAATTTTTGTCTATTATATTCATACATTTTTGGACTTATAATTTTAGTATTAATGTTTTGAATCGTATACGGGCTCTGATACCAGAAAGTAATCAGAGTGTTTCCTTGATAGTTGAGGTTAATTTAGCCATTTGATCAGCTAACTGTGTGAATTCGTTTTCAGTTATTTCATTAGAAGATCCCTCTTCTTTAAAGTTTTTAATAGAGGCCCGTGTACCAGTTTCATTAGTTCTTTGATTTGGTGGTAGATATGTGTAACATGTGCTTTTACTTTTTAAAAGTTTAGGTGTTCTATTTTGAAAAACATTAGTATTAACATATTGTATAATAGGTGTCTTTGGTATATATTTTATGCAAGAAACTTCTCGAAATATATCTTCCATATATATTTTATCTGTGTTTTTAAATTGTATACTATGATGGCTGTTTGTTAAAGCATATCCAATGGTGTATGTTATTGAAAATGGATAGTCGTTTGTTTCCATTAAATCTTGTCTTTCAAATTTATATGCAATGTTTAAAGATTTATCCAGTTTTTCTGTTACAAGTGGTATAGCATAGTGTAAAGCTACATTAAAAAGTAGTTTAGTATAAGCAAGGTTTCCTTCAATTATTCCAAGTATTTTATCTTTTATGTTCATAATTCTGTCATCACATATAGCTAGTTTTATAGGTGAGTTTATTCCTTCAGCAAATGTACTCTTAATTAGTATCTGTATTGTAGAAATATGTATATATCCTATTTCACTAGGTGTATATTTAGCTTTTTTAATTTTCTGAATTATATCAGCTTTGTTTATCAATGAAATAGCCTGTGTTCCTTTTGTTGTAGAAATTTCAATAGGTGTTTCACATGTAAATTTTCCATATAGTATAATGTTTTTTCTACTCAGTTTTGTTTTTAAATCTGTTTTCATATCTTGTCCGTCAATTAAGTTTAACTCTTTTCTTCTAACTTTGTTTAATTTTTTGTTGTCTATAACAATATCTTGAGAAAAGTATCCGTATTCTTCAGTTGTTTCAAAATTTTCAATCTGATCTATTAAACTTGTCTCCATGTTTATAATTTCTAGTATACAAAAATATTAATAATAATTTCATAATAAAGTTTGTATTGTTTACCTGTTTGTGTATTCATATCTACTGTCTTTATGCACTCCATGTTACCTGTTCATCTTTCTTCAAAGTATGTGTTTGTTTTTGGTATGAGAATTGTTTGGTTGTGTATGGTTGTTTTTTGTGTATGGTTCTGCTATTCAGGGGTGAGGCCAACAGAAAAGAAAAGCTCAAAGGCTTAAAACTCAGAGAGTTTTTTGATCAACACATGATCTTTTTCCTTCTATTAAAGTCTGAATATTACATACTATATTGAGGCCAATATATAGGCGCTCGACTCACTGTTACAGACGCGTTTTTATTTACAAAAAGTCAAAAAGTAGAAAAGGACTTAAAGTAAAGATAATAATGGTGCTCAACAACTGCACCTAAAAAGCAGACGGAGACATAAAGTCTGCATTATTGAGATGTATTCGTCATTGCTTACGTTTCTCCTTGAGTGTTTGACGTCATTGCATGCGTCAGTTTACATTATTCTTCAGTGACAGTGTCTTCCTTTATTGACTCGTTTGAATTGTGGGACCCTGTTTCTTCAGCTTTGTCTTCTGGTCTATCTTGGCACATAACACAGCTGTGTTCATCAATTATTTCACTGTATTCACAGAAAATGAGTTTGACTTCCTTAGGAAGTGTCTTCAGGCTGTGTTCTTCAATCTTGATAAAAGTTTTCTCAAAGTTTTCCAACGTTTTTAGTTGTAACGGTGGAATTGTGTATCTTGAAGATCCGTATATCAAATGATAATTGGATTTGTAGTTTATTTTGACATTACTGTCCTTGTTTATCTCCTGTGATGCATAAAATATTTGATTTAGTTGTTTTGCAACTATCTCATTTATGTCATCAAGTGTCTTCATTGTATCGATGCTGGGGTATTCTCCGTTTGAAACTATCAATTTGATAATTCCATAAGAGTGTACTGATACTCCTTCTTCGTTGAAGATAGGATATGAAAGTTTAGATTTGAAGACTATTTCTTTATCCATGTTTCCTTTTGAGACTCGTTTAGCATAGTCTTGAAGTGTTGACATTAGTTTTGGGCTAAATTTTCGAAAACAATTTGGGTTTTTTAAGTATAGGGTGTCAAGAAATCCATGTATAAAGAATTGGTATATCAAGTCTGGGTCTGTTTGTTCAAATACAACGACTTTTGGGCCGTTTCTGTTTACTGGGTACCAAAAAAGGTTGTTTTTATCTATCTCTGGGTTGTATTCAAAAATAGATTTCAAGAAGTTGTCGAATTTTTCTTTTGAGGGTTGTATTTGGGCCTCTTTTTGGGCTGGTGTTTGAACACGATCCATTGGGTTTACTGTAGGTACGTTTCCAAGAACTCTCATGCGTTCTTTTAGGCTGTTTTGGGTTTGAAGAGTAACAGTAGTTTGGAGAGTACTTTTGTAGGTTTTGGTTTCTTCAAGGGCTTGTTTAGCTTCTTCGAAACTGGTATAGGATTTATGTGTTATTCCTGAGTGTCCCAGTATGTGTATACTTGCTTTGGACCAATGGCCGTAGATCCCACGGCTTGGGCCGTTGAATATTGTGTACCATTTTTTGACTTGTTTTCTTTCATCTTCATTGTCTTGTATAGCTGCTGGTAATGAAGTATTCCCTTCGGCTGCTGTTTGTGGAAATGTTTTTGATTTTGTGAATGTTTTTGACGATGATGGATCCACCACGCTTGCGGGTAACTCTGATGGTGGAAGTCCTGCTGCTTGTTGGACAGCGTGTAATGCGGCAAGAAGTTCTTGACGCTGTGTCAGCTTGGATTCTGTGAATTTTTGTATTTCCAATTGTTTAGCTCTCGTGAATTGTTGTATCTCATGATCAATTATTTCGATGTTTTGTTTCATCAGGGCTATCGCGGCCTCCATTCTCGAGTGAGTGTGTCCGCAAGAGCGTTCTCTTCTGATTTTATGTATAGGATGTGAAATTGGTATCTTCGTATTTCGAGCTGCCACCGTATCAATCGTCCTTGATTGTAGTTGTCTCGGAGTGTATACCTGTAGAAGTTTGTTAAGTATTTTGAGTCTGTTCGAAGTTCGAATTCTCGAGGTAAAAGCTCGAGTTTCCACTTCCGAAGTATCTTTAGACATGCAAGTGTCTCTTTTTCATGGACTGTATAATTTTTCTGGGTTTCTGTAAATGTCCCAGATATGTATTTACAGAGTTGTGTAATTTCGCGAACCTTTTTGGTTCTTGTATTCATATGACCTTCAAGGTCGTTTGTATTCATTTTTTCGGCTGGTATTGCAAGCATGCAACCAGACCATGTATCATTTGAAGCATCTGTCTCAATGATAATAAAATCATTTTCCTTTGGATTGTATAAAACAGGCAATGTTTCACAATACTGTTTTATTTTCTGTACTTGTATTGAATCATCGATTCGCCAATTCCATTGTATTTTCTCAGAAAGTTTCTTTTGTAGTTGTGTTCTTTCTTTAGCAAGGTTCTTTATGAATCCTTGATCAGAAATGTAGTTTAAACATCCAAGAAATCTTTGTAGTTGTTTTCGATCAGCAATTTGATCAGGAAATTCGTTTAATTTTTTCAAAATGTTGTCTTGAAGAACTATGTTTCCTTGTGAATCAAAAGTATTTCCAAGAAAATCAATTTTTTGTTTACATAAGACTGCTTTCTTTTTAGAAAGAATTAGTCCTTTGTCTCTGCATCGTTTCAAAACTATTCTTAGTTTTTTCAAATGATCTTCTTTATCTTGATTACTAAAAATGATAATATCATCAATGTAAGCAAGACAAATGTCTTCTAAACCTTCAAGGTTTTTATCCATAAATCTTTGGTATATTCCAGGTGCTTGTTTCAAACCAAATGGTAAAACATTCCATTGGTAGTGTTTTTGTGGGGGACATGTAAAAGCTGTTAGGGGTTTTGTATCTTCATGCAATCTTAATTGCCAGTATCCTGATTTAGCATCTAGTGTACTGAACCAAGTTTGTCCCTTTAACCTATCTTTGATATAATCAATTCTAGGAAGTTTATTTGCATCTCCAACAGTTTTTTCATTTAATTCTTTATAATTTATAACCATTCGTCGTTTTCCTCGTTTTATTTCATTCTTATTTTCTACATAAAATGGAGGTGCTGCGTGTGGACTTTTGATTTCAGAAATTAATCCTTTTTCCAAAAGTTGTTTACATTCTTCTTTAAATTCATCAATATCTTGTTTAGAATAAGGTATATTATTTTTTACATTTACTTCGTCTAAAGGATTTTTAAGTTTAATTTCAACTATCATATGATTATTGTTCTTATCTTTATCTAAAGGATCTTCACTAGTGACAGAGTCTAAAATTTCTTCTATTTCTTTTTCAAGATTTGTTTTTATGAAAAATATTAGTTCATGATTGATTAAATAATCTATTTTGTCTATGAGATTACTTCTGTCTTCAATCTTGACTATTGGTATTTCAACAGTTTCACTCTTTTGCGATAGTTTTTCATTAACAGGTGATTTTAAAGTGATGTATTTTAAATCTTGACAAAAAGGTCTGTATAGTTTCAAAAAGTTATTTCCTAGGATAAATGGTAATCCTGTTTCGTGTCTGTATATAGATGGTATAGTAAAACAATATCCCTGTATCCAAGCTTTTTCTAAGTATGTAGCGTACCATATATAATAATGACTTGCATCTGCTATCATTATTTTTAACGGTTGTTTAAGTTTTTTCCATTTGAATATTGTAAGAGCTGGTGAAGCGAAGCATAAACTTGCTCCTGTGTCTATAAATGCTTTAATAGTTTTATTCTTTATTTTTACTTCTATGAATGTAGCGTTAGAGTTTTTCATTTAGAAATCATCAGAACTATATTCAGTTTCTGATTCTGTAACAGTTTCTATTTCGTATATGTTTTCTAGATTAGAATAGTCTTCTTCTATTGGTTCTAGATCGTATGTTTGAGCTACTTGAAGTATATATAGTTTTTTCTCAGGCTGTTTTCGTTGTTTGGGGCATTCCCTAGCATAGTGTCCTTCCTCATGGCAAAGCCAACATTGGCATTTTTTCTTTCCTTCTGGACAGTATTTTTGTTTTGGTTTGTATTCTTTCTTTTTAAAGAAACGTCTTCTTCTTTTTTGAAATTTATGTTTATTGTTATCAATACATTTTTTAGGTTTCTTTCTCCCTCTATATCTTTTATCCTTTCTCCTATATTTTCTTTTTTTGTTTGGCCGAATTATGTATGGACTTTCTCCGTATTGTTGAGGTACTAAAGGATTTCCCTCACAACATATTGTAACCTTGTTTTTAACTGCATTGTGTAATTCTCTTTCATAGCATTTGTCTCCTATAAATTGTTCTACTACAGTTTGCGCTCCTCCTAGTGTTTCTGTAACGAATCCTTCATTTATTTGTTTCTTAAATTCTGCATATACTATTTGTCCAACTGGGTAGGGTAATTTATTGAAATATAATGATAGATATTTTTCTTTGTTTTCTTTGGATAAATCATAGTAATACATATTGTATTCACAGTTAAAGTGTTCTATAGCGCACATGTCTAATATTTGTGTATTAGCAAGATGGTATGCTGCTCTATCTTGCTCTCTTTTATTTACGAAGAGTCCTGAATCTTGTATAGGTATTCCGACGAATTCCGAATATATTTTTGCAACTATATTCCAAAAGGTATCTATAGAATCTCCTCCTATCAAGAGTGTTTTCTGTTCTTCTGATAATGAGGCTAAGTAATGTGTTACGTTTCCTGTTGTTTTATATTGTACAAAATTGAATATTGTTTTAAAAATTCCTAGTCTTAATCTATCTTCGGTTTCTATAATTAATCCTAGTTTATGTGCCCATTCGGTAATAAGTGTTGATTTGTTTGTTACACAGTCTAAATTTAATATTCCATCGACTCCTAATATTCCCTTCGTAGGTATATATTGTTCAGGTATTTTAGACCATCTTCCTTTTTTATTTGGAATATATTCCTTTTTAAAATTGTATTGTATGCTTGAATTTTTTAGAGGATTAGTATATTTATCTTCTTGATAAGTTTCCCATTTAATTTCTTCTTCCCCTTTTGTATTACTAGCTTCTGGAATATCTTTCTTATCTTTTTCTTGTTTTAAATCGTGTTCCATTCCTAACACATCGTCTTCTGATGACTCATATCCGTATATTACTTCTTCATTTTCTACTTCCGGTTTTATAGCTTCTAATGTATGAGTTTGTTTATTTTCTTCATCAACTATTTTTAATGATTCTAATAAATTGTTTAATTCTGCAATTTTTTCTTCTAAATCAAAGGATTCCATTATAATCGTGGAGCTTCAATTTGAAAAGGTTTGAGGTTTCTATTTCCAAAATAAGTTTCAAGATCGGCAATAGTTATATGTCTAGAATATTCTTTTCGTATAATTACTTCTTTGAGTTGTTTTAATAATTCTTGACAGTTTGACATAGGAAGTATTATTTGTTTTTCTTCAGATGTACCAATTTGGTTTTCCACTTGTTTTCCTTTAATTTCTCGTAGAAGTTTATCTAAAATTTCTTGAGTATTATCTATTTCATTTATAACATTTTGTTTTTTATCTAAAAGAATTTGTTGTAACATATCTATAATGGTGTTTAATTGTGGGTTTGTGGTAGTGTGAAATAAATGTGGATATTCTCCCCCCTCCTGATGACAAGAGAAAATGTTTTGATCAATTTTATAGTATGTTTCAATTTCTTGAGTTTTATTTATATTGTTTATAGTATCTTCTAATCGTGACATTTTTTCATTAGTACTTATTAATTGTTCAGTCAATGTTTGTACTGTATTATTTAATGATTGTACTTGTTCGTTTAATGTTTCTACAAATTTTTGTAATTCTTGTGTAAAACTCATGCTGATGAAAGTATATTTATTTTAGTTCTTAGTCTCTGGCACCATTTTAGTGTATTTTCAGTTTGTTCTTTAAATTCTTCCGTTTTTTTATTATGTTGTTTTAACCATTCCATATATTTTTCTAATCTTATTAAATTAACTGGAGTGTATATTTCATTTTTAATAAGTTGTCTTTCTCTTCGTTTCTTACTATTGAGAATTTCTTCTTGAATTTTATAGTTTGTTGGATTAGTTATTAAGTTTAGAACTAGAGTTTCTTGTTTTATTATACTCCGAATCAGTCTT
This sequence comes from Lantana camara, assembly GCA_037501455.1. Lineage (NCBI taxonomy): Eukaryota > Viridiplantae > Streptophyta > Magnoliopsida > Lamiales > Verbenaceae > Lantana > Lantana camara. The sequence continues at coordinate 78,956,354 of CM074865.1, forward strand.
AATTCTCTTCGTTTTATCTGTGTATTAAATTGATCCATTTTTATCCGTTTATTTCCCGTTGATATATTTTGTTTACAAACTTTTTATTTGTTATTTTAATTTGTTTATCATTATTTGTTATATTTTTAATCTCATTTCTTTCATTTGGGCATATAAAAATCTTTTTCATGATAGACTTGTATATTATTGCACTTTCTAGTCTTTTCCCTGATTTTGTAATATCTGTTTTTATTCTTCTTTGTTTATCCATTTTATCTTTTAAATCGTTTTAGTAATGAAATAGTTTTTTGTATTTGTTCTTGATAATATTCTGTCCAATATTCATGATATCTCGTGATATACCAGTGTCCATTATTTTTTGCCACTAAGTATGATTTTTTATGATAATTATATTCGTCGTATAAATCTGTTAAATATTCATTATATCCTTTCATTTTGAAAAGTATTGTGGGTCAAAATATAATATTCAAAAGTTATTGTATTGATTTATAAGAAAATATCAACTGTGTTATGAAAAATGGGTTCCGCTAATGTCATGTGCAGATAACACTATATTTGCAATATGTTTCAATAGTACACTCTTTTTGTAAAGTGTATTTGTATTCACACTATTTTTAGAAAATGACCATGAATTAACCTTCTAAGCAAAAGCCCGTTTTTCAAATACTCAAAAGTGTTGGAAATAATTTAGAGTTTAAAATTACTTATTGTTAGAGATTACGTAAATATGGAAGGGTTGACCTAATCCCATAATTGCTGTAATTGCCCTGATTGTGTCGTGATTTACTTCCTTGTACATGCTTTTATAGTCCTTGTGAATCCTGTAATCTGTATCAGAAAATATACACAAACAATACAACAATGAATAGAATTCAGTTTCTCCCTAAATACCATGTTCTAACATGGTATCAGAGCAGCGTTGAATTCTTGGGACTCAGTAATTAACATCATCGTCCCTACCAATCCCGAACCCTTATCAACCTTGACCCCAATCCGACATCATGACAGAACCAACAGAAAGCAATACCCCAGACCTCTCAATCCAACTAGCAAATCTGCTACAGAACAACAACCAACACCAATCAACCATGCCCAAATCAGAAAACCTGTCTCTCGGAATCAAATTGAATGGAGACAATTACCCGATGTGGGCACGGCTCATGAAAATGGCGATAGGAGGCAGAGGCTGCCGATCGCATATTACCGGAATCCCTCCGGCACCAGCAATAACAGATTCAAAGTTCGACCAATGGGAGCAAGTCGATCAAAATGTTTTTACCTGGATTATTCAAAACATGGAGGCGAGCCTCATCAATAGTGCTATTCAATACCCAACCTCGAAAGCACTATGGGATGGCCTCGCCACTACTTACGGAAGTGGTGGAGATCCACTTCAACTCTTCGACTTACATCGGAGAGCAAATACCCAAAAACAGGGACAGAGAACCCTAGAAGAGTTCTGGAATGATCTGCAAAATCTGTGGATGGCCATTGACAGGAGACAACCCAATCCTATGAAATGTCCCGAGGACATCACCACCTTCAACAAAATAACTCAGGAACAGAGGTTGTTCCAATTTCTTATAGGAATCGATGACCAATATGACATAATCAGAAGGGATCTGCTGAAACAGGACCCAAAACCCACTGTCGAAGCCGCCTACGCCACCATACGGAGGGAAGCTGCCCGTCTCCAAATCTTGAGGGCGGCTACCGGCGGCGGCGCAGGAGGATCCGACATCGGATCCGGACTAATTGCAAGGAGGGAGAAGGTAGGACGGACCTTTTCACGCTCAGAAGGCACCATGCGTAGCGACGGCGCCGGCCGGAAGTCGTCATCGCGTGATGAGAAGGCGGGACTGGTCTGTGAACAGTGTGGAAAGCCCAGACACACAAAGGCACAATGCTTTGAAGTAATCGGGTATCCCGATTGGTGGGAAGGCCATCGGAAACCCAGCGGCGGCGGAGCCGCCACCAAGGGAGGAACAAGATGGGCCAACGTCGCGGTGGGCTCAGGAGAAACCCAGATGGAAGTAGCCGCTACAGGAGTCATCAACCGAGACTCCGGTGTAGCAGCGATAGCGGCGGCAGCTGGTGCTCACGGTGGAGCCACCGTCTCTTCCAGCGGCGGGTCAGGCGGAGAACCACTCCCAGGCGGCGGAAGAACAACAGGTATAGGGTTTGGGGGTTGTGACCCAAACCCTAACTTTCCTTCTTTTAATGTCTCCAGTAATGACGGTTTGCCCCCTGTGTTTGGAAAATTGCACATAAGCCCCCAGCATATTGATAATTATGTCTTTCATTCTCAAGCCGCCTCTGATAAAATGAATACTTGGATTTTTGACTGTGGGGCTACGGATTCTATGACTTTTGATGCCGATGATATAATTGAGCCTGTTAGTCCGAAGCAATCTCATATTAAAACTGCTAATGGGGAATTAATTGATGTTAAGAAAGAGGGTTCAATACGGATTTCTTCTAAGCTGAAGTTGAATAATTGTCTTCATGTGCCATCATTGTCCTGTAAATTGCTCTCGTTAAGTCATATTACGAAGGAATTGAATTGTGTGGCTCTAATATATCCCCGTTTCTGCCTGTTACAGGACATTCATACGAAGGAGATCATTGGGCGTGGTACTGAAAGGGGAGGATTATACTATGTTGATGAAGTGGATGATCCATCTAAAGTTTTCCTTTCCGTTAGAGAGACTGATTCTCAAATATGGCTTTGGCACCGGCGTCTTGGACACCCCTCAGTTGGGTATTTACAATTGTTATTCCCTACTTTATTCAAGAATAATCAGAATGTGAACCTATCCTGTGAAACTTGTTTGACTGCCAAGAGTCATAGGACCTCTTTTAAGCCTAATAATACAAGAGTTGATACTTTGTTTTCACTAGTGCATGCTGATGTTTGGGGACCAGCCCCAATTACAAACCATAATCAGTTTCGGTATTTCATATTATTCATTGATGATTTTTCCAGAATGACTTGGGTGTATTTCTTGAGACACAAATCTGAGGTGTATGATGTTTTTGTGGCTTTCTGTAAGATGGTTAAAACACAGTTCAATCACCAAGTTAAAGTACTAAGGTCTGATAATGGGCGGGAGTTTGTGAATCAGGAAATGGATAAGTTTTTTCGAGAACAAGGTCTCATACATCAGACAACCTGCCCACACACCCCATAACAAAATGGTGTGTGCGAAAGAAAGAACCGCACCATCCTTGAGATGACCCGAGCCCTACTCACTGAATCACGTGTTCCCCCTCACTTCTGGCCTGAGGCCGTTGCCACTGCAACCTACCTAACTAACCGGTTACCCACAAAGATCCTCAGCTTCAAAACCCCCCTCAATACCCTACAAACACAAACCAACATACCACCCCATCTCACTCTCCCGCCTAGGATCTTTGGGTGCACGGTATTTGTTCATATCCCTAAGTCAGAAAGAACTAAACTGGACTCATGTGCTACCAAGTGTGTGTTTGTCGGATATGCACCTCATCAGAAGGGCTATAGATGTTACAATCCGGTCAGCAGACGTATCCATGTTACCATGGATTGTAATTTTGTGGAAACTGAGTACTTCTTTGCCACCCAGTCCAATATTCAGGGGGAGAATCAGGGTGAATCCTTGTACTGGTTGTACTATCCTGATGCTAGTGATCCGGAACACAACAGCGAAGATCTCAGTACCACCGCCCCTACACCCAATGATCCTCCTCCGGATGATGTCCAACCTGAGGTAACTGAAAGTCTGAACTCCATCTCTGTTACTCATAATAGTATTGATCCTACAAATAATGTTGATAATATCTCTGAGAATGCAGCAGTGAGTCACAGGTACACTTTGCCACAGCGAAGTAATAGAGGAGTCCCCCCTCAAAGATACTCTCCTGAACATGTTTCTCGTTCTGCCAAGTACCCTACAGGAAACATGGTCAGGGGGAGTATGTCCGAAACAGCTAAGGCATTCCTTGTGAATCTCTGCAAAGAGGAAATTCCACGAACAGTACAGGAGGCCTATCAGGATCAGGAATGGAAAAAGGCCATGGAAGTTGAGATGGAAGCCTTGGTTAAAAATGGGACTTGGGAGAAGTGCCAATTACCCAACGGGAAGAGACCTGTCGGGTGCAGGTGGGTGTTCACTATAAAACATAAGGCAGATGGCTCAATTGAGAGGTACAAGGCCCGGTTGGTAGCGAAAGGGTACACTCAGACATACGGGATTGATTATTCAGAGACCTTCTCCCCCGTGGCAAAACTGGATACTGTTCGGGTGTTACTTTCGGTGGCTGCCAACAGAGACTGGCCCCTACATCAGTTCGATGTCAAGAACGCGTTTCTGCATGGAGATCTGACAGAGGAAGTGTATATGGAAGCCCCGCCGGGCTTCACAGAGGATTTTGGAACAAACGAAGTTTGCAGACTTCGAAAGGCACTATACGGGCTGAAACAGTCCCCAAGAGCGTGGTTTGGCAGATTTACAGTGGCTATGCAACGCCATGGATATGTTCAAAGTAATTCCGATCACACTCTCTTTCTGAAACGACGAGGGGATCTCGTCACATGTCTGATTATCTATGTTGATGACATGATCATAACCGGGAGTGATGTGGAAGAGATAAACAGGCTTAAGGGAAATCTTTTCAAGGAGTTTGAGATGAAGGATCTCGGGGGGCTGAAGTACTTCCTAGGGATCGAAGTTCTACGGTCTAAGAAGGGGATTTTCATTTCCCAGAGGAAGTATGTGTTGGACTTACTGGCTGAAACTGGAATGCTTGATTGTAAACCAATCGATACCCCAATACAATTGAACCATAAGCTCAAGATAGAAGAAAGTGGGGAACCAGCTGAACGAGAAAGATACCAACGCCTGGTCGGTAAACTGATTTACTTGTCACACACAAGGCCCGATATCGCCTACGCTGTGGGTGTGGTCAGTCAGTTCATGCACCGGCCACAGAAGGAACATATGGAGGCGGTACTACGGATTATTCGATATCTGAAAGGGACCGTTGGTACTGGAATCATGTTTGGGAGACATGGTCATCTTGACATAGAAGCCTACACTGATGCGGATTGGGCGGGAAATCCAAATGATAGGAGATCCACGTCTGGATACATTACTCTGGTTGGGGGAAATGTGGTGACATGGCGCAGTAAGAAACAGAAAGTTGTGGCGCTGTCCAGTGCAGAGGCAGAGTTTCGGGGCATAGCAAAAGGGGTAGCTGAAGTAATTTGGCTAAGGAAGCTAATGACAGAGATTGGGATGACTTCTCAGGGAGCCAGCTCTTTGAAGTGTGATAACAGAGCTGCTATTAGCATCTCCGAGAATCTCGTCCAACATGACAGGACTAAACATGTTGAAGTTGACCGACACTTTATCAAGGAGAAACTAGAAAGTGGTATCATCACAATTCCGTTCGTCAGATCAGAAGATCAGCTAGCTGACATACTGACCAAGGCGGTCACTGGCCAAGCGTTTCAGGGAGCATTGAGCAAGTTAAGGATCGGCGACTCTATCACTTAACTTGAGGGGGAGTGTTAGAGATTACGTAAATATGGAAGGGTTGACCTAATCCCATAATTGCTGTAATTGCCCTGATTGTGTCGTGATTTACTTCCTTGTACATGCTTTTATAGTCCTTGTGAATCCTGTAATCTGTATCAGAAAATATACACAAACAATACAACAATGAATAGAATTCAGTTTCTCCCTAAATACCATGTTCTAACACTTATTTTTGAATTTGCAAACACTGTCTTAAAGTTGGTAGAGAGTTTAATAGGTAAAAGAAAAAATTGGTGTGGCAACCGAAAAAACTGTCGTGACAAGAAAACCCTTATGCTTTATATAGTATACATAGACAGATACACACACAAGAAAAATACAGAAATAATTGCAAATTAGCCTTCTAGTTATAGAATAATGGCAGTTTGAGTCATGTTTATTTATTTATTTCTTTTTGGTGACAATTTCGATTTCTTGTTTATCGTTATTTGTATACTTGTATTATTGAACATCTATGTTTTGGATTCTTAACAATTTTTTCTAATATTGTTTATTAACTTTTAACTTATCATATCCTCTCATATTAAGATTTTGAACTTTTCTCTCGGAAATATAAGTAACAAAATTTTTTTCATCATAGTACTCTCACATTTCAGTGTAGCCATTGGTCTATTTACTTTAGTATAAATTTATTTGAGAATAGGATAAATTGAGATGTATCTTATTTGGTCAACTCAATAGTTCCATTGGTGCTTGTATTTGATACACAAATTCATTTTCTATTATAAATTTATAATCAACTTTGATGGACACTTTTCGGAAATGTCAGCTGTTGCCATGTGGCAAAACCACCCGCAAAAGACACATAGGCACTTTCCCCCAAGCGGATAGACACATCATCGCTATGATACGTTATCTCAAGGGTGGGTCGATAACAGTCGACCCAAGTTCCCAGCCAGCTCGATTAGCTCCCATGCAATGGGTACATCAACCGAACAAGGCACTCGGACTCCACCCCCAGTCCGGACAACTCGACCACGGGACCATCTCAATCGTCTAAAGAATCGACCACAAGTGGCCGATGATTGAGCATCAAGTACGGTCTCAATGACTTGAACCTAACGCAAGTACAAGGGGATCAAGTCTGACACCCTAGTACTTTTTAGGTACTTGTTGTCCCCTAACAAACTGGTTAGAACATTAAATACAACTCCAGTGCGTGAATAGGTGTCACGCATCCTTCTTGGGCCTATAAATATCCACAATATTTATGGCGTTGGCAAGCATTCTACTGTTCATTCGACCGTCTATACTTTCCTCTCTTTAGAGTAAGTACCTGATTTGAGCATTAGAGTGTCAAACTGGGATCAAACTCTCATTCCACCAGTTGGCCTTCAGCTCACATTTGATATTTCTTTGACAGCTGCTTCTCGAGAATCTCCTACCTATAAATTCTAAGTGATCGAGCTCCCGGAATCGATCCAAGTCACTCGACAGATTTCAAGCACGATCAAACTTCATAATAATACGAAAAAAGAAAGTAAAAAGAGTTTTGCCTCAATTTTCTTTTAATGTTATTATATATATTTAATTTGCCGATAAGGATTAGTTCAAGTGGTTAAAGGGTTCATTTTCTAAGATAATGATTGGGGTTTGAATCATTTGGTCACTTGAAGGTATGTGTGTTAAAAAAAATGTTATTATATATTTATTTGGATAAATTACAGATCCCCTACCCGTCCTTTACCCCTTGGGGCGGATTGCCCCCCTATATTGATTTTGGGAGATTTCCCCCCTAACCTTTCATAATTGTTACACTTTCCCCCTTTACAATGGTTCCGGCGACATCTTTTTGGAATATTCCATTCATGAAAGAACACGTGATTTAAGCATGTCATTTTTAAGTGGGGAAAGTGTAACAATTATGAAATGTTAGGGGGAAAATCGTCAAAAAATCAAAATACAGGGGACAATCTGCCCCAAGGGCCAAGAGGAGGGGAGGGGGGAGGGGGGGGGGGTGTAACACCTGTTCTTTTATGAACGGAATATTCCAAAAAGATGTCGATGGGAACATTGTAAAGTGGGAAAGTGTAACAATTATGGAATGTTAGGGGGGAAATCGCTCAAGGGGGCAATCCGCCCCAAGGGGCAAAGGACGAGGGATCTGTAATTTACCCTATTTAAAATGTAAAGGAAATAAAATATATGTATATGAAGAAATGATTTTGCTTCTCTCATAGATATCGATAAAAAAAAATTTGACAGATAGTTCTCTTTTAAATAGTAATTTATTTAAACTAGAACTTCGATTATTAATATTATCATTAAGATCCAATAATTTTAAAACTTTATGAATATAAGATGATGACTAGAAAAATAGAATCACTAAATTTCTTGGAAAAGAATTAGAGTGAAATTCAAATTAAAAAAAAAAAAAATTTGCAACAAAATTAAAAGTAAAATGAAGAATTTCATAAGAGTTTTAAGATTTAAGAACTTCACTGTAAAATTAAGTAAATCAAAAATTCACACCAACGTCAAGAATTTACAATAATGTACATGTATATAGTTAGAAGAATGTTGCTCGACAAATTATTAACAACAGCAATAATATTCTCAATTTTTCTTTCTTCATGACTCTTGTTCCAATGCCCGATAAGAAAAAGATGGAAAAAGTTAAGTGGAAAAAAAAAAATTCAAGACATGAAGGCCAATTGTAAACATAGATTGTTGGTCCAATATTAAAGAAAACTTATAATTAATAGGACACGAAATAATTTATAAATATTATATTTTCATTATTCACAAAAAAAAAACTAATTAACCAAAATAATAGATTATGCCTGCCTTTAACGAAAAGGAAAATGACAACGCGGTGGATGAATTGCGGCATTTGTAAGTCTTAGAGAAGAGGTGGATGAATTCAACGCTTGGATTGTGGGAAATGAATTTGGTGAAGAGACCACCCTCCTTGTAAGCTAAACTCTAAATCTCTAATGAAAATATGAAATTAGACAATCTAGCTATAAAAGTAGAGTTTATAATGTTTTTATTTAAGTAGTTATGAATTGTAATTAGTTGTAAAATGTGTAAAATTTGGTGGTATTTCCATGTCTTATAATTTCATACTAGTAATTCGTACACACTCGTTTGCCTGTGTAAATCTAAAAAATATTTTTATTTAAATAAATATTAAATTAAATTTTTTATTTTAATATTTAGTTTATAATTATCTTTATTATAATTATAAAATTATGATAAAAATGTAAATCTCGACCTAATTTTGACCGGCAACATAAGAAACGGATTAATTGGAGATGAAAATGTTTATTTACAAGAAGTAATTAACCAAACACAAAGATTATGTCTTTAATTATTTATTTAATGAAAAGTGAAATCACAAAAACTAATAAAAGTCTTTATTGGCGGTACAAATGTACAATAGAACATTTGAGGCATTTGTGGACATGGCGGTGGAAACAATCACCCCCAACTGACATAAACATTTGGAATGTGGGAAATGAATTTGTTTAACAGACGATCCTCGTTGTATGATTTCGCCAATTGATGTGAGTTAGAAATTGTCAACCTCCGTAGGGACGATGCCTTACGAAGCAGGCGATGTGGTAGCATCTTCAAGTTATGGCAATTGTGGATCTCCAATTCCATGAGAAACGGCATGACAGACACGGCGGCAGACTCTTCTTCTTCTGCCGTTATGTCCTCCCACTCCTTCCACCTGTGACAGATATTGAATTCCAGTTTCTTCAACTTGGGAAATCCAATCGAAGATGATGATGGCGATGTTATTCCCAAGAATTCCCGTCCCACAAATTCAAGTGTGTAGAAACTCCATATCTTAAGCTGTTCGAGGCACGGCAGCTTGCCTACATGCGGCAAAGACAAACACCGGAACCAACCAATTAGTTCAATTTCTGTCAGTTGGTGGAACGAAGGCGAAGCAATCCATTCTGGATATCTGGAGCCCAAATAGCCTTGAACACTCAGACCTTCCAAATTTGGATGTGGCTCGAGAGCATCCATTATATCCAACCTTCTTCTCATGGTCACCTCTTCTTCCTTATTCTCCTCATCCATACTATCTGTAAAAAATATTCCTAGACCCTGAAGATGCATCTTGTTTCTCAATTCGGCTCCTCGGGCCTGCTCAGCAACATCATCATCATCATCGACTAATTTGATCCACAAAAGCATAGTTCCACTAAGTCGATTCAACTTGTTCAACAATCCCAACTTGTTCCAATCGCTTCCTCCATGGAATTGGTCCAGTGTTTGAAGACTAGTTAACTTCGCTAGTCCTTGAGGATGCTTCAAAGTAGTCCAAAAATTGTCATACAGAAATTGATCACATGCTACCAAGAGGTGTTTAAGGTTTATGAGCCCATCGATCCCTTGAGGAAGTTCAGAAAGACGACATTTTCTAACATCCAAGCTTCTCAATTCATGCAAATCACTTATGCTCTCTGGCAACTCTTTTAACTCATCATTGGAACTCAAATCCAAGTGTCTCAATTCATTCAAGTTCCCAAAATTGCTCGGAATCTCTCTTACCCCACAACCTCTTAACACCAAACTTTGCAGGTTATAGAGCATGCAAATGGCTTTAATGTCGTTTTCATTGACTTTTACATTATGAAAACTCAAATCCCTCAAGTGAATAAATTTCTCTATTTCCATAGATATATTTTTAAACCGTCGACAATCTAACACCCTCGCACTTGCGAGGCAATCACAAGCTTGTAGATCAGACTCATAATTCCCTTCTAAAAGCATACTACGATATACTCTGACACGGGAAATTGAGGGACTGCATATATCACAGCTGCTTGCCTCCTCACTGCTTTTCAAGTCATCCTCCTCCCTAAGATATTGGGCAAAATCATGAACTATGTCATGCATTTTGAACTTGCATATAACATTAAAAACATCATTTTCAAAGTTTTGAAATAGACAACGGTTAGCTAAACTATAAAAATACTCACGTCCTTTAAGTTCCAATTCACTTGCATTACGACCACCAGAGCTTAGATAACCAAGTGCCATCCACTTTCTTATTAGATCATCCACCTCAATCTCATGATCTTTCGGAAATAGGGCACAATATGAGAAACAATGCTTTTGTGCTGGCGGCAAATCATTGTAGCTCAAAATCAAATGAGGGAAAAGGTCTACTTTAGTGCTTTCCAATTGCCATATTTCACTATTCAATACATACTCCCACTCTTCCACAGTAGCCTTAAAGCGTAGAAGACTTCCCAAAGTCTTCGCAGCGAGTGGCAAACCCCTGCACTTTTGAGATATTCCCCTACCAATATCTAAGAATCCTTTTTTCATCTCTTCACTTCTTCCAAAAAAAGCTATATGACTCAATAATGACCAACACTCATCATCAGAGAGTTGTTCTAGATGGTGGATCTCATGTTTCATGGTGCCTATATTTCTTGCTACCATCAAGTTTCTCGTAGTCACCAAAATCCTACTTCCCGCCACACAACTAGATTTAAGAGAGCTTTTCAAAGGCCCCCACTTGGCATCATCGCCATTCCAAACGTCATCTAGAATAAGAAGAAATTTCCTTCTTGAAATAGACTTTTGTACAAGTTCTAGAAGCCCATCCAACGAGCCACTACATGGGGCACTTCCTCCCGCCTTCCTTATAATTTCTCTGGCTATACTAGCCTCATCAAGGGGATCGGATACGCAAATCCAAATTCTTAATGGAAAATAATCTTTTACCCGTTTATCATTATAGACTAATTGAGCAAGAGTTGTTTTTCCGATTCCCCCCATCCCCACTATAGAGCTAATGTGGATCGGTCCTAATTGATCATCTCCTTGACTAGAGCTAGTACTGTGTGATGTGATCTTATTCACAAGACTATCCTTATCAAGTCTTCTTCCCTTTATGTCATCTATTTCAACAAAAGAAGTAGTAATCCGCACTAATGAATGATCAGTTCCCTGATTCTCAAGAAAACCATATCTATTTCTTTCCTTCAAAATCTCATCAAGTTGTGCTTTTACATATTTTATTTTCAGGGCAATGTCGCGACGAGTGACTATTTTCTTAAAACTCAGGCACGATGAATGTGGAATGAAGGGACAGACCTGATAGAAATATTGAATGTAATTATTCACACAGTTTATCATTACATATTAAAATACTCAAGTTAAATATATAAGAGCATTACCATAATGACATGATTGGTTTGTTTCGACCAAAAAAAAAAAAAATAATGACATGATTGGTTTGTGGGAACTAATTTAGATAATAATGAAATGTATATAGAATTTAAATGAACATGAAAATTTTGTTTTTTTTTTTTTTTTCTTAATTATAGCATGGCTATGGTCTATTCCGAAAACATGGAAATCAATGAAATCATATCTCTAATATGTAGTAATGAAGATAAAAGTAGAAATATATTGAGTTCATAACCTAATAAATTTCATAAAAAAAATATAATTAAATATTCGTTATTTTTATTTTTTTTTTGTATTTAAATAATATATTTAGTATTTTATATTTGACTATTTGTAAAAATAATTAGTAATTCTTCCTCCTCTCATAAAAATTATTAATTATTTGTATTTATACACGAATTACATGGACGTTACTATTTTGAATTTAAAAGTTTACTATTTTGAATTAAAAAGGGGAATGGCATCTAAAAAATAATTTTAATACATGTTTGGTGAGTTTGGCACAAATAAATAAATAAATAAATTTCTACTTATCGAAGTTAAATAACATAAACTTTTTGAGCTAAATGATATATTGAATATATTTTATAAATATAACTTAGGTATAAATATATTTAATATAATTTAATGAATATTCAATTGCTTTAATTATTTAATTCGTATGATCCATAAGGATATTAAAACATAGCAGGTATTATATAAAAATTGTTATGAAATGACAAAAAAAAATAAAGTTATTATTTTGTTCTATATCCCATTAATCTCATATTTTGAGAACATGGAAGAATTATTACTCTCACACAGACACGCATATATACATGAATTAACATAATTCCATAATAATCATTCCAAACCATAAGCTATACGAATCATTGCATACTAATCACTGTCGTAAAGTAATAAAATTGCAAGCTAGAGGCCTAGAGCATGCCAAACACTATCCCGGAAACGTTTGCCTTTTGGCGCTCACTAATGCTAAAAAAGGCAAGAATATTTCATATAAAAAGAATTAAATGAAACACAGAAGTGAAACCGATTAAGAAGAATTCATCCAAAAAGTATAGGTATCTTCCTCGTTCAAAATCAAATATCAAGCTCTAGTTTCGTAACTGACATGGGATGAAGGGACATACCTTCGTCTCCTGGGGAGGAGCATCAGCTTGCTGCGTCTGAAACTTGATGAGAGCGATATTCCACTCATCCAAGACATCGTCCATTTCGTAGGTTGCATTTTCGAGCCTTCTCAACCAACATCTGACGCTTTCGCTCGTACACCCCTTCCTTTCTGCATCGTCCAACAGCTTCCGGACATTCTTCATATCTTTGGAAAGATTTCGGACCTCCTTCTTCACACCTCTCACCAAGTTTACTTCGTTGCGGATCTGCTCCACGACCATGTCCGTAAGACGTTGTGCAACAGCGGAAACAATTGCTTCTGCCATGATTGCAAGCTGTATCTGTGTGTTTTTTGTATGTTTGTATATGTAGGGCTTCTTTCTGGTGGTATTAATCATACTAACTCCAGCAATATAAATAGAAGAACTAACAGTGTTTGCACAGGATACACAAGCTACTTTTCTTGGTTTTTAAAGGATTAAATTGGTTCGTTTCTTGAGACAGCCTTACAAAGTAAAAGCTATATATACCTTACTTACTTGATGAAGGCACTCAGATTTTGCTAACGTTACAGACTTAGAATTAAATATTGTAATTAATGTCAAATAATCTTTTATTCAAATAATTTTATCAATTATACTGAAGTCTTGTACTGGTGTACCGTTGATACTAGGTTGGACTTTGGAGCAATATTTTTTGTTTTTTTCTGGAATTATATATATATTTTTTTATGTCCCAAATAAGAATAAATTTAACAGAGTTTATTACACCAAAAACCCTGTGATATACCTAATTAGCACTCAAAACCCTATGATTTGAAAATTCTCAAAGCGAACTCTGTGATTGTAATAAATTAGCGCTCAATTAGTATTTCAAACCCTACAACCGTGGTTGTAGAGTTTTGAGTGCTAACTTTAATACAATCACAGGGTTTTCAGTGCAAATTTATATAATCACAGGATTCTCTTTGAAAATTTTCAAATCACATGGTTTGGAGTGCTAATTAGGTATATCACAGGGGGTGACCGTGCAAAAAACTCAAATTTAACATGATATCTAAACGATTTTCCAAATCAAAATTTATGAGTAGGGTATAAAAGGAAGTTGAGTCAGGTGGCGCATAAGAGCGACTACCCCGCCTAGCGTATCTTATTGCCCCCCCCCCCCGGGTTCTATATGCTCGGTTCCACAATCAATCCCAGATTCATCTATTTGAGGGAGGCACAAAAAAAATACGTATAGCTAAAAGTTATACCTACTCTTTCCCTTTTTTCTTTTCTAAGGAAAACTTAGAACGTATAACAATGATTGGCCCCACAACTAACAAATAGAAACTATTTTGGTATCTCCAACTTTTGCACTTTTTTCTTTGGGAAAATATCATTTTTGGTCCTATGGTTTAGGTTCATTTTCGAGTTTGATCTCACATTTAGTGATTCAGTCAATTATGGTCCTAAACTTCTGAATTTTTGTCAGAGTTGGTCCACCAATCTATTTTCCATTAGATTATGGATAAAAGATGTACGTGAAATCAACACACACGGTTAGACAATTATCAACTTGTTATAATTTTATCCCAATTTTAATTTGCATTTAAATATACCCTAACCTTTAAAATATAGACAGTCTTAAATAAACAAAAATATAAATAATGATGGTGCAGGAAACTGGATTTCCTAAAATGCAACAACAATCTTAATATTTGTATGAAAGGGAAAGACCATCACAGGCGTGAGGACCTCAGGATCTGGGTTTCCTTTTGAACGTGGGTTCTTCCAGCTAGGATAACACCAAGAGTGCCATGTGCAATGGTGATGCAACTGTGGTGAGAGTAATATAGAGCTTGAGAAGGTAAGGAAAAATGCCCAGAACAATGTATGCAGTCTGTATATGGAAGATGACTTGGGGGAGAATGCATGTGTTCTCCCCTATTTATATGTTAGGGGTGAGGGTAAATCGGGTAAGTTGTCCGTGTGCTCCCAAACCTGTGTTGCCCTAACACGTGGCAGCCCATGGGGGTGTGAGAATGACATTTCTGAAAAAGAGGCGGCGTGTCAGGTGCAAGGTGCGCACCACCTTTGTGTCAGAGGTTGTTAGCGAGGGTCGCACGAGAGGAAGACCCAAGGTCCGCTTCGCTAGGGTTTGAATCCATCACGGTGGGGAAGGATTATATTCGAGCGCTGATGACGCTCGAAGGGCGCACGGATGGGTTCCCCGCGGCTGATGACCCTTGAGCGTCAAAAACCACGAGCATCGGGAACGGGGCCCTCGCGTGGGTGCCCTCCTGAGAAGGGTAACTCTGAGGGCCGAGATGTGAGCGTCAAGCCTATCGGCTTGGACCCTTTACCTGAATAGTTGATCGAGGCTCATGGGCCTGTGCTAGTAAGCAAGTGAGTGGGCTGGGTTGGCCCGCGAGCCCATCGATGCGAGCGTCCAATCCCTCAGCCGGCAAGTGGTGACACGTGGACGGCTCCGATATGAACGCGGTTTTATATCTCATCATTTTGCCCCCCAAATTCTGTAGTATCGCTTGAGCGTACTGTAGAATTTAAGGGAAGCGAGTCTCGAATTTTTGAATATCCGAGGGTCAAGCCTCTGCAAGGGAAGTGACTGCTTGGCTTCCGTAACGGACACGTTCGGACATCGTAATAAATGAAGTCATGTCCACATTAAATGCTGAGTGGGAGCGTGGGCGCGTGCACTCCGGGAGACGTGAGGCGGTTAGCAAAAGCAGGGGGATTTCCTAGGCGGAAAATGATTGCATTTTGAATTTCCAGCCCTAATCGGTACAAATTCTCTCCCATAAATAGGGATTTGCAGAGCTTTTGAGCCTCTTTCACGCATTCAGACTTCTCTAAGCATAACAACAGGAAACCCTTCTGCAAGTCTTCCACAAGCTCCAATAACCCTTTTCTTTCGGATCTCAGGTAAATCCTAATAATTTTCTCCATTTTTCTTGCACTAACATTCGATTTAGTCTGAGTGAGTGAAACTCTTGAGTGAAGAGCCCCTTCTTGCCGCTGAATTCATTTCAGAAATTTGTCCCTTCATTGGGTTTACTGCGAGAAGATTCTCTTCTAAAAGTCAAGGAGCAGACATGGCAGGGCACCCAGCAGATGATTATGTGAGGGAGATAGACGAGATGTCGGTTGGGAGCTCCTCCCCTCATGGTAATGTACCCACTGCGGTCCCTCTCCTGGCGATGAGATTTCAATCGCCATCCCAGTGGCCAGGGCACCGGCTGAAGCTGGGGATGAAGAAGTTGATGCCGTTGTTCAAGGAATGGACGAGCGTGCTCCTGGAGGGGTAGATGATCTCTTTGAAGATATGCACAATGTTATGGAAATGCAGAGACAGGGGGAAAGGGTGATTCCCGTGCTTAATAGCGCCGTGAGACCTCAGGATCATAGGATCACGGTGGCAATCGTGGCTCCCGAGGGCGGTGCAGGGCCTTCCGAGCGTCGTACCGATGAGGAGCCTCCCAGGAAACGCCAGAGAAAGGGTAAGGAGCCTGCTACGAGGGTGAGGCATAATAACCCTCATCAAACTGATCGGTCCCCTGATGAGATACAGAGCATCTTGACGCTCGAAGACCTATCTGATATGAAGGCTAAGGTTTATTAGGATGACAGAGTATACTGGAGTCGTTTGCCCTCGGGGAATGAGAGGGGTAACCGTCCGCCTGCGGGGATGATGACCGTATACCTAGATTCGGTCCTGGCCGGGGGTTTAAGGTTTCCGATCACGTCCGCCGTTGCCACCATCTGCAATCACCTTCGGCTCAGCCCTTCCCAGATTCTTCCGAACGGCATAGCACTGATAAACACCTTTGTGGTGCTGATGAAGGCATTAGGCCATGAACCCTCCGTTGACAATTTTGATAGTTTGATCCAAGTGGCCCGCTCAACTCGTTCGTCCCCCACAGATGGGTTCTACTACGCTCAAGCCAAATCTGGTTTCAAAATGATAGATTCTCCCTCCACTTCATATGGCGAGCACTGGAAGGAGAAGTACTTCTTTGTTGGGGCTCCTGGGGGAATTTTCAGCGTTCACCGAGGGTGGCTTATACATGGCGAGGGACCATTGATTAAAGAAAGGGCAAAGAACAAAGCTTTCAAGGATTGGGCGAGGGGGTTGGCTCTCGCGATAAAGAATGAAAAGAAATGGATCAAGGCTGAGGTCCTGATGAAAAACGAGGGGATACTATTCTGCTACGGCCTATCCTGCCCCCCAAACATGATAACAAATCCTCCAGCAGATATCATGGCCCTCGATGGTTAGATTCTAGGAACTAACTACTCTAACTCTTAGGATAGCATTGCTGACTTGTCTTGACTTGTTATGCCTTTGTAGTCGTTATCCAAACAACCAATTTCTGACGCTCGTATTTTCCCGTTTGCAGATATTCAGATATTATCATCGGGGATGAACGCCGAGGCTCTTGCCCGCATGATGAACGCTCAAAGGGCTGGCAGCAACCCCCAGCAACAACAGCAGCAACAAGCACACCCTCCCAATGCCCCAAGAGGGAGAGGAATCCGGCGAGGGGCCCGACGTGGTAATGATGGCGCTCGGGTCGGCGCCGGGAACGAAGCTCCCCCCTCGGGACCCATTGAGGATTTGACAGTTGACGGCACTCGAGGGGCTACTCCTCCGCTGGCTGCCCCCGAGGGTCCCATTGCACTAAGCTCCAGCGGCTCTCGTAACCGCTCGGGAGAGGCGGTCCGCTTCCACGATGTAGTCTGGGCTGACCGCCAGGGAAAGAGGAAAAGATTGCCAGACTCTATCCCCATTTCTGGTAAAGGCAAGGAGGTGGTCGTAGGCCACCGTGGCGAGGAGCCATACTTCCTCATCGGAGGATGAGGCCTTCTGGAAATTAGGCTGCAAGGGTGATGCTCGTTATAAACGCCAACGGACCGAAGGCCTAGTACTACTGAAGAAGAGCGCGTACTCCATAAACCTCGTTTCGGACATCGTTGGAAAACTTCAGTTTTCTGGCGATCATGACAAGTTGAACGAGCATGATGCCGCTCGAGTCGCGGACGATGCTTGCCACGCCCTCCTGACGATTAGTCTTTAGTGCCCTTTGTGGGATTTCAACTTTTTCTACCCTAACTTTGATACTGACCCTCGACTCTGGATTTCCAAGAGGTAATCCCTAGGCTCAAGAACTTGCAGGGGTCGAGCGCAGGCCTATTCTGAACATAAGGCCAAATATAAGAAGTTGCTGTGCATCTCTGACCCTGGTCAGTTGCAAGAGGATTACAACAATGTCAGCGCTCAACTGACTGACGCCAACCTTGAGAAGGATAGGCTGAAAGAGGATTTGAAGCGGTCTGACGATGCATATTTGGTCCTCGACGATCGCCACAAGAAGCTCAAACAAGAGCGCGATCAGTTGAGGAATCAGAACGGGGAGTTGGGGAGTCAGCTGGCCAAGAGCACACACCAAAGTGAAGAGGCCAAAAAGACTCTCGCTGAACTGCAAGAGAAGGTAGCAGGCCTAGAAGAAAAAGTGGCATGGGACGCAGTGCTGAAGTTCGTGCATTCAAAAGTCTTCGCTTTCGCTGCCAATATGCACTGCTTTGACAACGATCGTCGTTTCTTTTACAAGGCGATTGGGCAGATGGTGAGGCTGGGGTTGGCCCCGGAGAGCGCTTGAACCGATGACCGCCTACGCATGGATCTGGATGATAACTGCGAGCCTATGGTCCAGGATGAAGATCCCTCGGACAGTCTGGCAGAGCCGGAGTATCAAGGAATTGTGTCGATGCTCCAGCAGGAATTCATAGCGGCCAATCCTATATACCCCGAGCTTATTCAGATAGAAGACAAGGGCACCGTTGTGGAAGAGCCTGTCGATGAGGAGCCTGGAGAGGCTCAGGCTTTCGATACCCACGTGCTAGCCGTCGTCCCTATTTCTACTGCTCCCCCAGAGCCTGGGAATCAAGCCCAGTGATGCTTCTCCAATTGCCACCCCAACATTTCTCTTGCTCAATTTCCATTGTAGCTTATGAACAATTTTAACCTCCGCATTAGATATCTGTACTTCTGATGAACAATTTTAATTTCCTTGATGCTTGAATTCTTATGCTTTAAATTTCCATTTCTTGAATGTTGGGCAATGTTGACGCTCCCTGATTGATGCTTGCATGCATGTTTTCTTTAATGCCTGAATATCTGCGATGGTACCATATGCGCATGAATGTGTTTCTATTGAGGGTACCCTGCCTTATATTATAGTGCATTCTGGGCTTAGGACTTGAGAATGTCTGGTTACTTGAGTGATGAATGTTTGGGCTTGAGAGCGTTCCTCAACGAGGGCTCCCAGGCCATGTCCGTACCGAGGCTCGAATTTGAACTTAGAAACCCTCTGAGAGTTTTAACTAAGTATTGGCCTTAAGAGTGTAACTTACATTTTTAATTTTGATGCTCCAGCCACTTGAGTGAACCCAGGAGGCAACTGTAGGACTTATACGCAGGGAACCAACTCGAGCGTAGCTGTAATGTTGGCTTAGTACTTGGGCATCCGCGAGAGGATTAGCCTAGTGATAGCTTTTTTACGAGCGTACCCATACTCAAGAGGATGAGGGCCATCAGAGGTTTACGAGCACAACTGGTGTAATCAGCATCCAGTTGGTGTAAATTAAGCATTTAGCAACTCGTATTTTCGACACGCTCATTTTTAGGGTTTATACACTTATGAATGTCAAACTATTTAGTGTGGAGGGTTCTCAACACACAGATAGCGTTGATTTGAAATTATTGGGGTATTAATTAAGTCGTTCGACGTGGAAGATGCTCGACACGGAGTAGGCTTTCTGTTACCCGGATCATTAATTAAAAGGAAAGAAAATAAATGACATAAATATGGATCAAATACTTACTGTTATTCTTGCAACTGAAAGATGATTACATCATGCTTTCTGTCAAAAGAAAGTACAAAGTGCCCCTTGCGGGCGATAACAAAGGTTAACACTTACACGTAGAATCGCCTAAGATTGCACGCGTTCCACGGTCTAGGGAGACGCTCGCCTTGCAAAGTCTCGAGCAAGTAGGTGTTGTTCGCTCGTACTTGAATGACTTTGAAAGGGCCTTCCCAGTTGGGATCCAATTTACCCACATGTTAGGAGACTTCCACCTTTTTGAGAACCAAATCCCCTAGTTGGAAGGTTCTCTCCTTGACACGTTTGTTATATTGGTGGGCTATGGTCGCCTTGTACTTGTGGATGCGAGCCCAAGCTATGTTCCTCCTCTCATCTAATAAATCCAATTCGAACGTCCGGTTGGCTTCGTTGATTGCAGGCTCGAAATAGGCAACGCGTGCGGATTCTTGAGCGATCTCCGCAGGTATCATAGCCTCGGAGCCATATACGAGGGAGTAAGGGGTTTTTCCCGTTGCCACTCATGGGGTGGTACGGTACGCCCATAGGGCACCCTGAAGTTCTTCTACCCATTCCCCTTTCTTACTTTCGAGCATCGTTTTCAAATGCTGGAGTATGGTTCGGTTGGTCACTTCAGCTTGACCGTTGGCTTGAGGATGGCCTATGGAAGTGAAGCGTTGCTCAATTCCCAGCTCATAACACCAATCCCGTGTGTCAGCCGCAATGAATTGGGAACCGTTATCCGAGATGAGTACCCTCGGGATGCCATACTTGCAGATGATGTTCCTCCAAATGAAATCCCTCACAACCTTGAACCTTATTTTGGCGACCGCTTCAGCCTCGGCCTACTTAGTGAAATAATCCACGGCGAGTATTACAAACTTCTTTTGTCCGACCGCTATTGGAAGGGGTCCTACAATGTCAATGTCCCACTGGTCGAAGGGCCAAGAGACGTCAATAGGGATCATTTGAGCGGCCGGCAGTTGGGGGGTGTTAGAATGAAACTGGCACTTAGGGCATTTCTTGGAGCAACTGACTGCATCTTGCAATAGCGAGGGCCAGTAGAACCCGCTTCTCAAAACTTTCTTGGCCAGTATTCGATCGCCCGAATGATTCCCACAGCTTCCGCTGTGCACATGTTCCAACACTTCCTTGGCTTGCGAGGGTCGTAGACATCTCAGCGGTGGACCTTGGAAAGATCGCTTGAACAGCCGACCGTCGCTATCAAGAGAAAAGCGAGGGGCCTTACTCCTAACCTTCCGAGCTTCTACCTTATCTCTCGGGCAGGTCCCATCCCTGATAAACTTAACGATGTCATCCAACCAACAAGGTTCAGCGGGGTCAATCATGTTCACCCCGCTCGAGGGTTCTGCCTCACTAATAACGGTTTCTTTGTCCTGAGAAACGTGACCGAGCGCTCGCATGAGTCATCAAGGGCTGAAGCGAACTTGGAAAGAGCGTCAGCACATTCGTTTTCTGCTCGGGGGACCTGCAACAAATGGAACTCTTTGAACTTGGCGATCACATTCTTAGCCCTCGCTAGATACCGCACCATAGTGGCTTCTCGAGCTTCATAAGTGTCATCGATCTGACTTACGATCAGCTGGGAGTCAACATAAGCAGTTACCCGAACGGCACCATTCTGGAGGGCTATCCAGAGCCCTTGGATTAGAGCCTCGTACTCAGCCTCGTTGTTGGTAACCTGGAACGCCAACTTAATAGTGTAATCCGCTTCTGTACCGTGAGGGTCTCTGAGGGTCACCCCGGCTCCCCCCCCCCCCCCCCCCTTGTGAGGTCGAGGAGCCGTCTGTGTGCAGGAGCCACAACCCTTCCTCCACTGGGGGCTCGGTATCCAAATTGAATCGCTCCACTAACAAGTCCGCTACTGCCTGGGCCTGTATCACCGTGCGAGGCTCGAAAGATATGTCAAATTAGCTTAGTTCAATGGACCATTTGATTAACCTTCCTAATACGTCTGGCTTCGCTAATACCTGCTTGAGGGGTTGGTCTGTGAGCACTGTGATAGAATGAGCCTGAAAATAAGGTCTTAGCCTTCGAGACGCATTGACGAGTGCAAATGCAAATTTCTTTATCTCCATATATCTCTTCTCCGCCCCTTGCAAGGTTTTGCTCAAATAGTAGACCGGCATGTGTTTACGCTCACGGACAGCCACTAAGACAGCGCTCGTAGCCTCTGCGGAGACTGAAAGATAACTAATCAAGTTCTCTCCAGGGCTAGGCTTGGTCAACAGTGGTGCGCTCGCGAGGTATTGCTTCATATCCTGCAAAGCCTTCTCACACTCCTCACTCCAGGCGAAGTTGCGAGCATTGCGCAAGATTCTGAAGAAAGGTAGGTTCCTGTCCGTCGAGCGGGAGATTGTTGAGTCATGTTTTCTTGCTCCTTTGAGGTGTTATTTAGGTATTTTTAGCCTTATTTTAGAATCTTATTGAAATTTTACGCTCTTTGTAGGTGTTTTTAACATAAGAAGAGCTTGAGGGACGAAATGGAGCAAAACACGCCAAAATTCAAGTTTAAAAAGGATATCTTACAACTTTGAGTGTTGCTGCGTGGATTTCACAGTAGAAAATTTTCCACCCTCGCAGAAATGAGGCAGGAGTTTTAAAATGCTTATGTATTAAATCCACCCCCATGGATTTTGCAGTACAATATTTTCCACCCTCGCGGAAATGTTACAGAAGTTAATATATTTCTGACCTAAATCCACCCCCATGGATTTCGTAGTAGAAAAAAATCCACACCCATGGATTTTTTTAAAAAAGTGTCAGTGCGTTTTTAGAAATCCACCCCCGTGGATTTATTTGCCCTTGAAAATCCACCACCGTGGATTTTCTCCAGAAATGCATTTTTCCTAGTTTATAACCTACTTTCGGGGGTTTTCGAAGGGAGTTCGGATTTTAACCTAATTGGGAGGCAGAAGAGCTGCGGGAAGCCTTGGGGACACCACCTTTTCTTTCCTATAAGAAATGAAGATCCATTGAAGATTTAGTTTGCCTTTTCTTTCATTTATTGCTTTCTTAGCTAATTTAGTGTAATTTCCATTTCTAGTTTGTTTAAGTAAGTTTTAGCTCTTATATGAATCTTTCAACCTTAGATGCTTGATTCGAATTTTGATCAATGAATATGAGTTACTTCAAGTTTGATTCATCTTATTCTTGGGTTGATTGTGTGAATATGAGTGGCTAGATCTCAAGAGCTAGGGGGATGACACAAAGTGAGGATTAGGCGTTTGATAAAATGTCTCAATGAATGAATTTGGTTCTTATGTTGGGAAAATGGTTTCAAAGCTTGTATGAGTATGGCCTACTTATACTTAATTTTTAATTCACCTTCTAATTGAGAAATTGTTTGTGAATTTGGTAATATTTTCCTAACACTTGAAGTCTAGGTCTAAAGAGATTTAACTTAGCTTTGAGCAATTAAATCATGATTAATCATGCCAAGCCGCTAATTAGTTAATGATACTAACCTTGAGCTTTTGGCCTAACCTTTGTTTCAATGATCACGAGAGTGGCTTTGTCCTAGGCTAGGTACGCGCACTAGACTTTGAGAAAGGCTAGTGTATATATAAGTGGTTAGAATTGTAAGAACAATCTCATCTATTGAAGCATTGAGTCAACATCGAAGCTTTATGAATGTGTTATTCCCCCGGCTCCCTTTTAATTACTTGAGTTTTATTTAAGAGTTCATGTACTTGCTTGCCTTTACTTGCTTGTGTTTACTTTTCTCGTGTTCTTAGGTCCTATTTCTTTACCACTAATTCCTTCCGGTCTATAGATTAACAAAAGCACTTTGCAATTGACCTTGATTTCCCCTTCCCTTGGGATTCGACCCCTTTTGCCACATTGATTTATCGATGCTTGCAATTGGGCTTTATTAAAACTAAATATTTTACAACAAGTTTTTGGCGCCGTTGCTGGGGAAGGCGTTTGAAATCACTCTTGTTAAAGTGTTAGTAGTTAGTGATTTAGACCTTTAATATTTTTAGTATTAAACTCTTCTTTATCCCTTGTAGGTATATGCGAAGAGCCCGGAGTTGGGAGAATCTCAAACATTACCCCGAGATTGAAAAGAAACTTCGTGCTCTAAGGAAAGGAAAGAGACAAGAAGAGTTAGTTTTACCGATTCCTCTTGAGATAGAGGACGATAAAAGGCGTGACAAATTGCCACAACACCAACCATTTCCACCCGCTCCACCTAACCAACCACCTCAAAGGCAAATTAGGGAGTATGCCATGCCAAGTATGGAGAACATTCAACAAAACTTTGAAAGACCGGGAGTGGGGGTGAATCACTTTGAGATTAAGCCGGCCTATATTTCCCTCCTTCAACAAAATCAATTCACCGGTTTAGCTACGGAGGATCCTATTTCACATGTGAATTGGTTCATTGAGGTTTGTGACACATTCAAACTCAACAATGTACCCGCGAAAGCTATAAGGATTAGACTCTTTCCATTCTCCTTGAGGGATAGGGCGAAGGCTTGGCATAGTGCTCTTCCTTATGAGACTAAGGGATCATGGCCTCTATTGTCTCAAGCATTCTTGGATAAGTTCTTCCCGCACGCTAAAACGGTTAAGCTCCGGAATGAAATCACTTCATTCCGGCAATATGAAGGAGAAACCCTTTACGAAGCTTGGGAACGATTTAAAGAACTACAAAGGAAATGTCCTCACCATGGGTGTGAAGGTTGGAAACTTATCCAATTGTTCTATGGGGGAATCTCCCAAGCGTTGAAGGTAATGATAGATTCCGCCGCCGGAGGGGCAATTATGAGTATGTACGAGGCCGATGCAATTCATTTGCTAGAGAGAATGGCGGCAAACAATGCATGGTATTCCGAAAGAGCCAATACACCCATTCCAAAGCCTCAAGGTTCTACTCCCGGCATGATACAAGTTGGAGAATATACTTCGATGCAAGCCAAGATCGAAGCCTTGGAGAAACAAGTAGAGCAATTCACCGCGAATGCGGTGTCTAATCAAACTCCACAAGTCCAATCAATGGCGTGTGAACTTTGTGGTGCACCCCATGCCTATGATGCTTGCCCTTATGCAAATCAAGGAGGAACTTCTTCAAACTCATCCGAGCAAATGAATGCGATAAATACCCAAAGACCCGTAAACAATCCTTACTCTCCCACATATAATCCGGGTTGGCGAAATCATCCTTATTTTTCATGGTCAAATAATACAAATGTTCAAGGTGCACCAAAACCACCTTTCCAACCAAGACATCCCCAAAACCAACAACCCCCTCCTCATTTCCCTCCTCAAAACCAATACCAACCACCTTCTCCTCAATTTCGTACACCACATCCTCAACATCAACCTCAATATCAAGCTCCAACTCAACCCCAACCACCTTCACAACAAGCCAAAAAACAAGGATGGGAAGCCGCATTTGAGAAGTTTCTTAATGTTTCCTCGGATCATTTCAAGAGCTTGGAAACTCAAGTGGACCAAGTGGTCACCCAAAACCGAAACATTGAGATCCAAATTGGGCAACTTGCTAATGCTATTAATCCTAGACCCCAAGGGATGCTTCATAGCAAGACGGATACAAATCCGAGAGAGCAATACAAGGCTATAACTCTTAGAAGTGGAAAAGCTTATGATGAGCCACCTTTGCCTACACGGTATGAAATCGGTTCGAGTGGTGTGAAACAACAAGAGAAATTGGCGGATGTGAATGTTGACAAGGGAAAAGCAAAGATGAATGAAATGGAAGAATTGGAGGAAAAGAAGGTGAATGAGGAAAGGGAACAAGAAGAGGAAGTTGAAGTGGAAAGGTCAAATTTGGATGGGCATCGTAACAAAGAGAAAGAGCCCCCTTTGAAGCCAAATGTTTACATTCCACCTAAACCGTATGTTCCACCAGCATCATTCCCTCAAAGGCTTCAAAAACAAGCGAAATAGAAGCAATTTAAGAAGTTCCTTACTATGCTCAAGCAACTTCATATCAACATACCATTTGCCGAGGCATTAGCTCAAATGCCATCTTATTTGAAGTTTTTGAAGGAGCTCGTATCTAATAAGAAGAAGTTGGAGAACTTTGCAACTATTGCACTGACCGAGAAGTGTAGTGCCATCATACAAAGAAAGCTTCCACCGAAACTCAAGGATCCCGGGAGTTTTTCTATCCCTCTCACCATTGGTCCTTTACATTTTGATAATGCTTTATGTGATTTGGGAGCGAGTGTAAGTCTAATCTCTTTATCCACTTGTAGGAAATTGGGCTTAAAGGAGCTAAGACCAACCAACATGACGCTACAACTCGTGCATCGATCGATAAAGTATCCAATGGGAGTGCTCGATGATGTGTTAGTCAAAGTGGGAAAGTGTTACATACCGTTGGATCTAGTTGTTCTTGATATAGGTGATGATGAGAGCATGTCTCTTATTTTGGGAAGGCCGTTCCTAGCTACGGCCAGAGCATTGATTGATGTAAAAAATGGACGTCTCACCCTACAAGTCGGTGAAGAAAAGGTAGAATTCAACTTATACAAGGCCATGAAGAGTCCCACCGAGGAAGAAAAGTGTTTTCGAGTTGAAGTTGTAGAGGATCACCGCATGTTTGAGTTGCACAAAAAGGATCCGTTAGAGCTTTGTTTAGGAGGCTTTGAGAAGATTGAGGGAGAAGAGGAGATTCTTGGAGAGCTTGAGTCGTATGTGAAGGCATTGGAGGCCACACCCTTTGTTCCTTTCCAAAGGAGGTACCATTTTGAGGAATTGGGGAGTGGTAAACCCCTTCCTCCCCCTTCTTGTGTTAAAGCTCCCGTACTTGATTTGAAACCCCTCTCATCTCATTTAAAATATGCATATCTTGGTGATGATGAGAGTTTTCCGGTTATTGTGTCTTCGGATCTAAATGATGTGCAATTAGATGCATTATTGCGTGTTTTAAGAATATATATAAAAGCCTTAGGATGGTCAATTTCGGATATCAAGGGAATTAGTCCCTCAGTTTGCATGCATAGAATCTTGATGGAAGATAACCATAAACCTTCTATTGAGCATCAACGTAGGTTAAACCCGAATATGAAAGAAGTTGTGAGAGCCGAGGTGTTAAAATTGTTAGATGCGGGTATAATTTACCCGATTTCAGATAGCTCTTGGGTTAGCCCGGTACAAGTTATACCGAAAAAGGGAGGGATGACGGTTATTAGAAATGAAAACAATGAACTTATCGCTACACGCACGGTTACGGGATGGAGAGTGTGTATAGATTATAGAAAATTGAACAATGCAACCCGTAAGGACCATTTCCCATTACCTTTCATTGATCAAATGTTAGAGAGGTTAGCCGGGCATGAGTACTATTGTTTTCTAGATGGATACTCGGGTTACAACCAAATTGCCATAGCATTCGAGGATCAAGAAAAATGCACTTTCACTTGCCCCTATGGCACTTTTGCTTTTAGAAGAATGCCATTTGGTCTTTGTAATGCGCCAGCTACGTTCCAACGTTGTATGATGGTAATTTTCTCGGATTTTATTGAGCGAACAATGGAAATCTTTATGGATGATTTTTCGGTGTTTGGGTCTTCATTTGATGCATGCCTAGTTAATCTTACTAATGTGTTGAAACGTTGTGAAGATACTAATTTGGTGCTAAATTGGGAGAAGTGCCACTTCATGGTGCGTGAAGGAATTGTCCTAGGCCATCGAATCTCGGCTAAGGGAATTGAAGTGGACCGAGCTAAGATTGAAGTCATTGCCAAATTGCTACCACCCGCCAATGTTAAGGGAGTTAGGAATTTTCTTGGTCATGCCGGATTTTATCGTCAGTTTATCAAGGATTTTTCCAAAATTACCTTGCCTCTTTGCAAACTTTTACAAAAGGATGCTGAATTTGTGTTTGATAATGATTGTTTGCTTGCTTTTGATAGGTTGAAGAAGGAGCTTACTTCAGCCCCGATCATGGTGGCACCGGACTGGACTTTACCTTTTGAGCTAATGTGTGATGCAAGTGATTTGGCTATAGGAGCTGTTCTTGGTCAAAAAAGGGAGAAACGTTTACACGTTATAGCATACTCTAGCAAGATATTTAATGATGCACAACTAAACTATGCCACCACTGAAAAAGAATTACTTTCAATTGTGCATGCTTTTGATAAATTTCGTTCTTATTTGATAGGGTCGAAGACGGTGGTTTACACGGATCATGCGGCTATCAAATATTTGTTGTCAAAGAAGGATTCCAAACCTCGTCTCATTAGATGGATCTTGCTACTTCAAGAATTTGATCTTGAAATCCGAGATAAGAAGGGAACGGAGAATGTGGTAGCCGATCACTTATCTCGTTTGGAGCTTGAGGAGAATGAGGAAGAACGCAAGATGAGCATTGCTGAAATTTTTTTGGATGAACAGCTTTTTAAAGTAGTTTCGGAGGTGCCATGGTACGCGGATTTCGTGAATTACCTAGTGAGTAGGATCATACCACTTGATTTGAGCTTCCACCAAAGAAGGAAATTTCTGTCCGATGCAAAGTATTATTTTTGGGAAGAGCCTTTACTTTACAAGAATTGTTCGGATGGATTGGTGAGAAGATGTGTATCCGAAGATGAAGTTGACAAGATTTTGAATGGTTGTCATGCAAGCCCTTATGGAGGCCACTCGAGTTCAAGAAAAACAGCAGCAAAAGTTCTACAATCGGGTTTTTGGTGGCCTTCTTTGTTCAAAGATGCTCACAAGTTCGTGGAGAGATGTGGCTCTTGTCAAAGAACGGGGAACATAGGGAGGAGAGATGAGATGCCTTTGCGGTATATTTTGGAGATAGAGTTGTTTGATGTATGGGGCATCGACTTTATGGGGCCGTTTCCGTCATCCCATGGCAATCAATACATCTTAGTGGGTGTTGATTATGTGTCTAAATGGGTAGAAGCCATGGCGAGCCCCACGAATGATTCGAAGGTTGTTTTGAAGTTTTTGAAAAAGAATATTTTCACGAGATTTGGAGTTCCAAGGGCTCTCTTAAGTGATGGAGGGTCCCATTTTTGCAACAAACCGTTGGAAATTCTTTTAAAGAAGTATGGAGTTCACCACCGGGTGGCAACT
The DNA here is from genome assembly GCA_037501455.1 of Lantana camara. Lineage (NCBI taxonomy): Eukaryota > Viridiplantae > Streptophyta > Magnoliopsida > Lamiales > Verbenaceae > Lantana > Lantana camara. The sequence goes on from CM074865.1 coordinate 78,985,176, forward strand.
CCATATCACCCATAATCTAGCGGACAAGTCGAAATTTCCAACCGAGAAATTAAACACATCCTTGAAAAGACCGTGAATAGCTCAAGGAAAGATTGGGCAATCAAATTGGATGATGCATTGTAGGCATACCGGACAGCTTTCAAGACACCTATTGGAACATCACCATATATGTTGGTCTATGGCAAAGCTTGCCATCTTCGGGTCGAGCTTGAGCACAAAGTTTATTGGGCTATTCGAGCTATTAATTTCGATCTTAAGCAAGCAGGGGAGAATAGGGCCCTACAACTTCATGAGCTTGAGGAATTTAGGTTAAACGCCTATGAGAATGCCAAGTTATACAAAGAAAGGACAAAGAGATGGCATGACAAACACATTCGGGAGAAGGAGTTCAAAGTGGGACAACTAGTGTTGTTGTTCAATTAAAGATTGAAATTATTTCCCGAAAAGCTGAAGTCGAGATGGTCGGGTCCTTTTAGAGTTGTTAAAGTTCTTGATAATGGAGCTGTGGAGATTGGAAACGAAAAGACGGGCACTTTCCTCGTTAATGGGCAGCGTCTGAAGCCTTATTTTGTGGGGAAAGCCATTGAGAAGAGCACCTTGTGTGTGCTTACAATTCCGACCATCTAATTTGGTGACAAAGTCGAGCTAGCAACTATAAACTTAGAACTACTTTTCTCTCCCTTACCCTTCTTCTTTCTCTCCCTCTCTTTTAGGTGGTCGTTAATCATTCCTTTGTGTTTTTGTCTCCTTGTGTGTAGGTTGTTGAGTTTCAGCGAAGAAGAGTCACCTCCGTGATGTAATTGCAAGTTTCGACACCCCTTATGGGGTTGAGGTCCATTTATCTTCTTAAATTCTTGCTCTTGAATTGTTTGATGCATGTGTTGATGATGAGATGACTTGCCTTTATTCTTATGTGTTTTGAGTTGAAGAGATGAGTTTAGGGTATAAACCAGTATACTATGGTGCGTATTGCATATTTGTTGCTTGAATTCCTGATTCTTGCGAGAGAAAATACCGTTTTGTCTTGACTAAGTTACATTATTGGGTCATTAAGTGCTCCGGTTGAGGTGAAGGTTGATTCCGAGTTGGTTCGAAGTATTTTTGCAAGTGTTGAGTGCATATTTGTGTTTTACTTGGATCTCATGTTTTGAAAATAACACTTACCTCCTTCCGTAAATTCTTTCCATTTTTGGAGCCTTCTGTAATGAATCCACCCTCGTGGATTTTCTTGTACAATGAAATCCGCGATCGCGGATTTCTGTCGAAGTCAGACCCTTAGCTACTGTATTGAATCCACCCTCGCGGAATTTTTCCCTTACATAAATCCACCCTCGTGGATTTTCTTTTTCCAGAAAATCCGATTAACTCTAAATTGCTGAAACACGCTTTCATTCCTTTTCCTTCCAACCACCCACGACTGCATTCCTTTCTCTTCAACACAAAAGACACAACACATTACACATTACTCACCATCACTTTCAAACCCTACACCACATTTCTTTCTCCCGCGCACACCAACCGAGGCGTATTCCAGCAGCTGCTCGAGAATTTTTTTTTTCCAGCTATTCTTCCTCCTCTGTTTCTTCTCTCACTTGGTAAGCTTCTTGTCCTTCCTTTTCTCTAAAATTTTGGTCAAGTTTGAAGCTTTGTCATTCTTCCCTTCTCCAGATCTGAGTACCACTTGAATGTTTGTTCTTTCTTGTTGAATCCTTAAGGTTTTTACTAAACTTGCTGCTTTCATGCTTTACTTGCTTAAGGTGGGCTGAATTTTTGAATTTCTTGCAAAATCTTGTGAAAATTTTATATCTTGAAACCCTAGAAGCATGTCATTCCTTTTTGTGTTGACATTTTGAGTTGTTCTTGGTTGGTTCATTGTATAAGCATGATGTTTTGAAGGGATGCTGAGATTTGTAGGGATCTAGGGAATTCTGAAGCATGTTATTTTCTTGAACCCTAGACTCGATTTTTCTGAAATTCTGATGAAATTCTTGGAGTTAATTGATGTAGCTGCGTTTTTATTGTTAAAGTTCTTGCTTTTGAGCATGTTAGAGCACACCACAGTTGAGAATTGAGTTAAAGCCACCCATTTTTCTGGATGCACACAAGATGTTTGATGAAAGTCTTGAATGAACTTTGGTGCTTTAGATGTTGTTAATCCTCGGTTAGATGCTTTTGTAATGTAGAAATGGCCCCTAAGAAGCGATCTACCGTGGATGAGGCATCCACTTCCAAGAAGTCTAAGAGTTCCACATCTCATTCAATGCCACCCTACAATCCGTTTGACCGTGTAATGGACCGGGAGCTTTACCCGACTTACTTTATGCATGTACCGGTGTTGGAAGCGTTAGGAATTTATAAATACATTCGACGCTTTGCAAAAGGGCTTGAATGGATTGACTTTCTCCACAAATGGGCACCAACTTACCCTGCTCTAACTAGGGAGTTCATCTTGACAATGGATTGGAATGATGCTGAGTTTTCTTTCCGAATTAACAATGAGAGACACACACTTAGGGTGGTTGATTTACGTGAAACTTTTAGATTTCCAGACTCCAACCGAAACTCGATGGTGAGGCCTCTCACAAAACTCCCAAAGATGAAGGTTGATGAGCGAGAGGCAGTTTGTAGGACCTTCCCTTTGGCTCCAGATGCAATACCGTATGATGAAAGCAATACAAAGTCTTCTAACATTCATTCCCTCACTTGGCGAGTCATCCACCGAATCTTATCTGTGGGTTTCTATGCTCGATCGAACAACAAAACCACTGTCAATGTGGCCGAGCTTACACTCATGGACTGCATGAGTAAGTTTATAAGTATTGATGGTATTTAATGTTAATGGACAAGATGTACACTGCTGAAAATAGGAAGCAAGGCAGATTCGCTTTTGGTGGTTTTATCACGATGATAGCCACGAGTGTTGGTTGGGAGCCCTCGGAAGACATGGTGCCCCTGGAAATGAACCCATTCTTAGATGAGAAACACCTCTCGCACATGGAATTGATAACATTGTGGAGACCACCTCCTAACAAGTGGGTTAACTATTGGCCAAAGGAAAAGCGCAACATTTACAATGTCATGTATGATTGGGGTATTGAGTTTTAGAAGGATTTAAGCCCGGAACAACAGGAGTTTTTGAATAAGTTGTCTGGTTCGGATAACCAGCCACAACTGCCAGCTCTTGAAGCACCGCCAGAAGCATCGCAAGAAGATGTGCCTAATCCAGAAAATTCTCAGAGTATGGCGGGATTGTTGGAAAGAATGGGTAATCTAGAGCTTGGTTTGACGAGTGTTGGAGATGAAGTGGCTACTATCCATGCTTCGCAGGATCGAGCAAATGAGGCAAATGAGGCCAATTTCAAAGCTCTCAATGACCACTTCATGACTTGGAATGCAAACATGACTTCTTACTTCCGTGGATGGCCGAGCAACCCTCCAGAGTGATTATTACTCTTTGATCCCTTCCTAGGTGGAGCGAGTGATGTGATGCGAAGGGATACTCTCTAAACTCAATGCTCCCATTTTCATGCCTTGCTGTTTTTGTTGTTTTGTCTGTTGACTTTGCTACTTGAACTTTATTCGTATCTAAGTGTGTGGGAACTATGTGTTAGGTTTATTGTTAAGACATTTGATGCCCCGTCTGTGGGGCTTTGTGTGGTTCTGTTAACGTTTAACTCTAGGATGATTGCTTGATTAAGACCTTTTTATTATGACTCATCTTTGCTTGTAATATGCATGTCGATTGTCATGTGCCGCCGAGGCTCTTGAGCCGTGTTATGAGTCGTTGTTTTGCAGGGATAGGTCTATTTTTTTTCGTGCCCCATTGCCGGTTTTTCATCAATTTGAGGGAGTTTTCCTTTTCTCCTAATTCTTTTTTCTTGCATGGGGACCATGCTTCAATTATAGTATGGGGGAGGGGTTATAAGTTTGGTTTGAAATTTTTAACATGTTTGTTGATAGAGAGTGATATGAAATAAGAATTGACTCCGACTCTTAATTTTACTTTGATCTTGATGCATAATTACTAATTTGAGTTAGGTTAGTCGAATGTATGAAAATGTGTATGAGAATTCAAAAAGAATAGTGTGTTAGCATGCTATAAATTTTGTGCAATTTTAAACGATACATTGGACTTCCAATTCTTAGAGGAAGATTATGTTTCCCAATTAGAGCTAAAATATGGTTAGAGTGAGCTTTAGTGTCTTTCGAGGCGAAATTTTGAATTGACAAGAGATTAGGGAAATGACTTAGGCATTCGTTGTCGGTGGATAAAGCCTTTCATTTGCCTTTTTCACTAAATAATATAATCCAATTGACCCCATTGAGACTTTTTGATGCGCAAAAAATTTCTTTCTAGCCATATTACAAGCCTAAGCACAACAAAGTTTACAACTCTCCCTTTTATTTTATCACACCATGCTTGCTCGTTTGATTTTTTATTGTTGTATCTTTTGACCATTCTTGATGAATCTTGTACGAAAAGAGAGAAAAAAAAAATGAAACGAAAGAAAGAAAAATTGAGAAAAAGTCGAAAGAAAAAGAAAAGAGCAAAGAAAAGAAGAGAAAAATATGCAAAGTGCGATAAGAAAGTGAGGACAATTGTAAACATCTTAGTGTGGGAGAATGAGTATTAGGCAAAGTAAGAGTTTGGTCTTGTATTGTAAAACGATGTGAGCTTTGGTGTTTAGTCACTTGAATCCATATTTCCATAACCATGACCCTAAGCCTACATTACAAGCTCGAAAGACCTTTCGATCCCGAAATCTTGAGTCGATTCCATTAGTGGAGATAGGCATGAAGGGTGATCTCAAACCCGTAAATTAGTTTCTACAAGGGAAATATAAACCAATCCGGGAATTGTTCGTGCTTTGTTTCATTTATTATTGCACATTATTTGGAGTATGCTAACTACACTATTTTGATGAATTCCATATGCATGAGTAATATGCTCAATAGGCTAGACTCGAATAGGTGATAATGTGTCGGTTGATTATTGCAAAATTGATTGAGTTGGATTGACTTTTCGAACTTTTATATCATTACTCGAGGACGAGCAATGTTCAAAGTGTGGGGGAGTTGTTGAGTCGTGTTTTCTTGCTCCTTTGAGGCGTTATTTAGGTATTTTTAGCCCTATTTTAGAATCTTATTGAAATTTTACGCTCTTTGTAGGTGTTTTTAACATAAGAAGAGCTTGAGGGACGAAATGGAGCAAAACACGCCAAAATTCAAGTTTAAAAAGGATATCTTACAACTTTGAGTGTTGCTGCCTTCATTTGGAAATCCACCCCCGTGGATTTCACAGTAGAAAATTTTCCACCCTCGCGGAAATGAGGCAGGCGTTTTAAAATGCTTCTGTATTAAATCCACCCCCATGGATTTTACAGTACAATATTTTCCACCCTCGCGGAAACGTTACAGAAGTTAATATGTTTCTGACCTAAATCCACCCCCATGGATTTCGTAGTAGAAAAAAATCCACCCCTATGGATTTTTTTTAAAAAGTGTCAGTGCGTTTTTAGAAATCCACCCCCATGGATTTATTTGCCCTTGAAAATCCACCCTCGTGGATTTTCTCCAGAAATGTGTTTTTCCTAGTTTATAACCTACTTTCGGGGGTTTTCGAAGGGAGTTCGGATTTTAACCTAATTGGGAGACGGAAGCACCTGCGGGAAGCCTTGGGGACACCACCTTTTCTTTCCTATAAGAAATGAAGATCCATTGAAGATTTAGTTTCCCTTTTCTTTCATTTATTGCTTTCATTTATTGCTTTCTTAGCTAATTTAGTGTAATTTCCATTTCTAGTTTGTTTAAGTAAGTTTTGGCTCTTATATGAATCTTTCAATCTTAGATGCTTGATTCGAATTTTGATCAATGAATATGAGTTACTTCAAGTTTGATTCATCTTATTCTTGGGTTGATTGTGTGAATATGAGTGGCTAGATCTCAAGAGCTAGGGGGATGACACAAAGTGAGGATTAGGTGTTTGATAAAATGTCTCAATGAATGAATTTGGTTCTTATGTTGGGAAAATGGTTTCAAAGCTTGTATGAGTATGGCCTACTTATACTTAATCTTTAATTCACCTTCTAATTGAGAAATTGTTTGTGAATTTGGTAATATTTTCCTAACACTTGAAGTCTAGGTCTAAAGAGATTTAACTTAGCTTTGAGCAATTAAATCATGATTAATCATGCCAAGCCGCTAATTAGTTAATGATACTAACCTTGAGCTTTTTGGCCTAACCTTTGTTTCAATGATCACGAAAGTGGCTTTGTCCTAGGCTAGGTACGCGCACTAGACTTTGAGAAAAGCTAGTGTATATATAAGTGGTTAGAATTGTAAGAACAATCTCTTCTATTGAAGCATTGAGTCTACACCGAAGCTTTATGAATGTGTTATTCCCCCGGCTCCCTTTTAATTACTTGAGTTTTATTTAAGAGTTCATTTACTTGCTTGCCTTTACTTGCTTGTGTTTACTTTTCTCGTGTTCTTAGGTCCTATTTCTTTACCTCTAATTTCTTCCGGTCTATAGATTAACAAAAGCACTTTGCAATTGACCTTGATTTCCCTTCCCTTGGGATTCGACCCCTTTTGCTACATTGATTTATCGATGCTTGCACTTGGGAACTGAATATTTTACAACAGAGATGAATCTGTTCAATGAAATAATCTTTTCTACCAGCACTTAGACCTCCCTCACGTTCCGAGGGGAGGGAATATCAAGGATCGCCTTAATCTTTTCTGGATTCGCCTCTATGCCACGCTGACTGACCATGTACCCCAAAAATTTGCCACCCCGAACGCCAAATGTGCATTTGGAGGGGTTCAATTTCATTCCATAATGGCGTAGGACGTTGAAAGTTTACCTGAGGTCCTCTAGATGGGAATGCCGACGCTCGCTCTTGACTATCATACCGTCCACATATACCTCCATAGATCTTCCTATCTCGCGCTCGAACATTCTGTTGACGAGGCGTTGATAAGTCGCTCCCGCATTTTTAAATCCGAATGGCATGACTTTGAAACAATAAACTCCTATGTGCACCACGAACAAGGTCTTGGGACGGTCCTCGGGCGCCATGAAGATTTGATAATATCCTTGAAAGGCGTCCATCATGCTCATGAGTTCGTAACCCGCTGTTGAGTCTACCAATTGATCAATCCTCGGTAGGGGGTAGGGGTCTTTGGGGCACGCCTTGTTGAGGTCCGTGAAGTCATTGCACATGCTTCATTTGTTGGCGCTCTTGGGAACGAGGACCACATTGCAAAGCCATTCAGGGTATAAGATTTCCTCAATATACTGAGCATCCAAGAGCTTACCCACTTCTTCTTCAATGACGTGCCTTCTGAAACCATGGGCGTCCATTTTCTTTTGTTTGACCGGCTTGAAGGCTGGATCCACATTAAGCCTGTGGACTATGACACTAGGATCTATCCCAGTGAGATCAGAAGCTTTCCAGGCAAATATATCAAGGTTTTCTCGGAGAAAATCAATCATCATAACCTGCGAGGGACCATCGAGATTTGAGCCAATCTGGGTGGTTTTGTCAGGATTCCCCGGTTCCAACTCGATGGTCAAAAACTTTTCGGAGGGCTCGATTCGAACCTCAGCCCTAGAGCCTCGAGCGCTCTTTTCTTCCCAGTGAGTCTACTCCCTTCCTCACCCGAGGGCCCGTCATCCCCGCTCTCGGAAGCAGATCCTTCGACGGCCCCAGGCGGCCCGTCTCCCATGCTTTGTGTTCCACTGAGGGTCTTCTTTTTGTTCTTCTTTTTATACAGCTTAGCCTTTTTGCGTTCCGGACCATCCTCGTCCAATTTGGGGAAGTCAACTGATTTTTTGGTGAATCCTGCCTGGATGGCTTGTTTGGGCTTATGGCTTCGAAGGGAAAGGACGTAACATTCCCAAGCTTCCTTGACATTGCATAGAACCTCGCCCGTGCCCTCGGGAGTGGGGAACTTGATTTTCTGATGATAAGTGGAGATTATTGCTTTGAAATCCACGAGGGCTAAGCACCCAATGATGATGTTGTAGGGGAGATCCACTTCAACGACTGTGTAAAGTACGCTCAAAGTTTTTCGCTGCGGGGCGCGACCAAAAGAGGTGGCCAAGCGAATCTGTCCGCGAGGGACAATCTCCGAACCCCCAAAGCCAACGAGGGCTGTTTTGAGGGGTTCGAGGGGAATGTTTATTATGTTCAATTTCTGAAACGTTGAGTAAGGGAGAACGTTCACAGAACTTCCACTATCAATTAAGACCTCTGTTTTGAAACCCGGACCGGACCGGCCGGTCGGACCGGTTCGACCGGTGACCGGCCGCCTCTCCGGTCCGGTTACCCCCTAAAAACCAGTTAGCGGGTGAACCAGTATGACCCGGTATAAACCGGTCAAATTAGTGACCCAGACCGGTTAACAGACCGGTGAACCGGAAAAAACTTTTGTAAAATTGAAATTTTTGTTGAGTGTAGGATTCGAACCTGCATCACTTGGGAAGAAAATGGGTGTGGCAACCAACTAGGACAAATGAGTTGTTAGAATACTTCCTTGAAATTAAAATATATGTAATAGTTCTGATTGGTCTTTCAAAAGGAAAATGCCATAAATAAATAAACCCATCAAATCTGTAGATTATATTTGAAAATTCAATTTTAAGAAAATATTAATTATAGTTATTTATATAAATAAAAGTACGATACTTGCTAAATCAATTTTTTATCTATATTGTTAGTTTGCTATCCATATAGTTTATCTATATGTTAATAAATTTATTATTTAAAATTTTGTTAGTAGAGAAGTTACTTAAAAATTAATAAATAATCAGAAATAATTTAAAATTATATCAAATTTTCAATATTATTTAACTTATTTAATTATTTTTAATTAACATGTATAATATTATATATATATATATATATATAATTAAATATAATTATTACATAATTATGACGTCATACCGGTTCGACCGGTCGAATCAGTAAAACCAGTAACCAATAAGGGATCCCGGTTCGACGTCCGGTCCGGGTTTCAAAACATAGATTAAGACCCTCTTTACAACGTGGTTATGAACGTCTAAACTAACCACCATGGGACAGTCAGAGGTTTTATCGATCCCATGGGGTGTTACAATGTGTTCCAGATCTTTCTCCGTAAACCCTACAATGTCATCCTCTTCCAAGCGTGGAGAGCTGTCAACAGAGAGTACAGGCTTGGGCAGGGATGATCGTTGGTCATAACTCCGAATATGGCGACGCCGGGAGGCATTAGAGTCACCTCCCGAGGGTCCTCCTACGATCATGTGGATGACCGCGAAGGGTTGATTCTCCAAATCCGTAGCTTTTCCCTTGCCGCGGTCGCTTGATTCGGTGTGGTGGTGGCGAGGACTGCGTGAGCGTGAACGGCTCCTTCCTCTACCACGCGCTCGTTCAACGCAGTGTTCATCGTATCTTTCCAGCACCTTTACAAACTCCTTGAGGTGCCCCCCAGCGATAAGCCTCTGAATCTCGCTCTCAAGCTGGCGGCACTCGTTGGTATCATGCCCCTTCTGTTTATAAAAAGCGCAGTACTTTCCTGAGCGCTTCTGAGCCTCAGTCTCCCTCAACTTGGGTGGTCTCTTGAACAGTTTTTTATCCGCCAGGGAATATACTTCAGTAATTGGGCGGTTGAGGGGAATACGCTCAAACTTAAGCGGAGGTGAGGAATTACGACGAGCGGGAATAGGGCTGCGACGCCGGTCCCTGTTGGTTTCTCCTCTGTCCTCGGGGGCTTTGCTGGGGCGAGGGGCGTTTGCCATTTTCTGATCCCTCGTGATGTACATATCCTCGAGGGTGAAAAACGAGTCAGCTATGTCCCTAATCTCCATCAACGAGCGTGGCTTTTTCTTGGCCACCTCCTCCACAAATTCTTTGCTGACATAGTGCTTCATGTTGATGGCTCCAAAGAGAACGTGCCTCAAGAAATCCATCGAGGGCTTCTCCACCAACAAGATTTCCTTGTTAAACCTTCCCATGAAGGACTGGAGCGTCTCGTTCGGCCCCTGGACCAAGCTGTAGAGAGCTGTCGCGGCTGGGGCTGGTGCCTTCAAGGAGTTGAAGTGGCTTATGAAGGCGTCTATCAGATCATAGTATCCTCGGATTGAGCGCGGGAGAAGTTTTTTGTACCAGTCTTGGGCCATTCCAGTGAGGGAAGTGACAAACACCTTTGCCCAATAGTTGCTCGGGTGATCGTACAAATGCATCAGGTGCACAAAGTGATCCAGATGCTCAGCTGGGTCAGTGGTCCCATCATATCTGTTGACGGACGTGGGGATTTTGCCCTTCCCCGCACGAGTCATCAGTACCTCCTCAATGAGGGGGGAATCACCCGTCACGATTCTGTAATCCCTGTCCTCGGGATCCTCATAGCTGGCTTCCCTTCGATGACGAGAAATTGGGCTACGTGGTCGGCGAGCGTCTCTGGCCCTGGACCTCTCGCCCCCATCGCAGGGGACTTGAGACCTTGCTCGAGAGAGCTGCTCCACCACATTTTGGAGCCCCTTAAGCTGATCTTGTACCGCGGCAAGCTGAGGGTCACCGACATCTCTGCGGTTTGCCCTTTGTGTGGCCCTCGATTGGACCTTTTCGTTGTTTCCAACCCCCCCTCCCCAATTTTGAGGGGCCCTCTCATTTTTCGCTGGTTGCTGCCCTTGTTGGACCCTTGGCGGGGCCTCATTTTCCTGAATCGGTGGTGGGGGAGGTTGCTGGGCCCTTAACGTAGGCTGCGTCCTTGTTAGGGGATGAGCTGGGAGTCCTCCAAGGGGCGGCGCCGCACGTCCGCCTGCCAGGGAGGGAAAATACGCAGCGGTGAAGTGTTCCCAGGTATTCTGAATAGCTTGTTCCTCGCACTGCGCGTAGAGCGCCTGCAGCTGTTGAGGGGTGATCTGTGGTATTTCCACCCCTTGTATTTCTCTCGGAAGCGACGTGGGGAGGTTTAGGGTCCCCACTTGAAAGGGATGGACCATGGGAACCATTCCGGGCATCATCCCCGATTGCATATAAGCATATCCCAGCGGGGGCATGGCCATGGAGTACACGCCGGGATGGGAGGCTGGAACATTTTGGGCGAAGATTGGGGGAGGAGGATTAGAGCCAGATCCTCTTGCCTCATTTCCTCCGGGGAGAAGAGTTGCAGCGGCGGCCTCAGTATTTCCGGCGAGTGAAGGGGGCGTACCGCCAGCGGCGGCGTCGTTCTCTGTATTCTCCTCGTTGACAGGGGGATGAACACCCTTACTTCCTACCGCTCCTGACCTTGTCGCAGTCACCATGTAGAAAGCAGCTGGTGTCACTTTTCAACTAGCTTTTTAGGGAAGAAACTGATGATGATGAAGACGGTGGTGATGGATTTCCCACAGACGGGGCCAAAAATGATGGTGCAGGAAACTAGATTTCCTAAAATGCAACAACAATCTTAATATTTGTATGAAAGGGAAAGACCATCACAGGCGTGAGGGCCTCAGGATCTGGGTTTCCTTTTGAGCGTGGGTTCTTCCAGCTAGGATAACACCAAGAGTGCCATGTGCAATGGTGATGCAACTGTGGTGAGAGTAATATAGAGCTTGAGAAGGTAAGGAAAAATGCCCAGAACAATGTATGCAGTCTGTATATGGAAGATGACTTGGGGAAGAATGCATGTGTTCTCCCCTATTTATATGTTAGGGGTGAGGGTAAATCGGGTAAGTTATCCGTGTGGTCCCAAACCTGTGTTGCCCTAACACGTGGCAGCCAATGGGGGTGTGAGAATGACATTTCTGAAAAAGAGGCGGCGTGTCAGGTGCAAGGTGCGTACCACCTTTGTGTCAGAGGTTGTTAGCGAGGGTCGCACGAGAGGAAGGCCCAAGGTCCGCTTCGCTAGGGTTTGAATCCATCACGGTGGGGAAGGATCATATTCGAGGGCTGATGACGCTCGAAGGGCGCACGGATGGGTTCCCCGCGGCTGATGACCCTTGAGCGTCAAAAACCACGAGCATCGGGAACGGGGCCCTCGCATGGGTGCCCTCCTGAGAAGGGTAACTCTGAGGGCCGAGATGTGAGCATCAAGCCTGTCGGCTTGGACCCTTTACCTGAATAGTTGACCGAGGCTCATGGGCCTGTGCTAGTAAGCAAGCGAGTGGGCTGGGTTGGCCCGCGAGCCCATCGATGCGAGCGTCCAATCCCTCAGCAGGCAAGTGGTGACACGTGGACGGCTCCGATATGAACGCGGTTTTATATCTCATCAAATAATAATAAAAATTAATATAAATTTCACATTAAACATTAAAATAATAAATTAAAAAATAATAATATTCTTAAAAATCAATTAAGTGACACTAACAAAAATAATAAGAAATAATATAACAAATTAAACTCTCAACCTTAAAATTACAAAATAATTATAAATTTCATAGTGAATATTAATATTATAAATTAAAAGTACTAATATCATTAAAAATCAATTAAGTGATAGTAAAAAAAACGATTGGAATGGATACTACAAATTAAATTCCTAACCTTAAATATAAAAAAATCTAAATAATAACAAACAAAATAATATAAATTTTAAATTACTAAAGCACGGAGGCCGTGTCGTAGTGGTGATTCCAGATCTAGGTTGGGAAAGGACGAAGATTATATGGTGGTGGTGGTGTGATGCCTGTGGTTGTTGGAGCCTTGTCAAAAAAGATGAAGAAGTTTAGGGTATCCTTTGTGAATATAATTAATATAAGGAGTAAATTGTATGAGCAAATCTTCGGGGTTGGCAGTTCATGTGCTTCTATCATCTAATACTTAATAGAAATCAGAATAGAGGACCAATTTTGATTAAAATTTGGAAGTTTGGGACCGGAATTGACTGAGTCACTAAACGTACGACCAAACTCGAAAATGAGCCTAAACCATGGGGACCAAAATTGGTATTTTCCCTTTTTCTTTTCTACCCTTGGAATATCCGGTTTGTCTTTTAAACTCCTTTTTTTATTTATTTACTTTGTCACCATTTTTTTTTCTCAAATCTCTTTTTTCTAACATCACTTGGCGAGTGTTTGTAAACTTTAAAACTAAACAATTATAAGATAATTGCTAATTTTAAACCTTTCGGAAAACCAATTTCGACTTATTTTAAGCAAAAATAAGTTAGAATACAGAACCAGTAGATTTTGTGCACTTATTTTTCTCTAATAACTTTTTATGTTCTTATAATTTTTTTCATTCATATTTTTTAGTTTTTGTTTTACTAATAAGGCAAAACATTTATCCTAAATCCCCCAACTCAGAAAATAGTTATATTAGATCCCTATTGTCATTTCCATTTTTTATAAACCCCCCAAATCTTGTAAAAGTACCATAATGCCCTTAATAAAATGAAGAAGGACACAGATATCCATTGTCTTCTTCCCGCGTCTGACGTTTTCTACTTAACAGTAAACTCATTGGCCCTGACTCTTTTCCAGCAACCCATTTCCGGCGACTCTTTTCCGAAACCCCTTTCCGGCGACCCTTTTCAGGTGATAAACAGGAAAAATTAGCAATGGCGATTTTTATTCCGGCTAGATTGTTGTACCCACAAAAACTGTCTGTCGACTTTCTAAACTCTATTTTATAATTTCTCGATTTATTTTTCTTTAACTAGATAAACAGACCTTTCAATAACTAATAAAATGAATATTTACACTACAAACTTAATAGATTGTGATGCATTCCCGATGAGGCGCTTGAATTAAATGAAAAGGTATCTGCACTCTTTCCCGTAGTTTGATCACCCAATATTGCAGAGGTGACGATGAAGGGGTGTGACAATAGGTTTCCATCCTAATTACCTTTATTAATATCTTGCCCTTTAGGTTGAAATTCTGTACATTTTCATCCCCATTTCATCACCTCCAAGAAGCCCCTTCTTTTCTTTCTCTCCCAGAGATCTCGAATCCTTGATAAATAAAGTCATGAATCACCCTCCAACACCCATTAAGGGTGAGATCAAAGCCTACATGGTTGAACGTCTTTGGCTATATGTCGCAGACTACCAAATTGATATGCAAGAAGTCTTCGAGAGGGCTGTTTAACGTGTCGTTTGATTTGTCACAACGATTCCAATGATGATACTGGCTCGGAGATGTTGTAGAAGCGGTGAAAGAACTGCGGATAAAATTTTACGAGTTCCGTAGATTCTTGATCGTATTTATGCCCAAATTGATACCCCGATATATTATCGAGGGAATAGCCATGTTGTAAGTCGAATCCATACTCAATCCCTTTTTTTTCAATTTTTGTTCATTATTTAATGTTCAATTTTACATAGGTCATTCGCCGGGATTCTGGGGTCATGGCGCATGGATGCCGTTATTGTAGCACCTGTGACGATAGGCACCACATCCCCCGCACTACAAGTTTAGTCCACACGTGAAATGGATGATCCAGCATGAACCGGACTCATAGAGAACGGGTGACAAAATAAAAAGCTTTCCTAGCTAGGCGGAACTAACCCTGAACCGATTAACTCAATAACCAAAACGTGATGCGGAAGTAATAAAGTTAACGAGAATGGATTCAATAATGGCTTCAAGCCATATCCAATCAAAGCATAAAATAATTTCAACATGCAACCTAACCACGGGTTCAACTACTCATGCAACCTGTCCCGAATCAATATTCAAAATCCATAAATCATAAATCCTGTGTTGGCTTACAGGCCTATTTAAATACATGACGTGATATAATTAAAACATAATGATGGGTGTCGAGACCACCAAAAATAAATCCCAAGTATTACACACAATTAAATTGTAAAATAGTGGCAACGGGTATCGATCCACGAGAATTGGATGAATCTTGTATCTTTTAGTATGCTAAGAAAATGCAACAAACGAGTAAAATAGGGGGATTTTGAGATTTTGATTTAACTAAAACTAAACTATTTAAACAAATGATTAATTAACTGGATTAAACAGAAACTTGGATTAAAACTGGATAAATTCAATGAATGACAAATAGCCGGGATTTTCCTACGCATGCTTAAGACTATGATCACGGACAAGGTGATTAATTCCTCGTTAGGCTAGCTATAGTTACCAATTACCTTAGGCTCCCTCGTTTCTTCGTATTTTTAGAATAATCTGAAGAAACTCCTAAAGACTATTCCCTAACTAGCTAATAACCTTTTCAGAAACTCCTTCAAAGATTCAATTAACTAATTGCTTTACGAGCTAAAGAAACACTAGCCCTAATTGACTTAGTAGAAACTCCTACTTCGCCTAATTAGATCGAATTATTTCTCAACACGAATTCAGACAAGCCTTATGCCCTAGTGTTGATTGCTACTTCGTTAACTATCCGGTTATCACCACCAAATAAATTAACTAGCTATATGCGTGTTGACAATTCTAGGATTCGTGCACTAATCAAAGAATAAACCAATACTCAATGACATGAAATCGGAAATAAAACGAATAACTTTGATTAATCAACCCAAAATAAATTGTCTCACAAAATCCTAAAGCATGTTTGGAAAATCCCAACTAAAAAGTAAATTAGCTACTCATAACGAAATTAAAGTAAATTAGCTACTCATAACGAAATTAATCGAACAAAGTCTTGGAAATAACATAGTACTCAAACAAAATAAAAGGAAGGAAAGAGAATGAAACTATGCTGCTGCGTATTGTGAATGGCGTAAGAAGTTGTCCCTTTCTACGTGATCTTTTCTCCACTAAATAGTGCAAAGAGTGAATGTTGCTGCTACCCACTTTCTCTCCCACGATCTGCCATGAATTGGAGTCATAATTCCTAAAAGTAACACCCATCAATTCCCCACGTTTGGCTGCCATATTCTTGTCATCAAGTGGGGCTTTTAATCCTTAAAGTAATGGCCACATAAAACGTGTTGCTTCCACTTCAGCCAAAATTAATTCCCACATCAGAACAGGCTAAGGACTGGGCTCTTCACACGATTATTTAACAAGAATTTGGGCCTCCTTCATAAGGTAGCACGGACGTTCCCAATAAGCACCAAGTGACATCCCTATTTAATTATTTAAGTCAATGGGCCTTAAACATATTTGTTCTCCAATTTGGTCCAAGAAGTGGGCCTGCGTGACAGCCCTTTTGTTACAAAATCTCCTTCAAATTCTTCCAATGATATATCCTATAGAAAATATAGAATATTAGGCAATTATCCAAAATTAAATCAAATAGTGGGGTAAAACATAGGAATTCTAAGTCCTAAAGTTAAATGAATATGCAACGTATCACATAACAATGTGGAACGAGACTTAAGTATACATGTGTGACTCGATCAAGAACGTTATGACTAGACTTCCGCCTAGCAAACCTGCAAAAAACTGAGAAGTGGGGAAAAGAGGGATTAATCTCTAGAAGACTGAGTGAGCAGGGGCTATACGTATATATAGAACAAGCACATGTACGTCATAAATCCCGAGCAAGGTTTATGGAAGTTAGTTCCTCAAAGAGGCATAAAATAGTTATCAATGCTCGGACTTTACAACTATATCAATTTAAAGATATTTCAGTTCAGTTGGGTGATCAGTAGCTCGGCGAGTGAGCGTGCACCACCTCTATCCTTACACCGACCGTGTAGAATCAATAGGGAATAATTATTAAATCGTGATCATGTAATCAATCATTCAGTTAATTAACAGGTTCAAGAATAAACAAGAACAATACAATTCAACTCTTTCTCCCCGCCAGGGGTAGCCCAGTCGCGGGAGACAACCCAATACTTTCTCCCTGCCAGGGGTAGCCCAGTCGCAAGAGACAATCCAATACTTTCTCCCCGCCAGGGGTAGCCCAGTCGTGGGAGATAATCAGTACAGTATGAAATGGGGAATTAGTAATTCAGTTCATTTTGTTGGAAACGGTTCAAATCTTTTAAATATTTACTCGATAACTTTACTTTGAAATCAATATATATATACTTTAGGTTTTTGGCCAAAACTATCACATAAAGGTTGTAGAGTTTATTACTTACCTAGAACGAAAACACCCTCACCTGAAAGACCACGAGATAAGGAACATGCGTAATATGGGTGCCTATTTGATCCGGAAGTCTCCACCCTGGAGATGAACTGTACAAGAGAAGGTAACAATGTGTACTCGTGAGAGGAGACTCAATATAATACCAAATAGGACGCACAACAATGATTATGAGATGGTGTAACGTGTCATGAGATGATTCAATATGGAATAAAGCATAAGTATGTCATGGAAAGGTGTGATCATGTTCATATGCTCAATTACTCACAAGAATTCAATTCATATATTAAGCACGAATTCAAACAATCAAACTTAAGCAAGTAAGAACTAAAGAGTGTCAAATAAGAGAATAATTATCAATTAATCAAGCATATAGTTCATATAAGTCACATACGGGAGCTAAGGAAGTGAAAGGAATGCAATATGAGGGGTTTTGGTGAAGTTTAGCAAAAATGGACAATTCTCGGAAATGCTCGTGCTGTGGTAAAACAAAAATATCTTGAGTTATAGAAGTGGGAATTGGGTTTTGTTTATTGGATATGAAAATAGACATGTATACCTTTAAAATGATATATGGCTCGTATTCTAATTCCAAACGAGGAGTAAATGGTATAAGCTTGAATTTAGGCGAGTGCCGTTTGTCGGGGAAAGTGGCGATACCTAAAAGAATTGATTATATATCACAAACTAGAAAAAATATTGAGATGATTCCAATTGGAGTTTGTTCTAGACTTCAATAGGTTTCCGTGAGTTCAAAAATGAGGTTAATTGGAGTTCATATGAGGGAGAAACGCCCGTTTGAAAATTGGTCTGAAAGCAGAAATGGGAGTGTGAAAACCTCCTGTAACAGTGTCAAACGGGCGTTTGCTGCATAAACTGGAAAGCCAAACGGGCGTTTGGGAAGCTGCTGGGCGAAAAAATAGGAGAAAAAGCAGGGTATACACGCGGGAATGGTTTCAAATCATTCCCACTCCCAAACCAATGCAAGAAATCAACTTAAAATTAACATATAACATGCATAAGTCTCATATAAATCATTTAGGCCACATTTAATCCAAGGAAACATGTTTTGATTCACATAAATTCAATTAAGAAACCCCAAAAGTTCCAAGAGATCATCTATGCTCCAAGCTTCAAGATTTTCAAGATATATATACATGTATCAACTCAAAATCACTATATATCTCATATTTGCTCATGGATTCATTATAAATCAAAAACCCTAACATCACCTCATTCAATCAAAGATATATATACATGATCTTACCTTGGAAGAAAGATAAGATGAAGGGGAAGAAAGGATGGACATGTGTAGGTTGATCTCTTGGTGAAAGTGGAAGAAAACCTTGGTCTATCCTTTGCTTGCTTGGATCAAAATTTGAAGGGAGGAGGGGAAAGTAGTGTATATTATCGGTTTTATAATGAAATGTTTATTGTTGGTGGTAATGAATTTCGTGCAAAGCACTATGTTTATTGTTGTTTGATTATTGTATATAAAAACAGATAAATTGATAAACTGATATAATATATGGCAGTTGATATATCCTGTGAGTAAACAAATTGTTGAGTAATGGTGTGGTCATTTGAAACTACAGATTGTTAATTGTGTAGTCATCTGAAACTAAAAGTGCATATTGTTGAGTGAATAAGAATATGGGGTAGAACTAAAAGTGTAGATTGCAGAGTAATTGTGTGGTCATCTGAAACTAAAAGTGCAGATTGTTGAGTAAATAAGAATATGGGGTAGAATTAAAAGTGCAGATTGCTGAGTAATTGTGTGGTCATCTGAAACTAGTTCTGCAGTTTGTTGAGTAAACAAGAATATGGGGTAGAACTAAAAGTGCAGATTGTTGAGTAATTGTGTGGTCATCTGAACTATTCTGCAGTTTGTTAAGTAAACAAGAATATGGGGTAGAACTAAAAGTGCAGATTGTTGAGTAATTGTGTGGTCATCTGAAACTAATTGTGCAGTTTGTTGAGTAAATAAGAATATAGGGGTTGAGTAAATTGGTACTTCAGTCCTTTCATATCGTTTTATGATGATATTTAGTGAAAAAATATGGTAACTAATATTTTGTTCTCATAATATGTAAACTTTCAATCCTTCTATATCGTTTTATGATGATATTTAGTGGGAAAATATGGTAACTAATATGTTTGTTCTCATAATGTGTAACTAATATGTTTGTTCTCATAATATGTAAACTTTCAGTCCTTCTACATCCTTTTATGATGGTATTTAGTGAAAAAACATGGTAACTAATATGTTTGTTCACATAATATGTAAACTTTTAGTCCTTCCATATCGTTTTATGATGATATTTAGTGAACTACGCATATTTAACCCTTCAATCAACAAAGTCCACTTTCAACTACGCATATTTAACCCTTCACTCAACAAAGTTCGCTATTTAACCCTTCACCCAACAAAGTGCACTTTCAACTACGCATATTTAACCCTTCACTCAACAAAGTCCTCTTTGATCAGCTACATATATTTAACCCTTCACTCAACAAAGTCCGCTTACAACTACGCATATTTAATCATTCACTCCTTCACTCAACAAAGTCCGCTTTCGTCTACGCATATTTAACACTTCACTCAACAAAGTCCGCTTTCAACTACCCATATTTAACCCTTCACTCAACAAAGTCTACTTTCAACTATGCATATTTAACCCTTCACTCAACAAGCAATGCATTTCCATAAATCAAATTAAGAAAAAAACATCTTCAAGAAATTTATTAACGTAGTTTCAAACAAACAGAAACAATCATAACAGGGAATGTATAAAAATAAATCAATCCCTAACTCCAAAATACGCAGTGGATCTGGTCAATCCTCAACTTCAGAACGAACAGTGGTCAAGCATGAACTATAGGCATAGGGGTTATATCTTCTCTTCCTGACACAGAATGAGATTACTGACCAGAATTAATATAGTATTAATACAGAACAAAATAAATTAAAATTCTCATACCTTCTCTTTGATGATGCCTGCTTCCCACCTAAATAGGCAAGAGGTTGAATCGCCCTCGTCTTAACAATGTTGAGTTTAGCAAGTTCATGTAGTTGGATCATAGTCGGAATCTGCCCGTCATGCCGCAAACTAACCCATATACTTGTTTTTATGGGGTGCGAGGTATTGTATCACGTAAGTATCAGAGTTGAAGTCTGATCACTCTTCACCAATTTGCACGTGAATGACCTCCGCTGACGCGCTCCGCTGACGCGCTCCGCCGAATTGGAAATACCGTAATTTCGCCGTTAAACCAACAACTTCCTAGGATTTGCTTGTCTTAAGCTTCATCAATGGCCAATGCCATCTACAGAATACTAATTTGAACTATCAGTTTGTAGAGGATTAACAATTCGATTCGATATAAATTATCAGCAATTCAATTTGATACAAATTATCAGTGAATTATACTGTCTAATTGACATAATTAACATTCAAATAACCCCAAGAAAACATTCAATTAACATTCATACACGGAGAATACCTTAGAGCAGCATAGGAAATAGGGCACGATGACTAAATCGACTAAATCGATTCTCGTTGCCGGCGCTTATCAATATCCTACTGTCTTCATTGTCGTTGTCGCCGCCTATCTTATCCTGCAGTCGTCACCGTTAGCTCTCATTGCCGACGAAGTGGAAATGTGGTGGCAGTCTTACAGAAATGAGATAAATCTTTCCCAAGTTAGGAGTCGATTTTTTCAGCGAAGGAAGGCGAAAAAAAAAAAGGGCAAAACAGACTTTTCAGGGTCATGGGGGGTTTAGGAAAATAACTTGTGTATTGATAACCTAAAACATATATTTTTCAAATTAGGGGTTTAGGATAACTTTTGAGGATATTTGGTCCTCCTAAATAACTGCCCCCCATATTGTTTTTACTAATATGATATTATCAAATTTATTTATTATAATTTAGAAATTAAAATAATTAAGAAATTCTATTAATATAAAAAATTTCATTTTAATTGATTTAAATAGTAATTTCTTTTTAGCACATGCACGAGTTTGCGTAATAACTAGTATTATTTATGATTTACGTAATTAACTAATTACTAGTATATATTTATGATTTACACGTATTCTTTGATCACAATTTACTGAATATTTTACTTGGCAGTTGTTATGGCTTTGAGTTTCTTGTTTCAATTAAGTAGGGATTATAAGAGGTATATATATATATATATATATATATATATATATATATATATATATATATATATATATATATATATATATATATATATATAAGTGAAATAGGAGACGAAGAAAAAATTGAAACAGGGGATTCAAATTCAGTGTTTTAGATTTGTGTTTCATATCATGTTTCACTCACACTCAATGTTTTAGCTTTGTATTTCATCTCCCGTTTTACTCACAGTTATATATACGTGGCGCGTGTATAAATAAACTATCAAAATTAGGAGAGAAAAATAATTGTGATATAAAAAAAATATATTGAAAGATCTCTCTCCTAATCTGGACCGCTTATTTATACCCGTGACGCATATATATAAATGAAACACGGGATAAACCACAAAGTTAAAACAAGAGATCCAAAATCGTTACTACTATCATGACATGAGTACATGACACAAATAATTGTGATATGAGAAAAAAAAAAAACTTAAAATATTTTTCTCTTAATCTGAACCATCTTATATATTACATGGGGCGTAAGTGAAACGCGAGATGGTTATTACCCGCATGGCCTGGGACTATGGGAGCGCATTATGTCCATATACAACACTATTAATATTTGACAGACCTTGGAGTTAATTAGTGTTGGGCTGCACTTTTGTTTTGGAATTTAATTGCAGATTGGGCCGAGAGAGTGAGGCTTGGAATTAATTGGACTAAGTCCAATTGGAGAAGCACTTGGTTAGCAAGTTAGAAGAGTCCGTGTTGGACTAGGATTGGGGTGAAAGGTTGAGTTCCAGTGCATGCTATTTATGCAAGTCTTGGGCAGCGGATTTTACAACCACCTCTTTACACACACAAGGACTTCGAGGACAGAATGCAGCAGCCTTGGGGCGAGCTCGAAGACACACGTTCGAGAGCAAATCATTCCTCACAAATTATTATTTTAATTCCTTTAGTTTTATTTAGATGCTTGTGTTCTATTTTGTGTTTTTGTACTTTATGGCTTTGAGTAGCTAATTTCGTAATACTTAGCTACAGATTTATGATTCGGTTGAGACATCATGAGATCTAATTATTTTTAATTTTCAATATAATTCAAGTATTTATTAATTCTTCGAGTGTCATGTTTATTGTGATTTTTTTGCTTAGTGATAGCGCACGATCATCTAAGTAGATTTAATTACATAGTGTTTTTCATGATGCATGAAGTTTATGTAATGCTTGATTGATATTTTGGGGCACTAACAATAGGAAGTCGTAAGTCGAATTTGATTCGTTAAGGCAATTAATAATCGGATAAATCTTGCACGTATCGTGCCTTGGTTAATTCGGGTTAGTGTTTTCATATATTCTAATGTTGTCTGTTCATTAAATCCTGTCGAGTGTTTCTAGGGGTTGTGAAACAGATTAGGGAAAATAGCTGTCGAGTGTCTCTAGGCTATTCGAGAATTTAAGTGACAATGAGGCGGAGTCGAGTGTCTCTATCTGCTATAGCTAACCTACTTGAATTGTTCGAAATTATCTTTTCGTCTGTGATCGATGTGAAAACTAAATTATGATCTCTATCTAGGTTTTGTCTCCTCTTATTGATTTAAAACTATCTTACGTACTTCTTTGTGTTGGTGTGGCGGGCCCGAGACAGAGTGACGGTACAGCGGAATATTTCAAAAAATTTCGCCATAACCTCGTCATCAAAATATTTCCAAAATATTTTAATAAAGCAGCGGAAAAAAATCGGGCAGCATAACTCTAATATATACAGACATCAATAACATAATTTTAAATCATCTAGCATATAATCACAATATGCAAATAATAATTTGGGCAGCATAACGGTATTACCGTACTGCAAATTTGGCTATCAACGGCACTTTTTCAGCACCTCGATATTTTCTCGTTGAACCGGTAGAGCTTCCCCGCAATATCCCCGATTAAGAAATTGGAGTGTGAGCTCCGGCAATATTTCGCTAAATACTTTGAGAAAATATTTTTCTAGAAAAACACTTTTTTCTATTTTCAGAAAATCCCTATTTTCTAATAATTAAGTGGATTATATATTAATTATATAACTACCTAATTAAGTATTAATTAATCCTTAATTAGGATTAATTAGATTATAGAGAGAGAAAGAGCCGAAAGTCTTGTTTACTGCTTGAAAATCGATGCCAAAGTCTGATGATTAAAATGAAGAAAGCAACCCCTTATTTATAGCTATGAAACAAGGGACATCCGTATAATTTTTTCATTTTATGTCGCAGCTCCCAAGGTCGGATGGCCAATCAGAGACCACCGGAGTGGAGTGCACTCCAAGGCGAACACGGCGGTGCCAAGCACGCACCAAACGGGGTCCACACGCGCCGCCCATGTGGCGGCTGTGTGCTTGGCACGTATGGCACGCACGGCACAACAGGCAGCTGCCACGTGGCTGCCGGTCCGGTCCGACCGGACGGTTCATCGCGTAGAAATGAACCGGTCGGTTCAACTTGGTCTGACCCCATGGACAGGTGTCGGATTCCTATTCGTCCACGTGTCCGAGTCGGACAAACCATGTACCGACCCTACTTGGTGACCCGACCTGATTACCCGCTTCCACGACCCGTTGACTTTTTCAGTCAATATGATCTGGGCCGAAGATCCGCGGGACGTGGCGGGATCTTATCCGTCCACGTGTCTAGCCATGTGGCGCCCAGTGGCGCTGACCCGCTGACGTGTCTTGACACCTCAACTGTCACGTCAGCATTCCGCCACATCAGCAAATTTTTTTTTTTCGAAAAAAATTTATTTTCTCCAAAATAAAATTTCGGGCATTTCCAACTCTTTGAAATTTAATTTATTTTCTCAAAATAAATTCTTTGGCTATTTTCTAACACTTTTGAAAATTCATTTCTCTCTCTCCTTTTAATATTTTCTCTTTGATCTTCGTTGGAGCTTGCGGGGGGACCTGCAGGACCAATTAATCTTATCTCCAAACATGTCAATTTATTATCATCCCATGACAATAATTGATTACCGTTTAACAATATTTAATTCCACTAAATAAATATTGTTGAACTCTAAAATTAATTAAATTATTCACGAATTTCTCGATCTAGAATAATTTCGCATTTTTCTCCTCTGTACAGATATCCATGAAAAATAAATCAATACTTCTATCAATACTACTATCATTTATTTGATATCTTTGGAGGCCAGTGAATCCGCTGGGGGATGAAGGCCAAGGCTCATGCGCTGGGGAGGAGTGAAAGCTTCCCTGAGGAAGAGTAGCGCTCGAAGAGGGCTTCCTTGAAAGATTGGAGCTTATCCTGGAGTTGCAAAGTGCGCTCGTTAGAGAGCGGCGGTGCTGATCACACGTGTGCATAGCGGAGAGGGCACGTGTCCTTAAGGAACTTTAACGCTTAAGGGATTTGGGGCGCTCATTGATAGCTACCGAATTCATGAGGGCGCCATGTGTTACGTTCTCTTGTTGCCACGTGTTACAGTGTGGGCCAAGCGTGTTTTGGCCCTATCATTTTGCCCCCCAATTCTATAGCCTTTAGAGATAAAGGCTGTAGAATTATACCAATGCAACCCTTCGAGCGTGACACTTGTAGAAGTCATGGCGCGCTGGGCAATCATCCTTCTGATTGTGTCATAAATACGATCATTTCATCTGACCGCTTGAAACGTCTATGCATTTAATGCTGAAGTGCGTGGGGCGCGTGATTCTCGGGAAGTACGTGACGGTTCAATAAAGTGAACGGTTTTCTAAGCTGGAAATTATTGCCATTTTTGAATTACTTGTCAGTGGTGTACCAAATTCCTCCCCTATAAATAAGGGATTCGAGATCAATTTTTTTCTTTACGCGAACAAACTTTCAGAGCACATATTTGTGAAAAACTCTTTGCAAAATAGATTTCAGAGCATTCACAAATTTCTTCCAAGTTTTTCCAGAAATCTTCAGGTAACCTTCTAGTGAAATCTTTTGACTTACTAACCTTAGGATAGATTAGGATCTCCTTCCTAGAATTCTTTCCAGTCCCCGAATTTCTGCCTTCCGCAGTTCTTCCCAATCCTTTGAAACATTTCCCAAACCATGTCCGAAAATCACACAAAACCATTTGTCCGGGAAACTGATGGGACGACTAGTCCCAGGGATGAGGAGTTGGAGGCAGCAGTTTCCGCTATGGGAGAGAGAAATCTGGGAGGGGTGGAGCCCCTTTTTGAGGAGATGGATTTAATGCTGGAGGCGATGAGGCAAGGGGCAGCCTTTTCGGTGACGGAGAGGTCCACTCATCCCCACCGATACACCATGACCGTGGCGATGCCTGCTCCGGCATCAGAGGGATCGAGGAGGCTGGGCCCTCGGAGGCGCCCCCAAAGAAGAGGAAGACCAAAAAAAACAAGAAAACCCAGAGATCCAAAGGCACAGACAAGGGTGAAGGCTCGGGTATGCAGGCGACCGAGCGTACCCCGGACGAGACTCCCAGCACCATCACTCTGGGGGAGATAAAGTCTGTTATGGCTCCAATCTACTGGGACGAGCGTTATACAAGGAGAATCCTAGCCAACCATGAGCGCGCCAACCGTCCCCCACCTGGCGAAATGGCGGTTTACAAGGATGCGATTGGCTCCGGGGGCCTAAGATTTCCAATTCCAGTCCCAGTGGCCAACATCTTGAACACCCTGGGTCTTTGCCCTTCCCAAATCGTGCCCAACAATGTTGCGCTCATAACATGCTTTGTGATTCTCATGAAGTGTACCAATTATGAGCCTTCAATACAGAATTTCAACCCTCTGTTCCAAGTTGTCAGCTCACCACGCTCGTCTCCTGAGGCGGGCTTCTTTTATTATGTTCAAGCAAAGGCCCACCTGAAGTTGATCAATTCTCCAACATCCACCTATGGGCCAGATCGGAAGGAGAAGTTTATTTTTGTAAAAGCCCCAGCGGATGATGATTTCGAGGTGTCACGAGAGTGGGTCTCGCATGGGAAGGCCTCGCTTGTGAATAATCGCCTAAAACCCACTTTTCTAGAAAATTGGGGGAAGGATCTGGCTAGACCATTGAAGGACGAGGGTTGGTTAATTCAAGCTAAGGATTTGATAGATAATGAGGAGCTCCTGTTCCTTTGTGGGCTTTGTAGTGACCCTTACTATCTCAGTCACCCTCCCGCTCGAGATTTGGACAGACATGGTTAGATTTTAGGACACTAACCTTTAGATAGGAGCACTAGCTGCACGCTTGTGTTCTGCATTCATAACTTGTATTCTGAAAAAATTTGGGCAAGGATTCCTAACCCTTGTTTTCTTGTCTCAGGACCAAACATTATCATGGTCGGTGGAGGAATCAGGAAAGCTGCTAGGTTTGCCAATGCTAACAGGCGCCAAGCCAATCAGGGAGATCAGCAAAACCCACGAGGCCGACTGACGGTCGTGGCGGTCATCAAGGCGCCGGCTCAAGCGTTGCAACTGGCGTTCAAACATCACAAGACCGCGGATAGAATCGAGCGGCCAACACAGAAAACCGAATAGTGGCACGGCCACCAGCTGCTGCAGATACAAGGGCGATCAACCCCAACACCGTCAATCAAACGAGGCCTACTGGCGTGGTCATCAGTGGGGCTCAGGGGAACGCTGGTCAGACTTCCCGAAAAAGGAAGAGAATGCCCGATGCTTTTTCCATAACTGGCAAGGGCAAGCAAGTTGTGGAGGGCCCCAAGGGCGACGGAGATACTTCCTCCTCAGAGGAAGAGCATTTGTGGGAATTCGACCGTCGAGGGGATAGGAGCTACAAGGGCTCAGCAGATGGAGGTGCCGTACTATTGAGGCACGGACTAGTCGCCCAAACCATCAGTGAGGGCTTATGCGAGAGGGTCCAATTCACAGCGGACCATAGGCACTTCTACTCCGAGACCATTGAAAAGGTGACTAGCGATATGGTGCACGTCCTAATTTCTGTAAGTCCCCTTTTCTTCCTCGAATTTTATTTTCTGAAGATGTCTTTTTCCAAAAATTTTACTAACACTTCTGTCCTTTCGAGCCTTTGCATCAAGTGCTTCGGGGGGCAAAGAACATTCAAATGCATAACACAGTTTATGCTGATCGGAAGGCCAAGTACAAGAAAATGGCACGCTCGAATGATCATGCTCAAATCCAAGAAGATTTAGATATAGAGAAGGCCAAGTACATTTCTCTTAAGGAAGAGCACCAAAAGATAGAGGCCGAGATAAAGAAGCTGGAGGAGGATTTTATGAACGTTGAGACTGCTCGTAGGAGTTGGCGCACGCAATATAATAACATCCAGGAGAGCCATGAAAAGCTCACGGTCGATCGTGACGCATGGAAGACGAGGGCTGCTCAGGCGGAGCAGAAATTTACGGATACCATGAACCAACTTCCTCATCGCATTGAGCAAGCGGTCAAAGAGGGGCTCATCAAGTTCTATCATTCCAAGGCATTTAATTTTGCAGCCTCTTTGCATTGTCTTGATGAGGCCCAGAAAGCCTTCAATCTGGCGATTGAGCAGGGTATCCACAAGGGCTTAACAGATCCATCCATGCACGGGATGCCGGATGTGGGGCTTATATTCAACGAGCGCTGCATTGAGGAGGATGACGACCGTGAAGATCCTGAATCAAACATCTCCGAGTCGGAGTATAACTTTTTGGTCATGCTCATTCAAGACGAGTATATGGCAGCTCATCCCCCGGAAGGGGCCTCTCAAGCGGAGCAAAACGAGGGGAATAATAACGCCAATGTCGCCTTCGAAAATCCCCCATCCAACGAGCCTGCCGCACCTAATGTCAATGCTCCCGTCCCAGCAAACCCAGACGCTTTGGTTCCTCCGGCTGAGGGCAATGAGCCTGTAATTCCTCCTACACCAGAAAACAACGAGCTTGTGCCTCCTCCCGCTGCCCAGAATCAAGAGGAACAAGCCCCTCAAGCACAAGAGCCGGTGGGCCCAGTGTATGGTCCCGTGGCCCAAAATGTCCTTGTGGTCTTGGATGAAGATGTTGCTCCCGCTGCTTGATGATTCCCTTCCTTCATTTGCTTATGCTGAAATTCTACTTCCTTCAACTTAGTCTTCATTTTGTAAGAATGTTAGGGGCCCACGTGCCCTTGTCTTGTAATTTTGGCGAAAGCCCCAATCAATGAAATTCTCCTTTTTCCATAATAATGTCTCTCTTTATTTTCTTGATTGTGAAATTTTTACCTTGTGCTTGTTGTAATAAAATCTCATAATGCTAAGATTATGTGTAACATGCTTGGAAAAATATGCCTTATTTTAGCTAAATCTTGAGTAAGCACGAGGGTCTTACTGGGAGGCTGCCCTCGTTCAAGACTTGTGAAAATTTTTGCTTTTACATTTAGAAAAATTTACTAAGTCTTGAGTAATTATGAGGGTCTTACTGAGAGGCTGCCCTCGTTCAAGACTTGTGAAAATTTTTGCACATATAAATCCATTCAAACCTTCAAGTAAGCGTGTGAGTTTCTTTCTCAGAGAACTTTTAGCTTAGACTTAACAAGAATTTTGTAAAAATCGGCTGCCTTTGAACGAGCGCAGGGATCACCCCCTTGAGAACTCCGTGGTGTTCAAGATTTGAGCAAATTCATTCCGAATAATGTTACTGTTGAACGAGCGCGATTGTACCCGTTAACTTTTTGGACTTGCAAGCGATCCTGTTTTCGAGCGCCAGGCGTTGTGACAAACAACCAAGGCCTACTAGGGTTTTCCTTGTGTTTTTCTTCGACTCACCATGTTGGTTGTGAGCGTTACCAGGCTATCCTTATGAGGGCGTCCCCCCACGTGGAGTAGAGCGCTGGCAAGCGTAACCCATGTGCAATAACATCGTGCGTATTGAAATTGATCGCCAACCACGCTCGTAGAAACGAGGGACGTGGGTCTTATCCACTTGCTTAATTTAAAAGTAGTAGTATAGAAATATTCGGGAGAATGTATTGTAACTTACTTGAGATTTGAAGTAGTACATAGAGCCCATTAGTGGGATTGTTACATCATCATTTTTAGAGAACTTTAAACATAGAACTACCGGAGGTTACATGCGTTCCAAGGGCGAGGCAAGCGCTTGCCTTGCAGTGTCTCCAGGGTGTAAGTGTTGTTAGCTCTGATTTGTATAATTTTGAACGTGCCCTCCCAGTTGGGATCTAGCTTGCCCACATGCCTTGAGACTTCCACTTTCTTGAGGACCAAGTCCCCCAACTGAAAAGTTCTTTCCTTCACCCTTTTGTTATACTGTCGAGCGACAGAGGCTTTGTATTGATGGATGAGTGCCCATGCCTTATCCCTCTTTCCATCTACGAGATCTAATTCCAGTGCCCTACTCTCCTCGTTGGCTTTATGTTCAAAATATGCTACCCGAGCCGATTCTTGTGCAATCTCCGCAGGTATCATTGTTTCTGACCCATATACGAGCGCGAAAGGTGTCTCGCTAGTAGCCGCTCGTGGAGTAGTGCGATAAGCCCATAGTGCCCCTTGTAATTCCTCTGCCTATTCACTCTTTTTGCTTTCTAGCATGGTTTTCAGATGCTGTAAAATAACTCTGTTGGTGACTTCCGCTTGTCCATTGGCTTGGGGATGTCCTACGGAAGTAAAACGTTGCTCAATACCCAACTCTGAACACCATTCTCGTATGTCAGCTGCTATGAATTGGGACCAATTGTCTGAAATGAGCACCCTTGGTATGCCATATCTGCAGATAATATTTTTCCAGATAAAGTCTCTCACGACCCTGAAAGTAATCTTTGCTACGGCTCCAGCCTCGGCCCATTTGGTAAAATAATCGACAGCTAAAATGACAAACCTCTTCTGTCCGACCGTAATGGGCAAGGGGCCCACAATGTTAATCCCCCATTGGTCAAAGAGCCATGAGACATCTATAGGGACCATCTGAGCGGCTGGCAATTAAGGGAGGTTAGAGTGAAATTAACACTTAGGGCATTTCCTGGAGAACTCTATGGCGTCTTGGAGAACTGTGGGCCACTAAAACCCACTCCTCAGGGCCTTTTTTGCGAGGATACGCCCCCTGAATGGTTTCCACAGCTACCATTGTGAATAAGCTCGAGCGTTTCCTTAGCTTGCGAGGGCCTTAGACATCTCATCGGGAGTCCCTGAAATGATTTTTTGAATAATCTCCCCTCAGAGTCTAAAGAAAACTAAGGGGCCTTGTTTCTGACTTTCCGGGCCTCCACCTTGTCAGTAGGACAAACGCCATCTCTAAGAAATTTTGTAATATCATCAAGCCAGCATGGCCCGTGTGGATCAATCATGGCTACCATTCCCTTGGTGCCCTGCTCTTTTATCAGAGGCTCTTCAGTTCTGAGAAATGTAGCGGAGCGCTCATTGATACCTTCCAAGGCCGAGGTAAATTTTTATAGAGTGTCAGCGCGCTCGTTTTCTGCCCGTGGGACCTGGAGTAGATGGAATTCCTTGAACTTCCCAATAATTTCCTTGGCTTTGTTCAAATTCTGCACCATGGTGGTTTCTCCAGCCTTATAAGTTCCTTCAATCTGGCTCGCAATTAATTGTGAATCCACATAGGCGGTAATCCTGGAGGCTCCATTTTGAAAAGAAATTTTCAATCCTTGAACGAGGGCTTCATAATCTGCCTTGTTATTGGTGACCTGGAAATCCAACCTGATTGCAAAATCTAACTCAATTCCGTTGGGGTCTCTAAGGGTTACCCCTGCTCCTCCCCCTTGAGAGGTTGAGGAACCATCCGTGTGCAGGACCCATAGACCATCGTTCTTTAGAACAGCAGGTTCTAAACCAAAGCGTTCAACCAGCAAATCAGCTACAACCTGCGTTTGTACAGCAATTTTGGGCTCGAAGCTAAAGTCAAACTGGCTCAATTCGATGGCCCACTTTATCAACCTTCCTGACACATCTGGTTTGGACAGCACTTGCTTTAGAGGCTGATCAGTGAGGACAATTATTGAGTTTGCTTGGAAGTAAGGCCTCAATCGCCGAGATGCATTAATGAGGGTAAATGCGAATTTTTCTATTTCCAAATACTTCCTCTCGGCCCCTTGTAATGTTTTGCTCAAATAGTAAACAGGCAAGTGCTTACGCTCTCGTACAACTATCAGTACTGTGCTCGTTGCCTCAGTTGAAACGGAGAGGTACATGAACAGCTGTTCACCCTCAACTGGTTTAGTCAGGAGCGGAGCGCTCGAAAGGTAAGCCTTCATGTCCTGCAAAGCCTTCTAACATTCTTCAGTCCAAGCAAAATTTCGAGCATTGCGCAGAATTTTGAAGAAAGGAAGGTTTCTGTCTGCCGAGCGCGAGATAAACCTGTTCAAAGAAATGATTTTTCCTACCAACATCTGTACTTCCCGGAGATTATGAGGGGATGGGATGTCCAAAATAGCCTTGATTTTTTCCGGATTAACCTCAATTCCCCTCTGGCTGACCATGTAGCCCAAGAATTTTCCTCCTCGCACCCCGAAAGTACACTTTGAAGGATTTAATTTCATCCAATACTGGTGCAGAATGGCAAAACTGCGCTTGAGATCTTCTAGGTGCGAGTCTTGACGCTCGCTCTTAACGATCATATCATCGACGTACACTTCCATGGATCCCCCAATTTCTCTCTCAAACATCTTATTAATGAGGCGCTAATAAGTGGCCCCAGCGTTCTTGAGCCCAAAGGGCATGACAAGGAAGCAATATATACCCAAGTGGACAACAAATGATGTTTTGGGACGGTCTTCCGGGGCCATAAAGATTTGATAGTACCCTTGAAAGGCATCCATTATACTCATGAGTTCGCATCCTGCGGTCGAATCCATCAGCTGGTCTATACGGGGCAATGGATAAGGATCCTTACGGCAAACCTTGTTAAGATTAGTGAAGTTATTGCCCATGCGCCACTTATTGGCGCTTTTGGGTACTAATACCACGTTACATAGCCATTTTGGATACAGTATGGGCTCGATATACTGAGCTTCCAGAAGCTTGTTAACTTCTTCCTCGATAACCTTCTTCCCTGTTTAATTGGCTTAAAGGATGGGTCCACATTGAGCCTGTGGACTATGATGCTTGGGTGAATCCCGGTAAGATCCGAGGCTTTCCATGCAAAGACATTAATATTTTCTCTGAGGAAGTCTATCATCATGATCTGCGAGGGTCCAGAGAGGTTGGACCCAATCTGGGTAGTTTTATCCTTGTTCCCTGGTTCTAGCTCAATAGTAAGGAATTTTTCTGAGGGCTCGATCCTCATTTCTGGACGAGGGAGCCCGAGCGCCCTCTTCTTTCCTGTCAGATGGCCATCATCCATAGGCTCCCCTTGCCCCCGCTCGCTTTCCTCAGAGGAAGACTCTTCAACTGTCCCTGCCGGGGCAGCTTCGTGGGTATCTTTGTCGTAGGGATCTTTCTTTTTGATCTTCTTCTTGTTCATTTTAGCCCTCTTTCGCACGGGGCCGTCTTCGTCCAAATTGGGGAAATCAACGGATTTCTTGGTAGACCCAATTTGAAATGCTTTCTCTGTTTTGGGCTTTCTGAGGGAGAGCATGTAGCATTCCCAAGCCTCTCGTACGTTGCACAAAACTTCTCCGATACCCTGTGGGGTGGGGAATTTGATTTTCTGATGATACATGGAGATAATTGCTTTGAAATCCATGAGGGCCTGTCTCCCGATTATGATGTTATAAGGGATCTCAATTTCCACGACCGCGTAGGTGACCATGAGTGTCTTCCGTTGTGGGGCGCGGCCAAATGAGGTGGCCAAGCAAATTTTCCCTTGTGGGACAACCTCAAAACCTCCAAAACCAATGAGGGCTGTCTTGAGTGGTTCGAGCGGAGTATTAGTGATATTCATCTTTTGGAACGTGGCGTAAGGCAAAACATTAACGGAGCTTCCACTATCCACTAATACCCTCTTTACAATATGATTGTGGATATCCAAGCTAACCACCATGGGACAGTTAGAGGTTTCGCTGATCCCATGGGGTGTTACAATATGTTCAAAGTCTCTGTCTGTAAATCCTACTACATCATGTTCCTTCGAGCGTTCATCTTTGGATTCCCAGATGGCATAGATTGATTTGCACACCGAGGGGCGTTGATCTCCTCCAGAGGGGCGCACCGTCGCTGGGAAGTGTTAGAATCTCCTCCAGAGGATCCTCCCGCTATCATGTTGATGACCGCAAAAGGGGGCATTTTCTTGCTCAGGAGCCTTTCCTTTGTTGCGATGGCTGCTCTCATGAGGGCCTCTCCCTAGCGGGCTCCTTGAACACGATGGGCTCCTCCTCCTCTCTCTTGGACGGTCATTACAGCACTCATCGTAGCGCTCCAACATTTTAACGAATTCCTTCAAGTGGCCCCCAGTGATGAGCCGTTGAATTTCAACCTCCAGTTAGCGGCATACATCCGTGTCGTGTCCCCTTTGCTTGTGGAAAGCACAGTACTTGTTCGAGCGCCTTAATGCCTCCGTCTCCTTCATCTTCGTGGGCCTTTTGAAGAGCTTCTTATCCGATAAGCATAAACTTCGGAGTTCAGCCTTGTAAGGGGGATGCGCTCGAAATGACGAGGGGCAGGAGGATATTTCTTGCGTTCTTTCCTGCTAATATCCTCTCGTCCCCGCTCTTGGTGACGCTCAAGCCTTACCGGGCTAGGGTGTCGAGGCCCATTAGTCCCATACATATCTTCGAGCGCGAAGAATGGCTCGGCAACTTCTCTTAAAGCCATGAGGGTTCCTGGCCTTCTCTCCACGATGGCGTCGGCAAACGTTTTGCTCACATATTGCTTGTGATCCACAGCCTTAAAGAGCACTGGGATCAAGAAATCCATGGAAGGCCTCTGCAAGGCCTCTCCACTTGCAATATCTCCTTGTTAAAGCGGGCAAAGAACGAGCGAAGAGATTCATTCTTGCCTTGCACTAATTGTAAAGTGATGTGGGCGCCGTGACGGGGGCCTTCAAAGAGTTGAAGTGGTTTAGGAAGGCATCAGTAAGTTCACCGTATGAGTGGATCGAGCCTGGCGGCAAACGCTTGTACCATTCCTGGGCCATTCCAACGAGGGATGTAACAAATACCTTTGCCCAGTAATGGCTAGAGTGCTCGTACAAGTGCATCAGATGAAAGAAATGGTCCAAGTGCTCTGCGGGGTCCATGGTTCCGTCGTAACGATTGACAGATGTCGGAACCTTGCCCATGCCTGCTTGGGCTATTAGGACTTCTTCCACAAGGGGACACCCTTTTGCGAGCGGATGGGGGTTGTAACATCCAAAATTTTCCTCCTGTTCCAAAGGGCGCGAAACGTGATGTTGGCAAGCTGGGCGACGAGAGTCTCTAGCATTGTCTCGTTCATCCCGGGCATGGGGGACCTAAGATCGCGCTCGAGAGAGTTGTCCCACCATATTCTGCAACTCCTGCAGCTGGTCTTGTACAGCTGCGAGGACGTTGGGGTTTCCCTTCTTTGCCTGGCTCTCTCGTTGGGAGGCTTGTGGTCCTCCTCTAGATGCTCGTGAATGTACCTCCTCGTCAACATTGACTCTCTCCACAGGCTCTTTCCCCTTGTCAGCTTGGGGGCGTTCGTTCTCTTCCTGGTGGTTAACCTCCCTGACTGGCGGAGGCGGCGGTTGTGCCCTCAGGGTGGCTTGAGCCTCCCTGAGCGAAATGGTTTGTAGTCCTCCCAAGAGGGGGGGCACCTAGTTTGTTTGCCCAGGGGGAAAATACATGGAATGAAACTTTTCCCATGCTCCCTGGGCCGCTTGGATTTCGCATTGTGTGTAAATGGCCCTCAACTGTTGTGATGTCAAGGGGGCAACTCCACCCCTTCGATCTCCCTTGGAACCACCATCGGGAGCTGCATCTGTCCAGCGTGATAAGGTTGAATGGGTGGCATCATGACGGTGGGCGTGAGCGTATATCCTGGGGGCAGCATCATATAGTGTTGCCCTCCTAGACTCGCCTGAGAGTGAACCCACTGATTCGGGAGGGGTTGTGGAAGTGAGGGTTGTGCACCTCCAGCGGCGCTAGAAGCGGGCGGTGCTGGTGGCGGAATCATTGATTCTGTAAGCGGAGGCACACCTCCGGCGGGTGGTGCTCCACCAGTGGTTGCAGATGGGATGGTGGCAATATTGGCATCATGGGGAGGAGATGATCCTCCTCCAACGGCTCCAGATCTTGTAACTACCATGGTTTGACAGGTGTTGGGTGTTTGTTTTTAAACTAGCAAAAGAGGGAGAAATGAGCTAAGAACGGTTTTCCCACAGACGGCGCCAAAAATGATGGGTCTGAATATGGGTACAGAATCCGATCACTTTAGAATTTGTTTAAAGGTGGGGAAACCGATGATGATCGCCGAAAAAGATGGTAGGTTCAACCTGCTAGGACAAACACCAGAGAAACAGAGGTCAGACGGTCAAGCTGGGGGAACTGGGGGTGATTCCCAGTTTAGCTCTCCGACGCTCAAGTCAGATGATGATCTGAAAGAGAGAATGTGTGAAATGTGAAGTTGTAGTAATGGAGATTGCTTACCGTGAAGGAGATGAATTGGCTTATTTATAGTTGAGGGTCAGGGACCCTTTGGTCATTTGCACCATGTGGTCCTGGCCGAGTGTTGCCCTAACACGTGACGTTATGAGAGAAACCTAGGAGGAATCTTCTGCAAAAGCTGTTGGAAGTTAGGGTTGGCAACAGTGGCAGGTGCGCGGGCAGCTACGGGATGTCAGAGAGCCATTTTGGGGGTTGGTAGCGAGGGCTAAGAGCACGCTCGTGTGAACTGAGAGCCTTGGAGGCCAGTGAATCCACTGGGGGATGAAGGCCAAGGCTCATGCGCTGGGGAGGAGTGGAAGCTTCCCTGAGGGAAAGTAGCGCTCGAAGAGGGCTTCCTTGAAAGATTGGAGCGTATCCTGGAGTTACAAAGCGCGCTTATTAGAGAGCGGCGGTGCTGATCACACGTGTGCATAGCGGAGAGGGCACGTGTCCTTAAGGAACTTTAACGCTTAAGGGATTTAGGGTGCTAGTAGATAGCTGCCGAATTCATGAGGGCGCCATGTGTTACATTCTCTTGTTGCCACGTGTTCCAGTGTGGGCCGAGCGTGTTTTGGCCCTATCAGCAGCATAATATCACATATTATCATGCCATTTTAAAATTAAAAGCATGCTTGCAAATAATTATCACGCTTTGAATTTTTAATGGCCCTTTAAATAAATATGTTTTAAATTATCACATAATTTAAATCATGTTTACTGATTCGGTAATCAACCAGGAAGATTATTGAAATCAATTCCCAGAAAATTACCATTCCGCGCAAATTCCCAGGAAACACTGGAGGGGTCACAATGGTCCCACTTAAAACCCAGCCTCCTTTGACAGAATTTACGTGCACAGTATCATATATAAAATTATGCATCTTTTGCTTTATCAATGCGAGTATATAATCAAAGCCCCGCTCTGATACCAGTTGCTGGTGTGGCGGGCCCGAGACAGAGTGATGGTACAGCGGAATATTTCAAAAAATTTCGTCATGACCTCGTTATCAAATTAATTCCAAAATATTTTAATAAAACAGCGAAAAAAATCGGGCAGCAAAACTCTAATATATACAGGCATCAATAACATAATTTTAAATCATCTAGCATATAATCACAATATGCAAATAATAATTTAGGCAGAATAACGGTATTACCGTACTGCAAATTTGGCTATCAACGGCACTTTTCCAGCACCTCGATATTTTCTCGTGAAACCGGTAGAGCTTCCCCGTAATATCCCCGATTAAGAAATTGGAGTGTGGGCTCCGGCAGTATTTCGCTAAATACTTTGAGAAAATATTTTTCTAGAAAAACACTTTTTCCTATTTTCAGAAAATCCCTATTTTCTAATAACTAAGTGGATTATATATTAATTATATAACCACCTAATTAAGTATTAATTAATCTTTAATTAGGATTAATTAGATTATAGAGAGAGAAAGAGCCGAAAGGCTTGTTTACTGCTTGAAAATCGATGCCAAAGTCTGATGATTAAAATGAAGAAAGCAGCCCCTTATTTATAGCTATGAAACAAGGGACATCCGTGCAATTTTTTCATTTTATGCCGTAGCTCCCAAGGTCGGATGGCCAATCAAAGACCACCGGAGTAGAGTGCACTCCAAGGCGAACACGACGGTGCCAAGCACGCGCCAAACGAGGTCCACACGCGCCCGGATGAGCCACCCATGTGGCGGCTGTGTGCTTAGCGCGTGTGGCACGCACGACAAAACAGGCAGCTGCCACGTGGCGGCCGGTCCGGTCCGACCGGACGGTTCAGCGTGTAGAAATGAACCGGTTGGTTCAACGTGGTTTGACCCCCCCATGGACACGTGTCGGATTCCTATTCGTCCACGTGTCCGGGTCGGACAAACCATGTACCGACCCTACCCAGTGACCCGACCCGATGACCCGTTTCCCCGACCCGTTGACTTTTCAATCAACATGATCTGGGCCGTAGATTCGCGGGACGTGGCGCGATCTTATCCGTCCACGTATCTCGCCATGTGGCGCCGGGTGGCTAACCCGCTGACGTGGCGTGACACCTCAGCTGCCACGTCAGCATTCTGCCACGTCAGCATTTTTTTTTTTTCGGAAAAATTTTATTTTCTCCAAAATAAAATTTCAGGCATTTCCAACTCTTTGAAATTTAATTTATTTTCTCAAAATAAATTCTTTGGCTATTTTCAAACACTCTTGAAAATTCATTTCTCTCTCTCCTTTTAATATTTTCTCTTTGATCTTCGTTGGAGCTTGCGGGGGGACCTGCAGGACTAATTAATCTTAGCTCCAAACGGGTCAATCTATTATCATCCCATGACAATAATTGATTACCGTTTAACAATATTTAATTCCACTAAATAAATATTGTTGAACTCTAAAATTAATTAAATTATTCACGAATTTCTCGATCTAGAATAATTTCGCATTTTTCTACTCTGTACAGATATCTATGAAAAATAAATCAATATTACTATCATCTATTTTTCACTTCCAATCTGAAATTTCTTGATTCGCCTTAAGTCCAATTTCCCTGTATGTGAAACACATTCAACATACAACTTCAGTGACGCACACGCGAAGTACTTTGGCCAAAGATTTAATTTGAACATTTGCAAATCTATTTCAGGAATATCTTTAACCTTCCAGCAAGGCTACAGATTCCTCTATCAATATTTCTCTTTAGCACATTTCATGCAATCACCGAACGTACAAAGTATTTTGGCCACCCGTTACCGAGACCTCACTTCTGAGTAGATCACAGTGATTAACACTACATGCCTAAAGTAAAAACACCGCCAGGATTAAGAGTCTAATGCTTCCAAGATTTTGTTCATTTTAGATAGCAGTATAAAATGAACAATCTCAGTGGTCCAGTTCGATGTTTCCAATCTCATTGAAAATCATCAACGTGTTATAATTGGAAACTCCATTTCCCTATGACGAAAGACTAATCATCTTATATAACACATTATAGTCTCGATAAGAACATTTTCTTATCATGTCGACTAGAACTTTTAATGACACGTGATTTCTGGTATTTAAAGTCTTTTCCTATGAAACACATTCCATATAAAAATACCATCACACGTCATTAATTATTAAATTTGTAAAATACTCATAACTTGCTTTAATTTCAGTTTTATTAATCCAACATATTTACAATATAATTGGAATTTCAGGGCATTAATCCCAACAAACTCCCACTTGCCCTAAATCCAATTGGCTACATATCTAAGGCCCATCCCTTCTACATGAGTGTCAAAACTCTTTTGCGCCAAAGTCTTAGTGAAGGGATCTGCCAGATTGTTTACTGAGCCAGTTTTCACCACTGCCACTTCTCCACGTTCCACATAATCACGTATAATGTGAAACTTCCTCTCGATGTGCTTCGCACGTTTATGACTTCGAGGTTCCTTGGAGTTGGCCACCGCTCCAGCATTGTCACAGTACAATGTGATTGGCGTAAGTCCGTCCTTGACGACTTCTCGATCTATTAGGAAATTCCGAAACCAATACGCTTCTTTGGCTTCTTCCGAAGCTGCCACGTATTCGGCTTCCATGGTGGAGTTAGCAATGCAAGTTTGCTTAATACTCCTCCAACTAACGGCTGCTTCTCCTAGAGTAAACACATATCCAGACGTCGAACGCCTAGAATTCAAATCAGATTGAAAATCCAAATCCGTGTACCCTATAGGAAGGAGCTCATCACTGCGATAGACAAGCATATAATCCTGAGTCCTTCTCAAGTACTTTAATATATGCTTTTACAGTTATCCGGTGTTGGGGTCCAGGGTTTGACTGATATCTACTGACTAGACCTACAGCATAACAGATATCTGGCCTAGTACATAACATGGCATACATAAGGCTTCCGACTGTCGAAGCATACAGAACATCTTTCATTTCTTCTGTCTCTTTTGGGTTCTTAGGACATTGATCCCGAGATAGATGAACTCCATGTCTGAAAGGTAATGAACCTTTCTTGGAATTCGCCATATTATATCTTGCCGACATCTTATCTATATATGTTGCTTGTGATAAACCAATCATTTTATTCTTACGATCATGACAAAGTCTGATCCCTAGAATATAACTGGCTTCACCTAGGTCTTTCATGTCAAACTGGTTTGACAACCAAATCTTGATTGCTGAAAATATTCCCATGTCATTCCCAATGAGCAGAATGTCGTCCACGTATAAAACTAAAAATGTTACAACACTATCATGATGTCTCTTGTACACACATGGTTCATCAGCCAATTGCATAAATCTAAAGGATTTAATTGCTTCATTAAATCTGATGTTCCATGATCGAGACGCTTGTTTAAGACCATAAATTGATCTATCAAGCTTGCATACCATAAGCTCCTGATTTCTGGCTATAAAGCCTTCAGGTTGAGCTATGTATATTTCTTCTTGAAGATGCCCGTTCAAGAAGGCAGTCTTTACATCAATTTGCTAAATCTCATAATCAAAATGAGCAGCAATGGATAGGAGAATTCTTATGGACTTAAGCATTGCTACAGGCGAGAAGGTTTCATCATAATCGATACCTTCTTTCTGGGTGTAACCCTTTGCCACAAGCCTTGCTTTAAAGGTCTCAACCTTTCCGTCCACTCCCTTTTTTCTCTTGTAGACCCATTTGCATCCAATAGGTTTAACACCCTCAGGCGTCTCTACAAGTTCCCAGACTTTATTGGAATACATTGAATCTAATTCAGATTCCATGGCTCTGACCCAACGGTCAGCGTCTATATCCTTTATAGCTTCATCATATGTGACAGGATCAGATACTTCAGATTCAACCACTTGGGTCAATCCTAGGTATCTGTCAGGTGCCCTGACAATCCTCCCCACTACGACGAGGCTGTTGTGTACTCGTCCCTACATCATATGTTGTATCTGGTACATCATATGTATCTAATACATTTTCAGTTACTACGGGTTCTTGGAATTCAGTATCTGAAACTGTCATTTCTTCTAACATAATTTTGCTTCTACCCTTGTGGTCATTTACAAAGTCATCCTTGAGATATTTAGCATTAGTGCTTACAAACACTTTGTCATCTCTCGGATCTTAAAATACACCACCTCTTGTTCCTTTAGGATAACCTATGAACAAGCAAACCTCTGTTCTTGATTCCAATTTGTCAGGATCTTTCCTTAACACATGAGCTGAGGTTTCCCATATCCGATGATAGGAGATACTGGGCTTTCACCCTCGCCACAGTTCCATTGGTGTTTTAGGAATCGACTTGGATGGAACAAGGTTTAATATGTGTGCCGCCGTTTCGAGTGTAAAGCCCCAAAACGAACTTGGTAGGGTAGTATGACTCATCATAGATCTTACCATTTCCATCAGAGTTCTATTTCTCCTTTCTGTAACACCGTTCTGCTGGGGTGTACCCGGTGTAGATAATTGAGATCTAATCCCATTTGCAATGAGAAATTCTACAAACTCTGTAGACAGATACTCACCACCACGATCTGATCGAAGTGTTTTGATACGTTTTCCAGTTTGATTTTCAACTTCTGCTTTGAATTCTTTGAACTTTTCAAAGGATTCAGACTTATTTCTCATC
Organism: Lantana camara; assembly: GCA_037501455.1. NCBI lineage: Eukaryota > Viridiplantae > Streptophyta > Magnoliopsida > Lamiales > Verbenaceae > Lantana > Lantana camara. The sequence continues at coordinate 79,026,384 of CM074865.1, forward strand.
AAATAAACGTATCCGTATCTGGAGTAATCATCCATAAAAATGATGAAATACTCAAATCCTCCTCTTGGTTGAATACTCATAGGACCACACACATCCGTATGAATTAACTCAAGCAATTTTGTGGCTCGATTACCTTTAGATTTAAAAGATCTCTTGGTCATTTTACCTTCCAAGAATGATTCACAGACTGGCAGTTTTGTTAAGTCTAAGGGACTCAACAATTCGTCTGAAATTACTCTTTGGATCCTTTTTGGATTAATATGACCAGGATGTAGGTGCCACTTGTATGCCTCATTAGGCATAAGGGTTTTTCTTTTGGATGGTAAGTCAAGCTTAGTAGTGTTAAGTTCGAAATTAGGGTTTTTATCGGGGTATAACAAGAAAAGACCATCTTTTACCGTGCCAGAGCAAGTAAACCTTTTATTTTGCTTAATGGTAAAATTTTGTTCAAAACAAACACTAAAACCATTATTTATTAAACAACTCACAGAAATCAGATTTCTGAGAACACACGGTATATACAGAATGTCTTTCAGTATCAAAACCCTATCGCCAAAATACAAATTTACAGTCTCTACTGCTAATACAGATACACTTGTATTATCCCCGAGCAGTAGTTGCATCTCGCCATCTTCAAGCTTCCTGGTTAGCTTGAACCCCTACAACGAATTGCAGATATGATTAGTTGAACCCGAGTCCACACACCAGGAATCTGGTGGACTTCCAACTAAACATAATTGTATTAAACAAGATATTAATATACCTTGTCTAGAAGGCTTAGCAGGAAGACTTGCTAAGTATTTTGGACAATTCCTCTTCCAGTGCCCATTTTCACCACAGTGGAAACATTTTCCCTTGCTAGGTTTACCCTTCTTCTTCTGAACCTTTTTCTTGGGATTGGGAATCTTTCCCTTTCCCTTTTTCCACTTGCTGGCTTTTGAAGCCATGGAAGTCGATACCTGTGCCAGGAGAACAGTTCCCTTAGCTTTCATCACTCCCTCCGCTACTTTAAGCTCGTTCATCAATTCAGGCAGAGAAAAATCCAATTTATTCATAGAATAATTTTGCCTGCATGTGTCGAACGACTTTGGCAGAGAGCATAGGATCATATCCTGTTTGCTGAGATTATCAAATTTAGCACCAAGGCTTTTAATTTCGTTCAGGCAAGCCATCATGCTCATAACATGATCCTGAACAGGTGATCCCTCAGACATCTTGGTAACTAACAACCTCCGCATCAATTCGAGCCTCTTGGATTCTGTCCTCCAAACATTTGATGGAGATGATCCATCATGTTCCTAGCAGTTGGCATCTCGTGCATTTGATGCTTAAGAACATTGGAGACAGATGCCAGGATATAAGACCTAGCCAAATCGTTGGACTTGATCCAATTGGCGTAAGCATTTCTCATATCCTGATCGGCTGTAGTTTTCGGTACCCCCGGACAAGGTTCAGCGAGCACGTGTTTCAGATTCTCGTGACCAAACACGATATCAAGATTCATTTTCCAGTCAGCGTAATTAGACCCTTCAAGTCTATTTTCCTTTAAGATCGATTGAAGTGGGCTAGCGGTTGTCATTGTTTAAAAACTGAAATATTTTTAAAATAGTGCAAGTTATGATCTTGTATTTTACTTCTTTTGCGTCTAACCATTAAATGAAATCCACGTAAGCATTTTTGGTTTACGCAATGGTGACTTATCTAACTGCAGTTGACTACCCGGAAGCGAGGTCGAAAACCGCTTAGAAAAGCAAGAATTAATCTTAATTAACATGCTATCTAGGTAACTCTTACCAAACTATGTTAATCCACCACGTTAACCCTTGGCCTCTAAGTAAATGTAACATAGCTCCGAAGGGAGGTTAATACATTACTTAGTCAAGCGTACACCATTACCTAGAAATTCGTACGAGTAGATCAAACACTCCACGGAGGCGTGGTCGAGTTGACTTTCCCCATACTTCATTATATCCGTAGAAGTCTAATCTTGTATGCCGCGAATACATACCCGCCGAAGGGAGTAGTATATATCCACTATACTATAGACGGGTAATGGAGGCCGTGGGAATCCAACTCTTTTCATCTCGCTCCCACTTGAATTTTATAGAATTTGTGGATTATTTTTTATTATTAAATAATCACTTTTGGCGTCTTATTAATTTTGGAAGTAATTAATCTAATTAATATGCTCCCACTAGGATTATTAAATAATCCTAATAATATTTTAAGGCTTTAATAACTTTATATTAATTTAAGCCAAAAAATATTAATCCAATTATGCATCGTATTTAATCTCTATTAAACATTAATTATCAAATCACATTAAATAAATCATGCATAATTAAAGCAGCATAATATCACATATTATCATGCCATTTTAAAATTAAAAGCATGCTTGCAAATAATTATCACATAATTATCACGCTTTGAATTTTTAATGGCCCTTTAAATAAATATGTTTTAAATTATCACATAATTTAAATCATATTTACTGATTCGGTAATTAACCAGGAAGATTATTGAAATCAAATCCCAGAAAATTACCATTCCACGTAAATTCCCAGGAAACACTGGAGGGGTCACAACGGTCCCACTTAAAACCCAGCCTCCTTTGACAGAATTTACGTGCACAGTATCAGATATAAAATTATGCATCTTATGCTTTATCAATGCGAGTATATAATCAGAGCCCCGCTCTGATACCAGTTGTTGGTGTGGCGGGCCCGACACAGAGTGACGGTACAGCGGAATATTTCAAAAAATTTCGCCATGACCTCGTTATCAAAATATTTCCAAAATATTTTAATAAAGCAGCGGAAAAAAATCGGGCAGCATAACTCTAATATATACAGGCATCAATAACGTAATTTTAAATCATCTAGCATATAATCACAATATGCAAATAATAATTTGGGCAGCATAACGGTATTACCGTACTGCAAATTTGGCTATCAAAGGTACTTTTCCAGCACCTCGATGTTTTCTCGTGAAACCGGCAGAGCTTCCCCGCAATATCCCCGATTAAGAAATTTGAGTGTTGGCTCCGGCAGTATTTCGCCAAATACTTTGAGAAAATATTTTTCCAGAAAAACACTTTTTTCTATTTTCAGAAAATCCCTATTTTCTAATAATTAAGTGGATTATATATTAATTATATAACCACCTAATTAAGTATTAATTAATCCTTAATTAGGATTAATTAGATTATAGAGAGAGAAAGAGCCGAAAGGCTTGTTTACTGCTTGAAAATCGATGCCAAAGTCTGATGATTAAAATGAAGAAAGCAGCCCCTTATTTATAGCTATGAAACCAGGGACATCCGTGCAATTTTTTCATTTTATGCCGTAGCTCCTAAGGTCAGATGGCCAATCAAAGACCACCGGAGTGGAGTGCACTCCAAGGCGAACGCGGCGGTGCCAAGCACGCTCCAAACGGGGTCCACACACGCCCGCACGCTCCGCCCATGTGGCGGCTGCGTGCTTGGCGCACGTGTGGCACGCACGGCACAACAGGCAGCTGCCACGTGGCCGCCGGTCTGGTCCGACCGGACGGTTCAGCGCGCAGAAATGAACCGGTCAGTTCAACTTGGTCTGACCCCCATGGACACGTGTCGGATTCCTATTCGTCCACGTGTCCGGGTCGGACAAACCATGTGCCGACCCTACCCGGTGACCCGACCCGATGACCCACTTCCACGACCCGTTGACTTTTCAGTCAACATGATCTGGGCCGTAGATTCGCAGGACATTGCGCGATCTTATCAGTCCACGTGTCTCGCCATGTGGCGGGTGGCGCTGACCCGCTGACGTGGCGTGACACCTCAGCTGCCACGTCAGTATATTTTTTTTTTTTTGGAAAAATTTTATTTTCTCCAAAATAAAATTTCGGGCATTTCCAACTCTTTGGAATTTAATTTATTTTCTCAAAATAAACTCTTTGGCTATTTTCAAACACTTTTGAAAATTCATTTCTCTCTCTCCTTTTAATATTTTCTCTTTGATCTTCGTTGGAGCTTGCGGGGGGACCTGTAGGACTAATTAATCTTAGCTCCAAACGGGTCAATCTATTATCATCCCATGACAATAATTGATTACCGTTTAACAATATTTAATTCCACGAAATAAATATTCTTGAACTCTAAAATTAGTTAAATTATTCACGAATTTCTCGATCTAGAATAATTTCGCATTTTTCTCCTTTGTACAGATATCCATGAAAAATAAATCAATACTACTATCATTTATTTTTCACTTCCAATCTGAAATTTTTTGATTTGCCTTAAGTCCAATTTCTCTGTATGTGAAACACATTCAACATACAACTTCGGTGAAGCACACACGAAGTACTTTGGCCAAAGATTTAATTCGAACATTTGCAAATCTATTTCAGGAATATCTTTAACCTTCCAGCAAGGCTACAAATTTCTCGATCAATATTTCTCTTTAGCACATTTCATGCAATCACCGAACGTACAAAGTATTTTGGCCACCCGTTACCGATACCTCACTTCTGAGTACATCACAGTGATTAACACTACATGCCTAAAGTAGAAACACCGCCAGGATTAAGAGTCTAATGCTTCCAAGATTTTGTTCATTTTAGATAGCAGTATAAAATGAACAATCTCAGTGGTCCAGTTCGATGTTTCCAATCTCATTGAAAATCATCAACGTGTTATAATTGGAAACTCCATATCCCTATGACGAAAGACTAATCATCTTATATAACACATTATAGTCTCGATAAGAACATTTTCTTATCATGCCGACTAGAACTTTTAATGACACGTGATTTCTGGTATTTAAAGTCTTTTCCTATGAAACAAATTTCATATAAAAATACCATCACACGTCATTAATTATTAAATTTGTAAAATACTCATAACTTGCTTTAATTTCAGTTTTATTAATCCAAAATATTTACAATATAATTGGATTTTCACGGCATTAATCCCAACAGTTTGTGTTTTTCTAGTTATTAGTTTTAATTAATTGCTTTATTAGTTTAGTTTAATTAAAACTCAAACCCCCCTACTTTTACTTGTTGTCTCTTGTGAATTTCCTATGATTTTAATTGAATTAGTTTATCCCAATCTCTGTGGATCGACCTGTTTACACTATACTCTATATTAGTCGTATACCGGATTTATATTTATTTTTGACGGATTCGACACCTGTCAACAAGTCTGACATGGTAAGTTTAAAGACTGATTATTCTGAAAAGGGGTAACGAATAGCAGTCGCAGATACCCGAGTGAAGGATGACTAAGGCGTCGGTACTAGAGCCAGATTTGTATATCTGTTGTACCCGTTGAAAGAAGGTCTTTTAGAGGGGGTTTCCACTTCGTCAACATAATAGAGTCCTCCACACTCAATACCATGCCCAATGATCTCCTTCGTATGAATGTCCTGTGTCAAGAAGAAACGAGGATATATAAGCCCCACACAGTTCAGTTCATTTGTTATATGGCTCAAAGACAACAATTTACCAAATAACGAAGGAACATAAAGACAGTTTCTCAGTTTTAGTTTTGGTGAGATAGAAACTGAGACCTCCTTTTCAACTACTGCCAAGTCGCCATTTGCAGTTTAGATATAGGATTTGTTTGGGGTAACTGGGTTTAGTATATCCGATGGGTCAAAGGTCATTATATCGATTGTCCCACGGTCAAGGATCCACCGATATGATTTTTTAGATTGGATATGGGTGTTGCTGCGCAACAGGTTTGCAATTTGAGGTTTTGGGTTGGTAGTTAGAATTTAGAGTTGAGGAATTTTCTGTATTCCATTGATTTTTGAATGAATAAGATTACAACAGAGATTACACTATATAGATACACCGAGCTACAAAAAAGGAAAATATATACACAATCACAATTATTATAATTATGGTATTTGATCCCCTAAAGATTAACCGTAATCTCCAACACTCCCCCTCAAGTTGATTGTAGGGTCGCACACATTCAACTTGTCAAGAACACTTGAGAACACTCTTTCTGTTAAGGCCTTGGTAAGAATATCTGCCAACTGATCTTCTGACCGTACAAACGATAGTGACACTTCTCCACTCTCGAGCTTCTCTTTGATGAAATGTCGGTCTACCTCCACATGTTTAGTTCGATCATGTTGTACCGGATTCTTTGAGATGCTTATGGTTGCCCTATTATCGCACCATAATCTGCACTTTCCTCTTAGTGGAAAACCAAGTTCCTCAAGCGGCTTCCGTAGCTAAAGAATCTCGGCCAATCCGGGTGCAATTCCCCGGAACTCAGGCTCTGCACTAGAAAGAGCAACCACCTTCTGTTTTTTGCTCTTCCATGTGACAAGGTTTTCTCCAACCTTGGTGAAATACTCGGAAGTGGAACGACGATCATCTTGATTTCCAGCCCAATTTGCATCTGTGTAGGCCTCAATCGATAAGTCCCCGTGTTTTTGGAACAATACCCCTCTCCCAGGAGCTCCCTTGAGATATATGACCACTCTAAGTGCCGCCTCCATATGATCCCGTTGTGGCTGGAGCATAAACCGACTCAACACGCCTACTGCATAGGCAATATCTGGCCTCGTGTAGGATAAGTAGATCAATTTCCCAAGGAGATGCTGATACCGGCTCCTGTCAACCATTTCTGCATCCTCTTTGATCCTTAGCCCATAATTTATAACAATCGGGGTACCTGCTGGTTTGCTGTCAAATAGGCCCATCTCTACCAATAAATTAAGTACATACTTCCGTTGGGAGATAAAGATCCCTCGTCTTGATCTCATCACTTCAATTCCCAAGAAGTACTTTAAATTTCCTAGGTCCTTCATTTCAAACTCCTGAAACAGGTTCTTCCTCAACCTCTCCATTTCCTCACAATCATCCCCGGTAATAATCATATCGTCTACATAGATAATGAGACATGTCACCAACTCTCCTCTCTTTTGCAAAAACAAGGTGTGGTCGGAGTTGCTCTGTTTGAACCCATACTTTCTCATAGGAACCGTAAATCTCCCAAACTATGCTCTCGAAGGCTGCTTGAATCCATACAGGGCTCTCTTTAACCTATAAACTTCCCCGGCTTGAAACTGCTCAGAAAAACCTGGTAGAGGCTCCATATAAACCTCTTCTTCTAACTCTCCATGTAAAAATACATTCTTCACATCAAACTGTTGTAGGTGCCACCCCTGAGTAGCGGCTATAGAAAAGAGCACTCGGATGATATCAATTTTAGCAACCGGAGATAAAGTCTCTGAATAGTCCACCACATGAGTCTATATATATCCCTTCACCACCAGTCTCGCTTTGTACCGTTCGATAGACCCATCAGATCGATGTTTAACAGTGAACACCCATCTGCATCCCACTGGTTTCTTTCTTAGTGGTAATCTACATTTTTCCCAGGTCATGTTCTTCTCAAGGGCCATCATCTTTGTGTCCATGGCCAACTTCCATTCTGCCTTTTTTCGGGCATCCGCAACTGTTCTAGGGAGCACATCAGCATAAATTGTAGCTGAGTATGCTCTCGCAGCTTCTGTAAGCTTCTCCTGTGTATAATCTGCTACCGGATACTGAGATTTCCTCGGTTCATACTCCGGTTCATACCTCTTAGGTGGCACACCTCTAGTTTCCTGTGTATGATCTGATACCGGATACTGAGATTTTCTCGATTCATACTCCGGTTCCTACCTCTTAGGTGGCACACCTCTAGTGCTTCAAGGTGGAAGAATATACCGACCGTTTCCTACGGACTTCCCCTGAACCTGTATCTCCTGATCCTGTACTTCCTCAGAATGTAGATCATCAGTAGTTCCAATAGTATCAGTATTATCATAGGAGAAATTATCATAGGAGGAATTCTAAAGTGTTACATCAGGAATATTCAGTGGTTCAGATCCAGGGACTAGTACTGTTGTAGAGGACTGCACTATGGATGGTGGCGGCTCGGTGGTTCCACCTACTGGATCTTTTGGGTCCGGATCTGGCACAGGTATGACACCCAACTTAGAGGATCCACAGTCTGCTCCCCCTGATAACTAGGTTGGGTGTTATAAAAGAATTCAGTCTCAAGGAAGGTACAATTCATGGTGGTGTAAAACCTTCGAGTGGACGGGTGATAGCAACGGTAACCCTTCTGATTGATCCCATATCCCACAAAGACACACTTAACTGAACAGGGGTCAAACTTAGTACGTTCCTGTTTAGGGATATGAACAAACACTGAACACCCAAAGACACGAGGCTACAGAGTCAGAGGTGTCGGGATGCTAACATGTCCGGAAAGTTCTGAGAGAGGTGTTCTAAGTTAAAGAACCTTAGTGGGTAATTTATTAAGAAGATAAACAGTTGTGGCTACGGCTTCGGGCCAAAAAGACTTAGGAACACAAGCATCAAATATAAGTACCCTAGTGATTTCAAGAATGATCCGATTTTTACGTTCAGCGACACCATTTTGATCAAGGGTGTGAGCACATGTGGTTTGATGGACAATCCCTTTTTCACAAGCAAACTGTTTAAAGGTGTAATTAATATACTCTCCCCCATTATCTGACCGAAGAATCTGGATTTGGGCATCAAATTGAGTCTGGACCATATTTTAAAAATCAATAAACTTAGACAACACCTCAGATTTATTTTTCAAGAAATACACCCAAGTCATGAGGGAGCAATCATCAACAAACAGAACAAAAAACCTAAACCCAAACTGTGAACCTGTATACGGAGGTGGGCCCTAAACATCTGAATGAACAAGGGAAAAAATTTTATTCATACGAGTTTCAGAATACTGATATGACTGTTTGTGACTTTTCGCAAGAATACATGTTTCACAGGATAATTGACTCTGAGAAAGAAAAATACTAGGGAAAATTAAATGCAGGTATCTAGTGGACGGGTGACCTAACCGACGATGCCACAACCACTGTTGCCTTTCAACGGTCCCGTGAGCCAACGATGCAGTTCCGTTTTGAGCCACATTGTCCATATAGTACAACCCGCCACGTTCAGTGCCACACCCAATCACTTTTCCCGACTGAATATCCTGCAAAAGAGAGAAACCGGAATAAACTACCACTACAGAATTTAATTCTCGGGCAACGTGACTGACAAACAACAATTTGCAAGATAAATTTGGAACATAGAGGCAGTTTTTCAGGGTTAAGAAAAGGGATATGTCAATCGTCCCAGTGCCCTGAACTGATAACAGATCCCTGTTAGCAGCCTGAATGGCCGGTTTCGTAGACTTTGATACTGTAATCAGATCATTCCTGTCATACATCATGGTGTCAGTGGCCCCACAATCAATAATCCATCCAGTCTGTTGGGGTTCATGGGTTAAACACACAACGCCACACTTTGGGGGGCTAATTTGTTTATTTTTAAAATCTGTGGGACTGATCTGCAAAGATTTAGAAATTGGAGGACCAATCTGTAGCTCCTCTAAACTATAGGTGCCAATTTGAAAGTGGTTAGAATTATAGGGACCAAGTTGCAAGGGTTCAGAATTATAAGGACGTAAGTGCAAATCATCGTTTAAGTAGGGTTGGGGTTGCAAACCACCAACGCTATTACCTTTTAGACCCGCCACCTCTTCCACAAGCCCCATCTCCATTTCTGTAACTCCACTCTGCACGACACTCGCCACCCAAGTGCCCGGCGGGTGCAGCACCAACGCTGGTGGTGCCACCTTCACTATATCGGTGCCCTGTGGCGCTGTTCTAATCGCTGACGAGCCCTGCTACGGACAGATCTACTGTCCTCATCTCCACTCAAACCACGGCGGAACTGTGTTTTTCGCCGGTGACTGCTGTGCAAACAGCGGCGGTCTGTGCTTTGATCCCAGGGCCGACAGCACTGGTCTCGCCGTCGGTGTGACAAAGGCAAACACCTCGCCATCTTCTTCTTCATTCTGCTCCTCAGCCGCGGCAGCTATGGTGGCGCTACCAGTGTTGTCGCCACTGTCCCGCCTCTATTTTCCCATGCTCTCAGTCCGGCATTTGCTCCGCCATCCATCCGAAAAACAAATCGATTCATAGCATTGCTCTTTTGTGTGATTTGGTTTCTCGCAGTGAGAACACGTTGTCCGACCACCGTCGAGCTGTGAAGACTCTGCCTCCATTGGTCTCCGGTCTGAGCGTGGCTTGGTGGTGCCTCCGTGTCCGTTACTTCCTGACTGACTTCGCCCAACGAGACCAGCCCCAATTCCGGCCGATGATGATTTTTCTGAGGTCATAATATTCCTTCGATCTCTTTCCTTCCGGATTATACCGTATGCACTTTCAACTGTAGACAACGGTATAGTCCGTAAGGTATCTCGTCGATCAGAATTGAACTTCTCGGATATCCCTTGGAGAAATTGGTACAGTTTGTTCTCTTATCGGACTCGATTGAAGGTTGCGATATCTTCGAGGTTGTTCATAGGGTTGAGCTGTCGAAGTTTAATTTCTCTCCATAATTTCTGAAGGTTGCTGTAGAATGCTTCCAGGGTGTCACTCTCTTGTTTCAGGCTATTGGCTTTGACTGTAAGATTGAAGAATTGAATACCGTCTATTTATTGACTGTACGTGGCTTTCAATCCTTCCAAGAGATCTTTTGCAGTGGGATATTTTGCAAAATTACTCACCATGTCGGGTTCCATGTTGTCCAGTAGCCAAGAGCAAACTATGAGATCAGTTTGCTCCCATCTCGAGTGATCGGGGGTACCTTCTTGTGGCGGCGTCGGAACACCGGTTAAATGTCCGAGTTTCCTCTCCCACCATGGCGATTTTCATAAGCCTTGCCCAGATTGAGTAATTGTTCTGATTCAATTTCGTTACTATTGAAATTGATGTTGTAGGCTGATATTGATTCTGTTTTTGTAGGAACGTGGCTATCTGATCAGCCAAGGTCCCACTATCGATAGAGTTGTCGGAATCTAAACTAGGTTCGATCATGGTGGCAGATGATGAGCCCGGAGAATCGTCGAAAAAAGTTATGAATGATAAACCTGCTCTGATGCCAAGTTAGAATTTAGAGTTGAGGAATTTTCTGTATTGCATTGATTTCTGGATGAATAAGATTACAACAGAGATTACAATATATAGATAAACCGAGCTACAAAAAAGGAAAAGATATACACAATCACAATTATCGTAATTACGGTATTTAATCCCCTAAAGATTAGCCGTAATCTCCAATATTAGTATCAATTTATGTTGTCATGTTTGGTTCGGGCCTGATCTCGGCCAAGGGTTTGGGATTGGTATGGGACGATGATGTTAAAGCTGAGTCCCAAGGATTCTAACACTGCTCTGATACCATGTTAGAACATGGTATTTAGGGAAGAATTTGATTGTATTCATTGTGTAAAATTGTTCGTATCATACACAGTACAAGAGGTCTAAGTTTTATAGTAAACTCTGCAAATATAATCCCGACAAATCAGGTTCTATCACTATCAATTAGGGATTACAAATGAGAAGTCAAACCTTCCATATCTAACACACATCCACCACTTCTCTATTGATGTTCTTATCCATACTGACTTCGCGCTAAGCTGAAGAAGATTTTCTCTATGCCCCCCCTAACAGACTATACATTGGTTTTGTTACTCTTTTTATCTCCATATCGTTTATGATTGCAGCTTTCAGCGCTACAATCTTTTTGGTATTTGGAAGGAAGCAAGCATGGGTTCTGATACCCGTGGCTGCACTTGCTTGTTTACCAATAGCTTCATTTGTGTTGCCCCACTTCTTTTAGATGTGATCTCTACCACATATGGCCGTGGCATTTTTGGAAAGCAACGTGATCGTGGGTTCTACTAGTTCATTATTTTATGGTGCATTTGGCTTCAAGTTTTATTGTTTCTTGAAAGTTATTTTCTGGCGATGTAAATTTTGGTGAAATTATTCTTTATTACATTAATGGATATATATATATATGTGGATAAATATAGTAGAACTCTTAACCCTAAAACCAAAAAAAGAAACAAAACAACAAAAAAAAAATATCAATCACAAAATAGAGTGATGGCTTGTTTCTTCATCTCCATGATATGGGCTACGAATCAAAAAAATATGATGTAACCATTGGTAGACTCATGTGTGGCAGGATAGCCGCTCAATATGTATCACAATATGCCTGTAATTAAGGTGAGGTTATTGACAGGGTGCATGCATGTACTGACTGAAGATGAATACCATATAGCTCTCCCATTAAGTGATGGTTGTTGACATTATTCGTGTAAATATGGAAAAAATACGATTGATTCTTTTTCCTTGTATAACCTTATGTAATTAGGGTAGTTATTAGGGATATCTTCCTATTTATTCATGGATTGTATCGAGAAATTCCTCCAAAACCTTTCTCTTTGACAATGGTGAGATATAGGAAATGACCTAATGGGAGCTGCCAGTGTCCAGGACTTAGGGATGTAAACGAGCCGAGCCTTGGCATGTTTTCAGGGTTCGAGCTCGGGCTGGGGGTGGAAATTTTCAGCTTGGGTTCGGCTTGCGAGCCAACGAACCCTAAGGAGGGTGGCCCGGGCTTGGTTCATAAGAAGGTTCGCCCGAGCCGAGCCGAGCCACGAGCCGATATAAAAACCATAAAAAAAATAAAATGTTTTGCCTCTGTATTTTTATGCACATCCAACGCAGATTTCCCAAAGCAACAGATCTGGATTTTTCGCACAAAAACGTCACGCAGATTTATCCCATTCCAAGCAACTTGAGATTCATCAACTATTTTAAATCATCGGAGGAAATTTAAAGCAAAAAAAAATTGAACGAAGAGTAAACAACCAGAAAAATGAAAAAAAAAAAGGTAAGAAAAAAGGAGATCCAAATCAAATCTGGAGAGAGGAGAAGAAAGAAAAATAAAAAAAATCGGTTTCACTTCATTAGGGGTACGTCGCCTTCAGAGATGCGGCGTCCCTTGAAGGCGCAGAGGATGATGATGCGGCGCATGGAGGTGCGAAGCAGGCGGTGGTGGCGTCTTGGAGGTGAGGAAGACGTGGCCGCACCTAAAGGTGTCTTGAAGCCGGTGGCGATGACGGAAACCTAAAAAGCAGGTGGTGGTGGCATCTTGAAGGTGAAGAAGAAGGTGGCCATGGATGCAGTTTTCTTCAAGCAGCGGCGGTGTGTTTAGAAAGAAAGAGGATAAAGACCTGTTTTGTAATTAGGGTTTGATTCTAAATAATTATTAGGGAAAATTGCAAAAATGGTATACCAACTACCCCATTTCAGCACCGGTGGTACTGTAACTTTTCCGGTGGCAAAACTACCCCTTAAATCCCCAAAAGTTGTAAACTAATGCAAAAAGTCGTCGAAAACCCCGAAAACCGCCCGGAAACCCGCTTTTCATTAATACTCCACAACCTGACGTGTATAGCTTGCTCACGTGGGCCAAAGTGGACAGCCACGTCAAATTTACTTGCTAAATCGCTGGTTATGTGGTAATTAATACACAAATAATTAAAAAAAAAACTAAATAAAATTACATAACTTTTAACAAGAAAGAAATGTTTCATCCCCAACCTCACGCAGCCATCCCCTTCACCGCTGGCGCTGCCGCCATCAACCATGCACCACTGCAACTAAGAGCGAATCCAAGCATTGAATCGAGAATCAACGGGTCTGAACAGGCGGTGATGGCATCCCGCAACCACCACCGCAGCCTTCTTTCGGCCAACCACCACCACCAATGTTAGATCCGCCAAATCGAAACACCAGTTATCACCATTCAATCGACGCAGCACCACCACCAACATCCATATCCATCGATGCTCAGATTCTTGCAAGTCAAGAGAGAGAGAGATTCGCTGAGGATGGGACACAGAAAATTAGATCGAGAGTCGCTGGGAGAGAGAATAGGAGGCGAGAAAAACAAGAGAGAAACTTACGATGGCGGCGAGGGTGGTGGCGGAGGAGATCTGATGGAGGAACTACACACAAAACACACACCAACACAAACAAACGCATATATATACACACAAAATTGCACAAACACACAATTAAATTTTGGAATTTTAAAACTAATTTCCAGATTTGGGATTTTCTGGGTGTGGTTCTGCGTTTTCTTATGCTGTGTGGTAAAGGGTGGCCGGTGGTTGTGGTTATGCGTGGAGAGAGAGAGAGAGGTGAGGCGGCGGCGGTGGTGCTCGTGCTGATGTGGCGGCGGTGAAGGGCAGAGAGAAAGCGAGAAAAAGAGAGAGATGATGATGGTGGACTGGCGGTGGTGGTGCTGTGGGCTGCCTGCGATGGTGGTGCTATGTTGCTTGCTTGCTGCTCTGGGGGTGGGGCTAGTGGGTTGGGATAAGTTTTAAATTTTTTTTAAAATTTTGGTTTTGATTATTTTATATGTATATATATTTATATATTTATTCATATATATATATATAATATATTTACAAATATATATATTAATAATTATATATGTATTAATATGAATTATGTATATATATACATATATATTATTTCTATAAATTTGTATATATATATATATATATATATATATTATACACTATTATAACAATTAATATATATATATTTATAAATGTGTTTTATATATATGCAATATATATAATTTTCATGATAATTATATATATATTTATTAATTTATTAATATTTTTAGTAAATATGATAATATATATATATATAATTATTTATATTAATTACATATATGTATTAAATGTTTTTTATAAATTCATTATATATATATATATATATATATATATATATATACATAATACACATATGAAATATTATTTCTATGAATTTGTTAATTTATTAATATGTATTATTTATATGTAATATTTATATATATTATATATTTATAATACTTTTTAATAGATATAATAATATAATTTAAATTATATTTTATTTTTATTTTAAAAGTGTGTATTAGGTGGAATTTTGTAATTATTTAAATGGATAAAACATAACACTTGGATGGTGGTATTTGAGGTGTCAACGGTGGTATTGCCACATAAGTAAAAATCATACACAGCAGCGTCCGGGTCGGGTTTCCGAGCGGTTTTCGGGTTTTCCGGTGACTTTTTGCATTAGTTTGCAACTTCTGGGTATTTAAGGGGTATTTTTGCCACCGGAAAAGTTACAGTACCACCGATGCTGAAATGAGGCAGTTGGTATACCATTTTTGCAATTTTCCCTAGTTATTACTCTTTCTTTAAAATTACACATTTGACGTTAAGACTACTAGCTATGTATGTATAAATATATACATATATATATAGTGTATATAACATATATTATATTTTATTATCCCACCCAAAAATATATATATTATATTTTATTATTATTTTTATTTAGTTCGCGAGCCGGCTCGCGAGCTTTGAACTTCAAATCAGAAAGCTCGGGCTTGACTTGGAAAATGTACGAACCGAGCCATGGCTCAGCTCGGCTCGGCTCGGGAACATCGAACTAGAATGCAAGATTTTTCCGATCTGGCTCATAAAGCTCGCGAGCCAGCTCGGTTTGTTTACATCCCTAGTCCAGGTTCTTAATTCACATAAGCCACCATAATTAAAAGTAAGTTAATGTTGCAAGGAAGCGTTTGATACGTGAAATAAATTTTTTACGGTTAATCTTATTTGGATCTTTTAAGTGAGATTAAATGATGATAGGATCATTTAATATTTTATTTGATATATATTGATTATTAGAAGTATTAACTTAATCGTACAAATTCAATTTTCTATTTGATGGGTTAGATTAATTAAAAATAAATGTACAATTACAATTTTACCTTTAAATTTATGCAACATTAATACTAATAAATTTGTAAAACTGCACGAATTCTTCTATCTTAGAAACTATTGATCAACATGGATTTTTTATAATAAATAATATTTTATTATTAATAAGAAGAATTGCCCTACCTCATACAGTGTTTAACTTGCTTTGATTTTTTCTTTAAAAGTGAGAATTATATTTAATTTTATGAAACCATGCCAAGCGTAACTTATTTATATTTAAGAATTATATTATTCACTATGGCATTTAAGCATGGTTTTTTGAGAGCCAAGCACAATATTTAATAGGTCAGTTGTGTGAGATTTGATTTAGATTTTAGGGGTGTTGGGGATCTTACTAAACCCCTTATGTGGGACCCCTCTCAAAGAATGATCGGGGCCACGGATGATCGTATTACATATTGAAATTTTTTTTTTTCAATATATAATGAGACCACCGCAAAACAATAGTATCAAACTAAAAGAGTAAGCGAAAGCACTTAATGTACATATATTAGATAGACTAAATGTTACAAATTAGAAGGCATCTGGTCCCAAAAAGTACAACTGAATAAAATAAAAGTACGTCTTACAACTTTATTTTACAGTTAGGTCTATATTACACAAAACCTACTTTTAAAAGGCAACGCGCACTACCGACCGATTTCCCTAACGTTGTTGAAACTGACATGGTACCTTATTCTGAGGCAATGAACAGAAGGGGGTTGTAAGTCAAAAAGACTTACCGAGGCCGAATATATATATAGTAAAATCTCAAAAGGCAATATGAAACATTAAATAACGGAAATTTAAACGTGCTGAAAGAATATTATTTTAATAAAGTTAAAATAAAAGATTTCGGGTGATGCAACGGTGAGCAGGAATTCTCCAACCTTTACTTCCAAAAACCAATAAAACAAATAAATCCTTTTTTCCTCCAATGATCGAGAAATCATCTCGACTACAGCATCAGTAGGTGTACCCCGTGCCGGGGTCAATACACCGACTCAATTCCATTACAACCAACCTCCGACTGTAAATGTAATTGGATCCTGCGATATGGTATCGTACAAAGAGGACCCTACCGTCGGCTCGTGCCAGACTCTCCTAAGGGCGTCCCCAGGGTGTCAATCAATAATAGTAAACAGTACCAGCTCACTCAATTTGATAATACAGTATATTGAACAAATTAGAATAGGGAGTAATACATATAATCAAATCGCAACAAATAACAATATGTATATCCTAAAATGTAGATATATATATCTAAGGGATTATAAAACAATTCATAAAAATCGGGTTGATCATACGAGTATATTTACTATATAAATAGTTCTATGTCCCAGCGAGAAAAGTTAAAGACACTCTATGCCTAAGCCTCGATTGGGAAATCCGGAGGTTGAGCCACGGTATTGCCTAAAATTCGACAAGAAAATCTGGTTTAGAGCTTATTCATAAATTAAAAGAACCCGTTGACTGAGAAATATTTAAATCCTAGTTTCTATCCCAGAAGGCTAAGTAATAAATTTTCTTAAGCGTAGTCCGAAAATCATGATCACTTAATCGTTTCAAGGTCTGCCCAATCAGGTAATGTTATTCTCGGAAATAATGGCTAATAAGGTCATTTAAATTAGTATTATTATTATTACTATTTTCTTTCTTGCATAATTGACCCTATTAAGAATGTTCGTAACTCAATTTACATCTCACACATATCTACATAGGTACACGTAAGGGAGGATTTAAGAACATGTTGAATACCAATGAAGAATATTTAGCAGTTGTGATTTTAGGACATTACCATAATAATTATATTAAGAATTCTAGCCGGTAGTCAGTAGTACCAAATTATTGGTTAGGCATTATATGTATGTGCCTGTACTAGTAATCATATATTATATAATAGGAAATGAATCAAGGAATAAAATTTAATTTACCCCATTATGATATTCAAAATGTTTAAAATACTTCCTTATATTAATTTTATTTCAATTAAACTTCTTGTCATTTTAGATAAATTTCAAATAACCTCCTTAGTAGTGGCATGTGAACTTCACTCTACAGATTTGAGAGTGTAACTCATATTTAGATGTTAAAATATTCTATTATTTTAATATAAAATATTTTTCTTTTTTTAAATTATTTTTTTTTTCATCATCTTGATTTTTCCTTTTCTTTCCCTCTTTTCAACCTAGTACAAAGGTTTTTTTCCTCAAATTGTTTTCTTTATTTTTATCTATACTACTATATGAAACCAGATAAGATAGTAACGGTTTTGGTTTCTTGGACTCCTTTTTTATTATTTATTTATTTTTTCATCTATTTTGTTCTCTTGCATTCTTTATTTATTTATTTATTTTATCACTCCAACAATATCTTCTCAACTTTTCTTTTCTCTCATACCACCTCAATTCCTTTATTTTTTTTTTATAAAATGTTTATCTTTTCCTTCACATTTTTTGCTATTTATTCATTAATATATCATAATTTAATAATTATATTAAAAATAATTATAGAATATATATTAATATTGTTTACACAAATTTTCGTTGGAATCTGCAATAAATGATTACAAAATGCAAGAAAATAGTGAAACATAGAATTTATTGATTTAATGTAAAAAAAGTGTTACAATCTCTGTAAAATCCTCTGATTCTCCTCTACTAGTGGATTCGAGGGCTTGAAGCTTGATCTCGAATCAAATGAAGAACTTGGTTGAATTTGCTTGGAAGTGTTGACTCGTTGCACGGACAGTACTTCGAGGTAACAAGTGGCAATGGCTCGAATATTTGAGAGCTTGAATGCCTTTGCTCTTGAGAGTGTTTTGAAGACTTAAGCTTTTTTGTGATGTAATTTGTGTCTTGATGTTATGTCCACTTGTGAATCTTGGAGCCTCTATTTATAGGTTTTCGATTGCACTTGTGGGTTTCACGGGCTTGGGCCTGAACTTGGGCTTGAAGACCATTTCATACTTAATTGGACTTTATTTCATTTAATGGATTATTTCTGTAATCCATTTAATTCAAAGAATAAGAATAAAATTTATAACTCTTATCTTGAATTAAACATGTAGGCCCAAATTTGTTATGGACTCACGATAAAAATTAATAATTAATAGTCGATTTATTTGGGCCATCAATTAATAATTTATTTCCGAATTTTCGGTGTCAACAGATGCCCCCACTTCAAGGTTCGGAACGAGCGTCGAACATTTGCGAAGGCCGGAGCTTGAAGTACTTGATTTTGGCCCCTTTTTTTTTTTTTATTCGCCACATAATTTGGATGACCAATAGCTTGGGTAGCAATTCCTTTACAATGTTAGATCAGGTAGGACTCCAAATCTCCAACTTCCATATGTACAACACACGTGCTTAGTTGTACCATTTAATTGGCCCATTAACTTGAAAACTGAGTTGAGTTGGTATTTTCACCACTCCACACCACATGACTCTCGGGCCACCCAAATCCATCATTTCCTCAACATAGCCCATGTTATTTGCTTTGGTGTATATAGACCACCTACAGACGAATAAATTCTCCACCTTTCCGTCATTAGTGGATGCAAGATGTTTAACCTTTTTCCTTTGTTTTTTTTTTCTTGAATCACGGTTAATACATCAGCAGGGTAACCAAATTGAAATTTAAATCACCCTCAAATCAGGCAAGGAAATATGCTGCTGCAAATCGTCCATTTTCCTTTGATTTTTGCGCGTCTGATTTTCCTCCCCGTAATCAACGCCATAAATCATGTGTTCTTGGAGCCTATATAAGCTTGGCTACGCAGTTCACTCCCACCATAACAGAGGCGGTAGCAACTAGGAGAAAGGTGGAACTATATCTTTCTCGGAAGCTTGGCTCACTGCAGGCATTTCCGACGGTGGCGGAACGGTGGCCACGTTGACGTGAAAGAGGGATCCGATCAACCATAGCAACTCGAAGGCCCACCGGAGCTGCGATGGAATAGAACGCCGTGAAGGCCTCGTCGGCGCTCTTCTGGAACTGGGCATCTTCATTCATGAGGGAAACCTTCCTGGAACCAGGCCTCGATTTTTTCTGGAATTAGATCTTGTTTGGAACTGTACAATTCGCCACTGGGGACGTTTCCGGCACTGAAAAGCAGAGCCTCTTGACAAGCATTTGATAGTAGAGGATCGTATCTTTGGCCTTGAGATGAAAATCGAGCAATGACTTTATTTTTGGTGTTTTCAATTCAGGCGTATCAACATTTGTTGGCCTTATTCAAAGAATTTGTATCCTGATTAAAGTTGAAACCAATTCACCACAAAGACCATATTTAGAATTGCATGTCTCTCTTTGTTTTAATGTATGCAGGGACCATCATTTCGGTTATAGAATATGCAATCCTCTGAGAACCAATAATTGGATTCGGAGAGCAACCAAGTTCACTTGCTTTGTCCTTTCAATATTTCAAGAAATCTGAAGATGCACGGGAATCGAGCTTGTTCCATCATCATGCTGAAATCTTCACTCCACCATGGCAACGAACGAGAATCCAGCTTCTAAATCACCATTTCAGCCACAGGCACCAACAATAGGAATCGAAGGGAGCTAACAAACTTCATCATCGGTGTTTCTTTCTCTACGTTTTTTCAGGAAATTTGAAGATTTGAGCAAATATGAAGATGGATAGCAGTTGATCTCGTTCCACCATCCTCCACGCATTTTTGGGAAATCTGAAGGTTCTTAGGAAATCAGAAGATGTGCGGGAATCAAGCTCGTTCCATCATCACACCAATAGCATTATGCTCCAGGCATCATAGACATTTGGGTCTGACTTTCAACTCCGCCGAAGCACCATCTTGCCCATCTAGGAACCGGCCACAAGCATCCATCATCCCAACGCCTGATTATCAGGCAAGATCATCCTTCAGGATAGTCTATTGAGATTCCACGAAAGCTGTCAATCTGTGCTTCGACACTACTTCCAACTCCCGAATCTTTTTTGCCGGAATCCTCACTTGAAATTTTTACCTCAAGACAAAACAGCCTTCCGCACAACTTTCGCTGTCATCATCCAATAGCATCAAGATTCCCGCGGTTGAAGACAAGTGTATCAGATTCTTGCCCCCGATTGAAACATCATCATCGCGGCGCTATCCCTCTTCGGCATCGATGAGATCCTAACAGATTTGCTCTCGAACCTCAACTCAGAACCATGGAAGCCATTCATTCACCACCTCATGACTCCAATATAGCATGCATCAATATTCCGGTATCAACAGAGATTTTGCTGAAGCCATCATTCCGACGCCCCATGACAGTAGGATTGCACGCAATTGCTCTACCATCTGGATCGTGCCCGAGAATCACAAACAATTCTGCCCTTTCAAGCTCTGCAAGTCATCTTTTTCCTCGCCCGACGAAGTGAAAGAGTTGCGGAACATCCTTCAAACCTCCGTCAAGTCAAAGTGTTGCAAATTGTTGGTGACCATCAATCCTTCGCATCATGGAGTTGCATCTCAAGCGGTAGCGGTGATCAACGACTTTAAGGCCTGCCGGATTCCACCAATTTTCCCAACGTGCCTTCCATTTCCAAATGATTTGGTGTTGTGGAGACATCACTATGATGGAATATGACGAAGTGGAAAAAACTCAACTTGTCACGCCGGTTGCACAACATTTTCTTCTAATGGAATCTCCTCTTTTTTCTTTTTTTTCTTTTTTTCTCTCCCATTTGGTGCAGGTGAAGGATGAAAAACGAGTTGAGGAGCTGGGTCGTCGAAAGATTGAGAACCTCCTGATCAGTGGTAAGAGAAGTCCAAGACTTTTTTGAATCTGGTATGGAAGCAAGGCAGATCATCACTTCCACGAAAAGAGAATTTATTGTGCCGTCCCACAGATGTTGACTTTGATGGAAACCCTAGCAGAGAATTTGATGTAGAAAGAGTTGGGGAGACCACATGAAGAATTTAGACAAAATTGTACAACTTCGTCATTTTTCGTATTCCTTTGGATCATTTTTGATGTAAAAGTACACCATTTGTGGAATAAAATTGTTCTTTCACATCTTTTTGTGCCTCTTTCTTTTTGTGCATTCGTTCGCCATTCTTCGTTTTGATGTTGATCTTGAATGACTCCAATGCATGCCCCCGGTGTTGGAATTCACTCACTTGTCGAAACTTCAAACAGATTTAAGTGGTTCGGGGGACGAACTCAAATTTGTTTAAAGATATGACTGAACTTGAAAATTTAGTATACAAGTTGCCTACGTACCCCCCAAAAAAGAGAATCAAGTCATCACGTAGTTCAAAGTTTTTTTTTTTTTTTTTGTCACAGTTTATACTCGTGCGGACAAGGAGTAACATGCAGTTTAGGCTCGTGCATTAAGGAGCAAACTCGTTCGTTTAAGATGATCCTTTTGGGGAATTTGGCTTTTGGATGGTGATGCGTAGCTTGGCTTTGTCCATCGATTTGCTGGTTTTATTCGGGAACACGTTGTCGGCTTCTCCAAGAAACGTAGGTGGAAAAAAATCTCCAAGAGTTGCATGGTTTGATTTGCAGGTTCTTTCTGATTTCTTTTGACTTGATCGAGAACTCTTCGAACTTCTCGGCGGATTCCGTTTATGGATTTTGGTTTGTTTTGGCTTTATCCTTGATGTTGGTGGATGAACTTGCTCGGCATGTTGTTTTGAACCTTTTCGGTGAATCACGAGAATCCATCCATCATCCGTTGTTTTGCTGGAGGGAGTTAACTCTCGCTTGGTTCTTTTATCAGCGAGCAAGGTCTTTACCAAAGTTGGGTCTAAGCTCCCGAATTGAAGCGTTGTCGGTCCCGAGAATTCAGGTGGAGGGAAGATGACCTTCTTGCTCTGAAGATTGCACAACGAGCTCTTGGTCGCAATAAGGCTAGCGTGATTCACCTCAGCAATATCTTCATCTTTCTCGTCATCACTGTCATTATCGTCAAGAATTATTTTTCCTTCATCGGCCAACGACATTATTCTTTCCTTGACCACGAAGCACTTTTCAATAGGATGACCTACAATTCGGTGATACTTGCAGTATTTGGGATCAGCCACCTTGCCGCTTTCTTCGGGGCGTTTTCACTCGGGCAATTTGATCAATCTTCTTTCGACTAATTCGTCGAAAATATGCGGGACATCAGAGTCAGCAAAAGGGTATTCTTTTTCTTGTCTTTCTCTCAGCGTAGGCCGATGACCATCATTTGAGTTGTGTGGAACTCTAAAATTCCTGTTCTTCTCGATATTTGAAGACACTCTTGCAGCAACTGAAATGGCCATGGACTCTTCGGTAGAGGCTTTGACAAACTTCTCATCTCTCCAATGATCTTTCCTTTCTCTTCCTTGTTCTCCTAGTGGAAACGAAGGTCGGTGATTTGCGATACTCAATTCCATGTCGTGGGCACGAGTAGCAAGATCCTCAAATGTTCGAGGTTTGATTCCTTAGAGAATGTATTGAAGTCCCCAATGCATCCCTTGCGTGCACATCTCTATTGCGGACGTTTCTGACAACTTGTCTTTGCAACATAGACTTAGTGCTCGCCAACGATTGATGTAGTCGACGACCGGTTCATCTTTCTGTTGTCTCACGTTTGTAAGCTCGATCATGCTCACGGTGCGACGAGTGCTGTAGAAGCGGTTCAAGAACTCTCCCTCCATTTTGTCCCAACTGTTGATGGATTCGGGTTCAAGATCAACATACCAGTCGAAGGCGTTGTCTTTGAGCGATCGCACGAACTGCTTGACAAGAAGGTCCCCACCAGTTCCAGCATTGTTGCAAGTTTCAATGAAGTGGGCGATGTGCTGTTTGGGATTACCTTTTCCATCGAACTGTTGAAGCTTGGGTGGTTGGTATCCGTTTGGCATCTTCAAATCATCAATTCTTCTTGAGTATGGTTTTGAGTATGCAACTCGATTTTGGGATGACCCGCTATAGTGCTCCTTGATTGTGTTTGCTATCATTGCCTGCAACTCTTCCATGGACAAGGTTACTACCGAGCTTGTTGAACGCGTGGTCTTTCGTGCAAAATATGGCTTGTGAAGTATCTGATCAACCGGCTTCTCATTCGGAGTGTGTTTTGGAGGAGAAGGACGGTTGTGGGTAGACCCTTCGGTATTTTGTTGCTCCACTTTGTTCATCAGTTGCGAAATTTGAAGATCTTTGTCCTCAACGATCTTCTGCAAATCAGCTATGGCTTGAGCCATCTGAGCGAGTTGTTCTTCCACGTTCGTCACGCTGGTAGTCATCGCAGGCAAGTTGACGAAGGTGGTGGAATAAGTCCCTTTCGGGGTGGCAGGATTGGAGTTATCTGATTTGGAGGAGGTTGAGCCGGCGTGCTTGCCCCCGGTAGAGGATTGAGCAATGTTGGCAACGATGTCAGCCACGTTCATCTTGTTCAATGCAAGTTGATCCTTCTTAGGCGCCATGAAAGTGCTTTTTATGATGGATTTGAAATTTTCCGTGGGATGAAGAGATGAGAGGCAGAGAATGTCCCACTGGGCGTGCCAAATTTTGTTTACACAAATTTTCGTTGGAATCTGCAATAAATGATTACAAAATGCAAGAAAATAGTGAAACATAGAATTTATTGATTTAATGTAAAAAAAGTGTTACAATCTCTGTAAAATCCTCTGATTCTCCTCTACTAGTGGATTCGAGGGCTTGAAGCTTGATCTCGAATCAAATGAAGAACTTGGTTGAATTTGCTTGGAAGTGTTGACTCGTTGCACGGACAGTACTTCGAGGTAGCAAGTGGCAATGGCTCGAATATTTGAGAGCTTGAATGCCTTTGCTCTTGAGAGTGTTTTGAAGACTTAAGCTTTTTTGTGATGTAATTTGTGTCTTGATGTTATGTCCACTTGTGAATCTTGGAGCCTCTATTTATAGGTTTTCGATTGCACTTGTGGGTTTCACGGGCTTGGGCCTGAACTTGGGCTTGAAGACCATTTCATACTTAATTGGACTTTATTTCATTTAATGGATTATTTCTGTAATCCATTTAATTCAAAGAATAAGAATAAAATTTATAACTCTTATCTTGAATTAAACATGTAGGCCCAAATTTGTTATGGACTCACGATAAAAATTAATAATTAATAGTCGATTTATTTGGGCCATCAATTAATAATTTATTTCCGAATTTTCGGTGTCAACAAATATAAAAATTAATTTTAATATATTTAAATAATAATATTTTTTCATTTACACACGCAACGAGTGTGCGGGAGTTACTAGCTAGCTTCTTATTATTTTTAGTTAGCAGGGATGAAAACATCATCTTTTTCAATAACAATAAAAACTTATATTTTTCTACTCTCAATTTATGTTCAAATGTGAAACTTTAACAATAATTAATAAAAAACAAATTATACTTTTCTTCTCTTAATTCAACTTCAAATAAAAGAATTTTAACAATAAAAATCAAATACTGCTTTAAATAACAAAAATGAATAAAAGATAATTATTTAGACAAAGATAAATATGTAGTCAATACAAAACTATTAATACTAATTTAGACCTAATTAATATATAAGAGGTCATTTTAGCTTTAAAAAATATAAAATGAGACTAAAAATTAATTAGGGGGCGGTGTGAAATTTTTTAGATATCACGGGCGGTTAGATTAAAATAAATTTCTTTCAAGGAGGTATTTCAAATATTTTAAATATCGCAAGGGGGTAAATCAAATTTTATTCAGGAATCAAATAAAACATCATAGTTAGATTTGTTAACAAATTAATTTACGATACTCATTAGGAAATTTTGAACAGTAAGTTCTTCTTAAGAAATGTAAGATTCCTTCAATAAAAGGGATTAATATAAAATATATAATTAGGCCTATACCTAAATGTATTTAGACAAAATTTATAAATATTTAACGTGGTTCATAGGTAAATATCTATACAGAAGGAAAATTACCGTTTATATTTGGTATTTACATATATACAACAGCTCTCGCGCGTAAATAATGTTTATTCTTTTCATAAAAGATGTTTTTACATACTATATAGAGAGAGAGGAAAAAAAAATTTCATCCGAACTTTGCGCATTTTTGCAATTTATCATTTCGAGCAACTTTTATTGTAAACCGTCATCTGAGCTTTACATTTGTAACAAACCGTCATCTAAATTTTTTTTTTTGTGGTTTGTTGAAAATACAACTGACGTGACGTATTTCTAAACATGCCACGTGTCAAGTTTTTTTTGCCAAAACTAGGCATGTAATCGAGCCGAGCCGAGCCGAGCCGAGCCGAGCCTTGATGATTTTTCATGGTTCAGGCTCGGGCTCGGCCTTTGAAATTTTGGCTTGGGTTCGGCTTGCGAGCCGGCGAGCCTCCAAAGGGATGGTTCGGGTTCGGCTCGCAGTAGGGTTCGGGCTCGTCGAACCGAGCCACGAGCCTCCCCACGAAAAAATTATAAAAAAAAAAAAAAAAACGCAACGAAATTTATCTGATGTGTTTTTACCCCAGATCTAGATCTATGCCTAAAAAAAACAGGATTTGGATCTATGTTTATATCTACAAGCAAGGCAAATCAACCGATTTTTGACAATAAAATTACAAAAAACTAAAAAACTTGAAAAGGAATAAGATTAAAAATCTAATTTCTTATACATGTATACATACAAAATTTGGAATTTTTTTATTTGAGGCGGATGATAGTGGCTTTCTTAAAGCTGAAGAAGGTGGTGGAGGCGCACGAAAGCTGCGACCTTAATCTTGGTAGAGATCTGATGCGTTCTTGAACCTGAAGAAGGTGGTGGTTCTCGCCGGCGGTAGTGGTGGAGGCGCACGGGAGCTGCGACCTTAATCTTGGTAGAGATCTGGTGCGTTCTTGAACCTGAAGAAGGTGGTGGTTCTCGCCGGCGGTAGTGGTGGAGGCGCACGGAAACTACGACCGTAATGATGGTAGAGATCTGGTGCAGAAGGAGGCCGTTGGTGGAGGTCTGGTGTGGTGTGGTGGAGGCAGAAAGCTGTAGTGGTGTGGAAAGAGAAGACTGAATTCTGCTCTTGGGCGGCGACAGTGGAACACTTAGATTTAGGGTTTTCTCTTTCTTTTGTTCTTATATATATATATTGTTAACATATATTATAATTAACACAGCTTATATATATATGTATGTATATTATAAACTGTATGTTATATTATATATATATACATATATAACTATAAATATATAAATATATATATTATAAGTAGTTCAGTTTATATATATAACATATATATTATACGCAGTACAGTTTATATATATATATAATATAAATTTTATATTATTTTATTATATAGCTCGCGAGCCAGCTCGCGAGCTTCGAACCACAAATATACCGGCTCGGGCTTGGCTCGTAAAGCACACAAGCCGAGCCGTGGCTCGGCTCGGCTCGCTAATCCCGAACCCAAGCGCGAGCTTTTACCGAGCTGGCTCGCGAAGCTCGCAAGCTAGCTTGGCTCAGTTACATCCCTAGCCAAAACCACCAAAAAAAAAAAAAGAAGTTTAGATGGTGGTTGGTTACAAATGCAAAGTTCAGATGACGGTTTGCAATGAAAGTTGTTCGAGATGTTAAACTGCAAAAATGACTAAAGTACGGATGATCAAAAAAAAAAAAATCCTCTCTCTATGTATATATATATATATCACACGCTTTGTAATTATATCATACGTTACATACGCACCTATATATATATATATATATATATATATGTAATGAGTCCACTATATATATAGTATACATGCAGGAATTTGGCTATAATATGTATTTTCTTTCTATATATTGCGCGTGTGTGTGACTGTGTGTGCTATGGAAATGATGATGGCGAAATAGAATATGATTCATGACTTAGTTAACTTTTGTTTAGAATTTATAAAAAACAAATGAGGAACTGAGAATGGAACGTACCTTTTTTGGTTGAGTTGAAAATGATGGGTTGGTGAGCTATTTATAGGGGGCAGCTTATTAATTTAATTATGCCTAAAAAATGACACCTATTTTATAGGTTTATAAATTATAATTTGTGAAGTTTTTGGATAGAAAAGGATGAAAAGGACTTCTTTACTGATGACACAAATTCATCTAATTTCTTTCTGTTTAATTAAGGAAAACAAACGATGGGCTACCTCCTACTAAATATCTCTGGTATAAGATAAATATCCTTTTTCGAGTTTATCTAAAATTATATATAGATATGTTATTTACAAAGTTAAAAGCCAGAATATTCTAGATTAGTACCAACTCTATTATTATCTTAATTTACTAAAAATAGACGATTTAATATATTTCATAAAACTAAATACCTATAATGTTATATAATATATAAAGTTAAATATCTATTTTTCCCTTTAAATACATAATTCCACGAATTAACATTTTAATTGCTGAAAAGTAATGTAATTTAAAACTTATTATTTATGTATAGTTTAGTAATAATTTATAAATAAATTTGGGATCAATTGAAAGAAGGATAAATTTTCAAAACTGAATTTAATGAAGTAGGTATCAAGCCCCAGAGCGTGTGGTCCTCGTTTGGATTCAATTGGAGGAATCTATCAATTCAAGGAAAATGTACGTAGCAGCAAAGATAGTGCTGACCAAAAAAAAAAGCACACCACCTATCTATTTCTCATTCTTGTTTGGAAGCCAAAATGAACGGGCATGTCAATTCAATTAGGGACGGTTAGCTATATGTATGTGCCTGTACTAGTAATCATATATTATATAATAGGAATCAAGTGAAACATCATAGTTAGATTTGTTAACTAATTAATTTACAATACTCATTAGGAAAATTTAAACTGTAAGTTCTTCGTAAGAAATGTAAGATTCCTTCAATAAAAGGGATTAATATAAAATATATAATTAGGCCTATACCTAAATGTATTTAGACAAAATTCATAAATATTTAACGTGGTTCATAGGTAAATATCTATACAGAAGGAAAATTACCGTTTATATTTGGTATTTACATATATACAACAGCTCTCGCGCGTAAATAATGTTTATTCTTTTCATAAAAGATGTTTTTACATACTATATATATATCACACGCTTTGTAATTATATCATACGTTACATACGCACCTATATATATGTGTAATGAGTCCACTGTCATATATATACATATATATATATATAGTATACATTCAGGAATTTGGCTATAATATGTATTTTCTTTCTATATATTGCGTGTGTGTGTGTCTGTGCGCTATGGAAATGATGATGGCCAAATAGAATATGATTCATAACTTTTGTTTAGAATTTATTAAAAGATAAGAGGAACTGAGAATGGAACGAACCTCTTTTTGGTTGAGTTGAAAATGATGGGTTGGGACTCTATTTATAGGGGGCAGTTTATTAATTAATTATGCCTAGAAAATGACACCTATTTTATAGATTTATAAATTATAACGTGTGAAGTTTTTGGGTGATTTTCTAAGTTTAGTGTCTTTTTTTTTTCATGTATTGTATTTTTGGTGTATTTTTTGTAGGTATTACAACTTTAGTGTAATCCGGTTTTTTAAAAAGCGGATTCAACATGAATTTTTTTTTTATTTTAAACATTTCGTCTTTGTAAAAAGCGGATTAAATATAGCCAAATGTATTCAGGCCGCGCCACGTGGTGATTGCGACGCCGTATTTTTTTTACAATGAACAATGAATCCGCTAATTCAAAAACAGGATCTAACGAAAAAATTAGTGATTGTATTCGCGAGAAATTGACCACGATTGGTTGGTGAGATACTAAATAAATGGGCCCCCTTTGCCCTTTTCAACAATGTCAACCCTTTTTTTATTTTTGCAGGAAAAGAATTAACAAACGGTGTTGCCTCTTTTTTAAAAATCGGATTCTGGAATTTATAATTTTTAGTGATACCCGTTTTTTTTTTCCAATAATAAGGCTAATGAATATTTTTTTTCCAATTAATGAGGCTAGTGATATTTGTGATGGTGCAGGAATTAGATTTTCAAGATGCAACCAACACTATAAAATTTGTATGAAGCGGGGAAGACCATCACCGGCATGAAGGCCTCAGGGTCTGGGTTTCTTTTTGAGCGTGGGTTCTTCCAGCTAGGATAACACCAAGAGTGCAAAATGCAGCGAGGATGCAACTGTGGTGATGTGATCTGGAGCTTGGGAAGGGAGGAAAATGCCCAGAATTGTGTATGCAAGGTGTATGCAGAATCAGACTTGGGGGAGAAGACAAGTGTTCCCCCATATTTATATGTTAGGGGTGAGGATATATGCGGTAATTTGACCGTGTGGTCCCAAACCTGTGTTGCCCTAACACGTGGCGGCCTGTGGTGGAGTGAGAATGACATTTCTGAAAAGGAGGCGGCGTGTCAGGCGCCAGGCGCGCACTACCTTTGTGTCAGGAGCTGTTGGCGAGGGTCGTGCGTGGGAAAGGACCAAGGTTTACTCCACTGAGGCTCAGATCCGTCGCGGAGAAGGAGGATCACAGCCGGGCGATGGTGACGCTCGAAGTGGGCACGAGTGAGTTCCCCACGACAGATGACCTTCGAGAGTCAACCCACCGAGCATCATGAACGGGCCCTCGTGCGGGTGTTTCCCTGAGGAGGGTAACCCAGAGGACCGGTATGCGAGCGGTGAACCTGTTAGCTTGAGCCTTTAACCTGAATAGTCGTCCGAGGCCCAAGGGTCTATAGCGATGAGCAAGTAAGTGGGCTGGGTTGCCCCGCGAGCCCATCAATGCTAGCGTCCTATCTTCCAGCCAGCAGGTGGCGACACGTGGACGGCTCTGAAGCGGAGGTGGTTTTATGCCTCATCATTTTGGTTAGTTAGAAACCCTAAAAAAGAAGCCATATACATTAAAATTGCACCGCTGTATTTTTTTTAATTTTTGTTTAAATTATATAAATTGAACAGGGTTTCCGCTAATTAGAAAAACTGATTCTTTGAAGATCTTTAGTGGCAGAAACCCTTCTTCGCATTCATTCCCCCTTTTCGCTTTCAGACGGTATCACACGATGACGGGATGACAACGACAAACTTGTCGGAATGTTTCAACGGAGTACTGAGAAATGTTCGTCGTCTTCCAATTATACCGATCGTGGAGGCTACATTGCACTGCATGGCCCAATATTTTGTGGACCGCCAAGAAAGTGGGCTCCAATCAAAAACATTCGCACACCACTGGACAAATTATGCATGGAAAATAATGGAAACCAATCTGCAACATTGTGGTCTTCATACAGCTCGTTTGTTCGACCATAGAGATTATAGAGCTGAAGTTATTATGCAGAATTCTTCGTCAGGTGTGAGTTATTGGAAATATATTGTTTGCTTAATCGATAATACATGCACGTGTGGGTTTTGGCAACGACATGGAATCCCATGTTCGCATGTGATGAAGGCTGCCAAGTAATTTCGAATTTCTATCTCTAATTACGTAGCCTGGTATTACGAGCTTGATCACTAATTGGCTACTTATGAGGGAGGGTTCCACCCAATTTGGGATGAAAAATATTGGCCAGAAGCTTCATTTAACTTGGTGAATACCAACGAGGAACGGCCATGAAGATCTAGGATAAGGAGGGAAAATGCAGGTAGGGACCGTACAACAAGATTCCCAATGGAAATGGATCGTTCACAAACTTGAGAATGGTCGAGAGTGGCAGCAAGGCGGGGTAGATGATGAAGCGTTTTTTATTTAATGTAATCATGTCGTGTTGTAATTGTTGGGATTAGTGCCCTGAAAATTCAATTTTTTGTAAATACTTTGTATTTTGTTGGATTAATAAAACTGAAATTATCACAAGTTATGAGTATATTAACATAATTAATAACGTGTGATGATATTCTTATATGAAATGTGTTTCATAGGAAAGGACTTTAGATATCGAAATCACGTGTTATTAAAGTTCTAGTCGATATGATAAGAATAAGTTCTTATCGAGACTATAATGTGTTAATATAAGATGATTAGTCTTTCGTCATAGGGAAATGGAGTTTTCAGTTATAACACATTGATGATTTTCAATAGATTTGGAAACATCGAACTGGACCACTAAGATAGTTCATTTTAAACTACTATCTAAAATGAACAAATCTTATGGAGCATTGAACTCTTAATCCTGGTAGTATTTCGACTTTAGGCATGTAGTGTTAATCATTGTAACTTGCTCATAAGTGAGGTCTCGATATCGAATGACCGAAACCTTTGTACGTTCAGTGATTACATGAAATGTGCTAAAGAGAAATATTGACCGAGGAATCTATGGCTTTGCTGGAAAGTTAAAAGATATTCCTGAAATAGATTTGCAAAGTTCGAATTAAAACTTTGGCCAAAGTACTTCGTGTGATGCGTCACTGAAGTTGTATGTTGAATGTGTTTCACGTACAAGGAATTTGAACTTAAGGCAAATCAAGAGATTTCAGATTAGAAGTGAAAAATAAATGATAGTAGTATTACTTTATTTTTCATGGATATCTACACGGAGGAGTAAAATGCAAAATTATTCTAGATTGAAAAAATTCGTAAGTAATTTAATTAATTTTAGAGTGCAACAATATTTATTTAGTAGAATTAAATATTGTTAAACGGTAATTAATTATTATCATGGGATGATAATACATTAACCCGTTTGGAGCTAAAATTAATTAGTCCCGCAGGTCCCCCTGCAAGCCCCAATCGAAAACCCGAAAATAAAACGTTAAAGGGAATGAAAGAAATAAATTTTCAAAGTGTTTAAAAATAACCAAGAAATTTTTTTTAAGAAAATAAATTGTAATTCCAAAGAGTTAGAAATGCCCGGAATTTTATTTTGGAGAAAATAAAATTTGTTGACGTGGTAGGTGACGTGGCACTGACGTGTCACGCCACGTCAGCAAGTGGGCCCAGGTGGTGCTGACTGGGCAGCCGCGTGGCACGCCACGTGTGCGACACGTGGACGGCCCAGATCGCGCCACGTCATCATGAAACAACGGCCCATATTTGATCTGGACCGGATCGGTCAAACGGGTCAGGATCGGGCCAACGGGTCGATTCGCGGATAGGGTCGGACTGGGTCTGGTTCCGACCCGGAACCAGACCCGGACACGTGGTAGCTCCGGAAGAGGCCACGTCACCGGAAACCCTAAACCGCAAGTGATCACACGCGCCGCCTTGTGGCCGCGCGTGTGGGCGCGTGAAAGCTCAGATCGGTGAGCGGCTGGCGGCGTTGGACTCGTGGCTGAGAGATCTACGACGTGGTCACCTTGGTTTTCGTGCCCAAGTTGTACACGCAAGTAGGGGGTGAAATTACTATTTTGCCCTCGATTTTTCCCCTATAATTAGGGGCCTTGGCATTTCATTTTTTCCATCCAACTTTGGGAAGTGGTTTTGGCTGAGTTTAAGCTTTGAAACCATATCCCATTCTCCTAGTTAATTCTGATTTATTTTGGAATTAATTTTAATTAGGTGTTTATATATTAACGTCTGATTTCGGGAGAATAAACCCTAAAAAGGGTTTTTAGTTTAAAGTTTTATTTTCTCTAAGTATTTAGAGAAATACTTTCGGAGCCCACACTCCGAAGGTGTCCCTGGGGTAATTGTAGGGAAACTCTGCAGGTTTCGCGAGGAGATCGGGAATCGGGTTCTCGAGAGGCAAACTCCGGGCATAGTAGCCATCTTCGGTGAAAGGTATTTTATATTGTTTTTTTTTATTTAAGCATGATGAATTAGGTGCTCTTAAGTGTTAATAGCATGCTTTATTTATCTGCTTTTTGATTTAAAATTTATTATCAATTGCATGTATATACTTGAGTAGTTCCGGCTAGTCTTCCGCTGTTGTATTTAAATATTTTAGAAATATTTTGATACCTGTATATTAAAGTAAAAATTTAAAATGTGGTCCCGGACTGCTACTGTTCTAGGCCCACCTCCCAACAGTAATCTTTTTAACATGCATTTTATTATTTCGTGTGTAATATTCTCGTTTTAACACTTCTGCATCCCATGTTCACTTCTATGTTTGAGAATCTATGTATTTTTCCTGTGGCGTCCTTGCCACATCCCGCACTGAGAAATACCCAAGTGTTAGCTTTGGGTCTCCACTCGAGATCTTTCCCAGCGAACGACGACGAACAAACAAACACAAGCATAGCGGAAGCATAAAGACAACCGTACTCAAACATAAAATTTAATTACAAGGCCGATGAAAAAACGACAAATTGTAGGTATAGACTATACTTCCTGACTTTCCCACGAAGAAGAAGTTCCAAAAACAAACTATCTAGACAGCACCTGATAACCTAGACCTGACATGCCGCCTAGCTACACCTGCCTGAAGCCAAAACCAGAAGAGAATGGACGTTAGTCAAAGTGACTAAGTGAGGGGGTTATACATATTTATAAACGAAATCACAAGCTCGGTTCATATTTTCATTATTTTCGAAAATAAAGTGTAAACATATAAGAAGGGATAGCTTTTAGTTTTTACGAAAACACACTTGTGAACCAATAATCAAAACGATCGATCAATCACAATAACCCGACGAGTATAGGTGAGTTCTCCAACCTTTCACACCCTGAACACAAGAACACAAAACAATAAACCAGCCTTCTCCCTCCAATTGTTGGTCGAGGTGCCCCCAACCAACCACACGATCAGATAGGGACAATATGCCCTGGTACCAATAACCTCACTCTTTATGCGTTGTAGTCAACCTCCGGCTATGCTCCGCATAGAGCTTCACAGAAGTACGTAGCAAGATCAGCCTTTGGCGCACACCTCCGAGCTTCACCCACTAGATACTTCGGGCCCATATTCCCCAAGGGTTCTATCATTCGATCACTACTCACTTTTTAAAACATTTTCATACTTTCTTTCTTTTAACCGTTTCACAGTTCAAAATCAAACTCTTCTTTAACTCACGCGTATATATAATATAACAAGAACCCATTTTTATAAGGAAATTCGATTTTTCAATAAAATACTAAAATATTATAAAACAGCTAATAATATGTATAGTATCAATGGATCAAAATCAAAATCAATAAATAAGGGTTGAGTTTTAAGAATATATATATTTACATAATATATGTTTTGGGCCCAGTTGAAAACATTTTAATTCCTCACCTGAAATTCTTCAAAAGTTGAAACGGGACACAACCAACACGGACGGGGCTCCTCCCTAGGAACACCTGTGACATACACAACTACAAATAGTGACTCGACTTAACAACCAGATAAACACGACCGACGTGTACGACTATCACAGAAAGCACATAACAGTTGAGCAATTAAACCGATTGATCAAATTCAAAAACTGAAATTCAATTAATACTAACAATCATTACAATATTTGTTTTTTGTTTAAGTAAATCAAAAGCTCTTATGCTGAATGGTGTTAGATAAATTTGCTGAGGTGTACAACAACAGTGCTCAACTAATTGAAGTTGAATTCTAATCGTACTAATCACAGTGTTACCGTAATCATAAATTCCTAAAATATATGCATATGTTTATAATTTATTTTATTTAACCATTATATTGGTTTGCGACATGTGTAGATTGCTAGGTGGTGGGCTCAAAAATAGTAGCGGTCCGGGACCACATTTTAAAATTTTGTTAATAATACAAGTATAAAAATATTTCTAAAACATTTTCATACAATAGTGGAAAACTAACCAGATCTACTCAAGTATATACATGCAATTGATAATAAATTTTAAATCACTTAAGCAGATAAATATCTAACATGCAATTAACACTTAAGAGCATATAATTTATCATGCTTAAAATAATATAACTGTAAAATATTATCGTACTACAAATATGGCTATCTAACTACATTTTTTCAGCACCTTTGCTTTTACAGAAGACGGTTACCGCGTTTACCTCCCGGGAACCTGGTACACGATCACTCTTCGTGAAACCGACAGAGCTTCCCTGCAATAATCCCAGAGAAACCCTCGGAGTGTGGGCTACGAAAGTATTTCTCTAAATACTTAGAGAAAATAAAACTTTAAACTAGAAAACCCTTTTCAGGGTTTAATCTCCCGAAATTAGGCGTTTTATATATAAACACCTAATTAAAATTAATTCCAGAATAAATCGAAATTAACTAGGAGAAAAGGGATATGGTTTCAAAGCCAAGAACTAGCCAACACCTCTTCCAAAATTGTGTGAAAAAAATGAAGGGCCAAGACCCCTATTTATAGGGGAAAAACCGATGGTAAAATAGTAATTTCACACCCCCACTTGCGTGCATAACATGGACACGAATTCCAAGGTGACTACGTTGTAGCTCTCATCACCACGAGTCCAACGCCGCCGCCGGAGCGCCTTCACGCGACACACGCGACCTAGGGTTTCTAGACTTGAACCGGTCTGATCGAACCCGGTTTGGTCCGATTAGACACGTGGCCAATCCCGGTTCTGTCACGTGTCTGGTTTGACCCGACCCTATCCATTGAACCGATCCCATCCGTTGACCCGTATCCTGACCCGTTGACCAGCCCGGTTCCAAAGCAAATCCGGCCCGTTGCTTTACGCTGACATGGCGCGATCTCAGCCGTACGCGTGGCGGGCCATTTGGCGCCTAGTTAGTGCCACCTCCCGCCTGCCCGCTGACGTGGCATGCCACGTCAGCTGCCACATCATCAAAAAAAAAATTTTTTTGATGAAAATTTTATTTTCTCCAAAATAAAATTCCGGGCATTTCCAACTTTTGGAACTTTGATTTATTTCTTAAAATAAATCCCTTGGCTATTTTCAAACACTTTGAAAATCCATTTCTCTTTCTCCTTTTAATATTGTTTTAATTCGAACTTTGCAAATCTATTTCAGGAATATCTTTTAATCTTCCAGCAAAGCCACAGATTCCTTGATCAATATTTCTCTTTAGCACACTTTATGCAATCACCGAATGTACAAAGGTTTTAGTCATTCGATATCGAGACCTCACTTCTGAGCAAGTTACAATGATCAACACTACATGCCTAAAGTCGAAATACTTAAGCTAAGAGTCCAATGCTCCATGATACTTATTCATTTTAGATAGTAGTTATAAAATGAACTATGTTAGTGGTCCACTTCGATGTTTCCAATCCCATTGAAAATCATCAATGTGTTATAACTGGAAACTCCATTTTCCTATAACGAAAGACTGGTCATCTTTTATAACACATTATAGTCTCGATAAGAACTTATTCTTATCTTATCGACAAGAACCTTAATAACACGTGATTTCGTTATTCAAACTCTTTTCCTATGAAACACATTTCATATAAGAACACCATCACATGTCATTAATTATATTAATATACTCATAACTTGTAATAATTTTAGTTTTATTAATCCAATAAAATACGAAGTATTTACAAAGAAATTGGATTTTCAAGGCACTAATCCCAACACACTAAATATTCTAAAATTGCAAGAATTAAATTTAACAATAAATTTAAAATTCTTTTAACTTTAAGTTCTACCAACTCAAAGTAATCTGAAAATAGTTCCATGTTTAAGAATATTTCCAAAATCAAAAGTTCAAATCTGAGAAAATTCAAGTTAATTCAAAATTAGCAATTTTTATAAAATTATTATTTCAAAAATAATAATATTAATTTTCCAGAAAAATTAAATCTGACGTTAATTCCCAAAATTCCCAAATTTACAGTTTTATTTCAAGAATAAAATATTTTCAGTTAAAAATAATTTTAAAATATTAAAATATAATTTGGGCCAAAAACACGAAATTTCGCATCAATGGGAGTCCGCCCGCACGCGTGGCGCGCGCACAGCCCACACAGGCAGGCAGCACGCACGCGCAGCAGTGCACGCCACGCAGCAGGCCCGGGCGCGCTTGCAATGCTCGCAGGAAGGAGCAGCCCAGGAAGGAGCAGCCCGGGCAGGCAGCGCGCGGCTGACGGGACTAGGCAACCTCCTGTTGCCCGGTTGTGCCTGGCGCGATCGTCGTGCCGTTTCCGACCTCTAACTCGACCTGTTCGTGTGCGGCAACGACGAGGGACGAGCTCCCTTGGTTCTCGTGTCCCGCACCGATTTTCGTGCAAATTTTTTAGAAAATTTTTTATTTAAATTCGGGAATAAAAATCACTATTTTAATTAATCTAAAATAAAAGGATTTTAATAAAATTTTAGAAAACCCTTTTTTTCAATTTTTCAAGAATGCTCTCAAGTTCAAAAGCTCAGATTACGAAACCAATTCAAGAGTACTTAACTGTAACTCTGATTCAAGAATTTCTCAAAAATTCAATTAAAAGATAGATTAGAAATAGACCTTGCAAGGTGGCTCAGATTAGAAATAGACCTTGCAAGGTGGCTCTAATACCACTTGTTGGGAAAAACACGATCAAAAAATGCAGTGGAATTCAATTTTTTTTCCCAAAAGTAAGATCGGACTTGTAATTTCTATTTCCAAATCTTAAGGATTCAAGAACTTACAAGAATCAACGCTTTCTTGACACGTTTTGAGCCGCTCTCAAACGTGCTTCATGCGGTAATGGCAACCCCGTCCCTTGAAAGATTCTTTCTACTAGATTCCATAGTAGGTTTCCTCTAGAGTAATAATCCACACCAGACCTAGATTTAAATCATGTCAGGGAGAGTGCTAGTGGTATAACATGTGTAAAGAAAGAAACATAAAATGAGAAGAAAGAGAGCAAGAGAATTATCCCATCATAAAGTCATCGTGTCGTTTGGGCGTGATCTCTTTATCACGCGTGAGCCGAAAATTTCGACCTCCTTGCCTATATATAGGCTAGGGTTCGAAATCCCCTTAGTTTAGTTGGAATCGGATTCCAACTTTGACTTTTCTTCTATCTTTTCTTTTCTTTCAGGTAATAGGAATCTTATTCAAAATAAGATATTTATTTCTTCTAGAAAAGGAGTTCCTAACCAAATTAGGAATATTAATTATTCTATTAATAATTAATATCTTATTCCAATAATATTTATTCTAATCATATTAGAATTAATATTTACTAGAATAATAAATAGAAGATATTTAGTATTTATCTATTTATTTATTCTAATCAAATTAGAACAAGTAAATAATTAAATACTTAGAATTAATTCTCTAATTAATTCCATGAACGACTTTAGAATTAATTCTCTAATTAATTCCAATGAGCTAAAATCTAATTAATTTTATTTGGATTTATAATTAAATCTCTTAATTAATTATATTTAGGGGTTTATAATTAATTCTCTATTTAATTATATTTGGGCGTTATAATTAATCCTTCAATTAATTAACACATGGTCCAATTTCTCAATTGGACCACACGCCCAAAACTCTCTCACAGGCCACACATGTACATTTACATGTGTGGTATCGTTTTGATCAACTATTTGATCTTTCCTTCAATACCCTTTGAACCTGGCATTTGTGTGTGACCCCCTAGGTTCATTTTCAGTTAACAGTGAGACTAATACGCTTTATTAGTTCACAGATCACACGATCATAGTCTAGCCACAGGTATGTGACCCCTACCCGAACAATGAATATATATTCGAAAGAACCTTTCAGTCAATGACAGCTGTGAGGTATGATCCTCCTACCATCCCATCTGTTGATTAAGATCTAGGGCATGGGAATAATGAGAGCCCTACTAATCTCAATCATAAAGCAAAGTTTGTTTCATATCCATTAGATCTCAATCTAAGAAACTCTTTTCTTGATGTCTTGATCTACTACCTCGGTCGAGGGTTTATGATGGCATATGAACGACTTATGCAATAAGAGATCTTCTTGCATTAAAGCAAGTGTAGGTCCTTTGTTGATTCTCATATACTTCCATTTGCCACTTGTACAACCCCAACATAAGCCTTGAATCAGTTGTCTCGGGAGACATCCTTTAAAGCTTATACCAAAGACTTCAGGGTTAGCTCACAAAGCATCAATGGAATCTCAAGTCAAATGATTACTTTACTCACGCCATTGACCTATGAGATATTTTCTAATCTGGAAGTTTCCTCTTCCTGAAGTGGAAACTTCCTTTCCCATTTAGGAATCTTCTCATGCGGGACACCTCAATGTATCTGTTCTAATAACGAGCACCCTCATGTATTGCGTATGCATCAACTTATGCACTTTACACCCTATGAAACAGGATGATCCTTCTTAAAGACGCAATCCCATGAGCAAGTCTCAGTTGAGCCTAATCAACACTCCCACTATTTGTTGGACTTATCGACTTGGAGTGGTTTCTAATCCGGCCTTAAGTTAGGGCTTATTTTATGTGTCATTCACCTAATGACAAAGTCCTTAACAGCCTTATGGATTAGGGGAGTTCTAAATTCTAATACATGCACACATAATGGAAACACACAAAAAATGTATTGCATATAAAGAAGTATGTGCCTATGATAATAATCAACCATGTATTATTCAAAGATTGTCTGCGATATAAGGAAAGTCCCAAAATAGATTACGTCGAACCAGCTTTCTAGGGCACTATTCCCAACACTGACCTGATTCTCCCCTTCTCGTAGCATGACGCGCTTGGTTTCAGTCCTGTGATGCCAAATTTCACTTTTCGTAGTTTTCACTTCTAGCAGATATCCAAAAGCTGCCACTTTTTCCTTGTTTTCCTGTAGTTGTTATTCAGTATTTGTTAGCTCATTCACCTTTACGTGGAGCTGACCTTGAAGTTCCTGGACCATTGCCTGTTCAGTCCAGATTTGATTGGAAAGGTGATAAACTAGCGTGTTTCAGTACTAGGCTAGACGATCTTGATCTAGCGAAAGCTCTTCTGCCACATGCCTCGGGAGGAATCCAGCTGGTTCACTGCCTGTAGGATAGTAATAGAGGGAGGGATAGTCCCGCGGATCTGTATGCCTACTTCGCGTCCCGGTCCTGTCCTACCGTAATCCTAACGGACACTATCACGACCTTCATACCATATCTCTAATTTTTCGGCCATCTGCAACCAATCAAGTAACTCAATTCGTTTGGATGGGTAAACATAAAATCTCCCACTTGTCCCTGGTCTAGACTATCTCCTAGAACTGACACACTAGACGTCCTAGGAACATGGTTTAAATAATAAACCATGCTCTGATACCACTTTTGTGGGACCCCTCTCAAAGAATGATCGGGGCCCATGGATGACCGTATTACTATGAAGCACGGACACTTCTAAAAATATCATTTTGCCGTGTCGTGTCGGGTCGGACACTCGTGTCGGATACCGTGTCCGACACTCCTCACGTGGGAAATTCAAGAAAAAAATTCGTGTCGCCATATCCGTGTCGTGTCGTGTCCGTGTTGCCGTGTCCGTATCCGTGCATCATAGCCGTATTACATATTGAATTTTTTTTTTCAATATATAATGCAACCACCGCAAAATAGTAGTACCAAACTAAAAGAATAAGCGGAAGCACATGATGTACATATATTAGATAGACTTAATGTTACAAAATAAACGGCATCTGGTCCCAAACAGTACAACTGAATAAAATAAAAGTACGTCTTAAAACTCTATTTTACAGCCAGGTTTATATTTCAGAAAACCTACTTTTAAAAGGTATCGCCCACTATTGACCGATTTCCCTACCGTTGTTGAAGCTGACATGGTACCTTATTCTGAGGCAATGAACAGAAGAGGGTCGTAAGTCAAAAGGACTTAGTGAGCCCGAATATATATAGTAAAATCTCAAAAGACAATATGAAACATTAAATAAAGGGAATCTAAACGTGCTGAAAGAATATTATTTTAATAAAGTTAAAATAAAACATTTTGGATGATGCAACGGTGAGCAGGAATTCTCCAACCTTTACTTCCGAAAACCAATAAAACAAATAAATCCCTTTTCCCTCCAATGATCGAGAAATCATCTCGACTATAGTATGAGTAGGTGTAACCCATGCCCGGGTTAATACACAGACCCAATTCCATTACAACCAACCTTCGGCTGTAAATGTAATTGAATCCTGCAATATGGCATCGGACAAAGAGGACCCTACCGTCGGCTCGTGCCGCCCGATAGTCCCGTCTGTACGATACCTGGGCCCGACTCTCCCAAGGGCGTCCCTGAGGGTGTCAATCAGTAACAGTAAACAGTACCAGTTCACCCAACTTGATAATACAGTATATTGAACAAATTAAAATAGGGAGCAATACATATAATCAAATCGCGACAAATAACAATATATATATCCTAAAATGTAGATATATATATCTAAGGGATTATAAAACAATTCATAAAAATCGGGTTGGTCATACTAGAATATTTATTATATAAATAGTTCAATGCCA
This sequence comes from Lantana camara, assembly GCA_037501455.1. NCBI lineage: Eukaryota > Viridiplantae > Streptophyta > Magnoliopsida > Lamiales > Verbenaceae > Lantana > Lantana camara. Next base: position 79,068,286 of record CM074865.1, read on the forward strand.
CAGCAAAAAAAGTTAAAGACACTCACTTGGTATAAGCCTAAGCCTCGATTGGGAGATCCGGAGGTTGAGCTACGGTATTGCCTAAAATTCGACAAGAAAATCTGATTTAGAACTTATTCTTAAATTAAAAGAACCCGTCGACTGAGAAATATTTAAATCCTATTTTCTATCCCAGAAGGCTAAGTAATAAATTTTCTTAGCTTAGTCCGAAAATCATGATCATAAATTTTCTTAAGCTTAGTCCGAAAATCATGATCACTTAATCGTTTCAAGGTCTCCCTAATCAGGTAATGTTATTCTCGGAAATAATATTAATAGCTAATAAGGTCATTTAAATTAGTATTAGAACAAAATACATTTTTAGTCCTATACTAATGGGCCATTATCACTTTTGGTCCCATGGTTTTCAAAATTGATTTTTTTAGTTCCCTAGTAATTTTTTTTTGTCACTTTGAGGACTTCCGTCAAATAATTGACGGAAATCACTGTTCATCCGTTAATTTTTTTATTTTTTTTTGGTCTATATCCGTTAATTTCATATATTATATATTTATTATATATAATATATGTATTATATTTTATATAATATGTAATACACGTATATATTATATATTTTAATTTATAATATGCATTTTGTTATATGTATTTTAACATATATGCGTATTATATATTATATATTATGTACACTTATATTAATAATATATATTTTGTTATATATTATATATAATATATAATATAATATATATTATATATAATAAAATATGTGTAATACATATATATAATATATGTATTTACGTGTATTATATATAGTAGCAGACATATTAAATTATTTGAACCTGGCCCGGCCCCAACACAAATCCCTCCAAACGGGGATTGACAATTTCATTCATTTATTTCAAGTAATCCGGTCTCCACGATCATCCCTAGATGCTGACGAAGCCGGATTCTTCTATAGCCCCAATTCCTACACGGGGTTTTTTTTTTATTAAAGAAAATCTACCCATCCAATCTTATGTTCAGAATCCAAATTTTCCTTTGCCTTTTGGGGTTTTTTCCTTTTTTTCTTATAACTTTTTCTTTGGCCTTTTATCTCTATTTTATTTTTATTTTTGTATTTTTTTGAATTTGATAAACGGACAAAACATTATAAATATAACGTTTGTGGCAGAAAAATATGAGTTTTTAACATTATTTTCTATTTTTTCTCAATTTAATGTAGTAAAATGTTATATATTTATGAGAGTTATACATTAAATTTAATTTAGTAAAGTATTATGTATTAATTAGTTTTATACACTAAATTTAATGTAGTAAATTGTTATATATTTCTTATAAATTTAGTAAAGTATACTAAATTGTTTATTTTTATATATTTTATTATAGAAAAATTTATATTTTTTTGCTCAAATGTTTTCTATTTATTGTGTGTCAATTTATCAAACTTAAAAAAATACAAAAAAAATAACAGAAATATAATATTTAATTTTTCACTTTCATTTCTCAATTTACTATATTAAATTTTAGAAATAAAAATAGAAAATATTGCTTTTCTTTTAAACAAAAAATAAAAAATATTGTAAAAAACTACTATGATGTGACATTGATCGGCGGGGAAGTAGTCTTGTAGTCTTGAAAAACTTCACTCCCTTTATATTTTTTTTGCCACAAATGTTGTATTTATAATGTTTTTTGTATTTATCAAATTTTTTTAAAAAAAATACATAAAAATGAAAAAAAAGAGACAAAAAGTAAAAAAAAAAGAAATAAGTAAAGAAAATTTTGGATTTTGAATATAAAATTGGGTGGGTGGATTTTCTTTAATAAAACGGACAATTCCTCAAAAATCCCCAAGTGTAAACTGAATTTCCTTTTCACTCCCCCATTTTGAAAAAGTTCCTGTTCACTCCCCAATTGAAAAACAAAATTTCTTTTCACTCCCCAAGGTTGTATAATAATTCAGGAATTGCGTACAATTTTTAGGGAATTGCGTATCTAAATCCCGGAATCTCGTATATACGAGATTCCGGGATTTTTATACGCAATTCCCTAAAAATTGTACGCAATTCTTAAAGACACTGTACAAACATGTACTATTTGTGGGGACCTAAAATGAATTTTGTTTTTCAATTGGGGATTGAATGGGAACTTTTTCAAAACTGGGGACCTAAAAGGAATTTTTTCAACTTTTTGATACTATTCAAAGATTTTTCCTTAATAAAAAAAGTGTCGGGTATAGAAATTGGGCTCACACTGGGTTCATAGAAGAATTTCCCCGTTTCTAATTTCTTAGTCTGTTTCTCTCTCGTTTTAGGCTATATGTGTTCATAATATCTTATGGGGTTTACCGGAGGAGATTTTATGATGATTTTGAGGTTGATTCGAGCCCGGTTTCGGATCCTGGCCAAGCTCCTCTGAGCTTCCAGCTTCCACCGCCGTCTCCCCCTCTACCTCCGCCCCTTCCGCCGCCGTCCGTCCTGCAAAACCTCTTCTCATCTAAGAAACACAAACGCAAGAGAACCATCACCGTCACACTCGCGCCGCCCCACCCGCCACCTCCACCTCCGCCACCACCGCGGCGAACGGCGGCCACAATCGCGCTCTCACCCCAGATCTGGTTCCACGCCAAGTAGATCCGTGCCATCCATCCCGACGAGCACCAATACCGCACCAAAATGCCGTTCAATCTTCCCTTCTCAGGTTCGCGGCCTCTGACTTTTTGTGTGTGTATGTGTGGGTCTCTGTTTTTATTTTGAGTGATAGTTCATAGTTGCAATGGGTGTCGGTGGTGACGGTGGCGGTGGCAGAGGAGGTGGTGTGGAGAAGGAAAATGGAGGTGGTGGTTTGTTGGTGGTGGCGGTGAACCTGAGGTTGCGGCGGTGGTCGATTGGAGGCGCAAGCGGCGGTGATGGAGGCCGCCGGCGATGCCGGTGTTTGTAGCGTGTAAAAATGTGTATGTATATATATATATATATATATATTATTTATTATATATTATACAAAAATTATATATAATATATGGATAAAATAGTCATTTTATGTCAAAATTTAAAAAAAAAAACTCAATCCTACTTGCAGTCAATACGAGTGTAGCGCACATCCTGATTTGTACACAATTTTTAAAGGGTTAATTATATCTAGACCCCTTGCGAGTTTAGTATATTACAATTGGACTCCTGTTAGTCATTTTATTACAGTTTGATCCCTTCTAAAATTTCGAAATTACTAAACGGTGAAAAAAAGGTACGATTCTGTTAAATATTTCACGTTATATTCCAAATAATTGCGTTATATTCCAAATAATTTTGAAATGACCATTATGTTTGGTTCTAAGATCATGTTTTATAAAAGTAAGAAAAAAAAATCACGTCTTTTTAGAATAAATAAACGGTTAAACAAACAATTATTTCACAATTATTTGGAAAATTCCGTGAAATATTTAACGAAATTTTATCTTTTCTTCACCGTTTAGTAATTTCGAAATTTTAGAAGGGGTCAAACTGTAATAAAATGACTAATAGGGGTCCAATTGTAATATACTAAACTCAGAAGGGGTCTAGATGTAATTAACCCATTTTTAAAATATAGGGTTTTTCATTATATTTTTTTTTAACAGGATTTTTTGTGATAATTTCGTATAACGCAAGGTACCCAGGTGCAAATTATCCTATATACAACAGCTCTCGCGCGTAAATAATGTTTATTCTTTTCATAATATATATATATATATTACAGTGGACTCATTACATATATATATAGGTGCGTGTGTAACTACGATATAATTACAAAGCGTGTGATATATATACTCATTATATATATATATATAGTATACATGCAGGAATTTGGCTATAATATGTATTTTCTTTCTATATATTGCGTGTGTGTGTGCCATGGAAATGATGATGGCCAAATAGAATATGATTCATGACTTCAGTTAACTTTTGTTTAGAATTTATTAATAAAAAAAAAAAAAAAAAAAAAGGAACTGAGAATGGAACGTACCTTTTTTGGTTGAGTTGAAAATGATGGGTTGGGGGCTTGGGTCTCTATTTATAGGGGGCAGTTTTAGGGACGTGCAGAGTTTGGTAATACCGATCGAACCGACCGAAACCGAAAATTCGGTATAAAATTTTGAAAAATTCGGTATTCGGTTCGATATCGGTAATTACCTGCGGTATACCGAACCGACCGAAATATCGAAATATATTTTTTAATATTTCTTATATATTTTTTTAGATATTATTATAATTCTTAATTTATATACATATATAATATATAATAATTGATTCCTAAATTATATAACTGTATTTCTTTTATACAAATATAATATATTATATATCTTATAATTAGGTACACAATTAATTTTTTTTTAACTTTTTAACTCTTAAAAAATGTATTAATTGAAACATTTAATTTCCGAGTCCCAATTTTTGTTCTGTTAGTTATAATATGAAAAATGAGAATTTGAGATTTGAAAGCTTAAAATACCAAATCTGAGAGTTAGTATTTATGTAATATGATTTTTTTTTTCCTTTTTTTCTTCCTTTTTTTATTTTTTTAATTTTTATTTCGGTAAATTCGGTTTTATACCGAACCGTACCGAAATAATTTCGGTAAAAACCGAACCGAACCGATAATTTCGGTCCGGTATTCGGTATGCAATTTCGGCGTAATTTCGGTTCGGTCGGTTCGGTAAGTACCGAATGAACACCCCTAGGCAGTTTATTAATTAATTATGCCTAGAAAATGACACCCGTTTTATAGGTTTATAAATTAGGGATAATTATATACAGGTCCCTGAGGTTAGGCCTAATAACAATCCGGTCCCTATTCTTTTGGTTTTTACATACCCCTGAATATTTTATTATTTTTTGTAAAATGACCAAAATACCCCAGGGATTGTATTGTAAAATTCATAAAGTTCAGGGATCGTTTTGTTATAAAAATAAAACATCAGGGACTATTATAGATATTTTTATGTTTAAATTATATTAAAAAATTAGTATTAATAATTTATGTATATATTAATAATTTACACCCCCAATCAACAAAAACCCCACCCACGACCCAAAAAACAGAATTCCCATATGCAAATTTGAACTCCGCAGCCCCCTCTCAACCTCTTCTTTCCGCTCCGCTCACCACTACCAACATCGCCGCCTCCCTTGCCTTCTCCCAGTCTCTTCTCTCCGCCATTGTCCAAGACCGTCTTCACCATCACCACTGCCATCGCCGCCTCCTCTGCTTCCTCTCAGAGCCACCACTGCCATCAGAACCCCCCCCCCCCCCCCCAACAGATCTGCTAATGCCATCAAAATAACCATAATCTATGCACGCCTCCATTCTTTTGACGAGTTCCAAACACAATTGTTGGAAGATTTAGAGTTTTGGGTATTAGATCTGTGGAGAGGTGACTGATTTAGTGGTGGTGGAGGCGACGATCGGGATCATCTAGAGAAGAGGAGTCCATGGCGAATCTATGAGGCGACTGTCTGATTGTGTGGGTGATGTTGAGGCGGCGACCGGTGACCTGAGGGTGATGGTGGCGGCGGGGTGTTGGGCCGAGGGCATCCCGGATGATGGTTGAAGGGTTTCTATTCTATTTTTCTATTTTTTCAAGCCTCGTCTCTAAGCTTTATAACAAGACTAGCTGAGATTAGTATGATTGAGCTCATTGTTGAACTGATTCCGGATGAATGGGGTGGAGGTTGGGAAAGGCCTTGATTCAAGCTATCGGAAATTGTTTATTGTGAAAGAAATTGGGGTGAAAGAAATTAAATTTTGAAAGAAAAAAAGATTGAAATGGATATGATATTGTTTATTGTAAAAAAAAAAAAAAGACTTGTATTTTTAGTTTTAGTTTGATTTTTTAATTTGAATTAGAAATTCAAATAATTTGATTTTTTCGACTAAATAAATTTAATTAATTTGGTAGTTACTATAAATTAAGAATTTAATTTTATTTAATTAACTTAAAAACATATACATAATGTATATTACACAAAAAATTAGTAAAATTTATTAATTGTATACATAAATTATAAATATTAATTTTTGATATAATTTGAATAAAAAATATCTATAATGGTCCCTGATGTTTTATTTTTATAACAAAATGATCCCTGAACTTTATGAATTTTACAATACAGTACCTGGGGTATTTTGGTCATTTTACAAAAAATAATAAAATATTCAGGGGTATTTTTGGAAGGACGGGTTAAAAATCTGACGGAATCCTAACGGTTATCAGGGACTTCTAACGGAATCAAACCTTAGGGACTTCTATGTAAATACCAGAAGAATAGGGACCGGACTATTATTAGGCCTAATCTCAGGGACCTGTATGTAATTATCCCTATAAATTATAACGTGTGAAGTTTTTGGGTAGAAAAGGATGACAAGGACTCCTTTACAGGCTTTACTGATGACACAAATTCATCTAATTTCTTTCTGTTTAGTTAAGGAAAACAAACAATTGGCAACCTCCTACTAAATATCTCTTTCTTTTTTGGTAGCAACTGAAACGCTAGCAGGCGTTGCTATTAACTACGCTCTCCCCCGGCAATGTCCTCAGGCTGAGAATCCCACGTTCTTCATTCCTCAGGCATGATCTGCCCTTGCTTTACCATCCTGTCAGCCAAGACATTGGCCTCTCTCTTCACATGGACCAGCCTACAAGTCCAAGGCTTAGCAATCAACATTCTACAGTCTTCAATGATGTTCACCAAGGGGTGGTCTTGGACCTCCAACTTGCGTATCAGTCGGACCGCAGTTTCCGAGTCACACTCCACTTCCACCCTTTCATATCTGCGCTCCCAGGCTAAGCGCAGTCCCTCTCGGATGCCCATAACCTCAGCTGTCAGAATATCAGCATTTCCAATCTTGATGGCGAAACCCAGCAACCATTTCCCACTCTCATCGCGGATGACACCTCCGGCCGCAGCTGAGTTACAGTGTGTAAAAACACCGCCGTCAGTATTGACTTTCACCCAGCCCGGTGGTGGGAATTCCCATTCGTTCCCGCCACTCTGACCCGCTGGGGCTGAGGTTTTTGTATGGCTTGTATGTCCAGCGCCAACATCTTCATCCGACTTAGAGTCGTGTTCACGGGAATCCTCTTGTGTTCATACTCCCATTTGTTGCGTGACTTCCATATTGTCCACAAACCTGCCACAACAACTATCTTCCACTCACAATCTGGCACCAAAACATTACGTAGGTTCAGATTCCAGATCTTCCCAAACCCGTTTCCCATATCCAACTGCTGAAACACAGACCAGTCCCGGCCATCAACCACTCTGCTCCATAATTTACGCGCTTCTGGGCACATTTTAAAAATATGTAGCTGATTTTCAGTAGCTGCACCACAGCTTTTCCAGCTTGGATCATCCCCCATATGCCACGCCACTTTCAGTGCATTACAAAAAACACTATCGTGATTCACTTGCCACAAGAAACATTTTAGTTTAGTTGTTATTGCACTATTCCTTATCAGTTTCCAACTACCATCTGGTGTCCCCCTTCCCAGCGAGAGCAGCCTATAAGCTGACTTACACGAGAATTTACCAGTCGGTTCCTTCCACCATATCCTCTTATCCTCTGCCACATGTGACAAAGGTCTAGGCACTCCCTTAATAAGTGCTTTCACTTCATTCGACAGTTCCGTCCGAATTTTAGACAGATCCCAACCGCCTCCATGATTGAACACATCCTTGACCACGAGGTTTTTGTCATCTTCTGCAATTGGGACGTCCACCAAGTCCCGAAGTCGTCCCTCTTTAATCCAGTAATCATCCCAGAGTTTGATGTCATTACCTTTTCCCAATCTCCATCCAATACCACCTTCAACACTCTGGATGCTTTTCACCACTCCCTTCCAAAGCCGCGAGGCTGCCGGCTTTGGCGTATGCTCCAGGATATTCTCTCCATTCAGGTACTTTTTCTTAAACATCTCAACCCATACATTGTCCTCCGAATTCTGCACCTTCCATCCCGTTTTCGCAAGCATGGGGATATTATTTTTTCTTGCTTCGCGCAGGCCCAGACCGCCTTCCTCTTTTCTACGTAAGAGTTTTTCCCACCCGACCAGGTGGGTCTTCCTACTAAATATCTCTGATATAAGATAAATATTCTCTTTCGAGTTTATCTAAAATTATATATATATATATATATATATGTTATTTATAAAGTTAAAAGCCAGAATATTTTAGATTAGTACCAACTTTATTATTATCTTAATTTACTGAAATAGACGATTTAATATATTTCATAAAACTAAATACCTATAATGTATATAATATATAAAGTTAAATATCTATTTTTCCCTTTAAATAAATAATTCCACGAATTAACATTTTAATTGCTGAAAAGTAATGTAATTTAAAACTTAATATTTATGTATAGTTTAGTAATAATTTATAAATAAATTTGGGATCAATTGAAAGAAGGATAAATTTTCAAAACAGAATTTAATGAAAGAGGTATCAAGCCCCAGAGCTTGTGGTCCTCGTTTGGACTCAATTGGAGGAATCTATCGATTACTTCTATCAATTCAAGGAAAATTTACGTAGCAGCAAAGATAGTGCTGACCAAAAAAAAAAGCACACCACCTATCTATTTCTCATTCTTGTTTGGAAGCCAAAATGAACAGGTCTGTCAATTCAATTAGGGACTGTTAGCTATATATATAAGCCAATATGCAGCTTAGTTAAACTTCATCAATAGTGCTGACCCCAAAAAAAAAAAAAAAAAAAAAAAAAAACACACACACAAAGATAATGCACACCACCTATTTCTCATTCTTGTTTGGAAGCCAAAATGAACGGGCCTGTCAATCCAATTAGGGACGGTTAGCTATATATATAAGCCAATATGTAGCTTAGTTAGACTTCATCAAATCAATGGGTTCTTCTAGGGGCATTCTTCAAGTACAATCCTCCTGGAAATGTGTTAACGTTGCCAATTTTGTCTCGACCAAGCTCCGCCATGATGAGAAATCAAACAACTACAAGTCCTGGAAAGAGCAAATGCTCCGTCTCATTGAGAGTGAGGGCTTGCTCGACTTCATCGATGGCAACATTTCTCCATCGCCGCCACCTGAGGGAACCTCGAATGAGTGCTTAGTTTGGAGAAGAACTGATCAGCAAGTCAAAGGGTGGATATTGGGTGCGCTTAGTGATGAAGTTACTGAAAATGTTGTTAGCTTTGCCACTGCCAGAGATGTTTGGTTAGAGTTGGAAAGAACCCTTACTCAACCAAAAAGTTCTTCAGCTCCTTCCCAATGTTTTTTTGTTTTTTTATCTTTTCTTGTTAGTTAAAATTAGAAAAAAATACAAAATTAATTCTATAAGTTTAGCTTTTTAAAATTTTATCCTACCGAAATTGGAGTTCAGATTTGCAATTATGTCCCACTAATTTTGAATATTTGCAATCATGGGCTTATTTTTGCTGAAAATTTCATTTTCGGCCAGAATTGGTCACTTAAGCTCGTGACCGATTAAAATTGAGGAAAACACTAAACAAACTAGATATTTAAGGCTGACTTGTTCAATGTTCACATATATCATTCTTAAATCGTTCCACATAAACCCTTTTATTTTTTAGCTTCTTTTATGTCCAATTTTTTGAGTTTTTTATGAAAATATTCTGGCACGTTGCACGCCGGCATTAGGGATCACAACCAAAAGTTGCAGATTGTTTTGAATACTGTCACAAAATTAGGCAAACATAATCCCACATTAATTATGCTAATATATGTTTGTATCACGTAAAAGCAGGAAGTAACTTGGAAGAATACTTACCAGTACCACTGTACAGAGCTACACCAAAAGGTGATTGGGATGAGGCGAACACAATACTGGGGCAAGACCGAGCCGCAACTCACTCTCGAAATGCACACACCTTTGAAACACCGCTTCACATCGCAGTGGGCGCCGAAAACGCAATTCACTTCGTGGAAAAGCTGGTGGAGACCCTAACTGACCACCAGTTAGCATTGACGAGTAGGATTGGTTTTAATGCGCTTCAGGTCGCTGCGCTGATGGGGAACACGGCAGCAGCAATAATCCTCGTCACGAAGCTTCCGGCTTTGCTATATGTGCAAGATATTGATGGAAACTATCTTGTTCAAACAGCAGCCATCCACGCCCATAGGGAGATGCTCGAGTTCTTGATTTCTCAAACCAAGGATGATGGAAACACTAATCCTTACGACGGTGAAAGTGGTGTCGGGCTTTTAACTGCTGCAATTGAAGCCTATTTTTTTTGGTTAGCAGAACTATTAAAGGGTCGTTTCTTTGCTTTAATTCTTTTCTTTTATTATATATATGATTGCATGGGATCAACGATTAATCAATAGTTGAGTTTGATCGAGTGCAGATATTGCGATGAATTTGGCAGACAAGTACCCCCATATGGCGAAGATTAGGACACGGTATGGTTCGGCTTTGAGGAAAATAGCCCTTAAGAACTCAGCGTTTTATAGTGGACCTCGATTTAACTTCTGGGAATGTCTTATATACAGAGGTAATGCCAAATCCTACATTTGTTTAGAGAGAAATTGTATCTGATGATATCTCACGCATTCACAATAATATCGTAACGGAGGCCTTAATCTCTTTAAGGAAGCAATATTGTGCCAATTAACACTGCATGTCTTGAATGCCTTGAAAGTGGTCAACACTCTGCGTCATCAGCAATTCACCGCGCCACAGCCACACCAAATTCGGGCGCTATCGAGGACCCTACAGCTTGCACCGCTTTACTTCATATTGTGCAAGTATTTACATTTTAGGTTAATCATATCTGGGTCCCAAATAAGACGGGATAATTATAAGTACTATCCCAAATTCCGAATTGGTGTCAATTTGCTTACTATAGGGAATTGATGATACATAAAAGGGGAAAATTGCAAAAAATAGGATACCAACTTCTCGCAATTAGCATTTTTGGGACCCTTCATTTTTCGGTGGCAAAATAAACCCATAAGTCTTAAAATCTACAATTTGAGGACAAATTTCTGGCGAGATTTGTCCTCAAATTAAAATTTTTTAAGACTTATGGGACTATTTTGCCACAGGAAAATGAAGAGTCCCAAAAATGCCAATTGCGAGGAGTTGGTATCCCATTTTTACAAATTTCCCTACGTAAAAGTAAAAAGAATTGGTTTGCAACACACATAAATTCTAAGAGTATTATTAGGTAATTGTGGTTCTGATCACAGACTCAAGAGCTTAAGCTGTCATATTTTTGCTACGTATGTGTTCTGAATGTGAAACCAAAAGTAATACACGAATTGGGATTTGGCTCTTATACAGGTCTTCAAAGATGGTACAGATCATTTCATGACAATGTTCATTCTATATTCCACAAATCATCAAAAAATTAGGTGAAAAAATCTCGATATTAAAGTTATTTTTTTCCACTATATTTCAACGTACTTGTACACTGGTTGCTGAATTTTCGACTGTTGCCCAAACATATGCCTTGCGCATTGATGATTACAGTGCCAAATTGCATCAACGAGATTCATGACAAGAAAACGATGCATCATAAAGCACTACATCTTGTGAAATGTTTGTGCAGACATCTGGAATCTCTAACTGACAAGGAAGCTTCTTCGGTTTACATGGATCCTGTACTCATTGCAGCAGAACTAGGTGTCCGTGAGATTGTAGAAGTGATTTTGGAGACATTTTCTTCTGCAATTTACGCTGCTGATGGTACTACTAAACAGTACATCTTTCACATGGCGATACAGAATCGTTGTGGAAAGGTTTTTAATCTTCTTTATCAGCCAAGTGCAAGAAGGAATTACCAGAATCGTCTGGTATCTCTAAATAATGGTGTTTACAGTCACTTACCTGATAAAGAAGATTAAAAACCTTTCCACAACGATTCTGTACCGCCATGTGAAAGATGTATTGTTTAGTAGTACCATCAGCAGCGTAAATTGCAGAAGGAAATGTCTCCACAATCACTTCTACAATCTCACGGACACCTAGCTCTGCTGCAATGAGTACAGGATCCATGTAAACCGAAGAAGCTTCCTTGTCAGTTAGAGATTCCAGATGTTTGCACAAACATTTCACAAGACGTAGTGCTTTATGATGCATCGTTTTCTTGTCATGAATCTCGTTGATGCAATTAGGCACTGTAATCATCAATGCGCAAGGCATATGTTTGGGCAGTAGTCGAAAATTCAGCAACCAGCGTACAAGTACGTTGAAATATAGTGGAAAAAAATAACTTTAATATCAAGATATTTTCACCTAATTTTTTGATGATTTGTGGAGTGTAGAATGAACATTGTCATGAGATGATCTGTACCATCTTTGAAGACCTGTATAAGAGCCAAATCCCAATTCGTGTGTTACTTTTGGTTTCACATTCAGAACACATACGTAGCAAAAATATGACAGCTTAAGCTCTTGAGTCTGTGATCAGAACCACAATTACCTAATAATACTCTTAGAAATTTATGTGTGTTGCAAACCAATTCTTTTTACTTTTACGTAGGGAAAATTGTAAAAATGGGATACTAACTCCTCGCAATTGGCATTTTTGGGACTCTTCATTTTCCTGTGGCAAAATAGTCCCATAAGTCTTAAAAAATTTTAATTTCAGGACAAATCTCGCCAGAAATTTGTCCTCAAATTGCAGATTTTAAGACTTATGGGTTTATTTTGCCACCGAAAAATGAAGGGTCCCAAAAATGCTAATTGCAAGAAGTTGGTATCCCATTTTTTGCAATTTTCCCCTTTTATGTATCATCAATTCCCTATAGAAAGCAAATTGACACCAATTCGGAATTTGGGATAGTCTTATAATTATCCTGTCTTATTTGGGACCCAGATATGGTTAACCTAAAATGTAAATACTTGCACAATATGAAGTAAAGCGGTGCAAGCTGTAGGGTCCTCGATAGCGCCCGAATTTGGTGTGGCTGTGGCACGGTGAATTGCTGATGACGCAGAGTGTTGACCACTTTCAAGGCATTCAAGACATGCAGTGTTAATTGGCATAATATTGCTTCCTTAAAGAGATTAAGGCCTCCGTTACGATATTATTGTGAATGCGTGAGATATCATCAGATACAATTTCTCTCTAAACCAATATAGGATTTGGCGTTACCTCTGTATAAAAGACGTTCCCAGAAGTTGAATCGAGCTCCACTACAAAACGCCGAGTTCTTAAGGGCTATTTTCCTCAAAGACGAACCATACCGTGTCCTAATCTTCGCCATATGGGGGTACTTGTCCGCCAAATTCTTCGCAATATCTACACTCAATCAAACTCAACTACCGATTAATCGTTGATCCCATGCAATCATATATATCATAAAAGAAAAGAATTAAAGCAAAGAAATGACCCTTTAATAGTTCTACTAACCAAAAAAATCAGCTTCAATTGTAGCAGTTAAAAGCCCGACACCACTTTCACCGTCATAAGGATTAGTGTTTCCATGATCATTCTTGGTTTGAGAAATCAAGAACTTAAGCATCTCCCCATGGGCGTGGATGGCTGCTGTTTGAACAAGATAGTTTCCATCAATATCTTGCACATATAGCAAAGCCGGAAGCTTCGTGACGAGGATTTTTGCTGCTGCCGTGTTCCCCATCAGCGCAGCGACGTGAAGCGCGTTAAAACCAATCCTACTCGTCAATGCTAATTGGTGGTCAGTTAGGGTCTCCATTAGCTTTTCCACGAATTGATTTGCATTTTCGGAGCCCACTGCAATGTGAAGCGGTGTTTCAAAGGAGTGTGCATTTCGAGAGTGAGTTGCGGCTCGGTCTTGCCCCAGTATTGTGTTCGCCTCATCCCAATCACCTTTTGCTGTAGATCAGTAAAGTGGTACCGGTAAGTATTCTTCCAAGTCACTTCCTACTTTTACGTGATACAAACATATATTAGCATAATTAATATGTGATTATGTTTGCCTAATTTTGTGACAGTATTTAAAACAATCTGCAACTTTTAGTTGTGATTCCTAATGTCGGCGTGCAGCGTACCAGAATATTTTCATAAAAAAACTCAAAAAATTTGACATAAAAGAAGCTTAAAAATAAAAGGGTTTCTGTGGAACGATTTAAGAATGATATATGTGAACATTGAAAAAGTCAGCCTTAAATATCTAGTTTGTTTAGTGTTTTCCTCAATTTTAATCGGTCACGAGCGTAAGTGACCAATTCAAATGAAATTTTCAGCAAAAATAAGCCCATGATTGCTAATATTCAAAATTAGTGGGACATAATTGCAAATCTGAACTTCAATATCAGTAGGATAAAATTTTAAAAAGCTAAACTTATAGAATTGATTTTGTATTTTCTCTAATTTTAACTAACAAGAAAGGATAAAAAAACAAAAAAAGTACATTACCTTGTTCCGCCGGGGGAGATGGAGGAAGAACTTTTTGGTTGAGTAAAGGTCCTTTCCAACTCTAACCAAACATCTCTGGCAGTGTCAAAGCTAACAACATTTTCAGCAACTTGATCACTAAGTGCACCCAATATCCACCCTTTTGACTTGCTGATCAGTTCTTCTCCAAACTAAGTACTCATCCGAGGTTCCCTCAGGTGGCGGCGATGGAGAAATGTTGCCATCGATGAAGTCGAGAAAGCCCTCACTCTCAATGAGACAGAGCATTTGCTCTTTCCAGGACTTGTAGTTGTTTGATTTCTCATCATGGTGGAGCTTGGTCGAGACAAAGTTGGCAACGTTAACGCATTTGCAGGAGGATTGTGCTTGAAAAGTGCCCCTCGAAGAACCCATTAATTTGATGAAGTCTAACTAAGCTGCATATTGGCTTATGCATACACTGTTGACTCAGCTAAATAAGGAAGATATTGGAATCCCCTAAAATCAGGACTAAATTAGTTAAATTGTATAGGGCTCCTATCTTCTATATAATTCAGTCTATGTAACAGTGTTTTACACAAGCAATTAACAACGATGAATAAAATCTCTCTTACCTATCATATTAAACCCTTTTATCATGGCATCAGAGCCACACGATCTTGAGGGCTTCATCATCTGCCGTACAGGTGTCCAAACGACCGACGATGAGCGAGGAGGAGGTTTCGTCACCGGCGTTGTCCGAAGCGGCCACCGTACTCTCACAACAGATTGCAAAACTCCTACAACAACAAAAACCACAGCCTCAATCAAACTCCGATAGTCAAGTGACTATTGATCTAAAATTAAACAACAACAATTATGTTGTGTGGGCAAGAATGCTCGAGATAGCCATTGGTGCGCGGGGGCGTCTAAACCATTTAACCGGACACCCTGCACCGCCACCTGAAACTGATGAAGCATATCAATCGTGGAAACAACGCGATCTCCAAGTCTTTGGATGGATTACTCAGGCCATCGACCCATCACTGGTAACCCAATTTATTCACTATCCCACCACGAAAGATCTGTGGAAAGGATTGTTCCGTCACATACCAATCGGGGGAAGATAGCTTGCAGATTTTTGATCTAATGACAAAAGCAGATAGGATTAAACAAGATCAGACAAGTTTGGAAGACTACTACAGTACAAGCCGGAGTATTTGGGCAGAAATAGATCGCCGGAGACCAAATCCGATGGAGTCTTCGGCCGATATTACCAAGTACAACCAAATTCAAGACGAGCATCGTCTTTTCAAATTCTTATCTGGGTTAAACACTGAATATGATCTGATTGTGCTAGAAATTCTCAGAGAACAGAAACTACCCTCAGTCGATACGGCCTACGCCGTGGTTCGCCGGGAAGCCGCCAGGAAGATCATCTTGGGATCAACGGCAACCTCCATCGAAGCAAACCCATCATCGGGTATTGGATCTGGGATGGTAGTTCATGGCCAAGGGATAAAAATGCAGAACCGGAAACCTCCACGCCGGTCAGATCCGGTGAAAAACCCAACGGAATCCTCATCCCGACTGAAGCCCGACATGGTGTGCGATCACTGCGGCAAACCGGGGCACCTTGAGAAAAATTGCTTTGAGATAGTCGGATATCCCGACTGGTGGGATCTCAAAGGGCGAAAGCCAGTGCCAGAAAAGAGTAAAAATCGGGGATTTGCTGCGGTTGTTGACGGAAATCCCGCCGGAGACGATGGTCAGAGAGTTGGGAAGGTGGCGATTGGTTTTGCACAGCAGAAGAAGGCTTGGGAAATGACCCGTTTTGATGACCTGGATTGTGCCTCAAATGACCCGGCTGCGGCTCCCCACATATCCGATTCTCCAGGATATCCGTTCGAGGGAGATCATTGGGCGTGGCACTGAAAGGGACGGCCTGTACTATGTGGACGAGGTGACTTCTGAGGGACGGACTCTGTTGGCACAAGGTTCGGTTGACAGGCAAAGTTGGTTGTGGCATCGGCGTCTAGGGCATCCCTTTGAGGGTTATCTCAAAAAACTTTTTCCTCAGTTTTCTAGTAAACATATTTCATGTGAGACTTGTGTTTTGGCCAAAAGCCACAGACAGCCTTTGTTTCTGAATAATACTCGTATTAAAGTTCCTTTTTCTTTGATACACTCTGATGTTTGGGGGCCAGCCCCGGTTACTGGGGGAGGGGGTTTTCGGTATTTCGTGCTCTTTATTGATGATTGCACCCGAATGTGTTGGATCTATTTTTTAAAACACAAGTCTGAGGTATTTGATAAGTTTCTCCATTTTTACCGTATGGCTAATACCCAATTTGGTGCTCAAATTAAAGTTCTTCGGTCCGATAATGGGGGGGAGTTTGTTACCCAGAAATTCCACACATTCTTCTCTGAAAATGGTCTAATTCATCAAACAACTTGCCCAAATACCCCCCAACAGAATGGGGTTGTTGAACGAAAAAACCGATTTCTTTTAGAAATTACCCAGGCTTTGATGATCGAATCCAGGGTCCCTAAATCTTTTTGGCCTGAGGCCGTTGCAACCGCCACTTATTTGGCCAATAGATTACCCACTAAAATTCTGAACTTCCGCACTCCTATTCAAACTCTGAGTGATTTTACCCTCATTCCTCCTGCTCTAGC
The DNA here is from genome assembly GCA_037501455.1 of Lantana camara. Classification (NCBI taxonomy): domain Eukaryota; kingdom Viridiplantae; phylum Streptophyta; class Magnoliopsida; order Lamiales; family Verbenaceae; genus Lantana; species Lantana camara. The sequence continues at coordinate 79,085,296 of CM074865.1, forward strand.
ATTAACACCAAGGGTTTTTGGGTGTACTGTATTTGTTCATATACCAAAAACACATCGCTCTAAACTTGAGCCATGTTCCGAAAAGTGTGTTTTTGTGGGGTATGGAATTCACCAAAAGGGGTACCGCTGCTATAATCCTAAAACCCGGTGCATGTTTGTTACCATTGATTGTGATTTTGTTGAAACTGAGTATTACTACATTGCCCCAACACAGTCTAGTAGTCAGGGGGAGAGAGCAAACAAGCAAGACTCACTAGAATGGTTGGGTACGAGTCCGTTACTTGACATGGGTCCGTCCCCCTCCAGCCACCTCGAAGACGAAGTGCAGACCAATCAAAATGTGCACGAGGCCCCTCCATCTCCCTCGACTGATATCCCCGAGGTTAGTGCTGATAATTTATCTCATATGAGCTCTACTAGTTCTACTATCCCTGTTACTGGCTCTACTGACAATAGTGAAAGTTCAGATGATGTTGGAAGTCCAGAGGAGAACAGGGAAGATAGGTACATTCTCCCACCTCGAAGTACTCGAGGAATTCCTCCAAAGAGATACTCACCGGAGCGGGAGCCCAAATCACAAAAGTACCCAGTGGCAGACTTGGTCAGGGGGAGTCTGACAAACTCTGCTAAAGCATTTGCAGCAGCTATCTACTCAGATGAGATACCGAGAAATGTGGAGGAAGCAATGGGAATCCCAGAGTGGGTGGCGGCGATTAACAATGAGATGAGTGCCCTGAGGAAGAGTGAAACCTGGGAAAAGTGTGTGTTACCACCCGGCAAGAAACCAGTTGGATGTCGGTGGGTATATACAATAAAAAGGAAAGCAGACGGATCAATCGAGCGATACAAAGCTCGACTGATGGCAAAAGGGTATACTCAGACATATGGAGTAGATTATGGGGAGACCTTCTCACCAGTGGCAAAAATCGATACTGTAAGGGTTTTGTTCTCTATTGTTGCAAATATGGATTGGCCTCTTCATCAATTTGATGTAAAGAACGCCTTCCTCCACGTTGATCTGACAGAGGAAGTATATATGGAATGTCCACCAGGTTTTTCCCACGAGTTCACAGCCCAGGAGGTATGCAAACTAAAGAAGTCATTGTACGGGTTGAAACAGTCTCCTAGAGCCTGGTTTGGGAGGTTTACTACTGCGATGAGAAAGGATGGCTACAAACAAAGCAACTCAGACCATACTCTCTTCCTTAAGAGGAGAGACGGGAAGATCACGTGTCTTATTATTTATGTGGATGATATGGTGATCACTGGAGATGATGTGGAGGAGATAAAAAATCTTCAAAAGAACTTGTTCAGGGAGTTCGAGATGAAAGATTTGGGAAATCTGAAATACTTCCTCGGTATTGAGGTGATGAGATCAAATCAAGGGATTTACATTTCACAGCGAAAGTACATTCTGGATCTCCTAGCAGAAACAGGGATGTTAGAGTGCAAGTCAGCCGACACACCTATGGTCGCGAATCATGGGCTGAAGATCGTAGAAGGAGCTGAAACCACTGATCAGAGGAGATATCAACACTTGGTGGGAAAACTCATCTACCTGTCTCATACGAGACCTGAGACTGCGTATGCAGTGGGGGTGGTTAGCCAGTTTATGCATAAACCACAGAAAGAGCATATGGAGGCTGCGTTAAGGATATTGAGATACTTAAAGGGGTCACCAAACACAGGGATTCTTTACAGGAAAAGTGATCATTTGAGGGTAGAAGCATACACAGATGCAGATTGGGCAAGAAACCCCGTGGACCGAAGATCCACTTCGGGGTACTTTACCTTTGTAGGTGGCAACCTGGTCACCTGGAAAAGCAAGAAGCAGAAAGTAGTAGCACTCTCAAGTGCTGAGGCCGAGTTCAGAGGAATTGCAAAAGGGCTATCAGAGGTTTTGTGGCTTAGAAAACTAATGGTGGAACTCGGGTATCCACCAAATGAGTCGTGCCCCTTAAAATGCGATAACAAGGCGGCGATTCAGATTTCTGAAAATCCGGTTCAGCATGACAGGACAAAGCACGTGGAGGTCGATCGACATTTTGTAAAAGAGAAACTGGAAGGTGGAGTTATATCTCTGCCATTTGTACGATCAGAAGACCAACTTGCCGATATTCTTACCAAGGCAACCACGGGGGAGTTTTTCATGATGTACTATGCAAGTTAGGCGTTGGGTGTCCCATGACGACCTAACTTGAGGGGGAGTGTTAACTCAGCTAAATAAGGAAGATATTGGAATCCCCTAAAATCAGGACTAAATTAGTTAAATTGTATAGGGCTCCTATCTTCTATATAATTCAGTCTATGTAACAGTGTTTTACACAAGCAATTAACAACGATGAATAAAATCTCTCTTACCTATCATATTAAACCCTTTTATCATACACGTACTAAACTGACAGTTCAAGGTTAACAAGAAGCTGAATTCTGTCTTTATTATTGTTATTTTGGTTAAATTCATTTTTATTTATGTGGTTGAAAAGCGTCGACTTTCTTATTTCTTCAAAAATTTTAAATGGAGCGTCTTTGACGTAGTGAAAAGTTCCAACGACGACTTTCTTCAACCCAAGCAAGTTGTTTTTTTAAGGCATTTCAAATATAATATATTTTCCTTTCAAATATATATATATTATTTGAGCAAAATGCATTTTTAGTCCCATATTAATGGATCATTATCACTTTTGATCCCACGGTTTTTAAAATTGATTTTTTTAGTCCCGTAGTAATTTTTTTTTTTTTGCCACTTTGAGGACTTCCTTTAAATAATTGACGGAAGTCACTGTTCATCAGTTAATTTTTTTATTTATTATTATTATTTTTGGTCCGTATCCATTAATTTGCTATATTATATATTTATTATATATAATATATGTATTATATTTTATATAATATGTAATACATGTATATCTTATATATTTTAATTTATAATATGCATTTTATTATATGTATTTTAATATATATGCGTATTATATATTATATATTATGTACACTTCTATTAATAATATATATTTTGCTATATATTATATATAATATATAATATATATTATATATAATAAAATATGTGTAATACATATATATAATATATGTATTTACGTGTATTATATATATATATATATATATATATATATATATATATATATATATATGTGTGTGTGTGTGTGTGTGTGTGTGTGTGTATTATAAAATATAATATATCTATATATATTATAAAACATAATATACATGTATAATATACGTGTATATATTATATATATACACGTACATATATTATATATAATATAAAATACATGTATATATATTATATATAATGCATATATACGTGTTTATATTATAAAATATAATATACATGTATAATATACATGTATATATATTATATACATAGTTACATGCATTTTATTATATACGCATATTATAAGTTATATATTATACACATGTATTAACAATATATATTGTTACATATTATATATTACACTATATATATACACGTAAACTATATTTTATAATATAAACACATATATATGCATTATATATAATATATATACGTGTATTTTATATTTTATATAATATATGTATTATTATATTTTATAGTGCACACATATATATATATATATATATATATATATATATATATATTTATATATATAATACACGGAAATACATATATTATATATATGTTATTACACATATTTTATTATATATAATATATAACAAAATATATATTATTAATACAAGTGTACATAATATATAATATATAATACACATATATATTAAAATACATATAGCAAAATGCATATTATAAATTAAAATATATAATATATATATGTATTACATATTATATAAAATATAATACATATATTGATAGGGCCGAAACACGCTCGTCCCACGTTTGGACACGTGGCACCTCAAGATAGTAACACATGTCCTCCTGTGGTTAAGGCGGTCATTCACGAGCGCCCAAGCCCCCCGAGCATCAAAGTCTCACAGGGACACTTGCCATCTCTGCTGTGCACACGCGTGACCAGTTGCCACTTTCTAACGAGCGCTACTCCCCCTCAGGGAAGCTTCCACTCCCCCTCATTGCATGAGCCTTGGCCTCCATCCCTTAGCGGATCTTCTGGCCTCCAAGGCCCTTGGTTGACACGAGCGTGCTCTCAAGCCCTCGTTACCAACCCCCTAAAACGGCTCTCTGACACCCCGTACATGCCCGAGCACCTGCCACTATTGCCAACACTAACTTTCACCAGCTTTTGCAGAAGATTCCTCCTAGGTTTCTCTCTCAACGCCACGTGTTAGGACAACTTTCGGCCAGGACCACACTGTGCAAATGACCAAGGGGTCCCTGACCCTCAACTATAAATAAACGAATTCATCTCCTTTCACTGTAAGTGATCTCCATTACTGCAACTTCATAGTTCACATATTCACTCTTTCAAATCATCATCTGACTTGAGCGTCGGAGAGCCAAACTGGGAATCACCCCCAGTTCCCCCAGCTTGGCCGTCTGACCTCTGTTTCTCTTGGTGTTTGTCCCAGCAGGTTGAACCTACCTTCTTCTCCGGCGATCATCATCGGTTTCCCCACCTTTAAACAAATTCTAAAGTTATTGGATTCTGTACCCCATATTCAGACCCATCATATATTATATATATAATAAATATATAATATATGAAATTAACGGATATGGACAAAAAAAAATAAAAAATAAAAAAATTAACGGATGAACAATGACTTTCGTCAATTATTTGACAGAAGTTCTCAAAGTGACAAAAAAAAATTACTAGGGGACTCAAAAAACCAATTTTGAAAACCATGGGACCAAAAGTGATAATGGCCCATTAGTATGGGACTAAAATTCATTTTGCTCATATTATTTTTTAATTGCACTGAAAATGCAGCTAGGATATATAAGACTATAAGGACAAGTGTACTTTGAAGGTTAGCAAACCAGTAATAGTCGGTTAGAAAGTATAAAAATTTTGGGTATATTACAGAAATTTCCATTTACTTTAATTGATAAGTTTCCGTTTAAATATTCAGACATTTGTCACGCTAAATGGTACAACGTACGGTGACAAATTATTTAACCTTTTGTGACGAAATGTTTTGCCACTTATGTATCATATATATGATAAATTTTAATATTCGTCACAAAATATTCAGACATATGTCACGCTAAATGGTACAATGTACGGTGACAAATTATTTAACCTTTTGTGACGAAATACTTTGCCACTTATGTATCATATATATGACAAATTTTAGGTTTGTCACAAGAAATTATTTTGTCGTAACAAAAAATAATATCATCATATAAAGTATTGTTATTTTATAAATTATTTGCATGTAACAACTTATAATAGTCACTATAAAATTATGGTATTATGACAAATTTTTTATTGTCACAATAGGTCATTTGTGGTGACAAAATTAATTATTATCATGTGAAATATTTTTGTTTTATATAAATTTTTAATTGTGGCAAGTTCTTATTGTTACCATAGAAATATAATGTTATGATAAATGATTGGCCGTCACAATAATTAATTTTGTCGTGGCAAAATCTAATATTGTCATGTAACAATTTATTATTTTAAAAATTATTTTGTTATGATATATTCATATTGCCATAATAGAAATATGTTATGTGATAACATATTTATTGTCAATACGATATTTTATCTAACTTTAAGTATATAAATTATTAATTAAAACCTAAAATATATAAGCTAACAATTTTAATACAATATCTCCATAAATATGATTATATTTAATTTAAATAATTTTATATTTTATATTTTACAATAATAACACAAAAATATTAAAATAATTAATTGAAATAAGTGTATGAATATATTCCATTGTTATTAAATATATTAAAAGACATAATATTAACATGAAAAAAGCTGTCCAAATTGATTTAGGAGTCAATATTCTATGTTGGAGACCCTAGTTCGATTCTCAACTAGCGCAATTAATAAAAAGAATTAATTCTCGCGTTACCTCGTGCTTGGCTCGATGGGTTCGGTGCTGGCTCGTCTGAGGGGTGGGTGTGGTTCGTGCCAAGGGTGATTCGGGTCTCACACAAATGAAATTTTTAATTTTTTTATTTAATTATTTTGTGACAAAATATGATGTGGTGACAAATATGTTGGCACACGAGGTGCCCAGCTGACATGACTGTAGTGACAAATATATGACTATGATGACGCTAAGTGTCAAATATGTGACAAAAAGTTTGCCACAATAGAACATGATATTGTGACAAAAACATTTGTCATAATAAGTGATCATTTGACCGGGCCTTTAGTGACAAAACCGAATTGCAGTGACAATACATATATATTGTTATGACAATAAGTTTGTCACAAGAATAAAATTTTTCGTGACAAAAGTACGTTTGTCACAAACCTATTGTGATGAACGTAGAAATTGTCGTCTGGGACTTTATACGACGGGCCTGTTGCGATGGCGACTGTGACAAAAATAATCATCACAATAGATCTATTGTGACAAAATTTTCATGTATTGCGACAAATTATTTTGTCACAAAAAAGTATTTTTTTTGTAGTGTTTTTATGGTTGCCCCTATTTTATTTCACTGAAATAACGGCTATTGATATCCAAATAATCTATGTTTTTAAACTAAATTAATGACATATTAATATTCTTTTTAAAAATATAATTTCTTTTCTCTATTTAATAATATCAAAGCAAATATATAGAGTACAGAAAACCTAATCACATGTAGAAAATATTCTAAATGATTCTATAAAATAATTACAATTATACCCCCTAAATATAATACTAAAAAATATTTTTAAAAGTCTTCGAGACAGGCGTTATTCAAATCCCTGAAGTCTGCGCACATCCTCCACTTCCCATTGCCTTTCGGGAACAGCACCATGTTGGACAACCACTCGGGGTACTTGATTTTCTTGATGTGTCCAATAGCCAGTAGCTTTTACACATGTTCCGATATAATCCTGTCCCTTTCGGGACCATGCGTGCGTTTATTTTGCTTAACCGGATAGACCTTGGGGCTCCCATTCAGACTGTGGACTACCGATAGATGGGTTGATCCTTTCCAATTCTTCGTTCGTCCATGCAAAAACGTCGTCGTTGCTTCTAAAGAAATCCGTTAGCTTTGCTTTCATATCGGAGTCCAGCTGCGATCTAACCTGGGTGGTCCTTGACGGGTCTCCCGGAACCAGCTCGATGCTGAAGAGTTCTTTAGCTAGCTGTATTTTGGGTACGTGTTCTCTCCTTTGTCTTAGGTGGTGGTAGTGGTTGTAATCACCAGTGCGTCATTATGAGGGACATGTACTCCCCTCAAGTCAGTCGGTCAAACTCCAGCTGGGGTGAGCAGCCCGTCTGGTCGACTTTCATAACTGACTAGTCCTCCGACACCTAGACTGCTGCTCATTTGGCGTGAACCCTCATTGCGTTATGGGAGTCCCCATCTGTGGACCCTCCTAATATCATGTAAATGATCTTTCTTTGGGTCTGGTCTTACAGTTGCTTAGGCCCTCTCGGATCCTTTACTGGCTTCTTTCTAGCCCATCTTTCTGGCGAGAAGGGTCCCCAAGGTTTGCAGCCCCTCTTAGGGAGCCTTCTTGTGCTGCCTCTGGCTGTGATAAAAAAAACACGTTTCTGGTCCTTGGCTCCTTTTAGGTGAAGCAGAAAGCCATCCATTTTCTCTCCTATCTCTTCATCTATCATGTAAATCTCTATATTTACCAACTTCTAACTCCTCCGCATTAACGTGTTCTCGGCCCTAGCCAAGAAGTCATCCCAGCTTACGGGGGATTTCTTGGCCAGCGATCTAAAAAACCTCCCTTGCTTCAAGCCTTGTTAAAACAGGGTGATGTAACCCCTTAAAGTCTCGTCATTCCACTACTTTACTATAAAGAGACTACTATTATTCTTTTGGTGGTCTTTGCTGCGGGCGAATTGGTGCAGGAAAAGTAAAGCGAATTGCTCGAATGAGTATATAGATCCCGGGACGAGTTGGCTGATCCATTCTTGAGCCTTATCCGTGAATGTGGTGAGGAACACCCTGTACATTACTCCTTCGGTGTATTGATATAGCAAGGCTAGATTCTAGAACCGATCTAAATGCTTTTAGGGATCCGTTGCTCCATTATACTTTGGCACCCCAAATGTCTTGCAACCTGGCGGGAGCTCGTCATCTATGATTCTTTGGTTGAATGGTCCACCTCTTCTAAGTACCCACGCAGGGATTATCTGCATTAGCCTCTCCATCTCATCAAGCCTTTGCTACAGCCTAGCATCCCAATGCGGCTGCTCCGCAACAACGTAATTCCCTCTACCCTGCTGGTGGTCAGCAGGCGGTAAAGACCCTATGTGCTGCGCTGCGAATCCGTAAGCTCCTTGGGTTCCGCCACCTCCTGTTTCTTGCAGGTTCACGTTGGAGTTGATGTTGACCCTGTTAGGAATAGTGCCCTAGAAAGCCGATTGTATATCCGCTTTGTGCTTTTCCTTATTGTAATCACAGACAATCTTTGAATAAAATAACGAATTGAGGCAACACTTCTTTATATGCTCTTGTTTGGTATGCGTTTACTTTAGCTGTGCATGTATGAGAACTCCCCTAATCCTGATGACTTTAGGACTCTACCATTTAGGTGAAATGGTTCATGAAACGAGCCCTATATCACATAAGTCATGATTAGTAAAATACTCCAAGCCGATGAGTCCTACAGACAGTGAGAGTGTCAACCTGACTCCTCTAAGGCTTGCTTGTGGGATCACGCCCTTAAGAATGACCATCTTGTTTCATGGAGGTGCAAAGTGTATAGTTGATACGTGCGTGATACATGAGGGTGCTTACTTTAATAAGTAAGTTCACTGAGGTGCCCCGTGTGAGAACATTCCTAAATGGGAAAGGAAGTTTCTATTTCAGGAAATGGAAACTTCCAGATTAGGAAATATCTCACGAGTCATTGATGTGATTAATTGATCCTTAGACTTGAGGTTCCTTGTCACTCTATGAGTTAACTCTGTAGTCTTAGGTATAAGCTTTAAAGGGTGTCGCCTTAGACAACTGATTCAAGGCTTATGCTGGGGCTGCACAAGTGATTCATGAAAGTGAATGAGAATCAAGATAGGACCTACACTTGCATTTGCAAGGTGATCTCTTATTGTATAAGTCATTCATATGCCATATGGAGTCCTTGGCCAAGGCAGTAGATCAAGACATCAAGAAAAGGGTTTATTGGATTAGATCAAATGGATATGAAATGCACTTAGCTTTAAGACCGGATTATTAGGGTTCTGATTATTCCCTTGCCCTAGATCTTGGTTGAGAGATAGTAAGTAGGAGGATGGTATCTCACATGAATCAATGACTTAAAGGTTCTGTCGAATCCGAACATTCCAATTCAGCTAGGGGTTAAACACCTGTTGCTAGACTATGGTCGTTTAATCTGTGGACTGATTAATTAATTAGTGAATTAATTAACTAGGGTCACTACTAATTGAATTGAGAACCTAGAGGGTCACACACAACAACTTGGTTACATGAGTTGAGGCTTGAAAATGATTAAACGAGTTAATCGGGCCAAGAGGGTTCCACACGTGTGAAATCACACGTGTGGCTCACGTGAGTGACACGTGTCACTGTGACACGTGTCACACACGTGTGTATATATATATATTAAATAATTAATTAGTTAATTATTTAATAGACTTTGGTTTAATTTTGAATTAAAAAGAAAGTCTAATTTTGGAGAAAATAATCTAGTTAATTAATTATGAATTAATTAATTAGATAAAAATAAGTTATTTATTTTATAATAAATAAAGTATAAAATTATCCAAAAATAGTTTGGATATTTTTAGCTCTCTTAAAAGTTGACTTGAATTAGAATTCAAAGTCAAAGTTGGAAAATACTTGATGATCAAGTAATAGGAGAGAGAGGAACCAAATCCTTGCCCAACAAGGATTAGGATTGGCGCCCCTCTCCCTTTTCCTATATATAGGGGAGCTCATGCTCCCCTTTAGAGCTAATGGGCAATTCTTTTGGTTCATGTGTTGAACACCTTTCTTTCTCCAAGATTAAATTAAACCCTAGGTTAAGCCTAAACACTAACTAGAGAACTAGCATCCTTACTAGTTAGATTGTGATCAAGTTGGTGGACTTTCTCTAGAGACTTCAAGTTAGAAGTTTGAAGATTCGAGCTTTACCAAGGAGAGGGGATCAAGCCGCGAGAAGAGCGTTCTTGGGTGGCTTGAAACGCTTCAAGAAAGAACAAAAAGAAAAGTAAGTTTTCTATCTTTACGAATTTGGTTACACGATTGCGAGTTCAAGGTCCTTTTGTTGGGAAAATTTTTTAAATTCCGCTGCTTTCTGATTCGTGTTTTCCAACAAGTGGTATCAGAGCCACCTCGTTAATCGTGTTTCTGATTCGTCTCAATTATTCTGAATTTGGTAGAAATTCTTAGGCTTAGATGCGAATTAGGTATTCATGAGTTCTTTTAGAAAGCCTGAAATACGAAACAGTAATTTTTCTTGAATTTCTGAAACTGTTTTCTTAAATTGTGTTTTTGGAAAACCGTTTTGATAGAAATTAATTTAAATCGTGATTTTTGAATTTGGATTGTTTTGGTTTTTGAACTAAAAATACGAAACACGAAATCGCGTTACGAAAACGCGAGCCTGGACGTGCTAAGGCGTAGCACGCCAGGCCCGCGCGCCCACCCGCCCAGCAGTCCCGCAACCGCGCGGGACTGCCCGCCGCTGCCGCCCGCCAGCGCCTAGGCGCGCCCGCCAGCACCTCCCACAACCGCGCGGGAGCCGTTCCGCCGCCCGCCTGCCTGCCGCCTAGGCGCGGCGCGCGCCTTGCGCGCGAGAAGGCGTGCGCGCTGCGCGCGCGTGCCGGCAGCCCTGCTGCTGGCGTGCGCGACGCGGTGCGCGCGCTCGCGCGCGATGCGTGCTCCGGCCTGGGCTGGGCGCGCGGGCGAACCCGGGGCCTTCGTTTCGCGATCTTGATTTTCGTGTTTAGTCCAATCCAATCCCGATTTAATTTTTCTGAAAAAAAAAATTTATATTTATTAAAATTGAATTATTTTTTGAAATAATTGTTTAAATTGGGATTTTGAAAATTTGAGCGATTTGAATTTTGAAAAATTATAATCTTTATTTTCTGAAAAATATTGAAAGAATAAAATTATTAATTTTCAGAAATTAATTGGAATTTTATTAGTTTAATGTTTTTCGGGTTTTATTGAAAAGGCTCTTGAACAAGAATTGCATCTAAGTCGTGTTTTAAGCTATTAGAGCTTAAAGCGATAATTTTAATTTATTGGTTAAATTTAAATTCTTGCAAAAGCATGTTAGGTGATCATGGGTTTAGATCTATGTATGGTTTTAATTTATGCACATGGATGGTTTAAATTGGGGTTGGAGCCCTATAGTTGCGTTTTTCAATTGAGGTTGGAGCCTCACTTATGTGCGTACTGTTATGTGATTTATTATGTGGCTTTCCATATTACTGTTTTTGAGGCCGGGGTATGCCCCGTGTAATTGTCTAAGGCCAATATGAAGATTGAGCCTTATTACTTTATGTCTTTTTCTTTTTATTGTAATTTGAGAGTAGAGATAAGTGGTGAGGTTTTATTTTCATTTTGGAGACAATGCACCCATGGAGTAAGATGGACCACATTCAAGTAACAAGGAGGCCATAAGTGAAGACCCCTCAAAATGTTAGGGAGGGGAATCTCAATTGTTAAATGTAATAGAGATAGGGCTCGTATTTTGTTACCGCTTTCCCTTATGTGGTTTAAACTGTTTATGTGGCATGTATGTTAGAACTTGTGATTGTGGAGTGGCTCCCACATATCACGCATAAGATAGGTAGAACCCATGATCATTACATGTTAGTATCATGCTAGGACATGTTATCTTTTTATGTGCTTGTTTGATATGCATTTAAGTGTACTTGCATTAATCAAGACTAATAAAATTGGATAACATATATGTTGGTGAGGTCGAACCGGACAACTCTCCGGTTGATTCGAAAATTCCCATTAAATATTAAGCTAATTTCGAACAAATAGGTGTTTAATTCGAGATGCAAATTTTGAATTAAATTCCTAGCATTCCATCAATAGGTTTTAAGTTTAGTAAGTAAAGCTAGTTATTGCCCGCGAGTCGTGGGATAGCTAGTGGAGCTTATTAGTTCTTAGTTACCTAATTAATCATTTTAAATGATCAATATTTCGTGGTCAATTTTAGCAAGGGCGATGTCCGCGAGTCGTGGGTCGTTCGAACTAAGTTTTGGTCATGATCTTATGATTGATGGGTCTAGCTTAACGCCTAAGTAAATATGGATGTCGCACGAGTCGTGGGTCCATATTGAAAGATAGGTGATGCAAAAACAATTACTAAGAGTTCTAAAGGTGTTAGAATTGGTAAGTTGTACCTACCTAGGGTTTTTACTTAGAATGTCCGCGAGTCGTGGGTTCGAGGTAAAATGCCTAGGATCTTAGTACCCATTGGGAAACGTGTTCCTCTTAGATCTTTGGGAATTCTAAGATCTTTGAAAAACAGTGGGAGCTACATTAGATTAAAGACCTTATCTTTTGTATATCGTTATAATTCAGCATGCTCACTAGTTCTCTGTTTTACCATTTAGGTCGTAGATTCTGTGATTCTCTACGTGTTTTGAAATGGCAACCAAAAACCCTCTTGTATCGATCCTCGAGTCAAACAAGTTGACTGGTCCCAACTATTCTGATTGGCTGAGGAATCTAAAAATCATTTTAGATTCTGAGAAGAGAACTTATGTTCTCTTCGAAGGGGAGCCTAGTCCCGAAGGGGATGCTCCCACTCGGGCTGAGCGGGACGCGATTCAGAAGTGGAAGGATGATAATCTCCAAGCCCGTTGCCTTATGTTGGCTAACATGTCTCCGGACTTGCAAAGGCAACATGAGGCCATGGAATTTGCTTGGGAGATTTACGACCACTTAGAGCAAGTTTACCGCCCTCATGAACGTGTTACAAGGTATAACACATCAAAGGAATTGTTCCACTTGAGAATGAGGGAAGGTTCAAGTGTCCATGAATATGGAATTAAGTTTCTTGCCCTTACTGAGAAACTTGCTTCCATGGACATGCCACTGAAAGATGAGCTTTCAGTGGATTTGTTGCTAGCTTCGCTCCCACCATCATTCAACCCATTTGTCCTTAACTTCAACATGAATCATGCTGGTGCTACTGTAGCTGAGCTGATTAGTCAGCTTGTGACTGCTGAAAGCACGATCAAGAAGGACAATAAGGTTTTGATGGTGAATGCTCCATCTTCCTCTTCTGGGCCTTCTAAAGGTAAGGGCAAGAAAGCCCAAAAGAAGAAGAAGAAACCCCTTAGGCCCACTGGTGGCATTTCGAAGGGGAAGACCCAAAAGAAGAAGCGTGATCAGAAAGAGGATGTTTGCTTCCATTGTGGCAAAGCGGGACATTGGAGGAGAAACTGCCCAGAGTACAAGGCTACTCTAAAGAAAGGTATCTTTCTCGTTGAAGTAAATCTTTTTATTAATTCTAGTTCTTGGGTACTTGATACCGGTTGTGGAACTCATATCTGTAATGATGTACAGATGCTAAGTGAAGTCCAACAACTCAAAGAAGGAGAATGTGTCTTGAAGATCGGCGATGGCTCAAACGTTGAAGCTCGAGCTTTAGGCACAATTAGATTAGAGTTAGGTAGTTTTGAGTTAGTATTAAATAAAGTCCTTTATGTACCGAGCATTATTCGTAATATAATTTCAGTTCCAATATTAGATTGTGAAGGTTATGAAACTTATATTAAGAATGGTAAATATTTTATCAAACGGAACAACTCTTCCGTTCATATCGGTACTCTAAGTAATGGACTTTACCTAACTCAAAATATCAATATTATGAATATACAACGAGAAACAAAGCGTAAGAGAGATGACAAAGTTTCAGCTCCCTTATGGCACGCTAGATTAGGACACATTTCCAAGAACAGAATTAGCAAGATAAACACTTTAGGATCATTCTCTGAAAATGATCTCAAAGAGTTGACCTCTTGCGAATCCTGTCTCAAAGGAAAGATGTCCAAAGTTCCTTTTAAAGGAACTGTGGAACGTGCCACTGAGGTTTTGGATTTGATCCATACTAATGTTTGTGGACCGCTTAGTGTAAGCACTAGAAACAATCATCAGTACTTCATAACCTTTACTGATGACTTTAGTCGGTATGGTTATGTATACTTAATGAAGTATAAATCTGAAGCTTTTGAGAAATTCTTAGAATTTCAAAAGGAGGTTGAGAACCAAACTGGTCACAAGATCAAAGCACTTCGATCTGATCGAGGAGGCGAATATCTTAGTGAAGAATTCCTTATTCATCTCAAAGATAATGGGATTATCTCTCAGTGGACTCCTCCGGGAACTCCTCAGCTTAATGGAGTTTCTGAGAGAAGGAATCGAACCTTACTTGATATGGTTCATTCCATGATGAGTTTCACTGACTTACCACCTTCTTTTTGGGGTTATGCCCTAGAAAGTGCAGCAAAGATTCTGAATCTAGTTCCCTCTAAGTCAGTCCCTAAAACGCCTTATGAAATGTGGCATGGTAAAATCCCTAGTTATTCTTACTTAAGAATTTGGGGTTGTCCTGCTTACGTGAAGAGGACAGTGGGAGATAAGTTAGAATCTCGTTCTAACTTATGCAACTTTATAGGTTATCCTAAGGAATCCATAGGATACTACTTCTATGATCAATCTGAGCAAAAGGTGTTTGTTTCAAGAAATGCTACTTTTCTGGAGGAACCGTTTCTTAAAGAAAAGAAAAGAAAGATCATAGAATTAGAAGAAGTACAAAGTAACCCCACGCCACCTACTGAAGAAACGTCCCCTACTGATCAACCACAACCAATCACGAATTTCGATACACATGTAAATCCTCCTCTAAGGCGTTCTGAACGCACTCCTAGACAGCCGGAGAGATGGTATGGATTCTTCCATGAAATCTCTCAAAAGGATAATGATCCTTTAACATATGAGGAGGCACTTTCAGATTCTGACTCTGAACAGTGGATAGAAGCCATGAAATCCGAAATGGATTCCATGAACTCCAACCAAGTTTGGACCTTGGTAGATTTGCCTGATGGGGTCAAACCCATAGGTTGCAAATGGATCTTTAAGAGAAAGCTTGGAGTTGATGGAAGCATTGCAGCCTACAAAGCAAGACTGGTTGCAAAAGGATTCACTCAGAGACCCGGCGTGGATTTTGACGAAACCTTTTCACCAGTTGCAATGCAAAAGTCTATTCGGATCATGCTTGCCATTGCTGCATATTATGACTATGAGATATGGCAAATGGATGTGAAAACTGCCTTTCTCAATGGTGACATTGACAAAGACATTTATATGGAGCAACCCATAGGTTTCACATTCAGTGGGAGTGAGCAAAAGGTTTGCAAACTCCAAAGATCAATCTATGGATTGAAACAGGCTTCTAGGAATTGGAACATTCGATTTGATGAATCGGTCAAAGCGTTTGGCTTCATCCAAATTTCGAATGAATCATGTGTGTATAGAAAGGAATTGGAGACCTCAGTGCAATTCTTAGTACTTTATGTTGATGACATCCTTCTTATTGGGAATTCGAAGGATAACATGAAAGTGACTAAGTTATGGTTATCGAACCAATTCGAGATGAAAGATCTTGGTGATGCGTCCTATATCCTTGGAATTAAAATCTATAGAGATAGATCTAGAAGGTTAATAGGACTATCACAGTCGATGTACATTGACAAAGTATTGAAGAGATTCAATATGGAGTCAGCAAAGGTTAAAAACCTTCCTATGAGTGTAGGTACATGTCTTTCAAAGAAGATGTGTCCTAAGACTAACCTTGAGAAGGAAAGAATGACTCATACACCTTATGCATCAGCAATAGGTAGCATAATGTATGCAATGTTATGTACTCGACCGGATGTGGCTTATGCACTTAGTGTGACAAGTCGTTTCCAATCTGACCCTGGAGATGGTCACTGGGCTGCCGTGAAGAATATTCTTAAGTACTTGAAAAGTACTAAAGATTTATTCTTAGTTTACGGAGGTCAGAAAGATCTTACTGTCGAAGGATACTGCGATGCAAACTTTGCATCTGACTTAGATGATTTTAAGTCAATGTCAGGATACATTTTCTGCCTAAACGGCGGAGCAGTGAGTTGGAAGAGTTCCAAGCAAACTACCACTGCAGATTCGACCACTGAGGCCGAATACTTAGCTGCAAATGATGCAGCTAAGGAAGGTGTTTGGATTAGAAACTTCATTCAAGAGTTGAATGTTGTTCCTAGCATGAAAGACCCCATTACTGTGTTTTGTGACAACACTGGGGCGGTTGCTCAAGCAAGAGAACCAAGATCTCACCAACGGACCAAGCACATTATGAGGAAGTATCACCTAATCCGTGATATTATCAAAAGAGGAGATGTGCAAATAGAGAGGGTCACATCAGCAGAGAACGTGGCAGATCCACTTACTAAACCCCTTAGTCGAGAAGCTTTCCAAAGTCATCTTCAGAAGATGGGACTTAGAATAGCTTTAGAATGGCTTTGACGGGCAAGTGGGAGACTGTTAGGAATAGTGCCCTAGAAAGCCGATTGTATATCCGCTTTGTGCTTTTCCTTATTGTAATCACAGACAATCTTTGAATAAAATAACGAATTGAGGCAACACTTCTTTATATGCTCTTGTTTGGTATGCGTTTACTTTAGCTGTGCATGTATGAGAACTCCCCTAATCCTGATGACTTTAGGACTCTACCATTTAGGTGAAATGGTTCATGAAACGAGCCCTATATCACATAAGTCATGATTAGTAAAATACTCCAAGCCGATGAGTCCTACAGACAGTGAGAGTGTCAACCTGACTCCTCTAAGGCTTGCTTGTGGGATCACGCCCTTAAGAAGGACCACCTTGTTTCATGGAGGTGCAAAGTGTATAGTTGATACGTGCGTGATACATGAGGGTGCTTACTTTAATAAGTAAGTTCACTGAGGTGCCCCGTGTGAGAACATTCCTAAATGGGAAAGGAAGTTTCTATTTCAGGAAATGAAAACTTCCAGATTAGGAAATATCTCACGAGTCATTGATGTGATTAATTGATCCTTAGACTTGAGGTTCCTTGTCACTCTATGAGTTAACTCTGTAGTCTTAGGTATAAGCTTTAAAGGGTGTCGCCTTAGACAACTGATTCAAGGCTTATGCTGGGGCTGCACAAGTGATTCATGAAAGTGAATGAGAATCAAGATAGGACCTACACTTGCATTTGCAAGGTGATCTCTTATTGTATAAGTCATTCATATGCCATATGGAGTCCTTGGCCAAGGCAGTAGATCAAGACATCAAGAAAAGGGTTTATTGGATTAGATCAAATGGATATGAAATGCACTTAGTTTTAAGACCGGATTATTAGGGTTCTGATTATTCCCTTGCCCTAGATCTTGGTTGAGAGATAGTAAGTAGGAGGATGGTATCTCACATGAATCAATGACTTAAAGGTTCTGTCGAATCCGAACATTCCAATTCAGCTAGGGGTTAAACACTTGTTGCTAGACTATGGTCGTTTAATCTGTGGACTGATTAATTAATTAGTGAATTAATTAATTAGGGTCACTGCTAATTGAATTGAGAACCTAGAGGGTCACACACAACAACTTGGTTACATGAGTTGAGGCTTGAAAATGATTAAACGAGTTAATCGGGCCAAGAGGGTTCCACACGTGTGAAATCACACGTGTGGCTCACGTGAGTGACACGTGTCACTGTGACACGTGTCACACACGTGTGTATATATATATATTAAATAATTAATTAGTTAATTATTTAATAGACTTTGGTTTAATTTTGAATTAAAAAGAAAGTCTAATTTTGGAGAAAATAATCTAGTTAATTAATTATGAATTAATTAATTAGATAAAAATAAGTTATTTATTTTATAATAAATAAAGTATAAAATTATCCAAAAATAGTTTGAATATTTTTAGCTCTCTTAAAAGTTGACTTGAATTAAAATAGTTTGGATATTTTTAGCTCTCTTAAAAGTTAACATACTCGAAGTGAGGTCTCGGTAACGGGCGGCCAAAATACTTTGTATGTTTGGTGATTCCATGAAATGCGCTAAAGAGTTATATTAATCGAGGAATCTGTGGCCTTGTTGGAAGGCAAGAGATATCCTTGAAATAGATTTGTAAAAGTTCGAATTAAGACTTTGGCCAAAGCACTTCGCGTGATACGTCACCGAAGTTGTATGTTGAATGTGTTTCACATACAGAGAACTTGAACTTAAGGCGAATCAATAAATTTCAAATTAGAGATGAAAAATAAATGATAGTAGTTGCAATTTATTTTTCATGGATATCTACACGGAGGAGTGAAATGCGAAATTATTCTAGATCAATAAATTCGTGAATAATTTAATTAATTTTAGAGTGCAACAATATTTATTTAGTGGAATTAAATATTGTTAAACGGTCATTAATTATTGTCATGAGATGATAATATATTAACCCGTTTGTAGCTAAAATTAATTAGTCCTGCAGGTCCTCCTGCAAGCCCCAATTGAAAACCCGAAGAGAAAATATTAAAAGGAGAAAGATAAATGAGTTTTCAAAGTGTTTGAAAATAGCCAAGGGATTTATTTAAGAAATAAATCAAAGTTCCAAGAGTTGGAAATGACCGGAATCTTATTTTGGAGAAAATAAAATTTTAAATTTTTTTTAAGAAAAAAAAAATCTGACGTGGCATTATGCTGACGTGGCACGCCACATCAGTAGGATGGCCCCAGGTGGCGCTGATTGGGCGCCACATGGCACGCCAAGTGTACGGCTAGGATCGCGCCAGGTTAGCGCCAATGTACGGTCCAGATTTGATCTGGGATGGGCCTGTCAACGGGTCAGTCAATCGGGCTAGCGGGTCTATTCTCGGATAGGGTCGGATAGGATCCGATTCCGGGTCGGACTGGACCCGGACACATGGCCGAATCAGAAGCGGCCACGTGAGCCTGAAACCCTAGGCCGCGTGTGAAACACACGCGCTGCCTTGTGGCGGTGCGTGAGGGCGCGTCCGGTGTCCTACCGGTGTGTGCTCGGCAGCGTTGGATTCGTGGCGACGAGGCCTTGAATGTAGTCACCTTGGAATTCGTGTCCAAGTTGTGCACGCAAGTGGGGGTGTGAAATTACCATTTTACCCTCGATTTTTCCCCTATAAATAGGGGTCTTGGGTCCTCATTTTTTCTCACAACTTTGGGGGAGGTTTTGGCTGAGCTCTCGGCTTTGAAACCATATCCCTTTTCTCCTAGTTAATTCCGATTTATTTTCGAATTAATTTTAATTAGGTGTTTATATAAAACGCCTAATTTCGGGAGATTAAACCCTGAAAAGGGTTTTCTAATTTAAAGTTTGTTTTCTCTAAGTATTTAGAGAAATACTTTCGGAGCCCACACTCCGAGGGTTTGTCTGGGGTTATTGCAGGGAAGCTCTGTCGGTTTCACGAGGAGATAGGGTATCAGGTTCTGGAGGTGAATTCGGGAGCTAGAAAAATGCCGTTAGATAGCCATGTTTGCAGTACGGTAATATTTTACAGTTGTATTACTTTAAGCATGATAAATTATATGCTCTTAAGTGTTAATTGCATGTTAGATATTTATCTGCTTAAGATATTTATTATCAATTGCATGTATATACTTGAGTAGATCCGCCGGTTAGTCTTCCGCTACTGTATTAAAATGTTTTAGAAATATTTTAATACTTGTATTATAAATAAAATTTAGAAATGTGGTCCCAGACCGCTACTGTTCTGGGCCCGTCTCCCAGCAAACACTACATGTGCTTCTTGGTTTCTGGGATCCGTGATGCCTAGTGGGTCGGCATGTGGATTCCTGCCCACTAGCTATGGGTTTCGGTCATGAAATCCTCCTAGGCCATTGGTTTGGCCTGTCTCAGAGTCACTCTCGACGATCCCTCTTCGAGAGGCATTCTTAGATGTCGATACGCAAATGACGTCCACCAAAAGCTACAGGGGGACATTTTCTCCCGCAAGTAGGTCACCGGCGAGCAGGTTACCCTCCGGCTAGTTATTCGAAGCCATGTGTGACTTGATGGAATTCTCACGCCTCAACTTCCCACAAACAGCGTCAAGTGATGCTTGTCGATTTTAACACCACTAATATAAGCATTAATAATGGAAAGAATTACAATGCAAATAAGAGTATACTAGACAATTATTATAAAAGCTTATAGTAAATGTAAAGAGTTGTTGGGTGCTTGAGCAGGTGGTATTGCAGCCTGCTAAGAGCTTCACGCTTAAGGAAACAAGTATGGTGGATGCTGTAAAACGTAAGCGAGATGATGGTATGTCAAAAGTAGGAGAATGGAGCTGCTAGGGGTCTTTTTATAGCAGTGAGGAGTTGGGAGGTACGAGCTGGAGCATGTGGTTACTGGGTAGGCAGCTGGTTGTGAGATTTCAAGGAGGCCTCTTCTGGGGGAGGCTAAGTCTTTTGAAATTTGAATCCCTCTCCAGCAGCTTCCCATGTTTCTACCAGCTGGAACCATCCCCAAAAACCAGGGAGAGCAGTTAGGGTTGCATCCTAGTGGGCTTACTTGCTGGGCTGGTGAGCAGGCCTGAAACGAGCTGTTGTTCCCAATGACTACCCTTAACCCTAGCTGGTATGCCGAATGAGTTGGGTCATCCATTTGGGCCTGGACATGTTATTTTCCTCTAGTATTATCAACACTCTTTGTGGTCTTCAATGGAACACTAGCTAAGTAGATAGAAACCGTTTTGGTGTCTTTGACTCTTGGATTTTTTTTTTCCCGTCTCTGATTTTTAAAATATTTTCTCTCTTGAACTCTTTTCTTTTTTTTTTCCCCATAACTTTTAAAATCTTTTCTTTTCTTTTAATTTATTTGCATATTATCTTTTAACCTCAATTTTCTCTCTTCCTTTTCTTTTAATTTATTTACGTATTATTTCTTAATTTCATTTTTCTCTAGCATCATGTTAATCTTTTTCATATTCTTTTTTTTTTATATATTTTTAATTTTTTATTATTATTTTGACCAACACAATTTTGATTTTTTTATGCTTAATTTATTTTTATTTATATTATTGTATTAAGCATCAAATCCATTAATAATTATTTAATTATTATTAATATAACAAGTTTAATTTTAATATATTTTAATAGTAATTTTTTATTCATTTATTTATTATAATTTAATAATTATTAAAAATAATTATATAATATATTTAATAAAAAAATTAATTTTTATTTATTTATATAATAATAATTTTTTATTTGTACATGCATCAAACGTGGAGAGTTGCTAAAACTTCGATTCATGATTAGACATAACATACTTATTTACTTGTATTTTATATATAATTATTAGTTTATCAACTATACAGTTTATTTTGTTAAATATTATATTTTCACCATAAAATATAAGAGCAACCAATTTTATTTATTTTCTTCATTAAAATATTATCTTGTTTTAATGATAAAATCATGAATATTAACATATTTAATTTAGTTATGCTAAAGAAAATTTACATTTGATTCGCTCTTATATAGATATTACTGACTTTATATTAGTATAAATAATGTCATAAAATATATTTAAATTTGAATCAAATTAATAACAATTTATTTATATAAAAATTTAATTGTTTGGATATAATTATATAATATATATATTATAGAACTACAAATTACATTATTATTTAGGTGGTAAAACAAAATTCATAATTGCGCTTAGAAGGATAATCGGAAAAAAATAATCCTCAATTATTATATGTAAATTTTTTTAAGGCTTTTGTTATTAAAAAGAGATTAATACGTGTTTATATCGATATATCATAAAGGGTTAAAAATTTTTTTTCCATCCCAATGATTGGGCTAATCGTAATTTAGTACCCAACTTTTGAAAATTAAGAATTTGAATGTCAAACCTTTAATTTATATTCATTTTATTATCTCATTTCATTTTTCCCACTATTAAGATTCATAAAAATATTAAAATAAGGAAATGAGAGCATTAAAAAGTTTATTTTGTCCTTATGAGTTTCTCGTGTGTGTGCCTTGAGCGATATCTTGATCAAAAGATTCTATCGAAAATGAAATTAGGTACTAAAATAAATAAAATTCAAATGTTGCACATTAAATTCTTGATTTTTCAAGGTTAAATACTAAAATACAATTCGTTCCAAACGTCAATTGCAAAAAATATTTAATCATATTGTAAATGATTAAGATGTAAGAATTAAGAACTTTAATGTTCCGGCGGTTTTAAAAATATTATTTTATCATGTAATATCGTGTTGTATCAATACTTACACTGAATAACGTATAGGACACTTCCTAAATGAAATTTAAAAAAAGAATTATGGTTGTATTCATGTTGGTACAATTGTATTCGTATTTGTATATTAAGCGAGAGATCCAAGTAAAAACTAAAATTTTCAAATTTAATTTATTTAATTTTAAAAAATTCTCACTCTACTTAGCATTCTAACCACTCTCAAAACTTCTATCACATATAATTCTTAATTATTCTAAACATGTCTTTTTAATATTTATTATATATTGTTCAAGTAAAGAGGAATTGTATCGAGTTTTCTCGCTGTGCCCTTCTTGCTCTTGGTCATCTACCCTTTTGCATTCTCCATTGAAGCCACTCATTTCAATTCATCTCATTAATTATCAGCTCACAAACACATACATACACACAATCTACAGCTCCTTCATTTGTCGGCTGCATATACCCATGTGATGCGCATAACATTAAATGGGCCACCACCATAACAGCCATAACCACCGCGCCACCGCCGCGGATGGCGCGGCGGCGGAACCGGCGGTCTGTCACAGCGCGTCAACAGCCCAAGATTTTCCGGCCCAATGACCCGGAGAGCACAGTCCTTCAAGCGGAGCAACACCATGAACAGCAACAACAATAACTCTTCGCAGAACGCTCAAAACAGTACCAGCACCAGCAGCAGCCATCATCACGATATCATTGATCTTCAGCTCAACTCGCCCAGATCTGAAACTCCGGTTTCCGACGATGGGCCGACGCACGTCAGCAGCGTGGCGCAGAGAGTTCATCTGAGGAGGAAGATTTCGTCGTTGAGTGTGGATTTGGGGGGATTTGGGTTGGAGCTGAAAGGGAGGAAGAGGTTGGGGCAGTGGATGTTTCTAATGTTTTGTGGGGTGTGTTTGTTTCTGGGTGTTTTCAAGATTTGTGCTACTGGTTGGTTTGCATCTGCCATTGGTAGACTTGGGACCAATCAGGTAATTGATTCGATTGGAGTGAGGTTATTACATTTCTCTTTCTTGCATCTCTACTGTTGATGCTGGAAACTTTCCTGATCACTGATTGGCGTTTGGGTGATGGAATTTTAGTAAATTCTGATCCCTCAATTGATTTTTCCCTCAGATTCTGGAAATGGATGTACTTTAGAGTGCGGTAATTTTGTGGGCAGTTTATGCTTGCTTCCTTGCTGATTTGAGGTCAATTTGAATAGACTTGTGATTTGGAGACAGAAAGTAAACATCTGTTAAGACTATAATATGTATTGTACTACCCTATGCAAATGATTATATCTGGAGGTTACTTGGAAAAGATTGAGAAAGTAGGAAAAGAAGGGCTTTTTATTCATGGCTTATTCTTATGCATAAATGGTAAAGATCCATAATTGGATGGTGAGAAAGAAATATCAGACATTTCTTGTACATTGTTCTATTACTATATAGTTATTAAATGAATCTCTCACTTTCTTAAATTAGTGTAAAACATTTAAAATCAAATATAATAAAACATAAAAAAAAAAAAAATGAAGCATAAATAATTTTTATATGATGTTGGTGGTTATACTTATACCACGACACTTTGCACTTGACAAACTTCGCCATATAATCGTATATGATGTGTGATGTCACTATATAGTTATTAAATGAATCTCTCACTTTCTTAAATTAGTGTAAAAAATTTAAAATCAAGTATAATAAAACATAAAAAAAAAAAAAATGAAACATAAATAATTTTTATATGATGTTGGTAGTTATAACACGACACTTTGCACTTGACAAACTTCGCCATTTCTGGAACTTGATTAGTTAGTCTGACCAGAGTGTCCCAATCTTGGTTTAACCTGTCTATTTAATTAGAGAATGTAAGCTATTTAACTATTGTTTTGCAAGCATAGAAACTTCAGAGGAATCCTTCCAAAGAATCGACAACAAATATACATGTAGGCATCGTGAAGAAGTAACTGAATTGAATATTGATTACAAAGTATGTAACAACTCATTTCTTATATGTATAAACTAAACACTCACAATGACATTTAATTGTCTATTGGTTGAGAATGAAAATTATCGCGTATGACTTGAAAATATATTTTTTTTTTGTTCTATAGCTCATTTCCATGGATTGAACCACTTACGGCATGATTGGTATGCATGAATGGAATGAGGTAGGAAATGAATGAATTTTGGAATAGAATGGACAATGGAATGAAATGACTTTATTATATCATTCTTATGATTGGTAGGTCTAGCAATAAAGTTAGGAATAGAATAAAAATTTTAGATTTATTTCAGCCATATTATTCACAAATAAAAATATAAGTAATAATATTGTTAATAATGATGATTAAATACATGATTAAAATACTTTATATATTAATATAATTTTTATTTTTTTTTATTTTGAGCAATATTATGCTTTCATAAGTAATATATTGTAACCATGTTATATCGAATGTGTTATAGATATGGCATTTATTTTATGCACAAATAAAAAAAAATATATATATATATATATGTGTGTGTGTGTGTGTGTGTGTGTGTGAGAGAGAGAGAGAGAGATTTATATGCACTATAAATATTATAAAAGGTATTAATGTTTTCATATTTATACATAGATTATATGATTTTATTATATTTAATATAATGTATGATTTTTAAAACTAAATTTAATATAAATGTTGTATTTAATAAATATTTTAATCTATTATGCATATCTATAAATTTATAAGTAAATAAAATAATATATTAAATATGTATTTTTTAATATATAATATAAATAGTATATTTATATTTATATTTATTTTCACATATATTAAATGCAATTTATTAAATTTTCGATCAGAATAAATATTCGTAATAATAAAAAATAATAATATAATATACATTTAATAAAGGGGTTTTCTATGAATAGTACCTAAAAGTTGAAAAAATTCCCTTTATCTCCCCATTTTTAAAAAAGTTCCCATTTGCTCCCTAGATGACAGGCCAAATTCCCTTTAACTCCCCATGGTTGTATAAAAATTCAAGAAACGTTTGAATTCTTGATTTCTTGGTCAGTAGTACTATTAAAGGGTTCTTTTCATAATTTTTATTCTTTTTTCTTCAAGACTCAATTTGGTATGATTATGAATTACTTTTGAATTAGTTCTTTATATGAATCACAACCCTCAAATCTTGAATAAGTACAAAAAATTCCCCACAGTTTGTATAATGGTGTACATGTCCTGTTCCCGTCAGTTTAATCAAGTCGACAAAAAATGTTGATACCAGCATGTCATCAATATTTCTAGACAGTGATGGCCTTGGATGAAATTTGTAGTATTTTTAATAAAATAGAATGTATTTTGTAATATTCATGGAAAATTTTAAAATATGAATATTTTAAATTGAAATGTTTGATTTTATTGTTTATGATCTTCTATCTAATTTTATACATAAAATAAAAGGGGAAATTACATCTAGGTACCCTGTATTTAGGCCTAATTACAATTTAGTGCTCGCATTTTCGTTTATTACATATTAGTCCCTAAAAATACTGTTTCAATTACCTTTTAACCCCTAAAGAGGGACTGATTTGTAATTGAAACAGTATTTTTAGGGATTAATATGTAATAAACGAAAATGCAAGGACTAAATTGTAATTAGGCCTAAATACAGGGTACCTAGATGTAATTTCCCCATAAAAGCATAATGAATATTGAAAGGTGTATTTTGTCGTATTTTGTAAACTTGAGGAATGTTAATGTTGTATTATCAAAACTAAATAACTTTTCAAGCAAAATAAATAAAGTAAATCAGCAAAAATAATAGACAAAAAAAGAGATTATAAGAATACTCCACCAGCCACTTTGAGGCAAACAAGGTTATTATAGTCTAAACAGGGCCCATTAAGAATACTAATGGGCCACAAGTATGCTATTCCAATGTAATGGGCTAAAATAGATGGCTCGATTTGAAGGCCCATATTTTACCAGAACTTTATTGACTATTTTACCTCTCTCTCTCTCCCTCTCTCTCTCACTTTCTCCCTCAATCTCTCAACCGCTTTCATCGCCGGTGATCGCCGTGAGCGCCGGTGGTGCCGATTTTCAGTCGCCGGAGTTCGTCAGCCATTCTTGATTGCTTTTTTCCGGTGAATTATAGGTGAAAATCCGACAAATTTCTGTTCTTCCTTGCATAAATTGTGATTACTCGTAACTTTACTGATTAGCTGCAGACCTAGAGGATTTCGTTCGAATTCTATGTATATTCTTTTCCAGAAAGAATCGCATGTTTTCCAATTTTCCTTTGAGCTGATATACGGAGCTGATGTTTGCCGAAAAATCAACAACCACCAATATAATTTATTTATGTAGGAAATAAACTGACAAGCTGTAGAGAAAAATAATTAAAGAAGTAAGTGCAAAAATAAATGAGAATTGGAAATAACGATGAATGGAAATAATATATAAAATCGCTGATAATCTTCAATCTCTTGAATCTTCTGTGTACAATAGAGTTCTGAATGGCGTAATCTCTATGCTAGAATAATAATAGCAATTACAGTAGAAAGTGATAAGGAGAAAGAAAAGATAAAAATATGAGACTGCAGATAAGTTTTTTGGGAGTTCAGGACTGCTTAGGGTTTTCTGTGAATAACGTTGGATGATTCTCCCCCTTTTCTTCTCTCTCCTCCCCTTTTAATCTCTTCAGAAAGTTGGTTGTTGCATCTTCCTAAAATCTTGGCACGTGCTCACTTTTTGAATTCAACAACTCTGCACGTTCTCTCTCTTGACCCGGTCTTCCCCACTCTTCTCAACGCACCTTTTTCTCCTTAATATTTCTCAATTAAATAATGTGGGAAATTTGGTCCACATCATCACTCCCCCCTACTCTTACAGTCGAACAGTATGGACGGCTGTGAGAGTAGTAAAATGTTGGGGAACAACTCTGAATGTTTGGATGTCTTGAAATGGTTGATCTCCCTTCTTGGGTAAGGTGATTGCCTCATTAAAAACCGCACTCGGGAAAACCACGTGGGAAAAACCCTCATGAGTAAAAAGAGTACAACCGTTGCGTCCCGTACCCAAGGTTTACTTAAGGTTCTGCTTCTTGTAGTTGTCTTAACGTTCTGCTCTTGGAGATCTTCTTAACTTTCGGCTTAATGTCTTTGTCCTCCCACCTAATAGCTCTTTTCTGCTTTTCTTTCCTTTTTGTTTTTCCTTCCTGCTCGTGCGTCCTGCTTTTCTCTTCTTTCTGCTTTTCCTTCCTGCCGTGCGTCCCCTTCTGCTCTTCTTTCTTTCTGCTCAATTGTCACATCTATGCACGTATATCTCTGCTTATATGAAAATACAGTTCTTTCTCCTGAATTTGGCAAGGATATAATCTCTGTAAAATATTTGTCAAGATGTGATTGTATCATAGCTCACAAAATAATTATTTTATGACAAATATGTTGCCACAACAAAGTAATTCCCCACGTTAATAAGCTAATTTTCGGTAAACATTCAAGAAATTATGGGAGATAACTCTCAGATACTTTGGGCACCAAGGTTAATCATCATCAATGTTATGAAAAAAATAAATAAATAAAAGAAAAGAGAATAGGAAGAGATGTCACCGAATTCAGGGGATGTGTAAGACATAGCCTTTAATTCCTTCTCAATTATTTCAAAATCACTTTCTTATCTCTTTGGCACGTTTCACAAGGCAACATTGTCTTCTGCGTTCGGCACGTGCCTTCCAGCTTCCTTTTCTTGCCTACTCAGTCAAATTTGCTCCTTTTCTTTATACCATGCCGTGTTTTGTAGCAAAATATCTCAATATTTGAGAATATCTCATCCTCTCTAGGAATATATCTTTTCTCCAGACTATTTCCTAAAATATGACTATATCTTAATAAGTTAAAATAATTGCTATATAATTTCGCGTTAAATCCTCTAAAAATGATAAGAAAAGTTCCCAAATAAATGAGAGAATCTTCATAAACTTAAAAGATTGCCAAGATAGTTCTTTAAATCACTCTCACCTACATAATATCCATAATTATAGTGAGATTAGATCAATATTTGAAGGAAAAATAAAGTAAAATAAGAAAAGATATCACCAAATTCACAGAATCAATATAGCATAAGCTCGCGTTTTCCTGGATCATCTCGGAAGAAAACTTCATTTCCTTTGCAGCTTTGATAAGATACCGCTTTGGTTACGTCGGAATACCTGTCCATCTAAATTTCTCAAAATATCTGCAAATATCTCACTTTCCCCAAAATTTGATGAGAGTAAAACTTCTCCAAAATATTACTCAAGATCCCATCATATCTCAACTTAGAAATTATTTCTCTTCTAATAGAATTATTCTTAAATTTATCGAGAATCGTTACTGTAACTCAAAGCAATTCAAAGAATTTTTAGCAAAATTCTTGACAAAACATTATCCCAATTCTTGCAAAATTATAAAGACAATTTTGTCCAGCTATTAAAACAATTCCTTTTGAATTCTTGAGATAATTCATAGAAATTTGAGCTCTAAAAATCACTCCAATATTCCTTCAGATTAAGACACGTAAAAAGGTAAAGTAAGGAAAAGGGAAGAAATCACCAGATTCGAAGGAGTTCTTTATGACATAAAGTCATTTTCCGCTTTCCCATCACATTTCTCCACCATTCTTATCCTGTAAGCTTTTCCAGACATCCTCATATTGATGAAATAATTCCTCACATTTTCATCAATAAAGATAATTAGTCACAAGAATTGAGATTATAATCCATGAATTAATATAAATATAAGGGAATTAAAAGAAAATGGAAAGATGTCACCGTATGATCAAGAGTCCCATATCACGTCACTGAGGGCCTTGCTTCTCTTGTTTTTCAAAATGGGTCTTCCCCTTTTTCAAACAAAGTCCAGACGCCACAGCTTCTCCATAGGCGAGGGGCTAAGGAGCTTCGTTCCTCTTCTTCTTGTTTCCAGCTCCTTCCGTCGCCGCCGGCGATGCGCCGCCACTGCGTCTCCGGCATACCGCCCATGTGTTGCAGATCCCCACTGCTGCGTTGGGATGTGTATCACCGCCGTTCGCGAGGCGGACCACCGGCGCGACGCTACTGCTTGGGGTGCACCGTCTTTGCTTCACGAGGCGTGCTGCCGCCGGATCGCTGTCTCCACCGCTGCGTGGCCGGCGTTTCGGGCGGCCGACGGCTGCTGCTACTCCTGCTTATTTCTCCCTTTTCTTTTTTCTTTTCGTTTCTTTTAGCTAAAAGAGCTAACGAATTTCTTCCTCCAGTGGCAAATCCGAGTCTCCGATGCCGCAGCTAGCTCCTACTTCATCGCGGATCAACCGCCGTCTTCATCGGGTGTTTCAGCTGCTTGTTGCGGCTGTGTCTGGACTGTGGTGGTGCTGTGCTGGCTGCCGCTTTTCTCCACCGGCTGTTGCGTCTTCTTCCTTTAATTCTTCTTCTCTTTTTCTGCTGGAATCCTTGTATAGTCCTTGGTTCCTAATTTGCTAAGGATGGCTTTTTTATTGCAGGTTTGGATTGAGAATCCGCCCGGATGCGATTATTCTGGCCCCACTAATCTCGTTAAGGAGATCTTCATTTTCGATAAGCCATATTTCTCGATTTCTTGGATTTTTGCCTTAGATAAGCTGTATCGATCGTGGATTGTTGTCTCTTGTTTGTTCTTGTTGGAAAGAATCTGAAATTCGGCTTTCTTGCTTGCTTAGTGATATGTTGGTGCCGTTGCTCGTGGCTGCATTGATGGAGTTGATGGGATTTGCAGGAGTGTGTGATGCATTTCCAACTTGCTGAAGTTGAAGATTGCACCTTTCTCTTGTATCCGGGGCTTATATACGTTGAACTTGTTGAATTGCTGCCTTATTGTAATAGAGACCACTTGTTGTTTCCTTCTTGTAGTATAAATATGTTGAAATTAGCTTCTGTGACGTGAATTTTGTTGGTTTTTGACTTTGTGTTGGAAATGACATTTGTTTGCTTCCTGATGCTGCATTTTCCTAGTTCTTCTTATCTGTTCGTTTCGATTTCTCCTTTCTAGTTTGTTGTCTTTGCCCCTTGTGATGATTTGAGTTGAATTTTATTTGCTCATTGAAAAGTAATTGTCGTATTTCCTTCCAGCATCCTTCAAGGAGCATGTGTGCCTAGAATCAGCAGCAGGTTGAGATCAGCAAATCAGCAGCAGGGGGTTGAGATCAGTAACTCGGCAATAGGATGTTGAGATCAGCCACTTCGCAGCAGGAGGTTGAGATCAGCAGCAGGGATTGCCTCCTGCTGAGCTTCTTGTGAAACTTCCAACCAATGTTCGAATGTACCCTCCAGGTGGAGGCTTCCACATTCAGTAGCAAGTATTGCGGTCAGGTTGGGCAGCTGTAGGGATAAAGCTGGACAGTTGTAAGCAGAAGGTTCGACTCCCCCCTGCTATTACTTTTTCAGCTAGTACTCCTTTTATTGGGATTCCGTCTGTCGGAGCAGCTAGTTTTCCAGCAAAGTTAACAACGTAAGGGAGGTTTAAGCTCCATTGAGTTTCCTGAACCTGCAAGGATTTTTAAAAATTGTCTCTTATATTTGTTTTTGGATTTAGTTTACTGAGCTCGGTTCCTTTGAGCTGTACGTTGGATTTTTGTTTTAGCTCATTTTCATTGAGTGCTCATGCATATTTTGGACACTTGATTTTTCTCTCGTTGGCACATGCTTATCATATTGTGTGGGAATCTGACTCGTGTTAGTCTTCCTCTTCTTTTATTTTCTTTTCGTTTTGCCAGTAGGAAGTAGGCAGTCCAAGGAAGAAGTTCTGGTGAAGATCCTCTCCTTGCCTTGCCTGCTGCTCTCCTGTTCAGCTGGGAGCATGTTCTTCCTGTCAGGTATTTATGGTGGAAGACTGCCAGATCCACTCGCACTGAGGGTATTCTCTCCGACCCTGGCGATAGCTGCTCCCTTCCAGCTAGGTGGCCAACCCAGCTGGTGGTAGCAGGTGGAGAATCACTCCCAAGAGCCTTTCTTCCAGCTCTTCCCAAGGCGTATGCGTAATCAACACGCCTTCCCAAGAGGGACTTATTTGTGTGCCCCCTTCATCCCGGGTAATCATTCATCGAAAATGTTCAGATTTTCGGTAATATAGCTGCGGAGGCTTTGCATGTGCCTATCTCAAGTGTCAAATTAATAATAATACGGTGCACTCAGAGCGTAACCCAGCATAAGTCATTTTTTTTTTCTCATCACAATGTGTATGCATCGAGGGCATAGCACGAGCTGGTTCTTTTTCTCATCATAATGCATTCTCACAAATCCCATGAAGTTAGTTATTCAAATAAAACATCAACATGAAACATAATCTTCTTCATTCGCATGAATCAAAATATCGAAAATTCTATATAAACAACTATCAAAATTGCAAACAACAACTTTGGAACCTGGAAATTCTGATAATACGTTTCTGCTCCTGCTCTCCTTCCAGGTATGCGCGCCTGCTTAGTAGAAGAACCTTTTCAGGTTTTGTACGTTCCAGGGTCTGGATAGCTTTTTTCCATTAGCATCCTGCAGCTCATAAGCTCCTTGACCCACTATCTTTACGACTTTGTAAGGCCCTTCCCAGCTGGGGCCCAATTTGCCAACAAGTTTCAAGGCATCTGCCCTCCTAAGCACCAGGTCTCCCACCTGAAAGTCGCGTACTTTCACCTTCCTGTTGTAAGCCGCCACCATTTGGTTCTTATACTTCGCCATTCGTATAAGTGCTCGATCCCTTGCCTCTCTTATAGTATCCAAGCTCTCCTTCATTAATGCTTCGTTCTCTTCTTCATTGTAGGCTTCCACGCGTGGCGAGGGCACGCCTATTTCAGCAGGAATGACCGCTTCAGCGCCATATACCAGGTTGAAAGGTGTCTCTCCCGTGGTCACACTAGGAGTGGTTTGGTGAGCCCACAAGACTGCTGGCAGCTCGGTGGCCCATTTTCCTCTAGCTCCTTCCACTCTAGTCTTGAGGCCATGTAAGATGAGCCGATTCATTACCTCCACCTGCCCGTTTGCCTGCGGATGATAAACCGTTGAGAAGCATTGTCGAATCCCTAGCTGCTGGCACCATTCCTTCAGCTGTGCTCCTATGAACTGTCTCCCATTGTCCAAGACCAGCTCTCTCGGGACTCCGAAACGGCATACGATATTCCGTTGTAAGAATTTTATCACTTCTTTCTCCGTGATCTTCACTAAGGCTTCTGCTTCCACCCATTTACTGAAGTAATCCACGGCCACTATCATGAACCGTGTTTGTCCTTTTCCAGACGGAAGCGGGCCAACTATATCGATCCCCCATTTGGCAAAAGGGCATGGTGAATACATTGTCGTGAGAGGTTCAGCTGGCTGGTGCAGGAGGGGAGCGTATTTCTGACATTGCTCGCACTTTGCAACGAACTCCCTAGCAACCGCTTTGATGGTTGGCCAAAAGTATCCGGCTCTCAACACCTTTCCCGCTAGCGCGGTCCAGCCAGAATGACTTCCACAACTCCCTTCATGTATCTCTCGCAGCGCGTAGTGGCTTTCCTCCGATGACAAGCATTTGAGCAAGGGCATTGTCACCGATCTTCTGTATAAGAAACCTCGCATCACCACAAATCGGGCAGCTTTTCGCTGCACTCTCAGCGCTTCCTTTCTGTCAGCTGGAAGTATATCGTGCAGCAGGTAATCCAAAATCTCCTCCCTCCAGTCCTGCTCTTCCTGCCCCATCAGCACTTCCTGATCTGCATTCACGTCCTGCTCTAGCGCCCCAGCAGGAAGTGTCAGAACTGTAATCTTCCTGGTATGGACGCCCTCCAATGAACTAGCCATTTTGGCTAGTGATCCGCTTTCTTATTTTCGTCGCGTGGTATCTGCTCCAGCTGGAAGGTAACAAATTCTGTCTTCATTTCATTTACTTTAGTTAAGTAGGCCATCATCCTCTCTTCATGAGCTTCATACTTTCCTTCCACCTGACAGGATACCAGCTGGGAGTCTGAATACACCACCAGGTGCTGCGCTCCAGCTTCCTTGGCTAGTTTCAGCCCCATAATCAGTGTCTCATACTCTGCCTCGTTATTGGATGCCTTGAAGTCAAATCTGATAGCAAACTCGAATTCATCTCCTTCGGGGCTGGTTATCACCGCTCCAGCTCCACTCCCTAAGCAGGTGGATGAACCATCGATGTGCAGCAGCCACCTGCACCCTTCCTGCTCAGGTGCCATGGTCATTTCTGATATGAAGTCCGCCAGGGCTTGCGCTTTGATTGCTGTTCTTGGGGAATATGATATATCAAATTCTCCCAGCTCCATGGCCCATTTAATCAGCCTTCCTGATGTCTCCGACTTCCCGAGCACTTGCCTCATGGGATAATTCGTGCGGACCACTATTGTGTGCGATAAGAAGTATGGTCGCAACCTCCGAGCAGTAACCATGAGTGCCAATGCCAGTTTTTCCATATCCGGCTACCGCTGTTCTGCTCCTTTAAGCACTTTGCTGACATAATACACCGGCTTCTGGGTTCCTCCTTCCTCCCGGAGCAGAACGGAGCTGACGGCTTGGCCTGATACTGCCAGGTATACGTATAGAGGCTCTCCTGGTACAGGCTTGGCCAGGAGGGGTATTCCCTCCAAGTACGCCTTCAGGTCTTCGAAAGCCTTCTGGCATTCCGGACTCCATGCAAACTTGCACGCCTTTCTCAATACTCCAAAGAAGGGGAGGCTTTTTTCTGCCAGCCTCGAGATGAAACGGCTCAGAGCTGCCATCCTCCCCGTCAGTCATTGCACCTCATTCGGTGTTGTTGGGGCCTTCATGTCTCGTATTGCTAGAATTTTTACAGGATTTGCTTGAATCTTTCTGGTGAGAGATATCTTTTCTGCTCTTTCACCCTTGGTAGCTGGTCCTTCCTGCCGTAGTTCTGCCTGGGGGCATTTCTTCCTGGTGGTCTTCTTCCCGATGGGTTTTTTCCTGATCCACATGCATTCCTTCCTGGTACATGACTGCCCTGCAACGAAGCTGCCTCCCAACCTTAGCCCTCCGAATGGATCAACAGTCCTGGTAATATGCTGAGAGTAGGGTGTTTGAGTCAGCAACCCTTCCAGCCTTCCAGCAGAGAGTTGACCATTCTCCTGACTGCCTGTTGGAGTAGACGGGTGTGGTCCTTCAGGCAGGGAGTCTTCTACACCTGGAGGGAGCAACGGATTTCTGCTGCCCACCTCCTACTCTTCATTCCACTGGTTCCTTTCGGTTGATGGTACGACTCCCCCAAGGGTGGAGTCAGTTAGTGTGGGATTCTCTCGTCCATGATCCTTTGACTGAAAGGTACGCCCCTTCTGATTGTTCTAGCAGGGGCTTTGTTCCTTTCTCTTCTCTCCATATCCTCTAGCCTTTGCTGCAGCCTGACTGCCCAATCTGGCTGGTTTGGCGTTTCAGGTCCTCCTTTAACTGGCTGGTAATTAGCAGGCAGGAGTGGTGCTACTTGCTGCGTTGCAGGCCCCCCTGCTCCGAGTGCTCCAATTCCTCCTTCTTCCTGCCCGTTCACGTTCGAGTTGACATTGATTTCATTGGCAGAAACGCTAGTCTACAGGTCCACGTGAACCGTCGGGGGGTTCACACCTGGAGGGAGGCCTCCGCCAGCTGGAAGCGGGGCTGTTTCCCTAGTAGTTGGCTCCGTAGCATGGGGAGGTAAGGTTGTTTCCCGTCCTGGGACTGGCGGTTCGTCACAGCCTGCCATAGCTGCTGCGACAGCCTCTTTAATCCATTGATGTACCTCGTCTATGGTGAGGCGTAGTGTACCAGCAGGGCGCGGCGCCCTGCTTCCAGGTCCTCCAGACAGGAACTTCCAGGCGGGACACGTCCTGCACCTGAAGGGACCAGCGGGTTTCCATCTCCAACTCCATGATTCTCGTCCTGTTGATTTCTCACACCTCCCATCAGGTTCGATTCTGGCGGATCTATATTTTCTTCAGTCGATCTGATCCCGGTCACTGCAACGAGGGTCGATTCGGTTAGTACCGAAAATTCTCCAACGAAAAGTGGGTTTGACATGTTCCGGACTGTATTTTTGGCATTGGTCGTGGCCGGAGCCAACGGATTTGCCTAAATTACGGGAGTGTCCGATAGGTGTTAGATGCATGGAAGCTCTCTCGAATAATCTCACGTCCTTCGCTCGATTTAATCGCTTTCCCACAGACGGCGCCAAATGATGTTTGCCGAAAAATCAACAACCACCAATATAATTTATTTATGTAGGAAATAAACTGACAAGCTGTAGAGAAAACTAATTAAAGAAGTAAGTGCAAAAATAAATGAGAATTGGAAATAACGATGAATGGAAATAATATATAAAATCGTTGATAATCTTCAATCTCTTGAATCTTCTGTGTACAATAGAGTTCTGAATGGCGTAATCTCTATGCTAGAATAATAATAGCAATTACAGTAGAAAGTGATAAGGAGAAAGAAAAGATAAAAATATGAGACTGCAGATAAGTTTTTTGGGAGTTCAGGACTGCTTAGGGTTTTCTGTGAATAACGTTGGATGATTCTCCCCCTTTTCTTCTCTCTCCTCCCCTTTTAATCTCTTCAGAAAGTTGGTTGTTGCATCTTCCTAAAATCTTGGCACGTGCTCACTTTTTGAATTCAACAACTCTGCACGTTCTTTCTCTTGACCCGGTCTTCCCCACTCTTCTCGCACCTTTTTCTCCTTAATATTTCTCAATTAAATAATGTGAGAAATTTGGTCCACATCATCATTTGAATAATTCGACTTCAAGTTTGAATCTTTTTGTGAAATTTGAAATTGTTAAAACTAGGTCTTTTCATTTTCCCTTGTTTGTGTGTTGTTTTCTCTGATCATATTACCAGTACAAGAAATCTCCGAAACTAGTTCTAATTCTCCACAATGCATGTTGAAGGGATTAAAATGGAAGCTGAAATTAGAATTTCTTGTTGCAGTCGGTGGAGAAATTGAAAATGGCTGAAGGAGAGGAAGATGATATGCCGAGGGATGCTAAGATTGTAAAGGAATTGTTAAAATCAATGAACATTGATGACTACGAACCCCGAGTTGTGCACCAGTTTTTAGAGCTTTGGTATTCCTATATTGTAGATGTGCTGACAGATGCACAGTCCTACTCTGAACATTGTGGGAAGTCTTCCATTGATTCGGAGGATGTTAATCTTGCAATTCAGTCAAAAGTAAATACTAGTTTCTCGCAGCCACCACCGCGAGAGGTAATCTCGCCACTTTTTTCTCCGGTGTTTCGGTCATGTGATTTTTCGTTGCTTATCAAGATTCTTGTTTATCAATGTTGGTTTGGTTATGCAACTGCTGTCTTTGCCACTGTAAAAGAACTTTATGTTTCATTTAGATTATTTTTTGGGATGATTACACTATCATACCTAGAGGTTTGGTCTAATTAGGAATAATTTCCCTGTTCCTTATGTTTGGTTTGAGACTGTGCCCCACCATAGTCCATACTCTCAGGTTTGGCTAAGGCATGCTATGATAGTTATGAATTTAAAGTCAAATAATGCTGAGAGCAAAATAGGGTGTTCATGAATAAAGATTTAGAGTTGATGATGTCAAAATTTAGATCAAGATGTAAAGTGAATTTTTTGAAAGGGTAAGGGCAAGTTTGTGCAATTAGACCAGCCTCGGGTAATTATCCTTGTTCTTTTAATTCTAGTTCGTGTCATTTTCTAAGAACTTGTTTACGAAAATGTTTTTGAAGTTTTCCGGAAAACAGTATATTTACTTCCAAAAACATGACAGTTGGATGGCTTCCATGGGCAGGTTCCGAAATTAGGTTTATACAAGAATTTTCCAGTTCTGAAAACCTCAGGAAGTGTTAAGTGATCATTTTATTTGTGCCAGCATTTTCATGCCGAATCCTTAATCAGGTGATGTTGGAGCTGGCTAGGAGCAGAAACAAAGTTCCTTTGCCAAAATCGATATCAGGGCATGGAATACCATTGCCTCCGGAGCAGGATACCTTAATCAGCCCAAATTATCAACTCGCTATACCGAAAACACAAAGCAGCCAACCAGCTGAAGAAACTGAGGAAGATGAAGAAACTAATGTTGCCAATCCGAACCCAAATCCGAATCCTTCTCAGATCCCGACGGATTTGCCCCAGGGCACTCCACAGCGAGTGTCATTCCCACTTGCTGCTAAACATCCAAAATGACTTCGTAATCTTTGTCACATTGATTCTCAAGAGTTACCTTTGTAAAATTTCTATTTAGGTTTATGTTTTGAATTCAGATTACTGGATGCTATTTATTATAGGTATAACTACTATGTGATATTCCGTGGTCTTGTATAATTACCCAAACTTTTGAATAATATCACGTGACGAAGAATTTGCATTACATTTGTATCGATTATTTTGCTACGTCGGACAAAATTTCTTTAGTATG
Source organism: Lantana camara (assembly GCA_037501455.1). NCBI lineage: Eukaryota > Viridiplantae > Streptophyta > Magnoliopsida > Lamiales > Verbenaceae > Lantana > Lantana camara. The sequence goes on from CM074865.1 coordinate 79,123,063, forward strand.
ACCTTTGTAATCCCGAGTTTAAATTCATGATTGTAATAACATGAGTTAAATCCCCTAGATTATGGTGCTAATACCAAGATCGTAAAGCAAACCCATAATACTTCACAAACACTGAAACACATGAATCAGTTCTTTACAATGTGTTCTTTTCCCCCTTTTTTTTGGTCGAAAAATAGACCACAAATGGTTGATTATGTACAAGAATAACTCCAACGCCTAAACTGCGAAACACAATATGCACAACGAAAGAATTCGACTGAGGGTTAGCTTCTCGAGTAAGCTTTTGAAGCAGCACCCAAAGACACAGTACGGCCCTTGTCATACATGCGTTGGATTTCTTCCAGGTATACTGTCAGTGATTCATCTGGTATTGCCGGAGTTAATTCAACCACATAGCCCATTTTTAGCTTGCAGGTTGGATCATTAACGGCCTCATGGTTTAACTTCGGCCGCAATTCCTCCTTCATGGGAAATCCGTATCTGCAATTGCCTCTACCAGTTTTCTCCAACAGATCCATTATATTATAGATGAGTTTGCTGGAAACTCCTGCACAGACATCTGCACCACGAAAATCCTTTGTTCGTAAGCATTTAATAGTGTCGGGGGTTAATAGCAATCTTTATGGATGGTTGTACTATTATCCCTTTCGTTATCTTAGAATTTATTTTTGCTTAAAGATATGGGATAATTATATCAACATACCCTACGGTTTGATCTAACTACACAAACTTATGTTTTGAGAAATTATGATGAACTGACCTTATCATTTTCAATCATGATAATGTAGACTGGTCCATCAGAGCCACAATCAGGTTTGCAAGAGAATGTGCAGTCTTTAGAATGGGTAGGGAATGCGCAAGGTGGCTTGGAGAAACCAACAGATGAAGTGTCTTTGCTCATTGCCTCGCACTGCCAGGTAATAACCCAACGAGCCCATTCGACCATCTGAAGGATGAAGGAGGAATGTTCACAATCTCCTTCTTTGTATCTCCAGTGAGCAGCAAATCCATACTCAGCTTGAAGATGCATTTCTTTTGTTCGAATTTGAACTTCAAGGGGAATTGCACCCTCACCTGTGACTACTGTGTGCAAAGACCGATACCTGCAATTTGTAATTCAAGGTTAAGAAATTGGAATACTTGACTAGGTAAAAAGAGTTGAATGCAAATTCACCCCTGCGAAAATAATCCCCCGGTAAAAAAAACAATTGAGAAAAACTCATTTGTACTTTTGTAGATGGTGCAAAAACTACTTGTCGGGGGTCAATGGGCATGTTCTCTCAAAAGCACAAGGAAGTTCTTGTATTTATTTTTGAATAGGGGAATGTTTTGTCAATATCGTGTATCAGGTAAATTGCATTTCAACACCTCAGTAAAATGATATATCCAACTGTAGCATACCCATTGAGCTTGGGGTGATTTATGTAATCTTTGAACCTCCCAGGTACTTCTTGCCATAGCTGCTGTACTACTTTTAGAGCTTCATAACAGTCTTCTTCTGTTTCAACAATCAGCCTTAACCCATGGATATCATGAATTTCATCCATACGTAAAACGCAATTAGTAAGGGACACATTATTACACCACACACCATATTGAGAAAGAATCCAGCCAATAAATAAAATGCAGTTGTGAGGTAAATGTGTATTAGAAAACAGAACCACGGTTTCAAGAACCAATAACTAATTGAGATGATTAAAAAACCAATACCAGTCCGTGAAATTGAAACTCAAAACCACACATAAGCAAGAGGAAATTGTTTCTGTGCAAATTTAGTTCATGCCTTATATTGTAGGGTAGCTAACTATATATTGAGATCCAAGGAGTAGAAATGGAACATACTTCAACATCTTGGAATAGATGCTGTACAAGCTCTTATGTCTGCCTGAAATACTGTGGCACGTTATTCCTCCATCGCTCAATGCTTGCTCGAGCTTCTCCAAAGATGAAGTTATCACAGCTTCATCGAAAGACTTCAGAAGCTTGGATGACAGTTCATGGTGTTTTTCAGGACAAAGGTGTTTGAAACACAGATTCTCTAGCTGCTCTTTCCAAGTGAATATGCCTAATCTATTCGCCAGAGGAGCAAAGATTTCCAAATTCTCCTCTGCGAACCTCTGTTGTTTGATCAAAGGCAATGCATCCAAACTCCAAAGTCAGCAAGCTTTATTAGAACAGCCCTAGCATCTTCGGGTATTCCTTCGTTTGCTCTTAATTTAGTTCTGTCTGAGTCGATGTAGGCTTGACCGTGTTGTTCTACGTCCAAAAAAAAAAAAAAAGGAAAAACAAACATCACTTAATTCTTTTCTTTAATAACTTTTTTATATTCTTATAATTTTTTTGAATGTTTATTTTAATTATTATTTTAACTGATATGATATTATTAAATTTATTGATTATAATTTAATAGTTATTTTTAAAAAATTCTGTTTATATAAAAAATTTAATTTTAATACATTTAAATAGTAATTTCTTTTTATCATACACATCGAGTATGAGTAATTATTAGTGTGTATTTATGATTTACATGTATTCTTTGGTCACAATTTACTAAATGTTTTACTTGGCGGTTATTATAGCTTTAGATTTCCTATTTCAGTTATGTATTTTATCTCATATTTCACTCACCCATGTATGTCAAATGTATTAATAAGAGATCGAGATTATAGAGAAAATTAACACGCGTGGCATATATATATAAGTAAAATAGGGATGAAGCACAAAATTAAAACAGGAGATTCGAACCCAGTGTTTCAGGTTTGTATTTCTTCTTGTATTGCAATTATTTTTCAGTCTCGACTGTGACCAATGTATATAGTATATATAGCTAGCTGAGTGAAACATGAAAGTAAAATACAAAATTTTAGCACAAGATTCAATCCAGTTCTCGGGATCGAAAATATATTGAAGTTTTGTATGGGCGTATGGTTGATAAGAATTTATATGTTCCTAGAAAAATTTAGAACGGATAAGAATTATTGGCCACAATTAATTTCCAAATTAATGTCTATACTACTATAAAGGCGGATAAAAATTGTTTTGGTGTGTGCGATTCTTACAATTTTTTTTTTCTTTTGCCTTTCTACCTCTTAGAATAACCGTTTTGTCTTTTAATTTTTTTATTTATTTATTTCTTTCTTTTCAGTTTTCACCACATATTTATCCTTTCTTTTCCTTTTTTTTTTATGGCCTCTTTTTTCCTTCACATTCCTTTTCTCTAACATCACTTAATTCTTTTCTCTAATAACCTTTTTTTTTTTTTTTTTTGAATGTTTGCTTTAATTATTATTTTTACTAATATAATATTATTAAATTTATTTATTATAAGATATCCAAACTCATTATTACCAGCATGACATTGGATGGGAGTATGGGCAGCAGTGCAAACGAGCCGAACTTGGCTAAAAGATCAGGCTCAGACTTGAGCTCGAGCTCAAAAATTGATATGCAGATCGTCAAGCCGGAATTTCTTCGGTTTGAACTCGGCTCGTGGTAAACTCGGGCTCAACTCGGTTCGGTTTGATTTAAAATTGAAGTCATATAAATATAATAAAATGCATGATTGTATAAATTTTTTAATACATATATTATAAATTAAATATATATTGTATATATGCTATAATATATAATATAATATAATATATAATAATAATAATAATAATATATATATATATATATATATATATAAAATAGAAAACATAATATAATATATATAATTTATAAAAAATAAATATATGCATAGGCTCGCAAGCCACGAGCGTAGACACATAGGACTCGAGATTGACTCGATGCATGACTCGGGCTGGTTGGAGCTCGGATCGAGATCGTCCCAATTCAATCTCAAGCCAAGCCGGCTCGAGCTTGACTCACAAAACTCGCGAGGTGGCTCGACTTGTTTGCACCCCTAACTATGGGTCTGGGAGCAAATTATGTCCATATACAACACTATTAGAGCTCGTTTACTTTATAGTTTAACAGGGGGTTAGTTAATTAAAATAACTGTTTAGGTTGTTTACTTTGTATTGTTATGGGCCTATTGGCATTCTTTGGGCCTTTTATTGCAGTGGCTTGTCAGTGGGTTAATTAGACCCACAAAATTGGAGTGGGTAAATACACCACTAGGAGTGAAGATAAAATTTTTACCCTAAAGTTGTACAAATTTACACGAAATGACATTGCCCCCTTTTAATGTCCTTTTCTCAAAATTTACTACAGAGAACATTATGAAAGGGTCATTTCAGTAATTTGACCGTTTTAACTATTATATTAAAATATTGGAGTAAACAACTTGCCCAAATTAGTAAAACAAACTACTTTTTTAATTGTTGAAGTAAATATTGATTTTTTAAATTTAAACCGGTGACACAAGGTTAAATTGCCAAAATATTAATTGTTGTAAAAAGTAAAGTAAACGAACTCTTAATATATTACTTATTATAGTCTTAACAGGGCCCATTAAGAATACTAATGGGCCACATTACGAAATTCAGATGCAATGGGCTAAAATAAACAGCTCGAATTGAAGGCCCATTTGTGACCAAAGCTTTATTGACTATTTTACCTCTCTCTCCCTGTCTCTCAAGTCTCAACCGCTTTTCATCGCCGGTGATCGCCGTGAGCGGCGGCGGTGGCCGTGATTGATTTATTTTGGTGAAGTATAGGTTAACACTCCTGTTCTTGTTTACATAAATTGTGATTACTTGTATGTTTCCCAATTTTCCGTTGAGCTGATATACGAAGCATTTGAATAATTCGACTTCAAGTTTGAGTCTTTTAGTGAAAATTGAAATTAATAAACTAGGTCTTTTCATTTTCCCTTTCCTGTTGTTGTTTGTGTGTTGTTTTCTCTGATTATATTGCCAATACAAGAAATCTCCGAAGCTAGTTCTAATTCTCCACAGTGCATGTTGAAGGGGTTAAAATGGGAGCTTAAATTAGAATTTGTTGTTGCAGTTGCTAGAGAAATTGAAAATGGCTGAAGGAGGGGAAGATGATATGCCGAGGGATGCAAAGATTGTAAAGGAATTGTTAAAATCAATGAACATTGATGACTACGAACCCCAAGTTGTGCACCAGTTTTTAGAGCTTTGGTATTCCTATATTGTAGATGTGCTGACAGATGCACAGTCCTACTCTGAACATTGTGGGAAGTCTTCCATTGATTCGGAGGATGTTAATCTTGCGATTCAGTCGAAAATCAATTCTAGTTTCTCGCAGCCCCCACCCCGAGAGGTAATCCTCGACTTTTTTCCCTAGTTTTTTGATGCTCTGTGCTTTTTTATTGCTTATCGATATCCTTGGTTATGCAACTGCTGTCTTTGCCACTGTAAAACAACTTTATGTTCCATTTAGATTATTCTTTGGGATACTTACACACTACCATGCAAATTATTCTTCGCCAAGAGGATTAGCCATGGTTCTGGCTTTGGTATAAGCTCTCCTGCTTTGTCCATAATACATCAACCTCCGGAAAAGCGAGAGCCGCCTGGACTTGGAGGCGTGGTGGAGCTCCGGTGATTGGTGCTGCTGGCGGTGGTGGTTTTGAGGATTATGATAATCCTAGTTCTAAATCCAAGAATGGAAGTTACCAATCTAATCAAGAAGATTATGATAATCCTAGTTTGGTTTTGCGATCTTGATCATGCTTGTGTTTGTGTTTCCATGGCAGGATTCTGTGCAGCATTTCTTATGGAGATAAAGGGAAAAAAGTAATTCAATCATTGATTTAATTTTGTTGGTCATAAAGTAGTTGTATATCTAAATTTGGACTGTTCTTATGCATAATAATATATAATATCCAGGTACTTTAATATTCGAAAGTCGAAACTGAGTCCCTTGGTTTTTTTTTTTTTCTTGATGTTGTTGTTAAATAGTACAATGCATTAAGAACGTTAATAGTGTGAAAATAATAAATTTACTTATATATGTTTATGGTTGAAGAAAAGATGTACCAGAATAGTTAACATGTCGAGAGGATCCATAGCAAATTCAGTGCCTCAGTGGTAACAACATCTATCAACCGGTAACATATAATTAACAAGCACGAAAAATATGAGAAACCAAATATTTTTCAACAAAACAGAGCAGACTGCGAAACTAGAGAATGCCATTCATCAGTTAATGACAAGAAAGCTTCAAAGGAAGCTTATGTAGCCCAAGTCAAGCTGCATTTGAGTTTCCAAAACGGCTCCGAAGTGCAGCGATGTTTTTCTCAGAGGTTTCTGCAAGCTCAGGGATAGATACTTGGCAAAGATGAGATGCAGAGTATCGTGCTGCTTCCATAAACTCTGTATATGAAATCCTTATGGCATCTTCAACATTCTTGATACAAACAGACGCTTTCTTATAGTCTTTCTCAGCCTCATCCATTACTTTCTTAACCTCGAAAAGTTCCTGAAGGCGACACTGAGACACCGCAACAGCCTTCACAATCTCCACAAACTTAGAGTGCTGGCGCTTGATAGATTCCAGATTGGAGGACGCCAGATCCTTCAGATCAGAAATCGTGTTTACACCTTCCGATGGAGATAGTCCAGTAGACTGCATTCGCTCGGAACTAGATGCACAAGAATCCCCGGTTTTGTTGCTCTTCGTCTTCTTCTTCGGTGGAGACTCCTCCGGCCTCTTCATCGCTGCTGTAGTAGCCGACGGCAGCGAGCTTGGCTGCCGATGTCGTCTCTCGCCTCCTGATCTCTCGCCTCAAAGAAGAAGAAAACCATTATGTTTTAGGGTAATTCTAGCCCGAGCCTGGTATATCCATCTATACTATTTATTAAGTGAGAGACCCAAGTTTGGTTTTTGGACTCTAAAAATAATTTATTTTCTATTTATTTATTGATTGATTTCTTTCTACTTTATCTCTTCTACGTTTTATGAATTTCTCTTTTCTGTCTACTTATTTCTCTTCTTAACTTCTCTTTTTTTTTTTTTTTTTTTTTTTCCCTATCGATTGCATTCTTTTTTTTTTTTTTAATTTTTATCACTTTTCAGTTATATTTTAAATTTTTATAATTATTAATATGACATTATCTTATACTACTTGTTTATTTATTATCATAAATTAGCGATTATATTAAAAATAACTATAGAATATATATTTAATGAAAACTTTTTAATTTTAATATATTTATACAATAATTATCTTTTATTTGCACATGCATCGAATGTGCAAAATTACTAGTATAGTATTAGGGGTGACAAATGGGTGGGTTGTGTTGGTTTTGAGTTGGATTCATGTGGGTTGGGTTTAAATAGTTTAGTTTTAAAATGTGTTGTATTATAATGGGTTTTAAATAGTTTGGATTTTAAATGAGTTGTAATGGGTTATAATGGGTTTTGATGGTTTATTAATGGGTTTTTATAGGTTCCTAATTAATTCAATTACTTAAATGTTCAATATATCCTTCATTAATATTTTTATATTTTTTTTTCTCATCTATCATTTACTAATACATTTTACCAAATTTAAAATAATTTGACCCAACTAACCTATTTATAACTCATTTGTCATGTTTTGAACACGTTTGATCGTTTGGACAATTTTGGGTCCATTTCAGTTTGACCAATTTTAAACTCGTTTGATCCATTTTGTATCCGTTTTATTCGTTTTTTGACTTGTTCGACCAATTTATGCCTCGTTCGACCCATTTTGGACCCGTTTCACACGTTTATCGACTTGTTCGGCCTATTTATGCCTCGTTTGGCCCATTTTGGGTCCGTTTCACCCATTTTTCGACTTGTTCGACCAATTTATGACTCATTTGACCCATTTTTGACCCGTTTAACTCATTTTTTGACATGTTCGACCTATTTTAGACTCGTTTGACCCCCCCCCCCTTTTTGTGTTTGTTTCACCCGTTTTTAACTTGTTCGACCTATTTATAACTCGTTTGACACATTTTTGGCCCGTTTCACCCATTTTCCGATTTGTTCGTCCTATTTTAAACTCGTTTGACCCGTTTTTGGTCTGTTTCACCCGTTTTTCAACTTGTTAAACCTATTTATGCCTCGTTTGACACGTTTTGGGCCCGTTATACCCATTTTTCAACCTGTTCGTCCTATTTTAAACTCGTTTAACCCGTTTGAGGCCTGTTTCACCTGTTTTTCAATTTTTTCGACCAATTTATGACCCTTTTGACATGTTTTGGGCCCGTTTCACCCGTTTTTCAACTTATTCGACCTATTTATGACTCGTTTGACACGTTTTGGGCCAGTTTTACCCATTTTTCAACCTGTTCGTCCTATTTTAAACTCGTTTGACCCGTTTTAGGCCTGTTTCACCTGTTTATCAATTTGTTCGACCTATTTATGACTCGTTTTGGGCCCGTTTCACCTGTTTTTCAACTTATTCGACCTATTTTTGACTCGTTTGACACGTTTTGGGCCAGTTTTACCTATTTTTCGACCTGTTCGTCCTATTTTAAACTCGTTTGACCCGTTTTAGGCCTGTTTCACCTGTTTTTCAATTCTTTTAACCTATTTATGACTCGTTTGACACGTTTTGGGCCCATTTCCAAATGGGTCCAATGGATCGAAACGGGTTAAATTAATTCAAAATGAGTAAAATAGATCCAAACAGGTCCAATGAATTCAAAATTGGTATAATAGATCTAAACGGATCGAATGGATCCAAAATGAATAAAATGATCTAAACGGGTCGAATTGATCCGAAATGGGTAAGGTAGATTCAAAAGGGTCGAATGGATCCAAAATGGATCCAAACGAGTCAAATTAATCTAAAATGGGTAAAAATAGATCCAAACGGGGTCCATTGGATCCAAAATGGGTAAAATATATTTAAACGGGTCGAAGGTATCCAAAATAAATAAAATAGATCCATACGGGTCTAATGGATCTAAATGACTCCAATTGAGCCAAAATGGATAAAAATTGATTCAAACAGGTCGAAGGTATCCAAAATGGATCCAAATGGGTCCAATAGATCCAAACTGATCCAATGCGTCCAATTGAGCCAAAATGGGTAAAATTGATCCAAACGGGTCGAATATATTCAAAATGGATAAATTGGATCCAAATGGGTACAGTTGATCGAAAATGAATAAAATTTGATCTATATCTCTGTGTTGTGTATTTCAATTAACTTGTAAGTCCCGCCAAGGCAGGAGGCCACTAGGGCAGTCAGCTATGAGAAATACGTGTCAGAGAGATAAGGGGCTCCCGGCCCCCGATGGTATCAGAGCCATGCAAAATTTCTTTCTTCGGAGCAGGGTATATGAGTATATTGTGATAGATTCCAGCGAGTCGGTAGAAGAAGAACTAGAAGCCTTTCAAGCAATGGATACAACCCAAGACCAATTAATTTCTATTTCCTCTTCTCTTTCCCTTCCTCGTCGCTCTACCAGTAAAATAGAAAACCTTGTTGAATATTCCAAGATCCCAGAAAATGCCGTTATTGAGCAAACCGTTCCACCTTTGGTCAGTCCCTATAATATTTACGGAAAAAGAGGTTCCTTGCGAGAAATCAGATCTTTGATCTTCTCCAACAGACCTTCTCAAACAAAATAATTTGTTCAGTCTTCCAGATTGGATAAATGCGATATACCATATTCCAAAAGAGAGCAATATGTCACTCTCTCGATCCCTTCAGAGTTCATATCCTCCTGGAAACGGGAAGGATACACACATCTCCACTTCGGATCAGTTCGTCTTGTTCTCTCTTATCAAGGGAGAAAAAGCCTTCCAGTAACAGCCAGACTTGCCTTGCTGGACACCAGATATCTGAAGTATGAAGATGCAGTGATCGGAACAGTGGTGACTACGCTCAACAGTGGAAGTTCAATCCTGACTTATTTCCCCAACTTTACCTTGTCCTTGGGAGATTCCAATCTTCCCAACGTCTTAAAAGTCTAAGTTCAAATCACTGGAGCAGAACAAGTAGCTACAGCCGTAACAGTAACTCTTCATCATCAGCTTGTTTACAGGTTGCAGAACCATGGTCTAGATCTACAAGGATCTGGATCCCTAGATGCTTTAATGATTTTAGCAGAGTCTGGATCTGATATTCCAACCATAGTCCAGGTTCCTAGACAGATTCCTAGAAAGAAACTGGAGAGATTGATGTCAACCGAGTGGATCACTAACTATGAGACACTCCAACAATCTCATGAGCCCATCAGATCTACAACTTATGAGTTTCAAAAGATGTCCGATGGTAGAACCAAAACCATCATCAAGCAACCTCAAGAAGAAACCCCATCTTCTTCAAACTTAATTTTCAAGCAACTGATAATTTAGCCGGTGATCCCAAAAAGCAAAGAAACATACCCAATTCTTGGGTATCTTCCAGTAAACTCCTTTTTCCCTGATGGAAAAGAGGTTTACACTGACAAAGTCGATGGCCATTTCTTATTGGATGTTGATCCATCCATGTGTGACCCAGGATGTTCTTGCGGAGAAGAATCAGACTCCGACGACGATGAAAGTGAAGCTAGTCGGAGACGACGATGATGAAAAGCAAGAAATAAAGGTCTTCCCTGTAGGACCTTCAAACCTGAAGATCCAGAACCAGATCCACCATTAGTCACACAACCCTTATCTTGCTATGACGAGGCGTTAGCTATCCTCAATGAAGAACAGCAGAAGCAGAAAAGCTGTAGACAGGAAGTGCCTCCATGCCTTCCACCACCAGTGCTACCAAGCCAACCTTGCATGATGATACACAGTTATGATGCCAACTTCCCATCTCTGAAAAGAAAGACTGAAAACAAAGTGGCAATTCGTTATCCTTTGTTTACGTGGAGGAGCATCCTTGGAGCTCGGAACTTAATTGTTGAAGGTTCACGTTGGAGAATTGGCGACGGTACTTGTGTTAACATTACCAAGGATAGATGGATTCTGAAAAGTTCCTCTGGTTATCCTATTGTGATTGAACCACTGCCTCCTCACATTACCAAAGTCTGCCATCACTTTCAATCCGGAAGGAAAGAGTGGAATGCTCAGCTTCTTGACCATCATTTCTCCTCCTCTGATGCTGCGATTATTGCTACTATCCCACTCAGCCCCTCTCCTTGGCCGGATACGCTTGTGTGGAACGCCTCCAATAACGGTGTCTTTTCGGTTAAGTCTCCGTAGTTACTTGACTTGGGTATTTTGGATAGGGCTCGTGCTTCGGGCTCTGGTTTTCAAGCGGAGACCCCTTGGAAGTTGATTTGGAGAGTTGATATTGGCCCGAAGGTCCGTAATTTTGCTTGGCGAGTCTGCAACTTTGCTATTCCCACGGCAGCCATTCTCAGGTCCCGCCATTGTGCCTCTGACTTAGCTTGCCCTTAGTGTTCCTCTTTGGATGAAGATGTTGAACACGCTTTCCTCTCCTGTCCATTTGCTCGCTAAGTGTGGGCCTGCACTTCCTTACGCTGGTTTTCTATTTCCAGATGGGATGGAGACTCTTGTTCTTGGATCCTTACTGCGCTGCGGGATTTGAACGATGAAGATTCGAGGAAATTTCTTACAACTATTTGGAGTATTTGGTGGTTTCGAAACAAGAAACGTAAGGAGAATTCTAACACGAGCCCCTTGGATGTGGTGTCTCTTGTTGAATCGCTTATTCAAGCTTTTTGTGATGCTAAAGCGCCACCTTCGATCAGACCTCGCTCGGTCTTACCTACTTCTGGGTCAGCCCCCCTCCTGGTTTTATCAAGATTAATGTTGATGGTGCCTACTTTCCGGACAAAAGAGAAGGGGGTTTTGGTGTCGTTGCTCGAGACTCCCAGGGCTGTTGTGTTGGGTGGAATTGTGGAACTAAGTCTGGGCAGCTGGATCCGATTTTGGTTGAAGCTTGGGCTGCGCTGGAGGGTCTCAAATTGGCGCGGAATCATGGTTGGGATTTCATCATCTTGAAGAGCGATTGTTCGAACTTAATCTCCAGCTTTAGGAGCACTTCCGTTGATGACTCTTTTGTTGGTAAATTGGTGTATGATGTTCGTGATCTCAGCTCTGCTTTCGTCTCTTGCTCTTTTAGCTATGTCCGGCGGGAGAGTAACCGTGTGGCTCACTCCCTTGCTAGACAAGCGGGGTCGACCTTCCCTCGTTCCCGTACGTTGCCGACTTCTGTTTCCTCTCTTCTTCAGGAGGATGCCTCTGTGTAGGCTGTTTCTGCTGTGTTGTGAGCCTTCGGGCATCTGTCTTCTCAAAAAAAAAAAAAAAAAAAAAAAATGTTGATATAGGTCAATTGTGGTGGAGAATGAGACTTTATTGTGTTGCTACGTTGTGATGATTTAGATTTGTTTATTTTTCAATTTAACTTTCTCCGCCTTGGCCATTCACCACCATCGTTACCTCTTCTCCGATATCTTTATATATCACTGATGTTCAAATCTCAGATTTTATATTGCATTTTTTTTTTTTCATAATACTACTTATTTTTTATACAAATATATTCAATTCTTTTGTTCTCTTTGCAGTAGATGTGCCTAACTTTTGATATTCTCTTGTTGGGTTTTTCTCTTTCTCTTTTTTAATTTCTTCATCGCCCACAAATCAATTACAGCTTATGTCGACGTTGGATACCTGAAATTTCTTAGGTGGGACACAAAACCTAATATTTAGTTTATTTTTATTTTATTATTTGTTATGTTAAAGATAACAAATAATTATTTCTTTATCTTTAATTTGTAAAGTAAAAAATATATAAATCATAGAAAATAATAACAACATTTAAAAGTAAAACTAGAAAAAAATAAATATATGATAAACAAGAACTACTGCAACTAAAATCAATATAGATACAACGAGGGACAAGATTAAGAATAAAAAAATTATTAAAATAAAATAATGGGTAAAATAGGAAAATCATATCTAAATTTTAACGGGTTAAACAAAAAATTGACGGAAACCTAATTTTTGGGTGGTTTTTGTAATTATCAATTTCATGAACTGGTGTAAGTGTAATTTTTTTACTAAAAAAAATATGAGTTGTAATTTTATATACTCCAATGGGGTGTAATTAACCCTTTATTTTTTGAATTTACAAACACTATCTTAAGGTTAGGTTGTTGAAAGTATAATAGGTAAACCAAAAAATTGAAGTGGCAACCGTGAGAGGAAAACCCTTATGTTTATATATAGGATACATAGATAGATACAGATACAAGAAAAATATAGAAATAATTGCAAATGAACCTTCTAGTTATAGAATAATAATGGCAGTTTGAGTCATGTTTATTTATTTATTTCTTTTTGGTGACAGTTTCGATTTTCTTGTTTACCGTTATTTGTATACTTTTATTATTGAGCATATATGTTTTGGATTCTTAACAATTTTTTCTAACATTATTTATTAACTTTTAACTTATAATATACTCTCATATTAAGAATTTTGATTTTTTTTTTGGGAAATATAAGTAATAAATTTTTTTCGTCATAGTACGCTCACGTTTCAGTGTAGCCATTGGTCTATTTACTTTAGTTTAAGAATAATATAAATTGAGATGTATCATATTTGGTCAACTCAATAGTTTCATCGATAAATGTATTTGATACACAAATTTATTTTTAATTATAATCAACTTCATAATAATACGAAAAAAGGAAGTAAAAAGAGTTTTGCCTCAATTTTTTTTTTAATATTATTATATATATTTAATTTGCCAACAGGCATTGATCCACATGATTAAAAGGTTCGTTCTTTCGAACAATAATTCGGGTTTGAATCTTCTGACTACTTGGGGATATATGTATTTTAAAAAATGTTATTATATATTTAATTTAATAAATTATTTATATATAAAATGTTAAAGGAAATAAAATAAGTATATGAAGAAACAATTTTGCTTATCTCATAGGTATCGTTAAAAAAAATTTCTCAGATTGTTCTCTTTTAAATAGTAGTTTTTAAAGTAGAACTCCGATTATTAATATTATCATAAAGACTCAATAATTTTAAAACTTTATAAACGTAAGACAATGACTAGGCAAATAGAATCACTAAATTTCTTGAAAAAAAATTTGAGTGAAATTCAAATTAAATCAAGAATTTACAATAAAATAAAAAATAAATGAAGAATTTCACAAGAATCTAAGATTCAAGAATTTCACTGCAAAAATACGTATATCAAATACTAATAAGTATAAAAATTAAGAATACAACAAAATCAAAAGTAAATCAAAAAATTCACTGCAAAATTAAGTAAATCCATAATTCATACCAACATCAAGAATCACAGTAATAAATTATGCCTGCCTTTAACGAAAAGGAAAATGACAAAACTAATACAAATCTTTACTGTGGTAATGGAAAGTTGCGCCTTTGTGCGTCTTAGAGAAGAGGTGGATGGCGTTGGGAGTCATCGTATTCAACGTTTGGATTGTGGGAAATGAATTTGGTTAAGAGACCACCCTCCTTGTAAGCTAAACTCTAATGAAGATATGAAATAAGACGATCTTGCTATATAAATAGAGTTTATAATATTTTTATTTTGGGTTAATTAAACTCTATGGGAATATTAAAAACTGTAACTTGGACCCTCATAGTCTATGATGCACGGACACTTCTAAAAATATCATTTTGTTGTGTCGTGTCGTGTCCGACACCGTGTCCGACACTCCCCACGTTGAAAATTCAAAAAAAAATCCGTGTCGCCGTATCCGTGTCGTGTCGTGTCCGTGTCGTCGTGTCCGTATCCGTGCATCATAGCTCATAGTTAAGTAATTAAAATTTACACCCATTTACTAAATTATTATTAATTACAAAAGACATCCATTAACTAGGGTTCGATCAAATTTTGGGAAGGAACGACTATTATCGGTTCGTTGCCTAATCTTGAAGTGCTTATCCTTGTGAACCCCACGGAGGGCCGGAGTGGAATCCAATCGAAGAGGAATTTCTTTGACTAAAGGCATTGTCGATTGAGGACAGTGATCTTGTGAGGTGGAATGCTGAAAAATACCACTTTCCCAGACTTGAGATTATTTGGAGGAGATTCCTTCGGGAATTGGAGATGTAGACACATTGCGTGAAATTCATAAGCTGACCTCGTTGATTTCCAGAGGTAACATTCTCTTAGCCCCCTTGGGTTGCAGTAACAACTAAAGAAGTGTAGTTGAATAGAAAAGACTTATCTATATTTAACAGAATATTAGACATGGAGTAGTTTTAAATTTCAGGTATAAAAAGAAACGACGTCTCTGTTGCATGCTATCCTCAAAATAGGGAACTTGCTAGTTTTGTATTAGAAAATAGAATTTCTTAATAATGTGTTTTCCAGCTTGTATCATCATCATTCTTGTCTGCCTTTCTTATGTGCAGCCGTGCAGGCTGCCGGGAGGAGCTAAGCGCGTCTCCGAATTTCCTTTACGAAAGCATGGAAGAAAACGAGTCTCATAGCTACTAGTCTGGAATTCAAATAAGAAGCTCATATCATCTTTGTGATACGATTGAATAAGGACCTTTTATTTTATTTGTACTTGTTTATTGAATCAGGATATTTAAACATTGCAATGCAGTGTTTATCATGGACTTATATTATAGTGTTTATAATGGACTTAAAACATTGCAATGCAGTGTTTATTGAATGCAGGATTTTTAAATACTTTTGTTGAGGCGGATTACATATGAGGTGGAGGGGGCGGGGTGGCGGCCGCGGAGTTGAAGGTACGACCATTGTAGCAAATATTGGTCATTAGTTAAAATAATTATTTTTATATTAATTTTAATTAGTTATTAATTGGGGTATAATAGGAGCTTCATAAATTTTTGGAATATTCTGTTAATTAATCTTAGATGGAGTTTCACATGGTTGGGTGTCTTTTGTAATTATTAATTTAATGAATGGGTGTAAGTGTAATTATTTAATTAAGAGGATCCAAGTTATAATTTTTAATGCTCGCATGAGATCCATATGTAATTAACCCTTTAACGAAGAAATTGCTGTTTTAGTCCCGTAAATTACCCACTTTTTAATTTTGGTCCCAACCATTACGGATTTTGCAATTTCAGTCCCGTATTGTCTTATTATTTGCAAATTTCGTCCCACCAAGCATATTCCGTTAAATATTCCGTCTGAAATCGCATATTCCGTTAAAGCTATTATCATTTTCCCCCTCTACAAATATTTTATTTTCAATTAAACCCCACAAATATTACATACATATACATTGAACCCATAAATTTAAAAAAACACAAAAAAATACCATCTTCTCTACATATCCCACCCCCAACCACTACCACGACCGGCGACCTATTTTGCACATTATTGCGGGACTCCGGCGCCACCAACGTGGGTCCGCCTCGCAACAATCCTTACCCCGAGTATACTTCACTTTTTTCCTCTGTTCCGCACAGGTTCTTTTTTCATCAAACTCTTTGTTTCTATCTATTTTCCACCAACAGAACATCTCTCGGAGACGCTATCCAGTACTGCCGTTGTATCTTTCTTTCTTTCTTCTCGCCGTAACCTGGAGTCGGTTGATGTTCTACTCTTCTGCGTCGTGGGTTTTTCTATTCTTGTGTTCTTTGTTACGGAGAACCTCGGTTCTCTTCATCAGAGAGCAAAAACTTGTAGTGGAGTTGATCGGAGCAGGGTGGTTTATGTCTCCGAAAGTCAGAGCGGAAGTGGTTATGGAAGACATGGGGAAAGTGTTGGTGTCGGTGCCTATGTTGGGGCTGAAAAGCAAGGGCTTTTTGTGGATTTCGTGGAATTGGAGGAGAGGAAAGGGGAAATCAGGTTAGTGACGGGGAATCTGGTTTCGGTAGTGGCATTTTGGATGTTAATGGGAACACTAGGAGTGATGTTTGTAGGGTTAATGAGGATGCGGGTGAAGTGTTTGATGATTGGGAGGGAGTGGAGAGGACTGAATTAGAGAAGATTTTTGGTGAAGCAGTTGTTTTCTTGAGTTGTAAGAGCAATGCTGATCAGATTGATGAAGGTGTGAAGCTGCAGTTGTATGGGCTTCAGAAAGCTGCTCTTGAAGGTCCCTGTTATGGATCACAGCCTACGGCATTGAAGATTTCTGCTCTAATTGGTAATTTTCATATAAATTAATATATTATTTTGTTTTAAATATAAAATGATTAATATATTAATTTTTAGGGGCTTAATTGAGAATAAACAAATTTCATAAGGGTTATACTGCAATTATTTTTATTTACAATTGAAGAATAATTGACGGTGGGACGAAATTTGCAAAAAATAAGACAATACGGGACTGAAATTGCGAAATCCGTAATGGTTGGGATCAAAATTAAAAAGTGGGTAATTTACGGGATTAAAACAGCAACTTCCTTTAACCCTTTTTATTTAAGTAGTTATGAATCGTAATTAGTGTATATGTGAAAAATCCTTTGTAAAATTTGGAGGTATTTCCATGTCCTATAATTTTATGCTATATTGTGATCTGTACGCTCGTTGCCCGTACAAACTAAAATAATATTTTTATTTAAACAAATATTAAATAAAATTATACATTTTAATATTTAGGTTATGATTATCTTTATGGGTAATTTGCATTCAGGTACCCTGTGTTATACGAAATTATCAAAAAAAACCCTATCAAAAAACAAATACTCTAAAAACCCTTATGTTTTTAAAATTGTATACAGAAAACCCTCGTGTGTCTCACACGCGTTGACTGCAAGTAGGATTAAATTTTTTTTCACTTTTTGGCCTAAAATGACTATTTTACCCATGGATCATATATATATATATATATATATATATATAATTAATTAATTAATATATTTTTTTGATCAGATATAATATATATATTTTGTGCCATAGCCAAAAATAGTAATATATTTAGTGTATATATATATATAGAGAGAGAGAAACAAAAAAAATTGACATATACAATAAATTTTATAAATAACGTTTAATGTATACATAATTTATTCTAACAAATTGAAAAATTTACAAAAAAAAAAAAAAAAATGGGAAGAAGACGGAAACAGAGGGGAGAAGCTTTCTTCTCCCCCATATACTGAAAACTCAAACCCGCCGGAAAAATCAAGAAGTTGGAGAAGCGGTGGTTGTGGGTCTTCAAGGCGGCGGTGGGCGGCAGATCTGAGTGCGGTGGTTGTGGGTCTTCAAGGCATCAGTGGGCGGCGGATCTGAGTGCGGTGGTGGAGCTCGTCGGGGTGGTGGGCGGCGGATCTGCTCCTCGTGGAACTAGATCTAGGGGTAGAGACGCGATTGTGGCGGCGGTAGGTCAATTTTGGCAGGGGTAGCGCGAGGACGGCGGTGGCCGCAATGGTGGTGGCCCAAGGTAGCGGCGGTTGCGATGGCGATGGCGGTGTCGTGAGAGTGGCATTACCGCCTTGATCGAAGATGACAACAGTTTCGTCTTCATCGGAGAAGACATCGGCTTCTGCTGGGTTCACTTTGTCGGACGGCTTCTGCTGGGTTCTATTTCCCGGCGGCTTCTGGGTATTTGGGGAGAAGACTTCGGCTGCTGTGTATATGGGGAAGAAGACGACCTTCTTCTTCTTCTTTTTTTTTTTTTTTTGTTTTTTTATTATTTTTAAGTGTATAATATATATATATATATATATATATATATATATATACACATACGTGTGTGTATGTATAGTGTATATATTTTTATAAATTATTAATATGTATTTACAATACATATTTTTTAAATTATTAATATGTATTTAAAACTTATTTATGAATTATGTATAGTGTATATATTTTTTTAAATTATTAATATGTATTTACTATACATATTTTTTAAATTATTAATATGTATTTAAAACTTATATATATATATGTATATATGTATGTATAGTGTATATATTTTTTTAAATTATTAATATGTATTTAAAACTTATCAAATATATATATTTTTTAAATTATTAATATGTATTTAAAACTTATCAATTATATATATATATATATATAGATATAGATATATATATATATATATATATATATATATATATATATATATATAATATTTCTTTAGTACGTAAAGTAAGAATATTTTAATGTTATTATAATGAAAATGCATTGAATATGTCTGTAATAGTAGATAGGGGTATAATAGGAATTTTATCTTCTTTTGTTGACCATTTGGGATGAGGGGACGGTGAGTTTATTTTAAAAAACTCAGGGTTTTCTGTATCATTATTTTTTTCTTAGGGTTTTTTATGATGATTTCGAATAACACAGGGTTTTTGGGGTTGTTAGCTCTTATCTTTATTATAATTAACGAAAATAAAAAAGGTCTCTCTTTCTTTAATGACAAGAACTAATACAAATTGTGGTAGAATACAAAATTTGAGGCATTTAATTTGTGCTCCTGAAAGAAAGTGGATCATGGCGGTGGAAACAATCACCAGAACTCAACATTTGGAATGTGGGAAATGAATTTGGCTAACGGACCACCCGCCTGGTAAGATTCCTGAAATTGACGTGAGTAACAAATTCTCAAACTCTGCAGCGACGATGCCTTACGAAGCAGGCGATGTGGTAGCTCCTTCAAGTTGTCACAATACCTGATCTCCAGTTCCATCAGACACGGCATTACAGACACGGCTGCAGACTCTTCTTCTTCTTCTCCCGTTATGTCCTCCCACTCCTTCCAGCTGTCACAATGAACGAATGTCAGTTTCTTCAACTTGGGAAATCCAATTGAGGAAGATGAAGATGATGTTATTCCCAAGAATTCCCGTCCCACTAATTCTACTTTCTTGAAGCCCCATATCTCAAGCTTTTCGAGGCACGGCAGTTTTCCTAGATGCGGCATAGACATACACGAATTGCACCAAAATAGGTTAATTTGTCTGAGTTGGTGGAACGAAGGCAAAACAACCCATTCTGGAAATCTGGAGCCCTTATAGTGCCAAATTGTCAGAGATTGCAGATTTGGGTGTGGCTGGAGAGCTTCCATTACATCCAACCTTCTCCTCATTCTCACCTCTTCTTCCTTATTCTCCTTATCCATTCTATCCTCAATAAGTGATATTGTTAGTTTCTGAAGATGCATCTTCTTTCTCAATTCCACTTCTCGGGCCTGCTCAACAATATCATCATCATCATTTACTAGTTTGATTCTCAAATCCAGAGATCCAGTAAGTCGGTTCAACTTGTTCAACAATCCCAACTTGTTCCAATCACCACTTCCTTTGAATTGACTCAGTGTTTGCAGACTAGTTAACTTGGCTAGTCCTTGAGGATACTTGAGAACAGCATCAATTGTCATCACCAGGAGGTGTTTGAGGTTTATGAGCTTGTCGATCCCTTTAGGAAATTCAGAAAGATTGTTGCACCAACTAACATCCTAGCTTCTCAATTCATGCAAATCACTTATGTTCTCCGGCAACTCTTTTAAGTTTTTATTCATACTGAAATTCAAGTGTCGCAATTGACTCAAATTCCCAATTTCACTCGGAATCTCTCTTAACCCACAATCTCTTAACACCAAACTTCGCAAGTTATAGAGACTGCAAATGGCTTTAATGTCGTTTTCATTGACTTTTACCTTATCAAGACTCAAGTTCCTCAGGTGAATAAATTTCTCTATTGTTGTAGATATATTTCTAAACCTTCGACAATCTAACACCCTCGCACTTGCGAGACAATCACAAACATGTATATCAGACCGTTTATCCCCAGTTAAAAGCAAACTACGGTATACTCTCATACGGGGAACTAAAGGACTGCATATTTCACAACTGGTTGCCTCCTCACTTCTTTTCAAGTCAACCTCTTCCCTAAGAAATGTCGCAAAATCATGAACTATGTCGTGCATTTTGCACTTCAATATGACATTTTCATTAGACAGATCTTTTTCAAAATTTTGAAATAGACAACGATTAGCTAAAATATCAAAATACTCTCGCCCTCTAAGTTCCAGCTCACTTGCGTTACTATCATCAGAGCTTAGATAACCAAGTGCCATCCACTTCCCTATTAGATCATCCACCTCAATCTTATGATCTTTCGGAAACAAAGCACAATATGAGAAACAACGCTTTTCTGTTGGCGACAAATCATTATAGCTCAATAGCAAATGTGGGAAAAGGTCTACTTTCGTGCTTTTCAATCGCCATATTTCACTCTTCAATACATCCTCCCACGCTTCCACAGTACTCTTAAAGCGTAGAAGACTTCCCAAAGTCTTAGCGGCAAGTGCCAAACCCCTGCACTTTTGAACTATTCTTCGACCAATATCTAAGAATTCATTTTTCATACCTTCACTTTTTCCAGAAAAGGCTATATGACTCAATAATAACCAACACTCGTTATCAGAGAGTTGTTCTAGATGGTGGATATCATTCTCATTGGTGCCTATGTTTCTCGCTACCATCTCGTTTCTTGTTGTCACCAAAATTCTACTTCCCACTGCACAACTAGATTTAAGAGAGCTTTTCAAAGGCCCCCACTTGGCATCATCCCCATTCCAAACGTCATCTAGAACAAGAAAAAACTTCTTTCTTGAAATGGACTTTTGTACAAGTTCTAGAAACCCATCCAACGAGCCACTACTCGGGGCACTCCCTCCTGCCTTCCCTATAATCTCTCTGGCTATATTAGCCTCGTCAAAGGGATCAGAAATGCAAATCCAAATTCTTAATGGAAAACAATCTTTTACCCGTTTATCATTATAGATTAATTGAGCAAGAGTTGTTTTTCCGATTCCTCCCATCCCCACTATAGAGATAATGTGGATCGGCCCTAATTGATCTCCTTGATTAGAGCTAGTACTGTGTGATGTGATCTTGTTCACAAGATTATCCTTATCAATATTTCTTCCCTTAATGTCATCCATTTCAACAAAAGAAGTAGTAACCCGTACTAAAGTATGACTCGTTGCTTGATTCTCAAGGAAATCATATCTATTTCTTTCCTTCAAAATTTCATCAAGTTGTGCTTTTATATATTTTATTTTCAGAGCAATGTCGCGACGAGTGACTATTTTCTTAAAACCTAAGCATGATGAATGTGGAATGAAGGGGCAAACCTGTTAGAAATATTCAATGAATTATTCACAAAATTAATCTGTATAGAGTAAAAATTTCAAGTTAATTACATAGGAACATTACCATAATCGCATGATTGGTTTGTAGGAACTAATTTAGATAGTAAAAAAATGTATTTAAAATTGAAATGAAAATGAAATTTTGATATTTTGATCTATTCAGAAAACATGGAAAGGAATGAATTAGAATGTCTTGATTCATTCTAGTCATATCTCTAATATGTAGCAATGAAGATAATAGTAGAAATATATTGAGTTCATAACCTAATAAATTTTAAATATTCTTTTTTTTTTTTTTCGCATTTAAATAATATATGTAGTATTTTATATTTGACTATTTGTAGAAATAATTATATAGTAATTCTTCCACCTCTCGTAAAAAAATGGGGTCTTTTTTTAAAACTCCCCATGAGTTGAAAAATTTTTAGTTTGCTCCCCATTTTCAAAATTATTTAGTTCACTCCCCAAATGAGACTCATATTTTTAGTTTGCTCCCTATTTTTTCGGCCATATACGACATATGATGATTTAGATAAGACATATGACGAAAAATATACACGTATAAAAATTCAAGAATACAGTGTCTAAATCGCATTATGTTGTATATTTTTTACCATATGTTGTATATGGCCAAAAAAATGGGGAGCAAACTAAAAATATGAGTCTCATCTGGGGAGAGAACTAAAATAATTTTGAAAATAGGGAGCAAACTAAAAATTGAGTCCACATTTGGGGATTTTCCCTAATTCCCCGAAATATTAAATATAACTTAGGTACAAATATATTTAATATAATTTAATAAATATTCAATTGCTTAAATTATTTAATTTAAATCTGTAAGAATATTATAACATAGCAGGAATTTTATAAAAATTGTAATGAAATGACAAAAAAACAATTATTATTTTGTTCCAGATCACATTAATCTCATATTTTGAGAACACGGAAGAATTATTAACACACACATATATATAATCATCCCAAACCATAAAATATATGAATCAATTAATGCATACTATACTTTTTTCTTTTTTTTTTTTTTTTTTGTCCCCGAAGGGACTTAATGCATACTATACTAATCATGTCATATAGTAATAAAATTGCAAGCACTATCCTGAAAATGTTACTTTTTGGCGCTCACTAATGCTTAAAAAAAAGGCAAGAATATTTCATATAGAAAGAATTAAATGAAACACAAAAATGAAACAAATTCAAAAAAATTCATGAAAAAATGAAGCATAGGGATGTCCCTCATTCAAAATCAAATCAAGCTCAAGTTTCGTAAATGATATGGGATGAAGGGACGTATCTTCTTCTCCTGGGGAGGAGCATCGGATTGCTGCATCCGAAACTTGATGAGAGCGATATTCCACTCATCCAAGACGTCGTCCATTTCATAGGTAGCATTTTCGAACCTTCTCAACCAACCTCTCACGCTTTCGCTCTCACATCCCTTCCTTTTCTGCATCGTCCAACAGCTTCCGGACATTCGTCAGATCTTTGGAAAGATTTCGGACCTCCTTCTTCACACCTCTCACCAAGCTTACTTCCTCGCGGATCTGCTCCGCCACCATGTCCGTAAGACGCTGTGCGACAGCGGAAACAATTGCATCTGCCATGATAAATAGTTGTGTGTGTTTTTTGTATTGTGTGTGTTTGTATGCGTAGGGATTCTTTCTGGTGGTATTCATGCTGCAATATCAACTCAGAGATATAAATAGACTAACAAACAGGGCTTGTGCAGAGTACACAAGCAAGGTATATTGCTACTTTACTTGGTTTTAAAGGATTGAATTGGTTCGTTTCTTGACACAACTTTACAAATTTAAAGCTATACCTTACTGACTTAATGAAGCCACTCAAAAGGGTTTCATAATTCACACTTTGAATATATGCTAGCTTGCTAAAGTTACACAAATGGATTTTTTATTCTTTTCTATTTTCTTTTCATAATTTCAATAGTCCATTGAAATACTTAGTGTGGATAGATGAATAAAAAATAGTAATGATCATGAAACACATAAATTTTTGTTGTCTTCGACCGTATCTCTTTTCTTTTCTAATGACTTTTTGTCTTTTTAAACTTTTATTTATTTATTTTTTTCACCAATGATGTATATCTTTTTTTTTTTTCCTCACATTCCTTTTCTCTAACATCACTTAACTTTTTTTCTCTAATAACTTTTTTATATTCTTGTTTTTTTTATCCATATTTTTTAATTTTTGTTTTAAATATTATTTTTACTAATATGATATTATCAAATTTATTTATTGTAATTTAGTAATTATATTAAATATAATTAAAAAATTAATTTAATACATCTAAATAGTAATTTCTTTTTAGCATCCGTATCGTATCGAGTATGCATAATTACTAGCATATATTTATGATTTACACGTATTCTGTGGTCACAATTTACTGAATATTCTACTTGGCAATTATTATGACTTTGGATTTTCTATTTTTACATGTTTTATCTAATATTTCACTCATCTATATACATCAAGTGTATTAATAGATGGTCGAGATTATAGGAGATTAATACATGTGGTGTATATATATAAGTGAAATAGGAGATGAAGCATAAAACTGAAATAGGAGATTCAAACCCGATGTTTCAGGTATGTGTTCCATCTCTTGTTTCACTCATATACACCTGTCACCTATATAAATAGGGGACCAAGATTAGGAAAAATAAATAATTGTGATATGAGAAAAAAATAAAATAAAAGATCTCTTTTCTGAACCGCTTATTTATATACATGACATGTGTATTAAATAAAACAGGAGATGAAATGCAAACCTAAAACAAAAAAATCCAAAATCTGTTATTTCCACCATGACATGGGATTATGGGAGCACATTATCTCCGTATACAACACTACTAATACTAAACTTATTAGAAAGTGTTAGATAGGTGAGATTAGGTTATTTTATCGGTTTTAATATGACTTCATTTTATGTTAGTTACGAAAGATTACAAATTTTGGGCAGATTTCGGGCTAAGCGCGTGAATCTCTGGCCCGCGCGTAGCCCCTCTTTTCCACTGATTAAGTTCATTTTTTAATCGCGACAAGGGGGGTGCGATTAACAAAGATTAGTATTTTAACGCATTATTCTTATTTTTATTTCTCAATTTTATTCTCACTATTTGCTCTTTACAATAAACAATTCGTTTTTTTAGGTATTATTTCTTTATATCTAAGATTTTCTGTGGTGAGAATTTTTAGAATTCTTCATTTTGTGGTGAGATTATTCATTCTCTCTCTAAAGATAATGTATCATCCAGTGTTATGATAAATTTTTTATTTTCCGTTTTGATTGAATCGTATATGTTCACAACAAATTTTATTGTCTGCAAAATAATTACAAGACAAAATATATGAACAAAATATATAATAATTTAAAGAACTTGACGAATTTAAAGGAACAAATCCTATGAAGTCTATTCCTCTGATTCTTCTCTTCAATTTTGTATTCGAGGGCGTGAAGCTTATTCTCGAACACGTAGGCGTGACTCTTTGCCGAATTTGACGGAGAAATCACGTGATTTACCTGCAGCCTTGATGAAACTGTAGTTATAGTTTGTCGTAGTAGCCGGCTTGAATATCTAGAAGACTTGAAGACGACAAGAAGAACACTTTGACGAAGAATTAGAAGACTCGATGAAGTGAAGATTCGCGCACGTGGGTAGACTTGACGGCGTGAAACTCCCTTGATGTCGTTCTCTTCTTCTTGCTCTATGTCGATGTCGAAGTCCAATCCCTTTGAAATGTACCCATGACCTCTATTTATAGGTGTAGGGTTGAATATTTTGATAATTATCTCTTCATTTATTTATTAGAAGGATAATATCAAATATTTTATTTATTTACTTATCACTTTAATATAAATTTATATTAAAGAAAATAAATAAATTACATGTTTTGACTTGATTGGTCCACATGTTGAGACATGCCACGTGTCGTCATTTAATTGATCATAACCAATTGGGCTGCAAGGCTTGATTTGATTCACCGGAACACTTCAATTTTAACACGTGTCGCTACTTGATTTGATGACTAAATAAATATTAAAATTATCAATTAAATCAATCTATTTAAATATTTTATGGATTTTGATTTAATATCTATCCAAAAATATATAAAAATAGCATGAATTAAATTTGATAATTAATACTTATTTTTAACACGTGTCTTATTTTAATTCGACGAAAATTACTCCGTCTACAAATGCCCCCACTTCAAAGCTCGGCGAAAGACGTACCGAGCGTTCTTGTCGACGAAATTTGAAGTACTTAGATTTAAATTTAAAGTACTTGGTCAAATTTATTTTTTTATTTTTTTTTTTTTTTAGTTTCCAATGACCATGGCATATACTTTGTTATCGGGCTTAAAATTAAACCACACTTTGCATCTAACTTATAACAAATTAAAATGCAATTACAAATTAAAATGCAATTACAAATTAAAATGCCCTTCCGTAACAACAAATGAATGGGAGCATTTGCAATTTGGGGCCCACATTCAATAGAGGTTGACACGCAGAAATTTCACCAGCCCTTTTTGTTCAACATGGGTTCCTCCCTTTGTTTTTTTTTCAAATTAAATGGACCACAGCTCCTTGAAATAAAACGTAGGCCCAGCTGGAAATCATCCCTCTCGGGTCAATAGGATTTAGTCATTTAAATTACTTTTATCCCCTTTTTCCTTGTCTGTCTCTCCCATTTTTTTATTTGCTTTCCCAATTAGGAAAGCTAGAAAAGTCCAGCAACTAAGAAAAAAAGATATCTCGAGACAGTTTATAGGGGATAATTGCACGGAAACCCCCTGTGTTATGCTTAATTAGCACTCTGAACCCTGTGTTTCAACAATTAGCATAGAAAACCCTGTGAATTACTTTAATTATCACTGAGAACCCTCCGTCCGCGCTTGTTGTCACACGCGCTCTAAATGCAACTGGGATTGCGAATTCTTACACTTATTGACTGTTAAATGACATTTATAACCCTCTCCAACCTAATAATATTAAACTCATATTATCTATTTTTTTTTGAATTCCAAAAAATACAATTCAAATATTATAAAAAAAAAGTAACCCAAACACACATACACAACATTATACATAAATTTACATATATATATATATACATATAATACTCCGAAATTCTTAGCCATACAAATTCATTATTAACCCAAAGAATTTCATAATAGAATTCGATCTCACCATTTACCAGATGTGCAGATAATCAATAGTAGGAATAGAATTGCAATTGCATACATATCTAGATATACATCATTACCCAACATTCAAGAATTACAAGTATGAGTGCAATTCTCATATAATTCCGAAATCTAGCTCTACGCAAGGCTCACTAATATCAGAGTTTAAACACAAATTTTCAATTACAACTGATTACAAAATAACAAATCTAATTAAACCAACTAACTAAATTAATCCAACATTAACAGTAATAAATTATGCAGAAGATGGGAATTACAAATTCAAAGAGCAGCAGCAGCGGCAGGAGTTGAAGACGGAGATGACTGTAGTGGGGCTGAAATGTAATCGAATGTGGCGACGACTGGAATAGGCTGCAGGAGGAAGTAGTTCGATGGCGGTGGCGCTGAGAGAGGAAACCCGGTGGTGGACGGTTAGAGAATGACAATCGGCAGGGTGTGAAGGCTCCTGTCCGAACCCGATTTGGGTGAGAGTGTAAGAATGAGGGGAAGTGGTAGTGGCTCAGCGAAGGACGTCCGGTTAGGGACTGATCAACGTGGATGAGGACGGCTGGTTGTTCGTCGGCGGTTGTCTTGCAGGCGAGGTGGTGGTGCGGAGGTTTTTAGGGCTTTTGCTCTTTTCTCAAATCTGGCGAGGGATGAGAGGGTTCGCCGGAGTGGTGAGGCTGAGGGCAGTAGGCGGTGGAGATCTGGGTTGAGGTTGTGTGGTGGTGGTTTTTCAATGGCGGTGCTGTGGTGGCAGAGGGTGGCGTGTGAGGCGCCGAGACCTGGCGCGATGGTGTTTAGATCTGAAGGCCGTGGTGTTTACGGGGTCCGGATCTGGCGCGATGGTGGTGGCGGAAACAGATCTGGCGAGCTCCGGATCTGGTGTGATGGTGGTGGCGGAAGTGGTGAGGGATTGGGGGTGGCGACCTTCGGATCTCCTGGAGAAGAAGATGATATTTTTGCCTTGTTTTTTAAATTTCTTTGAAATGTATATATGTAAATTATGTGTGTATATATATGTATATATATTGGTTGGGAAATATCAAATATATATTATATATATGTATGTGTGGTTGCATTAGTGTATAATAATTTCTATACAATGTAAATTAAAATTATAATTAGTGTATAATATATGTAATTTTTATTATAATATTATATATACTTATTAATTTATAAATTTTTTAATAAATATGATAATATAATTTAAGAATGTAAATTTTAAATTATAAATTTTTAAATTTAAGTATTTTTTTATATATATTTTTTAATTTTTTATGAAAGTGGGTGATGGTTTAACCTTGGGTAATTTCAAAAAGGGTAAAATAGATATTTTAAGTCCTTTATTACAGTTTAAGGGTTAAAGGGGGCGGTGAGCTACTTTAAAAATTCATAGGGTTTTTCATGCTAATTGTTGAAACACAGGGTCTTGTGTGCTAATTAGGCATAACACAGGGGGTTGTGTGCAATTAACTCCAGTTTATAGTTCCCAAAATATGCAGGAGTCCAGTTCCATCTCTTCCCATCTTTGTTTTACTCCCTTTTTTTGTTCGTTTTTTTTTTTTTTTTTTCCAACTTAACAGAATCCAAGCTGGACTCTAACTCTAAGGCAAATCAGACTCCTGCAACGATGGAAAGCAATTTACAGAATTCTAATGGAACAGGGACTCAGGCAATCTTCATGCCTATAAATAATCCTTTCGCCTTGGAGCACAAACAGATTTCGACGACTAATCGTTGTGGATTATATCAAAGCGTAATACGTCTGCTTCTTTGTAATTCGCCGGCTGCCTGCTTCTTCTGCATACCGCCCGCCTCTTCTGCGTTTACTGCTTCTCCTGTTTCTTCTTCGCCTACTGCTTCTTCTGCTGCTTCTACTTCTACTGTCAGGCTCAATCTCCATACAAGATATATTGTATTTCTTCGGCTCAGATTCTCGCTCACAACGTGTTTGATCAATTTTCTCTGAGAACTGCTTGAAGAAGAGCTCCCACTCTGATACCGGCATCTGGTTTTATGCAATTGTCTCATAAGAATATTCGCTTCACGGCATAAGGGTAGGTAATTCGATGATAACCAACATCTTCAATGAAGTATTAATTATCACATCCCCTCGAAAAGAGCATCTTTGTTACTGGTATAGAACTATAGATTCATGAATGGTATGTCCATCTATCCCAACATAGTCAGCCACCCGTCTATCGTGAAATTGGCTGATCCCTTCATCACTTGCATAAATCAATGGTGGAAAAGAAAATCATCATGATCCGAGATCTAGAAAGTGATCCTTTTGTTTTCTTTAAACTTCATTTAGTGCTTGTTGCATTCAACTTCTCTGCAAGAAAAGTTTCTTCCTTGTTGCACCATTGACGTGGTTTGCATGCAGAGCATCAATTGGCACTTGTTACTCTGTAGTTCCTTGAAGTCAAATTTGCAAATTTCTCAATATTTTAAAACTGACCGACTTGCTTCCTTTTTTTTTTTTTCTATTTTTTCCAAAACCTTGATTTTCTTTCGTTCCTTTACTGGTTTTAACCGACATTTGTTTTCTCCTTTTTTTTTCAGATAGGTGAATCACCAGTTCAATATTTCAACAGGCTCATCACTTTACTCGTGTGGAAACCGAATTTTTTTTTATTATCGATTTTGGACTTCTTTGGCAACATAACAGTAAAGTATTCTTAATTTTCTTGTTTTCTTTACTATTGATATTTCAATAAAGATACTTATTGACCTCGAATTTTTATTTGGCCTTGATTCTTTGTAGGTTATTCAAATCTCTCAAGATGTTTATCGAGGATCACACCAAACCATCTCCACGCATCGTCATCGGCCGCGACAATGACAACTTCAAAGTCAAACCTACTTCTTTGCCCGTTCACAAGTCTGCTATTGATCTTCTCTCTTCTGAGCCTATTGATTCTACACTGCATATCGCCTACTGGTCAGAAGAGATCACTACAGAACTATATGATGATCACATCGACGAATTCTTTCGTTCGCCGGCCCTCTTATTGAAATCTTCTCTACATGGTGTCGACAACTCGATAATGGGCTTCTCACTTCCGAATCGGCATCTCGTCACCAAAGGAACTTCTTGGAAGATTCCTTCTTCAAAGTTTGGTGAAGTATCCTTCCACGCCGGCTACTGGGAATGGACAGAACACATCTTGGCCTTCTTCGAACATCGTCTCGTTCAAGCAAACATCTACGCGGCCATTCATGCTTCACTCTTCACGTATGTCGTCGACAAGAACGTCCTTCAGGCATTCTTCGAGTTATGGCATCCTTCGACGAATACTCTGCATACGGCTGTTGGGGAATTGTCAATCTCTCTATGGGATCTTCGTGGAATTTCCGGCTTGCCCATACTTGGAGATTTCTACGACGAGGCAATCCCTTCAGCTTATGAACTTCTTGGTGATCAGGCCCGTAGCTCCACCTCTTCGCGAAACGACTCTGCTCTTCCACGTTGCTGCAAGTACTTGTTCTTGGCTTATCACATGCTGCCTAAGACTTCTGATGGCGTACTGATTTCAGATTGGATAAACTTCTGGTTCAAGGAAACGGCTAGATATGCCCCTCCTCCATCGCGGTCTACAAAAAAGAGAACCAGCAAGCCACGGTTTTCTCGAAATCCTTGCGGAAGTATCGACGCGTCTCTTTTACCTCGTGCCAATTACCACGCTGATCCATTCACGATCTTGGGAATCGAAGAGAATGTAAAAGAGGACACTTATCTTGCTGCTTTCCTCGCATGCTGGCTTTGCAGCTTTGTTCTTCCTCATGGACAAGTCAACCGAGTTCGTGCTACTGTCTTCAAAGTTGCTAGTCAGATGGCTCGTGGACGTCTTTTTTCCCTCGCCATACCTGTGTTAACAAGCATTTATCGCGGTCTAAGGGATATATCTACTTCGCCGAATTTGACCGAGTCTACAGTTGTCTTCCCTATTCATTATCTTTATAGTTGGATAGCGCGATACTTCGACACTCACTTTACTTCCAACATTGAACAACAAAGCGGGGACAAGGTAAAATGTGCTTCGATGGTAAGACATTCGGGAGAAAAGATGGCTAAATCTTTTGAAATTCAGCCGGCACGTGATTTGTTCCATAACATCAGCTCATCAGACCTTCGAAACTTACATCCCAAACAGCAAGATAAAGAAGTGCTGATGGATCGTACTTGCTTCTCCCTCACCCTCAAGGGTATTTTCATATCTCTACGATCTAGCTACTTGACTTTTCGGTGTGGGAATGAACACCTTGTTGAAGCATATAGTCCTCATCGATTCAGCCGACAACACGGCCTTTGTCAACACATTCCGGGTCGCTTGAAGAAGGAGATCTTGACCTGCGGGTTATCTGCACTTGTTCGACTTTGGCGCTCATGTACTTTTCTGAACTCGTCATCCACAGTAGTTTTGCCGGGGAAACATGATGTTTCGTCATTGGCCACGAAAGAGTACATAATTTGGTGGCAAGCAACTTGGGATGCTACTCAGAGAAACAACACCAAGATTGTCTTAAAGCTTCCTCAGAATAGCACGAAGCCAAACTCTACAATGCCGAAACAACATAAAGGCAATTCTTCTAAGGCTGCGCAACAAAACGATGATCATGAACCCGTTGCAAAGAAGCTAACTTCCCATTCGAAGGTTTCTCATGACTCTATTCTCCCAGCAGAGAAAGAAGATAGTTCGACTGGGGATGCTTATCAAGTAGTTGAGAGGCCCAAGAAACGAATGACTTTACTCTGCGCATCTTCCTCGAAACACGAGATAGCCAAGGAAGGCAATGAAGTCATCTCTGCCCTTTCTTGTTCGGCTGAAGATTCTGACAGCCAACGCCAACTTAAGAAGAAGCAGAAGGTGTTCAATTTAGACAACATTACTGTTGATTCTAACTTTTTTGCAGATTGCCCAAGTTCTAATCTACCGTTGGCTGAATTACCACTCTATGTATATATCGGCTAAAAATACTTTTTTTTTTTTTTATTATTAGTATTTTCTTCGATCCTTTACTCACATTAATTATAACATTTTTCTTGCAGCTTTCACAACTTGAGGACGAAGTTCAAGTGATTTCTGAGCAGAGTGGTGATTCCGTAAATGAGCTCACCCCTTTCGACTTGTCTAAAGTGGATCCTTCTCATCCTCCGAGTGGTGAAGCTAAAGTAGTTAGAGGAGATAGTGAACAACCAAGAATCACTCTACCCAAATTGATGCCTAAAGCGCGCCCGACAGAAGTACTTGAAACATCTAGAAAGGCATCTAAAGTTCCACATCGCCCTTCTATGGCTCCCGAACCGTCTATGTTTTGCCCCCAAGCTCTTTATGGTGAAGCTGAGAAAATGTTGGTCAACTTCCTTTGGAAGAGTATTCGGGACAAGATTGAAAGAACTCCCTTTGAGACGCTCTCGAAGATAGAATCCGATATACGAGCTGTTTTTGACAAGATGAAGGATTACATGAGAGATCCATCACCTTTGGAGAATCGCCTGAAGGAATTTCTTGAGAATGCTTCAAACTTCGCAAGTGTTAAGCAGAACTCCATCCACAGGCTAACACAAGAGGCTCATGAACAATCTCTCTCTCTTGCTTTACAAAGTCTTGACGAAGCTGAGGCACAGAAACATAAGTCTACCGGAGTAGTAGAGAATTTGAGGGAAGAACTTCGTCAAGCCGAAGAGAACTTAACTAAAATGCAAGCTGACGTGGATGCTCGTCGAGAGGCTCTTCTAAAACTTCAAGATGCCCCTTATATGACCGAAAAGGAAACTGAAGCCCTCAAGAAGATGGAGGAGCTACTTGAAGAAACTCGTCAGAATTTGATAGACTCTGATATTTTCTCATAGATAGCTTAGAGTAGTTCATTGTTCTCCTTCGGTTACTTAGCTTTAGGACTTTTCTTCTTTGTTCTTTTTTCCTTCTTGATGATGTTATGAACTTTACTACTTTAGAGATTGCTTAATAGAAGTTAACTTTTTTTTTTTTTTTCATCTCGCAACTCTTCAAGTAGTTCCTTTTTTTAATGCCATTATAACGAATTATATATTTGCATGTATATATAATTCATTATCACATGAAAGCATCAAAATCAAATAAGCTAACTTTGTGTTCAATATATTAACTTTATATGACTTTTTTTTTGTTTATACTTAGTTTTCATGAAGAATTGTCAATTCAACATAAAACCAACATAAAGTCATGATAAAGTTGTGACTGAACTTAGAAAAAATCTAAGCTGCCTACGTACCCTAATGAAAGGGATCAAGTCATAACGTAGTTCAAAGAAAAGAAAACTTCTTTGGAGAAGATTTAGGAGGGCCGTTCACAGTTTATACTCATGCGGGCCAGGAGTATTCAAAGTTTAACCACCCTGAACAAGAGTGGGGAATTTCTATTTTAGCCACACGAAATACCATCAGTGGAGTAAGTTAGCAGTTTATCCACATACATTACAATTGGTGGTTACCGTACATAGTTTATACTCATATGGGTCAGGAGTTGACATGCAGTTTAGGCTCGTGCGTCGAGGAGCATCATGCTTCATTATGCATAGTATTTCTTCAAAAATTTGCCGTTTATCGGTCCGATGCGCAAGCCATCTTTGTCGACCAACTTGTAGGCGCCATTTGTGTATACTTCTTTCACCACATGTGGACCATCCCATTTTGACATGAACTTACTTCCCATACGCTGAGTGATGGTGATAGGTCTTCTCACCGCTAAGACTAAGTCTCCAACTTGAAATGACCGTGGACGCACTTTTCTGTTGAACGCCCTCGTCATTCGAGCTTGATAACATTCAAGCTGTTGTTGCGCTACGAGTCTTTTCTCATCTAATGCTTCTAAC
Source organism: Lantana camara (assembly GCA_037501455.1). Lineage (NCBI taxonomy): Eukaryota > Viridiplantae > Streptophyta > Magnoliopsida > Lamiales > Verbenaceae > Lantana > Lantana camara. The sequence goes on from CM074865.1 coordinate 79,157,083, forward strand.
TCTTCAAGCCTCAGACGAGCGTTTTCTTCAGGAGTTAGTCCTTCTTGAATCGCGATACGAAGCGATGGAATTTGGCTTTCTAAGGGGAGCACGGCTTCAACTCCATAAACTAGTGAATACGGAGTAGCTTGAGTTGCAGTACGATGCGTCGTCCGATACGCCCATAATGCTTCCCCTACTCTTTCATGCCAGTCCTTTTTTGACTTAGACACCACTTTCTTTAGAAGATTACACAATGTTTTGTTAAACGCCTCCGCCAAACCATTTGCAGCCGCGTTGTACATCGATGAATTGTGTTGTCTGAAGCCGAATTGCACGCAGAGCTTATCCATCAGCTTGTTGTAGAAAGGTTTCCCATTATCAGTGATGATGTATCGAGGCACCCCGTACCTGAAGATTAAATTACTTCTTATGAATTCAACCACCGTTTCCTTCTTTACTTCTCTAAGGGGTACCGCTTCCGCCCATTTCGAGAAGTAATCAGTGGCTGCCAATATGTAAGAATGACCACCCGACGACTTAGGAGTGATTGGCCCTACCACGTCAAGTCCCCAAGCATCGAACGGCCAAGAAGCCACAGTCGGATGTAGAGGTTCGGGCGGTTGGTGTATCAGATTAGCATGTATTTGGCAAGCTTCGCATTTTCTCGCATAGTCCAAACAATCCTTGATCATAGTTGGCCAGTAATATCCCATCCTCTTTATTCTGAAATGCAATTTCGGGCCCGATTGATGAGCCCCACATACTCCCGAGTGTGCCTCCGTCAAAGTTTCGATTATTTCATCACCGTTCAAGCAACGTTGGTAAGTCCCTTCATATGATCGTCGATACAAAGTATCCTTGTATAGCAGAAAACGAGAAGACCTCCTACGTACTTCTGTTTTATGTCGAGGATCAGACGGTAGCTTTCCATGTCTCAGATAGTCGACTATCGGAGTTCTCCAATCATTCTCATCATTTACCGCGATTGAAATAACGCTTACGTTCTCAGTGTTGAACTTTTCCAGTGAGGGCACAACCCATCGGCTACACACGGGTACACTTGTCGTTTCACCTTTCGATAGGGCCATGGCGGTGGCCAAGTTAGCCAAAGCATCCGCCAACTTGTTTTCCTCCCTTGGAATGTGACTTAGGACAATATTTTCAAACTTTGTCATCAAATCAGAAGCTTGTTGATAGTATGGAACCAAGTCTTCCTTCCTGACTTCATACTCGTTTCGAAGTTGGTTGACTATGAATTTGGAGTCACCGTACACTTCTATATTTAAAATCCCGATTTCTAATGCCATTTGGAGACCGATGATCAGAGCTTGGTATTCGGCCACATTGTTTGAGCATAATTCTCCTAATACGAAAGAGTATGTTAGCACCAATCTTTCAGGTGAAACGAACACCACTCCTGCACCTGCTCCATCGAACCGGGCCGATCCATCAAAGAACATCATCCACACTGGCGATGGTTCAACGAAGAAGACTTCTTCATCCGGGAGGTCATCTGACAGTTCCCAATCAGCTGGAACCGGGTGATCTGCTAAGAAATTAGCAAGCGCTTGACCTTTCACTGCTTTCTGCGATACATAAACTATCTCGTATTGGTTAAATATGATGGACCACTTAGCCAATCTTCCGGATAACACGGGTTTAGACATCACATATTTAACTGGGTCGGCTCGAGATATGAGTCTTATGGAGTAAGCCTCGAAGTAGTGTTTCAACTTCTTAATCGCATAAAACAACGCCAAACAGATCTTCTCAACAGGCGAGTACTTCAACTCATTTTCTGTCAAAGCTCTACTAAGATAGTATAGTGCCCTTTCCTTTCCTTCATCATTTTCTTGTGCCATTAGAGCACCAATTGACCTCTCTTGGGCGGCGATATACAAGATAAGCGGTTTTCCAGGTGTCGGAGCTCCTAAAACAGGCGGATTTGACAGATGTTTCTTGATACTCTCGAATGCATTTTGACACCCTCGGTCCCATTCAAAAGTAGAGCCTTTCTTCATGAGATGACTAAAAGGTTGACATCTTCCAGCCAAATTTGATATGAACCTTCTAATGAACGCCAAGTTGCCTTGTAGACTCCGCAGTTGTTTGAGATTTCTGGGCGGGGGCATTTTCTGAATGGCGTTAATTTTTGCAGGGTCGACCTCGATTCCACGATGGCGAACTATGAAACCGAGAAATTTTCCGGAAGTGACTCCAAACGCGCATTTCAAAGGATTCATCTTCAAATTGTATTTTCGCAGTCGATCAAACACAACTTGTAGATCCGCTATATGATTTTTCTTTTCCTTAGTTTTAACTACAAGGTCATCGACATAGCATTCCACGTTTTTATGCAACATGTCATCGAAGATATTCTGCATAGCTCGTTGATAAGTAGCACCTGCATTCTTTAATCCAAACGGCATAACTTTATAGCAGTATATGCCTTTAGGAGTGCGAAACGCTATACATTCCTCATCTTGTGGGGACATTCTGATTTGGTTGTACCCCGATGACCCATCCATGAAAGACAAAGCTTCGTGGCCTGTAGTGGCATCAACCATAAGTTCTATGATTGGCAGCGGGAAGTCGTCCTTTGGGCAAGCTTTGTTCAAGTCTCGAAAATCCACGCATACGCGAATCTGGCCATTATTCTTCTTGACCGGGACAATGCTGGAGATCCAAGTGGGGTATTTCACTTCTCTAATGAACCCAGCATCGATAAGTTTGTTGACTTCGGCTTCAATTAGAGGGACTAACTCTGGGCGACATACACGTTGTGATTGCTTCACTGGCCGAGCTCCGTGCTTTATGCCAAGGCGATGAGTCGCGATTTTCGGATCTAACCCGGGCATTTCTTTGTATGTCCAAGCGAAGACGTCTTTGTATTCCTTTAACAAACTTATGTACCGAGTTATTTCTTCAGGGTCAAGAAGTGCACTCACAAACGTTGGCCGAGGCTCGTCTATCGTACCGAGGTTGACTTCTCGTAACTCGTCTACGGTTGCTTGCACTCCATCTTCAAGTTGTGGAGGCGCATCTTGGACTTCATCATCCGTGATTTCAGAGTCACAATCTTCATGAATCGTGACATGATTACATGTTCTTATGGTGACAGGCCCTTCCATTGTGATAAGCAAAGTAGAAGATGTGCCCCCAATCGAGAAATGGAGAGTTTGATTTTCTCCAGTCGTACTTGGCGATTTTGTGGACTCTTCTCGGGCTATATTTCCATCAGCACATGCGCTTTCACCGAGACGATCGAACACCGAGCGACGTCTTGATGCATACTTGTTCTCTGAAGCTTCATGATACTTAGGCCCGAGTCTCTTGAACACGGAAGGACGTTTCATGGGAGTACCAAGCCTATCAAACACCGATACGCGTTTATTCTTTTGATCGCTTTCGTTTTTCGTGGCGGAGATGTGTTGCACATTCACACGTTTATCTTTTCGAGAGACACGTATTCTTACCGGTTCTGTATGAACATATCCTACGCCTGTCTTAGGCTGATTAACACGAAGTCCCTTTTCTTTCAGCTTGAGTTGTGCTTCCGTGAGGCCGTGAATCTTTTCACCAGTTAATTCTGGTCTTAGGCTGCCTAAGGCCGACGGGGTAGAAAAGTCATATCCTGATCTCTCTAAAAGTGTGTAAGCCTTCGGATCGAATACTCCTTCTAGCTTTTCAGGCCGCACTTCCGAAGATGGTGAATTTGCAGACTTCAAGTTGATGATGGGCATTATCAAGTCTGATTTCAAAGTTTCGAGACCGTTAAGGAATTTCACTTTTTGTCGTTCATCACGAGTTTCGCATGTGAGTTTGTTTTCCTCATCGCAGACTTTGTGCTTTTCACTTGAAGATTCTACAGGAACTTCAATGGGTATATCCTCTTTCACGAATTCGGGACCCAGGTAGAGCTTAGCATCAGCAAAGTGAGATTCAGCCTCGGTAAAGGGCTTCACATCCGCGTCTACTTTCACGACCTCCCCGTTCTTTAAATATTTGAAGCATTGGTGGAGGGTAGAGGGAACGACGCCGTTTTCATGGAGCCACGGCCTTCCTAACAGTAGATTGTAGGAGGTTCTAGCATCGATTACGTGAAGCAAGGTGCTAGCCTTTAGTTCCCCGATATGAAGTTCTGTCCGGAGCATCCCCATTGCACGTTGGCCCCCTTGGTTGAATCCTTGGATGGTTAGGCGACTTTGAGATAACTCATCAATGGAGATTCCCAGCTTCTTCATGGTAAACTTTGGCATGATGTTAACAGCCGAACCTCCGTCGATCAATATGCGATTTACCTTTTGTTCATGCATGAACCCTGAGACGAATAGTGGTCGATTGTGTGGTTTTGGTCCTAACAACAAATCTTCGTCCGTGAAGTTGATTGCAGCGCTGGTAACATGACAAGCAACATTATGGAGAGTTTCTTCTTCACTGGAGGCCGGATTCATATTTTCCACTTTTGATCCAAAGTACTTCTTTGGAAAAAAGTCACCTAAAGTCACTGGCTTCCAGTAGTAATTGTTTGAAACCCCTTTCTGGTCAGGTGCCCTCGACCTCTTCTTTGACTTGTCTTGTCTATGCCTGAGCGGCATGGATTTTCTTGACCAAGTAGGATGAAGCTTCTCAACACGTCGTTTTTGCCTTCGGCGGCGTGTCACTACAGTCCATTCGCCTTCATCCTCATCCTCATTCGTTACATATGTCTCACACTTAGCATTTTCAGTAGTTAATAAACTTGAAAGTAACCCCGGTTCAAAGCTCCCAAACTGGATTGCTATGGGTGCCCCCGATGATACTAGCGGCGTTGTTTCATTCTTTTGGCTTTCAAGCGGATTAACATATGTCGAAGTTGCAACACTAGTGGTGTTCGTATCAGCTACATCCTCGCAGTCGAGAATAATTTTCCCTTCTTTAGCCAAAGCCATGATTTTGTCTTTCAAAACAAAACACTTTTCCAATGGGTGGCTAATAACTCGGTGATACTTGCAGTACTTCGGGTCATTCACTTTTCCACTTTCTTCGGGGCGTTTTGGCTCTGGCAGTTCTATCATCTTCCTCGCGAGCAATTCGTCGAAGATGTGTGCAACATCTGAGTCTGGGAATGGATATTCTTTTTCTTGCATCTCTTTCAGAGTGAGACGACGCCTCTCATTTTGCATGGGCTGACCTCTTGGCTTTTCTACACCTTTTTTGTCCTTGGGTAGGATTTTGACGGGAACTGCCTTAACGGTCATAGACTCTTTTGTAGGAGGTTTAACGAATCTTTCGTTTTTTCTTATATCTCTTCTATCCCTCTTTTGATCATCTGTGGGATAGTCGGTGCCATGATTCGCGATGCTTAGTTCCATGTCGTGGGCGCGGGTAGCTAACTCTTCGAAGGTGCGAGGTTTGATGCCCTGGAGAATGTAGAGGAGCCCCCAATGCATTCCTTGAGTGCACATTTCCACTGCGGATATTTCGGAGAGTCTATCTTTGCAGTTCAAACTCAGTGATCGCCAACGGTTGATGTAGTCCACGACCGGTTCATTTTTCCATTGTTTCGTGTTGGTCAACTCGATCATGCTCACTGTACGGCGAGTACTGTAGAACCGATTGAGAAACTCTCTCTCCATCTGATCCCAACTGTCGATTGATTCGGGCTCTAAGTCGACGTACCAATCAAATGCGTTCCCCTTAAGCGATCGTACGAACTGCTTGACCAGATGATCTCCATATGTCCCCGCATTGTTGCAAGTTTCTACGAAGTGGGCGACATGTTGCTTCGGGTTGCCTTTGCCCTCGAACTGCTGAAAATTTGGTGGTTGATAACCCATTGGCATTTTCAGGGAGTTGATGCGCTTAGTGTATGGTTTTGCATATGATGGAGAATTCTGATATGAAGCGCCATACTGAGCTCGTATTGTGTTGGTTATCATATCCTGCAGTTCTTGAACAGATAGGGCAGCGATAGACGCAGTAGAGTGATTTGTTCTTATCGCGGAGTCTTGTTTCTGGGGAAGAAAATTCACTTGCTTCCCATCGGTGGTTTGAGTGATTTGAACTGAAGGAGTCCGAGGATTGCGGCTAGACTGACCAGGATCATTGCTTTCTAGTTTGCTCATGAGTTGGGCGATCTGGAAGTCTTTGTCTTCCAAAGTCTTCTGTAGATGAGCTATTGCCTGAGCCATTTGAGCAATTTGCTCTCCATCAGTCATCTCTCCACTTCCCTTATTCTTTTCTTCAAAGGGAGTTTCCTTCAAGTTAGTTTCCTTAGGAGTCGAAGGAGTCGAGCCATCAGATGATTTTGAATCGCTAAGATGACCATGTGTAGAAGATTTCGAGTTTTGGTTAACTTCCTTATTTTTCAGTGCGAGTTGATCCTTCTTAGGAGCCATGAAGAACTCGTGGAAGTAGGAATTCAATACGGAAGAGAAGAGATGAGAGGTAGGATCGGTCCCACCGGGCGTGCCAAAATTTGTTCACAACAAATTTTATTGTCTGCAAAATAATTACAAGACAAAATATATGAACAAAATATATAATAATTTAAAGAACTTGACGAATTTAAAGGAACAAATCCTATGAAGTCTATTCCTCTGATTCTTCTCTTCAATTTTGTATTCGAGGGCGTGAAGCTTATTCTCGAACACGTAGGCGTGACTCTTTGCCGAATTTGACGGAGAAATCACGTGATTTACCTGCAGCCTTGATGAAACTGTAGTTATAGTTTGTCGTAGTAGCCGGCTTGAATATCTAGAAGACTTGAAGACGACAAGAAGAACACTTTGACGAAGAATTAGAAGACTCGATGAAGTGAAGATTCGCGCACGTGGGTAGACTTGACGGCGTGAAACTCCCTTGATGTCGTTCTCTTCTTCTTGCTCTATGTCGATGTCGAAGTCCAATCCCTTTGAAATGTACCCATGACCTCTATTTATAGGTGTAGGGTTGAATATTCTGATAATTATCTCTTCATTTATTTATTAGAAGGATAATATCAAATATTTTATTTATTTACTTATCACTTTAATATAAATTTATATTAAAGAAAATAAATAAATGACATGTTTTGACTTGATTGGTCCACATGTTGAGACATGCCACGTGTCGTCATTTAATTGATCATAACCAATTGGGCTGCAAGGCTTGATTTGATTCACCGGAACACTTCAATTTTAACACGTGTCGCTACTTGATTTGATGACTAAATAAATATTAAAATTATCAATTAAATCAATCTATTTAAATATTTTATGGATTTTGATTTAATATCTATCCAAAAATATATAAAAATAGCATGAATTAAATTTGATAATTAATACTTAATTTTAACACGTGTCTTATTTTAATTCGACGAAAATTACTCCGTCTACAGTATACATATAAATTTTTTTTTTAGATATTATTTCTTCATATCTAAGATTTTCTGTGGTGAGATTTTTCAGAATTCTCCATTATGAGTTTTTATAGTGGTGAGATTCTTTATTATCTCTCTAAAGATATTGTATTATCCTTCACTATGAATAAATCGTGTTATGATATATTTTTTTATTTTCTATTTCGATTGAATCAGAAAATTGTGCTTCTATTACTGAAATAACTTCTAGCTAATTGCATATATCAAAAAGTAAATTAAGATAATCTAATCGTACTTAATGTAAATTAAAAAAGCCCAAAATAAATTAACTCAAATTAACTCAGAAAAACTAATCTCGCCTATCAAACACTCTCTTATAGTCTTAACAGGGCCCATTAAGAATACTAAACTTATTATAGTCTTAACGGCTCCATTTGAAGGCCTATTTGTGACCAAAGCTTTATTGACTATTTTACCCCTCTCACCTTTCTCTCTCTCATTTTCTCCCTCACTCTCTCAAGTCTCAACCGCTTTTCATCGCCGGTAATCGCCGTGAGCGGCGGTGGTGCCGAGTTCCAGTCGTCGGAGTTCGTCAGGCATTCTTGATTGCTTTTTTCCGGTGAATTATAGGTGAAAATCCGACAAATTTCTGTTCTTCCTTGCATAAATTGTGATTACTCGTAATTTTACTGGTTAGCTGCAGACCTAGAGGATTTCGTTGGAATTCTATGTATATTCCTTCCCAAAAAAAGAATCGCATGTTTTCCAATTTTCCTTTGAGCTCATACAGGAAGCTTTTGAATAATTCCACGTCAAGTTTGAGTCTTTTTGTGAAATTTGAAATTGTTAAACTAGGTCTTTTCATTTTCCCTTTCCTGTTGTTGTCCGTGTGTTGTTTTGTATGTTCACATTGCCAGTACAAGAAATCTCCAAACTAGTTCTGATTCTGCACAATGCATATTGGAGGGATTAAAATGGGAGCTGAAATTAGAATTTGTTGTTGCAGTTGGTAGAGATGGCAGAAGGAGGGGAAGATGATATGCCAAGGGATGCGAAGATTGTAAAGGAATTGTTAAAATCAATGAACATTGATGATTACGAACCCCGAGTTGTGCACCAGTTTTTAGAACTTTGGTATTCCTATATTGTAGATGTGCTGACAGATGCACAGTCCTACTCTGAACATTGTGGGAAGTCTTCCATTGATTCGGAGGATGTTAATCTTGCGATTCAGTCGAAAGTCAATTCTAGTTTCTCGCAGCCGCCACCGCGAGAGGTGATCTCGCCACTTTTTTCCCCGGTGTTTTGGTTATGTGATTTTTCGTTGCCTATCAAGATTCTTGTTTATCAATGTTGGTTTGGTTATGCAACTGCTGTCTTTGCCACTGTAAAAGAACTTTATGTTTCATTTAGATTATTTTTTGGGATGATTACACTATCATACCTTGAGGTTTGGTCTAATTAGGAATAATTTCCCTGTTCCTTATGTTTGGTTTGAGACTGTGCCCCACCATAGTCCATACTCTCAGGTTTGGCTAACGCATGCTATGATAGTTATGAATTTAAAGTCAAATAATGCTGAGAGCAAAATAGGGTGTTCATGAATAAAGATTTAGAGTTGATGATGTCAAAATTTAGATCAAGATGTAAAGTGAATTTTTTGAAAGGGTAAGGGCAAGTTTGTGCAATTAGACCAGCCTCGGGTAATTATCCTTATTCTTTTAATTCTAGTTCGTGTCATTTTCTAAGAACTTGTTTACGAAAATGTTTTGGAAGTTTTCCGGAAAACAGTATATTTACTTCCAAAAACGTGACAGTTGGATGGCTTCCATGGGCAGGTTCCGAAATTAGGTTTATACAAGAATTTTCCAGTTCTGAAAACCTCAGGAAGTGTTAAGTGATCATTTTATTTGTGCCAGCATTTTCATACCGAATCCTTAATCAGGTGATGTTGGAGCTGGCTAGGAGCAGAAACAAAGTTCCTTTGCCAAAATCGATATCAGGGCATGGAATACCATTGCCTCCGGAGCAGGATACCTTAATCAGCCCAAATTATCAACTCGCTATACCGAAAACACAAAGCAGCCAACCAGCTGAAGAAACTGAGGAAGATGAAGAAACTAATGTTGCCAATCCGAATCCTTCTCAGATCCGACGGATGTGCCACAGGGCACTCCACAGCGAGTGTCATTCCCACTTGCTGCTAAACATCCAAAATGACTTCGTAACCTTTGTCACTTTGATTCTCAAGAGTTACCTTTGTAAAATTTCTATTTAGGTTTATGTTTTGAATTCAGATTACTGGATGCTATTTATTATAGGTATAACTACTATGTGATATTCTGTGGTCTTGTATAATTACCCAAACTTTTGAATAATATCACGTGACGAAGAATTTGCATTACATTTGTATCGATTGTTTTGCTACGTCGCACATAATTTCTTTAGTATGACCTTTGTAATCCCGAGTTTAAATTCATGATTGTAATAACACGAGTTAAATCCTCTAGATTATGGTGCTAATACCAAGATCGTAAAGCAAACCCATAATACTTCACAAATAATACTTCACAAACACTGAAACACATGAATCAGTTCTTTACAATGTGTTCTTTTCCCCTTTTTTTTTGGTCAAAAAATAGACCACAAATGGTTGATTATGTACAAGAGTAACTCCTACGCCTAAACTGCGAAACACAATATGCACAACGAAAGAATTCGACTGAGGGTTAGCTTCTCGAGTAAGCTTTTGAAGCAGCACCCAAAGACACAGTACGGCCCTTGTCATACATGCGTTGGATTTCTTCCCGGTATACTGTCAGTGATTCATCTGGTATTGCCGGAGTTAATTCAACCACATCGCCCATTTTTAGCTTGCAGGTTGGATCATTAACGGCCTCATGGTTTAACTTCGGCCGCAATTCCTCCTTCATGGGAAATCCGTATCTGCAGTTGCCTCTACCGGTTTTCTCCAACAGATCCATTATAGATGAGTTTGCCGGGAACTCTTGCACAGACATCTGCAACAAGAAAATCATTTGTTCGTAAGCATTTAATAGTGTCGGGGGCTAATAGCAATCTTTATGGATGGTTGTACTATTATCCCTTTCGTTATCTTAGAATTTATTTTTGCTTAAAGATATGGGATAATTCTATCGACATACCCTACGGTTTGTTCCAACTACACAAACTTATGGTTTAAGAAGTTATGATGAACTGACCTTATCATTTTCAATCATGATAATGTAGACTGGTCCATCAGAGCCACAATCAGGTTTGCAAGAGAATGTGCAGTCTTTAGAATGGGTAGGGAATGCGCAAGGTGGCTTGGAGAAACCAACAGACGAAGTGTCTTTGCTCATTGCCTCGCACTGCCAGGTAATAACCCAACGAGCCCATTCGACCATCTGAAGGATGAAGGACGAATGTTCACAATCTCCTTCTTTGTATCTCCAATGTGCAGCAAATCCATACTCAGCTTGAAGATGCATTTCTTTTGTTCGAATTTGAACTTCAAGGGGAATCGCACACTCACCTGTGACTACTGTGTGCAAAGACCGATACCTGCAATTTGCAATTCAAGGTTAAGAAATTGGCATACTTGACTAGGTAAAAAGAGTTGAATGCAAATATAGGTGAATGTTTTGTCAATTTAAGGAAGTTCTTGTATTTATTTTTGTATAGGTGAACGTTTTGTCAATATCGTGTATCAGGTAAATTGCATTTCAACCCCTCAGTAAAATGATATATCCAACTGTAGCATACCCATTGAGCTTGGGGTGATTTATGTAATCTTTGAACCTCCCAGGTACTTCTTGCCATAGCTGCTGTACTACTTTTAGAGCTTCATAACAGTCTTCTTCTGTTTCAACAATCAGCCTTAACCCATGGATATCATGAATTTCATCCATATTCAGCTTCTTCCTACAATACGTAAAAACACAATTAGTAAGGGACACATTGTTATTTGTTACACCACAGATCATATTGAGAAAGAATCTAGCCAATAAATAAAATGCAGTTGTGAGGTAAATGGGTATTAGAAAACAGAATCACGGTCTCATGAACAAATAACTAGATGAGATGATTAAAAACCAATAACAGTTCATGAAATTTAAACTCAAAAACAAAAATAAGCAAGTGAACGTTGTTTCTATGCAAGTTTAGTTCATGCCTTATATTGTGTTGGGTAGCTAAATATATATTGAGATGAGAGCGGAGGAGTAGAAATGAAACATACTTCAACATTTTGGAATAGATGCTGTACAACCTCTTATGTCTGCCTGAAATACTGTGGCAAGTTATTCCTCCATAGCTCAATGCTTGCTCGAGCTTCTCCAGTGACGAAGTTATCACAGCATCCTCGAAAGACTTCAGAAGCTTGGATGACAGTTCATGGTGTTGTTCGGGATAAAGGTGTTTGAACCACAGATTCTCTAGCTGCTCTTTCCAAGTGAATATGCCTAATCTATTTGCCGGAGGAACAAAGATTTCCAAAGTCTCCTTTGCGAACCTCTGTTGCTTGATCAAAGGCAATGCATCCAAAGTCAGCATATTATGTAACCGGTCCGCAAGCTTTATTAGAACAGCCATTGCAAGGAACATGGTATGCATCCGATCTGCTTCATCAGTTTTACTGGCTGTGTTGTTCTCTCTTGCAAGCTTGCTCAATTGGCTCAGCTTCGACACCTGCCAGAATCATAATATTTAACTACATATCCCAACCAAACAATTCAAAATTCTAAGCATACTAGCCAAAAAAGTTTTTTTCTTTAACGTCATTAGAATTTTTTCGAATTCCACCATAATACATACCAAAGATCAAGAAAATAAAATATTTGTATGAAAAAATGATGAAGCTTTTGAAGAGTAGATGCTTTAAAGAGAAAATAAATTGACCAGGACTCAGGAGTAGAGTATCCAGACAAAAGTAATTAAGAAGGGCAAAGTGCTAGGCTGCTAGCTGGTAATTATTTAGGGGATGTAATGACAAAATAAAATTTGTTTAGGGTATAAAGTTCAATTTGTTACATTTGAAGTGCTCAATGTTAAATAAAATGAAATTAGTAAATAGAAGATGTCGAAAGTTTCGGAAATCAGCTCATGAGATTGAATATCTTCCTTCTTTTTTTTTTTTTTTTTAAATATCTTCTACTTCTACAACATTGTTTTTTGGGTCTTGGCCCCTTATTATATTATATAATTGCAATTTGTAATCTCTTGATAAAATATATTACGTACTCTGCTTTGCGGGGTTTCGGAAATTATAAATGATCCTTTTTTTTTTCCTATGTTTTTTACATTGAAAAAACATTAAAATTTTAATTTCAATTTTAAAGTACATTTTAAAAATAAATTAGATTTGAATAATTTATAAAAAAAAATAAAATTTTAAAATTTTAAGTAGAGCATAAAATCAGTAGGTTCATTGATAAAACATAAACTCTAACGGAACTCGATAATTTATAATTTTTAGAACTCTTACGAGTAGAGTTCTATAATATTTTCATTTAAGTAGTTATGAATCGTAATTAATTTACACGGAAAAAAAACCTTTTTAAAAATATGCAAAATTTGGTGGTATTTCCGTGTCTTATAATTTCATATAATAAACTGGGTCAGTTAAAACAAGACTAATCAGGCTCGTATTTCAAAAAGAATAAAAAAAATAGTCTCGTTAATTGCCCTAAATTAATATAAACGTATCCAACAAAATAGCAAGATTAGTGGATTTCTCTTTGCTTTCTTTTCCATTAATTTGACAATATATAATATACAATACGTCATAGCAATGAGAAGAACTAATACAAATCTTCTTTATTATGGTATAATACAACATTTGAGGCATTTGTGCTTCTGAGAGAAGAAGAGGTGGGAACCATCATCACTAATATATTACAACGTCTGGAATGTGGGAAATGAATTTGGATAACGGACCACCCTCCTTGTATGATTCGACCAGCAATCGGCTTGAACGATCAATGACCAATGTCTGCAGCGACGATGCCTTACGAAGCAGGCGATGTGGTAGCTCCTTCAAGTTGGGGCATCTAAAGATCTCCAATTCCATTAGACACGGCATCACAGACACAGCGGCAGACTCTTCTTCTTCTTCCGTTATGTCCTCCCACTCCTCCCAGTTGATACACCAACTGAATTTCAGATTCTTCAACTTGGGAAATCCAATCGAAGATGATGATGATGTTATTCCCAAGAATCCACATCCCACAAATTCAACTTTTGAGAAATCCAGTATCTCAAGCTCTTCGAGAGGCACGACAGTTTTCCTAGATGCGGCAAAGACAAACAGGAATTGCAAAACTCTAGTCTAATTTCTCTGAGTTGGCGGAACGAAGGCGAAGCAATCCATTCTGGCAATCTGGAGCCCTTATAGGAACTAATCTGCAGACATTGGAGATTTGGGTGTGGCCGGAGAGCATCCATTACATCAAACCTTCTCCTCATGCTCCCCTCTTCTTCCTTATTCTCCTCATCCATTTTATCCTCAAATTCTATTCTTAGATATTGAAGATGCATTTTCTTTCTCAATTCCGCTTCTCGAGCCTGCTCAACAATATCATCATCATCGTCAACTAATTGGATTCTCAAAATCAGAGATCCACTTCAACTTGTTCAACAATCCCAACTTGTTCAACAATCCCAACTTGTTCCAATCACCCGCTCCATAGAATCCATCCAGTGTTTGCAGACTAGTTAACTTGGCTAGTCCTTGAGGATACTTGACATATTTGAAATAAGTCGGACCAGCTATTACCAGGATGTGTTTGAGGATTATGAGCTTGTCGATCCCCTGAGGGATTTCAGAAAGATTGTGGTGTTGCGGAAGCGGCGAACAAATATTTAGAAATATAATGCCTAAAATTCACAAAGGAAAAAATCAGGCAAAATAAAACTAAATATAACTCAAAAATAAACTATTGAAAAGACGTAAATAAAGAAACACCAAATTTACGAGGTTCGGCCAAAATAGCCTACGTCCTCGGGCACTACTCAAAATATATTTCACTTAAGAAATATTACAAAGTAGAGAGAGACTTTATTTCGATGCACTAAGCTAGAAGGGGGAGGAGCCTATTTATAGTGTTAGGTCCTCCCCAACCTATTACAAAAAACCAATGTGGGACAAAACAACTTTTGCCCTAAACTAGTCTTTCAATGTGGGATACAATATTATGCCACAAACCAACAAATCTCCACCTTGGCACAATTTGTGGTCCCACCAAACACAAACAAACTTTCTCTCTCTCTCCAAACTGGTAGTAGTGCCTCCAAATGCGCCCGCAGGCGCCAAATCAAAAGTGCAGGATATTAACCAAGTCTAAACAATGTTTAAACTTGGCCTTTGTCACCACCTTGGTCATCATATCTGCAGGATTCTCCGTAGTCCGAATCTTCTGAAGAACAACCTGCTCTTCTTCGAGAATTTCCCGCACAAAGTGATAGCGAACATCAATATGTTTCGTCCTTGCATGAAAAGTTTGGTTCTTCGCTAAATGAATAGCACTCTGACTGTCACAATACAGCGCGAGGTGTTTTTGACCAACTCCCAAATCTTCAAGCAGTCCTTGAAGCCAAATTGCTTCCTTTACAGCTTCTGTAACGGCCATATACTCTGCCTCTGTTGTAGACAATGCCACCGTTGACTGTAAGGTCGACTTCCAACTAACTGGCGCCTTCGCTAAAGTGAACAAGTAGCCAGTTGTAGATCTTCGCTTATCCAAATCTCCAGCATAGTCAGAATCACAGTATCCAACTATGGTTTGACCAAGTGTTTCATCCCGCTCAAACAATAAACCAACATCTGCGGTATCTTGAATATACCGTAGAATCCATTTCACAGCTTGCCAGTGAGCCTTTCCAGGATCATGCATATATCTGCTCACTACGCCAACAGCTTGTGAAATATCCGGTCTTGTACACACCATTGCATACATCAGGCTACCAACTGCATTCGCATATGGGACTGTTGTCATGTACTCTCGTTCTTCTTCCGTCTTCGGAGATAACTGGCTGCTAAGCTTCAAATGAGGGGCAAGCAGAGTACCTACAGGTTTTGTATCTTGACATATACCAAAACGTTGTAGTACTTTGTTCAAATACTGCTTCTGAGTCAGCCAAAGCTTGCCTCTCTGCCGATCCCTACTTATCTCCATTCCGAGAATCTTCTTGGCTTCTCCCAAATCCTTCATCTCAAACTCTTTACTCAATTGAGCCTTCAACTTGTCAATTTCACCTTGGCTCTTTGATGCTATCAGCATATCATCGACATATAAGAGTAGGTAGATGTAGGTTCCATTTTGTAGCCCGCGCAAATACACACAGTGGTCGTACTTGCTCCTTGTGTACTTTTGACCCAACATAAACTTATCAAATCGTTTGTACCATTGTCTCGGCGATTGCTTCAATCCGTACAACGATTTGTCTAGTTTGCACACCCAATTTTCTTTACCAGCAACTTTGTATCCGTCTGGCTGAGACATATAGATTTCCTCTTCCAAATCACCATGCAGGAACGCGGTTTTCACATCGAGTTGAGCTAGCTCCAAATTCAACTGCGCTACCAAGGCCAACAAAATTCTAATGGAGGAGTGCTTAACAACTGGAGAAAACACTTCATTGTAATCAACACCCTCCTTCTGAGCGTAGCCTTTAGCTACCAATCTCGCCTTGAAGCGAACATCGTCTTTGTTAGGAAATCCTTCTTTCTTTGCAAATACCCATTTGCATCCAATTGCCTTCTTTCCCATCGGTAGTTGTGCCAACTTCCACGTCTTATTTTTCTGAAGAGATTGCATTTCTTCCTCCATTGCGTCTTTCCATCTATTATTTTCTGAGCTCCGGACGGCTTCTAAAAATGTAGATGGAACATCATCAACTACGGGAAGTGCATAAGCTACCATGTCAACAAAACGAGCTGGTTTCTGAATTTCTCGTCTCGTCCTTCTAATCGCAATTGGCTCGAGTTGTTGTTGAGGTTCTTGGGTAGTAACCTCCTCCTCATCTGACTCTTCTTCTGCCGTAGAAGAATCATTGATAGTGTCTTTCGTTGGACTCACCACTATCTTCTCAAACTCCACCTGCTCTGGTGTATACTCTACTGGTGCACGCTCCACCTACTTCGGAGTATCATCGGTCCCTTCTTGAGTTACCTTATTCAAAATGGCACATTCGTCGAAGGTAACATCCCTGCTTATTATTGTCTTCTTTGCTTCTAGACACCAAAGACGGTATCCCTTAACCCCAACGCTGAAGCCCATAAAGAGCGCCTTCCTTGCTCGAGGATCCAACTTTGATTCATTCACATGATAGTATGCAGTAGAACTAAACACACGCAAAGAGTCATAATCTGTTGCAGGCTTCCCAGACCAAACCTCCAAAGGAGTCTTCCCACCTATTGCAGATGATGGCAAACGATTGACGAGATGTTGAGCGTATATTACTGCCTCAGCCCAAAACTTCCTGTCTAATCCAGCATTAGACAACATACAACGAACTTTCTCCACCAATGTCCTGTTAATACGCTCTGACACCCCATTCTGCTGTGGAGTTTCTCTTACTGTGAAGTGACGAACTATGCCGTGTTCTTGGCACACCTTCTGGAAGGGATCGCTCTTATATTCTCCACCGTTGTCTGATCGGAGAACTTTGATCTTTCTTCCAGTCTGGTTCTCAACTTGAGTTTTCCACTTTAGAAAAACTCCAAGCACTTCACCTTTGTGCTTCATAGGAAATATCCAAACTCTTCTGGAAAAATCATCGATAAAGGTGACAAAGTAGTGTCTGCCTCCAAGTGACGCCGTCTTGGAAGGTCCCCATACATCAGAGTGCACATAGTCCAAAATACCTTCGGTATTGTGAATAGTTGTGCCGAATTTCACCCTCCTTTGCTTTCCCAGAACGCAATGCTCGCAAAACTCCAATTTGCAAGTCTTCGTACCTTTCAACAAATCTTGTTTGGCAAGAATTTGCAAGGATTTTTCACCAGCGTGACCCAAACGCATATGCCACAGCTTTGTTGCCTCAGCATCCTTCTTGCTGCTAGAAGTAGTTGTTGCTGCTACTGTCCCAACAACTGTATTACCTTGGTAGAAATACAAGTTGTTGTTTTTCCTTTCACCCTTCAACATCACGAGTGCCCCCGAAGTTGCTTTAAGTATTCCATCTCGCATCGTCACAACTAGACCTTTTGACTCCAAGGCCCCCAATGAGATGAGATTCTTCTTCAAACTTGGCACTAGTCGAACATCTTTCAGAATTCTGGTGGATCCATCGTGATTCCGTAGCTTGATTGAACCTATCCCAGCTATTGTACATGTCTGATCGTTGCCCATGTAAACAGCTCCTCCATCAAATTCTTCAAGATCGAAGAACCACTCCCGGTTGGGGGACATATGATAGGTGCAACCCGAATCCAATATCCATTCGTCTGAACTTAGCGTTGAAGGTATAGCTACTAAGGAAACATCTGACTCCGCGTTGCTTTTGCATTCGGCTACATTGACATCTTGCGGAGTCTTTCCTTTCTTCAACTTTGGACAGTCTTTCTTCCAGTGTCCTTTGTCGTGACAAAAGGCACACTCATCTTTGGCAACTCTGCTCTTCTACTTTGATCTCCCTCTTCTCCCCTTTGATTGGCTTTTCTGACGACCTCTCACCACTAGGGCTTCTGTTGCTCCACTAGCGCTTCCTTTCTTATCCTTCCTCCTCAGTTCATAACTGTATAAGGCTGTACACACTTCGCCGAGCGAAACATCAACCTTCCCATGGAGTAGGGTTGTCTCGAGAAACTCGAACTCCTCCGGAAGCGATCCCAACAACATCAACGTGAGGTCCTCGTCTTCAAAAGCCACGTCCAAATTCAATAAATCAGCCACCAGCTGATTAAATTGAGTGATGTGCTCATTCATCGTGGTACCAGGAACATACGTGAAGCGAAACAGTCGTTTCTTCATATGCAGCTTGTTCTGACTGTTTTTCTTCAAGAACTTCTCCTCCAATGCCTTCCACAGGTTGCTTGCAGAAGTCTCCTTGCAAAACGTATATTTTTGTTCTCTGGAGAGACACGATCTAATTGTACCACATGCCAACCGGTTGATGGTCTTCCAATCTTTGTCATCAACCTCTTCTGGTTTCATCTCTTCAATGGCGAGCTCTAAACCTTGCTGAAATAGGGAGTCTAGAACTTCGCTTTGCCACATGCCGAAATGACCGGTTCCGTCGAAGGTCTCCACCGAGATTCTCGTAGTTGCCATTCCAGTCCTTGTCAAGTTGAACGAGCTGGAAGCCGAGGTGGAAGCTGCCTTCGCTTGTTCAGGCGTGATCACGTCCTTCGTCATTTCTGCTACACCTTTCTTTCAATAGCCACCAATGCGCGATGTCAACCGAGCCTGCCGATGCGCGGTGCTGATCGAGCCCGCCGATGCAAGGTGCCTGCTGAACCCGCCGATGCACGATGCCTGCCGATGCTCGTTGATGCGCGAAGCCCACCAAGCCGTCTTTGTTCGTTTCTGATGTGGAAGATCAGACTAAGCTGCAACCACAGAGCATACTCCGATTTGGCTCTGATACCACTTGTTGCGGAAGCGGCGAACAAATATTTAGAAATATAATGCCTAAAATTCACAAAGGAAAAAATCAGGCAAAATAAAACTAAATATAACTCAAAAATAAACTATTGAAAAGACGTAAATAAAGAAACACCAAATTTACGAGGTTCGGCCAAAATAGCCTACGTCCTCGGGCACTACTCAAAATATATTTCACTTAAGAAATATTACAAAGTAGAGAGAGACTTTGTTTCGATGCACTAAGCTAGAAGGGGGAGGAGCCTATTTATAGTGTTAGGTCCTCCCCAACCTATTACAAAAAACCAATGTGGGACAAAACAACTTTTGCCCTAAACTAGTCTTTCAATGTGGGATACAATATTATGCCACAAACCAACAAATGATTGTTAGGTAGCAAACCCATCCCACATCGGAAGATTGGCGGAAATTTGTCCAATATATAAGAGTTCACCTAACTCCATTAGTATGAGGCCTTTTGGGAGATGCCCAAAAACAAATCCGTGCGGGCTTGGCCCAAAGCGGACAATATCATACTAATACGGAGTTGGGGTGAAGGCGCGCGGTCCCAACAATTGGTATCAGAGCCCAGGTTCGGGCTTATCGGAGTGGTGGACTGCATTTTATGAGGAATTCCCGGTGTAACAAGATCAGAGACCTGCAGGGGTGCCTTGTGTCGAAAGTCTTCCTGGCAAGTGTTGGTCAGGCAGCGGGTCCCGTTTGATGTGACGGTGGCACAAGATGTTTGGCAGGTGAAGTGACCTATGTTTGGCAGGTCAGGTAATGTGACCTAGCAATTGGAGATCTGCGGTTGATGTCTTGTGTCGAAAGTCCCCTTGATATTAAGGAGATCAGGCGACGTGTCCCGCAAAGGTGTGTAACGGCGGGTCAGGTAATGTGACCTAGCAATTGGAGATCTGCGGTTGATGCCTTGTGTCGAAAGTCCCCTTGATATTAAGGAGATCAGGCGACGTGTCCCGCAAAGGTGTGTAGCAGCGGTGCAAGATGGTTGGCGGATCAAATGAATTGACCATGAATGGGAGGTCACGAGTGGTGTGGTCTTGGTTTGAAGGGAGGATTGTTAGGTAGCAAACCCATCCCACATCGGAAGATTGGCGGAAATTTGTCCAATATATAAGAGTTCACCTAACTCCATTAGTATGAGGCCTTTTGGGAGATGCCCAAAAACAAATCCGTGCGGGTTTGGCCCAAAGCGGACAATATCATACTAATACGGAGTTGGGGTGAAGGCGCGCGGTCCCAACATGTGGCAGTAACAAACATCCAAACTTCTCAATTCATGCAAATCATTTATGCTCTCTGGAACTCCTTTAACTCATAATTGGAACTCAAATTCAAGTGTCTCAATTGACTGAAATCCCCAATTTCACTTGGAATCTCTCTTACCTCACAACTCACTAACACCAAACTTTGAAAGTTATAAAGTGTACAAATGATCCTAATGTCGTTTTCATTGACTTTTATTTCAAAAAAACTTAAATTCCTCAAGTGAAAAAATTTCTCTATTTCCAGAGATATATTTTCAAAACTCCGACAATCTAACACCCTCACAATTCTGAGGCAATCATCAACATGTAGATCACACTGTTCTTCATTCCTATTTAAAAGTAAACTACGGTATTCTTTGACACTGCAAACTGAATGGCTACACATTTTGCAACTGCTTGACTCCTCACTTTGTTTCAAGTCATCCTCTTCCCGAAGAGACTTGGCAAAATCATGAACTATGTCATGCATTTTGCACTTGGATATGACATTTTCACTAGAATGATCTTTTTCAAAGTTTTGAAATAGACTACGGTTAGCTAAATTATTAAAATACTCTCGCCCTCTAAGTTCAAATTCACTTGCATTACTATCCTCAGAGGTTAGATAACCAAGTGCCATTTAATGAGAAGAACTATTAAAAATCTACTTTATTATGGTAGAATACAACAATTGAGCCACCGACCCACTTACATAAACATTTGGAATGTGGGAAATGAATTTGGCTAACGGACCACCCTCCTTGTATGATTCGAACAATTGAGTCGAACGAACAATACTCAATTTCTGCAGCAACGATGCCTTACGAAGTAGGCGATGTGGTAGCTCTTTCAAGTTGCCGCAAAACCAGATGTCCAATTCAATCAGAGACGGCATCACAGACACGGCGGCAGACTCTTCTTCTTCTGCCCTTATGTCCTCCCACTCCTTCCAGCTCGTACAAAAAGAGAAATCTAGTTTCTTCAACTTGGGAAATCCAATAGAAGATGATGATGATGATGATATTCCCAAGAATTCCCATCCCACTAATTCAACTTTCTCGAAATAATATATCATAAGCTCTTCGAGGCACAGGAGTTTTCCTAGATGCGGTAAAGACAAACACATATCGCAATTATATAGTTCAATTTGTCTCAGTTGGTGGAACGAAGGCGAAGCCATCCATTCTGGAAATCTCGAGCCCTTATATTTTCTAATCCACAGAGATTGGAGATTTCGGTGTGGCTCCAGAGCATCCATTACGTCCAACCTTCTCCTCATGATCACCTCTTCTTCCTTATTCTCCTCATCCATATTATCCCAAAAGATTATTACTAGATCCTGAAGATATATCTTCTTTCTAAATTCCGCTTCTCGGGCCTGCTCAATGATATCATCATCATCATCAACTAATTTGATTCGTAACTCCAGAGATCCAGTAAGTCGGTTCAACTTGTTCAACAATCCCAGCTTGTTCCAATCACCTCCTCCAGTGAATTCATCCAGTGTTTGCAGACTAGTTAACTTGGCTAGTCCTTGAGGAAGCTTGGTATTTTTATACTTGATATATCTGTACTGGAGTGACTTACCAACACTTACCAGGAGGTATTTAAGGTTTATGAGCCCATCGATCCCTTGAGGAAGTTCAGAAAGACTGTCGCAGTAACTAACATTCAAGTTTCTCAATTCATGCAAATCACTTATGCTCTCCGGCAACTCCTTTAACTCGTTATTCCGACTCAAATCCAAGTGTCTCAATTCACTCAAATTCTCAATTTCACTCGGAATCCCTCTTAATCGACAATCACTTAACACCAAACTTTGCAACTTATACAACATACAAATGACCCTAATGTCGTTGTCATTGACATTTACATCATCAAAAACCAAATTCCTCAAGTGAATAAACATCTCAATTTCGATAGATATATTTATAAACGATTGACAATCTAACACTCTCGCTCTTGCAAGGCAATCACAAACGTGTAGATCAAGTTGTTTATGCCCCTTTAAAAGTAGGCTACGGTATACTCTTACACGGGAAACAAAAGAGCTACATATTTCGCAACTGTTTGCCTCCTCACCGCTGTTCAAGTCATCCTCCTCCCTAAGCCATTGAGCAAAATCATGAATTATATCATGCATTTTCCACCCGATCAATATGGCATCATGTTCATCTTTTTGAAAGTTTTGAAATAGACAACGGGTAGCTAAATTATTAAAATACTCTAGCCCTCTAAGTTCCAACTCACTTTTATCACTGTCATCAGAGCTTAGATAACCAAGTGTCATCCACTTTCTTATTAGATCATTCACCTCAATCTCATGATCTTTCGGAAACAAAGCACAATATGAGAAACAACGCTTTTCTGTTGGCGACAAATCATTATAGCTCAATACCAAATGTGGGAAAAGGTCTACTTTCGTGCTTTTCAATCGCCATATTTCGCTATTCAATACATCCTCCCACTCTTCCACAGTACTCTTAAAGCGTAGAAGACTTCCCAAAGTCTTAGCGGCAATTGGTAAACCCCTGCACTTTTGAGCTATTCTTCGACTAATATCTAAGAATCCTTTTTTCATACCTTCACTTTTTCCGGAAAAGGCTATATGACTCAATAATAACCAACACTCGTTATCAAAGAGTTGTTCTAGATGGTGGATCTCATTCTCATTAGTGCCTATGTTTCTCGCTACCATCTCGTTTCTCGTTGTCACCAAAATTCTACTTCCCACCGCACAACTAGATTTAAGAGACTTTTTCAAAGGCCCCCACTTGGAATCGTCGTCATTCCAAACGTCATCTAGAATAAGAAGGAATTTCTTTCCTGAAATAGACTCTTGTACAAGTTCTAGAAGCCCGTCCAACGAGCCACTACTCAGGGCACTCCCTCCCGCCTTCCCGATAATCTCTCTGGCTATACTAGCCTCATCAAATGGATCGGAAACACAAATCCAAATTCTTAATGGAAAACAATCTTTCACCCGTTTATCATTATAGATTAATTGAGCAAGAGTCGTTTTTCCGATTCCTCCCGTCCCCACTATAGAGCTAATGTGGATCCGCCCTATTTGATCTCCTTGACTAGAGCTAGTACTGTGTGATGTGATCTTGTTCACAAGATTATTCTTATCAAGTTCTCTTCCCTTAATGCCATCTATTTCAACAAAAGAAGTAGTAACTCGTACTAAAGAATGACCAGTTCCCTGATTCTCAAGAAAATCATATCTATTTCTTTCCTTCAAAATCTCATCAAGTTGTGCTTTTATATATTTCATTTTCAGAGCAATGTCGCGACGAGTGGCTATTTTCTTAAAACCTAAGCACGATGGATGTGGAATGAACGGGCAAACCTGTTAGAATATTAAATGTAATTATTCACAAAGTTAATCGGTATAGATTAAAATTTCAAGTTAATTATATAGGAGCATTACCATAATGACATGATTGGTTTATGGGAACTAATTTAGATAGTAAAAAAAATGTAATTAGAATTGAAATGAACATGAAAATTTGACATTTTTTTTGTTATTGTATGGCTATGATCTATTCAGAAAACACGGAAAGGAATGAATTAGAATGTCTTGATTCATTCTGATCATATCCCTAATAAATAGCAATGAAGATAATACTAGAAATATATTGAGTTCATGACCTAATAAATTTCATAAAAAAATATTCATTAATCTTTTTTTGTATTTAAAAAATATATGTAGTATTTTATATTTGATTATTTGTAGAAATAATTAGTAATTCTTCCACCTCTCGTAAAAAATATTAATTATTTGTATTTATGAATGGATTACATTGACATTATTATTTTTGAATTAAAAAGTATGGCGTCTAAAAATTAATTTTAATACATGTTTGGTGAGTTGATGTTGGCAAAAATAAATAAATAAATTTCTACTTATCTGAGTTAAGTAACATAAACTTTTTGAACTAAATGATATATTGAATATATATTTGAAATAAATATAACTTAGGTGCAAATATATTTAATATTTAATAAATATTCAATTTCTTAAATTATTTGATTTATATCTGTAAGAATATTATGACATTGCAGGTATTTTATGAAAATTGTAATGAAACGAAAAAAAAATATTATTATTATTTTGTTCTATATCCCATTAATCTCATATTTTGAGAACATGGAAGAATTATTAATCTCACATAACCATAAACTATATGAATCAATAATGCATACTAATCATGTCATAAAGTAATAAAATTGCAAGCTAGAGCATGCCAAGCACTATCCTAATATAAGAAAACAAAAGGCAAGAATATTTCATATAGAAAGAATAAAATGAAACACAATAGTGAAACAGATTCAAAAAAATTCATCAAAAAATGAAGTATAGGTATATATGTCCCTCATTCAAAATCAAATCAAGCTCAAGTTTCGTAAATGATATGGGATGAAGGGACGTACCTTCGTCTCCTGGGGAGGAGCATCGGCTTGCTGCTTCCGAAACTTGATGAGAGCGAAATTCCATTCATCCAAGACGTCGTCCATCTCAACCAACCTCTCACGCTTTCGATCATACACCCCTTCCTTTCTGCATCGTCCAACAACTTCCGGACCTTCTTCAGATCTTTGGAAAGACTCAGAACCTCCTTCTTCACACCTCTCACCAAGCTTACTTCCTCGCGAATCTGCTCTGCCACCATGTCCGTAAGACGTTGCGCAACAGTGGAAACAATTGCATCTGCCATGATAAATAGGCTAATAGCTGTGTGTGTTTTTTGTATTAATTGTGTGTGTTTGTATGCGTAGGCCTTTTTTCTGGTGGTATATTCATCAATATCAACTCAGAGATATAAATAGGCGAACTAACTGGGCTTGTGGAGAGTACACAAGCCAAGTATATTGCTACTTTACTTGGTTTTTAAGGATTGAATTGGTTCGTTTCTTGACACAACTTTACAAATTTAAAGCTATACCTTACTGACTTAATGAAGGCACTCAAAGTTTGTTCTATTCCTTGCTGGCTTGGGTTTCATAAGTCACACTTTGAATATATGCTGCTAGCTTGCTAAATTTACACAAATATGGATTTTGAACAAAGTTCCGAAGTTCCAATTATACTAATATGATATTTTCAAATTTATTTATTGTAATTTAGTAATTATATCAGCTATAATTAACAAAAATTCTATTTATATTAAAAAAATTAATTTAATACATTTAAATAGTAATTTATTTTTAGTATATGCTTTGAGTGTGCATAATCACTAATATATATTTATGACTTAACACGTTTTTACTGAATATTTTACTTGGCGGTTATTATGGCTTTGGATTTCCTATTTTTACTGAATATATACTTAGGTTTATGTTTTGAATTCAAATTACTGGATGTTTTTTATTATAGGTATAACTACAAATGTGATATTCTATAGTTCTGTGTAATTACGCAAACTTCTGAATAATATCACATCTCGAAGAATTTGCATTTGTATCGATTATTTTGCTATGTCGCACATAATTTCTTTAGTATGACCTTTGTAATCCCGAGGCAGGGGGTCCTCCCCCCCCCCCCCCCCCCCCCCCCAAATTTTAAAAATTTTGTTTACCCCATATATTTTACAAAAATTTTAGTTTTGTGCCCCCGGCCGTCGTAAATCCTGGCTACGTCCCTGGTGCTAATACCAAAATCGTAAAGCAACCCCATAATACTTCACAACACAAACACTGAAACACATGAATGAGTTCTTTGCAATTTGTTTTTTTTTTTTTTTTTCTCTCTTTTTTTTTTTTTTTTGGACGAAAAATAGACCACAAATGGTTTATTATGTACAAGAATAACTCCTACGCCTAAACTGCGAAACACAATATGCACAACTAACGAATTCTACTGAGGGTTATCTTGTTGAGTAAGGTTTCGAAGCAACACCCAAAGACACGGTACGACCCTTGTCATACATGCGTTGGATTTCTTCCCGGTATACTGTCAGTGATTCATCTGGTATTGCTGGAGTTAATTCAACCACATCGCCCATTTTGAGCTTGCAGGTTGGATCATTAACGGTCTCATGGTTTAACTTCGGCCGCAATTCCTCCTTCATGGGAACTCTTGCACAGACATCTGCAACAAGAAAATCCTTTGTTCGTAAGCATTTAATAGTGTTGGGGGCTTAATAGCAATCTTTATGGATGGTTGTACTTAGGGGTGGCAAATGGTTGGTTTGGTTTGGGCTAATGTGGTTTGGTTCAAAAATGGTTTGGGTTAAAAATGGTTTCAATGCTAATGGGTTCTTAACCGTTTGGAGCGGGTTATAACGGGTTGTTTATTGGTTTAACAATCAATTTTTAATTGGTTCATACTTCAACTAAGTAATTAAATGTCCAAAATGCCCTCATTGATACATTTGACTTATTTTTAAATTTTATCCCATTTGATCCTCGTTTATTTATTTTCAATTTGTTTAACCTATTTTGAACTCGTTTAATTTATTTTTGACACGTTCGAATCATGGAAACATATTTGGATCCGTTGCGAATCATATTTTATTTGAAAATATCCGACACGGGCATTACACCGTACGATCACAAAAATATAATTTTTTTAACATTTATTATGTGAAAAATATCCGACACAAATATCAATCATAACACGACAAAACGATATTAAAAACGCTATTATATCCAACACGAATACCTATCAAAACTCGATAAAATGATATGAAAGACACTATTGTAACATATGTACGGGGCATTTATGCTTGTACCAAAATTAAATATTTGGTCGCTGGGTAAATATAATTGATGCATTTTACATTATGATTAGATATATTACTATTAGATTAATTTATACATGAAAATTAAGTCACTACATATGTGGAGATTAAGAATTTCAGCAAATTGTTGAGCAATGTAGTATGACATTGCTATAAATTTAATTTATGACAGCTGTTGCCCGTTATCATATATTAATTTATTAACTCCCACCCAAAAAAACAAAAAAAAAAAAAAAAAAAAATCTAATTTATCAACAGATTAAACCATTCTTTCATTAATTACACCTGGTAATTTCGGACCCAAATAAAAATTAATTTACCTGGCAGTTGTTCCTAAACCCATATATAAATATACGACTAATAAAATAATTATTTTTACTTTAAAATAACTATACGAATAACCATAGCATTATTTTAAAGTTATATTGAAGGTGAATTTCTAATATTAGTGTTTTTTTTTTTCGTGTATTACAACTTTAGTGTACTTTTTTTTTATATTGCAATTTTGGTGTAATCCTCCTTTTGAAAAAGCGGAATCACTGTAGTGAACAATGATTTCGCTTTTTCAAAAAGAGGATTACACTAAAATTACAATATAAAAAAAAAAGTACACTAAAGTTGTAATACACGAAAAAAAAAGCACCAATATTAGAAATTCACCTATATTGAATATAGTATGCCGATGTTATTATTTACGTATAATTATTATACGAATAATACTATAATTATATAAAAATAATTATTATAATAGTATAATGTGATGGGGTCAAAATACGATCGTCACACGTTAGGACACGTGGCATCGCCAAGATGATGATATCTGTCTCCCCAAGGTTGCCCCTATCAGCACCCGAGCGCTAGGCCCCGCGAGCGCTGGGCTCAACAAGCGCAATCCATCTTCAGGAGTTAAGCCCAACGAGCGCTGTCTCCCACGAGCGTCCTACAACTAAACAGTTGGTACGCCCACGCGCCAATGGAGCCCTCTTCGAGCGTCACACTCCCTCAGAGTGGCCTTTCCTTTGGTTCGTCACCTGAACTGAAGCCTCCGCTCCCCTCAGCGGATGTCTCGGCTTCCAGTACTCTAGGTTGTCACGAGCGCGATCTCAAGCCCTCGTTACCAACCACCCACATGGCTCTCTGACACAACGTACATGCCCGCGCACCTGCCACTGTTGTCAGCACTAACTTTTAGCCGCTTTCGCAGAAGATTCCTCCTAGGTTTCTCTCTCACAGCGCCACGTGTTAGGGCAACATTCGGCCAGGACCACTTGAGGCAAATGACCAAAGGGCCCTTGACCCTCAACTATAAATATCTAAAGTCATCTTCTACACAAGTAAGCTTTCTTCACCGCAGCAACTGTGACTGAACTTACCTTTCTTCATACACTGTACTGACTTGAGCGTCGGAGAGCCAAACTGGGTATCACCCCCAGTTCCCCCAGCTTGGCCTTCTGACTTTCCTTGTGCTTGTCCCAACAGGTAGAACCCACCTCCTCATTTCCGGCGAAGCTCCGGTGGTTTCCTCCACTAAATACAAATCGTAAAGCGATCGGATTCGGATCAACCCATTTCCGAACCCATCATTTTTGGCGCCGTCTGTGGGAAACCAATCCTCCATCTTCTTCCTTTCTTTTTGTTGGTAGAAAAACAAGCACACCTTACCGTGAACAGTCATGGTTGCTACGAGATCCGGAGCAGTTGGAGGGGGAGATGACACCTCCCTAGATGCAAATACCATTATTCCCGTCGTCGCTACTGGTGGAGCTCTGCCTCCATCCGCCGCCACTGGCGGAGCGCCTCCTGCCGCAGGAGTGACTCCACAAGTGGAATCTTCTGTACCTCCGCCTGCACCGCCGGCCCCGCAGATTCCCACCACCGCTGGAGGAGCCTCTCTCTCTGCTCCTCCGCCGCTTGCTCAGAACCCCTGGTTCCACCCCCAGGTGAATATTGGGGGACAGGGGTACATGATGCCCCCACCAGGATACGTCCTTACTCCGTCAGTCATGATGCCGCCGGTCCCGCCGTATCAGGCCGGTCAGATCCAACTCCCGGTGGCCATCCCCAGGGAGATCGAAGGAGTGGAGTTACCTCCACTTACCACGCAACAGTTAAGGGCTCTCTATGCCCAGTGTGAGGTTCAGGCGGCCCAGGGGGCATGGGAGAGGTTCCACTCCATGTATTTCCCATCTGGGCAGGCCACTCAGATTGCTGCCCCATTGGGCGGACAGCAAAACTTTCCCCTCAGAGAAGCTCAGGCTGTCCTGAGGGCACCACCACCGCCACCGCCAGTCAGAGAAGTGCCCCGGCAAGAGGGCAACGAGCGTCCCTCCATGGGCAGGAACAGAGAGCCCACGGAGCGAGTAAATGAAAATGAGGGAGACTCTCATGCCTCCAGGAGGGGATCACGAGCCCCCGGGCACGGAAACAAGCAAACGGACGTAAATCCTGACATCCTCGCGGCTGTGCAAGACCAGCTGCAGGGTCTCAAGGATATGGTGGGACAGCTCTCACGAGGGCGTTCAACTCAGATCTCCCCTAGTCGGGATGAACGGGTTGACGCCAGGAGCGCCCACACCAAGGACCCTCCACCAAGGGTCCCCCGCCGCAAAGAACCGGAGGAAAACTTCGGTACCTATGAATACCACCCGCTGGCGAGGGGTTCTCCCCTCGTAGAAGAAGTTCTGATGGCCCAAGCAGGCATGGCCAAAGTCCCCACTTCCATCAACCGTTACGACGGGACGACTGATCCAGCTGAACACTTGGATCATTTTGTGCATCTTATGCACCTTTACGAGCATTCCAGCAATTACTGGGCAAAGGTGTTTGTCACTTCCTTGGTCGGAATGGCTCAAGAATGGTACAAGCGACTGCCGCCGCGCTCGATCCACTCCTATGAAGAACTGGCCAATGCTTTCCTCAACCACTTTAATTCCTTGAAAGCGCCGGTCACCGCACCCACTGCCTTATACAACGTGGTGCAGGGCAAGAGCGAATCTCTGCGCTCGTTTTTCGCCCGCTTCAACAAGGAGATCCTGCAGGTGGAAAGGCCTTCGATGGATTTCTTGATCCCAGTGCTCTTTCAGGCTGTGGATCACAAACAATATGTGAGCAAAAAATTTGCTGATGCCATCGTGGAGAGGAGGCCTGGGACCCTCATGGGCCTAAGGGAAATAGCCGAGCCGTTCTTTGCGCTCGAAGATATGTATGGGACGAATGGTCCCCGGCATCACAGCCCGGCCAGGAACGAGCGACCTCATCACGAGCGAGGACGAGATGTGGCTGTGAAGAAGGAGCGCCCTCAAGAGCGCAGGAGGTCGCCACCACCCCCTCGCCGATTCGAGCGCATTCCGCTCACTAGGCCCAATTCAGAAGTCTATAATCTATCGGATAAGAAGCTCTTCAAAAGACCTATCAAAATGAGAGAAACAGACTCACTCAGGCGCTCCAACAAGTACTGCGCATTCCATAAGCAGAGAGGGCACGACACGGATGAGTGCCGACAGTTGGAAGCTGAAATTCAGAGGCTCGTCGCAGGAGGCCACCTGAAGGAGTTTGTCCGGGTGCTTGAGCGCTACGACGAACAGTGCAACGAGCGCTCCGGGAGGAGAAGGAGGAGTCCTTCCCGTTCGAAGAGCCCAAGGGGTAGGGGACCCCCCGAAACCAGCGGCCACCGGGGCAATAAAGGGAAAGCCCCTGTGCAAGAAAACGAGCCCTTCGCAGTTATAAACATGATTGCGGGAGGCTCATCAGGAGGGGATTCAAACGCCTCCCGACGGAGGTATGTTCGGAGCTACAACCAGCGCCCAGCAGTGCCCAAACCTATTTATGCCATCCAGAGTCCAAGCGCTCAACGGTCAAAAGAAGGCGACGTAATAGGCTTTGATGATAGGGATTTGGAACACATTGTAACACCCCATGGGGAGGGCATAACCTCTGATTGTCCCATGGTGGTTAGTGTAGATGTGCATAATCATGTTGTAAAAAGGGTGTTGGTGGATAGTGGAAGCTCTGTCAATGTTTTGCCTTACTCTACGTTTTTAAAGATGAAAGCTGACCTTCCGCTCGAGCCTCTCAAAACGGCCCTCATTGGCTTTGGAGGCTCGGAAGTTGTCCCACGAGGGCAGATTCGTTTGGCTACTTCATTCGGCCGAGCCCCTCAACGCAAAACACTCTTGGTAACATATGCAGTGGTGGAGATAGACATTCCGTATAACATCATTATTGGGCGCCCGGCCCTTGTGGATTTCAAAGCTATCATCTCCACCTACCACCAGAAGATTAAATTCCCCACCCCCGAGGGTGTGGGAGAAGTACTGTGCAACGTGCAGGAGGCTTGGGAATGTTACATGCTGTCCCTCAGAAAGCCACGAGCGGAAAAAACCTTCCAAATAAGTTCCACCAAAAAATCAGTGGATTTCCCCAACCTGGATGAGGACAGCCCCGCACGGAAGAGGGCGAAATTGAATAAGAAGAAGAACAAAAAGAAGAGGGGAAACGACGGGGAGAATTCCCTCGAAAGCGCACCGCCAGGAACTGTTGGGGGATCGTCCTCAGAAGGAGACGAGCCGAGGGAAGATGAGCCAGCATCCAGTGACCGTTTGACGGGAAAGAAGAGGGCGCTCGAACTTCCTCGCCCTGAGGTAAGGATTGAGCCCTCGGAGAAATTCCTTACCATTGAACTGGAGCCTGGAAACAAAGATAAGACTACTCAGATAGGATCTAACCTCTCAGGGCCTTCTCAGATCATGATGATTGACTTCTTAAGGGAAAACAGGGATGTATTCGCGTGGAGAGCCTCCGACCTCACAGGGATTGACCCGAGCGTCATCGTCCACAGGCTTAATGTGGATCCCTCATTCAAACCCATCAAGCAGAAAAAGCGGGATGTACATGGTTTTCGGAAAAAAGCCATTGAGGATGAAGTTAATAAACTCCTGGAGGCTCAATATATCGAGCCCATCTTGTACCCGGAATGGTTGTGTAATGTCGTTTTGGTACCCAAGAGCGCGAACAAATGGCGCATGTGCAACGATTTCAATGATCTCAATAAGGCCTGCCCTAAAGATCCGTACCCGCTGCCCCGGATTGACCAATTGGTGGATTCGACCGCTGGCTGCGAGCTCATGAGCATGATGGACGCTTTCCAGGGATATTATCAAATCTTCATGGCCCCAGAAGACCGCCCCAAAACCTCGTTTGTTGTCCATCTGGGGGTATATTGCTTCTTAGTCATGCCCTTCGGACTCAAGAACGCGGGAGCTACGTATCAGCGGCTCGTCAGCAGGATGTTTGAGAGTGAGATTGGAAAATCCATGGAGGTTTATGTGGATGATATGATTGTCAAAAGCGAGCGCCAGGATTCCCACTTGGAAGATCTCAAGCGCACCTTTTCGATCTTACGTCATTATGGCATGAAGTTGAACCCTTCAAAATGCACCTTTGGAGTACAAGGGGGAAAGTTCCTAGGGTATATGGTCAGTCAGAGGGGAATTGAGGCCAATCCGGAGAAGATCAAGGCTATTTTGGAGATCCCTTCCCCTCGAAATTTGCGGGAAGTACAGGTCCTAGTGGGAAAAATCATCTCTTTGAACAGGTTTATTTCGCGCTCGGCGGACAGGAACCTTCCCTTCTTCAAAATTTTGAGGAACGCACGTAACTTTACTTGGACAGAGGAATGCGAAAGAGCGCTGCAAGATATGAAGACTTACTTATCGAGCGCACCATTGCTGACTAAGCCCGTTGCAGGTGAGAGATTATTTATGTATCTTTCCGTTTCTCCCGAAGCCACAAGCGCTGTTCTGGTCGCTGTACGAGAGCGGAAACATTTGCCTGTCTATTATCTGAGCAAAACATTGCAAGGAGCTGAAAAGAAGTATTTGGAAATTGAAAAGTTCGCGTTCGCTCTTATTAACGCCTCAAGAAGGCTAAGGCCTTACTTTCAAGCGCATTCCATAACGGTTCTCACCGACCAACCCTTGAAGCAGGTGTTGTCCAAACCAGATGTATCCGGTAGATTAATCAAGTGGGCCATCGAATTGAGCCAGTTTGACTTATGCTTCGAGCCCAGGACCGCGATACAAGCTCAGGTTGTGGCGGATTTGTTGGTTGAACGCTTTGGCTTCGAGCCCACCGTTGCGGAGAATGAGGGGTTATGGGTACTGCACACAGATGGTTCCTCAACCTCACAAGGGGGAGGAGTAGGAGTGGCCCTCAGAAACCCCGATGGGATTGAGCTGGACTTTGCGATCAAACTGGATTTCCAAGTCACTAATAATGAAGCAGAATATGAAGCCCTCGTGCAAGGATTGAATATTGCTTTTCAGAATGGAGCTTCCAGAATCACCGCTTATGTGGATTCACAGTTAATAGCGAGCCAGATTGAAGGAACTTATGAGGCTCGAGAAACCACCATGGTACAGTACTTACAAAAAGCTAGAGAAATCATTGAGAAGTTTAAGGAATTCCATCTACTTCAAGTGCCAAGAGAAGAGAACGAGCGTGCGGACGCACTGTCAAAGTTTGCATCGGCTTTAGAGGGCACTTCCGAGCGTTCTGTTACGTTCCTTAGAACTGAGGAACCATTGATCAAGGAGAGGATCACCACCCAGATGATCGCCATGATTGATCCAAACGAGCCCTGTTGGCTTGACGACATCGTCATCTTCCTCCGAAATGGACTTCCCCCTGCGGATAAGGTGGAAGCTAGGAAAGTCCGGAGTAAAGCCCCTCGTTTCGCTTTGGATCCCGAGGGGAGGTTATTCAAGAAATCGTTTCAGGGACCACCCATGAGATGCCTGAGGCCCTCACAAGCGAAGGAGACGCTCGAACTCATCCACAGTGGAAGTTGTGGGAATCATTCCGGAGGGCGTATTCTGGCGAAGAAGGTCCTGAGAAGTGGGTTTTATTGGCCCACAGTTCTTCAAGATGCCATTGAATTTTCAAGAAAGTGCCCCAAGTGCCAATTTCATTCGAATCTCCCTCAATTGCCAGCCGCACAAATGATTCCAATAGACGTCTCTTGGCCATTCGATCAGTGGGGAATAGACATCGTGGGCCCCTTGCCCATAGCTGTGGGACAAAAGAAATTTGTCATTTTAGCTGTCGATTACTTCACCAAATGGGCCGAGGCCGAAGCAGTTGCAAAAATTACTTTCAAGGTTGTGAGGGACTTCATCTGGAAAAACATCATTTGCAGGTACGGCATACCAAGGGTGCTCATTTCTGACAACGGATCTCAGTTCATCGCAGCTGACACAAGAGAGTGGTGCTCAGAGTTGGGGATCGAACAGCGGTTTACCTCTGTAGGGCACCCCCAAGCTAATGGGCAAGCGGAAGTTACCAACAGGATTATCTTGCAGCATTTGAAAACCATGATTGAGAGCAAGAAAAGTGAATGGGCTGAGGAGCTGCAAGGAGCGCTTTGGGCTTATCGCACCACCCCACGAGCGGCCACCGGAGAAACCCCTTACGCGCTCGTTTACGGATCAGAAGCAATGATACCAGCGGAAATAGTAAGTGAATCCGCTCGTGTCGGCTATTTCGAGCCTCAGCTCAACGACGGCAACAGGAGCCTGGAGTTGGATTTGCTGGATGAAAGGAGAGACAAGGCCTGGGCTAAGATTCACCATTATAAGGCCTCCGTGGCTCAGCAGTACAACAAGCGTGTAAAGGAAAGGACTTTCCAGTTGGGAGACTTGGTTTTAAAGAAAGTGGAAGTATCCAGGCACGTGGGAAAGTTGGACCCCAATTGGAAAGGCCCATTCAGAGTCGTACAACTCAGAGCTAACAACACTTACACCCTGGAGACACTTCAAGGTGAGCGCTTGCCTCGCCCTTGGAACGCATGTAACCTCCGGCGGTTTTATGTTTAAAAGCTCTTTGCAAATCCTGATGTAACAACCCTCTTTGACGGGTTCTATGTACTTCCAATCACAAGTAAGTGGAAACATAATCTTATTAATTTTTCCAATATTTTTGTTTCTTTAATTGCTTGAATGGATAAGTCCCACGTCCCTCGTCTTTTCGAGCGTGGATGGCAACCCATTCCAATTTGTATGCTGTTATCTCGTATGGGTTACGCTGGCCAGCACTCTACTCCACATGGGGGGACGCCCTCATAAGGATAGACTGGTTACGCTCACAACCAAGTAGGCGAATTGGAAGAAGAAGATCATGAAGAAAGTCCTAGTAGGCCTTGGCTGTTTCTTAAAACGCCTTGCGCTCGAAAACGGGATCACCCGCAAGAAAATCCTAGTAGGCCTTGGCTGTCTCTTAAAACGCCTTGCGCTCGAAAACGGGATCACCCACAAGAAAATCCTAGTAGGCCTTGGCTGTTTCTTAAAACGCCTTGCGCTCGAAAACGGGATCCCCCACAAGAGCAAATCCTAGTAGGCCTTGGCCGTTCCATATAACGCCTTGCGCTCGAAAATGGGATTTCCTGCAGGGCCAGAAATACGACAAGAGCCAGAGCGCTCGACCAATGGCCTCAGAGTCGAGAAGGTATTACACAAGCCATGAACGAGGGCAACCACTCAGTAAGACCCTCGCATACACTCAAGACTCAGCAAAATCCCCCAAGGGCGGGAGGAATGTCACAAGTCATGAGCGGGGGGGCAATCCCACCATAAGACCCTCACGATCGCTCATGACTTAGACAAATTTTCAAAAAACAAAATTTATACAAGTCTTGGGTGGGGGGCAATCTTACAATAAGACCCCCACGATCGCTCAAGACTTAGACAAATTTTCAAAAACAAAATTTATACAAGTCATGAACGGGGGGCAATCTCACAATAAGATCCTCACGATCGCTCATGACGTAGACAAATTCACAATGGCAGAAATTTATACAAGTCTTGAGCAAGGGGGCAATCCCGCTGTAAGACCCCCGCGATCGCTCAAGACTTGGACAAATTTACGGAAGAAAAATTTATACAAGTCTTGAGCAAGGGGGCAATCTCACAATAAGACCCCCACGATCGCTCAAGACTTAGACAAATTTTCGTTGCATTACAGAAATAAAACATTCACAAGAGTATGCTACCCAGTATTATTATATAAAGAAACAGAAGAGCAAAATCATGAAAGGGATATTCATTCATTGCAAGGGAAAGTATTACAAGATAAGGGGCTCAAAGGCCCATGAACATCATTTCAAAAAAAAAAAAAAAAAAAGAGGAAAAAAAGACAGAAAAACAGGAAAATACAAGAAAAGCTATGGAGGAATAATCTTAAGCGGCTGGGGCGATGTCCTCATCAACAATCACCAGAATTGGGCCATGAACGGGGCCATGGACTGGACCCTCGGGCTCTTGGGGCTGGGCTTGAGGATCGTTGGGGGCGTTGGCATCCAGAGCGGGCGCATTGGCATCGGGAGCAGGAGCGTTGGCATTTTCAGCAGCTAGGGCTGGGGCTTCCTCCATGATGGGCGCTTCAGGCTCATCCTCAGGATCGTCATTTTGGGCATGTTGAGCCGGATCCCCTCCCCGATGAGCGTCGGCGTACTCATCCTGGATCAACTTGACCAGGAATTCATACTCCATTTCAGCAATACCGTCCGCGGGGTCGTTGGGATCCTCATCCACCTCTTCACAGCGCTCGTTGAACAAGAGCCCCGTGCCCTCGGCTCCCTTCATTGCCGGATCCGTCAGCCCTTTGTGGATGCCCTGATCCACTGCCAAGTTGAAGGCGTTTTGAGCCTCATCCAAACAGTGCAACGAGGCCGCGAAATTGAAGGCTTTGGAGTGGCAGAATTTGATTAAGGCCTCCTTGTTCGCGCGCTCTAGGCTGCGAGGCCACTCATTCATGGTATCAGCAAACTTCCGCTCGGCCTCCAAAGCCCTCGTTCTCCAACTTTCCCGATCCGCCTCCGCTTTCTGGCACCGCTCGCTAGCCTGGGCCAGCTGATTGCCCAAATTGATGCGAGCGCCGTCGACCGCCACAAAATCTTCTTTCAGCTTCCCCAACTCCTCCTCCGATTTGTTGTATAAACCCTTGAGGGTTTCATACTTGGCGACTTCTGCGTCCAGCTCCGATTGGATATGAGCCGGATCATTCGAGCGGGCCATCTTCTTGTATTTGGCCTTGCGCTCGGCGTAAGTAGAGGCCCGCATTTGCACATTACGGAGCCGGGGAAGAACTTGCTGCGTAAACTAGAGGAAAAGTGTTAGCCAGGAAGATGATAATTTATAGAAATCAACAAGGATAGGCAAAGAGGGAAGACTTACGGAGATTAGAGCGTGGGCCGCATCGAACGTCACCTGCTCCACGGACTCGTTGAAGAGGTGCCGATGGTCTGCCGAGAACTGGGCCCTGCTGTAGAGATCTTGGGCCATAGTCTCGGATAGGGTGCCGGGCCTCAGCAGAATAGGCCCCCCGTCCGTGGGACCTGAGCATTCCCTGTCCCCTCGTCGAGAGAACCCCCACAAATGCTCCTCCTCTGAAGAGGAGGTGTCCCCCTCGCCCTTGGGGCCCTCGACTACTTGTTTGCCCTTGCCCTTGATAGCGGCAGAATCGGGCATCCTCTTCCTCTTGCGGGAAGGCCTATTTGAGCTTGGGGAAGCCTCGGTTATGGCCAGGGCGGTTAATGGCCTCGTTTGTTCTGCGGTCACAGGGGGTTGAGCATCGCCCGCTCTTTCTGAAGAAGACCGCCCTCTGGTCTCCCTGCTGACCACTCTGCGTTCCCCTCGGCCACGAGGGGGTTGTACCTCAGGTTGGGCGCTCGAACTCGCGCCGTCACGAGCGCCCCTGCGGTTGTCACGGTTACGGGGTCGCTGTTGTTCTCGCTGCTGGTCCCCCTGAGGGGTTTGGTTTCTGTTTGCATGGGCAAAACGAGCCGCTTGTCTGATCCCACCGGCCATTGCTAAGATAGCGACTCCTGCAAGAGTGAAATTTTCAAGGGTTAGGAATATTCAAATCATCTACTCAGATTACAAGTTGCAAGCGCAGAAAAGAAGTTAGTATTTATTCCTATCTAAAGTTAGTGCCCTAAGAATCTAACCGTCTCTCTCTATGTCACGAGCCGGAGGGTTGTCAAGGAAAAAAGGGTCATTGGAGAGACCGCACAAGAACATAAGTTCGGCATCATCTATCCAGTCCTTCGCTTGTATTAGGTGACCCTCGTCCCTTAGGGTTGTTGCCAGACTTTTGGCCCAATCTTTGGGGAGTGAGGGCAGCAAACGACTCTTTGAATACGAGCCCCACTCCGTGATCACCCCAAAGCCCTCTTCAGATGGAGCCTTGACGAAGATAAACTTCTCCTTCCAGTCAGGGCCATAAGTGGTCGAGGGCGAGTTGATCAATC
Organism: Lantana camara; assembly: GCA_037501455.1. NCBI lineage: Eukaryota > Viridiplantae > Streptophyta > Magnoliopsida > Lamiales > Verbenaceae > Lantana > Lantana camara. The sequence goes on from CM074865.1 coordinate 79,195,308, forward strand.
TCATATGTGCCTTCGCTTGAATATAATAAAAGCCAGCCTCGGGAGACGAGCGAGAAGAGCTGACCACTTGGAAGAGAGCGTTGAAATTCCGCAAAGAGGGCTCGTAGCCCATACACCTCATCAGAATTATGAAGCAGGTCAGCAGAGCTAGGCCGTTGGGCATAATTTGTGACGGACACAAGCCCAGGTCATTCAACAGATGGGCCATGGAGACCGAGATAGGGAACCTCAGGCCTCCTGAACTCACCGAATCCACGTATACGGCCATCTCCCCGGGAGGCGGATTATTAGCGCGCTCGTGGTTCTCGGGGATTCTCCACCTATACCGCTCGTCCCAGTAAACGGGGGCCATCATGGTCTTTACATCTCCCACGGTGACTGTGCTGGGAGTCTCATCAGGCGTGCGCTCGGTAGCCTGGTAGCCTGACCCTTCACCCTCGTTGGGACCTTTGGATTTTTGGGTTTTCTTGCCTTTTCCCTTATTACGGGCTCTTTCTGAAGGCCCGGTTATGGCTTCCGCCACTGGAAGTGGGTTTGCAACTGCCACGGTCACGGTGTGGCGGTGGGGATGTGTGGCACTTTGAGTTATGGGGAGGGTGACCCCTTGTCTTTCTGCCTCCATTACCAGATCCATCTCCTCAAAAAGAGGATCCGTTCCGCCGGGGTTCCTGTCCTCCATAACCATCACCGCCGCTCCCAACTCTTCATCTCTGGGAGAGTCTGGGGAAGAAGAACTGTCGATGGCCATTTCGTTAATTTCACGGGCAAACTCCTCAACTTGTTGGTCGGCCATGGCAGAAATTGGGGTTTGGAAGTTTTCCGGTGAAAGATTAGGGTTTCTTCGGGGAAAAGAAATCTAAGGGGTTGTGAAATCCTAAGGTTCAAATCTACGGTTAGCAAAGTTAGAAAATTACACTGAAAATTTACCTTGAAGGTGTTTGAGAAAACTGGAGAAGAGGTTGAAGGTGCTCAGAAAACTGGTATGCGAGAGAATTCTTTTTGCAAGGGGTGCTTGGAAGTTCTGAATGCGTAAAGAGTGTAGAGATTTCAGAATCCCATATTTATAGGGATGGGAGTTGGTACCGTTTTCGGCAATGAATTCAAAATGGTAATCATTTCCCGCCTAGGAAACTGCCCACTTTATGGAACCGCCACATGCTTTCCAATGCTCACGCGCCCCACGCGCACCCGCATTTAATGCCCTATCGCTTCGGATGCTTCAGAATAGTACAGCATTTAATGCGAAGATGTTACAAGCGGTCAGTTGAAAAGACCGCATTTAATGGCACCATCAGAGGAAAAATTGCTCAACACGCCAAGTCCCATACGAGCGTTGTATGCGAAGTATTGAACGTGTCAAAATTCTACAGTCCTTATCACTAAGGACCACAGAATTGGGGGGCAAAATGATGGGGTCAAAATACGATCGTCACACGTTAGGACACGTGGCATCGCCAAGATGATGATATCTGTCTCCCCAAGGTTGCCCCTATCAGCACCCGAGCGCTAGGCCCCGCGAGCGCTGGGCTCAACAAGCGCAATCCATCTTCAGGAGTTAAGCCCAACGAGCGCTGTCTCCCACGAGCGTCCTACAACTAAACAGTTGGTACGCCCACGCGCCAATGGAGCCCTCTTCGAGCGTCACACTCCCTCAGAGTGGCCTTTCCTTTGGTTCGTCACCTGAACTGAAGCCTCCGCTCCCCTCAGCGGATGTCTCGGCTTCCAGTACTCTAGGTTGTCACGAGCGCGATCTCAAGCCCTCGTTACCAACCACCCACATGGCTCTCTGACACAACGTACATGCCCGCGCACCTGCCACTGTTGCCAGCACTAACTTTTAGCCGCTTTCGCAGAAGATTCCTCCTAGGTTTCTCTCTCACAGCGCCACGTGTTAGGGCAACATTCGGCCAGGACCACTTGAGGCAAATGACCAAAGGGCCCTTGACCCTCAACTATAAATATCTAAAGTCATCTTCTACACAAGTAAGCTTTCTTCACCGCAGCAACTGTGACTGAACTTACCTTTCTTCATACACTGTACTGACTTGAGCGTCGGAGAGCCAAACTGGGTATCACCCCCAGTTCCCCCAGCTTGGCCTTCTGACTTTCCTTGTGCTTGTCCCAACAGGTAGAACCCACCTCCTCATTTCCGGCGAAGCTCCGGTGGTTTCCTCCACTAAATACAAATCGTAAAGCGATCGGATTCGGATCAACCCATTTCCGAACCCATCATAATGATCCTTTAAAATAATTATACATATAATAATTATAGTACTAAAATAATTATACGCGTAACGATAACATTATTTTAAAGTAATTATTGTATAATGCTATTTTACTGTAAACTCTTATGTTTGTCTCGAGTTATGGACACCATATATAAATATACGAATAATAAAATAATTATTTTTATATAATTATAGTATTAATAGTATCCAAATAAAACTTTTGGCTAGATTATATTGTCGTTTTCCGAAAAATGCATGAGACCACCAAAATAATATTTAATTTGAGTTAAACAAATTCATCTAAAATAAACATATATAACTAAGAAATTAATGTTTTCTTCTTAGGGGTAGCAATATGGGTATAATAGTCATTGAATACTAGAATTAAGTAAAAAGGCTTGACCCATTAATAAACCATTACCAAAACATAGTGAGTCCAACTCTACCTATTTTTTAATCAATATTTTCCTAAGTTATATAAGCCCAGCCCAAAACCAAACCAACACAAAATAATGAAAACCAACACCAACCCAAACCATTTGGGTTGGTTTGGAACCATGGGCTGAAAGCCTGAAACCCATATTGTCACCCCTAGTTGTACTATTATCCCTTTCGTTATCTTAGAATTTTTTTTTTGCTTAAAGATAGGGGATAATTATATTGACATACCCTACGGTTTGATCTAACTACACAAACTTATGGTTTGAGAAATTATGATGAACTGACCCTATCATTTTCAATCATGATAATGTAGACTGGTCCATCAGAGCCACAATCAGGTTTGCAAGAGAATGTGCAATCTTTAGAATGGGTAGGGAATGCGCAAGGTGGCTTGGAGAAACCAACAGACGAAGTGTCTTTGCTCATTGCCTCGCACTGCCAGGTAATAACCCAACGAGCCCATTCGACCATCTGAAAGATGAAGGAGGAATGTTCACAATCTCCTTCTTTGTATCTCCAGTGAGCAGCAAATCCTTACTCAGCTTGAAGATGCATTTCTTTTGTTCGAATTTGAACTTCAAGGGGAATTGTACCCTCACCTGTGACTACTGTGTGCAAAGACCGATACCTGCAGTTTGCAATTCAAGGTTAAGAAATTGGCATACTTGACTAGGTAAAAAGAGTTGAATGCAAATATAGGTGAATGTTTTGTCAATTTAAGGGAAGTTCTTGTATTTATTTTTGTATAGGTGAACGTTTTGACAATATCGTGTATTAGGTAAATTACATTTAAACCCCTCAGTAAAATGATATATCCAGCTGTAGCATGATGAATAATGTGATTGGCCTTACTCATCCCCAAAAGCTAGCTTTTGAGGGGAGGGTTACCAAGCCAGTATATATTGAGCTCCACATCTTTGATTATTCGATGTGGGATGCTTGACACACACCCCGTCACGTCCAGGGCCGCGGAATGCGGGACAAACTGGAGCGTGAACATTGCAGGAATCGGAACATCTGCAAGCCGGGAATCGGAACATCTGACGGGGTGGAGAGACAGGCCTAGAATCGGACCTGCTCTGATACCATATAGAACTTTCTGTTGTGTGAATACATTCAATTACGTACAATGAAGGAAAAGGGGGAATATAAAGTACACAATACAATACAAAGAGATAATTACAGAAATCCTAACAGAATCCCTACACATTAGTATTCCTCGGATAAGGCCTGAGATGTAGGAGTTGGTTGAGAGCCTTCGATCTATAAATTTTTTTTTCCAAACTCTCATCCATGGCTTCCGAATCCTCCTCCACCTCGGCTGCTTCTGCCGCCATCACCTCGGCTGATCCAACTCGATCCCTCACTCTGATCAACTCTTCCGGTTCTGTCAAGCTTCACTCCAACAACTACATGGCGTGGAAGCTTCACATGCAAGCACTCCTTCGTGGCCATAGCCTCTTTGGCTACATCGATGGATCTACTGTTCAACCTCCAGAGACCATCTCCTCCGGCGACAACGTCGTCCCCAATCCGGCCTTCGCGCCCTGGTTCCAACAGGACCAACTGATTCTCGCTGCTCTTGCCGGATCGCTTCACCACACCATAGCTCCGGTCATCCACAACGCTACTTCTTCCCGCACCGCCTGGCAAGCACTTGCAACCACGTTCGCCAATGCCTCCCAGGGACATATCAAACAGCTTCGGGATGCCCTCAAACGCTCCACCAAAGGCACCAAAACAATCAATGAGTATATGACCCATATCCACACCAAATCTGATGAACTAAACCTGCTCAGCCATCCCTCGGCCAAGAGGACATTACAGACATCGTCCTCGACGGTCTTGATGACTCCTACCGCTCAATCATCGATGCCGTCAATGCTCGCGACAGTCCCATTTCCTTTGCCGAACTCCATGAAAAACTCCTTAACAAAGAACATTCCCTCAATTCCACCCAACACCACCACTCCTCCCCTCCAATCTCCGCCAACCCCGTGAGCTTCCAACCCAAACACCGCCCGTGGCGTCCCTCCTCTCCCTCGCCTTCTCCCACTACCTCTCTCCGTCCGTCACGGCCTTATCTTGGTACTTGTCAACTCTGCGGCATACAGGGTCACTCGGCACGCCAGTGCCCGCAATACCAAGTTCTCCAGTAGAAGCCGTCAACCTCCCCTCATTACACCTCGTTCCCTCGATCTCCTCAGCCTCCTCGTCGCCTAAATAATCAAACTAACACCCCATGGCAGCCCCGTGTCCATTGTATAGCCACTCCCAGCAACAATACCTCCAACGCCATCCCTCCCACACCCTCTTGGCTTCTTGATAGCGGCGCATCTCACCATGTAACGGCTGATTTGGATGCACTGTCCCTTCAAACTCCATACACTAATCAAGATGGCGTTATGATTGGTGACGGTTCCACACTTCCCATTACTCACTCGGGTTGTGTTTCTTTACCCTCTCACACTTCTCCCATATCTCTTGATAATGTTCTTTTCGTTTCCTCTATGAACAAAAATTTAATTTCCGTATCTAAACTGTGTGAATCTAATCATGTCTCTGTTGAATTTACTCCTTTTGGCTTTCTGGTGAAGGATCTGGCGACGGGGGCTTCGGTCGTGACGGGTCGTACCAATAATGGGGTGTATGAATGGCCGGTTCTGACATCTCCTCCACCACCACTAGTTGCAACCTCGTGTTTAAAACCCTCCAGTGATGTCTGGCACAATCGGCTAGGACATCCATCCGCCCGTATTCTCCGCCACACTATCCACCACTATAGTCTCGAGTCTTCTCCCCCCCCCCTCAACAACTAGATTGTCATTCGTGTCATTGTAATAAAAGTCACAAACTTCCGTTTGGTGATTTTTCAATAAAATCAAATTCTTCTCTTGACATTTTGTTTAGTGATGTATGGACTTCTCCTGTGCTCTCTCTCGATAATCACAAGTACTATATCATCTTTGTTGATCACTACACCAAATACATTTGGTTCTTTCCTCTTTCAAGAAAATCTCAAATGTCTGAAGTTTTCAAAAGGTTCAAATCTCTTGTTGAGGTGAAATTCAACACAAAAATCAAAGCCCTATATTCCGACAATGGCGGCGAATACATAGCTCTCACTCAGTATCTCCCCGACAATGGGATTACCCACCTTACAACCCCTCCCCATACACCCGAACATAATGGCTATTCTGAACGCCGTCATCGCCATATTATTGAAACAGGTCTTACACTCTTACATCATGCTTCCATTCCCATGTCCTATTGGCACTTTGCTTTTGCTACCGCCGTTTACCTCATCAATCGCCTTCCCACTCCGGGTCTCTCCATGTCTTCCCCGTATCTTGCTTTGTTTCGGGATCCCCCGAACTACAGTAAGCTCCGCACCTTTGGGTGCCTCTGTTATCCTTAGCTTCGGCCGTACTCAGAACACAAACTCAGTCCTCGTTCTTCTCCGTGTGTCTTTCTTGGCTATTCCCTCACTTAAAGTGCCTATCTTTGTCTTGATCTCTCCACACACCGCCTAAATACATCCCTCCGGTGCAGCCCCGTCAAGGCTCGGCCAGCTCCTCACCGTCACCTCCTTCACCAGCCACCAGTCCGTTGGCTTCTCCATCTCCCGTCGCCACCTCATATCCAGAACCTATCCTTGAGCAGCGATCCACCACTGCTGATGCCACGCCTTCATCACCCGCCACTTTACCTTCTCATACCTATCATCATATGGTTACACGTGCTAAGAATAAAATTCATAAACCCACTAAAAAGTTGAATCTTTCTTCTCAGGTTGTTTCTCCTGCTGATATTGAACCAAACACGGTCACGCAAGCGCTGAGGGATGAGCGTTGGCGTGCGGCGACGGCCGTCGAATATGATGCGCTGGTCCGAAATGGAACGTGGAGTTTGGTTCCGGCTTCTGAGGCTCCCAACCTCGTCGGCTGTAAATGGGTGTTCCGTGTCAAGCGGCATGCTGACGGGACAATTGACAGATTCAAAGCTCGCCTTGTGGCGAAAGGCTTCCATCAACGCCCGGGTACCGATTTCCAGGACACCTTCAGTCCCGTAATCAAGACGACTACCATTCGGATTGTTCTTACCATCGCTGTTTCACGGGGCTGGGCCTTGCGCCAACTTGATGTTAACAATGCGTTTCTTCAAGGCCATCTCTCAGAAATAGTATATATGGTTCAGCCACCCGGCTTCGTCGACAAAGATCAGCCCAACCATGTTTGTAAGCTCCACAAGGCTCTTTACGGCCTCAAGCAGGCTCCCCGCGTATGGTATTCGGAGTTGCGTGGGTTCCTTCTTGCTAGGGGATTTTATAATTCCCTGTCGGCTCTTCCTTATTTATTCAACATGAAGATGGTGCTTTGCTATTTGTTCTGATATATGTTGATGACATTGTGATCACAGGACCTAATGAGGTCGTTGTGACAAGCTTCATTGACACATTATCAGTCCGTTTTGCTCTCAAAGACCTCGGACCTCTCACATATTTCCTTGGTGTCGAATGCATCTCCACACGTGAGGGGCTGCTTCTATCTCAACGCAAGTACATTCACGACTTGCTTCACCTTTTTGACATGGCAGGTTCCAGCCCAGTCGCCACACCTCTCTCTTCTGATTCGGATTTGCGACTCTCTTCCGAAACTTCTCTGTCGGACCCCGCTGAATATCGCTCGATTGTTGGCGGCCTTCAATATCTTACTCTAACCCGGCCCGACATTGCTTTCTTTGTGAATCGTCTTTCCCAATTCATGCATCGGCCCACTACGGCCCATCTTCAAGCGGTTAAACGGTTGCTCAGGTATCTTCGTGGCACATCTGATCTTGGCATTTATCTCCGCCGAAATTGCTCCTTGAAACTCTTGGCCTTTTCTGATGCGGATTTGGGGGGGGAGGGGGGTAACAAAGACGACTACACCTCAACAAGTGGTTACATAATCTATCTCGGTGGAAACCCCATCAGTTGGAGCTCTAAGAGGCAACGTAGCGTTGCCCGCTCATCCACAGAGGCTGAGTATCGAGCCGTTGCCTCCGCCTCGGCTGAAGTTCGTTGGATTTGTTCGCTGCTGACTGAATTGGGTGTTCATCTTGCCCAACCTCCGACCATCCTATGTGACAACATCGGCGCCACTCATCTCTGTTCAAACCCGGTTTTCCACTCGCGGATGAAACACATTGCTCTTGACTTTCACTTCGTCAGGAAACAAGTTCAAAGTGGAGCACTCTGTGTCCGACATGTTTCCTCCGCTGATCAGCTCGCTGACGACTTAACCAAACCTCTTCCTCGTCAAGTCTTTCTCCGGTGCCGTGACAAGATTGGCGTCTCCTCCGGATCCTCCATCTTGCGGGGGTGTGTCAAGGATACTGCAACTTCCAGCAAGATCTCCGCACCAATCAACACCAAGACCTCCGCACAACCAACTCCTACATCTCAGGCCTTATCCGAGGAATACTAATGTGTAGGGATTCTGTTAGGATTTCTGTAATTATCTCTTTGTATTGTATTGTGTACTTTATATTCCCCCTTTTCCTTCATTGTACGTAATTGAATGTATTCACACAACAAAAAGTTCTATATAGCATACCCATTGAGCTTGGGGTGATTTATGTAATCCTTGAACCTCCCAGGTACTTCTTGCCATAGCAGCTGTACTACTTTTAGAGCTTCATAACAGTCTTCTTCTCTTTCAACAATCAGCCTTAACCCATGGATATCATGAATTTCATCCATATTCAGCTTCTTTCTACAATACGTAAAACGCAATTAGTAAGGGACACATTATTACACCACAGACCATATTGAGAAAGAATCAAGCCAATAAATAAAATGCAGTTGTGAGGTAAATGTGTATTAGAAAACAGAACCACGGTTTCAAGAACCTAGTTGAGATGATTAAAAAACCAATACCAGTCCATGAAATTGAAACTCAAAACCACACATAAGCAAGTGAAAGTTGTTTCTATGCAAATTTAGTTCATGCCTTATATTGTGTTGGGTAGCTAAAATGCTAAACATATATTGAGATGAGAGCGGCGGACTAGAAATGAAACATACTTCAACATCTTGGAATAGATGCTGTACAAGCTTTTATGTCTGCCTGAAATACCGTGGCACGTTATTCCTCCATCGCTCAATGCCCGCTCGAGCTTCTCCAGAAACGAAGTTATTTACATGTAGGGATGGCAACGAGCCGAGCCTTGGCCTTTTTTCAAGGCTCGGGCTCGGCTCGACCAAGGCTCGAACCTAGCTCGGCCGTTAATATTATTTTTAATTAAAAAATTAGTTTTTTTAATAATTTAATATATTTTTATATATAATAATATATATTAAATGAATATATATAATAAATATATTATTTTTTTATTCATTTTGTATTAAATTTAATGAATATATATATAATATTATATATTAATAAAATATTTATATACATAAAAATTAAAAATATTATTTTTTTAATTAAATATATGGGCTCGCGAGCCACGAGACAAGAAATAAAGGGTTCGGGTTCGGGTTCGGGCTCGGCGGGTGTAGCTCGCGAGCCGGCTCGGCTCGTTGCCATCCCTATTTACATGTACTCTTTGGTCACAATTTACTCAATGTTTTACTTGGCGGTTATTATAGCTTTAGATTTTCTGTTTCAGTTATGTATTTTATCTCATATTTCACTCACCCATATACGTCAAGTGTATTAATAAGAGGTTGAGATTATAGAGAAAACTAATGTCGTGTGTGTATATATATATAAAAGTGAAATAGAGATGAAGCACAAAATTAAAACAGGAGATTCAAATTTTGATTCTTCTCAAAGGAGAAGATTATTCTCTTTACCAAACATGTTTGTGTTTCATCTCTTGTTTCACTCATATACACATAGCGTGGTTATAAATAGACGAACAAGATTAAGAGAGAGTAGACGAACAAGATTAAAAGAGAAAAATAATTATGATATGAAAAAAAAAAAAAATCTCTATCTTAATTTGGACGGCCTATTTATACATATAAGGTATCTATGTAGATAAAACAGAAGATGTAACACAAACCTTAAACAAGATATTCAAAGCCCCTTATTACCGGCATGCATGGGAGTTGGGACTATGGGAGCAAATACTGTCCATATACAACACTATTACTAACAGGGCCCATTAAGAATACTAATTGGGCCACAGATATGCTATTCAAATGTAATGGGCTAAAATAGGCGCTCGAATTGAAGGCCCATTTATGACCTAAGCTTTATTGACTATTTTACCTAGGGCTGTCAATAGGTCGGATTTTAATTCGAATTCGATCTGAATTTTAGCATATTAGTTCGATAAAAATGTTCGATGAATCATATCCGATTATAAATATTCATTATTCGAAATAAATGGAGCGAATATAGATTTAAGGAATCCGATCTTTTAAAAATCCGAATCTGATATTATATATAATATTTAATTAAATAAATTATTTATTAGTACATAATATTAAATAAAATTATTAAAATTAAAATTTTCACATATTTATCACTTTAAACAATAATAAAGTTTAAATTTTTTATTCCAAAACTATATATTTTCTTTTATTAATAAATTTAAATTAACTTATTTTAAATAAATATAAACAAAACTATTAAATAATTTAATAAATAATAATTACTTATTAAATATTATGTAGAATTTTATTGTTAATCGGGGCGAATTTTTTTATCGGATATGATCCGACCCGATTATGTATGGGTTCAAAAATAAAGTATCCGAATCCTTCGAATCCGGTTATCGGATTCAGATCCGAAATATCCTAATCCAGCCCGAATCCGAAATGGGAGCTGATATAAAAATTTATTGTAGCAGTAGCTAGAGAGATTGAAAATGGCTGAAGGAGGGAAAGATGATGATAAGCCGAGGGATGCTAAGATTGTGAAGGAATGGTTAAAATCAATGAACATTGATGATTACGAACCCCGAGTTCAGTTGTGTACCAGTTTTTAGAGCTTTGGTATTCCTATATTGTAGATGTGCTGACAGATTCACAGTCCTACTCTGAACATTGTGGGAAGTCTTCCATTGATTCGAAGGATGTTAATCTCGCGATTCAGTCGAAAGTTAATTCCAGTTTCTCGCAGCCTCCACCCCGAGAGGTAATCCTTGACTTTTTTTTTCCCCGGTTTTTTTGATGCTCTGTGCTTTTTTATTGCTTATCAATATTCTTGGTTATGCAACTGCTGTCTTTTCCACTGTAAAAGAACTTTATGTTACATTTAGATTATTCTTTGGGATAATTACACAATACCATGCAAATTATTCTTCGCCAAGAGGATTAGCCATGGTTCTAGCTTTGGTATCAGCCCTCCTGCTTTCTCCGCTGTACATCAACCGCCGGAAAAACGAGAGCTGCCTGGAGGCGTGATGGAGCGCCGGTGGTTGGTGCTGCCGGAGGTGGTGGCTGGACTCATAGTCGCCATTAAAACCACCACGAGTAGTTCTAAATCCAACAATATAATATAAGTTACCAATCTAATCAAGAAGATTATGATAATCCTAGTTTGGTTTTGAGGATTGGAAGCTCGTCTTGGGGATTGACTGCGATCTTGACCATGCAGGTATGCTTGTGTTTGTGGTTACATGGCAAGATTATGTGCTACGTTTCTTTGGAGATAAAGGGAAAATAATAATTCAATCATTGAAACTGATTTAATTTTGTTGGTTATAAATTATAGTAGTTGTATATACAATTTTTGGAATGTTTTTTATGCATAATAATTTAATGTCTAGTTGCTTTAATATTTGAAATTGAGCCCCTTGTGTTTTTCTTTTCTTTTCTTTTCTTCTGTTTTTTTTTTTTTTTTTTTTCTCCCATATGATACAATGCATTAAGAATGTTAATAAAATGATTAAATGGTGTGAAAATAATAAATTTACATATATATATGTTTATGGTTGAAGAAGAAATGTACAAAATAGTTAAACAATTTGTATGAATTAACCTTCTAAGCATACGCTCGTTTTTCAAATACTCAAAAGTGCTGGAAATAATTTAGAATTATAAAATTATATATGTTTGGGTTAATTAGGTATGGACACCTTGGGAGTACGTAAAACTAAAACTCATATCTCTCTCTTAGTCAAAAAATTACATTTACATTCATTCATGAAATTAACAATTACAAAAACAACCCAACATAAAAGGATGCCCGCAAAAAATTAATGGAATCTTCCTTAAATGGATAAAATGTCCGTTATACCCATGTTAGTAATAAATTAAAACCAATACTAAAATAATTTATTTTTCTAAAGATTATTTTTCCGTTTAGCATCAATACAAAAAAAAATTTCCATCACCTTTCTATCATCACAAAACCCTCTTCCGGAAGCCTACAAAGACTCTTGGCCGTACACAAGGCGGCTGATGACATCTAAAATTTGGTTTAAACTTTAAAGTATATGTTGCATACTTGCATCATCTCTTTTTTTTTTTTTTTTCTCTCTTTCCTTCTCTCTCTATATGTAGTTTTAGAGATTTGGAGTTGATATAGGTCAATTGTGGTGGAGAATGAGACTTTCTGGTGTTGCTACGTTGTGGTGATTTAAATTTATTTATTTTTCAATTTAACCTTCTCCGCCTTGGCCGTTCACCACCATCGTTACCTCTTCTCCGACATCTTTATCACTGATGTTCAAATCTCAGATTTTATATTGCTTTTTTTTTTTTCCATAATATTACTGATTTTTGATACAAATATCTTCAATTCTTTTGTTCTCTTTGCGGTATATGTGCCTAACATTTGATATTCTCTTGTTGGGTTTTTCTCTTTCTCTTTTTTAATTTCTTCATCTCCCACAAATCAATTACGGCCAGTGACCGACTCCAAAATTGTCAATCACTGGGGTCAAAAAAATTATGTTTTAAGGTATCCTAAACAAATTTTTATAATTTTGTATTCAAATGTTTATACAAATTAAAATATTTATAAAATATTCAAATAGATATGCTATTTTTTTTATAATATAGGAAGAGGTAGTATATATATATATATATATATATATATATATAAAGTATTAATTTGTGAATTAATCTATTTAATCTATACAAAATGATAAAGAGGAAGTTTAATTTGCAAACTCTACTCCATTATCATAAGTTAAAGTTGTAAATTTTGCAGAAGTAAAGTTTTTTTAAAAAAAAGTATTGTTTGCATAGAAAAGTTTAAAAATCACTTTTAATTTTTGTCAAGTTATTAATTTATTCCTAAATTTTTTATATCATTTTGGACAATTTAATATGATTTAAATAATACATTAATATAAAAATAGTTTAAAAATTATTTACACTGATTATGTATAAGAAAGAAATGCATGTGAAAAAATGAATAATGAAAAAAAAATAAATAAATAAAATGACATAAAAATAAACAAAATCATAAGAATTAAAAAAAAGAGAAAAATAAATTTATTTAGTAATTACAAATTTTTTAACATTCAAAAAAAAAAAATTATCATATAAACCCTAGAGTTCTATTTAGATATATAAAAAGTAATTTAGGAATATTAATATAATTATAATAAAAATAATATTATCTAAATAGAATTTCATTTAATTTTAGAAAACTATATAATCAAACTTTTTACCATAAACACTTATTTCGAGAGTTCACAAACACTCCAAACTCTATTTATTTATTTTAGGGGTCAATTATAATTTAATTATGGGGTCAAACAATTAATATTTTATATATTAACAAAATATTACGCATTAAATATATAAATAAGTAATTGAAACAAACTTTTCAATGGGTTCAAGTGACCCCACTCACTCTCATGTAGAGTCGCCGCTAATTACGGCTTATGTCGACATTAGATACCTGAAATTTCCCATGGGACACAAAACCTAATATTTAGTTTATTTTTATTTTATTATCTGTTATGTTAAAGATCAGAGAAGTATAAAAAATGGTTCAAAATTTAATTTACCCAAAGTTAAAATGAAAAAGCTTTAAAGTGAAAATTGACAACGAAAAACTACTACCTAAAATAAATATCATGGAACATATATTATTTCTTTACCTTTAATTTGTAAAGTAAAAAATATATAAATCATAGAAAATAATAAATACATTTAAAAGTAAAAATAGAAAAAAAATTTTAAATATAAGATAACAAGAACTTCTGCAACTAAAATCAATATAGATACAACGAGGGACAAATTAAGAATAAAAAAATTATTAAATAAAATAATGGGTAAAATAGGAAATTCATTTCTAACTTTTAATGGCATCAACAAAATATTGACGGAGACCTAGTTTTGGTGGTTTTTGTAATTATCAATTTTATGAATGGGTGTAAGTGTGATTTTTTGATTAAGAGAAATATGAGTTGTAATTTTATATACTCTCATGGGTGTAATTAACCCTTTATTTTTTGAATTTACAAACACTATCTTAAGGTTGGTTTTTTTTTTTTTTTTTTTTTTCTAGTTGACAGTATAATAGGTAAACCAAAAAATTGAAGTGGGCAAGGTCAAAGACGTGTGGTTGAAGCTTGTGAAGGATCTTGAAATCCAACGAGAGAAGAAAAATCGTGGTCAGGTGAGAAGTTGTGATAAACTAGGGATAATTACACTGACATACCTTGAGGTTTGACAAATTACAAAAACTTCCCCTGTCAAAGAATTTAAATTACATCCAGATCCAATATTTTATTGTCTGATTCCTCAGTTATAAATACACTATTTTGCGGTTTATACTTGCCTTTCAATACTTCTCTTTATGTTCATGAATATAATAGCGTGCATTAGGCCAAACACTCAAGGTGAGCTAGGGGAATTTTTGCAATCTCTCAAACCTCAGGGTATACATAGATAGATACACACACAAGAAAAATATAGAAATAATCGCAAATGAGCCTTCTAGTTATAGAATAATGGCAGTTTGTGTCATGTTTATTTATTTATTTCTTTTTGGTGACAATTTCGATTTTCTTGTTTATCGTTATTTATTTACTTTTATTATTGAGCATATATGTTTTGGATTCATATTTTTTTTTTCCAATATCATTTATTAACTTTTAACTTATAATATACTCTCATATTAGAATTTTGATTATTTTTCTCGGAAATATAAGTAATAAATTTTTTTCATCACAGTACGCGCACATTTTCAGTGTAGCCACTAGCCATTGGTCTATTTACTTTCGTTTAAATTTATTTGAGAATAGTATAAATTGAGATGTATCTTATTTGGTCAACTCGATAGTTTCATTGATGAATGTATTTGACACACAAATTTATTTTTAATTATAATCAACTTCATAATAATACGAAAAAAGGAAGTAAAAAGAGTTTTGCCTCAATTTTCTTTTAATATTATTATATATATTTAATTTGCCAACAGATGTTGGTCCAAATGATTAAAGGGTTCGTTCTTTAGGACAAGGATTAGGGTTTGAATCTTCTGGCTACTTGGGGATATACGTATTTGAAAAAATGTTATTATATATTTAATTTAATAAATTCTTTATATATAAAATGTTATGGAAATAAAATAAGTATATGAAGAAACAAATTTACACCAACATCAAGAATTCACAGTAACATATATGCATATAATTAGAAGAAGGTTGTTCGAAAAACTATTAACAACCTGAATAATATTCTAAATTTTATTTTTTTCATGACTCTTGTGTTAATGGGTGATAAAAAGTGACTGAAAAAATTAGACAGTCTAGCTATATTAAGTAGAGTTTATAATATTTTTATTTAAGTAGTTATGAATTGTAATTGGTGTAAATGTAAAAAATTCTTTGTCAAAATGTGTAAAATTTAGAGGTATTTCCATGTCTTATAATTTTATACTAGTGATCCGTATACTCGTTACCCTTACAAATTAAAAAAATATTTTTATTTAAATAAATATTAAATTAAAATTTTATTTTAATATTTAGTTCATAATTATCTTTATTATATCCCCTGCCACGGCCCAATGAGCACGGCTTCGCTTATCTAGGAAAGCTTTGAAGACTAACTCTAATTATAAAATTATGATAAAACTACAAATCTCGACATAATATTGACCGGCAACATAAGAAAAGGATTCATGGGAGGCGAAAATATTTATTTAAAAAAAGTAATTAACGAAAATAAAAAAAGTCTCTCTTTCTTTAATGACAAGAAAAGAACTACTACAAATCGCGGTAGAATAGAACATTTGAGGCATTTAATTTGTGCGCCTGAGAGAAGAAGAGGCGGATGGCGGTGGAAACAGTCATCACACAAAAACATGTTGAATGTGGGAAATGAATTTGGCTAAGGGACCACCCTTCTTGTAAGCTTTATGCAATTGAGGTGAATAATCAATGCTCAAACTCTGCAGGGACGATGCCTTACGAAGTAGGCGATGTGGTAGCTTCTTCAAATTGTTGCAATCGGTGATCCTCAGTTCCATCAGACACGGCATGACGGACACGGCGGCAGACTTTTCTTCTTCTGCCTTTATGTCCTCCCACTCCTTCCAACTGTCGCAACGATTGAATTCCAGTTTCTTCAACTTGGGAAATCCAATTGAGGAAGATGATGAAGTTATTCCTAAGAATTCCCGTCCCACAAATTCAACTTTCTCAAAACCCCATATCCAAAGCTCTTCGAGGCACGGCAGTTTTCCTAGATGCGGCAAAGACAAACATAACCCCCAAGAAAATAGCTTAATTTCTCTCAGTTGATGGAATGAAGGCGAAACAACCCATTCTGGAAATCTGGAGCCCATATAGTTTTGAATTTCCAGAGATTGCAGATTTGGGTGTGGCTGGAGAGCTTCCATTACATCCAACCTTCTCCTCATCCTCACCTCTTCTTCCTTATTCTCCTTATCCATCCAATTAAGAAATGTCTCCTTTACATCAAACCTCCTCCTCATCCTCACCTCTTCTTCCTTATTCTCCTCATCCATCCAATCACCAAAGTATATTCCTAGTGCCTGAAGATGCATCTTCTTTCTCAATTCCGCTTCTTGGGCCTGCTCAACAATATCATCATCATCATGAACTAATTTGACATACAAAAGCAGAGATCCACTAAGTCGGTTCAACTTGTTCAACAATCTCAACTTGTTCCAATCACCTCCTCCATTGAATTGACTCAGTGTTTGCAGACTAGTTAACTGGGCTAGTCCTTGAGGATACTTGAGAACAGCATCAAGTATCATCACTAGGAGGTGCTTGAGGTTTATGAGCTTGTCGATCCCTTGAGGGAGTTCAAAAAGACTCTCGCATTCACTAACATCCAAGCTTCTCAATTCATGCAAATCACTTATGCTCTCCGGTAACTCCTTTAAGTATTCATTGTCACTCAAATCCAAGTGTCTCAATTGACTCAAAGTTCCAATTTCGCTTGGAATCTCTTTTAACCCACAGTTACTTAACACCAAACTTTGCAAGTTATAGAGCACGCAAATGGCTTTAATGTCGTTTTCAGTGACTTCTACATTATAAAAGCTCAATTTCCTCGTGTGAATAAACTTCTCTATTTCCATAGAGATATTTCTAAACCCTCGACAATCTAACACCCTCACACTTGCGAGACAATCACAAACATGTATATCAAACCGTTCATCCCCAATTAAAAGCAAACTACGGTATACTCTCATACGGGGAACTAAAGGACTGCATATTTCACAACTGGTTGCCTCCTCACTTATTTTCAAGTCAACCTCTTCCCTAAGAAATGTGGCAAAATCATGAACTATGTCGTGCATTTTGCACTTCAATATGACATTTTCATTTAACTTATCTTTTTCAAAGTTTTGAAATAGACAACGATTAGCTAAAATATTAAAATACTCACGCCCTCTAAGTTCCAACTCACTTGCATTACTATCATCAGAGCTTAGATAACCAAGTGCCATCCACTTCCCTATTAGATCATTCACCTCAATTTCATGATCTTTCGGAAACAAAGCACAATATGAGAAACAACGTTTTTCTGTTGGTGACAAATCATTATAGCTCAATAGCAAATGTGGGAAAAGGTCTACTTTCGTGCTTTTCAATTTCCACATTTCACTATTCAATACATCCTCCCACTCTTCCAGAGTACTCTTAAAGCGTAGAAGACTTCCCAAAGTCTTAGCGGCAAGTGGCAAACCGCTGCACTTTTGAGCTATTCTTCGACCAATATCTAAGAATCCTTTTTTCATAACTTCACTTTTTCCATAAAAGGCTATATGACTCAATAATAACCAACACTCGTTATCAGATAGTTGTTCTAGATGGTGGATCTCATTCTCATTGGTGCCTATGTTTCTCGCTACCCTCTCGTTTCTCGTTGTCACCAAAATTCTACTTCCCACTGCACAACTAGATTTAAGAGAGCTTTTCAAAGGCCCCCACTTGGCATCATTCCCATTCCAAACGTCATCTAGAACAAGAAAAAACTTCTTTCTTGAAATAGACTTTTGTACAAGTTCTAGAAGCCCGTCCAACGAGCCACTACTCGGGGCACTCTGATCTCCCGCCTTCCCGATAATCTCTCTGGCTATATTAGCCTCGTCAAAGGGATCAGAAACGCAAATCCAAATTCTTAATGGAAAACAATCTTTTACCCGTTTATCATTATAGATTAATTGAGCAAGAGTTGTTTTCCCGATTCCTCCCGTCCCCACTATAGAGCTAATGTGGATCGGCTCTAATTGATCTCCTTGACTAGAGCTAGTACTGTGTGATGTGATCTTGTTCACAAGATTATCCTTATCAATATCTCTTCCCGTAATGTCATCCATTTCAACAAAAGAAGTAGTAACCCGTACTAAAGAATGACTCGTTTCTTGATTCTCAAGAAAATCATATCTATTTCTTTCCTTCAAAATTTCATCAAGTTGTGCTTTTATATATTTTATTTTCAGAGCAATGTCGCGACGAGTGGCTATTTTCTTAAAACCTAAGCACGATGAATGTGGAATGAAGGGGCAAACCTGTTAGAAATGTTGAATGTAATTATTCACAAAATTAATCTGTATAGATTAAAATCTCAAGTTAATTATATAGGAACATTACCATAATCACATGATCGGTTTGTAGGAACTAATTTAGATAGTAAAAAAATGTATTTAGAATTGAAATGAAAATGAAATTTTGATATTTTTTATTGTAGTAAAAAGAAAGGCAAGAATATTTAATATAGAAAGAATTAAATGAAATACAAAAATGAAACAAATTCAAAAAAATTCAAGGAAAAATGAAGTATAGGTATGTCCCTCATTCAAAATCAAATCAAGCTCAAGTTTAGTAAATGATATGGAATGAAGGGACGTACCTTCTTCTCCTGGGGAGGAGCATCGGAGTGCTGCATCCGAAACTTGATGAGAGCGAGATTCCACTCATCCAAGACGTCGTCCATTTCATAGGTTGCATTTTCGAGCCTTCGCAACCAACCTCTGACGCTTTCGCTCGTACATCCCTTCCTTTCTGCATCGTCCAACAGCTTCCGGACATTCTTGAGATCACTGGAAAGATTTCGGACCTCCTTCTTAACACCTCTCACCAAGCTTACTTCCTCGCGGATCTGCTCCGCCACCATGTCCGTAAGACGCTGTGCGACAGCGGAAACAATTGCATCTGCCATGATAAATAGCTTTTTGTGTTTTTTTGTATATGTTTTTGTATGCTTAGGTATTCTTTCTAGTGGTATTAATCAACATTAACTCAGAGATATAAATGGACGAACAAACAGGGCGCTTGTGCAGAGTACACAAGCTAAGTATATTAAGGATTGAATTGGTTCGTTTCTTGGCACAACTTTACAAATTTAAAGCTATACCTTACTTACTTAATGAAGCCACTCAAACTTTGTTTTATTCACGCTTTGAATATATGCTAGCTTCTTAAATTTACACATATATGGATTTTGAGCAAGTTGGTAGGTCACAGATTTTTGGTTCTTTTCTAAATTACTTTTCTTTTCATAATTTCAATAGTCCATTAAAATATTTAGCGTGTATAGAAGAATAAAAAATATTCACTAAAAAAAAAAAAATGATCATGCTCATGAAACACATAAATTTTTGTTGTCTTCGACCGTATCTCTTTTCTTTTCTAATAATCTTTTTGTCTTTTTAAACTTTTATTTACTTATTTTTTTCACAATTTTAATGACTTATTATCTCTTTTTTTTTTTCCGTCACATTCCTTTTCTCTAACATCACTTAACTTTTTTCTCTAATAACTTTTTTATATTCTTGTTTTTTTTTTATCCATATTTTTTAATTTTTGTTTTAAATATTATTTTTACTAATATGATATTGTCAAATTTATTTATTGTAATTATATTAAACATACTTTAAAAAACAATTCTATCCATAAAAAAATTGATTTAATTTTATTTATTTTTTTTTTTGGTACATAAAAAAATTAATTTGATACATTTAAATAGTAATTTCTTTTTAGCATATGCATCGAGAGTGCATAATTACTTATAATATATATTTATGATTCTTTGGTCACAATTTACTGAATATTTTACTTTGGCAGTTGTTATGGCTACGGATTTCCTGTTTTAGTTACGTGTTTCATCTAATATTTCACTTACCTATATACGTTAAGTATGTTAGTAAACGGCCGAGATTATAGGAGATTAATACACGTTGCATATATATATATATAAGTGAATTAGGAGATGAAACATTAAATTGAAATAGGAGATTCAAACAATGTTTCAAATATGTGTTTCATCTCTTGTTTCACTCACATACACCTGTGACGTGTATAAATAGGCAACTAAGATTAGAAGAGATAAATAATTGTAATATGAAAGAAAAAAAATTAAAAGATTTTTCTTCTGAACCGCTTATTTATACACATAGTGCGTGTATTAAGTAAAACGGGAGGTAAAACACAATCCTTAAACAGGAGAATCAAAGTTGGACATGGGATTATGGGATCTCCGTATACTTATTATAGTCTTAACGGGGCCCATTAAGAATACTAATTGGGCCACAAGTATGCGATTCAAGTGTAATGGCCTAAAATAAACGGCTCGATTTGAAGGCCCATTTGTGACCAAAGATTTATTCACTATTTCACCTCTCTCTCTCATTTTCTCCCTCACTCTCTCAACCGCTTTTCATCGACGGTAATCGCCGTGCGCCGCTGTGGTGCCGATTTCCAGTCGTCGGAGTTCGTCAGGCATTCTTGATTGCTTTTTTTCCGTTGAATTATAGGTGAAAATCGGACAAATTTCTGTTCTTCCTTGCATAAATTGTGATTACTCGTAAATTTACTGCTTAGCTGCAGACCTAGAGGATTTCGTTGAATTCTATGTATATTTCTTTCCAAAAAAAAAAAGAATCGCATGTTTTCCAATTTTTCTTTGAGCTCATACAGGAAGCTTTTGAATAATTTCACTTCAAGTTTGAGTCTTTTTGTGAAATTTGAAATTGTTAAACTAGGTCTTTTCATTTTCCCTTTCCTGTTGTTGTCCGTGTGTTGTTTTGTATGTTCACATTGCCAGTACAAGAAATCTCCAAACTAGTTCTGATTCTGCACAATGCATATTGGAGGGATTAAAATGGGAGCTGAAATTAGAATTTGTTGTTGCAGTTGGTAGAGATGGCAGAAGGAGGGGAAGATGATATGCCAAGGGATGCGAAGATTGTAAAGGAATTGTTAAAATCAATGAACATTGATGATTACGAACCCCGAGTTGTGCACCAGTTTTTAGAACTTTGGTATTCCTATATTGTAGATGTGCTGACAGATGCACAGTCCTACTCTGAACATTGTGGGAAGTCTTCCATTGATTCGGAGGATGTTAATCTTGCGATTCAGTCGAAAGTCAATTCTAGTTTCTCACAGCCGCCACCGCGAGAGGTGATCTCGCCACTTTTTTCCCCGGTGTTTTGGTTATGTGATTTTTCGTTGCCTATCAAGATTCTTGTTTATCAATGTTGGTTTGGTTATGCAACTGCTGTCTTTGCCACTGTAAAAGAACTTTATGTTTCATTTAGACTATTTTTTGGGATGATTACACTATCATACCTTGAGGTTTGGTCTAATTAGGAATAATTTCCCTGTTCCTTATGTTTGGTTTGAGACTGTGCCCCACCATAGTCCATACTCTCAGGTTTGGCTAATGCATGCTATGATAGTTATGAATTTAAAGTCAAATAATGCTGAGAGCAAAATAGGGTGTTCATGAATAAAGATTTAGAGTTGATGATGTCAAAATTTAGATCAAGATGTAAAGTGAATTTTTTGAAAGGGTAAGGGCAAGTTTGTGCAATTAGACCAGCCTCGGGTAATTATCCTTAATTCTTTTAATTCTAGTTCGTGTCATTTTCTAAGAACTTGTTTACGAAAATGTTTTGGAAGTTTTCCGGAAAACAGTATATTTACTTCCAAAAACGTGACAGTTGGATGGCTTCCATGGGCAGGTTCCGAAATTAGGTTTATACAAGAATTTTCCTGTTCTGAAAACCTCAGGAAGTGTTAAGTGATCATTTTATTTGTGCCAGCATTTTCATACCGAATCCTTAATCAGGTGATGTTGGAGCTGGCTAGGAGCAGAAACAAAGTTCCTTTGCCAAAATCGATATCAGGGCATGGAATACCATTGCCTCCGGAGCAGGATACCTTAATCAGCCCAAATTATCAACTCGCTATACCGAAAACACAAAGCAGCCAACCAGCTGAAGAAACTGAGGAAGATGAAGAAACTAATGTTGCCAATCCGAACCCAAATCCGAATCCTTCTCAGATCCCGACGGATTTGCCACAGGGCACTCCACAGCGAGTGTCATTCCCACTTGCTGCTAAACATCCAAAATGACTTCGTAATCTTTGTCACTTTGATTCTCAAGAGTTACCTTTGTAAAATTTCTATTTAGGTTTATGTTTTGAATTCAGATTACTGGATGCTATTTATTATAGGTATAACTACTATGTGATATTCTGTGGTCTTGTATAATTACCCAAACTTTCGAATAATATCACGTGACGAAGAATTTGCATTACATTTGTATCGATTATTTTGCTATGTCGCACATAATTTCTTTAGTATGACCTTTGTAATCCCGAGTTTAAGTTCATAATTGTAATAAAGTGAATTAAATCCTCTAGATTATGGTGCTAAATGCTAATACCAAAATCGTAAAGCAAACCCATAATACTTCACAACACAAACACTGAGACACATGAATCAGTTCTTTACAAAGTGCTTTTTTCCTCTTTTTTTGGTCGAAAAATAGACCACAAATGATTGATTATGTACAAGAATAACTCCTACACCTAAACTGCGAAACAGAATATGCACAACGAAAGAATTCGACAGAGGGTTAGCTTCTTGAGTAAGCTTTCGAAGCAGCACCCAAAGACACGGTACGACCCTTGTCATACATGCGTTGGATTTCTTCCCGGTATACTGTCAGTGATTCATCTGGTATTGCCGGAGTTAATTCAACCACATCGCCCATTTTTAGCTTGCAGGTTGGATCATTAACGGCCTCATGGTTTAACTTCGGCCGCAATTCCTCCTTCATGGGAAATCCGTATCTGCAATTGCCTCTACCAGTTTTCTCCAACAGATCCATAATAGATGAGTTTGCCGGGAACTCTTGCACAGACATCTGCAACAAGAAATCCTTTGTTCGTAAGCATTTAGTAGTGTCAAGGGCTAATTGCAATCTTTATGGATGGTTGTACTATTATCCCTTTTGTTATCTTAGAGTTTATTTTTGCTAAAAGATATGGGATGATTATATCGACATACCCTACTGTTTGATCTAACTACACAAACTTAACTGACCTTATCATTTTCAATCATGATAATGTAGACTGGTCCATCAGAGCCACAATCAGGTTTGCAAGAGAATGTGCAGTCTTTGGAATGGGTAGGGAATGCGCAAGGTGGCTTGGAGAAACCAACAGACGAAGTGTCTTTGCTCATTGCCTCGCACTGCCAGGTAATAACCCAACGAGCCCATTCGACCATCTGAAGGATGAAGGAGGAATGTTCACAATCTCCTTCTTTGTATCTCCAGTGAGCAGCAAATCCATACTCAGCTTGAAGATGCATTTCTTTTGTTCGAATTTGAACTTCAAGGGGAATTGCACCCTCACCTGTGACTACTGTGTGCAAAGACCGATACCTGCAATTTGTAATTCAAGGTTAAGAAATTGGCATACTTGACTAGGTAAAAAGAGTTGAATGCAAATTCACCCCTGCGAAAATAATCCCCCGGTAAAAAAAACAATTGAGAAAAACTCATTTGTACTTTTGTAGATGGTGCAAAAACTACTTGTCGGGGGTCAATGGGCATGTTCTCTCAAAAGCACAAGGAAGTTCTTGTATTTATTTTTGAATAGGGGAATGTTTTGTCAATATCGTGTATCAGGTAAATTGCATTTCAACACCACAGTAAAATGATATATCCAACTATAGCATACCCATTGAGCTTGGGGTGATTTATGTAATCTTTGAACCTCCCAGGTACTTCTTGCCATAGCTGCTGTACTACTTTTAGAGCTTCATAACAGTCTTCTTCTGTTTCAACAATCAGCCTTAACCCATGGATATCATGAATTTCATCCATACGTAAAACGCAATTAGTAAGGGACACATTATTACACCACACACCATATTGAGAAAGAATCCAGCCAATAAATAAAATGCAGTTGTGAGGTAAATGTGTATTAGAAAACAGAACCACGGTTTCAAGAACCAATAACTAATTGAGATGATTAAAAAACCAATACCAGTCCGTGAAATTGAAACTCAAAACCACACATAAGCAAGAGGAAATTGTTTCTGTGCAAATTTAGTTCATGCCTTATATTGTAGGGTAGCTAACTATATATTGAGATCCAAGGAGTAGAAATGGAACATACTTCAACATCTTGGAATAGATGCTGTACAAGCTCTTATGTCTGCCTGAAATACTGTGGCACGTTATTCCTCCATCGCTCAATGCTTGCTCGAGCTTCTCCAAAGATGAAGTTATCACAGCTTCATCGAAAGACTTCAGAAGCTTGGATGACAGTTCATGGTGTTGTTCAGGATAAAGGTGTTTGAAACACAGATTCTCTAGCTGCTCTTTCCAAGTGAATATGCCTAATCTATTCGCCAGAGGAGCAAAGATTTCCAAATTCTCCTCTGCGAACCTCTGTTGTTTGATCAAAGGCAATGCATCCAAAGTCAGCATATTATGTAACCTATCAGCAAGCTTTATTAGAACAGCCCTAGCATCTTCGGGTATTCCTTCGTTTGCTCTTAATTTAGTTCTGTCTGAGTCGATGTAGGCTTGACCGTGTTGTTCTACGTCCAAAAAAAAAAAAAAAAGGAAAAACAAACATCACTTAATTCTTTTCTTTAATAACTTTTTTATATTCTTATAATTTTTTTGAATGTTTATTTTAATTATTATTTTAACTGATATGATATTATTAAATTTATTGATTATAATTTAATAGTTATTTTTAAAAAATTCTGTTTATATAAAAAATTTAATTTTAATACATTTAAATAGTAATTTCTTTTTATCATACACATCGAGTATGAGTAATTATTAGTGTGTATTTATGATTTACATGTATTCTTTGGTCACAATTTACTAAATGTTTTACTTGGCGGTTATTATAGCTTTAGATTTCCTATTTCAGTTATGTATTTTATCTCATATTTCACTCACCCATGTATGTCAAATGTATTAATAAGAGATCGAGATTATAGAGAAAATTAACACGCGTGGCATATATATATAAGTAAAATAGGGATGAAGCACAAAATTAAAACAGGAGATTCGAACCCAGTGTTTCAGGTTTGTATTTCTTCTTGTATTGCAATTATTTTTCAGTCTCGACAGTGACCAATGTATATAGTACATATAGCTAGTTGAGTGAAACATGAAAGTAAAATACAAAAGTTTAGCACAAGATTCAATCCAGTTCTCGGGACCGAAAATATATTGAAGTCTTGTATGGGCGTATGGTTGATAAGAATTTATATGTTCCTAGAAAAATTTAGAACGGATAAGAATTATTGGCCACAATTAATTTCCAAATTAATGTCTATACTATTATAAAGGCGGATAAAAATTGTTTTGGTGTGTGCGATTCTTACACTTTTTTTTTCTTTTGCCTTTCTACCTCTTAGAATAACCGTCTTGTCTTTTAATTTTTTTTTTTTTATTTATTTCTTTTCAGTTTTCACCACATATTTATCTTTTCTTTTTCTTTTTTTTTATGGCCTCTTTTTTCCCTCACATTCCTTTTCTCTAACATCATTTAATTCTTTTCTCTAATAAATTTTTTTTTTTTTGAATGTTTGCTTTAATTATTATTTTTACTAATATAATATTATTAAATTTATTTATTATAAGATATCCAAACTCATTATTACCAGCATGACATTGGATGGGAGTATGGGTAGCAGTGCAAACGAGCCAACCCTTTGGCTAAAAAATCAGGCTCAGACTCGAGCTCGAGCTCGAAAATTGATATGCAGGGTCGAGATCGTCAAGCCGGAATTTCTTCGGTTTGAACTCGGCTCGTGGCAAACTCGGGCTCAACTCGGCTCGGCTTGATTTAAAATTATTTAAAATTGAAGTCATATAAATATAATAAAATACATGGTTGTATAAAATTTTTAATACATATATTATAAATTAAATATATATTGTATATATCCTATAATATATAATATAATATAATATAGTATAATATATATATATATATATATATATATATATATATATATATATAATAGAAAACATAATATAATATATATAATTTATAAAAAATAAATATATGCATAGGTTCGCAAGCCACGAGCCTAGACACACAGGACTCGAGATTGACTCGATGCATGACTCGGGCTGGTTGGAGCTCGGATCGAGATCCCAATTCAATCTCAAGCCAAGCCAGCTCGAGCTTGACTCACAAAACTCGCGAGATGGCTCGACTTGTTTGCACCCCTAACTGGGAGCAAATTATGTCCATTCCATATACAACACTATTAATATATTACTTATTATAGGCTTAACAGGGCCCATTAAGAATACTAATGGGCCACAGTACGAAATTCAGATGCAATGGGCTAAAATAAACAGCTCGAATTGAAGGCCCATTTGTTACCAAAGCTTTATTGACTCTTTTACCTCTCTCCGCCTCACTCTCTCAAGTCTCAACCGCTTTTCATCGCCGGTGATCGCCGTGAGCGGCGATGGCCGTGATTGATTTTATTTTGGTGAAGTATAGGTTAACACTCGACAAATTTCTGTTCTTGTTTACATAAATTGTGATTACTTGTATGTTTACTGGTTAGCTGCAGACCTAGAGGATTTCGTTCAAATTCTATGTATATTCTTTTCCGGAAAGAATCGCATGTTTCCCAATTTTCCGCTGAGCTGATATACGAAGCATTTGAATAATTCGACTTCAAGTTTGAGTCTTTTAGTGAAAATTGAAATTGATAAACTAGGTCTTTTCATTTTCCCTTTCCTGTTGTTGTTTGTGTGTTGTTTTCTCTGATTATATTGCCAATACAAGAAATCTCCGAAACTAGTTCTAATTCTCCACAATGCATGTTGAAGGGATTAAAATGGGAGCTTAAATTAGAATTTTCTGTAGCAGTTGGTAGAGAAATTGAAAATGGCTGAGGGAGGGGAAGATGATATGCCGAGGGATGCGAAGATTGTGAAGGAACTGTTAAAATCAATGAACATTGATGACTTCGAACCCCGAGTTGTGCACCAGTTTTTAGAGCTTTGGTATTCCTATATTGTAGATGTGCTGACAGATGCACAGTCCCACTCTGAACATTGTGGGAAGTCTTCCATTGATTCGGAGGATGTTAATCTTGCTATCCAGTCGAAAGTCAATTCTAGTTCCTCGTAGCCGCCACCGCTCGAGGTAATCCTCGACTTTTTTCCCCGGTTTTTTGATGCTCTGTGCTTTTTTATTGCTTATCAATATTCTTGGTTATGCAACTGCTGTCTTTGCCACTGTAAAAGAACTTTATGTTCCATTTAGATTATTCTTTGGGATAATTACACACTACCATGGAAATTATTCTTCACCAAGAGCATTAGCCATGGTTCTAGCTTTGGTATGAGCTCTCCTGCTTTTTCCGCTGTACATCAACCATCGGAAAAGCGAGAGCCGCCTGGAGGCGTGTTGGAGCTTTGGTGTGTCGGTGCTGCCGGCGGTTGTGGCTGGACTCATAGTCGCCATTAAAACCACCACGAGTAGATCTAAATCCAACAATGGAAGTTACCAGTCTAATCAAGAAGATTATGATAATCCTAGTTTGGTTTTGAGGATTGGAAGCTCTCCTTGGGGATTAGCTGCGATTCTGATCATGCTTGTGTTTGTGGTTTCATGGCAAGATTATGTGCAACGTTTCTTTGGATATAAAGGGAAAATAATAATTCAATCATTGAAACTGATTTAACTTTGTTGGTTTTAAATTATAGTAGTTGTATAATGTATATGCAATTTTTGGAATGTTTTTTATGCATAATAATATAATATCTAGGTACTTTAAAGTTTAATCTTTGAAATCGAGCCCCTTGTGTTTTTCTTTTCTTTTTTCTTTTTTATTTATATGGTACAATGCATTAAGAATGTTAATAAAATGATTAAATAGTGTGAAAATAATAAATTTACTTATATATGTTTATGGTTGAAGAAAAAATGTACAAGAATAGTTAAATAATTTGTATGAAATATGAATTAACCTTCTAGGCAGAAGCTCGTTTTTCAAATACTCAAATGTTAAGGAAATAAAATATGTATATGAAGGAATGATGAAGCTTTTGAAGAGTAAAGTATTCAGACAAAAAGTAATTAAGGACTTAGCACTTTTTAGGGGATGTAATGTCAAAATAAATAAAAATATATATATACATCTCGACATCGGTTGACCGGAAACACAATGAAAGTATTAATGGGAGACGAAAATGTTTATTTAGAAAAAGTTATTAGCCAAAATAAACGAGTCTCTCATTCTTTAATGACAAAAACTAATACAAATCTTTGTATTGTGGTGAAATAGAAAATTGCGGCATTGGTGAGTCATAGGGAAGAGGTGGATGGCGGTGGGAACCATCACTAACTGACATGAACATTTGGAATCTAAATTGAAAAATAAAAAATAAAAAAATACATGCCGGTGACATAAGAAAATGATTAATGGGAGATGAAATGTTTATTTACAAAAAGTTATTAACCAAAATAAAAGAGTCTCTCTTTCTTTAATGACAAAAACTGACAAATTGTGGTACAGGTACAATAGAACATTCGAGGCATTTGTGAATCTCAGAGAAAAAGAGGTGGATGGCGGTGGAAACATTAATCACCACTCACTGACATCAACATTTGGAATGTGGGAAATGAATTTGTTTAACGGACCACCATCCTCCTTGTATGATTTGCGCAATTGAAGAGGAATGGTCAATCTCTGCAGCGACGATGCATTACGAAGCAGGCGATGTGGTAGCTCCTTCAACTTGGGGCATTTGTCGATCACCAATTCCATTAGACACGGCATCACAGACACGGCGGCTGACTCTCCTTCTTCTTCCGTTATGTCCTCCCACTCCTTCCAGCTGCCACAATACCTGAATTCCAGTTTCTTCAACTTGGGAAGATGCAAGAATTCCCGTCCCACTAATTCTACTTTGGAGAAATCATATATCTCAAGCTCTTCGAGGGACGGCAGTTTTCCTAGATGCGGCAAAGACAAACAAGAAATGCAAGAAAATAACTCAAGTTTTGTCAATTGGTGGAACGAAGGCGAAGCAATCCATTCTGGAAATTTGGAGCCCCTATAGCAGTAAATCCCCAGAGATTGCAGATCTGGTTGTGGCTCTAGGGCATCCATTACATCAAACCTTCTCCGCATCCTCACCTGGTCTTCTTCCTTATCCTCCTCATTCGGATTATCATGAAATTCTATTGTTAGTTTCTGAAGATGCATCTTCTTTCTCAATTTTGCTTCTCGGGCCTGCTCAACAATATCAGAATCATCATCACCGACTAATTGGATTCTCAATTTCAGAGATCCACTAAGTCGGTTCAACGTGTTCAAGAATCCCAAATTGTTCCAATTACCTCCTCCATAGAACATTCCTTGAATGGATTGTCCAAGTGTTTGCAGACTAGTCAACTTGGCTAGTCCTTGAGGATACTTGATACATCGATCCGAGTCTACCAGGAGACGTTTGAGGTTTATGAGCCAATCGATCCCTTGAGGAAGTTCAGAAAGACGAGAGCACTTACTAACATCCAAGCTTCTCAATTCATGCAAATTGCTTATGCTCTCCGGAAACACCTTTAACTTTCTATTCCTACTCAAATTCAAGTGTCTCAGTTGACTCAAATTCCCAATTTCACTCGGAAACTCTCTTACCTTACAATTTACTAATACCAAACTTTGCAAGTTATAAAATGAACAAATGATCCTGATGTCGTTTTCATTGACATTTACTTCATAAAAACTTAAATTTCTCAAGTGAAAAAATTTCTCTATTTCCATAGATATATTTTCAAATCTCCGACACTCTAACACCCTCACAATTCTGAGGCAATCATCAACATGCAGATCACACTGTTCTTCATCCCCATCTAAAAGTAAGCTGCGGTATTCTTTGACACTGGAAACTAAATGGCTACATATTTTGCAACTGCTTGGCTCCTCACTGTGTTTCAAGTCATCCTCCTCCCGAAGAGACTTGGCAAAATCATGAACTATGTCATGCATTTTGCACTTGGATATGACATTTTCACTAGAAGGATCTTTTTCAAAGTTTTGAAATAGACTACGGTTAGCTAAACTATTAAAATACTCTCGCCCTTTAAGTTCCAATTCACTTGCATTACTGTCATCAGAGCTTAGATAACGAAGTGCCATCCACTTTCTTATTAGATCATCTACCTCAATCTCATGATCTTTCGGAAACACAGCACAATATGAGAAACAACGTTTTTCTGTTGGCGACAAATCATTATAGCTCAATAGTAAATGTGGGAAAAGGTCTACTTTCGTGCTTTTCAATCGCCATATTTCACTATCCAATACATCCTCCCACTCTTCCACAGTACTCTTAAAGCGTAGAAGACTTCCCAAAGTCTTAGCGGCAAGTGGCAAACCCCTGCACTTTTGAGCTATTCTTCGACCAATATCTAAGAATCCTTTTTTCATACCTTCACTTTTTTCAGAGAAGGCTATATGACTCAATAATAACCAACACTCATCATCAGAGAGTTGATCTAGACGGTGGATCTCATTCTCATTGGTGCCTATATTTCTCGCTACCATCTCATTTCTCGTGGTCACCAAAATTCTACTTCCTGCTGCACAACTAGATTTAAGAGAGCTTTTCAAAGGTCCCCACTTGGCATCATCGCTACTCCAAACGTCATCTAGAATAAGAAGAATTTTTTTCCCTAAAATAGACTCTTGTACAAGTTCTAGAAGCCCGTCCAACGAGCCACTACTCGGGGCACTCCCTCCCGCCTTCCCGATAATCTCTTTGGCTATATTAGCCTCGTCAAAGGGATCAGAAACACAAATCCAAATTCTTAATGGAAAACAATTTTGTACCCGTTTATCATTATAGATTAATTGAGCAAGAGTTGTTTTTCCAATTCCTCCCGTCCCCACTATAGAGCTAATGTGGATCGGCCCTAATTGATCTCCTTGACCAGAGCTAGTACTGTGTGATGTGATCTTGTTCACAAGATTATCCTTATCAATATCTCTTCCCTTAATGTCATCCATTTCAACAAAAGAAGTAGTAACCCGTACTAAAGAATGACTCGTTTCTTGATTCTCAAGAAAATCATATCTATTTCTTTCCTTCAAAATTTCATCAAGTTGTGCTTTTATATATTTTATTTTCAGAGCAATGTCGCGACGAGTGGCTATTTTCTTAAAACCTAAGCACGATGAATGTGGAATGAAGGGGCAAACCTGTTAGAAATATTCAATGTAATTATTCACAAAATTAATCTGTATAGATTAAAATTTCAAGTTAATTATATAGGAACATTACCATAATCACATGATTGGTTTGTAGGAACTAATTTAGATAGTAAAAAAATGTATTTAGAATTGAAATGAAAATGAAATTTTGATATTTTTTATTGTAGTAAAAAGAAAGGCAAGAATATTTCATATAGAAAGAATTAAATGAAACACAAACATGAAACAAATTCAAAAAAATTCAAGGAAAAATGAAGTATAGGTATGTCCCTCAATCAAAATCAAATCAAGCTCAAGTTTCGTAAATGATATGGGATGAAGGGACGTACCTTCTCCTCCTGGGGAGGAGCATCGGATTGCTGCATCCGAAACTTGATGAGAGCGAGATTCCACTCATCCAAGATGTCGTCCATCTCATAGGTTGCATTTTCGAGCCTTCTCAACCAACCTCTGACGCTTTCGCTCGTACACCCCTTCCTTTCTGCATCGTCCAACAGCTTCCGGACATTCTTGAGATCACTGGAAAGATTTCGGACCTCCTTCTTAACACCTCTCACCAAGCTTACTTCCTCGCGGATCTGCTCCGCCACCATGTCCGTAAGACGCTGTGCGACAGCGGAAACAATTGCATCTGCCATGATAAATAGCTTTTTGTGTTTTTTTGTATATGTTTTTGTATGCTTAGGTATTCTTTCTAGTGGTATTAATCAACATTAACTCAGAGATATAAATGGACGAACAAACAGGGCGCTTGTGCAGAGTACACAAGCTAAGTATATTAAGGATTGAATTGGTTGGTTTCTTGACACAACTTTACAAATTTAAAGCTATACCTTACTTACTTAATGAAGCCACTCAAACTTTGTTTTATTCACGCTTTGAATATATGCTAGCTTCCTAAATTTACACATATATGGATTTTGAGCAAGTTGGTAGGTCACAGATTTTTGGTTCTTTTCTAAATTACTTTTCTTTTCATAATTTCAATAGTCCATTAAAATATTTAGCGTGTATAGAAGAATAAAAAATATTCACTAAAAAAAAAAAAATGATCATGCTCATGAAACACATAAATTTTTGTTGTCTTCGACCGTATCTCTTTTCTTTTCTAATAATCTTTTTGTCTTTTTAAACTTTTATTTACTTATTTTTTTCACCATTTTAATGACTTATTATCTCTGTTTTTTTTTTCGTCACATTCCTTTTCTCTAACATCACTTAACTTTTTTCTCTAATAACTTTTTTATATTCTTGTTTTTTTTTTTATCCATATTTTTTAATTTTTGTTTTAAATATTATTTTTACTAATATGATATTGTCAAATTTATTTATTGTAATTATATTAAACATACTTTAAAAAAAAATTCTATTTATATAAAAAATTTGATTTAATGTTTTTTTTTTTTTTTGGTACATAAAAAAATTAATTTGATACATTTAAATAGTAATTTCTTTTTAGCATATGCATCGAGAGTGCGTAATTACTTATAATATATATTTATGATTCTTTGGTCACAATTTACTGAATATTTTACCTTGGCAGTTGTTATGGCTACGGATTTCCTGTTTTAGTTACGTGTTTCATCTAATATTCCACTTACCTATATACGTCAAGTGTGTTAGTAAACGGTCGACATTAT
The DNA here is from genome assembly GCA_037501455.1 of Lantana camara. Classification (NCBI taxonomy): domain Eukaryota; kingdom Viridiplantae; phylum Streptophyta; class Magnoliopsida; order Lamiales; family Verbenaceae; genus Lantana; species Lantana camara. The sequence goes on from CM074865.1 coordinate 79,228,571, forward strand.
AGGAGATTAATACACGTTGTGTATATATATAAGTGAATTAGGAAATGAAATATTAAATTGAAATAGGAGATTCAAACAATGTTTCAAATATGTGTTTCATCTCTTGTTTCACTCACATACACATGTGACGTGTATAAATAGGCAACCAAGATTAGAAGAGATAAATAATTGTAATATGGAAAAAAAAATTAAAAGATTTCTCTTCTGAACCGCTTATTTATACACATAGTGCGTGTATTAAGTAAAACGGGAGGTAAAACACAATCCTTAAACAGGAGAATCAAAGTTGGACATGGGATTATGGGATCTCCGTATACAACAATAAACTTATTATAGTCTTAACAGGGCCCATTAAGAATGCTAATTGGGCCACAAGTATGCAATTCAAGTGTAATGGCCTAAAATAAACGGCTCGATTTGAAGGCCCATTTGTGACCAAAGATTTATTCACTATTTCACCTCTCTCTCTCATTTTCTCCCTCACTCTCTCAACCGCTTTTCATCGACGGTAATCGCCGTGCGCCGCTGTGGTGCCGATTTCCAGTCGTCGGAGTTCGTCAGGCATTCTTGATTGCTTTTTTTCCGTTGAATTATAGGTGAAAATCGGACAAATTTCTGTTCTTCCTTGCATAAATTGTGATTACTCGTAAATTTACTGCTTAGCTGCAGACCTAGAGGATTTCGTTGGAATTCTATGTATATTTCTTCCCAAAAAAAAAAAGAATCGCATGTTTTCCAATTTTGCTTTGAGCTCATACAGGAAGCTTTTGAATAATTTCACTTCAAGTTTGAGTCTTTTTGTGAAATTTGAAATTGTTAAACTAGGTCTTGTCATTTTCCCCTTCCTGTTGTTGTTCGTGTGTTGTTTTGTATGTTCACATTGCCAGTACAAGAAATCTCCAAACTAGTTCTGATTCTGCACAATGCATATTGGAGGGATTAAAATGGGAGCTGAAATTAGAATTTGTTGTTGCAGTTGGTAGAGATGGCAGAAGGAGGGGAAGATGATATGCCAAGGGATGCGAAGATTGTAAAGGAATTGTTAAAATCAATGAACATTGATGATTACGAACCCCGAGTTGTGCACCAGTTTTTAGAACTTTGGTATTCCTATATTGTAGATGTGCAGACAGATGCACAGTCCTACTCTGAACATTGTGGGAAGTCTTCCATTGATTCGGAGGATGTTAATCTTGCGATTCAGTCGAAAGTCAATTCTAGTTTCTCGCAGCCACCACCGCGAGAGGTAATCTCGCCACTTTTTTCCCCGGTGTTTTGGTTATGTGATTTTTCGTTACCTATCAAGATTCTTGTTTATCGATGTTGGTTTGGTTATGCAACTGCTGTCTTTGCCACTGTAAAAGAACTTTATGTTTCATTTAGATTATTTTTTGGGATGATTACACTATCATACCTTGAGGTTTGGTCTAATTAGGAATAATTTCCCTGTTCCTTATGTTTGGTTTGAGAATGTGCCCCACCATAGTCCATACTCTCAGGTTTGGCTAACGCATGCTATGATAGTTACGAATTTAAAGTCAAATAATGCTGAGAGCAAAATAGGGTGTTCATGAATAAAGATCTAGAGTTGATGATGTCAAAATTTAGATCAAGATGTAAAGTGAATTTTTTGAAAGGGTAAGGGCAAGTTTGTGCAATTAGACCAGCCTCGGGTAATTATCCTTATTCTTTTAATTCTAGTTCGTGTCATTTTCTAAGAACTTGTTTACGAAAATGTTTTTGAAGTTTTCCGGAAAACAGTATATTTACTTCCAAAAACGTGACAGTTGGATGGCTTCCATGGGCAGGTTCCGAAATTAGGTTTATACAAGAATTTTCCAGTTCTGAAAACCTCAGGAAGTGTTAAGTGATCATTTTATTTGTGCCAGCATTTTCATACCGAATCCTTAATCAGGTGATGTTGGAGCTGGCTAGGAGCAGAAACAAAGTTCCTTTGCCAAAATCGATATCAGGGCATGGAATACCATTGCCTCCGGAGCAGGATACCTTAATCAGCCCAAATTATCAACTCGCTATACCGAAAACACAAAGCAGCCAACCAGCTGAAGAAACTGAGGAAGATGAAGAAACTAATCTTGCCAATCCGAACCCAAATCCGAATCCTTCTCAGATCCCGACGGATTTGCCACAGGGCACTCCACAGCGAGTGTCATTCCCACTTGCTGCTAAACATCCAAAATGACTTCGTAATCTTTCTCACTTTGATTCTCAAGAGTTACCTTTGTAAAATTTCTATTTAGGTTTATGTTTTGAATTCAGATTACTGGATGCTATTTATTATAGGTATAACTACTATGTGATATTCTGTGGTCTTGTATAATTACCCAAACTTTTGAATAATATCACGTGACGAAGAATTTGCATTACATTTGTATCGATTGTTTTGCTACGTCGCACATAATTTCTTTAGTATGACCTTTGTAATCCCGAGTTTAAATTCATGATTGTAATAACATGAGTTAAATCCTCTAGATTATGGTGCTAATACCAAGATCGTAAAGCAAACCCATAATACTTCACAAACACTGAAACACATGAATCAGTTCTTTACAATGTGTTCTTTTCCCCTTTTTTTTTGGTCGAAAAATAGACCACAAATGGTTGATTATGTACAAGAATAACTCCTACACCTAAACTGCGAAACACAATATGCACAACGAAAGAATTCGACTGAGGTTTAGCTTCTCGAGTAAGCTTTTGAAGCAGCACCCAAAGACACAGTACGGCCCTTGTCATACATGCGTTGGATTTCTTCCCGGTATACTGTCAGTGATTCATCTGGTATTGCCGGAGTTAATTCAACCACATCGCCCATTTTTAGCTTGCAGGTTGGATCATTAACGGCCTCATGGTTTAACTTCGGCCGCAATTCCTCCTTCATGGGAAATCCGTATCTGCAATTGCCTCTACCGGTTTTCTCCAACAGATCCATTATAGATGAGTTTGCCGGGAACTCTTGCACAGACATCTGCAACAAGAAAATCATTTGTTCGTAAGCATTTAATAGTGTCGGGGGCTAATAGCAATCTTTATGGATGGTTGTACTATTATCCCTTTCGTTATCTTAGAATTTATTTTTGCTTAAAGATATGGGATAATTCTATCGACATACCCTACGGTTTGTTCCAACTACACAAACTTATGGTTTAAGAAGTTATGATGAACTGACCTTATCATTTTCAATCATGATAATGTAGACTGGTCCATCAGAGCCACAATCAGGTTTGCAAGAGAATGTGCAGTCTTTAGAATGGGTAGGGAATGCGCAAGGTGGCTTGGAGAAACCAACAGACGAAGTGTCTTTGCTCATTGCCTCGCACTGCCAGGTAATAACCCAACGAGCCCATTCGACCATCTGAAGGATGAAGGACGAATGTTCACAATCTCCTTCTTTGTATCTCCAATGTGCAGCAAATCCATACTCAGCTTGAAGATGCATTTCTTTTGTTCGAATTTGAACTTCAAGGGGAATCGCACCCTCACCTGTGACTACTGTGTGCAAAGACCGATACCTGCAATTTGCAATTCAAGGTTAAGAAATTGGCATACTTGACTAGGTAAAAAGAGTTGAATGCAAATATAGGTGAATGTTTTGTCAATTTAAGGAAGTTCTTGTATTTATTTTTGTATAGGTGAACGTTTTGTCAATATCGTGTATCAGGTAAATTGCATTTCAACCCCTCAGTAAAATTATATATCCAACTGTAGCATACCCATTGAGCTTGGGGTGATTTATGTAATCCTTGAACCTCCCAGGTACTTCTTGCCATAGCTGCTGTACTACTTTTAGAGCTTCATAACAGTCTTCTTCTGTTTCAACAATCAGCCTTAACCCATGGATATCATGAATTTCATCCATATTCAGCTTCTTTCTACAATACGTAAAACGCAATTAGTAAGGGACACATTATTACACCACAGACCATATTGAGAAAGAATCCAGCCAATAAATAAAATGCAGTTGTGAGGTAAATGTGTATTAGAAAACACGGTTTCAAGAACCAATAACTAGTTGAGATGATTAAAAAACCAATAACATTCCGTGAAATTGAAACTCAAAACCACACATAAGCAAGAGGAAATTGTTTCTATGCAAATTTAGTTCATGCCTTATATTGTAGGGTAGCTAAATATATATTGAGATCCAAGGAGTAGAAATGGAACATACTTCAACATCTTGGAATAGATGCTGTACAAGCTCTTATGTCTGCCTGAAATACTGTGGCACGTTATTCCTCCATCACTCAATGCTTGCTCGAGCTTCTCCAGAGACGAAGTTATCACAGCTTCATCGAAAGACTTCAGAAGCTTGGATGACAGTTCATGGTGTTGTTCAGGATAAAGGTGTTTGAAACACAGATTCTCTAGCTGCTCTTTCCAAGTGAATATGCCTAATCTATTCGCCAGAGGAGCAAAGATTTCCAAAGTCTCCTTCGCGAACCTCTGTTGCTTGATCAAAGGCAATGCATCCAAAGTCAGCATATTATGTAACCGATCAGCAAGCTTTATTAGAACAGCCCTAGCATCAGCCATTGCAAGGAACATGGTATGCATCCGATCTGCTTCATCAGTTTTATTGGCTGTGTTGTTCTCTCTCGCAAGCTTGCTCAATTGGCTCAGCTTCGACACCTGCCAAAATCATAATATTTAAATACATATCCCAAGCAAACAATTCAAAATTCTAAGAATACAAGTCAAAAAAGTTTTTTCGTTAACGCCATTAGCATTTTTTTCAAATTCCAGCATATCTCATACCAAAGATCAAGAATCTGGAAGGTAAAATAAGATTTAGTGAAGCCAATTTCTTACCCCTTCTACCAAATCAGCAACTTCATCTCCAAATGATCTAGAAATACTTTCATAGGTGACGAAAGAATCGTCAACGGTGTCATGCAAAAGCCCTGCAGTAACAACCGTAGAATTAGCACCGACATTTGCAAGCAGAAGTGCAGTTTCCACGCAATGCTGCAAATAAGGATGTCCACTTGCCCGCTTCTGCAGAAATCAAAAGCATCAAAATTATCAATTCTGATATCATTATTTCTCTATTTACAGAACTTCACAAAAAGAATGCGATTTAGTATTTACCTGGCCTCTGTGAGCTCTCTCTGCCTCATAAAAAGCCTTGATAACGAAGTCATCCCGAAATATTGAATGCTTCGATTGTGCATCCGAGAGCAAGACTTTCGCATACAGAGGCATATCAAACTCCATGAAATGTTCCTCCATGTTGAATGTAAGCTCGTCAGTCGACAAAGCATTCGAGGAGGAATACAATTCGAAATCCTGAACATCCAAAGCCAAACACGATGAATCATAATCCACACAGGACCCCAACGCATTCCTCACGAATCCATTAAACTTCCCTCCACTCCCAGACCTAATTGAACCGAAATCAGCACTAAGCCTCATCGGCGGGCTCCTAGAACCCGAGCCAACTGAACTATTCAGGTATTGAAGCACCGAAACCGGACTCTGGCGACACTGATCTCGCTTCATAGACGAGCTGAACGAAGAGTGCCTGAAAGATGAAGCCAGTTCCTCGGCTTTATCATGCCATAACGAGCTCAAATCATCGCCTCCGCCCGAATAACCCGGCGATTTGATCGGCGAAGACGAAAACAGGCACGATAATCCACCAATTAACGGCTTCGGCGACGGCGATGCCGCCGCCGACGAAGATGCGCGGCAGCTAACATCCAATTCGTAGCATCCATGAGAGCCGATCTGGTGCGGCCCGGAGCACAGGCTGCTCGGTGGACTCGTGTAAAGCGCTATCGTCGACACCGCCATGAATTCACGATTTCAAGCTCCTCAAACAGATTCCAGCACACAGAAACCAAATCCTAACTGCGACAGTAAAATAAGCCCTAATTTTTTTCGCAATTCCTGCTTTATATGCAATAAAACTCACAACTGAACAGGAAAATTTAGGAAAGATGGGAAATTTCTGGGAATTTGGAGCTAAAAACTACACAATCTGTACACTGATATATACACGGAGATCAGAGAGTTGAAATTATGGTGATTATTGGAGAATTAAATAGGAAAATTGAAAGGTCAAAGACAGTGAAATCTAGAGATTTTAGAGAGAGAAACTGTTTCTAGAATGTCTTGTTTACTCTTCCTCACTGATTTTTCTTCATAGCTTCTGAGAACTTGGTTTCTCTCTTCAAGGCCAATGAATCTTGGATTCCTAAAGACGATAATGCCCTCGACGATTACCTGAAATAACGGAATCTATCTGTATATATCACTTTTTTTGTTTATTATTTAATTTTATTTTTATATTCTGGTTTTTACTTGATATTAATCCAATAACGACTTATCTGAATATTATATTTATAATTTTATATAGAAAATTTTAGTAAATATGTATGATCTTTCAAAATAATAAAATTAATATATAATTGAACTATATTATTTCATATACGGAATAATGTTATTATTATTAATTTTCTTTGAAATTATTGGTGTACCTCATCTAACCTAAGGTTCAGGCTCAGCCCAATACGTAGATAAGGTCAGAAGTTCAAATCATCAAATCATCTTGACCGTATAAGGTGAACACTGGAGTGAGCTAGCAAGCTCGTCGTTGGACATGCTCGCAAAGTCTTGAGAGAAAAAGGAATGATGGAAAAGTATTTTGCGTAAGACACAATAGTTTTTCTTAATATGATAAAATCTTGAAAAAAAATGATTGATTCTTTTATTTCATCGTGTGTTATTTGGTTTACTACAGTAAAATCTTGTGGAAGAGTGTCGTGCAAACACAATACAATACTTTGATTTACTATAATAAGATCTCGAGAAAAAATGATTATTTTTTTTGTTTTGCAGTATATTCAATATCTTAGTTTACTACGGTAAGATCTTTTAAAGAAAAGAAAGGAGTAATTTCTACTTTGCGAAATGATTAATAGTAATTCTTTATCTTGCGGAAAAATGATTCATCTTTTTATTTTACGGTTTTTTTGGTAATTTAATTTACGAGTACTTTAGTTTATTACGGTAAAATCTTTCAAAAAAAAAAAAAGGAGTAATGTTTTATTTTGCGGGTATTCCGGCAGAACGCAACATAAACAATAGTTTATATTAGAAATTTGAAAGGCCGATTATTGGGGTTTAATCTTCTTGGATTTTAATTAATTAAGCTAATCCAGTTGTTTAGATAAGATTAGAACGTGTACTTAGTGTGACGTGAGGACTATTATAATATAATACTTTAGCATATGAATACGCAATGAAGCTGGCTATAGTTGTCGGCCAAAAGGCAACTCAATTAAATTGGTATTCAATTACTTAAATATCTTATGGACTCACCAAGTCTTTGTAAATTGTGATTGTCTATATTTTGTTTGTATGCATAAGCAACGTATAAATTAAATTTCCGTCCCAATTTTAATGGGACGAGACATTAAATCTCTTAAATAATATCTACTATTTCAATTTAATTCTCATGAATCAACAATTATTTGTATGTATATTTTTATAACTAATTTTTTAGAGGAGTTGAAAAAAACGAATGACTTATTAGTGAATTTTCTCTCATTGAAATTTTCGTTAGTTTTTTGCGATTTCTAATAATGTTGGAGTAGAGGTTTTAGTTAGAATTAAATCAAAAGGTGTAATTTAATAGGCTTTTTATTGAGTAGGTAGGTATAAGGCGGTTTGAGTGAGGTGACCATCTATATATTTTTCTTACTTTTATATTTAAAGAGAGTTAATATGAAGTATAGGTATGACCTATATGTATTGATAGCAAGTTAATATGAAGTGTGTACATTACCTAAAGGCTTGAGTACAAGTTGACATATTTACAAAGACTTTTTGCACAATACTAGTAAATTTAATTTTATATTTATATATATATATATATATATATATATATATATGTTTATTGAGCATATAGTATTTCTCTTTCAAATAATTATATATGTTTTCTTTATCAAACAAATAAATAAAGAGGGGAATAATATCATTCCATAACTTTTTCATTGTGTAATCTTAAAAGCTTAGGGTATAGTGCCTTTTGTTTTTTTTTTTTTTTTTGTTTGTAATACTTTCTACTTTATTCCTTTTCTTTTATTTCTTATATATATATATATATATATAATTGATTGGTTCTATCCAATTAGGACACGTGGTCAGCTCTAACGAGAAACGTAATCAAAAAAGTTTATGTGTTCGGGAGCTCGCTCCATAAAGTTTGTATACGAGGGGATGTTCGTCTAGCTACTGATATTACAGATAATTTGATGGAACGATAAAAGAGTATTACGATTAAATTCAAACAAAAAAGAAGAGAAATTCAAAGATAATTTGAATAACTAAAATCCTAAGTTTCAAGATTTTATAAATAAAGTACATAATGTAATGTTTTATTGAATTTTTATTATAGATCCAACTCTGAAGTTATATTATTACAAATGTCAATATGAATATTTTGAAAAATCGAGATATTCTATTTCTATTTTTTTTATCTTTAATTACTAGCCTTGTAGATACGAAACCACACTCCTAAGAATCATTAAAAATGTATACAATTTTCATACACATGAATTGTCTATTTCTTGAACATTATTGCTGCTGGTTACGAACAATGACTATTATAAGGTTTTGATACATATGTGGGGTTAGATGTAATAATCAAACTTTAAAAAATGTACTTAAATTAAGTGTCTTAAGAAAGAAGAGGACACGATGGGGCCATTTGCTTGATACTTTGAATTCATTATTCGTTATCAAGTTCTAAATACCATCATGTCAGCAATACAATGAACATTTATGGGGGAAAAATATCTTGATTTTAAGTAAAAGGATTCAACAAAATAGTGGATGGCCATATTAATTATTAAATAGTTGAGTGCGACTATAGGAACAAGAGAAAATTATATATATATATAATATTTTGTATATCAAATATGATGAATTGATGATATTGAATTCAATTCAACGGTATTTTTAAGACTACGATAATATTTAATTCTTTCGTTGAATTATAAATATCTCAAATAGTCGTATTTAGGCATGATAACGAACCAAATTGAGCTTTGACTTTTTTTTTTTTGGCTCAGGCTTGAGTTTGGCTTTCTGGGAGAGGTGGCATGGCCATCAAGCCACAACCTTTTGTGTCGGGGCTTGGCTCCACCCGACTCGCGAGCTAGGCAAAATTTTATATATATAATATGATGTATGTATATAAATATACATATATATTTTAAAATATTTATAATTCGGAAATCTGCGAACAGAGATAATTTAGTTCGAGCTAGGCTCGTAGCCTCCACGAACCAAGTCAAAACTCGGCTCGTTTTGTCAGTGGTGAGCTCGAACTCTTTTCGAATTAGGTTACAAAGTTTGCGAGCTAACTCGACTCATTGTTATACCTAGTCATACTGTCGGTCAGGTTATTGCTCCCTGGAATGCACGGACACGGCAGTTTTTGGTCCCGTGCAGTGTCCGACACGTGTCGGACACGGCTGGAGGCGTGTCCGGAAAAAAAAAAAAAGGGGGACACGGTGTCGGACACGGCGAGGGGGCGTGTCCGACACGGTTCGGACACGGCTGGGCTTGTTTTTTATTTTTTTATATTTTTTATGCCTTTTTTAATATTTTTTTGAATTTTTTTGGAGAGAAAATTGAAATAACAAAACTTAGTTGAGTTTTTAATATTAAATATTTTTATAAATATTTTATGTTACAAAGATTATACTTATAAAATATTTTTATTTTTATATGAAATATTATTATTTATATAAAATATAGCCGTGTCGGAGCCGTGTCGTGTCCTAAAATTTTGAAAAAATCCATGTCGCCGTGTCCGTGTCGTGTCGTGTCCGTGTCGCCGTGTCCGTGTCCGTGCAACATAGATTGCTCCTATTACAATAATTGATTAAATGCGCTTGACCAAAATATGACTAATACATTAATAGTTGTGTAATTTAATTATTCGGTGATATATTAGTTTAACTAGATATTTCGTAATTTAATTCTTAGATACTTAATTACTATTCGTACACAGATTTTTACATTTTAGTGGTTGGATTCTCAAACTTATAAGTTATAGTACCAAAAAAAAATACACTAGTAATTTGTAAATAAAAATAATAATAAGAAGAAAGAAAATGAAATAGGAAGTCGTCTGGGGTATTTTGGTCATTTAGCCGTAGGGCTTGTATAAATCAACGGATCTCCACCTTCTTCGTGGACTTTCCGTAGAAATTTCCAAATTTTGTTTTTCTAGAAAAAAAAAACCCCGTGAAATTAAATAGCCTTTATTTATTAATTTATGCATTTACGAAATTTCGAAATTAATTTTGTTTTTATTTGGTGGAGAAAATCAATTAAAATAGGTGTAGGAAATAGTGAGGCACGTGGCGGGATGTGGACGGGCATGAATGCCAGATGGTCCGCAACGACGGCTGACAGTTGTTGCTTGGCTACTAGCCTCGTACCACACATTGCCCCACTTGATTCCTTCCATTGGGAGGGAATCTCTACATTCAAGAGTACATGGTGTTTGTATTAGGTCGACGTCGATTTAACGGTTCGATTCTATACTACTCGATTAAAAGTGACGTAGTTATTTTATGGGTTTTACATATTAGTCGTCAGATTTAACTTAAATTCGTTGTAAATTGACTAAAAGAATTATATTAATTAGGATTCGTGAAAATTTCTATTGGGATTTGAAAACGGAGATACGAAACGATTGCTATAAAATTCAGTTCGAGACTTAATTACATCCGATTCTTGAATTGGATAGGATCATTATAAGTGTATCACACTTTTAAATATAATTATACTTATAATCCTTCAAAAAAAATTTAATTACACTACTTTGAAAATATATTCATTTTTTATGTAATTAATATATTTTATATGGCTTGTACCAAAAAAAAAAAATATTTTATATGGGAGTTCTATATAATTAAAGCATTATTTGTGGGGTTATATGTAATTAAATTTTTTTGATTTGTGTATAACTGTAATTATATTTACAATAAATACCACTTGTAATTATCTCATCTAAATCTGGACTAGATGCAATTGACCCTAAATTCGACAACAACTCTATCGAATCTTTGAATATTGAGGACCATTCTCTTCAAAACATCATTTTAAATTATCAAAAAACTTTTAAACATATCGTGTTTGTTTGGTTCTAAAGCCGATTTACTTGAGTTTGAGTCAAGTCGAATCATTTAAATATAAAATTCTCTCTATTGATGATAATATATCCTCATAAACTCTAACTTGAAATCTCTAATTAAACTAGTATAGCGATAAATCCTTAAATTACGTCATTCGTTAATCTTTAACATATCATACTAAATTATCAATATGAACAAGAACGATATAATACTCAGGCAGATGATTCGACCCACCACAACACGAACATGCGACCACACACACTTTAGTTAGAACTCGGCCAAACAATGTCCCCAAAAGCAATGGTGCACGACGATCTTTGCTGGCCAAATCGACTTTTTAACTCCCCAGAATTCTTGGAGGTGTCCTACCGTTGCCCATGTGATCATTTGTTTTCATGGGAAATTTTTTGTTTTCATGCAATTCCAATCAAATAATGTTAAGATCGTTCTAAATGGTGGCTAACATAAGACTTTTCATGGCTTTGGTTAGGTGTGGTGTGAAGGCAAGTTGTGCTGATAGCTACCTGCAAATGATCATTTCAGGCCTCAGAATAAACCAACCTCATTGTTTGTTTTTCCTCTCGGTTTACCGACCTCTTGAATGAGTCAATTAGATGTACCTAATTCTAGTATTTACGTTAAATTCGTTTTAAACTCAATCTATTTCGGGACGACTTATAGCGGGTTTTGAGTATTATCGTGACTTTAGTTCTCTGTCAAGTAGAGTGATGTTATAACTTAAAATGTGTGAGTTTTGGTGGCATAAATAGGTCAAAGCGGTGTAAAGATGCACCGTAACGTGAGTGATTTTAAGGACGTAAGGAGCTTTATGTATGCCTATTTTGCAAAGTAATAAATCGATGATCGAAAGTTTATTCATTTATATATAAATATAACTAAGAGAGTACGGTTGAGTGGAAGAGACTCATCCATCTTTAACTAAAAGTTAGGTTGAGTGGAAGAGGCCCATCCTTATATTTAACCAAAAGTTAGAATTTGAATCCCGACTTTGGATATGAAACGAATTTATATTTTTTGATCAACTATCCTACCCTATTCAGTGAGGAAATTAACCATTATAATTGACGATGGATGGTTTGATCTCACTCTATTCGATAAGAAAACTAATCATTATAATAAACGATAAATATTCTAATCTAAACATAGCAATCGTCATATAAATTTATTTTCACAATTGTTGACATAGTTAAAATTATGCGTGTGGATGTATGTGTGGATGTGAGATGTAAATGACAAAGTCTTCTAAAATCATTGAATGAAGTGTTTTCTAGTGGATTAAAATTGCCGTGTGGGTACCTCTTTTTTCTACCTCATTAACTTAATAACCAATTATGTAACTTTAGGTACAATAATATTATATTAATGGTAGCTATAATTTTCTCGGATTAATTACTATGGGCGTTTAGAAAATTAAGTTGTAAGTTACAAAACAGGTCCAACGGTGTAATTTTTTATTTTTTATTTTTTATTTTTACAACCGAATAAACAAAAATTAGTTGCTAACATCTTTTTTCTACATAGCGAGGCCATCCAACGGATGATCCCACACCTCTGATACACGGATACGGACACGGCGACACGGACACGACATGACACGACACGACACGACACAGATACGGCGATACGGATTTTTTCTTGAATTTTTCACGTGAGGAGTGTCCGACACGAGTGTCTGACGCGACACGACACCATAAAATGATATTTTTAGGAGTGTCCGTGCATCATAGTCCCACACCTTCATGTTCTCTATCATGCCTTGGCTCCTATTATTATACGAAACCATGTAATTAATAATCGAAATATAAAATAGATAATCAAAAATTTATTCATGTGAATTTCTCTTGACTCCTATTATTATATGAAACCAGGTAATCATTTAAATTTCAAATACGAAATTAATTATGATCAAATTAATATATCAATAAGCTACTAAATTAACTTATTAATATGTGTGATTTATGAGAGTCGATCAAGTTAATATATCAGCCAACTACAGAACTACATTACTTTTAGATTTAGGAGTGTTGAAACTGTGTTTTTCTCTTTTTGGAGGTATTTGACATAGTCTTCAAAACAGTTGAATTAAACATGGTTTTGTGGATTAGAATGGCCGCGTGAGTGCCTTATTTTCTGCCTTAATGACTTAATCAACTGTGGAACTTTTGGTACAATATTATTATATCAATGATGGCTATTATCTTCTTGGATTAGTATGGACTTCTAGAAAATTAAGATGTAATTAATATTTTATATGTGTTACTATCTAATACAAAATACAATTAATAAGAGTCTTTGGGACGGGTCCTACTGAAAAATGTTGAATTATATTTTAATTAATACTTTTTAAATTTAAATTTAGGTATTCATCGTCGACTACAATAATTAATTCCCTTATTGATTTATAAGCACCTCATAAAATAAGATAATTAACCAAAAATTTTAAATATGCTTCAAATCCAAATTTAGGATTCAAACTATTGACATTTGATTAAAAATAGATTCCACTCGACCACAATCTCCGATTATATTTTAATTAATATCGATGGTATTATCCTAAAGTACGTAGTTCAGTCTTTTGGCATAGTGGTAAATACAAAATCCAACAATGTTTTAATATTCACAACATAAACCTAATCTTGATTTCTGACAATAATACTAATAATACTTAAATGTAAGCTTGTTATAAGATGACAATTTTTTAGGATTGAATGATAGAGATGGAATCTCATTTCAATATTGAAATACTGATTTTTAAGGATCAAATCATATTTCAAATTGAGATATTACCATTGTTTCTTTAGTGACTAATGTTATCGGCTTATCGCTCATATATAAACACTTCTAAAAATATTATTTTATCACATCATATCATATCGTATGTGATGGGGTCAAAATACGATCGCCCCACATTAAGACACGTGGCACCACCGAGATGATGACATCTGTCTTCCCAAGGATGCACCTATCAGCATCCGAGCGATAGGTACTACGAGCGCTGAGCTCAACAAGTGCAATCCATCTTCAGGAGTTAAGCCTACGAGCGCTGACACTCCCACGAGCGTCCTACGAACTAAACAATTGGTACGCCCACGTGCCAAAGGAGCCCTCTTCGAGCGTCACACCCCCTCAGAGCGGCCTTTCCTTTGGTTCCTCATCTGAACTGAAGCCCTCGTTCCCCTCAGCGGATATCTTGGCTTCCAGTGCTCTAGGTTGTCACGAGCGCGCTCTCAAGCCCTCGTTACCAACCACCCACATGGCTCTCTGACACAACGTACATGCCCGCGCACCTGCCACTGTTGCCAGCACTAACTTTTAGCCGCTTTTGCAGAAGATTCCTCCTAGGTTTCTCTCTCACAGCGCCACGTGTTAGGGCAACATTCGGCCAGGACCACTTGAGGCAAATGACCAAAGGGCCCTTGGCCCTCAACTATAAATAGCTAAGGTCATCTTCTACCTTGGTAAGCTTTCTTCACTTCTGCAACTGTGACTGAACTTACTCTTCTTCATACATTGAACTGACTTGAGCGTCGGAGAGCCAAACTGGGTATCACCCCCAGTTCCCCCAGCTTGGCCTTCTGACCTATTTTGTGCTTGTCCCAACAGGTAGAACCCACTCTCACTTTTCCGGCGAAGCTCCGGTGGTTTCCTCCACAAATATAAATTGTAAAGTGATCGGATTCGGATCCACCCTTCTCCGGACCCATCAGTATGAAATATTTATAAAGAATTTATACCCCTGTATCTATATTCTGGAGGTGCGTATGTTCATGTATCAAAGGTGAGTATATTTCAATAAGAGATAAATATTTTTATCATTCTAAACTATTATTATTATTTTTTTACTTTGCAACCTAAATTAAAAAAAGGTCTAACGTTGCAACCTTAACTATAACTTTTTAACAAAATACAACCTAATTCAACTGTAATACGTATATAAAATTCCCTTCACGTATTATACGATGAGTTTAGTTTACATTTTGTCAAAAAATAATAATTGAAGTTGTTACATTGAATATTTTTTTTATTTAGATAGTAAAATAAATAAAAATCATAACTTAGGATGGTGAAAAATTCGATCCCTTTCAATAATAAATACTAATTTTCTGGAGAACTTTTCCAATATACTACTTTTGAGGGGGGACAAAGACATAGTATAATTTCTTAATTTGGTTGATGTGTCATTTGTGAATGGCTACGTACGTACCTCTGTAACTTGGTTTCCCATTGCGTATGGATACTTACTAGGGCAAATTACATCCAACTACCCTAAGGTTTGTCCTAATTACGAATCAATCCCTCTTTTTTCATTTATTACATATCAACCCCTAAAAACACTGTTTCAATTACAAATCAATCCCTCTTTAGGGGTTAAAATGTAATTGAAACAGTATTTTTAGGGGTTAATATGTAATAAACGAAATAAGAGGAACTGATTTGTAATTAGGCCAAACCTCAGGGGGTGTAGATGTAATTTGCCCTACTTACTATTATGAAGAAACGTGCAAGCGGCTTTTACTTACATTTGTCAAATTCTTTGATCGCTTTATTGTATTATTCTCATAAGTCATCATCTCTCACGAACTTCGAAACCATGCGTTGATTGTGCGCCAAAACGGTCTTTGTTTTTATTTTGGATTTCGTCGCAAGCAATCTGCTGAAATTTGTACCGACATTTACGGATTTTAAAATATTTTAAAAATTATTATTTTGATTTATTGCATTAGGAAAATTTTAGATTATTAGATGTCATCGCGATGATTCATGATAACTCGATAAATGATACGGCTCTCGTGCCGGTAACACGTCATTCAAATGGTTACCATAGGGCTGACATTGGGTGGGGAATCCCCAACCCATGCCCAGCTGTTCAAACCCAAACAAAATCCAAACATTTTATATTTAAAAATTAAACTTAGTCGAAACCCAATAAATTCACGTCCAAATAAAATTCAATATTTATGGGTAGGTTTAGAAACCTACCCAAAATTCATAAAACCCATTGGATATTAAAGACAAGCCCCAAGTCCCAAACCCCAAGTCTTTTATGGAGTATTAAAGATTTTTATTGGATATTTTCAGCTTTTGAAATTCATGAATAAAAATTCAATCCAAATCCATAGTTAATTAAATTGTGGGCCTACGTTTGATATAAAAATATGAGTTTGAGCTTGGGTTAAATAATTAAAATTCAGGATTTGGATTGGGGATTCCCACCCAATGCCAGACCTAGGCTACCACATCCAAACTGACGACTGACAGTAAATTAGGGTTCGATTTCGGAGAGGGGACCTTGAAAAATGGCTACTACATCAAAAAAAAGCAATAGACGTGCAAATTGTTCAATCCTGATACGAGGAAGTAGTAACAGTAAATAACAATGTTGGACTCTGTAACTCTAATAATTAAAATGAGTACAATCTAATAACAATGTTGGACTCTGCAACTCTAATAATTAAAATGAGTACAATCTAAATTCGTTAATGAGGATTCATTAGAGGCAAATCTGGTGTTAGTAAAAATTTTAGCTCGGCAGCTCCAATAGCTTATATTTAAGTTGTTGCAGTTAAAAAGTTAGAAAATGAATATATTGGAAAATTCATTTGTTCTTCGAGTTGGAGTACTATTGCTTCACGCTTGAATTTCGGCCCAGATTTTAGTTAGCTTTGGCGGTTTAGACTTAATCCTTTATTGAATTAACATCCAAAATTTATTAACATATTGAACGAGTTGGGCCTTGTTGAGGCCCAATGGATTTATACAAGGCCCAATATGGCAATATCATTATATTAAAAATTAGTCCCCATTCAATGGGTCGGATTTTAATCCGAATCGGATCTGACTATTTGCACATTCTATCGATAAAAAAGTTTGATGGATCATATCCGATTATAAATATCCATTATTCTAAATAAATGGAGCGAATATGGAATTAAAAAATCAGATCCGTTAAAGATCCGAATCCGACTATTTATAATATCTTATTATATTAATTATTTTATTAATAAAGAATACTAATAAAAATAATTAAACATTAAACTTCCGATGTATGGATCATTGCATTAATAATATATCTTTTAATATTGATCTTAAAATAATATGTAATCTTTCATTAATAAATTTGAACTTAACAAATATTACATGAATACATGTAGAAATAATAACTAACTAATTAAATCCTAAATATTATATGTTTATATTTATTTTTTATATATATATTTTTCTTTAAAAATCCTAAAATTTATTGTTAATCGGGTCGAATCTCTTATCGGATTGGATCTGATCCAATTTTATGCGGACTCAACATTCATGCATCCGAATTCTATAGGATTCCAATTCGGATCCGATAACCGGATATCCTTATCGGATTCGGAATTTTCAGATCCGGTCCAAATTCGACTAGTTGACAGCCCTATCCCCAAATATACTAAACCCCACTAAATATCCGCATTTACGATACGACTCTAACACACGAATATTTCTAAAAATAATAGTTTATTGCCTATACTCGTATCAGACACTTTTCATGTGAGAAATTCAAATAAAAAAATAGTATCATCGTATTTGTATCTTGATGTGTTCGTACATAATATATTATCCGTATCACCATATTTATTTCCATACTTTATAGCAAATTACGCTAGGAATTTGACCGTCAGTGGGTCGGGTTCAGATTGAATCATGGAAATTTGGGTTCGAGTTGAGTCGAACCAAATTATTATTTAAGGGGAAAAAAAAATAGATTTTCTTTTTTAGAAGTTACAACTCAGCACCCACTTGCTTGTGAGGGTACTATAAATCAGGAGTAAATTGGAAAAGCCTCCGTCACCTGTTTTTCTCCTGTCTTTCCAATGACTATATAAACCCCATCGCCAACGCAGAGCACTCCTCTCTCTCTCCTCTCTCTCTCTAAACATCTGTATACATATATATGCATGTATAATCGCTTAAACCTAAGCTATAAACCCTAATCCTATTCATAATCGGATTACAAAAGCTTTTGCGATTCCACAGTCCATTGCTGTTGAATCCGTACCCAAACCCCAAGCTCTGTAACAAAAGGTACGGAGGTTTCCTTCTGTCGATCAATTTGCATAAGCAACTGGAGGGAATTAACTGTTTTGGTAATCGTTTAATTGATTGAGCTCCGTAAAGTTGGGCAATTAATTGAGGGTTTGGGGTTTTTTTGGTTTTTGTTGGGGTTTAGGGTTTTTGGATAATAATGGATGATCTTGAGAAGGCAATATTGATAAGTTTTGGTAAATCTGGTGTGGGTGATTCCGCGCTAAAAGAACAGGCTTTAGGTTATATTCAGCAGATTAAAGGGACCCCATCGGTGTGTAGCATATGTATAGAAAAGTTGTGTTTTTCGAAGCTGGTTGAGGTTCACTTTTGGTGTTTGCAGTGCCTCCATGAGGTGCTTCGTGTGAAGTATTTGTCAATGACGCCCGAGGAGAAGGCTTTTATTAGGAAACCTGTGTTCGCAATTGCTTGTGGGGAAAGTGTGAGTGCTAATGATGATAACTTTGTTAAGATATCGGGGTGGCCGCCTTTTGTTAAAAATAAGCTTGCTCAGGTGATTGTGACGCTGATCTACTTTGAGTATCCGATGATCTGGCCATCTGTTTTTGTCGATTTCTTGGCGAGTTTAGGCAAAGGGAATGTGATTATTGATATGTTCTGTCGGGTTTTGAATGCGTTGGATGATGAATTGATTAGCATTGATTATCCGCGTAGTGGGAATGATGTGGCTGTGTCTGGGAGGATTAAGGATGCTATGAGGGAGCAATGTGTGCCTCAGATTGTTGCTGCTTGGTATGATATCATTTTGATGTATAGGAATTCTGATCCGGAGCTGTGTTGTACTGTTTTGGATTCTATGAGTAGGTTCATTTCATGGATTGACATTGGGTTGATTGCCAATGATGCATTTACTCGGTTGTTGTTTGAACTGATGTTGGTTGAGGGGTTACCAATTGCGCTTCGAGCTGCTTCTGCTGGTGCTGTTCTTGCAGTAGTCTCGAAAAGGATGGATTCCAAATCAAAGCTTTCTCTTTTGCAGAGCCTTCAGATAAGAAGGGTGTTTGGGTTGATTGCAGGGGATAATGATCCCAAGTTGGTCTCATCTTTGGCTACTTTGCTGGCTGGTTATGCCTCTGAGCTCTTGGAATGTTCCAAACGTTTGAGTCCAGAGGATGGTAAGGAAGTCTCAGTAGAACTCTTAAATGAGGTTCTGCCATCAATTTTCTATGTCATGCAGAACTGTGAAGTTGATTCAGAATTCAGCATTGTGCAGTTTCTTTCTGCTTATGTTGGTACAATGAAGAGCATTTCAGCTTTGACAGAGACACAGTTACTTCATTTGCGCCAAATATTGGAAGTTATACGTGGACAGATTCGGTATGATCCCGAGTACCGTGAGAATCTGGATGTGTTGGGCAAGATTGGACAGGAAGAAGAAGACCGAATGGTGGAGTTTAGGAAGGATTTATTTGTGTTGCTCCAAAATATAGGCCGTGTCGCACCTGATTTGACTCTGGTATTTATCAGAAACTCATTGTATAGCGCTGTTTCATCACCCCAGGATAGAAATGCTGAAGAAGTTGAAGCATCTCTTTCCTTATTTTATGCGCTTGGAGAGTCATTAAGTGATGATGCAATGAGGACCGGTAGTGGCCTCCTGGGAGAACTGATCCCGATGCTTTTGTCAACTACATTTCCTTGCCATTCTAACAGACTTGTTGCACTTGTTTATTTGGATACAATAACACGGTATGCGAAGTTTGTGTCAGAGAATACACAATATATTCCAATTGCATTGCGTGCCTTTCTTGATGAGAGAGGAATACATCATCCCAATGTCATTGTGAGTCGAAGGGCAAGTTATCTTTTCATGAAAGTTGTGAGATTGCTCAAATCGAAGCTTGTGCCTTATATTGAGACAATCTTGCAGGTGGCAATTCTATGTCTTAAATTTTTTTCGTATGTTCTATTTGCAGCATGTGCTTTAAAAATGATGTACTTCTGCGAAATTTTTCCTAATATCTGTTTGATGCTTTGTATATTTATTATCAGAGTCTCCTGGATACAGTTTCCCAATTTACAAGATTGGGTGGTTCCTCAAATGAACTATCAGGAAGCGAAGATGGAAGTCATATTTTTGAGGTTGATTTTATGCATAGAAATATTTTATTGAATTAGACTGTTGATGATTCCTACTAATGCTTGTGATTCTGCTTGTACAGGCAATTGGCTTGTTAATTGGGATGGAAGATGTACCCCTGGAGAAGCAATCTGACTATCTTTCTGCACTGCTAACTCCACTTTGTCAGCAGGTCAAATTTCAAAGCATATACCACTACTTGTGTCTTTGATCTACATGGGCCTGGTACCCTGTACTAATGATTATGCCGTTAATCACTATTGGTAAAAAATTTAGACTGAATGAAAATTTACATGCTGGTCCAGGTTGAGGCGGCTCTCTTAAATGGCAAACCACAGAATCCTGAAGACTCTGTTGTGCAGATTGAAATTATTCAGCATATAATTATGGCCATTAATGCTCTTAGCAAGGTCCTTATTTGCTCTTTCAAGTTTCTTGCAAGGATTTTGTGTAGATTTTTATTGTGAACATATGTTTTTTGGTGTAATATAGGGCTTCAACGAGCGTCTCGTAACTGCCTCTCGTCCTGGAATTGGTCTAATGTTCAAAAAGGTTAGTTCTTGTCTTGATTTTGTGAAATTATTATTTACTTTTGAATGTTGTAAACTTCCGCATCTGTAAATTAATTTCGTTAGTCACTTGCATTTTCAATTGGATAATTAAATCAGATTTATAGTATTAACTGGGGGTTTAGTCATCAGACAACTAGCTGCCTCGTTGTAACTATAATCAACCCCCCAAACCCCCCACCCCCCACCCACAGAGCACCCAGATATATTTCTGCATAATTTGTCCGTCTGTCTCTCTCCATCTTGCTTTCTATCTTATTCCCTTTGTTCCTTAGTTCTGTGAGTTTATGCTTCTGTTACAAACACATATTTTTGTGTTTCTGCATTTGGTTCATATGAAACAGAGAAAATGCTAAAAAAGTTATCCACCTCTATACATTCTATTGACTTCTATTCTTGATATAGACTCTGGATATTTTCCTGCAAGTACTTGTTGTCTTCCCAAAGACTGAAAGCTTGCGCTATAAGGTATGACTTATGGATCCCCTGGTAGTCTTTTTACATTTCAAACTATGTCGAATGACACTGTTTTTTTCTAGGTCACATCTTTCATTCACCGTATGGTGGATACTTTAGGAGCTTCTGTATTTCCATATCTTCCCAAGGCACTGGGCCAATTGCTAACTGAAAGTGAGGTATTATAAAGATTTACTTTACAGTAATGATTATTTACGATATATTTGTCACCGTTGAGACCATCATTTTCTCTAATGTTGTTGTGCAGCCCAAGGAGCTAGTGGGTTTTCTTGTACTGCTTAACCAGCTTATATGCAAATTCAGTACTGCAGTTCATGATATATTGGAAGAAGTATACCCTGTTATTGCTGGTAGGGCTTTCAATATTCTCCCAAGGAATAATATTCAGCCTGGACCAGGCAGCTGTGCTGAGGTATGCTATCTTGTTGTGGAATCTACTTTAGTTGCCAGAGTGGTTATAATATCTAAATCTGGAGTCTGAAGTGACGGTTAAGATATCCTTAGGAACATTTTAACATATAGGTAAAAACTGATAATGTAAATGAAATTTGACATAGTTATGGTATTGGAAACTTAGATGATGTTTATGTGGGCGAGGGATTCCGTCTACAGAGATGATGGAACCATTAAAGCTCAAATATGTCACGTTGAAGCATAACATAGAGCATTTACTTGGATAAATTCCTACTTTTTACACCTGTCCAGCTTATTGTAAGCTATTCTGTCTATTACACCGGTGTTTTTTTTCCCCCCATTTCAGGAAGTTCGTGAATTGCAAGAGCTTCAGAAGACATTCTTTACATTTCTACATGTTATTGCCACTCATGACCTCTCGTCAGTTTTCCTTTCCCCAAAAAGTCGTGTGTATCTGGATTTGATGATGCAGTTGATATCACACGCATGTTCTAATCATAAGGATATTCTTATAAAAAAGGTGTGTTACCTAAACTTTTTGCATGGAAATGGACATGTGTTGTGTTTTGGGGTCTGTGATCTATATGAAGTAGTGTAAGATGGGGCTGTCATCTGACTTTTACATCATTCAGACATGTGTTCAAATATTCATGAGGCTAATCAAGGATTGGTGTACATCGCCCAATGGAGAAGAAAAGGTACCTTACTTGAATTAAAATAAATGCAGGATCAATTTCTCCAGAATACTAAAGTATGGTAATTTTTCAGGTACCTGGTTTCAAGAATTTTGTAATTGAAGCATTTGGAGTGAATTGCTGTCTGTACAGTGTCCTAGACAAATCCTTTGAGTTTCGTGATTCTAGTACTGTAAGTTCTTTTATCCTATCCAGAGTTCTTCTGTGCATCTACTGTATTGGAATTTGTATAAATTGAATAGTTCTTCAGAAACTTGAAGTTGAACAGTTAAATTTTGCTGTATGCAAAATTTTCACTTCATCTTTCAATATTGCAATTCCCTGGAATAAACACTTGATACTTTCTTCTCTCTTTTTGTTTTTTGCTCAATGTCATTGCTAAATACATACAAATTTGCTTTTGTTGTGGCTGTTTTTGGCAGGTGTCCTTGTTTAACGAAATAGTAACGGCTCAACAGGTCATGTTTGACAAATGTGGCAATGATTTTCTCGTCAGTTTTGTAACCAAAGGTCTCTCAAATGTTCACTGCTCTCAAGAGTTGGCAGAGCAGTATTGTCAAAAGCTTCAGGTATTACTCTATGCTTTCAGTGCTTTCCAAGGTTAAAATCAAATATTAAGAAGTTGTGCTTATAACATGCCTGCCTTAATTATTTGGCTCGTGTCTCTTATCAGGCTAATGACTTTAAGGCGTTGAAATCCTTCTATCAATCTCTCATTGAAAAGTTAAGAACACAGCAAAATGGTAGCTTGGTTTTCAGATAACAGTATATGCCAAAAACATTCTTGTCTATGCCATGTGATGCTAACGGCCCAATCTTGTAGCTGGTTGCTGTTCAGTATGTTGTCCATTAAAAGGTTTGTGCCAATTTCATTTTCCCAAAAATGTTTCAAACTACATTGGGAAAATTGCACAAATTCAAACACTCAGTTTCGTATTTTAATCTAATTCGTGCTCTTAACTAACCCGGAAAATTGCAGGTTTTGTTCGTGTAAATATTTTTTGTTCTGCTGATCGCGGACAGTGAGGTATGGCTTCAAAAACTTGCCTTCCACGGAATAAAAATGGTGGAAATGTGATATCTTATCCATCTTCACTAACGTATTCTTCTCTCGCGTAGGTGTAAATTTACTAAAGTTCACAGTTTCCATATCAAATGTTACCTGTCTCGATTTTGATACTCGTCGTCGTTTTGGTTAGAAAGCATCGAAAAGGATGGCACCGTGAGAAGGCTAAGATCATGACTTCTTGTTTTATTGTGCTGTAGACCAAAAAAGAAAGCAGTTTTGTTGTGATGAGGAAAGCAAAAAGGTGGTGTTTTCTTACTTCATATTCAGAAAAAATATTTCCCAGAAAGCAGTCTTGTTACATTATCTTACATTTCATTTATTGATTTTCTGTGTAGCTATTCTACACTCTGCTTGTTTGATGTCATAAAATTGGCTGTTTTCTTGTACATCCCCTGCTTTTTATTTAATTTTCCTGCAAGATTATTTTGAGAGTTTATATTATTATTATTATTATTATTATTATTAGAGATAATGATTTTCACCCATCCGAACTATAGGTCATTTGGTAATTTACCATCCAAACTATTTCGTCCCCGAAACCACCATCTAAACTTTCAATTCCTGACAAACCACCATCCCACAACGGTTTTGACCCCCTTTTTTGAGCGGTTTTGATTCTTTTTTCAGTGGTTTTGCATGTTTTAACACATGTAAATTTCGGGGGCGAAATAGTTTGGATGGTAAATTGCCAAATGGCCTATAGTTTGGATGGGTGAAAATCATTATACCTTATTATTATTATCAACATGTACTGAAATTGTTCATTTTCAGTTTCATATATTAGAATGGTATATTTTTCGTGTTTCAAGTCAGGTATGTTAGGAAATGAGTTGTGTTCGAGTCTCATTTGGGAGTAGTTGGGAAATTAACAATACTCCTTAAAAAAGACTGAACTATTTATCGGTATATTCATGCGAAATTTGACAATAATTACGAGAATTTGGGGCGTACTATGAATACATAACAGCCTACCTATGATGTATAAATACAGACAAGAGTATAGTTATATTTATTTTTTCCTTAAATTTTTTTACGTGAAAAGTGACCGACATAATGTTTGATTAAATAATATTTTTAAAGTTGCACGTATATTATAGATAGTCACAAAACGGACTAAAAGGTTTGTACGAATCATAAAATCGATAATGAAAAATTTGTAATCTCTTAAATACATAATACTAAAAATTAATTACACAAACCTCAAAAATAGTGAATAAGAACCTCCCTAGAAATTTAATAATTTAGTCGGTTGTTCCACATATGAATTTAGGTGTCATGTGATTCACGAACACATAATCAATACATCGTATGCAATCCCTAATTATCCTATAAAGAGAAAAAGCTAGCCAATAATCAAGATTTGAGGTTTCTTAGGGTTGACTTGACCTAGGAAAAGAGTTGCTTTCATGCCATTTTCTTGGAATTCTACTCCCAAGACCTACCTTTCATTTCACACAACCCTACACAAAAACCCGTTATACTTGTCATGATACAATACGGAACAAATATGAATATACGAGTAATTTAAACCCTACTTTTTATCGGCTCCAACTCAATTCATTGGATCCAAATTTGAGCCCGGCCCCCCGAATATTGAAAAAAAAAAAGAAAAGTTAGAAGCTCGATAGTGATTGAAATTGTGGTAATGGAGGTCATATTCTTATGGGCAGATTCAAAATCCAGGTACTCTCCATCTGTTTCATGTCAAAGTTTGTGCTTCCTTTCGAACAGTTTCAAAGTTATGAACTTATGATCACCACAAATGTAATGTATATATGTTTTGTTACCTTAAATTTGAATCCAATAAGCCTGCACAGTGGACGACTTTCGGATTGAAAGCAACCAAATATCTACTTTAATGATGAACACCAAAGAATTCAACATTTTTTCGAAGAAAAAAGAGAGAATATTATGTCTATATATATCAACGAGTTACGCCTAACTACCATATATTTAGGCTTAATTAATTACAACACAATTCATGTTGATTAAAAAATTACATTTTAGTCGTCGTAAGTCTTGTTTGATCTGGTCCCTAACGGAATTTATAAAAGTGTACTTATATTCCATCGGTTTTATATGAGTGTTATATTGAATCTATGATATACGGATACGGACACGGCGACAAAAATTTTTTTTTTTTGAATTTTCCACGTGAGGAGTGTCGGATACGGTATCTGATACGACACGACACGTCAAAATAATATTTTTAGAAGTGCCCGTGCATCATAACATTGAATATATGACAAAAAACCACAATAATATCCTTAAAGTTTACAAATATAAACAAAACGATGCCTAGAGATTATGAATGTGACAAAACAGTATCTGAAATAACAGATCGAATTAAAAATTAGAGGTATTTTTAGAATGAAATAACGAAACTCTAACAGATGTAATGTAAGAGACCACAAACGGTTCTTAAAAGTTAGGGACTAAAATATAATTCGTTCTAAATGAGCTACAGTGTTTAAGTCTAAATGTAGGATAGTTATATATATATATTTGTTCAATAAAAATGGTGGGGACTGGTTCGACGTATGGTGCTCTTTCTTCCAACCTTGATATTTCATATATGACGACGCGTGCTGACCTAAAGAAAGAGAAGAAAACACACACACACACCCACATGTTTGTGTGCGTTTTTCCAAGCCTTTTCAATTGTCAGCATCAGGTTATGCTCTCATCTGAAGCATCCTGGATAATGCATTTCATCTCAATTATGGAATAATTTTAATCCGAATTTAATTTCCAACAATCAGTGTAAAGAGATCGTACATTACATTTGGTGTGCTATTATTGTAAATTATGGATAAAGTAATATCAAATAACGGTATATTGCATTTATTGACGTAAATGATTGGACTCAATCGAAGGAAGGTTGAGTTAGAATTTTCTATCGATATCAAGTTGATTGGATTAATTATTTATTTTGGTACTATTTCTGTAACTAACAAACACCCAAAAAAACAAGTCTATCTGTATCATGTTGATACCATATATATTCGATACTTATGTGGTACATGTTCGATAATACTTAGTTATTTGGGAATAAATAACACTAATATCATTGTTACTAAATAGTACAGAATTAATACATATTTATCTCCTCATCATGACATCAGTCTAAATAAAAAATGCCCATTTATATTATGCCGAAATTCGAAAACCTAAAAATTGATGTCAATGTTCCCAGATTGTTGACCCATGAAAAGGAACAAAATCTTTCTAATTAGTGATACGAATAATTATAATTTGCATCAAATTGCCAACTTTTGCAAGAAAATTCATATCTTTTGTGAAAAATACTAAATTATATTTTTTAATCATGATTTTGGTCCTATGTTACTATTGTAAATTTGAAATATTTGTGAAGTTCAATCGGAAATATCTGAAGCCACTTGAAGCAGAAATCCAGTTTAGATCTTCCACTATAAGTTTTCTGCTACCTACCAAATTAAAGTCTATAAACTTTATTAGTCAATTAATTTCACCTATTCTTTCTACAAATTATCAAATTAAGTCTAATCTTTTATTGAAGTCCATTCCATGCACATTAATTGTCACTCAATTATAACAACTATTGTTGTTCAAATTACTATTAATTACAGGGAAAAACGATACAAAGTCATTAAAATATATATTATTATATATTAAATAGAAATATTCGCATCTACACAAAATTTAGGTTTAATTACAATACAATCCATCTTAATCGAGAAATTGTATTTTAGTCCATAACTTTTGAAAACTATTTGTGGTTCCTGATGTCCACTGGGATGCAAACGAGCCGAGCCGAGCCTTGACTTTTTTTTTTCTGGCTCGAGTCGCAAATGGATGTTATATTATTTTTAATTAAAAATTAGTTTTAAAATAATTTAATATATTTTTATATATAATAATATATATTTATTTAATATATATACATATATTACTTTTTTATTAATTTTATATAAAAATCAATAAATATATATATAATATTATATAATAATAAAATATATATATATATAAATTAAAATATTATTTTTTAAATTAAATATATAGACTCATGAACCGGCTCGCGAGCCACGAGCCTAACTAAAAGGTCTTGAGCTCGGGCTTGGCTCGAACTGACTCGCCAGACTCGCGAGCTGGCTCGGCTCGTTTGCTTCCCTAATGTCTACTAGGATTCCATTATATCATTCCATAAATACCCCCATTTATTAAATTTGATTTGTAACTTCAGGGATTGTGTTGTAAAATTCATAATTTATACGGGTCGTTTTGTTTATATTTATAAACGTTAGGGATAATTTTATAATTTGGTCATATATTAAATGTAACACTAATACAAATTATTAGGGGAATAAGTATATTTTTACAAATTTTGTTAGGGACCTCAAATCAAATAATATTTACACGGGCTAAAATATAATTTTCTGATTTTATGCTATAATTAGACCTAATTATATGGTAATCAGATACAAATGACCATATTAAATATTTGGGATAATTACGAACAATCCCCGGAGGTTTGACGATATTACGGATTACCCCTTGAGGTTTGAGAAATTACGAACTCTCCCTTGGTCTGTTATTATCTCCTTCGTTAAATTTAACGGAATATGCAAAAATTACTATTTTACCTCTAATATGTTGAAACATAGGGGGATATATGTAATAAAGAGCCAAAGGTAAGGGGGGTTAATGTAAGGACTGGAGCTATTAGGGGGTTTGATGTAAATAAGTTTTGTGTATACCAAACATTTTTTTTTCAATAAATGCTACTTAATGATATTTTAATATTTTTATGATAGACTAATTTCATACTTAGAGTTTATGGATGCCTAATATTTTTCTGTAGATATTGACCATGCATGATCAACGTTCGAAATAATTGTTTAAATGATTCCGATGGATATTTATGTGAATTTATTAATGCATTTATTGATATTGTTGTGTTTGTTATGATTTTCAATTTTGAGAAAAAAAAATTGACAACGTACTAATTGATGTTTTGTGTGAGTTCTTTTATATGAATTTTTATTTTGAAAGAAAATTTGTTATAATTGCAAATAAATTATTTTAAATTAATTTTAAATGGACTTGTACAAAATATATTTAAAACTAAGATATAAATATAAAAGGAAATTTATAACTTATCATATTTTATAGAAAAATATATGCATGAAATATCTCATTCAATTTATATTTATAGATAAAATATTAAATATTATATTAATTAACAATTTTTTAAATTCAAAAAATTTAAACTAAATTACAATTATATCATTAAACTCTAAATGAAATTACAATATACCCCGTAAGGGTGTTTTTGGAATTTAAATTTGAATATAACGGTGTAATTAATAGCAGGTGAAATTTGTGAGAGAGAATGTAAAGGTTAGGGGGGAGTTCATAATTTCTCAAAATCTCAGGGGGTAATCTGTAATATTGTCAAATCTCAGGGGTTGTTCATAATTATCCGTAAATATTTTTATAAAATTAATTAGTTATTAATTTTAAATCTACTTTTATGAAAGGAAAAAAAATATCACCGTATTCATGTCGTTTAATGACTCGTGACACAACACAATTTAAAAAAAAAAAATTATTATGGTCTGATACGAGTATATTCAGAAAGTGGAATTAAAATTGCAGAATAATTTTAAATAAAAAAAATACTATTTTTCAAAACAACTGATGGAATTACATTGCAGAATAATTTTAAATAAAAAAATACTATTTTTAAAAACAACTGAATTCGAACGTAGATCGAGATACATAAATTATAAAAATAAGTCATGAATGTTATGGAATTTAAAAATAAATTGTAAACAACTTGCTATTATTAAACTAAAGAAAAAGACTTATCACCTGATAAATGATTCGAATATCAACATAGATTAAGATATATAAACTATGAAAATTAACTCATGAATCTTATGAAATTTAAAAATAAATTGTAAACAACTCGTTAGTATTAAATTTAAAATAAAAGTACCTATCATGTAATAAATTAATCCAATATTACATATATTATGAAAATTAACTCATGAATCTTATGGAATCTAAAACTAAATTATAAATAAATTATTAGTATTAAATTAAAAAAAAAATATATATCTATCACGTGATAAATTTACCAACTTAGATTAAGTTACATAAATTATGAAAGTTAACTCATTACTCATTGATCTTATTTTGGGTTGAAAAATAAATTATGAAGGATTTTTTAGTATTATTAATTAAACAAAAACACATGTATTAGCTTGAATCTTACTGCATATTTGGTGGTTGATTCAATTATCATAACTTATAATTTAGCTATTAGTTTGATTGTCGTAGTTGTGATTGGGTCCGACAAATCCTCAAAAGGGATTAACCTTCATTATGTTAATGAGATTTTTCATACCTCACCTATTTTGTAAACATTTCTGTATAGTTTCTTTACTTAACGTTTAGATTGACAGTTTGTATCTTTTGCTTTCCCCTTGCAATATCTAGCCGTTATTGTTAAACTCCTTATGATCTTGTTGATCAGTTTTTTTAAAAAATAATAATAAAAAAATAAAGAAAAACACTTTCCATGTCAAGCTTGAAATTAAATATTTCAATTCGTAGAGATACCTGAATAAAGCTACGTCACATCGTAGGCAATGATGAGCTAGAAAGTTAAATGTAAACAAAATATATTTATTATACCAAATTTCAGATTATTTTAAATGTAAAACAAAGAAATATCGACCTTTTTTTAATTTAAAATCTAAAGTTTGTATAATTAATTATTACCAATATTTGAATATGCCCTACCCAACGACGGTATGGAAGAACAATCATTCGTTTCACTTGTGCGGGTTATTTAGTGCTATACACTTCATAATTTGACCTTAAAAAAGGTTGAAAAAGAACTTTGTAATATTAGAAAATGAATGCATGTTATGTCATTATTTATTAAAAAATTAAAAACTATGATATGGTAGAAAAAAGTTGGGTTCTAAACTAGGACTTGACTCATGATTCCAATGGTAAATTCATACTATATATATACATAGTTAGGGAAAATTACAATTTTGTTTACTAACTGTAATCATTCACAATTTTGAATATTAACTAAAACATTTTTAAATTCAGAGTGTTAATTAAAACAAATTCTTAATTTAAGAATTTCGTTCCTTCCAAATTAATATTTTGATCAAATTAATTATGTGTACAACATATGTCGATGGAAATTGAGTATAATATATATGTCGCGGCACATATACATGTATCGTGCACGTGATTCATTTGACCGAAAATTTGATTAGGGAGAAACGGAGTCTATAAATCGAGAATTTTCTTTAGTTAATACATTAGATTTGAGTAGGGGCGACTTTAGGATAGTAAAATAGTAGGGTCAAAAAAATGTAATTCCAAATAAAAAAATATTTATTATTATAAAAATAAAAAATTTATTTAAAAAAATATATATTTTTTTACAATTGTTTTGTACGATTTTTCATATTTTGAAATTGTATCATAATTTTATCGTTATTAATTTCATTAAATATATCATTCTCAATATATGTGATTAAACAATCATTTATATATTGATCACCGTAGTTGATAAAATGAATGAATGGTTGCATTATCCCACCATTATCTATTTGTGGAAAAATATGTATTGAATGTTGACACAACTTTTTTTGTATATACTATTTTCGTATTTCATCTTAATCATTTGAATGATAATATAATTTTTTTACGCAATCTAGGATTTGTTGGAAAACTTTCAAAATCGATCATTTCCTCATTGCGATTCTAATAATCTTGATTACTTTATTCGACTAATTTTTTATTCTAATAATCTTGATTACTTTACTAATGAATCCTCTAAAAGTTGTGGTTTTCTTTTGAAATACTTTTCCATATCTGACAATAACTTTTGATACCGAGAAACTACTAAGAGTATATTCTTTAGAGTGTTTTAATATTTAGAACAACATTATATGAGTTTTTATATTACGTATTTTTTAATTTATAATTTAAAAAATAGTTTTTAATCCCACATAAAAAAAAATTATACTGACCCTTTAAAATTTTAAAGTTGACTAAAAAATTGAAAAAAGCTCATGATTAATTGTATTATGATACGGTTTCAAAACATGAAAAATCATAAAGGATAATTGTAAAAAAAATATTTTTAAATAAAATTATATATATATATATATATATATATATATATATATATATATATATATATATATATATATATATATATATATATATACCCCACTTTAATTAATGGAGAGTTGCCCAGAAGTTAAAAATATCTTAGTTAATTAATATATAAAATTGTGAATGATAATTAGTATCCTAAAATTGTAATTGTCTCTTAAGTAATTAATTGGGTTCGAAAGGAGTTAGACGACTATTTAAACATCAAACTCTCCAGTCTCCCCTATTAATAATTTCTGCATTTTTAGGGACTAACATTAAATTATTTAATTGTAGTATAAATGTTTTTCTACTAAGCATTCTAAGAATTTTAGATACAAGATTCTTAGTTAAGTTAATCTAAACATGTCGGTAGATTCATAGTATTTGTGTGCACAGGAAATCAATGAAGTGGTAGGACTGTGACCTCCACTGACCGCAACTTATCTTGACAGGTACCCATATAATATATATTTTTTATAGTAGTTATCATATATGGGGTAGAAAAAAAATTAAAAAAAAATATATAAATGGGGTAGAAAAGAGAAGGGAATTGGAAATTATAAAATTTGAAATGAGAAAAAAAAAAAAAAAAAAAAGTGAAAACTGGCCTTGTCTATTTTTGTAATTCCCCTCTTATATGCATAAGAAAATAATTTTTGGAAACCCCCGATTTGAATTGGGTGGTTCCTGTTCGGATAGAATTCGGATTGGTAGATTTTTCAATTTAGAAAAATGAGTAATTCGAAGAAATAAAAAGTAATTCATATTATGGATTTAAATACTTTATATTATGTGAGAGTTGCCCAAAAATTGTTAAATAATAGTTGATTATATTAGAATTACCATTCCAATATTAAGTACCTATGAATTGATAAATTAAACAGAAAATCATATCGTCCTATCAATCTCGAAAAGTTCTATTTTAGATCCAGTTCGATCAAACCCAACAAATTAAAAACACAAGTGTATTATATTTGTCATTTTATTGGTCATTTTTTCTAAATTTTTCACCAATCATACGACAAGTGTAAAATATTCGATCCCTCATTATAACGTTTTGGCCTAACCAAATTCGGGTCAGAATCATGCATGTCTGTATTCCTCTATCCTCGTCCACGCGTTGAGGGTGGCCACCTTCCACTTAAGGCACCACAATAATTAAAATACTATGTAACAAATTCCTGTCTGAACAAAGGTAAAAATAAAATAAACTTGCCCAAGATCACGAAACACATTTGTCTGAAACTACGTGGAAACTCAGTTCAGGCTTCAACCCAGCAGCAGCAGCCCGACTTCAAACGCCATCATACCACTCACCACAAACATTCACACACATTTTTTGTAAAGTATATTCCAAGTCAAGATAATGACCATCATCACACAAACATGTATATATATAATGATCCACATTTAAGGAAAAAAGTATCCCATTTTTCCTTCTGAGTTTCATAGTTTCCAAGAGAAAAAAATGGCTGTGAAGAAGGCATCAACATGGCGATCATTTCTTCCTTCATGTTTCAAGCCTAATAACAGCCGCAGTTCTGATTCAAGAAGCCAGATTTGTGTTCATAGTTCTAACTCGAGGATATCACTTTCTGATATAAGTGATTATTCGGGCTCACCGCTGTGTACTAGTGATCTCTCCAACGCCAAAATTGCATCAAATCTTCATATCTTCACGTTATCAGAGCTTAAGGTGATCACGAATGACTTTTCATCGAGTAATTTTCTCGGTGAAGGCGGGTTCGGGCCGGTGCATAAGGGGTTCGTGGATAATAAGTGTCGGCCCGGGTTGGAGGCCCAGCCCGTTGCGGTGAAGCTGTTGGATTTGGAGGGTGATCAAGGGCATAGAGAGTGGCTGGTGAGTTGTATATATATGTATATTTGTTATATAAAAGAAAGGGATAATTACGAATATCTTGCTGATCAGGATAATTCAATTACCGAAAAAGTTTCATAGTTGTGAAATTACAAAAAACACTCAGGTTAGGGTGCTTTTGTGATTTCTGAGTGTGTTTTCCGCAATCCTCGATTAAATTTCAGGGTGTTTTTGGTAATTTCTGAGCTATGATGTTTTTTTGTTTAATTATCCCTAAAAGAGAAGAGAAAAAGAGCCCTTTACATATTTTGAATTATTTGTCATGATCTTTATTTATTCTAATATTTTTTTTGGAATTGTAGACTGAAGTGGTGCTTCTTGGACAATTAAGGCACCCTCATCTTGTGAAGTTGATTGGTTATTGCTGTGAAGATGAGCATAGGCTTCTTGTTTATGAGTACATGGCCAGAGGAAATTTGGAGAATCACTTATTCAGAAGTAAGCACTTAATTTCATCCCTTTTTTCTCTCTTAATCAGTAATTTTTAGTGATCAAAACGTCTTATTTATAACTCCATTCTTGTTTTCTTTCTCAGGATTTACTAGCTCATTGCCATGGCTGACAAGAATGAAGATTGCACTTGGTGCTGCAAAAGGTCTAGCTTTTCTTCATGGCGAGGAGAAGCCCGTTATATATCGCGATTTCAAGACGTCTAACATCTTGCTCGATTCTGTAATCTTCTGATCGATCTCATTCATTCATTTATTATATAACTTATATGTAGGGAAGTGCTTTTGTAAAAGCTCTCTTGATCTGCTTCTGACATTCTTCATTCATTTGGTATAGGATTATAATGCCAAGCTTTCAGATTTCGGGCTTGCTAAGGACGGGCCGGAGGGGGATAACACACATGTGTCGACCCGCGTAATGGGCACACACGGTTATGCTGCTCCTGAATATATCTTGACAGGTAAAATTTTTAAAATTCTTGTATATAAGAGGTGCTTTGATTATTGAAATTTGGAGGGCGAAGGTTTACTTGTGGATAAAATTAAGAATAATTACAGGGTCCCATGCAGTGATTTAATCTAATTACACAATTATGAAAAGTTTATTATGCCCTCTTGTGAACCCTTGTACTTCTTTCTTTCAGGTCACTTGACAACAATGAACGATGTATATGGCTTCGGTGTCGTACTGCTCGAGCTACTCACGGGGAGACGTGCAATGGACAAGAAACGCCCCCCTAGAGAGCAAAACCTAGTTGAATGGGCTAAGCCGTTTTTAAAAGATCACCACAAGCTTGACGGGGTAATGGACCCACGACTTGAGGGACAAT
Source organism: Lantana camara (assembly GCA_037501455.1). NCBI lineage: Eukaryota > Viridiplantae > Streptophyta > Magnoliopsida > Lamiales > Verbenaceae > Lantana > Lantana camara. The sequence continues at coordinate 79,263,489 of CM074865.1, forward strand.
ACTCAACGGAAGGAGCCAAGAAAGTGGCTGCATTGGGTCATCAATGCCTTAGCACTTGCCCTAAATCAAGACCAACCATGAACCATGTGGTCAAGATCTTGAAACATGTCCTCGACTTGACGGACATCCCATCTGGACCGTTCGTTTACATCGTACCAACGGATGGGAAAAACGACGTGAAATTAAGTGCGGTTCAAGAAAACGAGGCTAAGTCTAAGGGGAGTGAAAATGAAGCCAAGAAAGAAGGTGGACGTAACGAGAGAAGGAAAGGGTATAGGCATAAGCATAGAATTAGGTCTCGGGCCGTTTACTCGGATACTGCTTTGTACAATAGAACATTAAGGAATGAAATAAAATCTCCAAGGAAGAAAGGGAATTGAAGGGGATTTAAACATATTGGAAGAAACAAGTTTTGATAGAATGTACATTTTTGTTCTTTTGTTTTCATTTGTTTTTCAATATATTTTGAACTTTTTTTGGTCTCAAAAGCTTTAAGTTCTTCTGTTGATTGACCTTTGGCTGTTAACAAGCAAGCTAGATGGACTATATATTAAGCAATACCGTTTGTGTTAGGTGAAATACGTAAAAAAAATTCTGTGTTACTAAAATTAATACAAAAAACCTTATGTTATCAAAATATTTAAATCGCGAACCCTGAAAATTTCTAGTGTTGGACACGTACTAAAAGCGCGACTAGAGCACTAATTTTCTGTGTTTATTGGAAGTGAAATGACTAATTAACCTTTTATATTTTGATATGCATCATCTCACCTCTCTCTATATACCCCTTTTTATACTTGTTTATAGGGTTCTCCATGCAATTTTTATTTTGTACAGTCTCTGTGCATACAAAAAAGTATTGAACATATACTTGTTTATAGGGTTCTTCATGTAATTTTATTTTGTACAGAGTTTTGATGCATATAAAAAAGTATTCAACAATATAAGAGATGTGAGACGACGTATATCAAAATATAAAAGGGTAAATTAGTCATTTTGTGTCCAATAAATAGAGGAAATTAGTGTTCTAATCGCGCTTTTAGTGCGTGTCCAACACCAGAATTTTTCAGGGTTCGCCATGCAAATATTTTGAAAACACAGAGTTTTTTGTGTTAATTTTTATAATACAGTCACACAAAATTTTTTTTGTCCATTTCATTTAACACAGGGGTGAAATATGTAAAAAATCCTAAATAATTATGAGGAAAAATAAGAACAAGAAAGAGAAGTTGTTTTGAACTAAGGATATCTAGTTCGTAATGGGAACAAAATGGCATATTATTCCGAAATTCTTGCAGCTTAGTTCTTAGAACTTGGAAAAGTATAACCAAGTTTTGTAAGCATAAGGCTTGACTTGACAAAGAAAATAAAGCAAAGAGAAAGACTCGAGTCTTGTTTGATATATAGCTAGATAAAGCCTTTTTTCTTCTACCACTACCATAAATTATAGAAATAATTACATTTTACTATTCTACATTTAGGCTTAATTACAACACATCCATCATTTTTGAGAAATTATATTTTTGTCCCTAACTTTGAGAACCGTTTATGGTCCCTAGGTTCCGTTATGTCATTCAAAAAATACCCTGATTTGCTGTTAAGTTTATAATTTGTAGAAATCATTTTGTTTATTTTTATAAATTTTAGGGACGATTTAATAAATTTCAAGGTTACAGTGACCTCCCTTTAATTGAAGTTTTACATTTCTTAATATTTGTCCACTCTTTCATTTGAGTCTTTACCCAAAAAATGAGATTATCAATATATATTTTTATGTTGACTAAACAAAACTACAGGTCTAGCATCAATAATGTTTATACCTGGAATACTCGAGTGCAGAATTTTCTAAAAAATATTTAATGGATAACGAGACAAAACTATTGTGACTATAATATGGATGTTCTCTTTCAAATTATTTAATTTAAAAAAAGGCATAGGATGGAAAAAAACTCTGCATTCTAGATCTCCCCATCTATGTAATAACAATTGACATCACATTTTCTTCCTGGCTATAAACAATAAAGCCTAACCACAAAATTCTGCTTAGTATACAAGTTTCCAAGAAAATTAGTCGGACTTGTATGATATGGATCAGATTATATGACGAAGCAATTAATTTAAAGACTAAGTTGAGGAATTATGGATGCAAAGTATCAAGAAATTTCGTTGTTTCTAGAGTGGGTGACCATAAATTTATCACCAAATTTGTCCTTTTGATGTTTGCCCTCACCTTTAATTGACAAGGACAAGCGAGCTAGCAAGCATCCTGAACAATAAAAATACCTTCCATTGATTTAATTTGTAATACGTATGATTATTTTAGTAAGCATGTATTTCACATATCACATATGCTATTTTTTGGAGCCTAAAATCGATTTCGGTGACCAAAATCCATATATTGCAACATTTTTTTAGTTATAGTCCCAAAATTTTCATGGAAAAAAAAAGTCCCGATATTGCAAATGGTGTAGTTGGTATCCCAATTTTACATTTTTTCCCGATTCAGTGTCATGCTGAACATGTTCGAATTTCTAAATATGTAACTATTATCGATAGAGATAACTTTATAATTTAATGGTCTAACCTAACTCGATTTTATTCCAATTCAATATTAATTAATTTGGATCCTATAGGATTCTAATCTGATTATCTAATCTCCTTACCAATTAGGATTTTTTAATCCGATCCAAAACTAACCTGTTGACAATCCTACTGTCACCGGAGGAGGTTGCAAAAGGCGTTCACCCAATATTTATGGGCATTCGATTTGGGCCAAGGTAGCCAAGAGCTGAAAAATATTGGGTTCTATGAAAGTGTTTCCCAAATGGAAATATTTTAATTTTAGTCAATTTTAATTTAGTCATCCAACTATATGATTAATCCACTTTTTGTTTCTCACTTACACACTTCGTCAAGATCAGTCACTGAACAACCAGTTTCTAATCAGAACAAGTCATTCCGTCAAGTTGGCCGCCCAAAATTAATAGAACCATAGTTTTAGTTGACAAATTCGCGTCGTTCTTCTTTTTCCCACCGTCCTTTTGTCTTCCTTGATCTGTGTTAACTCTTAAGGAGATTATTTTGTGTTTGTAACTTGTATCATGTTGGATGTCATAGTAGGTTTCAGTGTTCTTTTTGTTGTTTTTTTCTTTTAAAGTTCAAACTCTCTCTATACACATTTATTAGTCTAAAAAATAGTAAAATAGTAATTGAAACTAATGATGTTAATAAATTTGAAAGAGTCAAAATCATAGACTAATATACTATTCATCATAAGCGGAAATAAACCTCACACACACACACACACAAAAAAGAGAAAAGTTAAAGAACACCACAATATGAGATTCAAAAAATTCAACTACAGAGCTGCATTTTTCAATTTATTTCTCGTTGCTGGGCTCTAATCTCTGTCTCTGCAAGGTGACTAATATATTATTCATCATCAGCTGCAAAAGTTAGATGCTTGAAAAGACTAAGAAATTAATGAAAAATTGATATAATTTGAAAATGGGAGAGATGTTCTGATTAAAATCATACTTATTTTTGTTCAAGTAAAGATGAAAAGAAAGCAAATCAACTCTTACAAACTTCGAACATGAAAATTGTGACTTGCCAAGCCCTTAACACTAGGAAAATTTCCGTATTCGATCATCGTAACTCGGAGATCTTCATTCCCAAGTTCCTCTTGTTCCTCTGCAATTTGTTTTGCAGAAATAATGGCAGAATAGCTACAATCTCTCAGCCGAATTGATTTAAGTGTTGGAATGTCTCCAATTTCGGAAGGAATCTCCTTCAGGCTATGAAACCCGTCAAGAGCAAGGTGCTCAAGGAGTGGAAAATGAGCGCTCTCCGTAGTCCAGCTTTCCAAGTTCCCCTCATACATGCCAATGGACAGGTATTTTAGACTGCAGAACTGACCTTGCATTGTCTTCCACTCAGATGTTGTGAAGAACGCCAACATTTTGAGCACCTGGAGATGAGGTAATGAACCTATCTTTGTACTAACGTCTTCCCAACTGAGCCTTATTCGGCGTAGAACCAACTTCTTGAGCGAATGTGGGAAAATGACATTTTGCAGCGAATCGCACCAATATGGGAGATCGACGTCAAGACATTCAAGTTTATACAGATGACCAAGATTTTTGAGGCAATAATCTGATGCCTCTAAATAGACTAGCTTCAACTTCTTGACATTAGGGATTCTCTTAACTACCTCCTCGCCAAACTTCAAGTCTACTACTGTCGAGAGCGTATGTAGTTTATGCAGAACAAATTCATCTGTGTCGCCACTTGGAGGGTTCGGAAGTAGGAGATAGTAGCCCTCAACATGCCTTAGTAGAGGCATCTTCCAAAATGCAGGTATTGCAACATTATCATCCCCACATTTGGACATAATTAATGTTTGTAGATTCCAGAGGTGGGAGACTAAAGAAGGAAATGTGAGAGTGAAATTTTGATACCGATAATCGACATCAACATACTCGACATCAACGTACCGCAAGTTAACTTGTCGAAAACTCTCTTTCAGCTTAGATATTGCTAGAAGAGATTTACTCGTGATTTTAAATACCCTCAACAATCTAAGTTTAGCCAATGAAAAATCTTCATCAGAATAGCCTATCAAGGAACGGGTAACTGATGCAGACTGCAAATTCTGAAGAATTTCCATCTTGGATATGTTTTCATCAATAACTATGCGGCGATGTGTATTTATGCCATCATGATCATGTTGGTTTGCGGAAAAAACAAACTTCTCCTTTTCAGCTTCTCTTATGCATAGGTCTCTCAAGAGGTCATGAATTTTGCAAAATTTTATTTTTCCAGAGTATCTACGCTCACCAACCAAAATGAGATTCCTATCAATAAGGTCCATCAAGTACTCTTCACCACTGTCTTCCAAGCTTTTTCCACTAATTGGCTTTAAAAATCCTTCAGCAACCCACATATTGATGAGTTCGGAGACACGTATTTTACTATCTTTAGAATAAATTCCCATGTAGAGAAAACAGGCCTTTAAATGGGCTGACAATTCATCATAACTCGTATGTAATATTTTCAAGTACCGCTCATTTTCCTCTAAGTTCACAATTGAACTTACATTGCCTAAAATATATGCCCAATATTCTTGTGTTGGTTTTGATTTTCCTAGGAGTCCTCCAAGCACAACAATTGACAAAGGGAGCCCTCTGCAATTTTTCGCAATCTCCATTCCGATGTCCACCAATTCAGGGGGACAATCTTCTTCTCCAAACGCAGTTTTGCATAATAGACTCCAACTTTGATCCTGGTCTAGAAAATCCATCTCATGGGTGCAACCACTACTCAAATAAGAAGCAACATTAGACAATCTAGTAGTTACAATTATTCTACTTCCTTCGTTGTTTCTTGGGAAGTATAATTTTATCTTATACCATACATCATTACTCCACATATCATCCATTACAATCAAATACCTTCTACCACATAGGCTTTTGTACAACTTTTCTCCTAGTTCTGTCTCACTCATTAGACTCAAACTTTCTGTGCTCCCTTGGTCTTTTTGGCAAAGAAGTACTTCTATGAGAATTTCCTTTATAATATACTCTTGAGAAATTGTTACCCAAGCAAGAACGTGAAAATGGTGCTCTATGAGCGAATTTGTGTAAAGATTTTTAGCTAGTGTAGTCTTACCGATTCCGCCCATGCCAGAAATTGGTATGATTTGCGGATGAGAATCCGGTTGTCCGGTGAGCTTATGCAACAATTCTTTTAAAACATCATCAAAGCCCACCATGATAGTGTGTTGTGTTGAATGAGACTTTGGTGCAACAATAGGTGCTGTTATAATTCTTTGCAGCTGCTCCTTAGTTCCCAGCTTGTCTTTAATCTCCTCCACATCTTTCTTTATGTAATTGATATTTTCGATCAATTTATGCAGATCTTGATACAATTCCATGGCCTCATTATGAGCTGCGATTGGACTCTGCAAGCCATTTGCTTCTTCAGAAAAATCTGGCAAGGAGTCTTCTCCTTTATAAATTCTGCATTGACTATGAATTTGATCAACTATATGGGATTCGATTACATCCTCTGCTGCATAAGCTGCATCTGCAATGCGGTTCCGCAACCTTTCCACTTCTTGTTTGGAATAATGAGAGTTATAAGCTTCAAGGAAATCTTGCAAGTAAGCAATCTTTTCAGTGAGAGCTTGAGTTTGTTCATTGTCAAGATGAACCGGAGGTTGAGGATGGTGACGGATCTGATCTATAAGATTCATAAGAGAAGCTAGAGCTGCGTAAGCTGCCATTTCTCTCTGATATCTCAAGTTTCAGAAAAGTGAAACCTGGCTGATGGAAGTATTAAGCGAAGAGTATGATTTCTCAGGGGTATCGAGTTTTACAACAATGATTTCTCATGGGTTGGCTATACAGATTTGAGTTTTGCATCATCTTATGTGCATTTGTTTGTGAACAATTTGGTGAAAATTGAATCTTTTAACCATTTTGTGTCGGCGGGATTCGTAAAAAAGTGTCGTCAATAGCGGTGACTTTATGTGGACTGATGAGATAATGTTTAATTTTAATGATTACAATTGTGTTTTGATGCTTGGTAAAGTGTAAAGATGATGCCCTATAATCATGGCGTTACTTTGATGGGATTTACGTAGTAGCTTTATTTGTGTACTAGATAACTATATTAACTTAGTCGTTACGTAAATGCACAAACTTTTTCACAAGAAAGCCAAGAAGTGGGCCATAACTTGTAAGATATGGATATGGCAACGGATGTGAGAAGATACGGATACATTAATAAGAATTTTTTTAAAATTTTATAGTATAATAAAACTCCAACACGACTATATTAAGGATAGAACTTAGAACTTAAAAGCCAAGAACGATGAGAAATTGAGAATATATATAGAGTGAGGCAGAGATACACGAAAGTAATATTGTTATTTTCAATTACTTAATTATCAGAAAATTCTAAAAATATCAAAAGAGACAAAAACTTTGTATAATTATAAAATCTGCATAGTCATGTACTCAATTCGTGTTGAAAATTTTATTGCGCTGTATCCGACCACATATCCTGTTTTATTTTTAATTTTAGACACATTTCAAACATATAGAATCGTGCCTGTCATGTACCCTTGTCCAATATGTGTCCGGCACAACACGAACCTATTTTTCGAAATGTCGGCATTAGAGGCCATAACTCATTACGATTGTTCCTTATGGCTGCAAATGTTTATCAATTCATAAAATTTTCAGAAAAGTTTGCATGAATAGGGAGAAGTTTTTAATCTAGTCAAATTTTATGAATAATAAATAAATGTTATTCCTCTAAACAAATAATTAATCGCCTTGTTAACTATTAAGAGGAACCCACCCACCCACCAAAAGAGAAAAGAAGTGGATTAATTTGTAATCTCGTCAAACTTTACGAATAGTAAATGTTATTCACTTTAATAAACAATTCATCGAATATGCAGAGTGGAAACTAAAACTGCATAAGGAAGTTGCCAATGACTGAGAGCGAGGCTTGCTTGTCCATTTTGGGTATTTTGGGTATGATACGTAGACATTTTGGTGGTTTTATGAATTTGACAGATGCCCTGCATTGTGTACTTTGCTTTCGGGCGAGACGGTTGGCTAGTTTGTTACTTGTGAAATTGACGGATTATCATGTACAAGATGTCGTGGGAAACATTGGCCATGCTTGTTCCAAAAATTTCAAGCACCTTGATGAAATTACGGAGAGGCCCCTTCAAACTTTCTCAAAATTACAACAGTCTCCCCTGGCTGAGAGCTATCCTCTTTGGGAGTTGGTGGATTTTGATGAGATCTGGTAATATGAAACATGAATATGGAGGTATATCTTTTCGTCGTGATGCTCGTGCTTAGGATTCATGTTTTACAAAGGATGTATGATAGACATAAGGCTTGTATGTGTAGGATTCTTGATACCGTGGGTTGTGTATACGATAGGCATAATTTGGGTTCGGTTGAGGATTCCAATTTGTATATACTAAGATTTGATTCGTTTGAGTTGATGTACATGTATTTTTGTAACTTCCCCTTTGGAAGATCGAATAATAAATGAGGATAGGAGTTCTCAATAAAAACCCTACTGCCATAAAACTGCATAAGGAATAATTGGTAATTTTTTGTGATGAAACCAAACGTCTTATTGACTCCATTCTTGTTTTCTTTCTCAGGATTTACTAGCTCATTGGCCATTGCCATGGCTGACAAGAATCAAGATTGCACTTAGTGCTGCAAAAGGTCTAGTTTTTCTTCATGGCGAGGACAAGCCTGTTATTAGGGATGCAAACAAGCCGAGCCGGCTCGTGACAAGCCCGAATCCAAACCCCTCTGAGTCTGACACGTGGCTCGCGAACATAAAATTTTAAATAAAAAATAATATATTAATTTACTTATATATAAATACTTAATTAATATATAATATTATATATATAAATATATTTAATTATTCTAATTCTTTTTAATTTAAAAAATTACACTTCAATTTAGCTCGAGCTGGGCTGAGTCGAGCTCGAGCAAGAAAAAAGGCCAAGGTTCGACTTGTTTGCATCCCTACTTGTTATATATCGCCATTTCAAGACTTCTAACATCTTGCTCGATTCTGTAATCTTCTGATCTCATTCATTCATTCATTATTATTTTAGGGATAATTACGAAAAACTCCCTCAGATTTGACGAAATTATAGATTACTCCCTGAGGTTTGAGAAATTACAAACTCCCCCGACCTTTACACTCTCTCTCACAAATTTCACCACCTTTAATCACACCATTTAAACTCATATTTATAATTCAAAAATACCTTTAGGGGGTATATTGTAATTTTATTAAGAGTTTAATGATATAATTGTAATATTAGTTAATTTTAAATTTTTTGTATTTAAAAAGTTGTTATTTAATTTAAATTATTTTATCCATAAATATAAATTAAATTAGATATTCAATACATATTAATTTTTATGAAGTATGATAGAAAATTATAAATTTCCTCTTATATGTATATTTTAGTTTTAAATATATTTTGTAGAAGTTCATTTAAAATTAATTTAAAATAATTTATTTGTAATTATAACAATCTTTTTCTCAAAATAAAAATTCATATAAAAAAAAACCACACAAGAAGTATCAATTAGTGCATTATCAAATTTTTCCCTCAAAATTGAAAATCAAAACAAACACACCGATATCAATAAATGTATTAGTAAATTCGAAAAAATATGCGTTAGAGTCATTTAAACATTTATTTCAAACGTTGAACATGCTGCATGCATGATCAATATCTACAGTAAAATCTAAAATGCATCCATAAACTCTATGTATGAAATTAGTTTATCATAAAAATACTAAAATATTATTAATTAGTATTCATTGGAAAAAAATAATATTAGGTAGGCACAAAACTCAAGTATTTACATCAAACCCCCTAAGAATTTCAGTCCTTACATTAACCTCCTCACTTTTTGGCTCTTTATCACATATGCCCCTTGAGTTTCAGCATACTAGGGGCAAAATAAACCCTTGTACTTCTTTCTTTCAGGTCACTCGACAACAATGAACGATGTATACGGCTTCGGTGTCGTACTGCTCGAGCTACTCACGGGGAGACATGCAATGGACAAGAAACGCCCCGCTAGAGAGCAAAACCTGGTCGAATGGGCTAAGCCGTTTTTAAAAGATCACCACAAGCTCGACCAGGTAATGGACCCAAGACTGGAGGGATGTTGGAATTTGGGCCTATTCGTATGTTGGGCCATTTTTATTCTTTTTATTTCAGATGGGCTTTGTAATAATGGGTCTTATGACCGTTGTAAGCTAGAGATTATTTAAGTCACCCTGTATTTGTTTTTTGGCTTCACAGCCTTATTATTTTTCATTAATGAAATATCATTGCAAACCCTAATTGCTTCGTTCTCCTCTGCCGTCTTTTGCACAAACCTGGTCTAGGGTTTCTACATGGTATCAAGAGCAGGTTCTCTTGAAGATCCTGACCTTCTACCTGAGTTTTGCCCTCAGATCTGTGCGTCTTAGCACTAGATCTGTTCCTTTTTGTTTGGTTTGCTTCCGTTCTGACGTTTCTCGCCTTAGATCTGTTTTCGTGGTTGTTTTTTTTTTCTTCAGATCTGAGATCTCTCCTCTCAGATTTGCTTCATCTCCTTACTTTGAGCCGATTGTTTCCCCTTTCAATCGGTCTGTGTCTGTGAACTCTATGGTGGCTGATGATAAGAACAAATTGGTCGTTTTTGCTACCTCATCTCCTCAGGATGATTCGCTTACCATTTCGAACAGCGACTCTTCGTTGTTGTCCGTTGTCACCGTCACTATGAACGGGAAGAATTACCTCACGTAAAGACGCGCGATGAAGATCACACTTGAATCAAAGATGAAAGTTGGATTCATAGACGGATCCATTGATTTGCCGTCTACTGAAAATCCAAGTTATAGAGCCTGGAAACGTGTTGATAGCACTGTAAAGGCTTGGAGACTCAACTCTTTGGCGCCGGAGATCCATCAGAGCTTCCTCTGTGCTACCACTGCAAGGGAACTCTGGGAGGATCTCGATCAATGTTACGGTCAGTGTAATGGTCCCCTTCTCTACCAGTTAAAACGTGATATTTCCTCGATTTCGCAAGGTAATCTGTCCTTGGCATCTTATTTTAACCGATTGAAGTCTCTTTGGGATGAAACGGCCAATCTAAATGACATTCCTGTGTGCACTATTGGTACTGCTTGCTTAATCTCCTGTTATATCTATGAGTCTCAGTCTTCGGATATGTTTATACAATTTCTTATAGGCCTCAATGACTCTTACAATGCAGTCTGTAACCAGATTTTGGTTATGGATCCTCTACCTACTGTCAATAAAGCTGATTCTATCATTTCTAGGGTAGAATCACAAAGAGATTTGCATGTTGCTTTTAGTGATTTTCCTGGAAATTCAGTGATGTTGTCTAAGAATGTAAATGGTAGAGGGACTGGTATGGGAAGCGGAGGTTACAAGAGAAAGGATAAGGGAAATAGGCACTGTGACATCTGTAATAAAGACACCCACAACACTGATTCCTGTTTCAAATTGACTGGGGAACCAGAGTGGTACAAGGCTTACATGGAAAATAGGTCCAGTGAAGTTGGCACTTCTAAGAAGGTTTTCAAAAATATGGCCAATGCAATGGCAAAATCTCCACTGGACACATCTCATGAGTCTGGACCATCTGTTCCTCATCACTATGCTAATATTTCTGATTTGATAAGGTAGGATTTAGTTAAATTCTTCAGAGATAACAAATCTACTGGACCTGAGCAGCTGCATTTTGCCTCTGAGTTCTCAGGTATGTTTTATGATCTTTGCTTGACTTACTCTGAAGAGTTGTCTGCTTCCCAATGGATTATAGATTCTGGTGCAACAAGTCATATTTGTTCCAACTTAAACTTGTTTGGAAACTACACTACACCCAAGAAAAATATACCTATATTTCTGCCTGATGGAACCTCTCACGTGGTTAAATATGTTGGAACTATCAAATTATCAGATAAAGTGGTACTGGAGAATGTTCGCTATATACCCTCGTTTAAATTTAATTTGATATCTGTGAATAAGATAACTAGTGCTACTGACAGTGAATTTGTGTTTTATAAGCATCATTGGACTTTGCAGGTCTAGAGAACTAAAGACATTCTTGCCTCAGGATATACTTGTGGTTGTTTGTACATCTTTGATTCTGAAAAGGCTGTTGTCCAGCATGTTACTGTGGTTTCTGATAGCTTTAATATTCCTAAGGAAAACTCTACTCACCTTAAGAATGAGAATACTCTTGTTGATTGCCCAATAGGGGCTGATAATTGTTTGCATGCTAGACTTACTCAGTGTGATATGTGGATCAAAGGCTTGGACATGCTTCCACTGCAGTTTTGGAACATTTGCATATACCTATGATGATAGATGATAAAGATTGTGATGTTTGTCAAATGTCTAAACAGCATAGGTTACCCTTTCCTACTAGTGCTATCACTTCTAAGGGGCTCCTGGATCTTATTCACATAGATCTTTGGGGGCCTTATAAAGTTAAAACCCATTCTGGATGTCATTATTTCTTAACTATTGTTGATGATTTTTCTAGGTGTGTTTGGACTTATCTTATGCCTTATAAGGATCATGTCTTTGATATACTTAAGAATTTTATGTTGTATGTTAAAAACCATTATGGTAAGTCTGTCAAAACTGTTAGAAGTGATAATGGAAATGAGTTTATAAATCTCAATTGCAAAACTCTCTTCCAAAACAATGGTATCATACATCAAAGGTCTTGTGTCTATACTCCACAACAGAATGGGGTTGTGGAGATTAAACACAAACATCTTTTGTAAATTGCTAGAGCTTTAATGTTCCAATCTGGTATGCCTATTAGATTTTGGGGTGATGCTATTTTAACTTCTACTTATGTGCTGAATAAGTTGCCTAGTAGGATTTTAAATTGGAAAACACCTTATTTTAGGTTGTTTAATAAGGAGCCTTATTATGATAACTTGAGGACTTTTGGATGTCTTTGTTATGCTGTTAATAATGGGCCTGGAAAAGGTAAATTTTCTCCAAGGGCCTTTAAATGTGTCTTGTTGGGATATGCTCAAGATATAAAGGGATATAAACTGTATAATTTGGAAGAAAAATCTGTAATGGTTTCTAGATATGTGAAATTTTTTGAGCATATCTTTCCTTTTAAGAATGATGTTGGTTCTGATATGATTCCACCTAGGATCTATACTCAAGATGTTGTTGATATTCCTGATTTACATGTGGAATCATAATATACTGATGTTACTGCTGAACAAAATTTGGAGCCTATACCTCCAGTTGAGTCTACCATTTCTGAGACCACTGGTACTAATGACTCACAACAAATTAGGGTTAGTCAGAGGGTTAAAAATACACCTGCTTGGATGCAAGATTATGTGTTTAATGTTAACTTTCAGGTTTCTTCTGCTCATATCAAGAATCAGTGTTTATCTTCTCATAATGTTTTACCTTTTGCTAAAAGTTATGTTGCCTTTATGAATAATATTTCACCTATACCTGAGCCTGTTACTTATAATCAGGCTGTTAAGTACCCAGAGTGGGTTGATGCTATACATAAAGAACTTAAGGCTTTAGAAACCAACAATACTTGGGAAATTACTGAGTTACCTAAGAACAAAAGGGGTATTGGTTCTAAGTGGGTTTTTAAGGTTAAATACAACCCTGATGGTACTGTTGAAAGGTATAAAGCTAGGTTGGTAGCTAAGGGGTTCAATCAGACTTTTGGTATAGATTACTATGACAGCTTTTCCCCTGTTGCAAAGCTTGTGACTGTTAGAGTTTTCTTATCTCTTGTCACTGCTAGGAGTTGGGGTTTATATCAGTTAGATATTAATAATGCTTTTTTACATGGTTTTCTGGATGAGGATGTTTACTTATTGCCTCCACATGGGTTTGATAAATGTAAGCCTGGTCAAGTATGCAAATTAACTAAGTCCTTGTATGGACTTAAGCAGGCTTCAAGGCAATGGAATTTGGAATTTACCAAGAAATTGATAGACTATAGGTTTGTTCAATCCTCTAATGATCATTGCCTTTTTACATTAACTAGGGGAGATTATTTCATTATGCTCATTGTCTATGTTGATGATGTATTAATTTCTGGATCAAATGATGAGATTATCTCTGATGTTAAGACATATCTAGATTCTGCGTTTACTATTAAGGATTTGGGAAATGCTAAATATTTCCTGGGTTTACAGTTGTTCAGGTGCTCTAATGGTATGTTGGTAACACAAAAGAAATACAAAACAAATTTCCTTGTTGATTCAGGTCTAGTTGAATCCAAACCAGTTACTACACCTCTGTCTGCAGGACATAAATTTACTTTGGATACTGATATACCCTTTCCTGAACCTGCTAAGTACAGAAGGCTGGTTAGGAGATTACTTTATTTAAATCTTACCAGACCTGATCTTAGCTTTTCTGTTCAACAGCTAAGTCAGTTTGTCTCAAATCCGATGTAGTCACATTGGGAGGCTGCAATGCATATCCTTAAGTATTTCGCTGGAACTCGGACAGCTGGATTATTTTTTCCAGTAAAGAATATACTGGTCCTATCTGCTTATTGTGATGCAGATTGGGCTACCTGTGCACTTACACGGAAATCACTGACTGGTTTTTGTGTGTTATTAGGTGGTGCCCTCATATCTTGGAAGAGCAAGAAGCAGTCAACTGTTAGTAGATCTTCCTGTGAGGCTGAGTACCGGAGCATGGGAGCTACAGTTTGTGAGCTACAGTGGCTCAGCTACCTTCTCAAGGATCTACAAGTCACTGTTCACACACCCATTCCAATGTGGTGTGACAATAAGGCTGCGTTACATATCACGAAAAATCCGGTTTTCCATGAACGGACAAAACACTTGGAGATCGACTGTCATATCGTCCGAAACCAATTCAAACTGGGGTTCATTGCTCCTCAACATATTTATACGCTGGATCAATTGGCTGACATCTTTACCAAATCTCTTGGAGGCTCACGTTTTTGTGGCATTTTGTGCAAGTTGGGATTCCTATTCAATGAAGCTCCAACTTGAGGTCGGGTGTTGGAATTTGGGCCTATTCGTATGTTGAGCCATTTTTATTCTTTTTATTTCAGTTGGGCTTTATAATAATGGGTCTTATGACCATTGTAAGCTAGAGATTATTTAAGGCACCCTGTATTTGTTTTTTGGCTTTACAGCCTTATTATTTTTCATTAATGAAATATCATTGCAAACCCTAATTGCTTCGTTCTCCTTTGCCGTCTTTGCGCAAACCTAGTCTAGGGTTTTTACAAGGGACAATACTCAATAAAAGGAGCCAAGAAAGTGGCTGCATTGGCTCATCAATGCCTTAGCACTTGCCCGAAATCAAGACTAACCATGAACCATGTGGTCAAGATCTTGAAACATGTCCTTGACTTGACGAACATCCCATCTGGACCGTTCGTTTACATCGTACCAACGGATGGGAAAAACGGCATGAAATTAAGTGTAGTTCAAGAAAACGAAGCTAATTAAGTTGAAGGAGAGTGAAAATGAAGCCAAGAAAGAAGGTAGACGTAACGAGAGAAGGAAAGGGTATAGGCATAAGCATAAAATTAGGTCTTGGGCCGTTTTTTGATGGAATGTAAATTTTTGTTCTTTTGGTTTCATTTGTTTTACTACATATTTTGAAAATTTTTTGGTCTTAAAAGCTTTAAGTTCTGTTGATTGACCTTTGGCTGTTAAGAAGCAAGCTATATGGACTATATATAATTAGAGTTATTTAAACCGTACCCCTGTGTTAGGTGAAATGGGTAAAAAAAATTTCGTGTTACAAAAATTAACATAAAAAACCATGTGCATTTAAAATATTTACATAGCAAACCTTAAAATTTTCTAATGTTGGACACGTGCTAAAAGCATGACTAGAACACTAATTTTCTGTATTTATTGGACATGAAATGACTAATTTACCTTTTATATTCTAATATACATCATCTCACATCTCTCTATATACCTCTTTTTATACTTGTTTATAGGGTTTTCCATGCAATTTTTATTTTGTACAGTGTCTCTGTACATATAAAAAAGTATTGAACATATAATTTGTTTATAGGGTTCTCCATGCAATTTTATTTTGTACAGAGTCTCTGTACATATAAATAAGTATTGAACATATACTTATTTATAGTGTTCTTCATGTAATTTTATTTTGTCCAGAGTTTTGCTGCATATAAAAAAGTATTGAACAATATAGAGACATGTGAGATGATGTATATCAGAATATAAAAGGGTAAATTAGTCATTTTGTATCCAACAAATAGAGAAAATTAATGTTTTAGCCGCGCTTTTAGTGCGGTCCAATACCAAAATTTTGCAGGGTTCTCCATACAAATATTTTGAAAACACAAAGTTTTTTGTGTTAATTTTGATAAAGTGTATATCGAGAAAATAGAGAAACTAGGGAACTCATTCTTTTATTTCTTGAGAAAAAGATATTATAGACCTCAAGGTTAAATAACAAAGCAAGTCCTAAATAGATAGCAACCAATCCCAGATTTTTTGGGATAAAAATAACTCCCATATAAATCAAATAACTTCCAAACTTATAGAAGTCAACACTCCCCCTCAAGTGAGGTTTGGGGGACACCTAACGCCTAACTTGCCTAAGACGTCATGGTACACTTGCTTTGGAGTTGCTTTTGTAAGTATATCCGCCAATTGATCCTCCGATCGCACTAAGGGTAGAGAAATGACCTCTCCGTCTAATTTTTCCCTAATGAAGTGGCGATCAATTTCAACATGTTTTGTTTCGTCATGTTGTACCGGATTCTCAGATATCTGCATTGCTGCCTTTTTATCGCACCGTAAGGGATAGGCTTTGACCGGTGGAAACCCCAGCTCAGTCATCAGTTTTCTATGCCACAAAACTTCCATTAGTCCTTTCGCAATTCCTCTGAACTCAGATTTAGCACTCGAGAGTGCTACTACTTTTTGTTTCTTACTTCTCCAGGTGACCAAATTCCCTCCAACAAATGTGAAGTACCCAGATGTAGATCTCCAATCTACCAGATTCCCTGCCCAATTTGCATCAGTGTATGCTTCTATCTGCAGAAGACCATGTTTCTTATACAGAATTCTTGTATTTGGTGTTCTCTTTAAGTACTTCAAAATCCTCAAGGTTGCCTCCATGTGTTCTTTCTGTGGTTTATGCATAAACTGACTGACAACTCCTACTGCATAAGCAATATCAGGCCGGGTATGTGACAGATAGATAAGTTTTCCTACCAAGTGTTGGTATCTTCTTTGATCAGTTGCTTCAGCTTCTTCACCAATTTTTAGTCCATGGTTGACTGTCATGGGTGTATCAATCCATTTGCAGTCTAACATTCCTGTCTCTGTCAAAAGATCCAAAATATACTTTCTCTGTGAGAGATAGATTCCTTGACTTGACCTCATGACTTCGATTTCGAGGAAATATTTCAGACGTCCTAGATCCTTCATTTCAAATTCTTCAAACAAAATTTTTTGAAGGTTCCTTATTTCCTCAGTATCATTTCCTATGATGACCATATCATCCACATATATGATGAGGTACGTCATTTTCCCATCTCTCTTCTTTAAGAACAGAGTATGATCCGAATTACCCTGTCTGTACCCATACTGCTTCATTGCAATAGTGAATCTTCCAAACCAAGCCCTCGGAGATTGCTTTAACCCGTATAACACCTTTTTTAATCTGCACACTTCGTGGGCGCCATACTCGTGAGAAAACCCAGGCGGACATTCCATATAAACCTCCTCTGTGAGGTCACCATGGAGAAAGGCATTCTTAACATCGAACTTATGAAGGGGCCAATCCAGATTTGCTGCAATAGAGAATACGACCCTTATAGTATCAATTTTAGCTACCGGTGAGAATGTTTCTTCATAGTCCACTCCATATGTTTGAGTATACCCCTTCGCCACCAGTCGGGCCTTGTACCGTTCAATCGTCCTATCGGCTTGTCTCTTGATTGTGTATACCCATCGATATCCAACAGGTTTCTTCTCGGATGATAGCAGACATTTCTCCCAAGTCCCATTCTTTCTCAAAGCATTCATCTCTTCATTCATTGCCTTGTTCCATTTTGGAATTCCCATTGCTTCTTCCACACTTCGAGGGATGTCATCTGTGTAAATAGCTGCTGCGAATGCCGTAGCTGAGGTAGTCAGACTCCTCCTGACTAGATCAGCTACTGGATACCTTCATGATTTAGGTTCACATTTTGGACTATATCTCTTTGGAGGTATCCCACGAGCACTCCGGGGTGGGAGTACATATCTATCTTCACCTGTACTTTCATTGTTAGCAGCAATAGTACTTATATGAGATAAATCATCTGTACCGACCTCAGGAATATCCATTGAGGGAGAGGCAGTAGTGTCGTGCACGTTCTGTTGGACTTGGATTCTGTCTTTGAGATGGTTCAAGAGAGACAGACTACTTGGTTCGGTCAAGGGGTGTGCACATAACCATTCTAGTGGATCTTTTTGTGTTTTTCTCTCCCCCTGAACACGAGAATGGGTAGGAGCAAGATAATAGTACTCAGTTTCTACAAAATCACAGTCAACTATATTAAACGTCTTTCGAGTTTTAGGACTATGACATCGGTACCCCTTCTGGTGGACCCTATACCCAACAAGGACATATTTTTCAGCACAAGGTTCGAGTTTCATGTGATTGGTTTTGGGAACATGAACAAACACTGAACACCCAAAGATGCGAGGAGTTAGGGCCAATGCAGGGGGTATTTGGGTATAATCACTCAGAGTCTGAACAGGGGTGCGAAAGCCAAGAATTTTAATGGGTAATCGGTTGGCTAAGTAGGTGGCGGTAGCAACTACTTCAGGCCAGAAAAAGGATGGGACATGTGACTCAATCATTAATGCTCGGGTAATTTCTAAGAGAAAATAATTTTTTTGTTCAGCCACCCCATTTTGTTGTGGTGTATGAGGACAAGTAGTTTGGTGGATAAGGCCATTTTCAGAGAAGAAGGTCTGTAATTTTTGAGTAGCAAATCCCCCCCCCCCCCCCAATTATCTGACCGAAGAATCTTAATTTGGGCCCCAAATTGTGTCTTAATCATGCGATAAAAGTGGAGAAATTTATCGAACACTTCAGACTAGGGAATTCATTCTTTTATTTCTTGAGAAAAAGATAGTACAGACCTCAAGGTTAAATAACAAAGCAAGTCCTAAATAGATAGCAACCAATCCCAGATTTTTTGGGATACAAATAACTCCCATATAAATCAAATAACTTCCAAACTTATCTAAGTCAACAAATTTTTGTAACATAGAGTTCCCCCCCCCCCCCCCCCCCCCCCTCATTTCACCTAATATAGGGGTGAAATATGTAAAAAACACTATATAATTATGAGGAAAAATAAGAACAAGAAAGATAAGTTATTTTGAACTAAGGATACCTAGTTAGTAATGGGAACAAAATGGCATACTATTCATAAATTCTTGCAGCTTAGTTCTTAGAACTTGGAAAAGTATAACCAAGTTTTGTAAGCATCAGGCTTGACTTGACAAATAAAATAAAGCAAAGAGAAAGACTCGAGTCTTGTTTGAAATATAGCTAGATAAAGACTTTTTTCTTCTGCCACTACCATAAATTATAGAAATGTTAGATATGCCTTATATATATTTAAGATAATTAATTATTGGAGAATTAACTAACTAATATATAAACGCATGTGAAAGGTTGTTTGAAAAATGTGTATTGGTTGCATTGGAACTTGTCCCACATTGAAAGAATAGCATAAGAAAGACAGCTTTATATACTAGAAACCTATGTGTGTTATTAAATTGTGGAACTCAAGAGAGGACTAATGGGCTCACACGCGGTGCGGTGCACCGCACCGCCCATGCACGCGCATGGGCTCGGGGCACGGGTCGGGGCCGGGCATGGGCGAATACGGCGTTTGATGGCGCACTTTTTGAGCCAAAGTCGGCCTGATCCAATCCAAAATTCAAATTACAAACCAATGTCCAAGTACATCAGCTGAGGGATGTCCAGGTACATCCAAATTTGATTCAAAAGTTAGATCAGTTGAGGGATGTAACAGTCAGGTAGTGGGCAATAATAGAGGTATAATTCAGGCCATTAACACCTGGATTTGACCTATTCAAATTCCTACATTTAAACCTGCCAAACTTTTGACACCTATCACCTGAAAAATACAGCATATACTCACCTGAATTTCTGCAAATTGCTAATTGTCTGAAATTCTCCCCAGCTTGACATATATCCTAAAAGTAAATTGTCTGCAACCTTTTAGCAAAACTCAGAGAGTTAGGGACGATTAACACTTTTAGGACAGGGACTACCCGTGTCATTCTGATCCCTTTTCTGCCATTTTCTCAACAATCTTAAAGTGTTAATACATTTGAAGATGGAATCAGAATCCTTCCGCATCATGAACCAGCAAAAACTAGAATGCTTCAATGGAAACAACTTTAGCCGCTGGCAGGACAAAATGAAGTTCCTACTCATTGTCCTCAAGCTGGTATACGTTCTGGATCCCAACTTGCCACCAATTCCAGAAGATCCTCTTGCTCCCCAGTAGCCCGTAGATTTGGATCCACCAGCCACTGCAGCAGGTGTTGTTCCCCCCTGCTAATCCCACTACAACGGTGGCACTCCTCCTGCAAATCCTCCTATAAAAGGTGCTATAACTCCTGCCAACACTACAGCAACAGGTCCCTCCAGGAATGCTTTGTAGATCCACCAGGAGATTGTGGAAAACCCTTCAACAACAAAGGAGGAAGAGAGCTGAAGATGAATAGTTGGCTCGTGGACACATTCTGAATACCTTGTCCGATAAGCTGTACGATCTATACACAAACGTACAGTCACCTAGAGAGCTGTGGAAGGCCTTGGAATACAAATACAAGGCTGAGGAAGAAGATACAAACAAATATTTGGATTTCAAAATGGTTGACAATAAACCAATCCTAGAGCAAGTGCATGAGCTCCAGGTAATTGTTAACAAACTCTGGATCGTTAAAATTGTCCTTCCAGAAACATTCCAGATTAGAGCTATAATTTCAAAGCTTCTTCCAGCCTGGAAAGATTATGCAAAGAGGTTGATGCATAAATCTGGGGATTTGTCCTTGGAACAAATTTAAAAACATCTGCGTATTGAAGAGGAGGCTCGGAAACGCGATGGAAAGAATTTGGTTCAAGGACAATCAAGTGTGAATTATGTTGAATCTAGAAATTCGTCTAAAAAGAAGCCTTTTGGGGTTAAAAAGAATACTGGAAAATTTAAGAAAACCGGATAGAAACCTAAACCCAATACTACTACTAACAAAAGAAAAGACAAGTGTCATGTTTGTGGAGAAACAGGACATTATGTGAGAGAATGCCCACAACAGAAGAGTGGATCCGGAGTTACAAATATGGTTGAGGAGAACCTAGTTGCCATGGTGACTGATCTTAGCCTCGATGTGGCTATGATTTCTGAAATAAACATGGCAAGTGAACTTTCTGGCTGGTGGTTAGATTCTGGAGCTACCGTTCACATTTGCAACGATCGAAGGCTTTTCAAGACCTTTGAAGAAAATGTTGGGCAAGAGGTTCAGATGGGCAACAGCTCCAAAGCCAATGTTGGAGGCAAAGGATCCGTTGAACTCAACTTTACCTCCGGGAAGAAGTTAACTTTGATTAATGTCCTGTTTGTACCTGATGTTACGAAAAGTTTAATTTCTGTTGATTTCTGTTAATGTAATGAGATTAATTGATATTGGTAAAAATGAACTTGACAAGTGTGAAATATGTGCAACATAAAAACTTCTAAGAAAACCTTTGCCAAGTGTTAAAAGAGAATCACAAATATTAGACTTAATTCATACAGTTATTTGTGAGTTAAATGGGATTTTAACTAAAGGTGGAAAAAGGTATTTTATTACTTTTATTGATGATGCTAGTCGATTTTGTTACGTGTATCTTTTACGAACTAAGGATGAAGCTCTTAGCTCGTTTGTGAAATATAAATCAGAAGTAGAAACCCAACTTGAGAAGAAGATTAAAGTTCTACGTTCTGATCGAGGCGTGGAATATTGTTTGAATGATTTTGATACACTTTGTGAAGAAAGTGGTATCATATATCAAACAACTACCGGATATACACCCTAGCAGAACGGTGTAGCAGAAAGAAAAAATTGCACCTTTCTAGACATGATAAATTGCATGTTAAATCATGCAAACTTACCTCACAACTTGTGGGGTGAATCCCTTCTGTCTGCGTGTCATATTCTGAATAGGATACCTATTTCTGTTGTGAAGACTAGTCCCTATGAAATATGGAAAGGCAGAAAACCCAATATAAGCTATTTCAAATTGTGGGGGTGTTTTGGCTTATTTTCGAGTTCCTGATCCCAAACGGACTAAGTTAGGAGCCAGAGCTATTAAAAGTGTGTTCGTCGGGTATGCTCTTAATAGCAAGGCTTATAGAATTCTTGACTTGAAGTCTAATGTGATAACTTAGTCCAGGGATGTCTAGTTCTTCGAAAACACATTTTCAAAAGATGTTGGAAATGAAACTGAGCCACCCCAAGCTGAGCCTAGAGGTCCTGGAAGGCCGGTTGTGGAAAACAATATTCCTACACAACCAACTGAGCCTAGAAGGAGTACTAGAGAAAGAAAAGAGAAAAGTTTGGATAAAGACTTTATCTCTTTTGAGGCTTTATTGTTCTTGGTGGACGAGAACCAGGATAATAAAGTGGTAAGTGAAATACCATTTGTATTTACACTTGAGATGGATCCTAAAACATTTCCAGAAGCTATGGCTTCTCGAGATGTTTCCTTTTGGAAGGAAGCTATAAACAATGAAATGGATTCGATCTTGGGTAATAATACTTGGGTATTAGCAAACTTACCTCGTGGTTCTAAACCTATTGGGTGTAAGTGGGTATTTAGAAGAAAACGGAACACCGATGGCACTATCTCAGCTTTTAAAGCTAAATTAGTTGCCAAAGGGTTCAAACAAGTAGAAGGGATTGCCTACTTTGACACTTATGCACCGGTGGCTCGAGTTACTTCCATCAGAATTCTTCTTGCTTTAGCCTCATTTATGATCTGTTTGTTCATCAAATAGACGTAAAGACAACTTTTTTAAATGGAAATTTAAAAGAAGAAATCTAAATAGAACAGCCTGAGGGTTTTGTAGCACCGAGAATAGAAAATAAAGTGTGTAAGTTAGTCAAATCCCTGTATGGTCTAAAACAAGCACCAAAACAGTGACACGAGAAGTTCGACACTGCTATCTTGAAATTCGGATTCAAGTATAACAGTTCTGACAGGTGCATTTACTCCAAAAGTACAGCTGACTATATGGTGATAGTCTGTCTATATATCGATGATATGTTGATCATCGGGACGAATATGATTGGAGTAAATGAGACTAAAAAGTATCTATCCTCGGTCTTTAAGATGAAAGACTTAGGTGAAGTAGATAATATTTTAGGCATTAAAATTAAAAAACATAGTGGGGGTTTTCACTAAACCAATCTCACTATATCGAGAAAGTTCTGACTAAGTTTAAACACCTCGAGATCAAGGAGGTGAATACTCCGTGATAGACAAATCTTGAACCCAAGTGTAAGTTCTAAGTTCGATTACAACACTTAAGGTATCGTATCCACAGGGAAGGGAACTCAACAACCACTTCTATGACTATTTCTAATCTAGAGACCGAACAAGATTGACAGTGTTGTACTATACTACTATGACGAAATTAAACTTAAGCAATAAGTAATCAATCACACTCGCTAACAAATAAAAATCAAGATTAAACCACTTAATTAAAATAGGTCGGGAAGTAAATCATATGCCCTTCAGTGATCCAATCAATACTCAAGTACAGATGTATGATTCTTCAACCTAATCACAATTTTATACCTAGCTTCTCTCAAAGACTAGATGTCTAATTAATTAAGCCAAGTGTTGTTCTCACAATCACTTAGTAACCAAATTAATCGAATAAAGCAAGATTAGTGTATTTAAAACCTAGCGGCTTGGCATGGAATTCTAATTACGTGTTGTAGAAATTAGGGTTAAATTTCTTTAAGCCCAAAAGTCTAAGTTTTGGAAAACAATCTCAATTATCCTCAATCTCTCGATTATCGGATAATTTACACTATGTTCATGGATGGCCAATCCATTCCCAATCTACTCAATCCCGTTTTCCTAACAAAGAATCACACAAATTAACTCAAGCATTAACTCAAACACCTTAGATGCATAATCCTTACCCCCTAACCCTAGGAAATTAGTTCCTCATAATAGACTCAAAACTCATTAAAATCAAAGGAATTGCATTCAAAACATTCATGTCTAACATAAACATCAAACCAGAATTAATACTTCTGAAATTCTAACCTAATTGTCAAAAACGAATCTAAAGCAATAAAACTAACTATACTAGAATTTTAAAACCCAAACTTGAGGAATTAGTTTGATCGAAAAGCAGTAAATAAAACCAAATTGATAAAGTCTTGTGATTGGAATGAATCTTCAACTCTATGTCTTCGTGTTTCTTTCTTCTCCGATTATTCTTGAACTTCTGGGAAGCTATCCGTCAAAAAGCTCCCAAATTCCGCCTCAAAACCGTGTTTAAATAGAAGTCCTTAACCCAGTACCGCCACGTGACACGGGCGTGCAGAGCTCATGCACAAAAATGTACTCGCGCTTTTCTTCTTGACACGGGGGTGTCAAGAGTTGTTCTTCTGAATGACACGGGGGTGCAAAAGCTTCCAGGCCTCTCTGTACCGAGACACGGGGGTGTCGAAGATTGGTCTATGTTGGTGACACGGGCGTGTCACCATCTGGAATCCGAGGGTCACTTCTGTACTGAGACACGGGGGTGTCTCAGTTTACTCTTCCAAGGGGACACGGGCGTGTCCCCTAGAATTTCTCGTTTTTCGCCCTTTATTGCATGGTTTTGCTTTTACTTCGTCTTGTCAACTCCCAGGTGAAAGGTACCTAAAAGGGAACATAAATCGCATTATAAGTTCTTAAAACTACTTGAATTTAACTCAAATTACCCTACAAATCCATGCAATAAACCGATACATCAAACTCCCCCAAACTTGAATATTGCTCGTCCTCGAGCAATCGAGAAAATTACATCAAACCAACCTCAAAATCAAGCTCTCAACAGGGCAATTCTCAGAACTTCACTTAAGCAAGTCTAGCCTATCAAGCACATTACAATCAAGCACAAGAATCAACACAATGGTATAAATAGAATATCCTCGTGTAGTGTGTGAATTCGAACAAAATAATGTACAATGGTTAGAATAACAAACTAATGATTACTTCATAAATACCAATGATAGACTTCGGAAAACATTCTTCGCACCTATCTTCACTAATGGAATTAACCCAGAATTAAGGATCGGAAGGTCTTTCGAGGCTTGTAATGTGGGCTCGGGGTTAAGGTTATGGAATGTTTAGTATAGTAGTGACTCAACACACCTCGCTCACCCATTCAAATCTCCTCGGTCGCCATCTTTGTCTTTCCCCGTCAAACTCCCCCAAACTTAGACCTTGTCTAAGTTTGTCACATGCAGACAGTCTAAGAGTTTCTTCTGTTTCAAATCTACTCAATCACTTTTCTTTTTTTTTTTTTTTTTTTTGTCTACTTATAGCTTTACACAACTCGTTCTTTTACTACTTCCTTTTGAATTCTTCTTTTCTTTCAGCATCTCATATTTCTTCTCTTGGCTCCTCATCAGGAATTTAGCAACATCTTCAATCGATTCAAACGAGTGAGCAAAGTGTGACTCTAGGGTAGGTTTATGGTGCTGTGCCTGTGGCTTATAATGTGGCTACAAAAATTTCATGGCACAACACTTAGGCTCAACGGGGTCAACAGGATTTCGTTCTTTTAGTCAAAATGGCTCAAAAGCGAGGCTACCTCCGACATGAATGCCTAAGTCATCTCCCTAATTCTTTGTCAATTCGAAATTTCGCCTCAATAGGACTAAAATGCATCCTAATCCATTTCTCAGTATTATTCAAGAATTACTAACTCAGCATCCTAAACTAAGTACATGACCTTGTCCAGTTGTGCACAAAAATAAGGATATCCCACCATTCCAAAGTATCAATACTCACACCTAACTTCATGCATTCGACTAGCCTAACTCACTTTGGCAAAAGTTCCAACAATCAAACCTCATCGAAAAATTTAAAATTTTGGCTTATTTTCAGCAATCATCTTTTCATTCTCAAAGATATCACAATATCAAGTAAACAAATCCCCCAATGCATCTTCCTATGCAAAATATTAGCAATACAATCCAAAACTTTTTGCCCCTCTCCCCCAAACTTAAACCATGCAATGTCCTCATGCATAAAAGAAAAAGAAAGAAGGCAAAAAGAAAACTCCCTCAATACAGCGAAGAACCCGGTAACAAGTTATTCATCAAACCTAACCTGCACTTAAACGACTAAAACACGGATCATAAGCTAAGCAAAGCAAATGATAATCAACATGCAATTAACAAGAAGTCCCTGTCGTCAAGTACCTACTATAACCATAACAACAGTTAGCACAGTGCCAATAGTTAGGTTAGAGTGGTGAATTATATTATCATACAGACCAAAGCAAGAAAAACAGAAAGCTAGAAAAGAACCCAATCAAGGATAAGGTGGCGGGTAATGTGGGGGCTGGCTTGAGCTACTCGTTCCGGCACCTCCAAATTGCTTGGCAAGGTATGCGTGGAGATTCTCGAACTGTCCATCAATGTGGAGCTGCAAGGCATCAAGGCGGGAGTCCACATGCTCTACAAAACTATCCATCCGCGCATTCTGAGATGCCATGTAATCCCGCATGTAAGCGGGGATCTCCTCATCATCATCTTGGACCATTGGCATCGGTGCTCCTCGCCCGGATTCCTCTCGATCCGGTATCTGTGCAAGCCTCCTCTGCTGATCGAGGGTGAGGTCATCATACTTTGCCATACCCCACCTGTACATCCGCTCAAACCGGTTCCTTTCCCTCTCCGGATACCAAGGTAAAACCCTATCCTTTAAGCTCCCGGCAGGCCGTCGGATGAATAGATCCATCTTGATGAACGTCTGCTCTTCAACATAGGGAAAGCTGGATAAAGGCTCCGTGTCCTCTGCAAGCCACCCTACCTCCTTGGCTAGCTTCGTCACATAGGCTCCATGGCCTATAGTTCCCGACGCCCGGCCTGCCACCTCCTTTAATTTGTACATAAACTCGGTCGTGGCATCAAACTGCACCCCCTCCTTCATAAAATACATAATAGCCAACTCAAACCCGTTGATATTTCCATCGCTCTCATGCCTAGCACATATTCCCACAGCCAGGAATCTATGCACCAATCGCCAGACTAAACTGTCAATCCAGGTGGCCTTAGTATTTTATGGGTTGTAAGCCGGGGCACCAGCTTTTAGAGGGAATGATCGCCACACCGCCTCTCTATCCTCCGTAGACCAATTGGGCAACCCTGTCATCTCGCAACAAGGAAACCCTAAGGCGTCACGAATCTCGTCTGCATTTAATGATTCGGCTTCCTCCCCATCTAACGTGAAATTGAGCTTGGTTGCGACCTGGTCCCAAGTCATAGTGGTGAAGAATGCTGTTGTAAACTCCGGATATGTGTTAGCCGGAACCATCATAAATGTCTTCCACCCTATGTTGTTAAATAAAGCCTCGATCTCATCCCAGACTCCTAACCTCCGAAGTGTAGCGAGATGCGGGAACTTGGTGGGCATAATATTCCGCGCGGTATTCCTGTTATAAGGGTTCCCAAGCCCTTCCAAAGATACATTCACAGAATCCCGTGGTTGGCGGCCGATTGGGCCGGATGATGAGGTGAGTTGCAGAGGGGCGGGTCTCTTGTTGCGTCCCATACTTCCTGCACAGAAATTCCCCCAAATCAACAACAAAAAGTAATATAATTTCAAAGGGGCATTTTATCGAACACCTTGTGAGCACAAGTAAAAATTCTAGAGTTCCATCAAATAAAGCATACCATGTCATCACCCATAACCTAGACTCAGCCCTCTATATTACCAAACTCGTTGAGCTATCATAGGGCCTCAATTTCTCCCACAAACATGTAAATAACCGCCCATAACAAACCTCCACAATTTGCAAAATTCTAGATAATGTGTACGAGCAAGGGCCAAATTTTCCACTCCATTTCGAACACCTAACTCTAGCATGTACAAAACTCGACTAAGGAACAAGAATTCATAGAATCGATATCCAACATGCTTCAAAGGAAAATTAGGGTTCATAGTCTAAAAAGGCCAAAAATTTGCAAATTATGCCAATTCCTAATTCTAAACATGCCAAAACTTGAAATAGAATCAAGAATTTTAAAGAATATACATCATAAGCATAGTTTATAGAATTAGGGTCTAACCCTCCTCAATTAATTCCATGAAAATTAGGCACCCAAGAGAAGAGGAGACTTACCCGATGAGTGTAGAATGCAAAGTGTAATGTGTGTGTTGTCTTGCCGGAATATGACTGAAATTGGTGGTGGTGATGCTTGTGCCGTGAGTGAAAGGGGGAAGAAAAGGTGAGAGGAGAGAAGAGAAAGGGGTTCTTGTGTTTTAGAATACAAGACAAAGTGAGGAACCCCCATTTTATTTCAAACCCGCGGACGTGACATGCCCGTGTCGATAAGTATACTATATGGATGACACGGGCGTGTCATCCTTTACCTGGTGAACTCTGTACTCTGACACGGGGGTGTCGATTTTTCTTAGGGAACTTGACACTCCCGTGTCTCCTCTCGGCTAGCAACACTGTACCGCGACACGGGGGTGTCGCGGATTTCTCCTTGTGGAAGACACGCCCGTGTCTCCCCCAAACTTAGGAATTCAGCACGACACTCCGCACAAAACGTTCCTTGGTGTTTGCATCCGCTAAATTCGTACCTATTAGCTCAAATTCTGCAAAGTAAGACCTTAGTACACCAAGTTAAGCACCATATCACTTCATTTTAAATAAAAGCACACACAATACTCATGCACCCATTCGAAATTAAAACCACAAAAGAACCTCATTATGATTACCATCCAAGACCTTCGTACTCCATCCACTCGATTCGAACCTATTTACCTGAAACACAAGACAGAAGATACCTATCAATCACAAACTTAACTAACTAACGAAAGGGAAGAGAAGAGAAGAAAAGGGAAAGAAGGATAGTTCTAAGTTATAGTCGTTAGCTTGACTTCATGACTCAGGTCTAAGAGGCTGGAGCCGTTAACACGCACGAGACGTGTTCGCCAATTCGATCTCTGACAAGATATGGCTTGAGTCTTTGTCCATTCACCACAAAGGATGGTGAGCCTTCATTGCCTATCTCCACCGCTCCATTCGCCAAAACTTTTACCACTCTGAACGGGCCGGACCACCTTGACTTAAGCTTCCCGGGAAAGAGCTTCAATCTAGAATTGTACAACAACACCAATTGACCCTCGACAAACTCCTTAACCCGAATATGCTTATCATGCCACTTCTTCGTTCTCCCCTTATAAATCCGAGCATTTTCGTAAGCTTCTAACCTTAATTCCTCCAACTCTTGCAAGTCAAGTATCCTTTTCTCTCCGGCTCTCGTGAGATCAAAATTTATAGCCTTAATGGCCCAGTACGACTTATACTCGATCTCGACTGGGAGGTGACATGCTTTACCATAAACCAACTGATACGGAGAAGTTCCTATAGGTGTCTTAAACGCGGTCCTATAAGCCCATAACGCGTCATCCAACTTCGAGGACCAATCTTTCCTAGAGGGGCTCACTACCTTCTCCAAAATCCACTTCAACTCCCTATTCGTGACCTCAGCTTGCCCACTTGCTTGGGGATGATACGCAGTAGTTACCCGATGCTGGACCCCATATTTCTTCAACAAAGCTTCCAAGGGCTTGTTGCAAAAGTGCGTACCCCTATCACTAATTAATGCCCGTGGAACTCCGAACCTATTGAAAATGTTCTTTTGTAAGAACTTAATCACCACCTTCGAGTCATTGGTCGGGAGTTTCCACGGCTTCGGCCCACTTGGATACATAATCCACCGCCACCAAGATATATTGATTCCCATTCGACGGTGGGAAAGGTCCCATGAAATCGATTCCCCAAACATCAAACAATTCAACTTCCAAAATATACTTCATGGGCATCTCATCTCTTTTACTAATGTTCCCGGCTCTCTGACAAGCGTCACATTCCTTGGCAAATCTGTAAGCATCCTTAAACAGCGTTGGCCACCAAAACCCTGACTGTAATACCTTAGCTGCTGTCTTTCGCCCACTTGAGTGTCCTCCATATAAGCTCGCATGACATCTCTCAAGCACTTCATCAGCTTCAACCTCCGGAACACACTTCCGCACTAACCCATCCGAGCAGTGTTTATATACATATGGCTCTTCCCAATAATAACGCTTCGCTTCTGACAAGAACCTCTGTTTCTGATGGAAATTCATGCCTGGTGGTAAAGCTTTGCAAACCATGTGATTCACGATATCTGCGTACCAAGGAACTATCGCATCGGCTGCAAAAAGCTCCTCGTCAGGGAAATTCTCAGTAATCTCCTCCTCATACTCATCCTCCTTTTCCCCAACTTCTAACCTTGACAAGTGATCTGCAACTAAGTTCTCCGTCCCCTTCTTGTCACGAATTTCAAGATCGAACTCCTGAAGCAATAGAATCCATCTAATCAAACGGGGCTTTGAATCCTTCTTCGAAAGGAGATATTTGATTGTTGCGTGGTCCGTGTAGATGATTGTCTTCGAACCTATCAAGTAAGACCGAAACTTGTCAAAAGCATGCACAATAGCTAATAATTCTTTCTCAGTAGTAGCATAATTTAATTGTGCATCATTTAAAGTTTTGCTAGAATATGCGATAACGTGTAAATGTTTCTCCCTTCGTTGGCCAAGAACAGCTCCAATGGCCAAATCGCTCGCATCGCACATTAGCTCAAACGGTAGAGTCCAATCCGGTGCAACCATAATTGGTGCCGAGGTAAGCTCCTTCTTCAACCTATCAAATGCAAGTAAACAATCATTATTAAACACGAATTCAGTATCTTTTTATAGTAACTTGCATAAAGGTAAGGTAATTGTTGAAAAGTCCTTGATAAACCGGCGATAGAAACCGACATGACCAAGGAAACTTCTCACTCCCTTGATATTGGTAGGTGGAGGCAATTTTGCGATCACATCAATCTTGGCCCTGTCCACCTCAATGCCTTTCTCTGAAACCTTGTGACCCAACACTATCCCTTCCTTTACCATGAAGTGGCACTTCTCCCAATTTAGAACGAGGTTAGTGTCTTCACATCGCTGCAAAACTTGAGTAAGATTATGCAAGCATGAATCGAAAGAAGAACCAAACACAGAAAAGTCATCCATAAAGATTTCCATTGTGCGTTCTATAAAGTCAGAGAAAATGGCCATCCTGCATCGTTGAAAGGTAGCCGGGGCATTACATAACCCAAAAGGCATACGCCTATACGCAAATGTGCCATAAGGGCAAGTAAACGTACATTTTTCCTGATCCTCTGGAGCTATAGCAATTTGGTTATACCCTGAATACCCATCCAGAAAGCAGTAATAAGAATGTCCGGCTAACCTCTCTAACATCTGATCAATAAAGGGAAGTGGAAAGTGATCTTTACGAGTGGCATTGTTCAACTTCATATAATCTATGCAAACTCTCCAACCCGTGACTGTCCTAGTTGGTATTAACTCATTCTTCTCATTTTTAATTACAGTCATCCCCCCATTCTTGGGCACTACCTGCACAGGGCTAACCCACTTGTTATCCGAGATAGGGTAAATTATCCCGGCATCTAACAGTTTTAGTACCTCAGCCCTAACTACCTCCTTCATGTTTGGGTTCAATCTACGCTGATATTCTACGGAGGGTTTATGGTTATCTTCCATAAGAATCTTATGCATGCAAATCGATGGGCTAATCCCCTTGATGTCAGAAATAGTCCAACCTATCGCTTGTTTGTGTTCTCTCAAAACCCTCAACAAAGCATCATGATGTGAATCAGTTAAATCAGAGGCAATTATAACAGGCAATGTTTCAGATTCACCCAAATAAGCATATCTCAAATGAGCGGGGAGGGGTTTCAGTTCTAACTTAGGAGCTTTCTCAACAGAAGGACGAAGAGTGGGCTTACCTGTACCCAACTCTTCATATACAAACCTCTTTCGGAATGGTACGTATGGGGTGGCCTAGAGTGCCTTTGCGTAGGCGGCCAATTCTTCTAGTATGTCTTCCCCATCAATGTGGTCCGTGAGTCCTCTTAGACAGAGTTCGAGAGGGTCCTCGTTGCTTATGGACATCGGTGTCTGTGCTCTGATTTCCACCATGTTGCATTGTTCCTCGATTACCGGTCCCTTCATTACCTTGAACAGATTAAACTCCACCTGTTCGTCCCCCACACGAAGAGTTAGAATGCCGCTCTTCACATCAATCAAGGCTCCTGATGTGGCTAGGAAACGCCTCCCTAAGATGAGCGGCATGTTTTGATCTTCCTCCATCTCCAACACTATGAAGTCTACCGGAAGGTAGAACTTCCCAACTCTGACCAAAACATTTTCTAGAATTCCCGTGGGGTACTTGACTGATCGATCGGCTAGCTGCAGGAAAACGGTAGTCGGTTTCAATGAATTCAGTCCAAGTTTCATACGAACAGATAATGGCATTAGACTCACACTAGCACCAAGATCACATAAAGCTTTATTAAAGGACAAATTGTCAATTGTGCAAGGAATTGAAAAACTCCCTGGATCCTTAAGCTTCGGAGGAAGCTTATGTTGTAGAATGGCGCTGCACTACTCAGTAAGTACTATCGTGGCATAGTCCTCCAATTTTCTCTTGTTGGAGAGGATTTCCTTCAAGAATTTGACGTATGTGGGCATCTGGGCTAGGGCCTCGGCAAAGGGGATGTTTATATGTAGTTCCTTGAAGATATTCAAGAACTTCTCGAATTGTTTCTCCAACCTTTGCTTTTGAAATCTCTGCGGGAAGGGAAGTGGTGGCACATATGGCTTGGGTGCCACTGGTGTCTTTGGCTTGGAAGGGAGCTCAGGCGTCTGTGCTTCCTTCTCCTCTTTCGCTGGCTCGACTACTTTCTCAGATTCCACCACAGCTTCCTTTTCTCTTCTCATTTCTGTCTCCACCGGCATTACAGGCCCCTTGTAAGTTGTGCCACTCCGTAGAGTAATGACCTTGCAATGCTCTTTCGGATTCTCCTCAGGTTTGCTTGGAAACATGCCTTGGGCTCTAACATTTATCGTATTTGCAAGCTGGCCCACCTGTACTTCCAAATTTTTGTTCTGAACCAGCACCTGTTCTACCTGAGATTCGAGTTTCTGATACCTGTCATTCGAGACATTGATGAACTTCTCGAGGGCCGCCTCCCACCCCGGTTTCTGTTCTTACGGTGGTCGTGAAGGGGGTGCGAATCTCTGCTGATTTTGATGTGGTGGATGTGGTCCCTGTTGTCTCGGTTGGAAGTGTGGTCTCGGGTTTGGGTTTGGGTTTTGAACATTCTGATTGTTTGACCACGAGAAGTGCGGATGATTCTTCCAACCTGGGTTGTAGGTGTTCGAGTATGGGTCATTTGCTGGCTTTTGATTTTGCACGTAATTCACTTGCTCCTGACCAACAACAACCTGTGCACCTGCATTGGTAGAAGGACAAACATCAAATGAATGAGGACCACCACAAATTTCACATAATACCTGTAGGGCGTTTGACTGTGCCACTGTGTTTCGTGCTGTAGAAATTGTAAGTCGGTCTAGCTTTTGGTTCAGTGCTTCGAACTTGGCATTGAAAGTTGTCACAGTGTCAGTGGTGAGTATGCCTGCCTCAGGTTTCGGTGGAGGAGGATTGCTCCTCTCCTTTGTCCAACTGCTATTTGCTGCCATCTTATTCAGAAGTTGCATTCCTTCTTCTTCGGACAGCGCCATAAATGCTCCTTCCGCTGCTGCATCGACCATGATTTTCATGTTTTCAGTCATTCTGTTGTAAAAGATCTGTACCAGTTGCCATCCTGGAACACGGTGATGTGGGCATTTCCTTTGCAAATCCTTATATCTTTCCCATCCTTCGTAAAACGTTTCCCCATCATAGAGCCTGAAGCTCGTTATTTCGTCTCTGTACCTCATGGTCTTGCTAGGAGGGTAGAACTTGGCTAAAAAAGCCTTAGAGAGGTCTGCCCATGTCTGAAGTGTCTCATTTGACAAAGTCGAAATCCATGTCCGGGCTTTGTCCCTTAAGGAGAAGGGAAAAAGCCTAACTCTGATCGTGTCATCTGAAGCATTATGGATCTTAAAAGTCGAGCAAACGTCCAAAAAGTAGGACAAATGTGATGCGGGATCTTCATGCCCCAAACGGATTCTGTTGTAAGAGGTTGATGAACCCAGTTTTGATCTCAAAGTTGTTCGCCTCCACAGTGGGGCGAACCAAGTTGTTCTGGATTAAGCCAATGTTAGGAATGGCATAATCCTGAAGTGTGGTTGGTTGCTCGTTATTAGGTTGTGCCATTGGAATTGGGTTTACTTCCTGCTTCTTTTCCTTTCTTCGCCTCGTTCGATTCGCCCGACAAGTCCTCTCAATTTCAGGATCGTAAGGCAAAGGTTCCAAGCCTTGCGATCGTAGCATGCACTAGGTACCTGCAATTAGGAAAACCCGTGGTCAAATTCAACGCACTTCAAAAAGAAATCAAGCAGAAAGGGTGGTCTAAAGCACCAGAAAAAGTCAATAAAGTAATATTGAATTGAAACAGCCTTCCCCGGCAACGGCGCCAAAAACTTGATAGACAAATCTTGAATCCAAAGTGTAAGTTCTAAGTTCGATTGCAACACTTAAGGTATCGTATCCACAGGGAAGAGAACTCAACAACCACTTTTATGACTATTTCTAATCTAGAGACCGAACAAGATTGACAATGTTGTACTATACTACTCTGACGAAATTAAACTTAAGCAGTAAGTAATCAATCACACTCGCTAACAAATAAAAATCAAGATTAAACCACTTAATTAAAACAGGTCAGGGAGTAAATCATATGCCCTTCTGTGATCCAATCAATACTCAAGTACAGACGTATGATTCTTCAACCTAATCACAATTTTATACCTAGCTTCTCTCAAAGACTAGATGTCTAATTAATTAAGCCAAGTGTTGTTCTCACAATCACTTAGTAACCAAATTAATCGAATAAAGCAAGATTAGTGTATTTAAAACCTAGCGGCTTGGCATGGAATTCTAATTACGTGTTGTAGAAATTAGGGTTAAATTTCTTTAAGCCCAAAAGTCTAAGTTTTGGAAAACAATCTCAATTATCCTCAATCTCTCGATTATCGGATAATTTACACTATGTTCATGGATGGCCAATCCATTCCCAATCTACTCAATCCCGTTTTCCTAACAAAGAATCACACAAATTAACTCAAGCATTAACTCAAACACCTTAGATGCATAATCCTTACCCTCTAACCCTAGGAAATTAGTTCCTCATAATAGACTCAAAACTCATTAAAATCAAAGGAATTGCATTCAAAACATTCATGTCTAACATAAACATCAAACCGGAATTAATACTTCTGAAATTCTAACCTAATTGTCAAAAACGAATCTAAAGCCATAAAACTAACTATACTTGAATTTTAAAACCCAAACTTGAGGAATTAGTTTGATCGAAAAGCAGTAAATAAAACCAAATTGATAAAGTCTTGTGATTGGAATGAATCTTCAACTCTATGTCTTCGTGTTTCTTTCTTCTCCGATTATTCTTGAACTTCTAGGAAGCTATCCGTCAAAAAGCTCCCAAATTCCGCCTCAAAACCGTGTTTAAATAGAAGTCCTTAACCCAGTACCGCCACGTGACACGGGCGTGCAGAGCTCATGCACAAAAATGTGACACGCCCGTGTCACATATAAAAAACGTACTCGCGCTTTTCTTCTTAACACGGGGGTGTCAAGAGTTGTTCTTCTGAATGACACGGGGGTGCAAAAGCTTCCAGGCCTCTCTGTACCGAGACACGGGGGTGTCGAAGATTGGTCCATGTTGGTGACACGGGCGTGTCACCATGTGGAATCCGAGGGTCACTTCTGTACTGAGACACGGGGGTGTCTCAGTTTACTCTTCCAAGGGGACACGGGCGTGTCCCCTAGAATTTCTCGTTTTTCGCCCTTTATTGCATGGTTTTGCTTTTACTTCGTCTTTTCAACTCCCAGGTGAAAGGTACCTAAAAGGGAACATAAATCGCATTATAAGTTCTTAAAACTACTTGAATTTAACTCAAATTGCCCTACAAATCTATGCAATAAACGGATACATCACTCCATTTGACAACGGACTGAAACTTAAAGAAAATACTGGTAGAGCTATTGCACAACTTGAGTATGCAAGTGCTATTGGCAGCCTTATGTACGCAATGCATTGCACTAGACCAGATAATTCCTTTGTAGTTTCAAAACTTAGCAGATACACGAGCAGTCCCAATGCTGATCATTGGAAAGCTATTAGTAGGGTACTCGGGTACGTTAAGACAACTATTAGCTTTGGTTTATTCTATAACAAATTCCCTAGTGTGTTAGAAGGGTACTCAGACGCGAGTTGGATAACTAGCGTGAGAGAGAACAAATCTACAAGTGGGTGGATTTTCACTCTTGCCGGTGGGGCTGTTTCTTGGGCAAGCAAGAAACAGACAATAATCTCTCACTCTACCATGGAATCTGAGTTTATAACTTTAGCACAAGGTGGACAAGAGGCTGATTAGATAAGAAATATGTTGTTAGACATAGATCTTTGGCCAAGTCCATTGCCTCCAATCTCGCTGTATTGTGACAGCGAAGCAACGCTTACAAAAGCGTACATTGGTACTTATAATGGTAAGTCTAGACACATTGGTCTTAGACATGCATTTGTGAGACAATTGATACAAGATGGTATCATAACAATTGTGTATGTGAGGTCAAATAAGAATTTGGCTGATCCATTTACTAAGCCTCTGATGAGAGACTTAGTAGCTTCAACTACAAGAGATATGGACTTAAACCACCCGAACCCAAGTAATGATTAGATTCTGATCCCATTCCTACCATTTTCTCAACAAGAAATAATTACATTTTACCATTCTACATTTAGGCCTTATTACAACGCATCCATCATTTTTGGAAAATTACATTTTAACCCCTAACTTTGAGAACTGTTTGTGGTCCCTAGGGTTCTATTATGTCATTCCAAAAATACCCCTAGTTTGCTGTTAAATTTATAATTTGTAGATATCATTTTGTTTATTTTTACAAATTTTGGGGATGATTTAGTAATTTCGAAGGTCACAGTGAACTCCCTCCATTTAATTGAAGTTTTACATTTCTTAATATTTGTCCACTTTTTCATTTGAGTTTTTACCCCAAAAATGAGATTATCAATATATATTTTTCTGTTGACTAAACAAAACTTCAGGTCTAGCATCAATAATGTTTATACCTGGAATGCTCGAGTGCAGAATTTTCTAAAATATTTAATGTATAAAGAGACAAAACTATTGTGACTATAATATAGATGTTCTCTTTCAAATTAATTTAAAAAATAGGCATAGGATGGAAAAAAACTCTGCATTCTAGATGTCCCCATCTACGTAGTAACAATTGACATCACATTTTCTTCCTTGCTAAACAATAAAGCCTAACCACAAAATTTTGCTTAATATACAAGTTTCCAAGAAAAATAGTCGGACTTGTATGATATGGATCAGATTATAAGACGAAGCAATTAATCTAAAGACAAAGTTGAGGAATTATGGATGCAAAGTATCAAGAAAACGCATGGTTTCTAGAGTGGGTAACCATAAATTTACACACCAATTTTGTCCTTTTGATGCTTGTCATTACCTTTAATTGGCAAGGACAAGCGAGCTAGCAAGCATCTTGAATAATAAAAGTACCATTGATTGACTTAATTTGTGACACATGATTATTTTAGTAAGCACGTATTTCACATATGTTGTTTTCCGACATCTAAAACCGGTTTTGGCTGGTGACCAAAATCCATAAATTGTAACATTTTTTTAGTTATAGTCCCAAAATTTTCACCAGAAAAAAAATATGTCCCAAAATTACAAGTGAAGTGTAGTTGATATTCTGATTTTATATTTTTTAATTTGTAAATATGCAACTATCATTGTTAGACATAACTTTATAATATTTTAATGGTCTAACCTAACTCAATTTTATTCAAATTCAATATTAATTAATTTGGATACTATAGGATTCTAATCCGATTAACTAATCTCCTTACCAAATAGGAATTTTTAATCCGATCCAAAACTAACACGTCGACAATCCTACCGTCACCGGAGGAGGTTGCAAAAGGATTTCACCCAATATTTAATTATGAGCATTCGATTTGGGCCAAAGTAGCCAAGAGCTGAAAAATATTGGGTTTTCAAAATGAAAATATTTTAATTTTAGTCATACAACTATATGATTAATCCATTTTTTGTTTCTCATTTATACACTTCGTCAAGCTCAGTCACTGAACAACCAGTTTCTAATTAGAACAAGTCATTCCGTCAAGTTGGCCGCCCAAAATTAATAGAACCATAGTTTTAGTTGACAAATTCGCGTCGTTTTTCTTCTTCTTCCCACTATCCTTTTGTCTTCCTTGATCTGTATTAACTCTTAAGGAGATTATTTTGTGTTTGTAACTTGGATCAAGGCTCTTGTATCATCTTAGATGTTAACAGTAGGTTTGAGTGTTCTTTTTGTTGTTCTTTTCTTTTAAAGTTCAAACTCTCTATTCACTTTTATTAGTCTAAAAAAATAGTAAAATAGTAATTGAAACTAATGACGTTAATAAATTTGAAAAAGTCAAAATTATAGGCTAGATGGAAGGGACAATTTCAAATAACTCCCCATCAATTTGGAGATTTTTACTTTAGTCTTCGAAAATTTATACTACATAACACGATATAAATGCTGCATTAGAATATTTTAGTACTACATTATGTGAAAATTATACAACATGTTGTGAGAGTGGTGAAAATTTATATAACATAATAGGATATAAATACTGCATTATATCATATTCATACTACATGTGAGGAGTAAAATAAAAATTTGATGTCCAATTAGAGAGTTAAGAAAAAAATATAATGCCCAAGTAGGGATTTATCTGACACTACCCGTAGATGGAATTTGATTAACATTAAGAGGAAATAAACCTCACACACACACACCAAAAAAAAAATAAAAAAAGAACAGCACAATATGAGATCCAAAAAATCTGACAGCAGAGCTGCATCCTTCAATTTACTTTTCGTTGCTGGGCTCTAATCTCTTGTCTCTGCAAGGTAACATATTAGGAGGGATTTACGTATGACAACAAATTATAAAACAAAAGCATATTCATTCACTGTTTCACACAAAGGTGACTAATGTACTATTCATCATAAGCTGCAAAAGTTAGATGCTTGAAAAGATTAAAACATTTAGGGAAAATCGTTGAATTCATCCTGTCGATGATTCAATTTGCAATTTGTAGACATAATTTTGGACTTTTTACAAATTTTATTCTTCAATTTTTAATTTGATGAAATTATAAGATAATGGATGGCTTGAATTGGTGACATGTCAAATGGAACAAAACGTCATCAACCACTTGGCATTTTCTTTGCCATATTAAAAAAAATAAAAAATAAAAATCCACGTGTGCATATGCACCTTGTACATGTAAGAATTAGCTGCCCTCGTTTTTCCAGCCAAAATACTATAGGATTGAAATTTTAAAAAGAATTAATAGAAATGTGAAATTGTTCATCCAAAAAAAAACATGAATGGGTGGGTTTTGTTCATCCTACAAAAGAAAAAGAAAAAAAAAAAAAGAAAAAAAGAAAAGAAAACGCGATTTTGACATGGGCTTTTAACTGGCTCGTTTTATGAGCCAATTTTAAAAAGAGAAGAAATTGTTTCTTGTCTGAAATTGCTCCTAAAAAGTTCTCAATGCACAAACAAATTCAGTAGAGTGGTAAACTGGTAATGGCACCAACAAAAAAATCACTAAACAGAAGTAACCAACAAATTACAGGACACAAAGAAGTTAGTTAAAATTACAACAACATTACAGGGGAGGTTAGTGTAATTACATCAAACTTACGAGGGAGGTTTCTGGAAGGGACAAACATTGATTCACATATTTCCTCAACACCAGGAAAACAAGGGACAAAACCAACTAACATCTAACCACTCCCGCCAAACATAAATTGGATGCTAAATTTAAAAACTAGATGGGGAATTCATGGCAGCATTTTAGCCAAGGCCTTCGTCTGCCTTTCACCACCCAAAAAAGAGGACTAGTAGCAGCAACCCAATGAAAATCCATGAAATAAAAAGCAATTTAAAGGCTTTAATCCTCTGCTGCTGCAATATTTCAAGTCGAGCATTCTTCTCCTACTGCAAATTTCTGATGTTGCACAGCATACCTCGTATGATCACTTGTGCCCTCTCACATAACGGACGATCAAGCCACGCGAAAAATCGACACCCACCACGCTATTAGAAAGAGAAAAAACAAGGAGAAATCAACTAATTTTTTTTTCGAAAAATTGCATAAAGTATTAAAAGGGAGAGAACCCATACCATAAAACGTGCACAAGAGAGAAACCTACGGCCGGGATTATCTTTGGTCCATGAGGTTTGCTGCACTGCTCGGTTACCACAAAAGCATTCATCATCGACGAAGATTTCAGACATTTTGGAGAAGAAAACGTTTACTTTCCTTTCAGCCGCGGCTTGCCCTAATTTTCTGAGAAGAAAACGTTTTCTATTAATTCTTTTTAAAATTTCAATTCTTCTTTTAAAAAAAATTTCAATTCTTTTTAGTATTATTTTGGATAGAAAAACTGGGGCAGCGGCTTGCCCTAATGCTCAGATGTATAGGGGAGGGAATTTTCCCTCCTAAAATTATGCAGATGTGGATTTATATTATTTTTTTTTTATGTGGCAAAGAAAATGCCACATGGTCGGTGACGTGTCATTCTGGTTGACACGTTATCAATTTTGGTCAGCTATTATCCTATAATTTTACCAAATTAAAAATCGAACGATGAAATTTGCAAAAAGGTCAAAAATCATGTCCACATATTGCAAGTTGGATTATTCAATGCAAGAAATGTTCGAATTAAAATCATGCTTATTTTTGTTCAAGATAAAAAGAGAGAATTCTTACAAAATTCGAACATGAAAGTTGGGACTTGCCAAGCTCCCCAGACTACCAAAAGATCTTTTTACGATCAACGTAACATGGAGATATTCATTCCCAAGTTCCTCTTGTTCGCCTGCAATTTGTTTTGCAGAAATAATGGCAGAATTGCAACATTCTCTCAACTGAATTGATTTAAGTGTTGGAACGTCACCAATACCGCAAGGGATCTCCTTTAGGCAAGGTAAGTCATCAAGACCAAGGTGCTCAAGGCATGGAAAATGAGAGCTCGCTACACTCCAGTATTCCCATTCCATACAATCGGCTATACACAGGTATTCTAAGTTGCAGAACTGCCCTTCTATTGTCTCCCACTCAGATGTTGTGACGGACAGGGACGATAGTTCAAGCGATTGGAGATGAGGTAATGAACCTATCTTTGTATTAATATCTTCCCAACTGAGCCTAGCACACAATAGTGACAACTTCTTGAGTGAATGTGGGAAAATGAGGTTCTGTAGTGAACCGGTCGGAAATGGGAATGTGCAGTCAAGACACTCAAGTTTATACAGATGGGCAAGATTGTGGAGGCAATAATCAGATGCCACCATATACCATAGTGTCAACTTCTTGACATTAGGGATTCTCTTAACTACCTCCTCACCAAACTTCAAGTTTACTATTGTCGAAAGTGTATGTAGGTTATGCAGAACAAATTCATCCGTGTCGCCATTTGAAGGGTTCGGAAGTGTGAGATCCGTGCACTCAACATGCCTTAGTAGAGGCATCTTCCAAATTTCTGATGGTGCAAGAATACTACGATTCAGACTTCCCAATGCATTAATAATTAACGTTTGCAGATTCCACATGAAGGAGACCTTAGAAGAAAGTACACGACACTGATAGTCATACTCTACAGCAACGTACCTCAAGTTAAATTGCTGAAAAATATCTTCCGACCAGCCTTCTTGTTCACCTTTCCCTTTAAGTACCCTCAACAATCTGAGTTTAACAGATGATAAACCTTGCACAGAATTGCATATCAAGGAACGGGCAGCTGATGCAGACTGTGAAGTGTGAAGATAGTCTAGCATGGATACGTTCCCATCAATAACTATCCGATGTCGTGTATTTATGACTTCATGATCATGTAGGTTTGCGGAAAAAAAAACCTCTCATTTTGTGCTTCTCTTATGCAAAGGTCTCTCAAAAGATCGTGGATCGTACAAATTATTACCTTTTTAAAATATCCACGCTGACTAACCAAAATGAGATTCCTATCGATAAGATCCATCAAGTACTCTTCACTGCTCTCTTCCAAGCTTTTTCCACTAATTGGCTTCAAAAATCCTTCTGCGACCCACATACTAATGAGTGAAGAGACATGTATTTTACTATCTTCACGAAAAGTTCCCATGTAGAAAAAACAGGCCTTGAGGTGAACTGGCAATTCATCATAACTCATGTGTAATATTTTAAAGCACCGTTCACTATCCTCTAAGTTCACAATTGAACTTACATTTCTTAAAATATATGCCCAATACTCTCGTGTTGGTTTGGACTTTACGAGGAGTCCTCCGAGCACGACGATCGACAAAGGGAGTCCTTTGCAATTTCGTGCAATCTCCATTCCCATGTCCTCCAATTCACGGGGTAGGCTGTGGAGTTTTGCAGCAATGATTTCTCTGACGTTACTATTAGTGAAGCAATGATGGTTTCTCAAAACCAAAATTTTGCAAGAAAACCAAAATTTTGATTTTTGAGTAGTTTGGTGAAAAATGTGGTTTGACCTTTTGTTTTGAAAACAATAATGCGAGGATTTACAAAAATGCAGTTTCCTAAGCAAATTGCAATAGAAAATTAGGGCTTGAGGTCCCCTGCTCCTAAATCTTGTTTCATCTCCTGCTATAGGTCTAGATGTTTGACATGTGGCAATTAAAAGTAAAAGTCTCATTACGAGAACAAATTTCTTTTCTGATGGAATTGACGCCGTCTTCCCATACGTTACCTTCTCTCACCTCTCTCTTTCTAAACACCGAACAAAGTTACTTTCTCTCACCTCTCAACACATCGCTGATAACATCTCCCTCTTCTCCAAATTTCACAAAATTCATCATCGAACCAGCTGAATAAATTTCATAAAATTCCAGTAGAAATCTGTCAAATTTTACCATCCAACAGAAATTTATTTCTCTAATTTCACAGATTATAGGAACGTTGCGAATTATTGTTTGGAGATGTGGTGCTATTCTGGTTAGGGGAATGCGCTTAAGTTAGTTATCCGGTCTAGGTTTGATCCTACAAAATATTTATTACTGAATTTTTTGTTGAATGTTATATGAAAATTATTGATGTTCTTTACCTTTTTAATTTATAACAATGGACTCGGATTGCATTTCAAGATTACCTAGATAACACTAAACTTAAGAACATGAGCTCTAATCATTTTGCCCCAACCAAAATTACCATAGAGAATAATAGCTCCTTAAATTTAGCCTTTGGTTTTGGATATATATATATATATATATATATTTTTAACACACACCCCCAAACAGCTAGAAGGATTTGAACCCGAGTCCTTCCCTTTCGAGAACTAACTTTTTACCCATTTGGACAACCCCTATTGACTGGATATTTTACACTTTAGTTATATTAACTATGATAGTATTTTACACTTTAATTACACTAGTCTTTGGTATCCATCCAACCGTTAGGTAAAATTTTCAAAGCAATGAAATCTAACTTGAATTGAACTTTGAAGTATTGAGGAGTTGGTCTTAAACTTTCAAAGCAATGAGAAAGCAAAATTAAACAAATGAAATCTAACTTGATTTCATTTTTCCTATTTTCTTTGCATCACTAAAACCTCCAAAACCTCAAAATCATAAACCCCCACTGCTTGATATCAGAAACGCACGATAGATGCACTGAAAAATGGGAGAAGTGAAATGAAGAAATGTTTTCTCTTATGAGTCCATCATTAAAAATCAGTTTGTTAGT
Organism: Lantana camara; assembly: GCA_037501455.1. Lineage (NCBI taxonomy): Eukaryota > Viridiplantae > Streptophyta > Magnoliopsida > Lamiales > Verbenaceae > Lantana > Lantana camara. The sequence continues at coordinate 79,307,319 of CM074865.1, forward strand.
TTTCAGGAGGCTTTTTTGTCAAATTATCCTTAGTGGTTAAACAATCTTGTGCTTAATTTGTTTATTTTTTTTATTTTAATTTATGTCTGTAAAAGGTTAACTTAGTTCTCCTGCTCATTCAAGTGTTCTAGTTTTCTGTTGGTGCTTTTTGCATGAGTGTATCAGGTTGTTCTTTCAAGTACTGTTGCATTGATTCACACCAGCTAGCTGCATATAGATAATAATAATAATAATAATAATAATAATAAAGGGATAATGTTCTAATGATAGAGTGCTTATTTTGCAAGTGAGAAGCACCCGGTTCGATCCCCCACATTTCTATTCAATTATAAATGTTCATCATATAATTGAGATGTAAAAAGGTACTCCTGTGTTGAAATCAGAAGATACACCATTTGCAAAGATAAACAATTTGTTGTGTCTAATAACAAAGCAAGAGAAAAGAGAGAGTTCTTGTTCATGTGGAAGAGAATTCCGAGTTCATGGAGGACTTTCCAATTCACACGAATTTTTATGAGGAACAAAAATTTTGTTTTCATCGATTTGTAGTTAGAGGGAAAATTCGCGATTGTTCGTGTAATATGTGAAATTAAGGAAGTAAATTTCTGCTCCATGGTGAATTTTGGAAAGAGAGAGGTTAGAGAAGCTAACGAATGGGAAAACGGCGTTAATTCTATCCGAAAAGAAATTTGTTCTCATAATCAGATTTCTAACTTTTAGTTGCCGGGTATTTTGCAGCCAGCTCCCTTGTAGTTTGCGAAATGTTAAAAAAAAACCCCGTAGTATAAAATATAACGTAAAAAACCCTAGGGTTTTAAAAACTATACACGTAGAACCTCGAACCCCTTGCGTGTATTGCACGCGCCTATTTTGAGACTGGACTTCCGTTTTTCATGCATAATTCGAGGTAAAATGTCCTTTTTACCCTTCTACGGCAACTAAAGTAAATGGTCTCAAATAATGATTTTAAGCTATCCAGAAAACCCTCTGCTTTAAATAATATGCCATAAAAACCTTGAACAACCAAAAATCACCAAACAATTGCGCCACCGGACTCCTGCCGCCTCATTTGCACCACCACCACCTTCTCCCCTTGTAATTCAACCGCCACCGGAGCCAACACCCACCATCAATCCCGCTGCTGCACAAACACATAATCACACACGAAAACGCATAAATACACACACACACACACCCCTACCCGCTTGTTTATGGTGGGGCGTGAATGTGGTTTTTGGTGGGGGTGGGAGTGTGGATCTGAAAGGATTGTGATGGATTTGGGACCGGGAGAGGTGCGAGCAGATCTGGTCTCCGGTGGTGGTGCTGGTGGTCGGCGGTAGCAACGGCTTCAACAGGGGACGACTGAGTTGGGGAGTGGTGCGGTGACGGGGTGGGGTGTTGCGCGGCAGCGTGTCTGAGAGAGGAGGTTGGTGGCATGCTTGAGAGAGGAGGTCGGCGGCGCGGCGGCGCAACGAGCTTGAGAATGGTTGCCTGGATTTGGGGTTGTGAGAGGGGCCGACGGGATTTGGGGTGGGAAGGATGAGGAATTTTTTTTTTTTGGGGGGATGGGGGTTGTATAATTTTTTTATTTTCTTATTTTATAATTTAAAAAGTAAAATTCAAACCATTTTATGAATATACTTTAAATATTTTTATTTTTAAAGATACCTAAATCATATATTTCATAATATTTGATCATGTGAATCAATTTTCTCTTTAAAATTTTTAGGTTTTAATTCTTTTATTAAATTTAAAAATAAAGATAAAATAAAAAATAAAAAGTGAGTAAAAATGGTTAGATATGAGTTGTATTTGTAAAGGGGCAAATTTGACATTTCACCTTTGAAAACATGCGTGAGGACAAAAGGGGGTGGTGAGTACGTTTTTTGTAAGCACGAGGGTTTTAAAATGATATTTTATACTAAAGGGTTTTTTCCGTCACTTTTGAAAACCACAGGTTTTTTGATGCATATAGCTCTTTAATTGCCACATGTCAAACATATGAAGCCATAGCGGGAGATGAAACAGGATTTAGGAGCAGGGGATCTCAAGCCGCCTAGGCAAATTAAAATGCAATAGATAAATTAATGACAGGCTGGCCACGAAATTTTCAACTATTATTATCTTGCAAAATATAATCTAATTAATTAGTTAAAGACTTAGAATGACAGGCTGGCCACGAAATTTTCATTAATCCAATCGTTTTTTAATGAAAAATGAAAATGAAAACATACTTGGTATAAACCACAGGAAGTTCAGTTCTTACCAGACTTGGAATACAAAGTTGTGGCTTGCCAAGCATTTCATAGACTGATCCTTCATTTGCCCATCTGAATTATTACTTTGAGGCCTTCATTCCCAACTCTGAAATGTTTACAATAAGTTCAATCACTTGCTGCACGCGAATTTCTTGAGCGTCGTCTTCTCATTGTAGGCTTTCTTGAACAAGCTCTTCCCATATAGTCCTCAACATAGTCATTACGTAGCCAATCAGCATGATACTTCTCTTCGTAGGGAACAACTTTTCCATCAACAAATGTTTCTCCTGCATCAAGAAAAAAGAATTTCTTAAATGGCGTAATAAAATCCATGACAAGAACTAATTACCTCAGTACATCAAATATAAATCTCATAGCTTAATGCTCATCACACGATCACATGCTTTTTCAACATTTGCTTAACAGACATTTAGTCCTAGCGGGATCACATGGAACATTGGTAAGGAATCATTACATTGACATGCCCCGAGGTTTGACTAATTATAAATACTCTTTCCGTAGCATATCTTAAGGTTTGGGCTACTATTTTAGTCACTAAAATAAAGGATAATTTGCATCCAGATCACCTATGTTATACAAAATTATCACCAAAAACCCTATCAAAAAAAAAAAAAAAAAAAAAACTCTAAAAACCCTCATGTTTTTAAAAATGTATACAAAAAATCCTGCATCCTAAAATGTATACAAAAAACCATGCGATCAGGACGTGCGCTACAAGCACGTTGACTATAAGTATGATTGAGTTCTTTTTCACTTTTTCGCCTAAAATGATTATTTTACTCATATATTATATATATATATATATATATATATATATATTTAATTTTAGATAAAAAATAATAATAATATATTTATACATTATTTATATATCCATGTATATTATATAATTAATTATATTTTTTTTTCAATATATATATATAATTAATATATTTAGTTTCAAATAAAAAATAATAATAATATATTGATAAGTTTAATGTATATATATATATATATGTACATAACTATTTCCCAAAATTTGATAAATAACATTTAATATATAAATATAATTTATATTAACAGATTAAGAACTTTTACATGAAAATTATAATTAAAAAAAAAAAAGAAAAAAAAGGAAGAAGACCGAAGAAAGGGGGAGAAGACTTCGCCTGCGGCCTCCATCACCGTCTCCCCAGTCGACCACCGCCGCCATCTCAGGTCCAGCGCCACCACGAACCACCACCTCCATTCTCCTCCACCACCAACCCATTCTCCTCCTTCTTGTTCACACACGCAGACGCACATAATAAACACACAAACCTTAGATTTAGACCGGAATTTAGAATCTGAGAAAGAAAAGAGACAATGATTGAGATGGCATCGTGGATGAAAACAACATCCTAGATCTAGATCTGGAGAAGATGAAGACAAAATCAGATCTGGAGTCGGTAGGTGGCGTTGCGGTGGCGGCGATGATGATGGTTGCAGATCTGGTTCGATTGCCGTGGGGAAGAAGGTCGTCGGCGGGCGAAGGGGGAGGGGGCGGCAGATCTGTGGGAAGTGGTGGGGGGAAAGAAGGTGGGCGGCGGTGGATTTCGATCGATTGGTTTGGGAGTCGGTGGAGTTGGAGAGTAGATCCGGCGGCAACGACGGCAGTGGTATTGTGTGGGGCGGCGGCGGAGGGACGAGGTGGAGAGGCGGCGACGGCGGTGGTATTGGGTACCGGTGGAGTCGTTCCAGAAAATAAGAGAAGAAGATTAAATTTGATGATTCTTCTTCTTCTCCAAAGCAGAGTAAAAATCATAATATATATTATGTATATTATATACATATGCAATAAATTTGTTAATATGTTTATGTATTATATATATATATATAATAAATAATTGATATAGTGTATAAGGGTATAATAGGCTTTTCAACTTTTTTCGTTGATCAAATGGGTATAGGGAACGATGAGTTTATTTAATAAAACTCAGGGTTTTTTGTATCATTATTTTTTTCATAGGGTTTTTTATAATGATTTCGAATAATACATGATTTTGGAGTTGTTAGCTCCTAAAATAAAATTGACAATTGACCAATAAGTGTGAGGGCAAAAGAGGATCTTCAAAAGGAATAAGAAAGGATGTTAGAAGTTTCATGGTTCTGATGTAATGGGAACTCTTTGTAATTTCCTCAAACCTCGGGGGATTTTTGAGTAGTTACTTCAAACATTAGGGAATCTTAGTGTAGTTATCCCCATTAGTAATGTCATAAATACCACAAACGCATGAAGATGAATATGAACTAGACAATATATTGAGGGCCACTTTCTTCACCACACAACACAGGTAAGACTCGGGCAAAACCCGTTTTACATGAGGAAGGGCTCCAAAGACCAAAAAATTCAACATATTACTAACAAAACGTCATTTCAAGAATCCCAAATGGCAAAAGAACTTGAAAGTTAAAAACAATGAAGATTTAAGGGAAATGCATATAATCATGTGAGTTATGTTTTCCCTGAGTTTACAGCTGAATGCATACATATATATATATATACATACATATACTTTGTTGGAACCGCGTATATGGATTCCATAGCCGGCTTCTCTCTCACTTCACTTAGAAATCAAAAGGAATAGTTAAAGTGTAAAACTCCAATATACATTGAATTTTCTCCATACAAACAATTATAAGCATAATTCAAAAAGATCATCTTTTTGCAAAAAATAGTCAGAGTGAACTTATACCTTCCCAGAGCCATAGCCAGAGTGGTGATATACTGTTGAATGATTTCTCTTCTCTGAGGGTAATTTGCGGCGGCATGTCGGAGAAGAAACGCCGACGAATATATTGAAAAGAGGAACCTCAGCCACGGCGTAAAAATGGGGTTTAACGGCGGCGGTTAAATTTGACGGCGTTCAGAGAAGGACGCTTCGCATCATGGTTTGTACTTTTCCCCGACAAACAGCGTCTGTAACACTATAGACCATGTTTATGGGCTTCCAATTTGGGTCAAAATAGTTAATATTGGTTGGGCACGTGTTTTATGTTATTGTTCTAAAAACTAGTAATTTGAAATCAATATTGTCAACAATTTACATAAACATTTAAAATATATTTCTTTAGACGTTCATAAGGTAAAAAGGAAAAAATAAAATAAAAAATGAGAGGGAAGAATAAAGATAAGCATGTGTTTAGTAGTCTAATCATTGTTCTTTCCTAAACCATTCAATTATTAAAAGATAGGAGTAGGGTGTGAGCGGATAATAATCAGAGTAGACGTGGTTTAACATATTCGTTATTTGAATTCTTATTCCTTATTTGATTGATAATAAAAATGTTATCCGAATCTAGCAGATATTTTCCGCATATTGGATTATTTAGATCGGTGAAAATATCTAATTAGTGAATTATTAGATATTCAAATTCGAATTCGAATCCGTTTACCTATTTTACATATATTTTTTATTAAAAATAATAAATTAAAATCTCATAACACAATTGGTGTCCTGGTGTCCAGATATTCCCGGCCAGATGTTCTGATTCCTGTGATAAATGTTTCGATTCCTGGCTTGCAAATCATCTTTCCCTTTCCTGTGTCAGATCTTCCGGTTCCTGGCTTGCGAATCATCTTTCTTTCTATACGATATGCAATTTCTAAAAAAGAAAAAAATTCACGGCCATCTTTCTACACGATACGAAAAAAGAAAAAATACCCAGCCAAATCTTTCTATTCAAATACCAGGCCAGATCCCGATTCCTAGCTAGTGGATGTTTCAATTCCTGCAAAAATACCCAACCAAATCTTCCGATTCCTGGCTTGTAAATGTTTCAATTCCTGCAATGTTCACGCTCCAATTTGTCCCGCATTTTATGGTCCTGGGCGTGACGGGGGTGTGTTAAGTATCCCACATCCAATAATTAATAATGTGGTGTTCAATATATAATGGTTTGACAACCTTTCCCTCAACAACTAGCTTTTGAGGCTTAGTAAGGCCAAAGCACATTATTCAATATAAACTCTTCTTTTAGACACCCAGAAAAAAGGTAAAAAAATAAGTACGAGAGTGATTAGTGAATAATTGGAACATATTTTGGATATTAATCCAGTTTTTCAATATAATATATAGGAGCTATTTTTCTGGTAGACAACCAAGAGTTCTAATTTCTAAATTTTAGAATCAACCAAAATAAGGGCTTTATCCAAAATAATACTGTAGCACCCGAGCACAAGGTACCACATCTCCCGCACCGAGACTCGACCCGAATATGAAATGAACAATCCATACCCGAGCTAAATCACGGTGAACTGGGACACACACACTCGCTAAGCTAGGCGGGAGCTAACTATCGCAACCAAAAGACATTACCACCAAAAAATAAAAAAAAATACCGGTGTGGAAGCAACGTACATTCATAAATAACAAGATAAGCAAAGAGTAACGGGTTCGACTAGCATAGATACCTAATCCCGAAATTCAATAAAATCATAAAACATCAATTACGGGTTTTTTCTGTTACTATAAACTTATTCAGAATCCATGATAGTAGTAATAATCAATACAAATCTTACATTTCGTAACTACAACAGATCATGGTACACTATGCATATGAACAGACTCTGACTTGACCGAAAGATTTAACAGACTTGACTTCCCACCTAGCACACCAAACCTGCAAGAAAACTGAAAACAATCCGGGTTCAGTTTATAGGAGACTGGCGGGCATAAAATGAGGCATAAGTATAGTATAAAACAATATTTAAACATACACATGCAAGTTATAATCCCAAGTGAGGTTTTCAAAGTAATTCCCAAGTGGGCAAGATAAAGAATCATCAAAAGGGATTATAACATTCATTTTCATTCTTTAGGTCTTTCGTGGCCCGACGAGTAAGCGTGCATTATCTCCAACCAACACCTTGTGTAGTTCATTTAAACATTCATTCATTCATTCTTTCTTTCATGCATTACATTCTTTCGTGCACATTCATGACATTTACACCTTTTTCCTCCGGGTGATGGCCGGGTGATCGGCCCGAACCATCCATGCATTGACCAAAAGGGGTTACATGACTCCCCAGATGGCACTCAGCGTCCATTCCTCGCTAACTCCTAACGAGGTCCGGTTACGCCGTTCATTGGTGGAACTAGTGTGAGGGATCACTGTCGACCCATGCCTCCCCGGGTCACCACTCACACCAAGTCCCTGGGCCCCATTCTGTGCATTCATTCATTCTTTCTCGCCAAAACATTTGGTAGGTTCATAAAAGAAGGGCTTTGCTTTAAAATCATTTACTCTTGAAAACGACTCTTTATACATATATACTTTTGGCTGAAATCCTTACACATTGGGAGTATATAGGGCCATTTAACTAAATAGTAGAGAAACTCACCTGTTACACCTTACCGAAAACCAAGAAGACAAGAAGTCTTGAGAATAACCTATAAACCCGGCATCTCCGCCCTGGAGAAAACTGTACAAAGGACAACAATGCATACGTGAAACTCAAGACTTTAAATGAACCATATATGACGCACGACAATGCATTGATCATGATATGAGGTGCAAAAGAAGTATAATTCATGCTATGAGATCATATAATCAAGTAACTCATCAAAACGTCCAATATGGGGTAGATTCATAGTCACGCATTTGCTATCTTTCATAGCGTACATCAATTTGAGCCATAAGCCATATATGATAGGGATAACATAGGTTATGAATGCATAAGATATGATATTATGTCATGGAAACGTTCATGTGTACGATTAATATCTCAAAGACATCTAAACGTTCAATACATTCATTCCATTCCTTTCAAGAACCATCCAAATTCGTTAAAGTTCTTCCAAGGTATTTACATAAATATGAACATGAAATGATATCAATTTTATTTCCATAATTTTACATAGTGTACACAATTCATGATATTTTATTATAAAATAACTATAAATTAAAATAATATTTAAAACTTAACACCTACGCATACTACATGCATGCATTATAATTCTACAACATTCATTTACTTCATGCATGCATTACCATATATATATATGTACATATATATATATATATATATATATATATATATATATATATATATATATATATATATATATATATATCCATACATACAGCAGCATGCATTAATTAACAAAACAAATTAAATCACAACATGCATGCATGCAATTTACAACAAACGAATTAATTTAATACCCATGCATTTTATAACAAAACAATGAAATCAATATTTATTCATGTAAACATATATATAGGTATACATACTCATACGTAGCCATGCATTCATGCAAAGATGGAAATTAGACAACAAAACAAAACTATGCAAATTGAATTGAAAACAGACTTTCATGCAGAAAAGGTAAGGGTCGCGCCATTTTCTTCATGAAATGGTAGCGGCCGCTACCCATTAAAAATCTGAATTTTCCTCCAAAATTTCAGAATATGAGAGCAGCCCCAAAATCAGTCACGTGCGCGACACTAAGCACAGACAATTCAGGTCGCGGGTTATACCCTGTTCGCACCAGCAAAATAACGCAACAAAATGAAGAAAAAACAGAGCAGCAGTTACTCCAATTTCAATCCAACATATTCAGGTATGATAAGGCATCAAATATGCAACAAAACATCTCCATAACAGTACACAAATCAGCCCAAAGAATGATCAAACGTGAGATGAAGAGTTAAATGATCATTTCATGAAATTTCTTCAAAACTCCATTAATGGCAACTCATGAATGCTTCAACTGCCACATAATACATCACCATAAATGCAAAGAAGGAGTCAAGACAACCATATTCATGCTTTGAATCAACCAATTAAATTCGTCACGGAATGAAAGATATCAACATATAGCACCATAACCTAACTATTTATCATTTCAGCAAAAAAAATCCATGAAAGCATGCTCAAAATTGGGGATGAATGGATCAAAATGACTCATAATGAATGTTTAATACAAACCTAAGCTTACCTTGTGGATTGGATGAAGTTTGGAAGAGATTTGAGCTTGAATCTCCAAGGTTGGCAAGAGCTACGGGATTTTCTGAAACAGGGGATGTTTGGCTGATTTTCTCCAAGTGAGAAGGATTGGTTCGGTTAGGGTGAGTAAGAGCAGGTTAGGGGTTGAGTTAGGGTTCCAAGGATTCAAACTATGGTTAAATCGGTCAAGGTTTGAATGAGATATGACTCTTTTGGTAAAAGGTGGCAGTTTTGACTTCCGTTGCATGTTTCGGTTGAATTTCGGAGGTCCAAATAACTTTGGAAAATAAAAGTCTAAGTTTATTAAACTTGAATTTTTGTTACGAGTTCATCCAAGTTGACGAAACTCGAATCCGAGTTTCCTAGCTCAAGATATCAAATAAGGAACCAATGGTGCGCTAATTGCCCGTTAGCCCCGATTTGGTTCCAATCAAACGAAATAAATTTAAAACGCAATCAAACGAATCCGAAAACATGAAACGAGCACACATACACATTCATGACACACATATCTTCAACATATTAAATTTCCACGAAATTCCGAATTCATTTCATATAGTAACGGCACGCAACTTGTCATGTAAATGCATATGGTTCAAGAATTCATATAATTTCAAAATTCAAAGGAAATTTAAGAATCCATTTTAAATATTTATTAAAAATATAACGAAATACATATTATTAAAAGATTAATTAAAAATACAAATTGTAATTATCATAAACAATTAATTAGGCAATTAAATAATTTAAACGCGTAATTAGGGAGCACACAAGTTATTCATGTGCGAGTGGTTCAAGTATTCGTATCAATTCCAATTCAAATATTTTATATATCTCAATTAATCACATATTTAACAATTTAATAACGGAATTTAAATATAGAAATCACTTATAGCCAATTAATTCGCGTAAATTAGCCAACATATACATCATATTAGAATACGGATAAGTTGGGATGTTACAACTACTATATCCATCTTGCAGAGATTGACTCATATTATCTTTGAGTTATTATATGTTGGAAAGTGGGGGAATGAAATAAAATTTTTTAGTGCACACTTCATTTCCCTATGAAAAAAATATCAATATTAACTCCCAAATTCTAAGTTTGTAATTTGATTTCACTCCTATTTTTGGTAAAAATACTAAAATAGCCTTAAACAAACATAGAAATGACATCTTCTTAGCAACTTCAGACCAAAGCTCTTTTTTAAGAATCAGGATTAAGTCTTCTACAATAACCTTTCACTACAAGAAAAAGCCTCATTCCTAACGCCACTTTTGCCTACACTTGTCAAAGTGAAAGTATTGAACTTTTCATTACGGTTTTCTGAGTGTAGTCTTAATAATTTATAAAAGACTACGGTAATAACTAAACCCGTAAGGAATAACTGATTATTACCTACGAAAGTACAAGCGTAAGGAATAAAATATTAAATAACTACGGTTTTAATCTAAACCGTAACCGATATTTTATTATTCCTTACACTAGTACAAGTGTAGTTAATAAACTTTTAAAAGACTACGGTTCTCACTAAAACCGTAAGCAATGATTCAAGTAATTGTTTACGGTTTTGTAACCGCAATTAATAAACTTATAAAAGCCCGCGGTAATAAAAATGCGTAAGTGATAGTTTTTTAAAGACTACACTAAAATTAATAGTGTAACTAATACTTAATAATTTTTAAATATTTTTATAATTAATTGTAATTAAATATATTAAATACAAATTAGTTACAGAATGACAATCCTTAGCTTAATAAATGAAAATATAACTTTTATACTATGTCAAAATAAGAAGATATAAGTTAAAAGTGTTATTGACTAACCCAGTAGACAGAATATTGCAATAGAACTTTATAAAAGTAAATTTTTTGTATGGTGGAAATAAATATACTTTTCGACTATAATAAAAGATGAGATCTAATAATTACATGAATCATTTTATTTTGTAGGATTTTATTTTTCTTATAATAATTAATAAAGAATTTTTTTTTTCACAAATTGTATCACCAATAATTCAAAATTTAATTTTTCCCTCGAAAATTCCGAGGGAATTCACAAAATTAATTTCCGAGGGAACATTCCCTCGGAAATCCCTCAAAAATGTCAACGCCAAGGTTAGCCCGCCAAGTTGTGCGAGGGATTTCTGATGAAAAACTTCATTGGAAAAATAAATTATAATTATTTTCTGAGTGATTTCCGAGGGAAATATTCCCTCAGAAATGTTCACGTATTTATTTCTTGAATTTTCCGAGGGACTTCCGAGGGAAAATTCCCTCGGAATATTAAAACTTATTTAATTTATAAACTAAAATTATTTTACGAGGGATTTCCGAGAGACATATTCCCTCGAAAATATTCACATATTTATATCTTGAAATTTCTGAGGGAATTTCCGAGGAAAAATTTCCTCGGAATATCAAAACTTATTTAATATTTAAATTATAATTATTTTTCGAGGGATTTTCGAGGGAAGTATTCCCTCGGAAATTTTCACATATTTAAATCTTGAATTTTTCGAGGGGCTTTTGAGGGAAAATTCCCTCGGAATATTAAAACTTATTTAATTTATAAACTAAAATTATTTTCCGATGGGATTTTCGATGGACATATTACCTCAGAAATGTTCACATATTTATATCTTGGAATTTCCGAGGGAATTTCTCTCGGAAAATAATTATAATCTAATTACTAAATAAATTTTAATTTTCCGAGGGAATTTGGGTTTAATTTTTCCCTCATAATTTGCCTTTAATATTTTTAAAATTAAAGAATTGCTACTTATACTCATGTAATCAAACATTCAATTAGTATTTCAAACCATATAGATGTAGATGTTTGTGTTCTTGCAAATTGTAATCGAATTTCGTTATCATATACTTGTGAGACATCAATTTTTTCTTATTTAGCTCATTAATGAACAAAACTTTATGTTATTAACTTGAATCTTTAAACACACGATTTCTCTTTTTTTTTAATTTATTTAATGGCAAATTCTGAGGGATTTCCGAGGGAAAATGAAAATTCCCTCGGAAGAGGAATTTCCGAGGGAATTTACCATAACTATTTTTAAAATTAAAGAATTATAATAATTTGTTCACTTTAACTACAATTCACGATGATTATATGCATTATTAGTGAGTAGAGTAAGCTAATGAAAAATTTTAAATTAATAATTGCTATTTGTTTTAGGAATAGTGCCCTAGAAAGCCGATTGTATATCCGCTTTGTGCTTTTCCTTATTGTAATCACAGACAATCTTTGAATGAAATAACAAATTGAGGCAACATTTCTTTATATGCTCTTGTTTGGTATGCGTTTACTTTGTCTGTGCATGTATGAGAACTCCCCTAATCCTGAGGACTTTAGGACTCTACCATTTAGGTGAAATGGTTCATGAAACGAGCCCTATATCACATAAGTCATGATTAGTAAAATACTCCAAGCCGATGAGTCCTACAGACAGTGGGAGTGTCAACCTGACTCCTCTAAGGCTTGCTTGTGGGATCATGCCCTTAAGAAGGACCACCTTGTTTCATGGAGGTGCAAAGTGTATAGTTGATACGTGCGTGATACATGAGGGTGCTTACTTTAATAAGTAAGTTCACTGAGGTGCCCCGTGTGAGAACATTCCTAAATGGGAAAGGAAGTTTCTATTTCAGGAAATAGAAACTTCCAGATTAGGAAATATCTCACGAGTCATTGATGTGATTAATTGATCCTTAGACTTGAGGTTCCTTGTCACTTTATGAGTTAACTCTGTAGTCTTAGGTATAAGCTTTAAAGGGTATCGCCTTAGACAACTGATTCAAGGCTTATGCTGGGGCTGCACAAGTGATTCATGAAAGTGAATGAGAATCGAGAAAGGACCTACACTTGCATTTGCAAGGTGATCTCTTATTGTGTAAGTCATTCATATGCCATATGGAGTCCTTGGCCAAGGCAGTAGATCAAGACATCAAGAAAAGGGTTTCTTGGATTGAGATCAAATGGATATGAAATGCACTTAGCTTTAAGACCGGATTATTAGGGTTCTGATTATTCCCTTGCCCTAGATCTTGGTTGAGAGATAGTAAGTAGGAGGATTGTATCTCACATGAATCAATGACTTAAAGGTTCTGTCGAATCCGAACATTCCAATTCAGCTAGGGGTTAAACACCTGTTGCTAGACTATGATCGTTTAATCTGTGGACTGATTAATTAATTAGTGAATTAATTAATTAGGGTCATTGCTAATTGAATTGAGAACCTAGAGGGTCACACACAACAACTTGGTTACATGAGTTGAGGCTTGAAAATGATTAAACGAGTTAATCGGGCCAAGAGGGTTCCACAAGTGTGAAACCACACGTGTGGCTCACGTGAATGACACGTGTCCTTGTGACACGTGTCCCACACGTGTGAATATATATATTGTATATATTGAATAATTAATGTGTTAATTATTTAATAGACTTTGGTTTAATTTTGAATTAAAAAGAAAGTCTAATTTTGGAGAAAATAATCTAGTTAATTAATTATGAATTAATTAATTAGATAAAAATAAGTTATTTATTTTAAATAAATAAAGTATAAAATTATCCAAAAAATAGTTTGGATATTTTTTTGGCTCTCTTAAAGTTGATTTGAATTAGAATTCAAAGTCAAAGTTGGAAAATACTTGATGATCAAGTAATAGGAGAGAGAGGGACCAAATCCTTGCCCAACAAGGATTGGGTTCGGCCGTCCCTCTCCCTTACCTATATATAGGGGAGCTCATGCCCCCCTTTAGAGCTAATTGGCAATTCTTTTGGTTCATGTGTTGAACACCATCCTTTCTCCAAGATAAACGAAACCCTAGGTTAAGCCTAAACACTAACTAGAGAACTAGCATCCTTACTAGTTAGATTGTGATCAAGTTGGTGGACTATCTCTAGAGAGCTTCAAGTTAGAAGTTTGAAGATTCGAGCTTTACCAAGGAGAGGGGATCAAGCCGCGAGAAGAGCGTTCTTGGGTGGCTTGAAACGCTTCAAGAAAGAATAAAAGAAAAGTAAGTTTTCTAACTCTACGAATTTGGATACACGATTGCGAGTCCAAGATCCTTTTGTTGGAAAAATATTTTAAATTCCGCTGCTTTCTGATTCGTGTCTTCCAACAATTTGATGGTGTCCGATCAGGTTAAGGTCAAACTTCGATCACTTTCTGTTTTGTTGAGGTGGGGAAACTGAGGGTGAGGCTCAAAGAGGGTCGTCGAAAAAGTTATTGGCTCTACCTGCTAGGACAAACACCAACAAAGTCAGAAGGCCAAGCTGGGGAAACTGGGGGTGATTCCCAGTTTGGCTCTCCGACGCTCAAGTCAGATAAGGATCTGAAAGAGAATGCAAGCAATGAAAGGAAGCTACCGTAATGAATCATCTCCCCCGGGATGAAGATGAACTCCCATATTTATAGTTGAGGGTCAGGGACCCTTTGGTAATTTGCCTCGTGTGGTCCTGCCCTAATGTTGCCCTAACACGTGTCGCAACAAGGAGAATCCTAGGAGGAATCTCCTGCAAAAGCTGGTAAAAGTTAGTGTTTGCAACAGAGTCAGGTGCACGGGCTTGTACGGGTGTCAGAGAGCCGTTTTGGGGGTTGGTAACAAGGGTGGGAGGCACGCTCGTGTCAACCGGGCCTGATGGACTGGGTGATCCGCTTGGGGACTAGCGTCCAAGCAATGCAACGAAGGGATGAGGGACCCCTTTATTCTCTTGTTGCACGAGGGCATGTCTGAAGGGAAATGACGCTCGTGGATGATTTTGCTAGAGACATGGTGGGCGTGATGAAGTAGGCGCTCGTTAGTGAGCCTTGGGTGATCACTTGTTGGTGAAGACCGGAGACACTCGGGGAACCGGTAAGTCCACGTGTCGCACGTTAACTGGGCCACGTGTCAGAACTTGGGTCAAGAGTATTTTGCCCCCATCACTATTTATACTCATGTAATCAAACGTTCAATTAGTGTTTCAAACCATATAGATGTAGATGTTCGTGTCCTTCCAAATTGAAATCGAATTTCGTTTTCATATACTTGTGCGACATTAATTTTTTCTTATTTAATTCATTAATGAACAAAACTTTATGTTATTAACTTGAATCTTTAAACACACGATTTCTCTTTTTTTAATTTATTAAGGGCAAATTCCCTCGGAAATCCCTCGGAATTCACCATAACTATTTTTTAAATTAAAGAATTATAATAATTTGTTTACTTCAACTCCAATTCACGACGATTTTATGTATTACATGTAGTATCCCACATCGGTTGGAGATGGAGAACGAAGCTGCTTCGGAAAGAATAAAACCGTATGGGCGTGTTTCCCAAAACGGACAATATCGACAGACGGGTTTCAGGCTATTAAATTATACTACAAGAAAAATGGCTTATTACTACAATTATTTAGTATCAAACAAAAATACATTACTTTATCAAATTCTAAAATCATATCATATTTTGTTTTGGGAGACTTAATTAATATTATATTTTAAATTTTAATTTTTTTATTAACTAAAGGAATATATATTGAATTTACTATATATCATTTGGATATTTTGAATTTACTAAAACAAAAAAAAAAAAGGTAAATTTTTGTATTTCAAAACTTTAAATGCATATTAGAATTAACTAAAAACTATTAACTAAAAATTTGAGAAGAATATTAAATATATATTAGATATTAAAAATTTACTGAAATAAAACTATTCAGAACTTAAAATTTTGACAACACCCCAACAAAAAATCTATGCAGCCGCGACAAAAGGAAAAAGAAATCCCCCCAAAAATTCCTTAAACCCTCGTTCTCCCCAAAATTTCCCCCCAAAATTTATGCGGCAAAAGGGAAAACCCTCGTTCCACTTTTGAAACTTCCACAGACCCTTTTACAAAAACACAGGCAATTCTTCAACGGCGGAGCTTCCAGCGTAATTCTTCAACTGCGGAGCTTCCAGACAGGCCTTCGACGGCGGATTTCAAGGCGGAGCTTCCATTCAGGTCTTTGACGGCAGATTTGAAGGAGGAGGTTTTCGAACAGCGCTCACAACAAGCCTTACGAGAAGTTGCGAAAAATGCGGAGGTCTCAAGGAGAAGGAGAAAAAAATCGAGCGCGAGGAGGCGGTGAAGGAAGAGGCGAAGATATCGGTATGTTTGCTTTTTTGCTTATTTTTTGTGGATTTTGATCTGGGTTTTGGATTAGCTTATATTCAACTTGCTGATAAAATTAGCAGAGAACGCAATGGTCATGAGGTGTGCATCGGTGAATTCTATCAGATTATTTTTCCCAACAATTAATTCGGTTTTTGGCAAGTGTTTTGCTTATCTTGATCCATTGACTTGCTTTACTGCGTTTGTAGAGTAAAGATTGAATTTTTTTGGGAGTATATATTGGTTTAAGGCGGTTTTAATTGAAATAGAGTGATGACTTCCAAAAGAATTTAGTTTCTTTGGTTTTATTTGATGTTTAATTGGGTTTCTTGCAATGTATTTGTCTGTTTTGGTTTGAAATTTACTGTTTCCTTCATTTTGCTGTAGAAAGAAAAGATTGAATTTTTTTTCCCATGGATGTTGGTCCTTGTATAGGTGAATTTTACTTTGGATTCAAGAAATTAGGCAATTGATGGTAATTTTGTTTATGATAATTTATAGTAATTTTTATAGCAATATTATAAGGAATACCTGCTCAAACTATGTTTGAAAGTCATTTGTGACTATTGTGTTTGTTTTGCTTCTTCTTTGAATTTTTTACATTCAATTACAGGACTCTAATTGGTTGTCTTGTGTCATTGACAGCTCTGCCAATATCGTCCCTTTTTCCTTTTCTTTATTTCATGGTAATGGTGCTCTTGTTATAATCTTGATTTTATTTATCAATCAATGTAATTCATGGTCTAACTTCTTTTTCAATAAACCGGCATAATCTGGGTTCTCTTCAAAGTTCTATTGGTTTCCGCCTTATTTTGATGTAGTTTGCTTAGTTCCATCTTTTTGTTTGCACTCTGTTATAATCAGTAAACTTTGCTAAGATATTGAGCTGGGGGGCAGAGATGCTATGCCACGTGTTTTATTGTTATTCGCAGAAGGAGGTCCCAGGAATTAAGAGAAGCGACGTCGTTTGCCTTTTTGTCTGACTAAGAGAAACGTGAAGCACTTTAGAGAATTGTTATCACGTTTTTCCTTTATTTGCTGTTTTATTCCAAGTATGATCTAATTGGTTCGTGCATGTATTAGCAGACTATATATATTTGAAGCTGTACGTTCATGGAGGATTATGATGAGAGTGAATACAAATCAGTTTCTTTTCCTTTCTTGTCTTTTTCCTTAACCCTAATTTGCTTTGTTCTTGTTCATTCCATTTTCTTAGCCGCAAAGTTAGACTTTTGTGCTTGGCCGCAAAGCTTGACTCTACTGTTGGATTGGACTGTAACATTGGACTCAGAGCCAGATTGTGATCAATCTGTGGGAAAAAGGATGACAAAAACACAAGTCCAACGGATAGAGGAGTTGGAAAATACAGTGAATCAACTCAAAGAGGGACATGGTACTCTGGTTGCGGGTCAGGAGGACATGAAAAAGAAGATGGAGGAGTCTCAGAGGAAGAAATCCCAACACGGTTCCTTCTGGAAGCAGCGGTACCTCCACATACGCTGAGATCGCAGCTGGATTAGGGGGTCCGGCTGGCAATATGGGGGGAACACAGGCGCCTGGTTTGACCATCACACCACCCGGAGGTCAGGGCAACTTCAGATCTCGTTTGGAATCTGGGTTAACGTCCCCACCTGGTTTCAGAAACACAGATCCTCAAAACCTAAGTCCGTTGAAGGGTAAGGTTGATTTCCCGAAATTTAATGGTGAGGAACCCCGTGCTTGGTTGCGCAAATGCCATAAATATTTCATGTTCAACCCTGTTTTCGATTATGAAAGAATTATGATGGCGGCTATGCATATGGAGGGGGTAGCAGATAATTGGTACTTAGACTATTTTGAAGGGAAGGAAAGTTTGGGTTGGAACGCTTTCAGTGAGCTGGTATTGCTGTGATTTGCTAAAAATGATGAACAGAATTTAATCGGGCAATTCAATAAACTGAAGCAGGACAAAAGTGTTGAAGAATACGCGGCTAAATTTGAGGAACTCAAGGCCTTTATGATCAGTCACAATAGATCCTTAACCGAGGATTATTTCATAAAGAGCTTTGTTAGTGGGTTAAAGGAAGAAATAGGCCAAATGGTTGAAATGCTGGTGCCCTTAACTCTTGCTCATGCTATACAAATGGCAAAGAGACAAGAAATATATGTGGAAACTATGAAGAAGGGAACTAAACCAGGCTATAAAACTTGGAATCTCAAGAGTAATCCCCCTGACCCAGTAACCAGGAAGAATGTCAGTGGGTCTGGGGAGAGGAATCTGCCAATCAAAAGGCTTACTTATGATGAAATGGAGGAAAGAAGAAAGAAGGGGTTGTGCTTCAATTGCGATGAAACATACCATGTTGGCCATAAATGCAGAAGGTTGTTTGTTATAATAGGAGAAGCTATAGAGGAAGAAGAAGTGGAATCTCCTGTCATTGAGATTGAAAACACAGAGGCAGAGGAATATCATGTATCTGTGAATGCAGTAGCTGGTCAGCTCAACCCTGACACCATTAAACTAGAAGGCAAGGCAAATGGACACACCATATCCATATTGTTGGACACAGGAAGTACTCATACTTTCCTAGATCCAGACACTGCTAAGAAACTGAACTGTGATATAGAGTGCACCAACACATTAATGGTGACAGTTGCGGGTGGGGGAAGGATGAATAGCAGTGCCAAGTGCAATGAATTTCAGTGGGAAATGGAAGGCTACTACTTCAAAACTGGGGTGAGAATCTTAAAGTTGGGGGGTTGTGATATGGTGATTGGAGTGGATTTCTTGAGGAAGTTAGGACCGGTTACTTTTGATTTTGATCAGCAGACTCTGCAATTCATGAAAGCTAAACGGATTATTACACTTCATGGTAAGAAGAATGAAGTGTCCCTGAAGATGATCTCTGGAAAGGGATTGCAAAGGTTCTGGCAGAAGGGAGGTGTAGAAGAAACCATGTGTGTCTGTATGCTCACTAATGCAACTGAAATACAAAGTGAAGCAAACAGGCCAGAGATGGATCACTTGCTGACAAAATACCAAATGGTTTTTAATGAACCAGTGGGACTTCCACCAGTAAGGGCTCATGAACACAAGATTGTGCTCAAGGATGAAGCAGGAACATTTAAGCAAGCTCCTTACAGGTATCATTACATTCAAAGAAGGGAAGTGGAGAAACTAGTTGCGGAGATGTTGAAAGCTGGAATCATAAGACCCAGTGTAAGCCCTTTCTCCTCTCCTGTCTTGCTAGTTAAGAAGAAAGATGGCTCTTGGAGGTTCTGTGTTGATTACAGAAGGTTGAATTAGCTCACAGTTAAAGACAGCTATCCTCTTCCATTGGTGGATGAATTACTGGATGAATTGGGAGGAGCCACTTATTTCACCAAAATTGATTTAAGGGCTGGTTACCATCAAATTAGAGTAAGTGAGGAAGACATTAAAAAGACAGCATTTGTTACCCACTCTGGGTTATATGAGTTCAGGGTGATGCCTTTCGGCTTAACAAATGCCCCAGCCACATTTCAGTCTCTTATGAACCAAATTTTTCGGCCATATTTGAGAGAGTTTGTGCTTGTCTTTTTCGATGACATCCTAATATACAGTAGGACATGGGAAGAGCATTGTCAGCATGTTGAGAGAGTGCTACAGATTCTAGTAGATCAAAAGTTGTATGCTAAAGCCTCCAAGTGCAGTTTTGGGAAAGAGTCCATAGAATACTTGGGACACATCATTTCCAAGGATGGGGTTATGGCAGATAGTAGCAAGATCACTGCTATGAAGGAATGGCCTGAGCCAAAGACGATCAGAAGTTTGAGGGGTTTTTTGGGACTGACTGGATACTACAGAAAATTTATTAGGCACTATGGTCTGATTGCTAAACCCCTCACAGACCTGATAAAGAAGGGGCAGTTCAAGTGGAGCAAAGAATCCACTGAAGCATTTGAGAACTTGAAGAAAGCTATGTGCGGAGCTCCTGTACTCTCACTTCCAGACTTCAGCAAGAAATTTGTGTTAGAAACGGATGCATGTTATCATGGCCTAGGAGCAGTCTTGATGCAGGACAAACACCCTATAGCCTACTTCAGTAAAGCCCTGGGCCCAAGAAGTCTGGGATTGTCTGTATATGAAAAAGAGTTGATGGCCATCATTCACTCCGTGGAGAAATGGAGAAATTATTTGCTACATGATACTTTCATCATTAAGACTGACCAATGTAGCCTGAAGTATTTGCTGAATCAAAAAATCTCCACCCCACTACAACACAAGTACCTCACCAAGCTACCGGGGTATGATTACCTTATTGAATATAAGAAGGGAAAGGAGAACCAGGCTGCTGATGCATTATCTAGAAGGGGACTTGAGGAGGGAGAGTGTACAGTGGTTACTATATTACATCCACATTGGGCTGAGGAAGTGATCTCTAGTTATGATGGGGATGAGATAGCTCAGGAGGCCATAGTGGAAGCAGCACTCTATCCTTATAATGTATCCTATTTCAGCTACAAATCAGGAATACTCAGGTACAAGGGAAGGCTCTATGTGGGGAAAGGGCAGGGATTGAGAGAAGCCATCATCTCTTATGTTCATTCCTCACATATAGGAGGACACTCTGGGATTCAAGCAACACTCCACAGGTTACAAAACACCTTCTTGTGGCCTGAAATGCAAAGGGATGTCAAACAAGTGGTTAGCACCTGTGATGTTTGTCAGCTGTGCAAACATTCAACTGAGAAAGAGTCTGGATTATTGCAACCCTTCCCTGTCCCTGACCAGGTCTGGCAGCACATCACCATGGACTTTATTGATCAGCTACCAACCTCAGAAGGAAAAAATGCAATTTGGGTGGTTGTTGACAGATTTTCCAAGTATACGCATTTCATTCCTCTGGCACATCCCTACACTACTTCACAATTAGCCCAAATTTTCATTGCACAGATATATAAGCTCCATGGGTTACCCAGTAGCATAATATCCGACAGAGATAGAATATTCATGGGCCATTTCTGGGGAGAACTCATGAAGATCCTAGGAGTCAAACACCACCTAAGTACTGCCTACCATCCCCAAACTGATGGGCAGACAGAACGGGTCAATCAATGCTTGGAAAGTTACCTCAGATGTATGTGCAACCAAATCCCCAAGAAATGGATGTCATGGCTATCTTTGGCAGAGCTCTGGTATAACACCAACTATCACACTTCACTGAAAATGTCCCCTTTTGAAGCTCTATACGGATACAAACCTAAGATGCTTACCCTGGAGACTTATATCCAGCCTACTACAGCTGCATCAGTTGACTTTGTAGCAGAGAAACAAAGAATGCAACATATGATCAAAGAGCAGCTGGCTGCTGCTCAAAACCGAATGAAGCAAATGGCTGACAAGAAGAGGAAGGACAAAAGATTCCAGATAGGGGATTTTGTGTATCTCAAATTGAAGCCTTACAGGCAGCTGACTATCAGGAACAGTAAGATCTGGAAATTAAGTCCCAAATACGCTGGGCCCTTTGAGATTGTGGAAAGAGTGGGAGAAGTAGCATATAAACTCAAGCTACCAGCAGAAGCTAAGGTGCACCCAGTGTTTCATGTGTCACTTTTGAAGTTAAGAATTGGCCGTATTGATAGATGCACACCAGTTTTTCCGGAATTAGATGCGGCAACACAGGTACTCCTTCACCCCATTGCCATCCTAGAGAGGAGAATGATCAAAAGGAAGAACTCAGCTGTCCCACAAATCTTAGTCGAATGGGCACATTTACCAGTAAGCGAGGCTACATGGGAGGATTATCATGTAATTGTCAAACAATTTCCACAGTTAGAGCCTTGGGGTCAAGACTCTGTTAAAGGGGGGAGTAATGTTATAATCAGTAAACTTTGCTAAGATATTGAGCTGGGGGGCAGAGATGCTATGCCACGTGTTTTATTGTTATTCGCAGAAGGAGGTCCCAGGAATTAAGAGAAGCGACGTCGTTTGCCTTTTTGTCTGACTAAGAGAAACATGAAGCACTTTAGAGAATTGTTATCACGTTTTTCCTTTATTTGCTGTTTTATTCCAAGTATGATCTAATTGGTCCGTGCATGTATTAGCAGACTATATATATTTGAAGCTGTACGTTCATGGAGGATTATGATGAGAGTGAATACAAATCAGTTTCTTTTCCTTTCTTGTCTTTTTCCTTAACCCTAATTTGCTTTGTTCTTGTTCATTCCATTTTCTTAGCCGCAAAGTTAGACTTTTGTGCTTGGCCGCAAAGCTTGACTCTACTGTTGGATTGGACTGTAACACACTCACTCCAGATTAGGGACTTCAATATTGCAAAAAGAGAGGAAGATATAAGTTACTATGCGGGATATGCTGGTTAGTCTCCTTTTCCAACATTGCCTCATTTTAAAGTTAACTAGTAAGTGCTGCTTTTTATTCAACTTATTATATATTATGTAATATTTCTTGAAGGATCTGCATTCATGTTTAGAAGAGCTTTTGACATGTTTTCTACATTGAAGTCAATTTGGTTGTGGAATCTCACAACTTTGTTAAAATTCCTTTCATACAGATTATTATGCCAAGTTTGGGTTGGGGATGGTTGCTGGCATTGTCTTCTTTGTCATCATTAATAGCCCTTCTCCTGTCTACTTTGGCACCAGAGTCTCCAAGGTACTTACTTATGAATGGCAGGAACGACGAAGCTATTGCAGTTTTGGGAAAAATAGCAGAAATCAACAAAAAGAAACTCTCAACTAAGATATGGTCTTCCGTGTAAAAGGCCCATTGGTCCAACCTAAGATACGATCTTCCGTGTAACAGGTTAGATTTTTTGTTTTTGTACAGTGTAAAACGTTAGATGTATACACAATTATCAAATGCAATCATAGAAGACTTGTTCTTGGGAGAAAAAAGAAAATCTATTCATCGTATTTTTGGTATTTTTATCTTGATCATGTGTTATTTTTTTCCAACATTGATCACATACATTCATGTTTGAGTATGTGTTGCCCGTTTTATTGATTGTTGTATGTGATTTTGCAGCTAAAGGTGTTATGTGGATTTCCTCGAATCTAAAGGTGGCTTTCAAGTGGTATATGTTGCAGGATGTGCCAGAGATGCATTTATTGTAGAATCGTTGTAATTGATAATGATAGAACATGATTTGCTAGCTAGTTGTTACTGATTTCGATAGAGTTTGTTACACTTTCAATTTTAGAATCATACAACATGTTTGTTGATATTTATTTTTGAATGATTGAATTTGTATATAAATGTCTTGTTTAATTAGTTTGTTTTAAATTTTGATAGTGATTTGGAATTATTTTTGTGGAATATTGATGTCAATAATGAATTGTATTTTTATATACTTTTAATAAAAAGAAATATAAAAAAAATTAAAATTAATAAATATTTTAAAAATATTTTTATATTAATGATTACAGTTTGTAATGTAGTTAAAAGTATTTATTTTTCAAAAATAATTATTATATTTTTAAATAAAATTATAAGTAAAATATAAAAATATGGGTTACGGTTGATCAAAACCGTATCTAATATTTTATAATATTGGCTACGATTAGTCAAACCGTAACCAATAATTTTATTGACTACGAATATACAAGTGTAGGCAATGTTTATAGAAATATTCCCCACGTTTTAAAGTACCGTCGCCAATGTTAGGTCCAAGCGTAAGGAAAGCTTTGGCTACGCTTTCCAAACCGTAGCTAAGTATTAGCCACGGCTACGATTGTTACGGGTGCCAAAGCGTAGCAAAAGCGTTGCCAATAATGTATTACCTACGGTTTGCACTATTTCACTACGTTTTGGGTACCGTAACTAAAAACCATTTTTTTTGTAGTGTTTTCAACTAAATTAACTCTGTTTCTGGATGATGAGGGCTCAGCGAAGAATTCTCCATAACTAACATATGATTGATAGATTATTTCTACCTTTGAGGTTTTACATTCATTTGTGTCTATCATCCTTCAACAACCAAAATCAAAGTTTCGCAAGAAATAGCATTTTTTTTTTAATCAAGAAACTAGCATATTTCCATGGCCATTTTCTGGAGTTGCGTAGCAGATATGTTGTTTTGAGAATAAAAGTAGGGCGTTTAACTCTATAGGTAGAAACACGAGACGGGTAATTTTTTTCCTTTTCCCACCAATTAATCCTACATGTACGACTTATAGTCTAATTGGCCTCCACCTTTTTTAAATGGATGACTCTAGGGCTGTCAACGAGTCGGATTCGGGCCGAATCAGGATATTCCGGATCCCAATCCGAATCCTATAGGATTCGCATTCATTAATATTAAGTCCGCATGTTAACAAGTCGGATCAGATCCGATAAAAGATCCGACCCCGATTAATAATAAAATTTTAAAATTTTTTTATAAAGAAATAAATATAAAAAATATAAATATAAATATATAATATTTAACAAATAATTATTACTTGATAAATTTTCTAATGGTTTTGTGTATATGCATTTAAAATAGGTTAATTTTGATATTTTTAATAAAGAAAAACATATTTTTTAGAATAAATAATTTAAATTTTATTATTATTTATAGTGAACATATGTGAAATTTTTAATTTTAATTATTCTATTTAATATTCTTTACTAATAAAATAATTAATTTAATAAAATATTATAAAAAAACCGGATTCGAATCTTTAACGGATCGGATTCCTTAATTTCATATCCGGTCCATTTATTTCGGATAACGAATATTTATAATCGGATATGATCCATCGGGCTTTTTTATCGGACGGATATGATAAAATTCGGATCGAATTCGAATCAGATTCTGGTTAAAATCCAACCCATTGACAGCCCTAGATGAATCAGCAAAAATACACGCCAATTTGGCCCAAACTTGTGACACGTTGGAAAAAGTATGGTTTGGGCTTAATTTGGGCCCAAATCGGACCAAAATTGCAAAACATTTTAAGTTACAAGACAAAATTAATAGCCCGTATTCGAAAAAGACTAAAATCCGAAAGTTACAAGATGATTTTTGCAATTTTACCTATTTAAAGAAAAATGAAATTAAAACATGAAATAGGAACCGAAATGAATCAGTTGCAAATTTAATATTGTTTTGCTACCAAAAAACTATTTTTTACAATAGAATTCTGTTCCAAATAAATAAAAAATAAGAAATAAATTAATTTACAATCGATTTGGTTGCAAAATTCTGGCTAAAAAATTCAAAATAATAATTTTTTATATATATTAACTTCTTACGACATATTTATTTCTAGGAAGAGTTAAATTATTTTAAAATTTTAAATTGTAAATGTATTTAAAAGTGTAGCAAGATCTTTGTTTTACTACACATTAAAATATAGGTAAACTAATGTATGTGGTTTCATTTTAAAGTGTAGCAACATTTTTTACTACAACATTTTTGCCCTCGGGTACAAAAAATTTAGTATAATAATATGTGCAGCAACAATGGTTTTTCATCCTACATTTTAAAGTACATTTGAAACCTTTTTTTTTTAAAGTCCCACACTCCACCAGGATGATTCAATGGCATGCAACCCACAATTTTGATGCCCATGCTCGGATTCTTGAATTTTTTACTAAATTAAATATTTTTCTTGGACCAAGTTTTTTATCCTTAAATTGTTAGGTTGTTTATTTTAAAAATGAGAAATTTTCTTTCCATCCATTCTTTCAACCTATGTTTTAAAACTCGGACCGGTTTAATCGATGACCGCATCCTATCCGGTCCGAACTATCCCCTAAAACCGCCATCTAGTTGGACTAGTGGGAACCGGCGGGAACCGTCGAAAACTGGTAAAAGAATCAGACTGGACCAATTGGGCCGGTATTTCAAAAACAAAAAAATTTGTGAAAAATCAGCCATTTGAAAAGCTTGACTGCTTGAGCCATCCGTCAGTTGCCTGGAAATCTGAAAGTTAAAAATATAAAACAAACCATTCAGTCATATTGTCAATTTTTTTTTTTTTTTTTTTTTCAAATTTTGGATTTTGGGTGATCGAGGAAAAAATGTGTATCATTTTGTTAAAAAAAATTTGAACAAGAAACTAGGAATAAGAGGAGAGGCGAGAGATGAGAAGTTGCTTTTGAGAAAGTGACCCCATACATGAAAGAGACGACAAGCGGCAGCCGGATCGAAGAAAAAACCAATAATTAAACTGAAATTAGATTTCTATATATTAGGCTTTAGGATAGTGGGCTTGGGTCTTGGGGTGTTGGGTTATTATGATTTAGTTTACTAAGCCCAAAAAATAATGAGTAATTGAAATAAGTTTAAGATTATAAATATATATATTTCTATTTTTATATATTAATTGATTGCTTTTATATGCCTTATTAATATCAATAATATTATATTTATAAATATATAATTAAATATAATTATTATATAATTATAACGTCACATCGATTCGATCGATCGAGTCATTAAAATCAGTAATCAATAAATACTCTTATTCGACTTTCATAAAACATGGCTTTCAAACACGTGAGAAAATTCTTATCCCCTTTCCGCATTATTATATGTCCAAGTTCATCTATTATTGCCACTTGCTCTCATCCATTATAAAGTGATGACGAGGATCATTAATGTGAAATTCATTACTTCCACCAACCAAGATTTCGATTTGTCTATTCTATTGAATGAACAAATTCAAGAGCATCATTTATACTATTATATATTTCATAACGATGTTTTATTTTTATTGTATATTTTTTTATAATGAGAATGTTTATAAACTCTAAAAATAAGTATGCATAGGATAAGTGTTTATTTTGAGTGATTTTGGAATATTTAGAAAATCAACTTCTGCTTAATTTAAACAGAAATAAGTTAGAATCCATATGATTAATTAAATTCTATCTAAAAAATAATATCCTCATTAAAATATTAATATTTTTTAATTAACCTTTTTATATCCATATAAAAATCTATGGTTTCTATGATAATTATTATTATTATTTTCTTTTCCTACCGATAATATTAAGAATATCAATTAAAGTCTGATAAAAAATCTATAATTACTAAGTACTTCTTTTTTTTTTTTATAGATTTATTTTTCTCTTTAATTAGTTCTTATGAAGTTATTTATTTTAAAATGGTTTGTGTAGGAGGGAAGAGTGATTTATTGTAATTTCATGTTTTCTGAAGGC
Source organism: Lantana camara (assembly GCA_037501455.1). Classification (NCBI taxonomy): domain Eukaryota; kingdom Viridiplantae; phylum Streptophyta; class Magnoliopsida; order Lamiales; family Verbenaceae; genus Lantana; species Lantana camara. The sequence continues at coordinate 79,334,854 of CM074865.1, forward strand.
AATTTGGGTAATTTTGTCAAAAATTGGGAGTGAAATCTAATAATAAATTTGAATTGAGAAGTAAGTATTGATCATGTAGGAATGATGTCAAATTTGTCTTGTAGTTGGGGAGTTTTGTTTCATTTGCCCTTAATTTTATTGGTAATATAGGTTTGGAATTGACATTTTTGAAAAAGAGCAAAATCCATTTTTAGTCCCATACTAATGGGTCGTTATCATTTTTGATCCCATGATTTTAAAAATTGCTTTTTTTAGTCTAGTAGTATTTTTTTTTTTGTCACTTTGAGGACTTCCGTCAAATAATTGACGGAAGTCACTGTTCATCCGTTAATTTCAATTTTTTTTTTTTGGATCCATATCCGTTAATTTCATATATTATATATTTATTATATTTTATGTAATATATAATACACGTATATATTATGTATTATACACTTGTATTAATAACATATATTTTGTTATATATTATATATTAGATAAAATATATATTATTAATGCATATAATATATATTATATATAATAAAATATGTGTAATACATATTGATGGGTTCCGAATAGGAAGATCCGAATCCGATCACTTTACGATTTGTTTTGTGGGGGAAATCGTCGGAAACTCGTCGGAAGAATGGGGGGTTCTACCTGCTGGGACAAACACAAGAAAAGTCAGAAGGCCAAGGTGGGGGAACTGGGGGTGATTCCCAGTTTGGCTCTCCGACGCTCAAGTCAGATAAAGATCTGAAAGAGGAAACGTAAGCTAAGTGGAAGTTTCAGTAATGGAGATCGCTTACCATGTAGAAGATGACTTTAGCTATTTATAGTTGAGGGTCAGGGACCCTTTGGTCATTTGCCTCATGTAGTCCTGGCCGAATGTTACCCTAACACGTGGCGCCATGAGAGAGAAACCTAGGAGGAATCTTCTGCAAAAGTGGCTAAAAGTTAGTGCTGGCAACAGTGGCAGGTGTGCGGGCATGTATGGTGTGTCAGAGAGCCGTTTGGGTGGTTGGTAACGAGGGCATAAGAGCACGCTCGTGACAACCAAAAGTATTGGAGGCCAAGATATCCGCTGTGGGGACGAAGGCTCCAGTTCATGCGATGAGTCAGAAGAGAAGGCCACTCTGTGGGAGTATGACGCTCGAAGAGGGCTCCCTTGGCACGTTGATGTGTCAAGCATACAGTATGAGTGGCGCTCGTGAGAATGATATCGCTCGTGGGGCTTAACTCCTGAAGAAGGATAGCGCTCGTTGAGCTCAGCGCTCGTGCACCGATGGGTGCAACCTTGGGGAGACAGACGTCATCATCTCGGTGGTGCCACGTGTCCTAACGTAGGACAAGCGTATTTCGACCCCATCATTTTGCCCCCCAATTCTGTAGTCCTTAGTAATAAGGACTGTAGAATTTTGACGCGTTCTACCCCTTACACGTGACGCTCGTATAAGGCTTGGCGTGTTGAGCAATCCTTACTCTGGTTACACCATTAATGCGGTCCTTTCATCTGACCGCTCGTAACGCCTCAGCATTAAATGTTGTACTGTTCTTGAGCATTTGAAGAGTCAGAACATTAAATGCGGGTGCGCGTGGGGCGCGTGAGTCTTGGGAAGCATGTGACGGTTCCATAAAGCGGACAGTTTCCTAGGCGGGAAATGATTACCATTTTGAATTTCTTGCCGAAAAGGCACCAACTCCCATCCCTATAAATAAGGGATTCTGAGATCCTTCCACTCTTTACGCATACTTATCTTCCAAGCATCCCTTGCAGAAAGAATTCCCTTGCATACCAGTTCTCAGAGCATCTCAAACTTCTTCTTCAGGTTTTCTCAGAAATCTTCAAGGTAAACCCCAGCGAAATTTTCTAACTTTGCTAACTTTAGATTCGGACTTAGGATTTGGTAATCCCTTAGGTTTTACTTCCCTTGGAGCCCCAAATTTCTCCAGAAAACTTCCCATTATCTAACCCAGACAAACTCTCTCCCAATCTCAGCTTCTGCCATGGCTGACCAACACATTGAGGAATTCGCCCGTGAGGTCAGGGAAATGGCCACTCATAGTTCTTCTTCCCCGGATTCCCCCAGAGACGAAGAGTTGGGGGCGGCAGTGATGGCCATGGAGGATAGGAATCCGGGTGGGGTAGGTCCTCTTTTCGAAGAGATAGACCTAGTTATGGAGGCGGAAAGGCAAGGAGTGACTCTGCCAATAACCGGGAGTGCCACTCACCCCCATCGCCATACCGTGACGGTGGCCGTCGCGACTCCATTGCCGGTGGCCGAAGCAATAACAGGGCCTTCAGAAAGAGCCCGTAATAAAGGAAAGAGCAAGAAATCCAAGAAGTCCAAACGGCCCCACGAGGGTGAGGGATCGGGCTACCAGGCCACCGAGCGCACTCCTAATGAGACTCCCAGCACAGTTACTCTGGGAGAGGTGAAAACGATGATGGCGCCTATTTACTGGGACGAGCGCTACACATGGAGAATCCCTGAAAGCCACGAGCGTGCCAACAATCCTCCTCCGGGTGAGATGGCAGTCTATGTGGATGCTGTTAGCTCTAGGGGCCTAAGATTCCCAATTTCAATCTCTATGTCCCACCTTCTCAACGACCTGGGCCTCTGTCCTTCACAAATCGTGCCCAACGGCCTGGCCCTACTAACAAGCTTTGTGATTCTGATGAGGAGCGTGGGTTATGAGCCCTTCGTGCGGAACTTCAATGCCCTCTTCCAAGTAGTCAGCTCATCACGCTCGTCTCCTGAGGCGGGCTTCTACTACATCCAAGCAAAGGCTCACACGAAGTTGATCAATTCCCCTTCCAGTACTTATGGTCCCAACTGGAAAGAAAAGTTTATCTTTGTCAAGGCCCCTACAGAAGAAGGCTTTGGGGTGCCACACACTGGGGTTCAGTTTCAAAGTATCGCCTGGAACCTGCCCTTCCAAAGGATTGGGCCAAAAATTTGGCTGAGGCCTTGAAGGACGAGGGTCACCTCATTGAAGCAAAAGACTGGATAGATGATGCTGAACTTATGTTCTTGTGTGGGCTTTCTAACGACCCTCACTACCTTGACAACCCCCCGGCTCGTGACATTGAGAGAGATGGTTAGATTCTTAGGGCACTAACTTTTAGTTAGGAATACTGACTGCCTCTTTGTATCTGCAATTTGTATAGTGAATAATTTTGTTTAAGGGTTCCTAATCCTCATAATCTCCCTTCTCGCAGGGACATCAATTCTAGAGATGGCTGGAGGCATTAGACAAGCTGCCCGTTTTGCTCATGCCAACATAAATCAAGCCCAACAAGGGGACCAACAGCGCCCCCGAAACCGAGGAAACAGGGGGGACGCTCGTGGCGGACAACGGGGCGCCAGTTCGAGCGCAGCTTCAGGGGCTCAACCCCCACGAGACCGGGAGGGAAACAGAGCGGCCCATCAAGAAAATAGGATAGTGGTGCGGCCACCTTCTTCATCCGATTCGAGGGTGGCTGACCCTCGTGCAGCTGATCAGGTGAGGCCACCCACCAATTTGTTCATAAACGAGGCCCCTCCAAGTGCTAGTAGACCTTCCCGTAAGAGGAAGAGGATGCCCGACACTGTTGCAATCAAGGGCAAAGGGAAACAAGTGGTTGAGGGCCCCAAGGGCGAGGGGGAAACTTCCTCTTCAGAAGAGGAATACTTATGGGAGTTCTCCCGACGAGGGGACAGAAACTTCGCAGGCGCCCCCGACGGTGGGCCAGTTCTGCTAAGGCCCGGCACGCTCGCTCAAACCGTCAGCGAGAATCTCTGTGACAAGGCCCAATTCTCGGCGGATCACCGGCATCTCTTCAGCGAGTCTGTGGAGACAGTGGCCTACGACGCGGCCCACGCCTTGATCTCCGTAAGTCTTCACTCCCTTGTTACACTATCATCCTTGTAACTTTTTAACACTTTCTTGCTAATATTTTCCTTCTTTCGAACCCACGCAGCAAGTGCTCCCCAGGCTTAAGAACATTCAAAAGCGGGCCTCCGTCTATGCCGATCGCAAGGCCAAGTACAAAAAGATGGCCCGTGCTAACGATCCGGCTCACCTTCAAGCGCAGCTGGAAACTGAAATAGTCAAGTATGAGTCTATCAAGGACTTATACAATAAGACGGAGGAGGAGCTGAAGAAGCTGAAGGAGGACTTCGTGGCGGTGGAGAACGCTCGAAACGGCTTGAGCGGTCAGTTGACCCAAATGGGTGAGAGTTTCAAGAAGGCCGAGGCCGAGCGTGAGAGCTGGAAAACAAGGGCTCTGGAGGCTGAGAGGAAGTTCAATGATGTGATGAACGAATGGCCCCAGAGTCTCGCTCGTGCAAACAAGGAGGCCCTCATCCATTTCTGCCATTCTAAAGCCTTCAACTTTGCTGCTTCCCTGCACTGCCTGGATGAGGCTCAGAAGGCTTTCAATCTAGCCATCGAGCAGGGCATACATAAGGGGCTAACGGATCCTGCCATGAGAGGGGCCGAGGGCACGGGGCTCATGCTTAATGAGCACTGTGAGGAGGAGGATGACTAGGGGGATAACCCTGCGGATTCCATTGCAGAGCCAGAGTATGAGTTCCTGGTCAAACTCCTTCAGGATGAGTACATGGATGCTCATTCAGCTCAAAACAACCCCCCTGAGAATGAACTTCAAACGCCTGTCGTGGGGGAGGCCCTCGCCCCAGCTGAAGAAGGTCCCAACGCCATTGCACCTAATGCCAACGATCCCAACGATCCGCAAGCGCCCGAGCCACCAGCTGCCCAACCTCAAGAGCCAGAAGGCCCAGTCTATGGCCCAGTGGCCCAGAACATACTGGTGATCATTGATGAAGATGTTGCTCCTGCCGCTTGAAGCCTTTCCTCCTTTTAGTGCTTTTATCTTTTGTCTAGAAACTTATGGGCCTTTGAGCCTTCATTTTGTAACTTTTGGCTTAAGGCCTTTTATCAATGAAGTTTTTCCTCTTCGTAATACTGTCTTTTTCCCTCCTTGATTATGAAGTTCTTTCTTGCGCTTGTTGTAAACAAATCTTGTAGTGATAAGATGGTGTGTAACATGCTCAGTAAAAATTGTATTACTTAGTGAAAACTGCACTACTTGAAAGATTTTGTGAAATCTTGTGAAACTTGAAGAATTTAACCAATTCTTAAATAATCAAGAGGGCCTTATTGTGAGGCTGCCCTTAAGTCTTGTAAAACTTGAAGAATTTGACTAAGTCTTGAGTAACCATGAGGGTCTTACTGTGAGGCTGCCCCCCATTCAAGGCTTGTGAAATTTCTTCATAATCTTGGGAAATTTTGCTAAGTCTTGAGGAAATATGAGGGTCTTACTGGGAGACTACCCTCGTTCCAGACTTGTGAAATTTTTCCCTTAATATTGGGAAATTTTGCTAAGTCTTGAGGAAATATGAGGGTCTTACTCGGAGACTGCCCTCGTTCCAGACTTGTGAAATTTTTTCTTTAATCTTGACCGCCGTTAAACGAGCGCTATTGTGCCTATTCGACTTTCAGAGTTTTCCAGCAATCCCGTTTTCGAGCGCAAGACGTTGTGATCGACGGCCAAGGCCTACTAGGACTTCCTTTGTACTTTTCTTCCGATTCATTAAGTTGGTTGTGAGCGTTACCAGTCTATCCTTATGAGGGCGTCCCCCCATGTGGAGTAGAGTGCTGACAAGCATAACCCATGTGCAATAACCGTGACCAACCACGCTCGTAAAGACGAGGGACGGGGGTCTTACTCATTCATGCAATTAAAAGAGCAGAAGTACGAAAATATTCAAGAGAATGTATTGTTACTTACTTGAGGTTGGAAGTACCTAGAACCCGTCAGAGAGGGTTGTTACATCATGGTTTACAAAGAGTTTTTACACATAAAACCGCCGGAGGTTACATGCGTTCCAAGGGCGAGGCAAGCGCTCACCTTGAAGTGTCTCCAGAGTGTAAGTGTTGTTAGCTCTGATTTGTATAACCCTGAATGGGCCTTCCCAGTTGGGATCCAATTTCCCCACATGCCTTGATACTTCCACCTTTTTCAAAACCAAATCTCCTAATTGGAATGTCCTTTCCCTCACGCGCTTGTTGTACTGTTGTGCGACGGTGGCTTTATAGCTGTGAATCTTAGCCCAGGCCTTGTCTCTTCTTTCATCCAGTAAGTCCAACTCCAAGCTCCTGTTGCCTTCGTTGAGCTGGGGCTCGAAATAGCCGACACGAGCGGATTCATTTATTATCTCCGCTGGTATCATCGCTTCTGATCCGTAGACGAGCGCGTACGGTGTTTCTCCAGTGGCCGCTCGTGGGGTAGTACGGTAAGCCCAGAGTACTCCTTGTAACTCTTCGGCCCATTCACTCTCTTTGCTTTCGAGCATAGTTTTCAAATGTTGTAGGATGATCCTGTTGGTAACTTCCACTTGTCCATTAGCCTGGGGGTGTCCCACAGAGGTAAAGCGTTGTTCAATCCCCAACTCCGAACACCATTCTCGCGTGTCCGCTGCTATGAACTGAGATCCATTGTCAGAGATAAGCACCCTCGGGATGCCGTACCTATAGATGATGTTCTTCCAAATGAAGTCCCTCACGACCCTGAAGGTGATTTTTGCAATGGCCTCGGCCTCAGCCCATTTGGTGAAATAATCGACAGCTAAAATGACAAACTTTCTTTGTCCAACAGCGATGGGCAAGGGGCCCATAATGTCTATTCCCCACTGGTCAAATGGCCAGGAAACATCTATCGGTATCATTTGAGTGGCCGGCAATTGAGGGAGATTGGAATGGAATTGGCACTTTGGGCACCTTCTGGAAAACTCGAGGGCGTCATGCAAAACCGTGGGCCAATAAAACCCACTTCTTAAAATCTTCTTAGCCAGCATGCGTCCTCCTGAGTGACTCCCACAACTCCCACTGTGGATGAGTTCAAGCGTTTCCTTCGCTTGCGAGGGCCTTAGGCATCTCATCGGGGGTCCCTGGAATGATTTCTTGAACAATCTCCCTTCGGAATCCAAAGAAAACCGAGGGGCTTTGCTTCTGACCTTTCGAGCTTCTACCTTATCAGTGGGACAAATACCATCTCTAAGGAACCTGATGATGTCATCCATCCAACACGGTTCAAGCGGGTCGATCGTAACGACCGCGTCTCTGTCCCCTTTCTCCTTAATCAGAGGCTCTTCTGTTCCGAGGAACGTCACCGAGCGCGCGGAAGTGCCTTCCAATGCTGAAGCAAATTTTGAAAGTGTATCAGCGCGTTCGTTCTCAGCTCGTGGGACTTGAAGCAAATGAAATTCTTTGAACTTTCCAATTATCTCCCTGGCTATGCTTAAATACTGCATCATGGTGGTTTCTCGAGCTTCATAAGTTCCTTCAATTTGGCTCGCAATTAACTGCGAATCCACATACACAGTAACTCTGGAGGCCCCATTCTGGAAAGCAATTTTCAACCCCTGTACTAAGGCTTCATACTCTGCCTCATTATTTGTGACCTGAAAATCTAACCTGATCGCAAAGTCCAGCTCAACCCCATTGGGGTCTCTAAGGGCCACTCCTACTCCTCCCCCTTGAGAGGTCGAGGAACCATCTGTGTGCAGGACCCATAACCCCTCACTTTTCGTAGCAACAGGCTCCAAATCAAAGGGCTCAACCAACAAGTCAGCTACAACCTGAGCTTGTATCGCGGTCCTGGGCTCGAAGCATAAATCAAACTGGCTCAATTCGATAGCCCACTTTATCAATCTTCCCGACACGTCCGGCTTGGACAGGACTTGCCTCAAGGGTTGGTCGGTAAGGACCGTTATAGAATGCGCTTGGAAATAAGGTCTCAGCCGTCTCGACGCGTTAATAAGGGCAAACACAAATTTTTCTATCTCCAAGTACTTCTTCTCGGCTCCCTGTAATGTTTTGCTCAAATAATAGACAGGCAAGTGTTTTCGCTCTCGTATAGCTATCAACACGGCGCTCGTAGCTTCTGCCGAAACAGATAGGTATATAAATAGCTTTTCGCCCTCAATAGGCTTCGTCAGTAGCGGAGCACTCGTTAGATAAACCTTCATATCCTGTAGAGCTTTTTCACATTCCTCCGTCCAAGCGAAGTTTCGGGCATTCCTCAAAATCTTAAAAAAAGGGAGATTCCTGTCCGCCGAGCGCGAAATGAACCTGTTCAAGGAGTTAATCTTTCCTACCAATACTTGCACTTCTCTGAGATTTCGAGGGGAGGGAATCTCCAAGATAGCCTTGATCTTCTCCGGATTGGCTTCAATTCCCCTCTGACTGACCATCTATCCCAAGAACTTTCCCCCTTGTACCCCAAAGGTGCATTTTGAAGTGTTCAACTTCATCCCATATTGACGCAGGATTGAAAAAGTACGCTTGAGATCTTCCAGATGTGAGTCCTGACGTTCGCTTTTGACAATCATATCGTCTACGTAAACTTCCATGGACCTTCCAATTTCTCTCTCAAACATCTTGTTGACGAGCCGCGGGTACGTGGCTCCAGCGTTCTTCAGTCCAAAAGGCATGACTAGGAAGCAATACACCCCTAAATGAACAACAAATGAAGTTTTAGGGCGGTCTTCGGGAGCCATAAAGATCTGGTAGTATCCTTGAAAGGCGTCCATAATGCTCATAAGTGCACATCCAGCGGTCGAATCCACCAGTTGGTCTATCCGGGGTAGTGGGTAAGGGTCCTTAGGGCAAGCCTTGTTGAGATCGGTGAAATCATTGCACATTCGCCACTTGTTCGCATTCTTAGGCACCAAAACCACATTGCATAACCACTCTGGGTATAGAATGGGCTCGATATACTGAGCCTCCAGGAGTTTTTTAACTTCTTCTTCGATGACCTTCTTTCGAAAGCCATGTACATCTCTTTTTTTCTGTTTGATGGGCTTGAAAGAGGGGTCCACATTAAGCCTATGGACAATGACGCTCGGGTCAATCCCTGTGAGGTCAGAGGCTTTCCACGTAAATACATCATTGTTTTCTCTGAGGAAGTCAATCATCATAATCTGAGAAGGCCCCGAGAGGTTGGATCCTATCTGAGTAGTTTTATCCTTGTTTCCAGGCTCTAACTCAATAGTAAGGAACTTCTCCGAGGGTTCGATCCTTATTTCAGGGCGAGAAAGTTCAAGCGCCCTCTTCTTTCCTATTAAACACCCATCATGAGTGGGCTCTCCCTCCTCCCGCTCGTCCTCCTCAAATGAGGATTCTCCTACTGTCCCTGGCAGAACATTTTTGAGGGAATCCTTGGCGCTGGAATCTTTCTTCTTATTCCTCTTCTTATTCAACTTGGCCCTCTTCCGTGTAGGGCTATCCTCATTTAGACTAGGAAAGTCAACGGATTTCTTGGTGGATCCGACTTGGAAAGCTTTCTCGACCTTAGGCTTTCTGAGGGACAACATATAGCACTCCCAAGCTTCTCGTACATTGCACAATACCTCTCCAACACCCTCGGGGGTGGGGAACTTAATTTTTTGATGGTAGGTAGAGATGATGGCTTTGAAATCAACGAGGGCTGGGCGCCCAATGATGATGTTATAGGGAATATCCATCTCGACAACGGCATAGGAAACCAAGAGCGTTTTGCGCTGAGGGGCTCGGCCGAATGACGTGGCTAATCGGATTTGCCCTCGCGGGACAACCTCTGATCCTCCAAAACCAATGAGAGCTATTTTGAGAGGCTCTAGCGGGAGGCCAGCATTCATCTTCAAGAATGTAGAGTAAGGCAAAATATTGACAGAGCTTCCACTATCCACCAATACCCTTTTCACAACATGATTGTGGACATCTATACCAACCACCATGGGGCAGTCAGAAGTTACACCTTCCCCATGGGGTGATACAATGTGCCCTAAATCCCTATCATCAAAGCCTACTACATCATTTTCTCTCGACTGTTGGGCGCTCGCCTCCTGAATGGCATAGATGGGTTTAGGCACGGATGGGCGCTGGTCGTAGCTCAGGACATACCTCCGCCGAGCGGCATTGGAATCTCCTCCTGAAGAGCCTCCTGCTATCATATTGATGACCGCAAAAGGTGTATTTTCTTGCTCAGGGGCTTTTCCTTTATTGCTCCGATGGTTGCTGCTTTCAGGGGGCCCTCTCCCTCGTGGGCTTCTTGACCTGGATGGGCTCCTCTTTCTCCCCCCGGTGCGCTCATTGCAGCGTTCATCAAAACGCTCCAATACCCTGACAAATTCCTTCAAATGGCCCCCTGCAACAAGCCTCTGAATCTCGGCTTCCAACTGACGACACTCATCCGTGTCATGCCCCCTCTGTTTGTGGAAAGCACAATATTTGTTCGAACGTCTGAGCGAATCTGTTTCCCTCATCTTAATGGGTCTTTTGAAGAGCTTCTTATCGGAGAGGTTATAAACTTCAGAATTCGGTCTCGTGAGTGGGACACGTTCGAATAGACGAGGGGGCGGGGGCACCCTCCTGCGCTCCTGAGGACGCTCCTTTTTAACAATCACATCCCGTCCCCGCTCGTGATGAGGGTGATCGTTCCTGGTTGGACTGTGGTGCCAGGGACCGCTCGTCACATACATGTCTTCGAGCGCGAAAAATGGCTCGGCTACTTCCCTTAAGGCCATGAGAGTCACTGGCCTTCTTTCCACAATGGCATCAGCAAACTTTTTGCTCACATACTGCTTGTGATCCACAGCTTGAAAGAGCACTGGGATCAAAAAATCCATGGACGGCCTCTCCACTTGCAAGATCTCCTTATTGAAGCGGGCGAAGAACGATCGTAGAGACTCGCTCTTGCCCTGCACCACGTTATAAAGGGCAGTAGGCGCAGTGACTGGTGCTTTCAGAGAATTGAAGTGGTTGAGGAAAGCATGAGCCAGCTCTTCGTATGAGTGAATCGAGCGTGGCGGCAGTCGCTTGTACCACTCCTGAGCCATTCCCACTAAGGAAGTTACAAAAACTTTGGCCCAGTAGTTGCTGGAATGCTCGTAGAGGTGCATTAAATGTAAAAAGTGATCTAGATGTTCAGCTGGATCAGTCGTCCCGTCGTAGCGGTTGATGGAAGTGGGGATTTTGGCCATTCCTGCTTGGGCCATCAAAACTTCTTCCACGAGAGGTGAGCCCCTCGCCAACGGGTGATACTCATATGTGCCGAAGTTTTCCTCCGGCTCCTTGCGGTGGTGGACCTTTGGTTGGTGGTCCTTGGGACGAGCGCTTCTAGCGTCGACCGTTCATCCCGACTAGGGGAGATCTGAGTCGACCGCCCACGTGAGAGCTGTCCCACAATATCCTTCAAACCCTGCAGCTGGTCTTGCACAGCCGCGAGGATGTCAGGATTCACGTCTCCTTGTCTGGGGGCTCGCGAGCCTCTCTTGGAGACATGAGAGTCCCCTTCATTCTCATTAATTAGTTCTGTGGGCTCTTTATTTCGGTCCACGGGGGGACGCTCGTCGCCACCTTGCTGGGGCATTTCTCTGGCTGGTGGTGGTGGCGGTTGTGCCCTCAGGACAGCCTGAGCTTCTCTGAGGGGAAAGTTTTGTTGTCCGCCCAAAGGGGCAGCAGCTTGAGTGGCCTGCCCAGAGGGAAAGTACATGGAATGGAACCTTTCCCATGCTCCCTGGGCCGCCTAAACCTCACATTGGGCATAGAGAGCCCTCAATTGCTGGGTGGTTAGTGGAGGTAACTCCACTCCTTCAATCTCCCTGGGGATCACCACCGGGAGCTGGATCTGACCAGCATGATAGGGCTGGACCGGCGGCACCATAACAGTTGGGGTGAGTGTATATCCAGGCGGGGGCATCAGGTAATTCTGTACTCCGGGGTTCGCATGGGTGTGGACCCATTGATTCTGTAGAAGATGGGGAGGGGCAGAGAGAGGGATTCCTCCAGGGGCGGCGGGAACTGGCAGTGCCGGCAGCGCCGGCGGAAGAACTGAGGCCTCTGCCTGTGGTGTTACTCCTGCGGCGGGGAGCGCCTCTCCATCAGCGGTAGTAAGCGGCGGACCTCCACCCACAGAGACGGAGGGAATAACAGTGTTGTCTCCCTCTCCCCCGGCCCCGGATCTCGTAGCGACCATGGCTGAGAAGATTATAAGTGTTTGCTTTTCCACCAGCAGAAGGAAAGAAACGAATTGCAAGCTGGTTTCCCACAGACGGCGCCAAAAATGATGGGTTCCGAATAGGAAGATCCGAATCCGATCACTTTACGATTTGTTTTGTGGGGGAAATCGCCGGAAACTCGTCGGAAGAATGGGGGGTTCTACCTGCTGGGACAAACACAAGAAAAGTCAGAAGGCCAAGCTGGGGGAACTGGGGGTGATTCCCAGTTTGGCTCTCCGACGCTCAAGTCAGATAAAGATCTGAAAGAGGAAACGTAAGCTAAGTGGAAGTTTCAGTAATGGAGATCGCTTACCATGTAGAAGATGACTTTAGCTATTTATAGTTGAGGGTCAGGGACCCTTTGGTCATTTGCCTCATGTGGTCCTGGCCGAATGTTGCCCTAACACGTGGCGCCACGAGAGAGAAACCTATGAGGAATCTTCTGCAAAAGTGGCTAAAAGTTAGTGCTGGCAACAGTGGCAGGTGCGCGGGCATGTACGGTGTGTCAGAGAGCCGTTTGAGTGGTTGGTAACGAGGGCATAAGAGCACGCTCGTGACAACCAAAAGTATTGGAGGCCAAGATATCCGCTGTGGGGACGAAGGCTCCAGTTCATGCGATGAGTCAGAAGAGAAGGCCACTCTGTGGGAGTATGACGCTCGAAGAGGGCTCCCTTGGCACGTTGATGTGTCAAGCATACAGTATGAGTGGCGCTCGTGAGAATGATATCGCTCGTGGGGCTTAACTCCTGAAGAAGGATAGCGCTCGTTGAGCTCAGCGCTCGTGCACCGATGGGTGCAACCTTGGGGAGACAGACGTCATCATCTCGGTGGTGCCACGTGTCCTAACGTAGGACAAGCGTATTTCGACCCCATCACATATATATAATATATGTATTTACGTGTATTATATATATATGCGTGTGTGTGTATTATAAAATATAATATACCTATATATATTATAAAACATAATATACATGTATAATATACGTGTATATATATACACGTACATATATTATATATAATGCATATATACGTGTTAATATCATAAAATATAGTATACGTGTATAATATACATGTATTTTATATTATATAATACACAAACACACACACACACACATATATATATATAATACACGTAAATACATATATTATATATATGTATTACATATATTTTATTATATATAATATATATTATATATAACATATAACAAAATATATATTATTAACACAAATGTATAATGTATAATATATAATACGCATATATATTAAATGCATATTATAAATTAAAATATATAATATATATGTATATTAAATATTATATAAAATATATATAAGTATATATAATATATGAAATTAATGGATATGGACAAAAAAAAAATGAAATTAACGGATGAACAGTGACTTCTGTCAATTATTTGACGAAAATCCTCAAAGTGGCCAAAAAAAATTACTACGGGACTAAAAAAACCAATTTTGAAAACTATGGAACCAGAAGTGATAATGGTCGGTTAGTATGAGACTAAAAATGCATTTTGCTCTTTGAAAAATTATAGCACTACTTTTTGTAGCTGAATTTGTAATATTTAAAAAAAAAAATGAAATTAAAACATGAAATAGGAACCGAAAAGAATCAGTTGCAAATTTAATATTGTTTTGCAACCAAAAAACAAGTTTTTACAATAGAATTCTGTTCCAAATAAATAAAAAATAAGAAACAAAATAATTTACAATAGATTTGATTGCAAAATTCTGGCACAAAAATTCAAAATAATAATTTTTTATATATATTAACTCCTTACGACATATTTATTTGTAGGAAGAATTAAATTATTTTAAAATTTTAAATTGTAAAGGTACTTGAAAGTGTAGCAAGATCTTTGTTTTACTACACATAAAATATAGGTAAACTAATATATGTTGTTTCATTTTAAAGTTTTTACTACAACTTTTTTGCCCTTGCTTACAAAAAATGTATTATAATAATATGTGCAGCAACAATGTTTTTTCATCCTACACTTTAAAGTACATGTGAAACCTTTTTTGTTTTTTTTAGTCCCACATTCCACCAGGGTGGTTCAAGGGCATGCAACCCACAATTTTGTTGCCCATGCTCGGATTCTTGAATTTTTTACTAAATTAAATATTTTTCTTGGACCAAGTTTTTTATCCTTAAATTGTTAGGTTGTATATTTTAAAATGAGAAATTTTCTTTCCATCCATTCTTTCAACATGTGAGAAAATTCCTATCCCCTTTCCGTATTATTATATGTCCCAGTTCATCTATTATATTGCCACTTGCTCACATCCACTATAAAGTGACGAGGAGGATCATTAATGTGAACTTCATTACTTCACCAACCAAGATTTCGATTTGTCTATTCTATTGAATGAACAAATTCAAGAGCATCGTTTATACTATTATATATTTCATAACGATGTTTTATTTTTATTGTATATTTTTTTATAACGAGAATGTTTATAAACTCTAAAAATAAGTATGCATAGGATAAGTATTTATTTTGAGTGATTTTGGAATATTTAGAAAATCAACTTCTGCTTAATTTAAACAGAAATAAGTTAGAATCCATATGATTAATTAAATTCTATCTAAAAAATAATATCCTCATTAAAATATTAATATTTTTTAATTAACCTTTTTATATCCATATAAAAATCTATGGTTTGTATGATAATTATTATTATTATTTTCTTTTCCTACCGATAATATTAAGAATATCAATTAAAGTCTAATAAAAAATCTATAATTACTAAGTATTTCTTTTTTTTTATATAGATTTATTTTTCTCTTCAATTAGTTCTTATGAAGTTATTTATTTTAAAATGGTTTGTGTAGGAGGGCAAGATTGATTTATTGTAATTTCATGTTTTCTGAAGGCTATTTTGGTAATTTTGTCAAAAATTGGGAGTGAAATCTAATAATAAATTTGAATTGAGAAGTAAGTATTGATCATGTAGGAATGATGTCAAATTTGTCTTGTAGTTGGGGAGTTTTGTTTCATTTGCCCTTAATTTTATTGGTAATATAGGTTTGGAATTGACATTTTTGAAAAAGAGCAAAATCCATTTTCAGTCCCATATTAATGGGTCGTTATCATTTTTGATCCCATGATTTTAAAAATTGCTTTTTTTAGTCCAGTAGTATTTTTTTTTGTCACTTTGAGGACTTCCGTCAAATAATTGACGGAAGTCACTGTTCATCCTTTAATTTCAATTTTTTTTTTTGGATCCATATCCGTTAATTTCATATATTATATATTTATTATATTTTATGTAATATATAATACACGTATATATTATGTATTATACACTTGTATTAATAACATATATTTTGTTATATATTATATATTAGATAAAATATATATTATTAATGCATATAATATATATTATACATAATAAAATATGTGTAATACATATATATAATATATGTATTTACGTGTATTATATATATATGCATGTGTGTATTATAAAATATAATATACCTATATATATATTATAAAACATAATATACATGTATAATATACGTGTATATATATACACGTACATATATTATTGTAATACATATATTATATATAATGCATATATACGTGTTAATATCATAAAATATAGTATACGTGTATAATATACATGTATTTCATATTATATAATACACAAACACACACACACACACACACACATATATATATATATATATATATATATATATATATAAAATACACGTAAATACATATATTATATATATGTATTACATATATTTTATTATATATAATATAAATTATATATAACATATAACAAAATATATATTATTAACACAAATGTATAATGTATAATATATAATACACATATATATTAAATGCATATTATAAATTAAAATAAATAATATATATGTATATTAAATATTATATAAAATATATATCAGTATATATAATATATGAAATTAATGGATATGGACAAAAAAAAAAATGAAATTAATGGATGAACAGTGACTTCCGTCAATTATTTGACGAAAATCCTCAAAGTGGCCAAAAAAAATTACTACGGGACTAAAAAAACCAATTTTGAAAACTATGGAACCAGAAGTGATAATGGTCGGTTAGTATGGGACTAAAAATGCATTTTGCTCTTTGAAAAATTATAGCACTACTTTTTGTAGCTGAATTTGTAATATTTAAAAAAAAAAAATGAAATTAAAACATGAAATAGGAACCGAAAAGAATCAGTTGCAAATTTAATATTGTTTTGCAACCAAAAAACAAGTTTTTACAATAGAATTCTGTTCCAAATAAATAAAAAATAAGAAACAAAGTAATTTACAATAGATTTGATTGCAAAATTCTGGCACAAAAATTCAAAATAATAATTTTTTATATATATTAACTCCTTACGACATATTTATTTGTAGGAAGAATTAAATTATTTTAAAATTTTAAATTGTAAAGGTACTTGAAAGTAAATATAGGTAAACTAATATATGTTGTTTCATTTTAAAGTTTTTACTACAACTTTTTTGCCCTTGCTTACAAAAAAATGTATTATAATAATATGTGCAGCAACAATGTTTTTTCATCCTACACTTTAAAGTACATGTGAAACCTTCTTTTTTTTTTTTTAGTCCCACATTCCACCAGGGTTATTCAAGGGCATGCAACCCACAATTTTGTTGCCCATGCTCG
The DNA here is from genome assembly GCA_037501455.1 of Lantana camara. Taxonomy (NCBI): domain Eukaryota; kingdom Viridiplantae; phylum Streptophyta; class Magnoliopsida; order Lamiales; family Verbenaceae; genus Lantana; species Lantana camara. The sequence continues at coordinate 79,351,571 of CM074865.1, forward strand.
GATTCTTGAATTTTTGACTAAATTAAATATTTTTCTTGGACCAAGTTTTTTATCCTTAAATTGTTAGGTTGTATATTTTAAAATGAGAAATTTTCTTTCCATCCATTCTTTCAACATGTGAGAAAATTCCTATCCCCTTTCCGTATTATTATATGTCCCAGTTCATCTATTATATTGCCACTTGCTCACATCCACTATAAAGTGACGAGGAGGATCATTAATGTGAACTTCAGTACTTCACCAACCAAGATTTCGATTTGTCTATTCTATTAAATGACCAATTCCAAGAGCATCATTTATACTATTATATATTTAATAATGGTATTTGTCTTTTTATTGTACATTTTTTTTTTTTTGTGATAGGAGTATTTGCAAACTTTAAAAATAAGCCTTTATAGAATAAGTGCTTATTTTGAGCGGTTTTGGATTGTTTGAGCAATCAACTTCTGCTTAATTTAAGCAGAAATAAAATAGAATCGAGAAGCAGCTCATGACATGTTTCTGGATTCTGCTTATAGCTTATTTAGTTTTTTTATCATTAATTAAATTCTGTCTAAACAATAATATCCTCATTAAAATATTAATATTTCTTAATTAACCTTTTTATATCCATATAGAAACCTATGATTTATATGATCATTATTTTTTTTCTTTTCCTACTGCTAATCTTAAAATCTTAATTAAAGTCTGATAAAAAATTTGTAATTACTAAGTAATTCTTTTCTATAATTTTTTTTTCTCTATTCTTAGTTCTTATGAAATTATTTATTTTAAAATTGTTCCATTTTTTTTTCATTATCTATTTTTTCACATGTATTTTATCTATTATTTATATTACATTATTTAAATTATATTAAATTACTCAGAATAATTTAAATATTTTTTGGGGTAAATTAGTAACTTAATAAAAATTAAAAGTGATTCTCAACTTTTCTCTGTAAACATGCAACTGATTATTTTTCTGCTTTTTACTTTTTTTTAAGCACTCACTGCTTTTACTACTGCAAATTTTAACAACTTTCACTTTTGTTTTAACTTCTACTTATGCAGTAGAGTTTGCAAATACCCCCGGCGTGGAATTTTGTGGTTTTTTTTTGAAGTTTTTAATTAGATGGAAAAAATATGATTGGTTAATCTTTATTTTGTATATTAGTTTATTATGAAAATAAATAGTAACTAAGGAAAATAGATATTTTTGGCAAGTTTCGCTCAATGGAATTAATTTTGATAGTTCTACTAATTAAGTAAGGTTAATAGTATATGCATACATTTTGATATTTCTACATATTTGTTAAATTAATTTTAATTGCTAATTACTTAAATCACGGACATAATTTTCATAAAAAGATCACTACAATTTCAAAATTAAATTCAAACATTTCAAAATAAAGAGAATTAATTAAGTTGCTTAAATTACTCCATCAAATTAATTTGATGGTGTCAAAATCTGGCTATGCGCTGGACGGCAGATTAGGACTCCCAATCACCCAAGATATTTGTTTACGTAAGGGAACTCTGATGTTTTCCTGAACTGGAATGGATGAAACAAACATGAACTCAAAGGCCAAAACGGGGGAATATATGGTTTGAACCCGTTTTGGCACTCCGATGCTCAAGTCAACTAAAGCTCTGGGTCGAGAATGCGAAGGAAGTAAAGACTCAGAGTGGTGAGGAAAGCTTACCCTTCTCAGTAATGGAGATAGGTCTATATAGGAAGGAGATGGACTCCGTAAGTGCAAGTACACCTCCAAGAAGGTGTGGATCTGGTCTGGTTGGAGAGGGATGGCTGGTGACCGGAACAGTGCTTTGACGGCTAAAGCACTGTTTGTCTGCTCCTGCCAGGACGACTGACACCATACTTAACGTGGCCGTAATTAATGCGGCCTACGGTAGGTGGCACTTGCATTAAATACAGCTGGACTGTAGTGTGTAGGTCCTCTTGACGCCTGGATCGAGCGCCCCTCGGTCGGAGGAGGCTCTGGGTTGAGGTTCTCCCATCGCCTAGCATGTGGCCGCTCTCCCTTGTCAAGTGCTGGCTCGAAAGAACAGTGGACCCCGGTTCGGATTTATACTGCTGATCTGGCCTAGTTCTCCCACGTGGCAAGACACGTGGAGATTAGTCACAGCCTCCGATTTTCCCCTTATCATCTCCCCCCCAAGGTCGGGTAACACACTTGGGTGTCGACAGACCTTGAGGAAGGCATCTTGAGTGCCTGGGAAAAGAGGGAAAACAGCCATGTAGCTGCTCACACCCAGGCTGGGTCGCGCCTTGTATTATCTGTTGGTAAAACGAAATAGAAACGCAGTGAAAATTTAAAAAAAAACTCCCAAAAGATAGAATCGAATCTTGCAATTCCTATTCCCAAATTCGTAGAGATCAAGAAACTCACTTAGATAGTAGCTTTCTTGACACATTCTAGCCACCCAAGAATGCTCTTCACGTGGCTTGTCCCCAAAAACTTCTTCCAATCTTTCAAGACTTCACGATAGTAGCTCTCTAGAGAGTTAGTCCACCAAACTCGACCACAATCTGAATAGGGAGGATGCTAGTTTTATATTCGGTGTTTGGGCTCTAGGTTTTAGTGTATAATATTTGGAGAAGGAAAATTTGTCCCTCACTCTCTAAGGGGTTCAAACCCCTTATATTTATAGCTATGGGGTTCGAAACCCATCTCCTATCCGAGATAGGATTTTGACCCACTAACTAGGATATTCTTTGCTTGTAGAGAAAGAATCTTACTTTGACCAAAAGTATCCTTTTGACCAACTTGTCAAGCAAGAATATAATATCTAACTCTCTTAGATATTTTATTTTACTTTATTTACTTTATAACAAATAACTTGAAGCTAATAATTAATTAATTCATAATTAATTATTTATTAGACTTTATTTCTCCAAATCAGAACTTTAATATTAATTCATAATTAAATTAAAGTCCATTAAATAATTTGTAACGCCCAATTTTTCGGAAGTTCAGGTAAGCACGCCACGTGCAGGTCTTTGGGAGTTGGGGGGCTTATTTTAATTATTTTATTCGTGTATTCATTTATTTCATAACATTATATGCATTATATCTTCATGCATTTATATGAATTACCGTCAACGTGAAATTTACGTGAATTAATTGCTAAAGTGACTAAATGCTTTTATGGGTCCCTACTTGATCACTTCTTGAATATGTGGACTTAATTGCATTAATGTGATTGAAGCTAAATGATCTATTTCCATGGAATGAAACTTGTTTGCATTAATTCAAATATTAGAGGGACTTAAGTGCAAAATGAGATGATTCATGCATCATAGTGGAAGACTTTTGTCTCTCATTCATCTCTCATAATTTCATTCATCCATTTTCATCTAAAATTTCACACACTCACACACACTATATCACCATTTAAACACCAAAGGAGGAAGGAAGAAGATTTCATCAATTCAAGTTTAATTTCAAGGAGGAAAATCGCATAAGTTGGAGCATCATCATCATATCACTATTTCATTCTTTCTTTCTTCTATTTCAAGGTAGAATGAGAAGTTGTATGATTTCATGAATTCATGATTGAGTAGGCTTGATGGTTTTGATATGAATTCTTGTTTATAAGTGATTAGAAGCATGTTAGGATCATTTTATTTCAAAGCTTGTATGAATTCATGAGTTTATAAGAAAGTTGATGGCATGAAATTAATTGGGGTTTTGAATGATGAATTCTTGATGATTTGAGCATTTGTAATGGTTGGTATGCTACCTAAATGATGTCTTTAAGTTATATGCATGCTATATGTTAGTTTGAAAGTGTTTATTTGATGTGGTATGGTGTGGGAGAGGCTTGGGAGCCAGTTCCCGTGAGTATGCCTCGTTTTCCCCTGTTTTTTTGCCCAGATTGCTTCAACACGGCCGTGTCCAACTTTGGTTCATTTTCAACACGGCCGTGTTAACATTTCGAGTTGGAAATATTTTTGCACAACACGGCCGTGTCAGCTTTCAGGCCAATCTTGACACGGCCGTGCCGACTTCGTTTGTGCTCCAATTGACCTGATTTTTAAACCCACGGAAACCTTTTGAAGTCTAGAACAATCTTCAATTGGAATCACCTCAATATCTTTTCCCATTTGTAAGATATTATCAATTCTTTTTTGTGTCACCACTTTACCGACAAACTACATTCACCCAAATTCAAGCTTACGCCATTTTCACCTCGCTTTGAACTAGAAAACGAGCCATATATCCTTGGAAAGCCCTATGTGTCTAGTTTTATTTCAACAAACAAAACTCAATTCTAACTTCTACAACTTAAGATATTTCCATTTTCCTACAGCTTATGCGTTTCAAAAAACTGTCAACTTTTTCTAACTTTTGCTAAACTTTACCAAAACCCTTTTTATTGTGTTCCTTTAACCCCTTTGGCTCCCGTATGTGATTTATATAGATTATATGCTTACTTAATGGATGGTTATGCTTTTAGGTGATACCTCCATGTATTAAATGTACTTGATCGAATGACTTGATTATGTGGCTTTATTACTTAATTGCTATCGCATGACTTTGCCGTTCATCTTAAATGGTTCATACGAGTCAAGTCTCATATACACTTGTCCTTGTTGTATAGATCACGTTCCTGGTGACGAGGAGCAAGCTCCTTAGGGTGTTTCCTTGCTTCTTTTGGTTGGTAAAGTAAAGGTGAGGTTTAATTTATAGATATATAGAACCCTTACAACCCTATGTAATGTTTTTGGCCAAAACATATTTATATATCTATAGTTTTCCAAAACCTCTATTGATTTTCAACTGAACTGATTCATTGTTTTGACGAGTATTGTACTGCATTGTGAGCCCGAGGGTAGTGTATTGAGCCAGCCGGGAAAGCTTGGGCTGATGGGTAACTCTTGCACTATCCTCACAACTTTCGGGATGACCCCTGAATCCACTAGGAGATTAGTGGAGGAAGGAGTTCCGGGCATAGGGAATCATGAACCCTATTCTGACACTGACTGGATGGTGGGGCCTTGCAATCCCACCATCACCCTGAGGAAAAAGGGTTACTGAAATTGCTTATATTTGTGCACTATAAATTGACTGCTTGATCACTCAACCAATTAATAATTGAATTATTGTCCACTGTCGGAGAAAGGTTGGAGAATTGCCCTCACTCGCCAGGCCACTAATTGACTGAAATTGATTGTATTGTTAAATTGATTAGTTGTAATCTTGGGCGAGTTCTACTTTATTCTTGAACTTATATTGCTTTCTTTTATAAAATCTTACCCAATGTTATAGCTTACATGGTAATTGCGTTTATATTTATTAAACCCCTCCCTTAGTCTTTCATAGACTGACACCTCACATTTTTAGGTTTGTAGGGTGCGTGCTAGGTGGGATTTGAGTCTAGTCCGGTCTTTCATTTCGGGTCTAGCACGTTCATTGTACATTATGGATGCATAATTATGTACTGCTTATGAATATGTTGATACTTATGGATTGTATTTCCTTGGGAATTTTGAGATTGTATATATATATGAAGGATGGATTGAACTCTAATGATGATACTATATATATTATGCTTCCGTTGTAATTTGATGCATTGTTGTTATTTAGTTGAGGGTTAGTCCCGCCTAGCTAGAGTGTTTTTTTAATTATCTCCCGTTTGCTATAGGCTTGATTCATGTATTGGTGTTCGTTCCATATGTGGATTGAACTATAGTGCGGGGGTGTGGCTACCTAGCATTCCGGGGTGCTACATCCCAAGGTGGTATCAGAGCCCGGTTGCAAAACTACGGTTCTAGTGTCGGGTCTTGTGAGTCTAAGTCGTACGCCATAGTATTATTTGTTAACTTGAGAGTCTTGCATATTATTTGAATTACTTGAACTACTTGAATTATGTGAATTAATTGTGTTATGAGTTTTATTGCACTCATTTGCACTTGCTAATCAAACATGCATGTATAGTGTTTGAATTTCATGCCTCGTGGTCGTCCTCGTAGAGAGCATTCTCCGGGTCATAGGCGCCATCATCATGATCATTCTCCTCCACCTCCACCCCCTCAAGCTCAACCTGAGGACTTTTTGAATTCTATGGTTCAACTTATTGATCAAAGGTTAAGAGATTATGTGCCTCCAGCACCACCAGCTTCTCCACCACAACCGGCACCAATCTCAGCCATACTTCGGGAATTTCAAAACCAACATCCACCAAGGTTTTTCAAGGGGAATGATATTCAAGCCGAGCAGTGGCTCAAGGAAATTGAGAGAGTATCAGAGCTCATTCTCTGTGAGTCTCGAGAGAAGGTCCAGTACACTCTTACTTTGATCCAAGGAGAAGCATATTCTTCATGGGAAAGCACCAAAATTGTTTTAGATTCCACCGGAGAGGAAGCCACGTGGGAGGTGTTTGTAAGGGAATTCAAGAATAAATTTATTCCTCTATCTTCCCACACTCGTAGACTTAAGGAGTTCACTGAGCTCAAACAAGGGGGGAAGATCTGTTGCTAAGTATATTGCTGAGTTTGAGAGATTGTCCCAGTATGCACCCAACATTGCAAGTGATGATTTCCACAAGGCAATACAGTTTGTGCTAGGGCTTCGACCGGATATTCAAGCGGCAATTGAAGCAGTCAACACTAGTACGTGGAGGAAGGCTAAAGCTCTCAAGGTTGAGGATTCGGTTAATGCCCGAAGATCTACTTATAGGTCGGGTCAGGGTTCAGGTTTCGGGTCGAGATCGGGATATAACGCCGGCAAGAGGCCGATTACTTATGATACCACTCCACCACCTACCAAGGGTCCAGGAAAGAAGTTCAGACCACAAGGACCGCTTCAGAAGGCTCTTCAGCCACCTGCTTTGCTACCATTATCGGAGAAACCCAAATGCACCTTCTGCGGGCAACCTACTCATCACTATGAAAATTGTAGGAGGCGCTTGGGTTTATGTTTGATATGCGGGAGTACCCAGCATACGGTGGATACGTGTCCAGATCATCGGGGCCAGCCTGCCGGGGGTCAGAGACCATTGATTAGAGCATGGGCTTATGCTTTGGAAGGAGAGAAACCGGATGCAGAAGTGCACCCTGCCGCCGTTGTTGAAGGTACCATATGCATTTATGGCACAAACATACATACTTTATTTGATCCGGGAGCTACCCACTCTTTTATTTCTCGTGATATTTCTGTTAAATTGCTTTTATGTGTTACTTGTTCTTCTGTATACTACGTGGTTAGTACTTCTTTTGGTCGTAGTATAGAAACTGACCGGGTTTTTAGAGAGGTGCCGATGAGTATTGAGGGTCGGGTTTTCTTGACGGAATTCATTGAATTGCCAATGACTCGGTATGGTTCTATCTTGGGAATAGATTGGCTCTACAAGCACTGTGCTATCGTGGATTGTCGGGCTAAGAGAGTTTGGTTGGGTTCAGAAATTTTCAAAGGTTGGAGTTCTAAAAAGGTGCCTTTATTATCTCTCTCTGAAGCTCAGAAGTAGGTCCATGATGGGGCTATGGGATTCATAGCCTATATTCTTAATCAACCTAAGGATCAAATGAAGTTAGAAGAAATGGAAGTGGTTAAAGAGTTTCCTGAGGTTTTCCCTAAAAAGTTGGATTCATTACCGCAGGATAGAGAGATAGAGTTCGTGATTGATTTATATCTGAATGCAGAGCCTTACTCTAAGACTCCGTATCGGATGGCTTCGGCAGAATTGAAAGAGTTGAAGGTTCAGCTTGATGCTCTATTGGAAGTCGGGTATATTAGACCGAGTTCATCGCCGTGGGGTGCACCGGTATTATTTGTAAAGAAGAAGGATGGTACTCTAAGGATGTGTATTGATCTTAGGGAGTTGAATCGGATGACCATTAAGAATAAATATCCTCTTCCACACATTGAGGAGTTATTTGACATACTCCAAGTTTCTAAAATTTATTCGAAATTGGATTTGAGACAGGGGTATTATCAACTACGGATCCGAGCGGAGCATATTCTGAAAACAGGCTTCAATACTCGTTATGGGCATTATGAGTTTGTGGTTATGCCTTTTGGATTAATGAACGCCCCAGCCGCTTTTATGGATATGATGCATAGAATCTTCCGACCTTTCCTTGATAAGTTTGTTGTGATATTTATTGATGATATTCTGGTTTTCTCCAAGTCCGCTAAGGGACATGCTAGATATCTTCAGCTGGTGTTGAAAACATTGAAGGAGCATCAATTATTTGCAAAGTTTAGCAAATGTGAATTTGGATCGACTGGGTTTCTTTCTTGGGGCATATCATTTCGGGGAATGGATTAGAGGTTGATCCCTCGAAGATTGAGGCCGTTTGAAACGGGAGAAACCAAAGAACGCCTCTAAGGTTAGAAGCTTTTTGGGATTAGCAGGATATTACAGAAGGTTCGTTCAAGACTTTTCTAAGATCGCGACTCTAGTAACCCGGTTAACAAAGAAAGATGGAAAATTTATATGGGACGAGGATTGTGAGAAGAGTTTCACCTTCCTAAAGGAGAAGTTAGTTTCAGCTCCAGTTTTGACCCTACCTGAAGGCTCTGAAGGGTATACAATTTAAACAGACGCTTCGAAGGAAGGATTAGGGTGTGTCATGACTCCGAATGAAAGGTAATCGCGTATGCTTCTCGAAAGTTGAAGGATTATGAAAAGAACTACCCTACACATGATCTTGAACTCGCTGCCATGGTATTTGCACTCGGGAAATGGAGACATTATTTGTACGGGGTATCCTTTGAGATTTTCACTAACCATAAGAGCATTCAGTATTTTTTCACTCAAAAGGATCTAAATATGAGGCAACGACGATGGATGGAACGATTAGAAGATTATGATTATGTATTTACCATCCCGGGAAAGCTAATGTGGTCGCCAACACCTTAAGTAGGAAGGCTGGTGTTTCAAATTTGGAAGTTGGTGTAAGTAATGAAGTTGAGCCTATTGTGGTTAGAGCCCAGGTTTCTAATATCTCCATTCAACCGGAATTAAAACATAGAATGTTCGAGGCTCAGAATAGAGATCCGAAAGTGCAAAGATTGGTTGCTAAGGCAAGAGAGGATCCGAAAAGTCCATTCGGGTTTGATGAAACTGGTCTTCTTCGTTTCAAGAACCGAGTGGTGGTACACGAAGAATTGAAAAGGGTATTGCTTGAGGAAGCTCACAAGTCGGTGTATTCGGTCCATCCCGGAGGGAATAAAATGTACAAGGATCTAAAGCACCCCCATGTATCACGCACGTATCAACAATACACTTTGCACCCTATGAAACAAGGTGGTCTTTCTTAAGGGCGTGAACACACAAGCAAGCCTCGAACGAGTCATGTCGACACTCCCACTGTCTTTAGGACTCATCGGCTTTGAGTGATTTCTAATCATGACTTATGTGATATAGGGCCCATCTCATGAACCACTTCACCTAAATGGTCGAGTCCTATAAGTCACATTGATTAGGGGGGTTCTTATACATATGAAGTTAAAGTAAACACATAATCAAACAAGAACATATAAAGAAGTGTTGCCAAAGTTTGTTTATTATTCAAAGATTGTCTGTGATTTACAAAAGGAAAGTACTAAAGCAGACTATTAAATAAGTGTTGCCAAAGTTTGTTTATTATTCAAAGATTGTATGTGATTTACAAAAGGAAAGTACTAAAGCAGACTATTACATCGGCTTTCAGGGCACTATTCCTAACAATCTCTCACTTGCCCGTCAAAGCCACTCATGAGCTAATCTAAGTCCTATCTTCGCAACATGACCTTCGAAAGCTTCTCGACTAAGGGGTTTAGTAAGCGGGTCTACCATGTTCTCTGCTGATGTGACCCTCTCTATTTGCACATCATCTCGTTTAATGATATCACGGATTAGGTGATGCTTCCTCATAATGTGCTTAGTCCGTTGGTGAGATTTTGGTTCTCTCGCTTGAGCAACCACCCCAGTGTTGTCACAAAACACAGTAATAGGGTCTTTCATGCTGGGACGACATTCAATTCTTAAATGAAGTTTCTAATCCAAACACCTTCCTTAGCTGCATCGTTTGCAGCTAAGTATTAGGCCTCAGTGGTCAAATCTACAGTGGTTGTTTGCTTGGAACTTTTCCAACTCACTGCTTCGCAGTTAAGGCAGAAAATGTATCCTGACATAGACTTAAAATCATCTAAGTCAGATGCAAAGCTTGCATCGCAGTATCCTCCGATTACTAGATCTTTCTGTCCTCCGTATACTAAGAACAAATCCTTAGTGCTTCGTAAGTACTTTAGGATATTCTTCACGGCAGTCCAGTGACATTTTCCAGGGTCTAATTGGAAACGGCTCGTTACACTAAGTGCATATGCCACATCCAATCGAGTACACAGCATTGCATACATTATGCTACCTATTACCGAGGCATAAGGTACATAAGTCATTCTTTCCTTCTCAAGCTTTATCTTAGGACACATCTTCTTAGAAAGATATGTTCCTACACTCATGGGAAGAACTTTGTTCTTCGCATTCTCCATACTAAACCGTTTCAGTACTTTGTCTATGTACATCGATTGTGATAGTCCTATCAATCTCTTAGATCTATCCCTATAGATCTTCATACCGAGAATGTAGGAAACATCACTAAGATCTTTCATCTTGAATTGGTTCGATAACCAAGACTTGATAACTTTCATGCCATCCTTCTGTCATCCTTTGAATTTCCAATTAGAAGAATGTCATCAACATAAAGCACCAAGAATTGCATTGAAGTCTCCAATTCCTTTCTATACACGCAGGACTCATTCGAATTTTGAACGAAGCCAAATGCTTTGACCGTTTCATCAAAACGAATGTTCCAATTCCTAGAAGCCTGTTTCAATCTGTAGATTGATCTTTGGAGCTTGCAAACCTTTTTCCCACTCCCACTGAATGTGAAACCTATGGGTTGATCCATATAAATGTCTTTATCAATGTCTCCATTGAGAAAGACAGTTTTCACATCCATTTGCCATATCTCATAGTCATAATATGCAGCTATAGCAAGCATGATGTGAATGGACTTTTGCATTGCAACCGGTGAGAAGGTTTCATCAAAGTCCACACCGGGCCTTTGAGTGAAGCCTTTGGTAACGAGTCTTGCCTTATAGGTTACAACGTTTCCACCTACTCCGAGCTTTCTCTTCAAGATCCATTTGCACCCTATGGGTTTTATCCCATTAGGTAAATCAACCAAGGTCCAAACTTGGTTGGAGTACATGGAATCCATTTCGAACTTCATGGCTTGTTTTCACTATTCAGAATCCGAGTCTGATAGTGCCTCCTCATACGTTAGATGATCATTATCCTCTTGAGAGATTTCATGGAGAAAACCATACCATCTCTCAAGCTGTCTAGGAGTGCGTTGAAAACTCCTCAGAGGAGGATTTTCACGTGTATCAAAGTTCGTGATTGGTTGTGGGATATCAGAATGGGACTTATCTGCTGAATGTGGCATGGAAGTATCTCAAATTTCTTCAAGTTCTGTGATCTTGCCTTTTTTTTCTTCTAGGAACGGTTCCTCAAGAAAAGTTGCATTTATTGAAACAAACACCTTTTTTCAATTTGATCATAGAAGTAGTATCCTGTGGATTCCTTAGGATAGCCAACAAAGTAGCATAAGTTAGAATGAACTTCTAACTTATCTCCCACTGTCCTCTTTATATAAGTAGGACAACCCCAAATTCTTAAGTAAGAATAACTAGGGGTTTTACCATGCACATTTTATAGGGCATTTTAGGTACTGACTTAGAAGGAACAAGATTCAAAATCTTGGCTGCACTTTCTAGAGCGTAACCCCAGAAAGAAGGTGGTAAGTCAGTGAAACTCATTATGGAACGAACCATATCAAGTAGGGTTTGATTCCTTCTCTCAGAAACTCTATTAAGCTGAGTAGTTCCCGGAGGAGTCCACTGAGAGATAATGGCATGACTAAGGAATTCTTGACTAAGATACTTGCCACCCCGATTAGATCGAAGTGTCTTGATCTTGTGACCAATTTGGTTCTCAACCTCCTTTTGAAATTCCAAGAAATTTTCAAAAGCCTCAGATTTGTACTTCATTAAATACATATAACCATAACGACTAAAGTTCTCAGTAAAGGTTATGAAGTACTAATGATTGTTTCAAGTGCTTACACTAAGCGGTCGACAAACATCAGAATAGATCAAATCCAAGGTATTTGTGGCTCGTTCCACACTCTCTTTGAAAGGAGTTTCGGACATCTTTCCTTTGAGACAAGATTCGTGGGAAGTTAACTGTTTAAGGTCTTTTTCAGAGAATGTCCCTAAGGTAGTTAACTTGCTAATTCTATTCTTGGAAATGTGTTCTAATCTAGTGTGCCACAAAGATGCTGAGACTTCGTCATCCCTTTTATGTAGCGCCCCCACTTTGCTAGTAGAGAGCGGCGCCCCAACCCCCGCACTGAAGCACCCCTCAAGTAATGGTGTGAGCCATCACTCAAGAAATACCCCAGCGAACGGCATGTCCATTAACGATTAACAATAACAGTGTTTAACTATGTGGCTTATACAGCGAAAAATCAGAGTATTTTAAAACTTTTCAAAACATGTGCGTGATGGCATATAAACAAACAAGTACTGATCGTTAAGCAGAAGAGACTATTAACATTACTAAATCAATTGAACATTATCATGGGAGCATATGATAGCAATTGTAGCAGTATCCAAGTACCAGAAGGATTATTACAAAAGCATTAAAGCAAGGTATCAATGCAGCCATATAACATATGCAGGACACAAAATAGGTTAATAAAGTAAAGTCCTGACTCAAACAAAAAGAACACTCTAGATCTTCAAGATACCTCTAAACTATGGCTGCAAGACCTGAAACCATGAGGCCAGAAAACAGGTAGAGGTATTAGTCAAAGTGACTAAGTGAGGGATATCTTTAAAAGAAAGTACTTGAAGTAAACGTTTGAAGTAAAGTTCATAAGGTAAAACCTTTAATGCTTAGATTTAATGAAGAACTTAAGAATAAGTTCAAGTGATAAAACCCTTTGATGCAATGCTGTCACACGCGCACACATATGCTATGATTTGGTTCATATGATTTTCATAAAACGGGATAAGGGTAGGGAATAACTTTGCAAGATATGAACCAACTTTATAAAAACATTGATGCCCGCAAGCTAGGCTTCTCCATCCTTACTCCAGAAAACACGAACATTAATAGGGTGTCGGACCGAGATCAACAACACCCTAACACATACACACATGCACCATCCTCCACCAAGTTTCACTTTGGGGAGCGACCCCTAGGTGACCATTAACTATTGATTTGGGAAAAGATTTACGGTTCATTCCCGATAATTTTTCTGACTTAACCAAACCTCCTGATTAAAGTCGGTGTCAATCGCCTAGTGTGGAGGTCGGTATTAGTGATGTCGTTGGCGCTCACCTCCCGAGAATTACCTCTACACATAACCGCCGGGCCCATACCATTAACCATTGATTTCTTGCACCATTGATGACATCCAGAATAAATCCGAATGTATGAACCATTGAACATATGCATTGAACCATTGAACCATTGATGCATTACTTTGAAAACATGAACCATTGATGTTATACTTTCAAAACATGAACCATTGATGCTATACTTTGAAAACATTGAACCATTAATGCATTACTTTGAAAATATTGAACCATTGATCATTGAATAACGAATAGGATTGGGTTCTTTGAAGAATCATCCCTTATAAAGGGTATTTCAAAACAAGAATGTAAAGCACTGGGCTTAGAGTTTTAAAACGATTGAATCATTAAGTATTCATGGTTCCAGTTGAAAACATTTTTAACTTCACCTATTAATAACAGTAGGTAGGATAGATTATGCTTGAGGACCGAGTGGTGGTACACGAAGAATTGAAAAGGGTATTGCTTGAGGAAGCTCACAAGTCGGTGTATTCGGTCCATCCCGGAGGGAATAAAATGTACAAGGATCTAAAGCACCCCCATGTATCACGCACGTATCAACAATACACTTTGCACCCCATGAAACAAGGTAGTCCTTCTTAAGTGCGTGATCACACGAGCAAGCCTCGAATGAGTCATGTCGACACTCCCACTGTCTTTTGGACTCATCGGCTTGGAGTGATTTCTAATCATGACTTATGTGATATAGGGCTCGATCATGAACCACTTCACCTAAATGGTTGAGTCTCTATAAGTCACATTGATTAGGGCAGTTCTTATACATATGCAGTTAAAGTAAACACACAATCAAACAAGAGCATATAAAGAAGTGTTGCCAAAGTTCGTTTATTATTCAAAGATTGTCAGTGATTTATAAAAGGAAAGTACTAAAGCTGACTATTACATTGACTTTCAGGGCACTATTCCTAACACTATCGAGCCAGATCCCATCGATCCAGGTGTTGGTCATGCTAACATCGACCCAAGGGGGTCTATGAATGAGCAGTGGCATCACTCGAGAGTGACACCTGGACTCCACTAGGCGAAAAACGCTAGGTTTTTCTTGTGTCAGTGCAATGATTGCACTTTTTGGGGTACTCGCAGTCGCAATTGGGGTAATGGGCCACGTTTCTCCCAACATCAGTTAATTGGTTAACGTGTGGTTGGGCATTAACTTTGATTTGATGTAATTCAACTATAAAAAGGGGACTTGGACTGTTTTTTCCCCTTTTCACGCGATCTGCCTAGAGAAAACCCCAAATTTGGATAGTCCCAAGCATTCAAAGCTTTCTACAAGTGATTCATTACCAGAGAACATTTCAAGCAAACTTTCAAGGTACGCTTTCTATTTTCGAAATCACCTTTCTTAATTTGTTCTTCCAAATCACCACTTTGTAATATGGCCCCCAAAAAGTCCACTGTCGTACCCTCTGGCAGTCAACCCGAAGCTCGATAACAGAGAAATTACGGGCCAAGAGATGAAAAATCTGACCCGGAAGTGTCTGTAGCGTGTATTGGGGTGAAGTGCCCTGTAAAAAACAGGTGGGAGGACCCAAACGAGGAGATGTATATCCCTGAGATATCTAGGGAAATTATCGGGCCTGTCTTGATGGAATATAACAGAAAGCGACCATTCTATTCTATGGAGGCCAATTCCACCTCTCACAATGCGGAGGAGGAGACAGAAGTGGACAACGAAGCGGTGGCGGGTATGGCGGCAGAGATTGAAGAGACGTCCATAGGGGAAGGGTCACGAAACCAAGGCGGTGCTGCTTCCACCTTTGAGGCTGACATGGGGCAAAATAAAAAGGGAAAAGCCCCAGCGCCATGGAAGAGGGGGGCCCAGAAATGCACTAAATATTATCTTGAGTTTCGCTCCCAAGTGACTGAGTTGGAAAGGAAATTGGCGGAAAAAAGACTGACTGAGTGGAAAAAGCTTGATTTTAATTGCGAAACATAGTTCCGCAGTGGGAAGAACATATAGGGGCTCCTCCGGAAGGATGTATCGCTATCTCCCTCCAAGCTATAGAGTACGGATTTCGACTTCCGCTTTCTCCCTTCCAAATTGCCCTGTACAACCACCTTCAAATTAGCCCGATCCAGCTTTTCCCTAATGGCCAGGCCATGGTGACTACCTTCAGAATGTTGATGAAGTTGCTAGGTTAAGTGGAGTGTATGGAGCACTTTGCAGAGCTATTTGTCACCTCGGTCGACGTGATTGCTTCCCTAAACAAGCCGGGGTTTGTGAAGCTTCAGTCCCGCTCTAGTAAGAAAATATTCGACACAGACCGGAGCTCTCACGGGGAAGGATTGGAAGGTGAAGTACGTATTTATACGATTCACGGATTCTGGGAAGGCTTGCATCATATAGCCTGGAACGATGTCGAGCAAGTCCGCCTGGATCGGGGTCCAATGTATTGGCCGAACACCCTATTGACCACCTTAAGGGAAGTTCACCCTTTGGATACGGGTATTTTCACAAGTTCGCATCCGTTGGTAGGCCTGGGGTTGGCTCCGGGTACGGTGAGGCACCTGGACTTCAGCAAGGGTAACTATGTCATCAACTCGCTTAGGCCAAGCATGTTCCTTCTTTCCATCTTAAATTTGTATTCTTTTTCGTCCCTGTTTGACAGGGCTTAGTGTGTTGTTTAAATGTGTGACATTAACAACTTTTCTCTCTTGTGCAGAATCAATCATGGTCGCTGCATGAGCCAAAGCCGTCGACCACAAATTAAAGAAGCGCCAGGCTGAAGAAGACAAAAAAGTTCAGGAGGGTAAGGCGGAGGGCCCCGTTCCCACTACTAAGGAGATTGCCCAGGCTGAGGGGGCTTAACAGAAGAGCATACCAAAATGAAGATCGCCGCAGTGGAGAGGGTGGTTGGGTAGAGGTGGGCCGACCCATATAAACAGGCTGAAGAGGACGCTGCAGATGCGCGTGGGGCTGCTTGGATCCTCCCGGAAAACATCCCCGCCCTCAAAGAGAAAACTGTCAAACCCCCAAAAGGTAAGAGGGTTTCTGTCCCATCCTTCGGGTGGCCCGACTTTGACGCGGACACAACTTCTGGGTCGTTTTTAACCGACGTACCAAAGGGGCCCAGGACCAACAAGAGGAAGGCCTGAGAGAATGGTGAGGGTGTGGTCCCCTCCAAGACAGCGAAGCGAATCCCAAACATGCTGAACCGAGGTAAAGGATGGAAACCCCCCACTTTCCAGGCTGGAAGCTCTCCCGGCTTCTCGATGCTGCTTGGGATTATGAGAGGATACTAAACATCCCCAGCTTCGAAGGGCCCAAGTATCCCTTCAACGTCCCAGATTTTAAAGCGGATGGGACGGAAAGAAGGATTGCGACTGGCATGATCGATCAAGATGCCATAGGGGCCATATATTATACCCTTTAGACCGTTCCCAACCACCAGGAGTTGGCCAAGAAGGATAACGATGCTCTCTCTTACAACAAAATTTCCCTGTTATGCTCGGCATGCTTTCATCGCTTAGGGGTCCTTTCTCTTTATGTGTTTCGCGACTTTCCTAACATTTCCTTTCTCTCCCCAGCTGATCGTGAGGGAATACCAATCAACTGCAAGTTTGGAACTGGCAGAGACAGCACGCCGCAAATTGCTGTCTGAAAGGACCGAAGTGTTGGAAGCTAAGAGTTGGAAGGATGAGACGGCCAAACTCTCTAAGGAGCTAGAGGATGCGAAGACCCTTTACATGGGCAACGTGGAAAAGCTCGACAAGTAAGTGAAGGACACGGTCCAGGAGATGGTGGTCCTAGAGATGGAGGTGGCCGAACTCAGGGCCGAGAAAGAGAGGTTGGAGACCTGGCTGGCCACCACCCAGAGTCTGCTGGACTAGGCTAACAAGGAGAAGGAGGCCGCGTACCAAAAGGGGAAACAAGATGGATGGCGTGATGGGTATGTGGACAGGCAGCAAAAAGAGGTGGAGACCGCATTCTGAACCTTAGATAAGTTAGTGCCCCAAATCAAAGACCACGCGATGATGGAGTTCCTGCGGTCAGACGTATTTGAGACCGTCTTTGGCACCCTGGGCCCCTCCAACATCGAAACGGGCTTCATGAGGTGCTTATCTCAAGTTCATCTCCACCACCCTCTTCCCCATAATCTGCTCAATGACCCTAAGAGGTTGAATGCTACCAACGGTTACATCCCCAAGACGCTTCCTGAATAATTCATCGCCTATTGTGCATTTGAAGAGGAAGAAGCCCAAGTGGAGGAGATAGATGAGGGCGATGAGGAAGAGCCCAACTGGAGTAAGAAGCCCTATGGCTGGGTAGTGGAATGGGCTGATGCAAAATCTGATAAACTCCCGGAGTCTAAACTTGAGTTGCCAGAGCCCGTTGACCTTGGGAAGGCCAAGAAAACTTTGCTTGCCACTTTCACCCCTTCAAGTAGTGGGTCGAAAACCCCTAAAATTCAAGGCGATGTATCAAACGGCCCTGTTTTGGATATTCTGCCTCTGGCCGTTCTCCCTCCGGCTCCTGTCATTGCTAAAGACGAGCCTACAGTCGCCGTATCCTCAACTCAAGCGAATGCCAACCTGGTAACTGAGCCAAGTCCTCCAGGTTCGACCGAAGAGCCCGCTGCCAACACCGTGGATCCTCCTGCCTCCGCTTCTTGAACTATAGATGGATGTTGTAATTAAACTCTATAATTTTCCATTTTCTATCTCATTTTGTAATTTATTAGGGCTTGACCCCGTTTTGAAATGAAAGAGTTAGATTTGACTAAGTTTGCACCCGCATCTCTCATTTGTCTATTGCGTTTTACAATTTACCTTTGATTCATCTTATGGAGTAAAACTTTACAGAACTGTAGCAAGTCCTGGCTCGAAGTAAGTAACAAGTCCTTTGGTCGTGTGGCCTTACGGCTCATCATAGTTGACTTGTGTCTTACCGGGGTATTGCACTCATCTCTTAGAGCATTGATAGAATATCGAATGTGTGCCTAAGGGAAAACTTCAAAACCGATTTAAAAGATACCCAGATTAACTGGTCATGATGAACATTCATCGACTGAAACTGAGGAACATTCAGATTGACTCGAAATAAGAAACATTCGGGTTGACTGAAAAATACTTTCATTGATGTGAACGGGTCAAGTACAAAGAGTGCTTACAACCAAAAGTAATTTTAAACATAAAACTTCTTAAGGTTGTGGGCATTCCAAGATCTAGAGATGGTATTTCTCCCCATGTCTTCGAGGTAATAGGCCTTGTTGCGGCCTATCTCTGTAATGCGGTAGGGGCCTTCCCAGTTGGGTTGTAGTTTACCCACGTGTTTGGTTACTTCGACCTTCTTAAGGACTAGGTCGCCTATTTGGAAAGCTCGAGGTTTAACGCCTTTGTTGTAGCTCTGAGCCACTGTGGCTCGATATTGTTACCTGCACTGAAAACCCTTTTGTCGGACTTCTTCAATGGCATCGAGCTCATGTGCTCGGTCTTCTGCATTCCTAGCGAGCTGATAGTTGGACTCTCTGGCTGTTTGATGGGGTAGCTCGACTGGGATCATGGCCTCCGACCTATAAACTATCGAGAAAGGTGTTAACCCCGTCGCGGTTCTTGGAGTGGTACAGTAGGCCCAAAAGACCATGTCAAGTTCATCAACCCAAACTCCTTTCTTAGCCTCAAGCCTGGTTTGGAGGTTTTGGATAATGATGTGGTTAGTGACTTCGACTTAGCCATTTGCTTGGGGGTGACCGACCGCTGCGAAACGATGACTGATTCCCATGTCTGAACAGTATGATCTCGTGCTGGTACTTTGGAACTGGGTTCCATTATCACAAATCAAGACCCTTGGGACCCTAAATCTGCAAATGATGTTCCGCCAAAGAAAGTTTTGGATGACCTTGTCTGTGATCTTCGCAGCTGGTTGGGCTTCAACCCATTTGGAGAAATATTTGACCGTGACTAACAGGTATTGTCTCTGGCCGGTTCCGAGTGGAAGTGGCCCCACTATGTCAGTTCCCCATTTATTAAAAGGCCAGCAGATATCGACCAGGACCATCTCGGCGGGATGTTGATGCGGGGTGTTGGCATGTTTCTAACAATTTACGCATTTACAGGCGTATTCCTTAGCGTCCTCATTGAGGGTGGGCCAATAAAACCCACTCCTTAAAACTTTCTTTGCTAAGGATCGACCACCCGTATAGTTCTCGCATTGCCCGCTATGAATTTCCTCTGGCACATCCAGGGCTTGAGATGGGCGGAGACATCTTTTTGTTGGTCCCATGTATGCTCTCTTGTACATCCTTCCCTCCGAATCAAGTGAGTAGCTTACCGCTTTGTATCGGAGGTGCCTTGCTGCATTCCTATCGGCGGACAGGACTCCATCTCTGAGGTACAATATGATTTTGTTGAGCCAGCAAGGCTCAGCTGGGTCGATTCAACATATCATCTCCGCTTTCCTATCTATCACCCGCCCCTTACTTGAAAGGTAGGTGATGTTCTGGTCCTTGGAGCCTCTCATCCCGTTTGTAAATTTGGATAGGCCAGACTAGTGGCTAAGGGGTACACACAGACATATGGGATTGATTACTCAGAAACATTCTCACCTGTGACAAAAATTGACACAATTAGAGTCTTGTTCTCGATAGTTGCAAACCAAGATTGACCCTTACATCAGTTTAACGTAAAGAATGCATTCTTGCATGGTATCTAAGAGAAGAAATCTATTTGGAGCCTCCTCCGGGCTTCTCAAGGAAATATGGTAAGGGGGTGTGCAGGTTGAGGAAAGAGCTGTATGGTTTGAAGCAGTCTCCTCGATCCCGGTTCAGAAGGTTTACTGTGGCAATTAGAAGATACGGATATCATCAGAGTAACTCAGATCATACGTTGTTTTTGAAGAAAAGAGATAGGAAAGTGACTTGCCTCATAATATACGTAGACGACATGATAATTACGGGAGATGATTCAGAGAAGATATCTCGACTCCGGGAAAACCTATTCTAGGAATTCAAAATGAAGAATCTAGGGGAACTCAACTACTTTCTGACAGGGCATATTCATCTCCCAAC
Organism: Lantana camara; assembly: GCA_037501455.1. NCBI lineage: Eukaryota > Viridiplantae > Streptophyta > Magnoliopsida > Lamiales > Verbenaceae > Lantana > Lantana camara. The sequence continues at coordinate 79,372,020 of CM074865.1, forward strand.
GTAAGTTTATTTTGGATCTTCTTGCTAAGATCGAGCTACTAGAGTGTAAGCCAACCGACACCCCAATGGTTGTCAATCATGGGTTACAGATAATAGATGGAGCAGAGGAAACTGATAAGGGTCAGTATCAACAGTTGGCTGGGAAAATAATTTATCTTTCTTACACTCGGCCAGATGTAGCATATGTAGTAGGGGTTCTCAGTCAATTCATGCACCGATCTCAAAAGGAGCACATGGATGCAGCACTGAGAGTATGCCTCTACTTGAAGGGTCTCCAGGGAGAGGCATCCTATTTAAAAAACATGGACACTTGGACATTGAGGCGTATACCGATGCAGATTGGGCGGGAAATCCGATAGACAGAAGATCAACATCTGGTTACTTCACACTAGTAGACGAAAACTTGGTGACTTGGAGAAGTAAGAAACAGAAGGTTGTGGCCCTCTCGAGTGCAGAGGCAGAGTTTCGAGGTATTGCACATGGAGTGGCCGAGGTCCTATGGCTGAGGAAGTTGCTCGCAGAGATTGGTTTCATCACAGCAGGTGCTAGCAGGTTAAGGTGTGACAGCCGGGCTGCTATCAGCATATCATAAAATCCGGTACAACACGATCACACAAAGCACGTAGAGGTAGACATACACTTTATCAACAAGTTATTGACATCCTTTTTGTGCGATTTGAGGATCAGTTAGTGGACTTTTTGACAAAGGCAGTGATCAAAAGGATTTTCGAAGATGTCCTGAGCAAGTTGGGCATCGTTGACCCGATACTTGACTTGGGAGGGGTGGGGGGGGGGGGGGTTAGGAAAGTATGTAATTAGGGATTTGTATTTATCCTATAGTTAACTTACCGTATTTAAGACGGACTCTTGTGTAGTATATATTGTAACCTAATTGTATACTGTAAGTATGGGAAAATTCTAGCCCAAACCCGGCTTGGCCGGACCCAACCAATTAAAAAGGCAAGTGTATTACACTTGCCATTTGATTGGTCACTCTCCCCAAACTTTCCACCAACCACACGGCAAGTGTAAAACACTCACCCCCTCGTTACACCGGTTTGGCCGAGCCATGCTCGGGCTAGAATTACCCGTAAGTATGTGATTACAGTTAATCAATATGGAAATTCTCCCAAAACCTATGGCTTCTTTAACCTACAACACAAAGAGGCGAATAAAGAGCCTAGTGTGAAGCATGCGGCACCTCTTGCAAAGCATCTTCATAGGATCCCCCATTGGCCCCTTGTAGAGGTGCCCAGAAATCCGGACAATAGAGATGAGTATCATACATCTCCGGCAACAGTGGATCGCTTCAATATTGCTTGCGCCAATTACATAGTAATATTCCTCAGGACGATAATGTTTGGCATTTGGTTTAAACTTATCAATGATCAGAACGCCGTCAATTACATAGTAATAATCTCGCCACCAAAGGTGACTATAATAGAGGAGATGTTTGCCAGAAATGTCAACTGCTATATCGCTATGGAGATTTCCATGATCTCCAACCTGTTTCAAAACAACAATACCCCATCGGCTTTGACAAAAAATCATGCAGCACCATGAAAATTGAATATATTTAGAAGATAATCTAATATAAAACTTCCCTGGAAAGAAAAGAGTTTTAAAACTTCAAAACTTCTAGAGGGAGAAAAGAGAGAAAAAACAACAATTTGTTTTCTATTTGTAAATTTTTTTTAATTATTAATAATTCAAATAAGTATGCCAACTCTAAATTTGGAGAGAAAATCGAAAAAATTTCTCAAATTTATGCCACCTAGAACACCAAGGACAAAAATTGAAGAAAACCATAATAAAAATGACTAAATTTGATAAAGGTCAAAAGGTCGGGATCAAAATCAAAAAAGGGTAAAACTGAAGGAAGAAAAATAAGATTTTCTCTTAAAGGAAAATAAATTATGCTGATGTGGAATATTTTTTTATTATAATTTTTGTTTATTTTTTTGATGTGGCAAAAACTATCACGCGGTGGATGTGTCATTTCGGCTGACATGATATTAATTTCGGCAGTCCATTATTCTTTAATTTTATCAAATTAAAAATTGAAGAATGAGATTTGTAAAAAAGCAAAACCATGTCCACATATTGCAAATTGGATTATCCTAGCAGATTTCGAACAATTTTCCCTTACTTCACTATATATGGGGACAAGGTCCTCCATGACTTTCATCACTAATATATAATTTCATTTCCAGAACGCTTCAATTTTAGAGTTGAATACCAATCGTTTAGGTTCTCATTTTTGTCAATTCCCAAATTTCTTCTCACAACCATTTAAACTAGGATGACGACGTTGCTTAATGCATGTCGAGTTACACCTCCGCCTCGCCACACCACCGAGGAGAAATCGGTACAGCTTTCTTACATGGACATTTTTTGGCTGCACTTTCTTCCCATTCGCGGCCTTCTCTTCTACAAACACCCTAATTGCTCTAAGGCCCATTTTTTGGAGATCATTATTCCACAACTAAAACAATCTCTCTCCATCACTCTCAAGGACTATCTTCCAGTAGCAGGCAATTTCCTCTACCCTTTAAATCCCGAGAAAAAGCCCATTATCCGTTACCAAGTCGGTGACTCAGTTTCCCTGACATTTGCCGAGTCCAGCTACGATTTTGATGAGCTTACTGGAAATCAGGCGAAAGATGCAGATCAATTCTATGATTTCGTGCCCCAGCTGCCACTCTTTGAAGATGAACCCGATTACAAAATAGCACCAGTTCTTGCCCTGCAAGTGACGCTATTTCCTGATCGTGGTATTTGTATTGGTATTGCTCATTATCATTGTGTTGGTGATGCGAGTTCGTTTGCGAGTTTTATCAGGGCATGGGCTGCAAACAACAAACTTGGTGGAGATGATGAGTTTTTGTTGGAAAAAAGCCAGTCTTTGCCAATTTTTGATAGATCTTTAATTGTTGATTCTCTTGGAATCGATACTTTATATTGGAACCGTCAGAGTCAGATTCCTATTAAGCCATCATCATTTCCTCTGCCCACCAACAGAGTCCGAGCCACATATACCCTTCACCTTACCGATATAAAACAGCTAAAGGAACTTGTATTAGCTAGGAAACCAGGTGTAGATCATGTGTCGTCATTTGTAGTTACGGTGTCATATATTTGGACTTGCTTGGTGAAATCGGGGGACGCAGCAGGGGAGGAAGTTGATGAAAATGTCCTTGAACGTCTCCTTTTTGCGGTGGACGCCAGGGCAAGAATGAATCCACCTGTGCCTGCCAATTACTTTGGCAATTGCTTAGGTTTGTCAAAATATCAATTAGATACACTCATACACAAACAATATGCTTAAATATTTTGAGACACAATTCTAAAACAAAAAACCTTCCATGTTGATTGGTTCCTTTGATTTTCTGATTTTGATAAATGCTAAAACTCTTGATGCTTTATTTTGCTGAAGATTTAATATTTCAAATAATGCTTCTGAACAAGGTATCGGGATGGTGACAATGGAGCATAAGGAGCTGGTGCGGGAAGAAGCGTTCTTGATTGTTGCCGAGGCTGTTGCTGAGCATATTAAGAACAAGGTGAACAAAAAGGATGAGCTACTCAAAGGTGCTGAGAATTGGTTGTCAGAATTAATGGAGGAATGTATGTGGATGAGGAATGTGGGGGTGGCTGGTTCACCGAAATTCGACATGACGAGTGCAGATTTTGGATGGGGAACGGCTAAAAAGATGGAAGTTGTGTCCATAGACGGAGAGAAATACGCCATGTCATTGTGGAAATCGCGAGATTCTGAGGGAGGATTGGAGGTGGGCTTGTCCTTATCCAAGGAAAGAATGGAAGCTTTCGCTGCTATATTTGCTGAAGGATTAAGGTCCCGAGTGTGAAAATAATACTACTTTTGTTGCTTGGAGTTGATGATATTTGATGGTATAAGAATATTATTTTCTTTTCGGATAATTACGAACTGCCCCCATGAGTATTGCGAAAATAGAGATTTCCCCTGAGGTTTGAGAGATTACGAATACCTTCTGAGGTTTACATTCTCTCTCATAAATTTCTCCAACAGTTAATAACGGTGTTAATTTTTGCCAACGTCAGCAATATTATTTTTAAAATTTTCGATCATACTCTTTGGGTATATTGCAATAATATTGAAAGTGTAATGATATATTTGTAATGTTGGTTAAATTAGTATTTTTCAATTTAAAAACTTGTAATAAAATTAATATTTATATTTCATCTATGCGTATATATCGGAATAACTATTTCATGTATATTTATTCCTATAAAGTATGATTAAAAAAAATTATAGATTCTACTTTATCTTTATATCTTAGTTTTATGCATATTTTGCATAAGTTTATTTAAACTTTGTTAGTTTAGAATAATAAATTTTTTTAATAAAATAGAAAATAATCACAAACACACCAATATCAATCAATGTATTAGTAAATTCACATAAGTATCCATCAAAATTATTTAAATAAATATTTCAAACGCTGGTGATTTCTAATGCATGTATATTAAATATGCATAACATTCCAATATAAACATGCAAGATTTTTTTTTTTTTTTTCAAAAAAATATTTGGTATCCGTAAACTTTAGGAATTAAATTAATTTATTATTAAAATGTCAAAATATCATTAAGTAGCATTTTTCGTTAAACCAAAAAAAAAAAAAAAAAAACTAGATAAATACAACACTCAAGTACTTACATCAAACTCCCCAAGAATTTCAATAGTTATATTAACCTCCTTGCATTTTGACCTTTATGACATATAGCCCCTGAGTTTGAGGATATGGGGCGTTAAATAGTGAAATCACAAATTCTGTTAAATTTAACGGAGAAGATAAAGTGTCAGGGGGAAATCCATAATTTCTCAAACCTCAGGGGAAATCTCTATTTTCACCAAATCTCAGGGAGTGTTTGTAATTATCCCTTTTCTTTTTACGGCAATTCAAATAAAGATTCAAAGATATATAAACATTACAAGTTATATTTAAAAGATTTGACAGTTGTGTGGGCAATGTAATAAATAGAATGCTCGAATATTGTCCAAAATATTTATCTTTATTTACTTGATACCCTCCTGTAAGTAGACGTTGTCCAACCTTATGGTACCTGAAATGAGTTGAAGAGCTAGACAATAATTAAATAAAAGCAAGACCAGTTTTATTCCTACTTTGATCTTTCAGGAAGCAATCCCCATAGACCTTAAACTAGATTAGGCTGAATCACTTAATGTGAATAACCAACCTTCGTTTAAACCATAATCTATATCTGTTTTGGATTAGTAATATATAGTCATTGGGCAAATCCTCCAGGCTACTAGCTATATTGTAATCACTGGCCCAATTGAATATTGAGTTATTAGCATGCATAGGACTTGCATTTCTAGACTAGACTAGATGTAATGATTGATGGTGAAGCATTGCTACTTCAAAACAAAATACGTAATGTCGTATAATAGAGTAGTATAATTTAATATCAAGACAGAGGGGAGCAAAGTTTGGGTGAAGAAGAGGAGGGTGGAACAGAGTGATACAGAAGAGCCTCTGGTAGAAGTTGTCTCCGTTGAAGTGGTTCCGGAGACACAAAATTTGTGCGAGCTGGAGCGGGAGGGAGTTTTACAGGTGGTGCTCCCTTTACAAGAAAGAGGGGTAGAGGGTGCTGATCCGGTGGGACTTGAGCCAGTAGCTATCTCGCGGGGTACCGATGAGTCCGGTGGCTCATCGGATTCTTCTTACAATGACCCTTTCCGTGATAAGGGTGGTGGGTCTGGGCACTACCTTTCGGACTCAGCAGACGTGGTATGGCCTCGTCGGGTTCGGCCTAGGAAGCTTCATGACCATATTGATGCGATGGGCATTTTTGACACGTAGTCGACTGACGCGGGAAGCTCAGACCTTAGCCAATATTTTACCATGATTAGTGTATTAATATGGAATGCTAGGGGAATTAAAAGTTCCCAGAGGTATTTGAAAAACCTAAAGCGGGCGCATAAGGTACGGATGTTGATTGTTATTGAGCCTAAGCGTGTGTTGGATGAGCAATTTTTCCTTCGGCGATTCGGTTTTACTGGGGTTATTGCGAATACTTCGAATCACATTTGGTGCTTCTATGATGAAGGTTTGCAAGTTGACGTCTTGATTAACCATGACCAGTTTCTACACGTCAGGGTTGACTCAACACTGCTTGCAACAAGTTTTTTGGGTACAATTGTGTATGCTCGCTGGACTCATGCGATTCGCCGAGAGTTATGGGCTGCATTGCTCGGGCTGGCCACGACGGACCCTTGGATAGTTGGGGGAGACTTTAATGTCGTTCTGAGAGTTGAGGAAAGGAAGGGTTGTGCGGCGCCTAATATGAGGGATTGAGGGCAATTAAGGAGTTTGCGGAGTGTGTCTAAGACTGTGGGCTCTTGGATCCAGGTTTTTCAGGAAGCCAATTTACGTGGGCAAGTAGAGGGATTTGGGAGCGCCTGGATAGAGTGTTAGTTTCAATTGGCTGGCATAGTCTATTTCCGGGTTGCTCAGTCGAACATTTGTTCAGAGATACGTCGGATCACGCACCCTTACTAGTGAAGCTTCAAACTGCGGTTGACAAGGGTCCATCGAAGTTTCGGTTCCAAAATATGTGGTGTAAGCATCATACGTTTCTGCAGACCGTTAAGGAATCTTGGGAGCAACCTATTCTAGAAGGTGGTATGGTGAAAGTGCAACGTAAATTAGCTCGGATTCAACTGGTCCTTAAAAAGTGGAATTGGGATGTGTTTGGAAATGTGCATGAGAGGGTTAGGGTGCGGAACAGAAGGCAATCGAGGCCGAAAAATATTATGATGACAGCCCCGACGAGGAAACGCTAGTTGGCCTGCGACGGGCCACGGCTGATTTGAACCATGCACTTAGTTGCGAGGAGGAATTTTGGCGCCAAAGGGCTGCGTGCAAGTGGGCAGTGGAGGGTGAGCGCTGCACTAAATATTGCCATGAGTTGGTGCAGAAGAAAAGGATGCGCGGTCAAATTTTCTCAATTGAAGACCAAGGGGTCAGGCTGGAGGAATCCGCTGACATCTTTTTGTGGCGGCTCTTTCGTAAATGGGTTTCTGTGGACGCGCGACTACAGCAGAAGGGAATGATTGTGGTGTCTAAATGTCAATGTTGCGGGAGTGAGGAAACTTTTGATCATGTTTTCCTCACAGCACCAAAAATTCACCGGGTTTGGGAATATTTTGCTGGTCTATTTGGAATGGATTTGCCGGATACGACGAGTATCCAAGAATGGTTCTGTTTCTGGATAAACTCTGCTCCAATACAACCGAAAGGGCATGTTAGAGCGTTGATCCCAGGTCTGGTTTTGTGGTACAATTGGATTGCCCGTAATGATAGCAAGTATAGGGGCATTAAAGTGAGCAGCTGTAGGATTGTGTCTCGGGTTATCCAACAGCTCCATGTTCTCAATTCTTGTGGTCTGTTGAAGTTTCAGTGTTGGCGTGGAGATCTTAGTGTTGCTGCGCGCATCGATCTGCACTACAAACCGTATTTGGCAATTCGTTCTATGATGATCTAGTGGACTAAGCCGTCGGAGGGTATGGTTAAGCTTAACACGGGCGGGGCTGTCAAGGCGTCCGGACTTGCTGGTGCAGGGGGGATTGTGAGAAACTCCAACGTTGACGTTGTTTTTGCCTATGCGTGTAAGCTGGAAGATGGTAGTACTAACATATTTGCTGAGCTTTATGCTGTTTTCATGGGGTTAAAGTTGTGCTCGGAACGTGGGTTGGGGTTGGTTTGGCTTGAAACAGACGCGAAGGCGATAATCCCAATAATAGAAAATCACAAGGCTGTGCATTGGCGGTTGCAGCAGATTGTGGGGAAGATCCAGAATCTGCTCACTAACATGCAGGTGGTTCGAACCACGCATATTTTTCGGGAGGGGAACGGTCCTGCAGATTGGATGGCAAATTGGGCGTGCACAAATCTGCGTTCCCAAGTGTTCACTAGATATGAATTACTTGGGCAGGTGGCTGGCATGATTCGCTTGGAGAAGTATAGCTTACCAAATTTTCGATTTCGACGCCAGATTCGATGTTAGTGTGTGGCAGCGGGATATGGTGGTGATCTTATTCCTTGGTTGGTTGAGTTGGTGCCACTTGATGGTGGATACGAAAGGGATTCTTAATGCTAGGAGAGACTTTCGAGAGAGAATTAGCCTATACACTTCCACTGACTACCTTCATACACGAGTGATAGCCTCCAACCGAGTGGGACGATTCCTTTCAGTGAATACTAACTTCTTACTCCCTCCCTCGATTGTCTTGCAGGTACTGCTCCCCCCGTTTGGGGTCATGACCCACGGGAGGAAAAGTCAATGTGGCACGCCGATGATTTTGATTGAGGCGAGGTCAATCCTCGTTGTCTGGGTGGGGATCGGAGCATTAGGAGCTATCGGATGTCACCTTCTTTGGCATGCGTTGCTCGGTTGATGACCAAATTTTTGCTTGCGTTGGTGATTTGGCCACCTGCTCTGTTTTTCACGAGTTAGCTACTCTTGTGTTTGGGTCTGACTTGTGCTTGGAGTATCGCCCTCTTGATGTTATTTGGGCTGAGAACTAACTGTAGGGATGCTTCTGGAGGGTGGGGGACTCTTATGCCTAATGTCAAGTTTAAGTGGGATACTGGGCAGAGTGTTGTTGGGGATTTCACTTCCATCACCTTTCTCTCCTTTTGTAATCGTAATTCGGGTTTTGTCCATCATTGGGGTCTGCATTGAATGGGCTTGGGGCTCAATGGCTTTTGTAACCTTGTGATGTACTGCTATAATTTTCCTACGTGACCTTCGAATAAATTGAGGCTGGGCCCTCGTTAATTACCCGACGGGTCGATTTGATCCGGTTTTTTTTTTTTTAAATAATAATAATAATAATAATTTAATATCAAAACATTTTTCAATTGAAATAGGAAAAAACAAATATTATATATAGATTGGATTGAAATTGGATAATTGAAATATTAAGTTCTTAATTGCTATAATGAAATATATGATCATGAAAAGACATAAAAAAGCATACTATAACATGCAATTAAAAGAGTTTGATAAAGTAGAACATAAAGGTTTTAGTAAAACTCTCTTATATTAAAGACATACTATTGATTATTGATTAATCAAGTCATGAATCCTAATTATAAGTTCGTAAGTTTTAGATAGGGTGCAATATTTGATTTAAAATAAAAAAAAAAATCGATTTTAAAATACTTTTTGAAATCCCTAATTTAAAAACATTATTTAAAATTTTAATCTATTTTTTTTTTAACACACACTACCAGGTGGCTAGATGAATTCAAACCCAGGTCATTGCCCTATTAGTAAAATTTATATTCTGATTTGATTAAATAAATAAAGTTTAAGCTTAAATTCATTTTATAAATACAAAAAAAGAGAATTAGTAATAATTGCCTACACATTTTATTACCTCCCGAATGATAAAATTTCAGTACTATCTCCCTATTTTAAAAAATAAAATTTTGGTTGTACCCCATTTTGCATAAAAATATTCAATCGCCCTTGACAGGTGAAAAAAAGATACACAAACTATTTGTTAATTAACATAATACCTTACATACATAAATTTGCATTTTTATTTTGTTTGTTAATTCTTTAAAGGGAAAATATCATTTTTTTGTTCTCTGAATATGCCAGTTTTCGATTTTGGTCCTAAACTTTTAACTTTTATCATGTTGTATCCTTTTTTATTCGATTTTTCTTAATTTTAGTCCTCAACATCCTACGTGACAGAAATTTGGAAAATTTTCCTAATTTTCCCTCCAAAATCTCTGTTGGCATATGACGTGAACTATTAATGTTTAAGAAAAAAAATAAAAAAAATACCACGTAATTACATAAACTATTCTTATTTAACAAAATACCCCTCCCTCTATTATAGTCTTTTTTCTAATTTTATCCCAATTTTATGTCAAAACTCACCTCTCTTCTCTCTCTCTCTCCTCTCTCGTTCTCTCTTTCTTCTTTCCCAAGGCATATTTCTCTAATGAATGTTATTTAAGATTTATGTTAGTTTTTTACTATTAATTTTACATATGTAATAGAAATAATTAAAAGAGTATATTTATATAAAAAATTCAAGTAGTGTTTAATGAATACTATAAAAATTATTTATAAAATTAGATTATAACCTATTTCTATATCTGAGTACAAATATCTTATTTCTATATACACACTGAGTTTCCTTAGGGCTTTTAATTTAAAGTAACTGCAATTCTAAATTGTAGAATATTAGTCTTAGTTAATTGAAAAATATTACATTAGAATTAATTAATTTATTAAAAAAATATATTATATTTCATTCAATTATAGTATTTTGTTAATTAGATAAGTTTATAGAATTATAATGTGATTATAATTTAAGAAAGTTTATACCCTTAGATATTTAGAATTATGGACTTACATAATTAGAATTATATTAGGATTGATTTATTAAAAGTTAAATTACATAATTCATTCAATTTAAATAATATTTTATTTTACATAATTACTAAAATTTATAAAATGAATCAATTTGTTATTTTCAAATTATTATAACATTTTAAATTATAGGTTTTAAAATTAAAAAATGGACAACTTCTATTATAAAATTTGAATATAATTAATTAGTGTATTGATATTAAAACAATCCTTGTTGAACTATATATCTTTTTTCTTGATAAGTTGAAAAGGTTTTAATTTTACCAAAAGTGTCAATAAGTACTTTTAAAATATAGGTAAACTAATAATGTATAGCATATATTTATATAATTATCCTTGACTAATAGTATTAACATAATTATTATTAGGATATTTTGGGTGATTTATATTTTGTAAGAAACAAAAAACTCAACTAGTGCTTTTATAATATATATATATATAAATTCTCGAGAGAAATAACCAAATACAAATTCAATAAGTTCTTCTAAATAAATTTTGTCATCCAACACTTTATATATATAGATATATGGATTAAACATTTTTTGCACCCCATCGTTTGGGGCGAGTTACATTTTAGTATCCAATTTTTAAAAATTAATAATATGATATCCAACCTTTGATTTTTGTTCACTTTAGTACCTAATTTTATTTTTTTTCTTGTAAAATCTTTCGCCCAAAATATCTCACAAAACACATGTGAAATTCATAAGAGCAAATAGACATTTTAAGGCTCTCAAATTTTTATTTTGATTCTCTTGTGAATCTTAGATTATGAGAAAGTTTCGTGACTCCTCGAATGCTATGCTGACACTCTCGTGTATCACTCTCAAACGCTCGTGTATCACTCTGAGAATAGTAGGATTTCCACTTCAGGAAATCTCCAAGAAGATTGTATGGCCACTGAGGTAACAAGACTTCTCATGCGAGAGGAATTAGGGCTTCTCATGCGAGAGGAATTCAGTTTCGATAAAACAAAATATCACTTATGAATCCCATAAGTGGTATTTTGACTGAAATATTCCACCGAAAAATGAAATTAGACATTAAAGTAAACAAAAAATCAAAGATTCAGCATCAAAATAGAATTCCACCAAAAAAATAATAATCTAAAAATAGTAAAATAGTAATTGAAAACTAGCGATGTTAATAATTTTTTAAAAATTAAAATCATAGCCCAGATCCAGTTACATTAACATTCTGAAGAAAGAATTCTCACAAAAACAAAAAACAGCACAATATGCCAGAAAATCTCGATGGCCTCAAATATCTCGAATGGAACCGTATTAGAAGGAAATTTATGTATGGCAAAAAGTTTTCAAAAATCATACTTACATCGTTCAAGTAAAGACAAATAACAAAACAAATCAACTCTTACAAAATTTTAACTTGAAAGTTGTGACTTGCCAAGCTCTCCGCATCTTTATAATCCTCTTGTTCCAATTGAGATTTGTACATGGTAACTGTAACTAAGAGGCTTTCATTCCCAAGTTCCTCTTGTTCCTCCGCAATTTGTTTTGCAGAAATAATGGCAGAATAGCGACATTCTCTCAACTGAATTGATATAAGTGTTGGAATGTCTCCAATGTGACAGGGGATCTCCCTCAGCTCATCTAAGCCCATAAGAATAAGGTGCTCAAGGAGTGGAAAATGAGTGCTCTCTGCAGTCCAGTATTCCCAATCCGTACAACCGCAAATATGTAGGTATTTTAGGCTGCGAAACTGCCCTTCTATTGTATCCTACTCAGGTTTTGTGAAGGACACCAACAAAAGTTTGAGCGCCTGGAGATGCGGTAGTGAACCTATCTTTGTATTAATGTCTTCCCAACTAAGCCTAGTATCGCATAGAGACAACTCCTTGAGTGAATGTGGGAAAATGAGGTTGTTCGGCAGCAAATCGTACACACTTGGGAGAACACAGTCAAGATATTCAAGTTTGTACAGATGGACAAGATTGTTGAGACAATAATCTGATGCCACTGTATACTGTAGTCCCAAATTCTTGACATTAGGGATTCTCTTAATTACCTCCTCACCAAAATTCAAGTGAAATATTCTTGAGAGAGTATGTAGGTTATGCAGAACAAATTCATCTGTGTGACCACTTGGAGGGTCCGGAAGTATGAGAGCCGGGCACTCAACATGCCTTAGCAGAGGCATCTTCCAAATTTCACGTGGTGCATTAACATGAAACTGACAGTTGGAAAGAATTAATGTTTTCAGATTCCAAAGGAGGGAAACTGAAGAAGAAAATCTGGGATATAGATCGTGATACTTGACATTAACATAACGTAAGTTAACTTGCTGAAAAATATACTCCAAGCTAAGTCTTTCTTCAAGAAATTTACTCCTGCTTCTTAATACCCTCAACAATCTAAGTTCCCCAAATGGTAAATCTTCCTCAAAATAGCATGTGACGGAACGGGCAGCTGATGCAGATCGCAAAGTATGAAGATATTCCTCCTGGGATATGTTCTGGTCAATAACTATGTGGCGCTGTGTATTTATGCCTTCATGATCATGTTGCTTTGTTGAAAAAACAAACTTCTCCTTTTGAGCTTCTCTTATGCACAGGTCTCCCAAGAGATCATGGATATAACAAAATTTTATTTTTTCGGAATATCCAAACTCACCAACCAAAATGAGGTTCCGATCAATAAGATCCACCAAATACTCTTCACCACTCTCTTCCAAGCTTTTTCCACTAATTGGCTTCAAAAATCCTTCTGCCGCCCACATATTGATGAGTGTGGAAACAATTATTTTACTGTCTTCACGAAAAATACCAATGTAGAGAAAACAGGCCTTCAAATGAATCGGCAATTCTTCATAACTCGTGTGCAATATTTTTAAGTACTGTTCACTTTCCTCTAAGTTCACAATTGAACTTACATTGCCTAAAATATATGCCCAATACTCTCGTGTTGGTTTGGACTTTGCCAGGAGTCCTCCAAGCACAACAATAGACAAAGGGAGTCCTCTACAATTTTTTGCAATCTCCTTTCCAATGTCCTCCAATTCAGGAGGGCAATCTTCTTCTCCAAACACAGTTTTGCAAAACAGACTCCAACTATTATCCTGATCTAGAAAATTCATCTCATGGCCACAACCACTACTCAAATAGGAAGCAACATTCGACAGTCTAGTTGTAATGATTATTCTACTTCCTTCTTTGTTGCTTGGAAAGTAGGATTTTACTTTATCCCAAACATCATTACTCCACATATCATCCATGACAATCAAATACCTTCTACCAAATAGGTTTTTGTACAACTTTTCTCCTAATTCTGCCTCACTAATCTGACTCAAACTTTCCCTACTCCCTTGGTTTTTGTGGCAAAGAAAAACTTCTAAGAGAATCTCCTTTATATTATATTCTTGAGAAATTGTAACCCAAGCAAGAACGTGAAAATGGTGCTCTACGAGTGGATTTGTATAAAGATTTTTAGCAAGTGTTGTCTTACCAATTCCACCCATCCCAGAAATTGGTAAGATTTGACGAGGAGAATGTGGCTGTCCGGTGAGCTTATGCAACATTTCATTTAAGACATCATCAAAGCCCACCATGATACTGTGTTGCATTGCAGGAGATTTTGATGAAACGACAGGTGGTGTTATAATTCTTTGAAGCTGCTCCTGAGTTCCCAACTTGTTTTTAATATCCTCCACATCTTTCTTGACCAAATCCATCTCTTCTAGCAACTTTTGCAGACCTTGATACAAGTACGTAGAACAGATCTTGTCTACATCATGAGTACTTGAGGATCAATGATTTTATTTTCCTCTGCTCTCTGTTGACTTTGATAGAGGCCAGCAGAGCTTGTCTGGCCTCTTTTCGCAAGAATTTGATCAACTATATGGGATTCGATTGCATCCTCTGCTGCATAAGCTGCCTCTGCAATACGGATCCGCAACCGCTCCACTTCTTGGTTGGAATAATGACAGTTATAAGCTTCAAGGAAATTTTGCAAGAAAGCAATCTTTTCAGTCAGTGATTGAGTCTGATCTTGGTCAAGAGTAATAGGAGGTTGAGGATGCTGATGGATCTGATCTATAAGATTCATAAGAGAAACTAGAGCTGCATAAGCTGCCATTTCTCCGACGTAACTATTAGTGAAGCAACTGTGGTTTCTCAGAATGGGCTATGGATGTCTGCAAGAAAACCAAAATTTTGAGTAGTTTGGTGAAAATCTGGTTTGACCTTTTGTTTCCTAAGCAAATTGCAATAGATAAATTAGCATGACAGGCTGGCCATGGATTTTCTAACTATTATGATTTGAATTTGTCAATAATATCATCGCCAAGCTTTGAATTTGCAAGGTTATGTTATTGAATATTTCAATTTGCACCACCAATCATCCACAGCAATGAGAGAAACAAGAATTAAAAAGAAAAAGATAATTATGAATATCCGTCAGGTCAATAATGCCATAAATAGCTCAAACGCATGACAACGAATATGAAGCAGACAATACCTCCATAGCCACATTCTTTACAACACAGGTAAGAATCGGGCAAAACCCATTTTCACGAGGAAGATCATCTTTTTGCAAGAAATTGCAGAGGGAACTTTCATCTTCCTGAGGGTAACTTCATGAGGAAGGGCTGCCAAGCACGAGACAAAAATATTCAATTAATCGTCATTTCAAGAATCCCAAATGAAAGTACAAAAAAACTGAAGATTCAATTAAAATACATATAATCTTGTGGGTGATGTTTTCTCTGAGATCACGGCGGAATCCACAGCAATACTTGGTTGAAACAGAGTATATAAATTCCATAGCCGCCTTCTCACGGCACACAATGTCACTCCACTCAGAAAATCAAAAGGAAGAGTAGAAGTGTAGAACTCCATTATACATTGATTTTTTCAATACAAACAATTATAAGTAAAATCCAAAAAGATCAACTTTTTGCAAAATGTTGGATGATTTCACCTGCCAAGAGCCATAGCCGGAGTGGTCATATACTCTTGATTGATTTCTTCTCCCTGAGGGTAATTTACCTCAACCCAGTGCTTGTAGTCGCGCCGTATCAACGAGTCAACTCGGGGTAGCTCCGAGGACTCGGATTTGCGACGACTCGTCGGAGAAGAAATATGGGAGGTTGACGGCGGCGGTTAAATTCGACGGCGGCGACATGGTCATCGCAGGTTGCAGAAGGCGCTGAGCCCATTATTTATGGGCTTTGAATTCGGGTCGAATTTGATAATATAATGTTTTTGAAAATATATTATGGAAGCATTTGGTAGGGAAGATTAGTTTTTTTGGGCTAATCTTCTTTAACTAATAGTTGTTTAATCAACATTGTGCTCAAAACTTTCATTTACAAAAATTAAATTTCTTTTTGTTAGTAATTATATATACAATTTTGATATATTATGAAATAAAATTAAATAATGCATATTCTGTGGTTGATAGTTCATTATTTTAAGAATAACTCATTTACACAATCAACATGGGTCACTCCAATTAAATAATGCATATTCTTCAGTTCTTGTTCATCGCGGCGTAAGATAACTGTGACTTGGACGACTTCATTCCCATATTCCTCTTGTTCCTCTGCAATTTTTTGGGCAGATTTATTGGCAGAAGAGCAACAATGTCTCAACTGAATTGATTTAAGTGTCGGAATGTCTCCAATACCGCAAGGGATCTCCTCTAGCTGAATTCAATTTTCAAGAACAAGGTGCTCAAGGTATTACAAGATGAATTCTGGAAAAACACATTCTTCATTGCGTAAAGCGTTTGACCACTGTACAATTATATATGAGCTGAGAGAGCAGAAATAAATATCTAGCTAAAGGATGAATATGCACCCTACACGTGTAATGATCTAAAAGGAGGAAGAGTTCACACGGATCAACAGAGTAACTGTACTAACTGTAGCGTTTGACTAATAACTCTGATACCCCCCCTTCAAGGTGGATGAAAAATGTCTTTCATACCCAGCTTGTCCATGAGAAAATGAATATGTGGAGCTGCCAATGCCTTGGTAAAAATATCGGCTACTTGATGAGCAGACCGCACTGGAAGCAGCTTCAGAAAACCGGTAGCGACCTTGTCCCGAACGAAATGACAGTCTAACTCAATATGCTTCGTGCGTTCATGGAACAGAGGATTTTCAGCGAGGTGTACAGCAGCCAGATTGTCACAGAAAAGCACGACAGGATCAGAACATGGTACCTGAAGATCGTTAAGTAGCTGTGACAACTAAACAAGTTCACACGTGGCCATGGCAAGTGCTCGGTACTCTGCTTCAGCAGAGGACCTAGAGACTACGCTCTGTTTCTTTGACTTCCAAGTAATTAATGACTGGCCCAAGAACACACAAAATCCAGTGGTGGAACGGCGTGTATCTTGACAAGATGCCCAGTCGGCATCAACGAATGCTGTGAGTTTGAAGTCAGATTCAGAAGGAAAGAAGATGCCTGTCCCCGGTGTGCTCTTGAGATACCGCAGGAGATGATGAACAGCTGAGAGATGAGTGGTTCTGGGTTGTGAAACAAATTGGCTGAGCTTATTAACCGTGAAGCAAATATCTGGCCGAGTTAAGGTTAGATAAAGAAGCTTCCCTATAAGCTGCCGGTATAGAGTAGCATCATGTAACAGACCACCATCTGATGAGTTCAACTTGAGATGAGGATCCATTGGGGTAGATGCTGGTTTAGATCCCAAATAACCTGAGTCATCTAAAAGCTGTAAGGTGTACTTTCTTTGACAAACAACTATGCCTTGAGTAGACCGAGCCACTTCCAAACCAAGAAAGTATTTCATGGGCCCAAGATCCTTCAGCTTGAATTTGGTGTGCAAAAACTGTAACATCCCGACTGTTCGGACTTTTCAGGTAAACTATTATGTGCGCTATTCAATTATTTCCTTATGTGATATTTCATTGCTAACGTGAATGATTGAAGTTATTTGAACTCAATTGCTTTAATATGAATTTGATTATCCTTGATCGTTTAGTTTTTCCTTGCTTTGTATTTGTTCGTTTTGGATCCGTATTTAATTCTGATTTCTGTGAATTTGTGATATGTGTTAATTATATGCTTTATGAACTCGAGTATGTGCTCGTTACATGTTTTGGTATTTGTTTTGCTTGCCTTTTTGGGTTCGTTTTGGAGACGGGACCTAAAGGAGGCTAAAGAGCATTTAGCGCACCTTGGGTTCCGGGACGCGTATCTTGAGCTCGAAAATTCGGATTCGAATTTCGTCACCTCCATTGAACTCGTTTCGACGATTCGGGTTCGATGGGACAAGCCTCACTTTTTTCTAAGTTCATTAAGACCTCCGTATTTCACCCGTAACGAGCCCCTTATGCTTGAGAGACACCTTTGTGGACCCCACTTAAACCCAACTAAGCCTTAACCTTGGGTTGTAGCTTGAGTTAACTAACCAACCTCAGCCCCTAAACCCCCCCTAAACCAATCCACTCTCCCCCTCTCTCCCTCAATACCGATCAACCAAGCAAAGCAAGAAGGAAGAGAAACCCTTTGGCCATACCTTTGATTTTAAGCTCAAATCTCAACCTTAGCTTCTCAAATTTGGAAGGTAAGTTCATGGTTGTCTTCTTCACTCCTTCCTCTCTCTTTTATGTGATTTTGAGTTGGTTTCCATGGTTGATTCATGAGATTGAGGAAGCATGTGAATAGTTGTTGTTGGGAGAATTTGTTTGATTCTTGCTCCTTTCTTTGTTTCCTTGAGATTTGGTGATGATATATGACTTCTAGAGCATGATTTTGGACATTTATTGCTTCTCCTCTTTTGGTTGTTGAGATTTGATCATTTGCCATTAATGAAACTTGAGCTTTGATGTTATACTTGATGCATTTCTTTCTCCCTCATTCTTGCCTTGTATTGCTTGCATTTTTGGAGCTGATTTGTGGCTACTTGTTGGGCATGAAACTTTGGTGAATTGTTGTTATTTTGATGCATGTTGTATGTATTTTGAAAGGCATAAGAGTCTCCTTGAAGCCCCCAACCGGAAATGCCCTGTTTTTGCTTCCATTTTCGGCCCTTTTTCACCAAAATATTTCCAGTCCGAGAACCAAAGGAAAACGGAGACGGCCGTGTTGAACCCTCGACATTGTTTTTTTTGAATTTTTCCGCCTGACACGGCCGTGCCCGTTTTCCTTTGTTTTCTGACATGGCCGTGTCAAGCCCTCGGAAATGTTTTTTTTCGAATTTTTATGCCTGACACGGCCGTGTCCATTCCCCTTTGTTTTCTGACACGGCCGTGTCAAGATGGGTGGCGTTCGGGGAGTTTTCTTTCGCCTTTTTGTTGCTTCTTGTTGGTCTTTCTTGCCCCGTTTTTGATATGCATGCATGACTAACTTGTCATATGATGTGCTAAGCCTTATGTTATGAAGTTGTGCTTTGATTTACCTCCTCGTTTATGATATATGCTCTTATATGAATTATTTGCTCGTAAATGGCCTTAATGTGAATTCATTCCATATCATTGGCATCATAAGCATACATATTCATGTACCGAGCGTCAACGTGGTTCATATTGAGTCTAAGAGTGTCCCTTGTTGTTGTCCTGTCCAGAGGATCTTCCTGTTGGGGACGAGCTTTCTCCGTAGGTGTCCGGTTTCCCCTTTTTGGTCTCCGTTACGTTCTTTGACAAGGTGAGGTTTGTTCTTTTAGCTATTTGACCTACGACCCTAATTGGTTTCAAACCTCGCATGCGAATACGTATAATATATGGTAAATAAGTGCATGATACATATGTTGCGGGATTTTTTTTTCCCATTTGTTATAAGAGTTGAGAAAACGTTTTGTATAAGTATATAAGTTATTTTGCTTTTGTTTGGAAAAGTTTAGTTTTGTGCAAGTGTGTGTGTGTAAGCGAGCTGTGGCTTTGAAAGATAAGCTTTGAGTTATGTTTGTGTGACTTTCGTGATCTGTTTGGGCCCCGGAGTGTGGTATGGTAATCTCGGGACGGCCGAGGGGTCGCCGAGCTCTTCCATCAACACCTCCATTTGAGAGTTTCACCCAACCTTGGGAGGTTGAGGAAGGGTGTTTCTCTTGAGCCGGCGGAGGCAACCGCCGAAGGTTTCAAGGTCGTGATTAAACCTTGTCTCGTCTGTGTATGTGGATAGTTAGGGCCGATCAACCCTTCTATCAATCGGTGTTGGGGATGGATTCTGATTTGTTTTGTTTTGCTTTATTCTTCGTTTATGGAAGTTGGGTTATGTGTGACTCGTACTCGCTGAGTTGGTTTAGCTTTGTATGATCTATGGAACGAGAGTGGATTCCTAATTACCTAAAACTTGTGTTTTGCTCCTTTTGCCTTTCCTTTAACTTATATATATATCTATATCATGGGAATTAATTTGGCTTGCAAAAACCACTCTCGGTTCAAGGATCCTTCCATTTTGATAATTGTTCTGCTCTATATATGTATATCGGGTGCGTGCGTTAGCCCCCTCACTAGTCACTAGGACTAACCCTCGTTGTTGTTTTCCCCTTTCCCCTTTCTTTTGAGTTGCAGGTTCTTCCGAGTCAAGCTAGGCGGCAAGTGTCTTTTGGAGTTTACTTGTGGTTTAGCTTGAGTCTTCATGCATTCGTAGTGGTTTACTTTCTCTATTGCTTGTGTACTTGGAGATTATGTATTCTGATTACACTTTCGTCTTGGGCTGTGATGGCATTGTATATTCTGTATATGATCTAGCATGATAGTTGGAATCCTCGACCCTACCCTCATTTTGATGATGTATAAATATATGGAATGATCTTGGGATATATGTTTAGCTTGTGAAATTGCTTTAATTGCTTCCGCTACTCTGATTTTATTTTGCGCAGTTCTTGAGGGTCTAGGCCGCCTAGCGAGGGTGTGAGTTTTGTGTGTCTCCCGTTCGCTACGGTTTGATACGGGTGCGAACTTCCATTTCGTTACTCGTGTTTGACCTTAGTGCGGGGGATGTGGCACCCTTCGCTCCGGGGGTTTTACAAAAACTGTTTTAATTCTTCAACAAGGTATTGATCAGGTCCAGTGATTAGTATATCATCCACATAGACAACTAGGGCAATAAAACTGGAATCAGAACCCTTGGTAAACAAAGAGTAATCGGCTTTGGATTGGATAAACCCAAACTGAACTAAAACAGCAGAGAACTTGGCATACCACTGCCTAGAGGCCTGTTTGAGACCATAGATAGACTTCTTGAGCTTGCAAACCAGCCTTTGTGAAGAAGAAGCAGGAATAATGGAAGAGGTATAGCCCTGAGGTAAATTTATATAGACTTCTTCAAGCAAATCCCCATTAAGGAAGGCATTATTCACATCCAGTTGTTTAAGTTGCCATTTGTTGACACTTGCAAGAGCTAACAAGGTCTTGACAGTTACTAGTTTTGCCACAGGAGAAAAAGTGTCCAAGAAATCAATCCCCTCTAGTTGACTAAATCCTTTGGCTACTAATCTAGCCTTATACCTCTCTAAAGTGCCATCTGATCTGAATTGTTTTATAGACCCACTTACATCCAATGGCATGAGCACCTGGAGGTAATGGAACAATATCCCAAGTCTGATTAGCTTCCATAACTTGTAATTCTTCTGCCATGGCTTGTTGCCATTCTGGAAACTGAGCAGCAGTTTTGTATATCTGAGCCTCAGGAATGGTGGTGATTCTGACAGAGAATAGCCTATGGGATGCAGAAAGAATGTGATAAGAGACATATGAAGAGATGGGATACAAAGACTTAGTTGAAGATGAAGAGGAATCTGTGAGGAGGCCACAGTGATAGTCTTGTAAGTAAGTTGGTCTCTGTGACTGTCTGGAAGACCTTCTACAAGGTGCAGAGACATCAGGAATGGGATCTGACAAAGGTACACTAGAGTGATCTGAAATTTGAGCAGGAATGGGCAGTGAGACATCAGAAAATATGTCAGGAATATTAGAGGCAACTGAACTATGCTTAAAAGGAAATTGAGCCTCATGGAAGACCACATCTCTAGATATAAAGGTCTCTTGTGAGGAGAGATCCAGAAAACTTTTAACCCTTGACACCAGGAGGGTAGCCCAGGAAAACACAAGATTTTGCTCTTGGGGAGAATTTCTGTCTGTGAGATGGAAGAGTAGAAGCAAAAGCTTGGCAACCAAAAGTCCTCAAGGAATGGTAGTCAAAAGATTTGTGAAACAACAATTCATAAGGAGATTGAGAGTGAAGATTGAGGGAAGGTGTTCTGTTGATCAGATACACAGCAATTAAGAGACAGTCAGTCCAAAAGTTCAGTGGTAAATAAGACTGGAAATAAAGTGCTCTGGCAACATTAAGGAGATGTTGGTGTTTCCTTTCCACAACTGAGTTTTGCTGTGGGGTTTCAACATAAGAAAACTGGTGAATCACCCCATGAGTCTTGAAGAAATATGTGAATGAGAGCTCTGGTGCATTATCTGATCTAAAAGATTTGATAGAAGTGTGAAACTGAGTTTGCACCAACTGGAAAAATTGTGGAATGACATATAGAACATCTGACTTAGCCTTAAGCAAGTATATCCAAGTGAAACGTGTACAATCATCCACTAGAGTGAGGAAATATTTGTATGGGTTATTGGAAGCATGATTAAACGGGCCCCATACATCAGCATGGATAAGATCAAAAGGATGTTCTGACACTGTATTAGAATGAGGGAAAGATAACCGCTTTTGTTTTGCCAAAGGACAAACTTGACAATCATTGGAAACAGATTTTACACTTGGAAATTTCAATACAGACCCGAGTTGGTTAAGAACTGGAAAAGAGACATGTCCTAGCCTACTGTGCCAAGTGGCTACAGACATATTATTTGCCAAATGAACATCAGAACAAGGAATGAAAGAAGAATCAGGAATTTGCAAAACATATAACCCATCTTGAAGACTAGCCCTGCCAATCATCACCTGCAGCTTGGAATCCTGAATTAAACAGTGATGGGCTGAGAATGAGATGGACTGAGGAGAAAATAACAGCAAGTAACTGAGTGACAAGAGATTGAATCTGAATTGAGGAATGAACAGAACATCATGTAAAACTATACAAGGATGGAGGGTGACTGTCCCTGTGTGAGAAACAGGAAAGGTAGTGCCATTAGGAAGTAACACTTGTGTATCAGATATTGTCTTAAGGCTATCAAACAGAGATATATCACAACAGATATGTCTGTTGGCACCAGAATCAATCACCCAAACTGATTTCCCAAATGCGGTGTTAGAAGCAGCATTTAAGGAAATACCTGTGATGGATGCTTGATGAGTGGAGGAACCAGGAGCCTGTACAGAATCTGCAACTGTCATCTGTGAAGACAATAAGGAGAGCAATTGCTGGTATTGCTGATCAGTCAGAGTATGCAAAGAAGTAGTGTTAACATGAGATACAGAGGTACCACTGTGTGGGACAGAGGCAAGAGGAGCAGTAACTTCCACTTGATTGACCATAGGCTGAGACACAGAAGGTTGATGAATGGATTGAGAGCCACGATTGCGGTTGCCATTAAAATAACCAGGTGGAAATCTATAAATCTGGTAGCATCTGTCCACTGTGTGTGTGGTGCCCTTGCAATGAGAACATTCAAGCCGGCCCCTGCCTCTAGAATAGCTATGGCCGCGAGAGCCAATACCCCGGCCAGGACTGAAATGAGAGCGGGATGAAGAAGAACGAGAGGCATTGCGAGCAGCAAAAGCAACAGAGGTAGGCAAAGCAGGCACAGAACCTATGCCTCGTTGTTTCTCTTCCTGACTAACCAATGCAAAAACCTTGCCTATAGGAGAAAGGGGATCAAGCATCAAAATCTGACTGCGAATCTGGGCAAATGATTCATGAAGCCCCATAAGGAAAGCCATGACATATTCAGACTGGTAATAATCACAAAGAGCACGCAGACCATCACAGGAGCAACGATTGCATATATATACAGGGCGGTAATTAGACAACTCTTCCCAAACAGATTTAAGTTTGGTGAAATACGTGCTTACAGAATCACCATCCTGCCTAGTGGAGAGAAGAGCTTGGCGAAGCTGGAAGACGCGGGGGCCATTGGATTGCTGAAAACGATCGCGGAGGTCCAGCTATATCTCACACGCAGTGTCCGAGAACAAAATTGAGGTCGCGATTTCCTTGCTCACAGAATTGAGGATCCAAGAGATCACAACATGATTGTTGCAAACCCAAGCCTTGCGGCGAGCTTCAGAATCGGACGCAAGCGGATCAGGAATGGAGCCGTCAACAAATCCCTGTTTGTTTTTGGCATATAGGGCGATCAACATGGAGCGACTCCAGGTAGTGTAATTATCTCCAGAAAGTTGTTGCGACACGAGAAATGAATTGAGATGTTCTGTCGGCGGAAGGAAAAATGGATCGTCCTGTGAGAACTCCGGAGAAACAGAGGTAGCGCCGGAATCCATGGCGAAACCGGTGAAATCGACGCAAAAATCCAAGGCGAAAAGGAAGGGGAAATCGCCGGAAAACAACACAAAAGGAACATATCAACGGCGGAAGTGAAGAGAAAACCGCCGGAAAAACACGCAGAGAACAGCGGAGCAAAAGTCTACTTATACCATATTACAAGATGAATTCTGGAAAAACACATTCTTCATTGCGTAAAGCGTTTGACCACTGTACAATTATATATGAGCTGAGAGAGCAGAAATAAATATCTAGCTAAGGGATGAATATGCACCCTACACGTGTAATGATCTAAAGGAGGAAGAGTTCACACGGATCAACAGAGTAACTGTACTAACTGTAGCGTTTGACTAATAACTCTGATACAAGGCATCGAAAATGTGACCTCTCTGCAGTCTTTTCCAACCAAAACAGTCCTTAAGAGACAGGTATTTGAGGCTGCGGAATTGCCCTTGTGCTGTCTCCTACTCAGATATTGTGGACGAAGACCAAAGTTCGAGCACTTGGAGATGAGGTAATGCACCTATCTTTATATTAATGTGTTCCCAGCTGAGCACAGTTTGGTCTAGAGACAACTTCTTGAGTGAATCTGGGTAAATAAGGTTCTGGACCGAATCGAACCAATATGGGAGAGAGATGTCGAGACATTCAAGTTTATATAGACGACCAAGATTGCTGAGACAATAATCTGATGGCTTGTTATCCTCATACTTTAGCTTCAACTTCTTGACAATAGGGATTCTCTTAATTAACTAACTCCTCACCAAACTTCAAGTTTACTACTTCCAAGAGCGTATGCAGGTTATGCAGAACAATTTCGTCCGTGTCGCCAATTGGAGGGTCTGGAAGTGTGAGTTCCATGCAATCAACATGCCTTAATAGTGATAAGAAAGGGATACATCCAAAACCGAGTGTACGCAGCGGAAATTCAAACTCCTCTCCAAATGCCCAATAAACAATCATCCAAGTATGCCAATGGATAGAAAAATAATCAACCAAACAAGGATAATTGAGACTCGAGATTTAACGTGGAAAACCCCTTCAAATCGAAGAGTAAAAACCACGACGCCTACGATAACCAAAAACAAGTCCACTATAATACGAGACAAAATTACAACGTTTCAACACCAATAAATCTAACTCCAAAGACGAACCAAACACTGATTCGATCCAAAACAAACTAGAACACAAAAGGAGAAAAACACACCAAAATAAGCCGAAAATGAGCTACTGTTCACGCACCAAAAAACCCGACTTACAGTACTTCAAATCCGATCTCTACCATTCACTTTCAAGTTTGATGAGTTAGGAACCTGCTGTCCGAAAATCAACTCAATCGGACCACAAATGACCTCCCCGATCGTCCGCGCGAAGAAGCTGTCGCCTCCCAGAAAACTGCTATCAAAAAGCGCAGAAAATTGACCTCTCTTTTTCACGTCAAACGGCTACTGCTTTCTTATACCAAAAACAAATTCAAAACCTATTCAACTAAAAAGAGTATTACATGGGCTTTAATTTAAATTTTAATTGGGCCAACAAAATAATATTTATTGTGGGTTAAACCCAACAAATCTCCCCCTCCAGCCCAAGTCGAGGAAGGAGACAAACCACCATTTAATCATTCAAACTTGAGACCCGCCATCCCGGCACAAACCTCAAGTTTATCACGAATCACCACTTTTGTCAACATACCAGCACCATTGTCATCAGTGTGAATCTTTTCAAGGTCAATCAACTTGGAATTCAAAACATCTTGAATCCAATGATATCTCGCATCAATATGTTTCGACTTACCATGAAAACTCGAATTCTTACTGAGATGTATTGCACTTTGATTATCACAAAACAAAACATACTTCGACTGTGAAAATCCAAGTTCTTGAACTAACTTCTTCATCCAAAGTAATTTTTTGCAAGCTTCAGTGGCTGCAATAAATTCGGCTTCTGTAGTAGACAAAACAACACATTTTTGCAGTCTAGATTGCCAAGCCACTGCTCCCCCTGCAAAAGTAATCAAATAACCAGAGGTGGATTTTCTCGAATCCAAATCTCCAGCCAAATCTGAATCTGTATAGCCAACCATGTCGGTTTCCCAGACCCAAAACAAAGCTTCAAATCTGTAGTACCGCGGAGATATCTCATAATCCATTTTACAGCATTCCAATGCTCTCTACCCGGATTTGAGAGGAATCTGCTAACTTTGCCAACTGCATGAGCCAAATCCGGTCTCGTACAAACCATGGCATACATCAAACTTCCAACTGCGGATGCATAGGGAACACCTTGCATGTCCTTCTTATCTTCATTATTAGAAGGAGATTGTGTACTACTCAGCTTAAAATGTCCATCAAGAGGAGTACTTACAACTTTGGCTTTATCCATATAAAATCTCTGAATCACCTTCTCAATATACTTCTCTTGAGACAACCATAGCTTCTTGGCATTTCTATCACGAGAAATTCTCATGCCAAGAATATGCTTCGTAGGTCCTAAATCTTTCATGGAAAAAGAGTTGCTCAACTCATTCTTTAACCTATCAATTCTGGAAGCACTATGACCAATAATGAGCATATCAACATAAAGCAATAAAATGACAAAATCAACATCAGAGAATTTTTGAAAAATACGCAACGGTCAGCGGCAGTCTTCGTATATCCCTACTACAGCATAACCGACTCAAACTTCTTATACCATTGCCTTGGATCTTGTTTCAAACCATACAAGTTTTTCCTCAATCTGCAAACAAAATTTTCTTTCCCTTTAACAACGAAACCCTCCTGTTACTCCATATAAATTTCGTCCTCCAAATCACCGTCCATCTATTCAACTTCTAAATCAAGACTAGTTGCTAAGCCCAAAACAAGAAGAATTGACGACATTTTCACAACAGGTGAGAAAATCTCTTCAAAATCAATTCCTTTCTTCTGACTGAAGCCTTTAACAACTAATCTGGCTTTGTATCTTGGTTGTGAAGTGTTCTCTTCTTATTTCAACCGATAAATCCATAGGTTCTTTAGAGCTTTTCTGCCTTCAGGTAACTTGACAAGGTCAAAAGTATGATTGTCATGTAAAGATTGCATCTCATCTTTCACTTCTTCAAACCACTTTTCCTTAAGCTCACTATCCATAGCTTCCTCATAACAATCAGGTTATCCTCCATTTGTCAAAAGCATATACTCACTACATGAGTATCTAACAGATTGCATTCTGTTCCTGGTAGATCTTCTGGGTTGGATTGAAGGTTGCTCAACAATTGGAGTATCTTCCTCATTCTGAATTTCATGATCTTCCTCAGCATGATCATGATCAACCCCTGTCTCTACATTATTCTGATTGTTCAACTCAAGTGCATCAGGAAAATTCACAATAGGCTTTGGATCCAAATCTATCAAGTCATCACCACCTGAAGACTCTAAATTAATTGCTTTACTGATGTCTTCAATGGTTTGATCCTCCATGAAGACTACATCACTACTTCTAACAAGTTTCTTTTCAATCGGATCATAAAACCTATAACCAAATTCATCCTGACCATACCTAAGAAATATACATTCTCTCACTTTTGTGTCTAACTTAAACCTCTCATCCTTATGTACATGCACAAAAGCTTTACAACCAAACACACGTAAATGATCATAGGAGACATCCTTTCCATACCATACCCTATTAGGAACATCAGCATGCAATGCAACCGAAAGAGACAAATTAATTATATAGGCAACAGTAAGTAAAGCCTCACCCCAAAAAGATTTAGGTAGCTTCGCATCTGAAAGCAAACATCTGACTCTCTCCACTAGAGTCCTATTCATCCTTTCTGCCAAGCCATTTAACTGAGGTGTTTTAGGAGGCGTCTTCTGATGCCGAATACCCTGTTCTCTGCAATAAGAATCAAATGGACCACAATACTCGCCACCATTGTCAGTACAAATACATTTCAGTTTCTTACCAGTTTCTCTCTCAACTGATGCCTGAAAAACTTTAAAAACATCAAATACCTGATCTTTGGTTTTTAAAACATAAACCCAAACTTTTCTCGAACAATCATCAATAAAAGTGACAAAATAAAGTGCACCACGATGAGTTCGTACCTTCATTGGTCCACAAACATCTGAGTGTACCAGTTCAAGAAGCTCAATTTTTCTTAAGGGGGATGACTCTTGAATGAAACCCGTTCCTCCTTCCCAGCCAAACAGTGAACACATCTTTCTAACTTTGTATCTTTCAGCCCTGACAACAAATTCTCTTGGCCAAACAATCGAGTCTCTTTTCACTAATGTGACTAAGTCTCTTGTACCAAAGCTCTGACGAGTTGTCACTCTCTGCTGTATTAACCGAGTTTACACAAATAGAAGCCTTCATCTTATATAAATTATGGAATTTATCATCTCGAGCCACAATTAGATTCCCTTTTGTGAGTTTCCACTGACCATTACCAAAGAAATCGCAATAGCCATCGAGCCTTCCTGCTAAAATCAGGTGCAAACGAACATTAGGTACACATCATGAAGTACCAAACTCATCCCATTGTTGGTTTTCAAATAAACAGTCCCAATGCCTACTACTGGTACCACCGTATCATTCCCGATCTTCAAAACTCCAAAATCTCCAGAAGTATAAGAAGTGAAAAAATCTTTCCTTGATGTCACATGGAATGAGGCACCACTGTCAATAACCCAACTGGAATCATCACTAGCTATGACAACAACATTGTCATCATATGTAATAATAAGATCATCATTGGAAGTCGCAGTAGCAACACGATCATTCTTATCCTGGTCTCTCTTATTGTGCCCATCACGATTGCCTCTACGCTCTCTCTTCAATTTAAAACAATATTTCTTGATATGACCAGGTTCACCACAATGATCACACTTAAATTCTTTCCATCCTGACCTTGACTTGCTTCGACTTTTGCTTCTACCATTATTATTATATTTATGTTGGCTTCTCTCCCTATTCTCTAAAACCAATAACTCAGGTTGAGACGAATGCTGAGTTTTTCGTCTCATCTCTTCATTCAAAACACTACTCTTCACAAGCTCAACGGTTATACTACCATCAGACGAAGAGTTAACAAGTGAAACACGAAAAGTTTCCCAAGAATCAGGCAAAGTGGCAAGAATCTAAAGTCCGATAATTTCATCATCAAATTTAATGCTCATACCTGTCAACTGATCAAGAACACCTTGAAACTCATTCAAGTGATCAAAAATAGAAGTTCCTTCCTGGTATTTTAGCTGTATCATCTTCTTAAGCAAAACAGCTTACTGTTTCCCGTTTTCGATGCATACAAATTCTGCAACTTCTCCCACAAACTTCTCGCATGTGTTTCATGTTGAATATGATTGTAAACATTCTCCTTAACAAACTGTCTGATAAACCCACAAACTTGTCATTGCTCAAAATCCCATTCTTCATCAGTTTTAGACTCGGGCTTTTCAGTTGCAAAAACAGGCAAGTGCAAAGTTTTAACAAAGAGGAGATCCTTCATCTTATTAATCCATAGATGATAATTCAATCCATTCAAAGTTATCATCCTACTTGTATTCATATACATGGTCACACCGGCAAAAGAACCAACTTGGCTCTTGATACCACTCTGATAAGAAAGGGATACACTAAAACCGAGTGCACGTAGCAAAAATTCAAACTCCTCTCCAAATACCCAATAAACAATCGTCCAAGTATGCCAACGGATATAAAAATAATCAACCAAAACAAGAATAATAGAGACACGAGATTTAACGTGGAAAACCCCTTCAAATCGAAGAGTAAAAACCAAGACGCCTACGAGACCAAAAAATAAGTCCACTATAATACGAGGAAAAATTACAATGTTTCAACACCAATAAATCTAACTCCAAACACGAACCAAACACCGAATCGATCCAAAACAAACTAGAACACAAAAGGAGACAAAGACACCAGAATAAGCCTGAAAACATGCTACTGTTCACGCACCAAAAAACCCAACTTACGGTGCTTCAAATCCGATCTCCACCGGTCACTTTCAAATTCGATAAGTTAGGAACCTACTATCCAAAATTCAGCTAAATCAGACCACAAATGACCTCCCGATCGTCCGCGCGAA
Organism: Lantana camara; assembly: GCA_037501455.1. Classification (NCBI taxonomy): domain Eukaryota; kingdom Viridiplantae; phylum Streptophyta; class Magnoliopsida; order Lamiales; family Verbenaceae; genus Lantana; species Lantana camara. Next base: position 79,401,960 of record CM074865.1, read on the forward strand.
AAAGCTGTCGCCTCCCAGAAAACTGTCGTCAAAAAGTGCAGAAAATTGACCTCTCTTTTTCGCGTCAAACAGCTGCTGCTTTCTTATACCAAAAACAAAGTCAAAACCTATTCAACTAAAAAGAGTATTACATGGGCTTTAATTTAAATTTTAATTGGGCCAACAAAATAATATTTATTGTGGGCTGGACCCAACAAATAGAGGCATCTTCCAAATTTCAGGCGGTGCAACAAAATCACTATCACCCGAAATAATTAATGTTTGCAGATTCCAAAGGAGGGAGATTGAAGCTGAAAATACGGGACATTGGAACTCATACCAGACAGCAAGGCACCGCAGGTTAACATTCTGGCTGAGGTTCCCTTCAAGAAAAATACTCCGGCTTTTGAATACCCTTAACAACTTGCGTTCAACCATAGGTAAATCTTCTAAGAGTAGCATATAAATGAACGGGCAGCTGATGCAGATTGCAAGTTCTGAAGATATTCCTTCTTGGATATGTTCTTATCAATAACTATGCAGCGTTGTGTATCACTTATGCATTCATGAACATTTTGGTTTACAGAAAAAACAAACTTCTCCTTTTGAGCTTCTCTTATGCACAGGTCTCTCAAGAGATCGTGGATATTACAAAATAATACATTTCCATAGTATCCACAATCACTAACCAAAATGAGATTCCTACTTATAAGATCCATCAAGTACTCTTCACCACACTCTTCCAAGCTTTTCCCAGTAATTAGCTTCAAAAACCCTTCCACAACCAACATATAGATGAGCTCGAAGATACATATTTTACTGTCTTCAGGAAAAGTTACCATGTAGAGAAAACATGTCTTCAGATGAGCCGGCAACTGCTCGTAACTCATATACAACAACTGTAAGCACCACTTGTTTTCCTCCAAAAGCACGCTTGAACTTAGTTTTTCTGCAATGTTTTTCCAGTACTCTAGCGTTGTTTCTGATTTTGCTAAGAGTCCTCTGAGCACAACTATCAACAAAGGGAGACCTTTGCACTTTTGTACAATCTCCATCCCAATGTCCTCCAATTCAACGGGGTAATCTTTTTCTCCAAACACGGTTTTGCGAAGTAGATCCCAACTTTTATCTTGATCAAGGAAATCCATTTCATGGCTACAACCACTACTCAAATAGGAAGCAACATTTGACAGTCTAGTTGTTACTATTATAATACTTCCTTTATTATCATTTGGAAAAAAGAATTTCATCTTATCCCATATATCTGTGCTCCACACATTGTCGATCACAATCAAATACCTCATACCATACAAGCTTTTGTGCAGTTTTTCGCCTAAATCTCTTTCACTCACTTGAATCAAAGTTTCTCTACTAGCTTGGTTCTTTTGACACAGTAGAAGTTCTACTAGAATTTCTTGTATATTGTACTGAAACCATAACCCATGCACGAATATCAAAGTGGCGCTCTACACGAGGATTCATGTAAAGATTTCTAGCAAGCGTAGTCTTACCCATTCCACCCATGCCGAAGATCGGAATGATTTGGCACTTAGACTGCTGTCCAAGGAGTTTTTCCAGCATTTCTTTCAGGGCATCATCGAATCCCACCATCGTCGTGTTGAGTTGTGTCTGAGGAGTTTTTTTTCCGAACAATAGGAGTTGCAGTAACTTTTTTCAACTAGTTTTGAACTCACATCTTGACTTTTATCTCCGTCACCTCTTTCTTGATCGAATCCATATCATGGTTCGCCGGAACGCCACCGGAACGGGAACGGCAGCCTCCGTTCCGGTGTTCCAGGGTGGAACGTTTGTTGACCTGGAACGGTGTTTCGATGCCATGGAACGGCGTTCTGTAGCGTTATAACGGCGGAACGGCACGGTCGCGGAACAAAAACGACATTTTTCAATGAAATCATGGTTCAGCATTCGAAGAACTCCTCATAGGAGTGGCCGGAGAAGTTGCGGTGGAAGAGGGGCGGCGATTCGGTGGATGAGAAGCGAAGACGCAAAGACGGCGTTTCTTTGCGCGAGGAAGAGAACATATGGGATAGCCGGCTAGGTTTTGTATAATTAAAGCAATTCAGGGCAGAATATTTTATTTCACTCAAGAAACTAATGGCCTATGTTTGTGGGCTGGCTCCTTTTTAATTGTCTAAATATTATAACGGTACTGCCTATTTTTATTGTTCTAATTCTTGCTATTTAGCTTTCTGTTTGAAGCTAGATTTGTAGTGAAATTAAAGAAATAAATTTAATTTTGTATTACCTCATAAATTGTATAACTATAAAAAACAACAAATTTATATGAAATATTAACAAATATAAGAATTAATAGATATATTAATATGTTGTAATATTTTTGGGAAATTTTAATTTTTTTATTTAAGTGGCCGCGATTTTGCCGCGACCGTTCCGCGTCGTTGCAACGGAACTGGAACGGTGGCCTCCGTTCTGTTCCCCGCGACCGCGACAGTGAACCATGATCCATATATTCGATCTCCTTGTGCAGTGCTTCACGGAAGTCAACCGGACGGATGTTTCCCCTATCATGAGTATTCGTGGATCGAGCATGGATTTGATTGACTATATAGGATTCGATGACGTCCTCCGCCGCATAAGCTGCATCCGCAATGTGATTCCTTAGGCGCTCCACTTCTTGGTTGGAATAATGGAAATTATAATCTTCAAGAAAATTTTGGAAGAAAGTAATCTTTTCAGTTAGAGATTGAACTTGTTGTTCGTCGAGAGTAATTGGAGCGAAAGGATGGTCTTGGAGCTGCTTTATAATATGCATAACAGAAACGACAGCTCCATAAGCTGCCATATCTGGGATTTCTTGTGTTTCAGAAAAGTGCAGCAATATTGATGGAAGTTCTCTGTTTTGCTGCAGGTGCAAAGAAATTGTCAACAAAGATGGTTAAAAGTTAAAACCAATCATGGCCACTTGGAATTATTCAATTAGAGAAACAGGCTGGCTATTGAGATCTAAAAATACTTTAAGATTGCTACAATCTCAAGACGGTTCAATTATTAAAGAATTTCAAAACTCTGAATCTGAATATAGCTATTTTCCGCTCTCTTGTTCTGATGTGTTGAGAGTTGACTTCAAATATAAATAAGGACGAAAAATTTTCAAGTATCAATTATGTGCAAAACATATGATGAACAGCAAGTCGTTACACAGTACATTCTAGTGACACAAACTCCAGGAGTAGAAAAAAATGTGACGAAATACTCTGCGAATGTATTGAAAGTCGAACCTGAGCGACGGCGAAACAATGGAAGGTTAACGGCGGCGGTTAAATTTGACGGCCTCGAGAGAAGGACGCTTGCATCATGGTTTGTACTTTTCCCCAACAAACAACGTCGGTAATAAACGATCGACGTGCGTTGCAAATGGCGCTGGCTGAGGCCATTGTCTATGGGCTGAGGCCATTCGGGTTCTATTTGGTTTTTGGGCTGGCAACAGCTTAGATTTTTAATCCAAATTCAATCCGAATTTTAAAATTTTAATATATAAAAAAGCCTACCAAATTTTTTATTAAATATCAATTATTCAAAATAAATAGATCAAAAATAAAATTAAGAATTTCGATTCATAAAAGATCCAAATCCAACTCTTTATGATATTTTCTTAAACTGATTATTATATTAGTAAGTATAATAATTAAAATTAAAATTTTGACATATATGTCACTTTATTTAATAATAAGGTTTGCATTATAAGGAGAGTGAAACCCTAAACGCAGGCATCCCATCCTCTCCAACGAAGCGCTTAAATTGAGAGTGAAACCCTAAACGACGCAGGCATCCCATCTTCTCCAACTTCAGTATCTCGTCCCTAAACGAGCAAACAAGTATGGAAAAAGCTCTCCGTGTTAGGTGCAATTATCCAAAAAGTATCAAAAAAGCTCTCCTTGTTGGGTGCAATTATCCAAACAGGCCCGAAGGGTGGCCACAATTAAAAGGCTGCTACAACGATGTGAATACCATCCATGAAAAGCTCATCACTAGGTACGGCTTTAGTCCGAATGACATCCAGGTTCTCACTGATGCGCCGGGCAGCCAGGAATTGCCTACCGGAATAAATATCAAGTGCGCTCTCCAAGACTTGATCCCTCAAATTGGAGAGGGAGGTATTCTTTTTTTTCAATTTTCAGGACATGGAACTCAATTTCCATTTGAGGATAGCAGAACAGAGGAGGCCATAGTCCCTTCTGACGGCAATTTCATCACCAAGATGGATTTCAGGTACCTGGTTAATAGATTGCCCAAAGGTGCAACCTTCATGTTTTTCGCCGATTGTCGTCACAGTGGTGACTTATTCGATCAGGAAAAAGAGCAAATCGGGCCTAATACTCTATCTCGAAATGGTGAAAGACAACTTGAAAACTGTAGATCCATCCCTTATGAAACTGTGCTTGCTGCCCTAGACGAGACCCCTTCATCGTGGAGGGGCTGTCACAACATGTCAAAAACAGAAATTATTAAAACTGTTATGTCTGATAAGTTCGGATCCGATGCGAGTCTCCTTTTCTTTGGCCCTCGAGGTCTGCTTAAACCCTTGAAGTCCGATCAAGGGATTTTACTGAGTGCTTGCCAACCGAATGAGCAGGCCTATGAATGCAAAAATGATAAGGGAGATTGGTATGGCGCGTTTACTTTGGCGGTTCAAATTATTATTAAAGAAAAGTTACTGTCTCAGCCCTTTAGTAACAAGCAACTTGTGATGAAGGCAAGGGAGATTGCGCTGAGAATATCAACGTCTTCCAAGCAGAATCCTTGCCTCTATTGCTCTGACGATAATGTGCATCGGAATTTCCTCGATGAGTGGATGCTCAATTGGAGAAGGGATTAAAGATAATGTGCATGGGAATTTCCTATCCAAAGAGATGAGATGAGTGCATGTTCACTGGGAGAAGGAATTTCGGATAAATTTGCAGTCGGATGAAGAGGAATCAATTTATGATGAGGATCTGAAGAGAAATGGAAGCTGGGTAAGCAAGAATGGTATCATGTAGTATTAGTGTTTGCAATCTGAATGTTTTATTCGTATGCCTAAAGATTAGGATTGAATATGTTTCTTTGGTCTTGTGTTTTTGATTCCGCTGGGAAATCTTTATTTTTTATGGACACATTTAACCTTACCTTGGGTAAAAGATGTGTGGTACTTTAGAGTTGTTTTCGTAGTTTAAAAAAAAAAAAAAAAAAAGAAGGAGGTTTTGCATTATAAAAATATTTGTATTCTTTTATTAATAATCTCAACTAACATATTTCAAGTAAATATAAGTGAAAAAAATAAACTATTCAGCAAATACTATTTTTTAATAAATATCATATTTTTATTTTTATATTTTATATTAATTTTTTTATAAAAAATTATATCTTATTGATGATTGGGTCGGCTATTTTTCCTGATCCAATCCGATTATATACAAATTCAATATTAATGAATATCTATCCTATAGGGTTCAGATTCACATCCAATTATCAAGAATTTTTATTGGATTCGAATTCCAATTTTCCTTATCACTTTCGTATCTAACCTGTTGACAATCCTATACTTTTTTATTGTTCTAAAAATTAGTAATTAAAAATCAATATTGTTGATAATTAATAAATATTTCTTGAGACTTCCAAAAATTAAAATAAAAATGAGAATGAATGTAAATTATTATGTTTGAGTTGTGTAATCTTGTTCTTATTTAAATCATTCGACTATTCAAAGATAGAAGTTGTTTTTCCAATAGATACCAATAGAGATTGTTATTAGCACTTGATAATTTATTACATTTTGTTCGATTCTTTAATCGTAAAATTAAGATGCCATATATTTGAAGAATACTAGCAGGGAGCACGTGTTATTCTTTTTATTTTTATATTTCATGGGGGATACCGTAGTTTTTTCAATTTTGTTGGTGTTATGAGCTTTATTGGTTTTTCTATATATATGTAAATATATCTATTATTTTTATAATATTGTAATTGTTAAAGCATGTCATGCGATCCTTGTGATGGAACTTTTGTTAGCATAATTCTTTATTTTATCCTAAATTAAGTATTCAATACATTTATTTGAATTTTAGGATTGAAAGGTCATACTTCTTTTTGGTATGTCCTAGTGTCAAAGGGGAATATCTTATCCTTTTTATCTTCTTTATTGTTTTCAATAACTTAATTTTTTCCTGTTTCTCCTTTTTCTTTTTTTGGATATTTTTTCTTAAAAAATACCGCTAGACTTTTATTAGTTTTGTCCATGTTTTCCTCCCCTTGTAGAATTTCTATATCCATGTTGAGTTTGTTGCTTTTTTCCTCCTCTTTAAATATCTTTTGTTAAGTCTATTCTTTGGTTTCCTTCTCTTTTTTGCTCGGGTTTGTTTTCCTTTTGCCTTTGACTTCAATTTTTTCTTTTTTCTCCTCCTGTTTTGTTTCTTTTTCTTTGTTCTGTCATTTTTCCTGCTTGTATTCCTCCAGTTGGTTCATAGATACAAGAGTCTTGCTATTATGAAATAAATATTAAATTCGAAAAATTATGAAATTGAACCTCAAAATATTACCTTTTGGTAGATTAAGAGGCTTTTTGAGGCATGGTGATTTTGCCTTTCTATTGGTATCCCTATGACTTCTCGTAAATGAATCTAAATATCTTTAAAACAAGCAAACATACAAATATTATTAAGCTCAATTATTAGTACAAATAATATAATGTGTAAAACTATGCATATCCAAAATAATTGAGAAATTAATCTTAGAGATGAGGAATTAGCTATATCATACAAATTAAATTCAACTAACTATAATAATAAAAAAAACCCTAAGTAATAAAGAAATAAACTACTTTAGATATAGTTGAAGATTATTCTGTTATTCTTGGTATACCAAAAAGAGATATAAGCGGATAAATTATCTACTTTTTTTATTCTTGTTCTTATTGTGACTTCAGCATCAAATTACTAAATACATAGCAAATTGATAACCCAACACAGAGATTATCTGAGGATTAGTACGTTGGGTTTATATCACGTTTTTCAATAATCAGAAATTCTACCATTTTTCGAAATCAAAAAAGTATATCCTAAGTTATTTCTTGTAAATATAAACACCGGCTGTTATGGGAAAATAATAAGAATTGCAAAATAGTATTTAATATGTCAAACTTGAATGAGCAAAATATAAAAAGAAAAAAATAAAAGAGGTAGATTTATACCTTGCAAATTCAAATTCTCTAGCACCTTGAATAACACCAACTTATGCCTCCCCTGTTCACTACAATTGAGCAACGTATAGATGATGCAATTATACTTTGTTTTATCTTATTTGTTTGTTCATTAATAATGTAATTAGAAGTCATGCATTGACAATTTATAACTAATGTCAGAATATTTTTCCAAATAGCTACTCTTCATTATGTGAAAAAAATACATTTAGGTGTATTTTACTTTGTCAATCTCATCTCCTTTTCCCGTGCACAGGGTAAGCAACAAAAGTCTACGTACAACAACAAAATTTAAAAACTAATATCAAGAAATATAATTTCACCGGTTAAGTACTAATAAATCACCAAAATTATCTTCTTATTGAATTCTTTGATCTCATAGTTAAGCAAAAAAAAAAACATATCTAACAAATTATTAAGTACAATTTTGTCAAAAACAGTTTGTAGGCCAAAAAGACTTGACAAATTAACATGAGCCCTAATTACCAAAAAAAACTTGACAAATTAACATGAGCCCTAATTATGAGTACACCTCCAATCGAAGCACACATACAAACACACGATCCAACCATGAAGCTCGTATTGAAAAACAACCCCCACAACAAATTGACAGAAATTATCATAGTTGACCAAAATAAAAATACAAAATCTATCATTTGGACTGTTAAGTGTCCCACATCGAATTATCAAAGATGTGCCGTTCAATATATAATGGATTGGCAATCCTCCCCTCGATCAATAGCTAGCTTTTGGAGGTGAGTAAGGCCAAACACGTTATTTATCATGATATCAGAGCAGGTTTACAGATGTTCTACAAGATGTTCCGATTCCTGCAATGTTCACGCTCCAGTTTGTCCCGCATTCCGCGGTCCTGGGCGTGACGGGGGTATGTTAAGTTTCCCACATCGAATTATCGTCTTTTCACCCGGCCAAATGTTCCGATTCCTGGCTTGCGTTCCAATTCTTGCAATGTTCACGCTCCAGTTTGTCCCGCATTCCGCGGTCCTGGACGTGACGGGGTGTGTTAAGTATCTCACATCGAATTATCAAACACATTATTCATTGTAACGCCCCGCGTTGCGGATCGAGTTGTGATGTCGCGAATCCGTTTTATGTGGCTTTACTTACTTAAATTATGCTTCAATTGTTAAACATCTTTAAATGCTATTTATATTGATTATATGCAGTTATTTGATTTATTTGGACTTAATTGAATCTTGTTTAGAATTGGGATGAGAATTTCCTAATATATTTTTCTAGAGGGCTTTAATTGCAATTAATAGAAATTTTGGCTGAGTGTTTCTCTTGGCTTTTACACGTATCACCCCCTGGAGTCCACCTTTCTTTTTGTGTCTTTTTTTCTAGTTTGAAATTAGGGATTGTCTTTGTTATCTCCCCAAGGTTTGTTAAAATCCTCATTCACTCCCTCATTTTTAGCCCATCCCTACTAACTCCCCAAATCAAAGTTTGAATTTTTATTTGCTCCCTAATGGCCTTAATTGAGTGATTAACCCTTAATAACTTAATTGAGTGATTAACCATTAATAATATTACCCACATTTATTACTATTATTATTGTTAATGTATATTTCAACATTGACAACCAGAAAAAAGGAAAAGGGGATCGGTGCAGCGCTGAGGAAGAAAGTGTTCTACCGCCGGCGCCGATTTGAAGATGTTCCCGGTGGGTTTCCGGCGACGACTCCATCTTGCCTAGCGTACCAACCTGTCCTACAATTTCTCTGCACATTTAGAAGATGCCATCTCTCTCGCCGATCCCGTCGATGCAATTTACTGTAATCGGCTCCGACGACCTTCGCTGACGAAATGTAGGACTGATTATTGACTCCCCTCGTTGCTAATCTCAGGCAATTTCTGAATTAATTGTTGCCTCTGTTTCGGCATTAATTGTTGCCTTTGAATTAATTCTTTCCTTTCACCATTTTTTAGCTCAGTTTGCTGAATTAATTGTTGCCTCTGTTTCGGCATTAGACATGGGTAGCCCACATGAAGTTGGTGAATGTAGCACACCTGTGCGTCTTCTTGGTGGTATTCGTTATAATCATAAAATGCAGGTAATCTCAATTAGGGTCGACTTTAATTTGACGACTTTGAAGACAATTGTATGTGGTTGTTGGCCTGAGGTAAACATGAATGAATTAAGATTGACCTACATTGCGCCTCATGCTAATGATCATGAAGTTAGGTTATTGAGTGATGAAGATGTTTATAACATGATTGATCTACATAAAACGTTCAATTTGACATATGTTGATATTAAGGCCACTGATAGGGATGATGAAACCGAGCATCTGGGATCGACTGGGTTCAGGTACTTTGTAAATTGCTACAATGTTGTATTTTGCTACAATGATGAAACTGACATGTTGTATTTTGCTACAATGATGAAACTGACTTGTTGTATTTTGCTACATTGTTTTGTTTGGCAGCCTTGTTAGGTACCGAGGAGAAGATGTGAGAACGTCACTTACACCCCAATCTGAGGCTATGGCTTCTAATTCCCGAGATTCGTGGAGTATGTGCATAACCGGGGTAGGCCAAGGGTTCAGCGATGCGGGTGAGTTTCGGACAAAACTGAAAAATTACTCCGTGGCTATCCATCGTTCATTCAAGTATGTTAAAAACGATAGTTCGAAGATCATAGCGGCGTGTCTCGATAGGAATTGTAAATGGCGTATCTATGCATCCTATGACAAGAAAGACTTAAAATTTGCAATAAGAAAATGTTGCTTGCAGCACACTTGTCGAGAGGGTATTCTGATGTCGAAGGGTCATCCTAGAGCTGATGCTAACTGGATTGCAAACCTTGTGAAAGATAAGGTTAGAACTTGTCCCAAGTATTTTCCTAAAGAAATGAAAGACGATTTAGAAAGGGATTATGGTGTTGAAATCCCTTACAAACGGGTGTGGAAGGGTAAAGAAATAGCTATGTATGATATCCATGGGTATGATGGTGAATCGTATGATCGAGTGAGATGGTATTGTGATGCCGTTAAAAAAACAAATCCGGGGAGTTTTGCTGATTATGAGGTGGATAATAGCAAAAAATTCACGAGGCTGTTTCTTTGCTTTCATGCATGTCTGGTTGGTTTTCTGAGAGGTTGCCGGAAGTTGATTTTTCTGGATGGAACTCACATCAAGAATAACTTCAAAGGCTGTCTCTTGTCGGCCGTATCGAAGGACGGCAATGATGGTTTTTTCACCCTCGCATATGCGGTTGTAAGCGCTGAAAACGATGCCAATTGGGAATGGTTTTGTAGGAAATTGCATGAAGCATTAGCGAGTCAGACACGAGGCATAATCAGTTTTAGATCGTATACATTTTTCTCGGACAGACATTCTGGTCTACGGAAGGCCATCCCAATAGTGTTTCCTGGCAGCCACCATGCGTATTGCCTACGGCATTTGGTTGACAATTTCCGGACTCAGGTAAGAAATATCATACTTATTTGATTGACTTATTTGTTAACATGAAGTATTTAATTCAGAACATGAACTTGTGTTTGTTGTATTGACTTGTTTTTTAATTAAGGAACATGAACTTTTCCAGAAATTATACGAGATATGACCAAGTAGATGCGGAATTTGGCCATTTATGTACGAACATATTGATAAGTGTATCTCAAACTTTATGTAGTATTTATTCTGTCCTATGTAATCCTTTTTTTTTTTTTTTTTGCAGATTCTCAGATTCTATCCTTACAAGAACAAAAAACATTGGGAATTTATGTTCCAAAAAGCCGCGAACACTACCTCATTCAATGACTACCAGAAATATGTGGCTGAGATTGTGAAAGCTATGCCTCGTGCAGAAGACTTCATCCTGCAATCAGAGCCACAGAATTGGGCGAACTCTCTCTTTTCGGGCGAACGATTTGGTGTCATAAATAACAACGTTGCGGAGTCTTGGAACGCCTGGGTGACTAATGCAAGGGTTCTACCTATGTTAGGTATGGTTGATCAGATATGCGTACAAATAATGACCATGATGAAGGATAGGCGCGATCTTGGAGAAACATACAACATTGAACTTCTATGTCCTGAACAAGAAGAGATACTGAGGCAGAATTATAATGAGGGTCGCAAAATGACCTTAAAGCGTGCAAGCCCGTTTCTGTTTGAAGTTACCGAGGGTAAGTCAACTTATACCGTGGATTTGGAAACAAGAACGTGTACTTGTAAGCAGTGGCAAATATTCAGAATAGCTTGTAGGCATGCTTGTGCTTGTATTGAGGACAAAGGACTTTCGTTATATGAATTTTGTGACGAAGCGTATTCTGTTGCGACATTTAGAGAAGTGTACAGGTTGCCTATCTACCCCATACCAACAGGTGGAGAGATGGTTTTGGTTGAAAACGAAGAGGATCAATTTGTTTATCCACCCGAAGTGAGAGTTCAACCCGGACGTAGGAGACAAAAAAGAATACCATCTCAGGTTGTCAAAAGAGCAATTACATGTTCACGGTGCAAGCGAAAGGGTCACAATCGCCGTGGTTGCAAAGAGACCCTTGATTCTTAGGTTGTTGAAATTCATTCGTAGTTTTTCTTTCAGTTGTGGTGACTTGTGTTTGATGTATTGACTTGTGTTTGTTGTGGTGACTTGTGTTTGTTGTATTGACTTGTTTTTTAATAAGTTTGTACGCGGAAATTTTCCAGAAATTATACGAGATATGGCCAATTAGATGCGGAATTCGGCCATTTATGTACGCACACATTCACAAGTGTGTACGAGATTGTTTTCCAAAAATTACACGAGATATGACAAATTAGATGCATGTACGAACATATTCATAAGTGTATACGCGATTGTCTTCCACAAATTACACGAGATATGGCCGATTCGATGCATGTACCAACATATTGATAAGTGTATACGAGATTGTTTTCCAGAAATTGTACGAGATATGGCCAATTAGATGCGGCATTAAGCCATTTATGTACGAACATATTGATAAGTGTGTACGAGATTGTTTTCCAGAAATTATACGAGATATGGCCAATTAGATGCGGAATGTACGCACACATTCACAAGTGTGTACGAGATTGTTTTCCAAAAATTACACGAGATATGACAAATTAGATGCATGTACGAACATATTCATAAGTGTATACGCGATTGTCTTCCACAAATTACACGAGATATGGCCGATTCGATGCATGTACCAACATATTGATAAGTGTATACGAGATTGTTTTCCAGAAATTGTACGAGATATGGCCAATTAGATGCGGCATTAAGCCATTTATGTACGAACATATTGATAAGTGTGTACGAGATTGTTTTCCAGAAATTATACGAGATATGGCCAATTAGATGCGGAATGTACGCACACATTCACAAGTGTGTACGAGATTGTTTTCCAAAAATTACACGAGATATGACAAATTAGATGCATGTACGAACATATTCATAAGTGTATACGCGATTGTCTTCCACAAATTACACGAGATATGGCCGATTCGATGCATGTACCAACATATTGATAAGTGTATACGAGATTGTTTTCCAGAAATTGTACGAGATATGGCCAATTAGATGCGGCATTAGGCCATTTATGTACGAACATATTGATAAGTGTATACGAGATTGTTTTCCAGAAATTATACGAGATATGGCCAATTAGATGCGGAATTCGACCATTTATGTACGCACACATTCACAAGTGTGTATGGGATTGTTTTCCAAAAATTACACGAGATATGACAAATTAGATGCATGTACGAACATATTCATAAGTGTATACGCGATTGTCTTCCACAAATTACACGAGATATGGCCGATTCGATGCATGTACCAACATATTGATAAGTGTATACGAGATTGTTTTCCAGAAATTGTACGAGATATGGCCAATTAGATGCCGCATTAGGCCATTTATGTACGAACATATTGATAAGTGTGTACGAGATTGTTTTCCAGAAATTATACGAGATATGGCCAATTAGATGCGGAATTCGGCCATTTATGTACGCACACATTCACAAGTGTGTACGGGATTGTTTTCCAAAAATTACACGAGATATGACAAATTAGATGCATGTACGAACATATTCATAAGTGTATACGCAATTGTCTTCCACAAATTACACGAGATATGGCCGATTCGATGCATGTACCAACATATTGATAAGTGTATACGAGATTGTTCTCAAGAAATTATACGAGATATGGCCAATTAGATGCGGCATTAGGCCATTTATGTACGAACATATTGATAAGTGTGTACGAGATTGTTTTCCACAAATTATACGAGATATGGCCAATTAGATGCGGAATTCGGCCATTTATGTACGAACATGTTCACAAGTGTGTACGAGATGAAGAAAGATGTGTCCTCGCAACAAAAGATACGTACAATTACTGAATTAGTACGAATGGTATGCCGTGTGATACTGTAATGCATTATTATGTGCTATACGTACTAAATGAGATTCATTAATTGAAGCGTTTGGGACATCGCACCAAGTGATACATACTAGAGTAACATATATGTGGTGGTGCCATGTAGCATTTGAAACACAAATGCTATTATGGGATCTTATATTACATGCAATGTAATTATGTCACCTTGTTCTACCAACAATGACCACTTGTACGACTAAAAGTTGTGTAATTCAGGCTTACGGGGGGTTGATCGAAGTTTATACGCGGAACTTCTCAAGAAATTATACGAGATATGGCCAATTAGATGCGGCATTAGGCCATTTATGTACGAACATATTGATAAGTGTGTACGAGATTGTTTTCCACAAATTATACGAGATATGGCCAATTAGATGCGGAATTCGGCCATTTATGTACGAACATGTTCACAAGTGTGTACGAGATGAAGAAAGATGTGTCCTCGCAACAAAAGATACGTACAATTACTGAATTAGTACGAATGGTATGCCGTGTGATACTGTAATGCATTATTATGTGCTATACGTACTAAATGAGATTCATTAATTGAAGCGTTTGGGACATCGCACCAAGTGATACATACTAGAGTAACATATATGTGGTGGTGCCATGTAGCATTTGAGACACAAATGCTATTATGGGATCTTATATTACATGCAATGTAATTATGTCACCTTGTTGTACCAACAATGACCACTTGTACGACTAAAAGTTGTGTAATTCAGGCTTACGGGGGATTGATCGAAGTTTATACGCGGAACTTCTCAAGAAATTATACGAGATATGGCCAATTAGATGCGGCATTAGGCCATTTATGTACGAACATATTGATAAGTGTGTACGAGATTGTTTTCCACAAATTATACGAGATATGGCCAATTAGATGCGGAATTCGGCCATTTATGTACGCACACATTCACAAGTGTGTACGAGATTGTTTTCCAAAAATTACACGAGATATGACAAATTAGATGCATGTACGAACATATTCATAAGTGTATACGAGATTGTCTTCCACAAATTACACGAGATATGGCCGATTCGATGCATGTACCAACATATTGATAAGTGTATACGAGATTATTTTCCAGAAATTATACGAGATATGGCCTATTAGATGCGGCATTCGGCCATTTATGTACGAACATATTCATAAGTTTATACGCGATTGTCTTCCACAAATTAACCGAGATATGGCCTATTCGATGCATGTACCAACATATTGATTAGTGTATACGAGATTGTTTTCCAGAAATTATACGAGATATGGCCTATTAGATACGGCATTCGGCCATTTATGTACGAACATATTCATAAGTTTATACGCGATTGTCTTCCACAAATTAACCGAGAAATGACCTATTCGATGCATGTACCAACATATTGATTAGTGTATACGAGATTGTTTTCCAGAAATTATACGAGATATGGCCTATTAGATGCGGCATTCGGCCATTTATGTACGAACATATTCATAAGTTTATACGCGATTGTCTTCCACAAATTAACCGAGATATGGCCTATTCGATGCATGTACCAACATATTGATTAGTGTATACGAGATTGTTTTCCAGAAATTATACGAGATATGGCCTATTAGATGCGGCATTCGGCCATTTATGTACGAACATATTCATAAGTTTATACGAGATTGTCTTCCACAAATTAACCGAGATATGGCTGATTAGATGCATGTACCAACATATTGATAATTGTATACGAGATTGTTTTCCAGAAATTACACGAGATATGGCCTATTAGATGCGGCATTCGGCCATTTATGTACGAACATATTCACAAGTGTATACGAGATGAAGAAAGATGTGTCATCGCAACAAAGGATACGTACAATTACTGAATTAGTACGAATGGTACGCCTTCTGATACTATAATGCATTAATATGGGCAGCAGGCTACAAAATGTTCAAGGGCCTACACTAAAAAATTACGTCCCTTCACAACAACATAACGGAAAAACCAACAAAAAAAACAGAAATTATCCAGAAATAAAACAAATGTTTCCTACACAAATCAACATAACATCTTTGCTTCACTCAATATCGTAGCAGCCAGATGAGCCCGGTAATACGGCATCTTCACATTCGGCATCTCCCTCCAAAACGTAGGCTCATCCCTAGAAAAGCATTCGGCAAACAGGTAGAAAAAGGCACCGCAATCAAGGCTGCCGGGATCTTGTTGGGGACAGACCTGACCTTGAACGTCATCACTAGGGATCTCATAATTGTGCACATTAAACAGGTACATTCGGATGAACTTTGCCCATGTTTTCGCTTGCCCAGTTGCCAACGCAGATAACATTGAGTTTAAACGTGTGAATACCTTCCTTTCAGTGTCCAGGACCACCATATGCCAATAAAATTTCGTATTTAACGGGAAGATGATGTAACGGTATCGTGTCAACACATCGAGATTCAAACGATCAAGATACATACGCACACTCCCCATGACACCGGCTTGGAAGAATGCATCAAGCTCTCCCATATCTACACGATGCAATCTCTTCTTTGAACCCTTAATGAACTTTTGGCCGTGCAGTCCCTTCAATATCTCGGTTGTCGCGTGAGCTGACATCACCCAAATTTTTGTCGAATTTTTCCTACTGTTCAGCATCTGAGCATAACACTCAAACACCTTTTGCATCATCTCGCAGCCCCAAAGTAGTCTGTAAATGTCAGAATTATGGCCTTCCTCTTCAACCCCTCTATAAACAACAATCACATCCTCCCCACCAGACTCACCCCGGATGAATCCATCGATCAATTCGCGCTCTTCTGTAGTAAGATCCTCCCGTCCAGGGTAGTCTAACCTCCCAACATATTCAATGCAGTTATCCATAAGGGTTTTCACCTTCACAACACAAGAATGTAAATTTACAGATTATAATATTGTCATATAACCAACTGACATTTGATTATAATTAACTGAAAATCTGATATATTACCTTCTTCTTTGTCTTCGGGACCGTGGACGACGGAGGTGTAACGAAGTCGGGGGATTTTCTTTTCTTTTTCCTATCAGCCCTCTCTCTGACATCAGTAACAATGGAGCTAGTGATAAGGGAGCTAACGGTATCATCAACTCTCTTCATTCTCCGCTCAGCACGCGAATTGTTCGAATCGGAACCACTGGCATAAATGGACTCACATTCATGATCCCCTTCAGCCTTCGATACTTTATCCTCAATCAATATCGGCTCCGCAACATACTCTCCAGTCTCCAAAACACCTTCATCTTTGGTTTCTTTCTCCTCCACATCATTATCCACCTCTTTCTCTTGCAAACCAGTTAATATAACAACCGCATCTACCTGCTCCTCATTCTTCTCACCCTCCTCGACCTTTTTACTTTCCTTCTCAATTGCAACCTGCCCATTGTTCTCAACATCTTGTTCAGAATCCACCCCCACCATCTCTTTAACTGCAGTATTTTCAGGACTTTTATTATCCTGTTCCTCTTCAACCTTTTCAGCTATCAGCCCATCACTCCCAATCTCAATGTCACTCTCCCGTTCACCCTCCGCCCCGACATTCAGGTTATCCTCACCGTCTTCAGCATAAGGGTCTTCATCTTCGTTGTCATTCTCCTCTGCCGAAATCTCCTCAGTTTCAGAATCTCCACCCTCTACATCCTCTACACCCTTCTTTAACAATTTTCCCAACAACTTTAACTCTTTTCGCTGATTCGCAACAATTTCCCTCAGCAAAGATATAGTCCCCGATTCAATATTAGTGTTTGATGTGGGAGGTTAGAACAGTTGCAACTCCCTCGGCTGAGTTGCAACAATGTCCACAAGCTGTAGATGATAACCAAAAAAATTTGTTTTTAATAATAGACTCAGAATAGTAAAGTTAAAATGTTAAATGAGTTACCTCAATCCTCTGAATGCCATTCAGTGCAACCTGGCCTCTTTCAAAGTTGCTGGGCAAATTGGATTCTTGTGCTTGCCATCTAAAAAATCTCGGAAATACCCTCAGCGCGGTAGGACAGCCTCGCGTAGGAAAATGTTCGTAAAACCAAGCCTATTTCATATTCATAAAACATATTTAGTATTCAATTATTTAACAGAACTATACTTATAATAGAAAACAACATATACTATAGATCTTAATACCATGAAACCAGCCACGAAACCGTTGACGTAGGCTGTATTATTGTTCAGATAATGACTCATTGCTCCCACCAAAAACTTATAAACAGCCACACCCCAGGCATACTCTCCAATGCAAGACAGGTCATCCACATAGCAAAAGAGTCCTCTAGGAATAGTACCTGAGCTCTGAGGAAACAACAATGTCGAGAATATAAATAGTACATACAGCCGGCAAAGATCTTCCACATCATCCTTGTCTGTACTCTGGACCAGCTCTTTCATCATTTCTGCAATTACTTCCTTCTTACACTTCGATGGATCGATACCAAATAATTCTTCAAGTGTCGATGATGGCAGCTTCAAGTGTAAATCAACGCTCAAACCATAATGCCGCAGCCCATTAACTATACAGAATTCGATATCGGTGAATGGAACATCGATATCTTGCCCCACACCCACAGAACAGGTTTGCACGTCGAATCGGGATATCAAGAGCTTCAGTCTGGAATGGGATGCATATGCAAACGGCATGTCCAAGAAACATCCAAATGGTAATCTAGAAATGCAGAGTGTGCCGCCGGTTATTGGGAATCGCCGGTTATTTGGAGCTTGGGGGGTTTTCATTTAATTAAGGAATTAAAGTGTTTATGAGGAAAATTAATAGGGTTGAAGGGCATCTTCGTAAATTCAGCCAAAATAGGGAGTAAAGGGAGATTTTTAAAATATATTGGGGAGTTAGTGGGGAGAGAATACAAATGGGGGAGTTGAAGGAAATTGGACCAAGGTTTGGGGGAGTTATTGAGGATTCTCTATTGAAATTATCCACTTAAATTGTAAAAGGCAAGAGAAGAAAACCATTTTTTTTCCACCCCGTTCTTTCTCTCACATACACCGCACTCTTCATCACCATCGTCTCCCTGCCTCATCGTCGTCAATCACCACCGGAACCCCATCGTTCAGGCCAAGCTCCACCATCTCGCCGCCCAACCTTCTCTCCCCTCAGATCCGTAATTAATGACGAACCCCTGCTCTCAATTAAGGAAACCAACAGTAGCAGCAGCCGAGGATAACCCCTGCCTCAACCATACCGGCGCCGTCCTTGCCGGCGACACTCACCGGCTAGCTTCGTTTCCTCACCATACGGCGCCGCCGACTCCAGCCACAATTCTAGCTCCGATACCATCACCGAGAGAAGAAAGAAAGGCACAGCAGCAGACAATAGTAATCTCGCCGTGAGCCTTGCTGCTTCTTTTCCCTTTTTTTCTAAATTTCAGAACCGTAAGTAGGGCTGTCAATTCCCAATCCGACCCGCCAACCCGACCCGACCCAACCCGAAAAATATCAGGTTCGGGTTGGGGGTTTTCGGGTCGGGTTGAAATCGGGTCGGACCCGAAATGGACCCGAAGGAGAGAAGCCGGGTTCGGGTGGGTTTCGGGTTGACCCGAATCAACCCGAAAAATCATGCGGGTGACCCAACAACCCGAACCCACCCGACCCAACCCGACCCGACCCGAAAATTAAAAAAAAATATTTAATATATATTTAAATTATATGGTGTATTATAATTAGATAAAAATTTATGAAATGATAATTGGTTTAGGATTAGATATACTTAAAAAATAATAATTAATTTATTAATTGAGAATAACGTGTTTTATAATGTTAATATTATATAATTTGTCTAAATTATATAATTTTGTTAATTAGAAAGACATACATGATTGTAATATGATTAGAATTAAACGGAGTTCACGTAAAAAAAAAATGTATTTATTTAAACTTAAACAATTAGAATTGCATTATGATTAGTTTAGTAAAATATATATCATTTGATTTAAATAATTATTATGTATCTAATCTATATTTTACATAATTGCCCTATTGATTAAATTTTATTAAATTTATATAAATAAGAATTTAAATAGAGTTGATATAAAACTTAATTATAATTACACTTTTAGAACTAGATCTTAATTAAGAATTTTAATTAAATTTATATAAATAATAATTTAAATAGAGTTGTACCTTTTTGAACAATTTGAAGACCATCTCACCTGTTTTTCAACCTGTTCGACCTATTTTGGACTCGTTCTACTTGTTTTAGGCCCGTTTTGGATCCATTTAACCCAATTGGATTCATTTTACCCATTTGGATCAATTTAACCCAGTTGGATCAATTTTACCCATTTGGATCAATTATACTCATTTTGGATCCATTTTACCCATTATGGATTCATTTTACACATTAGGATCCATTTTTACCAACTTGGATCCATTTTACCCATATTTAACCCACTTGGATCCGGTTTACACATTTAGATCCAATTTACACATTTAGATCCAATTTACGTATTTTGAATCTATTTTACCCACTTTCATCCATTTTACCCATTTGGATCCAGTTTACCTATTTTGAATCCAGTTTTCTCACTTGGATTCATTTTACCAATTTGTATCAATTTTTCCAATTTTGTATCCATTTTACCCATTTTGGATCCATTTTACCCACTTGAACTCATTTTATACATTTTGGATCCATTTAGATCCATTTTACCCACATTTCACCCATTTTGAATTCAGTTTACACATTTGGATGCATTTTACCCATTTGGATTCATTTTACCCATTTAGATCTATTTTTACTCAATTGGATCCATTTTACCCATTTAGATCTATTTTATGTACTTGGATCCATTTTACCCACATTTACCCATTTTGAATTCATTTTATCCATTTGGATTCAATTTACCCATTTGGATCTGTTTTACCCATTTTGGATCCATTTTATCTATTTGGATCCATTTTACCCATTTTGGATCTATTTTGTGCATTTAGGTTTATTTTACCTACTCGGATCCATTTTGCTCATTTGGATCCATTTTATCCATTTTGGGTCCATTTTACCCACTTGAACTCATTTTATCCATTTTGGATTCATTTTACCTACTTAGATCCATTTTACCCACTTGGATCCATTTTACCCACATTTACCTATTTTGAATCCATTTTACCCATTTAGATTCAATTTACCCATTTGGATCCATTTTATACCAATTTGGATCTGTTTTACCCATTTTTGATTTATTTTATCCATTTGGATCCATTTTACCAATTTTGAATCTATTTTGTCTATTTAGGTTCATTTTACCCACTTGGATCCATTTTACCCACATTTTACTCATTTTGGATCCATTTTACCCATTGTAATCAATTTTATCCATATTTTACCCATTTGGATTCATTTTACCCATTTGGATCCAATTTACCCATTTTACCTACTTGGACTCATTTTACCCATTTTGGATTCATTTTACCCACTTAGATCAATTTTACCAACTTGGATCCATTTTACCCACATTTACCCATTTTGAATCCATTTTACCCATTTGAATTCAATTTACCCATTTTGGATCCATTTACCCATTTGGATCCATTTTACCAATTTGGATCCGTTTTACCCATTTTGGATTTATTTTATCCATTTGGATCCATTTTACCAATTTTGAATCTATTTTTGTCCATTTAGGTTCATTTTACCCACTTGGATCCATTTTACCCACATTTTACCCATTTGGATCTACTTTACCACTTGGATGTATTTGACCCACTTGGATTCATTTTACCCATTTGGATCCAATTTACCCATTTTGGACCCATTTTACATACTTGGACTCATTTTGGATTCATTTTACCCATATTTTATCCATTTTGAATCTATTTTACCCATTTGGATCCATTTTACCCAATTTGAATTCATTTTATCTATTTGGATCCATTTTATCCATTTTGGATCCACTTTATCCATTTAGATTCATTTTACCCATTTGGATCTATTTTACCCACATTTTACCCATTTTGGGTCCATTTACTTACTTGGATCCATTTTAATCAATTTTATCCATATTTTACCCATTTTGGATCCATTTTACACATTTGGATCAATTTTACCCACAAAGGGACAATCAAAGTAACGCAGGCTCGAGACTACAATTCTAACAAATTTGTGGGCAATCATTATTGTAAGGATATTTTGGCGACCAATAAATTTAAAAAAATTCAAAAATTAACTCGTATTTTTATAATATAATATAATAGAATATTAAAAAAAGGGCTAGTAAAATATTTTTTCTATAGACATGTGATTATTATCTGAGAAAAATGTGATTTATAATATCAATATTAATAATTTGTCTAAATTGTATAGTTTTGTTCATTAGAAAGACATATATGATTGTAATATGATTAGAATTAAACGGAGTTTATGGACAAAAAGAGATGTATTTATTTGGACATAAAAAATTTGAATTTCATTATGATTAGTTCAGTAGAAAATATATTATTCGATCTAAATAATGTTTATGTTTCTAATTTTTATTTTACATAATTACCTTATTGATTGAATTTATATAAATAGGAATTTAAATAGAGTTGATATAGAACTTAGTTATAATTATAATTAGAATTAGAACTTAATAATATTTATGTATTAATTTTTTTTATCTTATATTAATTGCAATTATGTCAAATCTTACAAATTATATATTTTTATATATTGTTATCAAGTTTTAAAATACCTTAAACATAAATTAGAATTTAAAAAAATCAAAAAAAAAAAAAAAAGGAAAAAAAATTATTTCGGGTCGGGTCGGGTTCGGGTTATTCGGGTTGGCCGGGTTATCGGGTGACCCGAACAGTGTTCAGGTCAACCCGAACCCAACCCGAACCCGATCGGGTCGGGTTCGGGTTGGGATTTTCGGGTTCAAATTCGGGTCGGGTCGGGTTCGGGTTGGGAATTTTCGTGTAATACCCCTACCTCAACCCGACCCGAACCCACCCGACCCACCCGAATTGACACCCCTATATATAGACGACCAAGATTGCTGAGACAATAATCTGATGGCTTGTTATCCTCATACTTTAGCTTCAACTTCTTGACAATAGGGATTCTCTTAATTAACTAACTCCTCACCAAACTTCAAGTTTACTACTTCCAAGAGCGTATGCAGGTTATGCAGAACAATTTCGTCCGTGTCGCCAATTAGAGGGTCTGGAAGTGTGAGTTCCATGCAATCAACATGCCTTAATAGTGATAAGAAAGGGATACATCCAAAACCGAGTGTATGCAGCGGAAATTTAAACTCCTCTCCAAATGCCCAATAAACAATCATCCAAGTATGCCAACGGATAGAAAAATAATCAATCAAACAAGAATAATAGAGACTCGAGATTTAAGGTGGAAAACCCCTTCAAATCGAAGAGTAAAAACCACGACGCCTACGACAACCAAAAACAAGTCCACTATAATACGAGACAAAATTACAACGTTTCAACACCAATAAATCTAACTCCAAACACCGATTTGATCCAAAACAAACTAGAACACAAAAGGAGAAAAAGACACCAAAATAAGCCGAAAATGTGCTATTGTTCATGCACCAAAAAAACCGACTTACAGTACTTCAAATCCGATCTCCACCATTCACTTTCAAGTTTGATGAGTTAGGAACCTGCTGTCTGAAAATCAACTCAATCGGACCACAAATGACCTCTCCGATCGTCCGCGCGAAGAAGCTGTCGCCTCCCAGAAAACTGCTATCAAAAAGTGCAGAAAATTGACCTCTCTTTTTCACGTCAAACGGCTGCTGCTTTCTTATACCAAAAACAAATTCAAAACCTATTCAACTAAAAAGAGTATTACATGGGCTTTAATTTAAATTTTAATTAGGTCAACAAAATAATATTTATTGTGGGTTAAACCCAACAAATCTCCCCCTCCAGCCCAAGTCGAGGAAAGAGACAAACTACTATTTAATCATTCAAACTTGAGACCCGCCATCCCGGCACGAACCTCAAGTTTATCACGACTCACCACTTTTGTCAACATACCAGCACCATTGTCATCAGCGTGAATCTTTTCAAGGTCAATCAACTTGGAATTCAAAACATCTCGAATCCAATGATATCTCGCATCAATATGTTTCGACTTACCATGAAAACTCGAATTCTTACAGAGATGTATTGCACTTTGATTATCACAAAACAAAACATACTTCGACTGTGAAAATCCAAGTTCTTGAACTAACTTCTTCATCCAAAGTAATTCTTTGCAAGCTTCAGTGGCTGCAATAAATTCGGCTTCTGTAGTAGACAAAGCAACACATTTTCGCAGTCTAGATTGCCAAGCCACTGCTCCCCCTGCAAAAGTAATCAAATAACCAGAGGTGGATTTTCTCGAATCCAAATCTCCAGCCAAATCTGAATCTGTATAGCCAACCACGTCGGTTTCCCAGACCCAAAACAAAGCTTCAAATCTGTAGTACCGCGGAGATATCTCATAATCCATTTTATAGCATTCCAATGCTCTCTACCTGGATTTGAGAGAAACCTACTAACTTTGCCAACTGCATGAGCCAAATCCGGTCTCGTACAAACCATGGCATACATCAAACTTCCGACTGCGGATGCATAGGGAACACCTTGCATGTCCTTCTTATCTTCATCATTAGAAGGAGATTGTGCACTACTCAGCTTAAAATGTCCATCAAGAGGAGTACTTACAACTTTGGCTTTATCCATATGAAATCTCTGAATCACCTTCTCAATATACTTCTCTTGAGACAACCATAGCTTCTTGGCATTTCTATCACGAGAAATTCTCATGCCAAGAATATGCTTCATAGGTCCTAAATCTTTCATGGCAAAAGAGTTGCTCAACTCATTCTTTAACCTATCAATTCTGGAAGCACTATGACCAATAATGAGCATATCAACATAAAGCAATAAAATGACAAAATCAACATCAAAGAATTTTTGAACAAATACGCAATGGTCAGCAACAGTTTTCGTATATCCCTACTGCAGCATAACCGACTCAAACTTCTTATACCATTGCCTTGGAGCTTGTTTCAAACCATACAAGCTTTTCCTCAATCTGCAAACAAAATTCTCTTTCCCTTTAACAACGAAACCCTCCTGTTACTCCATATAAATTTCGTCCTTCAAATCGCTGTGGAGGAAAGCAGTTTCCACATCCATCTATTCAACTTCTAAATCAAGACTAGTTGCTAAGCCCAAAACGAGAAGAATTGACGATATTTTCACAACAGGTGAGAAAATCTCTTCAAAATCAATTCCTTTCTTCTGACTGAAGCCTTTAACAACTAATCTGACTTTGTATCTTAGTTGTGAAGTGTTCTCTTCTTGTTTCAACCGATAAATCCATCGGTTCTTTAGAGCTTTTCTGCTTTCAGGTAACTTGACAAGGTCAAAAGTATGATTGTCATGTAAAGATTGCATCTTATCTTTCATTGCTTCAAACCACTTTTCCTTAAGCTCACTATCCATAGCTTCCTCATAACAATCAGGTTATCCTCCATCTATCAAATGCATATACTCACTAGATGAGTATCTAACAGATTGCATTCTGTTCCTGGTAGATCTTCTGGGTTGGATTGAAAGTTGGTCAACAATTGGAGTATCTTCCTCATTCTAAATTTCATGATCTTCCTCAGCATGATCATGATCAACCCCTGTCTCCACATTATTTTGATTGTTCAACTCAACTGCATCAGGAAAATTCACAATATGCTTTGGATCCAAATCTATCAAGTCATCACCACCTGAAGACTCTAAATTAATTGCTTTACTGATGTCTTCAATGGTTTGATCCTCCATGAAGACTGCATCACTACTTCTAACAAGTTTCTTTTCAATCGGATCATAAAACCTATAACCAAATTCATCCTGACCATACCCAAGAAATATGCATTCTCTCGCTTTTGTGTCTAACTTAAACCTCTCATCCTTAGGTACATGCACAAAAGCTTTACAACCAAACACACGTAAATGATCATAGTAGACATCCTTTCCATACCATACCCTGTTAGGAACATCAACATGCAATGCAACCGAAGGAGACAAATTGATTATATAGGCAGCAGTAAGTAAAGCCTCACCCCAAAAAGACTTAGGTAGCTTCGCATCTGAAAGCAAACATCTGACTCTCTCCACTAGAGTCCTATTCATCCTTTCTGCCAAGCCATTTAACTGAGGTGTCTTAGGAGGCATCTTCTGATACTGAATACCCTGTTCTCTGCAATAAGAATCAAATAGACCACAATACTCGCCACCATTGTCAGTACGAATACATTTCAGTTTCTTACCAGTTTCTCTCTCAGCTGATGCCTGAAAAACTTTAAAAACATCAAATACCTGATCTTTGGTTTTTAAAACATAAACCCAAACTTTTCTCGATCAATCATCAATAAAAGTGACAAAATAAAGTGCACCACGATGAGTTCGCTGTTAGGAATAGTGCCCTAAAAGCCGATTGTATATCCGCTTTGTGCTTTTCCTTATTGTAATCACAGACAATCTTTGAATGAAATAACGAATTGAGGCAACACTTCTTTATATGCTCTTGTTTGGTATGCGTTTACTTTAGTTGTGCATGTATGAGAACTCCCCTAATCCTGATGACTTTAGGACTCTACCATTTAGGTGAAATGGTTCATGAAACGAGCCCTATATCACATAAGTCATGATTAGTAAAATACTCCAAGCCGATGAGTCCTACAGACAGTGGGAGTGTCAACCTAACTCCTCTAAGGCTTGCTTATGGGATCACGCCCTTAAGAAGGACCACCTTGTTTCATGAAGGTGCAAAGTGTATAGTTGATACGTGTGTGATACATGAGGGTGCTTACTTTAATAAGTAAGTTCACTGAGGTGCCCCGTGTGAGAACATTCCTAAATGGGAAAGGAAGTTTCTATTTCAGGAAATGGAAACTTCCAGATTAGGAAATATCTCACGAGTCATTGATGTGATTAATTGAACCTTAGACTTGAGGTTCCTTGTCACTTTATGAGTTAACTCTGTAGTCTTAGGTATAAGCTTTAAAGGGTGTCGCCTTAGACAACTGATTCAAGGCCTATGCTGGGGCTGCACAAGTGATTCATGAAAGTGAATGAGAATCAAGAAAGGACCTACACTTGCATTTGCAAGGTGATCTCTTATTGTGTAAGTCATTCATATGCCATATGGAGTCCTTGGCCAAGGCAGTAGATCAAGACATCAAGAAAAGGGTTTCTTGGATTGAGATCAAATGGATATGAAATGCACTTAGCTTTAAGATCGGATTATTAGGGTTCTGATTATTCCCTTGCCCTAGATCTTGGTTGAGAGATAGTAAGTAGGAGGATTGTATCTCACATGAATCAATGACTTAAAGGTTCTGTCGAATCCGAACATTCCAATTCAGCTAGGGGTTAAACACCTGTTGCTAGACTATGGTCGTTTAATCTGTGGACTGATTAATTAATTAGTGAATTAATTAATTAGGGTCACTGCTAATTGAATTGAGAACCTAGAGGGTCACACAACACAATTTGGTTACATGAGTTGAGGCTTGAAAATGATTAAACGAGTTAATCGGGCCAAGAGGGTTCCACACGTGTGAACTCACACGTGTGGCTCACGTGAGTGACACGTGTCACTGTGACACGTGTCACACACGTGTGAATATATATATATATATTATATATATGTATTAAATAATTAAATGTGTTAATTATTTAATAGACTTTGGTTTAATTTTGAATTAAAAAGAAAGTCTTATTTTGGAGAAAATAATCTAGTTAATTAATTACGAATTAATTAATTAGATAAAAATAAGTTATTTATTTTAAATAAATAAAGTATAAAATTATCCAAAAATAGTTTGGATATTTTTAGCTCTCTTAAAAGTTGACTTGAATTAGAATTCAAAGTCAAAGTTGGAAAATACTTGATGATCAAGTAATAGGAGAGAGAGAGACCAAAATCCTAGCCCATTAAGGACTAGGAATTTCGACACCCTCTCTCTATAAATAGGGGAGCTCGAACTCCTCTAGGAGCTAATTGGCAATTCTTTTGGTTCATGTGTTGAACACCTTCCTTTCTCCAAGATCAAATAAACCCTAGGATAAGCCTAAACACTAACTAGAGAACTAGCATCCTTACTAGTTAGATTGTGATCAAGTTGGTGGACTTTCTCTAGAGACTTCAAGTTAGAAGTTTGAAGATTCGAGCTTTACCAAGGAGAGGGGATCAAGCCGCGAGAAGAGCGTTCTTGGGTGGCTTGAAACGCTTCAAGAAAGAACAAAAGAAAAGTAAGTTTTCTATCTCTACGAATTTGGTTACACGATTGCGAGTCCAAGGTCCTTTTGTTGGGAAATTTTTTTAAATTCCGCTGCTTTCTGATTCGTGTTTTCCAACATTCGTACCTTCATTGGTCCACAAACATCTGAGTGTACCAATTCAAGAAGCTCAATTTTTCTCAAGGGGGATGACTCTTGAATAAAACCCGTTTCTCCTTCCCAGCCAAACAGTGAACATATCTTTCTAACTTTGTATCTCTCAGCCCTGGCAACAAATTCTTCTTGGCCAAACAATCGAGTCTCTTTTCACTAATGTGACTAAGTCTCTTGTGCCAAAGCTCTGACAAGTTGTCACTCTCTGTTGTATTAACCGAGTTTACACAAATAGAAGCCTTCATCTTATATAAATTATGGAATTTATCACCACGAGCCACATTTAGATTCCTTTTTGTGAGTTTCCACTGACCATTACCAAAGAAATTGCAATAGCCATCATCATTGAGACTTCCTGCTAAAATCAGGTGCAAACGAACATTAGGTAGACATCATGAAGTACCAAACTCATCCCGCTGTTGGTTTTCAAACAAACAATCCCAATGCCTACTACTGGTACCACCGTATCATTCCCCATCTTCAAAACTCCAAAATCTCCAGAAGTATAAGAAGTGAAAAAATCTTTCCTTGATGTCACATGGAATGAGGCACCGCTGTCAATAACCCAACTGGAATCATCACTAGCTATGACAACAACATTGTCATCATATGTAATAATAAGATCATCATTGGAAGTCGCAGTAGCAACACGATCATTCTTATCCTGGTCTCTCTTATTGTGCCCATCACGATTGCCTCTACGCTCTCTCTTCAATTTAAAACAATATTTCTTGATATGACCAGGTTCACCACAATGATCACACTTAAATTCTTTCCATCCTGACCTTGACTTGCTTCGACTTTTGCTTCTACCTTTATTATTATATTTATGTTGGCTTTTCCCCCTATTCTCTGAAACCAATAACTCGGGTTGAGATGAATGCTGAGTTTTTCGTCTCATCTCTTCATTCAAAATACTACTCTTCACAAGCTCAACGGTTATACTACCATCAGACGAAGAGTTAACAAGTGAAACACGAAAAGTTTCCCAAGAATCAGGCAAAGTGGCAAGAATCTAAAGTCCGATAATTTCATCATCAAATTTAATGCTCATACCTGTCAACTGATCAAGAACACCTTGAAACTCATTCAAGTGATCAAAAATAGAAGTTCCTTCTTGGTATTTTAGCTGCATCATCTTCTTAAGCAAAAACAGCTTATTGTTTCCCGTTTTCGATGCATACAAATTCTGCAACTTCTCCCACAAACTTCTCGCATGTGTTTCATGTTGAATATGATTGTAAATATTCTCCTTAACAAACTATCTGATAAACCCACAAACTTGTCTATGCTCAAAATCCCATTCTTCATCGGTTTTAGACTCGGGCTTTTCAGTTGCAAAAACAGGCAAGTGCAAAGTTTTAACAAAGAGGAGATCCTTCATCTTATTACTCCATAGATGATAATTCAATCCATTCAAAGTTATCATCCTACTTGTATTCATATACATGGTCACACCGGTAAAAGAACCAACTTGGCTCTTGATACCACTCTGATAAGAAAGGGATACACCAAAACCGAGTGTACGCAGCTAAAAATTCAAACTCCTCTCCAAATGCCCAATAAACAATCGTCCAAGTATGCCAATGGATATAAAAATAATCAACCAAACAAGAATAATAGAGACACGAGATTTAACGTGGAAAACCCCTTCAAATCGAAGAGTAAAAACCACGACGCCTACGAGACCCAAAAACAAGTCCACTATAATACGAGGAAAAATTACAACGTTTCAACACCAATAAATCTAACTCTAAACACGAACCAAATACCGATTCGATCCAAAACAAACTAGAACACAAAAGGAGACAAAGACACCAGAATAAGCTCGAAAACATACTACTGTTCACGCACCAAAAAACCCAACTTACAGTGCTTCAAATCCGATCTCCACAGGTCACTTTCAAGTTCGATAAGTTAGGAACCTACTGTCCAAAATTCAGCTCAATCAGACCACAAATGACCTCCCGATCGTCCGTGCGAAAAAGTTGTCGCCTCCCAGAAAATTGTCGTCAAAAAGTGCAGAAAATTGACCTCTCTTTTTCACGTCAAACGGCTACTGCTTTCTTATACCAAAAACAAAGTCAAAACCTATTCAACTAAAAAGAGTATCACATGGGCTTTAATTTAAATTTTAATTGGGCTAACAAAATAATATTTATTGTGGGCTGGACCCAACAAATAGAGGCATCTTTCAAATTTCAGGCGGTGCAACAAAATCACTATCACCCGAAATAATTAATGTTTGCAGATTACAAAGGAGGGAGATTGAAGCTAAAAATACGGGACATTGGAACTCATACCAGACAGCAAGGCACCGCAGGTTAACATTCTGGCTGAGTTTCCCCTCAAGAAAAATACTCCGACTTTTGAATACCCTTAACAACTTGCGTTCAACCATAGGTAAATCTTCATAAGAGTAGCATATAAAGGAACGGGCAGCTGATGCAGATTGCAAGTTCTGAAGATATTCCTTATTGGATATGTTCTTATCAATAACTATGCAGCGTTGTGTATCACTTATGCATTCATGAACATTTTGGTTTGCAGAAAAAACAAACTTCTCCTTTTGAGCTTCTCTTATGCACAGGTCTCTCAAGAGATCGTGGATATTACAAAATAATACATTTCCATAGTATCCACAATCACTAATCAAAATGAGACTCCTACTTATAAGATCTATCAAGTATTCTTCACCACACTCTTCCAAGCTTTTCCCAGTAATTGGCTTCAAAAACCCTTCCACAACCAACATATAGATGAGCTCGGAGATACATATTTTACTGTCTTCAGGAAAAGTTACCATGTAGAGAAAGCATGTCTTCAGATGAGCCGGCAACTGCTCGTAACTCATATACAACAACTGTAAGCACCACTTGTTTTCCTCCAAAAGCACGCTTGAACTTAGTTTTTCTGCAATGTTTTTCCAGTACTCTAGCATTGTTTCTGATTTTGCTAAGAGTCCTCCGAGCACAACTATCAACAAAGGGAGACCTTTGCACTTTCGTACAATCTCCATCCCAATGTCCTCCAATTCAACGGGGCAATCTTCTTCTCCAAACACGGTTTTGCGAAGTAGATCCCAACTTTTATCTTGATCAAGGAAATCCATTTCATGGCTACAACCACTACTCAAATAGGAAGCAACATTTGACAGTCTAGTTGTTACTATTATAATACTTCCTTTATTATCATTTGGAAAAAAGAATTTCATCTTATCCCATACATCTGTGCTCCACGTATCGTCCATCACAATCAAATACCTCATACCATACCAGCTTTTGTGCAGTTTTTCGCCTAAATCTCTTTCACTCACTTGAATCAAAGTTTCTCTACTAGCTTGGTTCTTTTGACACAGTAGAAGTTCTACTAGAATTTCTTGTATATTGTACTGTTGAGAAATCATAACCCATGCACGAATATCAAAGTGGCGCTCTACACGAGGATTCATGTAAAGATTTCTAGCAAGCGTAGTCTAATACCCATTCCAACCATGCCGAAGATCGGAATGATTTGGCGCTTAGACTGCTGTCCAAGGAGTTTTTCCAGCATTTCTTTCAGGGCATCATCGAATCCCACCATCGTCGTGTTGAGTTGTGTCGGAGGAGTTTTTTTCCGAACAATAGGAGTTGCAGTAACTTTTTTCAACTAGTTTTGAACTCACATCTTGACTTTTATCTCCGTCACCTCTTTCTTGATCGAATCCATATATTCGATCTCCTTGTGCAGTGCTTCACGGAAGTCAACCGGACGGATGCTTCCCCTATCATGAGTATTCGTGGATCGAGCATGGATTTGATTGACTATATGGGATTCGATGACGTCCTCCGCCGCATAAGCTGCATCCGCAATGCGATTCCTTAGGCGCTCCACTTCTTGGTTGGAATAATGGAAATTATAATCTTCAAGAAAATTTTGGAAGAAAGTAATCTTTTCAGTTAGAGATTGAACTTGTTGTTCGTCGAGAGTAATTGGAGCGAAAGGATGGTCTTGGAGCTGCTTTATAATATGCATAACAGAAACGACAGCTCCATAAGCTGCCATATCTGGGATTTCTTGTGTTTCAGAAAAGTGCAGCAATATTGATGGAAGTTCTCCCGTTTTGCTGCAGGTGCAAAGAAATTGTCAACAAAGATGGTTAAAGCCAATCATGGCCACTTGGAATTATTCAATTAGAGAAACAGGCTGGTTATTGAGATCTAAAAATACTTTAAGATTGCTACAATCTCAAGACGGTTCAATTATTAAAGAATTTCAAAACTCTGAATCTGAATATAGCTATTTTCCGCTCTCTTGTTCTGATGTGTTGAGAGTTGACTTCAAATATAAATAAGGACGAAAAATTTTCAAGTATCAATTATGTGCAAAACATATGATGAACAGAAAGTCGTTACACAGTACATTCTAGTGACACAAACTCCAGGAGTAGAAAAAAATGTGACGAAATACTCTGCGAATGTATTGAAAGTCGAACCTGAGCGACGGCGAAACAATGGAAGGTTAACGGCGGCGGTTAAATTTGACGGCCTCGAGAGAAGGACGCTTGCATCATGGTTTGTACTTTTCCCCAACAAACAACGTCGGTAATAAACGATCGACGTGCGTTGCAAATGGCGCTGGCTGAGGCCATTGTCTATGGGCTGAGGCCATTCGGGTTCTATTTGGTTTTTGGGCTGGCAACAGCTTAGATTTTTAATCCAAATTCAATCCGAATTTTAAAATTTTAATATATAAAAAAGCCTACCAAATTTTTTATTAAATATCAATTATTCAAAATAAATAGATCAAAAATAAAATTAAGAATTTCGATTCATAAAAGATCCAAATCCAACTCTTTATGATATTTTCTTAAACTGATTATTATATTAGTAAGTATAATAATTAAAATTAAAATTTTGACATATATGTCACTTTATTTAATAATAAGGTTTGCATTATAAGGAGAGTGAAACCCTAAACGACGCAGGCATCCCATCTTCTCCAACTTCAGTATCTCGTCCCTAAACGAGCAAACAAGTATGGAAAAAGCTCTCCGTGTTAGGTGCAATTATCCAAAAAGTATCAAAAAAGCTCTCCTTGTTGGGTGCAATTATCCAAACAGGCCCGAAGGGTGGCCACAATTAAAAGGCTGCTACAACGATGTGAATACCATCCATGAAAAGCTCATCACTAGGTACGGCTTTAGTCCGAATGACATCCAGGTTCTCACTGATGCGCCGGGCAGCCAGGAATTGCCTACCGGAATAAATATCAAGTGCGCTCTCCAAGACTTGATCCCTCAAATTGGAGAGGGAGGTATTCTTTTTTTTCAATTTTCAGGACATGGAACTCAATTTCCATTTGAGGATAGCAGAACAGAGGAGGCCATAGTCCCTTCTGACGGCAATTTCATCACCAAGATGGATTTCAGGTACCTGGTTAATAGATTGCCCAAAGGTGCAACCTTCATGTTTTTCGCCGATTGTCGTCACAGTGGTGACTTATTCGATCAGGAAAAAGAGCAAATCGGGCCTAATACTCTATCTCGAAATGGTGAAAGACAACTTGAAAACTGTAGATCCATCCCTTATGAAACTGTGCTTGCTGCCCTAGACGAGACCCCTTCATCGTGGAGGGGCTGTCACAACATGTCAAAAACAGAAATTATTAAAACTGTTATGTCTGATAAGTTCGGATCCGATGCGAGTCTCCTTTTCTTTGGCCCTCGAGGTCTGCTTAAACCCTTGAAGTCCGATCAAGGGATTTTACTGAGTGCTTGCCAACCGAATGAGCAGGCCTATGAATGCAAAAATGATAAGGGAGATTGGTATGGCGCGTTTACTTTGGCGGTTCAAATTATTATTAAAGAAAAGTTACTGTCTCAGCCCTTTAGTAACAAGCAACTTGTGATGAAGGCAAGGGAGATTGCGCTGAGAATATCAACGTCTTCCAAGCAGAATCCTTGCCTCTATTGCTCTGACGATAATGTGCATCGGAATTTCCTCGATGAGTGGATGCTCAATTGGAGAAGGGATTAAAGATAATGTGCATGGGAATTTCCTATCCAAAGAGATGAGATGAGTGCATGTTCACTGGGAGAAGGAATTTCGGATAAATTTGCAGTCGGATGAAGAGGAATCAATTTATGATGAGGATCTGAAGAGAAATGGAAGCTGGGTAAGCAAGAATGGTATCATGTAGTATTAGTGTTTGCAATCTGAATGTTTTATTCGTATGCCTAAAGATTAGGATTGAATATGTTTCTTTGGTCTTGTGTTTTTGATTCCGCTGGGAAATCTTTATTTTTTATGGACACATTTAACCTTACCTTGGGTAAAAGATGTGTGGTACTTTAGAGTTGTTTTCGTAGTTTAAAAAAAAAAAAAAAAAGAAGGAGGTTTTGCATTATAAAAATATTTGTATTCTTTTATTAATAATCTCAACTAACATATTTCAAGTAAATATAAGTGAAAAAAATAAACTATTCAGTAAATACTATTTTTTAATAAATATCATATTTTTATTTTTATATTTTATATTAATTTTTTTATAAAAAATTATATCTTATTGATGATTGGGTCGGCTATTTTTCCTGATCCAATCCGATTATATACAAATTCAATATTAATGAATATCTATCCTATAGGGTTCAGATTCACATCCAATTATCAAGAATTTTTATTGGATTCGAATTCCAATTTTCCTTATCACTTTCGTATCTAACCTGTTGACAATCCTATACTTTTTTATTGTTCTAAAAATTAGTAATTAAAAATCAATATTGTTGATAATTAATAAATATTTCTTGAGACTTCCAAAAATTAAAATAAAAATGAGAATGAATGTAAATTATTATGTTTGAGTTGTGTAATCTTGTTCTTATTTAAATCATTCGACTATTCAAAGATAGAAGTTGTTTTTCCAATAGATACCAATAGAGATTGTTATTAGCACTTGATAATTTATTACATTTTGTTCGATTCTTTAATCGTAAAATTAAGATGCCAATACATATATTTGAAGAATACTAGCAGGGAGCACGTGTTATTCTTTTTATTTTTATATTTCATGGGGGATACCGTAGTTTTTTCAATTTTGTTGGTGTTATGAGCTTTATTGGTTTTTCTATATATATGTAAATATATCTATTATTTTTATAATATTGTAATTGTTAAAGCATGTCATGCGATCCTTGTGATGGAACTTTTGTTAGCATAATTCTTTATTTTATCCTAAATTAAGTATTCAATACATTTATTTGAATTTTAGGATTGAAAGGTCATACTTCTTTTTGGTATGTCCTAGTGTCAAAGGGGAATATCTTATCCTTTTTATCTTCTTTATTGTTTTCAATAACTTAATTTTTTCCTGTTTCTCCTTTTTCTTTTTTTGGATATTTTTTCTTAAAAAATACCGCTAGACTTTTATTAGTTTTGTCCATGTTTTCCTCCCCTTGTAGAATTTCTATATCCATGTTGAGTTTGTTGCTTTTTTCCTCCTCTTTAAATATCTTTTGTTAAGTCTATTCTTTGGTTTCCTTCTCTTTTTTGCTCGGGTTTGTTTTCCTTTTGCCTTTGACTTCAATTTTTTCTTTTTTCTCCTCCTGTTTTGTTTCTTTTTCTTTGTTCTGTCATTTTTCCTGCTTGTATTCCTCCAGTTGGTTCATAGATACAAGAGTCTTGCTATTATGAAATAAATATTAAATTCGAAAAATTATGAAATTGAACCTCAAAATATTACCTTTTGGTAGATTAAGAGGCTTTTTGAGGCATGGTGATTTTGCCTTTCTATTGGTATCCCTATGACTTCTCGTAAATGAATCTAAATATCTTTAAAACAAGCAAACATACAAATATTATTAAGCTCAATTATTAGTACAAATAATATAATGTGTAAAACTATGCATATCCAAAATAATTGAGAAATTAATCTTAGAGATGAGGAATTAGCTATATCATACAAATTAAATTCAACTAACTATAATAATAAAAAAAACCCTAAGTAATAAAGAAATAAACTACTTTAGATATAGTTGAAGATTATTCTGTTATTCTTGGTATACCAAAAAGAGATATAAGCGGATAAATTATCTACTTTTTTTATTCTTGTTCTTATTGTGACTTCAGCATCAAATTACTAAATACATAGCAAATTGATAACCCAACACAGAGATTATCTGAGGATTAGTACGTTGGGTTTATATCACGTTTTTCAATAATCAGAAATTCTACCATTTTTCGAAATCAAAAAAGTATATCCTAAGTTATTTCTTGTAAATATAAACACCGGCTGTTATGGGAAAATAATAAGAATTGCAAAATAGTATTTAATATGTCAAACTTGAATGAGCAAAATATAAAAAGAAAAAAATAAAAGAGGTAGATTTATACCTTGCAAATTCAAATTCTCTAGCACCTTGAATAACACCAACTTATGCCTCCCCTGTTCACTACAATTGAGCAACGTATAGATGATGCAATTATACTTTGTTTTATCTTATTTGTTTGTTCATTAATAATGTAATTAGAAGTCATGCATTGACAATTTATAACTAATGTCAGAATATTTTTCCAAATAGCTACTCTTCATTATGTGAAAAAAATACATTTAGGTGTATTTTACTTTGTCAATCTCATCTCCTTTTCCCGTGCACAGGGTAAGCAACAAAAGTCTACGTACAACAACAAAATTTAAAAACTAATATCAAGATATATAATTTCACCGGTTAAGTACTAATAAATCACCAAAATTATCTTCTTATTGAATTCTTTGATCTCATAGTTAAGCAAAAAAAAAAACATATCTAACAAATTATTAAGTACAATTTTGTCAAAAACAGTTTGTAGGCCAAAAAGACTTGACAAATTAACATGAGCCCTAATTACCAAAAAAAACTTGACAAATTAACATGAGCCCTAATTATGAGTACACCTCCAATCGAAGCACACATACAAACACACGATCCAACCATGAAGCTCGTATTGAAAAACAACCCCCACAACAAATTGACAGAAATTATCATAGTTGACCAAAATAAAAATACAAAATCTATCATTTGGACTGTTAAGTGTCCCACATCGAATTATCAAAGATGTGCCGTTCAATATATAATGGATTGACAATCCTCCCCTCGATCAATAGCTAGCTTTTGGAGGTGAGTAAGGCCAAACACGTTATTTATCATGATATCAGAGCAGGTTTACAGATGTTCTACAAGATGTTCCGATTCCTGCAATGTTCACGCTCCAGTTTGTCCCGCATTCCGCGGTCCTGGGCGTGACGGGGGTATGTTAAGTTTCCCACATCGAATTATCGTCTTTTCACCCGGCCAAATGTTCCGATTCCTGGCTTGCGTTCCAATTCTTGCAATGTTCACGCTCCAGTTTGTCCCGCATTCCGCGGTCCTGGACGTGACGGGGTGTGTTAAGTATCTCACATCGAATTATCAAACACATTATTCATTGTAACGCCCCGCGTTGCGGATCGAGTTGTGATGTCGCGAATCCGTTTTATGTGGCTTTACTTACTTAAATTATGCTTCAATTGTTAAACATCTTTAAATGCTATTTATATTGATTATATGCAGTTATTTGATTTATTTGGACTTAATTGAATCTTGTTTAGAATTGGGATGAGAATTTCCTAATATATTTTTCTAGAGGGCTTTAATTGCAATTAATAGAAATTTTGGCTGAGTGTTTCTCTTGGCTTTTACACGTATCACCCCCTGGAGTCCACCTTTCTTTTTGTGTCTTTTTTTCTAGTTTGAAATTAGGGATTGTCTTTGTTATCTCCCCAAGGTTTGTTAAAATCCTCATTCACTCCCTCATTTTTAGCCCATCCCTACTAACTCCCCAAATCAAAGTTTGAATTTTTATTTGCTCCCTAATGGCCTTAATTGAGTGATTAACCCTTAATAACTTAATTGAGTGATTAACCATTAATAATATTACCCACATTTATTACTATTATTATTGTTAATGTATATTTCAACATTGACAACCAGAAAAAAGGAAAAGGGGATCGGTGCAGCGCTGAGGAAGAAAGTGTTCTACCGCCGGCGCCGATTTGAAGATGTTCCCGGTGGGTTTCCGGCGACGACTCCATCTTGCCTAGCGTACCAACCTGTCCTACAATTTCTCTGCACATTTAGAAGATGCCATCTCTCTCGCCGATCCCGTCGATGCAATTTACTGTAATCGGCTCCGACGACCTTCGCCGACGAAATGTAGGACTGATTATTGACTCCCCTCGTTGCTAATCTCAGGCAATTTCTGAATTAATTGTTGCCTCTGTTTCGGCATTAATTGTTGCCTTTGAATTAATTCTTTCCTTTCACCATTTTTTAGCTCAGTTTGCTGAATTAATTGTTGCCTCTGTTTCGGCATTAGACATGGGTAGCCCACATGAAGTTGGTGAATGTAGCACACCTGTGCGTCTTCTTGGTGGTATTCGTTATAATCACAAAATGCAGGTAATCTCAATTAGGGTCGACTTTAATTTGACGACTTTGAAGACAATTGTATGTGGTTGTTGGCCTGAGGTAAACATGAATGAATTAAGATTGACCTACATTGCGCCTCATGCTAATGATCATGAAGTTAGGTTATTGAGTGATGAAGATGTTTATAACATGATTGATCTACATAAAACGTTCAATTTGACATATGTTGATATTAAGGCCACTGATAGGGATGATGAAACCGAGCATCTGGGATCGACTGGGTTCAGGTACTTTGTAAATTGCTACAATGTTGTATTTTGCTACAATGATGAAACTGACATGTTGTATTTTGCTACAATGATGAAACTGACTTGTTGTATTTTGCTACATTGTTTTGTTTGGCAGCCTTGTTAGGTACCGAGGAGAAGATGTGAGAACGTCACTTACACCCCAATCTGAGGCTATGGCTTCTAATTCCCGAGATTCGTGGAGTATGTGCATAACCGGGGTAGGCCAAGGGTTCAGCGATGCGGGTGAGTTTCGGACAAAACTGAAAAATTACTCCGTGGCTATCCATCGTTCATTCAAGTATGTTAAAAACGATAGTTCGAAGATCATAGCGGTGTGTCTCGATAGGAATTGTAAATGGCGTATCTATGCATCCTATGACAAGAAAGACTTAAAATTTGCAATAAGAAAATGTTGCTTGCAGCACACTTGTCGAGAGGGTATTCTGATGTCGAAGGGTCATCCTAGAGCTGATGCTAACTGGATTGCAAACCTTGTGAAAGATAAGGTTAGAACTTGTCCCAAGTATTCTCCTAAAGAAATGAAAGACGATTTAGAAAGGGATTATGGTGTTGAAATCCCTTACAAACGGGTGTGGAAGGGTAAAGAAATAGCTATGTATGATATCCATGGGTATGATGGTGAATCGTATGATCGAGTGAGATGGTATTGTGATGCCGTTAAAAAAACAAATCCGGGGAGTTTTGCTGATTATGAGGTGGATAATAGCAAAAAATTCACGAGGCTGTTTCTTTGCTTTCATGCATGTCTGGTTGGTTTTCTGAGAGGTTGCCGGAAGTTGATTTTTCTGGATGGAACTCACATCAAGAATAACTTCAAAGGCTGTCTCTTGTCGGCCGTATCGAAGGACGGCAATGATGGTTTTTTCACCCTCGCATATGCGGTTGTAAGCGCTGAAAACGATGCCAATTGGGAATGGTTTTGTAGGAAATTGCATGAAGCATTAGCGAGTCAGACACGAGGCATAATCAGTTTTAGATCGTATACATTTTTCTCGGACAGACATTCTGGTCTACGGAAGGCCATCCCAATAGTGTTTCCTGGCAGCCACCATGCGTATTGCCTACGGCATTTGGTTGACAATTTCCGGACTCAGGTAAGAAATATCATACTTATTTGATTGACTTATTTGTTAACATGAAGTATTTAATTCAGAACATGAACTTGTGTTTGTTGTATTGACTTGTTTTTTAATTAAGGAACATGAACTTTTCCAGAAATTATACGAGATATGACCAAGTAGATGCGGAATTTGGCCATTTATGTACGAACATATTGATAAGTGTATCTCAAACTTTATGTAGTATTTATTCTGTCCTATGTAATCCTTTTTTTTTTTTTTTTTTGCAGATTCTCAGATTCTATCCTTACAAGAACAAAAAACATTGGGAATTTATGTTCCAAAAAGCCGCGAACACTACCTCATTCAATGACTACCAGAAATATGTGGCTGAGATTGTGAAAGCTATGCCTCGTGCAGAAGACTTCATCCTGCAATCAGAGCCACAGAATTGGGCGAACTCTCTCTTTTCGGGCGAACGATTTGGTGTCATAAATAACAACGTTGCGGAGTCTTGGAACGCCTGGGTGACTAATGCAAGGGTTCTACCTATGTTAGGTATGGTTGATCAGATACGCGTACAAATAATGACCATGATGAAGGATAGGCGCGATCTTGGAGAAACATACAACATTGAACTTCTATGTCCTGAACAAGAAGAGATACTGAGGCAGAATTATAATGAGGGTCGCAAAATGACCTTAAAGCGTGCAAGCCCGTTTCTGTTTGAAGTTACCGAGGGTAAGTCAACTTATGCCGTGGATTTGGAAACAAGAACGTGTACTTGTAAGCAGTGGCAAATATTCAGAATAGCTTGTAGGCATGCTTGTGCTTGTATTGAGGACAAAGGACTTTCGTTATATGAATTTTGTGACGAAGCGTATTCTGTTGCGACATTTAGAGAAGTGTACAGGTTGCCTATCTACCCCATACCAACAGGTGGAGAGATGGTTTTGGTTGAAAACGAAGAGGATCAATTTGTTTATCCACCCGAAGTGAGAGTTCAACCCGGACGTAGGAGACAAAAAAGAATACCATCTCAGGTTGTCAAAAGAGCAATTACATGTTCACGGTGCAAGCGAAAGGGTCACAATCGCCGTGGTTGCAAAGAGACCCTTGATTCTTAGGTTGTTGAAATTCATTCGTAGTTTTTCTTTCAGTTGTGGTGACTTGTGTTTGATGTATTGACTTGTGTTTGTTGTGGTGACTTGTGTTTGTTGTATTGACTTGTTTTTTAATAAGTTTGTACGCGGAAATTTTCCAGAAATTATACGAGATATGGCCAATTAGATGCGGAATTCGGCCATTTATGTACGCACACATTCACAAGTGTGTACGAGATTGTTTTCCAAAAATTACACGAGATATGACAAATTAGATGCATGTACGAACATATTCATAAGTGTATACGCGATTGTCTTCCACAAATTACACGAGATATGGCCGATTCGATGCATGTACCAACATATTGATAAGTGTATACGAGATTGTTTTCCAGAAATTGTACGAGATATGGCCAATTAGATGCGGCATTAAGCCATTTATGTACGAACATATTGATAAGTGTGTACGAGATTGTTTTCCAGAAATTATACGAGATATGGCCAATTAGATGCGGAATGTACGCACACATTCACAAGTGTGTACGAGATTGTTTTCCAAAAATTACACGAGATATGACAAATTAGATGCATGTACGAACATATTCATAAGTGTATACGCGATTGTCTTCCACAAATTACACGAGATATGGCCGATTCGATGCATGTACCAACATATTGATAAGTGTATACGAGATTGTTTTCCAGAAATTGTACGAGATATGGCCAATTAGATGCGGCATTAAGCCATTTATGTACGAACATATTGATAAGTGTGTACGAGATTGTTTTCCAGAAATTATACGAGATATGGCCAATTAGATGCGGAATGTACGCACACATTCACAAGTGTGTACGAGATTGTTTTCCAAAAATTACACGAGATATGACAAATTAGATGCATGTACGAACATATTCATAAGTGTATACGCGATTGTCTTCCACAAATTACACGAGATATGGCCGATTCGATGCATGTACCAACATATTGATAAGTGTATACGAGATTGTTTTCCAGAAATTGTACGAGATATGGCCAATTAGATGCGGCATTAGGCCATTTATGTACGAACATATTGATAAGTGTATACGAGATTGTTTTCCAGAAATTATACGAGATATGGCCAATTAGATGCGGAA
This sequence comes from Lantana camara, assembly GCA_037501455.1. Classification (NCBI taxonomy): domain Eukaryota; kingdom Viridiplantae; phylum Streptophyta; class Magnoliopsida; order Lamiales; family Verbenaceae; genus Lantana; species Lantana camara. The sequence goes on from CM074865.1 coordinate 79,444,012, forward strand.
TTCGACCATTTATGTACGCACACATTCACAAGTGTGTATGGGATTGTTTTCCAAAAATTACACGAGATATGACAAATTAGATGCATGTACGAACATATTCATAAGTGTATACGCGATTGTCTTCCACAAATTACACGAGATATGGCCGATTCGATGCATGTACCAACATATTGATAAGTGTATACGAGATTGTTTTCCAGAAATTGTACGAGATATGGCCAATTAGATGCCGCATTAGGCCATTTATGTACGAACATATTGATAAGTGTGTACGAGATTGTTTTCCAGAAATTATACGAGATATGGCCAATTAGATGCGGAATTCGGCCATTTATGTACGCACACATTCACAAGTGTGTACGGGATTGTTTTCCAAAAATTACACGAGATATGACAAATTAGATGCATGTACGAACATATTCATAAGTGTATACGCAATTGTCTTCCACAAATTACACGAGATATGGCCGATTCGATGCATGTACCAACATATTGATAAGTGTATACGAGATTGTTCTCAAGAAATTATACGAGATATGGCCAATTAGATGCGGCATTAGGCCATTTATGTACGAACATATTGATAAGTGTGTACGAGATTGTTTTCCACAAATTATACGAGATATGGCCAATTAGATGCGGAATTCGGCCATTTATGTACGAACATGTTCACAAGTGTGTACGAGATGAAGAAAGATGTGTCCTCGCAACAAAAGATACGTACAATTACTGAATTAGTACGAATGGTATGCCGTGTGATACTGTAATGCATTATTATGTGCTATACGTACTAAATGAGATTCATTAATTGAAGCGTTTGGGACATCGCACCAAGTGATACATACTAGAGTAACATATATGTGGTGGTGCCATGTAGCATTTGAAACACAAATGCTATTATGGGATCTTATATTACATGCAATGTAATTATGTCACCTTGTTCTACCAACAATGACCACTTGTACGACTAAAAGTTGTGTAATTCAGGCTTACGGGGGGTTGATCGAAGTTTATACGCGGAACTTCTCAAGAAATTATACGAGATATGGCCAATTAGATGCGGCATTAGGCCATTTATGTACGAACATATTGATAAGTGTGTACGAGATTGTTTTCCACAAATTATACGAGATATGGCCAATTAGATGCGGAATTCGGCCATTTATGTACGAACATGTTCACAAGTGTGTACGAGATGAAGAAAGATGTGTCCTCGCAACAAAAGATACGTACAATTACTGAATTAGTACGAATGGTATGCCGTGTGATACTATAATGCATTATTATGTGCTATACGTACTAAATGAGACTCATTAATTGAAGCGTTTGGGACATCGCACCAAGTGATACATACTAGAGTAACATATATGTGGTGGTGCCATGTAGCATTTGAGACACAAATGCTATTATGGGATCTTATATTACATGCAATGTAATTATGTCACCTTGTTCTACCAACAATGACCACTTGTACGACTAAAAGTTGTGTAATTCAGGCTTACGGGGGATTGATCGAAGTTTATACGCGGAACTTCTCAAGAAATTATACGAGATATGGCCAATTAGATGCGGCATTAGGCCATTTATGTACGAACATATTGATAAGTGTGTACGAGATTGTTTTCCACAAATTATACGAGATATGGCCAATTAGATGCGGAATTCGGCCATTTATGTACGCACACATTCACAAGTGTGTACGAGATTGTTTTCCAAAAATTACACGAGATATGACAAATTAGATGCATGTACGAACATATTCATAAGTGTATACGAGATTGTCTTCCACAAATTACACGAGATATGGCCGATTCGATGCATGTACCAACATATTGATAAGTGTATACGAGATTATTTTCCAGAAATTATACGAGATATGGCCTATTAGATGCGGCATTCGGCCATTTATGTACGAACATATTCATAAGTTTATACGCGATTGTCTTCCACAAATTAACCGAGATATGGCCTATTCGATGCATGTACCAACATATTGATTAGTGTATACGAGATTGTTTTCCAGAAATTATACGAGATATGGCCTATTAGATACGGCATTCGGCCATTTATGTACGAACATATTCATAAGTTTATACGCGATTGTCTTCCACAAATTAACCGAGAAATGACCTATTCGATGCATGTACCAACATATTGATTAGTGTATACGAGATTGTTTTCCAGAAATTATACGAGATATGGCCTATTAGATGCGGCATTCGGCCATTTATGTACGAACATATTCATAAGTTTATACGCGATTGTCTTCCACAAATTAACCGAGATATGGCCTATTCGATGCATGTACCAACATATTGATTAGTGTATACGAGATTGTTTTCCAGAAATTATACGAGATATGGCCTATTAGATGCGGCATTCGGCCATTTATGTACGAACATATTCATAAGTTTATACGAGATTGTCTTCCACAAATTAACCGAGATATGGCTGATTAGATGCATGTACCAACATATTGATAATTGTATACGAGATTGTTTTCCAGAAATTACACGAGATATGGCCTATTAGATGCGGCATTCGGCCATTTATGTACGAACATATTCACAAGTGTATACGAGATGAAGAAAGATGTGTCATCGCAACAAAGGATACGTACAATTACTGAATTAGTACGAATGGTACGCCTTCTGATACTATAATGCATTAATATGGGCAGCAGGCTACAAAATGTTCAAGGGCCTACACTAAAAAATTACGTCCCTTCACAACAACATAACGGAAAAACCAACAAAAAAAACAGAAATTATCCAGAAATAAAACAAATGTTTCCTACACAAATCAACATAACATCTTTGCTTCACTCAATATCGTAGCAGCCAGATGAGCCCGGTAATACGGCATCTTCACATTCGGCATCTCCCTCCAAAACGTAGGCTCATCCCTAGAAAAGCATTCGGCAAACAGGTAGAAAAAGGCACCGCAATCAAGGCTGCCGGGATCTTGTTGGGGACAGACCTGACCTTGAACGTCATCACTAGGGATCTCATAATTGTGCACATTAAACAGGTACATTCGGATGAACTTTGCCCATGTTTTCGCTTGCCCAGTTGCCAACGCAGATAACATTGAGTTTAAACGTGTGAATACCTTCCTTTCAGTGTCCAGGACCACCATATGCCAATAAAATTTCGTATTTAACGGGAAGATGATGTAACGGTATCGTGTCAACACATCGAGATTCAAACGATCAAGATACATACGCACACTCCCCATGACACCGGCTTGGAAGAATGCATCAAGCTCTCCCATATCTACACGATGCAATCTCTTCTTTGAACCCTTAATGAACTTTTGGCCGTGCAGTCCCTTCAATATCTCGGTTGTCGCGTGAGCTGACATCACCCAAATTTTTGTCGAATTTTTCCTACTGTTCAGCATCTGAGCATAACACTCAAACACCTTTTGCATCATCTCGCAGCCCCAAAGTAGTCTGTAAATGTCAGAATTATGGCCTTCCTCTTCAACCCCTCTATAAACAACAATCACATCCTCCCCACCAGACTCACCCCGGATGAATCCATCGATCAATTCGCGCTCTTCTGTAGTAAGATCCTCCCGTCCAGGGTAGTCTAACCTCCCAACATATTCAATGCAGTTATCCATAAGGGTTTTCACCTTCACAACACAAGAATGTAAATTTACAGATTATAATATTATCATATAACCAACTGACATTTGATTATAATTAACTGAAAATCTGATATATTACCTTCTTCTTTGTCTTCGGGACCGTGGACGACGGAGGTGTAACGAAGTCGGGGGATTTTCTTTTCTTTTTCCTATCAGCCCTCTCTCTGACATCAGTAACAATGGAGCTAGTGATAAGGGAGCTAACGGTATCATCAACTCTCTTCATTCTCCGCTCAGCACGCGAATTGTTCGAATCGGAACCACTGGCATAAATGGACTCACATTCATGATCCCCTTCAGCCTTCGATACTTTATCCTCAATCAATATCGGCTCCGCAACATACTCTCCAGTCTCCAAAACACCTTCATCTTTGGTTTCTTTCTCCTCCACATCATTATCCACCTCTTTCTCTTGCAAACCAGTTAATATAACAACCGCATCTACCTGCTCCTCATTCTTCTCACCCTCCTCGACCTTTTTACTTTCCTTCTCAATTGCAACCTGCCCATTGTTCTCAACATCTTGTTCAGAATCCACCCCCACCATCTCTTTAACTGCAGTATTTTCAGGACTTTTATTATCCTGTTCCTCTTCAACCTTTTCAGCTATCAGCCCATCACTCCCAATCTCAATGTCACTCTCCCGTTCACCCTCCGCCCCGACATTCAGGTTATCCTCACCGTCTTCAGCATAAGGGTCTTCATCTTCGTTGTCATTCTCCTCTGCCGAAATCTCCTCAGTTTCAGAATCTCCACCCTCTACATCCTCTACACCCTTCTTTAACAATTTTCCCAACAACTTTAACTCTTTTCGCTGATTCGCAACAATTTCCCTCAGCAAAGATATAGTCCCCGATTCAATATTAGTGTTTGATGTGGGAGGTTAGAACAGTTGCAACTCCCTCGGCTGAGTTGCAACAATGTCCACAAGCTGTAGATGATAACCAAAAAAATTTGTTTTTAATAATAGACTCAGAATAGTAAAGTTAAAATGTTAAATGAGTTACCTCAATCCTCTGAATGCCATTCAGTGCAACCTGGCCTCTTTCAAAGTTGCTGGGCAAATTGGATTCTTGTGCTTGCCATCTAAAAAATCTCGGAAATACCCTCAGCGCGGTAGGACAGCCTCGCGTAGGAAAATGTTCGTAAAACCAAGCCTATTTCATATTCATAAAACATATTTAGTATTCAATTATTTAACAGAACTATACTTATAATAGAAAACAACATATACTATAGATCTTAATACCATGAAACCAGCCACGAAACCGTTGACGTAGGCTGTATTATTGTTCAGATAATGACTCATTGCTCCCACCAAAAACTTATAAACAGCCACACCCCAGGCATACTCTCCAATGCAAGACAGGTCATCCACATAGCAAAAGAGTCCTCTAGGAATAGTACCTGAGCTCTGAGGAAACAACAATGTCGAGAATACAAATAGTACATACAGCCGGCAAAGATCTTCCACATCATCCTTGTCTGTACTCTGGACCAGCTCTTTCATCATTTCTGTAATTACTTCCTTCTTACACTTCGATGGATCGATACCAAATAATTCTTCAAGTGTCGATGATGGCAGCTTCAGGTGTAAATCAACGCTCAAACCATAATGCCGCAGCCCATTAACTATACAGAATTCGATATCGGTGAATGGAACATCGATATCTTGCCCCACACCCACAGAACAGGTTTGCACGTCGAATCGGGATATCAAGAGCTTCAGTCTGGAATGGGATGCATATGCAAACGGCATGTCCAAGAAACATCCAAATGGTAATCTAGAAATGCAGAGTGTGCCGCCGGTTATTGGGAATCGCCGGTTATTTGGAGCTTGGGGGGTTTTCATTTAATTAAGGAATTAAAGTGTTTATGAGGAAAATTAATAGGGTTGAAGGGCATCTTCGTAAATTCAGCCAAAATAGGGAGTAAAGGGAGATTTTTAAAATATATTGGGGAGTTAGTGGGGAGAGAATACAAATGGGGGAGTTGAAGGAAATTGGACCAAGGTTTGGGGGAGTTATTGAGGATTCTCTGTTGAAATTATCCACTTAAATTGTAAAAGGCAAGAGAAGAAAACCATTTTTTTTCCACCCCGTTCTTTCTCTCACATACACCGCACTCTTCATCACCATCGTCTCCCTACCTCATCGTCGTCAATCACCACTGGAACCCCATCGTTCAGGCCAAGCTCCACCATCTCGCCGCCCAACCTTCTCTCCCCTCAGATCCGTAATTAATGACGAACCCCTGCTCTCAATTAAGGAAACCAACAGTAGCAGCAGCCGAGGATAACCCCTGCCTCAACCATACCGGCGCCGTCCTTGCCGGCGACACTCACCGGCTAGCTTCGTTTCCTCACCATACGGCGCCGCCGACTCCAGCCACAATTCTAGCTCCGATACCATCACCGAGAGAAGAAAGAAAGGCACAGCAGCAGACAATAGTAATCTCGCCGTGAGCCTTGCTGCTTCTTTTCCCTTTTTTTCTAAATTTCAGAACCGTAAGTAGGGCTGTCAATTCCCAACCCGACCCGCCAACCCGACCCGACCCAACCCGAAAAATATCAGGTTCGGGTTGGGGGTTTTCGGGTCGGGTTGAAATCGGGTCGGACCCGAAATGGACCCGAAGGAGAGAAGCCGGGTTCGGGTGGGTTTCGGGTTGACCCAAATCAACCCGAAAAATCATGCGGGTGACCCAACAACCCGAACCCACCCGACCCAACCCGACCCGACCCGAAAATTAAAAAAAAATATTTAATATATATTTAAATTATATAGTGTATTATAATTAGATAAAAATTTATGAAATGATAATTGGTTTAGGATTAGATATACTTAAAAAATAATAATTAATTTATTAATTGAGAATAACGTGTTTTATAATGTTAATATTATATAATTTGTCTAAATTATATAATTTTGTTAATTAGAAAGACATACATGATTGTAATATGATTAGAATTAAACGGAGTTCACGTAAAAAAAAAATGTATTTATTTAAACTTAAACAATTAGAATTACATTATGATTAGTTTAGTAAAATATATATCATTTGATTTAAATAATTATTATGTATCTAATCTATATTTTACATAATTGCCCTATTGATTAAATTTTATTAAATTTATATAAATAAGAATTTAAATAGAGTTGATATAAAACTTAATTATAATTACACTTTTAGAACTAGATCTTAATTAAGAATTTTAATTAAATTTATATAAATAATAATTTAAATAGAGTTGTACCTTTTTGAACAATTTGAAGACCATCTCACCTGTTTTTCAACCTGTTCGACCTATTTTGGACTCGTTCTACTTGTTTTAGGCCCGTTTTGGATCCATTTAACCCAATTGGATTCATTTTACCCATTTGGATCAATTTAACCCAGTTGGATCAATTTTACCCATTTGGATCAATTATACTCATTTTGGATCCATTTTACCCATTATGGATTCATTTTACACATTAGGATCCATTTTTACCAACTTGGATCCATTTTACCCATATTTAACCCACTTGGATCCGGTTTACACATTTAGATCCAATTTACACATTTAGATCCAATTTACGTATTTTGAATCTATTTTACCCACTTTCATCCATTTTACCCATTTGGATCCAGTTTACCTATTTTGAATCCAGTTTTCTCACTTGGATTCATTTTACCAATTTGTATCAATTTTTCCAATTTTGTATCCATTTTACCCATTTTGGATCCATTTTACCCACTTGAACTCATTTTATACATTTTGGATCCATTTAGATCCATTTTACCCACATTTCACCCATTTTGAATTCAGTTTACACATTTGGATGCATTTTACCCATTTGGATTCATTTTACCCATTTAGATCTATTTTTACTCAATTGGATCCATTTTACCCATTTAGATCTATTTTATGTACTTGGATCCATTTTACCCACATTTACCCATTTTGAATTCATTTTATCCATTTGGATTCAATTTACCCATTTGGATCTGTTTTACCCATTTTGGATCCATTTTATCTATTTGGATCCATTTTACCCATTTTGGATCTATTTTGTGCATTTAGGTTTATTTTACCTACTCGGATCCATTTTGCTCATTTGGATCCATTTTATCCATTTTGGGTCCATTTTACCCACTTGAACTCATTTTATCCATTTTGGATTCATTTTACCTACTTAGATCCATTTTACCCACTTGGATCCATTTTACCCACATTTACCTATTTTGAATCCATTTTACCCATTTAGATTCAATTTACCCATTTGGATCCATTTTATACCAATTTGGATCTGTTTTACCCATTTTTGATTTATTTTATCCATTTGGATCCATTTTACCAATTTTGAATCTATTTTGTCTATTTAGGTTCATTTTACCCACTTGGATCCATTTTACCCACATTTTACTCATTTTGGATCCATTTTACCCATTGTAATCAATTTTATCCATATTTTACCCATTTGGATTCATTTTACCCATTTGGATCCAATTTACCCATTTTACCTACTTGGACTCATTTTACCCATTTTGGATTCATTTTACCCACTTAGATCAATTTTACCAACTTGGATCCATTTTACCCACATTTACCCATTTTGAATCCATTTTACCCATTTGAATTCAATTTACCCATTTTGGATCCATTTACCCATTTGGATCCATTTTACCAATTTGGATCCGTTTTACCCATTTTGGATTTATTTTATCCATTTGGATCCATTTTACCAATTTTGAATCTATTTTTGTCCATTTAGGTTCATTTTACCCACTTGGATCCATTTTACCCACATTTTACCCATTTGGATCTACTTTACCACTTGGATGTATTTGACCCACTTGGATTCATTTTACCCATTTGGATCCAATTTACCCATTTTGGACCCATTTTACATACTTGGACTCATTTTGGATTCATTTTACCCATATTTTATCCATTTTGAATCTATTTTACCCATTTGGATCCATTTTACCCAATTTGAATTCATTTTATCTATTTGGATCCATTTTATCCATTTTGGATCCACTTTATCCATTTAGATTCATTTTACCCATTTGGATCTATTTTACCCACATTTTACCCATTTTGGGTCCATTTACTTACTTGGATCCATTTTAATCAATTTTATCCATATTTTACCCATTTTGGATCCATTTTACACATTTGGATCAATTTTACCCACAAAGGGACAATCAAAGTAACGCAGGCTCGAGACTACAATTCTAACAAATTTGTGGGCAATCATTATTGTAAGGATATTTTGGCGACCAATAAATTTAAAAAAATTCAAAAATTAACTCGTATTTTTATAATATAATATAATAGAATATTAAAAAAAGGGCTAGTAAAATATTTTTTCTATAGACATGTGATTATTATCTGAGAAAAATGTGATTTATAATATCAATATTAATAATTTGTCTAAATTGTATAGTTTTGTTCATTAGAAAGACATATATGATTGTAATATGATTAGAATTAAACGGAGTTTATGGACAAAAAGAGATGTATTTATTTGGACATAAAAAATTTGAATTTCATTATGATTAGTTCAGTAGAAAATATATTATTCGATCTAAATAATGTTTATGTTTCTAATTTTTATTTTACATAATTACCTTATTGATTGAATTTATATAAATAGGAATTTAAATAGAGTTGATATAGAACTTAGTTATAATTATAATTAGAATTAGAACTTAATAATATTTATGTATTAATTTTTTTTATCTTATATTAATTGCAATTATGTCAAATCTTACAAATTATATATTTTTATATATTGTTATCAAGTTTTAAAATACCTTAAACATAAATTAGAATTTAAAAAAATCAAAAAAAAAAAAAAAAGGAAAAAAAATTATTTCGGGTCGGGTCGGGTTCGGGTTATTCGGGTTGGCCGGGTTATCGGGTGACCCGAACAGTGTTCAGGTCAACCCGAACCCAACCCGAACCCGATCGGGTCGGGTTCGGGTTGGGATTTTCGGGTTCAAATTCGGGTCGGGTCGGGTTCGGGTTGGGAATTTTCGTGTAATACCCCTACCTCAACCCGACCCACCCGAATTGACACCCCTCCGTAAGCCCCAACCTTCTTTTTGTAAGGTAATTATATTGTACTTCTACAATTTATTGATTTATGAATGGCAACTGGGTTTTGAATGATTATTGATTGTAAATGTAAGATTTGTTTTACCGGGTTATTTTGATTAGAATTGTTAAGTATAATTGTTATGACTTGTATATTTGGCTTATGTCATCTCGAATTAGTGTTTGAAATTTTAAGATATTATTTGAATGACTTATTTGTTCAGTTTTGAATTATGTAAATGTGATGATTATTAGCCTAATTAATGTGTGGTGTTGCGTGTGAGTATAATATTCAAGAGGTCTTGACTTGGAATGATTGGGAGGCCTTAAATGGGAAAGTGAATTTGGGTTATCCACCACTTAGACTCAACCAGAGCATCTCTTTATTTTGAATTTTAATGGATCTGAAGGTGGGGATCACGGGTTTTGATTTATTAATGTCTAAGGCTAACCTTTAATATTAAATTAGATGCATTAATGTAGTAAATGATGTAACTGAAGTTTAAAGTTATGAATTTAATAATTTGTTCTTAGATTTGTGACTTTCCCTGATGGTGTGCAGCGATTTCAATCCAATTGCATACGACCTCATTTTTTAAAACTGTTTTAACTGGAAATCCCTAACATATTGAGGTCTATCTCTATCAAATTTGGTGTTCATCCGAGTCCGTTTGATAACCGAAAAGAATTCCAAACGATACCCCTGTTTTTGCCCTGTTTTCTGATATGAAATAGCAGCCTTAGCAGAGGGGGTAAACCTTTGAATTTTACAAAACTGATTTACAGAGAAGTTCATACATGTGTTAGGAGTATACCTGTACATTTTCAGAATTTTCCGACTTCGTTTAATATGGTAAACGAATTTTCCTTTGAAATATGTCATTGCAGTTGAGTTGCTGTCTTGTCCCAAATTTACATTGAAATCTGTATTAGTACAGAAATATTTAGGAATTGGGACCTATGCCATTTGAAAGTTATGGTTGTCTAGTTTACTAAGAATTTTACGGATCCTTAAAATACCTTCCGAGCTATAAGTTATGACGATTTTCCTACAATGTGTGCATGTAAAAAGTTTCTGCATTAGTTGCTTATTTGAGTATTTGATCCTAAAACTAAGCCATATTATTGATGTTTGACCCAACCTATTTCCATGCTTTTACTACACTCCCTCTATATGTAATACAAAATGTGAATGCTCGAATTTAATCGTGTTTGTTTCATTTAGTTCGAATTTGACGAGCTACTTTAAACACTTAAGGGGGTGTAAGTGTAATTTACTGAAAACTAGTGTAACCTTTCTTAAACTTGTTTGTTTGTATATAATAGAATTTTGTAAAGTATGAGATCTCTGAAGTGGTTTGATAAATTGTATACGAACTTCATTTTGAGATATCCGACTTGTGTGGTAGGTATAATTGCATATGTATACATCCATAATGAAATGTTGTAAATGATGGACATCGGTAAAGAGCATATTGCGATTAGTGTGTTTGTTCAATTCCTTTAGTTATTTGTATTTAGCTGTTGTAAGTTATTAATTGTAAATATTAGGATTTGGTTCAATTAGATTAGTTTAATTAACGTTCTTGGTAAACCAACCTACTAATTAATAAATTAATGATATATTATATTGGTTAATTGTATGTGTTGCCTTATAAATTGGCTGTACACGTGCTGTGTAAGTATATTTTTTCACATTATGATAAACATCATGCAATTAGTTTGGGAATCTAAGATATACGCATGAACTAGTATTGTTAAAAATATGTTACCATTGACTTTGTGAAATCGTATTGAATTAAATTGCGTGCATGTGCATGAACTTCCTGGGATGTATATATGTAATAGTTTATAAATTATAAGTGTGCATTGTCTGATTGTTGAGGTATTAGATAGGGCCTGTTATCATTATTATAGTAGTATGCTATTAGTTGTTTGATATGTCTAACTGAAGTATGTTCGTATCACCCCAAAGCATGATCTAAATATGTGTTTTATGATTCAAATTGTTCAATTTGATGCCTTATGCTATCAGTGTGTGTCTAGTTGCATCCTTTGTCTATGATCCTACATTCTAAACACTAATACAACATGCTACCATATTATTGATTGCATACATGTATCGTATGCCTTATCGCACGCCGTGCGTCGTAATTGGTCTTTGATTGAGTCTAAGCCTCACATGTCATGTCTCGTTACACAGGCCCACTTCAAATAGGTCATGTTCCGGTTGAGTAGGGTCACCTACTTCTCTCACCCTCTTTTGGTAAACGGTTGGTAAGATGAAAAGGTGAGGTTTATCTTCTTGCTGCAACCAATAGCCTATACCTATACAACCTACACGAATTGGTTTTGCTCCTCGCTTGTGGCCTATTATATGTATATGTATACTATAGTAGATACGTGATTGATTACCATGTTATGGATTTTATTAAAAGCGTATTGCAAGTATCAAAGGGGTTATATATATATGTTCTCGAGTGAGTTCATGACTTCAAACAAATGAAACGAAAGTGTTTTACATGCATTGCATGAACGAGTGCTTGTTAAATGAATCCTCAATGGTAATTCCATTGGGAAGGGATCCGAGGCAACGTGTACGAGGTGATCCGGGGAGGCAACGGGCCGACGGAGAACCTTAATCGCGACCTCTACGGGGGCCCGTATTATCATCGGAGGTAGTTGATAATACGCGTGTCTACTGTGACCGGTACGCCGAAGGAGCATAGTACCGAAATGGGCTATGACTCGAGTGTTATTGGATGGTTAGGGGTTAGCTACCTCTTCCGTCGCCCGGAGGCAGAAGGATGGTTTCTTGTTATTGTTCTTGTTCTTGATTGATTGTGGAGTAAAGGTTGGAGACAGGGTATAACTCGGTACCCACTGATTGATTGAAACCCTTAATTCGGTGTACGCCATCGTTCTTGAAAATAAATGATTGTCTTGTTATTGAAAATTGAGACTAAAGTAAATGATGGTTTATTATCAAAAATTGAGGCTATATCGGATCGAGGCATCTTGTTATTGCATTGCATCTCTCTACCTATTGCATCGTGTATATATCTATTATATTCCTTCCGCCTCACCAGTCGCTCGACTGACCCTCTCTTTTTCTGTTCCTTGTTACCTTATTGGCTGCAGGTTGGAGTCAGCTAGGCGGCGTATGAGTCGTGTTTTACTTCTCAAGTCTATTTAGGATAGCTTCAAGCTCATCTTCACTTTTGTTTAACATAGGGTATCTCATGTTCTTGATTAAGTATTGATATATCATTGTGGCTTGTGAGCCTAATGTAGTTGTTTTTACTAGTCGTGCGCCTTATCTGGACATATTTTGTTATCGAAATCGAATTTCATGTTTTAATTAATGTTGGCCCCATGGCCATTGCAATGTTTAATGTTTGCTTTTGCTTCCGCTACAGTCTGTTGCTTTGATGACTGTCCGTCTAGAGCCGCCTAGCTAGGTGTTAATTTTGCTTGTCTCCCGTTCGCTATAGTTTGGTGTGCGTACGAATTACCCATTTCGTATGTGGGCCGGGCTATGGTGCGGGGGATGTGGTGGCTCCACGCTCGGGGCGCTACATTCATCATGGACAAACAACGATGATATATATAGCACAATTCTAGAACATTATTTTTTTACCCAAAATAAGACGACTTCTCTTCAAAGTAATTGATGCAACCTATAGATAATTAAATTTGAAAAGATCAAACAATAAAAAGTGGACTTTAATTGTAATATTATGATAATAATAGAAAAAATGAGCAAGAAACATTATAATACTTCCACCGACCATGGGTCCATGACATCATTGCCTATAATTCAAAAAGCATTGGCATTCCCTTTCTTTCTTCTTTATAGTTTATACACCCCGAGAACCTCCCTTCTATATGCACGAATAAAAATTCGATGGGTTCAATTATTATGTTGTAAACATCACCTTGATTAGGTTTTTAAAAATTAATAAAAGGTTCAGTTTATTAAATAAAGACATCATGCCTAGAAATAAACCTTCATCAACTATATATAATTTTTTAACATATTATTCATTTCATATTATTTTCAGGTTCGATTATATATTGTTTTTAATTTTATATCCAGCAATGAATCTAAAATTTTACGAAAAGGACAAGTTATAAATATTATTAAAGCAAAATAGAAAAAATCGTCCTATAAGTTACACATTTTTGAATTTCAATTATTTTCGATATCGTGTTTTCAATTTGTCCTGTAATTTAAATCTTTTTGCAATTTTCGTCCGATTTTGATTTTGCTGATGTGACGCAATTTCGGGCAACAATTGATATATATATATATATATTTTGGTGATTGGACCAATCGAAGAATACATGGCTGCCATTTAAAATTTTTTTTCAAAAAAAGTAAAATATACATATTGATATGGCATAATCTTATTGGGGCCACGTGGACCCTGCATCTGTCTGGACCGATCCCGGTTAAGGCTTGCGCCCCAGGGCCCACCTCGACCTCAACCTTAAAGTTCGACCCCAACTCACATGCGCTCGGATCGAGAGGTAATAGGGGGTCGAATCGGTGTGGGTCTGCCCCCACATGAGCCAAGGATCTAACCTCTTGGTCACTTTGGCAAAACAGGTAAGACTTGGAGGCTATCGATCCCGCTTCCCGACGCTGCGCGTCGAGCCCTTCTCTCCACGCCCAAGACACGTCGCTATCAGGACACGTGTCCCATCCTCATTCCCTGGTACAGACGCACGCCGGCCCATTTAATGCCTACTGAGCTAGGTCTTACCAAAAAGGGTAAATTAGCGCACTCTATATCCCTTGGTGGGATTGAAAGTCTCCTAATCAGGATTAACTCTCGATCACATTTAATGCATAGCTGTAGTACATGCAATACTGTGTTAATCTTCCGAGGCTAGAAATACGGCCCCCTTCAATAGTAGTTGGTAAGCGAATTTAAGAGCATTTAATAGTATTCCCTTGCATTATTTTCTCTCTCTAAACACGTTCCTTATACTGACTTGAGCATAGGAGAGCCAAACTTGGGTCCAACCCTAAGTCCCTCAATTTGGCCTTTGAGCTCACGTGTGGTTGAGTGTTTTTCAGATTGATTAAAGAGCCCACTACTATAAATTCTTGACTGATCGACCCGAGATTGCCAACTAGACCTCCAACTCTCTAAACACGTTCCTTATACTGACTTGAGCACAGGAGAGCCAAACTTGGGTCCAACCCTAAGTCCCTCAATTTGGCCTTTGAGCTCACGTGTGGTTGAGTGTTTTTCAGATTGATTAAAGAGCCCACTACTATAAATTCTTGACTGATCGACCCGAGATTGCCAACTAGACCTCCAACTCAGCAAAACAAATTTTGAGCCGAATCAGTTTGGCCCCGTCTGTGGGAAATTCTCTTTCTTTCTTCACATCGATCTAGAGGAAAAAACACTCGCACACCTTACTTACAACAATGGTGAACACAAGACTAACAATTCGCGATAACGACATGAAGAAGGTCGCTAAAAGTAGTCACGACATTAACGTGCCGCTTGGCAACACCTCCACTGCTCTTCCCATCGCCGGGAACTTTGGCACTACCGCCAGTGTCATCTTGCCCCAGCAGGCGACAACCCCGGGATCACCATCACTCAGGCGGACCTGGACGCCTTCCTCGACCAGTGGCAGGTCGAGATTGAGCAGGCCCAGGCCAAGGGACGTGAGCCAGATGCCCAAAATTACCTCGGGCCAGTCCGGTTGCCACTCCTAGCCCCGTCGTGCCCACTGTCGAGGGGCCCTCTGTCCTAACATTTGGACAACCCATTCCCTATTACTTCGAGACGGGCACGGGGCAAGCCGTGAGATTTGCACCTCCACTGCCACCTCCGGTGGGGAGCAAGCACGGCCTACTCGAAGGCCAAGATGAGTCAGACCACCCAAACCGCGGTAAAAACATGGTCGATGAGAACAACGAAGAATTCGATGACTTGTGGAATCGTATCCCTGCTCGATCCGCAAGGGAAGAGACGGCTAGGATCGCCATGGCTAGGCAAGGGTACGAGCCGGATCGGCATGTCGACCCGCCGAGGAGGTGGGCCCAATACCGCCTAGGAGATCGGGGCTCATACATCTCCCAGAGACAGGCTGACTTATGGGAGGGACTGAACCGTGTGGAAGGGCTCTCGCTCAACGGATCAACCGTCACCCTCTACACTTCAGGATTGAGAGGATAGAAGCCTCTCCCTTTTCCAAGGATATCCTCAACACAATCTGTGACGGAGAGAGACTCCCAACGGGGCTACCTCACTACAACAAGACCACCGACCCCGAGAAACACGTGATAGCCTTTGAGAACACCATGCTGCTTCACCCGCATCCGCAGCAAATATGGACCAAACTCTTTATCACAACCCTGACTGGCCCGGGGCAAGACTAGTTTATCTGCTTGCCACCTTGGTGCATCGCCACCTACAATCGATTTGTGGATCGGTTCCTCGTGCACTTCTCTTCTATGACTGGAGAGAAGCTTCCTCCATCTTACCTCAACAACCTCCGCCAGGAAGAAGGCGAGTCCCTCTGGGATTTTTTTACCAGGTTTTCCAGGGAAGTGGTGCTGGTTGAGGATACCACTATCGATCATCTGCTTCCTGTGGTCTATCGAGCCCTACGCAACCGATCCTGGGCCGATGAGATCGTAAGGGCAGGCCCATGGAACCTTACTGAAATCCAGGACATCATCCACGAATTTATGAGGGTCGAAGAAATGGCTCTCGCACACGGACCACCATCACGATCGGAGGGTCCTCACTTTGGGTTCGGCTCGAATTCTAACCGGAGGGGAAACGAGCCCAAGAAAAACAAGGGGAAAGTCGATCCGCTGATCCAGATCGACCGACTAAACTATATCCCCTTGAACACGATTGTCGAACAAATCTTCACGGTCATGGATAAGAAGCTCCTTAAACAGCCGAAGACCATCAGCGAGGGTCCGAAGGCTCAGATGTCGGGAAAATTTTGTGGCTATCACCAACAGCATGGCCACACCACCAAGGAATGCAATGCCCTTTGAGATGAGATCGAGAGACTCATTCACGGCGGGCATCTAAAAGAGTTCGTTCGCAAGCTCGACCACTTATCTGAGAAGGCTACTCGACATCGGGAGCACTCCAAATCCCGATCTAGATCCCCAACCCACCGATCCGAGAAACAACGGCTCGAGAGAAAGGATAACAACAACAATGACACGACCCACGATATGATCTACATGATCGTTGGTGGCGATTCAAATGCGGCTCGGAAGATAGCTCACCGGAGGGCGACCCGAGAATATGAGGGTCCGCATGAAGAAGTCTACTAGATCGAGCAAGGGGAGGATTGGGTAAGGTAGGAGGTTAGCTTTAGTGATAGCGATAGCCGCCTAGGCCCCAATCGGGATGACAATTCGCCTAGTTATCCGATGGTGGTAACCTTAGGCGTGGCGAAATATAATGTAACCAAATGCCTAGTTGATAATGGGAGCTCCACCAACATTATCCTTTATTCTACACTTGTTAAAAATGCAACTGCACAATTTAAAATTTGATCCCAACCGAACACCGTTACAAGGATTCGGTGGATCTGAGGTTTTACACTTAGGGCGCATTTGGCTATTCACCTCGATGGGAATCGACCCGTGTCGGGTAACCCGGGAGGTTTTACCCTTAGGGCGCATAAGGCTTGTACTTTATCGATGAGGTAGCTCAACAAAAAACTGCAGCACTTGCTCGCAGGACAGTGGATTATCAGAAATGGCTGTGGCACCGACATTTAAGACACCCCTCGTCAGGGTATCTTCAGCTATTATTTCCTAAATTTTTCCAGAATAGTGATAGATCCTCATGTGACACTTGTATGATTTCAAAAAGTTATAGACAGTATTTTGCTTTGTCAGATTCTAGGGCCAAAACTATTTTTCCTTGGTTCATTCTGATATGTGAGGACAAGTCCGAATATTGGGTGATTGCAGTTCTAATCATGGTTTTAAGTATTTCACTTTGTTTGTTGATGGTTGCTCTAGAATGATGTGGATTTATTTTCTTAAACAAAAATCCAACGTACCCCCTAAATTTGTGGATTTCTTTAATATGGTTCGTACCCAATTTAAAACTCACATCCAGGTTCTTAGATCTGACAAGGGGGGGGGGGGGGGGGGGGAATATGTCAACTCAACATTTTTCAGGGATAATAAGATTTTACACCAAACATCTTGTCCAAAGACCCCACAATAGAATCGGGTGGCCGAGAGGAAAACCTGTCAACCTTTTAAGATGTTACGGGCCATATTACTTGAGTCCCAGTGGCCAAAATCCTTTTGGCCCGAAGCTGTTGCTACGTCAATATATCTTGCTAACCATCTCCCCACTAAAGCTCTTAACTTTATCACCCCACTCAAATCACCTTAGTGCTCTGGTTAGTATACCATCCACATTAACCCTACCTCCTTGGGTCTTTGGTTGTTCTGTGTTCGTTTATGTCCCTAAGTCCTATCGAACCAAACTTGATCCGTGTGCTCTGAAATGTGTCTTTGTCCGGTATGGAGTTAGTCAGAAGGGGTATAGGTGTTATCATCCTCCCAACCGTCGTTTATATTGTAACGCCCCGATTTTTCCTTTATACATTACGTGACATTATATGAATTATATTCTTATATGTTTATGTGAAAATATATGATATTATTCTCAAATAATGAATTATTGCATAATTTGTATTTAATTGTTACGTGAATTAATTGTCGAATGTGACTTAATTGCTTATATGTCCTGAAGTGATCATTTCTTTAAATATGTGGACTTAATTACATAATATGATTTGGAGTTAGATGATCATTTTACATGGAATGAAACTTGAATGCATACATCCATATATCTCAAGTAAATATCTTTTATCTCTCCCATTCCATTTCATTAATCATATTTCATCAAAAATCTCACACAATCACACACTCAATCACGATCAAAATACCATGAAGGAAGGAAGAGATTTCATCATTTTTCAAGATTGATTTCAAGGGGAACTCATATTTGGGAGCATCTTCATCATCATCATCACATCTTAATTCTTTCTTCCATTTCGAGGTATATATATAAGTATGTAATGAATCTCTTGAGTTGGTTATTGAGTAGAGCTTGATGATCTTGGTGTGATTCCTTGTTTATTCATTGTTAGAAGTATAATTATGATCAATAGACTTGAAGACTTACATGAATTCATGAGTTCTATGGAAGTTTATGACATGAATTTATATGAGGTTTTGAGGTTATATCGGATCAAGGCAGCTTGTTATTGCATTGCATATCTCTTTCTATTGCATCATGTATATATCTATTATATTCCTTCCGCTTTACCAGTCGCTTGACTGACCCTCTCTTGTTCTATTTCTTGTTACCTTATTGGCTGCAGGTTGGAGTCAACTAGGCGACGGGCTAGCTTTCTTTTGAGTCGAGCCTTGGTCTTGATGCTTTCATGTATGGTTTTATTGGAAATGATATTGTAATGGGATGTAATACTGAATTATCTGCCACAATACTTTTGTTATGTTAGTAGTGAATTTGATCGCTTGACTGACCCTCTCTTATTCTATTTCTTGTTACCTTATTGGCTGCAGGTTGGAGTCAACTAAGCGACGGGTTGTCTAGCTTTCTTTTGAGTCAAGTCTTGGTCTTGATGCTTTCATGTATGGTTTTATTAGAAATGATATTGTCATGGGATGTAATACTGAATTATCTACCACAATACTTTTGTTATGTTAGTAGTGAATTTGATTTATGTAAACTAGTAAATGTTAAGTCTTGAATTATTATTTACTTGATGAGTTGCTTTCGCTATGTATTTAATTGTTGTTAACCGTCTGTTTAGCGCCGCCTAGCTAGAAGTGGTCTTGAGTGTCTTCCTTTCGCTAGTTCTTAGCACGTATATGGACTCTCCATTTCATATACGTGTTGGGTTCTAATGCGGGGGATGTGATAGCTCCACGCTTGGGGCGTCACATATATACCACCATGGATTGTAACTTCCTTGAGACAGAATATTACTTTCTCCAACCTAGTGCTCAGGGGGAGAGTAGTCAGAGACAGCAAAACCAAGTGGGTTGGGTGTCACTTTCTTGGCCAGACATAGTCCCAAAAGAGCAAGTAGACGGAACCATCGGGCCTACCTCTCAATCAGTATAATCCCCCACACACTCTCATTGTGACCCAATCACTCTATCCGACAATCCTGAGGTATGTAATAGTTATGATTCTATTAATCTTGTCAGTACTATTCCTGCTATTAAGTCTAACGGTGCAGAAAGTGAGAAAGCTCCGGGGAAGACCTCGATGACCCCCTCCCCCACAACAGACAGAGATTCAGGAAAACAAATATGTGTTGCCTCCCTGATCAACAAAAAAAGTGCCCCTAAAAAGATATAAGCCTGAGCTTGGGAACAAAACCTCAAGATACCCTATAGTAGACCTGGCTAAAGAAAATCTCTTGGTACAGGCTAGAGCATATGCAACTTCAGTTTACTCAACATCAGTTCTGAGTAAAGTGGAGGAAGCACTAAAGGAGGAAAAATGGGCTCGAGCTATGGAAGATGAGATGGAGGCCCTTGAGAAAAATGGCACCTGGGAGAAATGGAGACTTCCCAGTGGAAAGCGAATGGTGGGATATCGATGGGTGTTCTCAGTAAAACACAGAGCAGATGGGAGTATAGAAAGGTATAGGCCAGACTAGTGGCTAAGGGGTACACACAGACGTATGGGATTGATTACTCAGAAACATTCTCACCTGTGGCAAAACTTGACATAATTAGAGTATTGTTCTCGATAGCTATAAACCAAGATTGGCCCTTGCATCAGTTTGACGTAAAGAATGCATTCTTGCATGGTGATCTGAGAGAAGAAATCTATATGGAGCCTCCTCCAGGCTTCTCAAGGAAATATGGTAAGGGGAAGATGTGCAGGTTAAGGAAAGAGTTGTATGCTTTGAAGCAGTCTCCTCGATCCCGGTTCGGAAGGTTTACTGTGGCAATGAGAAGATACGGATATCATCAGAGTAACTCATATCATACGTTGTTTTTGAAGAAAAGAGATGGGAAAGTGACTTACCTCATAATATACGTAGACGACATGACAATTACCGGAGATGATTCAGAGGAGATGTCTCAACTCTGGGAAAACCTATTCTAGGAATTCGAAATGAAGAATTTAGGGGAACTCAAATACTTTCTGGAAATAGAAGTGTTGAGGTCTAGACAGGGCATATTCATCTCCCAATGTAAGTTCATTTTGGATCTTCTTGCTAAGATCGAGCTACTAGAGTGTAAGCCAGCCGACACTCCAATGGTTGTCGGTCATGGGTTACAAATAATAGATGGAGCAGAGAAAACTGATAAGGGTCAGTATCAGCAGTTAGCTGGGAAAATAATTTATCTTTCTCACACTCGGCCAGATGTAGCATATATATTAGGGGTTCTCAGTCAGTTCATGCACCGACCTCAGAAGGAGCACATGGATGCAGCACTGAGAGTATGTCTCTACTTGAAGGGGTCCCAGGAAGAGGCATCCTATTTCAGAAACATGGACACTTGGACATGGAGGCGTATACCGATGCAGATTGGGTGGGAAATCCGATAGATAGAAGATCAACATCTGGTTACTTCACACTAGTAGGCGGAAATTTGGTGATTTGGAGAAGTAAGAAACAGAAGGTTGTGGCCCTCTCGAGTACAGAGGCAGAGTTTCAAGGTATTGCACATGGAGTGGTCGAGGTCCTATGGCTGAGGAAGTTGCTCGTAGAGATTGGTTTCATCACAGCCGGTGCTAGCAAGTTAAGGTGTGACAACCGGGCTGCTATCAGCTTATCATAAAATCCAGTACAACATGATCGTACAAAGCACGTAGAGGTAGACATACACTTTATCAAGGAGAAGCTGGAGGAACAAGTTATTGACATCTTTTTTGTGCGATTTGAAGATTAGTTAGCAGACATTTTGACAAAGGCAGTGAATGGAAGGATTTTTGGAGACGTCCTGAGCAAGTTGTACATCGTTGACCCGATACTCGACTTGAGGGAGAGTGTTAGGAAAGCATGTAATTAGGGATTTGTATTTATCCTATAGTTAACTTACCGTATTTAAGACGGACTCTTGTGTAGTATATATTGTAACCTAATTGTATACTGTAAGTATGTGATTACAGTTAATCAATATGGAAATTCTCCCAAAACCTATGGCTTCTTTAACCTACAACACAAAGAGGAAAATAAAGAGCCTAGTGTGAAGCATGTGGCACCTCTTGCGAAGCATCTTCATAGGATCCCCCACTGGCCCCTTGTAGAGGTGCCCAGAAATCCGGACAATAGAGATGAGTATCATACATATTCGGCAACAGTGGATCGCTTCAATATTGCGTGCATCAATTACATAGTAATATTCCTCAGGACGATAATGTTTGGCGTTTGGTTTAAACTTATCAATGATCACAACGCCGTCAATTACATAGTAATAATCTCGCCACCAAAGGTGACTATAATAGAGGAGATGTTTGCCAGAAATGTCAACTGCTATATCGCTATGGATATTTCCATGATCTCCAACCTGTTTCAAAACAGCAATACCCCATCGGCTTTGACAAAAAAATCATGCAGCACCATGAAAATTGGATATATTTAGAAGATAATCTAGTATAAAACTTCCCTGGAAAGGAAAGATTTTTAAAACTTCAAAATTTCTAGAGGGAGAAAAGAGAGAAAAAACAACAATTTGTTTTCTATTTGTAAATTTTTTTTTTAGTTATTAATAATTCACATAAGTATGCCAACTCTAAATTTGAAGAGAAAATCGAAAAATTTCAGACGTAAATAAGATTTTCTCTTAAAGGGAATTTTCCGTTCTAAAATTATGCTGATGTGGAATATTTCTTTATTATAATTTTTGTTTATTTTTCTAATGTATGGCAAAAATTATCACCCGGTGAATGTGTTATTTCGTCTAACATGTCATTAATTTCGGTAGTCCATTATTCTTTAATTTTATCAAATTAAAAATTGAAGAATGAGATTTGCAAAAACACAAAACCATGTCCACATATTGCATGTTGGATTATCCTAGCAGATTTCGAACAATTTTCCCTTACTTCACTATATATGGGGACAAAGTCCTCCATGACTTTCATCACTAATATATAATTTCATTTCCAGAAGGCTGCAATTTTAGGGTTGAATACCAATCGTTTAGGTTCTCATTTTTGTCAATTCCGAAATTTCTTTTCACAACCATTTAAACTAAGATGGCGGCGTTGCTTAATGCATGTCAAGCTACACCTCCGCCTAGCCACACCACCGAGGAGAAATTGGTACAGCTTTCTTACGTGGACATTTTTTGGCTGCACTTTCTTCCCATTCGCGGCCTTTTCTTCTACAAACACCCTAATTGCTCTAAGACCCATTTTTTGGAGATCATTATTCCGCAACTAAAACAATCTCTCTCCATCACTCTCAAGGACTATCTTCCAGTAGCAGGCAATTTGCTCTACCCTTTA
This sequence comes from Lantana camara, assembly GCA_037501455.1. Classification (NCBI taxonomy): domain Eukaryota; kingdom Viridiplantae; phylum Streptophyta; class Magnoliopsida; order Lamiales; family Verbenaceae; genus Lantana; species Lantana camara. Next base: position 79,467,283 of record CM074865.1, read on the forward strand.
AACCCCGAGAAAAAGCCCATTATCCGTTACCGAGTTGGTGACTCAGTGTTAGAAATTGGAGAGCAAATCTCACTCAAACTTCCAAAAATGGAGAAAGGAAAGTGACTCTATTTCACTTTAATAAAAATGACTTGATTGACTTAAGAAAAATAACAAGTACATAGGGTATATATAGGATTTCCTAGACATGAACTTAGGCTTAGTTCATGTATTATAATTAATAAGACTCTTGATATCCTATGCATGAATATAGCAATTCATGAACTAACTAAAAACAATAATATAAAATACATGTACCAAATAATTAAAAGACTAATCTAGAAAATGAATCTAGATTAATATCTTAAAAAACTTTTCAATTTTCAACATCCCCCCTTAATCTTGATTTATGACTCTAAGAGACTCTCGTAATTTTCGAAAAATTTCAAACTTCAATGGCTTGGTGAAAATGTTGGCAATTTGATCTTGTGATTTTACAAATTCCAACTCAACCTCTTTCTTGGACACACTTTCTCGAATGAAATGATACTTAGTATCAATATGTTTGCTTCTTTCATGGAACACCGGATTTTTCGCCAATTGAAGGGCGGATTTGTTATCAACTAAAATCTTCGTTGGCACTTCTTGTTGTTGATAAAGCTCCTTCAATAAATTCCTTAGCCAAATTGCATGGCAAACACAAGAAGTTGCTGCCACAAACTCCGCTTCACAAGTTGATAAAGTGACAATTGGTTTCTTTTTAGAATTCCAAGTGAAAGCCGAATTTCCCATGAAGAAAACAAACCCGGTAGTACTCTTTCGATCATCAACATCACCAGCCCAATCACTATCACAATATCCAACAAGCTTGAAATCTTGAGAAAATGAATATAAAATTCCATAATCAAGTGTACCTTTGATATAACGGAGTATTCTTTTAGCCACCTTCAAGTGAGAAGTAGTAGGATTCTCCATGTAACGACTAACAAGTCCAACGCCAAAAAGAATATCCGGTCTTGTACAAGTTAGGTACCTCAAGCTTCCAACAAGACTTTTAAAGAGAGTGGGATTGATCAATTCTCCATCTCCATGTTTGGACAATTTAACTCCACATTCAACGGGGTTGTTGATCGGCTTGCAATTCGCCATTTCAAACTTCTTTTGCATAGCCTTCTTGAGAAATAAATATTCCTTCATCATTTTGCTTCACTTCAATCCCAAGATAGTAGGACATCAATCCAATGTCCGTCATTTCAAACTCCCTCTCCATTGCTTGTTTGAATTCATCAAACATCTTTGGAGCATTTCCTGTAAAAATCAAATCATCCACATACAAACAAACAAGTAAAATGTCACCACTATTGTTTGTTTTTACATAGAGTGCATGTTCATGTGGACATTTTGAGAAATCATTTTCTTGAAAATATTTATCAATTCTACTATTCCAAGCACGAGGGGCTTGTTTCAAGCCGTAGAGAGCCTTCTTCAACTTCAAGACCTTTTCTTCATGCCCTTTTGCAACATACCCCAAAGGTTGTTCAATATAAACTTCTTCCTCCAAGTAGCCATTCAAAAAGGCTGATTTTACATCCAATTGGTGAATTTTCCATTTGTTTTGAGCTGCCAAGGAAATAATCAACCAGATAGTTTCCAATCTTGCAACCGGAGCAAAAACCTCATCGTAGTCAATTCCCACCTTTTGTTTGTAGCCTTTCGCTACCAATCTTGCTTTGTACCTTTCAACTTCGCCTTTTGATTTTTTCTTGATTTTATACACCCATTTAACTCCAATGGTGTTCTTTCCTTTGGGTAGTGCCACCAACTCCCAAGTATTTATGGCTTTGATTTCATCATCCATAGCACTTCTCCATTTTTTATCACCAACCGCTTCTTCAAAACTCAAAGGCTCGGAATTAGCAAACAAACAAAAATATGTTTCACTTAAATCCAAAGTTACCTCATTTGTAACATCATACAACTCCCGAACATTTCTTGTCTTCCTAGGCCTTTCACTTGAACTTTCTTCGTCAATGGGTGGAAGTGGTTGTTGTAACAGCCCGAAACAGGGACAAGTTGGAAATTACGAAAATACCCCTACAACCTTAGAATTTTCCTATATTCCCAAAAGTACTTTTACTATCCAATATTGTGACCAAAAGAATCCTCACATTATTTCGAGGATCTTGACACTCTCCGTGAACCATAATTCCCATCCTAACTCTAGTAGCATCAAAAATCGGCAAAACCCTAGCTTATAATTCGATCGTAAATAACTCTTTACTCATCTACCTTTCGATATTCAATATTATAACCAAAACGATCCTTGAATTATTTTGTGAATTTTCATGCATTTACCAAAACTCGATTCCACCCATAGCATATTTTATAAATATTTTCCTTTCTAAAAATTGTCATTTATTTTAAACAATTAGCTTTCATTCAATATTTGAAATTTTACTCAAAAAGTTTCTAAATTTTTCTCTAAAATATGATAATTTTTACAACCTTTAACCTTCGTCATAGCTTCGTTTATATAATTTTCTTATGATCATCTTTAATATTCATAATTTATAAACGAAAACTCTAAATATTCCACATTTATAATCATAACGAAGCTTATTTTTCACTCATTCTTTCATTAATTTACTACTTCAAGTTTTTACTTCTCGACTCTTAAATAAATTTTATACCATTTTATATTTATTTTTATTCAACATAAACCTTCTAGAAAGTTTAAATAAATGGACATATTTTTCCCACATTTCCTATCTAATTACCAAGCATATGTCTAAAATATAATTCATCCACATTACCTAAGTAGCAACCAAGCATTTGTCTAGGATATGAAGCTTCCACATCTCCCCTAAACTCTTAGAAATTGCAAGGTGAGCCCCTAAATCCCAAGTATAAATACCCCTCCAAGCTCATTTCCAAAACTACACCAAAATCACTCACTTTCTCTCCCTAGTTCGGCCACTCCTCTCTTCTCTCTAAGGAACTAGGTCTGGACAATGGAACCCCGAATACTTTACTTGATTCCGTATCGTAGCAGGTGAGGGTTAAAATGTTTTCAACTGGAATCAGGCCTATACATACGTATCTATATAAAAACTATTTTCAAGCCTACCTATCATTTTGATTTACTACCCTATATACATATTATTATACTACAATGTCTCTCTTAAGGGAAAAATACTTTCATGCCGCAATCAACGTTTTACTAAGACATTATATATTTCAAGTCCACTTTATCAAAACATTGATTCCGGGTTATGCAAGCAAAATATTGTTCTTGATTCATGTTATGGGCCCCGACTGTATCCGTAGCGAGCAATTACCCGGAAGGTATCGGGCCGAGGGTATTGTTGGTGTTGCGAACTGCCACCACCTCTTGGTAGTGGTTTAACTGGAGGTTAGTTACTCCACACCAAAGGATGAGGGAGAGATAGCTGCCTCCCGAATCGTGTTCGTGGTCTCTAGGGTTTGATTCCCTATTGACATCAAGGAGTAGTGGAGTTAATATTCTTGGTTTTATTGAAGTATCGGAGCCTGATCAGCCCGATACTATTTTACCAATTATTTAAGAAGTTATGGATGGAGAGGCCTAGCTTGCGGGCATTAAAGTTAATATTACAAACGGTTCATATTTCTACAAATATTCCAAACTACCCCTATCCCTATTTTACAATTATTATGAACCGTTTCCTATTTGTTATATCCTATTGTTAATATTTCAGATCAAGATCTTCTTGATCATATACATATATATATATATATATATATATATCTACATATATCAATAAGTTATTATACCCCCTTTACTTAGTCACTTTGACTAACCCTCTCTCCTATTTTTAAAATGCATGATTTCAGGAATCAGTGAACGACAACTAGAGGTATCTTGAAGCACTACAACCTTAGGTTGGATCCGATCCTAAGAATACACTGTCTTGAGCCTACTCTCCGTAGAAACAAACCATCTCATACTTTGTCCTTGCATGTCAACCTGTTGTACTCTTTTTCGAACTACTTTGATCAATAATGATAATCCTTGCTCATTGTACGTTATCCTCCCCGTTCATTGGTAAAGTTGAATCTCTTTATCTTCCGCTGCACTGTGTCACATACTCCATTCATATATTACCCTAACCGTTCGCCGTAGTATTTCCTGAGTGTTGGGTCTAACCTCCACTCAGGGAGTATTGCGGTGTGGAGTTGTAGTGTTGGGGAGGCGCTACAATTGTGGTGGAGTACTCGGTTGCACCAACTCTTCATCATCCTCAAGAAGAGGATACAAATTGTATTCTTCGTTGGACATGTTCCATTCCCAACAACTTTTCTCATCGAACTCAATATCTCTACTAATGACAAGCTTTCCATTTTGGGGGTTATACAACTTATATCCTTTGGAATTTGAATCATAACCAGTGAAAACATACCTTTCACTGTTATCATCAAGTTTTGTTCTCTTTTCATCCGAAACATGTGCATAGGCAATGCTTCCAAAGACCCGCAAATGAGCAACATTCGGCTTTATTTTGCTCCAAGCTTCTTGAGGTGTTTTGTCATTAACACTTTTAGTGTGACACCGGTTCATCAAATAAACCGCACAAGCCACTGCTTCTGCCCAAAATTCTTTAGGCACATTTTTGCTCTTTAGCATACTCCTTGTCATGTTGAGAATGGCCCGATTCCTTCTTTCGGCAACTCCATTTTGTTGCGGTGTTCTTGGAACTGTCAACGGCCTCAAGATGCCATTTTCTTCACAAATTTGTTGAATTCATTTGATATGAATTCTCCTCCTCTATGGGATTGAAGGGCTTTGATTTGGTAGCTGATTTGCTTTTCCACCATGGTTTTGAACTTTTTGAAAGTTTGAAAGACCTCGGATTTTTCCTTCAAAAAGTAAACCCAAGTTTTCTGAGAATAATCACCAATGAAAGTAAAAAAATACTTATTCTTACCAAACGAACAAGGATTGATAGGGCCACACACATCTGAGTGTATCAACTCCAACGGACATTGAGCTCTTGAAAGTGATTCTTTCGGGAAGCTTTTTCTAGCTTGCTTGCCAAAGAGACAACCTTCACAAATTTGATTGGGTTGCTCAATATTAGGCAATCCTCTCACCATCTTTTTCTTGCTCATCTCCTTTAGGCCATCAAAATTCAAATGCCCAAATCTCATATGCCAAAGCCAAGAATCACTTTTGAAACATGCTTGTAAACACCTTGGTACATCACTTTGAATGTTAAGCATAAACATTCGGTTTCTTGTCATTGGAACTTTTGCTAACAAACGCCCATTTTCATCTTTCATAACCAAACTTTTATTTTTCAAATGAATGTCATAATTTTTCTCCAATAATTGTCCCAATCTTAATATGTTACTTTTCATTTCGGGCACATAGAAAACATTAGAGATAAATTGATGACTTCCATCTTTCAATTTGATTAAAATGGTACCTTTTCCTTTTACTTGTACCCGAGAGGAGTCTCCAAAAGTGATGTTGCCTCCATATGTTTCATCAAGCTCCATGAAAAGATTTTTCTTTCCACAAATATGGCTGCTTGCACCGGAATCAAGATACCACAAGTTTTGTTCTTGATTATCTTCGCCTTTGCATGCGAGAAGCAAAGTGGGACCTCTTTCTTCATTATTGCTCTCCACGAAGTTTGATTTTTCTTCCACTTCGTTTGTGCATTCCCAATGAAAATGTCTAAAATTATTACAATTATAACATTGGGCATTTGATTTATCATACCTTCTCGAATTTGACCTCCAATTACTTCTTCCTCGACCGCGTCCGCGACCTCTTCCTTGAAAGAAATTTTGATTCTTCTCCTCTTTGTTTACATAGTTGCCTCTTCCTCTTCCACGAGCAACTTGTCCACATCCTCGATCCCTTTGGAACGTGCTACGCTTTTCTTGCTTTTCTTTGAAAGAAAGTTTTGCTTGCAAAACTTGCTCCACCGGTTCTTGATTTAGTTTCTTTAGTCTCTCTTCATGGGCTTGCACAGATCCAGCTAATTCTTCAATGGTCATAGTGTCCAAATCTTTGGACTCTTCAATTGCCACAACAATATATTTAAATTTTGAATCCAAGGATCGTAAAATCTTTCCAACGACCCGATCATCCTTCAAGTCTTCTCCATATCTTCTCATTTGGTTAACCACCACCATTATTCGTGAAATATAATCCGAAATTGTTTCGAACTCCTTCATGTGTAGAGATTCAAATTCTCCTCTTAAGGTTTGGAGACGAACTTTCTTCACTTTATCAACTCATTTGAATGAGGCATGGAGAATATCCCAAGCTTGCTTGGAGGTGGTTGCACTAGCAACTTTCTCAAACATTTTCTCATCCAAACTTTGATGGATAAGAGTGAGCGCCTTTTGATCTTTCTTTACTGCAACGGCATTGGTGGCTTCAACACCGTTCTCGATAGGTTCCCAAGCATCATGAGCTCCAAGTAAAGCCTTCATATGAATACACCCATTCTCATAATGTTCTTTTACGAGTAGTGGAACTTGGAAAAGAGGAGCAGTAGTCATTTTTTTTCTCGTTATCTCCCAAACAAAATTGGCTCTAGATACCACTTTGTTAGAAATTGGAGAGCAAATCTCACTCAAACTTCCAAAAATGGAGAAAGGAAAGTGACTCTATTTCACTTTAATAAAAATGACTTGATTGACTTAAGAAAAATAACAAGTACATAGGGTATATATAGGATTTCCTAGACATGAACTTAGGCTTAGTTCATGTATTATAATTAATAAGACTCTTGATATCATATTCATGAATATATCAATTCATGAACTAACTAAAAACAATAATATAAAATACATGTAGCAAATAATTAAAAGACTAATCTAGAAAATGAATCTAATTTTCAACACTCAGTTTCCCTCACATTTGCCGAGTCCAGCTACGATTTTGATGAGCTAACTGGAAATCACGCAAAAGATGCAGATCAATTCTATGATTTCGTGCCCCAGCTGCCACCCTTTGAAGATGAACCCGATTATAAAATAGCACCGGTTCTTGCCCTGCAAGTGACGCTCTTTCCTGATCGTGGTATTTGTATTGGTATTGCTCATTATCATTGTCTAGGTGATGCGAGTTCGATTGCGAGTTTTATCAGGGCATGGGCTGCAAACAACAAACTCGGTGGAGATGAGGAGTTTTTGTTGGAAAAAAGCCCGTCTTTCCCAATTTTTGATAGATCTTTAATTGTTGATCCTCTTGGAATCAATCCTTTGTATTGGAACGTTAAGAGTCAGATTCCTTAAGCCATCATCATTTCCTCTGCCCACCAACAGAGTCCGAGCCACATATACCCTTCACCTTACCGATATAAAACAGCTAAAGGAACTTGTTTTGGCCAGGAAACCAGGTGTAGCTCATGTGTCGTCATTTGTAGTTACGGTGTCATATATTTGGACTTGCTTGGTGAAGTCGGGGGACGCAGCAGGGGAGGAAGTTGATGAAAATGTCCTTGAACGGCTCATTTTTGCAGTGGACGCCAGGGCAAGAATGAATCCACCTGTGCCTGCCAGTTACTTTGGCAATTACTTAGGTTTGTCAAAATATCAATTAGATACACTCATACACAAATTTTGTTACATTATGCTTAAATATTTTGAGACACAATTCTAAAACAAAAAACTTTCCATGTTGATTGGTTCCTTCGATTTTTCTGATTTTGATAAATGCTAAAACTCTTGATGCTTTATTTTGCTGAAGATTTAATATTTCAAATTATGCTTCTGAACAAGGTTTCGGGGTGGTGACAATGGAGCATAAAGAGCTGGTGCGGGAAGAAGCGTTCTTGATTGTTGCCGAGGCTGTTGCTGAGCATATTAAGAACAAGGTGAACAATAAGGATGAGCTATTCAAAGGTGCTGAGAATTGGTTGTCACATTTAATGGAGGAATGTATGTGGATGAAGAATGTGGGGGTGGCTGGTTCACCGAAATTCGACATGACGAGTGCAGATTTTGGATGGGGAACGGCTAAAAAGATGGAAGCTGTGTCCCTAGATGGAGAGAAATACTCCATATCATTGTGCAAATCGCGAGATTCTGAGGGAGGATTGGAGGTGGGCTTGTCCTTACCCAAGGAAAGAATGGAAGCTTTCGCGGCTATATTTGCTGAAGGATTAAGGTCCCTAGTGTGATAATAATACTACTTTTGTTGCTCGGAGTTGATGATATTTGATGGTATAAGCATATTATTTTCTTATTGAGGCAATTCAAATAAAGATTGAAAAGATATATAAAAAGATTTGCCAGTTGTGTGAGCAATGTTATAATTTGCATAAATAGAATGCTCGAATATTGTCCAAAATATATATGAGGAAATTGCATTTTTGGCATTCCAACTCACCTTAATTCGCAATTTTGGTACAAATTTTTTCGATGAAAAATTTACCCCATAACTCACGAGGTTTGTAATTTCATGCACTATTTAACCCGAATACATTTGACCAGCCGAAAAACCCACTGATTTACACCTGTATGTAGGCACGTGTAAAATCATTGGGTAGGACATGTGTAAGGATACGTGTAAAATCAGTGGGTTTTCTGACGAGTCAAACGGACTCGGGTCAAATAGTACATGAAGTTGTGAACTTGGGAATTATGGGGTAGATTTTTCACTAAAAATAATTTGTACCAAAATTACAAAATGGGATGAATTGGTATACTAAAATCGAAATTCTGTAATATTTATTTTAATTTACTTGATTGCTCATAAATTTAATTAAGGAAAACTGATTGTTAGTTATTTGGATACATAGCATTAATTGATGCAAGAGTAGCTATAATTACACGTTCCTACCCTGCTTTATTTTCCTGCTAAATCAATGAAATCTTGCCACATGTCGCATGTGACTTAATTGAAAATTTTCTGTTTTCTCCTTTAACGTGCATGGAAGTCTCTCCGTTAGTCACCCCTTCTCTCTCTTCACAATTCACATTAACCCAGCAAAAGTACAACTCTTTCTCTTCAATTAATTTGTTTTGTTTTCCTCTCCTTACCTATTAGAGACAAGTTGATCCTTAATATGGATTTTCAAAATTTAAATTATAAAATTTCAATTAGTGTTTAAAAAGCTTTCACATATAAAAGAAACCGTAAAAAAAAAAAGAATAAAACAATATTGGGAGAAAAGGAGAAAATTTAAGAAATAGCAAAAAGAAGTCATAAAATTCCGACAAAAATTTGACGAATTATTTTTCTTTCTCAATTCAACTCCGACATTCTTCGAGGTATGTGTAACCAAATTTTGAATTATATGAACTATTCAATTTTAGAGAATATATATTTAATTTTATAAATTATTGTTTTTTTAAAGATATATTCAAGATTTTGATGATATCCCATCTCATCTTTTACCTATGCCTCGATATAAAATTAGTTCCTATATATAAATTATTATTAATACGGATTTTATGGTTACAAAATTATACCTATTAGCAATTATTTTATATTTATACAAAAAATAATTTAATTTATAATTTTGTATTAATTTAATTTATAATTTTGTATTAATTTAAACACTAATTGAAATTTTATAATTTAAATTTTGAAAATCCATATTAAGGATCAACTTGTCTCTAATTAAGGAATATTACCCATTTTTTAATCGGTAAGGAGAGGGAAAACAAAACAAATTAATTGAAGAGAAAGAGTTGTACTTTTAGTGGGTTAAAGTGAAGAGAGAGAAGGGGTGACTACCGGAGAGACTTCCATGCACGTTAAAGGAGAAAACAGAAAATTTTCAATTAAGTCACATGGGACATGTGGCAAGATTTCATTGGTTTAACAGGAAAATAAAGCAGGGTAGGAAGCAGGGGATCCGGACCGATAATTACACTATCAAAATATGAAATACTACTAAAAAAGGAATCCTGATCTAACATGCCAAAATAAGAAGACACCCTATGCTTCAAGATATCTTCTAGATGAGCGTGTTGAATCTAAAATCATGAGCCGAGAAAAAAAAAAAAGTGTTAGTCAATGTGACTAAGTGAGGTTAGACTCGAGACTGAATAAGATAAACCAAGGCGCATCCTGCAAAAGCTAGACAAGAAACATATAAGATATAACCATATCAAAGGGTCGCGCTGTTCATAGTTTTGAAACAAGAAATCCAGAGGGGGTTGGAGAATATAGGTTGTACTTTTGAAATTGAACCATTTACCAAGAAGTCATTGATGCACTGCAAGTGGACGTTCTCCAACCTTATAATACGGAAAATGAGTTGAAGAGCTTGACAATAATTAATTAAAATCAAGATCAGTTTTATTCCTACTTTGATATTTCTGGAAGCAATCCCTATAGATCTTAAACTAGACTAGACTTAATCACTTAATGTAGAGTAACTACCCTCCTATTAAACCATCATGAAATCAGTTTTGATATAGTAATTGTTATTGGCTCATGCCTCCAGGCTACTAGCTATATTGTAAGCGCTGGCCCAACTGAAATAGGACTGTCTTGCCAAGACGGGATACAGCATCACAGAGAGTATGGTTCTTTGGAAGAAAGAGCCGATGGAGTTACAGACTATGCAGGAGAAGGAGAGAATGTCTTAGCCATACTATTGATTATTGATTAATCAAGTTATCTTAATTATAAGCTCTTGAGTTTTAAATAGGGTCCAATATTTGATTTGAAATAAAAGAAAAATCAATTTGAAAATACTATTTCAAATCCCTAATTTGAAAACACTATTTAAATTTCACTATTCAAAATTTCTAATTAAACTTGATTAAATAAATAAAAGTTCAAACTTGAATTCATTTTATAAATAAACAAAACCTCAAACATTGTTAAGTATCAAAATGATTTTCGAAAAATTACACGTATACACTATTTGTTCAAGGCCTATGTTCAATTACAATATTCACAAACAATTAGAAGTCTGGTGTATTTTGCTAATTGTACAAGACCTAACATTTTATTTGTGGTCTTTAAATTAGCTCGATATACCGTTTGTCCGATGTGAGGTTCTGGAAAGTGCACTAAAATATCTGAAAAGTACAAGCTCTGATTGAGCTAAAATATGGATTCGAGAAGCTCGATCCTCACGTGGGTCGACCACTTAGAATTTGTAGACTGAGAACATGGCTTCTGGCTCGAGATTCTGAGATGGGAAAAGAAACGTGAGCTGAAGGCCAATTCGGGATTGATGGGGGTGTTACTCGGGTTGACACTTAATGCTCAAGTCAATATTCCAGTAATTGAGGTCGAATACAAATGCAGTAAATGAGGTATAAATGTAGAAGTACCTTTACCCAGTATAAATAGCCGCATTTATACCACAGGTAACAACTTCTACATTTGTATTCGGACGATGTGTGAGTGCCTCAAACTGACAGCTGCCCCATTAGGGGGTGCACCTAATGCATGGTCGGCCATTTAATTTCCTCCAGAAACTGCTAGTGGCCACGTGGCTCATAGAGTCGAGTGGAGGTCGAGCTACATGTTCGAGAGGGAGGCATTGTCGAGTCTGGTCGAGGGCATGAGAGGTAAAAGAGATGGGGTAAATCAGCCGACTTGTGACTCGAAGGAAGGTTTCGAACTGAGTCAGGTGACACTTGGCGAATGATTAGTGGGCCACTTGGCCTGATGGGTCAAGTTCTATTGAGTTACATTATGGTAAATTTTCTAAAATACTTAAGGGAATTAATGATGCAAGCCAGATAGCCAGGCAGTAGTTTGTACAAGGTATATGTGTTTTTGTCTTAGGTGAACCACCTTTGAACCTTGTGTGTTATAGATCACTAAATTTTAATTCAAGTATGTAGTAGAGTACTAATTTATTTATTTATTTATGTAAATTTCGTGGCAATTGAGTAAATATTAAAAATTCGAGTATATCATAATTGAAATTTTATGAACTTTAGCACAACCCGCTATAAATTTGTTTATTCTAATTTTAAGAAACGATTTTTCAACATAGTGCTAGTACTCGTCTTGACGAAAGTGAAACTTCAACGATAAATTTTCAAATTCATCATAACAAGAAAGTTAAGAAGTATCGGATGTTATTTGAATCTTTTGATTTATCATGACCATGAAAAGTTAAGCCTTGTCGAAAGAGAAATCTAATACAATCAACCTTATAGCAAGTAACTTAATGCAATAGTCCATCTTGAACAGGAAGTATCTATCTTAACAAAAGTTTAAAGGCTTTTTTTTTTAATGCACACACATCCAAGCAGGATTCGAACTCGATCGGAAAATTGCCCTAGAAAATTAACCCATTAACCACTTGGATCAACTCCTGTTGGCGACGGTTGTTCGATTAATCAAAGCTTAAAGTTGACACCAATAAAAGATTCACCCATTCATATTTTCAACATCTTGTTTGAACAAATAAGAAACCAAGTAATAAGCAAATTCTCGCTTGGGAGCGCTTTCAATTCAATTTATTTCCAAAACGTCTAACAACAACATAAAAAAAAAAGTGATCTCAATATAAAAGTCGAATTTGCCATTTCTTGATGCACCAAGTGTGGCAATAGTGTCCACACACAAAGAAAGAAATCGAATCACAATGGCCAATGAATTTGCATATGGTACTACTCTGAATAACAGAGCATTTCATTATTATGTGCCCTATATTTTTAGAGGCGCTGCAATTCATCAAATCTAGAGTATTTAATTAAGGATAGATGAGTCTAATCAACAACAGCAAAGGGTGACTCTACTTGGAGGCTTGAGTCAAGTGAAGTTACTCCACCCCATTAATTTTCATCATTATGTATAATTATTTAACAATTTTTTGCATGATATATATTTATTAATAACTCGTGTATAAGACTCTGAGACCATATTAAAATTTTCGAAATCTATAAGATTCATGAGAGAAACTAGAGCTGGCCATAAGCTTTCGCCAAACTATTAGTGAAGCAACAATGGAGATTCGCACCAAAACCAAAGGTTTGTCAAATTGGATGAAAATGTAATTTGAGCATTGGTTTTCTCAGGATGCATATCAGTGTTTCTCGGACAGCGGTTTCGTTCAAGTAAAGATAAATAACAAATAACAAAACAAATCAATTCTTACAAAATTTTAACTTGAAAGGTGTGACTTGCCAAGCTCTCCACATCTTCATAATCCTCTTGTTCCAATTGAGATCTGTACATGGTAACTGTAACTCGGAGGCTTTCATTCCCAAGTTCCTCTTGTTCCTCTGCAATTTGTTTTGCAGAAATAATGGCAGAATAGCAACATTCTCTCAACTGAATTGACATAAGTGTTGGAATGTCTCCAATGTCACTGGGGATCTCCCTCAGCTCATCTAAGCCCACAAGAATAAGATGCTCAAGGAGTGGAAAATGAGTGCTCTCTGCAGTCCAGTATTCCCAATCCGTACAACCGCAAATATGTAGGTATTTTAGGCTGCGAAACTGCCCTTCTATTGTATCCCACTCAGGTTTTGTGAAGGACACCACCAAAAGTTTGAGCGCCTGGAGATGCGGTAGTGAACCTATCTTCGTATTAATGTCTTCCCAACTAAGCCTAGTATCGCATAGAGACAACTCCTTGAGTGAATGTGGGAAAATGAGGTTGTTCGGCAGCAAATCGTACACACTTGGGAGAACACAGTCAAGATATTCAAGTTTGTACAGATGGACAAGATTGTTGAGACAATAATCTGATGCCACTGTATACTGTAGTCCCAAATTCTTGACATTAGGGATTCTCTTAATTACCTCCTCACCAAAATTCAAGTGAAATATTCTTGAGAGAGTATGTAGGTTATGCAGAACAAATTCATCTGTGTGACCACTTGGAGGGTCCGGAAGTATGAGAGCCGGGCACTCAACATGCCTTAGTAGAGGCATCTTCCAAATTTCACGTGGTGCATTAACATGAAACTGACAGTTGGAAAGAATTAATGTTTTCAGATTCCAAAGGAGGGAAACTGAAGAAGAAAATCTGGGATATAGATCGTGATACTTGACATTAACATAACGTAAGTTAACTTGCTGAAAAATATACTCCAAGCTAAGTCTTTCTTCAAGAAATTTACTCCTGCTTCTTAATACCCTCAACAATCTAAGTTCCACAAATGGTAAATCTTCCTCAAAATAGCATGTGACGGAACGGGCAGCTGATGCAGATCGTAAAGTATGAAGATATTCCTCCTGGGATATGTTCTGGTCAATAACTATGTGGCGTTGTGTATTTATGCCTTCATGATCATGTTGCTTTGTAGAAAAAACAAACTTCTCCTTTTGAGCTTCTCTTATGCACAGGTCTCTCAAGAGATCATGGATATAACAAAATTTTATTTTTTCGGAATATCCAAACTCACCAACCAAAATGAGGTTCCGATCAATAAGATCCACCAAATACTCTTCACCACTCTCTTCCAAGCTTTTTCCACTAATTGGCTTCAAAAATCCTTCTGCCACCCACATATTGATGAGTGTGGAGACAATTATTTTACTGTCTTCACGAAAAATACCAATGTAGAGAAAACAGGCCTTCAAATGAATCGGCAATTCTTCATAACTCGTGTGCAATATTTTTAAGTACTGTTCACTTTCCTCTAAGTTCACAATTGAACTTACATTGCCTAAAATATATGCCCAATACTCTCGTGTTGGTTTGGACTTTGCCAGGAGTCCTCCAAGCACAACAATAGACAAAGGGAGTCCTCTACAATTTTTTGCAATCTCCATTCCGATGTCCTCCAATTCAGGAGGGCAATCTTCTTCTCCAAACACGGTTTTGCAAAACAGACTCCAACTATTATCCTGATCTAGAAAATTCATCTCATGGCCACAACCACTACTCAAATAGGAAGCAACATTCGACAGTCTAGTTGTAATGATTATTCTACTTCCTTCTTTGTTGCTTGGAAAGTAGGATTTTACTTTATCCCAAACATCATTACTCCACATATCATCCATGACAATCAAATACCTTCTACCAAATAGGCTTTTGTACAACTTTTCTCCTAATTCTGCCTCACTAATCTGACTCAAACTTTCCCTACTCCCTTGGTTTTTGTGGCAAAGAAAAACTTCTAAGAGAATCTCCTTTATATTATATTCTTGAGAAATTGTAACCCAAGCAAGAACGTGAAAATGGTGCTCTACGAGTGGATTTGTATAAAGATTTTTAGCAAGTGTTGTCTTACCAATTCCACCCAT
The DNA here is from genome assembly GCA_037501455.1 of Lantana camara. Classification (NCBI taxonomy): domain Eukaryota; kingdom Viridiplantae; phylum Streptophyta; class Magnoliopsida; order Lamiales; family Verbenaceae; genus Lantana; species Lantana camara. The sequence goes on from CM074865.1 coordinate 79,482,443, forward strand.
CCCAGAAATTGGTACGATTTGACGAGGAGAATGTGGCTGTCCGGTGAGCTTATGCAACATTTCATTTAAGACATCATCAAAGCCCACCATGATACTGTGTTGCATTGAAGGAGATTTTGATGAAACGACAGGTGGTGTTATAATTCTTTGCAGCTGCTCCTGAGTTCCCAACTTGTTTTTAATATCCTCCACATCTTTCTTGACCAAATCCATCTCTTCTAGCAACTTTTGCACACCTTGATACAAGTACGTAGAACAGATCTTGTCTACATCATGAGTACTTGAGGGTTCAATGATTTTATTTTCCTCTGCTCTCTGTTGACTTTGATAGAGGCCAGCAGAGCTTGTCTGGCCTCTTTTCGCAAGAATTTGATCAACTATATGGGATTCGATTGCATCCTCTGCTGCATACGCTGCCTCTGCAATACGGATCCGCAACCGCTCCACTCCTTGGTTGGAATAATGACAGTTATAAGCTTCAAGGAAATTTTGCAAGAAAGCAATCTTTTCAGTCAGTGATTGAGTCTGATCTTGGTCCAGAGTAATAGGAGGTTGAGGATGCTGATGGATCTGATCTATAAGATTCATAAGAGAAACTAGAGCTGCATAAGCTGCCATTTCTCCGACGTAACTATTAGTGAAGCAACTGTGGTTTCTCAGAATGGGCTATGGATGTCTGCAAGAAAACCAAAATTTTGAGTAGTTTGGTGAAAATCTGGTTTGACCTTTTGTTTCCTAAGCAAATTGCAATAGATAAATTAGCATGACAGGCTGGCCATGGATTTTCTAACTATTATGATTTGAATTTGTCAATAATATCATCGCCAAGCTTTGAATTTGCAAGGTTATGTTATTGAATATTTCAATTTGCACCACCAATCATCCACAGCAATGAGAGAAACAAGAATTAAAAAGAAAAAGATCATTATGAATATCCGTCAGGTCAATAATGCCATAAATAGCTCAAACGCATGACAACGAATATGAAGCAGACAATACCTCCATAGCCACATTCTTTACAACACAGGTAAGAATCGGGCAAAACCCATTTTCACGAGGAAGATCATCTTTTTGCAAGAAATTGCAGAGGGAACTTTCATCTTCCTGAGGGTAACTACATGAGGAAGGGCGGCCAAGCACGAGACAAAAATATTCAATTAATCGTCATTTCAAGAATCCCAAATGAAAGTACAAAAAAACTGAAGATTCAATTAAAATACATATAATCTTGTGGGTGACGTTTTCTCTGAGATCACAGCGGAATACACAGTAATACTTGGTTGAAACAGAGTATATAAATTCCATAGCCGCCTTCTCACAGCACACAATGTCACTCCACTCAGAAAATCAAAAGAAAGAGTAGAAGTGTAGAACTCCATTGGACATTGATTTTTTCAATACAAACAATTATAAGTAAAATCCAAAAAGATCAACTTTTTGCAAAAAGTTGGATGATTTCACCTGCCAAGAGCCATAGCCGGAGTGGTCATATACACTTGATTGATTTCTTCTCCCTGAGGGTAATTTACCTCAACCCAGTGCTTGTAGTCGCGCCGTATCAACGAGTCAACTCGGGGTAGCTCCGAGGACTCGGATTTGCGACGACTCGTCGGAGAAGAAAGATGGGAGGTTGACGGCGGCGGTTAAATTCGACGGCGGCGACATGGTCATCGCAGGTTGCAGAAGGCTCTGAGCCCATTATTTATGGGCTTTGAATTCGGGTCGAATTTGATAATATAATGTTTTTGAAAATATATTATGAATGTAGCAAAAAAAATATATATATATATATATTATGGAAGCATTTGGTAGGGAAGATTATTTTTTTTGGGCTAATCTTCTTTAACTAATAGTTGTTTAATCAACATTGTGCTCAAAACTTTCATTTACACAAAAAATCTTTGAATAGTACCAAAAAGTTGAAAAAATTCCTTTTAGGTCCCCAGTTTTGAAAAAGTTCCCATTCAATCCCCAATTGAAAAACAAAATTCCTTTTAGGTCCCCACAAATAGTACATGTTCGTACATTGTCTTTAGGAATTGCGTACAATTTTTAGGGAATTGCGTATAAAAATCCCGGAATCTCGTATATACGAGATTCCGGGATTTTTATACGCAATTCCCTAAAAATTGTACGCAATTCCTGAATTATTATACAACCTTGGGGAGTGAAAAGAAATTTTGTTTTTCAATTGGGGAGTGAACAGGAACTTTTTCAAAATGGGGGAGTGAAAAGGAAATTCAGTTTACACTTGGGGATTTTTGAGGAATTGTCCGTTCTTTTTGTTAGTAATTATATATACAATTTTGATATATTATGAAATAAAATTAAATAATGCATATTCTGTGGTTGATAGTTCATTATTTTAAGAATAACTCATTTACGCAATCAACATGGGTCAAACACCTTTGTAAAAATTAAAAATTTGAAAGTGTTTATATCATTTTAGATATCATAATATGATTTAGCTATTGTATTGATATAAAAATATAGTACAAATAATGCTATTTTTATAACATTATTTATAAGTATACATATTATATTATACTATTATATATTATAAACTATATAGAAATAACGATAGTTGTAGTATCAAGATTCAAGGGGTATGTGGTACCCTCTACCCCCAAATTCTGTTTGTATATATATTTAAAATATTTATATTTTTACTCCATAATTTAAGATTTATATTTTAATTTTCATTCTCCCTTTATTTAAAATTCAGTCCCGTGTCCCTAGATGAACAACGGTAGAGTTTTATTATTTGTAAAAGTTAATTTAAAAATATTCGTACTTTAATAAAAGTCTAATTGCCCAAATAAAAGTTTTAATTAATTATAAAAATATCTAGTATCTATTAATAAAATACTGAAACTATACTATGAGAACATAAAAGCTATTACAAACACTCTCTCTATAAACATATTATATGTCACATATATTTCTTATTAATTGAAACTAATGTTAATAAATTTAGAAAATATCATTTTTCGTCTTCTAAAGATGTCCTTATTCGATTTTGGTTCAAATCTTTTAACTTTTCTCACATTACATCATTCTTTATTCCACATTTTTCAATTTCACTCTTTTAGCTAACGGACGTTAAAAATTTGACGGAAAAAGTCATGTGCCACTCACATGGCCTGAATAAATGTGAGTGGTGCGTGAGCGACACGTACCTTTTTCCGTTAGCTTTTTAATGTCCGTTAGCTAAAGGACTAAAATGGAGAAATGTGGAATAAAAAATGATGTAATGTGATAAATATTAAAAGATCAGGACCAAAATCGAACAAAAACATCTTTAGAGGACGAAAAATGATATTTTCCCTAATTAATTTTTAAAATTTAAGATCATAGACTAATATATGTGACGTGTATATATAATACAGCCGAGATGAAGCAGGAAATCCAAACCGATCCAATTACATACACATTAAGAAGAAATAAACCTCAAAAAAAAAAAAAAAAAAAAAAAAGAACACCACAATAGTAATCTAACTGCAATGCTTGCATCCACTTGATACATGTTCATCTATATCACTCGATTCGGTTGCCGAACTTACGAAAAAAAAAAAGCAAATTAATATACAAGCTGTAAAATTTAGATGATATGAAAGGTTAAAAAAGTTACAAAAAACTTGATAATTTTTTTATAATTTGAAAATGTCGTGATTTAATCATACTTAAGTAAAGATAGAAACAAGGAAGAATCAACTCTTACTTAATTTTCACTTGAAAGTTGCGACTTGCTAAGCTCTTCAGTTCTTGTTCATCGCGGCGTAAGATAACTGTGACTTGGAGGTCTTCATTCCCATATTCCTCTTGTTCCTCTGCAATTTTTTGGGCAGATTTATTGGCAGAAGAGCAACAATGTCTCAACTGAATTGATTTAAGTGTCGGAATGTCTCCAATACCGCAAGGGATCTCCTCCAGCTGAATTAAATTTTCAAGAACAAGGTGCTCAAGGCATCGAAAATGTGACCTCTCTGCAGTCCATTTTTTCCAACCAAAACAGTCCTTAAGAGACAGGTATTTGAGGCTGCGGAATTGCCCTTGTGCTGTCTCCCACTCAGATGTTGTGGACGAAGACCAAAGTTCGAGCACTTGGAGATGAGGTAATGAACCTATCTTTATATTAATGTCTTCCCAGCTGAGCATAGTTTGGCATAGACACAACTTCTTGAGTGAATCTGGGTAAATGCGGTTCTGCACCGAATCGAACCAATATGGGAGAGAGATGCCGAGACATTCAAGTTTATACAGACGACCAACATTGCTGAGACAATAATCTGATGGCTTGTCATACTCATACTCTAGCTTCAACTTCTTGACATTAGGGATTCTCTTAACTAACTCCTCACCAAACTTCAAGTTTACTACTTCCATGAGCGTATGCAGGTTATGCAGAACAATTTCGTCCGTGTCGCCAATTGGAGGGTCTGGAAGTGTGAGTTCCATGCAATCAACATGCCTTAATAGAGGCATCTTCCAAATTTCAGGCGGTGCAACAAAATCACTATCACCCGAAATAATTAATGTTTGCAGATTCCAAAGGAGGGAGATTGAAGCTGAAAATACGGGACATTGGAACGCATACCAGACAGCAAGGCACCGCAGGTTAACATTCTGGCTGAGGTTCCCCTCAAGAAAAATACTCCGGCTTTTGAATACCCTTAACAACTTGCGTTCAACCATAGGTAAATCTTCATAAGAATAGCATATAAAGGAACGAGCAGCTGATGCAGATTGCAAGTTCTGAAGATATTCCTTCTTGGATATGTTCTTATCAATAACTATGCGGCGTTGTGTATTACTCATGCATTCATGAACATTTTGGTTTGCAGAAAAAACAAACTTCTCCTTTTGAGCTTCTCTTATGCACAGGTCTCTCAAGAGATCGTGGATATTACAAAATAATACATTTCCATAGTATCCACAATCACTAACCAAAATGAGATTCCTACTTATAAGATCCATCAAGTACTCTTCACCACACTCTTCCAAACTTTTCCCAGTAATTGGCTTCAAAAACCCTTCTGCAACCCACATACAGATGAGCTCGGAGATACATATTTTGCTATCTTCAGGAAAAGTTACCATGTAGAGAAAACACGTCTTCAAATGAGCCGGCAACTGCTCATAACTCGTATACAACAACTGTAAGCACCACTTCTTTTCCTCCAAAAGCACGCTCGAACTTAGTTTTTCTGCAATGTTTTTCTAGTACTCTAATGTTGTTTCTGATTTTGCTAAGAGTCCTCCGAGCACAACTATCAACAAAGGGAGACCTTTGCACTTTCTTGCAATCTCCATCCCAATGTCCTCCAATTCAACGGGGCAATCTTGTTCTCCAAACACTGTTTTGCGAAGTAGATCCCAACTTTTATCTTGATCAAGGAAATCCATTTCATGGCGACAACCACTACTCAAATGGGAAGCAACACTTGACAGTCTAGTTGTAACGATTATTCTACTTCTTTCATTATCATGTGGAAAAAAGAATTTCACCTTATCCCATACATCTATGCTCCACATATCGTCCATCACAATCAAATACCTCATACCATACAAGCTTTTGTACAGTTTTTCGCCTAAATCGCCCTCACTCATTTGAATCAAAGTTTCTCTACTAGCTTGGTTCTTTTGACACAGTAGAAGTTCTAATAGAATTTCTTGTATATTGTACTGTTGAGAAATTGTAACCCATGCACGAATATCAAAGTGGCGCTCTACTCGAGGATTCATGTAAAGATTTCTAGCAAGCGTAGTCTTACCGATTCCTCCCATGCCGGAGATCGGAATGATTTGCAGCTCAGACTGCTGTCCAAGGAGTTTTTCCAGAATTTCTTTCAGGGCATCATCGTATCCCACCATCGCTGTGTTGTGTTGTATCGGAGGAGCTTTTGACCGAACAACAGGAGTTGCAGTAACTTTTTTCGACTCGTTTTGATCTCCCATCTTGAATTTTATGTCCATCACCTCTTTCTTGATCGAATCCATATTTTCGATCTCCTTCTGCAGCGCTTCATAGAAGTCAACCGGACGGATGTTTCCCCTATCATGAGTATTCGTGGATCGAGCATGGATTTGATCAACTATATGGGATTCAATGACGTCCTCCACCACATAAGCTGCATCTGCAATCCGATTCCGCAAGCGCTCCACTTCTTGGTTGGAATAATGAGAATTATAAACTTCAAGAAAATCTTGGAAGAAAGCAATCTTTTCAGTAAGAGATTTAGCTTGTTGTTCGTCGAGAGTAATTGGAGAGAAAGGATGGTCTTGGAGCTGCTTTATAATATGCATAACAGAAACGAGAGCTCCATAAGCTGCCATATCTGAGATTTCTTGTGCTTCAGAAAATTGCTGCAATATTGATGGAAGTTCTCTGTTTTGGTGCAGGTGCAAAGAAATTGTCAACAAAGATGATTAAAACCAAACATGGCCACTTGGAATTATTCAATTAGAGAAACAGGGCTGGCTATTGAGATCTGAAAATACTTTAAGACTGCTCCAATCTCAAGACAGTTCAATTATTAAATAATTTCAAAACTCTGCTTCTGAATATAGCTATTTTCCGCTCTCTTTTTCTGATGTGTTGGGAGTTGACTCCAAAAATAAATAAGGACGAAAGATTTTCAAGTTTAAGTATCAGTTACGTGCAAAACATATGATGCACAGCAAGTTTTGTTACAGAATACACTCTAGTGACACAAACTCCGGAGTAGAAAAGATTAGTGCTTACCCTTTTCATAGAAAAGAAGGAAGGATGGATTCAGCAGTGACAGCTTTGCCACCTCTTCAATGTCTGAGTTTCTTGTTTAGCCAAGAACATACAACACATCTAAATAACCGGCGACAGGTTATAGCCAAGCGCAAAGCGCCACTAAGATTCGAGCGCGCTAAGTTCGAACAAACGCATATATGGCGTAAGTTCGTGAATCTTGTGAGGGATGTTTTCACTGAGTTTACAGCTGAATGTTTAGTAATACTTGGTTGAAATCGAGCATATGGATTCCATAGCCGCCATTCTCAGTTCTCACTGCACAGAATCTAACTTCACTGAGTGAAAGTGAAAAACTCCATTGCACATTCTTTTTTCCATACAAACAATTATAAGTAAAATCCAAGAGCAATAGCCAGCCAAGAGCCATTTTCATCTTTTTGCAAGAAATTGCAGAGTGGCCTTTTACCTTCCAAGAGTAAAAGGATTTGGAATACTCGTGTTCGCAGCTCGAGTCTGCGAATGTATTGAAAGTTGAACCTGAGCGACGGCGAAACAATGGAAGGTTAACGGCGGCGGTTAAATTTGACGGCGTCAGAGAAGGACGCTTCACATCGTGGTTTGTACTTTTCCCCAATGAACGATCGACGTGCGTTGCAAAAGCGCTGGCTGAGCCTATTGTTTATGGGCTTCTAATTCGGGTTCTATATGTTTTTTGGGCCGGCAATGGCTCGATTTTTAATCCAAATTCAATTCGAATTTTAAAATTTCAATACAAAAGCCTGACAAATTTTTTATCATAAATATCAATTATTTAAAATAAAATTATGTGAGACCCAGTAATTTTAGGATCATATAAATTATAGTAGATATATATATATATAGTGTTTTAATACCCTGTAGTTCTGTTTTCCATTTAAAAACTAACTTTATATTTTTGTTATGTTATTATTACGATTTATTTACTTATTCTTTTATTTCTTTATTAATAAGGATAATTTTAGACGATTAAATAATGATGCGGTTAACTTTTAGAGAAAGTTGTGGAAGTGGGAGTCCCACTAGGTTCTAGAAAACTAATTTAGGGCAACTCTTTGAAGACGTGCGTAGTTATGAAAGTTCTGCTCAACTATTATATCAAAATTCTACCCTTCTATCCTTCTATGAGAAAAAAAAAAAAAAAAAAAAGAGAAGGAGACGACGATACCGAGGAAAGCAACCGACCAACGAAATAGAAGAAGAGATGGTAGGAAGGAGAAGAGAAAGTACCATTGATTGAAGAAATCGGTACGCACGAAAAAGAAAAGAGGTTTAATGCTCAATCTGTTGTTATCGGATAATTAAATTAGATGTATTGTAGGTTCTAGTCACCTTAAGGGGCACAAAATTTCTGGGAAGGGGCTAACCTATTTATTGTATTTTAGAATGCACCATAATCATCGAGTATGCTTGCACAATCATTCAAATTGGGTATTTTATGTTTTCTCGGCATCGATTAGTGGGGTTGCATTATGGCATGACCGGACGGTTTTTAGTTGTTAGAATCAATTCATGGATTATGATCGAGCCAAAATCTCCGCTTGATGATTGATCGAGAGATCCGACGCGGTCACTCTATTTGTTGAGGGAAAAACGGCCGCCTGACTACTCGAATTCTGCGAAGGTCGACAAACGTGAGCTCCGAGGCCAACTCGGGGGAGACGGGTGTGAGACCCGGGTTGGCACTCCGACGCTCAAGTCAGGATCTAGAAAGATGGTCGATAAGGTTGAGCGGTGAAAAGTGTTAGGTGGGAAAACTTACCGTGCAATAAATGAAGAGGGGGTATTTATACAGAGAGGAAAGAGAAGTTACCGCCTCGACGTGGTGGCGCGGGGAGCTGACAGGTGCCCCACTAAGGCCGTGCATTAAATGCTCGGTCGGCCACTACGCTAGTGGAATAATGTGCTGGTCAATCGGAGATTACGGGCCGATCGCAACGGTTCGGTTGGTTCGAGCACTTAGGTCGATATTCCTATGCGGTAATTCTCGCGGGGTAAATGAGCTTCTGAGTAGGACGGTCGAAAGGTGATCTCCGAGCGGGATTGGACCTCCGATCATGCACGTGGGACAAGGTGATTGGCTTAGACCGACAGCGGGTACGTGCCATCGACTGAGAGGGTCCAAATTGTTGGGTCAATCTTTGCCGATGAGTGTGGGCCTTTTTCAACCAAGAAATCGGCTAAGATTTGTGCTTGATATGCCATCCGGGGTCGATATGTTACCTCGAATTGTCCGAGCTCGATTGTCCACTTTGTGAGTCGACCTGAGACTTCTGGTTTGTCCATGACGGTCTTCAATGGTTGATCGGTGAGGACTATGATGGGGTGCGCTTGGAAGTACGGTCGAAGCTTACGAAAAGTATGGACAACTGCGAGAGCAAATTTTTCGATCTCGAGATAGCGTACTTCGGGGCCATGGAGAACCTTACTTACGTAATACACGGGGAGATGTTTCCGATCTCGAATGGTGACAAGTACCGAGCTGATGGTCTCGTTCGACACGGCTAGATACAGATATAAGGTTTCTCCGGCGGTAGGTTTCGCAAGCAGAGGGGGGGAGGTGAGGTATTTTTTTAGGTCTTCAAGAGCTTTGTTGCATTCTGGAGTCCATTCGAAATTTTTGATGTCGCGCAAGATTTTGAAAAAGGGCAAGTTCTTTTCCGACGATCGGGCTATGAAGCGGTTAAGGGATATGATCCGACCCACCAGTCTCTGTACGTCACGGATCGAATTGGGGACCGGCAAAAATTGGATAGCTTTTATTTTTGCGGGGTTGGCCTCGATCCCTCTTTGGCTGACCATATATCCGAGGAACTTACCACCGTCGACCCCAAAGGTGCATTTAGCGGGGTTGAGTTTTAAGTTGTACTTTCGAAGGAGGTCGAAAGCTCTTTTCAAGTGGCCCAGATGGTCGGCGGCCTTTTCACTTTTGACTAGCATATCGTCGACGTATACTTCGATGGTATCCCCGATCTCAGACTCGAAAACTTTGTTCATCATTCTCTGGTACGTAGCACCTGCATTTTTGAGTCCGAACGGCATAACTTTGAAGCAGTAAATGCCATTGAAGACTATGAAGGCGGTTTTGGGCTGATCCTCGAGGGCCATGAAGATTTGGTAGTATCCTTGAAAGGCGTCCATCATGCTCAATCGTTCGCACCCGGCCGTGGAGTCGACCAGTTGGTCGATTCGAGGTAACGGATAGGGATCCATCGGGCACGCCTTGTTAAAGTCAGTGAAGTCATTACACATTCGCCACTTTCCTCCCAGTTTGGGTACGAGGACGACATTGCACAGCCATTCGATGTATTGGATCGGCATGATATACTGGGCGTCCAGGAGTTTGTTGACTTCAGCCTCGATGATGGCATTTCGGGAGTCACTTTGTGAGCGTAGCTTTTGCTTGATTGGCTTGTAGGAGGGATCAACATTCAAGTGATGTTCGATCACTTTCCTGTCCACTCCCACTAGATCAGAAGCACTCCACGCGAAAACGTCGAGGTTGTCACGCAGGAACTGAATGAGCATGCACTGTTCCTTTCCCTTTCGACCAGCGCCAATGCGAGTGATTTTTTCCGTTTGCCCCGGGATTAGTTGAATTTCTTCGAGTTCTTCAGTGGGCTCGAGCTTTTTGTCTTCCTGCTTCTTTCTTTTTGCCGCGTGGGAGGAACTCATTTTTCGTGAATTCTCGGGGTCGATGGCTCCTGGGTCTACAAATTCGTCCTCGATGATAGGATCATCGATCACTAGGGGCGCGTGCTTCTCTGAAGAAAGTTTGGGCTTGTCCAGCGAGATAGAGTAGCAACTCCAAGCGGTTGGTATGTCACACCTTAGTTCGCCGACCCCGGCAGGAGTGGGTAGTTTGACCATTTGATGGTAAGTGGATATGACCGCTCGGAAATCGATGAGACCTGGTCTACCGAAGATGATATTGTATGCAGAGGGCATTTCGACGACAAGACATTCGATTTCTTGGGTTGCTCGTCGGGGCAAGGTACCCATGGATGTGATTAGCCGTACTCGACCCTTGGTGTATACCTCTGCACCTCCGAACCCTGTAAGAGGGGTTCGAATGGGATCTAGAAGCAATTTATCGTGTAAATTCATGCGAACAAGAGTCGAGTAAAGGATAATATTGCTTGAGCTTCCATTATCTACCAAAGTACGGGATACAGCAAAGTTGGCAACGTCGAGCGTGACAACCATAGGACAGCTAGGTGTTCCGCTCGAGCGTCCCGGTAGATCAATTACATCGTTTTCATTAAACACTATTTCTTCATCGACCCAGGCGTCCGCTGGTCGAACGTGCATCACTTCTCGAGAGGTGTAGAAGCCTTGATCAGCTGTCCGTCCCGTCTTTTTCCGAGCGGACCTTGAATCACCACCTGAAGGGCCCCCTGCAATCATGTCGATCCGACCGAGGCATGGTCGGTTATGAGGATCCCTCTCTGTCGGGGGCTTAGCCTGCCGTTGTTTGGGAGGTGATCTGTCGGCGTGATCTCGGTTTCGAGCATGGTCATCCATTTTCTTCACAAACTCTAGGAGGTGGCCTCCCTTGATTAGGCGTTCGATTTCGTCTCGCAAGGCATTACATTCAGAGGTGTTGTGACCTTTTTGTTGGTGGAAATTGCAAAATTTATTGCTCTCTCGATTTTTGGGAGTGTCCCGCATTGGTTTAGGCTTTTTCAGTAAAGTTGGATCGATAACGTTGTAGATTTCATCAAGCGGGCGCGTCAACTGCGTGTAATGCTTTCGAGTGGTGGGCCCTGTCTGTCCCTCGGGCTTGGGTCGTGCCTCCTGTCTGGTTGGTCGAGGAACATCGACCTTCCGACTGGGGATAGGGCTCCTCTGAGAGCTCTCCAATTCTTCAAGTTGCATCCAATCACAGGCGGCTGCCTGGATGTCCGCCAGATTTTTTGGCTTCTGCAAGAAGATGTACCGGGCAGCTTCGATGTTGACTAGAGCCTTGTGAACAATAGGTCGCAAGAGATCGATGCTCGGTTCCTCTGTTTTGACCACAGCTTGGGAGAAACGGGTGAAGAAATCTCGAAGCGATTCATTAGGAGCTTGTTTAACGGTGTATAAGTAGGTCGGCGGAAGCTTATCTCCCTTCATGGAAGAGAACTGAGCCTTGAATCGGTCGACAAGGGTCTTGTATGAGGTTACCGATCGAGGAGGAAGCCGCGAAAACTATTCAAGAGCAGGACCATCCAGAGTTGTTACAAAGATCTTAGCCCAGATATTAGGCGAGTGCCCAAACATGCTGAGCTGCATCTCGAGGCGCGACACATGTTTTTCAGGGTCGGTTGATCCATTATATGTGGGTAGCCCCGTGGGGATTTTCTCATCGGTAGTAGACTCAATGATCGCATCACAAAATGGAGACTGAGCTTCTCTCTCGCTGCGATACCTCCACGGACGGACATGCCCTGGGGCCGTCGGGGTGCGTCGGGGTGATCTAGAGCGTTCACGCCGGACGGAGTGTGATCGGTGAGGCAAACGGTTGTGCGATCCTTGACTTTCGCTTCTTTGCCGGTTATCCCGTCGACCGGAACGCGGGGGTATTTGGTTTCGAAGATCATTCGACCTCACGATACGGCCCCTGTTCGATCTCCGGATCTGATTAACCCGACCGTGAGGCCCGAGTCGGTTAAAGACTTGCCCTGATTCATGCGGGGATAAGTCACGCCGAGAGGGGCTTCTTCCTTGCTGTGATCCAGACAATCCGCGATCGCTGTTATCCCGACTAGGATGAGATGGTCGAGATCGCTGCTGCGATGTGCCCTCTTTACGCCGACTGCCTCCCCGACATATTCTGGTATCTGTAGGGGTTCTAGAGTCGACCTCATCACCGGGTTGAAATGATAACCTGTCTTGAACTGACTTCCGCCCATTTCCTCGAGAAGGTAGCGGTTGCTGTTGGGGAAGTTGCGGCTGCGTATTTTGCCCCTCTCCAGCCCAATATGTGCCGGGTGGAGGATATTGAATTGGTTGCATATACCCAGGGCGGTTTATCTGGGGTTGAACGATTTCTATCGGTCGAGCCTCCGGACACTTCGGCATACGAGGCTCTCTTCCCTCCGCAACCGCCATAACCGCCTCATCGCGACAATCTTTCAAATATTTTTCTATCTCGGGCGTCGAGTAGACTAGTCGTGTCGGAATTGAGGCGGGAACTACGACCTGTAGGGGAAATTGAGGAATGACTTCCCGACCATTTTCATCGAACAATCGGTTGCTTACGATGTTCCGAGTAGTCATGTTCAATGGCTTCTGGTTGCGTCTTCCCACAGACGGCGCCAAATGATCGAGCCAAAATCTCCGCTTGATGATTGATCGAGAGATCCGACGCGGTCACTCTATTTGTTGAGGGGAAAACGGCCGCCTGACTACTCGAATTCTGCGAAGGTCGACAAACGTGAGCTCCGAGGCCAACTCGGGGGAGACGGGTGTGAGACCCGGGTTGGCACTCCGACGCTCAAGTCAGGATCTAGAAAGATGGTCGATAAGGTTGAGCGGTGAAAAGTGTTAGGTGGGAAAACTTACCGTGCAATAAATGAAGAGGGGGTATTTATACAGAGAGGAAAGAGAAGTTACCGCCTCGACGTGGTGGCGCGGGGAGCTGACAGGTGCCCCACTAAGGCCGTGCATTAAATGCTCGGTCGGCCACTACGCTAGTGGAATAATGTGCTGGTCAATCGGAGATTACGGGCCGATCGCAATGGTTCGGTTGGTTCGAGCACTTAGGTCGATATTCCTATGCGGTAATTCTCGCGGGGTAAATGAGCTTCTGAGTAGGACGGTCGAAAGGTGATCTCCGAGCGGGATTGGACCTCCGATCATGCACGTGGGACAAGGTGATTGGCTTAGACCGACAGCGGGTACGTGCCACGTCAGATTAATTTTACAGTAGGTTTTTAGATGTTTCCAGCATATATATATATATATATATAGCATTTATGTCTATACAGCACTATAGGAGGATTGGGTAGTGATAATATTATGTTAATGTAGTAATAACTGTAGTTATTTTGGTGATTAGTTTAGCACAGACATTTGAGTAATAACTTATGACTATTTTTTTATTAGATACGATTAGGGCTGTCAATTCTCAACCCGATCCGACCCAACCCGAAAAATATCAGGTTCGGGTTGGGGGTTTTCGGGTCGGGTTGAAATCGGGTCGGACCCGAAATTGACCCGAAGGAGAGAGGCCGGGTTCGGGTGGGTTTCGGGTTGACCCGAATCAGCCCAAAAAATCATGCGGGTAACCCAATAACCCGAACCCACCCGACCCGACCCGACCCGACCCGAAAATTAAAAAAAATATTTAATATATTTAAATTATATGGTGTATTATAATTAGATAAAAATTTATGAAATGATAATTGGTTTAGGATTAGATATACTTAAAAAATAATAATTAATTTATTAATCGAGAATAACGTGTTTTATAATGTTAATATTATATAATTTGTCTAAATTATATAATTTTGTTAATTAGAAAGACATACATGATTGTAATATGATTAGAATTAAACGGAGTTCCCGTAAAAAAAAAGATGTATTTATTTAAACTTAAACAATTAGAATAGTTTAGTAAAATATATATCATTCGATTTAAATAATTATTATGTATCTAATTTATATTTTACATAATTTCCCTATTGATTGAATTTTATTAAATTTATATAAATAAGAATTTAAATACAGTTTATATAAAACTTAATTATAATTACACTTTTAGAATTATATCTTAATTAAGAATTTTAATTAAATTTATATAAATAAGAATTTAAATAGAGTTGTACTTTTTGAACAGTTTGAAGCCCATCTCACCCGTTTTTCAACCTGTTCGACCTATTTTTGATCCGTTCTACTTGTTTTAGGCCCGTTTTTTACCTCTTCAACCTAATTTGGACTCTTTTAACTCGTTTTTTGACCTATTTGTCTTATTTTGGACTCGTTAGATTCGTTTTGGGACCTTTTAACCGATTTTGGACCTATTTTACCTACTTTGGATCAATTTTATCCTTTTGGATCCGTTTTACCCATTTTTAATCCACTTTACCCACATTTTACCCACTTGGATCCATTTTACCCACTTGTATCATTTTTACCCATTTAGATCCATTTTACCCATTTGGATCCATTTTACCCATTTGAACTCATTTTACCCATTTGGATCCAATTTACTAATTTTGGATCTATTTTATCCATTTAGATCTATTTTACCCACTTGGATCCATTTTACTCAATTGGATCCATTTTACCCATTTGAATCAATTTTATTCAGTTGCATCCATTTTACCCATTTGGATCAATTTAACCCAGTTGGATCAATTTTACTCATTTGGATCAATTATACCAATTTTGGATCTATTTTACATAAATGGATCCATTTTACCCATATTTAACCCACTTGGATTCGTTTTACACATTAGGATCCAATTTACGTATTTTGAATCCATTTTACCCACTTGGACCCAGTTTACCTATTTTGGATCCAGTTTTTTACTTGGATTCATTTTATCAATTTGTATCCATTTTTCCCATTTTGTATCAATTTTACCCAGGGTTCATTTACCCACTTGAACTCATTTTACACATTTTGGATCCATTTAGATCCATTTTACCCACATTTTACCCATTTTGAATCCATTTTACTCATTTTAAACCCATTTTACCCAGTTGGATGCATTTTACCTATTTTTGATCCATTTTATCCATTTGGATCCATTTTACCCACTTGGATCCATTTTACCCATTTGAACTCATTTTACCCATTTGGATCCAATTTACCCATTACGGATCTATTTTATCCAGTTGGATCTATTTTACCCACTTAGATCTATTTTACTCACTTGGATCCATTTTACTTATTTGGATCCATTTTAGCCATTTTGGATCTATTTTACCCATTTGGATCAATTTTACCAATTTGGATCCATTTAACCCAGTTGGATCGATTATACCCATTTGGATCAATTATACCCATTTTGGATCTATTTTACACATTTAGATCCATTTTACCCACTTGGATCCATTTTACCCATTTTGGATTCATTTTATCCATTTAGATCTATTTTACGCACTTGAATCCATTTTACCCACATTTACCCATTTTGAATTCATTTGACCCACTTGGATCAATTATACCCATTTTGGATCCATTTATCAATTTGGATCTGTTTTACCCATTTTGGATCCATTTTATCCATTTTGGATCTATTTTATGCATTTAGGTTCATTTTACCCACTTGGATCCATTTTACCCATTTGGATCCATTTTACCCATTTGGATACAATTTACCCATTTTGGATCAATTTTACCCACTTGAACTCATTTTACCCATTTTGGATTCATTTTATTCATTTGAATCCATTTTACCCACATTTACCCATATCGAATCAATTTTACCCATTTGGATCCAATTTACCCATTTGGATTTATTTTACCAATTTGGATTCATTTTATCAATTTGGATCCATTTTGAATCTATTTTGTCTATTTAGGTTCATTTTAACCACTTAGATTCATTTTACCCATTTTGGATCTATTTTACCCATTTGGATCCATTTTAGCACTTGGATGTATTTAACCCACTTGGATTCATTTTACCCATTTGGATCCAATTTGCCCATTTTGGACCCATTTTAGCTACTTGAACTCATTTTACCCGTTTTGGATCCATTTTACCAATATTTTATCCATTTTGAATCTATTTTACCTATTTTGGATCCATTTTATCTACTTTGATCCATTTTACCCACTTTAATCTATTTTATCCATATTTTACCCATTTTGGATCCATTTTACCCACATTTACCCATTTTGGATCCATTTTACCATTTTAATCTATTTTATCTATATTTTACCCATTTTGGATCTATTTGAGAATAACGTGATTTATAATGTTAATATTATATAATTTGTCTAAATTATATAATTTTTTTAATTAGAAAGACATACATGATTGTAATATAATTAGAATTAAACAAAAGTTTACGGACAAAAAGAGATGTGTTTATTTAAAGTTAAACAATTAGAATTGCATTATGATTAGTTTAGTAGAAAATATATTATTCGATCGAAATAATTTTTATGTATCTAATTTACATTTTACATAATTGCCATATTGATTGAAGTTTATTAAATTTATATAAATAAGAATTTAAATAGAGTTGATATAAAACTTAATTATAATTACACTTGGAATTAGATCTTAATTAAGATTATAAACAAGTTTTTAATATGGGTACAGTTTATTAGAGTTAGATTTAGAATTCGATTAATATTAGACTTGTAACCAAATTCCTATCCATAATTAAGTACTTATAAAATTTCAATAATAATTTATAATACATATTGGTTTACATAATTAACTTAATTAAACATCATTATTGTAAGGATATTTTGGCGGTCAATAAATTTAAAAAAAAATCCAAAAATCAACTCGTATTTTTATAATATAATATAATAGACTATTAAAAAAAGGGGCTAGTAAAATATTTTTTTCTATAGACATGTGATTATTATTTGAGAAAAATGTGATTTATAATGTCAATATTATGTAATTTGTCTAAATTGTATAGTTTTGTTCATTAGAAAGACATATATGACTGTAATATGATTAGAATTAAGCGGAGTTTATGGACAAAGAGAGATGTATTTATTTGAACTTAAAAAATTTGAATTGCAATATGATTAGTTTAGTAGAAAATATATTATTCGATCTAAATAATGTTTATGTATCTGATTTTTATTTTACATAATTACCTTATTGATTGAATTTATATAAATAGGAATTTAAATAGAGTTGATATAGAACTTAGTTATATTTACACTTAGAATTAGAACTTAATAATATTTATGTATTAAATTTTTTTTTATCTTATATTAATTGCAATTATGTCAAACCTTACGAAGTATATATTTTTATATATTGTTATCAAGTTTTAAAATACTTTAAACATAAATTAGAGTTAAAAAAAAATCAAAAAAAAAAAAAGGAAAAAAAGAAAATCGTTTCGGGTCGGGTCGGGTTCGGGTTATTCGGGTTGGACGGGTTATCGGGAACCCGATCGGGTCGGGTTCGGGTTGAGGTTTTCGGGTTCAGATTCGGGTCGGGTCGGGTTCGGGTTGAGAATTTTCGTATAATACCCCTACCTCAACCCGACCCGAACCCACCCGACCCACCCGAATTGACACCCCTGGATACGATCGTAAGGAAATATGGCTTTGACTCGCCAAACCATTAGAATTTTTAGAAGCAACAAGTCAGAGGTAAATGGTTTCTTCCTTCTATGTTTTCTTAAACTTGTTTTACGAAAATCGTATGTCTTATTTTAAAAAGTAGTTTTATTAGATAAAAATTTGGATTTGAGCATGGTATGTGTGACTGTCTTTATAGAACTAAATATGAAGTCATTTCGAAACTTATGGTTTGAATGCATGATCTTTACTGTTACATTTCTATGCTAAGTAGGTCTTATACTCTGAACTATTGGAAACCGAATTGGTAGGGATTGGTCCCGAATTATTATTGACCCGGTCACGGGTGTTATAGTGGCATTATTGTACTGACCCGGCCACGGGTGTTACAGTGGCATTATTGACCCGACTACGGGAGTGACAGTAGCAATTCTGGACCCACCTAACGGGGTCGTAGTTAGGACTTGATCAAGTTAAGCCAAATAGGAACCGAAAGTTTAGGAGCATAAACTTAAGTGTCTTTATATGTTCAGTTATTGTTTCATGTGCTGGGATGTCAGAAAAACTATTTGAAAAGTATGATATTGCTTGAAACTGCTTGTGATGTTATATATATTGTAACTTGCTCAAATCCGATAGAGGGTCAAGAGACTACTTACTGAGCAAGTGTAGCTCATACCACCCTAACAATCTTTTGCAGAGAATAAGTTAGAGGACGCTGGGGAGGAGTACTTTTGGGGCTGACCAAACGCCAACTCTTCAAGTAGTTTAGGGATTTCAGATTATGTTCTTATATCTTTTCACGTGCAGTTAGGATCGAGTTATGTTCGAGACAATGATGTAAGAAGTGTAATAGTTAGGATTTCTCCGCTGCATTGTTTTAAGAGTTGATTTTAGAATTTTTAATTAGGATTTTAGTCGTTCTGATTATCGAGGCTTAGTGTCCTTGAGTCTTTCGGGCTCAGGGGCACTGCCGTGTTGCGACCCGGAAACGGGGCGTGACAAAAGTGGTATCAGAGCCGCTCGTCAGCCGCAGGAACTAAGTGTTATACGGGGCAAAGTGCTATGCACATGGGAGCCACCTCTTGAGCCTGCGGGGCAAAGTGCTACATGTGTGGGAGCCACCTCTTGAACCCGTAGGAACCACCTCTAGAGTCCCAACGCAGACGAGTCGGTCATGGACGATATGTCATGCCGCGACGAGGACGTCGCGATTCTGAAGGAGGGGTGATTGTGATACCCCTGTCCCACATTGGGAAAGTATGAGAGTTAAGTTCAGTTTATAAGTTAAAGAGTCCAAGTATAACAAATGAATATCCCTTTTGGGCAGTGGTTTAGCCCCAATTTCAGGTTATACTCGGTGGGCTTGTAGACTTGCACTCGCGTCCAATGGGCCCTCGGACCCGGGGCGTGACAAATGGTATCAGAGCAATAGGTTATGATCCCGGAATAAGTGAGTTTGGCCTTTTAGGAGAATAATAGAGTTAAGAATTATTAGAGTTACGAGATTAGAATTATTATTTTCGACATTATTACTTAGGGAGATAAAGTTCATTAGACGAGAAACCTAGGATGAGACTTTCCCTTTATTATATACGTGTATCTTTTTATAGTTAATAGTTCATTTAGAAGATCATTACACCTAAGTACATTATAGTGCATATCACTATCCGTAGAATTTTAAATACACCAAATTCCGAGGACGAAACTTTTTATAAAGAGGGGAGGATGTGAGACCCAGTAATTTTAGGATCATATAAATTATAGTAGATATATATATATATATAGCGTTTTAATACCCTGTAGTTTTGTTTTCCATTTAAAAACTAACTTTATATTTTTGTTATGTTATTATTACGTTTTATTTACTTATTCTTTTATTTCTTTATTAATAAGGATAATTTTAAACGATTAAATAATGATGCGGTTAACTTTTAGAGAAAGTTGTGGAAGTGGGAGTCCCACTAGGTTCTAGAAAACTAATTTAGGGCAACCCTTTGAAGACGTGAGTAGTTATGAAAGTTCTGCTCAACTATTATATCAGAATTCTACCCTTCTATCCTTCTATGAGAAAAAGAAAAAGAGAAGGAGGAGACGACGATACCGAGGAACGTAACCGACCAACAAAATAGAAGAAGAGATGGTAGGAAGGAGAAGAGAAAGTACCATTAATTGAAGAAATCGGTACGCACGAAAAAGAAAAGAGGTTTGATGCTCAATCTGTTATTATCGGATAATTAAATTAGATGTATCGTAGGTTCTAGTCACCTTAAGGGGCACAAAATTTCTGGGAAGGGGCTAACCTATTTATTGTATTTTAGAATGCACCATAATCATCGAGTATGCTTGCACATTCATTCAAATTGGGTATTTTATTTTTTCTCGGCATCGATTAGTGGGGTTGCATTATGGCATGACCGGACGGTTTTTAGTTGTTAGAATCAATTCATGGATTAATTTTGCAGTAGGTTTTTAGATGTTTCCAGCATATATATATATATATATATATATATATAGCATTTATGTCTATACAGCACTATAGGAGGATTGGGTAGTGATAATATTATGTTAATGTAGTAATAACTGTAGTTATTTTGGTGATTAGTTTAGCACAGACATTTGAGTAATAACTTATGACTATGTTTTTATTAGATACGATCGTAAGGAAATATGGCTTTGACTCGCCAAATCATTAGAATTTTTAGAAGCAACAAGTCAGAGGTAAGTGGTTTCTTCCTTCTATGTTTTCTTAAACTTGTTTTACGAAAATCATATGTCTTATTTTAAAAAGTAGTTTTATTATATAAAATTTTGGATTTGAGCATGGTATGTGTGATTGTCTTTATGGAACTAAATATGAAGTCATTTGGAAACTTATGGTTTGAATGCATGATCTTTGTTGTTACATTTCTATGCTAAGTAGGTCTTATGCTCTGAACTATTGGAAACCGAATTGGTAGGGGCTAGTCCCGAATTATTATTGACCCGGCCACGGGTGTTACAGTGGCATTATTGTACTGACCCGGCCACGGGTGTTACAGTGGCATTATTGACCCGGCTACGGGAGTGACAGTAGCAATTCTAGACCCACCTAACGGGGTCGTAGTTAGGACTTGATCAAGTTAAGCCAATTAGGAACCGAAAGTTCAGGAGCATAAACTTAAGTGTTTTTATATGTTCAGTTCTTGTTTCATGTGTTGGGATGTCAGAAAAACTATTTGAAAAGTATGATATTGCTTGAAACTGCTTGTGATGTTATATATATTGTAACTTGCTCAAATCCGATAGAGGGTCAAGAGACTACTTACTGAGCAAGTGTCGCTCATACCACCCTAACAATCTTTTGCTGAGAATAAGTTAGAGGACGCTGGGGAGGAGTACTTTTGGGGCTGACCAAACGCCAACTCTTCAAGTAGTTTAGGGATTTCAGATTATGTTCTTATATCTTTTCACGTACAGTTAGGATCGAGTTATGTTCGAGACAATGATGTAAGCAGTGTAATAGTTAGGATTTATCCGCTGCATTGTTTTAAGAGTTGATTTTAGAATTTTTAATTGGGATTTTAGTCGTTCTGATTATCGAGGCTTAGTGTTCTTGAGTCTTTCGAGCTTAGGGGCACTGCCGTGTTGCGACTCGGAAACGAGGCGTGACAAAATAGCCTAAGGTGCTTGTCCTACATCGGTTGGAGAGGGGAATAAAGCCTCCTTTATAAGGGGGTGGATACCTTTCCCTTGTTGAGGCCTTTTCCCGGATGGTGATCTTAGCTATTGGGAGGAACAAAACCGTGAGGGTGGTGTCGCTTAGCCCACCAAAGTGGACAATATCGACAAGCGGGTTTTCGGGCTGTTACAAATGGTATCAGAGCCGGGGCCCGGGCCGGTGTGCCAGCGAGGACGCTGGGCCCTTTTAGGGGGGTGGACTGTAATAGCCTAAGGTGCTTGTCCTACATCGGTTGGAGAAGGGAACAAAGCCTCCTTTATAAGGGGGTGGATACCTTTCCCTTGTTGAGGTCTTTTCCCGGATGGTGATCTTAGCTATTGGGAGGAACAAAACCGTGAAGGTGGTGTCGCTTAGCCCACCAAAGCGGACAATATCGACAAGTGGGTTTTCGGGCTGTTACAAATTATCAAAAATAAAATTAAGAATTTCGGTTCGTCAAAGGCCCAAATCCAACTCTTTATGATATTTTATTAAACTGATTATTATATTAGTAAATATAATAATTAAAATTTTAACATATCTGTGACTGTATTCTGTAATAAGGTTTGGATTATAAAAATATTTGTTTTCTTTTATTAATAATCTCAACTAGAATATTTCAAGTAAATGTAAGTAAAAACAATAAACTATTTATTAAATACTATTTTTTAATAAATATTATATATTTATTTTTTCAAAAATAATTTATATCTTATTGATATTTGGGTCGGATATTTTTCTTGATCTGATCCGATTATATATCAGTTCAATATTAATGAATGCAGATCCTGCAGGATTCAGCTCCAAATCCAATTATCGAGAATTTTTATTGGTTCTGAATTCCAATTTTCCTGATCATTTCCGTATCTAACCTGTTGACAAATCTATACTTTTTTATTGTTCTAAAAATTAGTAATTGAAAATCAATATTAATGATAATTAATAAATATTTCTTGAGGCTTTCTAAAAATAAAATAAAAATGAGAATGAATGAAAATTATTAGAGCAAAATGCATTTTTAGTCCCATACTAATGGGTTATTATCACTTTTGGTCCCATGGTTTTTTCAAAATTGGTTTTTTTAGTCCCGTAATAATTATTTTTTGTCACTTTGAGGACTTCCGTCAAATAATTGACGGAAGTCACTGTTCATCCATTAATTTTTTTTTTAATTTTTTTTGGTCCATATCCATTAATTTCATATATTATATATTTATAATATATAATATATGTATTATGTTTTATATAATATATGTAATACATGTATATATTATATATTTTAATCTATAATATGTGATGGGTTCTGAATATGGGTACAGAGTCCGATCACTTTACAATTTGTTTATGTGAGGAAACCACTGGAAGTTCGTCGGAAAAATTGAGGGTTCTACCTGCAAGGACAAACACACAGACAAAGTCAGAAGGCCAAGCTGGGGGGAACTGGGGGTGATTCCCAGTTTGGCTCTCCGACGCTCAAGTCAGATGAAGATCTGAAAGAGAAAGTGTAAGCTAAGTATGAATTGCAGAAATGGAGGTTGCCTACAGTGAAGGAGATGACCCTGTTTATTTATAGTTGAGGGTCAGGGACCCTTTGGTCATTTGCCGCATGTGGTCCTGGCCGAATGTTGCCCTAACACGTGGCGCTGTGAGAGAGAAACCTAGGAGGAATCTTCTGCAAAAGCTGTTGAAAGTTAGTGTTGGCAATAGTGGTAGGTGCGTGGCCATGTACGGTGTGTCAGAGAGCCGTTTTGGGGGGTTGGTAACGAGGGCCTAAGAGCGCGCTCGTGACAACCAAAAGCATTGGAGGCCAAGAAATCCGCTAGGGGACGAGGGCCAAGGCTTGTGTGATGAGTTGGAGGGGAAGCCTTTGTGAGGGAATGTAGCGCTCGAAGAGGGCTTCCTTGGTTGATTGGAACATTAGCCATGTAGTGTAAATGGCGCTCGTGAGAGAGCGGTAGCATTGATCACGTGCCTATGTAACAGAGACGGCAGGTGCTCTTTGAAGGATATTGGCGCGGGAGGGGTTTAGCGCTCGTATATGTCTGATACAATCTCAGAGAGACAAGTGTCATCATCTCTGAGGTGCCACGTGTCAAAGCATGGGACGAGCGTATTTTGACCCCATCAATATGCATTTTGTTATATATATTTTAATATATATGCGTATTTTATATATTATATTTAATAATATAATATATATTATACATAATAAAATATATGTAATACATATATATATATATATATATATATATATATATATATATATATATGTGTGTGTGTGTGTGTATTATAAAATATAATATACATATATTATATATAATATAAAATACATATATATATTATATATAATGCATATATACATGTTTATATTATAAAATAGAGTTATATACACCATAAACCATGTGTTATTCGAAAAGAGCATATTAAACCCTATGTTATAAAAATTGACATAGAAAACCTTGTGTAATATATTTATTGTTCACCACCCCTCCCATATATGACATCACAATTATGACGTGATTTACCTATTTTACCCTTACGTATTAAAACTTTTTTTTTTCTCAATTATTTTAAGTTTCCTTTATTATTTTTTTTTTCCCCTTTCTTCTTCCCAGAACTCTTCTTCCTACTCATCTAACCCCGGCAAAACGCCATAGCCACCCACTTCCAACTCCACCTCAACCCCTTCCTCCAACCCACAAATCCACGAGACACAATCCCCAACTTGAATAAAATCAAACACCACAAACCATCCAGAACCACCACACCACCATGGATCGCAGCGCCACCACACCACCGCCTGAAACACTGCCTGAACCACCGCACCGTCAGTCAACACCACCACACCACCATAACCTGCACCACCGCACCACAATGGCATCGCCAAACCACCACCTCCTCGCTACTAGCCACACCCACCACACCATCACCTTACCACCACCACGCCACCATCGCACCACCGCCGCCGCTTTCACCACCCTAAAACCGCACAACCTTAACACAAAATGAGCGCTCATACAATTTCAGATCTAGAAAAAGTTTCAACCCCCAGAAAATACAAACACAAGATTTTGTCGAGGATCTGACGAGGATGGAGGAACTCGAGTTGCTGTGGTGGGGAGATCCGGTGGTGCTGCTGGGGTGGAGTTGAGGACGGAGGAGCTCCGCTGGCTGTGGTGGTGCCAGTGGCACCGGCGGCGGTGGTGCCGTCCTGTTAATCTATATCTAATGTTTTGTATATATATATATATGTGTGTATATATATATATATATATATATATAATTTATTTAACATAAGAGGGTCATAATAGTCATTTTAAGGGAAAAAATTAAAGAAAAATGTTGTCTGAGTCACATTTCAGGTGCGTGAGCCACCAACAATGATTTTAGGGTTTTACATGCTAGTATTTTCAAAACATAAGGTTTTCCATGTAAATTTTTATATAATAGGGTTTTTTTAATCAATTAAGCATAACACAGGGATATACCGTGTAAAAAACCCTTATAAAATATAATATACGTGTATAATTGATGCACCCTAAAATTAGGATAAATCAATTGTACCTATTTTTTAGGAGTCTTTTCCCACCAGAAATTAAACCTCATCCTTATAACGTGCAGTCAGAAATAGATACCCACTAAACTACCCCACTTTCTTCTCTAACTACCCAACTTCCCTAGAAGATAGGAAACCCTAACAAAGTGTAAAACCTTAGAGATCTCCTTAAATAGGAGTTAAGATTTGTATTATAGGGGGATGACATTACGAGATATATATAATTCTCTCCTCTCTCTCTCTCTCTCTCAATATTCTCTTTTTTCTTTCTCTTTAATCTGTCTAAGATATTTGCTCATCCTTGGAGATCCACATCGGGGACGACATCTTTACTTCTCGAGTTATTTAGTCAATTATTCTGCTCATTAATACTCTTTCATTACGTTCATATTAATCTCTATTATTAATCTCTATTTTCGCAGACTATTTTCTTCGTTAACCATTATTTTGCAGGTTTATTTCTCTTTAACATTTATAGTTCAGAATTCTCATACAAAAAGGGTGGTGTGAATTTTGAGACGCATCATTTGGCGCCGTCTGTGGGAACATTGAGCTATAGACGTGAGAAAGTTAGATCCGGACTTTACATGGCAAACTCGACATCTAGCAATACCGAATCTGCTACCGGAGGGATCCTCCGCCCCATCCCTGCAAGTACCATCCAAGCACGCGGAGGAGGATGCAACACTGAAGCTTCCGCAAGTGTAGGAATCACGCCTACCCCGGAGAATACTCCTGCAACCACATCCATTGAGCAACCAACTGCAGGAGCGACCGAGTTTACCAGGACGATCCATCCTGCAGGAAGCGAAGTTACCGGGATTCAGCCTCCAGGAACATCGGTCGCTGGCCATCCTACCTATTCAGCACCTTCCACTACGAGCATGGGACTTCAATTCTCCGCTCCCGGGACAGTCACTAACCCGCAGTAAACCACTCTACCCACTGGGAGCACTGCCGCCAATACCGGACGAACATCCACAGGAGGAACGCGGTTGCCTTGGGATGAACTGAATAAGAGGATAGCCGAAGTGGTTCGATCCTACGTGCGAGAAGAAGTATTGGAAACAATAAGAGAAGTAATTGCACCAGGACGCACCCAAACAGGCGGAGGTGATCCAGTACGAGGAAACCAGCCTACCTACGTGAAAGAAGAAATCCCTCATCAGGGCATCCTACGACCTCCCGTGTGGGAGGGGCCTCCTGCTAACAATGGGACTGGAGTTCGACCGGAGAGGTTCAGGCCGCTTCAACCAGCTCAGATTGGAGTGGACCAAGCAGGGGGAACTCAAACCAACCCTCATATAGACGTAAACGTCCATAATACTAATATGCATCAGGAAGCAAGGATCAGAGTGGAGGATCCCCCTGAATGGGCTGTTAGGATGCAACAGGAACTACAAGAAGTTAGACAAAGGATGACAAGAAGACCGCCAACCACCAGAAGAGGATTGTCATTCAGTGCGCGCATCCTGGATGAGGAACTCCCAATAAATTTTAGAAGGGCTGATCTATCCAAGTATGACGGAACGGGGGACCCCGAGCAACACGTGACTGAATTCGAGAATATGACAATGTTGCATGGATACACAGATGGAGTGAAATGTAGAGCGTTCCTGACAACGCTTACAACGGCAGCCCAACAGTGGTTTAGTCAACTGCCTCCAGACTCCATCCATTCCTTCGAAGGATTCCGATCAATGTTCTTGAACCAATTCACAAGCAGCAAAAAACATTTGAAGTCCACTATGGCTTTATTCACCGTGAAATAGGAAGAACATGAGTCATTGTGAAGCTATTTAGATAGGTTCGTCGCTGCAAGCCTGGAGGTCCCTTCAGCCTCAGAAGAGACCCGTGTAAGCATCCTGACTCAAGGACTACACCGAGGAGACTTCTTCAAGTCTCTAGTGAAAAAGTCCCCCCACTGGATACGACGACCTCCTGGCTAGAGCAGGGAAATACATTCAGCTGGAGGAGGCCGAATGGGGAAAGGAACGCGAACAACATGGAGGACGTAGAGAAAGGAAGGACGATAGGACTCCTTGGATCACTACTAAAAAACCTAGGGTGATGGAGCATCAGGAAACTCGCGTTACCCATCACACAAGGTTCGATAATCACACTCCAATGAAAGCAACACCATCTCACATCCTCATGCAGCTAGAAGGAACTAGACTTTTAAACCATCCTCGAAGTGCAGACAACGATCCTACTAACCCCCCATCGGATAAGTTATGTCGATTCCACAATAATTACGGGCATGACACCGATGAGTGTCGTCACTTGAAGAATGAGATTGAGCGATTGGTGCGTGAAGGACTCCTAACAGAGACGATATGTTAGGATCCTGAGAAAGGCTTCGAAAGACAGGACGCCGCCTGGACCACAGGAAGACTTCAGTGAGGAGACCAACCCCCGTGATGATGCCAGGAGATCTTAAGGCAGGATGGCAGATATAGAAGGCAAGAAACCATCGCATTCCAGAAATACAAGCAAGCTGAAGAAGTTCTCTTCCTAAAAGGTTCCATTATGCCCTATCAAGTAAAATTGGCAAGGACAACAACAAAAGTCTAAGACGACCAAATCGTGCCTCCTCATACTTAGGAAGGATGGCATAATCGTCCAAAGATGACATACAAACTCAATGAGCTCATTCCTCAAGGGACAAACGTCCTATTACAAAATTTAAGGGACGAACGTCCTAGTGCAAAATTTAAGGGACGAACGTCCTATTTCAGAACTCGAGGGACAAACGTCCTAGTGCGAAATTCAAGGGATGAACGTCCTATTGCAAAACTCAAGGGACGAACGTCCTAGTGCAAAATTCAAGGGATGAACGTCCTAGTGAAAAATTCAAGGAACGAACGTCCTTATATGAAAGTCTTATAGGACGAACGTCCTTGCACAAAGAGGAACCACCCTATAAGACTTCTTGAAGGAAGAAGTGCCTCAAATCAGCGTCCCTCTTTTGCAACAGGGAGAAGGTTTCCTGCACTTCCCAGGAAGGCTCGAAGATGTTGCTCCCTATACCTGTCGCCTTATTCTTAAAATGTCTCACATGAGGAGGAGCGCTGGTAACAGGAGGCTCAGTGGTATCATCACCCTTACAAAGGATGTCAAGATGTTGCTTGGATTTAGATAACACCTTCCTAGGCATCACGGTTAGCCGTATTATCCTAAAACATTATCAGTATTGATTCTTCCTACTCTATATTTCACATGAATTATGTTTTCACGTATGCTTCTCTTTATAAAAGGCAAAAAATCCTTTGAATAATTCTACTTCGTAAAATCTTGTTAATAGAATTTTAATTCTTAAAAGCTCTAAACATTTGATCATCCCAATTTCCTTGGTAGTATGGTTGTCTAACATTTCAGGAAACTATTCGAAGACATTTTGCCAGAAAAAGCTGATAAGGTTACCCTTTATACAAGTACCATTATCCTTGAAGATGAAGGAAGCCGCGAAACTTTTGAAGAAGAAGGAAGCCGAAAAGCTTTGGTTCATCCCTGAAGAGGAAGAAAGCCGCAAAACTCTTGTTTATCCCCGAGGAGGAAGGAAGCTGCAAAACTTTTGTTGTTCCGGAAGAGGAAGGAGGCCAACATGCTCTTGTTCATCCCAGAGGAGGAAGGAAGCCGCGAACCGCTTGTTTGTTCCTGGAGAGGAAGGAGGCTAGCAAGCTCTTGTTCATCCTAAAAGAGGAAGGAGGCCGTGAATTTGACGTAGAGGCTACCTTCTCTACTCTCTTAGCCTAAATTTCATTTTGAGTAGGGGGGGGAGGGGCGAATTATGATGCACCCTAAAATTAGAATAAATCAGTTGTACCTATTTTTTAGGATCTTTTCCCACAAGAAATTAAACCTCATCCTTATAACGTGTAGTTAAAAATAGATACCCACTAAACTACCCCACTTTCTTCTCTAACTACCCAACTTCCCTAGAAGATAGGAAACCCTAACAAAGTGTAAAACCCTAGAGATCTCCTTAAATAGGAGTTAAGATTTGTATTATAGGGGGATGAAATTACGAGATATACAAAATTCTCTCCTCTCTCGCTCTCTCTCAATATTCTCTCTTTTCTTTCTCTTTAATCTGTCTAAGATATTTGCTCATCCTTGGAGATCCACATTGGGGACGACATCTTTACTTCTCGAGTTATTTAGTCAATTATTCTGCTCATTAATACTCTTTCATTACGTTCATATTAATCTCTATTTTCGCAGACTATTTTCTTCGTTAACCATTATTTTGCAGGTTTATTTCTCTTTAACATTTATAGTTAAGAATTCTCATACAAATAGGGTAGTGTGAATTTTGAGACGCATCATTAATATACTTGTATATAGAATATATACATACATGTATTTTAATATATAAGCACATTATAAGTTATATATTATACACATGTGTTCACAATATATATTTATTATATATATACACGTATACTATATTTTATAATATAAACACATATATATGCATTATATATAATATATATACGTATATTTTATACTATATATAATATATGTATTACAATAATATATGTATATTATATTTTATAATACACACACACACACGCACACACATATATATATATAATACACGTAAATACATATATTATATATATGTACTACACATATTTTATTATATATAATATATAATATATAATATGGATATGTATTAAAATACATATAACAAAGCATATTATAAATTAAAATATATAATATATACGTGTATTACATTTCATATAAAATATAATACATATATTATATATAATAAATATATAATATATGAAATTAACGGTTATGGACCAAAAAAATAAAAAATAAAAAAATTAATGGATGAACAGTGACTTCCGTCAATTATTTGAAGGAAGTTCTCAAAATGACAAAAAAAAAATAGTATGGGACTAAAAAAACCAATTTTGAAAATCATGGGACCAAAAGTGATAATGACCCATTAATATGGGACTAAAAGTGCATTTTACTCAAATTATTATGTTTGTGTTATGTAATATTGTTGTTATCTAAACCATTCGATTATTCAATGATAGGAGTTGTTTTTCCAATAAATACCAATAGAGATTGTTATTAGCATTTGATAATCTATTACATTTTGTTCGATTCTTTTATCGTAAAATTAAGATGCCATACATATATTTGAAGAATATATGTCAATAACAAAATCAACATGGGTCAAAATTCAAATCCCATTGTAATAAGCAGAACAACAAATTAGAAAACATTTGCTCTTATAATAAAAAAATCAAAATCAAATAACAAATGGAAAGAAAAATTAGAAAGAAAAGCATATTCATACACACTTTCATCATAAGCTGCGAAAGTTAGAAGCAAATGAAAAATTGATATAATTTGAAAATGGGAGACATGTTATGATTAAATCATACTTATCTTTATTCAAGTAAAGATAAAAAAAACAAAGCAGAATCAACTCTTACACAATTTTAACTTGAAAGTTGTGATTTGCCAAGCTCTCCACACCTTCATAATCCCCTCGTTCCAATTGAGATTTATTTAAGGTAACTGTAATTCGGAGGCTTTCATTCCCAAGGTCTTGTTCCTCTGCAATTTGTTTAGCAGAAATAATGGCAGAATAGGAACAATATTCCAATTGAATTGATTTAAGTGTTGGAATGTCTCCAATACCGCAAGGGATCTCCTTCAGATTACGTAAGTAGTGAAGAGAAAGGTGCTCAAGGAATGGGTGATGAGTGCTCTCTGCTGTCCAATATTCCCAATTCTTACATGTGTTAATACACAGGTACTTTAGGCTACAAAACTGCCCTTGTATTGTCTCCCACTCAGATGTTGTGAAGAACACCAAATACAGTTGGAGCGCCTGGAGATGAGGTAATGAACCTATATTTGTATTAATGTCTTCCCAACTGAGCCGCGTTTCCGATAGGCACAACTCCTTGAGCGAATGTGGGAAAATGACGTTCTGTAGCAAATCAAGCCGATATGGGAGACAGATGTCAAGATATTCAAGTTTAGACAAATGACCAAGATTGTTGAGACAATAATCTGATGCCACCTTGTACCATAGTCCCAACTTCTTGACATTAGGGATATTCGCAAGAGCGTGTGTAGGTCATGCAGAATAAATTCGTTCGTATTGCCACTGGGAGGGTCTGGAAGTGTGAGCTGAGGCACTCAACATGCCTTAGTAGAGGCATCTTCCAAATTTCGGGTGGTGCAACAACATTCATGAAAGTAATAAAAATTAATGTTTGCAGATTCCAAAGGAGGGAGACTGAAGAAGATAACATGGGATGTTGATACTGGCCCAACACGACAAGGTACCTCCAACTTGCTGAAAACAATCTTCCAAGCTACATTTTCTCCTTTTAAGTACCCTTAACAATCTAAGTTCAACAATTGGTAAATATGCCCTAAAATGGACTATCATGGAACAGGCGGCTGATGCAGATTCAAAAGTATGAAGATATTCCTTCATGGATATGTTTGGGTGAATAACTATGCGGCGTTTTTTATTTATGCCTTCATGATCATTTTGGTTTGTGAAAGAGAGAAACTTCTCTTTTTGAGCTTCTCTTATGCATAGGTCTCTCAAGAGATCATGCATATTACAAAATCTAAAATTTTAAGAATATTCACGCTCACCAGCCAAAATGAGATTCCTATCAATAAGATCTATCAAGTACTCTTCACCACTCTCTTCCAAACTTTTTCCACTAATTGGCTTCAAAAATCCTTCCGCAACCCACATATTGATGAGTTCGGCGACATGTATTTTCCTATCTTCGGGAAAAATTCTCATGTAGAGAATACAAACCTTCAAATGAAATGGCAATGCATCATAGCTCGTATGTAATATTTTCAAGTACCGTTCACTTTCCTCTAAGTTCACAATAGAACTTACATTGCCTAAAGTATATGCACAATACTCTCGTGTTGGTTTGGACTTTGCCAGGAGTCCTCCAAGCACAACAATTGACAAAGGGAGTCCTTTGCAATTTTTTGCAATCTCCTTTCCGATGTCCTCCAATTCAGGAGGGCAATCTTCTTCCCCAAACACAGTTTTATATAATAGAGTCCAACTATTATCCTGATCTTGAAAATTCATCTCATGGCCACAACCACTACTCAAATAAGAAGCAATATTTGACAGTCTTGTTGTTATGATTATTCTACTTCCTTCATTGTTGCTTGGAAAGTAGAATTTTAACATATCCCATACATCATTACTCCATATATCATCCATAACAATCAAATACCTTCTACCACATAGGCTTTTGTACAATTTTTCTCCTAGATCTGCCTCATTCATTTGACTAAAACTTTCCCTGCTCCCTTGGTTCTTTTCGCAAAGAAGAAGTTCTAGAAGTATCTCCTTTATATTATATTCTCTAGAAATTGTAACCCAAGCAAGAACATGAAAATGGTGCTCTATGAGTGGATTTGTGTAAAGATGTTTAGCAAGCGTAGTCTTACCAATTCCGCCCATCCCAGAAATTGGTATGATTTGCCAACAAAGCGGGTGTCCGGTGAGCTTATGCAACAATTCATTTAAAACATCATCAAAGCCCACCATGATATTGTGTTGTGTTGAAGGAGATCTTGATAAAACGACAGGCGTTGGTATAATTCTTTGCAGCTGCTCTTGAGTTCTCAACTTCTCTTTAATCTTACCCACCTCTTTCTTGACCACATACATCTCTTCTAGCACCTCCTGTACACCTTGATACAAGTTTCCAAAGCAAATCTTGTCTACATTATGCGTACTTGTGGATTCGCCAATTATATTTTCCTCCGCTCTTTGTTGGCTTTGGTAGAAGTCAATAGAGCTTGTCTTGTCCCTTCCCGCAACAATTAAGTCGACTATATTGGATTCAATTACATCCCCCGCTGCATAAGCTGCATCTGCAATACGGATACGCAACTGCTCCACTTCTTAGTTGGAGTAATGACGATTATAAGCTTCAAGAAAATCTTGCAAGAAAGCAATCTTTTCAGTGAGAGATTGAGTTTGTTCCTTGTCAAGAGTGATTGACATGGATGGAGATATGGTGTATGAAGAGAGAGATCAAGATGGAGAAGAAAATCACGTGAGGTATCAAGAGAGAATAGGAATTGGATAAGCTTCAATATTTTGGTTAGGAATTACATATTATATTATTTAATATTTCGTAGTCGTATTACGTTGTTTATTGATAAAAGAAGTTTGAGTTATGTTAAGAGTCTTACTAGGTCTAGGATATCTTTACCTTTATATATTGTTAGTCACGTTACTTTTACAGTAAGCAATAACAATTCAATTCCTTCAAACCTAATTTCTCAAGTTTCTCTCTCCCTCCCCAAATTCACCGGCCGGTCGGCTCTTCACCGGATTATCCTTCTTTCTCATCCCTTATTCTTAAGAGCTCGAGACTGCTCTAAAGTCTCTCTTACGATACGAAACCGTATCAGTGATCGGAGGTTGAGGATGACGATGGATCTGATCTATAAGATTCATAAGAGAAACTAGAGCTGGGTAGGTTGCCATATCTCCCACGGAACTATGGTTTCTCAGAATAGGCAATGGATGTTTGCAAGAAAAACAAGAGTTTTGTCTAGTCGGTGCAAATGTAATTTGACTATTTGTTTTTGAAAAAGATAATGCAATTGATAGAGCCTTCCCATGAATTCCTCAACATAAGTCTTTATCGGCTTTGGATCTCGTGTTTCGTCTCCTGGTTTGTTCACATGTACGTGTCATGTATATAAATAGGTGATTCAAATAGAAGTGAGAAATAACTATAATATAAAAAAAAAAAAAGAGAGAAAATATCATTTTTAGTCCTCTACAAATATCATTTTTCGGTTTTGGTCCTATACTTTTCACTTGTCTCAAATTGCATCCTCTACGTTTCCAAAAATCTCAATTTTAGTCCTTTAGCTAACGGACATTAACAGAAAAAAGCGCATGTCACTCACTCGCCCCTAATGAATGTGAGTGGCACGTGAGTGACACACGCCTTTTTCCGTCCAATATTTAACGTCAGTTAGTGAAAGGACTAAAATTGAGATTTTTTGAAACATAGAGGATGCAACGTGAGACAAGTGAAAAAATCTAAAAAAAAAATTAAAAGATTTAAAATTTAATTTGAGCCTCCTATTTATACATATGATGTGTGTATACAAACAAATTGGAAATGAACCGTCATTACGAGGCCTTTAATGAACTAAATCACTAATAGGGATAATTACAGTTTTGGTCATCCAACTATACAACTTATTCTCTTTTAGTCCCTCACTTTCCAATTTTACAATAATGGTCACCGAACTATCGGTTTTTTTACACTTTTGGTCCCGCCGTCAGCCTTGGCGTTAAATGAAACGGAATATTCGGTTTTTTACACTTTTGGTCCTCCACGTGTCTTGCACATGAGTAACTAAACCGAATATTCCGTTTCGTTTAACGCCAAGGCTGACGGCGGGACCAAAAGTGTAAAAAAACCGGTAGTTCAGTGACCATTATTGTAAAGTTGGAAAGTGAGGGACTAAAAGAGAATAAGTTGTATAGTTGGATGACCAAAATTGTAATTATCCCTCACTAATATAATAAAATCCTTATCCGTGGCAAAAACATCTTACTAGTATACTAACTTTGCCTAACACACATTTTGTCATGCTGCAAGGTTTGACTAGTTATAAACAGAGGTTTGACAAATTATACACACGCTTTACCTAACATTATCTTAAAGTTTTGGTCCCAATTCCTACACCATTTTCTTTTTTTTTTATTTTTTTTATTTATTTATTTATTTTTGCTTAATATGTAACCTTTCCTTTTTTATACCACACCTTTGTTGTTTCTCTTTTTCTTTTTTCTTTTTTTTTTTTTTTTTCATTTTATTGTATTTTTTTACGTTTGGTATATACACAATGATATGCCATAATGTGGCAAGGACACGTGGTAATCTCGCCACCTCAGACAACTCCCAATCCGCCATGTGGATCACCCATGGTGGGCGCCACGTAGGATCGAGTTCGACCTCACCCGCTGACCACTCGGATCGATTTCGACCCCCTCCACCGGCCACGTTGGCTTCAGGTAGCGCCTTGGCAATTTGGGGTCCAGGGCTCACATATCGATCCCGGATCCGGGTTCCCCGTGTCGACCCCGATCCGGGTATCACATGTCAACCCCAACCCCGGTATCACATGTCGATCCCGACCCCGGTATCACACGTCGACCCCGATCCCGGTATCACATGTCGACCCGATCCCGGTATCACAAGTCGACCCCGATCCCGGTATCACATGTCCATCCCGACCCCGGTATCCTACGTCGACCCCGATCTCGGTATCACATGTCGATCCCTGCCCCGGTATCACACGTCGACCTCGATCCCGGTATCACACGTCTACCCGATCCCGGTATCACATGTCGACCCCGATTCCGGTATCACATGCCGATCCCTACCCCGGTATCATACGTCGACTCCGACCCCGATATCAAATGTCGATCCCGACCCCGGTATCACACGTCGACCCTGATCCCTGTATCACATGTCAATCCCGACCCCGGTATCACACGTCGACCCCGATCCAGGTATCACATGTCGACCCTGATCCCGGTATCATAGGTCGACCCCGATCCCGGTATCACATGTCGATCCCGACCCCGGTATCACACGTCGACCCCGATCCCGGAATCACATATCTACCCCGATCCCGGTATCACATGTCGATCCCGACGTGAGACTTTACCACGGGAACCACGCTTGTCCCAAGTAGTGGCTACTTACCCGGGTCGAGGTCGGTCCCATGTGAATCTCAGCATGGGGGCCACCATCTCGGCCCCACAGGTCGGTATCTCACGTCACCAGACATCAAGTTGCCATAACGCATCTTTATCGGGACACGTGTAGCTCCCTCATTCCCTAGTGCTAGGCGTGCTACAGTGCATTTAATGGCCGCGGTACATGTCTACGCCAAAAGAGGAAACAAGGTACACCCAACCCCAAGCACAGGCCGCTCATGCGTCCACGAACGGATCGATCGCCTGCAGGGCAATTAATGCATAGTCGCGGTACACGCACTACTGTGTTAATTGCGAAGGCTATAAATACCCATGACTTGAACAATAGTTGGTAAGCGAATTTATGAGCATTTAATAGCATTCTCTTGCGTTATTTCTCTTTCTAAAAAACCGTTCCTTCCACAGCATCGGAGAGTCAAACTTGGGTCAAACCCCAAGTCCCCAATTTGGCCTTTCAGCTCACGTGTGTTGTGTTCCCAAGTCGAGAAAGAACCCACTGTTACAAATTCTTGACTGATTCGACCCAAATTAGCCAACTCGACCTCCAGTTCAGCTAAAACCATTTTTGAGTCGGATCACACAAAACATTGTAAATATAATATTTGTGGGGGAAAACAAAATGAGTTTTTAATATTATTTTTTTTTTATTTCTGAATTTAATACAAAAAATTTAGAAATAAAAATAGAAAATAAAATATTATGTTTCTTTTCTTTTCTTTCTTTTTTCTTTTTTTGTCTTTTTTTAACTTTAGTAAATAGTCACATAACATTATAAATAGAACATATTTGACTAGAAAATAAAATATTATGTTTCTTTTCTATTTTTTTTATCTTTTTTAACTTTGGTAAATAGTCACAATAACATTATAAACAGAGCATATTTGACAAAATTATAAATTTTTCTGTAATAAAATAAATGAAAATAAACATAGTACACTTTACTAAATTTATAGTAAATATACAATAATTTTCTACATTAAATTTAGTGTATAACATTCCTAAACACTTTACTTAAATTTAGTATATAACACTTATAAATATTTAACACTTTACTTTAAATTTAAGGGTTAATTACACTTAACACCCATATTAGACGGGGGAATTATAATTTACCACTATTTTTAGATTAAATTATAGAAACCATCCTTCCAAAAATAAGTAATTACACATAACACCCATTTTCGTTTAAAAATTGTTGACCCCAGCAAAAAATTTAATAAAAACCCTTAAATACCCTTCGTTGACTTTGATCAATTTTTTTATTTCTTTGTTGTCATTGGGGGTTAATTGTAATTAACTATACTAATATGGGGTTAAGTATAATATTTTTTTAAAAAAAATTTCAAAAAAATACAACCGCTCTTTCAACAATAATCTATTAATATAAATTAAATATTTATTTTATTATTAATATTAAGGTAAAAGTAATAATTAATTAATTATGGTTAAAGATCAATTAAAAATATAATTAATTATGATGATTTTATTATTGAATTTTTTTATTTACTTAGCTTGTTCAAAAAAAAATTATATAGCTTGATAAAAAAAAAATTATTAATTCAAAATTAGAAGTTAAATTATTTTTTTATAGATTTAATTTAATTACTAATAATTATTAAATAATAATTAATTATAAATTAAAATTATAAACTTTTGATTTGTAATATATATGTTAAATTTTTTTATGAAAATATAAAAAATATTCCTCTTACATATACATAATTTGTAAAACTTTCAATATTGAACGGTTTTAGTTTTATTTGATTTGATCTGAGTGAATTTATAACTTATTAATTTAGCAACGATAATTTGTAACTTTTACTGCATGGTACAAATTGTAGTTTTCATATTTTAGAATTAGTTCAAATATCGTTACCAGTAAGTATCTGTTATAAAGTACTAAAATTTTTAAAAGTATTTATTTAAATAAATTAGAATAATATATTAATTAAAAATAAGACTTATTTAATCTAAAGAAAATATGAGCGAATTTTACAAATCAAACTACATATATAAAATCAAATAAAATATGCATGACATGTATAGTAAATTATAGCTGAAAGAAGAAATATAGCCGTTATAACGACTATATTTTGTCTAAAAACGACAGTTGAAAAACTTTATTAAATATATTACACTTATCCTCCAAGGGCAATATGGGAATAAAAAAATTGAACAAAGTCAACGATGGGTATTTTTGGGTTTTTCATTAAATTTTTTGCTGACATCAATGATTTTTAAACGAAAATAGTGGTTAAGTGTAATTACTTATTTTCTAAAAGATGGTGTCTGTAATTTAATCTAAAAATGAAGATAAATTGTAATTATTCTGTCTAACATGGTGGCTAGGTGTAATTAACTCTTAAATTCAATTTACAACTATCATAAGTATATAACATTTTACTATATTAAATTTAGAAATAAAAATAGAAAATATGGGGCCTTCTTTGAAAACTCCCCATGAGTTGAAAAAATTTTAGTTTGCTCCCCATTTTCAAAATTATTTTTGTTCAATTCCCAAATGAGAATCATAATTTTAGTTTGCTCCCCATTTTTTGCAGCAAATACGACATATTGCCAAAAATATACAACATATTACGATTTAGGAACGCGATTCTTTGCTCCCCATTTTTTGCAGCAAATACGACATATTGCCAAAAATATACAACATATTACGATTTAGGAACGCGATTCTTGAGTTTTTTTTTAAATTATAATTCCCATTTGGGGAGTGAACAACAATAATTTTGAAAATGGGGAGCAAACTAAAAATTGACTCCACAATTGGAGATTTTTCCCTAATTCCCCAAGAAAATATTATTAAAAATTCATATTTTTTTATGACACAACTATTATATTTATAATGTTATGTGTATCTATCAAACTTCAAAAAATAAAAAAAATAAAAAATAAAACAAAAAACCAAGAAAGGTTCTAAGAGAAAAAAGGAAAACAACAAAGGTATGCTGTATGGTATAAGAAAGGAAATGTTATATAATAAGGAAAAAAAAAAAAAAAAAAAAAGAACCGGGTGTAGGAATTGGGGTCCACACCCGGCACTAAAAGAATTTCCTGTTTTAGGCTAATGCATGTTATTTTTGTCATTAAAGTAAATTTAACAATTGATCGGTAACAGCAAGGGCAAAAAGAATAAGAAATGATGTTATCAAAATTCATCGATTCTGATATAATGTCGATTCGTTTATGGGAATTTTTGTAAATTTTCAAATCTCTACGAAATTTTGTGTAGTGCGTCAAGCATCAAGGTATTTTCGGGTAGTTATTTCTGTTAGTAATGTAAGAAGCATAAAATGCTCAAAGGCTTGAGCAAGAATCCCATTTTACATAAGGAGGGGCTACCAAGCACGAGACAAAAATTTAACGAGCTAACAACACCCACAACCCTGTGTTAATCGAAAGTATCATAAAAAACCCTAACAAAAAAAAAGTGCTCTAGAAAACCCTGTATTTTTTAAAATATACTCACCGGCCCCTAGCCCCATCTGGTCAAAGTAAAAACTTGAAATCCCTAAAATGCCCTTATACACTGTTTCAGTCTTTCAAACATATAATATTATTAAATATTATTTTTTTATTCAATATAAATATTATATTAATAAATAAAATAAAATTTAAATTATATTACTATATCTATTAAAAAGTGTTATAAATAAATAAATAAATATATATATATATATATATATATATATATATATATATATATATATATATATAATTACTAATATACATATGAAATATTATTTCTATAAATATGTATATACACACTAATTATAATAACTAATTTAATATATATATATATATATATATATAATGAATTTATAAAAAATATATAATATATATATTTAATTATATAAATAATTATATATATTAACATATTTACTAAAAAAATAATAAATTAATAAATAAATATATATATATATATATATATATATATATATATATATATATATATACACTATTATAATAATTATTATATATATTTGTAAATTTATTTTATATATATGCAATATAAAGAACCAATATATATATATATATATATATATATATATATAGAAATAAAATATATGTAAATATAAACATAATTCATATTAATATATATTGAATATATATATGTATATGTATATATTATACACTATTATAATAATTATCATATATATTTTTAAATGTATTTTATATATGTGCAATATAACGAACCAATATATATATATATATATATATATATAAACAAATTTATAGAAATAAGATATATGTAAATATAAACATAATTTTTCATATGTATATTATGTATATTAGTAATTATATATATATTATACCCTAATTATAATAATTAATTTAATATATATACATATATATATATATAATATCATATTTACTGAAAATATGATATAAATGTATGTAATAATATAATATCAATAAATGTAATATATGTACCAAAAAAATAATAATAATAAATAAATGTAATATATTGATATACATATACATTATTTATATACATATACAGCGTCTTCTTCCTCAAGACAACCCACCAGTTGCCGCCGCCGCCACGCCCAATCGCCGCCGCCTCGCCACCTCCAATAGCCGCCGCCTCTCCTTCTCTCGACCTCCACCCACCGCCCAACAGATCCGCATCACCGCCGCCTCTTTCCTCTCCACCTCCGCCGTCCCAGGTCTCCGCCAAACATGGCCCAACGCCGCCGCCGCCTCTCGATCTCCGTCGCTCAAAGCCACCGCCGTCGCCTCTCGATCTCCTCCTCCACCACCTCACACAACCCAGATCTCCGCTGCCCAACGCCCAACGCTGCCGTCTCTCTTCTCTCTTCTCTCCTCCTCCACCGCCTCACACAGCCCAGATCTCCCTCGCTCAAAGCCGCCACTGCCGCCTCTCTTCTTTCCTCCTCCACCGCCTCACACAGCCCCCGATCTCCGCCGAACATGGCCCAACGCCGCCGCCTCTCGATCTCCTCCTCCACCGCCCTAGATCTCCGCCGAACGATCCCCCCAGTAACCAGAAGCCGCCGGCGGCCATGGTGGTATGCCTGGATTTGCAGAGCACTGGGCGGCCATGGTGGTTATTATATACATATATATATATATATATATATATACATGGTAAAATAGTCTTAAGGGCAAAAACGATATTTCACCAACAAAAGTAGGCCAAAAAGCTTGTTATACTTGCAGTCAACGCGAGTGAGCCTCACTTTCTCGTTCCAGGGTTTTTCGTGCATATTTAAAAAAACACAGGGTTATTTAGAGTACTTTTTTTTTGTCAGGGTTTTTTATGATACTTTCGATTAACACAGGGTTGTGGATGTTGTTAGCTCAAAATTTAACTATTTACCAACAAGAAGTCATTTCAAGAATTTTATGGCTCGCAGTGTGGGAGTATTATTCTTGAGTTCAATATGAACTTTGAGAGTCAACTTTTTGTAAGTTTTGGAAGTCACACCTCCCCCTTAGCAACTTTTTGTAAGTTTTGGAAGTCACACCTCCCCCTTAGCAGACCTGAGTACCTAATTTACATCCTCCCAACTGTCTCGTCGAACCGGGGTGTGGGAGATCCATTAGGATTGATGATTCAACTTTTTGCTACAAGGATCCAAATGGAGATTTAAGGAAACTACATACAATCTTGTGAGTGATGTTTTGTCTGAGTTCACAGCTGAATGCATAACAATTAGGGATGACAATAATCCGAGCCAGCTCGAAAGAAGTTCGAGCTTAGGTTCGTGGATGGCGAGCCACGTCGAGCCTTGACTTGGCTCGTGATGCTTGCGAGCCAAGACCGAGCCTGTTCTCTCTACTTGTTGGCTCGCGAACCATACTTTATATATATATATATATATTTGGTGCAGATACTTTATATATATATACACACACACACTAACTAGACTTATATAAAATAATAATATATATATACATGTATATACTATTTAGACTTAAACAAACCCTAAGCCCCCTCTTTAGTTTTTAACATTTGACACAGCGCAGTGGCGCACGCCTCTTCAACCTCACCCAAATCCCCATTTCTCTCCCTCTAAACTTTCAACCTTTTTTTCTCCTTCTTCCACCCATTCAAGGCCGCGCCACCACGCCGCGCGCCACCCATCATTACTTCACCCTTCCAGCCGCCATCGCGGCACTACCAAGCATTGCCCACCACGCTGCGCAGCAACACCAAGCAACTTCGTGCCACCACGCCGCGCCACTACCCACGGGTACGATTGATTTCTTTTTTTTTTATTTTTTTGTTGCAATTTCATAGATTAATATTAAGTTTTTTTCCCCTCTTTTTTGGCCCTTATGCTTTGTTTTTTTCTTTTGTTTGCAGAAGCTTCTGCGTTCAATGGGGTGAACGTGGGTTTTTGGGAGTACAACAGTTTTTTTATGTTTTGTCTTGTTCCAATTTGTTTTGTTTTGTTCCAATTTCATTCTTGTTGGGTTAATGCTAGTTCATGAATTGATAAACAATGCCTTCCTGAATTTCAGATACTTGGTTTTTTGGCTTTTTTTTTTTTTTTTTAATCTGGCGGCAGAGACCCTGGTTCGCGAGCCGAACTGAGCCAGCTCGAGCCAGAAAATTAAGGTTCGTTGGCTCACGAACCAGGTTTGAAACCTAAAAATGTAGGCCGAGCTAAGGGTGCAAACAAGCCGAGCCAGTTCGCGAGCTTCACGCGTCGAGCTCAAGCTGCTCGGCTTGAGATTGAATCGGGATGATCTCGATCCGAGCTCCAACGAGCCCGAGTCATGCATCGAGTCAATCTCGAGTTCCGTGTATCTAGGCTCATGCCTTGCGAGCCTGTGCATATATTTATTTTTAAAAAATTATATATATGTATATTATGTTTTCTATTATAAATATATATATATATTCTATTTTATATATATATATATTATATTATAACGTATATACATTATATATTTAATTTATAATATATGTATTAAAAATTATATACAATCATATATTTTATTATATTTATATGACTTCAATTTTAAATAATATACTAAATACATATCATGTATATATAATTTCATAATTTATATATGGTCCAATATTATATTATGTAAATATACATTTATATATCACATGTTATATTATATATATCTTAAAATGTTAAAAATTTAAGGGTCGATCTCGATCTCAAGCCCGATCTTGAGTTGGATTTGGCGAGTTAAATCAAGCCGATCCTGAGTTTGCCACGAGCCGAGTTCAAGCCTAAGAAATTCCGGCTTGACGATCTCGATCCCGATCCTACATATCAGTTTTCGAGCTCGAGCCTGGTTTTTTAGCCAAAACTCGACTCGACTCGTTTGTACCCATAGGCCGAGCCTGAACCCTAAAAATTTGTCAAGGCTCGACTCAACCACAATCATAGCCAAATTAATTAGTTAAGAGCAAAACATTTGCTATAAACAGTTTATAGTATAAACAATGTTTTCAAAACCGGACCAGAGTCGGTTCACACCGGTATGATGTAATAAATAAATTGGATCAGAGTCGGTTCACAGCCGGTGATGATGACGACGATGGCGCATGAACGGATTTCTTAGAGTTTAAAGAGTTTTGATTTGTTTTTTAAAAGAGATTGAAGCAAAAGAACCACACTCAGGTAATTAGAATGAGAAACACGACTCAAAATTCAAAGAATTCGAATTAAAAAACGACCCAAAAGCTCAAAAAAAAAAAAAAGAAAAAAAAAGGCATACAATTCCTTAAAAAAAAAAAAAAAGGTACAATTTTGTGAAATGGCGGTCTGATCCGGTTTTAAGGGCCAAAACCGCCTGTTGATCGGCCTATTTTTTCGGCCCTTAACTGGTCCGACTAACTCCGGTTTAGGGACCCTATTCTAGACCGGACCTGTCACCAGTTGAACTGATCAAACATACCGATCCGATCCGATTTTAAAAACACTGAGTATAAACTAATCGGCTTTGTTTTCAATTTGAGATAAAAATTCAAAAACTAACAGCACTGAGAAAATCAAAGTGCAAACCCCCAATATTACACATGACTTTTCCATGCAAATAATGAAAAGTAAAATTTCAAAAAGATATTCTTTTTGCGAAGATAGCTGAGCAAACTTTTACCTTCCAATTTTGTACTTGGCCCGACAAACAGCATCTGTAATAAACGATTTGGGCCAAAGAAGCCCAAGAGTTGTAAGAAACTAAAACGGTCGGATTCGGTTTGCATCATGAAAAACTTGAGAGTTATTTACACCAATACTCATGTGTTAGGTAAAATGACGAAAAAAAAATCTATATAAATAAAAATTAACATAAAAAGTTTTGTGTTTTAAATATATTTGCAAACTACTCCTTTAGATGATATCAATATAATTAAAATATAATAACTCTGTTTTACCCTTACAAATTAAACTTATATTCCGAGTTTCATTTTCTAATATCTATTGTCTGTTTTATTTTTCTGTAAATGGAGCAGCATGTGTAGTTGTATGACAAGGGTTCTTCTTTGTGCATATAAAAAAGTATTAAATAATACAGAGAGATGACAGATGTATATCAGAAATATAAAAGAGTAAATTAGTCATTTCCCGTCCTATAATTAGAGAAAATTATCTTTTAGTCGCGCTAAAAGCGCGTGTTGAACACTAGAAAATTTCAGGGTTTGCCATGCAAATGTTTTGAAAACATAGGGTTTTACATATCAATTTTCACATTACATAATTTTTTGTGATAATTAGAACTAACACACGAGTGAAATATATAAAAAA
Organism: Lantana camara; assembly: GCA_037501455.1. Lineage (NCBI taxonomy): Eukaryota > Viridiplantae > Streptophyta > Magnoliopsida > Lamiales > Verbenaceae > Lantana > Lantana camara. The sequence continues at coordinate 79,527,219 of CM074865.1, forward strand.
TCCTCAAATTTGATAAGAAAATTCAATAACCATATTCCATTAGTTTCCTGATCCTAATTAAAAATATACGATAGTAGAATATAATATTTTTAAAAAATTGAATAAAAGTAAAATGTGAACAAAATGATTAAGATAATCTGTGTTTAATTCAATTGGGAAAAAAATCATCCGGACGTTTTTGGTAACCTTGTTCAAACCCCAGCAGAGCCGCCGCACCCTCCAATTTCCGTCCATTGGTAGCCTCGAATCTCAATAAAGCCACTTTTTTCTGTAATTAGGAAATTTTAGACAAAATTAGGAAAGCATATCATGCATGCACTAGAATGAAATACAAGATGGTGATGATGATGATTCCAAGTAAATAAAAAAAATGGTTGATGTAAGTTCTTACAAAAATTGAACTTGAAAGTTGAGGCTTGCCGAGTTCTCCACATATTGGAATTCATCTTGTTTCCTTTGATCTAGGACAATGGTAACTCGGATGTCTTCATTCCCAAGTTCCTCTTGTTCGTCCAGAATTTGTTTAGCAGAAATAATGGCAGAATGGCTACAGAATTTCAACATAATTGATTCAAGTGTTGGAATGTTTCCAATGTCGCAGGGGATCTCCCTCAGGGTAGGTAAGTTGTCAAGAATAAGGTGCTCGAGGCATGGAAAATGAATGCTCTCTGCAGTCCAGCATTCCCAATTCGCAGAGCCGCCAATGGATAGGTATCTTAGGCTGCAAAACTGCCCTTCTACGGTCTCCCACTCGGAGTTTGTGAATGACATCAACGACGACAGTGTGAGCACCTGGAGATGAGGTAATGAACCTATCTTTGTATTAATGTCTTCCCAACTGAGCCAAGTATTGAATAGAGACAACTCCTTGAGCGAATGTGGGAAAACGACATTCTGCAGCAAATCGTACTGACGTGGGAGAAAGCAATCCAGACATTCAAGTTTATAAAGATGGCCAAGATTGTTGAGATAGTAATCTGAGGCCATCTTATATAAAAGTTTTAACTTCTTGACATTAGGGGTTCTCTTAACAACCTCCTCACCAAACTTCAAGTTTAATATTCCCGAGAGCGTGTGTAGGTTATGCAGAACATCCATGTCTCCACTTTGAGGGTCCGGAAGTGTGAGCTTGAAGATATCAACATGCCGTAGTAGAGGCATCTTCCAAATTTCAGTTGGTGCAACAATTTGAACGAAAGTTTCCCGAATAATTAACGTTTGTAGATTCCAAAGCATAGTTACCTAATACTCTCCTCCCCCCATCGAATTGCGTACCAATACTTGCGTACCAATTCCCAATACTTTTGCGTACCAATACTCTTTGGTACTCGAATTGGTACTTCGAATCCGGCGTACCTTTTTTTAGAATAAAATTATATAAAATTATTATTTTTTAATTAATAATTATAATTAATTAGTTTTAAATTCTTAAATCTTAATTATAATAGCACCTACCTCATAAATAAAATAAAACATACTCTAATTTTATTACCTATTTATTAATAATTACAATTTATTTAGTTTCACAATTCTTAAAATCTCAATTCTTATAGAACTGCAATTAGAATAGGATTGTCAAAATCTTAATAAAATTATACGATTATTTTTCTACATACAAAACTAATTAGGTTATTAATTGAATCCTATTCACAATTTACTTTTAAATCTTCTAAATACATCAAATATTCTCTCCTTTATCATTCTCAAATCTCAAACAAAAGAAAACGTGTACCTTTGCTTTTTGTCCAAGAGCGTATAAGGGTACCACTCAAACAAAAGAAAACGTGTGTCTTCTAAAGTTTTAATTTTATTTATATAGTTTATTAAGTATATTTATATAAAATATAAAAATTTATAGTATAAGGGTACCACTTAATCTATTTAAACGTACCACGTACCGATTTTTAGCGTACCACGTACCGAAAGAGCGTACCGACTAAGCCTACCCCCACGTACCAATTTTTTGGCACACTAACGTATTGCGTACCCGTACCGCGTACCACGTACCGAGCGTACCGCGTATTAAGTAACTATGTTCCAAAGTAAGGCGAATGAAGAAGGAAATATTCCTTCTGCAAAATTTCGATGATTGACAGCAAAGTACCGCAAGTTCACTTGCCGAGATATGGATGTCAAGCAATGTCTTCCTTCAAAATATTTACTCGTCCTTTTGAATACCCTCAACAATCTAACTTCAACCGATGGTAAATCTTCTTTAGAATAGCTTATCAAGGAACGGACAGCTGATGCAGAGTGCAAATTCTGAAGATATTCCTTGTCGGATATGTTGTGATCAATGAGTATGCGGCGTGGTGTATTGCTTATGCCTTCATGATCATGTTGGTTTGTGGAGAAAACAAACTTCTCTTTTTGAGCTTCTCTTATGCATAGATCTCTCATGAGATCATGGATATTACAGAATACTACATTTCCAGAATATCCACGCTGACTAGCCAAAATGAGTTTCCTATCTATAAGATCCATCAAGTACTCTTCACCACTCTCTTCTAAGCTTTTTCCACTAATTGGCCTCAAAAATCCTTCTGCAACCCACATACTAATGAGTGCAGAGACACGTATTTTGCTGTCTTCGGGAAAAGTTCCCATGTAGAGAAAACAAGCTTTCAAATGAACAGGCAATTCATCATAACTCGTGTGTAATATTTTAAAGTACCGTTCACTTTCCTCTAAGTTCACAATTGAACTTACATTTCGTAAAATATATGCCTAATACTCTCGTGTTGGTTTGAACTTGGCTAGGAGCCCTCCAAGCACAATAATCGACAAAGGGAGTCCTTTACAATTTCGTGCAATCTCCATTCCAATGTCCTGCAATTCAGGTGGACAATCTTCTTCTCCAAACACGGTTTTGCGAAACAGACTCCAACTATTATCCTGATCTAGAAAATCCATCTCATGGACACAACCACTAGTCAAAGAAGAAGCGATATTTGACAGTCTAGTTGTTACAATTATTTTGCTTCCTTCATTGTTGCTTGGAAAATAGAATTTTATTTTATCCCATACATCATTACTCCACAAATCATCCATTACGATCAAATACCTTCTACCATATAAGCTTTTATATAACTTTTCTCCTAATTGTACCACATCATTACTGCGACTTTCCCTACTCCCTTGGTTTTTTTGGCAAAGAAGTTCTGAGAGAATGTCCATTATATTATATTTTTGAGAAATCGTAACCCAAGCAAGGATGTGAAAATGGTGCTCTACGAGTGGATTTGTGTAAAGATTTTTAGCAAGTGTAGTCTTACCAATTCCAGCCATTCCAGAAATTGGTATGATTTGACGAGCAGAATGCGGTTGTCCGATGAGCTTATGCAACAATTCATTTAAAACACCATCAAAGCCCACCATGATGTTGTGTCGTGTTGAACGAGATATTGATGAAACAACAGGTGTCGACATAATTCTTTGCAGATGCTCTTGAGTTCCCAACTTCTCTCTAATCTCCTCCACCTTCTTCTTGATGAAATCCATCTCTTCTAGCACCTTTTGTAAACCTTGATACAAGTATACAGAATAGATCTTGTCTGCATCATCAAGAGTACTTGAGGATTCGGTTATAGCTTTTTGTTGACTTTGATAAAGGTCAGCAGAACTGGTCTTTTCCCCATAACTTGTGGATTGAGATTGAGAATTGCATTTTGTTACATAGCTTTTGACTAAACCAAAATATTGATTTACTTTCTGTAAGTATCCCTTCTTTCCATTGTTATCATTATCTGGTCTTCTCACAAGAACTTCATCGGACATAGGGGATTCGATCACATCCTCAGCTGGTTTTCTTGCAAGAATTTGATCGACTATATGGGATTCGATTACATCCTCTGCTGCATAAGCTGCATCTGTGATTCGGATCCGCAACCGCTCCACTTCTTGGTTGGAATAATGAGAGTTATAAGTTTCAAGAAAATCTTGCAGAAAAGCAATATTTTCAGTGAGATATCGAGTCTGTTCTTTGTGAAGAGTAATAGGAGGTTGAGGGTGGTGATGGATCTGATCTATAAGATTCATAAGAGAAACTATAGCTGCATAAGCTGCTATTTCCCCAAGGAACTATTAGTGAAGCAACTATGGTATCTCAAGATGGGCTATAGATGTCTGCAAGAAAACAGAAGTTTTGTCTATTTGGGTGGAAATGTAATTTGACGGAGACTTTTTAAAACTAGTACACATTTGAAAATGATTTTTCAAAAGAGGTGTAAAACGCTTATGGAAAAAACATTTCCAAAAACCATGACACAGTTGATATTTTCTTACAAATCAATACAAGAAACTTTTGAAATATTATATTTTCACCCACAATATTTTTCATGAAAAACTATAGTGAATATTTAACGGATTTATACAAAGAATATAATAACCATAAAACATTATACTTAATAGCAAGAAATAATGGACACTGGTATATTGCTAGATATCATAAAGACTGGATAGAATATTATCAAGAACAGATACAAAAAACTATTCTAATACTAAAACGATTTCAACAATAAATATGGATCAATATCAAAAACATTCAAAACGTCAAGAAATAAGAAAGATAAGAGAAAAAATTAAACAAAAAACGGACATATTAACTAAAACAACTAATCCAGTAGAATACGAAAAGTTAGAAAAAATTATTCAAAGCCTTAGACTGTTTGAAGAAAATCTTATAAAAAATAAAATACATGATCCCACTACTATTACAATACTAGAAGAATATATTAAATTCATAAAACTATCAAATGAATTAATAGATCAAACAGAAGTAATACCAGAACTCATAGAAGAAAATAAAAGAGTAATAAAACGGTGTCGTGAAGAAATAACTAAATTAAACATACTTTCTTCAGCATGAATAAACAAAGAAAAATAAAAACAGATATTACAAAATCAGGAAAAAGACTAGAAAGTGCAATAACATACAAGTCTATTATGAAAAAGATTTTTATATGTCCAAATGAGAGAAATGAGATTAAAAATATAACAAATAATGATAAACAAATTAAAATAATAAATAAAAAGTTTGTAGAAAAAATATATCAAAGGGAAATAAACGGATAAAAATGGATCAATTTAATAAACAGATAAAACGAAGAGAATTGAGACTAATTCGAAGTATAATAAAACAAGAAACTCTAGTTTTAAACTCAATAACTCATCCAACAAACTATAAAATTCAAGAAGAAATTCTCAATAGTAAGAAACGCAGAGAAAAACAACTCTTGAGAAATGAAATATACACTCCAGTTAATTTAATAAGATTAGAAAAATACATGACATGGTTAAAACAACATAATAAAGAAACGGAAGAATTTAGAGAACAAACTGAAAATACACTAAACTGGTGTAAGAGACTAAGAACTAAAATAAATATACTTTCTTCGGCATGAGTTTTACACAAGAATTACAGAAATTTGTAGAAACATTAAATGAACAAGTACAATCCCTAAATAATACAGTACAAATATTAACTGAACAATTAATGAGTACTAACGAAAAGATGAGTCAACTTGAGAAAACTATAACAAACGTTAATACTAATCAGCAAGAAATTGAAACATATTATAAGATAGATCAAAACATTTTCTCTTGTCATCAGGAGGGGGGAGAATATCCACATTTATTTCACACTACTACAAACCCACAATTAAACACCATTATAGATATGTTACAACAAATTCTTTTAGATAAAAAACAGAATGTTATAAATGAAATAGACAATACACAAGAAATTTTAGATAAATTTCTACGAGAAATCAAAGGAAAACAGGATGAAAACCAAATTGGTACATCTGAAGAAAAACAAATAATACTTCCTATGTCAAACTGTCAAGAATTATTAAAACAACTCAAAGAAATAATTATACGAAAAGAATATTCTAGGCATATAACTATTGCTGATCTTGAAACATATTTTGAAAACAAAAATCTCAAACCTTTTCAAATAGAAGCTCCACGTTTATAATGGAAACTTTTGATTTAGAAGAAAAAATTGCAGAATTAAACAATTTATTGGAATCATTAAAAATAGTTGATGAAGAAAATAAACAAAATCATACATTAGAAGCTATAAAACCAGAAGTGGAAAATGAAGAAGTAATTTATGGATATGAGTCATCTGAAGACGATGTGATAGGAATGGAACACAATTTGAAACAAGAAAAAGATAAAAAAGATATTCCAGAAAGCAGTAACACAAAGGAAGAAGAAATTAAATGGGAAACATATCAAGAAGATAAATATACTAATCCTTTAAAAAATTCAAGCATACAATACAACTTTAAAAAAGGATATATTCCTAATAAAAAAGGAAGATGGTCTAAAATACCTGAACAATATATACCTTCAAAGGGAATATTAGGAGTAGACGGAATATTAAATTTAGACTGTGTAACAAATAAATCAACACTTATTACCGAATGGGCACATAAACTAGGATTAATCATCGAAACTGTAGATAGATTAAGACTAGGAATTTTTAAGACAATATTTAATTTTGTACAATATAAAACAACAGGAAACGTAACACATTACTTAGCCTCATTATCAGAGGAACAGAAAACACTTTTAATAGGAGGAGATTCTATAGATACTTTTTGGAACATAGTTGCAAAAATATACTCAGAATTCATTGGAATACCTATACAAGATTCAGGACTCTTTGTTAATAAAAAAGAACAAGATAGAGCAGCATACCATCTTGCCAATATACAAATTTTAGACATGTGCGCTATAGAACACTTTAATTGTGAATACAATATGTATTACTATAGTTTATCCAAAGAAAACAGAGAAAAATATTTATCTTTATACTTTAATAAATTACCTTATCCGGTTGGCCAAATTATATATGCGGAATTTAAGAAACAAGTAGATGAAGGATTCGTTTCAGAAACACTAGGAGGTGTGCAAACAGTTGTAGAACAATTTTTAGGAGATAAATGTTATGAAAGAGACTTACACAATGAGGTAAAAAACAAGGTTACAATATGTTGTGAGGGAAATCCTTTAGTACCTCAACAATACGGAGAAAGTCCATACATAATTCGACCAAACAAAAAAAGAAAATATAGAAGAAAAAATAAAAGATACAGATGGAAAAAGAAACCTAAAAGATGGATTGATAACAATAAACATAAATTTCAAAAAAGAAGAAGACGTTTCTTTAAAAAGAAAGAATACAAACCTAAACAGAAATACTGTCCAGAAGGAAAGAAAAAATGTCAATGTTGGCTTTGCCATGAAGAAGGACACTATGCTAGAGAATGTCCCAAACAACGAAAACAGCCTGAGAAAAAACTATATATACTTCAAGTAGCTCAAACATACGATCTAGAACCAATAGAAGAAGACTACTCTGATCTAGAAAACATATACGAAATAGAAACAGTTACAGAATCAGAAAATGATTATAGTTCAGACGAAGATTTTTAAATGAAAAACTCTAACGCTACATTCATAGAAGTAAGAATAAAACATAAAACAATTAAAGCATTTATAGACACAGGAGCTAGTTTATGTTTTGCTTCACCAGCTCTTACAATATTCAAATGGAAAAAACTTAAACAACCATTAAAAGTAATGATAGCAGATGCAAGTCATTATTATATATGGTATGCAACATACTTAGAAAAAGTTTGGATACAAGGATATTGTTTTGTTATACCATCTATATACAGACATGAAACAGGATTACCATTTATTCTAGGAAATAACTTTTTAAAACTATATAGACCTTTTTGCCAAGATTTAAAATACATCACTTTAAAATCACCTGTCAATGAAAAACTATCTCAAAAGAGTAAAACAGTTGAAATACCTATAGTAAAGATTGAAGACAGAAGTAATCTTATAGACAAAATAAATTATTTGATTAATCATGAATTAATACTTTTTATAAAAACAAATCTTGAAAAAGAAATAGAAGAAATTTTAGACTCTGTCACTAGTGAAGACCCCTTAGACAAAAATAAGAATAATAATTATATGATAGTTGAAATTAAACTTAAAAATCCTTTAGACGAAGTAAACGTCAAAAATAATATACCTTACTCTAAAAAAGATATTGATGAATTTAAAGAAGAATGTAAACAACTTTTGGAAAAGGGATTAATTTCTGAAAGCAAAAGTCCACACGCAGCACCTGCTTTTTATGTAGAAAACAAAAATGAAATAAAACGAGGAAAACGACGAATGGTCATAAATTATAAACAATTAAATGAAAAAACTGTAGGAGATGCATATAAACTTCCTAGAATTGATTACATCAAAGATAGATTAAAAGGAAAAACATGGTTTAGTACCCTAGATGCTAAATCAGGATACTGGCAATTAAGATTGCATGAAGATACAAAACCCCTAACAGCTTTTACATGTCCTCCACAAAAACACTACCAATGGAATGTTTTACCATTTGGTTTGAAACAAGCACCTGGAATATACCAAAGATTTATGGATACAAACCTTGAAGGTCTAGAAGACATTTGTCTTGCTTACATTGATGATATCATCATCTTTAGTAATCAAGATAAAGAGGATCATTTGAAAAAACTAAGAATAGTTTTGAAACGATGCAGAAACAAAGGACTCATTCTTTCTAAAAAGAAAGCAGTCTTATGTAAACAAAAAATTGATTTTCTTGGAAATACTTTTGATTCACAAGGAAACATAGTTCTTCAAGACAACATTTTGAAAAAATTAAACGAATTTCCAGATCAAATTAATGATCGAAAACAACTACAAAGATTTCTTGGATGTTTAAACTACATTTCTGATCAAGGATTCATAAAGAACCTTGCTAAAGAAAGAACACAATTACAAAAGAAACTTTCTGAGAAAATACAATGGAATTGGCGAATTGATGATTCAATACAAGTACAGAAAATAAAACAGTATTGTGAAACATTGCCTGTTTTATACAATCCAAAGGAAAATGATTTTATTATCATTGAGACAGATGCTTCAAATGATACATGGTCTGGTTGCATGCTTGCAATACCAGCCGAAAAAATGAATACAAACGACCTTGACGGTCCTATGAATACAAGAACCAAAAAGGTTCGCGAAATTACACAACTCTGTAAATATATATCTGGGACATTTACAGAAACCCAGAAAAATTATACAGTCCATGAAAAAGAGACACTTGCATGTCTAAAGATACTTCGGAAGTGGAAACTCGAGCTTTTACCTCGAGAATTCGAACTTCGAACAGACTCAAAATACTTAACAAACTTCTACAGGTATACACTACGAGACAATTACAATCAAGGAAGATTGATACGTTGGCAGCTCGAGATAAGAAGATACCAGTTTCACATCGTATACATAAAATCAGAAGAGAACGCTCTCGCAGACACACTCACACGAGAATGGAGGCCGCGATAGCCTTGATGAAACAAAACATTGAAACAATTGATCGTGAGATACAACAATTCACAAAAGCCAAATATCTGGAGATACAAAGATTCACAGAATCCAAAATGACACAACGACAAGAACTTCTTGCCGCACTACACGCTGTTCAACAAGCAGCCGGACTTCCACCATCAGAGCTCCCAGCAAGCGTGGTGGATCCATCATAAAAAACATTCACAAAATCAAAAACATTTCCGCAAACAGCAGCAGAAGGGAATACTTCATCATCAGCAGACAGTGAAGATGAAAGAAAACAGGTCAAAAAATGGTACACAATATTCAACGGCCCAAGCCGTGGGATCTACGACCATTGGTCCAAAGCAAGTATACACATACTGGGACACTCAGGAATAACACATAAATCCTATACCAGTTTTGAAGAAGCAAAACAAGCCCTTGAAGAGACTAAAACCTACAAAAATACTCTCCAAACCACTCTTCAAACCCAAAACAGTCTTAAGGAAAAAATGAGAGTTCTTGGAAACATACCCACAATAAACCCAATGGACCGTGTCCAGACACCAGCCCAAAAAGAGGCCCAAATACAACCCTCAAAAGAAAAATTTGACAACCTCTTGAAATCTATTTTTGAATACAACCCAGAGGTAGACAAAAACAACCTTTTTTGGTACCCAGTAAACAGAAACGGCCCAAAAGTCGTTGTCTTTGAACAAACAGACCCAGACTTGATATACCAATTCTTCATACATGGATTTCTTGACACTCTATACTTCAAAAACCCAAACTGTTTTCGAAAATTTAGCCCGAAACTAATGTCCACACTTCAAGACTATGCTAAACGAGTCTCAAAAGGAAATATGGACAAAGAAATAGTCTTTAAATCTACACTTTCATACCCTATCTTCAACAAAGAAGGAGTATCAGTATACTCTCATGGAATTATCAAACTGATAGTTTCAAATGGAGAATACCCCAGCATCGACACAATGAAGACACTTGATGAAATAAATGAGATAGTTGCAAAACAACTAAATCAAATATTTTATGCATCACAGGAGATAAACAAGGACAGCAATGTCAAAATAAACTACAAATCCAATTATCATTTGATATACGGATCTTCAAGATACACAATTCCACCGTTACAACTGAAAACGTTGGAAAACTTTGAGAAAACTTTTATCAAAATTGAAGAACACAGCCTGAAGACACTTCCTATGGAAGTCAAACTCATTTTCTGCGAATACAGCGAAATAATTGATGAACACAGCTGTGCAATATGCCAAGATAGACCAGAAAACAAAGCTGAAGAAACAGGGTCCCACAATTCAAACGAGTCAATAAAAGAAGACACTGTTACTGAAGAATAATGTAAACTGACGCATGCAATGACGTCAAACACTCAAGGGAATACGCAAGCAATGACGAACACACCTCAATAATGCAGACTTTATGTCTATGTCTGCTTTTTAGGTGCAGTTGTTAAGCACCATTATTATCTTTACTTTAAGTCTTTTTCTACTTTTTTGACTTTTGTAAAAACGCGTCTGTAATAGTGAGTCGAGTGCCTATATAATGGCCTCAATGTAGTATGTAATATTCAGACTGGAATGGAGAAAAAGATCATGTGTTGATCAAAAACTCTCTGAGTTTCAAAAGCCTTTGAGCTTTTCTTTTCTGTTGGCCTCACGCCTGAATAGCAGAACCATACACAACCATACACAACCAAATAATTTGCATACAAAAATCAAACATATAATTTGAAGAAGATGATGAGCAGGTAACATGGAGTGCATGAAGACAGTAGATACGAATACACAAACAGGTAAACAATACAAACTTTATTATGAAATCGTTATTTATATTTTTGTATACTAGAAATTATATACATGGAAACTAGTTTGATAGATCAGATAGAACACTTTGAAACAACTGAAGAATACGGATATTTTTGTCAAGATATCGTTATTGATAACAAAAAATTAAACAAAGTTAGAAGAAAAGAGTTAAACTTAATTGATGGACAAGATATGAAAACAGATTTAAAAACAAAACTGAGTAGAAAAAACATTGTGTTATATGGAAAATTTACATGTGAAACACCTATTGAAATTTCTACAACAAAAGGAACACAGGCTATTTCGTTAATAAACAAGGCTGATATAATTCAGAAAATTAAAAAGGCAAAATATACACCTTGTGAAATAGGATATATACATATTTCTACGATACAGATACTAATTAAGAGTACATTTGCTGAAGGAATAAACTCACCCATAAAACTAGCCATATGTGATGATAGAATTATGAATATAAAGGATAAAATACTTGGAATAGTTGAAGGAAACTTAGCTTATACTAAACTACTTTTTAATGTAGCCTTACACTACGCTATACCACTCGTAACAGAAAAACTAGACAAATCTTTAAACATTGCCTATAAATTTGAAAGACAAGATTTAATGGAAACAAATGATTATCCATTTTCAATAACATATACTATTGGATATGCTCTGACAAACAGCCATCATAGTATACAATTCAGAAATACAGACAAAATATATATGGAAGATATTTTTCGAGAAGTTTCTCGTATAAAATATATACCAAAAACACCTATTATACAACAAGTTAATACGAATGTTTTTCAAAACAAAACACCTAAACTTCTAAAAAGTAAAAGTACATATTATACATATCTACCACCAAACCAAAGAACTAATGAAACTAGTACTAGTACACGGGCCTCTATTAAAAACTTTAAAGAAGAGGAATCTTCTAATGAAATAACTGAAAACGAATTCACACAATTAGCCGATCAAATGGCTAAATTAACCACCACTATCAAGGAAACACTCTGATTGCCTTTCTGGTATCAGAGCCCGTATACGATTCTAAAACACTAAAACTAAAATTATAATTCAAAAATAGATGATTATAATAGACAAAAATTCTATAGAGATAATATAAAAGCAATAAACGAAAGTTATGATAGAGAAGTAAAACTTTACTTGAAAGCTAAAAACGAAGGTCGTAAAACAGACGGAATACAACATTTGAAAAACATTATTAGTTTAGAAAAATCAAAACAAATAGTTACACAATTAACTATAACATAATGGAAAGATTTAATTACAAAACAAGGATAACACGAGATATACGAGAATTAGAAGAACAAGTTATTATAGACGAATATCTTGTTAAAATGGCATACCATAATTTAAGACACGATAAAAATATATCATTAAGAACTCAAGAAATAATGATAAAAACTGCAAACGAAGATTTAAAAAATACTAAAAGAAAAAGAGATACAGCATACCAAATGGCACATGCTTAATTATGAGTTATAAACCAAAAATAGAATTAGACACTATAACAGAAGAAAAACATCGAGTGAAAGAAATTATGAAGGCTAAAAATATTAAACAAATGGGAAAAAATTTGGAAACATCTATACAAGATAAAGAAATATATCAGAAAAATTATGAAAAAACCATAAATAAAGATATATTAAATAGAGACACAATAATACAAGGTATAGAAGAAAAAGGAAAAATAATAAATCATATAAACAATAAATTTATTGAAAAAATACATGAAAGAGAAATTAATGGACCAAATTGAAAACATTTATAAACTATGGGACTTGAAAGAAAAATACAAAATAAAGGCAATAATGAAGACGTTAATGGGAAAACCTTTTTACACTAATGTTACAAACCCTATACAAAATACACTATAATTACAAAATAAAAGTCAAAGAACACTATTTTTATAATTTAGCCTAATTTGACTCTATGTTTTGGCAGATTCACATCAGTGTTTATTGGACAGTGGACACTGATGTGGACACTTTATGTGGGCTTTGATGTATAGGAAAAGACAATTGCAGATTTAATAAGCAAATTGTACAAAATAAATATATTATTAGACATCAACGCTAATTACGAGAAGAGAAGTACTTTAGGAGACTTTTTAAAACTAGTACACATTTGAAAATGATTTTTCAAAAGAGGTGTAAAACGCTTATGGAAAAAACATTTCCAAAAACCATGACACAGTTGATATTTTCTTACAAATCAATACAAGAAACTTTTGAAATATTATATTTTCACCCACAATATTTTTCATGAAAAACTATAGTGAATATTTAACGGATTTATACAAAGAATATAATAACCATAAAACATTATACTTAATAGCAAGAAATAATGGACACTGGTATATTGCTAGATATCATAAAGACTGGATAGAATATTATCAAGAACAGATACAAAAAACTATTCTAATACTAAAACGATTTCAACAATAAATATGGATCAATATCAAAAACATTCAAAACGTCAAGAAATAAGAAAGATAAGAGAAAAAATTAAACAAAAAACGGACATATTAACTAAAACAACTAATCCAGTAGAATACGAAAAGTTAGAAAAAATTATTCAAAGCCTTAGACTGTTTGAAGAAAATCTTATAAAAAATAAAATACATGATCCCACTACTATTACAATACTAGAAGAATATATTAAATTCATAAAACTATCAAATGAATTAATAGATCAAACAGAAGTAATACCAGAACTCATAGAAGAAAATAAAAGAGTAATAAAACGGTGTCGTGAAGAAATAACTAAATTAAACATACTTTCTTCAGCATGAATAAACAAAGAAAAATAAAAACAGATATTACAAAATCAGGAAAAAGACTAGAAAGTGCAATAACATACAAGTCTATTATGAAAAAGATTTTTATATGTCCAAATGAGAGAAATGAGATTAAAAATATAACAAATAATGATAAACAAATTAAAATAATAAATAAAAAGTTTGTAGAAAAAATATATCAAAGGGAAATAAACGGATAAAAATGGATCAATTTAATAAACAGATAAAACGAAGAGAATTGAGACTAATTCGAAGTATAATAAAACAAGAAACTCTAGTTTTAAACTCAATAACTCATCCAACAAACTATAAAATTCAAGAAGAAATTCTCAATAGTAAGAAACGCAGAGAAAAACAACTCTTGAGAAATGAAATATACACTCCAGTTAATTTAATAAGATTAGAAAAATACATGACATGGTTAAAACAACATAATAAAGAAACGGAAGAATTTAGAGAACAAACTGAAAATACACTAAACTGGTGTAAGAGACTAAGAACTAAAATAAATATACTTTCTTCGGCATGAGTTTTACACAAGAATTACAGAAATTTGTAGAAACATTAAATGAACAAGTACAATCCCTAAATAATACAGTACAAATATTAACTGAACAATTAATGAGTACTAACGAAAAGATGAGTCAACTTGAGAAAACTATAACAAACGTTAATACTAATCAGCAAGAAATTGAAACATATTATAAGATAGATCAAAACATTTTCTCTTGTCATCAGGAGGGGGGAGAATATCCACATTTATTTCACACTACTACAAACCCACAATTAAACACCATTATAGATATGTTACAACAAATTCTTTTAGATAAAAAACAGAATGTTATAAATGAAATAGACAATACACAAGAAATTTTAGATAAATTTCTACGAGAAATCAAAGGAAAACAGGATGAAAACCAAATTGGTACATCTGAAGAAAAACAAATAATACTTCCTATGTCAAACTGTCAAGAATTATTAAAACAACTCAAAGAAATAATTATACAAAAAGAATATTCTAGGCATATAACTATTGCTGATCTTGAAACATATTTTGAAAACAAAAATCTCAAACCTTTTCAAATAGAAGCTCCACGTTTATAATAGAAACTTTTGATTTAGAAGAAAAAATTGCAGAATTAAACAATTTATTGGAATCATTAAAAATAGTTGATGAAGAAAATAAACAAAATCATACATTAGAAGCTATAAAACCAGAAGTGGAAAATGAAGAAGTAATTTATGGATATGAGTCATCTGAAGACGATGTGATAGGAATGGAACACAATTTGAAACAAGAAAAAGATAAAAAAGATATTCCAGAAAGCAGTAACACAAAGGAAGAAGAAATTAAATGGGAAACTTATCAAGAAGATAAATATACTAATCCTTTAAAAAATTCAAGCATACAATGCAACTTTAAAAAAGGATATATTCCTAATAAAAAAGGAAGATGGTCTAAAATACCTGAACAATCTATACCTTCAAAGGGAATATTAGGAGTAGACGGAATATTAAATTTAGACTGTGTAACAAATAAATCAACACTTATTACCGAATGGGCACATAAACTAGGATTAATCATCGAAACTGTAGATAGATTAAGACTAGGAATTTTTAAGACAATATTTAATTTTGTACAATATAAAACAACAGGAAACGTAACACATTACTTAGCCTCATTATCAGAGGAACAGAAAACACTTTTAATAGGAGGAGATTCTATAGATACTTTTTGGAACATAGTTGCAAAAATATACTCAGAATTCATTAGAATACCTATACAAGATTCAGGACTCTTTGTTAATAAAAAAGAACAAGATAGAGCAGCATACCATCTTGCCAATATACAAATTTTAGACATGTGCGCTATAGAACACTTTAATTGTGAATACAATATGTATTACTATAGTTTATCCAAAGAAAACAGAGAAAAATATTTATCTTTATACTTTAATAAATTACCTTATCCGGTTGGCCAAATTATATATGCGGAATTTAAGAAACAAGTAGATGAAGGATTCGTTTCAGAAACACTAGGAGGTGTGCAAACAGTAGTAGAACAATTTTTAGGAGATAAATGTTATGAAAGAGACTTACACAATGCGGTAAAAAACAAGGTTACAATATGTTGTGAGGGAAATCCTTTAGTACCTCAACAATACGGAGAAAGTCCATACATAATTCGACCAAACAAAAAAAGAAAATATAGAAGAAAAAATAAAAGATACAGATGGAAAAAGAAACCTAAAAGATGGATTGATAACAATAAACATAAATTTCAAAAAAGAAGAAGACGTTTCTTTAAAAAGAAAGAATACAAACCTAAACAGAAATACTGTCCAGAAGGAAAGAAAAAATGTCAATGTTGGCTTTGCCATGAAGAAGGACACTATGCTAGAGAATGTCCCAAACAACGAAAACAGCCTGAGAAAAAACTATATATACTTCAAGTAGCTCAAACATACGATCTAGAACCAATAGAAGAAGACTACTCTGATCTAGAAAACATATACGAAATAGAAACAGTTACAGAATCAGAAAATGATTATAGTTCAGACGAAGATTTTTAAATGAAAAACTCTAACGCTACATTCATAGAAGTAAGAATAAAACATAAAACAATTAAAGCATTTATAGACACAGGAGCTAGTTTATGTTTTGCTTCACCAGCTCTTACAATATTCAAATGGAAAAAACTTAAACAACCATTAAAAGTAATGATAGCAGATGCAAGTCATTATTATATATGGTATGCAACATACTTAGAAAAAGTTTGGATACAAGGATATTGTTTTGTTATACCATCTATATACAGACATGAAACAGGATTACCATTTATTCTAGGAAATAACTTTTTAAAACTATATAGACCTTTTTGCCAAGATTTAAAATACATCACTTTAAAATCACCTGTCAATGAAAAACTATCTCAAAAGAGTAAAACAGTTGAAATACCTATAGTAAAGATTGAAGACAGAAGTAATCTTATAGACAAAATAAATTATTTGATTAATCATGAATTAATACTTTTTATAAAAACAAATCTTGAAAAAGAAATAGAAGAAATTTTAGACTCTGTCACTAGTGAAGACCCCTTAGACAAAAATAAGAATAATAATTATATGATAGTTGAAATTAAACTTAAAAATCCTTTAGACGAAGTAAACGTCAAAAATAATATACCTTACTCTAAAAAAGATATTGATGAATTTAAAGAAGAATGTAAACAACTTTTGGAAAAGGGATTAATTTCTGAAAGCAAAAGTCCACACGCAGCACCTGCTTTTTATGTAGAAAACAAAAATGAAATAAAACGAGGAAAACGACGAATGGTCATAAATTATAAACAATTAAATGAAAAAACTGTAGGAGATGCATATAAACTTCCTAGAATTGATTACATCAAAGATAGATTAAAAGGAAAAACATGGTTTAGTACCCTAGATGCTAAATCAGGATACTGGCAATTAAGATTGCATGAAGATACAAAACCCCTAACAGCTTTTACATGTCCTCCACAAAAACACTACCAATGGAATGTTTTACCATTTGGTTTGAAACAAGCACCTGGAATATACCAAAGATTTATGGATACAAACCTTGAAGGTCTAGAAGACATTTGTCTTGCTTACATTGATGATATCATCATCTTTAGTAATCAAGATAAAGAGGATCATTTGAAAAAACTAAGAATAGTTTTGAAACGATGCAGAAACAAAGGACTCATTCTTTCTAAAAAGAAAGCAGTCTTATGTAAACAAAAAATTGATTTTCTTGGAAATACTTTTGATTCACAAGGAAACATAGTTCTTCAAGACAACATTTTGAAAAAATTAAACGAATTTCCAGATCAAATTAATGATCGAAAACAACTACAAAGATTTCTTGGATGTTTAAACTACATTTCTGATCAAGGATTCATAAAGAACCTTGCTAAAGAAAGAACACAATTACAAAAGAAACTTTCTGAGAAAATACAATGGAATTGGCGAATTGATGATTCAATACAAGTACAGAAAATAAAACAGTATTGTGAAACATTGCCTGTTTTATACAATCCAAAGGAAAATGATTTTATTATCATTGAGACAGATGCTTCAAATGATACATGGTCTGGTTGCATGCTTGGAATACCAGCCGAAAAAATGAATACAAACGACCTTGACGGTCCTATGAATACAAGAACCAAAAAGGTTCGCGAAATTACACAACTCTGTAAATATATATCTGGGACATTTACAGAAACCCAGAAAAATTATACAGTCCATGAAAAAGAGACACTTGCATGTCTAAAGATACTTCGGAAGTGGAAACTCGAGCTTTTACCTCGAGAATTCGAACTTCGAACAGACTCAAAATACTTAACAAACTTCTACAGGTATACACTACGAGACAATTACAATCAAGGAAGATTGATACGTTGGCAGCTCGAGATAAGAAGATACCAGTTTCACATCGTATACATAAAATCAGAAGAGAACGCTCTCACAGACACACTCACACGAGAATGGAGGCCGCGATAGCCTTGATGAAACAAAACATTGAAACAATTGATCGTGAGATACAACAATTCACAAAAGCCAAATATCTGGAGATACAAAGATTCACAGAATCCAAAATGACACAACGACAAGAACTTCTTGCCGCACTACACGCTGTTCAACAAGCAGCCGGACTTCTACCATCAGAGCTCCCAGCAAGCGTGGTGGATCCATCATCAAAAACATTCACAAAATCAAAAACATTTCCGCAAACAGCAGCAGAAGGGAATACTTCATCATCAGCAGACAGTGAAGATGAAAGAAAACAGGTCAAAAAATGGTACACAATATTCAACGGCCCAAGCCGTGGGATCTACGACCATTGGTCCAAAGCAAGTATACACATACTGGGACACTCAGGAATAACACATAAATCCTATACCAGTTTTGAAGAAGCAAAACAAGCCCTTGAAGAGACTAAAACCTACAAAAATACTCTCCAAACCACTCTTTAAACCCAAAACAGTCTTAAGGAAAAAATGAGAGTTCTTGGAAACATACCCACAATAAACCCAATGGACCGTGTCCAGACACCAGCCCAAAAAGAGGCCCAAATACAACCCTCAAAAGAAAAATTTGACAACCTCTTGAAATCTATTTTTGAATACAACCCAGAGGTAGACAAAAACAACCTTTTTTGGTACCCAGTAAACAGAAACGGCCTAAAAGTCGTTGTCTTTGAACAAACAGACCCAGACTTGATATACCAATTCTTCATACATGGATTTCTTGACACTCTATACTTCAAAAACCCAAACTGTTTTCGAAAATTTAGCCCGAAACTAATGTCCACACTTCAAGACTATGCTAAACGAGTCTCAAAAGGAAATATGGACAAAGAAATAGTCTTTAAATCTACACTTTCATACCCTATCTTCAACAAAGAAGGAGTATCAGTATACTCTCATGGAATTATCAAACTGATAGTTTCAAATGGAGAATACCCCAGCATCGACACAATGAAGACACTTGATGAAATAAATGAGATAGTTGCAAAACAACTAAATCAAATATTTTATGCATCACAGGAGATAAACAAGGACAGCAATGTCAAAATAAACTACAAATCCAATTATCATTTGATATACGGATCTTCAAGATACACAATTCCACCGTTACAACTGAAAACGTTGGAAAACTTTGAGAAAACTTTTATCAAAATTGAAGAACACAGCCTGAAGACACTTCCTATGGAAGTCAAACTCATTTTCTGCGAATACAGCGAAATAATTGATGAACACAGCTGTGCAATATGCCAAGATAGACCAGAAAACAAAGCTGAAGAAACAGGGTCCCACAATTCAAACGAGTCAATAAAAGAAGACACTGTTACTGAAGAATAATGTAAACTGACGCATGCAATGACGTCAAACACTCAAGGGAATACGCAAGCAATGACGAACACACCTCAATAATGCAGACTTTATGTCTATGTCTGCTTTTTAGGTGCAGTTGTTAAGCACCATTATTATCTTTACTTTAAGTCTTTTTCTACTTTTTTGACTTTTGTAAAAACGCGTCTGTAATAGTGAGTCGAGTGCCTATATAATGGCCTCAATGTAGTATGTAATATTCAGACTGGAATGGAGAAAAAGATCATGTGTTGATCAAAAACTCTCTGAGTTTCAAAAGCCTTTGAGCTTTTCTTTTCTGTTGGCCTCACGCCTGAATAGCAGAACCATACACAACCATACACAACCAAATAATTTGCATACAAAAATCAAACATATAATTTGAAGAAGATGATGAACAGGTAACATGGAGTGCATGAAGACAATAGATACGAATACACAAACAGGTAAACAATACAAACTTTATTATGAAATCGTTATTTATATTTTTGTATACTAGAAATTATATACATGGAAACTAGTTTGATAGATCAGATAGAACACTTTGAAACAACTGAAGAATACGGATATTTTTGTCAAGATATCGTTATTGATAACAAAAAATTAAACAAAGTTAGAAGAAAAGAGTTAAACTTAATTGATGGACAAGATATGAAAACAGATTTAAAAACAAAACTGAGTAGAAAAAACATTGTGTTATATGGAAAATTTACATGTGAAACACCTATTGAAATTTCTACAACAAAAGGAACACAGGCTATTTCGTTAATAAACAAGGCTGATATAATTCAGAAAATTAAAAAGGCAAAATATACACCTTGTGAAATAGGATATATACATATTTCTACGATACAGATACTAATTAAGAGTACATTTGCTGAAGGAATAAACTCACCCATAAAACTAGCCATATGTGATGATAGAATTATGAATATAAAGGATAAAATACTTGGAATAGTTGAAGGAAACTTAGCTTATACTAAACTACTTTTTAATGTAGCCTTACACTACGCTATACCACTCGTAACAGAAAAACTAGACAAATCTTTAAACATTGCCTATAAATTTGAAAGACAAGATTTAATGGAAACAAATGATTATCCATTTTCAATAACATATACTATTGGATATGCTCTGACAAACAGCCATCATAGTATACAATTCAGAAATACAGACAAAATATATATGGAAGATATTTTTCGAGAAGTTTCTCGTATAAAATATATACCAAAAACACCTATTATACAACAAGTTACTACGAATGTTTTTCAAAACAAAACACCTAAACTTCTAAAAAGTAAAAGTACATATTATACATATCTACCACCAAACCAAAGAACTAATGAAACTAGTACTAGTACACGGGCCTCTATTAAAAACTTTAAAGAAGAGGAATCTTCTAATGAAATAACTGAAAACGAATTCACACAATTAGCCGATCAAATGGCTAAATTAACCACCACTATCAAGGAAACACTCTGATTGCCTTTCTGGTATCAGAGCCCGTATACGATTCTAAAACACTAAAACTAAAATTATAATTCAAAAATGTATGATTATAATAGACAAAAATTCTATAGAGACAATATAAAAGCAATAAACGAAAGTTATGATAGAGAAGTAAAACTTTACTTGAAAGCTAAAAACGAAGGTCGTAAAACAGACGGAATACAACATTTGAAAAACATTATTAGTTTAGAAAAATCAAAACAAATAGTTACACAATTAACTATAACATAATGGAAAGATTTAATTACAAAACAAGGATAACACGAGATATACGAGAATTAGAAGAACAAGTTATTATAGACGAATATCTTGTTAAAATGGCATACCATAATTTAAGACACGATAAAAATATATCATTAAGAACTCAAAAAATAATGATAAAAACTGCAAACGAAGATTTAAAAAATACTAAAAGAAAAAGAGATACAGCATACCAAATGGCACATGCTTAATTATGAGTTATAAACCAAAAATAGAATTAGACACTATAACAGAAGAAAAACATCGAGTGAAAGAAATTATGAAGGCTAAAAATATTAAACAAATGGGAAAAAATTTGGAAACATCTATACAAGATAAAGAAATATATCAGAAAAATTATGAAAAAACCATAAATAAAGATATATTAAATAGAGACACAATAATACAAGGTATAGAAGAAAAAGGAAAAATAATAAATCATATAAACAATAAATTTATTGAAAAAATACATGAAAGAGAAATTAATGGACCAAATTGAAAACATTTATAAACTATGGGACTTGAAAGAAAAATACAAAATAAAGGCAATAATGAAGACGTTAATGGGAAAACCTTTTTACACTAATGTTACAAACCCTATACAAAATACACTATAATTACAAAATAAAAGTCAAAGAACACTATTTTTATAATTTAGCCAGTACTTTATCAATAATTTGCCTAAATAATATTTTTAGAAACATGTTACTAAAATTATTGTATTACTGAACATATATTTTTGTCTAAGTAGCATTATGCACTTAAGAACCGCGAGTGTAGTTACTGACATATAAAAAATAACAAATCAAACGTGTCTTTTTGCAGTTTTTCAGTTTTATAAATAAACAAATAGCACATTAGTTAAAAAAATATAAATCAAAATAATAAGGGGGCATAAATTATTAAATGGATAAAAAATAAATTAACTAAGATAAATAAAATAAGTAAAGAAAATAAACATGATAAGAGGTGAGTTTGAAGGGATACTTTTGTTCAAGAAAAATAAACATGATAGAAAATAAAATGGCTAAAATAATAATAAAGGGATATTTTTGTCCAACCAATATATTGTCAGAGATTCCATGTATTATAGGAAAGATTTTGATTGATGGTCTTTCCTTATAGGCTTAACGTGTACCTTAGATGAGGGTTGCCCTCTTATTTATCCCTGTATCTTTGTATACTTTGTACACAAGAGAAAATGAATACACAAAACAGTTCTTCCCCCATGGCTTCCATTAATCTTAACATGGTATCAGAGCGGGTCTCGATCCAATAAGGATTCAAGTACCTTGCTTCATCACCTACCTTTCAATGGAATCACCAAAAACCACCGATCTTGCCACTGTGCGACAGATTTCCTCACACAAATGGCGGAACTCCTTCGGCACAAACAACCCGAAACCACCAACACAACAACCATCAACGTAAAACTAAACGACAACAATTATGCTCTCTGGTCGAGAACCGTACAGTTGGTGTTACTAAGCCGAGGAAGAATAGGATACATCACCGGAAAGACGGTGTCCCCTGACCCAGAAGATGCTGGATACGAAGCTTGGGAACAGACGGACGGATCTGTTCGTAGCCTGATACTAAATTCAATGGAGCCCGAAATCGCCGCACAATTCATTCTTTGCCCAAATGCAAAAGAATTGTGGGACGAGATCGAAGCAACTTACCACGACGGAGGAGATAAACTGAAATTATATGAATTGAAACAGCGTGCATATTAGACAAATCAGGCCGGAATGACCGTGGACCAGTACTATCGGACGATACAGGGAATTTGGCGAGAAATTGATTTCCGACAGCCACAACCAATGAAATGCGCCGATGATCGGAAAACCTATAATTTGGAAAAACAAGAAGACAGGGTCTTCGCTTTTTTGTGGGGCTTAGACGGGAAATTTGACCCAGTAAAAAGAGATCTACTCAAAGCACAACAGCTACCCACTTTGGAGGAGGCCTACAACGCAATCCGACGGGAGGACCGGCGGCTCACCGCCATGACAGATTCCCTCCCCGGTGGTGTCGGAGTTGTGGCCAAGATGTGGTCAGAGATGAGCTCATCATCCCGTGAGAACAAAAACCCAAAGAAAACCAACTATGGCCCGAAGCAAAAGTGTTCAGTATGCGGAGGGACGAAGCACACAAAGGAAACATGCTTTGAAGTAGTGGGCTACCCGGAGTGGTGGTCTGAGTATCAGGCGAAGAAGAAGGCGTCGGGGACCTCGGGAGGCGGTGGCGCAACCGGACAACACCAAACCGGCGGTGGCAGCGCCTATCCCACCAGAGAAACTGGACAATCGACGGGACGAGTAGCGGTTGCGTGAGGAGCATCCGTTGGGCTCTTCCCGAACAAAAGCAGCGGCGACAACATCGGTCACCCAACCGGCCACAGCGACGATAACGCCGGCCACTCCACCGGCAACAACGATAACTTTGGTAAGACAGAACTTACTCAAATTCTTGGAGGCTGCTGAAATAAAAGACGAGATATTGGGGATAAGGGTTTGGGAGTTAGTGGGCTTGGAAATAATAATTTGGAAATTAATGAAGTCAGTGGGCTACAAAATCATAACTTGGGAATTAATAAAGTTAGTGGGCTTGGGAATTTGGGAATTAATGGATCAGATTATAAAAAGGGCAGAGGGCTTATTCTTGGAGAAATAGATGAGAATAGGCCTGCCGAAGTGCATACTACTATAGCCCAAGTTTATTCTTACAATATTTCCCAAGTTAATTGTGAATGGCTACTTGATTCAGGAGCCACGGACCACATGACAAACAACACCCAAGATATACAACTCCCTACCACTCCTCGAAAAAATGGTGTGATAAATGCAAATGGTCATTCTTATCCGGTCACGGGGGCGGGAAATATTAGCGTGACAAAAAGTTTGAATTTATCTCACTGCCTTGTAGTCCCCTCTCTCACTACGAAAATACTCTATGTTAGCCAAATCACTAAAGAATTAAATTGTGCTATGCTGATGTTTCCTTCTTTTTGCCTCTTACAGGATATTCGTACCGGGGCGATCATTGGGCGTGGTACTGAGAGAGATGGATTATACTATATCAGAGATATTTCACAAATGGGATCAAGCTTCCTAGCACACGGCAGTAGTGACAGACAGTTATGGCTATGGCATCGACGACTCGGGCATCCTTCCCTTCAATATATGAAACAACTGTTTCCAAAGCTATTTTCTGCATCAAGTAATTTGAATTGCGAAACTTGTGTACTTGCTAAAAGCCACCGAACTTCATTTCCGATTTCGATGAATAAAGCAAAATTACCCTTTGAGTTAGTACATTCTGATGTGTGGGGACCGGTTTCGAGCCATATTGAGTCCAAGTATCGATGGTTTATTATATTTGTTGACGATTGCACCAGATTCACTTGGATTTATTTCTTGAATCATAAATCTGATACTCCAGGCATAATCAAGAACTTCTTTTGGATAATCCAAACTCAGTTCTCCACCCTGATCAAAATCCTACGCACTGATAACGGAGGAGAATTCATCAAACTGAACCTTCGAGACTTCTTCTCTCAGAACGGGATCATCCACGAAACTTCTTGCCCACACACCCCTCAACAAAATGGGGTGGCGGAACGAAAAAATCGATATATTCTGGAGAGTGCCAGAGCCTTTCTGTTTGAGGCCCACGTACCAACCACCTACTGGGCTGAGGCCGTAGCTACAGCTGTGTATGTTATGAATCGCTTGCCCACACAAGCCCTACATTTGGAGACCCCGTTGGACACACTCAGGCAATTCCACTCCATCCCCTCAGTGTTTCTGCTCACACCTCGGGTCTTTGGTTGTGTTGCATTCGTACACACTCCAAAGCACCTACGGACCAAACTCGATCCATGTGCTACCCGTTGTGTCTTCCTTGGCTTTAACCCTACCCAGAAGGGTTACCATTGCTATGATCCGCTCCAAAACCGGTACTATATTACCATGGATGTTGATTTTGTGGAAACAGAGTACTCTTTCAGTCGGAATCCAATACATCCCTTCAGGGGGAGAATGATACAAGTGAAGGAATGAACTGGATGTGTGATTGGCTAGAACCACTATAGGAGTATTTCCCACAGAACACCCAGACTCAAGTTCAAGATCCATCTCTCTCACCCACCTCAGAGGAACAAACACCCCCGGCTGCGAGTATCCCCGAGGTTAGTAACTCTAACTCTCCTGTTTTCATACATGGTACATATACTTTACCTCCCAGGAGAAATAGGGGCGTCCCGCCAAACAGGTACAGTCCTGAGATCAAGGGCAGATCCGGATACCCCATGGTAAATCAAGTGATCTCAAATCCTTCACCCCAGCTTCGAGCCTTCGTCCATGCTCTTTACTCCCAAGAGATCCCCAGGACCAGCAAGGAAGCAACTGAAAACCCGTTGTGGAAACAAGTGATGGAAGAAGAGATCAAAGCCCTAGAGAAAAACGATACATGGGAAGTGTGTCTCCTTCGGGAAGAAATCAGTAGGTTGTAAGTGGGTCTACAGTATCAAACACCGGATGGATGGTACGATCGAGAGATACAAAGCCCGGCTAGTGGCTAAAGGATACTCTCAAACATATGGGATCGACTATACTGAGACATTCTCCCCAGTGGCGAAGCTTGATACTATCAGGGTACTACTATCTATAGTAGCTAACTTTGAGTGACCCCTACATCAGTTTGATGTAAAAAATGCCTTCCTGCACGGGGACCTTGAGGAGGAGGTATACATGGACCTCCTACCTGGATTCAAAGAACGGGAGGAACGAGACACTGTGTCCAGGTTGAAAAGATCTCTCTACGGACTCAAACAATCGCCTCGAGCGTGGTTTGGAAGGTTTACCCTAGCCATGACCAAGTATGGGTACTCACAAAGTAACTCCGATCACTCGTTATTCATAAAAAAGAAGAACAATCTCGTCACTCTACTGATCATTTATGTAGATGATATGGTGATAACGGGAAACGATGAGGAAGAGATAGTCACACTTCAGAAGAACTTATCACAAGAATTTGAGATGAAAAATCTGGGCAACCTACGATACTTTCTCGGCATTGAGGTAATGAGATCTGATCAGGGTATTCTTATCTCACAACGGAAGTATATCTTAGATCTTCTAGTAGAAGTTGGACTGGTAGATTGTAAACCAGTAGACACTCCGATGACGCAGAACCTCCGCTTGGGAATTTCTTCGGATTAGGCACCTACCGACAAAGAACGTTACCAAAGATTAGTGGGCAAACTAATTTATTTAGCTCATACCAGACCGGATATTGCATACGCCGTAAGTATTGTGAGTCAATTCATGCACAACCCCGGCAAGGAGCACATGGAAGCGGTAATGAGGATCCTGAGGTACTTGAAAGGTTCACCGGGAAAGGGGTTACTATTCGCTAAGAACGGTCATTCTCGGATCTCTGCCTACACAGATGCTGACTGGGCAGGAAGCATCATAGATAGACGATCCACATCTGGATACTTCACATTTGTAGGAGGAAACCTGGTCACCTGGCGCAGCAAGAAACAAAAGGTAGTAGCTCTTTCCAGTGCTGAGGCAGAATTCAGGGGCATAGCTCGGGGCATCGCAGAAGTGTTATGGATCCGGAAGCTACTTGCTGAGATTGGCTTCCCTACAGAAGAACCAATTGAATTGTTTTGTGACAATAAAGCAGCCATAAGCATCTCCCACAATCCGGTTCAACATGACCGAACAAAACACGTGGAGGTTGATCGACACTTCATTAAGGAGAAAATCGAGGCTGGGATAATCAAACTCTCGTTTGTCAAGTCAGAAGACCAGCTGGCAGATATCTTAACCAAAACTGTGAGCAGTCAAGCCTTCCATAGACTTTTATCCAAGTTGAACATGCTCGATCCCCATGAACCAACTTGAGGGGGAGTGTCAGAGATTCCATGTATTATAGGAAAGATTTTGATTGATTGCCTTTCCTTGTAGGCTTAACGTGTAATTAGCCTTAGATGAGGGTTGCCCTCTTATTTATCCCTGTATCTTTGTATACTTTGTACACTAGAGAAAATGAATACACAAAACAGTTCTTCCCCATGGCTTCCATTAATCTTAACATATATTATTAGTCGAAAATAGCAGAGGGAGGCGGTGTGTTTAATATTTAAAATGATACGGGGGTAAGTTGATATAAATATTTTATAGGGTGATGTGAAAATTACGAATATTAAAGGGATGTAGAATGAAGTTAACCTGAATATTTCAATTTGCACCACCCATCATTATCAATTAAAAAAAAAAAAAGAATAACTACGAACCAGCTTACCTGATTCACTCCAATTATGAAATATATTTTTATATTTGAGAAATCAGTGTTTTTCTTATAATTTCAACTATAACTTTACAAATTAAATCTACCGGCCGGCTATCTCAAAGATGTAATGTTCTTGTCCTACCTTGAAAAAATATAAGTAATAAGATATGTATGAGTCAAAGAGTCTAATTATAATTAATAATTATTGTGAATCCCACTTGGACAGTGGTATGAACCCAATTATAGGTTATATTCGGTGCGCTCTGCGCTGTCTTTCCCCACAAAAAAGTCAATACAAAATCATGAGAATTGAAATGAATAATGAAACAAAAACGAAATGACCGACCACAAAACATTAAAATTCTAAAGAAAAAAAAATGCTGAAAACATAACAAGCCAGCAGGAAATTCTTCCAATGCATCCCGCAATTGCTATTACTCAAAACATCGAATCTGAATGCAAATAAATTGATGTCATTCCCCAAGATATGTCGATACAAAAATATGAAAATTGAAATGAATAATGAAACGAACGAAGTTACGTACCACAAAACTTTAAAAAATTCTCAAGAAAAAAAATGCTGAAAACATAATTACAAGCCATATTAGATGGTACCATATTAGGAATTAAATATTAAGACATATCAGATAAGTGAAAAAAACATGATATAAACCATAGGAAAATTGTGTACTCACCAACTTTTATTTGAACACAAAGTTATGGGTCGCCAAGCTCTTTATAGACTGATCATTCATTCTTCCCATCTCAACTACCACTTGGAGGCCTTCATTCCCAACTTCTTCTTGTTCAACCTGTATTGCCTTAGCAGATCTGATCGTGGAGTCGCTGCAGCTCTGCAACTGTATCGATTTCAGCGTTGGTATTTCGCCAATGCACGACGGGATCTCCGTCACTTTTTGCATGAAAATAAGCACGAGGTGCTCGAGAAGTGGGAAGTGGGCGCTCTCTGTAGTCCACTCTTTCAGATCATCGCAGCGGCACATCAACAGGTATTTCAGGCTACGGAATTGTCCTTCATCCGTCTCCCACTCAGGCCCCATACAAGCTTCTCGCTGCAGTTTGAGCACTTCAAGTCGAGGCAGCGAACCTACCTTCGTGTTCATGTCTTCCCAGAAGAGCCTAGTTTCCGATATAACCAACTTCTTGAGCGAATGCGGGAAGGTGAGGTTCTGCAGCAAATCTCTCCGAGGTGGCCAACCAGGTATGGGAATGTAACAAAAGAGAGACTCGAGTTTAGATAGACGGCCAAGATTGTAGAGACAATACCGTGATTCCAAGTCATCTCCCCCGTCGTAGTATAGCTTCAACTTCTTAACATTAGGAATTCTCTTCACGACCTCTTCATCAAGCTTCAAGTTTTGTACTCTCAAGAGAGTTTGCAGGTTCTCCAGAACTAATCCATCTCGTTCGTCCGTGTGCCCGTTCAGAGGATCAGGAAGTCTCAGCCTGTTGCCGTCCACATGCCTGAGTAGAGGCATCTTCCAAATTGTAGGCGGTGCATTGATACCATACCAGCGTTCATTCAGAACTAATGTTTGTAGATTCCAAAGGCGGAAAATCGAAGAAGGGATTATGAGTTTTAATTGAGGAAAAGACAGAGAGAGGTAACGCAAGTTAACAAGTTGGAAAATATACTCCAAGCTGTATTCTCCTTCACATTCTTTATATAGATCATTACCAATCCTTTTGAATACCCTCAACAGTTCAAGTTCGGCCGATGGCAAGTCTTCCCGGAAGTAGCATATCAAAGAACGCGCAGCCGATGCAAACTTCATGCCACAAAGATGCTCCTCCTTGGATTCATTCTGATGAATAGCTACTCGGCATTGGGTGTTCGTCGCGTCATCGTGTGGAACCTGATGGTTTGTGACACAAAGGAAATTCTCCTTCCGAGCTTCTCTTATGCATAAGTCTCTCAACAGATCGTGGATATTGCAAAATCTTACTTTTCCGGAAGATCCACGTTGACTGACCAAAATGAGATTTCTGCTAATAAGATCCATTAAATAGTCCTCAGCACTCTCTTCCAAACTTTTCCCACTCATCGGCTTCAGAAATCCCTCAGCAACCAATGTTCTAATGAGGTCGGAGACATGGATTTTACTATCTTCGGGAAACGTTCCCATGTAGAGAAAGCATGCCTTCAAATGAACCGGTAGCTGCTCGTAACTCGTATACAACAACTGCAAGCACCACTCGTTTTCCTCTAAATGCACATTCGAACTTAGTTTTTCTGCAATGCTTTTCCAATACTCTCGCATTGGTTCTGACTTCGCTAAGAGTCCTCCGAGGACAACTATCGACAAAGGGAGACCTTTGCAGTTCCGCGCAATCTCTATTCCGATGTCCTCCAGTTCAGAGGGGCAATCTTCTTCTCCGAACACGGTTTTGCAAAGTAGATTCCAACTTTTATCCTGATCCAGGAAATCCATTTCATGACAACAACCACTACTCAAATAGGAAGCAACATTTGACAGTCTAGTTGTTACGATTATTCGACTTCCTTCGTTATCATTTGGGAAAAAGAATTTTACTTTATCCCATACGTCAATACTCCACGTATCATCCATAACAATCAAATACCTCCTACCGTACAAGCTTTTGTACAGTTTTTCGCCTAAATCTCTTTCACTCATTTCAATCAAAGTTTCTCTACTAGCTTGGTTCTTCTGACAAAGTAGAAGTTCTACTAGAATATCTTGTATATTGTATTCTTGAGAGATTGTAACCCATGCACGAATATCAAAGTGGCGCTCTATACCAGGATTCATGTAAAGATTTCTAGCAAGCGTAGTCTTACCGATGCCGCCCATGCCGGAGATTGGAATGATTTGGCGTTCCGACGGCTGTCCAAGGAGTTTATCCAGCATTTCTTTCAGGGCATCATCGAATCCCACCATCGTCGTTTTCTGCTGGGTCGGAGGAGCTTTTGACCGAACAACAGGAGTTGCATCAACTAATTTCCGCTGCTTGTTTTGATCTCCCATCTTGACTTTTATCTCCACCACCTCCTTCTTGATCGAATCCATATTTCCGATCTCCTTCTGCAGTGCTCGATAGAAGTCAACGGGACTGATGTTTCCCCTTTCTTGAGTATTTTTCGATCGAGCATGAATTTGATCAACGATATGGAATTCGATGACGTCCTCGGCCGCATAAGCTGCATCTGCAATGAGATTCCGCAAGCGCTCCACTTCTTGGTTGGAATAATGGGAATTATAAACTTCAAGAAAATCTTGGAAGAAAGCAATCTTTTCAGTGAGAGATTGAACTTGTTGGTTGTCAAGAGTAATTGGAGGGAAAGGATGGTGTTGGAGCTGCTCCACAATACGCATAACAGAAACGAGAGCCCCATAAGCTGCCATACCTCTGATTTCTTGTGTTTCAGAAAAGTACAGCAATATTGATGGAAGTTCTTTGTTTTGCAGGTGCAAAGAAATTGTCAACAAAGATGAACAAAAGAGTTCGATGTTTTGGTATAAGTATAACCAAACATGGCCACTAGCAATTATTCAATTAGAGAAATTAAACATGGTCACTTGCTATTGAGATCTCAAAATACTTTAAGATTGCTCCAATCTCTAGACTTATAATTATTAAAGAATGTCAAAACTCGGCATATTTCCCGCTCTCTTTTCTGACGTGTTGAGACTTGAAACTCACATTATTTGAAAATACATTAAAGACAAAGAGTCAAGTAAGGAACCAAAAAAAAAAAAAAAAAAACAGATGTTTAAATTTATGTATCAATAATGTGCACAACATATGTGAACATCAAGCTAGCTACCATAAACTGTACTGACACAAACTCATTTAATTACTAATCGATAATACCACCCTACTGAAGTTTATACTTCATCATTTATGAAAAACAACCTTAAACACTTAAAAATTACGAAAAATGCCATGAAGTTCAATGGGTAAATGACACTGTTTTCGTTCGTTAGATGGATGAAAATGAATGCCGTTACGAGTTTTTTCCGCAAATCCCATTTTGCTCTTGGTTCAATTTTCACGTAATTTTCTTAGGAAGCCTTAGTTATGTAATATTGTTTTGGGGATTAATCTCCACTGGGCATATTAGCTAAAGATTATATTGTTTTTATATATAAGTATTCAAGAAACAATCTTGTGTTTGATATTTAAGTTTGTGAAAAAACTCCAGTAAGTTATAGTCAATGGCGGAGGCACTTACAATTGAGGGGGTCCAATTGACCCCCCTCAAATTTTATTTTTTTTTGTTATATATATATATATATATATATATATATATATATTTGTGTATTGTGTATGTAATTTTTTTGTGTTTTTTCATTATTGACCCCTCTCAACAAAATTAAAATTAATACTAGTGAGGATCAATATAGTAAACTAATAATAATTGAGATAAAAAAATATAAAATAAGAACAATTGTGATAAAAAAAATAAAATATTATATATATATATATATATATATATATAGCCCAAAGGCTAATGGGCCAAAGAAAAAAATACAAAAGATAGCAATGGATGGGCCAAAATATAAATACAAACTCAATATATTAATGGATACAGTGGAAATTGGTGTTAATACTACCGGTTGCAACAGCTACAGTGGAAAGAGCATTTTCTGCAATGAAATACATCAAAAATCGGTTGAGGAATAGGATGGGCATTGAATGATTGCTTGTTACATATATTGAAAAGGATATGTTTGACGGTGCTTCCAATGATATTTTTTTTCAATTGTGAGATACAAACTTGTAAGTGCTTTAAATAAAATTTTGAATTTCACTTGATATATTTTTTTTTTACTATTATGCTTATTCGACCCCCCTGAATTAATTTTCTGGCTCCGCCACTGGTTATAGTTAATATTATATATCTTTTTTTGACTAGAGTTAATATTATATATCTAAGTTAATATCATGTTAGATATATATGTTGGATTTTAATGAGTTATAGTTAATACTATGTTAGATATGTTAGATTATATTTACTTTCAATATATTGTAAGTTCACCAAATTATAATCTCACTTAATCACACTCACTCTCCAAGATTCGTAATAGAGAATAATCAATGTTAATAGCGAAATTAAATCCACCTAATCTCATCTAATCCAAATCCGAGTAAAATGTAAAATTAAGTGTAATTAAAGAAAAAATAAAAGGTTGAATGGATTTGTAATATATTTAGTTTTGAAATTTGTACTTTGTAATATTCATGGAATATTTTTAAAATATGAATATTATGATTTTGAATGATATTGTTTAATTAATACATTCACCAAATTTTAGTCAATCCAAATGTGATGGGTTCAAGGAGTTTCAGGCCAACTTTTTGTCGCAATTATAGAAGCTCTATGGCTCTCCTAACTTCTTTTAATAGAGGAAGAGATTGATCTACTGACATCCTTTAGCTCTCCTCTTCCTTTTTCCAGCTTGTTCTTGAATCTTAAAACATTACCAACACAAAACCTTACCGTTAACAACGTAAAGTTTGAAAAAAGAAGCAAACAAATCCACCCAAGCTAACAGAAATGAAAACTAATCGAAACTAAAAATTGTCTGTTCGGGAGGTTGGTGTAGGGGGGTTGAGCGTGATATGTACCTCTCAGAACGCGAGTTGATGGAAATGAAACTAATCGAAACTAACAATTATCTTTCGGGGTGGTTGGTGTGGCCGGTCGAGCATGACATGTACACTACAAGAAAGCAGGCGAGTTCCGAGGGAAATTTCCGAGGGAATTCCGAGGGATATTTTCCCTCGGAATTTTCCGAGGGAATTCCTAGGGAGGAATTCACCCAATTGATTTCCGAGGGAACATTCCCTCAGAAATCCCTCGGAAAATTTAGCGCCAACGTAACCCGCCAACGTTTCCGAGGGATTTCCGAGGGCAAAATCCCTCGGAAAAACTAAATTTTATTTATTTTTTCAATTAAAATAATTTTCCGAGGGAATTCCGAGGGAATATTCCCTCGGAAAATTAAAACTTAATTAATTTTTAGATCAAAATTATTTTCCGAGGGATTTCCGAGGGAATATTCCCTCGGAAATTAATTTGATATATTCCCTCGGATTTCCCTCGGAATATTTAATAATTATTTTTAAACTATAAATTATATAATAATTTATTAAGTTTAGTTACAATCCATGACTATTATAGTATTATTATTGATATTTTAAAGTATGATTTTATTAAATTAATGAATTGATGGTTATACATTCGGTAAGTATTTCGAACGATATCATAACGTTAACGACATTCGTTTTATTTTAAATTGAAATCGAATTTCGTTTTCACATATTTTTGGAAGAGAATTTATTCTTATTTAATTAACTAACAAAGAAAACATCATGTTATTATATTTAATTTTAAAAAACAATGCTTTCTTTTTTTTTTTTAAATATTTGGTTTTTTTCGAAATTTCGAGGGAATTCCCTCGAAATTTGCTATATATATTTTTTAAAATTAAGCACTACATGATAATATGTTGATCTTAAATACAACCCATGACAATTATACGTATAATTAGTGAATAAAGTAAGGTAATTTTAGTAACGGTATGAGTGAATTGATGGTTATACATATGTAATCAAACACTCGGTAAGTATTTCAAACGATATCATAACGTTAACGACATTCGTTTTATTTTAAATTGAAATCGAATTTCATTTTCACATATTTTTGGAAGAGAATTTTTGCTTATTTAATTAACTAATAAAGAAAACATCATGTTATTATATTTAATTTTAAAAAACAATGCTTTCTTTTTTTTTTAAATAGTTGGTTTTTTTCGAAATTCCGAGGGAATTCCGAGGGAAAACCATTTTCCCTCGGAAATCCCTCGGAATTCCCTCGGAATTTGCTATATATATTTTTTAAAATTAAGCAATACATGATAATATGTTGAGCTTAAATACAACCCATGACAATTATTCGTATAATTAGTGAATAAAGTAAGGTAATTTTAGTAATGGTATGAGTGAATTGATGGTTATACATATGTAATCAAACATTCGGTAAGTATTTCGAACGATATCATAACGTTAACGACGTTTCATTTTAAATTGAAATCGAATTTCGTTTTCACATATTTTTGGAAGAGAATTTTTTCTTATTTAATTAACTAACAAAGAAAACATCATGTTATTATATTTAATTTTAAAAAACAATGCTTTCTTTTTTTTTTTTTAATATTTGGTTTTTTTCGAAATTCCGAGGGAAATCCGAGGGATTTCCGAGGGAAAATGGAATTTCGTTTTAACATATTTTTGGAAGAGAATTGTTTCTTATTTAATTAACTAATAAAGAAAATATCATGTTATTATATTTAATTTTAAAAAACAATGCTTTCTTTTTTTTTTTTTTAATATTTAGTTTTATATAGACTTCATTCATTATATTATTTCCTTATTTAATTTGTTAATAAAGCAAGACTTTGTGGAAAACACAATAGAATGTTGAACTAAATTAAAAACGTGTGTTCAGCAAGAATAGCGTACAACTATTTTCCTAAAATCCAATTACAATGTCTAAAAACGTGAGTTCATCATCTCATTTACCAAACTTACTAACTTTTGTTCAGAACTTCAATTACAATCATTTACCCAAAATTTGACAAGGAACTTGAAAACCCTAGTCAGATCTCGAGCACAAATGTTCGTCATCGCAGTGGCATCGTATCCTCGCCGTTGTCGCTGCATCTAGCCTCTCATTTTCCCTTCGCTATTACTGCTAGTTCTACTCGGGGAGAAAGTTCAAGTGCAGTTTGGCCGGATTGAAGACGAAACCAAGCGTTTGGCAGATATTCATGAGGTATTTTTGCCTTCTTTCTCTCGATGTGTTTGGCAATTCTTGATGGGTTTTTGTTAAATTACTGAGTAAGCTGATTACTTGCAATTCTCTGGTATTCTTTCATGGGTTTGTGGCTTTTAATGGCAAAATCTGGGTTTTCTGCTGCCAGTTCATGTTTAAGGGAGAATTTTGAGGTTAACGGCTTATTTTTTAGGTGTTTTGAAACTTTTTTGGCTTTAGATTTGGGGATTTTTGTACGTACCATTTCGGACAAGTCCCGTTGTTGTCGCTAAATTATCTCGGATGAAATTGTAAATTTGGTATATCAACTCGATTAATTCAGCATTTTTGGTGCATTTCATTTTTCGACAGCAAAATAAGATAGTATTTTCAAAATCAAGCAATTTAATGTTAGCTATAGAGAACTCCATAATTGGGGAAAAACTTTTGTGTATTCTGTGTATGTAAAACACTGTACAAGGAACCGTAAATAAATACAATCTACAATCCTAAGCTAGAGAAAGGGAAAGGATTAACTTTACATAATTACGTAACTATAACAAATCCCTAATTTCTAGCCTTCCTTAGTTAACACTCTCCCTCAAGTTGTATCGTCGGATCTCCGATATGCAACTTGCTCAAAACTTCCCCAAAAATCCTACCATTAACTGCCTTTGCCAATATATCCGCTAGTTGATCCTCTGACCTCACAAACGGTAACCTGATCACACCTTCCTCAATCTTCTCCTTAATAAAGTGTCTATCCACCTCTACATGTTTCGTACGATCATGTTGTATGGGATTCTCGGATATACTAATCGCAGCTCGATTATCACACATGAGGTTACAAGCCCTGGTCATCGGAATGCCAATCTCTGCAAGCAATTTCCTTAGCCAAAGAACTTCTGCCACTCCTCGAGCAATGCCTCTGAACTCTGCTTCTGCACTCGAAAGTGTAACCACCTTTTGTTTCTTACTCCGCCATGTCACTACGTTTCCTCCAACCAGAGTAAAGTAACCAGAGGTAGACCTCCGGTCCCCTGGACTACCAGCCCAATCAACATTTGTATAGGCCTCAATGTCTAGATGTCCGTTCTTCTGAAACAGAACCCCTCGTCCTGGACATCCCTTCAAGTATCGGCAAACCCTGACCGCCGCATCTAAGTGTTTCTTCTGAGGCTTGTGCATGAACTGACTCAGCACCCCTACTGCATAGGCTATGTCAGGTTGTGCGTGGGACAAGTAGATCAACTTTCCTACCAGGTGTTGATACTGTGCCTTATCTGCCTGTGGTGCCCCTTCAATAATTCTTAGCCCGTGATTGACCATTATGGGAGTGTCAGCTGGTCGGCACTCCAGAAGCCCTGTCTCAGCCAGATCAAGCACGAACTTTCGCGGTGAGATGTGCCTGCCTTTCTTGGATCTCATTACTTCGATTCCGATAAAGTACTTGAGCCTCTCGAGGTCCTTCATCTCAAATTCCCTAAATAGGTTCTCCCTCAGTAGGGAAATTTCTGCTGTGTCATCTCCTGTAATGATCATATCGTCCATATAAATTATAAGACACGTTATGAGTCCATCCTTCCTCTTGATGAAGTGTGTGTGATCTGAGTTACTTTGGTGATACCCATACATTTTCATAGTTGCTGAAAATCTTCCAAACTAGGCACGAGGTGACTGTTTCAACCCGTATAGAGCCTTCTTTAACCTGCACACCTTCCTGTCTCCAAAGTCCCTGATGAACCCAGGAGGGGGTTCCATGTAGACTTCCTCTCGGAGATCTCCGTGTAAGAACACATTTTTGACATCAAATTGGTGTAACTCCCAGTCTTGGTTGGCTGCTACCGAGAAAAGTACCCTGATTGTGTCAATCTTCGCCACTGGAGAGAAAGTCTCAGGGTAGCCAATGCCATATGTCTGTGTATACCCTTTCGCGACCAACCTTACTTTATACCTCTCAATGCTCCCGTCTGCTCGGTGTTTCATTGTATAAACCCACCGACATCCTACCACCTTCTTTCCTGGAGGGAGTATGCACTTTTCCCATGTATTGTTCTTCTCAAGTGCCTCCATCTCTGTACCCATGGCCTGAACCCATTTCTCATCTGTGAAAGCCTCTTCTGCTTTACTCGGGATCCTGTCTACTTGGAGTGCTGCAGTAAACGCACAAGCTTGTACAGATATGCTCCCCTTGGCCAGGTTAGCTAGTGGGTATCTCGGAATCCTGCCTGTGTGCTCTGTTTCATATCGTTTCGGTGGGATCCCCTACTTGCTCTTAGAGGTAAAACATACCTCTCTGCTGCTCCTCCACCTGGCTCGGAGGTAACACATACATTCCTGCTGTATCATCTCCACTTGTTTCCTCCACCTGTCTCGGAGGTACCACGTGTTGGGAATAGTGCCCTAGAAAGCCGATTGTATATCCGCTTTGTGCTTTTCCTTATTGTAATCACAGACAATCTTTGAATGAAATAACGAATTGAGACAACACTTCTTTATATGCTCTTGTTTGGTATGCGTTTACTTTATCTGTGCATGTATAAGAACTCCCCTAATCCTGATGACTTTAGGACTCTACCATTTAGGTGAAATGGTTCATGAAACGAGCCCTATATCACATAAGTCATGATTAGTAAAATACTCCAAGCCGATGAGTCCTACAGACAGTGGGAGTGTCAACCTGACTCCTCTAAGGCTTGCTTGTGGGATCACGCCCTTAAGAAGGACCACCTTGTTTCATGGAGGTGCAAAGTGTATAGTTGATACGTGCGTGATACATGAGGGTGCTTACTTTAATAAGTAAGTTCACTGAGGTGCCCCGTATGAGAACATTCCTAAATGGGAAAGGAAGTTTCTATTTCAGGAAATGGAAACTTCCAGATTAGGAAATATCTCACGAGTCATTGATGTGATTAATTGATCCTTAGACTTGAGGTTCCTTGTCACTTTATGAGTTAACTCTGTAGTCTTAGGTATAAGCTTTAAAGGGTGTCGCCTTAGATAACTGATTCAAGGCTTATGCTGGGGCTGCATAAGTGATTCATGAAAGTGAATGAGAATCAAGAAAGGACCTACACTTGCATTTGTAAGGTGATCTCTTATTGTGTAAGTCATTCATATGCCATATGGAGTCCTTGGCCAAGGCAGTAGATCAAGACATCAAGAAAAGGGTTTCTTGGATTGAGATCAAATGGATATGAAATGCACTTAGCTTTAAGACCGGATTATTAGGGTTCTGATTATTCCCTTACCCTAGATCTTGGTTGAGAGATAGTAAGTAGGAGGATTGTATTTCACATGAATCAATGACTTAAAGGTTCTGTCGAATCCGAACATTCCAATTCAGCTAGGGGTTAAACACCTGTTGCTAGACTATGATCGTTTAATCTGTGGACTGATTAATTAATTAGTGAATTAATTAATTAGGGTCACTGCTAATTGAATTGAGAACCTAGAGGGTCACACACAATAACTTGGTTACATGAGTTGAGGCTTTGAAATGATTAAACGAGTTAATCGAGCCGAGAGGGTTCCACACGTGTGAATCACACGTGTGGGTCACGTGAGTGACACGTGTCCTTGGGGACACTTGTGTCACACGTGTATATATATGTATATGTGATTAAATAATTAATGTTGTGTTAATTATTTAATAGACTTTGGTTTAATTTTTGAATTAAAAAGAAAGTCTTATTTTGGAGAAAATTAATCTATTTAATTAATTACGAATTAATTAATTAGATAAAATAAGTTATTTATTTATTAATAAATAAAGTATAAAATTATCCAAAAGGGGTTTGGATATTTTTAGCTCCCTTGAAAGTTGATTTGAATTAGAATTCAAAGTCAAGGTTCGGAATTATTTGATAATCAAGTAATAAGAGAGAGGGACTAAAATCCTTATTCCATAAGGACTAGGGTTTCGGCCGCCCCTCTCCACTTATATATAGGGGTGCTCGAGCTCCCCTTAGAGGCTTATAGACAATTCTTTTGGTTCATGTGTTGAACACCATCCTTTCTCCAAGATAAAACAAACCCTAGGTTAAGCCTAAACACTAACTAGCTAGAGAACTAGCATCCTTACTAGTTAGATTGTAGTCAAGTTGGTGGACTATCTCTAGAGAGCTTTAAGTTAGAAGTTTTGAAGATTCGAGCTTTACCAAGGAGAGGGGATCAAGACGCGAGAAGAGCGTTCTTGGGTGGCTTGAAACGCTTCACGAAAGATTATTGAAAAGTAAGTTTCTAATCTCTACGAATTCGTATTCACGATTGTGAGTTTTGATCCTTTTTGTTGGAAAATTTTTAAATTTTCGCTGCTTTCTGATTCCTATTTTCCAACACCATGTACCTCTCTGCTGTCTCATCTCCACCTGTTTCCTCCACCTGACACGGAGGTACCACGTACCTTCCTGCTGCTTCTTCACCTGTTTCCTCATTACTCCCTGCACTGTTAGGGTTATACGGGATCAGAGAAATACTATCACAAGTACGGTCACGTACCTCAGGATTATTCGTCGTGGTGATTGGTTCTGTGGAAGGTGTGGAGAACTGTACCATAGGAGGTGGTGGCTCGGTGGTCCCACCTACTTGCTCTGGTAGGACGATGTCTGGCCAAGAGGATGGTGATACCCCACTCAGTGGGTCCTGCTGTCTCGTCTCCCCCTGACCGCTGTGTGGGGAGGCAAAAATGTAAGGAATAGTGCCCTTAAAGTATCTTTTGGCTTTACTATTTCCTTATAATATCACAAACAGTCTTTGAATAATAAACGAGATGATTTTGTTCATGGGCATTCACTTCTTTATGTGCTTATTTATGTCGGTTTGGGTTGACTGTATTTTTGCATGTATTGAACTCCTCTAATCCGATAAGGCCGTTAAGAACTTTGTTGTTATGGGAACGACACATGAAACAAGTTCTTAACTCCATAGGTGAAGATTAGAAACTTCTCCAAGTCGAGAGTCCGACAGACAGTGGGAGTGTCGACCTTGACTCTGTTGAGACTTGCTTATGTGATTATGTCCTTTTGAAGGATCACTCAGTTTCATGGAGTGATAAGTGCATACGATGATGCGTTCATAATAAATGAGGGTGATTGTTACTAGAACTTCATCACTGAGATGTCCAGTGTGAGAACATTCCTAAATGGGAAAGGAAGTCTCCTAGAAACTTCCAGATTAGAAAATATCCCACCGGTCAATAACGTGATTCATTAATCCTTAGACTTGAGATTCTGTAATGTCTCATATGAGCTAACTCTGTAATCTTTGATATAGGCTCAAAAGGGTGTCGCCATATAGACACCTGAACCACGGCCTATGTTGGGATTACACAAGTGGCATATGTAGAATTAGTAGAATCAACAAAGGACCTACACTTGTTGCAAGAACAAGAATGATCTCTTACTGATTGAGTTGTTCGTAGTCCATTAAACTTCAACCCTTGGCCAAGGTGGATAAAAGATCAAGACATCAAGAAAATGGGGTTTTCTTGGATTCAGGTCTAAATGGATATGAAACTTGTTGGAAAACACGAATCAGAAAGCAGCGGAATTTAAAAATTTTTCCCAACAAAAGGATCTTGGACTCGCAATCGTGTATCCAAATTCGTAGAGATAGAAAACTTACTTTTTTTTTATTCTTTCTTGAAGCGTTTCAAGCCACCCAAGAACGCTCTTCTCGCGGCTTGATCCCCTCTCCTTGGTAAAGCTCGAATCTTCAAACTTCTAAGTTGAAGCTCTCTAGAGATAGTCCACCAACTTGATCACAATCTAACTAGTAAGGATGCTAGTTCTCTAGTTAGTGTTTAGGCTTATCCTAGGGTTTAGTTTATCTTGGAGAAAGGAAGGTGTTCAACACATGAACCAAAAGAATTGCCAATTAGCTCCTAGAGGAGCTCGAGCTCCCCTATTTATAAAGAGAGGGTGCCGAAATTCCTAGTCCTTAATGGGCTAGGATTTTGGTCTCGCTCTCTCCTATTACTTGATCATCAAGTAATTTTGACTTTGACTTTGAATTCTAATTCAAATCAACTTTCAAGAGAGCTAAAAATATCCAAACTATTTTTGGATAATTTTATACTTTATTTATTTAAAATAAATAACTTATTTTATCTAATTAATTAATTCATAATTAATTAACTAGATTATTTTTCTCCAAAATAAGACTTTCTTTTTAATTCAAAATTAAACCAAAGTCTATTAAATAATTAACAAATTAATTATTTAATATATATATACAATATATATATATATATATATATATATATATATATATATATATATATATATTCACGTGTGTGACACGTGTGAATCACACGTGTGGCTTCACACGTGTGGAACCCTCTTGGCCCGATTAACTCGTTTATTCATTTTAAAGCCTCAACTCATGTAACCAAGTTGTTGTGTGTGACCCTCTAGGTTCTCAATTCAATTAGCAGTGACCCTAATTAATTAATTCACTAATTAATTAATCAGTCCACAGATTAAACGACCATAGTCTAGCAACAGGTGTTTAACCCCTAGCTGAATTGGAATGTTCGGATTCGACAGAACCTTTAAGTCATTGACTCATGTGAGATACAATCCTCCTACTTACTATCTCTCAACCAAGATCTAGGGCAAGGGAATAATCAGAACCCTAATAATCCGGTCTTAAAGCTAAGTGCATTTTATATCCATTTGATCTCAATCCAAGAAACCCTTTTCTTGATGTCTTGATCTACTGCCTTGGCCAAGGACTCCATATGGCATATGAATGACTTACACAATAAGAGATCACCTTGCAAATGCAAGTGTAGGTCCTTTCTTGATTCTCATTCACTTTCATGAATCACTTGTGCAGCCCCAGCATAAGCCTTGAATCAGTTGTCTAAGGCGACACCCTTTAAAGCTTATACCTAAGACTACAGAGTTAACTCATAAAGTGACAAGGAACCTCAAGTCTAAGGATCAATTAATCACATCAATGACTCGTGAGATATTTCCTAATCTGGAAGTTTCCATTTCCTGAAATAGAAACTTCCTTTCCCATTTAGGAATGTTCTCACATGGGGCACCTCAGTGAACTTACTTATTAAAGTAAGCACCCTCATGTATCACGCATGTATCAACTATACACTTTGCAGCTCCATGAAACAAGGTGGTCCTTCTTAAGGGCGTGATCCCACAAGCAAGCCTTAGAGGAGTCAGGTTGACACTCTCACTGTCTGTAGGACTCATCGGCTTGGAGTATTTTACTAATCATGACTTATGTGATATAGGGCTCGTTTCATGAACCATTTCACCTAAATGGTAGAGTCCTAAAGTCATCAGGATTAGGGGAGTTCTCATACATGCACAGCTAAAGTAAACGCATACCAAACAAGAGCATATAAAGAAGTGTTGCCTCAATTCGTTATTTCATTCAAAGATTGTCTGTGATTACAATAAGGAAAAGCACAAAGCGGACTTAACTTTAAAGATCAAGAATATTTAGGCTCTAAGAATATTCCCATGCCTTAGTTCTTGATTGAGAGATGGAGTTGTAGGAGGATCGTATTTCACTGTATGTTATTGACTGAAAGGTTCTTCGATTCATTTCGTTATTCGGCTAGGGGTCACACATCCATTGCTAGATTACGATAGTGTGATCTGTGAAGTGATTAATTAATTAGTG
The DNA here is from genome assembly GCA_037501455.1 of Lantana camara. Taxonomy (NCBI): domain Eukaryota; kingdom Viridiplantae; phylum Streptophyta; class Magnoliopsida; order Lamiales; family Verbenaceae; genus Lantana; species Lantana camara. The sequence goes on from CM074865.1 coordinate 79,570,682, forward strand.
AATTAATTAATTACTGTCACTACTAATCGAATAATGAACCTATAGGGTCACACACAAATGCCAGGACACGAGAGTTATGGTAGGATGTTAATATGATTAACGAAGGATCAAAATGTTGATCGAAGAAGGCAAAAAGCCTCGCCACGAGTCACGGTAATGACGTGACTGCCACGTGTCTTGTACACGTGGGTCACACGTGTGATGCACACGTGTCACGGATGACGTAGCTTAGGCGTGTGGAATTATTCCACAAGCGAATTCTTTTCTAGAATTAATTAATTAAATTGTAATTAATTAATTTAAGTCTTTTAATTAATTTTGAATTAATTATTAAGATTTTATTTTTCAAGCTTAACCCAATAAATAAATAATTAAGAATTAATTAATTTATTGAATCTTGACTTTTAGCTTTAAGAAAGTTGAAAAGTCTAACTTCCTATTGTAGGAGAGAGAAAGTTATTCTTGCAAGACTTGGAGAACAAGTTGGGAACTTATTTTCTCCAATTAAATTAAATAATTAATTAGTTAATTAGTGAGCAAGAAAACAAAGCCCATTAGGTTTAAGAAACCCTAAGGGGCTCGATCCACACTAGTATAAATACTAGTGGTGGTGCTTCTCTTATTCTTTAGACCAACACTCACGAAATGTTAAGTTTTTGAGAAAAATAAAAGAAAAGTTTTCAAAGCAAAACCCTATCCATTAACACAAGTTATAGTACTAGCATTCTCACTTGCTTGATCGTGTTCTAGGACTGGTGTGGATACGCTTTAGAGGATCGCTGCTTTGGGATCTATCGAGAACCATTCGAGGGACATTCCGCTTGAAGGGTGTTCAGTAGGCGGTACTGACATCACTAGAAAGCTTCAATCTACGTAAGTTTCTAAACCCCCTAAGATACGATACGAGAATTGCAAGTCCGTGATCAATCTTTGGAAAAATTTTAAATTTCCGCTGTGTTTCTGCTCTAGTTTTCCAACAAAAAAAGTACTCTGTCTCAACAAACTCACAATCCATGGTGGTATACATGCGCCGAGTGGGCGGATGATAACACCTGTAACCTTTTTGATACACCCCGTACCCAACAAACACACATTTAACCGAACAAGGATCAAGTTTTGTACGATCCACTTTGGGAATGTGGATCAAGACTGAACAACCAAACACCCCCCGCGCGCGCGCGCGCGCGGGGGGGGGGAGGGGGTAGAGCTAGAATGGACGGGATACTGACTTGACTAGCTAAACTGTAGCACCCCGAAGGTACCACAACCCCGCACCGTCATACCTCTCGAGTGAATAGGAGCCTAGCACCCAAAAGGCACGCCGGCGAACGGACTATACATTAAAGGATCAGAGTACTAAAAGAAAACATTGCAGCAGAAATATGGGCAATTTAAAACTTTTGAAAACAATAACAAGGATACAAGAGACTAAGCTGATTAAGACCTAATAGACTAATACGATAACAACAAGTGAGTGGAATTTAAGATGGTTCAAAGGAACCTGACCGAAAGAGTACAACAGAAGAATTCCTATGCTTCAAAGTACCAAACAACCAGCAAACGCAGAACCTGAAACCATGAGGTTAGAAAACGGGGCAGAGGTATTAGTCAAAGGGACTAAGTGAGGCATAACTTTGGAATCATATAAATACCTAAAACTTTAGACTTTTCAGAAAAGGTTTTACTTCAAAACGGTACTTTAATACTGAATTTCAAAACTTCACTTTAACACTTTATTTCAGAACGGAACTTCAAAACATTACTTTGGAACAGGATTTCCAAGAAAGCACACACATGCGCACACATCAGAGTTTCCGGTTCATATATACTTTACAAAATGGGAATAAGGTATTGGGTATAATTTTTCAAAATATGAACCAGTCTTTAAAACAGAATTTGCCCGCAAGCTAGGCATTCTCCAACCTTTACTCCCAGAAAACATTTAACAGAATTGGTATCGAGACCGGTTAGGATCCCGACACCCATAATCACAGGCACCATCCTTCTTCCTCCAGTTGTCGCGCCTAGGGAGCTACCCCGCGGTGACGTAAACAGGAATGGGAGGAATTACATCCACCTCTCCCGACCTTCGATGTGGAGTAACCAACCTCCGATTAAACCATCATCAAGGTCGTACGACGGCCAGTATCATAGTAGCCATTGGCGCACGCCTCCCGGTCTACTACTCAACCATACCGTCAGGGCCCAACAAAACAGTATATCCAAAGCTTGCATCGTTCAAAATTTCAGAAGTGCGTAAAGCACACAAAATCCAGAAACTAAACGTTGATCAGAATAGAACTCTAAAACATTACTCATTGCTCGTTAATCAAAACGGTACAACTTTAAACAAATGGAATATCAGAAAACATTATCTTTAAACAAAACAGAGTATCTTTAAAATTAAACAGTGCCCTAAGAAGGGAAACGTTTATCTTTGAAAACAAGGATCTTTAAAACCTTTAGGGATGGTTTTCAAACGTTTTGCATACATATATATTTTCATGGTTCCAGTTGAAAATAGATTTAAACCTCACCTACAGAAAATGGTATTATGCAATAATACCGGAGCCTCAGTATTCAAACTTCACCTGTAAGTGGTGAATAACTATAAGTTTCTATCCTCAAACCATATAGTCACAGAAGCACGTTGAAACCACCTCAAAACATTCAATAGCACATAATGATATCATATGATCAGGACAAAACTTTATCGAAGCATGTCATAACATGTAACGAAATCTCATGGTAAAATCTGATAATCATTAATACCATAATACATCATGAAAGCATGATCGATTTCACGTAATAAATCACATAATTGGTAAGAAAGAACATTGCTCAAGAAGGATCACCCTTATCAGAAAAAGAATTCAGGCAAATGATTAATCTTACACGAAAGATTATAACGTAAAATCAAATATCACGCTTAGGATTCCGAAACAACTTCAATTGAGTAAGAGTTTGGTTTGAAAAGCTTAATTTTGATTCCCGATTTTGAAAATTTGTGAAAAAGGCTTTCGCCGTTGAATCCGTCTCGACAAAATGAGTTTATAGGTGAAATTCAAAGTTGGGCAAAAAGTCAACTCAAAAAGTCAATAGAAAAGTCAAAAGTTACTATTCCGGTCAAAGGTACTGTTTCGGTCAAAGGTACTGTTCCGGTCAAAGGTATTGTTCACACGTACGGTATTTATACGGTAGGTATATAGTATTAATACGAAAATACGTTTGGTACTTATACGAAAATACTTTAAGTATTTATACTAAAATACATTTGGTATTTATACAAAAATACATACCGTATTATACGTAGGAAAACTAATATGTATACGTATTTTATACATGTATACTATAACTTATATCAATTGGTTAGGGAAACATGTGACATATGATCATATATTATAATTCATAACATAATTATTCATATAATATAAACATGTAACATGTTATAAATATAGCATAATTCCTATCATATAACATAATTAAATAACATGTAACATTTCATAAGTCATGCAACAATTTAAGTTACATAAGTATGATCATATTATAAATTAAATGTAACATGTAACAAGTAATACAATTTAAATCATGTATCATATCAAATTACCTAAGTAGGAATAAATTATAATTAAATGTAACATATAACATGTCATAATAGTTGTCACATAATTAAATTGTAGCCTAATTAAATCATGTAACATTTAATTATAAACTATAAATTATTAAACATAAATCATGTAATTCATGAATTTAAAACATAATTTTAAATACATAATTCATGCATAAAATAAATCATATAATAATCTAAACCAAAACATAAATTAAAATCTAAAACTAAAACCTAAATAAAACATAAATTAAATAAACTAAAACATAAAAAGAAAAAGAAAACTTACCTTTATCGGCACAGTTACGGAACAAGAAAAACTGAATGCCCAATGATGCTATTTATAGATGTTGGGAAGGGTTAATGTGAAATTAATAATTGCTTTAGGGGTAACATGGGGTAGTTTAAGTAATTTTTTGGAAATAATTGAATTTTCCATCAAAATTTAAATATAAAATGATAGGAAAAGGATATTTAGGTCATTTCACTTTCAAACGAGTAGCTACGAGAGTGGAAAAAGTGTTCAAAGTTCGGGAAATAAAATTTCCTTCGAAACGACTATTCATACGTCAAAATCGGATGTACGGTTTAAAAATTCTAATTCTTGAAATGAATAGTAACTTATTTGATAAACGTTTTCGTTTACTACTCGAGTTAGTGTCGGAATTAGGGTTTGAAAAGCATACCAAAATTCATGAAATAATTCAAGGGTCGTTTTAAGTATAATATTGAGGGGTAACCGGTGTACCGATCAAAAGTTCATTTCGTCGGTGAATAGTAACTTTAAAAGAAAATCCTAAATTGCTTCAAAAATACATAAAAGGTTCTCGGGACTTGCAAAACAAGTTTGAATGATTAAAAACCATGAGTTTTGATCCTTTAAAATTTCATTGACAAAACGGGGCAGTAGTGGTTCGGGAAATGAATAGTAATCAGGGTTTCAGTGCCGAATTTCCCTCGAAATAACATAATATCACAAAAGAGCACGTATTTCACTTAAAGATGCAATGCATGAAGTGTTTTAAATATGGATCAAGGTCTATAACCGCTCTTACGATACCCTTAGCTTACCGTTTACGACCAGGCCCCGATCCGGGCTATTACATAAACACTTCAGGGGTGTATCAAAGTTGAGGGTTTTAGTTGGCAGCCGGTTACCTAAGTAGACTGAGGTAGCTACGGCCTCGGGCCAGAGGGATTTAGGGCAGTTAGACTCAATTAGAAGAGACCTAGACATTTCTAGCAGTTGGAAGTTTTTTCTCTCGGCTACCCCATTTTGCTGAGGGATGTGAGGACAGGAAGTTTGATGAATCACCCCATTTTCACGACAAAATTGTGCTAGACTAGAGCTCATGTATTCCCCCCCATTGTCGGACCTAAGAACCTGGATATGAGAATGATATTGTCTATTCACCATATGAAAGAAGTCTATAAACTTGGACGGAACATCAGATTTATTTTTAAGAAAATAGACCCATGTCATTCTGGAGCAATCATCAACAAAGAGAAGAAATTATTTAAACTCATGACTCCAACCAGTGTTCGGGGCAGGTCCCCATACATCAGAATGCACTAGAGAAAAAACAGTTTTTTAGCCCTAGAATTGGATATGGGAAACGACTGCCTGTGACTCTTAGCTAATTTGCAAGTCTCACAAGAAAACGTACTGTCTTTATTAAAAAACTGAAGAAATAACAACTGAAGGTATCCTGGGGATGGATGGCCCAACCGTCGGTGCCACAACCACTGTTGGCGGTTCACTGTCCCGTGAGCAAGAGTTGCAGTTCCTTGTTGAGTCACCTCGTCGACATAGTACAACCCTCCACGTTTGGTACCACGCCCAATCACTTTCCCCGACTGAATATCCTATAGGAGACAGAAAGTGGGGAACATTAGCACCATATAATTCAACTCCTTGGTGACATGGCTAATCGAAAGCAACTTGTAAGACAGGCTAAGCACATAAAGACAATTCTGCAGTTTTAAGGTAGGAGATAAAACAACCGAGCCGGCTCCATGAACCGGTAATACACTGCCATTCGCACTCTGGATAGACATTCTCTTTGGATTCATGGACTATACTAAATCCTCTGGATCATATGTCATCGTATCAGTGACTCCACAATCGAAAATCCACCGATCATCCTTACTACTTTGGGATGCACTGATCTGCATGGTCGTGCCTGCCTTCTGCACAGTCGTATATACCTGCTTAATCTTCCTGCATGTGTTGTTACCTGTTTGATTGACTGTCCTGCTTGACTGCTGCATGGCCATACCTGCCTGCTGCATGGTCGTCCCTGCCTGCTCAATCTGGACCATATTAACAGAGGGGCAAGGTGGGAATTTGACACCATCTAACCCTTCTATGAAAAAAGCCACGCCTTCTTTCCTTTTCAATTTCTCCGCCGTTGCTGCACCTTTTCTTTCCTCACCATCTATCTTTGTTGCTCGTTTTTCTGCTATGCAGTCTGAAACTGCGGCTTGGCCATAACTCTGCGCGGCCCCAACTCGCCTCATACTATGGTAACCTTTCGGCCAACCAATTATCTCAAAACACTCTTTCTTACGGTGGCCGGGTCTGCTACAGTAACTGCACTTGATCAGAACCTTGTCGGCCCCTGCCGCTCCACCGTGATGAGGCCAGGTTTGACTTCCGCGGCCGGTTCTTGGTGGCTAAGGAATCGACGGGCTGCTGCGATTCCTTGCCGGTACTGACTAATTGCATAGCTAAGGAATCGACGAGTTGTTGCGATTCCTTACCGGTACTGGAACTAGTGTCGTCGGCCATATTCGGAAAAGGTATTATACGTGATGAGCAAGGCTCGGATCCGTTTAAAGGATCGTCGCCCCCTCTGGTACCATGTTAGCTATAGAGAACTCCATAATTGGGGAAAAACTTTTCTATATTCTGTGTATGTAAAACACTGTACAAGGAACCGGATATAAATACAATCTACAACCCTAAGCTAGAGAAAAGGAAAGGACTAACTTTTATAATTACGTAACTATAACAAATCCCTAATTTCTAGCCTTCCTTAGTTAACATTTAATACACATTTTTTACCTGAAACTGATTTTACTCGCCAGAATTTACATGTGACGAATTAGGAGTTTGCCACATGTAAAATCGAATCGAGTTTCCAGTTAAAAATATGCATTAAATTGTATTATTTTTAAGATATGATCTTATTTTATCATCGAAAAATAAAATATATTAAAAAAGTTTAATTACTCAAGTTGATATACTAAATTTACAATTTTTCCAATTATCTCGATTGAGTTGCATCGTGAAACATTACCATTCACATCATAAATTTTGAAAAGTCAAGCAAATCCACCCTATTATCAAAAATGAAAACTGAGAGAAACTAACAATTATTTTATTGGATAGTAGGTGCACAATGGTCTGGGTCTGAGCATGAACATGTGCCTCTCGAGACAAGTGCAATTGCAGTAGTGGTCAAATTCGCATGTTATATCCCAGAGCACTTAATATCTTACAATTAGTCTTGAATTGAGGTTCTATCTCCGTCAAACACAAAAAGAATAAACTACAACCGCACCCAAAGTTTTAGTTAATCAACGTTTACGTACATCTACACTTTCATACGTTACAGAAAACACTTAAACCTAACGAAACCAAATTCGCTGTAACCAAAAAAATTATACATCTAAGAACCATACATTATCTTAAACTTTTGCCAAACAAAGGCAAATAACAATCACTTCTCACCTAATTTTTTTTTTCCTTAATTGGATTCTTGCTCACACTAACCTCAAACCTAAGTAGAGCCACATTAATAGCATTACATAACAGTACGAGAGAAAGATCAAAATGGACCAATACTCAGTACACGGACAAATTTCGCTAGAAAAAAATTTTTTGGCCATAATTGTCACGCGCGACTCAATGTGCACACATTCGATTTCCCATTTTAATTAAGTCCATCATTTCTTTTTGCACTCACTCAATTAAATTTTCTATCTTCTATATTTCAATCACTCACACTACCCAAATATACCCATGAGACCCACCACGATGCTTAAAACAATTGAAGTTTATAACTAATATGACTTAAGATTGCTCAAACATCTCTCCCATTCATTTCTCATAATAACAATATAATAGTTGGTTTTTCTTTAAAAAAACAATAACAAAATCAAAACTTTAAACTGGGATCCAAATAAAGGAAAAATAAAGAAAGAAAGCATCCTTGAATATATGAAAATTGAAATCAATTACGAATCAAGAGCAAACCCTCCACAGACTCGACCGATTTGGAGCGAAATTACTAATAAAAAAGGCACTAAATTCAAAAAAATCTCGCAACTTTAATCTTCCAAGTTCCAATACTTTCCACTGTTGATATTCCGTTGATGGCTTGGTAATACATCGTCTGTTTCTGTTAAATGGTACCATATTAGAAAATTTTCAAATGTAAGACATATTAGAAAAGTGAAAAACATGATATAAACCATAGGAAAGTTGTGTTCTTACCAAATTTTGACCACAAAGTTGTTGGTTGCCATGCACGACAGATCAATATTCATTCGTCCCAGCTGAACTACCACTTGGAGGCCTTCATTCCCAACTTCTTCTTGTTCTTGTTGTATTGCCTTAGCAGAACTGATAGTGGAGTCGCTGCAACTCTCCAACTGAATTGATTTCAACGTTGGGATTTCGCCAATGGGCTCCGGGATCTCCGTCAATCTGTAAATGAATTGAAGAACAAGGTGCTCGAGGCACGGAAAGTGGCTGCTCTCCGTAGTCCAATCTTCCAAATCTTCGCAGTGGCACATTTGCAGATATCTTAGGCTACGAAATTGTCCCTCCTTCGTCCCCCACCAAGGTCCAATACAGGCATCGTATTGCAGTTTGAGCACTTCAAGGTGAGGCAACGAACCTACCTTCGTGCTCATGTCTTCCCAGAAGAGCCTAGTCTGTGATATAACCAACTTCTTGAGCGAATGCGGGAAGGTGACCTTGTGCAGAAAATCCCTCCGAATTGGCCAAGAAGGTACAAGAATGCAGCAATATAGAGACTCAAGTTTGCACAGGCGGCCAAGATTGTAGAGACAATACTGTGATACCACGTCGTCATCTTCCCCTATGTAGCAGTAGTATAGCTTCAACTTCTTGACATTTGGGATTCTCTTCACGACCTCCTCATCAAGCTTCAAGTTTAGAACTCTCGAGAGAGTTTGCAGGTTCTCCAAAACTAAGTCATCTCGTTCTTCCGTGGGCCCATTTGGAGGATCAGGAAGATTGATCATGTCGCCTATGACATGCCTAAGTAGGGGCATCTCCCAAATTGTAGGTGATGGAGGATCAGGAAGATTGATCACGTCGCCCATGAGATGACTAAGTACGGGCATCTCCCAATTTTTAGGTGGTGGATTAATACCATTCCTGCTCTCTAATGTTTGTAGGTTCCAAAGGAGGGATATCGAAGAAGGGATTATGAGTTTCAATCGAGGAAAAGACATAGCGAGGTAACGCAAGTTAACCAGTCGAAAAATATCCTCCAAGCTATATTCTCCTTCGCATTCGTAATATTGATCATTACCAATAATCCTTTTGAATACCCTCAACAGTTTAAGTTCAGGTGACGGCAAATCTTCCCGGAAGTAGGATATCAAAGAACGGGTAACCAAAGCCAACTTCAAGCCACAACGATGCTCCTTGGATTCGTTCTGATGAATAGCTATGCGGCATTGGGTGTTTGTGATCATGTCTTCATGTGGAACCTGATGGTTTGTGACACAGAGGAAGTTCTCTTTCCGAGCTTCTCTTAAGCATAGGTCTCTCAACATATCGTGCATGCTGCAAAATCTTACTTTTCCAGAAGATCCACGCTGACTAACCAAGATGAGATTCCTGCCAATAAGATCCATTAAGTAGTTTTCAGCACTCTCTTCCAAGCTTTTCCCACTCATCGGCTTTAGAAATCCCTCAGCAACCAACGTTCTAATGAGTTCGCAGACATGGATTTTACTGTCTTCCGGAAACGTCCCCATGTAGAGAAAGTAAGCCTTCAAATGAACCGGCAACTGCTCGTAACTCGTATACAACAATTGCAAGCACCTCTCGTTTTCCTCTAAATGCACATTCAAACTTAGTTTTTCTGCAATGCTTTTCCAATACTCCTGTGTCGGTTCTGACTTCGCTAAGAGTCCTCCAAGCACAACTATCGACAAAGGGAGACCTTTGCAGTTTCGTACAATTTCCATTCCGATGTCCTCCAGTTCAGAGGGGCAATTTTCTTCTTCAAACACGGTTTTGCAAAGTAGATTCCAACTTTTATCTTGATCTAGGAAATTCATCTCATGACCATAACCACTACTCAAATAAGAAGCAACATTTGACAATCTAGTTGTTATGATTATTCTACTTCCTTTATTGTCATTTGGGAAAAAGAATTTTACCTTGTCCCAAACATCAGTGTTCCACATATCGTCCATCACAATCAAATACCTTCTACCATACAAACTTTTGTATAGTTTTTCTCCTAAATCTCTTTCACTCATTTGAGTCAAAGTTTCTCTACTAGCTTGGTTCTTTTGACAAAGTAGTTCTACTAGAATTTCTTGTATATTGTACTCTTGAGAAATTGTAACCCATGCACGAATCTCAAAGTGGCGCTCTACACCAGTCCTCATGTACAGATTTCTAGCAAGCGTAGTCTTACCTATTCCTCCCATGCCGGAGATCGGAATGATTTGGCGCTCAGGCAGTTGCCCAAGGAGTTTATCCAGCATTTCTTCCACGGCATCATCGAAGCCCACCATCGTGTTGTGTTGTGTGGGAGGCGCTTTTGACGGAATAACAGGAGTTGCAGTAACTTTTTTCAGCTCGTTTTGATCTCCCATCTTGACTTTTATCTCCATCACCTCCTTCTTGATCAAATCCATATTTTCGATCTCCTTCTGCAGTGCTTGATAGAAATCAACGGGACCTATGTTTCCCCGATCATGAGTATTCGTGGATTGAGCATGGATTTGATCAACTATATGGGATTCGATGACGTCCTCGGCCGCATAAGCTGCATCTGCAATGCGATTCCGCAAGGGCTCCACTTCTTGGTTGGAATAATGGGAATTATAAACTTCAAGAAAATCTTGGAAGAAAGCAATCTTTTGGGTCAGAGATTGAACTTGTTGTTCGTCGAGAGTAATTGGAGGGAAAGGATGGCGTTCGAGCTGCTCTACAATATGCATAACAGAAATCAGAGCTCCATAAGCTGCCATAACTCTGATTCCTTGTTTTGATGGAAGTTCTTTGTTTTGCAGGTGCAAAGAAATTTCAACAAATATGAACAAAAGAGTTCGATGTTTTGGTAAAACCAAAGCAATTATTCAATTAGAGAAATTAAACATGGCCACTTGCAATTATTCAAATAGAGAAATTAAACATCACCACTTGCTATTCAATTATTCACCACTTGCTATTGAGATCTCAAAATACTATAAGATTGCTCTAATCTCTAGACTAATAAATTATTAAAGAATATCAAAATTCTGCATATTTCCCGCTGTTTTTTCTGATGTGTTGGACTTGAAACTTCAAACTCCCATTTTGCTGTCAGAAAAGTTGCGAGTTTTTTTGCAAATCCCATTTTGCTCTTGGTTCAATTTTCACGAACTTTTTTTGTTGTATTACCCTTGGATGGATTTGTAATATTTTTCAATTTTGAAGGTTGTATTTTGTAATATTTATGTAATATTTTAAAAGGGATAATTACGAACAATCCCCTAAGATTTGGCAAAATCATAGATTATCCCCTGGGTTTTGAGAAATTACGAACTCCACTCTGACTTTTACACTCACGTTTACAAATTTCACCTACCGTTAATCACACTGTATTTACATTTCAAAAATACCCTTAGAGGATATATTGTAATTTTACTGAGAGTTTGATGATATAATTGTAATATTTGTTAATTTTGAATTTTTTTATATTTAAAAAGTTATAATTTAATTTTATATTTTATATTTTATCGATAAATATAAATTAAGTTAGATATTCCATGCATATTTATTTTATGAAATATGAAATAAAGTTATAAATTCCCACATATTTATATCTTAGTTTTAAATATATTTTGTACAAGTTTTTTTTTTTTTTTTTAATAAACACACGCACACCCAAGTGATCCGAGATATTTGAACCCGGGACATTGCTTTCGAGAATCAACCCTCGAACCACTTGGACCAACCCCCGTTGGTATATTTTGTACAAGTTCAATTAAAGTTAATTTAAAATAATTTATTTGCAATTATAATAATTTTTTTTTTCTCAAAATAAAAATTCATATAAAAAAACCACACGAATATCAATTAGTGCATTGCCAAATTTTTCCATCAAAATTGAAAATCATAACAAATACACCAATATCAATAAATGTATTTGATGGTGCAGCAATATGAACTTCCTAAAATGCAACAACACTTTCAATATTTGTTTTAAAAGGGGAAGACCATCACAGGCGTTAGAGCCTCAGGAACTGGGTTTCCTTATGAGTGTGGGTTCTTCCAACTAGGATAACACCAAGAGTGCAAGGCGTGATGATGATGCAACTGTGGTGAATATGTTACAGAGCTTGAGAAGATGCAGGAAAATAGAGGAAAATATGCCCAGTATAGTGTGTGTGTGAGGAAGATGACTTGGGGGAGAATGCAAGTGTTATCTCCTATTTATATGTTAGGGGTGAGGGTAAATTGGATAAACTGACCGCGTGGTCCCAAACCTGTGTTGCCCTAACACGTGGCGGCCTGCGAGGGCATGAGAGCGACGTCTCTGAAAAGCAGGCGGCGTTTCAGGTACAAGGTGAGCACGGCCTCTGTGTCAGAGGTTGTTGGCGAGGGTCATGTGTAGGGAAGGCCCAACGTTTGTCTTATAGGAGTATGGGCACTTCAGAAGGAAGAGGGTCCTACTCGAGCGTTGGTGATCGGGGGGCACACAAATAGGTCTCCCCCGGGAGATGATCCTTGAGCGTCAGATCCACGAGCATCAGAGAGCCGGTGCCCTCGTGTGGGGGCCTCCCTGGAGGAGTGGCCTTGAGGACCGGGGCATGAGCGCCAGGCCTGACAACCCTACCCCTTACCGAGTCCGTTGATCGAGGCTTATGGACCTGTACCAGCCAACAAGTGAGTGGGCTGGATTGATCCGCGAGCCCATCAATGCGAGCATCCAATCTTTAAATTGGTTGAGGACGACACATGGACGGCTCTGATACGAGCGTGATTTTAGGCCTCATCAGTATTAGTAAATTCACATAAATATCCGTCAGAGTTATTTGATCAATTATTTCAAATGTTGAACATGCATGATTAATATCTACAGAAAAATATTAGGCGTACATAAACTTTAGGTATTAAATTTGTTTATCATAAAAATATTAAAATATCATTAAGTAGTATTCATTGAAAAAAATATACTAGATAAACACAAAATTCAAATATTTACATCAAACCCCTTAAGAATTTCAGTCCTTGCATTAATCCTCTTACATTTGGACTCTTTATTACATATATCCCCTTGGGTTTCAATATATTAGGGGTAAAATAGTAAATTTCACACATCCCATTAAATTTAATGGAGAAAATAACGGGTCAGGAGAGAGTTCGTAATTTCTCAAATCTCAGAGGATAATCTATAATTTCACCAAATCTCAGGGGGTTGTTCGTAATTATCCCTATTTTTATTTCCAACTGCCCCATTTTAAAATATGAATATTATAATTTTGAGGAAAATTCTTGGGTAAGCTGGGTGTATGCTACACCCGGCATTAAAAAAATGAACAAAAATATTTTTTATTTATTTTTGAATTTTTTTTTTATTGTTTAACAAATTTTTTTGAATAAAAAATTGGGGGTGCATGCACCGGGACCCACACCCGGTGCAGGCAAGAATTTCCCTTATTTTGAATGATACTTATTACATTTTCTAATTTTATCTCCATAAATAAATACGTATATAGTGAACTGGTTTTTTAACAACTTGGATATATTTCCAAAGAAATAGCACCGTTTCTGTAAAAATAATAAAGCAAATTTATCGCTTATTTAAGTTATAATGAGAAAATTCTACTTCAGATCCGATTCGGCTGAACCCAACAATTAAAAGAGCAAGTGTATTGCACTTGCCATTTGATTGGTCATTCTTCTTAAATTTTCTACCAACCATACACCAAGTGTAAAATACTCACCCTCTCGTTACACCGATTTAACCGAGCAAAACTCGGATTAAAATTATCCGTCATAATGTCAAACACCCGTTCAATAAAAAACAAACTTTTTAGAATACTTCACATACATTTATATAGTGACATTACAGAAAAACCCTGAAAGTTTAATTCTCATACTATAGTGAAAAATGATATAAAGAGTCAAATGCACCATCATTGTTTGATTAATACATTGCATCAAATTTTAGTCAATCCAAATGTGACAACTTTCTTTTATTATAGAAGCTCTATGGCTCCCCTAACTTCTTTTATTATAACAAGAGATTGATCAATTGACATGCTTTAGCTCTCTTCTCTTCCTTTGTCCAGCTTGTTCTTGAATCTTAAAACATTACCAACACAAAACCTTACCATTTGGAAAAATTCTTCCCTACACCGGGTGTTGGGCATTATGAGACCGGGTGTAGGCAATAGTGCCCAACACCCGGTCTAGGGAAGAATTTTCCTACCATTTGTCAAATCCACCCTCACGGAAATGAAAGCTAATCGAAACTAACAACTATCAGTTCGGGTGGTTGGTGTGAGGAGGTTGGACCCGACATGTACCTCTCAGGCTATGATATAAGGATACGAATATGGCGATACTGACATGACATGGCATGGATACGGCAATACGAATTCTTTTTAAAATTCTCACGTGAGGAGCATCAAACACGATATCGGACACTTGTATCCAATACGACACGACAAAATAATATTTTTAGAAGTGTCGGTATATCATAACTATTAAAACAAGTCCTCTTGGTGTGGCCAAATTGTAAGAAATAAATTTTAAGGAGCCAGAATCACACCATGAATTTGGAACACCTAGTAATTAGAGAATTAGAATTACCTGATTCAGCCATCTCTGATGATCTCTCGTAATCCCCAAATCAACACCTCAGGCTAGGTCTTCCTCTCCTTCTCTCACAACGACAGTTGACATGTAACACCCGAAGCGCAAAGGTGCCACATCCCCCGCACTATCGCTCAGTCCACATATGAAACGGACAATCCATATATGAACTGAGCCATAGCGGACGGGTGACAAGAAAATAAAGACTAACTAGCTAGGCGGGACTAACCCCAAATCAATTATCACAACAGAAAATAAACTGAAGTGCATTATTATCAAGTCTTTAACAAGCAAACCATTCCTAAATCCTATCAATACATTATCATCTCTCAAATACATAACCTTATATACAACCGAAGATAACAATATATATATGCAACAAAGTAGGATGGACACGTGCTAGACCCGAAATGAAAGACTGGACTCGACACCAATCCCGCCTAGCACACAACCTGCAAAACTGAAAGGTGAGGTGTCAGTCTCCACAAGACTGAGCGAGGGGCATAATAGATATAAGCGCAGATAACATGCAAATCATAACCTCGGGTAAGGTTTTATAAACGAAAACAATATAAGTTCAATAACAATACAAAGCTCGCCCGAGGTTACAATTATCCGATTTAACAATCAATCATTTCAATCAATCAATCAATCAGTGGCCCGGCGAGTGAGGGCATTCTCCAACCTTACTCCGACAGTGTACAATCACGATACTTTTCATTAATTAATTAAGTGGTCACGCAATCAATTATAGTGCACACGTAGCAGTTTCAATAACTCCTTCTTCCTCCAATGATGGTGGGTTTGCAAGGCCCGATCCATCCACGGTAAACACGGTGTACGTCGGGAACATGACTCCCACGCACGGGACTCCTTTCTCCACCAAACCTCCTGGTGGATTCAGGGTTCATCCCCATGGTAGAGAGGAGTGTAAGAGTTACCCGTCAGCCCATGCTTTCCCGGTTGGCTCAAACACTAACTCTCGGGCCCACAGTGCACGGTACAATATACTCGCCCAAAACACGGTCAATCAATACAATACAATACAATTCGGTAAATCATTTGCAATTCAATAGAGTTTGGAAAACTATAGATATATATACCTTTTGGCTTAAAACAACACATAGGGTTGTAATGGTTCTAGATATCTAACAATTAAACCTCACCTGTACCGACAAAATAAAGCGAAAGACACGGCCTAAGAAGCCCACTCCACGTCACTGGCGTGCCGGTCTGTGCAACGAAGACAAGTGTACATAAGACACGACTCAAAATGTACCAAATAGGACGAACGGCGAAATGCAACGAGACGACGGGTATGATGCAATGTACCATGAAAATATCTTGTTTCACTTCATTTTAGATCATATAATATCAAATCGGGGTCAAAGAAGCCGTTGGAACGAGGTGCTAAAAATACAATTTTATGCAGAATATTTTGTTCTGTCAGACGCATGGGAACGGCCGTTCCGGCTTCCCTTTGAAAATGGGAAGGGCCGTTCCCATGGCCCTTCAGAAACGCGCCAGCGTTTTATAAATTAAAGCACGCTTTGGCTGGGAACGGCCCTTCCGGCTAACAGGCCAAAGTGGGAACGGCCGTTCCCAGTCTCGCTGGCCTAACCACACTCAGAAGCCTGGGAACGCCCGTTCCCAAAATGCACTAAGGCGGGAACGACCGTTCCCAGTTTCTGGACATTACAGAAACAGAGCAGTTACAGGGGAGTTTCGGCCAAGACAACAACAACAACAAAACACCAATTCCAAGCACCAAAATGCATCTAAAACATGAAATAACATGTATACATGCTTAGTATACAATAAAATCTAACATAAACATTCATATCTCTTATTAATCATCAAGTATTTACACTTTAGAACCCACATATGAACTCATGCTCCAAGCATATAACCTTCACAATATATGCATCAAATCCAAGCTAGAATCATGTAATCATGCTTCCAACAACTAAAACATAATTTACTAAGCTCAACACATAACCCTAGCTCTCATATAAGTTCATGAATTTCCCCAACTAAAAGCTCATACCTTGAATGAATGAAAAGAAGGAAAAGAGATGATGTTGGGATGATGATGATACTTCAAAGCATGCAATTAACCCTTGAATTCAAGCTTCCAATGAAGAATCCTCTTCTTTCTTCTTGCTCGGTTTTGAACGAGATGAGGGAGAGAAGGGAGGGATCATGTGTGTAAAGGTTTGTATGCAACCAAAGATATATGCTAGATATTATAAAGCTAGGCACAAATTGCAATTAGATCCCTCCACTTCAAAAGTCATGCAATCAAGTTCAATCCCATGGAAATTGATCAATTAAGTCCAAAACTATTTCATGCAATTAGGTCCTCAAATTAATAAAATGACCACTTAAGGACAATTATGCAATTAAACAATTAAGTCATATTTGGAAATTAATTCATATAATGCATACTTGAAAATTGGGGCGTTACATGACAGCTTAGTGGGAAAGCAATATCAGAACGTGGAGTGGAGAGGGGACCTAGCCACGATATACGATCCCTAGAAGCCCTCCCATCACGGGCTTTCTAGCAATGGGCCTACACCAGCTGTCGGACCACATCTATCAAGTCAGGCCCTTTATCGAAAGTGGGTCAATCAATGAGCCTAATTAGTCTTGTCCCAATTAACCGTATTATTTAGCCCGTTTTATTTAATACAATCATCAATTAATATAAGTCCAACAAGAAAATTCTTACAGTTCCCACTTGGACAATATTAATTAAAGTTTTGACTCTGACATAGCATAATAGTACATGGTTACGTGGCCGCCCCCGGTTGGTGCCACGTGGAACTTTGTGCCACCTTGGATAGACCAGATCGTCAGATCTATCCACCAGATCGTGACTAATCTACTAACGATCTGAAGAGTCCGTCAATCTCAATCTAAGTAGCGTGTCTCTCGATCTGCCGTCTACTCCCTGGAGGAAAACCCAAACAGAACTGAGGAACCCGGTAGGCAACATCGATCTGAAGATCGATTACATACGTCATCGGACACCCGAATACTGTAAAGCACTCCTATCGGGGCACGTGTATCCTTCCCATTCCCTGGAACAGGCGTACTACGACTCATTAATGACCGTCAGTCCCGGCTTTTACCTAAAGGGGAAAACAGGTACAAACGACCCACCTCAAGCCGGTTCCATCGTCCGATATCCAGATCGACGACTGGCAACGCCATTAATGCACACCTACAGTACATGCATTACTGCGTTATTTGGCCATGGCTATAAATAATCGCCCTTTGAACAGTAGTTGGTAAGCCTTTACTCCGTATTAAATTGCATTTATTCTCTCTCTAAAGGGCTCCTTTACTGACTTGAGCGTCGTAGTGCCAAACTTGGGAAAAACCCCAAGTTCCCCAAGATGGTACTTAGCTCACGTGTGTTAGTGCTTTCAGGTCGATAAAAAGTCCACTTAAACAAATTCTTGACTGATTGACCCATATCTGACAGCCAGATCGACTACGTCAGATCGACCAGATTTGAGCCAGATCAGACTCCAAAAGACAAGAAAAATGACACTATTTTCAAAAACGACTCTCGGGCTAAATTACACTAAAAATAATTTTGACTATGGCCACAGATTTTGAAAAACAATACGGTAACAGACAAGACTTTCAACAATCCGATCCGTTGAAAGTCACTAAATATCGGATCATGGCGGTAATTATATCCTTTATTGATACAAGACCTTCCATGGTCACAAATACCAACAACTTCCAATGACATGGATTCAGACGTGGTGGTGTAGCAAGAAATAACATCCAAATATGACCCCAAATATCGCTATTTCATTGTCAGTCGTCCGATTTTCTTGTAAGATACGAATTTCTGCACAATATGAAAATCCAAGAAAATCCAATTTCTTTATCATATACGGGCCTCAGAAACAATAGGAAACCCAAAGGAAATTATAGTTTTCTTATAAGATATAGATTTCCAAAACAATATGAAATATCAAGAAACTCAACAACTTCTTAGGAAGTTATGCATGTCTCATTTAATACTCAATATGATGTGTTTGTGAGACATACCCAACATTCTTAAGAACAACACCCAATCTTAAGATAAACATACATGCGAGATACAAAACTCAATCAAGTGCACATAAGAGAATCATTAATGAGTAAAAGATAGTCTAGCATTAAACATCAATGTCAATCAAAATACATTGTCAAAGAGTTCAGCATATATATAAAAATGAACAACTCACTCATCCTAAATATTAAAAGACTCAATAACACCCATGTGTTCAACATATCTTTTAAAAGCAATAGGTCTAAGCCCCTTGGTCAAAGGATCCGCCAACATAGAATCTGTGTCAATATGATCTATCAAAACAGTATCATTTTTGACCAAGTCCCTTACAGTGAGATACTTTATGTTAGGAATAGTGCCCTAGAAAGCCGATTGTATATCCGCTTTGTGCTTTTCCTTATTGTAATCACAGACAATCTTTGAATGAAATAACGAATTAAGGCAACACTTCTTTATATGCTCTTGTTTGGTATGCATTTACTTTAGCTGTGCATGTATGAGAACTCCCCTAATCCTGATGACTTTAGGACTCTACCATTTAGGTGAAATGGTTCATGAAACGAGCTCTATATCACATAAGTCGTGATTAGTAAAATACTCCAAGCCGATGAGTCCTACCGACAGTGGGAGTGTCAACCTGACTCCTCTAAGGCTTGCTTGTGGGATCACGCCCTTAAGAAGGACCACCTTGTTTCATGTAGGTGCAAAGTGTATAATTGATACGCGCGTGATACATGAGGGTGCTTACTTTAATAAGTAAGTTCACTGAGGTGCCCTGTGTGAGAAGATTCCTAAATGGGAAAGGAAGTTTCTATTCAGGAAATATAAACTTCCAGATTAGGAAATATCTCACGAGTCATTGATGTGATTAATTGATCCTTAGACTTGAGGTTCCATGTCACTTTATAAGTTAACTCTGTAGTCTTAGGCATAAGCTTTAAAGGGTGTCACCATAGACAACTGATTCAAGGTTTATGCTGGGGCTGCACAAGTGATTCATGAAAGTGAATGAGAATCAAGAAAGGACCTACACTTGCATTTGCAAGGTGATCTCTTATTGTGTAAGTCATTCATATGCCATATGGAGTCCTTGGCCAAGGTAGTAGATCAAGACATCAAGAAAAGGGTTTCTTGGATTGAGATCAAATGGATATGAAATGCACTTAGCTTTAAGGCCGGATTATTAGGGTTCTGATTATTCCCTTACCCTAGATCTTGGTTGAGAGATAGTAAGTTGGAGGATTGTATCTCACATTAATCAATGACTTAAAGGTTCTGTCGAATCCGAACATTCCAATTCAGCTAGGGGTTAAACACCTGTAGCTAGACTATGGTCGTTTAATCTGTGGACTGATTAATTAATTAGTGAATTAATTAATTAGGGTCACTGCTAATTGAATTGAGAACCTGGAGGGTCACACACAACAACTTGGTTACATGAGTTAAGGCTTGAAAATGACTAAACGAGTTAATCGGGCCAAGAGGGTTCCACATGCGTGAACCACACGTGTGGCTCACGTGAGTGACACGTGTCTCACACGTGTGTAAATATATGTGTATATTTATTTATGTGTTAGATAATTAATGTGATTAATTATTTAATAGACTTTGGTTTAATTTTGAATTAAAAAGAAAGTCTTATTTTGGAGAAAAATAATCTAGTTAATTAATTATGAATTAATTAATCAGATAAAAATAAGTTATTTATTTTAAATAAATAAAGTATAAAATTATCCAAAAATAGTTTGGATATTTTAGCTCTCTTGAAAGTTGATTTGAATTTGAATTCAAAATCAAAGTCAAAATTACTTGATGATCAAGTAATGGGAGAGAGAGACCAAAACCCTAGCCCATAAGGACTAGGATTTTCGGCCAACCCGCCTTCCTATATATAGGGGAGCTCGAGCTCCCCTTGAGGCGAATTGATGATCTTCTTTTGGTTCATGTGTTGAACACTATCCTTTCTCCAAGATAAACGAAACCCTAGGTTAAGCCTAAACACTAACTAGAGAACTAGCATCCTTACTAGTTAGATTGTAGTCAAGTTGGTGGACTTTCTCTAGAGAGCTTCAAGTTAGAAGTTTGAAGATTCGAGCTTTACCAAGGAGAGGGGATCAAGCCGAGAGAAGAGCGTTCTTGGGTGGCTTGAAACGCTTCAAGAAAGACAATTAAGAAAGTAAGTTTCTAATCTCTACGAATTTGGTTACACAATTGCGAGTCCTAGATCCTTTTGTTGGGAAAATTTTTTATATTCCGCTGCTTTCTTATTCGTATTTTCCAACACTTTAGTTCCATATGCTTCGACGCACTAGAGGATTTGTTATTCTTAGAAAAGAACACGACAACGGTATTATCACAATAAATCCTCAAAGGTCTAGAAATCGTGTCGACTATAGGAAGTCCAGAAATGAAGTTCTTAAGCCAAACAGCATGTGTGGCAGCTCCATAGCAAGCAATAAACTCCGCTTGCATGGTTGATGAGGCCGTAAGTGTTTGCTTAACACTTTTCCATGAGACCGCCCCACCAGCCATCGTAAAAACATAGCCCGAAGTTGACTTTAGATCATCCGAACACCCAGCAAAATCAGAATCTGAGTACCCAACAACCTCAAGATGATCAACCTTTTTAAATACGAGCGTAAAATCTTTGGTTTTTTCTCAAATATCTCAAAACCTTTTTAACAGCAACCCAATGCTCATGCCCAGAATTAGAAAGGTAACGCCCAAGAACTCCAACAACAAACGCTATATCCGGTCTCGTGCAAACTTGAGCATACATCAAACTTCCCACAGCACTTGAATATGGGATATTCTTCATTTATTCTCGTTCAAGCTCATTTTTCGGACATTGTGCAAGACTAAGGTTATCACCTTTCATGATAGACACATCACCCGGCCTATAATTTTCCATGTTAAATCTAGCTAAAACACGATCAATGTAACTCACTTGAGAAAGTCCCAATAACCCACGAGATCTATCACGTCGAATTTCAATACCAAGTACGAAAGATGCCTCGCCAAGATCTTTCATATCAAAATTACGACACAACATTTGTTTGGTTTCGTGGAGTAAACCTAAATCACTACTAGCAAGCAGTATGTCATCAACATATAACACGAGATATATGAATTTACTCCCACTGGTCTTAAGATATATGCAATGATCCACTTTATTCTCCTCAAAACCCAACGAAGTCACAACATTTTCAAACTTCAAGTACCACTGTCGAGAAGCTTATTTTAGACCATATATTGACTTCTTAAGTTTACATACCAACTTCTCCTTCCCATCTTAAGTAAATCCTTCGGGTTGAGCCATGTAAACCTCTTCTTCTAAGTCACCATTTAGGAAGGTTGTTCGTACATCCATTTGGTGAAGCTCCAAATCGAAATGAGCTACAAGACTCATTATAATCCTAAATGAATCCTTAGAAGAAACAGGAGAAAAGGTATCACTGTAATCAATTCCAGCCCTCTGTGTAAAACCCTTAGCTACGAGTCGTGCCTTAAATCTCTCAATATTACCTTTAGAGTCTTTCTTTGTCTTAAACGCCCAATTACAGCCAATGGCCTTACATCCCTGAGGCAAATCAACTAACTCCCACACTTCATTATTTTTCATCGAGTCAATTTCATCTCTCATTGCCTCGAACCATAAGTGAGATTGAGGACTAGACATTGCACCCGAGTATATTACTAGATCAATTATATTTCCAATGTCAAAATCATTCTCAGTAAGGTAAACATAATAATCATCAGGAATGGCTGAACGTCTTTCTCTAGTAGAACGCCTCGAAGGTTCAGTTGGGACTTGATGTTGAACCGGATTAATATCAACTTCCCCCTCAACATCAATTCCAGGTGAATCAGTTGGTTCACTACTACCCTAATCAAAAATTGGCAAAGAAAGTGGAACAGAATCGGTTTGATTTTCTAAGGTGCTAAAACGAGAATTTTCACTTCTTTCAGGAACATCATTCTTCAAAAATTTCGCCGTCTGAGATTCTACTACTCTAGTTCCATGAGAAGGACAAAAGAATCTGTATCCTTTAGAGTGATCTGGATACCCAATGAAATAACATCGAGTAGATTTAGGGTCTGTCTTTTTCTCAAAAGGGTTATAGATTCTAACTTCAGCAGGACACCCCCATATACGAAAATGGT
Source organism: Lantana camara (assembly GCA_037501455.1). Classification (NCBI taxonomy): domain Eukaryota; kingdom Viridiplantae; phylum Streptophyta; class Magnoliopsida; order Lamiales; family Verbenaceae; genus Lantana; species Lantana camara. Next base: position 79,593,617 of record CM074865.1, read on the forward strand.
TCAAACTAGGCTTTCGACTAACCCACAACTCAAAAGGTGTTTTAGGAACAGATTTGGTAGAAAAACGGTTTAGGATATACATAGCAATTCTAATTGCCTCACCCCAAAGAAAAATAGGTAACTCACACCAACTCTTCATACTCCTCATCATCTCAGCTAGGGTGCGATTACGTCTTTCAGCTACACCATTTTACTCAGGACTACCAGGCATGGTATACTGGGTAACTACTTTGGATTCTTGTAAGTATTTGGCAAACGGTCCCATATGTTGCCCTGTTCCAGTATGTTTGCCATAATACTCATCACCGCGGGCAGACCTCACAATCTTGATGACTTTTCCTAATTGTTTTTCTACTTCAGTTTGAAAAATCTTAAATTTTTCAAGAGAATCTGATTTTTCTTTGATCAAGTAGATATATCCATATCGGGAAAAGTCATCAATAAATGTGATAAAATACATATTACCACATAAAGTAGTGATGTAAGGACCAGAGATATCCGTATGGATAATCTCTAAGAGTTCAGAACTACGAGTGGCTCCCTTTTTTCTTAGACTTGGTTAATTTACCCCTAGTACAGTCAACACAAGTTCCCATATCGCCAAAATCAAGAGAAGGAAGAATATCTAGTTTCACTAGTCTTTCTATCCTTTCTCTAGAAATGTGTCCAAGACGTCTACGCCATAACACTGAAGAATTATCAGCCACTAAGGATCTCTTAGACACAATGTAGTACCCGTGACGATAGGCACCACATCCCCTGCACTACAAGTCTAGTCCACACGTGAAATAGATGATCCAGCATGAACCGAACTCATAGCGAACGGGTGACAAAATAAAACTTTCCTAGCTAGGCGGAATCTAAATTTTACCAAACAACCAAAAACAGTATGAGTGCAATGTGGAAGCAATCATGCCAGCAATAAATTTCATTAATGGCTACAAGCCCAAACACTTCATAATTATAATTAAATCTAACATGCACCTAACAACGGGTTCAGCTAGACATGCAATCTGTCCCGAATCAATATTCAAAATCCATAATCATAAACCATGTGTTGGCTCACAAGCCTATTTAAATACATGACGTGATACAATTAAAATAAAACAATGTGGAATGAGACTTAAGTGTACACGTGAGACTCGAGACAACCACAAGGACTTGACTCCCGCCTAGCAAAACCTGCAAAGACTGAGAAAATGGGAAAAGAGGGGTCAGTCTCTAGAAGACTGAGTGAGCAGGAGTTGTACGTATATATACAAAAACAAGCACATGCAAGTCATAAATCCCGAGCAAGGTTTTATTAAAGTTAGTTCCCACGAAGGGCATGAAATCATTTACCAATGCTCGGTCTTTACGACTAATTCATATTGAAATTCATTAAGTTCGTAATGCATGAATAATCGTTATGGCTCGGCGAGTGAGCGTGCGTTATCTCCAACCAAACTCCGATCGTGTACAATGAACATGATTTAATACTTTGAATACGTGATCATACAATAAAATAATAATACATGCGTTCGTAAAACATAATCGTTTGGGCAATCCGTGTCCCGGCCTTCCCGCACGGTGCGTAACATAAACATGAACATAATTGTAAAACATTCCAACCTTCTACCTCCAGGGCGGTGGAAGGGTTTGCAAGGCCCTACCACCTCGTGACGTGACGTTATGAGACGGGGGCTCATGACTCCTACCCACTCCTTCGATGGGTTAACCACCGGCTCAAGAGTATCCCACCTTCATACTATACGGTCGCATAAGATACTCTCAAAGGGTACTATATGCAATGGCTTACCCGACGACCCGATGTCGTACCGGTCTCCATTCACACATTTTCCCCGGGCCCAAAAACATGAACGTGACGTGCGTTATCTCGCCAAAAAATTTCGTTACGTTAAAACATTTCAATACATTTTGTTGCAAATGGTTCATTCCTTGAAAACATTTACTCGATAAGAATTACTCAAAGACTTTGCTTGAAAACTATACATAAATATATAATTAGGATTTTGGCCAAAACATATCACATAAGGGTTATAGGGTTGATAATTATCTAGAACGAAAACACCCTCACCTGGAAGACGACAATGCAAGGATACAATCTAGACCGTGTGCTTATTCGATTTGTAAGTCTTCGCCCTGGAGATGAACTGTATAAGAGAAGGCATAAAGTGTACTTGTGAGAAATGACTCGATATGATACCAAATAAGACGCACGACAATACCCATGAAGTGTATATTATGAGATGATACAAATTCATAACACTTAAGAGATGCAATTAAGCTCAAGGAGGTCACATATCCATGCCATTCAATCAAACCAATCTATTTCATAGATATCACGGAGTCAGACAATCAAACTCAAGCAAGTAAGGACCAAGGAGTGTCAAATAAGAGTATAATTATCAATTTATCAAGCATATACTTCATATAAGTCACATAGGGGAGCCAAGGAAGTGAAAGGAATGCAATATGAGGGGTTTTGGTGAAGTTTGGCGAAAACGGACAATTTTTGGAAATGTAGAAGCTGTGGTAAAACAATAATATCTTGAGTTATAGAAGTTGGAATTGGGTTTTGTTTGTTGGATATGAAATTAGACACATAGACCTTTAAAATGGTATATGGCCCGTATCGTGGTTCAAATCGAGGAGGAAATAGCGTAAGTTCGAAGTTGAAGGAGTGCAGATTTCTAGTAAAGTGGAGATACCAAAATGGATTGATTATAACTCACAAACTAGAAAGTATTTTGAGGTGATTCTAATTGGAGAGTGTTCTAGACTTCAAGAGGTTTCAGTGGGTTTAAAAATCAGGTCAAACGGAGTTCGTATGAGGGAGAAACGCCCGTTTGAAAATTGAGCTGAAAGCAGAAACGGGCGTGTGGAAGCTCTCTGTAACAGTGTCAAACGGGCGTTTGGTGCATGAACTGAAAAGCCACACGGGCGTTTGGGATGCCGCTGGACGAAAAAACAGGGGTAACACACTAGAATGGTTCCCAAAGCTCCCCCACACCATACCACATCAAGTAAAACACCACAAAACCAACTTACATCAAGTAAATGGTTCATATATGTCATTTAGGCCATAAGGAAAAGAATATAACATGTTTGATTCATCTAAATCATCCATGGGAACCCTTAACATGGAAATATGATTTCATATAATCAAATCTTCATACAACCAAGTTATATATGCAAGAAACCAATTCAAATTCATCATATAAGTTCATATCAAGTCATGGATCTCCTAAGAATCAAAAACCCTAACAAAGCCTCAAGAATCATAAAACAACATACATGATCTTACCTTGAATAAATGAAAAGATGGAGAAGATGAATAGATGAAGGTATATAGCTTGGATTCTTGGAGAAATTCCTTGGTCTCTTGCTTGCCTTGTTGGATCGAGAAGGAGGGAGGAAGAGAATGGAAGGGTTTGTGTCTTGTATTTTATGATATGAGGAAGAAAATGTGTATATATGTATGTATATGTTGTATATCGTGAAAGAGAAAGGAAAGAATAAGGAAAATTGCTATCAAGTCCTCAAGGAATTTAAATGAATGCAATTAGCTACCAAGTTTCATGAATGTTGCAAATCAATCCTTATCAATTTATCAATTAAGTCCAAGAATTTATAAAGTTTCAATTAAGAACGAATGAACATGAATTCTTGCAATTATGTGAAGTTAAACACTTAAACATATTCGGGAAAAATTAGACATATAATTCACGTAATGAAATTCACGAAAGAAGAACTTATAAATCATACAATCACAAGAATTCACATTAAATGAATTGAACCTCGCAATTAAATCCGAAAAAGAATTAAAATAATCCTAAATCTCAAAACTCACACGCGTGGCGCGCGTATTTGAATAATTTGAAAATGTGGGGCGTTACACACAACATTTTCAACATTGAAAGAGGAATAAATTTGATTGGAAGCCAAATTCAATCTGTACAAGCCATTAGACAAAATACCAGAACCAATAATTTTAGAATCTAAAATCAAATCAACTTTCTTTTTACTAAAAGAAATGTTATAACCCAAATTGTCTAAAGCAGAAATAGAAATCAAATTTCGAGTAAAACTCGGAACATAGAAAACATTCTCAAGAACTAGTCTAAAATTGGTGTTTAAATTCAAAATAACAGTTCCTACACATTCTACTACTGCTAAGGCTTCAATAGCTACTCCAATTTTAGACTCTTCTTCACTTGGCTTCCTTTGGCTTATAAACCCCTGTAATGAAATGGCAACATGGACATTTGCCCCGCTGTCAATCCACCAGGAATTAATGGGAACATTAACTAAATTTGAGTCAAAACAAACTAGGGTTAAAGGATTACCTTCTTGTTTCTTCTTCTCTAACCAAGCTTTGAAATCAGGGCAGCCACGTCTTTTATGGTTTGGTTTCTTACAAAAGTAACACTTCATTCCCTTTTTAAAACCATCTTTCTTCACCCCTAAGTTTTGGTTCTGACCAACACCATGCTTGTTAGTTTTCTGAGCATTCCCTTTGTTCTTATGATGAGGATTTTTAGAGTTAAAGTTACCAAAACCCTTTTGAGGTTGAGGGCCACGGTGATGGACAAGGAAAGATGTTTGACCACTCTCTCTCTTAATTTTCTCTTCCTCAGAAACACACTTTGAAATAAGGTCAAGGACACTCCAAGATTCATCTTGAGTATTATAGGCTGTTTTGATTTGGCTGAACTCAATAGGTAAGGAATTGAGGGCAGTGTGAACTATGTAGCTATCAGGAAGGGAAATATCAAGATCTTTGAGTTTGGTTTGAAGGTGAACCATTTTCAGGATGTACTCCCTAATTCCCCCGGAATTATCGTATCTCATACTCGCTAAGTCACTCATCAGGTTTCCAGCCTCAAACTTGTCAAACACATGATATCTTTCTCCTATCGCATTGTAGAGTTCCTTAGCATTTTCAGTCTCAGGAAGCGAACCAGCTAGATGCTCTCCAATAGATTTCTTGAAAGTTAGGAGACAAAGTTGATTTGATCTCTCCCATTGGGCAAAAACCCTTTTCGCAGCATCAGTGGCATCATCAGCAGGTTGAGCAGGCTTATCCTCACGTAGTGCCTCATCTATGTCAGCTAATCCTAAAGCAAAGTAGATATCCCGTTTCCACTTCTTATAATTTCCACCATTCAAAACATCAACAATAACAGTACCACTGTTCAAGTTTATCGTAACTGATACAAATAACAAGAATGCAACAAATTAGTTCAACAGGCAATAATTAGAATAAGCTTGACAAATATAGCTTTATTCAAATGAGAGTCCATGATGTCTTGACAGACTCCCCTTTGGGCAGAGCATGTCACACATATTAGTTCTCTCTGTGTAAAACGGTATAAGAATACCCCAATTTTCGAAAGCTGATTGTTTTGGGAAACAAACTTCCTTGATTGTTGTACCCCATCAATATGTTTTGCACAAACAAATGAGATTATTGTACACATCTCACCCCCTTTGGGCAGGTAAGAATGCACAACAATCCATTGACTCGAGATATGTGTGTTACTAATTTTACAAGTTCCAATAAATAGAACACTTTGGTGTAACTATATACTGAAATACTGAAATTTGTAAAATAAGCACACGACCGACATAAATAAAATTGCCTAAATTACATACTCACAATATGTATGCAACACTCCCACAAAATAAAATACGAAAGATATGTATTTTTGGGAGTTACAAATATAATGTGTTGCACCGAATTATTTATGCAGTCTTTAACTTATTCGATGAGAATTAAACACTTAATCAAGAAATACTAACCCTCGGATTAAGCTAGAAGACACGGGATTATATAATATTCACTAATTGAACTAATCCACAACTGATCTTAAATGGGTTATCACATATTATGACAATTCGAGTAAGCCAATGTCATTCCTAGATTAATGATCTGACTAAAAACAAATTATAGGCGCAATATCAATTAATAATGGAGAAACTAGAATAGAACACTATTTCTAATCACAAGCCAAAATCCGTGAAGTTATGGTCATGGGCCCACATGCAATTGACTTAGTTACATGTGATCATTTAAAGAAACAGTGAACAGCCATATCAATTTTCATGTATAGACAATCAAACACAAAAAGGAAATTTACTGCCATAGACTTCTATCCAAGACGAAACATTATCGAGAATAGAAAATTAATGTGATACAAGCAAATTTATGAATAACGGCATAATTCCGAAAAGTAAACCAAGTAATCGAAAATTGATTCACAAAAGGATTCACATTAATAACGCAGCACATATATAATTTATTCTCAATAACAATTGTAACTCAAGTTCGCACCAACAATCAATAAATTCATAGGTAAAATATTCGTATTAATTCAATAATCCCAATTAGGGTTCTAAATTCATGAATGTTTGGCTCTCATACCAACTGTAAGAAATAAATTTTAAGGAGCCAGAATCACACCATGAATTTGGAACACGTAGTAATTAGAGAATTAGAATTACCTGATTCCGTCATCTCTGGTGATCTCTCGTAATCCCCAAATCAACACCTCAAGCTAGGTCTTCCTCTCCTTCTCTCACAACGGCAGTTGACAGCTTAATGGGAAAGTAACATCAGAACGTGGAGTGGAGAGGGGACCTAGCCACGATATATAAATACCTAGAAGCCCTCCCATCACGGGCTTTCTAGCAATAGGCCTACACCAGCTGTCGGACCACGTCTATTAAGTCAGGCCCTTTATCGAAAGTGGGTCAATCAATGAGCCTAATTAGTCTTGTCCCAATTAACCGTATTATTTAACCCGTTTTATTTAATACAAGCATTAATTAATATAAGTCCAACAAGAAAATTCTTACACAAATTACCACGAGTTAATGGAAATGAAAACTAATCGAAACTAACAATTATTTTTGGGGCGATCGAGTGTGACATGTACCGGTCGGGACAAGTCCTCTTGTTGCGACTAAATTATCACGATTTGCATCGTAAAACAAAATAAACTAATAGCTAGAAACTAACAATTATTTTAGAAATAATTAAATTTAACAATCTGTATTTAGATCTAATTAAAACGTACTCCAAATTATTTAAAAATTACATTTTAATCCCTAACCCTTGTTAATTTGTTAATCTTTATATATTTTTAGGGATGATTTTGTATTTTTAGTCATATATTAAATGTAACACTAATAAGAACGTCAAGGACATAAGTATATTTTCATAAAATTCGTTAATACATCTCAGACAAATCACAAAATAAAAAATATAGGAACTTTATTATAATATTCAAAAAATATATATATCCACTTATACCTTTATGTAACTCGCCCGTTATTTTAATTGGATGGTTGATGTGGGTCTGAGCATGAACATGTGCCTCTCGAGACAAGTCCAATTGCAGCAGGGGTCAAATTCGCATGTTTAATATCTTACTATTAGTCTTGAATTGAGGTTCTATCTCCGTCAAACACAAAAAGAATAAACTACAACCACACCCAAAATTTTAGTTAGGAGTGTAAATGGATAATAAACGAATCGGATATATGATTACCATATCCTTATCCGTTTATGATTCGGACGGATACGGATAATATCCTTGTAAATCGAATTCGGATAATATCCTTTTTATACGGATACAAGGCGGATTCGGACGTATTCGTATTTTAATCGGATTTTCAACTATTCAAAATTTGACATAAATTATTTATTTATATAACTTCGAACTTTTAATCAGATTATCAACTATTCATTTATAGATAAATTATTTAACTTTGAATATATATATTTTAGACGAATAGAGAAATAATAAGTATATCTATATAGATCATTTTTATGTTTTAGCGAATGTATAAATATGGTGAAATTATAAATTTTATCATATAATTAATTTGAAATATAATACTTTTATTAATAACATAATATATGCTAATTATATTATCTCTATATGAATATTGATGTGAACATATAGTTACTAATAAAACCTAAGGTTTTTCTTTAATAAATGCGCTAAAAAATTTACTTAATACTAATAATCTATCATACATACACAGTTTTGTGTATATATTTTAATATAATACATTATTTACCGGATACGGATAACGGATATATCTAACGGATAATGAAACGGATCGGATATTAAACGGATCGGATGCCTTATTACCATATCCTTATCCGTTTATAATTCGGATGTCTATAATCGAATACGGATAATATCCTCTTGAGACGGATTCGGATAATATCCTCTGTAAACGAATTTGGATGCGGACGGATATCGGATTTTCGAATATCCATTTACAGCCCTAGTTTTAGTTAATCAACGTTTACGTACATCTACACTTCCATACGTTACAGAAAACACTTAAACGTAACGAAACAAAATTTCACTATAACCAAAAAAATTATACATCCAAGAACCATACATTATCTTAAACTTTTGCCAAACAAAGGCAAATAACAATCACTTCTCACCTAATCTTTTTTCCTTAATTGTATTCTTGCTCACACTAACCTCAAACCTAAGTAGAGCCACATTATTTGAGAATACACCATTAATAGCATAACACAACAGAACGAGAAATAGATTAAAATGGACTAATACTCAGTCCACTTATTATGAAAGAGAGAGGAGATCACAAAGCATATAGCTCAAGTGGGAGCCTAGGCTCCACCACAGCAACAAGTGGTATCTTTCTTGGAGTTGAAAGCCCGAAAATCTCCTCCATATTCAAATCTTCTGCAGTCATATTCCCTGGCAATTTCCAATTGAACCCATGCAGAAGGTTTGCTAAGCTTGATTGGATCACTTTGAGGCCCAAACTATAGCCGGGACACATCCTCCGACCCGACCCGAATGGAAGCAGCTCGAAATCTTGGCCCTTCACATCAATGGGCCTTCCAATAAACCTCTCAGGACAGAATTCATTCGGGTTTTCCCATAGTGATGGATCCCTTCCAATTGTCCACACATTCACTAGCACTTGGGTTCCACTTTTAATGTCGTATCCCGCTACCTATGTAACAAAGCAATCAAGATATATGATTTAATGCATACAACACGTTGCAAGTACGACAAAATTGACCCAATTCACATCTCGGACCAAGAATTAAGATGTGACGAAATAAAGGTCTGAAGCCAAGCCCAAGATTTTGGGTCGATTCATAAGAAGAAATATGAAGTACCTTACAATCTTCGCGTGACATTCTTGGTACTAACATTGGCGCCACGGGGTGCAGACGCATGGTTTCCTTAACAATGGCTTCAATGTAAGGGAGTTTAGGTATATCCTTCTCTTTCACCCACTTATTTTTCCCTATGACGCGATCGAGCTCCTCCGTCGCCTTCTTGAAAATCTCTGGCTTCTTCAAGAGCTCCGAGATTGCCCATTCGACCGTCACAGCCGAGCTCTCGGTCCCCCCAGCGAGCAAATCCTGAAAAACCATCATATGTGGGATCATCAAGGATATATTATGGAAATAATTTGATAAGTAGTTGCATATCTATGGCTCATCCATGCATTATGTAATATTTCTTTATATTTATCATTTCAAGAAAATACAAATTTCGACCTAAGTCAACATAATAGAACCACAAATAAGGTGTAGACAAACTTCACTCAAATTTTAAGTCATTCTCAGGAGCTGACTCGGCTTGAGTCATAATCATAGGTATTTATACTTCTCAACTCAATGCCTTTTAAGTCAAACTCGACAAAATTATATTAGTATGTCCCAGTCCAAACGAAAGGGTTGTCACGGCTGCTCCAAAATTTTCCTTCATCTTTTTTTATTTTTTTAAAGGAAAAACGATAACAAATTTAAGAAAAAACCGATTATACTTAATGATATTTAAGTGCTCAAACAAACTCCATTAATTTATAAGGACATAATCAGAATTTAAAAGAAGACAAGATAAAAACTTTTACGAAAAGGAATTAAGTTTTGAAGTGTCGTGTGACAAAGTATAATTAATGAAATATAAATTTTATACATAAAAGGTTATTTTATTTTATTTTATTTTTTTTGGGGAGGGCCCCCTTACGAGATGCCAGCCCCTAATTGCTTGGTTTAATTTATATTCATTTAGATGTTAGTGCCAACCATTCCACGCCAATAAGTATTATAACATAAATTACATTGACCAAAAAATTAAGTTCACATCATCGTTTTAATCTAATACTAGGATGTGATCTGACTCGATCCGACTCGACTCGGCCGGAGAGACAAATATCTTACCTGAGTAAATGCTTTGACCCCATGCCTCTCAAGCTTCACCTCCAAGGTGGGATCCTCAGCAAGCTCCAACAACACATCCACCATGTCCCTACTAACAAACCCCTCAACGTTCTTCCTCCTCTCCACATGCTCATCAAGAACATGCTCCAAAAACCGATCAAACTTCTTGCTCACCGCCTTCATCCTCTTCACATACCCCTGCAAATCAAGAAAACTAACGCACGGAATCAAATCTCCTATATTCAGCACCCCGTTAAGCAGAAACAGCTCGTCAAGCATCTTCTTGAACTCCTCCGGCGAGACGACGCCGTTCTCCTCATCCAGGTACCTCCTTCCCAGCACCATACGGCTGATCACGTTCAAGCTCACCGTCGACAGATAATCCTTCAGAAGAAACGGCGTTCCCACGGACTTGAACACCTCCTTCAGGAGGGAATCCATCTCCTCGGCTCGAATATACTCGTATGACTCGAGCCTTCTGGCGCTGAAAAGCTCCATCAAACACATTTTTCGTGCCTGTCTCCAATACGGCCCGTAGGGGGACCACGTTATATCGGAGTAATCGTAGGTGGTGTACTTTCCGGCGGCGGTTTTTGGCCGCGATGCGAAGGTGACGTCCATCGACTTCAGGAAGACCTTCGCCATCTCGACGGATGACCCCACGACGACGGGGCAAGACCCGAACTTGAGGTGCATTAAGGGCCCGTGTTTCTGGGATAGTTCGTGTAAAGATCGATGTGGGAGAGATCCGATTAGGTTGAGGTTGCCTATGATCGGCCATGGTTTCGGGCCGGGTGGGAGATTGAGCTTTGACGACCTGGTTATTTTGTTGAAGAGGTAAAGTGTTAGGACTGTGAGAAGGGCTACCGCAGCTGCAGCAATGAGTTGGGTCTCCATTATTGGGGGAGTTTGTAATTTTGCAGAAGTGTGGAAGGGATTGAGAGTGGTGAGAGAGTGGATGAATCTTGAGGGGTATTTATAGGAGAAATATTTTATGTGAAGGGTTAAATTGGAATTGATAATGTAATTTGGGAATATATGTATGATATTGACATATTGTTGACTTAATTATATTGGTGTTTTAGTTTTACATTACTTTTTCATGTTGGGGATATTCTTGGAAATTTTGTGAATGTTTCGAAGTTAGTTGAGGAGGGAAAAAAAGAATTGTTTGTGATTCTCGTGGATGGAAATTATCAAGAAGTTCTTCATTCTTGCACAACAGAAGTCATTGTAATGAGATTGATAGTTATTGAGGATGACTATAAATTTTCCAAGAATCTTCAAGGAAAAAATGTTTCTTTCTTCGTTCTTTTTCATTTATTTGTTAATTAATGAACCCTTAAATTTTTTTACAAATAATAGATTAAAATCCTTTATAACACGCACCAACAAGTAAGTAAGATTGTTTTAATGGTTTGATCAGGTTCAAATTCGTAATGAATTGGATATTAGATCAGTAAATAATAAATGAAAAAAAAAATTAAATTAAGTTCACGTGACATAATTATTAACGAACATAAAGCTAGAATTTATAGAAATAAGTAACTAAATTTTTGCAAACGCGATATTACAAAAGAAGGTTGTGAAACAATTTAATATGTCTCGGATAGTTGGATAGGTTTGGTTGGTTTAAGTTGTGCAGCCCCCAATTAATTCAAGAGTTTAAAAGTAATAATTTTGAGTTCGAATCTCTCTAACCATAAAGATTATATGTGTTCAAAGAATATTTTAAAATAATTTACGAGTTAAACTAAACTAATCAATTTTTCTGAGTTCCTTTCCAATTGGACCCATTTCAATCAAATTCCAACACATAAATCATCAGGCCAAATTGATTACTTTCGTATTCGATTTGTACCGAATCATCAAGTGATTTTAGAAATTGACTTCGCTAGCTAAATCTATGTACACTTATAGAAAATTGAAATGTTATTTAGGAATATATAACTAAAAAGTTTGTAAATTGTATTTTTTTTTTAATACATACCCTCAAAGTTTGTAAATGGTATTATACATAGGCATTTAGTATATTGTCCTATATAGTTTCACTAGTTTATTTAATTTAAAATTGACTAAGTATTTGATTAACATTTTTCTTTGAAACTCTTTGGAACAACCCTAAACCTATTATTTGGTATGAAGTTTATTTTTTCTTATTAATTCAACATTTAAGGATGTGAGTATGTGACTTTTAAGTTTTAATTACATGGACGTGAATGTATTGACCGTTCAAGGATCATTTTTTATCCATACTTAATAGGAAAAACTTGTCTTATAAATATTTAGTTCCATTGGAGCAAATTGAATTCCGAATTTGATATAACAAACTGAGCTACATCGATGATTATCCAACTGGTTAAGAAATACAACCCACCATCCTAATAAAAGTCTAACGGACGTCAAGAATCTTAAACAAAATATAAAGTTTAGGAATTATATGGTAAATACGTAAAGAATAAGAATTGAGTTGTAATTAGGTTGAATATAAAAATAATTGGATGTAATTTTTTCATATATATATCAAATAATAAATATGGACCAAAAAACAATCAAATAATAATTGCACTGATATTTTCTGTCTCCCTTATTGTTGAGTGTGAACATGACAAGATGAGAAAACACATTTAACTCTCTTTCTTGGATATCATTATTGAAAAAGCATCAACCTTTTAATATGCATTTCTTATGTTAGAGTGCGTAGAAAGGAGAAAAAGGAATTGACCTTGACTTGCTTTAGAAAATTTGGCCATCTTTTCTAGGCAATTTCTTGGGTGTTTTCATTGTTTTCCTCATAATAAGTAGCAAGAACAATTAATAAGCATTTAATTAAGTTATAGTTATATATATATATATATATAAATATATATATATAAATTTATAACTATAATATATTTGTTATATGATTTATTCGATTCAGTTGTATCAGGTTTTGATCAAAAAGAAAATCGTAAATTTTTAAATTTGATGGTTAAAACGTACTATTTTATTTTTGTTTTTGGATAACCTAAAGCATATTAATTTATTGTATATTTGGTGATAAATCAACTATATACGGATCGTTTAATTTCAAGTTTCATGTAATAGGGTGTTGTCTCATTAATAGTTTAATACCCTATAATACACCTTTTACTCTTCTATAAATAAAGCCTTGTATTACCTCCAAGCCCTACACTACATTTTAAATATTCATAATTTCATATTAATTAACAACTCTCAAATGGAGTTATTATTAAATAACATGGATGTAATATTGAAGTAAAATATCCGTTATGCCCTCATCTAATTACACTAATGACATGCCTCTATGTGAAAGAGCGTCTAAGTGCTGGAAAGGGACAATTTTGAACCATTAAAGATTAATTCAAACTTGAGGGATGTAAATATAAATATACATTCAATTTAATGGGCTGACTTCTATTAAAATAAAATGGTTAAAATATAAAGCTAAATAAGAAATGTCCAATATTGAGAAGTAAATTGAATGCTTGAGCTATGTAGTCCGGATTTTTCTTGTTCCTAACTTTAATTGATCGATACTTTTACAAATATTATTTTTTTCGTACTAAATATTCGTATCGAATATCATATTTAATATTTTTTATATAAAAAATTTTTAGTTACTATATACATGTCGTGTTATATCTATGTGGTGGTTGAGTTTGTATCTTTACAAGATAGGTTCCTAGCCCATTGCCATTGGATTAGGAGCAATCAAACTAAACGGTGCCATAGTATAATTGCATTCTCTGTGTTGTCATTGGAGTTGGTAGCGAACAATCTGTACGCATTGTTTGATGAAATTAGGGGCGGCCAGACATATATATATGTTTATATAAGTCTATCCCACTTTCGATTTAAAAAAAAAAAAAAAAAGAATTCCATTATTTACTATATTTTTAGCTCTATTAATATGTATATGATTATTTCGTAAAAATTTTCAATTTGTCTTTTTTACTTTGTAAAATTTTTCAAATTATCATCTCGATCATTTATGATGAGGCCAAAATACGGTCTAGCCACGAATCCGACACGTGGCCTAATAAAAGCATGACACCATGGCATCTCAGGGTCCACACTTCAAGCTCCCCCTCGAGATTGATTGCTCCCCTCGAGGGAGTATCTGCTCCCACATTAAAGGGAATCATAACCTTCCCCCGAGCGGGCGAGCAAGGTTAGCATTATAATTGACACGGCCCTCGAGGCCATCTCAGGATTCGCCCTCGAGACCATTCCATGGCTATCAAGGCGAAGTTATTCCCTCCACGCCATCTCTTTGGGCCTAGGCATACCCTCGGACCTACGAGCCCCAAAGTCCATACCAACCCGAGCGTGATTGGCCCTTGGTAACAACCCTATAACGCTATCTGACAAACAGTACACAAATGCACACTTGTCAATGTTGCTCTCCACCAACCTTTTTGTAGGTTTTTGCAGGAGATCCTTTTTGGAGGCTCCTTATTATGCCATGTGTCTAGGACAACCCCAATCCAGGACCACTTGGTGGCAATTACCAAAGGGGTCCTAACCCTCAACTATAAATGTAGCACCCCGCACGGTGGGTCACCATATCTCCCGCACCTAAGCCCAATCAACATACGAGATGGGAAACCCGTACATGAACCAAGCAGAGGCGAACGGAAGACAGACAAACGCACACCTAAGCTAGGCGGAACGTAAACCCTGCAAATAAACATAAATCACAAAGAAAAAACATATGTGTATGCGAAAGCGGAACATTTATTCAAATATCAAAATACAAGCAGCAGGTGACGGGTTCAACTAGCATAGATACCTAATCCCGAATAATACCATAAATCATAAATGCAAACGGGTTCAATCTACGCCCTAGAATCCGATCCCGAAATTCAAATACATAAAATAATAATTCTTACAAAGGCATACTAACATATTTTTACAAAATTCAAGTCGTATGGAATACAGAAGACTCAAACTTAACGAAGGACTCGACAGACTCCAAGACACGACTCACTCCGCCTAGCACGAACTCCACGCTAAACCTGCGCACTTAAAATAAAAGGGGAGAGGGGTCAGTCACACGGACTGAGTGAGGGGCTACCCACACACGCTACATATATATAGAGCAAAGCACGTGTAACATACAATGTTCGTGAACTCAGGGATAGTTTTTGCACACTAAACATTTACATGTGATACATACATATAGGGGTTTCTTATCAAAACAGACAAAGACATAACCTATCGAAATCTTACGTGCAAAACATAACTTAAGGTATCAAATCTTTCCAAAATATATCCAACTTTAACTTACTATCAAAAGATTCATATTTAACTTAATTAAAAGTTTATCCCCGTTTCACGAGCTTAACAGTGCATACATACATAACTCGGCGGGTACGAGTACCTAATCCCATCCTGGGCGCCTCTGATTAATCATACATAACAAAACAAAACATTACATACCATACATATCATACATACCTCCTTCTCCGGTGATGGAAGGGTTGCACGACCCTAACCATCCATACAGACGAGGGGAGTGCGAACACTCAAACCCTCAGGTTCCCGTCCCCCTACCAAACCTCCTGGCGGGTTCAGGGTTGGTCCTATCAAACTTGGAGAATGTGCACAGGGGTGATAACCGGCGACCCCATGGCCGTCCTGGGTCTCCCTTACCCACAACTCTGGAACCCATCATACCAAAACATATCATAACAGAGCATATCATAACCCGCTACAGAACTTAACGTAACATAACTTACATATAAACCTTACCTTGTAACAACTATGCTATACATACCTCTCCGTGTCAAATCCATAACATATCCATAGCTGGTACCTCTCGGCTCGTAAGAGGCACACGGTTTGAAGCATAGTTTGATGTTGTAACTAAACATATCATAATAAACCAAAACAAGCGTACATAGGCTTGTACATAGCGTATCATACTTGAAAGACTTATCACATTCATAAACTTACATATTTCGCACATATTTACTTATACTTAAGGTTATAGTTCGCATGCATAGAAAACAAACACATTTCATAGGGTTAAACTATATCCTAGCCTCACCTTATACAAACACAATAGGGAACGAGACGATTGATCCACCCCGGAATCAACACGGCTAACGAGACACCACCCCGGGTGCACCTGAACAAACTCAAGGCAAAACACAAAGCTTAGACCCAAAGATGAATCACGTAGACGCGTGGCGTATGCATAAACATTTAAGAGAAGCAAACACATAGGCAAGGTTCATATTCAAACTTATTTCACATAAAGGAGTGCATTTCACAAAGTGGAGATACATAACAAGCTGCATATGTGCTTCGTGCAAACAATTCACAATACTTAAGCAACATAAAAATGCATAAAAGAACAAATACATACACATACATAACTTATAACAAATTAGGAATGAGTTCGGAAGTGAAAAGGTGCAAGAAAAGCGGAAGAAGAGCACAAGAAATGGTTCCGAGTAAAAACGGGCAAAAACTGGAAATTTTCAAAACGGACAAGTTGTAGGAAAACGATCATAACTTGAGTTTGAGAAATGGGAATTAAGTTTTGTTTCTTGGAAATGAAATTAGACACATAGATCTTTCCAATGGTATATGTCTCAAATCATGGTTCAAAGCGAGGCAAAAATGGCGAAGGTTTGAAATTGAACGAAAGCAGAATTCCGGCGAAGTGGCGATACAAAATCCAAACGGTTATATCTCACAAACGACAACGAATTTTGAGGTGATTCCAATTGGAGAATGTTCTAGACTCAAAAAGATTTCTACAGTCCAAAATTCAGATAAAACAGAGCACGTATGAGGTCAGCGCGGCCACGAAAAAATTGCACTGGAAACCAGTCGAGGCCCCGAACGCAAGACAGAAACTCTCCTACACGACGGTCACGGGCGCGACCAAGCTTTCAGCCATGGCGACTGCAACGCGGGGAGGTTTCGAACCTCTCCAAAACCCATCCCAAACTCCAACAAACGGCACAAAACGAACATATAACATCAAATAACACAAACAGAACACATTAGAGCACAAATCGGACTCCGAAACGAGCCCGAACACCCAAAACACGAAACCCACACTATTCATCTCCTTATCCAAATAGCCACAAAAACAAGGAATCATACCACAAAATGAATGTAGAATCAAAGCACGTAACTAGAGGAATACAATGGTTACCTTGGTTCTTCGATCGGATGGTCGGACGGGGCACAAGCTCGAACCAAAAGCTTAAATGGCTAAGGGAGCTTTCTTCTCTTATCTCTTGCCTTGTGCTTTGATCGATCAAAATGGAGAGAGGGAGGATATTTTCAACCTTTAAGGGCTGAAACGGGTCAGATAAACGGATATGGTCAAACGGTATCCGATCCATTCGGATCGGATTTTAAAACGATAGGGCGATCAAACGGCTTTAGAAAAATAAAAGGTTAATTTCATTGAATCCGAATCGTCGAAACGAACTCAATGACAAGGTCGGAATTCGCATTCGAATTCCCGAGCTCAAGGTAGCCACGAGGGCTAAAAACATCCTAATTACAATTAGGTCCCTAATTTACAAATATTGGACGATTGAGTCCAAGTACATTTAATTAAATTCTAATGCGCACATAACTAAAATAGATTACAAATTGACACGTAAGGCATGCGAATCACATAATTACTAAATTAAACTCTCCTGAGACGTCATACCTGGATTGCCAAGAAGACGGGGTGTCACAATAAATGCTCAGAATTTCTCACACTCTGTAAGCAAGCTTTACACACTTAAGCTCTGTTTTATCTTCCTCCTCCTCCTCCTCACTCACTCACCTGAAACTGTTCCACTGACTTGAGCGTCGGAGAGCCAAACTGGGTCTCACCCCCCATTTCCCCAACTTGGCCTTCTGATATTTTGCCTTGTTTGTTCCTAGCAGGTAGAATTAACCCCCTCACTCCGGCGACCCTCGACTGAGCATTTGACCCCTGTTTCCCTATCATACAAATTCTAAAGTGTTGAAGTTGGACAACTCGGATCAAACCCCATCAATTTGGAAGTTAATATATGATTCATTTTTTTATATCAAATTTTTTTAATTTTTCACTAAAAACGAGACACATGTTAACACTTTATTATAAAATATATAGATGACAATCTAAAATATTCAAAAAAAATCGAATAAAAAATAATCATAATATTGAAGATAAGTTATTTTTCTCTAACCTATAAAAATCGAAACTTTTAGTTAATAAATGTATGTACTTTTGCTAATATTCGTCCACTATCTTAAAGTATGAATGATAATTGCTTAGAAGGCAGTACTTCGGCATATTGATTCCCCAAAAAATTAAAGATTAGATTTCAATTTGTATCACTTCATTCCTTAAAATTTTAAAAATAATAAATAAATTTATAATATTACCAATTTGTTTTAGTTTAGTCCCTCAATAATTTTTTCAATGAAAATATATTCGGAAAAAAAAAAATTGTAAGTGGTCTTTATTAGGTTTATTCGGAAATTTTTTTTTATAAGTGGTCTTAATTAGGTTTCATCTTCGGGATAAAAGATAATGATACTTTTACTATTTGCATACCTAGTGCGATATAAAAAAAATTCCGGCCACATTTTTATCAGAAAAATTATTAAAGGACTAACTTAAGACAAATTATTAAAATTAGGGACTTATTTATTTTTAAAATTTCAAAAATTAAAGTGATACAAACTCAAACCTTTAAAAAATAAATATGACATTACTCTATATTAAAACTACTAAAACTTCATCAAATTAGAATCGGCTCAAGTGATTTGGGGCTTTTTTACATAGATCTAAATTTTCTGACTTCGGTCTTTCCTTTTTTTGGTGTGTGTGTTTTTTAAATTTAACACATATATTTCTAAGTAGAATTCGAACCCAGGACATTATCTTGGAAAATAAAAAGATTACTAAATTTTCATAGCATAAAATAAAATAAAAAAGAGATTACTAAATTTTCACAGCATAGTTTACTCTCTCTCTCTCTATATATATTTTCTATATCTCATTTATTTGAGTTCGAGTCGAGTAATAAATAAAACATTTTTTAATGATCTTTTTAATAAGTAGGTTTTGAACTCCCAACCTCCTAGAGGATTAAGTAAAGTTCGTCAAATTTACCCTAAATATATTCATATTTAATTATTTTTATTACTTAAAGGACACTCTTTCATATTTCATCCTTTTCTTGAACTTATCTTCCTTATCAATTCGCATATAGCAAAATAATAACTAGGAAGTTGTTATTGGACTCAGGTCCTTCTTAGACCTTTGGGGCTGTCCCGAACAATATTTACATTAGGCCAAAAGTTTTAGATTCCAGACAATAAATAATCATTATTTAACTACGAATCTTGACCAGATACAGCAAATTTTTATTTTAAATTTTTTATTTACAATTGACCAAGACATAGATAAAAGATTAGTTTAAGCCTCGATTACATTTTCTTCAACACTACTCTTGACCAATGCACTAATAATCGTATGAAAACTATGATAAAAAAGCCTTAACCACACACACACACACTCACAAATTTTCATTTAATTATGTAATAAGTAAAACATTTACACTATAAATTAGTATCAATTATCATCAACAAACTACCATTTGTCCTTTATTTGAGTAGTGTTGTGGTCGTTTATGATAAATGGCCTTTACACATTGATCTAGAAAAGGATGCGTTGAAGCTGCCAATGTAAAGTAATTTGGGCAGATTAACATAATGATGATAATTTCATTGGCAAAGAAAATTGTGTAAGTAATGATGATATCACTGAGATGACTTCATCTTGCACTCATTAATTTCAGCAAGCACTGTGAATACATTTAAACTACTTCGGATACCCCTCAGGTTTTAATCTTTCATTTTAATTTATGCGATTGTTGTTCTAATTTTTTAAAAATATTATATTTAATTACTGTTTCCATGGTTATTTTTTAAAAATATAAATATTTAGTAGAATAATATCAAATATATTATCTTCCTAAATCAACATTAAATTTGATATTATGTTATTAAATTAAATATTTTTTTAAGATAAATAATAAATTGATTTTATTTGATATTATCTCTTAAAAAAAATACAAGAGATAAATATCAAATTGTGATAAACTCGAACTCTCAAAATCTTCACTATAAAAAGGGATCTTGGTAGTTCATTCAACGTACACCAAGGTCGACGACAAGAAACGCAAGTACAAACGTCAGACATATGAACGCCTGTCTACAAGTCTTCAAGATTCGGCTTCAAGTCTTCAAATTCGTCTTGAAGTTTCCTTCAAGTTCGCCTTCGGTCGTCACGACTTCAAATTCGTCTTCGAATCTTCTTCAAGTTCGTCATCGGTCTTCAAATCTTCTCGCCGTTCTTCAAGTTTTCGACATCAAATCTTCTCGTCGGTCTTCAAGTTTTCGACTTTAAATCTTCAAGTCGATCTTCAAATCTCCAGCTTCAAGTTTTCAAGATTTGTCTTCGGTTTTCAAATCTCTATTTTCGAGTCTTCTTCAAGTTTGTCTTTAAATTTGATCTTCAAATCCGGTTACTACCAAGTCGGCAACTTTGACTATGATATTAAAATCTAGCTACAACCTTTGAAGGTTCTTCAATTTCGTCGAAACTACAAGAAATTGAAACCTTAATTCAACTCCAACTTTTGATTTCAACATCGAAGTAGGCAACACAGGTTTTTCTCCATCAAATTCGGAAAAAAATCACAACTATGTGTTCGGGAATAAACTTCACGCCCTCGAATACGAAATTGAGGAGAAGAATCAGATAAAAACTTTGATAGGATTTATTCCTTTAAAACTGTTATTTTCTTTGAATTTTTATATTTTGTTCATATTATTTTTTGTCTTGTAATTTTATTTTGCAAACAATAAAAATTTGTGTGGACAATTACTTTTAATTAATTTTGATGATCAAATTTTTTTTTTTATAATGGTGATCCAAGTTTCAAAACTATTGTCATCGTATTTGTCTCTTTAAGGAGAACAACATTCATACCAGTAATTTTTTCTTTGTACATAATCAATTTTGATTTTGGAATCATAGTTGTATTCTTTGCATCGCGAGCTTTGATTTGACATGTAATATCGACATATTTGAAGTAAAAAGAGTTATGTGTGATATTTTTTAAAGGTTAGGGAACGATCGAACTAATTCAAAAATTAAGGAACAAAATGTACTAAAATCCAAAGAATGAGGGATGTTTTTATTATTTATTCTTTTGTGGGTGAGGGGAAAAAAAAACTACAGTCAAGTTATAGCACAATTTTTAAGATGAAAATTTCAAGTAAAAACTACAAAATAAGGGATTTGGAATCTCTAGGCCAGAAAGAAACATCTAAAATCAAACTCATAAATAATTTGCAATAATACAATATAATAAGAAATCGACAGAATCATGTCAGTTGTCACAATTGGGGCTTGATATTTTATAAAAAGCTTTTCCTATTTGTCATCACGGTATACTCCAAAAGTAGGGAAATGATTTGATGTGTAAACCCATATAATAATGCATCTAAAGTTCTCCAATACACAAATATTTAGTCACTTAGAGGAAGCATTTGGTAGTCCATATTAGTTTCAATCAAGTATTTGAATCTAATTGTATTTATTGTTTGATAGGTGACAGGTGTCGAATCCGTCAAAAATAAATAATATTTCTATTCAACGATTAAACACAAAGTATAGTGCAAACAGGATCGATCCACAAAGATTGGTTGACTTATTTCTGATAATTCCAAGTTGTTCACGAAAAGTAACAATTAAAGGGAGGTTTTGAATTATTAAAACTAAGGTATGCAATTAAAATAAAATAACAAGAATTAAAAAGCGAGCTAAAATTATCAAGCAAATTCACGTAGGATGAAATCAATCAGAGGGAAAACTACCTAGCCAGGGATATTCGATTTGAATTGTTATATTGATCATCGACTCAAGGATAAATTCAAGTTATTCAGACAGATTGACTATAATTGATAGAGACACTCGACTCAACCTCGGTTTTACTTAATTAATCGGATAACCTGGAGACACTCGACAGTTATCTTCCCTAACAAATTCACAACCCCTAGAGACACTCGACAGGATTTAATGAATTCGCAGTAAGAACCATAAAAACACCAATCCTAATTAACCAAGTCGTGATACACGCAAGATTTAAATTAGATTATCAAATCCCTTAATGAACGAAGAATTCTATCGCTAAAACCCTGTCACTAATTTACCACAATTTATCAATCAATTTTACATACAATTCAAGCATCATGAATGACAATATGCAATTAAAACAACCTAGAGATCGCGCACTATCCCGAAATTGCCTAATCACAATAAACACGAAACACGGAGATAAGATAAATGCCTGAATAAACATGAATTGATAAAAACGTTTAGGTCTCACAATATCCAAATCGAATCTTAATCCCTAGCTAGATAATTAAAGTTTAGCTACTCATGTTGTAAAAATCCATCAAAACAATAGAGGAATTCTTTAACATAAATCAACTGAAAAGCGAAAGAAGAAAGAAATTAAAAACAAGGATTTGATGAAGATTGCCGAAGCCTCCAAGAACTCCTCGAGTTGCTGTGTGTCGTCTCCCCCAAGTTACGTCAATCCCCTCTAGTTGCGGCTGTCATGCATTGATGCATATATATATAATCCAAGCCTCCAAATCTCTAACCTCACGTGGACGAATCCTTATGAAAACAGGAGTATAATTCTTGCTCTCCAAGAATTAAGCACAACCTGGGCCTTTCCATAAATTCCCAAATATTCAGCTAGCCCACTTCCAAAATCTAAACAATTAGGTCTCAAAAATAACTCCAAAGCACGCAGCCCAATTCCCAACAGTTTAGCTTTCAATTAATTCCATGCATAGTCCCACTCTAGGGCTGTCAATGGATCGGATTTTAATCCGAATTCGGTTCGATTCCGATCCGAATTTTAGTATATTCGTCCGGTAAAAATGTCCGATGAATCATATCCGATTATAAATATTCGAAATCCGAAATAAATGGATCAAATATGGAATTAAGAAATCCGATCCGTTAAGAATCCGAATCCGATTATATATATAATATTTAATTAAATAAATTATTTAATAGTACATAATACTAAGTAAAATGATTAAAATTAGAATTTTTACATATTTATCATTTTAAATAATAACAATTTTTGAATTGTTTAACCTAAAACTATATATTTTTCTTTATTAATAGGTTTAAATTAACCTATCTTAAATAAATATTAACGAAATCATCAAATAATCTATTAAATAATAATGGTTTATTAAATATTATCTAATTACATTAATTTTTTTATATTAAATTTATTATTTAAAAAATTAAATTTTATTATTAATCGGGTAGGATCTTTTATAGGATCCGATCCGACCCGATTATGCATGGATTCAAAATAAATGAATACGAATCCTATAGGACTCGGATTCGGATCCGATTATTGAATTGTCTTATCAGATTCATATCCGAAATCTCCTGATCCGGTCTGTCCCCACTCTATCAGCCACAAAGTCACGCCAAGCCCATCTCCAACTTACTCCACTCACGTGGCCCACTCAAGCACCACAAATCCATCCCACAAACAATTCAACAATTCCAACATGTGCAGCAGCCCTATTTCATTAAACAACTCTCAGCCTAAATCAAATTCACTCCCAACATTTACATGAATGCATGAATGCAGAATCTTAAAATTGCTTAATCCTTATGCAGCAGCAGCGGCAATCACTAAGCGCAGCCGGAATTCGTCTCCGTAAGAGAATTTCATCATAAAACAGTCAAGTTTGCACCATTTTCACCTTCAAGTCCCAATTCTACAATATAAATAACAAAGTATCAATTTCTTTTAAGATAATATCAATTAAAGAACAATTCGATAGATAATTCAATCATAAAAACGGCGAATTAACGAGTTATCAATAGGATATATTAGTGAAAACGAGTTTGAACGATTAATTTTTGATCCGTACATAGCCCGCATTGTTCATGTATTAATTCATGACTTGAATCTCTAAATTGGATAGAGATTATCTCATCTTTAATTGTTTTCATTTGTATTGTCTTTTTTTTTTTTTTTTTTTTGCCTCTTAATAATGCACACTAATTAAAAATTGAATGAAGGTGGAGAATGGTAAAACAGAAATTAATCTATGTTAATTGAGTCTATAAAACAAGAAATGAATCAGTAATTATTAGCCACAATTCAAACCAATAAATCCTATCAAACACAAAATTGTTCTAAGCGAATTTGAACCAAATATTGTTTAATAAACCCGAAGAAGATTAAGTTCAAAAATTAGTATCCGCGACCAATCGTTAAACATATAACGTAATGATACTTAGTAATAAAAACAATTTCCTTCTGTCGAGTCGGATACCTATAGTACGATACATTTAAAAAAACTATATTGTAAAGTTCGTTTCAAAGTCGTAAAAGCTATATTGTATAGTTCGCATCTCCCTATCATAATTCATGTCATGATAGTAACAAATATTTTCTTAATTTCATGAACTTTTCCACTCTCTTTCTATGATGCACGGACACTACTAAAAGTATCATTTTATCGTGTCCTGTTATATCAGATACTGTGTCGGTGTACCCGGCACTCCTCATGTGAAAAATTCAAGAAAAAATGCGCATCATCGTATCCGTATCTTGTTGTGTCCGTATCACTATCCGTGCATCATAGCTTTCTTTTCCTGAATAATGGGCATGGGCTGGGCATTGTGTTGTTGGGTTTACATTATTGGGTCCAAATAAACTTAAGACCAATATAATGATGCCAAATTGCCAATATTTGGTACTTGGCTATAAACGTGCGAGGTAACAATATAACATCATATAGACTTCCCCATAAATATATCCATCCACATGTTGAAATTCTCAATATAATTATATATATACTTGAGCAATTACAAGGCTCAATCTTTACTTTTCTTGAGCAATTACAAGCTTCAATTCTAAACCACTATATTATACATTTTACCCCTAGCTTCTCCTATGGACCATTACAACAATATTAGATACAAATATACACCCCCAACCCCCTTTAAACCTAATCAATTAGCTGTTAATAACAGCATCTTAACTCATATGGACACACTGTTCGGGACACCCCTACACGTTACGCCGGGTGCCGAACTCGGCGCAAGAAGCTCGTACGGTAGCAGGCCGGCCCCGCACCTGTTCCTGAGCTTAGGATCCTCGTTCCGCTTCTCAATTTCCTTTTCGATCCGCCTTATCTCAGCTGAGAACTCATAAAATGCCTCGACGACCTCAGCATCGCCCGACCAAATCGATTGATGATTCGTTTCACCTAAGTATTCCTCATCGGCCGAATGAGTTGGTAAAGTATCCACTACGGCCATAAACTTAGTGGCTTGTAATAAACTTGGCAAAGCGCTGAAGAAGTACTTTTGTGGGTCTGCCATGAAGACCTTGTACTCGGGATCATTTTCATCGGGGATCAGGCGGCGCACGAGTGGGGGCCTGTTTGGGACGTAGCCACCTGTTAATTTTAATGGACAATGTTTGGGTAAAACTGAAATTGGTATTCATTTTCTTGTATTCGTATCCCAATTACAGAGGAAACAGAGAATATAAATAAGCCTATACACGGGACAAAGATCCCGACAAATCTGCCCTAAAACGGGTGATTAAGGTATTACGGTCAACCTTCCCTTTTAACACTCCCCCTCAAGTTAAGTGATGGAGTCACCGATCCTTAACTTGCTCAGTATTCCCCGAAAGCTCTGACTAGTGACAGCCTTGGTCAGTATGTCCGCCAGCTGATCTTCTGATCTGACGAACGGAATCGTGATGATACCACTTTCTAACTTCTCTTTGATGAAGTGCCTATCTACTTCCACATGCTTAGTCCTGTCATGCTGTACAGGATTTCCGGAGATGCTAATTGCAGCTCTGTTGTCACACTTGAGAGAACTTGGCCCTGAAGGAATCATCCCAATCTCCGTCATAAGTTTCCTTAGCCAAAGTACCTCTGCCACTCCTCTTGCTATTCCTCTGAATTCTGCCTCAGCACTAGACAACGCCACAACCTTCTGTTTTTTGCTCCGCCAGGTTACTACATTCCCTCCAACTAGAGTGAAGTACCCGGAGGTGGATCTTCTATCATTTGGGTTCCCTGCCCAATCTGCGTCGGTATAGGCTTCTATGTTTAAATGGCCATGTTTGCCAAACATAATCCCAGTACCAATTGTTCCCTTTAGATACCGAATGATCCGTATTACTGCCTCCATATGTTCCTTTTGGGGTTGGTGCATAAATTGGCTAACGACTCCCACAGCATACGCAATATCGGGTCTCGTGTGGGACAGATAAATCAGTTTGCCCACTAGGCGTTGGTACCTTTCCCTTTCAACTGGTTCCCCACTTTCTTCTATCTTCAAACTATGATTCACCTGCATAGGGGTCTCAACAGGTTTA
Organism: Lantana camara; assembly: GCA_037501455.1. Taxonomy (NCBI): domain Eukaryota; kingdom Viridiplantae; phylum Streptophyta; class Magnoliopsida; order Lamiales; family Verbenaceae; genus Lantana; species Lantana camara. The sequence continues at coordinate 79,620,335 of CM074865.1, forward strand.
CAGTCAATCATCCCAGTTTCAGTAAGCAGATCCAGAACATATTTCCTCTGGGAAATAAATATCCCTGTTTTGGATCTCAGCACTTCAATTCCCAAGAAATACTTTAATCCCCCGAGATCTTTCATCTCGAACTCCTTGAAGAGATCCTCTCTGAGCTGTTTTATCTCTTCCAAATCACTCCCTGTTATGATCATGTCGTCTACGTAGATGATCAGGCAGGTAACTAGATCTCCCCGTCGTTTCAGAAAGAGGGTGTGATCTGAGTTACTTTGAACATATCCGTGACTCTGCATTGCCAGTGTGAACCTGCCAAACCATGCCCTCGGGGACTGTTTCAACCCATACAGTGCTTTCCGAAGCCTACACACCTCATTTTTTCCAAAGTTTCCTGCAAACCCCGGTGGAGGTTCCATGTACACCTCTTCTATCAAGTCGCCATGTAAGAAGGCGTTCTTTACATCGAACTGGTGGAGCGGCCAGTCTCTATTGGCAGCTACTGATAATAACACCCGAACTGTGTCCAATTTTGCCACAGGCGAGAAAGTCTCAGAATAATCGATCCCGTACGTCTGAGTGTATCCTTTCGCCACTAGCCGTGCCTTGTACCTCTCGACTGAGCCATTAGCTTTATGTTTTACGGTGAACACCCATTTACACCCAACTGGCTTCTTCCCATCTGGTAATCGACATATCTCCCATGTCCCGTTTTTCTCCAAGGCCTCCATTTCAGTTGTCATGGCCTTCTTCCATTTCTCACTTTGTCCGGCCTCTTGCACGGTCCTCGGAATCTCTTCTTTACATAAATTGACAAAGAAGACTTTAGCGACCTCAGACATACTCCCCCTGACCATGTTCCCTATGGGATGTTTAGATGAGCGGGACACACGTTCAGGTGAGTATCTATTTGGGGGAATCCCTCGGTTGCTCCGTTGTGGCAAAGGGTACCTGTGACTTACTGTGGCATTCTCAGAAACAGTGTTATCAGCAGCACCAGTGGAATCAAAATCAAGAATATTAACATGATCATCAGAAGAGGGGTTCAGTGTTTCAGTTACCTCAGTTACCTCAGGTTGGACATCATAAGAAGGGGAATCATTGGGCATTGGTGCAGTGGTGGTGGTACTGAGTTCTTCTGCAAGTTCAATAACCGTATCCTTTGAACCAAGATAGTCAAGTGAACCAAGATAGTCAAGCCAATCCAGGGGTTCACTCTGACTCTCCCCCTGAACCCTGGACTTGGTGAGGAAGAAGTACTCTGTTTCCACGAAATTGCAATCCATAGTAACATAGACCCTTTTGCTAACCGGATTATAACAACGGTATCCTTTTTGATGGGGAGCATACCCCACGAAAACACATTTTTCAGCACACCGGTCCGGTTTGGTTCTATCGTGCTTCGGGATATGAACAAATACAGTGCACCCAAAGATTCTTGGAGGTAAGGTAAGATGGGGAGGTATAACTGTTTGAGTTTGGAGGACAGAGAGGGGTGTTTTATGGTTGAGGATTTGTGTGGGCAATCTATTTGTGAGGTAGGTTGCAGTGGCAACGGCTTCGGGCCAGAAGTGATTTGGGACATGAGACTCTGTTAGAAGAGATCGAGTCATTTCGAGGATGGTTCGGTTTTTTTTTTCCGAGACACCATTTTGTTGAGGGGTGTTCGGACAGGTGGTTTGGTGTATGAGACCTTGTTCTCGACAAAACCTATCCATTTCATGGTTAACATACTCCTTGCCATTATCTGATCTGAGCACTTTAACTTTTTTATCAAATTGGGTTTGCACCATTTTACAGAATGCCACAAAGGTACCATAGACTTCAGATTTATGGCGCAAAAAATACACCCATGTTACTCGGGAGAAGTCATCAATAAATAACACGAAATAACGAAACTGGTTTTGATTGGTGACTGGGGCAGGTCCCCACACATCCGAATGAACCAGTGAGAAAGCAGTTTCAACACGTGTATTACTAAGTTTAAATGAGGCCCTATGGCTCTTTGTAGCAAGGCAAGTTTGGCAAGAAAAGTTCAAATCTGACTTGTTCCGAAATAGAGCGGGAAATAATAACCTTAAATACCCCACTGAGGGATGCCCGAGTCGTCTGTGCCACAGCCAAAGTTGAGTGGCAGCCTTCCCTGTTGACATAAGAGCTCTGGATGGTGTTTCCACTTCATCAACATAATATAATCCCCCTTTCTCAGTACCACGCCCAATGATCTCCTTCGTATGAGTGTCCTGTATCAAGCAAAAACGAGGATATATTAGGACCACACAATTCAACTCTCTCGTTATGTGGCTTAATGACAGCAGTTTATAAGACAATGATGGGACATAGAGACAATTGCTTAGTTTTAGTTTCGGAGTGATAAGAATTGACCCCGCTTGTTCTACCACCGCTTGACCCCCATTAGCAGTTTGTATATGAGATATTTTAGGGGTCACCCGATTAGTCAAATCGGAGAGGTCAAATGTCATAGAGTCTGTAGCTCCACAATCCAAAATCCAAGTTGACGACCCATTAAATGTAGGATGGGTGGTAAGAGCATAATTAGAAGATTGGGGTTCTTTTTGCAGATTCTCAAAAAAGGGGGGCATTTGCACAAATTCTTTAGAGTTATAAATGTGGGGGTTAGGGTTTGGGACATCACACCCAAACCCGATAACTGCTGTGCAGCTCTCCTCTCTCCTGTCTGATCCGCCGCTGCCGCCGGCGGGGGTGATGGCGGCGTTGGCACGGCCAACCGTCGCCCCTCCTGGCTTGGTGTCTCTCCGGACGACGGCGCCACCCTTTGGATCTCTTGATCCCTGTTCTCCGCCTCCTTTCACGTCTGTAAGCGCAATGGTGTCGCGTCGGTTTTTTCCTTTTGCCACCACTCCGGTGGTTATCTTACGGTGGCCTCCCCCTTTCTCCCTGTTCGAGACTAGGCCGGACCCAATTTCTAGGGTTTCGGTTTCTCCGCCGGCCGCCACCGTCTTCAGGGTATGGGAACGCGCCGCCTCTCTACGGATGGCGGCGTAGGCTGCCTCCATCGTGGCCTTGGGTTCTTGTTTTAACAGATCTCTCCGGATCTCTCTGTTGAGCATGGTTGGCTGAATTGCCTGTCTTTGGTTGTTATCTGTGAGTTTGATGTTGATGGGGGTTTGGGTAATTTTTCCGGGTTGTCTGTGCCTGAGAGGTTCCGCCATCTGGGCGTGAAACTCGGCCGGCAATTGACTGGTTTTCGTGAGTGATTCCATCGGTAGATGATGAAGCAAGGTATTCGATTCGTTATTGAATCGAAACCCGCTCTGATACCATGTTAATTTTAATGGACAATGTTTGGGTAAAACTGAAATTGGTATTCATTTTCTTGTATTCGTATCCCAATTACAGAGGAAATAGAGAATATAAATAAGCCTATACACGGGACAAAGATCCCGACAAATCTGCCCTAAAACGGGTGATTAAGGTATTACGGTTAACCTTCCCTTTTAACACCACCGTAGGGGTATTGACCAAAGTTTAAGGCAGCATGTTGAGCCGATGCTAGCCATATGATGGTGGTGAGAATTGAGGTTAGGTCCTCGGGCGTGGCTAATGTGGGCCACCACTCTGCATGGCGGATGTCGGCGTGGCCCACATTGAATCCCAATTCTCAATCGGGTCCCATATCATAAGCCCATCCACAATGCAAGGATAGTCCTCTATATATATGTAGGTATCCGTAAACTCTAGGCATAAAATTAGGTTATCATAAAATTATTAAAATCTATATCTATATCTATATCTATCTATATTTTTATAAAAGCACGAGTTGGGTTTTTGGTTTCTTACAAAATACGGATCGCCTAAAATATCCTCACAATAATTACTTCAATAACTATTAGTTAAGGATAATAATGTAAATACATGTTATAAATTATCAATTTAACTATATTTAAAAGTACTTATCAACTTAAAATAAGATGTTTGGTAGAATTAAAATTTCTCCAACTTACCAAAAAAAAAAAAAAAAGATATATAGTTCAACAAGGATTGTTTTAATATTAATATATCAATTAATCGTATTCAAATTTTATGATATAAGTTGTCTATTTTTAATTTTAAGGTTTATAATTTAAAATGTTATAATAAGATATATCTAAAAACGAATCAAAAGACAACAAATTGATTCACTTTATAAATTTTTATAATTATGTAAAATAAAATATTATTTAAATTGAACAAGTTACATAAGATAACTTTAAATAAATCAATCCTATTGTAAGTTTAATTATATAAGTCATAGTTTTAATTATGTAAATTTATAAACTTTCTTAAATTTATATCATATTATAATTCTATAAACTTATCTAATTAAAAAAATAATATAAATGAATAATTTACATAAAATATTTTTCAATAAATTAATTAATTTTAATATAATATTTTTTAATTAACTAATACTAATATAATAATATAATTATAATTATCTAAATCTAACTAACTATATAATCTTCCTTTAGTTTATATGATAAAATATAAATTAAATACATAAAAGTACAATAGCATTTTTGGTTTCTTACGACTTAATACACCACAATTTAGAATGTCAGGTCGTTAGACCAAAGTTACTTCAAATTAATAATCCTAAAAAGACTCAATGTGTGTGTATATAAAAATAATATATAATCCTATTTTTTAAATAATTTTTATAGTATTCGATTAAAAATTGCTTAAATTTTCATGTAAATATATACCCTTTTAATTATTTCTACTACATATATAAAATTTATTATAAAAAAATCAACATAAATTTTAAATAATACTCATTCGAGAAATACAAATAAGAAAATAGAATGGAAGATCAAATGGCAAAGATAATATAAAAAAGAGATAAAGAATAGTTAGTAAAAGAAGAAATGCTTAATTTTAATGTATATACACACGCATACCAAAATTAAGGACAATTGTAAAATATTTTTACAAATATATTTATAAAGGACATGGTAAAGTGAAAATTAATATTGCATACAATGGTAAACAAAATTCAATAATTAGATTAAAAAGTTCAAGATATTAGATTGAGTTTTAGCTCAAGAAACGATATGGAGAATTTTCGAATTTAATTTGAATAAGATTGATACAACAGTTATCAATTTAGATCTATATTTTTCAAAGTAACAACACACGACTTATTAGCCGAATCAAAAATTAAAGAAAATTTTGACTTGGGATCCTTACTCTAAAATAACGGTTCTTGAACAGTTTTCAATGTGCTCGAAAAGCAAAAAAATAAAAAAAATACAATGAATTTTCAGAGCATTATGCATGTTGGTTTTAAGAGTTGAGAATTAATTGGTTCCAATTCAAGGGATAAACATGCACGTTTCTTTCATCTCTCAACCATAACGAGAAGAATGCTCTCAAAATAAGCAATGAATGGGCAATCAATAATGATCAATTGAAGTCACACACTTGGGAGTACTACACCAAACTATTCAATGGAGATACCATTAAAGAGGTGATGAGTCTTGGTATTAGCTTGCACCAACGAACCCTAAGGTGTTAGCAGAAAAATAACTTGGCAAGAATGCTCTCAAATGAGAAAATCTTGAGGATAGTGAAGAGCATGCACCTTTACAAAGCGCTGGGAGTAGATGGTTTCCAAACTTACTTTTTTAAAACCTGTTAGTATATAGTTGGATACTCGATAGTGAACTTCATCAATGATTGCATGGGGAGAGAATCAATTCCCAAGAAGGATTATCGATTGTTTATTTGCCTAATTTAAAAAATTAATGCTCTAGAAAAATAAACGAGTTTCGGGCCATTATGTTAATATATTGATAAAAATGATTATACTACGTTTAAGTCGTATATCAAAGAAATTATGAGATCGAACCAGAATAGCTTCGTTCTCGGTCGAGACACCCATTACAATAACTTGATGCCTAAAGAAGTGTTATGAATGATACATCACTCCAACGATAAAAAAGGGCATGATGCTGAAATTGAATCTTAAAATGGTGTACGACAAAATTCGGTATAATTTTTTGAGAAAAACTTTAACTTTCTACAAATTCTCGAAGAAAATTATCAATATCATTATTAGCAGAATATAGAGGATACAATCGGAAATTCTATAAAATACTGAAGCGACGGAGGCTGTACGGATGTGTGGCATTAGATAAGGCAATCACACTCACCTTAGTTATTCATACTCTACATGGAATAACTTACATATATAATTAAGGACATCATTCCAGCCGGACCTGGAAGACAATTACGGTATGCTAGAAAAGGCCTCACATCTCAAACTTGCTTTTTATGGACAACTTAATATTGGGAGCCAAAGAAACCGTGGATGGAGCAAGTGCATTCAAAGTGTGGTTGAGGCATTTCGCAAGGCGTTGGGTCTCAAATTAAATTTCAGCAAAATTACATATGTTGTTCGCACCTTATGTGTCAAATGATTTAAAAAGCAGTAGGTTAGTAGAATTCTAGGCATGGAAAGTATAAACAACTTAAGGAACTAATTTGGGGTACCGAAGTTAGAACTTTAGCTGAAACTACAATGAGTATTTTTCGATTGTGAAATCAAATAGAAAAATAGAAAGAAGATGGGAAGAAGTTGGAGAAAGAAAAATAGAAATGCTCATTAAATCAAAATACACCTAGGTAGGAAAAAAATGGAGATTTTTAGGAAAGGAGGTAATATTGAAAATGATGATATGCTGTAACGCCCCGGTTTTTCCATTCATGTGTTCTGTGATATTATATTAATCTTCATAACTTTATATGCATTATATTTCCATGAACTTATATGAAATTGTTATTAATGTGAGAAGTTACATGAATTAATTGGTAAGTGCCTAATTGCTTATATGTGACCTTACTTGATCTTTTTCTAAATATATGAACTTAATTACATTAGTATGCACGGATTTAATTGATCATTTTCCATGGAATAAAACTTGATTGCATGCATTCAATTAATTGAAGGACTTAAGTGCAAAAAGTGGTGAGTCATGCTTCATAGTGGAAGACTTTTGTATAATATCTTCATCTCTCATTTCATTCAACATTTTACATCAACAATTTCAACCACACACACACAAAATATCGGTTCATCACACCAAGAAGAGAGGAAGGAAGATTTCACCAAAATTCAAGTTGAATTCAAGGAGGAAAGTGCATAAATGGAAGCATCATCCTCATTTCATCATTTCATTTATTTCTTTCTTCATTTCAAGGTATATCATGAAGTAGTATGGTTTTCATGAATCATATTTAAAATAGGGTTTGATGATTTGGAGGTGATTTCTTGTTTATAAGTGATTAGAAGCATGTTTACGAGTATTACACTTCATAGCTTGCATGAATTCATGGTTTATGTGAAAGTTGGATAGTATGAGATTATATGGGTTTTGAATGGTGAATTCTTGATGATCTATATATGGTTCCTTGGATTATATGAAGCTTATTTGATATATACGATCATATACATGTTATATGTTAGTTTGGAGTTGAATTCTTGCATTGATTTGGTGTTGGAAAGGATTGGGGGCCAATTTCCGAGCCTTGCCCTATTTTTTCCCCTGTTTTTTTGTCCAGCGGCATTCCAAACGCCCATTTGGGCCCTTAGTTCAAGTACCAAACGCCCGTTTCACATCCCAGAATTTTGACCCGAGAGCTCCCAAACGCCCATTCGGGTTTCCAGGCCATTTTTCAAACGGCTGTTTCTCCCTCATACGAACTCTGATTGACCTGATTTTTAAACTGTTGGAAACCTCTTGAAGTATAAAACACTCGCCAATTGTAATAACCTCAATATATTTTGTCATTTGTGATATATAATCAATTCTTTTTGGTGTGGCCACTTTACTAGAAATCTGCAATCATCTAACTTCGAGCGTACGCCATTTTCTCCTCATTTTGAACTAGAATACGAGCCATATGACCTCAGAAAGATATATGTGTCTAGTTTCATATGCAATAAACAAAATGCAATTCCAATTTCTAGAACTCAAGATATTTCAGTTTTCCTACAGCTTGTGCATTCCTGAAAACTGTCAACTTTTGTCAAACTTTTCCAAAACCTCTTTTTTTGCATTCCTTTCACTTCCTTGGCTCCCATGTGTGACTTATATGAGTTATATACTTGGTTTATTGATAATTATGCTCTTATTTGATATTTCTTAATTGTTATTGCATGACATATTGATCATGACTTTGTCGGGCGTCGTAAATGGTTCATACGTGTCGTGTCTCACAAACACTTGTCCTTGTTGCACAAATCTTCTTCCCCGTTGACGCGGAGCAAGCTTCATAGTTGTATCCTTGTTAATTTTCGGCATAGGTGAGGTCTAATTCTAGATATATAGAACCCATACGACCCTATGTGATGTTTTAAGCCAAAATATATCTATATATCTATGGTTTTCAAAAATTTATAGAATTCAACAGATTTCCTGAATTGAACTAAACTGATTGACTGTATTGGCGAGTAAGCATGTTCACTATGGGCCCGAGGGTAGTGTATTGAGCTAACTGGGAAAGCAAAGGCTGACGGGTAACTCATGCACTATCCTCACCATTTTGGGATCACCTCTAAATCCACCAGGAGGTTTGGTGGAGGAAGAAACCCCGTGCGTGGGAGTCATGTTCCTGACATACACTATGCATGGATGTTTGGGTCTTGCAAGCCCACCATCACCCGGAGGAAAATGGGTTTATGAAACTGCGAATTGTTCACTATTGGAGTAAAGGTTGGAGATTGCCCTCACTCGCCGGGCCACGGATTAAATGGATAATGATTGAATTATAAATTGGATAGTTAGAATTCACTCTATTCCTGAACTTATATTGTTTTCTTTATAAAATCTTACCCGAGATTATGGCTTGCATGATATGTGCGCTTATACTTATTTAAACCCCTCACTCAGTCTTTCATAGACTGACACCTCACTTTTCAGGTCTTGCAGGTGTGTGCTAGGCGGGATTGAGTTGGTCTTTTGCTTTGGGTTTAGCACTCGTCTGTCTCAGTTTTCTTGTTCTTAGGATGCATATATAGATTGTTATAGTTTTGGTACTTATGTATATTATGGATTGTTCTTGGAAGTTTAGAATTGTACATGTGGGAATGATGGACATGAATATTATGTTTCCGTTTTATTGTTATGCACGTTGGTACGTAATTGAGGATTAGTCCCGCCAACTAGTGGTTATTTTCTCTTGTCTCCCATTCGCTATAGCCTTAGTTCATGTACGGATTACTCATTTCGTATGTGGACCGAGCTATAGTGTGGGGGATGTGGCTACCTTGCGTTCCGGGTGCTACATATGTCAAACCCACAGTTTTGAGAAATGGATATTTACTTTAAGGTAATTATACTAAAATTAGTGATTGTTGGGGACATACTCATTTGGCCTATAATGGAACCAAACCTAAGGTCAACTCACCTAAGGAGTAGGCTGGTCAGTTCTCTATCAGGTGGCAAACTGAGGAAGCAGCGTGAGGCGAACCGGTGAGAGTAAAACCAAGAGAGGTTAGCACATATGAGATTCTATGAAATCTCTCAAAACTAAGCTTGAAGATAAGAACAAATCTAAGTTAAGAAGAGAACGAGTAATTGTGACTAAGAGGAATCTGATATCTATAAATAAGGGAAGAGGAATCATTAAAGGCATAAGAAAGAATAGGAGATAAAATGAGAGAAAAGAGTGGTTAGGAAGAAATCCAAGAGTGATAATGATATACCAAAATTACAATTTCTCAAGACTATGAAATTCAAAAAAAAAAAAAAAAATAACAATATTTCCATTTTAAATGACGGAATGGAGATCGAAATTATAGAGAAATATAAGGTACAAAAATCATAGTTTTGAAAGTGAATATAATTTTTACATTTTGAATGACAGCGAAAAGATTCTCAAAAACTTTATAAAGAAAATTAAAAATAAATCACAAATTATATTAAACAAAATCAAACAATAGAAAGAATAAAGTATATATAGTTAATATAACATTTTATATGATCTTTTAGGTTTTCGTCTATATTTTTTATAGGGCTAATCCCGGTTATCCCCTATCCTTTGCGGGGTTTTGCACTTTCTCCCCTATACTTTGATTTTTAGCATTTATTCTCCTAAAATTTGAAAAATATCACACTTAACCCCTTGTAACAAACTTTATCAAAGCAAATCTATACAAAGCTGATTTCAAATGTATTGATATTATATATCAAATTGAAGCTCTAGACGCAAGAAAAATAACAATGGTCTCGAAATCAAAATCCGCCAACCGACGAAGCAGAAATCATTGGTTAAAGACGACGCACGACGAATGAGGGTTTTGGCAGCTAATAGGGTCGACTGTGGTATGAGCTTTGTTCTCTTAGAGAGATGAACACGATGGCGGTGGTCTTGAAGCTTGGGTCGTCGTGACGAAGGAGAAATCAACAGTCAAATTTTTTTCAAGGGGTTAAGTGTAATATTTTTCAAGGGTTAGGGGGTTAAAAGCTAAAAATCAAAGTATAGGGGGGAAGTGCAAAACCCCCCAAAGGACGGGGGCTAATCAAGATTAACCCTTTTTTATATGTCTTTTTATTTATTAAATTTGTTTGAAAGTTATAAACTATTACTTATGCTTAGAAGTTAGAATTATTTGGATAAATTATTATACACTTTAAATCTTTTTTTATATAATAATATAATTTCAAATATTTTTATTTTTTAATTATTTGAATGTTTCACTACTTTGAATTTCTACTTATTGTACATAATTTGAAATAAAGATTTCATATAAATATTTTTGTATGTGTAGTTTTTAAAGATCAAAATAGTTCATCAAAAATATTATTATATTTATTTAATAAATTAGATATTTTTAATATTTTAATTTATTCAATAAACATAATAACTAAACTTATTTAAATAAAATTAAATGATAAATGTGCAATGCATGTGACAAGTGTCAAAATTGTCAAAATAAACAGTAATCCGATTCATTGCTAAAACTGAGTATAGTGCAAACGGGTCGAATCCACAGAGACTGGGTAAAAATAATTCTAATTAATCACAAAAGAATTCACTAAAATTAACGAGTAAAAATCGGGGAGAGGGGAGGGGTGTTGAGATTTACTAAACTAATTAACTAACTAACAAGTAAATAAACTAGAGGAAAAACAATAAATCACTTAAAAGTTGAGTTTTTATAAATCAGAGGGGAAAACAATACCTAGCTAGGAATCACAATTCAGTTTAGGACATCGATCATAGATGCAAAGATAAATTCTGTTATTCAAATAGACTAGCTATAACAAATACAGACACTCGACTCCGCCTCGTTTTCTTTTAAATAACAGAATAACCTAGAGACACTCGACAGTTATTCCCTAATCAACTCACAATCCCGAGAGACACTCGACAACATTCAATGAGTCAACAACATTAAGAATTAAGAAAACACTAGCCCGAATTAACCTAGTCACGACACGTGCAAGATTCAAATTCGATTATTAACTCCCTTAGTGAATCAGATTCGACTTTACGACTTCCTATCACTAATGCACCACTAATTATCTATCAAGCACTACGTACACTTCATGCAATCAAGATTAGTAATATGTAACTACTTACTTAGAAAATTAGGCCCTAATCAACTAAGTGAATAAATCATAATAATCACGACACACTGAGACTTAATAAATACTTGAAATAAAATTGAATTATAAAACCCAATTAGGTCTCACGATGTCGAAAACATAAGTTGTAAATTCCTAGCTAAGTACTGTGAATTAAGTCGTTCATAACCATGGTGTTCAAAAGCAGGAAATAAAATAAAGATATAAGCTAACTAAGAAAGGAGGAAAGATTTTGCGCTCGGAGGAATCTTCGAGCTCTCTCCCATGGTGCTGCTGCATCAAACTGCTCTCAGAAAGATGTCGTGTGTAATCTGCACCCTAAAGACGTGAATATATAGCATCCAATCCATAAGATCCCTAGTCGATTCCTAGTCCAAATTGGAAAAGGAATGCGTCACGTGAGTCTTGCTGCCCAAGACAAAGTTAAACTGGAAGTCTAATTTATGCAACTGGGCTGCAGGCCCATTCTCCAATTAATCAATGAAATCCAGACTCTAAACAACTAATTCTAGGAAATTCAGCTTCAATTTCATCAACTCTTCCCTATGCATGCATACGAAAACTTCAGCCGCTTCAGACTCCCAATTTAGATTCATGCCATATTAGTCCAAAAATATATCTCCACGGCATATGTACCATTAAAACATGAAAACTCATAAAAAACACCAATATATATATATACAAATTAGGCTCTAAAGTGCAATCCCAGACATACGAGAAATAGGAAATTAAGCGCGTTATCAAATTCCCCCACACTTGCCCATTCACTCGTCCTCGAGGGAAATAAAAACAACGAAACATCATTCCCATCAAACACATTGACGAAAGCGAATCTCGAAATTTCGCCTAAACAAATCTAGCAATTAAACGCATTACTTAATCATATGGAATTCAATCAATTAGTACAAAAATCATGCCCTCGTGTGTGGTGTGAATTGAACCAAAAGATGTACAAAGATTAGGCAAATAAGTTAAAGTTTTTCGCACAAGGACGAATCATCAATTTCGAGCACACTCTTCACTCCAATCTCCACTAATTTGACCAACTCATAGCTCCGGATCATAAGGTCTTTCGAGCTTGTAACGTAGGCTAGGTTCGAGGTAGGAAAAAGTAAATCAAAGGCTTATGCATTTCAAATAAATCCCATGTGTTTCCCCTTTTCAAATTCCCCAAAAGACTCCCATTTCTTTGCTATCTCACTACCCATTTTTGGATATTCAACAAGGCACAAATTCTTCTTCTTTCAAATTTTTTTCTTTTCTTTTTCTTTTCTCTTGCTTTGGTTTTCCGCCCTTTTTTTTTTCTCATTTTCTTTTTTTTTTTTCTTCTTTTCTAACTTCTCTCTCTTTTCTATTTTGTTTCATCTCTTCTCAAATCTTTCTTTCAATAATGGATGGAATTTCACACTTCAATTCAAGAGTACGAAAGTCTAAACATATATCAATGTATTCCCAAATAGAAAATAAGGTAAAAAGAAATTAACGGTAGAAAATTCGTATTGTGCTTTGGCTTGTAACATGGCTATGAAAGAAATTTTAGCACAATACATAAGGCGCAGCGGGGCCAATAGGATAATGTTATTTAGTGAAAACCAATTAAAAGGGTAAAAACACCAACATGAAGGCCTTAGGCATTTCCCGAATCATTTGTTAATCAATCTATTTCGCCTCGAAAGGAACTAAAGTGTACTCTAGTCAATTTTCAATTCTTTATTGAAAAACACAACCAACTCATCTAAGCAAAGTACATAAAATGGTTAATTGGTGCTCAAGAAATGAAGGCATGAAGGTATACTAATTAACCAAATTACACACAATCGTTCACGTATTCAATCACCTAATAAGTTCTAGCAAAAATATAGGGTTCAAGCTCACGTAAACATATTCAAAATGGAAACAAATTATTCATGCTCTAACATTCTTGAATTCAAGTGAATGGAACAAGTTAAGACACAAATCAACAATCCCCCCAAACTGCCCTAAACTAACAGTTGTGTTAACCCCAAAAAGACATGTAAACAGTCACCAAAAGTCAGCCACAATTCAAGAATATAAAATGCCCAAAATCAAAAAAAGGAACAGCAGAGTATACATGAAAAATTCATCAAATTACCACCTAAAACTCAACAAAAATCAATAAAAAAAAAAACACAACGACGAGCCTACAGAGTTAACTCGGTTCGTATTCCCCCCCTCCCCCAACACTTAAACATGCATAGTCCTTGAGGTATTGTGACAGAATTTAAACGGGGACTTCCCTAAAAGGGTCGGGGCGCGACGGCGTCAACGAGGGGGCTGTGTATGGCCAATGGAAGCAAGGATGATGTCCAATTTGCGGTTAGTGGTTTCCCAGAGCTCAACAAGTTCGCGTTCGACTTGCCCCAATCTTGTTCGCAAGTCTCTATCAGCCGTATGGGGCTGCTGCTCAACAGGAGGGCCATCTTTCTTTGCAAACACTCTCGGGACATCCTCAGGCTTCACTCCTGCACCAAAAATAAAATACCCTTCATCGGTTTTGACTAGCATGCACATGTTATCTAAACTATACAAGTCAAGATGAGACATACGACATGCGACAGTTAAATCAGGCATATCACGATCAATTAAGTCCAAGCAACGTGCAATATAAGTGATAACATGTCCTAGGCTCAAATCCCGGCATCCACGTCTAACATCTCTAAAAGCAATAGCCAACCAAAGACCCAAATTGACTTTCCTCTTTTACATCATACCCCACAAAAAAAAAAAAAAAAAATTCAATTTTAGTTAGCACTCCAAGGCCATTTATTTGGTGAGAAAAAGTAGAGGAAATAAATCTGTGTAAATATCTAAGAGTGGGGTCAATTAAATAAAAGTCCTTTGAGGTTTTGGAATTATATGTAGGTGCACCTCTAACAGAAAGTTCCCTAAAAACATCACTATCCACAAAGTCAGGTTCACTTTTAAAATCAGAAATCATGTGCAAATATTCTTCACTACTCAAATCTATGGCAGGTACAAAACGGATAACAATATTAAATTCATTAAAAGACATGTGAAAGTGAGCACCCATTAAAGAAAAGTTGATACAAGGCATATCCAGGTTAAAGTCTTTGGGGGTCCGGAAACGAAAAGTGTGATAGAACTCTCTAACCAACTCCACATAAATGGGATCATCTAGCACAAAAAAGTCATACCATCCTATAGAATGCATATACTCGCAGGCATAATCATACAATCCCAATTTACGTAAAGCTTCAAAGTCTGGAAGCTTACCTGCTACGATGGAGGCGGTTTGGGCATTAAACTTGCGCTTTTTCCTGCCAGTCGGAGCTTCTTCCTCCGAATCCTTGAGAACATCTGAATCATCAACTGGAAGAGGAACAATGCGCTGGATAGGGCATCTGTAGCACCCGGGACGCTACGCACTACATCCCCCGCACTATAGTTCAATTCACACATGAAATGGGTAATCCGTATATGAACCAAAACTATAGCGAACGAGAGACAATAAAAAAAAAACACTAGCTAGGCGGGCTAACCCTCAAACAATTCATAACAAAAGCGGAAGCATAACAATATACGTTCATTCTATGATCCTTTTTTTTTTTTTTCATTCATACCAATATCTCCAAATTTCCATGCTCACAATCGCAAGTATATACCATAATATATACATATGTACCAGAATGCTTCATAAGAAATACAAGTATCCAGAATGTACCCAAAACATGGGGACAACAATGCTGGACCCAAAGAAATAAACTCGACTCAAACCCGCCTAGCACACGTCCTGCAATACCTGAAAATGTGAGGTGTCAGTCTATGAAAGACTGAGTGAGGGTTATAATTTAAAACAAAAATATCATGCAAGCTATAACCTCGGGTAAGATTTTATGAAAGAAAACAATATAAGTTCAATATTAATACAATACTCGCCCGAGATTACAACTAATCAATTTACAATTTAATCAGTGTGATACAATTCAGTACAATCAATCAGTGGCCCGACGAGTGAGGGTAATTCTCCAACCTTTCTCCGATAGTGTACAATAATTCAGTTTTAATAGCTTAGGTGAGCACACAATCACTTTCAGTGCACAATTAGACAATTTCAATAATCCATCCTTCTTTCTCCGGGTGATGGGGGATTGCAAGGCCTCGCCATCCAATCAGTGTGAGCATAGGGTTCATGATTCCCTATACCCGAAACTCCTTCCTCCACTAATCTCTGAGTGAATTCAGGGGTCATCCCAACAATGAGAGGATAGTGCAAGAGTTGCCCGTCAGCCCACGCTTTCTCGGTTAGCTCAATACACTACCCTCGGGCCCATAGTGAACAATATACTCGCCAAACAATCAGTCGGTTCAGTTCAATATCAATAACAATGGTTCGGTACAATATCAATCGATCAATGGTGAAACAATTGAGTTTTCGGGAAACTATAAATATAGTTATATATTTTGGTCCAAAATCCACATAAGGTTGTAGGGTTCTATATAGATAGAAGTAACCTCACCTTTTCCGACCAAAAGAAGAAAGGATACACCCTACGGAGCGTGTTCCTCGTCTCCCGGGCCGTGATTTGTGTAACAAGGGACAAGTGTACATAAGACTAGACTCTTATGAACCAATTAAGATGAACGGCGTGTTCCAATAATGTCAATCATACAATTACAATCAATAAGTATCATGACATCTTCAGTTTATCAATTAGAGTAGCAAAGATCAAGTATTCAAGTATAAATCGAAGTATAAAAATATTACACAAACCTCCCCTATAGAACTTCAGCATGAAATCTCATAATACAATTGATACACATAATATCATGCATTATATGGCATATTAATGAAGTATTCATGCCGGAAACGAGTCAAGAAAACCATGCAAAATAAGTTTGAGTTTCACATTTTTGTACAGAAAAGGCAGGGGTCGCAGGCGCGACCTAATTTTTTAGTCATTTTTCACCCAATTTTTCAAAATCTCGAAACTTGACCAAAATCGGGTCGCGGGCGCTACTGAAAAACAACTAATTCAGGTCGCGGGCGCGACCTGCATTTCCGCCAAAGCTGTGAGTGGGTCACGGGCGCGACTAAATTTGTTCTGTTTTCGGTCGCGGCCGCGACCTGCTACGCAGCAGCAGAAAAACAGGGGAAAACAGGGATTTCGACCCAAAACCAACCAAAAACATCAACCAAGGCCAATTCACTCCATAATAATTATTCTAAACCATCAAATACACATTATACTTCAATTATCGATCATTTAAACCATGAAATATGCATCAAAGCACTAAAATCAATCATGAAAACCCTAACTATATTCATGCTTCCAACTTCCAAATATATCAAAGTTTTCATGCAAGCTTTTACTCCTAAACATGCTTCTAGCTCTAATCACACAAGAATCCATCATCTAATTCATGAACCCTACTCAATCACTTATTCAAGAATTCATCCAAAAATCATGTCATACCTTGAATTGAGCTAGAAATGGAATGAAATGAAACGATGATGATGATCCTAGCTTCAATAATCCTTCAAAATATAGCTTGAATTATGATGAAATCTTCCTTTCTCTTCCTTGGTGTAAATGCCGATTTTTAGTGTGTGTGAGTGTGTGAGATTTTCTCCTCTTGAATAAAATGGAATATGATGAAAGAATTGAGATGAAATACAAGATATACCAAAGTCTTGCATGAAAGTGTGTGTTTCTCCACAATTTGCACATAAGCCCTCCTATTATTTGAATGAATACAAGCAAGTTCCATCTCTAACCACAAGATCAATTTAATCCAATTCATGTTATGCAATTAAGTCCCTAATTTACACAAAGGAACAATTCAGGTCATGTAATACAATTAGGCCACTTATATCAATTAATTCATGTAATTCACATTAATGACAATTCATATAATGCATGAAGAAATAATGCTTATACTTATGATGAAAGTTGCAAGTAAATGAATGAAATCCTTTAATTTAAACCTCCCAACTCCCGAGGAACCGCTCGTGGTGTACTTACCTGAACTTCCGGAAATTGGGGCGTTACAGCATCCCAGTTGTGAACGTGTAGAAACACGCCTCAAGGGCTCGGGGCATGGCGAAATCTCTCCCTCAAAAGTGAATTCCGGATCAAGCCCAGAATTGATTGAAATTTCATCTGCAGTAAGGGAGGTTGGCATACTTGGGGAACCAGAAAGGGGAGAATAAGGCTCAGACGGCCCTGCTTTAGCAAATACCAAAATCAGAGGAGGGCAAGTGTTAAATTCGGTGTTGGCACCATCTCCTGCGGTGACCGGTGGCGGAGATGAAGAAGAATTGAGGAGAGCAGTTGCTCTCTCTACAGCTCTAGCAAGTAGTTCTTTGGTGGTTATACCGACTTCATCATTGTGAATAGAATCGCCCATGGTCTATATAATAGGAGAAAAGAGACCGATTGGTAGTGGAAGCGGTAAAGTAACCTTAGGAATAAGCGGTGGTTGCCGGTGTGGTCTCTTTGGTGGCAAAGAACTGAGATCTATCATCACAGGTGGCTGTGGCGGCTCGTGATGCACAGAGGCATCTCGAATTCGGGAAGAACGGCGGGCCTCGAATGGTGGCGGCTGAAACTTTGAGGGTACCGGAATGGGAAAAGCAACGGTGGCGATGGCAATGTTATCTCTACGGCGTTTGGCCTTTCTTTCCGCAGTCGTGAGTGGAGGCGGTGCGGTGGTTAGGGTTTCAGTGGTGGCTTGTGTGGAGGAATCTGACGGTGGTGTGATGGATTTCGCCTGAGTTGCGGCGGCGTGGCATGCGTGTGCCCTTACCATCAGAAACCTATCTAGTTCCGCCACTGTACGGATAATGGGGAAGGCATCAGCTGCGGCACCGCAGTCTTGAGGGACGAAGGGCGGTGGAATAGGGTTTAATGGTTGGGAAGGTAGGGTGCTAAGTATCCGCGGACTGGTGATCTTGGGCATAATGATGGTGATTGTTAATGTGGTTTGGCGGTGGTTGTGCATGGCGGTGATTCTTGGCCGCAGTAAAGATGGTTGGGACTCTGTAAATTTGGGAGGGGTGAAAGTGAATTAGGGTTAGGGTTTGGGTAAGGTAAGTGGGGGATGAGACGGTTTATCTCCCGAAGTGGGCTGTCGGGTTAGGGTTACGGCTGGGGGGAAGGGTCCACGGGTCAAGGGAATGGCTCAGGTCTACAGGTAGGTTATGCATTAGGCGGGTTGTTTATTTTAAAAGTGAGGAATTCTTCACCTAAAATAAATAATGTACGGTTGTTAGGTAAGGCCAAACCTCCACTCACTTTGCTGCATAAACCTGAATTCTAGGCAATGATACCTGTTCCTGCAGAATACGAGAGCTCAAAATCAACACGAAAGTAGAACAAAGAAATAAAGAAGAAGGGAAAAATAAAAAAAAAAAAAACGGGACTAATGTGACGCCTGAATCGTCACAATTTGGGTTGCCTCCCAAGAGTGCCTTTGTTTATTGTCTCGGACTCAACGAGGCATTTCAGAAGTGATTAAGCAGCTGGAGGTTAGGCCTCCTGATGAATTTTCTCAATGTCAGACGGCTGAGAAAACTCATAGAAAGGCTTCAGCCGATGCCCGTTTACTTTTAAAATATTTCCATTCTTCATATCTCTAATCTCAATTGCTCCATGTGCAGCAATGTTTGTGACCACGAAGGGACCTGTCCATCGGGACTTCAGTTTGCCTGGGAAGAGATGCAAACGAGAATTAAAAAGTAAGACTTTCTGACCCACCAAGAAATTTTTTCTAGAAATCGTTAAATCATGAAATTTCTTAGTCTTAGATTTATAGATTATGGAATTCTCATATGCATCATTCCGAATTTCCTCCAACTCTTGAAGTTGGAGTTTCCGTTTCTCCCCTGCTACATCCATTTGCATATTACAGGCTTTGATAGCCCAAAAGGCCCTATGCTCCAACTCTACGGGGAGATGGCAAGCCTTGCCATAGACTACTCGAAATGGAGACATCCCCAAAGGCGTCTTGTACGCTGTTCGATACACCCATAAAGCGTCATGTAATCTCTGACTCCAATCCTTTCTGTTTGGGTTTACCATCTTCTTCAGGATAGACTTAATCTCCCTATTAGATATCTCTTCTTGTCCATTCGTCTGAGGGTGGTAAGTCATAGATGTCCGGTGTGTGACATGATACTTAGCCAAAAGTGACTCCACCAACTAATTCCAAAAGTGACTCCACCAACCGATTGCAAAAGTGTGTACATCGATCACTAATGATAGCGCGAGGTGTTCCAATCCTAGAGAAGATGTTAGACCTAACAAATTCTACAACCACTTTTGAATCGTTAGTCCGGGTGGCCTTAGCTTCCACCCATTTAGAAACATAGTCAACAACTAAAAGTATATAAGTATTGCCAAAAGACGAAGGGAACGGGCCCATAAAATTAATGCCCCAAACATCAAAAATTTCGCAAGGTTGAATAGGGTTCAGTGGCGTTTGATTTTTAGGGCCTATGTTACCCATCTTCTGACATTTTTCACAGCTTTTACAGAATTAGTATGCATCTCGAAACAAGGTAGGCCAAAAGAAACCACATTCAAGAACTTTTAATGTTGTTCGTTTTGACCCAAAATGACCCCCACATTCATAAGAGTGACAAAATTTCAGAATTGACTCAAACTAACTCTCAGAAACACCACGCCTATTAATTTGGTCTAAATAAATTTTCCACAAAAAGGGATCATCCCAAATAAAATAATTCGCATCACTTATTATCTTATCCTTTTCAGCATGAGATAGAGTGTTAGGCAGTATACCTGATGCTAAGTAATTACCGATTTTTGCATACAAGGGTGGGGGTGTAAGGTATGATCGTACCTCATAGTAATACGTCGTAAAAAGTTGTTCATCAGGAAACTCATCACGTATTGGCATTGGACCTGTAATTTCTCTTGGAATTCTGCTCAAATGGTCAGCAATGAGATTTTCAGAACCTTTCTTATCGCAAATTTCTAGATCAAACTCCTGTAGGAGTAAAATCCAACTGATCAGCCTTGGCTTTGTATCCTTCTTCGTCAACAGGAACTTCAACGCTGCATGATCAGAGAAAACCACCACTTTAGTACCCAAAAGATATGATCTAACTTTATCTAAATCAAAGACACGGATAAGAGTTCTTTTTCCGCAGTGGTGTAATTGATCTGCACGTTATCAAGCATCTTCGATGCATAATAAATGACATGGGGGTTTTTGTTGATTCGTTGACCCAAAACAGCTCCAACCGCATAGTCACTCGCGTCGCACATGATCTCGAAGGGGTAGTTGCATAACTTTTCCTTCAACACATCGAAAGCTTCCTTACATTCTTCATTGAAATTGAACTCCACATCCTTTTGCAAGAGCTTACAGAGAGGCCTAGTGCTTTTTTAGAAATACGGTATAAAACGCCTATAAAAACCTGCATGGCCCAGGAAAGATCGAATCTCCCGTACACACACGGGGTAAGGCAAGGATTTCACAACATCTATTTTAGATTTATCAACCTCTATTCCCTTATGAGAAACCATATGACCAAGAATAATTCCCTTATCTACCATAAAGTGGCATTTTTCAAAGTTTAAAACCAAGTCATTTTCAGCACATCTGTTAACACTTTAGCCAAATTTCCAAGACATTCATCAAAAGAATTACCGTAAACTGTAAAGTCGTCCATGAAAACCTCAATTATATGCTCGACAAAATCATAGAATATGCTCACCATACATCGCTGAAAAGTCGCTGGAGCATTACAAATTCCGAACGACATCCTTCTAAACGCGAAAGTTCAAAATTGGCAAGTGAAAGTAGTTTTACTTTGATCCTCGGGAGCCACGGGAATTTGGTAGAAGCCTAAATAGCCATCAATACAACAATAATGAGATTTACCGGCTAAACGTTCTAACATATGGTCAATAAAAGGGAGGGGAAAGTGATCCTTTTTAGTTAAAGAATTTAAGCCTCTATAGTCCATACAAACCCTCCACCCGTTTTGAACGCGGGTGGGTACCATGTGACCTTCGTTGTTCAATAACATGATACCCGTTTTCTTTGGAACTACCTGTACTGGGCTTACCGACTCGCTGTCTGAAACAGGAAATATCACACCTGCGTTTAAAAGTTTTAATATCTCCTTTTTAAAAACTTCCATCATTGGAGGGTTAAGTCGGTGTTGAGCTTGTCATTTTGGTTTCGTATCATCGGTTAGGATTATCTTGTGCATGCAGGTTGATGGACTTATCCCCTTGATGTCGGCTATGGTACAACCGATTACCTCCTTGAACTCTCTAAGCACCCTAATTAATTTTTCTTTCTCCAACGGGCTTAGTGCATTGGAGATTATCACGGGAAGAGTCTCCTTTGTGCCTAGGAAGGCGCACTTGAGATGATCCGACAACGTCTTAAGTTCTAATTCGGGAGCCTTCACAATTGAAGGAAGCAATTTAGTTTGTGAAATAGGTAATTCAAGCTTTGACAAACTACTGACAAAATGATTTGGAACGTCTAATTCATATACTGTTGGAAAACACGAATCAGAAAGCAGCGGAATTTAAAAATTTTCCCAACAAAAGGACCTTGAACTCGCAATCGTGTAACCAAATTCGTAAAGATAGAAAACTTACTTTTCTTTTATTCTTTCTTGAAGCGTTTCAAGCCACCCAAGAACGCTCTTCTCGCGGCTTGATCCCCTCTCCTTGGTAAAGCTCAAATCTTCAAACTTCTAACTTGAAGTCTCTAGAGAAAGTCCACCAACTTGATCACAATCTAACTAGTAAGGATGCTAGTTCTCTAGTTAGTGTTTAGGCTTAACCTAGGGTTTAATTTAATCTCGGAGAAAGGAAGGTGTTCAACACATGAACCAAGAATTGTCAATTAGCTCTAAAGGGGAGCATGAGCTCCCCTATATATAGGAAAGGGGAGGGGCGGCCGAACCTAGTCCTAATGGACAAAGGATTTGGTCCCTCTCTCTCCTATTACTTGATCATCAAGTATTTTCCAACTTTGACTTTGAATTCTATTTCAAGTTAACTTTTAAGAGAGCTAAAAATATCCAAACTATTTTTGGATAATTTTATACTTTATTTATTATAAAAATAAATAACTTATTTTATCTAATTAATTAATTCATAATTAATTAACTAGATTATTTTCTCCAAAATTAGACTTTCTTTTTAATTCAAAATTAAACCAAAGTCTATTAAATAATTAACTAATTAATTATTTAACATATATATGATATATATATATATATACACACGTGTGTGACACGTGTCACAGTGACACGTGTCACTCACGTGAGCCACACGTGTGACTTCACACGTGTGGAACCCTCTTGGCCCGATTTAACTCGTTTAATCATTTTCAAGCCTCAACTCATGTAACCAAGTTGTTGTGTGTGACCCTCTAGGTTCTCAATTCAATTAGCAGTGACCCTAATTAATTAATTCACTAATTAATTAATCAGTCCACAGATTAAACGACCATAGTCTAGCAACAGGTGTTTAACCCCTAGCTGAATTGGAATGTTCGGATTCGATAGAACCTTTAAGTCATTGATTCATGTGAGATACAATCCTCCTACTTACTATCTCTCAACCAAGATCTAGGGCAAGGGAATAATCAGAACCCTAATAATCTGGTCTTAAAGCTAAGTGCATTTCATATCCATTTGATCTCAATCCAAGAAACCCTTTTCTTGATGTCTTGATCTACTGCCTTGGCCAAGGACTCCATATGGCATATGAATGACTTACACAATAAGAGATCACCTTGCAAATGCAAGTGTAGGTCCTTTCTTGATTCTCATTCACTTTCATGAATCACTTGTGCAGCCCCAGCATAAGCCTTGAATCATTTGTCTAAGGCGACACCCTTTAAAGCTTATACCAAAGACTACAGAGTTAACTCATAAAGTAACATGGAACCTCAAGTCTAAGGATCAATTAATCACATCAATGACTCGTGAGATATTTCCTAATCTGGAAGTTTCCATTTCCTGAAATAGAAACTTCCTTTCCCATTTAGGAATGTTCTCACACGGGGCACCTCAGTGAACTTACTTGTTAAAGTAAGCACCCTCATGTATCACGCACGTATCAACTATACACTTTGCACCTCCTTGAAACAAGGTGGTCCTTCTTAAGGGCGTGATCCCACAAGCAAGCCTTAGAGGAGTCAGGTTGACACTCCCACTGTCTGTAGGACTCATCGGCTTGGAGTATTTTACTAATCATGACTTATGTGATATAGGGCTCGTTTCATGAACCGTTTCACCTAAATGGTAGAGTCCTAAAGTCATCAGGATTAGGGGAGTTCTCATACATGCACAACTAAAGTAAACGCATACCAAACAAGAGCATATAAAGAAGTGTTGCCTCAATTCGTTATTTCATTCAAAGATTGTCTGTGATTACAATAAGGAAAAGCACAAAGCGGATATACAATCGGCTTTCTAGGGCACTATTCCTAACATATACTACATCAAAGAGTTCATTAAGTAGTTCAAACTCCCTTGCAAAATCACGTAATACTTTAGTGCTAAGACTTTGACAAAGAGCATAATGCAAGGCCTCTAAATTATCCAATTCAAACACTTTCTCAATTAAATCATCAACTACATCAATGCTAAACACTCTAGAAAGTTCATCAGGCTTTTTCATAGCATCATACACATTAAACTTAACCACATCACCATCAAACTCAAGAGTTAATAAACCATCATGAACATTTATCTTAGCCCTAGCAGTGCTAAAAAATGGACCACCCAAAAGGATATTAGAAGATTTTTCAGAATTTTTGTCCACCATATCTAATATAAAGAAGTCAGCTGGGAAAGCTAGATCATTGATTTGAACCAGGACATCTTCTAGAACACCCTCCGGGTACACGATAGAACGGTCCGCCAGTTTATGATAACACTTGTACCTTTCAAGGGGCCAAGATTAAGTGCATTATAAATAGATAGTGGCATAACATTAATAGATGCACCTAAATCACACATAGCTTTTTTAATTTCCAAATTGCCTATTTTGCATGGTATTGAAAACATACCTTGATCATGGCATTTAGGGGGGAGTTTCTTTTGTAAAAAAGCAGACACATTTTCCTCCACACTTATCTTTTAAATACCTTTCAACTTCGTCTTGTTGGTACAGAGCTCCTTGAGAAATTTAGCATATCTAGGAATCTGTTGGATGGCGTCCAATAATGGTATGTTCGCCTCAACTGTACAAAACGTTTCTAAAATGTTCTTTTCTTCTTTCTGTTTCTTCATTTCTGCCAGACTTTGAGGGAATGCAGATGGGATCACCAGGGGTTTAGGCTGTACGACAATCTCTGTCTCTTTGTTACGGATTGGGTTTGAGGCTTGGTCATTCTTAGTAGCAGTACCTTCTTTTCGACCGTCAAAAGACCCAGTTTTTCGCCCCTGTTTCTTCTCCAGTGGTGGCGGAAGCTCCTTGCCACTTCTGAGCATGATTGCACTGACATTCTGCCTAGGATTCTCCATTTGTGAAGGCAATTTCCTTTGATTCTCCAATCTACTCAACGAAAATGCAATTTGACCCAGTTGGGTTTCCAAATTTTTAACTAAGGAGCCCAAGTTTTGCACTGTGGACCCTATATTCTGCATACTTGATTCCAAGTTATTCATTCAGATTACTTGTGGGTTGAAAGGTGGGCTTTGTTGTTGGTTATGTTGTTGGGGTTGTGGAGGCCTAAGCACAAAGTTTTGGAAGTTTGGTGGTTGAGGTTTTGGGTCATAGCTAAGACTAGGATGATTTTTCCACCCAGGGTTGTATGTGTTGGAGTAGGGGTTATAATTCTGCTGTTGGTAACCTGCCGCACTAGCGTTCTCCACAGTTTCCTCTTGAAGAGTTAGGCAAGCATCAGTGGGATGCATTGCTCTTTGCGCAAAGTTGACAAACCTTGGCAAATTGAGGGTTACCTGCACCAAGATTAGAAACCAAGACATTCAACATATTTTTAAATTCATCTAGGGAGGAAAATTGACCGCATTAGTATTCCAGAGGTGGACTCGGTGGCATTGAACTTTGAAGAATGAGCCGAGGCTTTTTCGATCATGTCCTTCAATTTTTCTGGAGTCTTGTCCATAATGGTACCCCCACTCGTAGCATCCAACATTTTCCTGTCTGCTGGCATCAATCCTCTATAAAAGTAGTGGATGATAGTATTCTCCGGGAAACCAAGGTGTGGCAAAGTGCAAGCAATTTCTTGTAACGTTCCCAATATTCATAAAGACCCCCGTGCCCCTTCTGCTTGATTGCAACAATCTCCCGGTGTAGGTCAAGTTCCCGTGAAGCTGGAAAGTACTTATCCAAGAACTTCTCCCGCATTTGTGCCCAAGTGGTGATGGTTCTGGGTGAAAGAGAGTAAAGCCAAATTTTAGCTACATCTTGCTCGCAGCTTGATTTGGTCCTCGATGACCCCATGAGGCTTGGTAGAGCAACAAACTGTGTGGAACTTACTCAGATGTTGGTGGGGGTTTTCATTTTCTAGACCGCGAAAGACGGGAAGTAGATGAATTATGCCCGTCTTCAGCTAAAAACCAGCTCCCATCTTCAGAAAAGTGATAAAGAGGAGCTACTGAGCAATCACAGGGTGAGCCCAATCGTGCATAGTTACACGAGCTGGTGGTGCTTCCATCGTTAAGGTATGGTCAAACCTTAACTTCAAACCTGTCTGCTCATCTTCTGAATGTTCCGACTTAGTGTCTGGTACTTCAGGTTTGGTCATATTGGAACTCTCCGCCAGGTTTTTACGCGTTTTGGTTTGTTTTATCAACGATCTTGCAGTTTTCTTGATCTCGGGATCGAGAATTGGCTCATCAACTCCGTGAATACTCCTATTCATAAAAAGGAATTAAATTCAATTAGTACAAGTCCCCGACAACGGCGCCAAAATTTGACAAGTGTCGAAATTGTCAAAATAAACAGTAATCTAATTCACAGCTAAAACTGAGTATAGTGCAAATGGGTCGAATCCACAGAGATTGGGTGAAAATAATTCTAATTAATCACAAAAGAATTCACTAAAATTAACGATTAAAATCGGGTTCGGGGAGGGGGGTGGGATTTGAGATTTACTAAACTAATTAACTAACTAACAATTAGATAAACTAGAGGAAAAACAATAAATCACTTAGAATTTGAGCTTTTATAAATCAGAGGGGAAAACAATACCTAGCTAGGAATCACAATTCAGTTTAGGACATCGATCATAGGCGCAAAGATAAATTCAATTATTCAAATAGACTAGCTATAGCAGATAGAGACGCTCGACTCCGCCTCATTTTCTCTTAAATAACAGAATAACCTAGAGACACTCGACAGTTATTCACTAATCAACTCACAACCCCTAGAAACACTCGACAGGATTCAATGAGTCAGCAACATTAAAAATTAAGAAAGCAACTAGCCTAAATTAACCTAGTCACGACGCGTGCAAGATTCAAATTCGATTATTAACTCCCTTAGTGAATCAGATTCGACTTTACGACTTCCTATCCCTAATGGACCACGAATTATCTATCAAGCACTACGTACACTTCATGCAATAACGATTAGCAATATGCAACTACTTTCTTAGAAAATTGGGCCGTAATCAACTAAGTAAATAAATTACAATAATCACGATACAGGGAGAGTTAATAAATACTTGAAATGAAATTGAATTATAAAAACCAATTAGGTCTCACGATGTCGAAAACATAAATTGAAAATTTCTAGCTAAGTACTATGAAATTAGTTGTTCATAACCATGGTGTTCAAAAGAAGGAAATAAAATAAAGACAAAAGCTAACTAAGAAAGGAGGAAAGATTTTGCTCTCAGAGGAATCTTCAAGCTCTCTCCCAAGGTGCTGTTGCGTCAAACTGCTCTCAGGAAGATATCGTGTGTAATCTGCACCCCAAAGGCGTGAATATATAGCATCCAATCCACAAGATCCCTAGTTGATTCCTAAACCAAATTGGAAAAGAAATGTCTCACGCGAGTCTTGCTGCCCAAGACTAAGTCAAACTAGAAGTCTAATTCATGCAACTGGGCTACAAGCCCATTCTCCAATTAATCAATGAAATCCAGGCTCTAAACAACTCCACTCTCGGACAAATTAATACAAGGCCCGCCGCCATGAAATTCTCCCAATTTTAGCATATGCGAGGCCCACCAAACTCAGCCCAAATTCTAGGAAACTCAGCTTCAATTTCATCAACTCTTCCCCATGCATGCGTACGTGAACTTCAGCCGCTTCAGACTCTCGATTTAGATTCATGCCATATTCAACAATATTAGTCCAAAAATATATCTCCAAGGCATCTGTACCACTAAAACATGAAAACTCATAAAAAGCACCAATATATATACAAATTAGGCTCTAAAGTGCAATCCCAGACATACGAAAATAGGAAATTAAGCGCATTATCAACACGTTCATTTCACTAGTATATTATAAAAGCACAAGTTGTGTTTTTGGTTTCTTACAAAATACGGATCGCCTAATATACCCTGATAATAATTATATCAATAATTGTTAGTTAGGGATAATTATGTAAATATATGTCATAAATTATTAATTTAACTGTATTTAAAAAGTACTTATTAACTTAAAATAGGACTCCTGTTAGAATTAAAACATCTTCAACTTAAAAAAAAAAGAAAAAGATATATAGTTCAACAAGGATTGTTTTAATATTAATATATTAATTAATTTGTATAAATCATCCATTTCTTAATTTTAAGGCTTATAGTTTAAAATGTTATAATAAGAATTGGAAAAACAAATTGATTCACTTTATAAATTTTGGTAATTATGTAAAACAGAATATTATTTAAATTGAATAAGTTACATAAGATAACTTTCAATAAATCAATACTAATTTAATTCTAATTATATAAGTCCATAGTTCTAATTGTCTAAGTTCATAAATTTTCTTGAATTATAATTATATTATAATTCTGTAAATTTATCTAATTAACAAAATAATATAATCGAATAATTTAAATAAAATATTTTTCAATAAACTAATTTGATGGGGTCGAAATATTCTTGGCCCATGTTTTGACACGTGGCGCAACCAATGCGCGACAGGTGGATTCCACGGTCTCTAAATAGACTTCCCTACGAGCGTCCATGGCCCTCGGTTGACCAATTCCCCTGCAAACATGTGTCTCCGTCAACATGAGACACGTGTCGACCAAACCTGCTCAACAATGAGCGTCCATGGTGTAGCCAAACAACCCCAGCTTCGCCAGGGAAATCACCCTCGAAGCGATCCCACCCTCGGGTAACCTTCCATATACAGACAGACTAAAGGGGCCAAGCTCCCCTCATCATGAAGCCTTGGCGCTAATCCCCAAACGGATCCGCAAGCCCATCAGGCACTGGGTTGGCACGAGCGTGCTCCTGGCCCTCGTTACCAACCCCCAAATGGCTCTCTGACACCTCGTACACACCCGCGTACCTACCACTGTTGCCTGCACCAACATTTCAGCAGCTTTTGCAGGAGATTCCTCCTAGGCTTCTCCTCATCATGCCACGTGTTAGGGCAGCATTAGGGCAGGACCACAACGGGTAAATTACCAAAGGGTCCCCGACCCTCAACTATAAATATGCATCTTCGCCTTCACCACTGTAAGCAATCTTCATTACCGTAACTTCGCATTTTACTTGCTTTCTCTTTCAGATCACCGTCTAACTTGAGCGTCGGAGAGCCAAACTGGGAATCACTCCCAGTTCCCCCCAACTTGGCCTTCTGACTTTGCTTTGGTGTTTGTCCTAGCACTTAGAACCCTCATCTTTTTCGGCGATCATCGACTGGTTTTCTCACATCAAACAAATTCTAAAGTGATCGGAATCTGATCCTCTAAACTCAGACCCATCATTTTTGGCACCGTCTGTGGGAAATCACTTTCAATCCTTTCTTCTTTTTATTAGTTGAGAAACAAACACAACTTGCCTCTTAAATCATGGTTGCTACCAGATCCGGTGCAGTGGGGGGGGATGAGATGACCTCCCCCCCGATACCAACGTCAACACCCTTCCGCCGGCCATAACTGGTGG
Source organism: Lantana camara (assembly GCA_037501455.1). Taxonomy (NCBI): domain Eukaryota; kingdom Viridiplantae; phylum Streptophyta; class Magnoliopsida; order Lamiales; family Verbenaceae; genus Lantana; species Lantana camara. Next base: position 79,650,023 of record CM074865.1, read on the forward strand.
AGCGCCGCCTGTCGAAGGGGCACCTCCCCCCATGGAGCCAGCGGTGCCCTCAACGGAGCTCACACCTGAGCAGCCCTCCACCACCGCAACTGGAGGTTCGGGGCTTCCTACTTACCCAAACCTCCCCCAGAATCAATGGCCTACTGCCCAAGCTAACCCGGGGGGCCACTCCTACATGATCCCACCCCCTGGATACACACTCACCCCTACCGTTATGATGCCGGTTATTCTGCCGTATCACGTCGGGCAGATCCGGCTGTCGGTGGTGGTGCCAACAGAGATTGATGGGTGGAGATATCCCCCATGACACATCAGCATCTACACGCCATTTACACACAATGCGAGGTCCAGGCGGCCCAGGGAGCATGGAAAAACTTTACTTCCATGTATTTTCCCTCTGGGCAGGCCACTCAGATGGCCCCTCCTTTGGGAGGATTGCAGGCGCACCCACTCTTGGCGGCACAAGCTGTCTTAAGAGCCCAGCCATCGCCTCCGCCTGCCAAGGGGAAAGAAGTCCCCGTATGAGGAGGGGAAGAACATCCCCAATCTGACAGGGGCAAAGAGCCCGTACAAAGGATCGATATCGACGAAGAAGTCCATTCCAGGGCTTCAGGGCGAGGTCCGCAAGCCTCCCAATAAGGGAGCCAAGAAAGAAAGGAAGATCCCAGCCTCCTCGCGGCTGTGCAAGACCAGAGGTTGCAGGAGATGGTGGGACAGCTCTCTCGAGCGCGGTCTCAAGTCCCCCATGCTGGGGACGAACGAGCCAATGCCAGGAACGCTCATCGCCACGCCCGCCAACAGCAAGTTCCTCAATGCTTGGAACAAGAAGAAAACTATGAGTTACAACCCCCATCTGCTCGCGAGAGGCTCACCCCTCATTGAAGAAGTTTTAATGGCCTAAGCCGGAATGGACAAAGTTCCTACCTCCATTAACCGTTACGATGGAACTACTGACCCAACGGAGCACCTGGACCATTTCCTATATTTAATGCGTTTATACGAGCACTCTAGCCATTATTGGGCTAAGGTTTTTGTTACTTCCCTCGTGGGAATGGCTCAGGAGTGGTACAAGCGGCTCCCGCCCGGCTCGATCCACTCATATGGCGAGCTCACCAGCGCTTTCCTCAATCACTTCAACTCATTGAAGGCCGCTGTCACCACACCCACCGCTCTGTATAACTTGATCCAAGGCGAGCACAAATCCCTTCGCTCCTTTTTTGCTCGTTTCAACAAGGAGGTGCTCTTGGTGGAGAGGCCCTCAATGGGTTTTTTGATACACATACTTTTCAAGGCTTGCAATCATAAACAGTACGTGAGCAAGAAGTTCACAGATTCTATTGTGAAGAAACGCCCCTCGTCCCTCATAGCAATGAGAGAGATTGTCGAACCCTACTTCGCGCACCTACCACTGTTGCCTCTGACACCCCGTACACATCTGCGCACCTACCGCTGTTGCCTGCACCACCATTCCAGCAGTTTTTGCAGGAGATTCCTCCTAGGTTTCTCCTCATCATGCCACGTGTTAGGGAAGCATTAGGGCAGAACCACAAGGGGCAAATTACCAAAGGGTCCCCCACCCTCAACTATAAATATGCGTCTTCGCCTTTACCACTGTAAGCAATCTCCATTACCGCAACTTCACATTTTACTTGCTTTCTCTTTCAGATCACCATCTGACTTGAGCGTCGAAGAGCCAAACTGGGAATCACCCCTAGTTCTCCCCAGCTTGGCCTTCTGACTTTGCTTTGGTGTTTGTCCTAGCAGGTAGAACCCTCATCTTTTCCGGCGATCATCGACTGGTTTCCTCACATCAAAAAAGTTCTAAAATGATCGGAATCTGATCCTCTAAACTCAGACCCATCATAATTAATCCCAATTGTAATTATTTAAGTCTCACTAACCATATAATCTTCCTTCAATTTATATAATAAAATATAAATTAAGTAAGTAAATATTATTCAGACACGATGATTTATATAATCTATATATATTATAAAAGTATGAATAAGATTTTTTGTTTCTTACGACTTAATATACCACAATTTTGAATTGTAGGTTATTAGACCAAAATTACTTTAAATTAAGAATCCTAACAAGACTCAATGTGTGTGTATATAAAAATAAGATATAATCTAATTTTATAAATAATTTTTATAGTATTCGATTAAATATTTCTTGAATTTTTTATATTAATATATTCTTAATTATTTTTAGAGCAAATGTCATGTTTAATATCTAAAATTTTGAGTTTGTATCACTTTAGTTCCTGAAATTTCAAAAGTAACAGATAAGTTTCTAAAGTTACTAATTTGTTTCAAATTAGTCCCTCAACAACTTTTTCAGTAAAAATGTAGCCGGAATAATATTTCATGTGTACCGGATATGCGGTTAGTGCTGGTGCGGATAAACTTTGATTGAAACTATAATGATCCTTTCTCGATTGTGATTACGAGAGTCGAAAAGCACTTCTTGGGATAGAAAGAAAAAACGACAAATTTTGTTGGACGAATGACACTTATTCAGCGCATCATGATCTTGATCTCCATCTACCATATGCATACAAATTTACTCCTCAATCATGTGTGCAATAAATTTGATCGAGTCACGCACAACTTTCTTTAGGCCACTGATTTAATAAAGAAATGGACCCATCTTGTAGAGTGGAACAAGGAGATTAGAAAGAAGTGAGAAGATGGAGTGGGTCTTAGAGAAGCCAAAAAAGAAATATAGCGATACTTGCTAAGACAAGATAGAGAAAGCTTAACAAGGAGACGACGGTATAAAAATAGCTACATAAGAAAAAAATATTTAAAAGGACAGGACATTCTTGAACATAAGCCTTATCTTATATTTCCCGAGGAATGATAGGGATAGTTAGAAGAACTTGGATGGTGGAGCTATTTTGCAAATGGAGGATTGAGAACAGTGAAGGGACGTCTTTATGAAATGATAGATGATTATCACACAGCAAACTAGCGGAAATCTTTGGAGATAATATTTGTGAGGACGATAAAGATCTTATGGTATGTAATCTCATTGGCACATATGAAAACTGTAAACCAGGATAAGCTGAAAATAGTACTGGCCACGGGGATGGAGAATGAGACACTTAGTGTCTTATTCGTGTTGCATGATAATGGAGATAACGGAGTCTAAACTCGGTCAACTAATGACAAATTCTCCTATGAAATGACATATAGTCTGCTTATGGTGTCGGATGAGTCATGCAAGAAAAATTGAAAATGAATTTGAAAATCACCATACCCCCACAAGTTTAAGATTTTTCTGTGGTTGTGCCAACATGATAGCATGCTCACGAATGTACTGAAGTATGATAGAAATTTTCGAAAAGGCGATGTATGTACACGTGCTGAGAAGTTGTCTATTCGCGCTACGGGGGTAGGACAAGATTGTTGATGCACAAACTGAATTAAATCTCCATGGCTTTCAATAGCAAAATTTAGAGTAATACGTTATCATAATATCTTAAGCGAATTGTTTTGATCTTGATGCTTTAGAATCTTTGGAAAGCATGGAACCAATGGAGCTATCAAAATATTATGAAGTTTAAAAGTTTCACTCTTCGCCACATAACAGAGTCATTTAAGACCTCAGTACTAATCAATGAGGACAAAAAACACAGAGAAAAGAAAAATTGCACTGAATTGTCATTATATTGAATAAACCCGAGAAGAGATGGATAAAACTAAACTCGGGTGGGAGCTTTTATAACCGCACCAACAATGCTTTAACCAGGGACATCATTAAAGATGACAACTGAAGATGGTGCTTGGATATGCTATGAATCTTGGTTGAGTTTCAATAATGTAGCGGAGTTATTGGCCTTACGTAAGGGGTTAACACTAGCTTGAGAGAGACGTTTTTCGAAGATTAATATAGAGATTGATTCGAAGATGGTCGTGAAATGGATAACCACGGAGGATATTGAAAAGCACACAATGAGAAATGTGCTATGTAATTGTCGAAATTTACTCCAAAGGCCCTGAAAAAATTGAATTAAATAAATTCCGAGATAAAGAAACATGATTACGGATAAATTAGCGAGGATATAGAGGTCACAAAGCTCAAGATGGTTACTGCATATTCTAGGATCATCCGCCGGCAAAACTGGATGAGTCCAAAAGAAATATTGGAGAGATAGAAAAAATACAAGTGGACATGATTGGACGTATAAATACAAAAGAAATAATATTAGTTATACTTTTTTTTACTATACAAGATTTATTGTTTTAAGGGAGACTGCAGGATTGAAAACAAATTCTTCTTATGGTATGAGACGTGTAAAAAATGTAATGCATCAATATAGAAATTTGAAAAGGGTATTTCCTATAGAAACCTGGACAAAAGTAATATAAAAATATCAAATCATCAATAAGTAAATTTTTTATTTATAAATTTTATTTTGTGAATTATTTTTGAATTAATAATAGGTATAAAGTGGTACTAAATGTTATACATGAGGGCATAGTGCTTCCATAATATTATTCGAAATGTATATAAGTTGTTCAGTATATAAATATAAAAAATCAATTGAGAATCTAATGAATTTTTATAAAATATTATTTATTTAATACTTTATAAATAAATTAATCATTAAAAGTATCATTAACATTTTCTATAGTTAAATTACTGACACTTTTAATTGTCTACGGTGAACACAACTCAATATATTATAGGAAACTTAGTTTATAAGTATCCCCACAGAGTTTTGCTTTGTTTAAGAAGAATATAACTCAAAATATTATAACAAACTTAGTTTGCAAGTATCCATAGAATTTTGCTTTCTAATTATAATTAATTTAAGAATAGAAGTTACCAACTGAAAATTGTATGCGATAGTTGAAGCAATTGAAAAGGTACACGCCAAAGTATAAATAGAAAGTAAAATAGAAATACTCATTAAATCAAACTACAATTATGGATAAGAAGATGCAGATTTGGAAAATGGGGTAATATTGAAAATGAAGACATGTTAAATCCACGCCTTTGAGAGAGAGATATTTAGTCCAAGGTAATTATAATAAAATTGGTGATTATTGGGGATATACCCATTAGGCTTCACCTAAAGAGAAGGTTGGTTAATCGTTCATTGGGTGGAGAACGAAGGAAGCAACGTGAGGCAAACCAGTGAGACTAAAACCCAAAGAGGTTAGCAAGTATGGGATTCTATGAAGTGTCCAACAGATCATAACTAAGTTGAAAATAAGAACGGATCTAGATTAAGAAGAGAATGTGTAGCACCCCAGACATAGGATGCCACATCCCCCGCACTAAGACCCAGACCCGGTCATGAAATGGAAGTCCATGCCCGAATCCGAATCATAGCGAACGGGAGACAAACGCACACGCTATGTTAGGCGGATCTAACTTGACAAACTCAGAGTGCGGAAGCAAATAAAACCAACAACAATATATAGCAGAAGCATTTAAAACAAAACATGCAAAGCGGGTGACGGGTTCAACTAGCATAGATACCTAATCCCGAATATCAACATAAATAACAGGTGATAGGTTCAACTAGCATAGATACCTAGTCCCGAATATCAACATACATAACAAGTGACGGGTTCAACTAGCATAGATACCTAGTCCCAAATATCAATCCATAATCCAACATAATAAACAACATAAGTATCATCAATATCTAATAACATCCAAATACTAACTTACTAACCCCACACGGGTTTAAGTCTAAGTAGAACATAAACATAATCTCCAAGTGTGAAACGTAAATACACAACATAAGTAAAGTATGCGACAGATGCATCCTAACACCTACTAGATTGACAAGTGTGACTCCGAAGACTCACTTCCGTCTAGCTCAAGCCAAAAGGAAACCTGCGAACTAAAAGATAAAATGAGGTGTCAGTCAACTGACTGAGTGAGGGGGCTAACGCACACCCACAATATATATATATATAAAGAGCACAACACAAAATCAAAGGATGGACTCATAAACCGAGGATAGGTGTTGCATACCAAAACATTTCGAAATACCCAAATAGATATAGATATAAGTTTAGAAACCATTTTTCAGAAAGACTCTATCCCGATTCATAATTCCATAACATAACATAATCAACTGCTCGGCGAGTACGAGCTTCCAACCTCAACTCCTCATAACATAAATCAAAATCAATCCAACCTCTACTCCAATGATAGAAGAGCCACGCGTTGGCCCTAACCATCTATAATAAACCGTCTAAAAATAGACTCGCCCTCAAGGGGTAGCGAACCTACAGGAGTCCTCCCCGGCCTTAGCCGAAGGCTCAAGATACCACACCTTCCCTGCAGCACGGGTCACATGAAGATATCTCAAATAGAACTACGAAATAGATGAATACCCCGACGGCCCTAACCGTCCCGGGGGATCCATTACCCGCAGCTCTCCAGGATCAGATCCACAACAATCACAACGGATCACAACAGAACAGATCACAACGGATCACATACGCCAATCTTTTATGGCAATCTTGCTACTTAATCACAACACAACTGTTTCTCCAAAATAGCTTACATATGCTTCAAAAACTGATTTTTATATATATTCCTACGCGATGGAATTTAAGCCCGTAGACACCCACCCACGCAGAACCTACGCGATGGAATTTAAGCCCGTAAGCACCCATCCACGCAGAACCCACGCGATGGAATTTAAGCCCGTAAGCACCCATCCACGCAGAACGCACGTAAGGTCATAAACATATCATATCCGACACATACGTATTTATAGTAAGTTATACTCGCATGCAAGGGTAGAAATTAGCATGTAAAGGCCATAGGTCGCATAACTATACAAAATCTTAAACCTCACCTTATGCAAGTAGAGTCTGAGAGTGTGAAGGGCCAAACACTCTAAACCACGGGCCCACCGGCACCACCAAACTCTGTGCAGAAGCCCAGACTTAAATTCTATATGAACCAAGTAAGACGCACGGCGTATCAAGAGATGAATGATATGTAATATGGAATGAAGTGTACACATAGGTCACGTAGCATAGTTCATATATTCCACCAAATCATGCAACTAACGAAGTATTAAGGTTTAACAATGCATTATGGAATGATATGAATCACATAGGTCAAGTAGCATAACATAGGACAAACTTTCATACGAAGTTATTCAATTAAAATGACATATTATCATCTAAGAATGGAATCGAAGTCATATCATAACATATAATTCATAAAGCATCTCAAACGGATCAAGTAAACACAAAAGAACATGCATAAAAGGGGAACAGATGCATGGGGAGCCATTCCCATGCACAACATAGCATGGGAACGGGCCTTCCCACGCCAAGACCTAGCGAGGCTGGGAACGGCTGTTCCCAGCTCAAGCACACATGGGAACGTTCGTTCGCATGTTCGGCGCCCAAAACCAAAACCCTAGCCCGGATGGGCCGTTTTGGGCTCAAAGCACAAACGGGAACGGTCGTTCCGGCCATAGAACTGGAGCAGAAACTTGACAGTTTCGGGAAGAAGAAGGGGAACACCAAAAATCATCAAACCAACACGAAATCTACCATAAAACATCACGAAATTCAAGTACATCATCATATAACTCATGCTTAGCATCAAGACATCAATTAATTCGAGTTTAGGAAGGTTTTGCCCAAAATCTCAAACACCCATTTTCATGAATTTCAAGCTTAAACATGAAGATATGAATCCCTAGTCTTCGTACACGAATTTCCAGCAACTAAGACATATACGGAGCATTCAAATCATCAAAGTTTGCTCAAGGAATTCAAGATCTCATCATATAAACCATATTCTTCAAGTTGGGCATAAATTACCATTTTCACAAGACTTCCTCATACAAGCTCATACATTCAATTTCATGCTAGGATTCATAGATAGAAACGAAATACACATCAAGGAAAATCCGTAGCTTACCTTGGCTCTTGAAATGATGAAGAAACGAGGGAGATATGAGCTCTTGAAGGTGTAGGAAAGTCTTAGATCTTCATCCTCTCTTGAAGCTCTTCCACGGATGATATGATTTGTGTGAAGTGAGGTTTGAAATGAAATGAGAAGGGATAAGGCTATATATATGGTGGCTAATAATTCTAGGTCAAGGTTAGGGTTTCCAAGATATAATATGAGGCTAGAGTCTTTATTAGGATTTGGGCTCAAATAAATGACTTTCGGCCCAATAGGTCAAGATTAAAAGGTTTACGGTCTAAACGGTTTCCGAAAAATATAAAGTAAATTCCATTGGATCCGAATCACCGAATCAAGTCCAATGGTGGTGTCGGAATTCGAATTTGAATTCCCGAGCCCATATTGGTCTCGAACGACCCAAACTTACCTAACATGAGTCAGGCCCAAAACACACAAATAGGTCCAAGTCCTATTTAAATCCAACTCTAACAATTAATTTAAATTCACATAAGTCCCGTTCTTAAGTTGTCATGCAAGAATTCATATTTTACCATTTTGGATTTTTAGTCAATTAAGTCACATTTTCAATCAAAGTTGGAATTAAACACATAAAAAGGGAATTAAATCACATAAGTGCGTAAGGTAGACTCTCTCGTGACGCATACTTGTACGATTTATTGGACGGGGTGTCACAGAATGAGTAAATGAAACTAAGAGGAGTTTGATATCTATAAATAAGGAAAGAAGAATCATTAAAGGCATAAGCGACAATAATAGAGAAAATAAGAGGAAAGAGCTATTAAGGACGAACCCAATAGTAATAATGATATATCAAAAGTTACAATTTCTCAAGATTATGAAATAAAAAAGAAAAGAAAAATAACAATGTTCCCATTTTAAATGATGGTATCGAGGTAAAAAATATAAAAAAAATTAGGTGCAAAAGGCATAGGTTTGAAAGTAAATATATATATATTTTGGTCCTATAGTTTTAAAAGTAAATATGACTTTTACATTTTGAATGACAACAAAAATATTCTTCAAAATTTCATAAAGAAAACTAAAAATAAATCACAAATTATATTAAAGATGAAAAGAAGAACACTTCAAAACTTTATAAAGAAAACTAAAAATAAATAACAAATTATATTAAAGAAGATCAAGAATAGAAGGAATAAACTATATATAGTCAATATAGCATTTTATATGATTTTATAGGTTTTTGTCTATATTTTTTATGTATGTCTTTTTATTAATTAAATATATTTGAAAGTTATAAACTACTACTTATGTTTAAAAGTTAGAATTATTTGAAAAATTATTATACACTTTAAATATTTTATTTCTATTTAATAATGTAATTTCAAATATTTTTATTATTTATTTATTTGGATGTCTCTCTACTTTGAGTTTCTACTAATTGTATTTGATTTGAAATAGAGATTTCATATAAATACTTTTGTATGTGTAGTTTTTAAGATCAAAATGGTACATTAAAAATATTATTATATTTATTTAATTAAATTAGATATTTTTAATATCTTAATTCATTTAATAAACATAATAGCTAAATTTATATAAATAAATTAAATAATAAACGTGCAATGCACGTTCATTTCACTAGTATTATTAAGTAACATTCTTTGTAAAAAAAAAAAAAAAAAAAAAAAAAGCAAGGCATGAAATTCAAGTACTTATGATAAACCCTGTAAGAATTTCAAGGGTCAGCCGTACCATAGTCTAAACAATCTTGCAGCCAGTGGCGTTCTCGAAGGTAAGAGGGGTGTGGCGGCTGGTCGTGATATTGTTGAGACTTTAGTGCGGCTAACCTTTGGGTTTGTACGAAGGCGGCGACAAATGTGGTGGTGCTTGGGCTGCTCCAGTAGGAGCAGTGACGGTGACAGTGGGGCGGTGAATTGGTGGGGAAGATCTAGGGTTTAAGCATTTAAATATATTTTATTAATTGATATAATTTTTTTATGTATAATTTATAACTATAGTGTACCACTAAGTGGCGTAACTTAACAGTTCGGTGGTATATTAGCTTAACCAGAAGTTTCGAGTTTGAGTGGAACGCAGCTACCATTGGTAGGGAAAGCTTTATACCATAAGTGGTTAGTCCCAACTCAACCCATGGATATGGGTTATAGGGAAAAATAATTATAGTGTATGAATAAAATATACATATTTAATTAGAAATAAACATTAAATGCATTTTAGGATTTTTTTTTTTTTTGGTGTGTATAAAAGATAAAAGAAGAAATAATATAAATTATAGTTAATGGTCAAAATAACTATTTCCGTTAAAAATTATTGGAAGGACCAATATTTTAAAAAAAAAAAAAAAAAAAAAGGGACTAAATATGCTTATTTTAAAAAAATATTGAACTAAAATTGAGAACGATCCAATCGTATGAGACCAAAAGTGTAATTACTTATTATGACTTAACGGACAGTGTGAATCACGTGCCATTTTCGTCCATTATTTGATAGATTTACCAAAATGGCTAAAATTTTAGAACAATGAAAGAAAATTTGCCTAATTTTAAATATATGAAACTAAAATTATAAAAGATCTAATTTTATAGGACGAAAAATGTAATTTGCTCTTACAAGTACTTCCAAAGAAGCCAAAGTCTCACTATATCGAAAGGCTTGACTTACTCTGCACATCTCTGTTACTACATTAAGCAATGGAATTTTGTACTATCCGCTAGTTTCCAAGAATAGAAACATATTTTCAACTTAGTTACACTATAATACATATATATATATATACACACTTAAATGTAGTACCAAATTATCAAATAAAATAAATAATTAAATTATGATGTAACACATAGATATATGATTCAAAACGTAAATACTAGAACCATACTGAAACATACAAATTATGATGTAAATACTAGCAACAAGTAGATGCAACATATCCATTACGACATAATTCCACTAGCCAACACCATCTAACATATTCATCATAATATCAGTATCATCACTGCATAGATTCATGTGAAGATATATATCAGAATCTATGGATCCAAGTTAGAGTAAATAACAGAATAGATTTATATGACAACGACAAACCTGAACAATACTAGAAAAGGTAAATTGAGAGACTTAATTTATTACGATTGAATGGCTAGCAAAGTCGACTTGCCTTAAACAAGTATACGCAGTATTCGTCCTACTACCGGTGTGTTGGGTACTCTTTCTAGGATAAGATAGTCCAAAAATTTCTAAATCACAAATTCGTACGATCTCAGGAGAATCTCACCTCGACTATTAAACTACTCTTATGAGAGAGTGTGGTGTCCGGTTGGTACTCAAAAAACGTGTGGCGTGTATGGAAATGATTTTCTGGCTGAACTGACAAGTACTCGTTCATGTGTGTTTCGTACCAGAGTGTATTTTTCAGCACTAAACTAGAGATCTATCAACTCTTCCTAATTCACCACATGTTACATTCTTGTCTCTTAGTTCTCTCCCATCTTTTGTGGTCTGGAACTTTAGATTTTATTGGAAGGGAACCATGACACCAATGACTATTAATTGTTTTATTTATGGCAGACCATAAAGCTCACAATTAAATCAACCATCATGTGAAAATAACACTACAAAAAAGTCTGGAACATTTTTATATGCAATTAAGGGCTGTGTATTAGATTATACACTAAGGATTGCATAGTATATGAGTTTTATTGCTGGATATTTATTTGAATTTGAAATAATGCTAATACCAGATAGTTACAAGTATTTTAATGTATCATATTGAATATAACATCCTACAAAGTTGCAATCTTTATTGCTTCTAATTAATTTATTTATTATTCGTTTATGGATTTTATTTTATGGATTCCTACCAAGAAATTTGACATCTATTTAAGAATAAATTCACCCATATAATGTAATTTTCCGACAATATAAAATATATACAAATATTTATAATATATTTATCCAAAATCCAACACTTGTCGTTTGTCGAGAGTAATTGGAGGAAAAGGATGGTGTTGGAGCTGCTCTATAATATGCATAACAGAAATGAGAGCTCCATAAGCTGCCATATCTCTGATTTCTTGTGTTTCAGAAAAGTGCAGCAATGTTGATGGAAGTTCTTTGTTTTGCAGCAGGTGCAAAGAAATTGTCCACAGAGATGACTAAAACAACTGTTTTGGTAAAACATAAAACATGGCCACTAGCAATTATTCAATTAGAGAAACAGGCTCGCTATGGCGATTTCAAATTATTTGAAGATTGCATCAATCTCTAGGCAGCTTAATTGTTAAAGAATGTCAAAATTCTGCATCCGCATAGCTATTTTCCCCTCTCTTTTCTAATGTGTTTGAGACTTTAATCTCACATTATTTGAAAACACCACATTAAAAACAAAAGATGCCAACAGAGTTGGTTCAAGTAGTTAAAGAGGTTTTACTCTAAGGACAGTGACCCAAGTTCAAATTCCTCTGATCACTTGAAGTGTATGCCTTTTAAAAAAAATGAGATTCAAATTTGTGTATCAATATATAATTGTATATAGGTTAGAATTTCTTGTACTCTATATATTTAGCTTTACTCTGATTATTAAATGAAGAAAACAAATTATTCTAGATGAAGAAAACAAATTATTCTTTCACTTCTATTCTTTGATTGTTAAATGAAGAAAACAAATTATTCTTTCATGGTATCAGAGCCTAATTTTTCTTCCTTCCAATTTTTTCCTTTTGGAATTCTCTTGTGATGCTTCATGTAAAGAAACTAACAAACTGATGAATTGAGAGAGAAAGGATGAGCTAAAAGGTATGGACTAAAAAGTAATTCTTCATTAATTAATTAGAACTGTACACTTGTCTCATATTTATAGTACATAAGGCATACGTGTGCCTCTTAATGGGAGGTAATTAACTTTTATCTCAACCCAAAAGTAGTAACTAATTGGCTAATTTACATTAATTTATACTAACTGTAATACCCCCCCTCAAACTGGGGCATGAATGTTAATGAGTCCCAGTTTGGCAATATGTGTTTGGAATGGTATTAGAGGCAAGGCTTTGGTGAAGACATCTGCGGTTTGATGTTCAGTGCGAACGGGAAGAAGATGGATTACTCCTTGCTGTAACTTTTCATGAACTATGTGGCAATCGATCTCTATATGTTTTGTTCTTTCATGGAAAGTTGGATTTGCGGCTATATGGAGTGCTGATTTGTTATCACAGTATATAATGACAGGCTTGATGTTTGGTATGTGAAGATCATGTAGGATGTATTTTATCCATTGCACTTCACATGTGGTGGCTGCAAGAGCCCTCTATTCGGCTTCAGAACTGGACCTTGATACTGTGGTTTGCTTATTCGATTTCCAACTGATGAGGGAGTCTCCAAGGAATACACAATAGCCTGTTACGGATTTCCTTGTGTCTAAGCAACCAGCCCAATCCGAGTCACTAAATGCCCTCAAATCATTGTTGGTAGTTGCTGGGAAGAACAAACCTTGTCCTGGTGTTGCTTTGATGTATATGAGTACTCTCTGTGCTGCTTGGAAATGTTGGGTTGTTCGTCTGGAAAGGTACTGACTAAGTTGTTGGACACTGAATGATATATCTGGCCTTGTTGTACATAGGTATAGCAGTCTCCCTATTAGCCTTCTGTAGTTTGGAACATCTGCATAAGGTTCTCCTTCAGCTGTAATTTTGAATGTAGAGTCCATTGGCGTTGAGCATGGTTTTGTAGCTAACAATCCTGTGTCTTGAAGAATCTCCAGTGCATACTTGCGTTGATTAACTGTGATTCTAAGCTTTGTTCTTGCAACTTCCAAACCTAAGAAGAACTTAAGTGAGCCTAAATCTTTGATTTTGAAAGTATCATCTAAGAATGATTTAATGTTATTGATCTCTTGTTGACTATTTCCAGTTAAGATAACATCATCTACATATACTAAAAGTGCAGTGAATGAACTATCTATGTTTTTGACAAATAAACTATAATCAGCAAGAGATTGAACATAGCCTTGAGATATAAGTGATGATGAAAGTTTGGAAAACCATTGTCTAGAGGCTTGTTTGAGGCCATATAAAGATTTTGTGAGCTTGCAGACCTTATTTGGAGCAACTGCATTGAAACCTTGTGGAAGTGACATGTAAACTTCTTCATTTAATTCACCATGCAAGAAAGCATTGTTAACATCTAGTTGTTCTAAGAACCAGTTGTGTTGTGAAGCAAGTGCTAGAAGAAGTCTAATTGTGGTGATTTTTTCAACAGGACTAAAAGTGTCAAAATAATCCAAGCCTTCAGTTTGAGTATAGCCTTTTGCAACTAATCTAGCTTTGTAACGTTCTATTGAACCATCAGATTTATACTTAATTCTAAAAACCCATTTACACCCTATTGGTTTCTTATTGGGTGGGAGGTCCACAATCTGCCAAGTGTTAGTAGATTGAAGGGCAGTTATTTCCTTTTCCATTGCTTCTCTCCATTCAGGATACTTTATTGCTTGAGCATAGGCTTTGGGTTCAGGGATGGAAGTTATGTTAAGAGTGTAATGTTTATAGTTATCTGCTAGATTGGAATAATTTAAGACAGAGGATAAAGGATAGAGTACACCTGAATCTGAGGTTGTGACATTCTGAAGAAGATTGCAGTGGTAATCCTGCAAGTATGAAGGAGTCTGTTTTGCTCTTTGTGGTCTAGGAACAGCAATTGGAGCATTATCTTGTGGAGCAACTACTGGTATGTTATTTTGAGGAACAGCAACTGGTGCATTATCCTGAGGAGTAGCTTCAGTGACATGAGTAATAGATGAAGTAGGAATAGATGGAAGATGATCAGAATATAAAACTTCAGATGCATGAGGAAGAGAAACAGCATTATCAGAGAGAAGTGTGTGATGCTGCATAGGAAATTTATGTTCAATGAATTGGACATGTCTTGATGTGAAAATGTCAAAATTCTCTAAATCTTGTAACACATAACCTTTTGTGCCTGATTTAAAACCCAAGAAGATTGCTTTCCTGGCCCTAGGATCAAGCTTACCTTTGTTCTGACTTAGAGTAGCAGCATATGAAAGGCAACCAAATACCTTAAACTCCTTATAGTCAGGAACTGTGTTGTAAAGCAGCTCAAAAGGAGACCTGTTCTGCAAAAATGGAGTTGGCAATCTATTTATGATGTACACAGCATGTATGACAGCATATGACCATAAATTTTTGTTAATATGAGATTGAAAAAGTAAACCTCTAGCTATATTTAAAATGTGTTGATGCTTTCTTTCTACAATGCCATTTTGCTGTGGGGTTTCCACACAAGAAGTTTGATGCACAATACCCTTTTTAGAATAAAAATCAGACATAGCAAATTCAGGTCCATTATCAGACCTTATAACCTGAATCTTGAGCTCAAACTGAGTTTTCACCATGGAAATGAAATTGATAAGCTAAGGTCTTATATCAGACTTTTGTTTAACTAAGGTGATCCAGGTGAATCTGGAATAATCATCAACCACAGTTAAGAAATATCTATGTCCTAAAATAGAAGGAATAGAATAAGGCCCCCAAATGTCAACATGAATAAGTTGAAATGCTCTTGATGAAACTGAAGTACTGTTAGAGAAAGGAAGCTTCTTTTGCTTAGATAAATGGCAAATATCACAAGATTGAGAAGAAAATTTACACTTTATTGAAGAATCCATAGTTTGAATTACATCCATTATATGAGGAGATACATGACCAAGCCTAAAATGCCAAATGTTATCATTACAAACAGATTGAGAACTAGAAAAATTGACAAGAGAATCAGACATAGGAACAGGAGCTGGCATGATATACAATCCATTCTTTAATTCAGCTGAACCAATCATCCTCAAAGTCTTGTGTTCCTGAATGACACAACCGTTAGGAGAAAAAACAACAGAATAACCAAGTGACTTGATGATTTGAGGGATGGATAACAAATTGAATTTGAAGTCTGGAATGTATAAAACATTAACTAATACTAGATCTTGTGAGATTTGAACAATGCCAACTTTATGTGCAGTGATACTATTACCATTTGGCAACTTAACTGATATTGGAGCGATAGAGTGAATGTGCTTAAACAAGTAAGAGGAGAAACAAATGTGATTAGTGGCACCAGTGTCTAAAATCCAAACACATGAATTATGATTGAAACAGGACATGGCAAAAGATATACCTTCTTGAGAGAATGAAGGTGTTAAGCTGTCACTGGAGCCAGGAACAACTGAAATCTGATTTGCTTGATGTGAAGATTGAGGATCCTGTGAATTCTGCAACATGGAAAACAGTTTTTGGAACTGATCTTGAGTGAAAGAAACAGCTGGAACAGAGTCAAGAACAGGTTGATTTTCTGATTCCAAATGAGGAATCTCAGAGTCAGAGGGATCCTGTGGATCTTGTGCATACAAAGCAGCTGCTACAGGGTTGTTGAACTTGAAGTTGGGTGGGAATCCATACTTCTTGTAACAGGTCCGTTCAGTGTGATTAGGACCTCTACAGTGCCTACAAGACTGACCATTGGAAACAAGAGGTTTCTTGGAGGATTGAAACTTTGAGTACCCCCTTCCAAACCCCTAAGGAACAGAATTCTTGGAAGAACTAGCAGACTGTTTATATGAAGATTTAGAAAATGAAGGCTTAAAACCACCAGATTGGTTAAGAGAATGAACATTGAAGGATTTATGATCGGACCCCAAGGATAACTGTCTTTTTTGTTGCAGTACCATAGAAAAGACCTTTGTAAGGGGAGGTAACGGATCAATAAGCATGATTTGGGATCTGACACTAGAAAACTTCCTATTCAGACCATTGAGAAATCTAATTACACAATCACTCTGTTGATAGCTCTTGAAAGTATCAACAACACCACAAGAACAGGGAGTAGGGCATGAGCAAGAAGGTAAAGGCCTGAAATTATAAAACTCATCCCAAAGAATCTTTAGTCTCGTAAAATACTCAGAAACGGTATTATCATCTTGACTTACAGAGAAAATTTCCTCTTGAAGCTCAGCAATGCGGAAGGCATCACCATGAGAGAACCGCTCACGAAGATCACTCCAGACATCACTCGCCTTATCTAACCATAAAACAGATCTATGAATTGAAGGAGTAACAACGTGCGAAATCCAAGACAATACCATAGTGTTACAGCGCTCCCACACAGGAAGCAAAGGATCCATGGCGGACGGCATAGGTAGAAATCCAAAGACAAACACATACTTGTTCTTGGATTGAAGCGCCATTTTTATCCCACGCGCCCAGGTATGATAATTCGATCCATCAAGAGGAGGGGAAACGAGAGTCAACGCCGGATTTTCATTCGGATGAAGAAAGTAAGGACTTGAAGCTGTGAGTCGCGATTCGGCAGCAGCAATGGCCTTTGATGTCGCCATGGAGAAACGATGAAGATCAGGAATGATGAGAACAGAAACACGAAGAAGAATCAAGAAATTGAAACAAAGAATCAAAAGCGAAAGCAGCGATCGAAGCGTGATGAATTTAGGGTTCATCAACTGATACCATGTAAAGAAACTAACAAACTGATGAATTGAGAGAGAAAGCATGAGCTAAAAGATATGAACTGAAAAGTAATTCTTCATTAATTAATTAGAACTGTACACTTGTCTCGTATTTATAGTACATAAGGCATACGTGTGCCTCTTAATGGGAGGTAATTAACTTTTACCTCAATCCAAAAGTAGTAACTAATTGGCTAATTTACATTAATTTATACTAACTGTAATACTTCAATTAAAATCAAACTTTTAAAAGTACTCCATAGATATTTATATGGTGGCATTACAAAAAACCCCTCAAAGTTTAATTCTGATACTATAGTGAAAAATGATATAAACAGTCAAATGCACCAAAAGTTTTAGGCCAACTTTTTATCGCAGGAATCACGTGATTTTTTTCCTCCAACTATACGATTAATTTACTTTGAATCCTACACTTACACGATTTATAAAGGTTGTCCTCAAACTACCACTTTTTTTTTTTTTTTTATCAGAACTAGTCCTTCCATCAAAACGAAACGAAACCATGATTTTTGATACTTTTTCGTTGATTTTGTTCTTCCCTCAATTTGCTCATCTTGTTTGATTTGAGTAAGGTTTTAGGGACCTTTTTTTTTTTTTTTTTTTTTTGCCAATTGGATGGAACTAGGGTCTGCATCGAGTGTTGGAGCCATTTCGAGAGTTCTCATCTGTTAGGAAAGCTGAAAATTAGGAATTTATTGTATATGGTATAGTTGACCTTCCGTAATACAATTAGTTTATGTCTTGTACATTATTTAGGTTGTAATCCTTGTACAATGTAATTACATAGCACAATTTAATATAGAAACAATTCCTCCAAAGATCATGTTTTCTCTAAAGCTTAACATGGTATTAGAGCGGGCGACAATCGATTAAACGGATCTTACCCTTGCTTATCACGTACCTTACCCTCTCTCGGCCATGGCTGACAACAATAGCATATCCAGTTCCGGCAAGGAATCGCAGCAGCCCGTCGATTCCTTGGTCACACAACTAGCAATTATTACCGAAACCAAATTCCAAACCCTACATCTGCAACTAGAGATAAATCAGTTCCAAATACCCCAATCAGTAAACATAAACATCAAATTAAATCAGTTCAATTTTTTCCTATGTCCTGATTAATGATAATGGCAATCGAGGGAAGGGGAAAACTCAGCCACATCACCAGAGTACCTACACCTCCGGCGATCGTTCACCCAACTTACCATAGGTGGGAACAAACCGATTTGATTGTTTGTTCATGGATCCTCGAGAACATGGAATCAGACCTCGTCACCATTTACGCCGAGTACCCCATCAGCGAAAGCTTTGTGGGACGGTCTGCTGGTAACGTATGGGTTCGGTGGGGATAGTTTTCAGATCTTCGATCTTACCATCCGGGCAAACAGTCTGAAATAGGGCACAGACACAATCGAGCAGTTTTACAGCAAATTGTAGCGTATATGGAGGGAGATTAAAGTCAAACAGCCAAACCCTATGACCTGCAAAGGCGATATCAGCACCTTTAACCGTCTCAGATCCGAGACCTGCTTATTTCAATTTCTTACCGAGGTAAACGATCGCTATGATACGGAATGGCAGGATCTATTGAAGACCGACCCCTTGTCTTCAGTGGAAAAGGCGTACGCCACCATCCGGCGAGAATTGACGAGGCGAGAAATCATGAAGAGTGAGTGGAGTTCATCACCGACGGGGGCCTCTGGAATCGGTATAGGGCTTATCGTTCAAACTCAGGCACCCAAAGGAGTGGGACAGGGACCAACCGGTGAGAGTAAGCCTAGTTCAAGGTAAGGGTAACCATGGAGAGGTCCCCTGCCGCCATGGCTTAGCAGCATCGGTGACCGCGGACGGGAGAAATGCTTTTAGTGTGGCCAGATGGGCCACAAGAAGGAAGGGTGCTTTGAAGTTATTGGGTTTCCCGAAGATTGGAGTAACCAACGACTCGACGCACAGCGCTGGGCTATGGCGCAACAAGAGTTATGGCGGAGGAGAAAACGCCGGTGGCCGAACCAAGCACGGGAACGACAGCCCAGATGACTAGAGTTAGAAATGAAAAAGGAATGGCAGATGCGGCACACGCATCTAATGGAGAAGAGACAACCCAATATAGGTATTGGGGGTAAAGGAGTTAAATTCCACAATTGCCCCCCATCTTATAATTCTTCTTTTTTTAATTCCTTTAATGAACAATTTGAATTGTATAATGATCAGCCACATGTGCATAAAGCAATTAAAAATAAGAGTGCAAGAATTTCTCTTCACACTAGTGCCGAGACAATTGGAAAAAATGGTGGGTGGCTTTTTTACTATGGGGCCACCGACACTATGACGTATGATCATGCAGATTTTATCCGGAGCTCCCCAGTTCCAAAAATAGCAATCCAAAATGCAACGGGCAAACTCTCCTCGGTTGATAGGGCGAGAATCATATCCCTTTCCCCCACTGTGAAATTGAATAATTTCCTTTATATACCAGATTTATCATGCAAATTGCTTTCCATTAGTCACGTTACAAACGAATTGAATTGCATGTTACTGATGTTCCCTACCTTCTGTTAGTTGCAGGATATTCAGTCAGGGAGAGTGATTGGGCGTGGTACTAAAAGTGGGGGCTGTATTACATTGATGAGGTGCCTCAACAAGGAACTGAAGCGCTTGCTCATGGAACAGTGAACCGTCAAAGATGGTTGTGGCACCAACGATTAGGACACCCATCAGCAGGGTATCTTCAGTTATTATTTCCTCAATTTTTTAAGGACAATGTAGATTTTTCTTGCTAAACTTGTATGCTTTCAAAAAGTCACAGACAACCCCTTTTCTCATCAAATCTAGAGCTCAAACTGTTTTTTCTATTGTTTATTCTAATGTGTGGGGCCTGCCCCAATAGTGGTGGTTGTGTGAATGGGCATCATTTTAAGTATTTCTTGTTGTTTGTTGACGACTTGTCTGGGATGATATGGGTATACATTCTTAAGCATAAATCTGATGTTCTCTCCAAAGTTATGGAGTACTTCTTTAATATGCCTTGTACTCAATTTCGGTCTCATATCCAAATCCTTAGGTCAGATAATGTCGGTGAGTTTGTCAACACAACTTTAAAACAGTTCTTTCGGGATAATGGGGTTATCCATCAGACTTCCTGCCCAAACACACCCCAACAGAATGGGGTAGCTGAACGCAAAAACCATCAGATTCTTGAAATGACTCGGGCTATGATGATTGAGTCACACTGTCCTAAGTATTTTTGGCCCGAAGCTATTGCCATATCTGTCTACCTTATTAACCGACTTCCCACTCAAGCACTTAAACTGGACACTCCTCTTAAGTACTTTAGCTCTCATGTTAGCGTTCCCTCTACCCCCACTCTTTAACCATGGGTTTTTGGGAGCTTAGTCTTTATCCATATCCCTAGAGCCTATCGAACCAAACTTGATCCTTGTTCTCTTAAATGTGTCTCTGTGGGCTATGGGGTACACCAAAAGGGCTATGGGTGTTATCATCCGGCCACTCGTCGTATGTATACCACTATGGATTGTACTTTTCATGAGACCAAGTATTTTTTCCTCCAACCTAGTCCTCAGGGGGAGAAACAGCAGCAGGAGTCACTGGTTTGGATGTTCTCTTGACTAGACACAGTTCTAACAGAGCAAGTAGGTGGAACCACCAAGCCCGCCTCTCACGCAGCACAACCTTCCACACTCCCCATCTTTACTCCGACTAATATCCCTGAAGTACACGATAGTATTTCAGATTCTGATAATACTATAAGCTAGCATGAATTTAACAGTGCAGAAAATAAAGAAGGACAGGGAAAGTGTGAAGTACATCCACAAGAAGAAAGTGGGGGCCCTGAAACCGTGAATGAAAACAGATATGTTTTGCCACCTCGAGCCAACCGAGGCATTCCTCCTAAGAGATACGAACCAAAACTTGGAAATAAAACCTCCAAGTATCCAATAGTCGGGCTGGCGCAGAGGAACTTATCACATCAGACCCAGGCCTGTGCTACTTCAGTATACTCTTCTGTGATTCCCAGTAAAGTAGAGGAGTCACTTACATATGCCAGATGGACCCAGGCAATGAGAAGATGAAATGGAAGCTCTTAAAAAGAATGAAACGTGCGAGAAGTGCAGGTTACCTAATGGAAAAAGGGTAGTTGGGTGTCGTTAGGTGTTTACTGTCAAACATAAAGCAAACGGGAGTGTAGAGCGGTACAAGGCTCGACTGGTGGCCAAAGGGTACACACAAACTTATGGTGTAGACTACTCAGAGACATTCTCTCCAGTGGCAAAAATAGATACTATCAGAGTCCTATTCTCGATAGCAGCAAATAGGGATTAGCCACTAAATCAGTTTGACGCAAAGAATGTCTTCTTGCATGGTGATCTAGTGAAAGAGGTATATATGGAACCTCCACCAGGTTTTTCAGAAGGGTATAGTGGAGAGAAAATATGCTGGTTGAAGAAGGCTCTTTATGGTCTGAAGCAGTCACCGCGAGCTTGGTTTGGGGGATTCACGGTTGCCATGAAGGGTTATGGGTATCATCAGAGCAAATCAATCACACCCTGTTCTTAAAAAGAAGAGATGAGAAAGTTACTTGTCTGATAATCTATGTAGATGATATGATTATTACAGGGGATGACTCAAAGGAGATAGCTAAGCTTAGGGAAAATTTGTTTCAGGAGTTCGAGATGAAGAACTTAGGGGAGTTGAAGTACTTTCTAGGGATAGACATGCTGAGATCTGGACAGGGCATCTTCATACCCCAACGAAAATTTGTTCTCGACCTTCTCGCTTAGATTGAACTCCTAGAGTGTAAGCCAGCAGACACCCCAATAGTGGCAAACCATGGACTGCAGATAGTAGATGGGAGAGAGGATGCTGACAAGGGCCAGTACCAATGCTTAGTTGGAAAATTGATTTATTTGTCACATACTCGGCCAGATGTGGCCTATGCAGTTGCGGTGCTCAGTCAGTTTATGCACCGGCCTTAGAAGGAACATATGGATGCAACATTGAGAGTATGTAGATACTTAAAGGGCCATCAGGGAAGAGGTGTCCTATATCAAAAAAATGGACATTTCGACATTAAAGCTTATACTGATGCAGATTGGGCTGGAAATTGGGTAGACAGGAGATCAACATCTGGGTGCATGTCACGTTATTTGGAGGGAACCTAGTAACTTGGAGAAGCAAAAATTAGAAAGTTGTGGCGCTTTCCAGTGTAGAGACAGAGTTTCGGAGAATCGCAAGAGGGGTAACTGAGGTCCTATGGCTCAGAAAGCTACTTGTAGAGATTGGGTTCCCGGCCAGGGAATCTTGCAAATTGAGATGTGATAACAGGGCAGCTATCAGCATATCAGAAAACCCGGTGCAGCATGATCGCACGAAGCATGTGAAAGTGGACCGACACTTCATTAAGGAAAAATTGGAGAAAGGAGTAACTAATTAATATCCCGTTTGTGAGATCTGAAGATCAATTGACTGATATCTTGACAAAAGCAGTAAATGATAGGATTATCAGCAAAGTTCTGAGGAAGTTGAGTATCGAAAACCCAACACTCGACTTGAAGGGGAGTGTTAGGAAAACTGAAAATTAGGGATTTACTATTTGAGGTATAGTTCACCTTCTGTAATTAGTCTATGTCTTGTACATTATTTAGGTTGTAATCCTTATACAATGTAATTACAGAACTCAATTCAATACAGAAACAATTCCTCCAAAGATCATGTTTCCTCTAAAGCTTAACATCATCAACACAAAAAGAATAAACTATAACTGCACCCATAGTTCTGGTTAATCGACATTTACGTACATCTACAATTTCACACATTTTAAGAAACACTTAAAAGACATTCCGAAAGAAATTTCACTAAAACCAGAAAAAAGTATACATCCAAGAGCCAAACACTATCTTCAACTTTGCGAAACAAAGGCAAATAACAATCACTTCTCACCTCTCACCTCTCACCTAATCTTTGTATCATTAATGCCCACACTAAAACCTAATCACATCCACATTATTTGAAAATACCCCATTAATAGCATTACACAAGATGTTCAATGGACTAAAATTCAATCAACTTATTATGAGAGAGATCACAAAGCATATAGCTCAAGTGGGAGCCTAGGCTCCACCACAGCAACAAGTGGTATCTTTCTTGGAGTTGAAAGCCCGAAAATCTCCTCCATATTCAAATCTTCTACAGCCATTTTCCCTGGCAATTTCCAATTGAAGCCATGCAGAAGGTTTGCCAAGCTCGATTGGATCACTTTGAGGCCCAAATTATAGCCCGGACACATCCTCCGGCCCGCCCCGAATGGCAGCAGCTCGAAATCTTGGCCCTTCACATCAATGGATCTTCCAATAAACCTCTCAGGACAAAATTCATTCGGGTTTTCCCATAGTGATGGATCCCTTCCAATTGTCCACACATTCACTAGAACTTGGGTTCCACTTTTAATGTCGTATCCAGCAACCTATATAACAAAACGATGAAGATATATGATTTACCGGATCATGAAAAAGATGCTTATATATTAAGGTATTTTCATTTTCAAATATAATCCTATGTAAATAGCTAAGTACCCTCGGGGCGGAATCAGGATTTTAATAAAGTGACATTATATTAAAAGATCAACGATGTATATAATACGTTTGCAAGTACGATTAAATTGACCGAATTCACATATCGGAAAAATAATTAAAATGGGACAAAACAAAGGTGAAGCCAAATTTTGGGTCGATTTTATAAGTTGAAATTTGAAAGTTTTAGAAACACGAAAATGTGAAGGTACCTTACAATCTTCCCGTGACATTCGTGGTGCTAACATTGGCGCCACGGGGTGCAGACGCATTGTTTCCTTAACAATAGCTTCAATGTAAGGGAGATTAGGCATATCCTTCTCTTTCACCCACTTATTTTGCCCGATAATGCGATCGAGCTCCTCCGTCGCCTTCTTGAATATCTCCGGCTTCTTCAAGAGCTCCGATATCGCCCATTCGACCGTCACTGCGGAGCTCTCGGTCCCACCGGCGAGCAAATCCTGAAAAACCATCATATAGGATCATCAAGGATCATGGAAATAATTCGATAATTGTGAAACAAACAATTATTATATTCATCTGCGCTATACTTATGCCTATTCCATACATTAAAGTATGTTTGTTTATATTTATAATTGGGGTAAATATCATTTTTTGTCCTGTGGTATAGGTCTATTCTCGATTTTCGTCTATGGTTTAGTGACTCGGTCAATTATGATCCAAATTTTATAACATTTTATCAAAATTAGTCCACCAAGCCCTTTTTCCGTTAAGTTATGAATGAGTTTCGTTAATCAACTATCATTTTATTATAATTTAATTCATATATCAATTTATATCGATAAAATTATCAAAAATATTCATTCTTTTCATCAATCACCATTCAAAATCTATATTAATAAACAGTGATTTTATTAATTCCGGCTATATATTAATTTAAAATTTATAAAAAAATTCTTAATCTTTTAAATTATAATTTAAATAGTCTTTAATAAATACAATGTTAAAATAGAATTAAGTTTATATTAAACATGGACATAATAAAATCAAAACATTAAAACTTAAAAATTATGTACTACATTAATATTTCAGAAAAATATATATGCAATAACATGTTTATAAGTAGGCTTTAATATAATCAAAAAGAAAATTATAATATTTTAATAATTATTTGATATTAAAGATTTTTTTATTGATAATATAGGGATTGAATTGTAATAAAATAATAGTTGACTAATGAAATTCATTAATTCATAATCTAACGGAAAAGTGTTTGGTGGACCAATTTTGATAAAAAATTATAAATTATGGACTATAATTGACTGAGTTGCTAAACCATGAACCAAAATAAAAAATGGACCTATACCATAGGACCAAAAATTATATTTACCCTTATAATTGAGATACATCTGAACTATTGCCTTTTTTTAAATTCACAACACAAACTATTTCGACTTGTAAACCGCCTTCTAATGTTTGTATGTTTCTAAAGAAATTTTTACAGGCTTTGGTTATAAAACAAGACACATGGCATATCTATCGTATATACACGTACCACTAAAAAAAATTTAAATAATATTATATTACAAATATAAATATTGGATCACAGTCTATAAGTCAAAATAATTTATAATGTATTACAAAAAACACAATAGTTCAAATGTCAAAAAAATCATTCTCCCTCTCTCGGGAATTTGTTGAAAATACAAATTTCAACCAAATCATAAGCAAAATAGAACCACAAAGCCTTTTTAAGTCAAACTAAATAAAATTATATTAGTATGCCCCAGTCCAAATGAAAGGGAAATCACGGGATCACAGCTGTCCCTAATTTTTATTTTTTTTTTTTTAAAAAAGATAAAAGAAAACAAATTCAACACTACTAGAAAATATTGATTTTGTTGCTTCTAGTTTGGCCGAGGATTTAAGTCATTTGTAATAAGTCTTAGAGCTGCTTTCCCTTCAAAAAAAAAAAGAAAATATTGATTTTGTAATCGAAACTTTAAGAACCAAATCTATACTATAATATATAGGAAGGGTGTGTTTGACCCAAATTATGTCAATTTTGACTCAATAGAATTTTGTGGTTTTTTTGAGATTTTTAATTAAAAATAAAAATTTTGATTGGTAGATGTTTATTACATTAATTAATTTATTTATCAATCATATACATCCCTTAATTTTTGGAAGTTATCCTCATTTAAATTATTAATTTATGATAAAATTTATTTTGAATTCATAAAATATGACATTTTCAAAATAATCCACTAAAATTTTAAATTTCAATTCAAATTTTTTTCTTGATTAGTTTACTTAAGTACGCCACTAATCTTGCATAGGATAATGAAAACCGTTATAGAAATATTACATTATAACAATAACGTGCACAATCAAATGGTATTTGGGCATAAATTAAGGAAATTTACTTTTTTCTTAATACTTTGTTTAGTAAATAATTACTACACAATAATATGATCAAATCTTGACATCAATTAAGGAGATTTCCTTTTATTAACTATTAATTCATTATTTATAAAGCTGAAGGAGCCCCAAAATTTCACGTTGCATAAAATCAAGAAACTTGCAGAGGTTTGTTGTACTGGGAGAAACGTTGGATTAATTAAGATTCCGACATAAATTTTTATGAACATACGATGAACGTGGCCGCAGGAGATTTAATTAAAGTTGCTAATAGGAGATGACTGCTAGGACTCCAATACATACTTTTCGTGGTATTTATTTGTCTACTAATTTATAGTTCTTTTTTATTTTTTTATAAAAAAAATATCTTTTGAAATCTTGGTTCAAGTACTCATACGTGATAAAGTAATTATACATATTTTTATTCAATGATAATTTTTGTTTGTAAATCATACCTTTTCTTTTTAATTTTATAATATAGATGTACTAATATTTCTTTTTTTTTTTTTGGTCTTTATTACATTCCTTTTGATTTTATATTTATTGCTTATTTTTTTTATGTTTTAGTGTTATAACTTTAACATTTTGTTTTTACCTTTTTTTTTTTCCTTTTATTATTTCTTTATTAATTTGTTGAATATTGTTTTGAATAAATTTTATTATTATTTTTGTTTATTGTAATTTATTATATTTCAGCCGATTATTTGTTTTTTTAATATTTTATTGTATTTTTTATTATTTTTTTGTTTTTTGCAATTTATTATTTACATGGTTATTTGTAGGGATTTATTGAAGTTAATAATGATTTATTAGTTAGCTTTATTTATTTAAATATATTTAATAATTATTTGATTCATCTCCGATTTATTTCTTTTTATTTTACAATTGATATTTTACTTATATATTTTAATTAGACACGTTTTTCCCTTAACTCTATTCATACAATAGTAAGAAAATTTTCTTCAAATAAGGGCATACTTCTACTTAAATACCATAATTGTTTTTGGATTTTAATAATTTATTTAGAGTTTTTTTATTTATAAGTATTTAATTACTATTTTTTAAAGATTTATATTCAAGTTAAATTAAACAAAATGTTTTCATTTTAAATTATTTGTATTTATGTCAATTTTTTAATGTTTGGATTTTGTTTGATATTGAATTCCATAATTATATACACACTTTTATTGATAGAGAGATCTAAAGATAGGATTAATAACTATTTCAATTTAAAGTTTATAGAAATCGTCTCTACTTCACTTTAAAGTTTTATATATTTTTTATACTTTGATCATTTTAATGTAACAATTTGTATTACTTTTTAAAGGTTTTCTTTTTCTATCAAATGTCGATTTTATATTATAAGATGAGAGATATTTGTTGCATTTAATTTCTTACGTATAATATATTCTACTTATCAAATTTTAGTAGTTTTTTTCTATCAATCTTTGATTATTTGATATTTTTTAAATCTTTAGGTTTTATTGTTTTTGTATTGGTTGTAACTTATTTTAATTTTTTTATTTATTGTGGCACAATGCAACATACAATTAGCATATTTGAATGAAGTAAGCCTATATTTTCTTGTTTGTTTTTATTAAAATAGATAAAAAAAATTTATTTTAAAAAATAGATGATATTGCATGTTTATATTTAATCTCGACACTCTTTTTTCCACGATAGCCTTTTTTGTATCAATAAATTTTTTAGATGATCCTTTTGTTTTAAAGTTTTGTAGTTCACTTAGAAAAAAATAAATAAATATAATAATTTTGTCATATTTTTTAGTTTGTGGCAAACTCAATTTTTATATTTATGTACTAATTCAATTATCAATTTTGTCAATTAATTATTAAATTAAATTTTGAATTATTTAACTTTCGTGCATAGCACGAGGAATATGCTAGTTACTACTAGAAAACATTGATTTTACAATTGGAAATTTGCAACCAGAAAATTATGTTGCGAATTTGACAAATTTGACAACTGAAGACCAAAATTTGCTCCTTTGACTTTGCAATTGAATATTAAGTTGTCAAAGTTTGCCTTCAAAATTCGGTTACAATATTAGTTGGGAAAAAAAAATTCAGTAGCCAACATTTTGTTATTGTGTTTGTAGCAAAATATCCAGTTGCCAAATCGATTGCATAAGGTTTGCAACCGAATTTTAATTGATAAGTCAGGCTGTCAACCTTCAATCAAGATATTTGCAATAGGATTTTTAATTACTAAATTGGTTGAGAAAAAGAAAAAAAAAAATTTTGCAAGCAAAATGCAACCATAAAATTTGGTTACCGATTTACGTTTTTAGAGGCAAAAAGTGCGCTGATTTTTTGACCGAAATTTTCGTCGCAAAGTCAAGAAAAATAATTCAAAAAAAGTTATATTCTGCAATCACAATTTCGGTTGCGAAATTGTTAACTAATTTAATTAATTTTATGAAAATTATACAATTGAATTTCGCTTTCAATTATATTTTTATTGATAGCAATTATGATTTTTTTTTATAAAAGTAGCCTATGTGATAAAATTATTTTTAGAAATCAGTTGGAATTCAGCTGCAAAAACCAACTTTTTATTGCAAAATCATCTTGCTCGTTTTCGTGCTTAGCTTTAAATTCGGCTGAATTACTTGAGGGTGGTTGTATATAATTTGTGTGTAAAACCATTTTGACTATTAAGGCAGAACGTGGTGAGCTAAATTATTATAATTGAGGCTAAAATAATGAATTCTAAGCATTTCCTTATTATAATTGTTAACCGGAGATATAGTTTATAAACTGCAGAGATAGATAAACAGTTACTTATAATCCATTTTCAATGGAACAGGGATTCACTCTTGCTAATTTGTTTCGTTCTAAGGTTGATGAGTGCTGAGCTAAAATCTCCGGCTCACCTCATTATACCGGTAATTCCACTTGTTTTTTTTCCAAATTAATACTACAAATTAAAATAATGAATATATGTGTTGGTTATGTTGTCTGATATTCGGTCGAAGAAATGTGGTGAAATTGAGTTTTTGTGTTTGATTGCTTGAGTTATGAATATAGATTTTCACGTCTGAGATTATGATGGAATGCTCATCTATCTACATGAAAGACTAGTGACTTTCAGTCCTTAGAATATACTAAGAACTTGTCTTTCTTTGTTGTTTCTCTATTCTACCTTGTCTATCTTGACATGAGGATTTCTTAAGAGGTTTTTGGAGATGAGGTTTGTATTATTTTGTTTCCGAAGCTTACTTGTTCAGTTTTATAACTGATTTAGCACTTATATGCACCTATACTTAACAATACATCCACATTAATAATTCAGGAGATCAATGACTGTGTTTAATATCACTGAAGGTTGTGACAGGCAAGGTTGACATGAGGCAAGGTTGACATGACTATGTTTGTCGTTATTTGATATGTTTGTGAAGGTTGAGTTTGGAAATTATTCTCGACCTAGATGTATTGTATTGTAATTAAGTTTAAATGCAAGGTAGTTAGATATAATTCTTTCTATATATTATTAATGCATTTGTAGATATTGTATTATTGACATATTTTTTTTAGATGTTCTATCATTGACGTATTAATTTGTACATTTGCAATATTTTTTGTAGTGCTTTATATTGGAGAATAATTTGCTTAGTTGTTTGTGTTAAGAATATTAAATTTTAAATAATACAATTGAAAATTGGGTTGCAAATCTGATACTATTTTGCAATCGATAAATCATACTCTGTAATATATATTTGGTTGCAAATAATAAAAATAGAAAATAATTAACTTTTGGAATTGAATTTTGGTTGCGAATTTGATAACTATTTTGCTATCAATTTTTTTAATAGAAAATTCAATTGCAAACAAATAAAAAAAAAATTATTTTTACGATCAAATTTCGATTGCAAAATTTGTATACATCATCTTATCTACTTTGCAACAAAAGTATGATTGCAAAATTTATGTGCCCATGTGAAATTTGCAACCTTTAGTTGCGGAAATAGTCATATTTTTGTAAAAGAATATTCGATTGTAAAGTGACATGTCTTTTGTGTCACGTCTTTGGCTTGTTGCAACAAGAAATTCAGTTGCAAAAAAATTGGTTGCTAGATTGATTACTAACTTTTGCAATGACGGTTTTTGCCATTGAAATTTTTTGGTTGCTGAAAACTATTTTTTGATTGCAAAATGATTCTTTTTTTTTTTTTTTTTTTTTTTAATTTCGTTTGTGAATTCAATGTTTTGCAGAAGTGCAAGAAAAATAAATAATACTTTTACGAACGGAATGAGGATTTAAGAGATGAGACATAAGATTAAAACTTTCACCGAAACGGATTAATTCCAGTACTCCACTCGGACACAAATATCTTACTTGGGTAAATGCTTTGACTCCATGCCTCTCGAGCTTCACCTCCAAGGTGGGATCTTCAGCAAGCTCCAGCAACACATCCACCGTATCCCTACTAACAAAACCCTCAACGTTCTTCCTTCTCTGCTCATGTTCATCAAGAACATGCTCCAAAAAACGATCAAACTTCTTGCTCACAGCCTTCATCCTCCTCACGTATCCCTGCAAATCAAGAAAACTCACCCACGGAATCAAATCGCCGATATTCAACACCCCGTTAAGCAGAAACAGCTCGTCGAGCATCTTCTTGAACTCCTCCGGCGAAACGACACCGTTCTCCTCGTCCAGGTACCTCTTCCCCAGCACCATACGGCTAATCACGTTCAGGCTCAGCGTCGACAGATAATCCTTCAGAAGAAACGGCATTCCCCGGGTCTCCAACACCTTTTTCAGGAAGGAATCCATTTCCTCGGCCCGAATATACTCGTAGGACTCGAGCCTTTTAGAGCTGAAAAGCTCCGTCAAACACATTTTTCGGGCCTGTCTCCAGTACGGGCCGTAGGGAGCCCACGTGATGTCGGAGTAGTTGTAGGTGGTGTATTTTCCGGCGGCAGTTTTCGGCCGCGATGCGAAGGTGACGTCCATCGACTTCAGGAAGACCTTCGCCATCTCCACCGATGAGCCCACCACAACGGGGCAGGACCCGAACTTGAGGTGCATTAACGGCCCGTATTTTTTGGAGAGTTCGTGTAAGGATCGATGCGGGAGAGGCCCGATTAGGTTGAGGTTGCCTATGACGGGCCACGGTTTCGGGCCGGGTGGGAGATTAAACTTTGCGGGCTGGGTTATTTTCTTGAAGATATAGTGTATTAGGATTGTGAGTAGTACTGCTACTGCAGCAGCAGCAAAAATTTGGGTTTCCATTATGGGGGTGGTTTTGTAATTTCGAAAGTGTGGAAGGGATTGAGAGTGGCGAGAGTGTGGATGGATCTTGAGGGGTATTTATAGGTGAAAATTAGAAATGAAAATTTAGTTATGAGAAGGGTAAAACTGGAATGAAAATGTAGTTTAGAGATTGCGATGGTTTTCATTTATGATATTGTTTATTCTACCAAAAAAAAAATTTATGGTATTGTTGACTAATTTGTGTTTGTTATGTCTTGAGCAAGGTCACATAATGCGGATACAGATACGGATGCAGATGCGAGTACGAATGCGAATACGGATGCGTCAGTGTACAAAATTTTTAAAAAAATTGAGTGCAAGTGCGTTTTAAAGCGTTTAATAAAAATATATTCTAAATAATTATATATATAATATATTTTTATTTATATACAGTTTCAAATAAATTTTAAAAAATAATATGAGACAACTTAATTTTATTTAATTATTAAAAATAACAACCTAATTCTTTCATTTTACAATGATTATATGTTAAATTATAAAATTAAAATTTATCTTCATATTGTTATATGTATGAACTAGTCTACCACCCCGTGCGATGCACGGAATGATTATAGCTATACTATATTTAAAATAAATAAAAATATTATATAGAATTATTATAATTATATTATATTTAAAATAGTTAAAAATTATTATCAATTATATTTTTAGTAACATATAACTATATGCCCCTGCAACCCGTGCAATACATATAATTATATCTTTTATAATATATAATTATATGCTACTATGCGATGCATGCGATACACGTAGTTTTATAGTTATATATTCTAAAGTAACTAAAAATTATTAAATATTAAAATAATATTACAATTATAGAGTAGTTATATAGATAGAACATCTAACTAAAAATATGTAAAGTTATTATTATTGATAAAATTAATTGAAAATTGTATGTGAACCAAAAAATACAAAAAGATAACTAAAAACATATTACACATATTAGAATTAAAATAATATGAGTATCATATTATAATAATGTTTCATTTTTCTAAAATGAATATAGAACCATATGAAGTTTATAAAATGAATAAAATATAACTAAGAATATAACTTTAAAGTAAAATTGGTCGAAAACTCAAAATTATTAGATTTTAAGAATATCAATTTGATAATTCTAAAACCATATATGTAATTTTGCTTAAAAAACCATATAAAGTAAAAGAAATAAAACATGAACCGTGAAAACAAATCACATTCTTAAAATACATATCAATTTTGTAATATCATTATGTACTCAATAGCGAAAATATTATGAATAATATGATCATTTAAAAACTAATTTATAGATTTTTACATAATATAATATTTATTTTATAGATTTTATAAATTTGTAATAGTTGATCATTAAAGGTAATAATTTAGTAAGAATAATAATAATCAATTATAATTTTTAATAAAACTTAAATAAGATCTCTTCCTCCATTAAAGAGTTAATATACTCTATAGTCTAACTTTTTTTTTTTTTTATTGATACTCTATAGTCTAACGACATGATTGATATGATAAAATAACGTATGAATGGAATGAACATTTTCACATTCATTTCTAAACCCTTGATTGGTATAAAATACAATTAAGAATGCTCATTAGTCCTTCCCAAGATAATATCCATTCCTTTATTCATGGTATTATCCATTACCCCAACCTTGATGGTATTAATGATTCTCAATCTATTGAGAAACAACTATATTTTACTTTTATAAAATTATTCTCATTAAATCTAATTAAATAAAATCTTATTCTTATATGTTCTTCATTTTTTCTTCTGCTATTTTTCGACTATCTTCTTTCCTACAAAATTTGATAAAATCTAAATCAAATCTCATTATTCAAGTGTCTTTTGGGTTTTAAGGAAAAAATGAAAAATAGAATAAGAATGTAAAAAAAAAAAAAAAAAAAAAAAAGTTAATTAAGAAGATTAAGAAACTAATAATGAAAGGGGAAAAATCATAAAATTATTACATGAATAAGGATAAGAGTTCTTGAGCAAAGGGCCAACATTAAAAAGTAAAAAATAAAGGTAAACTATTAGTTATAAATTTAATGAAGAAAAATTGCTACAAATAATTACGATGAATAAAAAACTTAAAAAAATTCATAATTAATGTTATAAAATTAAAATATATGAGGATATTTCTTTTTAAATAACACAAATCGAAAAAGTTTTTAAATAACGTAAAGAAATATTATAAATCCATAAATAGCTAGACAAAAAGTAAAGAAAAAGCACTGGAAATTAAAGAAACAACAGAAATGCTTCAGAAAAAAAATATAATATAGAAAAGATAGATGAATTCACAAATATATTCAAATATATTAATCATATAGATGAATTCACAAACATAGCTAAATACAAAAATAGTAAAACTAAATCTGAGATAATTTAAATAAATAGCCGATTCAAAATTATAAAGAAAGGAAGATTTGTCTATTAAAAACATAAACATCCATAAATTTAATATAACAAAAATAAATTAATAATTAAAAAAAATATACATTACATCAACAAATAACAATTTGAAAATTAAAGATACATAATAATAAGAAGAAACTAAAAATATTATACTTCAAGACACTTATTTTAGTAAAAATAGAGGTATTTTCGGAAACATGAAACTAAAATACTAATCAATAAACAATAATAATAAAAATTTATACATAAATCTGCAACGTATAGAATAAATTCACATTCTTCCTAGCGGAAAAATTAAATGTAATCATTGAACAAAAGACAATGAAAAGTAAAAAAATTCAATTAAAAAGAAATTCAAGAAACTCCTTTATTTTTAATTTCATCTTTACATATTATACCATTCATGAAAATACAAAGAAAAAAACCATGAACCTCAGACATCATCAAAGGAAGAGACAAAGATTATGAACACTATACATTAACTGAACCCCCAATCAACATTATGAAATTGCGTACAAATCTCTACAACTTAAAACATCTTAGATGAATTAGAAATGAAAAAAAAATGAATGATAGAAATAAATCTGAATGAATGCATTTGAAGAGAGGAGATTTGGAGATGGAGAGATTGATTATATAGGCATGACCAAATTTGAATGATATGGTAAATTGAAAGAAATAAGCAAATAATAAATAATATCCATTAAATACGTTTGTAATTGCATACAAATAGAGAATTGATTCTTGAAATCTTTATGAATTAATTAAAAATATGAAAAAGAAAAAACAACCAAAATCATTCTAATTATATTTTTAATTAAAAATAATTTGGAATTATTAAAATTCACCAATAAATAAATTTCAAATGCCATGAATTCTGAGGGAGTGGTGCTTTATTAGGGAATTCAATTCCGTTTGCTCATTTTTAGGAAATTTGATTACCAATAGCATATATTTAGTATTGACTCATGGAATAATTAATGAATTGCATATAATAAGGATTGTGTTTAATAATAATTTTTTTTTTTGTGTTTAATAATAATTGAAATATATTGATCCAACAACCAATTATAAATTATTTTTTTAATAAAATATTTTTAGAAAACAACACAAAATAATATTGAGTCAAAATAGTACAATTGCGTGCAAATATCGTCGTGCTATTACTATATATAATAGTATAGATATGTATATTTTCAAAAGAAATTCATAATGAAAAATATATTATGAATATTGCTGAAAATAATTATTTTCTTTAGTAATATTTATTTTCATAATAAAATAATATACAAAATAAATATTTTAATTTTAATTTTTCTTTATCTATCTCTTTAACCCTAATTAATGATAGCATTAAATATCACCCTAATTATGGGGTGAATATCATGATATATAAAAATTATCAATTCATTCTTTCTTAATTTAAAGCTCATTAATTATGATCTTTATTTATATTGATAAAAATATGTATAATTTAAAACAGAAATTCATACATAGAAAGTATATTATAAATATTGTCAAAGATAATTATTTCCATAAGTTACTATTTTTTTTAAAATAAATAATATACAAAACAAAGATCAACCAATTACATTTTTTCTATTTAATTAAAAATCTCAAAAAACCCACAAAATTTCACATCATCAAAATACACAATAAAAAGTCAAACCTCGTTTTCAAATATATAATAGTATAGATTAAGAAATTCTAAGTCGTCTTAAAGCTAGAAATGCACATAAATTTGTCAGTGCAGAGAACTAAAATTTTAAGTCCTTTTAAAACGAATAATGCGTACAAATTCACCAATACGAATAACAAAGTACGTGCGTGTTAAGTATCATAAAAGAATTATGTGATCTTGAGCTATCTTGTGGTTGATTTCATTTATAATATTGATCTTGAGCTATTTTTTGGGTGTGGAAGGGATTGCGTTACCTCGCGCTGTCTTTTCCTCGATCAAAACTCATAATCCCTTCTCCGATTTCCCTCCTTTGGAATCTACAAACATTACTTTTGAATGAAAACCGGTACGGTATTAATCCACCACATACAATTTGGAAGATGATTCTACTTGGGTGGTAGGGTCAAATACAAGTGTACGTATCACTAATAAATAATATAGAGAAGTAGGATGTTGATCTCACGAAAAACTAAATAAATTAATGATTGAATACCAAATTAATGGAACTCAATTTTATTTAGACAACCAAAATTATTAAACTAAAAACTAAATCTAATTAACTAATTAACATCCTTACTTTTTTCAGCACTATTGGCACTTTGTTGGGCGTAATGTTGTTGCTTGTGTCTTGGACTTTCTGAACTCCGGTAAATTTGATAAAAAGCTGAACTTTACCCACGTTGTTTTGATCTCCAAATGCAAAACCCCGGAACTTATAACCCACTTTCGCCCCATTAGTTTGTGTAATGTTGTCTACAAAATTGTCTCTAAAGTGCTTGCCCTGCGTCTTAAACCTATGATGGAGTCCGTTATATCTCATAGTCAGTCTGCTTTTATTCCTAACCATTTTATCTGTGATAACGTTTTAGTGGCTTATGAGATTAATCATTATATTAAGAGTAAAGGCTCTGTAAAGGAAGGTTACTTTAACCTGAATCTCGACATGAGTAAAGCGTATGACTACGTCGAATGGCGTCTTCTCGAACGGGTAATGGTCAGGTTTGGTTTTCCCCAGTTATTCATTGATCGCGTTATGACTTGTATCTCTACAGTTTCTTTTTCCTTCCTGTTGGATGGTGGTGAATTTGGTTTGCTGGTGCCGGAGAGAGGTATTCGTCAAGGCGATCCTCTCTCCCCTTATCTATTTCTTTTCTGTGCAGAAGTCATGTCTTATCTATTGCAGGAGTTGGAGAATAGGGGTGTTCTTTCGGGGGTCAAGGTGTGTAGCGATGCTCCACCGATCTCACATCTCCTTTTCGCAGACGACACCATGATTTGTGGGAAGGTAACGATTGAGGCGGTTGAAGGTATTAAGGAGGTGTTGGCTATCTATGGAAAGATCTCGGGTCAAGAGATGAATATGCAGAAGTCCTCCATGATGTTTAGCAACAACTGCCCGGTTGAGAAGCAGGAGGAGCTTGCGGGTGTCCTCGGGGTGAGAAGGGTAGAGAAACTTGATCTCCATCTCGATTTACCGTCTGTGGTTGGGAGGTCCAAAAGGGAAGTGTTTTCGGGTATTATTGAGAGAATCAAGGCACGTGTCAGGGGTTATTCTGAGAAGTTCCTTTCAAAGGCGGGGAAGGAAGTTTTGATTAAGTCTGTTCTCCAGGCGATTCCCTCGTATGCTCTGAATTACTTTATGATGCCTGACATTGTTATTAAGGAGATTGACTCTATAATCTCTCGTTTCTGGTGGAGTAATGGTGGTAAGAAGAAAATTCACTGGGTGGCGTGGGATCAGTTGAGTGATAGTAAGGGTGCCGGAGGTTTGGGGTTCAGATCTTTCAAGGCCTTCGATCTGGCGATGCTCGCTAAACAGCTTTGGCGCCTTCAAACGCAGTCGGGAAGCCTTATCAGTCGTATTCTTAAGGCTAAATACTTTCCGAATTCTAATGTTTGGGACGCCGTTGGGTCAATCTCCTTCCTACACTTGGAGAAGCCTTAACGAAGCGAGGTTTCTCGTGGTTACCGGGTCGAGATGGAGAGTTGGCGAGGGTTCGAGTATTCATGTTTGGCAGGATAGGTGGCTTCCGGTGGGACCCTCGTTCAGACCAAGGTTTAACCGAAATGCTTCGTTGAGTCCGGAATGGGTGCAAGATCTGATGTTGTCGGGGTTGATGAAATGGAATGTAGATCTCATCAAGAATGTGTTCCATGATTGCGATGCGCAGGCCATTCTTAGTATCCCTCTCGGAGTCAATCGTCGTAATGATTCTTTAATGTGGCACTACAATAGGAATGGCAAGTATACGGTTCGGAGTGCTTATTTTCTTGACAAAGAGTTGGTCAGTAGGGACCGGGCGTCCTCGGCGTTCTTTGAGTCTCATGGTATTTGGAATAGAATCTGGGGTCTCGCAGCTCAGCCTAAAGTCCGTAACTTCTTGTGGCGGTGCTGCCGAGACATTTTGCCGACTGGATTGAATCTTGTTAGGCGCAGGTGTGGGACCGAGGCTAACTGCAAACTTTGTGGAGGTTCGGGAGAAGATATGGGGCATGCGTTGTTTAACTGCTCCTTTGCGAGACAGGTTTGGGCTATTTCTTGCATTCCGTGGCAGGTGGTTCAGCGGGTGGCAGCGAACATACGTGATGGGCTCCTGGAGGCGTGGAACACTTTGAGTGGTGAAGATGGCGTTAAGCTCGCTCATATCTTGTGGGCTATCTGGGGTCATCGGAATAAGTTCAATGCAGAAGGAGTGCGGAAATTGCCTCATGAGGTTCTGGAGTTTGCCTCTCACTATGGCCACTCCCCGTCCCACATTGAGGAAGAAGCTGCGTGCTTTGATAAGCCTGTTGACGTTGTGAAGTGGGTGAAGCCGTCTCGGGGTTGGATAAAACTTAATTTTGATGGCGCTGTTTTTAAGGAGACTTTGGATATTGGTATTGGGGTGGTGGCGAGGGATGATGAAGGGCGGTGTGTCGGTTGGGAGACTGATCGGAGGGGCTTTTGTTCGGATCCGGAGGTAGCGGAGGCGTTGGCGGCCTTCTCGGCTATCAAATTGGCAAGAGACTTCGGATGGCGTAGAATTGCTATTGAGGGGGACTGCTTGAACATCATTAAGAGTCTCCAAAGTGATGAGATTGATAGCTCTCATGTCAGGAATATTGTTGAAGATGTGAAGATGCTCTGCTCCTCTTTCGAGTCGTTCCGATTCTCCTTTATTCGTCGTGGTGCTAATATGGTGGCCCACACTATTGCTAGAAATGCGACTTCGGCCTGCGTTGGGTCTTTGGACATTCCTTTTCCTGCTTTGCGTTTTGTTTCGTCTGATTTGAGTTAGTCGGCCTTCAGGCCGTTAGGCGTAAAAATTTAAAAAAAAAAAAAAAAAAAAAAAAAAAAAAAAAAAAAAAAAACTAACACACACTTTTAATTATTTTCATATTCAAGTCAAACTTGAGTTATATCTAATATAATATATAACATTTATTGTATATAATAGCTAGTAGATTTACTTTTTAAAAAGTGTTAATTTATATATTTTTAAGGGCTAATTTCAGACACCTCTCATCCGTTAGCCCTTAGTGCGCATTGACCCCTAATCTTTGAATTAGTGTGATTGCCCCCCTAACCTTTAAAAAATATCATACTTAACATCTTTTAACAAACTTTGACCGTCGATTTCTCCTCCGTTACGGTGACCCAAGCTTCAAGACCACCACAACCATGTTCGTCTCTCCAAGGCGAACAAAGCCCATTCCCCAGTCGACCCTATTAGCCTCCGAAAGCCGCTACAATGCTTCGTCCGTCATGCGCCGTCTTTGACCGATGATTTCTATTTCGTCGGTTGTCGAATTTTGGTTTCTGGACCATTGTTGTATTCCTTGCGTCGAGAACTTCAATTTGATATATAATATCAACACATTTGAAATCTACTTTGTACAAATCTATTTTGCTAAAGAGGTTAAGTGTTATATTTTTTAAAGAGTAAGGGGGCAATCGCACCGATTCAAAGATTAGGGGGCAAAGCGCAATAAACCCCAAATGAAATGGGGGTGTCTGGGATTAGCGCTATTTTTAATAATCGAAAATCAATTTTAGGGGGATGGGGGATTAGTGAGAGTGAGAACCCCCTTGTCCTTGCTTGGCTCCGCCTCTGACTCTTATGATAATCAATTTTAGAATTATAAAATCCTCATTTTGTCAATATAACTCGTCGATCTATCCTAGTAAACTCATAGAAACTGTTACGAGTCTCCCCGAAGTCATGTCCCGCTATTCTTGCTATTAGCACCTCATATATGTCTTTTTTTTTTTAATACACGCACTCTCTAATGAGATTCGAATCCGGGATATTACCCTGGAGAATGAACGAACTCATTAACCATTTGAATCAACCCCTATTGATGACTCTTATATGTCTAATATCTCCTAACTTATCTCTCTCGAATTTCCTTTAAGAGTTAATTAGAATTACAATTACGACTTAATTGGTGGCCAAACAGCTAAATCGAATAAGCACACAATATAAGAAACAACTAAATTTTATATTATTCAAAAGTCAATCATAATGAGTTTAAATCATACAAAGGTTTCATCCATAATCCAAGAAATCTAACTTAGTTCATAACGAATTGGATAGAAAATACAAATAATCCATAGTACAACATCAAGGAAGATTAAAGAGAAAAAAATTCTACAGATCTTCAACTTATTGACGACGATCTTCAATCTTCATTAGCTCTGGTTAGTTCTCTGTGAAAAATCTTTCAACGGTGTGTTTTCTCCATGAATAAGTCTCCTCAAAAGACATCTTATATCTTCCCTCGCATCAAAGGCTCTAGAAAAGGGGAAAAAAAAGAGAAGAATTCTGAATCCTTGTTGAGATAGGACTCTCTTTTGCGAACACACGTCATGTTCGAACACACA
This sequence comes from Lantana camara, assembly GCA_037501455.1. Lineage (NCBI taxonomy): Eukaryota > Viridiplantae > Streptophyta > Magnoliopsida > Lamiales > Verbenaceae > Lantana > Lantana camara. The sequence goes on from CM074865.1 coordinate 79,690,703, forward strand.
GATGCTTATTTTCGAACATAAATCCTCATATAGTGTCTGTTCCGGCTCATGTTGCAGCACAACTATTCATATCCAAACATAAACTCTGTTTTCTATAAACTTGCACCAAAGTCCTTTCTTTTCCTTGCTTTTGAACTTTATACCCTCAAGTCCTGCAAAATGACGGAACACCTGGATCATGCACTGATAATACATTAAATTACTCAAAAAAATACTTAAAACTCATTCGTAACACATGCAACACTAAATACTTTTAGTAACTTATCATTAGGCATGTCATCGGCTTCAACAGGCTCCAACTTCCCGATCCTCCAAACGGACACACGAAAGAATGAGATGGGTTAGTTTTTCAGAACCTGCAAACTCTCTTGAGTGTTCAAAGTAGCTCAAGAAATAATAAACGCAAATTAATTAGCTCAAGAAATAACAAACTTAATCAATAAAACAGTTCAACATAGTAAAAGTGAACAATTTACATTTCCCACAATACATACTTTTACATTTTTGGGGGGTCGGTAGAAGACCTGATTTCGTAAAGACAGATGACATAATCTTAAGTTATAAATAACCTTATTACTCCGGAGGAATAGAATTTCTTGAGCTATTTGGGTAAATAAAGATAATACCTTTTGCTTTACTACTTGAGCTAGCAATAATATTTTTATTTTTTTATCTCTCAAAGTTTTTCCCACCTAATTAAGTGAGATACTGAAGGCGCTTTTCACGGGGATTTCTCTCAATATAGTTTTTTACATCAACAAGGTTCAAACTCGAAACCTTGCTTAAGTGAATTCAAACCCTTATTCATTTGAATCAACTGATCTTTGGTTAATAGCAATAATAATGATAATATTGGGTGCTCATTCATAATTATGATGAGACCTGGAAACACGCTCGTATCAGAGCCGTCCACGTGTCGCCATCTACCGACTCAAAAATTGGACGCTCGCATTGATGGGCTCGCGGGTTGACCCAGCCCGCACACTCGTTGACTAAATACAGGCCCACGGGCCTTAGCCAACTGTCCAGGTAAGGGGTTCAGGCTTACCAGCCTGACGCTCGCACCACGGCCCTCTGAGCCACCCTTCCCAGGAAGACACCTCCCGAAGGCACCTGCTTTCCAGCGCTCGTATAGTTGACGCTCATAGGTAGTCTGCCTACGGAGACCCCCTCGCACATCCCTTCGAGCGTCACTTGCGCTCGAGTATGGCCTTCCCCTTTGTAAGGCGTCCGTACACCCGTAGGACTGATATGGAGCCTCCCAGCGCACGGCCCTCACCAACAACCTCTGACACAAAGGCAGTGCGCACCTCGTACCTGACACACCACCTGCCTTTCAGAGTCGTCGCTCTCATGCCATCACAGGCCGCCACTTGTTAGGGAAACACAAGTTTGGGACCACACGGTTCAATCACCCAAACTACCCTCACCCCTAACATATAAATAGGGGAGAACACATACTCTCTCCCCAAGTCATCTTCTTCCACAAGAAACTCTACACTTTTCTGGGTTTTTCCACCGCATTCCCCTGCATCTTCCTCTTCCTCCAGCTTCCCGTATTTCACCATTCTTACTGTATTTTCATCGCATCAACTGGTGTTATCCTAGCTGGAAGAACCCACGCTCATCGGAAACCCAGATCCTGAGGCTCAAACGCCTGTGATGGTCTTCCCTTCATAAACAAAATCTCAAAATGTTGGTTGCATCTTAGGAATCCGTATCCTGCACCACCATTTTTGGCGCCGTCTATGGGAAACCATCATCACCACCTTCATCTTCAACAGATTCTTCCCTGAGCTAGTGGAGCTGTAACACCTTTTGCTCTAAATATGGTGACTGCCACACGATCCGGAGCTCTAGAAAACAGGGGTGTTCTCCCTCCCGTCAACGAAGAAAACGTGGGCAACAATACCCCCGCCGGAGGTACACCTCCACCTACTGCCGAAACTGTGGCCGGAAACGTAGAAGCAACGGTTGCAACTCTCCCACCCAGTGGAAATGTAGCAGGAGTGTCAGGCTCTATTCCTCCTCCACCGGCCTTCATCCCCAATGTCCAGGTCTCCCATCCCAGTGTGTACTCCATGGCCATACCACCACCGGGTTATGCGTATATGCAGCCCAGATTGATGCCCGGTGCGATGCCAAGTATGATGCCCATGGTTTAGCCCTACCAAGTGGGAAATTTGCATCTTCCCAGGTCACTTCCAAGGGAGATACAAGGGGTGGAAATGCCCCAAGTCACCACCCAACAGCTTTAGGCGCTTTATGCGTAATACGAGGAGCAGGCGGTACAGAATGCCTAGGAGCACTTCACCGCCGCTTACTTCCCTTCGTTGGCCAGCGATCGAACGGCTCCACCCATAGGAGGACTCCCAGTTCATCCGCTGACGGCGGCCCAGAATGTGCTAAGGGCCCAACCACCTCCTCCGCCCCCGCTCAAGAAAACGATGCCCAGCTGAGGGTCCCCCAAGAGCAGCAGCCTGCTGGGAATGAAAGGGCCCCCCAGAACGAGAGGGCTGAGAATGAAGAGGTCCAGTCGAGGGCCACCGAGAGGGCAAGCCGCAGAAATGCCAGCGACCCTCAACTTGCCGCTGTACAGGATCAATTGAACGGGCTCCAGAACTTGGTGGAGCAGCTCTCTCGTGCACGGTCTCATGCCCCCCGCGACGGGGGCGAGAGGTCCAAGGCCAGAGATGCTCGCAATCCACGCAGCCAGACGTCCCGCCATTGGAGAGAGGAAGATTACGAGGACCACCACCCCGAGGGTAGAAACTATAGGCCTATGGCGGGCACTTCTCCCCCTCATCGATGAGGTCCTGATGACTCGTGTCGGGAAGGGCAAAATCCCCACATCTGTCAATCGGTATGATGGGACGACCGACCCAGCTGAACACCTGGACCACTTTGTGTACTTGATGCACTTATATGAGCACCCCAGCAACTATTGGGCCAAGGTCTTTGTCACCTTGCTCGTTGGGATGGCCTAGGAATGGTACAAGAAACTGCCACCTCGCTCCATCCGAGGGTACGAAGATTTGACCAGCGCATTCATGAGCCACTTCAATTCCATGAAAGCGCTAGCGCCTGCACGACGGCTCTCTACAGCCTAGTCCAGGGGTCAAATGAGACGCTCAGGTCCTTCATGGGGAGGCTTAACAAAGAGATCTTGCTGGTTGAAAGGCCCTCGATGGATTTTTTGAGGCACGTACTGTTTGGAGCAATTAATATGAAAAACTACGTCAGCAAAGAATTTGTGGAGGAAGTGGCCAAGAAGAAGCCACTCTCGTTGATGGAGATCAGGGACATAGTTGATTTCTTCTTCACCCTTGAGGACATGTACTTGGCGAGGGATCAAAAACTCGCCAATGCCCCTCGGACAAGCAAAGGGCCAGAGGACAGAGAGCCCAAGAATCGCCTCCGCAGCCCGTTGCCTGCTCCGAAGAACTCTCCAACCCCTCGCCGGTTCGAGCGCATCCCCTTCAACAGGCCCATTGCAGAAGTATACTCCATGGCGGACAAAAATCTTTTCAAGAGACCGCCGAAGATGAGGGAGACCGAGGCTCAGAAACGCTCGGGAAAGTATTGCGCCTTCCATAAGCAAAAGGGGCATGACACCAACGAGTGCCGCCAACTCGAGAGCGAGATTCAAAAGCTCATAGCTGGGGGGCACCTCAAGGAGTTTGTGAAGGTGTTAGAGAAATACGATGAACAGTGCGCTGAACGAGCGCGGGCTAGGGGAAGAAGCCGCTCCCGCTCAAGGAGTCCCCGTCGCCATCACCCTGAGACGAGCGACCAGGGTAAAGGGCCGGCCGCCGATATGGAAAACCAGCCCTTCGCGGTCATCCACATGATCGCTACAGGACCCTCGGATGGCGACTCTAATGCCTCCCGACACCGCCACGTCCGGAGCTACGACCAGAGATCCTCCCAGTCTAAGCCTGTGCTCTCCGTCAACAACTCTTCACGCTCGAGAGAAAACGACACTATAGGATTCACAGAGAAAGACCTGGAACACATTGTAACACCTCATAGGGTCGGTGAAACCCCTAACTGCCCCATGGTGGTTAGTTTAGACGTTCATAACCATGTTGTAAAGAGGGTCTTAATTGATAGTGGAAGCTCTATGAACGTTCTCCCTTACTCTACGTTTCAAAAGAAGAATATAGCAAATATTCCCCTCGAACCCCTCAGAACAGCCCTCGTTGGCTTTGGGGGTTCCTAGATCGTCCCTCGCTGACAAATTCGCTTGGCCACCTCTTTCGGTCGCGCCCCACAGTGAAAAAATTTGAGCTTTCTTTATGCAGTCATCGAAGTGGATCTCTCATACAACATCATCATCGGACGCCCGGCCCTCATGGATTTCAAGGCGGTGATTTCAACGTATCACTAGAAAGTCAAGTTCCCCACCCCCGAGGGGACGGGCGAAGTTCTCTGCAACGTTAAAGAGGCTTGGGAATGTTACATCCTTTCCCTTCGAAGCCACAAGCCCAAGCAAACTATTCAAGCAGGCTCCACCAAAAAGGCGGTTGATTTTCCCAAATTGGATGAAGATGGACCCGAGCGTAAGAGGGCCTAGTTTTACAAGAAGAAGAACAAGAAGAAGGTCCCCGAGCGAGGCACAACATGCTGATGATGGTCCATCTGGGGCCGTCGTAGGATCGTCCTCCGAGAGCGAGGGTAACGGGCCCTCGGATGGGAATAGCGGTAAGCCTATCGGAAAAAAGCGAGCGCTCGAGGCTCCGTGGCCTGAAATGCGCATTGAGCCAGTCGAAAAATTCTTGACCATTGAGTTGGAACCCGGGAATCCAGACAAAACTACCCAGATTGGCTCAAACCTCGACGGACCCTCCCAGATCATGATGATCGAATTTCTCCGGGAGAACCTCGACGTATTCGCCTGGAAGGCCTCCGATCTCACTGGAATAGATCCGAGTGTCATAGTACACAGGCTCAACGTGGATCCATCTTTTAAGCCAATCAAGTAGAAGAAGAGAGACATTCATGGTTTCAGGAGATAAGTCATCGAGAAAGAAGTCAATAAACTCCTTGACGCCCGGTACATTGAGGAGATTTTATACCCAGAGTGGCTCTGTAACGTTGTTCTCGTACCCAAGAGTGCTAATAAATGGCGCATGTGCAATGACTTCACAGACCTTAACAAAGCGTGCCCCAAAGACCCATACCCTCTACCAAGGATCGAGAACTCGTAGACTCAACGACAGGGTGTGAACTTATGAGCATGATGGATACTTTTTAAGGGTATTATCAGATCTTCATGGCCCCTGAGGACCGCCCAAAAACCTCTTTCGTGGCTCATATGGGCGTATATTGTTTCAAAGTTACGCCATTTGGGCTCAAAAATGCAGGAGCGACATACCAACGCCTCGTCAACAGGATGTTTGAGTGCGAAATTGGGAAATCCATGGAAGTATATATGGACGACATGATCGTCAAAAGCGAGCGTCAACTATCCCATCTGGAGGATCTCAAGCGGACATTCGGCGTCCTACGCCATTATGGAATGAAATTGAACCCTTCCAAATGTACATTTGGCATTTGAGGAGGTAAATTCTTAGGTTACATAGTCAGTCAGCGAGGCATAGAGGCCAACCCTGAGAAGATTAAAGCAATCCTGGATATTCCCTCCCCCCGGAATGTGAGAGAGGTTCAGGTGCTGGTTGGAAAGATCATTTCTTTAAATAGGTTCATCTCTCGCTCGGCAGACAGGAACTTACCTTTCTTCAAAATTTTGCGCAACGTTCGAAACTTTGCCTGGAGCGAAGAATGTGAGAAAGCTTTGCAGGACATGAAGCAATACCTCGCGAGCGCACCACTATTAACCAAGCCTAACCTAGGAGAAAACCTGTTCATCTACCTTTCAGTTTTCTCAGAAGATACGAGCGCCGTCCTCGTGGTGGTACGCGAGCGTAAACATATGCCGGTATATTATTTAAGCAAAACTTTGCAAGGAGCGGAGAAAAGATATATGGAGATAGAGAAGTTTGGATTTGCGCTCATTAACGCCTCACGGAGGCTGGGGCCTTATTTCCAAGCTCATTCTATCACAGTGCTCATAGACCAACCCCTCAAACAGGTGCTCGCAAAGCCGGACTTCTCAGGAAGGTTAATTAAATGGTCAATTGAACTCAGTCAATTCGACATCACTTTCGAGCCTCGCACAGCCATACAGGCTCAGGTAGTGGCAGACCTGTTGGTGGAGCGCTTCAATCTGGACTTTATGCCCTCGTTGGAAGAGGGACTGTGGCTTCTGCACACAAATGGGTCCTCGACCTCACAAGGGGGGAGCCGGGGTAACCCTCAGAGATCCTCACGGTGTTGAAGTTGATTACGCTATCAAACTGGCGCTTTCGGTCACCAACAACGAGGCAGAATATGAGGCTCTAATCCAAGGGCTTAGGATAACCCTCCAAAATGGTGCCGCTCGGGTCACTACATATGTTGACTCCCAGCTGATCGCAAGTCAAATTGATGGCACTTATGAGGCTCGAGAAGCCACTATGGTACAGTATTTGGCGAGTGCTAAGGAAGTGATCTCCAAATTCAAAGAGTTCCACTTGTTGCAGATCCCAAGAACAGAAAATGAGCGTGTGGACGCTCTTTTCAAGTTTGCCTCCGCTCTGGAAGATTCCTGCGAGCGGTCAGTCACATTCCTTAGAACGGAGAAGCCGCTGATTCGCGAAGCGGGACCCTCGGGTGGGGTGAACGTGATTGATCCCTCCGAACCTTGTTGGCTCAATGACATCATTAGGTTTCTGAGGGATGGAACCTGCCCGAGCGATAAAGTGGAAGCATGAAAGGTTAGGAGCAAGGCCCCTCGCTTCTCTCTTGACAGCGACGGGCGGTTGTTTAAACGATCTTTCCAGGGTCCACCTTTAAGATGCTTGAGACCCTCGCAGGCTAAGGAAGTGTTAGAACATGTGCACAATGGGAGCTGCGGGAACCATTCGGGCGATCCAATTCTAGCTGAGAAAGTTCTGAGAAGTGGGTTCTACTGGCCCTCGTTACTGCATGATGCCATCAGTTATTCCAAAAGGTGTCCTAAATGCCAGTTTCATTCCAACACCCCTCAACTGCCGGCAGCCAAATGATCCCTATTGATGTTTCGTGGCCCTTTGACCAATGGGGCATTGACATAGTGGGACCCCTCCCAATAGCGGTCGGACAAAGGAAATTTGTGATCCTCGCTATGGACTATTTCACCAAATGGGCCGAAGTAGAAGCGGTCACGAAGATAATGTTCAAAGTTGTGAGGGACTTCATTTGGAAGAACATCATCTGCAGATATGGAATCCCGAGGGTGCTCATCTCGGATATTAGTTCCCAATTCATCGCTTCTGACACACGAGATTGGTGCTACGAACTGGGGATTGAGCAACGCTTCACTTTCGTGGGCCACCCTCAGGCCAAAGGTCAAGCTGAGGTGACTAACCGAGCCATACTTCAGCACCTGAAAACGATGCTCGAAAGTAAAAAGGGAGAATGGACGGAAGAACTTCAAGGAGCTCTCTGGGCGTACCGTACTACCCCCCGAGCTCCAACGGGAGAGACCCCTTACTCCCTCGTATATGGCTCCGAGGCTATGATACCTGCGACAATTGCTCAAGAATCAGCGCGCGTCGCCGACTTCGAGCCTGCAGCCAACGAGGATAATCGGACATTCGAATTAGATTTACTGGACGAAAGAAGAAATACTGCTTGGGCTCGGATCCATAAGTATAAAGCGACCGTAGCCCACCAGTATAACAAGCGTGTTAAAGAGAGGACCTTCCAGCTGGAACACTTGGTCCTCAAAAAAGTTGAAGTTTCCAAGCACGTAGGTAAGTTGGACCCTAATTGGGAAGGGCCCTTCAAAGTCATTCAGGTGAGCGTCTTCCTAGACCGTGGAATGCATGTAACCTTAGACGGTTCTACGTGTGAACATCAGTTCTTGTAATTGCCCACTCATGGCATCTTGTACTTTCTTTTCACAGAAAGCATAATAGTTATTATTAATTGCAAGTGTGACAGTAAGTATTATACCGATTATTATGTCGATTATTTGCTATTTCTTTGATTAACGGTTTGAGTACTTGATTGCGCTAAAGCCTACTCCGTGTGGAGCGTCCTCCACGTCGAACGGCTTAATGAACAAACTATTAATTTCAAATCAGCGCTATCTGTATACCGAGAACACTCTACACAGAATATTCTGACGCTCATAAGCAAGTAAACCTTGAGAATGAGCGTGTCGGAAAGGTGGGATGCTAAATGCTTAATTTACGCCAACTGGACATTCACGCCAGTTCACGCTCGTAAACCCCCAATGACCCTCGCCTTCTTGGGTAAGAGTACGCTCGTAAATAATAAACGTTGAGCTAATACTCGCACGGACGCTTAAGTACGAAGCTAACATTACAGCCACGCTCGTTTTAATTCCATACTTAGCAAATCCTACAGCTGATTTCTAAGTTCACTCAAGCTACCGGAGCGTTCAAATCAGAAGCATGCATCACCTATTTAAGGCCAATACTTAGGTAACTCCTCTGGGGATTCTTAAGTTCAAATTCGAGCCTCGTTGTGAGTTTGGCATAGGCACCCCCGTAAGGGACACCCTCGCGCCCATACGCTCATCTCTCAAAGCATCTTCAAATCCTAAACTTAGAATACATGATGATATGCGCCAGGGTACCCTCAAAAGAAACACCTTCGTGCGCATACACTCCCATCACTGATATTCAAGCATCAAAGGAAACATGCATGCAAACATTAAACATGAAACGACAACAGTGCTCAACAATCCAAAACGAAGGGAATCAAGGGTAAGAATTCAAGCAATAAGGAAAAAGTTCGAATACACTAAGGAGAGTATGAAGATCAAATACAGAGACAAATTGTTCATAAATTGGGATGGAAAATAAGCGGGCAGAATCTTAAAGCAGCATTTGGGAGGCATCACTAGGCTTGGCTCTCGGGTTCAGGAGGAGCAGTGGAAATGGGAACTGGGGCCAGCACATTAGCATTGGAAGTTTGGGTATCACCAGGATCCTCGCCGTCCTGAGCGTCTAGGCCGATACCGTCGTCCTCTATCTGTAGGGGCTCAGGATCTATGGGGTTTGCCTCCATGAACTCCCCCTGGAGCATCGTCACAAGTTCCTGATATTCCGGCTCTGCCAGGCTCTCCGAGGGATCCCTGTCGAGGACCATAGGCTCACAGTTCTCGTCCAAGTCCATGCGCAGGAGCTCGTTGGTCCGAGCGCTCTCAGGAGCCAATCCCGGCTTCACCATTTGCCCCATAGCTTTCTGGAAGAACCGTCGAGCGTTGTCAAAGCAATGAAGGTTGGCTGCGAAGACGAAAGCATTAGAGCGCACAAATTTGACCACTGCCTCCCACGCCACCTTTGTCTCCAAGCCGGCCACCTTCTCCTGCAATTCAGCGAGGGTCTTCTTGGTTGCCTCATTCTGCCATGTACTCTCGGCCAACTGCTCGCCAAGCTCCCCATTGGTAACCCTCAGCCGGTCGCGCTCTTCCTTGAGATTCCTGTAGCGCTCGTCGAGGGTTAAATACGCCTCGTCTGACCGCTTCAATTCTTCTTTCAACTTGTCCTTCTCAAGGTTGGAAGCGGTAAGTTGGGCGCAAACATCATTGTAATCCTCTTGCAGTTGGCCGGGATCAGTGACTCGCAACAACTTCTTGTATTTGGCCTTGTGCTCAGAGTAGGCCTCCGCTCGACCCTGTAGGTTCTTCAGCCTCGGGATTACCTCCTGAAAAGCCAGAAACAAGGGTCACTCTCAGAGGTAAAAGCAAAAAAGAATGGTACTTCATGGAGATGTTTGAAGACTTACCGTCAGGAGGGCGTGACAAGCATCGTCCGTAACCCGAGTAGCGTTATACTGGTTTAACTTGTCATGATCGCCGAAAAATTGAAGCCTCCCAACGATGTCCGCAACCAAGTTGGTGGTGGTTGCACTCTTCTTCAGGAGGACCGGGCCGTACTTCCTCTGCCGATTATACCAAGCGTCCCCCCGGCATCCAATCTTCCAAAAGTCCTCATCCTCGGAGGATGAGGTATCACTGCCCTCGCCACGGTGGCCCACAACCACCTCTTTTCCCTTCCCGGATATGGGGATGGAGTCCGGTAACCGCTTCCTTTTTCCCTGGCGGTCAGCCCTAACCACTTCGTAGAAGCGGGCGAGTTCCCCCGAGCGGTTGCTAGAGTTGCTGGAGCTCAATGCGATTGGCCCTTCAGGAGCAGCCGGAGGAGGAGTGGCCCCTCTAGCACCATCTACGGTTAAATCCTCGATGGGGCCAACGATCGGAATCTCATTTCCAGCACCCCCTCGAGTGCCTCGTCCGCCATTGCCTCGTCCTGAGCCTCGGAGGGTACCTCTCCCCCTCGGGGCATTCGAGGGTTGTGCTTGCTGTTGCTGTTGCTGTTGCTGTTGCTGTTGTGAATGCTGATTGGCGCCCACCCGCTGAGCGCGCATCATTTCGGTAATGCTCTCTGCGTCCATTCCGGCTGTGAGAATTTGAACTTCTGCAAGATTAGAGGCACGAGCGTCAGAAAGAGGTTATCAAGATTATAGCAAAGAAAGCAAGACAATGAAAGCAAGTTAGAGGCGCTATTCCTAAATGTTAGAGGAGTTAGTTCCTAGAATCTAACCATCGAGCGCCATGATTGGAGCCGGAGGATTGGCTACCATATTTGGAGGATGGGAGAGCCCAAAGCGGAATAATATCCCCTCGTCCTTCATCAGGTCTTTAGCTTTTATTAGCTTTTTCTCGTTCCTTATAACGAGGGCCAAATTCTTTGCCCAACGCTCGAAGTCCGCATTTTTGGATCGATCCCTAACTCGGGGTCCAGCTCCATGTATCCACCACTCTCGGTGAGCTCTAAAAATCCCCCCAGGAGCCCCTACGAAGAAGTACTTCTCCTTTCAATCCTCGCCATACGACGTCGAGGGTGAATCGATCATTTTTAACCCAGACTTAGCTTGGGCATAATAAAACCCATCTGTCGGAGACGAACGGGGCGAGCGGGCCACCTGGATCAGGCTGTTGAAATTGTCTACGGAAGGCTCGTGGCTTGTGGCCTTCATCAGCATCACAAAAGTGTTTATTAGTGCTATGTCATTCGGGAGGATCTGAGAAGGGCTTAGCACCAAGTAATTACAGATGTCGGCAGCCGGGCACGGAATGGGAAATCTTAGACCCCCAAACAAGACTGAATCCAAGTAGACAGTCATCATCCCAACCGGCGGTTGGTTTGCTCTCTCTCCCACCACTGGTAGGCGCATGGGGAACACCGCCTCGTCCCAATAGACTTTGGCCCTCAAGTCCTCCAAATCTTTAAGCGTCAGAATGCTCTCTATCTCATCTGGGGACCGGTTGGTTTGGTGAGGGTTATTCTACCTCACTCGTGTAGTAGGCTCCTTCCCTTTCCTTTGGCGCTTCCTGGGAGGCTGACCCTCGGCCCGACGCTCGGAAGGCCCTGCGCCACCCTCGGGAGCTACAATTGCCACCGTGATCCGGTGCTCTTGAGGCCTTACAGCGCTGTTCAACATAGGGAACACTCTCTCCCCTTGTCTTTGCATCTCCATCACATTATTCATCTCTTCAAACAGATCATCTACTCCTTCAGGATCACGCTCGTTCATCCCTTGAATGGCAGCATCAAGCTCCTCATCCCCAGCCTCCATCAGAGCCCTGGCCACTGGAATAGCAATTGGAATCTCATCACCTTGGTAAGCTCTAGCCATTGGAACGGTTGTGGGCACATTATTAGGAGGGGAAGAACTCCCAAATGACATCTCGTCTATTTCCCTCACATAAGCGTCTGCTTGATTCTCCGCCATTGTCTGGTCTTTGTTCCTTGAAAATGAAGCTGTTCGCGAGAAGTTCAGTGGGGAAGAAGAATTCCGGAGCGAGTTTGACGACAGAAAAGAGGTTCCTTATTTAAGAACTATCGCTGTAACCCAACCTAAATCTAAAGTTAGTACGAGAAAATCAGAAGTTAAGAGGATTTACCTAAGGATTGAAGGAAAAGCTTGCCGGAATTCGTAGAGGAATGCAAAAAGCTCTTGCTGCTTGTATGCTTGAAAAGGAATGAGTGCGTGAAAGGTTTCAAAGGCTTTCCTTCCACCTATTTATAGGGACGGTAATGGGCATTAACTAGGGTTAAGCATTTGAAAAACACAATCATTTCCCGCCTAGAAAATCCCCCTACTTTTTGTAACCGCCTCACGTATCCCGGAGTACATGCGCCCACGCTCCCACTCAGCATTTAATGCGGACACGACAGCATTTATGGCGATGTCAGAACATGCCCGTTACGGAAGGCAAGCGGTCACTTCTCTCGCAAGAAGATTGACCCTCGGATATTCAAAAATTCAAGGCTCGCTTCTCTTAAATTCTACAGTACGCTCGAGCGATACTACAGAATTTGGGGGCCAAAATGATGAGACCTGGAAACACGCTCATATCAGAGCCGTCCACGTGTCGCCATCTACCGACTTAGAAATTGGACGCTCGCATTGATGGGCTCGCGGGTTGACCCAACCCACACACTCGTTGACTAAATACAGGCCCACGGGCCTCAGCCAACTGTCCAGGTAAGGGGTTCAGGCTTACCAGCCAGACGCTCGCGCCGCGGCCCTCAGAGCCACCCTTCCCAGGAAGACACCTCCTGAGGGCACCTGCTTTCCAGCGCTCGTATAGTTGACGCTCATAGGTCATCTGCCCCGAGAGATCCCCTCGCACGTCCCTTCGAGCGTCACTTGGGCTCAAGTATAGCCTTCCCCTTTGTAAGGCGTCCGTACACCCGTAGGACTGATATGGAGCCTCCCAGAGCACGGCCCTCACCAACAACCTCTGACACAAAGGCAGTGTGCACCTCGTACCTGACACACCGCCTGCCTTTCAGAGTCGTTGCTCTCATGCCGTCACAGGCCACCACGTGTTAGAGCAACACAGGTTTGGGACCACACGGTTCAATTACCTAAACTACCCTCACCCTTAACATATAAATAGGGGAGAACACATACTCTCTCCCCAAGTCATCTTCTTCCACAAGAAACTCTGCACTTTTCTGGGCTTTTCCACCGCATTCCCCTGCATCTTCCTCTTCCTCCAGCTCCCCGCATTTCACCATTCTTACTGCATTTTCATCGCATCAACTGGTGTTATCCTAGCTGGAAGAACCCACGCTCATCGGAAACCCAGATCCTGAGGCTCAAACGCCTGTGATGGTCTTCCCTTCATAAACAAAATCTCAAAGAGTTGGTTGCATCTTAGGAATCCGTATCCTGCACCACCAAATTAAACTTTTTATATATAAACCTAATTACAGTTCTACGGGGAGATAGCAAGTTTACAAATTCCAATGCTCAATTATTTTTACTAATTAACTACTACTACTTCTTCTTCCTTCTTCTTCTTTTTTTTTTTTTTTTCAGATAATGTCTCACTTATATAAACAAATTAAATGAATAATTACGAACAGTCTATTAATGTATGACAAAAATACAAAATTTTCCTTGTGGTTTGAGAAATTACGAATACACCTATGAAGTTTACATTCTCTCATACAAATTGTCCCAATTGTTAATTACGGTGTTAAATTTTGATAACATCAGCAAAATTATTATTTTTAAAAATTCAAATCATACTCTTAAGGGGTATTAATAATACTGAAAGTACAATGATATATTTATAATGTTGGTTAAATTTGTATTTTTTAATTTGAAAGTGTATAATTTAATATAATATTTATATTTTATTTATAGGCATAAATGGAATATATATTTCATGCATATGTACTCCCGTAAAGTATGATAAAAGAAATTACTAATTCTACCTTATGTTGATGTTTTAGTTTTATGCATATTTTACATAAGTTCATTTGAAATAACAAAATTTTCCTTCGAAACAGAAATGTATAACAAACACACCAATATCATTCAATGCATTAGTAAATTTACATAAATATCCATCAAAATTATTTTAAGCATTGGTGATCCCTAATACATCTAACTTACATACAAAAAATAGCATCTCAATATAAACATGCATGCACAATGTTAAAAAAAGAAATAGAATTCATAAATTCTAAGTATGCAATTAGTTTATTGTAAAAAATATCAAAATTAATATTATTAAGTACTAAGTAGCATTCTTTGGGGAGAAAAAAAAAAAAGGAAAAAGTTAGATGGTCACAAAACCAAAGAACTTACATCAAACCTCTAAAGAATTCCACTACTTGCATTAACCCCCTTGCCTTTACATTATTTATTACATATAATCCCTTAAGTTTAGTATATGAGGAGTAAAATAGTAAAATGACATATTCTGTCAAATTTAATGGAAGAAATAACAGATTAGAAAAAAATTTATAATTTCTCAAATCTAAGGAGAAATATTTTATGGGACTGTTCCTAATTATTCCTAAATTAAAAAAATAAGTCTCAATCTACAAACTGAACCTGTTAGCTGGCATCGTAATTGTCATGGTTTTGTCATTTTATTCAAGTGGAACCGAGAATGCATCATGTTGCATTTTATTTACATTATTATTATTTATTAGTTTAATGTAGGGTTGTTACAGGCTATTTAATTAATTGTACAGTTGAGAGGTGACAAATGCTAAGGCATACCTAACTTCTTTCAGGAAACCAAAAAATATATATATATATATATATATATTCTATTAAATAGTTGTATATTTATTTTATTTATTTTAAATACTGCATAGACAAGGGTATCAACTATCATCTGAACTGATGATAATGCATTTTTATTTACAAAATATATCATTTTTGTGGATATTACGTAATTCGTACTTATAAATACAATAATATAGTCAATATATAAAATACTAATTAATATGATAAATGGTCACAAATATAAATATTAATATATAATTCTGCACTGATGGAAAGGCACGACACATATCGTTTATTTAAAATTATGATTCTCTCACAGTCTCACTACATATAGTTTTTTACGACGGGTCACAACTTCAACTAAAACCTCATTAACTCATGGCGGTGATTTATAATTGCGATACATTTTTTGTTATATATATGAGGTATTGATTAAAGAGAAAGTCATAAATTTTATAGATTTAATGGTTAACACAAACTGCTTTATTTTTAAAAATTTTGAAAATTAAAGCATGCTAACTTATTGTATATTTTGTGATAATTCTATAGTATAATTGCATTATTGATACTATTATATTAAGCGAGAGAGATAAATGTGATCATTTAAATTATAATTTTTTTTTCTATTTAATTTTTTTTTTCCACCACTCTCACAATGTGCTATTTTTTCTTAACTCCTTTTTTATTCTCTATCCACACTCCAATTTTTTTTATTATATTTTTTTATAATTCTTTTCACATATTTTTTAATTTCTATTTATTATTATTTTTTACTACTATACTATTGTCTTATTTTAATATATTTATTAAAAAATAATTATACAATAAATATTAACATGAAAATTTTAATTAAATATATATATATATTCAAATAATAATTTATTTTTATTTGTACACACATAAAATGTATGGCAGTTATTAGTATCGATTATTCTCGGTGAGTTAGTCAAGTCAATAACAAGTTATCTTTGGAGTTGGTAGTGAACATATGGAAGCATTGTTTGATGAAATCAAGGGCCATTGGCATGTTTATATGTCCCTCTTACAATTTAAGCAAAAAATTCTTTTTAGATACTTTTTAGCTCTATAAATGTGTATATGGCTATTTATCTACTTTTTTCGTAAATCTTTTTCGAAATGTAAATGGAATTTAAGTTAATGTTCCAAACTTCTTAAAAGTATGAATGATATAATTGATTAATACAACACTTCCGAACATGTATAAACAACTCTAATATACAAATTTCTCGGGAAAAGATTTGAAACAATTAAAACTTCGTTTAATTAGGGTTAGGCTCAAGTGATTTAGAGTTCTTTTTGGATAGATTTAAAATTTTCAGACTCGATACAGTATTTCTTAATAAGTACTAGACACATAAATTTCAAAAAAATCGGTATTGATGTATGATTTAAATAAAATTCGGGAAATCTTGAAGGGATCTGCCATATAATTGCTGATAAGTGCACGAAATAAATAAAAAAGAAATTACTAAATTTTCATAGCATAGTTAACCCTATATATGGTACTATCAAAACTTTTAGATTTTAGACAGCAAAAGAAATTGTTTTTCAACTGCGAATCTTGACCAAATACGCTGATGTTTTATTTTTTAGTTTTCTTTACAATTGACCAAGACAATGATAATGTATGAGAAGTGAGAACTATACGAAAAAAGTTTTAAGTCTTGGTCACAATTTGTTAAACACTAATCTTGATCAAGGCACAAATTTTTTGTTCCCGGAGTGTACCCCACCCAAATGAGTCAGGAATTAATCTTTCGAGAAACTGAAAGGCGCTTTTTACGGGATCCTCTCCCAAAAGTAGGTATTTATAATCACAAGGTTCGAATCCGATACATTACTTAAGTGAACTCGAGTCGTGGGTTGACCAAGGCACTAATAATTGTATGAAAACCAGGATAAAAAGTCTTAACCACACACATCACAAATTTCCTTTTAAATTATTTAATAATTAAAAATATTTACACAATAAACAGTAAAGTATCAGTTAACAACAACGAACAACGAACAATAAAGAAAGATGCGTTGAAGCAGCCAATATAAAGTAATTTGGACAGATTAACATAATGATTAATGATGATATTTTCAAAGAGAGAGAAAATTATCTAATTAATGATGATATCACATAGATGACACATCTTGCACAGATTCTAAAATCAGACTTCACAATTTGCATAATATACTATAATAAGACCAAATTAATGCACTATAAAATGACCAAATTTGGTCTTAATATAGTGTATTATTGAAAATTACAGAGTTTTAATTTTAGAATGTGCACAAGATGACGTCGTCTATGTGATATCATCATTAATCATATATATATTGACTGGTACTTGTCCCACATTAAATTAATAACAAAGCATGGTTAGCTTTACAACGTAAGGTGTTATGCATGTTATTAAATTGTAAAACTGAAAAATAGATTGGATGGGTTATATACCTATGTATTGCCTATGTTCTGGATCCCGTCCTGTCGCCCATTTAAAAGGAAGATCCACCAACAGCAGCAACATGTGGTGTCACTCCTGCAAACCCCATTGCAGTAGGAGGTGGCAACCCTCCTACAAATCCTCCTACAACAGATCCACCAAGAAATAGTGCAGACCCTTTAGCAACAGAGAAGGAAGCGGGCAGAAGAAGAGATAGTGCAGACCCTTTAGCAACAGAGAAAGAAGAGGGTAGAAAAGGAACAACTAACTCAAGGGATACATCCTCAATACATTGTCTGACCGTCTGTACAAATAAAAGGCCGAGGAGAATATTTAGTATCTAAATACCTTGATTTTAAAACGGTGGATAACAAATAAATCGTGGAGCAAGTGCATGAGTTTCAGCTGATTGTAAACAAACTACGGATGGTGAAAATTATCCTTCCTGAAACCTCCCAGATTGCAGTAATAATTTCAAGGCTCCCTCAACCTGGAAGGATTATGAAAGACGTTTAATGCACAAGTTTGAGATTTGCTCTTGAAACAAATTCAGAAACATCTGCATATAGAAGAGGAGGCTCGAAAACGGGATGAAAAGAATTTAGTTCAAGGACAGTCGAGTGTGAATTACATTGAGACTATAAATCCTAAGAAAAAAAAGATTTGGTGTTAATAAGAAAGTCAGAGAGTTTTTGAGATCCGATCAGAAAACTAAACTTGTCAATGCTGCTAACAAAAAAGAAAGGCAAGTGTCATGCTTGTAAAGAAACAGGACATTATGCGAGAGAATGCTCAAAACGGAAGAGTGAATCTGGGGTTGCAAATATGGTTGAAGAGAACCTAGTTGTCATAGTTTCGGATCTTGGCCTAGATGTGGCTATGATTTTTGAAATCAACATGGCAAGTGAACTTTGAAAATGGTGGTTAGATAGTAGAGCAACCGGTTCACATTTGCAGCGATCTAAGTTTGTTCAAGACCTTCGATGAAATTGTTGGGCAAGAGGTTCAGATGAAAAATAACTCAAAAGCTATTGTTAGAGGCAAAGGGACTGTAGAACTCAACTTTACCTACGTGAAGAAATTAACTTTGATTAATGTCTTGTTTGTACGAGATGTTAGGAAATTTTTAATTTTTTTTTTAATTTGTTAGATAAGAAAGGGTTTAAGATTTTTTTTTTTTTTTAAACACACACAGACCCAAGTGGGATTGGATTAAGAAATAGTTTAAGATCTCTGTTAAGTCGTGAAAATTATCACCATGAAAAATAGTATGTACAAGATGTCTATTAATAATAATTATGTTGTTTCTGCTTACATGATTTCTTCTATTTCTTTATAGTATAGTCAATTAGGACATGTTAGTGCAAAAAACTTGAAAAATAAGCATGCAATGAGATTAATGGATATTGGTACAAACAAACTTGTTAAGTGTGAAATATGTGCTAAATTAAAAATTATAAAAGAACCTTTTCCAAGTGTTCAAAGCGAATTACAAATATTGGACTTAATTCAATGCCTCCGATTTTGTTGTATTATGACAGTGAAGCAACGCTTAAAAAGAAATACCGTGGTACTTATAATAGCAAGTCTAGACACATTGGTCGAAAGCATGAGTTTGTGAGACTAATAATATAAGATGGTATTATAATAATTATTTACGTGACGTCAAATAAAAATTTGGCTGATCCATTTACTAAGCCTCTGACGAGAGACTTAGTAGCTTCAACTATAAGAGATATGAGACTTAAACCACCTAAACCAAAGTGATGGTAACCCTACCTATAATCTAGGTTACTCCTAATTATAGGTTGAAAGAGAAAAATAAGTCGTAATTTTGTTATACCTATCGAGTGTCTCATATATATTTACTAAAGATAGTTAAGTGAGTCGCATTGTGATAACGTTGAGCTATGCTCTTAACAAAATCCTCTCTCTATGCAACAGAGTGCTCGAGAAATATTTTGCCTTTGTGAACTAGAAGTGGAGCATCATCTTATAGAGAGTTGTGTTTACTCTTTTAGAAGTTCATGAAATGGGATATGATGTATGGCTTGATAAGCGTCAAATAGCGAAGTGTCATAACTCCGACTGTGTTACAAAGGAGTTGAGGTTCAATCTATGGACAACATTAACTTTGGCGTGGTCTTGAGTTACTTACACTAAGGGAAGGTTCAATGTTCGTTACAACTTCTTCTAGGCATGTGGTACTTGACACCATTGTTCATTAACTTATTTGGCGAAAGAGGAGTTTTCCAAACAAGTGGAGGATTGTTGGATATATGTCTTTTGATATTCTCCCACATTAATAATTGTAGTCTCATTGGGAATATTAAAGGCATATAAAATGGTGTTTGAAAAACTGACTGATACTTGTCCCACATTGAATTAATAACAAAGTATGCTTAACTTTATAAGTTAAGATGTTGTCTATGTTAATTGTGAAACTCAAAAGTAGACTGAAGGTCGTGGGCATTGGGCTTGGCAATTGTGGTGCATTTGTACGTGCCTATCGTTGCTATGAGCTTCTTTTTGGACCAGTTTCATCCAACTTCAGTCAAGATTTATGTAGTCTAAATTCATTGTGGACCTAATATATTGTAAGTCAGTCAGTGTCCAGATTCATCCAAGTTCAATTACAAAAGGAGTTAGATGAGTAACCCGTAACCGATGAGTAGTGGACATCCAAATTCATCCGAGTTCAATTACAAAATGAGTCAGATGAGTGGCCCATAACTGATGAGTAGTGGACATCAGGAGAATTAATTTCCATGCCACTAACACCTGATGTAACGACGATAAACCCCACTTTATTTTGGTCAAACTCCTGAGGCCTAGATATAGCCTCTGTCTAACTAAACAAAAACACAACAAACATTCACCTGATTTCCTGTGAAGGGCTATCACACGAAATGATACGTTGCATATTCATTTAATTTTGGAACTTAGAATTCCTATGTTTTACCCCACTATTTGCTTTAATTTTGGATAAATGCCTAACTTTCTATATTTTGTGCAGGATTTATCATGGGAAGAATTTGAAGGAATTTGTAACAAAAGGGAGCTGTCACACAAGCCCACTTCTTGGACCAAATTGGAGAACAAATATTTTTGCGGCCCATTGACTTAGGGAATAAATTAAGTGGGGGAAAACACTTGATGTTTGTTGGGAATTCGTGGCCCATGCCACTTTATGTAAAAGGCCCAGATTCTTGTTTTATGTGGGAATTAAATTTGGCTGAAGTGGGAGCAGCACGTTTTATGTGGTCATTACTTTGAGAATTAAAAGCCCCACTTGATGACAAGAATATGGCAGCCAAACTTGGAGAAAGGTGGGTGTTACTTTGGAGAATTATGACTCCAATTCATGGCAGAACATGGGGTAACGAAGTGGGCGACGGCAACAGTCCTTCTTGGCACTATTTAATTGGGAGAAGATCACGCAGAAGAGCACAGCTTCACTCTCGTGCACCAGGTCACGCAGCAACAGATTTTCGTTCGGGAAGAGACTTTCGAGCATCGAATAGTTTTTCTCCTTCCTTTCTTTTATTTCATTTAAGCACTATGTTGATTGCAAGCTTTTGTTATTTAATTTCGTTATGAGTAGCTAATTTACCTTTTAGTTGGGATTTTTCAAACATGCTTTAGATTGTGTGAGACGATTTATTTTGGGTTGATTAATCAAAGTTAATCGTTTTATTTCCGATTTCATGTCATTGAGTGTTGGTTTATTCTTTGATTAGTGCATGAATCCTAGAATTGTCAACACACATATAGCTAGTTAATTTATTTGGTGGTGATAACCGGATAGTTAACGAAGTAGCAATCAACGCTAGGGCATAAGGCTTGCCTGAATTCGTGTTGAGAAATAATTTGATCTAATTAGGCAAAGTAGGAATTTCTCACTAAGTCGGTTAGGGTTAGTGTTTCTTTAGCTCGTAAAGCAATTAGTTAATTGAATCTTTGAAGGAGTTTCTGAAAAGGTTATTAGCTAGTTAGGGAATAGTCTTTAATAGTTTCTTCAGATTATTCTAAAAATACGAAGAAACGAGGGAGCCTAAGGTAATTGGTAACTATAGCTAGCCTAACGAGGAATTAATCACCCTGTCCGTGATCATAGTCTGATCCATGCATAGGAAAATCCCGGCTATTTGTCATCCATTGAATTTATCCAGTTTTAATCTGAGTTTCAATTTAATCCAGTTGAGTAATCGTTTGCTTAAATAGTTTAATTTTAGTTAAATCAAAATCTAACACCCCCCCCCCCCCCCCAAAAATTTTACTTGTTGGTTGCATTTCCTTAGCATATAAAAAGATTACAAACTCATCCAATTCTCGTGGATCGATACCCGTTGCCACTATCTTACAATTTAATTGTGTGCAATACTTGGGGTTTATTTTTGGTGGTCTCGACACCCATCAGAAATCAACCTCTATCTAAAAGTTTGACATATATCATGTAAGTGTGTCGCCTATAACTATAGCACACTTCCCATCAAGTAGGGGCATTAGAAACTTTAATAACTGGGAATATCAGTGTTTACCTACTGTCTCTATACGACAATCACCAGAATAGAGCCTAACAAGCTTCAGTCATAACAATGTCGATCACCTCTGGTGGCGGCTCGAACCAAGTATAGAGATTAGCAGAGTGTGTCCTTGTGATACCCCGCTCGTTCGTACGCACAGGTTCATGCCACGTGTGAGTTTATTTCCCGTATTTGCCTTTATTTCCACACTTTAATTGATGCATTTACTTGATATCTATTTCTTATTATATGAAATATGTGTTTTTATTTGGATTATTTGATTTAAATGTCAAGAATATGCCTTAAGTGAATAAATGATATGCATTCTTATGATTTATGAATTTTATGATATAAATTTATTTCTCTTGCATGCTAAATTCTTGAATTATGTGATATATGTGGGATAGGGGGTGTTTTTGTATGGTTTTTAATATGTTTGGATTTGTTTGATGAAACATTTGAGGACTCAATTGCACTTTTTCTTAAGTGTTGGGCCAATTTGCGATTTGACCATTCTTGAGTCCTTGTTTACAAAATATGAGTTCGGGAATTTGGATTTGAATTCTGAATTCTCCGTTGGACTCATTTCGATGATTCGGATCCAATGGAATAAGCCTTGTATTTTTCTGAAGCCGTTCGGACCCCCGTCATCCCTACCCATTTTTGAGCCCCAGGACCCATTTCTTGTACCCTTTTGACCAAGATTTAATCCCTTCTCACTCTTATCTCTCTCACACAGGACCTAAAGTAAAAGAAAAGCAAGAAAGAAGGTAAGAGAGAAGAGAACAAGAAGACTCCTCTATTCTTAAACCCATAAGAGCTCATACCTCTCCTTCTTGTTCTCTATCTTCTAAGGTAAGGTAAGATTCTTGTTCTTCTCATTATTGTGCTCATTTCTATCCATATATTTCTTATTTTATGCTAGAGATTCTTGGGTTTTACAAGAGATGATGAATAGTGATGAATAGTAAGTGTTTATGTTTTTATATAAATCATATGCATATCCTTGTGTTATTTTTTGGTTTGATGCATGTTTTATGATCACAAGAGTTTCATAAATGTTTATATGGTCTTATTTTTATGGTGGTTGAGTCTTCATTAAGTTGCCATTAATGCACCAAGCATGAACACAAGAATATATTGAAGTCTTGAACACCATACCTTGCTCCTTGTTTGCTCTTGCTTGTGCTTCGGTTATGGTCAGATTTAAGGGTTGTTCTTATGTGTTTTTGCTGCGTTTTTATTTTCCAATATGCTACCTTTGTTGCTGCTATGGTTTGGAATGATTTGCAGGGGAACATAGGGGCTGAATCTCGCACCATTTCAGCACCGCCGCTAATGCCCTTTAGGGCATATTGACTTGCAAAGAGGTAATGGTCGTTACCTCTACCCCCATTTTCTGTACCCATTAATGGGTGCTAGTGCCCTGGGACTAACAGCCGTTAGTCTAGGGTAGGTAATCTGCCCTAGCTAATGGCCATTTGTGTGAGAAGATGAGCTTGGTGTTAACGCCCGCTAGCCCCACTTTTGCATGTGTTTGTGGTTTTTGCTCGTTTAAGTGCTTCATATGCTCTTTCTCCCATCCCAATCATCACTCTTATATGTTGTCAACATGTTGAATTGTGTGTTATGAATCTTGGATTTAGTTTACGGGGTGATTCAATATGATTTAAACGAGCTACGTATTTACATGACTCAAGTGTTACCATATGGCGTACTATGTGTTTTTCTTGCATTCGTTTGACATTTTAAGTGGTTTCTTTTATCTCTAAGTTTATCTTATCATATTATTTAATGAATGTATGACATGTTTTGATTTGTTTATGAATTTCATGCTATGATATTCAAGGTGTAAATGTGAAATGAAATGTGAACGTCTAATTGCTACCTTATGCCACTTCATTGCATTCATTGCATTCATTTGCATCGCCGTGCACCTAAATGGTACATAATTGAGTTTAAGTCTTTATTATTACGTTTGTTAGTCACAGGGGTGCTTCCGGGAGGAGTCGTATCTGAGGCTTAAGGTTGTGTTGGATCGTTTTCTCGCACCACTACACTCTTTTGTTCAAAGGTGAGGTTTACTCTAGGTTTTTTTCTTTTTAGTTAAGCGACCTACTACCCTAAATGCTCGTTTTCTAACCAGTGTGTGACTATATATTATATATAGTTAAATATGTGTGATACGGCTTTCGACAGGGCTATAGCTACGAGTATATATGAGCTCACATTTTAATGAAAGTTTAATGCTTATGAATGTAATGTTAATGGTTCGTATTGAGCGAGAATAGAATGTAAAGATAATTAACGATAAATTTTGGATCCACGGAGACTATGGGATGGGACGTTCGGTACGGCAGCGGACCGTCGGGTAAAACCTGGGCTTAGTTTCCATCCGAGGTATTATGCAAGACCCCAGGAGGTTGGGAAAGCGTGATGCTCTTGATGCCTTCGGTATGAAAGCCGGGGAGGATTCGTTGTAGGTTAGCTATCCCTCGAGGAATTTACCAATTTAATGGATGGCTAAGGGTTGGCCGACTCTTCCATCACCAGAGTGTTGGGGATTGAATGTGTTTTGGTGTTATATAATGAATGAGGAGTAACGGTGGATCCTCGTATTCGTCCAGCTTTAATGAAATGTTTGGATTATAGAACGGGAATTGAGTCTTTATGAACATAATGTATATGTATAAGATATGTAATGCTTTTATGAAAATGTTTTGGTATGCAAAACCTATTCCCGGTTCATAACATTTCTCTTTTACGTGCTTTGCTCTCTCTCTCTCTCTCTCTCTCTCTCTCTCTCTCTCTCTCTATATATATATATATATATATATATATATATATGTCGAGTTGTGATTGACCCCTGTCCTTTACCACTTTTAGTTTGCAGGTTTTGGTGCACGAGCTAGACGGAGAAGTGGGTCGTTTTTTAGTCTCAATTTTTGGTTTAGGTCGTACTAGGTGTATTGCATATACTATTTTTGGACTTGTAATTATTGTTATGAATATTGTTATGGATTTGTGATTCGTTATGGCTATGTATATTTTGGGTACTTGATGTATATGTTGATTTTGGATTTTACGTTTTTAGAACTCCTTGCTTCCGCTATTTGATTTATTTGTTGCACACTTTGAGTACGTTTAGCTCCGCCTAGCCTAGTGAGTGTGTGATCTCCCGTTCGCTATGACTTGGACTCATTTATGGATTTTCCATTTAATATACGGATTCGGGTCTTAATGCGAGGGATGCGGTGGCCCACCCTCCGGGCGCTACAATCCTTTCTCCCCAAGACCATCAACACAACTATTGCACTACTCACGCCTAACTTGTCGTAAACATGACTCTCAAAGTTTCTTAAGAAGATCTCCGACATCCTCGATGATATTTATTATTTCCCAAAGAATAAACGAGAATGTCCGCTTTCTCCACAGATCCGAATCAATCTCTATGTCAATTTTATTATTAACTCGCAACTCTCAAGTCTTATTATAGTGTATTATTTCAAATTATGATGTTTGAATTTAGAATGTGCGCAAATGATGTCATTTATGTGATATCATCATAATTTAGATAATTTCATTCTCTTTGAAAGTATCATGATTAATCATTATGTTAACTTGTCCAAATTATATATGTATAGGCTTAAGTTTATTGGGAGATGTTTGGAGACTTTTTTTTTAAAATACTATTTTTTCTAAAATATATTAAGAAAATAATACTACTATTTTTGATGTTAACATTTTGCCATTAATCGTGAACCTTGTCCACGATTTCAAATTTTTTTGATTAACCTTGAGTTTTTCCAATTTGATAAATTACCAGAATAGTATAACAACTTTTTCAAATTATAATTTCAACCCAAAATCTATTTATGAAAAGACCTCTATATTTTCTAAAAATTATGTATAGACCCTTAATTTATTTAATAAATTGCAAAATCTTTTTAATAAATTGAAATGGACAAAACGTCAATACACCCCCTGTCTAGATGGTATCAGAGCCTAGAAGACGATGTCTTTTGGGATAAAAAATATAAAACTTTAATAAAAATAATTATAAACACTATGTATAAATTATTTGAAATAGGAATTATTATATGGTTTCAAATTCTAGATGAAGATAAAAGACTAGATGATTTAGAAAATGAATTAAATTACCTAGATATAGCCGGATATAATATAGATGTATCCTATGATGATACATATTTGGCAATATCCTTCTCCTTAATATGAGAAATTTTAAATAAACGTGAGTTAGCTGATTTATATAATTTTTATGAAGATGTGCTAAAATGTTTTCTAAAAATGAATAAATTAAATCCTTCCAATTATTATAAAAAGAAGATAAGGAAGTTTAGAATAAAAAGAAATTATTATTCAAACCTCTTTTCTATATGAATCATTATTGGAAAGATTGAATTAACAATATAAATAAAATATTAGAATTGGATACTAAAATTGAAAAGCTAAGAGAGGAAATAAAAACTTCAGTGGATAAAGAACTTTGTAATAAAAATAAAAATGATATAAAGAAGCTAAAAAATCTACTAAAAAGGAAAAGAATAAGGCTTTATTAAACAGAATAAAAGCTGGAAAAATATGGAAACGATAGACATAAACTTTCAATCTATAATAGAATCTATTAATAGAATCAAGGAAGAAATGTTAAATCTTCAAGATTCTATAAGAGAATTAAAGAATGAAGTTCAATTAAATAGAATTAATATGGAGCAGGTTGAAATAGCCATTAAAAAAAAAGAAAAAAGATCTAAGGCTGAAAAATTAAAAGATATAGAAAAAGAAATAAAAACTCCTTTTAAAGTAATAAACTTCGAAAAAACTAAACCATATGAAAAGGGTTCCTTTGATGATTACATGCTAAATACAATAGTTCCAAAAATGCTTAAAGAACAAGAAGAGAGTTCTAAAGGAGCTGTTGAAAGGCTTAAGGCTAAAGGAACTAATATAGAAAATGATAATAAACAAGATGAAAATCAAAATCAAATACAAACATGAATGAATATAAATGATTTAATTAATGATTTTGAAAAAATAAATTTGATGATATAGTAGAATATGAAGTAAGAATGAATAACTCTAGTCCTTCTGGAACCAAAAGAACAGATGGATGAACAATAGAAGATCCAAATGAATCTATGGGATCTAATGAACCAAAGAGTTACCCAACTTATTTTAATACAAAGAAAAATAAACATCAGGATAAAAGAAATAAAAGTTATAATGTTAAATATCAACTTAATGATGAATATTCCGAACCAATATAAATGTAAATGGTAGTAAATTAAACCTGAAAAATAAAATAGATAAAAGAAAAGCTTTAATCAAATGGTAAAATGATATGATTGCCTACTTTTTGAATCAAGATGAAATATATGCTACAGCATCTAAAAGAACTGATTATATAATATCTACATTTGATGGAATTGTACATAGTTGGTGGAAAGGAATTTCTCTTGATGTGCAAGGAATAATGAGAACTACTATGGAAACTGGTTTTGATAAAGATATTAGAACTGGAGTAGAAGGAATGACATACTATATAGCTGATGAATTCTTAGGAGAAAATTGGAAAAATGATACAGAAAATGAATATATAAGAAATAAAGAGGAAGCAAGAAATTATCTTATAAATCCTTCGACATGCTCTACGAAATTTCTTCGAAATTATATAGAAGAATTTTTTGATTATATTATAAACAATATTGGAGTGGAGAGTCACAAGATATATATCTTAAAATGTTCTATTCAAAACTCCCAAATCCCTGGAATACACACCTCAATAAAGTTTGGGAAAAGGAAAAAGAAAATACAACTGATAATTTAGGAGGAAGAATAAGAGTTTTAATAGATGAATTAAAGAGACTTTGTTATGAGCAACAATTATACAAGAAATCCAGAAAAATTTCTGGGCTTTATTGTTCAAAATTAGAAATGCCTACCCAATAGGGTTGTGAAGAGAAAAATAGAAATAAACCTTATAGAAAGAGAAAATTCAAAAGGAACAAATACAAAAAATATAAGAAATTTGATAGAAGAAATATAAAACCAAAAAGAAAGTTTTTCAAGTGAAAAGAAAAAATTAATAAAAAACCTACAAAATGCAGATGCTGGAATTGTGGCGACAAAGGTTATAAATCACCAGAATGCCCAAAACCTAAAAAGGTAAGGACAATAGAAACTGAATTTATAGAAATTATAGGCGAACTTGAAGAAGTTTCAGTCATAGAAAATTACATAGGGAATGAAATATATGTAGAAATAAGTGAAGAAAGTTCTTCAGGAAATTCTGAAATAGAATCTGAATCTGATTAAATGGTGTAGCACCCCGGAACGCCGAGATGCCACACCCCCGCACTATAGCTCAATCCACATACGAAATGGACGATCCATACATGAACTAAGACTATAGCAAACGGGTGACAAAAGAAAATAAACTTCTAGCTAGGCGGGACTAACCCTCAATTATATACAACAAAGCATAACAATCAAAGAAAAACATACTATAAGTTTATATCATTATCCTTCAAGTGCATTTTCCATGATTCCATATACACAATCTCAAGGATACCAAGCTCTAGTTATAAAATACATATGCATCAATAATGTACATGAACCGTGCTAGACTCGAAATAAAGACCACTTGACTTGACTCGACTCCCCCCTAGCACCAACCCTGAAAACCTGAAAATGTTGAGGTGTCAGTCTACCAACGACTGAGTGAGGGGTTTATAAATAAATATTAGCGTAATTAACATGCAAGTTATAATCTCGGGTAAGGTTTTTAATAAAAGAAACAATATAAGTTCAATATTAGAATAGATCTCGCCCGAGATTACAACTTATCCATTTAACAATACAAACGTTATCAATTCAATTCAATTCAATCAGTGGCCCGGCGAGTGAGGGCAATTCAACCTTACTCCAATTAGTGAACATTACCAATAATTAAATTATTAACGAGTTAAGTGATCATGCAATCAATTACGGTGCACAAGTAGCAGTTTCAATACCCTTCTTCCTCCGGGGGATGGTGGGATTGCAAGGCCCCACCACCCAATCAATTTGGGCATAGGGTTCATGAGTCCCTACGCCCGGCGGGCTCCTTCCTCCACCAAACCTCCTGGTGGATTCAGGGGTGACCCCAACAATAGGTGAGGATAGTGCAAGAGATCACCGTCGGCCCGATACCTCCCCGGATTACTCAATACACTACCCTCGGGCCCAAAGTGAACATGTTTTACTCGTCAAAACAATCAATCAATCAATCACGATAAGTTCAATATGTCACGATAAATCATTTACAATCTATCAAGGTTTTGAGAAAGAAATATAGATATATATACATTTTGGCCGAAAGATCACATAGGGTTGTAAGGGTTCTATATATCTAGAAATTAAACCTTACCTGTGCTGATAAAATAACAAGGATACGGCTATAGAGCTTGCTCCTCGTCAACCGGAAGGAAATCTGTGTAGCAAGGAGAAAGGTGTGTGAGACACGACTCATATGAACCACTTACGACGCACGGCAAAGTCATGATCAATGTGTTATGCAATAACAATTAAGGAATATCAAATAAAAGCATAATTATCAATAAACCATGTATGTATATCATATAATTCACATACGGGAGCCAAGGAAGTGAAAGGAATGCAATAGGAGAGGTTTTGGTGAAGTTTTGTAAAAAAGGACAATTTTAGGAAACGTACATGCTGAGGGAAAACTGGAATATCTTTAATTCTAAAAGTGGGAATTGAGTTTTGTTTGTTGGGAATGAAACTAGACACAAATACCTTTCCGATGATATATGGTCGTTTTCTAGTTCAAAGCGAGAAGAAAATTGCGTAAGCTTGAAGTTAGGCGAGTGTAGTTTTCCAGAAAAGTGGCGACACCTAAAGAATTGATTATATCTCACAAATGGGAAAATATATTGAGATGATTCCAATCGGAGGTTGTTCTAGACTTCAAGAGGTTTCCAACAGTTTAAAGATCAAGTCATTCGGAGTTCGGATGAGGGAGAAACGGGCTTCTGAAAAATGGCCTGGAAACCCAAATGGGCGTTTGGAAAGGCTCGAGGAAGGCAGTAGGTTCCTAAACGGGCGTTTGGTGTTATAACTAGAATCCCAAACGGCCGTTTGGAAGTATTCTGGGCGAAAAACAGGGGAAAAACAGAGTATAGGCACGGGAATTGGCTCCCAAGGCATATAAATACCAAATCAATGCAAGAATCAACTCAAAACTAACATATATCATGCATATAACTCATATATATCAAGTTGGCATCAAGTAATCCATCCAAGCTTGCTCAAATTCTATAATTTCTCATGCCATCAACTTCCATATAACTCATTCTTTCATGCAAGAATCCAACTCTAATGATCATAATCATGCTCTTAACCTCAAATAAGCAAGAAAGCATCACATAAAATTCAAACCCTACTCATATAACATTCAAGGGTTCAAAGCAATTCATTCATTTATACCTTGACTGAAAGAAGATGGAATGGAATGATGAGATGAGTATGATGCCTCCACTTATGCAATTTATCTTCCTTGAATTTAGCTTGATAAATGATGAAATCCTTCCCTTCCCTTCTCTTGGTGATTTGATCGATATTTAGTGGGTGTGTGTGTGTGTCTTGTATGAAAGGGATGAATGAAATGTGGGAGAGATATGATATGTATAAGATATAATATATATGTCTTCCACTATAATGCATGAGTCACCATATTTTGCTATTTAGTCCCTCATTTATGTGAATGGATGCAAACAAGTATTGTCTCATGGAAAATGTTCAATTAATTCCAATTTATGATATGCAATTGAGTCCATGAATATGTGAAATGATCAAGTAAGGTCACGTATAAACAATTAGACAAGTTAATAATTAATTCACGTAAATTTCACGTTAATGGTAATTCATATAAATGCATGAAGATATATTACATATAATGTTATGAAGATTAATATAATATAACATAATACATGTATGAAAAACGGAGCATTACAAATGGATTCTGAATTACAGAATTATAATGAAGAAGAAATAATAGAAGAAGAGAGTACAACAGAATATGCTAAACGAATAACATTCAGTCAAGAAACCCTTGACAAAATAAAAAAAATTAAAACTAAATGTAGCAAATCCAACAAATAATATATTCACTGGATTAGCAAATTTAGTAAAAAGAAATAAGATAAATATCTATGACTATCATGAGGTAAAAAAAGCTATAAGTATAGAAAATACCTCTGGAAAGGTCAATATATGTCTTATAACAAGAGGAATAGCTAATAATACTATAAATAAAGTGAAAAAATCTCTTAAACCAAAAATACAATATATATATTTGGGAAGAGTACAATTTCTAGTTAAATCTCTATTTAGAGAATGTATCGATAGTCCCTTAGTTCTATCTTTACATGATCAAAGATTTAGATATGCTAAAACTAGTCATTTGGGAACAATAGAAGGAAACTTGTTTTATAAACAATTTCTTTTTGATGTTTTTCCAAAATACAGTATCAATTTGCAAGATGAAAATATAGATGAAGTTTTAAACTTACACTATAAATTTCTAAAAGATATAGGTTTAAAAGATGGTAGTAAGGCTTTCACTATTTACTATAGAGCACTTTATGTTGGGTGGTGGGCCCAGAACAGTGGCGGTCCGGGACCACATTTTAAAATTTTTTATAATAATACAAGTATTAAAATATTTCTAAAACATTTTAATACAATAGCGGAAGACTAGCTGGATCTACTCAAGTATATACATGCAATTGACAATAAATTTTAATTCACTTAAGCAGATAAATATCTAACATGCAATTAACACTTAAGAGCATATAATTTATCATGCTTAAAATAAAACAACTGTAAAATATTACCGTACTGCAAACATGGCTATCTAACGGTATTTTTCCAGCTCCCGAATTCACCTCCCGTGAACCGGATACCCGATCTCCTCGTGAAACCGGCAGAGCTTCCCTGCAATAAGCCCAGAGAAATCCTCGGAGTGTGGGCTCCGAAAGTATTTCTCTAAATACTTAGAGAAAACAAACTTTAAACTAGAAAACCCTTTTCAGGGTTTAATCTCCCGAAATTAGGCGTTTTATATAAACACCTAATTAAAATTAATTCCAAAATAAATCGAAATTAACTAGGAGAAAAGGGATATTGTTTCAAAGTCGAAAGTTCATCCAAAACCTCTCCTAAACTTGTGAATGAAAAATGAGGACCCAAGGCCCCTATTTATAGGGGAAAAACCGAGGGTAAAATGGTAATTTCACATCCCACTTGCGTAGCCAACTTGTACACAAAAATCGAGGTCACTACGTTGAAGGCCTCATCACCACGAGTCCAATGCCGCCGGCCGCTCCCCAATCCGATGCCGAACGCGCCCACACGCGTGGCCTGAAGGAGGGGTGTGTGTGACACATGCGGCTAAAGTTTGCAGCCTTTAAACCGGTCTGACCGAACCGGTTCGACACGTGGCCGATCCTGGTGATGCCACGTGTCCGTTTTGGACCAAGCGGATGATCTGGCCCGTTGACCCGTATCCAGACCCGTTGACCCTGACCCGGTTGATCGGCCCTGTCCAGTCAAATCTGGACCGTTGCTCCATGCTGATGTGGCGTGATCTAGACTGTCCATGTGTCGCACACGCTGTGCCCAGTCAGCGCCACTTGGTAGCTGACCCGCTAACGTCAGCTGCCACGTCAGCATCGATTTATTTTTTTTTCGATGAAAATTTTATTTTCTCCAAAATAAATTTCCGGGCATTTCCAACTCTTTGGAACTTCAATTTATTTTCTTAAAATAAATTGCTTGGCTATTTTCAAACACTTTGAAAATTCATTTCTCTTTCTCCCTTTAATATTTTCTCTTCGGGTTTTCAATTTTGGGGCTTGCAGGGGGACCTGCAGGACTAATTAATTTTAGCTCCAAACGGGTTAATATATTATCATCCCATAATAATAATTAATTACCGTTTAACAATATTTAATTTCACTAAATAAATATTGTTGCACTCTAAAATTAATTAAATTATTCACGAATTTCTAGATCTAGAATAATTTCGCATTTCACTCTTCCGTGTAGATATCCATGAAAAATAAATTGCAACTACTATCATTTAGTTTTCATCTCTAATTTGAAATTTATTGATTCGCCTTAAGTTTAAATTCTTTGTATGCGAAACACATTCAACATACAACTTCGGTGACGTATCACGCGAAGTGCTTTGGCCAAAGTCTTAATTCGAACTTTTACAAATTTATTTCAAGGGATATCTTTTACCTTCCAGCAAGGCCACAGATTCCTCGATCAATATAACTCTTTAGCACATTTCATGTTGTCACCGAACCTACAAAGTATTTTGGCCACCAGTTATCGAGATCCCACTTCGAGTATATTACAGATGACTAACACTACATGTCTAAAGCCGAAATATTACCGGGATTAAGAGTACAATGTTTCCTGAGATTTTATTCATTTTAGATAGCAGTATAAAATAAATAATCTCAGTGGTCCAGTTCGATGCTTCCAATCCTATTGAAAGTCATCAACGTGTTATAATTAGAATCACTATTCCCTGTGACAAAAGACTAATCATCTTATATAACCACGTTATAGTCTTGATAAGAACATATTCTCATCTTACCGACTAGAACTTAATGACACGTGATTTCGGTATTCAAAGTCTTTTCCTATGAAACGCATTTCATATAAGAATACCACCACACGTCATTAATTATCAATATGTGAAATACTCACAACTTGCTGTAAATTCAGTTTAATTAATTCAACAAATTAAATTTTCAGGGCACTATTCCCAATAATCTCCCACTTGCCCTAAACTCAATTTGGCTACACATCTAAGTCTTATTCCTTTCACATGAGTGTCAAAACCCGTTTTGCACTCTTTTGCGCCAATACTTTAGTGAAGGAATCTTTTAGATGTTTCTCCAACAACTAGAAAATCATGAATCCAATACATCTAACTGGCTGCTTCTCAAGCTACCATGTATTTGACTTCCATGGCGGTGTAAGTAATACAAGTCTTGCTTAACATTCCCCAATTAACGGTTTCTCTTTCTAAAGTAAACACGTATTCTGATGTCAAACATCTAGAATGCAAATCAGACTGTAAATCCGAATCTGTGTATTCTATTGAAATGAGCTCACCACTGTGGTAGGCAAGCATATAATCTCAAGTTCTTCTCAAGTACTCCAATATATGCTTTCAATACTACCTAGTGTCAGATTCTAGGGTTTGACTAATATCTGCTGACTTAGACCTAATTCATAATAGACATCTGGCCTTATACATAATATGACATACATAAAGCTTCCACTGCGAAACTCTAATCATGTCTTCTATCTCTTCAGTTGTCTCAGGACACTGATCCCAAGATAGGTAAATTCCATATCTAAAAGGTAGTGAACCTTTCTTGGAATTCGTCATATTATACCTTACCAGCATCTTATTTTTATATGGTTCTTGTAATAAACCAATCCTTTTATTCTCATGATCACGACAAAAGTCTGATCCTTGGAATATTATTGGTCTTATTAAGCTCTTATGTGTCAAACTAATTTGACATCCGAATCTTGACCACTGACAAAATTCTTGCATCATCCCCAATGAGCAGAATATCGTTTATGTACAAAACGAAAATGTTACAACATTATCATGATGTTATTTTGTACACTCATGATTCATCGGGCAATTGGACAAATCGAAAGAATTTAAATTGCCTCTTTAATTCTGATGTTTCATGATTCAGACGCTTGCTTAAGATCACAAAATGATCTATTAAATTTGCATATTATATGCACTTGATTTCTAGATGTGAAGCCTTCAGGTTGTGCCATGTTTTTCTTCTTGAAGGTGCCCGCTCAAGAGCATAGTCTTTACATCCATTTGTCTAATCTCATAATTGATAATGAGATAAAATGGAGAGGATAATGGACTTAAGCATTGCTATAGGCAAGAAGACCTCATAAATGATTTCTTCTTTCTGGGTAAAATCCCTTGCCATAAGTTTGCTCTAAAGTCTCTACTTTTTCATCCATTCTCTCCTTTTATTTTCTTGTAGAACCCAATTGCATTTAATGGGTTTAATGCCTTCAGGCGCCTCTACAAGCTCAAGACTTTGTTAGAATACAGGGATTCTAACTTAGATTCCATGGCTTTTGACCAAATGGTCAGCGTCTATATCTTCCACAGCTTCATTACACGTGATAGGATCAAATATGTTAGATTCAACCACTTGGGTTAATCTTAGGTATCTTGTCAGGTGTCCTAACAATCCTCCCACTACAATGATGCTCTCGTGTACACGTCTCTACATCACATGTTGTATTTGGTACATCACATGTATCTAATACATTTTCAGTTATCATGGGTTTAGTATCAAATACTATTATTTTCTTTTAACACTATTTTGCTTCCACCCTTTGTGGTTATTTATGTAATCATCTTTGAAATATTCACAATCATCTTTGAAATATTCACAAACATCTTTTGTGATTTCTCAAATTACAAAATATACCTCCTCTTGTTCTTCTAGGATAACCTTACAACAAGTCAACCTTTGTTCTTTATTCTAACTCGTAAAGATCCATCCTTAACTCATGGACCAGGCTACCTCAAATCCGAAGATAAGAGATACAGGGTTTTCAACCCAGCTACAGATCCATCAGTGTTTTAGGAACTAACTTAGATAGAACTAGGTTTAGTGTGTTTTGTCGTTTTTTAGCACAAGACTCCAAAACGACCTTCATAGGGCAGCATGACTCTTCATGAATCTTACCATCATTATAAGAGTTATATTTCTCTTTTCTGCAATACATCTTTGCTAAGACGTATCTCATACAGATAGTTGAGATCTACTCCCATTTGAGAAATTCTATTTAACTCTGAACTTAGATACTTATCACTACTTCGATCTAATCGAAATGCCTTGATATGTTTTCTAATTTGACTCGTTGACTTCAGTCTTATTTTCTTTGAACTCTTCAAAATACAGACTTAAGTCTCATCAAATAAACATATCTGTATCTAGAATAATCATTCAAATGAATGATGAAATATCCAAAACTTCCTCTTGCTTGAACATTCATAAGATCACATATCCGTATGAACTGGCACAAGAAACTTCATGGCTTAAATACCTTTTGTCTCAAAAAAGGCTTCTTGGTCATTATAACTTTGTAAACAGGATTCACAGATTGACACTATTTTCAAGTCAATAGGACTCAACAATCAATCTTTGGATCCTATTCAGATTCAATTGACCAATAGATAGGTGCCACGTAGAAGTTTTTCTTCTTAGATGGTAAGTCAAGCTTCTTAATGTTAAACTTAAATTAGGGTTTTCATTGAGGTATAAAAGACCATCTTTTATTGTGTCAGAGCAAATAAACCTTTTATTTTGCTTAGCGATAAACTTTTGTTCAAAACAAATAGTTAAAACATTAGTTATCAAATAACTCACAGAAATTAAATTTCTGTTTATACGGCATGTGTAATATAAAACCCTATTGTCAAAATACAATACTACAGTTCCTACTGCTAAAACAATTACACTTGTATTATCCTTGAGCAGTAGTTGCATGTTAGCCGTTTTTCAAGTTTTCTGGTTAGTTTGAATCTTCGCAACGAATTGCAAATATGATTAGTTGACCTCGAATCCATATTCTAGGAGTCTGGTGAATTTCCAACTAAACATACTTTCAACGAGTAAGATAACTTCATATCTTATCTAAACGGCGTAGACTAAGTATTTTGGACAATTTCTTTTCCAATACTCGTTACCACCGAAATAGAAACACTTTTCCATTGTCGGATTTGGCTTTCTATTTCTGAACCTTAGATTGGGGATTTTTCCTTTTTCTTTCTTCCACTTACTGGCTTTTGAGGCCGTGGATATTGATGTCTGATTTAAGAGAACTTTTTCCTTAGTTTATATCACCCTTTCTGCCATATTGAGGTCGTTCATTGGTTCAGGTTAGGTTAAAAAAAATTATTTAAAATTAATCCTGAACATTCAAACGACTTAGGTAGAGAGTATAGGATCGTATCCTATCCGTTAAGATTGTTTCTTTAAGCACAGAGGCTTTCAATCTCGTTCAGATTAGTTATCATATCATAATATGATTCTGAATTGGTGATCCTTCAACATCTTCATAACTAAAAACCTTGTTATTGGCTCATACCTTCGTACGATTCTGTCTTCAAAACATGTTCTTATTAGTAGACATCTCATGTGTCTGATGATCAAGAACTTTTAAGACAGATGTCAGGACACAAGACTAGCCAGATCATTACACTTGATCTGTTTGGAATAAGCGTCTTTCTAATCCTGACTGGCTGTAGTTTCTGGAATTTTCGGATAAAGTTCAGTGAGTACGTAAACTTTCGTGTCTCAACACGATGTCAAGATTCATTTCCTAGTCAGCATAGTTGAACCCTTACTAGTTTATTTCCTTATAGACATTCCGAGTGGGCTAAGGGAGATCGTAATTGTAAAACTGAATTAACTAAATAAATACAAGTTATGATTATGTATTCCACTTTCTTTTGCGTTTAACCAATAAATGAAACCCACGTAAGCATTTTGATTTACGCAATGGTGACTAAAGTTACTGCAGTTGACTCCCCGGAGGCGAGGTCGAAAACCGCTTAGAAAAGCAAGAACTATTCTTAATTAACATGTCATCTAGGTAACTCTTACCAAACAATGTTAATCCACCACGTCAACCCTTGGCCTCTAAGTAAATGTAACAGAGCTCCGAAGGGAGGTTAATACATTACTTAGTCAAGTGTGTACCATTACCTAGAAGTCCGTACGAGTAGGTCAAGACACTCCACGAAGGCGTGGTCGAGCTAACTTTCCCGCATTTCATTCTATCCGTATAAGTCTAATCTTGTATACCTGCGAATACATACCCGCCGAGGGGAGTAGTACGTATCCACTATACTATAGACGGGTAATGGAGGCTATGAGAATCTAACTCTTTTCATCTCGCTCCCACTTGAATTTTCTAACACATATGGATTATCTTTTGATTATCATATAATCACTTTTGGCGTCTTATTGTCGGAAGTGATTAATCTTATTAATACGCTCCCACTAGGATTACTAAATCATATTTAAAATCCCAATAATATTTTAGGGCAATTTAATAACTATTTATTAATAAGGCCGAAAAATATTAGTCCA
The DNA here is from genome assembly GCA_037501455.1 of Lantana camara. NCBI lineage: Eukaryota > Viridiplantae > Streptophyta > Magnoliopsida > Lamiales > Verbenaceae > Lantana > Lantana camara. The sequence continues at coordinate 79,728,599 of CM074865.1, forward strand.
ATTATGCATCGCGTCTAATCTCTATTAAACAATATCATTTAATCACATTAAACAACATATGCATAATTGTAAATAACATAATATCTCATATTATCATGATCATGCCATAAAAAAATAATTAAGCATGCTTTCATATAATTATTACATAATTATCATGCTTAAAATTAAATGACACTTTAAGTAAATATGTTATAAATTATCACATAATTTAAATCATATTTACTGATTCGGTAATTAACCAGGAAGATTATTGAAATCGATTCCCAAAAAATTATCATTCCACGTAAATTCCCAGGAAACACTGGAGGGGTCACAAACGGTCCCACTTAAAACCCAGCCTCCTTTGACAAAATTTACGTGCACAGTATCAGATTTAAAATTATGCATCGCATGCATCATATCAATGCATGTATATATCTAGAGCACGGCTCTGATACCAGTTACTGGGTGGTTGGCCCAGAACAGTGGCGATCCGGGACCACATTTTAAAATTTTTTATAATAATACAAGTATTAAAATATTTCTAAAACATTTTAATACAATAGCGGAAGACTAGCTGGATCTACTCAAGTATATACATGCAATTGACAATAAATTTTAATTCACTTAAGCAGATAAATATCTAACATGCAATTAACACTTAAGAGCATATAATTTATCATGCTTAAAATAAAACAACTGTAAAATATTACCGTACTGCAAACATGGCTATCTAACGGTATTTTTCCAGCTCCCGAATTCACCTCCCGTGAACCGGATACCCGATCTCCTCGTGAAACCGGCAGAGCTTCCCTGCAATAACCCCAGAGAAATCCTCGGAGTGTGGGCTCCGAAAGTATTTCTCTAAATACTTAGAGAAAACAAACTTTAAACTAGAAAACCCTTTTCAGGGTTTAATCTCCCGAAATTAGGCGTTTTATATAAACACCTAATTAAAATTAATTCCAAAATAAATCGAAATTAACTAGGAGAAAAGGGATATGGTTTCAAAGCCGAAAGTTCAGCCAAAACCTCTCCCAAACTTGTGAATGAAAAATGAGGACCCAAGGCCTCTATTTATAGGGGAAAAACCGAGGGTAAAATGGTAATTTCACATCCCACTTGCGTAGCCAACTTTTACACAAAAACCGAGATCACTATGTTGAAGGTCTCATCACCACGAGTCCAACCCCACCGGCCGCTCCCCAATCCGATGCCACATGCACCCACACGCGGCTTGAAGGCGGCGCGTGTGTGACACACGTGGCTAGGGTTTGCAGCCTTTAAACCTGTTCGACACGTAGCCGATCCTGGTGACGCCACGTGTCCGTTTTGGACCAAGCGGATGATCCGACCCGTTTTTCGGCCCGTTGACCCGTATCCTGACCCGGCTGACCCTGACCCGGTCCAGTCAAATCTGGACCGTTGCTCCATGCTGACGTGGCGCAATCTGGACCGTCCATATGTCGCACACGCGGTGCCCAGTCAGCGCCACTTGGCAGCTGACCCGCTGACGTCAGCTGCCACGTCAGCATCGATTTTTTTTTTTTTGATGAAAATTTTATTTTCTCCAAAATAAAATTCTGGGCATTTCCAACTCTTTGGAACTTCAATTTATTTTCTTAAAATAAATTGCTTGGCTATTTTCAAACACTTTGAAAATTCATTTCTCTTTCTCCCTTTAATATTTTCTCTTCGGGTTTTCAATTTTGGGGCTTGCAGGGAGACCTGCAGGACTAATTAATTTTAGCTCCAAACGGGTTAATATATTATCATCCCATGATAATAATTAATTACCGTTTAACAATATTAATTCCACTAAATAAACATTGTTACACTCTAATATTAATTAAATTATTCACGAATTTCTAGATCTAGAATAATTTCGCATTTCACTCCTCCGTGTAGATATCCATGAAAAATAAATTGCAACTACTATCATTTATTTTTCATCTCTAATTTGAAATTTATTAATTCGCCTTAAGTTCAAATTCTCTGTATGCGAAACACATTCAACATACAACTTCGGTGACGTATCACGCGAAGTGCTTTGGCCAAAGTCTTAATTCGAACTTTTACAAATTTATTTCAAGGGATATCTTTTACCTTCTAGCAAGGCCACAGATTCCTCAATCAATATAACTCTTTAGCACATTTCATGTTGTCACCGAACGTACAAAGTATTTTGGTCACCCGTTACCGCGACCCCACTTCGAGTATATTACAGATGACTAACACTACATGTCTAAAGCCGATATATTATCGGGATTAAGAGTACAATGCTTCCTGAGATTTTATTCATTTTAGATAGCAGTATAAAATAAATAATCTCAGTGGTCCAGTTCGATGTTTCCAATCCTATTGAAAGTCATCAACGTGTTATAATTGGAATCACTATTCCCTATGACAAAAGACTAATCATCTTATATAACCACGTTATAGTCTTGATAAGAACATATTCTCATCTTATCGACTAAAACTTAATGACACATGGTTTTGGTATTCAAAGTCTTTTCCTATGAAACACGTTTCATATAAGAATACCACCACACGTCATTAATTATCAATATGTGAAATACTCACAACTTGCTGTAAATTCAATTTAATTAATTCAACAAATTGAATTTTCAGGGCACTATTCCCAACACTTAATGTGTTAAGTAATAGCAGTTATGGTAAAACTTATCAAGATGAACCATACTTAAAAATGGATGAGGAGTGTCAAGATATAGCCACAGCAAAATTACCTCTATTGGAAGAAATACAAGAAATAGAACCATACCAAATGGAAATTAATAATAAACCGGAAATGGAAAAGAGATTATTACCCTCTAGACTTAGTTTCCAAGGAAACAGGTTATTAGGAGATAGTTCTAAATATTCTCTTACTGGAGAAAGTTCTGGTATAAAAATGGAAAGAAAATTAACTGTTAATAGATCTTTAAGATATACAAATACAATGGTAATTGAAGGAGAATATTTTAATGGAACTAATAGAATATTTGGTCCTAAAATATTGATAGACACTAGAGCTAGTGTCAATCACTTTGCTCAAGTAAAAAATAAAGGACTAATAGGAATGATTACTAGTCTGTCAGTCCAATATACAACCTTTGATGGATTCAAGGCAACATGTAATCAAGAGTTATATGTCCTAATTGCTATACAAGGAATAAAAATGAAAGTTAAATATTGTCTAGATTCATACATGAATGGAGAATTCTTTGATATAATTTTAGGAAATGAATTTCTCAATAATTGTGAATAATATAAAATAGAAAAGAGTGGAGTTACATTCCAAATCCTAGATAACGAAATATTTTGTCCTAAATATGAAAGGAATTAATTTTCCTTTAAGTGTTTTTATACAACCAACATTATTAAAAGTAAATATAACAGCTTGTGCTTTAATAGATACTGGATCAGAAATAACAATATTTAAAACATTCTTAATTAAAGAATGGAAAACGGATAGCAATATAAGAATTAAAGGAATAACGGGACAATCTCAAGCTATAAATAAAGTCTCTAAAGATGTAGACATTATACTTGGAAGTAAGATAATTCTTATTAAACAATTATATGAATACAATTCTTTAGAAGCAGATATATTATTAGGAAATGATTTCCTTGAACAATTTCAATTTTATACACAAAATGTATATATGGTAACATTAAAAACATCATGTGGACATCTTCTTAAAATACCAAGAGTCAATAAACCTTTCAGAGTTCAGCCAGCTGAGCGTGGTGGACGACAGGTGTTTGAGAAAATTCCGATACAAATAAATACCATTTCTATAAAAAGAATAAACTTAGATGCTATTAAAAAGAAGATAGAAGAAAACTATAACAATAATCCATTAGCTTTTTGAAAAGATACTCATCCTAAAGCTAAAATAGAATTAACTGAAAATGTAATTATAAAAGAAAAACCTATGCCCGTTGTGGGCCTCAGTCCGACCAAAAAAATAATAATAATAAAAGAAAAACCTATGCTATACACTATTGAAGAAAGACAAGAATTTAAAAAACAAATAGAAGAATTACTGGATAAAAAACTCATTCGAAAAGTTTCAATCCTTTCTCTAGTCCTGCTTTTATGGTTATGAATGAAGCAGAAAAAAAGAGGAATAAAGCTAGAATGGTAATAAATTATAAAAGGTTAAACTATTTCGCTAAAACTGATAGTTATCCTTTACCAAATAAAGAAGTTATTATAAATCTAGTTAAAAACAAGTCTTTCTATTCTAAATTTGATTGCACTTCAGGTTTTTGGCAAATAAAAATGGAAGATGATAGTATTCAATACACTGCATTCAGTGCTCCTCAAGGACATTACGAATGGCTTGTAATGCCTTTTGGGCTAAAAAATGCACCATCAATATACCAAAGAAAAATGGATAATATCTTTTCAAAATATCATAAATTTATGATAGTATATATAGATGATATCTTAGTCTCTTCAGATACAGAAGAAGATCATAGAAAACATCTTTTATTATTTACTCAAATTTGTAAAGAAAATGGAATTGCTCTTTCTGAGAGAAAAGCCATAATAGAGAAAAAAGAAATAGAGTTCTTAGGGTCAAAATTAAGTGCTGCAGGAATAAAATTGCAACCTCATATTTCTCGAAAAATTCTAGAATTTCCAGATAAACTTGATAATAGAAATCAAATAGAAAGATTTTTAGGATGCTTAAACTATGCTGAAGGATTTATTCCAGAATTAGCAAAGAGAAAGCATGAAATAAAAAAATTGCTTAGAAAAAATAATACAAAAGGATGGAATTCTAGACATACAGATATAGTTATTAGTCTTAAAGAGGAATGTAAAACATTACCAGAGTTAAGACTACCAGAAGATAAAGACAATCTTATTGTCCAAACTGATGCATCTGACCTATATTGGTTTGCAATTTTAAAAACAGATCTAAATGAAATTTGTAGATATACCAGTGGAACTTTCAGTCAAGCAGAAGTAAATTACACAACACATGAAAAAGAACTACTTGGTATAATAAGAGGAATTGAAAAGTTTTCTCTTTTCCTTTTACAAAAACCTTTCGAAGTCCATACATATAATACTCAAATTCAGAGTTTAATACAAAATAAACTTCCAAATAAACCTCAATACCGGAGATTACATCGTTGGCAAGTTTTCTTGTCACATTATAATTTTAAAATTAAACATGTTAGAGGAATGGATAATTTCTTAGCAGATTTCCTTTCTCGAAATGTTGAATTTGGTCTTGACTAAAGGCGAGTATATGCATTTACATATACCTAGTCCATCTCAAACGGTAGATGGTAAAGACATTATCAAATCCGTTAATGGGTGATGATTTCCCAAAAATCATATTGAGACGAGTATATGCGTATACATATACCTAGTCCATCTCAAACGGTAGATGGTAAAGACAATAACAAATCCGTTGAAGGATGCTGATGCCTCATTACTTCCCACTAGGCGGGAGGTGCACCTAATAAGGTTTTAATTCATCTTCATTTTGCAGGATGAAGGACATATAAGAACTAGTTGAAATAAAGACTGAAGTCGATACACTGAGAGTAATCTGTCTTGATATAAATGAAGCACTAAACATCTTTGAAGACTCCATACAATACAGTCTCAAAGTTTTATCCGATCTTGTCATAGAAAATGCAAACAGAATGGATAATTTATATAAAAGAATTGAAAAATTAGAGAATGATAAAGAAAAGACAGAGTGTTCAGGCAGTAAAAAGCCAGAGATACCTGTGAAAATAGAGGAAGATAATAAGAAAAAAGAGATAAAAGTCGAGGAAGAGAAAAAGACATCCTCTACAAGAACAATAAAAATAGAACCACTTCAAAAATCTGGTTCTTTCAAAACTGTTCAAATAAAGGATGAATATATACCAAAACACTCTTGTGATAAATAATAAAAACGAATGTTTGATCTGGCATATAACTATCCAGATTGTGAAGAAATCTTTTACTCAAGTGGGAACACAATATACCGAAGATTGACTGCAATAAATGGGGCTGATCCTAACCAAGTTCTAAAACTTGCTGAATTTGGTTTTCTCGATTTGATATACCTTAGCAAAGATCAAAAGGAAATAAGTGGATTTGAAGATACATTCAAGTCCAAGGTTTCTCAATTTGATAAAGAAAGACAATGCATCTTGAAATTCTACACCATATCTCCAGAATTGGATGGAAATGCATGGTATAAGGCTCTACATATTATCTCAATAAATCCTTTATACAGCAACATCAGCTTAGAAGTTGGAAGAAAAAGCTTCAAGGCTGCAGTATACTCCCCGGAATGGGTCATCACAAGAAGAGATCTTGGAATTAAGGCTATACAGAGTATTTCAGAGAATCTTCTCAATAAAGGTTTTCAAACCATTTGTGCCGCTGGAAATTGGATACTGGTCACTAAAGGTTCGGCCAATGATCCAAGATCTGGATTGCTAGAGGAATTCCACAATGTCCTTACTACCCATAGAGTCATTTGCTCCTCCGCTACAAGTGTAGCACCCGAGCGCAAGGTACCACATCCCCCGCACCGAGACCCAACCCGAATATGAAACGGACAATCCATACTCGAGCTAAATCACGGCGAACAAGGACAAACACACTCGCTAAGCTAGGCGGGAGCTAACTTTTGCAATCAAAGAAACAATAAACCGAAATATTACCAAAGCGGAAGCAACATACATACATCAATAATAGGATAAGCAAACAACAACGGGTTCAACTAGCATAGGTACCTAATCCCGAAAATCAATAAAATCATAGCACTTCCATTACGGTTTCTTATAAACTAATTCATGATTCACGATAGTGGCAACAATCAATTCAACTCTTACATTCTCCAACTTAAACAACCATGGTTCAATATGCAGATGAACAGACTCTGACTTAACCGAAAGACTAAAAGACTTGACTTCCCGCCTAGCACTCCAAACCTGCAAGAACACTGAAAACAATCCGGGTTCAGTCTATACGAGACTGGTGGGTATAAAACGAGGCATAAGTAGTATATACAACAATATTTAAACATTCACATGCTGGTTATAATCCCAAATGAGGTTTTTAGAGCATTTCCCAAGTGGGTAAAATAAAGAAGTCATCAAAAGGGATTATAACGTTCATTTTTCATTAGGTCGTTTGTGGCCCGGCGAGTGGGCGTGCATTATCTCCAACCAACACCTCGTGTAGTTCATTAAACATTCTTTCTTTCTTTCTTTCTTTCATGCATAACATTCTTTTGTGCACATTCATAAACATTTACACCTTCTTCCTCCGGGTGATGGCCGGGTGATCGGCCCGAACCATCCATTCATTGACCAAAAGGGGAACATGACTCCCTAGATGGCACTCAGAGTCCATTCCTCGCTAACTCCTAACAAGGTCCGGTTACGCCGTTTATTGGTGGAAGTAGTGTGAGGGATCACCGTCAGCCCATGCCTCCTCGGGTCACCACTCACACCAAGTCCCTGGGCCCCATTCTGTGCATAACATTCTTTCTTGTCTCGCCAAAACATTTGGTAGGTTCATAAAATAAAGGCTTTACGTTGCAAACATTTACTCTTAAAACGACTCTATATATATATATATATATATATATATATATATATATATATATATATTAATTTTTGGTCGAAATCTTTGCACATTGGACGTATATAGGGTTGTTCAACTAAATAGTAGAGAAACCCACCTGTACGCCTCTTACCGAACAATACCAAGAAGAAAGGAAGACTCGAAAGTGTCCTATAAACCAGGCAAGTCTCCGCCCTGGAGAAAACTGTACAAAGGACAACGTAACGTATTCGTGAGACTCAAGACTCCAAATGAACCATATAAGACGCACGGCATGCGATGGACATGATATGAATGCATAAGAGGTGATGTTCTGTCATGAACATGTTCATGTGTATGATTAACGTATTTAAATCATATAAACGAGTCACTCATTCGTTAAAGGAAGCGTTCGAATTCATTAAATTCATTACTTTCACATTTCATACCAAATCAATACAAGGATTTCATAAAACGATCATATCACGTATTATCTCACGTTTACAAATTTAGAATAGCCAAATAATTACATTCAATTTAAAATTGGGAATTAGAAAGGAACATGAAATAGATAACATTTTAATTCCATAAATCCAAATAAATTAAACAATAAATAATATATCACATTTATCAATCTATTATCAAACATAAATTAGAAATAAACACTTAATTACATAACACACACACGTACATAACATATTCATGCATGCATATTTATATAGTAGTTACACATTACACAACCACACAATAACACATTACATATATATATATATATATAGATTTACATATATGCACGTACACATTCATGCATTAATACATATATACATACTTATTCCTGCATTAATATACATACACATGCACAATACCCATATTAATCATATATATACGTACTACACAATACATATGCATGCATTTAATATATATATATTATATATACACATTAATTTGCATGCATATTACATATTACATATTCAAGTGTATATATATATATATATATTCAGACATTGACGCACACACACAAATGCACAAACTACATATATAATATATATTCATTACATGCATACATTACTCAAACAGCCATGCACCACCACACACCAAACAAATGCACACAACTCAATTATGCAAAAAGGGAAGAAATGGCGGCAGTTAAATTCAAACAGGACACTCCCCGCCCAGGGACGAGACGCAGCAGCAGTTCAACGAAGCTTTCCCCTGTTTTTCTATCATGAACATACAGCAGCAACTATCACACAAATAGGGCAGTAAATCAGGCAACAAAATGACACCAACAACTCCCACAATTGACTGATATATCACAGCAGTTTAGCAAGGGGAATGAGCAGAAATTGACAACAACAATTCACAGCAGTAACAGTAACAGTTCATGGCTAAAAACAGGGCAACAGCTCCTGCACAACAAGACCACTTAACCAAGCAACAAACAAGATGGAAAGAAGCAGCAAACGACAGCAAGTTCAGTCCTAAAAAGCAGCAGCAGTAGCTCCTACGAAGAGCAGTTCATTTCATGCATAACCTTCAAGCTTTAAGTTCATACAAAAATGGTGGGGCTTCATACACTTCATGAACATCAAATTCAACCATAAATACACATAAAATCAGAAATATGGACCATGTATCAGGCCTTGATTCACTTAAAATTGCACTCAAAGTCATGGATTCAAATTAGAAGAGAAAACCTAACTATTCACTCATAATCATCAAACTCCATCAAAGCAAGCTCATGACTCTAAATGAATGTACAATACAACCCTAAGCTTACCTTGTTGATTAATGGAGGTTTGGAAGAGATTTGAGCTTGAATCTCCAAGGGTTGGCTTGAGCTACGGGATTTTCTGGAACAGGAGGTTTTGGCTGATTTTCCTTTTTGTGAGAGGGTTGGTTCGGTTAAAGGAGATAAGGGTCAGCTAAAGGGCTGAGTTAGGGTTCCAAGGAATCAAACCATAGTTAATTTGGTCAAGGTTTGAATAAGATATGGTCATTTTAGTAAACTGTGGCAGATTTGGTTTCCGTTTCGTGTTTCGGTTGAATTTCGGAGGTTTAAATAACTTTGGAAAAATATAAGGCTAAGTTCACTAAACTCGAATTTTCGTTGCGAGTTCAGAGAAGTTGACGAAACTCAAATCCGAGTCCCCTAGCTCAAGATATCAAATACGGAACCAAGGGTGCGCTAATTGCCCGTTAGCCCCCGATTTGGTTCCACAATTCAAAATAAATTTGTTACCACGTCAAACGAAATCGAAAACATAAAATCTGCATATAAACATGTTCATAACACATAAATCTACAACATACTAGATTTTCATGAATTTTCGATATCAAATCATATAAGAACGAAGCGCGATTAAACACTCATGCGCAAACATAACAATTTCATAACATTTCAAATTAAATAATAAAATTCAAATTCTATTTTAATTTAAATATGCAAGTCAACGTTTAATGTTGAAATTTATTAATATAACTAAAACATGATTAAATAACATTAGTACTAATTATCAATTTAAACAATTTCTAATTTTAACGAAATAAAATAAAATAAAATAAATTAATAACAATTTATATTAAAATTAAATATTTAAAACACTTATAAACAATTAATCACATAATTAAATAATTTAATTTGCGCAATTTATAAACATATACGACATATTCGAACGAATGAAAAACCGGGGCATTACAACAAGACAAGAGGCGTGCAAATTGATTGGGTGTCATACAGACATCAGGATGTGACTGCATAAAGAAAAGCCCAATAGAGAGATGTAAGCAATGACGTCTGCAACCACTATAAAATTGTTGGCAAGATCTCAGCCATTGAAGAAAAAGATAGATCAAGTGGCTACAAACACAAGTCAAGATTTCCTTATCTCTAGGGATAGGAATCTTATCTTTTCACGCGGTTTCTCAGCTCTATTAGTAGACTTTGCTTGTTATAGAATAGGGCATCGGAAAACCAATAGTCAGGAGTGAAAAAGAGTGTCTGAAAGAGTTGTAAAATGAATGTTTTCGTTGTACTAAGTATGAAAAAATAAACCCAAAAAGGGGAAATAAAATCCTTTCTTTCATAAAACACAAATTCTATTTTGTTTTGAGCTTATTACATCTCTTTACTCCTTTCTATCTTTTCAAAAGAAGATATCTGATTCCAATAAGCCGTAGTGATTTTTCCGTTGGAGATCGGGGCTTGAATCCATTGATGTCCATATAGGCAGGAGACCGTCAGGACTGTTGGAATGTAAGCTGATCGAGGAAGAAGAAGACGAGTCTTAGAAGAATCCGATAGATCTTGATTGAAGACGAAGGAGATAAAGATAGGTAATAAACTTTACTCAAAATATTTTGAGAATTATGATTTCAGAATGGATTTTAGAGTACTCTTGTTAAAACTAATTTTGAATGAATTTTGCTATTAAAATTATTTATTTCGTATACAAATTCTTGTTTACAATCATAAATTTCATATAATTATCAATAATATTTCAGATGGAGAGTTCAGAAAAGGATTAAACCTTGCTTATAAATTTGGAAAATGTTTTGATGAAGATTAAACATTTTAGACAAATGATAAAACAACTTTTAAAATCTAAAATGAGATTATTAGTACAAGAACATGCAAATAAACATAAATCTAAAGAAGAAGATTGATGGTGAGGCCCAAAAACGCACTTGTATCAGAGCCGTCCACGTGTCGCCATCTGCTAACGCGGAGACTACACCCTCGCATTGATGGGCTCGTGGACCAACCCAGCCCACTCACTTGCCAACTAGTATAGGCCCTTGAGCCTCGGACAACCATTTAACCAACAAGGACGAACCGGTAGGCTCGGCGCTCCCTTCCTGGCCCTCGGGGTTACCTTTCTTAAGGAATCGCCCACACGAGCGCCATATTCTTGTCGCTCGGGTTTTGGCGCTCAAAGATCATAAACCATGAGGAACCCGTTTGAGCACTCTTCGAGCGTCACCTGTGCGCTCGCGGGTGATCTCCCACCGCCGTGGTGGATCTGAACCCTCATAAAACGGTTCAGGGGCCCTCCACCCATGCGACCCTCGTCAACAACCTCTGACACAAAGGTAGTGCGCACCATGTACCTGACACGCCGCCTCCTTTTCAGAAACGTCATTTTCACGCCCTCAAGGGCTGCCACGTGTTAGGGCAACACAGGTTTGGGACCACACGGTCAATTTACCCATTTACCCTCACCCCTAACATATAAATAGGGGAGAACACATGCTTTCTCCCCCTAGTCATCATCTGCATACATACTGCACACATTGTTCTGGGCATTTTCACTCGTCTTCTCAAGCTTCTCATCATTTTCACCACAGTAGCATCACCCCTGCAACTTGCATTCTTGGTGTTATCCTAGCTGGAAGAACCCACGCTTAAGAGGAAACCCAGATCCTGAGGCCTTCACGCCTGTGATGGTCTTTCCCTTTTTATACAAATACTAAAGTGTTGTTGCATTTTTGGAAACCTAATTTCTAGCACCATCATTTTTGGCGCCGTCTGTGGGAAAACCATCACTACCACAACTGTCATCGCCAGATTCTTCCCCTGAAAGCTAGTTGAGATATAACACCTTTTTGGTTCTGAAAATGGTTACTGTAACCAGGTCTGGAGCTGTGGGGGACAAGGGCGCTCTTCCCCCAGTCAATGAAGGGAACGCCGAGAGCAACATCCCCGCCGGAGGTACAAACCCACCAGCTGCGGGGAATGGAGGAGAGAATCCCGACACGGCGGCTGCAACTCTCCCACCGGGAGGGAACGCTACGGGAGGGCCCAGTTCCGTTGTTCCACCTACAACTCACACCACCAACGCTTCCTACCCTTACTCAGGTATGTATCCCATGGCCATGCCTCCACCCGGATACCCCTTTATGCAACCCGGAATGATGCCCGGGATAATGCCGATGATCCAACCTTATCAAGTGGGGACACTGAATCTCCCCATGTCGTTGCCAAGAGAAATACAAGGGGTGGAAATGCCCCAGGTCACTACCCAGCAACTTCAGGCGCTGTATGTGCAGTGCGAGGGCCAGGCACTGCGGCGTATTTCCCTTCGCACACTGGCGCTCGAATGGCCCCACCCCTGGGAGGACTCCCAGCGCACCCGTTGACGATGGCCCAAAATGCGCTGAGGGCCCAGCTACCTTCCCCACCACCGAATCAAGAAAATGAGGGGGCAGGAGATAACGACGAGGTCCAGGGCCAGAGACGCTCGCAGATCACGTAGCCCCATCTCTCGCCGATGAAGGGAAGCCAGCCCCGAAGACCCGGAGGACAGGGATTACCGTATCGCGACGGGCGATTCTCCCCTCGTCGAGGAGGTGCTGATGACTCGTGCGGGAAAAGGCAAAATCCCCACATCCGTCAACAGGTATGACGGAACCACAAATCCGGCCGAGCATCTGGATCACTTCGTGCACTTGATGCATTTATATGATCATCCCCTCAACTATTGGGCCAAGGTGTTTGTAACATCCCTCGTGGGAATGGCCCAGGATTGGTACAAAAAGCTTCCTCCGTGCTCATTTCGAGGATACCATGACCTGACTGACGCTTTCATCAGTCACTTCAACTCTTTGAAGGCTCCAGCCCCCGCTGCGACGGCTCTCTACAGCCTGGTCCAGGGGCCGAACGAGACCCTCCGGTCATTCATGGGAAGGTTCAACAAGGAAATCCTGCTGGTGGAAAAGCCCTCGATGGATTTCTTAAGGCACGTTCTCTTTGGAGCCATTAACATGAAGCATTATGTCAGCAAGGAATTTGTAGAATAAGTGGCCAAGAAAAAGCCCCGCTCATTGATGGAGATAAGGGACATAGCTGACTCGTTTTTCACCTTCGAAGATATGTATCTCGCGAGGGATCAGAAATGGCGAACGCCCCTCGCCCCAGCAAAGCCCCCGAAGACAGAGGAGATTCAACCAGGGGCCGCCGCCGCAGCCCCATTCGCGCTCGGCGGAATGCCTCTCCCCCTCGAAAGTTCGAGCGCATCCCTCTCAACCGCCCTATAGCCGAAGTATATACGATGGCGGATAAGAAGCTGTTCAAGAGGCCGCCAAGGTTGAGAGAAACGGAAGCTCAGAAGCGCTCGGGGAAGTACTGCGCTTTCCACAAGCAGAAAGGGCATGACACCAGTGAATGTCATCAGCTAGAGAGAGAGATTCAGAGGCTGATTGCTGGGGGGCACCTTAAGGAGTTCGTAAAGGTGTTGGAGAGGTACGACGAGCACTGCTCGGAGCGAGCGCACGCAGGGGGGAGAAGCCGTTCGCGCTCTCGGAGCCTGCGTCACCGTCACACCGAACCCAGTGACCGTGGAAAAGGGAAAGCCTCGGACGTGGAAAACCAGCCCTTCGCGGTCATTCACATGATTGCTGGCGGACCCTCGGGGGGCGACTCTAACTCTTCCCGACTCCGCTACATTCGAAGTTATGACCAGAGATCTTCTCAGCCCAGGCCAGTGCTCTCTATTGATAAATCATCACTCTCGGCGAAGGATAAAAGCGTGGGTTTCACAGAGAAAGACTTAGAGCACATTGTAACGCCCCATGGGGTCGGTGAAACCTCTAACTGCCCCATGGTGGTTAGTTTAGACATTCACAATCACGTTGTAAAGAAGGTCTTAATTGATAGTGGAAGCTCCGTGAATGTTTTGCCTTACTCCACGTTCCAGAAAATGAACATCACAAACATCCCGCTTGAACCCCTCAGAACAGCCCTCGTTGGCTTTGGGGGTTCCGAGATCGTCCCTCGTGGACAAATTCGCTTGGCCACCTCTTTCGGTCGCGCCCCACAGCGAAGAACTCTAAATGTTCTCTATGTGGTGGTCGAAGTGGACCTACCATACAACGTCATCATTGGGCGCCCAGCCCTCGTCGACTTCAAAGCTGTAATTTCCACCTATCATCAAAAAGTTAAGTTTCCTACCCCCGAGGGTACCGGGGAAGTACTGTGTAATGTTAAGGAAGCTTAGGAGTGCTACATACTTTCCCTTCGGAGCCACAAGCCCAAACAACCTACCCAAGCAGGTTCCACCAAAAAGTCTGTTGACTTCCCCAAATTAGATGAAGATGGCCCTGAGCGCAAGAGGGCCAAGCTCTATAAGAAGAAGAACAAGAAGAGGGCCATGGACAGACCAGTGGATGCTGAGAATTCGCCCCTCGGAGAGGTTGGAGTTTCCTCCTCGGAAGACGAGGATCATATACCCTCGGGAGATACCAATGGGGGAATTACCGGCAAGAAGCGAGCGCTCGAACAGCCGAGGCCTGAAGTACGGGTGGAACCTACGGAGAACTTCCTGACCATCGAATTGGAGCCAGGGAATCCAGATAAGACCACGCAAATAGGTTCCAGCCTCGACGGTCCCTCTCAGATTATGATGATTGAATTCTTGCGAGAAAATATTGATGTCTTTGCTTAGAAGGCTTCCGACCTCACTGGCATAGATCCGAGCATTATTGTCCACCGGCTAAACGTGGATCCGGCCTTCAAACCTATAAAGCAAAAGAAGAGAGACGTTCATGGGTTCCGAAAGCAGGTCATAGAAGAAGAATTCAATAAACTGCTTGACGCTCAGTACATAGAAGAAATTCTATATCCCGAATGGCTTTGCAATGTGGTGCTCGTTCCGAAGAGCGCCAACAAGTGGCGTATGTGCAATGACTTTACGGACCTCAACAAGGCGTGTCCCAAGGATCCGTACCCCCTGCCTAGAATTGATCAGTTGGTGGATTCGACCGCTGGGTGTGAACTTATGAGCATGATGGACGCTTTCCAGGGATATTATCAGATATTTATAGCTCATGAGGATCGTCCCAAAACTGCGTTTGTGGTTCATATGGGTGTTTATTGCTTCAAGGTTATGCCCTTCGGGCTCAAAAATGCAGGAGCGACATACCAACGCCTCGTCAACAGAATGTTCGAGTGTGAGATCGGAAAATCCATGGAAGTATATGTGGACGACATGATCGTTAAGAGCGAACGTCAATATTCTCATCTGGAAGACCTAAAACGAGCGTTCAACATCTTGCGTCGCTATGGTATGAAACTGAATCCTTCCAAGTGTACATTCGGTGTGCGGGGTGGCAAGTTTTTGGGGTACATGGTCAGCCAACGGGGCATAGAAGCAAATCCAGAAAAGATTAAAGCAATCCTGGACATACCCTCCCCTCGCAATCTGAGAGAGGTCCAGGTGCTTGTGGGTAAGATCATTTCATTGAATAGGTTCATCTCCCGCTCAGCGGACAGGAACCTACCCTTCTTTAAAATTCTGCGTAACGCTCGCAACTTTACCTGGAGCGAGGACTGCGAAAAGGCTCTGCAGGACATGAAACAGTACCTTTCGAGCGCACCTTTGTTGACCAAACCTAACCCGGGGGAGAACTTGTTTGTCTATCTATCAGTTTCCTTGGAAGCCACGAGCGCTGTCCTCGTGGCAATCCGCGAGCGTAAGCATATGCCGGTGTATTACTTGAGCAAGACTCTACAGGGAGCGGAGAAAAGATACATGGAAATAGAGAAATTTGCTTTTGCGCTCGTTAACGCCTCTCGGAGGCTAAGGCCTTATTTTCAAGCGCATTCCATCGTGGTGCTTACAGATCAGCCCCTCAAACAGGTGCTTGCAAAACCAGACGTCTCAGGGAGATTAATTAAATGGTCAATTGAACTTAGTCAATTCGACATCATCTTTGAGCCTTGCACAGCGATACAAGCTCAGGCCGTGGCCGACCTTTTGGTGGAGCGTTTTAACTTGGATACAGGGCCCCCGACAGAGGATGGCCTATGGCTTCTGCACACAGATGGCTCCTCGACCTCACATGGGGGAGGAGCCAGGGTGACCCTCGGAGACCCTCTCGGAGCTGAAGTTGACTACGTCATCAAGCTGGCGTTCCAAGTCACCAACAACGAAGCTGAGTATGAGGCCCTCATCCAGGGGCTCAGGATTGCACTCCAAAATGGCGCCACTCGGGTCACTGCATATGTTGATTCGCAGTTGATCGCGAGTTAAATTGATGGTTCTTATGAGGCTCGAGAAGCCACCATGGTGCAGTATCTGGCGAGCTCTAGGGAGGTGATAGCCAAGTTCAGAGAATTCCACCTTTTGCAAATTCCGAGGGCAGAAAACAAACGTGCAGACGCTCTGTCAAAGTTCGCATCCGCCCTGGATGGTTTTAGCGAGCGTGCTATTACATTTCTTAGAACAGAGGAACCGCTGATAAGTAGAGGGGAACCTTCGAAGCAGGTGAATATGATTGACCCCTCCGAGCCTTGTTGGCTCGATGAAATTATCAGATTTCTCCAGGATGGAACCAGCCCAAGCGACAAAGTTGAGGCTCGGAAAATCAGAAGCAAAGCCCCTCGCTTCTCATTGGATGCCGAGGGTCGACTATTCAAGCGATCCTTCCAAGGCCCACCGTTGAGATGCTTGAGACCCTCGCAGGCCAAGGAAGTTCTAGAACACGTGAACAATGGAAGTTACGGGAACCACTCGAGCGGTCGGATCTTGGCAAAGAAAGTCTTAAGGAGTGGGTTTTACTGGCCCTCGGTGCTGCAGGATGCCATTAGTTACTCCAAGAAATACCGTAAATGCCAGTTTCATTCTAACACCCCCCAGTTGCCAGCGGCTCAAATGATTCCCATTGATGTTTCATGGCCTTTTGATCAGTGGGGCATTGATATTGTGGGGCCCCTCCCAATGGCGGTCGGACAAAAGAAATTTGTAATACTCGCCGTGGATTATTTCACTAAGTGGGTTGAAGCCGAAGCGGTCGCCAAGATAACTTTCAAGGTTGTGAGAGATTTCATTTGGAAAAACATCATCTGCAGATATGGTATCCCGAGGGTGCTCATCTCAGACAACGGCTCCCAGTTTATCGCTGCCGACACGCGGGATTGGTGCTATAAGCTAGGGATTGAACAGCGATTCACTTCCGTGGGCCACCCTCAAGCCAATGGTCAAGCGGAGGTGACCAATCGAACCATACTCCAGTATCTGAAGACGATGCTCGAGAGTAAGAAAGGAGAATGGGCAGAAGAACTTTAAGGAGCCCTGTGGGCATACCGTACTACTCCACGAGTAGCAACAGGGGAAACCCCTTACTCCCTCGTTTATGGCTCCGAGGCCATGATACCTGCGGAAATTGCTCAAGAATCCGCACGCGTTGCCTATTTCGAGCCTGCTGCCAACGAGGCCAATCGGGCGCTCGAGTTAGATTTGCTGGATGAGAAGAGGAATACTGCTTGGGCACGTATCCACAGATACAAAGCAACCGTTGCTCGCCAATACAACAAACGTGTTAAGGAGAGGACTTTCCAGCTAGGGGACTTGGTCCTCAAAAAAGTTGAAGTCTCCAAACACGTGGGTAAGTTGGACCCCAATTGGGAAGGCCCCTTCAAAGTCATTCAGGTACGAGCAAATAACACCTACTTGTTAGAGACTTTGCAAGGCGAGCGTCTCCCTAGGCCATGGAATGCATGTAACCTTAGAAGGTTCTACGTGTAAACATGGTTTTTTGTAATTGCCCGTTGGCGGCATGGGGTATTTTCTTTTGACAGAAAGCATTTTGTATTCACTTTGGAAATTGCAAGTATAACAGTAAGCATTTGATTTTTGATTATGTCATTTATTTGCTTTCTTATTGGTTAATGATTTGAACAACAGAAGGCCTACTCCGTGTCGAGCATCCTCCACGTCGAACGGCCTAAGTAATACCCCAATCGTTTTGGAGCAACACTATCTGAGCGTTTGACAATTCGTAAGGGCGTAAAATCCTAAGAACGAGCGTGTCAGACAACGGGGGGGCCAAAATGCTTAATTTACTCCAGCTGAATGCACGCCACTTCGGCTCGCGCTCGTAAAAACCCCGGAGACCCTCATCTTCTTGGGTAAGGGCACACTCAGAGAACAGAGGATCCCATAACAATCCTTTCATGGGTCCCTCAAAATAACGCTAACCCCACGGTTACGCTCGCTTTAATCCCGTACTTAGCAAATCCTACCGTTGATTTCTAAAGTATATACAACCTAAGGGAGCATTCAAGACGAGGGTGCACATTATGGGGCCAATACTTAGGCAAATCCCCAGAGGTTTCCTAAGTTCAAATTCGAGCCCCATTACGGATACGGCCAGGGAACCCCCGGGGAAAACACCCTCGCGTTCGTATCTACGCCCCTCAAATCACCAGACGCTACCAAACTTCAAACTGGTGGTGCATTGTGATGAATGCCAGGGCACCCTCAAAGAAAACGCCCTCGTGCACACCCACGCCCATCGCAAACGCTCAAACAAGAGATATTAATATAAGAGCGGCTAGCGTAATGAAAAAACATCATTCAACATCCAAGCATTGAAAAAGGAGAAAGTATTCAGACATTCAAGCATTAAAAAAGGAGTTCAAATATATGGGAAAGCGGCATAAAGGATCCAAAATATTCAGGAAGTCACTGGAGGATTAAATACAAACATAAATTGTTCTTGAATATGACAAGGAAGTTAGACCAACGAGGAAAGAGATCAATAACCAGGGGATCTTCACTGGGCCTGAGAGTTGGGCTCTGGAGGGGCAGTCGCGAGAGGAACTGGGGCCAACACGTTGGCGTCAGAAGTTTGGGCCTCGCCAGGTTCCTCAACGTCCACAGTATCCATGACGGTGCCCTCGTCTTCTATTAGGAGAGGCTCGGGACCTACCCTATTGGCAACAATAAACTCCCGGTGGAGTGTGTCCACCAATTCTTGGTACTCCGGCTCCGCCAGGCTCTCGGTGGGATCCTCATCTTGGACCATGGGCTCGCAGTTTTCATCCAGATCCATGCGCAAGCGTGCGTCAGTCCGAGTGCTTTCGGGTGCCAAGCCAAGTTTCACCATTTGCCCGATGGCTTTATGGAAGAAACGCCGTGCATTGTCGAAGCAATGGATGTTGGCCGCGAACACGAAAGCTTTGGAGCGTATGAACTTCTTCACTGCCTCCCAGGATACCCTCACCTCCAAGCCCTGTACTTTGCCCTGCAAGTCAGCGAGGGCCTTGTTTGCTTCCTCATTTCGGCGAGTGCTCTCCGCCAACTGCTCACCCAGCTCCCGGTTCTGTTGCCTCAACCGATCGCGCTCCACCTTCAACTCCTTATGACGCTCGTCAAGAGTAAGATAGGCCTCGTCCGCCTTCTGCAGATTCTCCCTCAGCTGATCCTTCTGAATGTTGGCAGCGGTCAGTTGGGAGTGGATGTTGTTGTAATCCTCTTGCAACTGTACGGGGTCAGAGATGCGTAATAATTTCTTGTATTTGGCCTTATGCTCGGAGTAGGCCTGCACTCGCCCCTGCAAGTTCTTTAACCTAGGGATTACCTCCTGGAAAGTCAGAAACAAAGATTAGCGTTAAAATGGGAACAATGGAAGTTGGAAACCTTCAGAGGATACTAAAGACTTACCGTCAGAAGGGCATGACAGGCATCGTCAACAACATGAGCGGCGTCATGCTCATTCAGCTTATCATGATCGCCGGAAAACTGGAGTTTCCCGACGATGTCAGAAACGAGGTTCACGGAGTAGGCGCTCTTTTTCAGAAGCACCGGACCCTCAGTCCGCTGGCGCTTGTAGCTAGAGTCGCCCTTGCAACCTATCTTCCAGAAATCTTCATCCTCTGATGAAGAAGTGTCGCTGCCCTCGCCTCTATGCCCACGACCACCTCTTTCCCCTTGCCAGAAATTGGAATGGAATCCGGCATCCTCTTCCTCTTCCCTTGACGGTCGGCCCGGAGAGTTTCGTGGATACGGATATGTTCCCCCGAGCGGTTTCGGGATCCGCTCGAGCTCAGGGAAATCGGACCCTCGGGGGCCACCGGCGGAGGAGTAGCCCCACGGGTACCCTCCACTGTTAGATCTTCGATGGGACTCCTAAGGGGAGCTTCATTCCCTGCGCGACCGCGAGCGCCGTTATTCCCTCGGCCGGCTCCTCGCCGGGTTCCCCTCCCCCTCGGAGCATTGGGAGGGCGGTTTTGTTGTTGTTGCGGGGGCTGAGGGTCAGCGGCGGGTGCTTGAGCGCCCAACATGCGGGAAAGAGCCTCAGCATTCATGCCTTGCGGTAGCATTTGAACACCTGCAAGTAAAGGAGAAACGAGCGTCAGAAGTTGGTTGCTTGGATCACAGATGCAAAAAATATAGCAATCACACCAAGTTAGGAGGCTATTCTAAAAGTTAGAGCAGTTAGTTCCTAGAATCTAACCGTCGAGGGTCATGATGTCAGCTGGAGGGTTGAGTATCATGTCTGGAGGGCAAGATAGTCCATAACGGAACAATATTCCCTCGTTCTTCATCAAAGTCTCCGCCTTAATCCACTTCTTCTCACTCCTCATCTCAAAGGCTAGTCCCATCGTCCAATCCTCAAAGGCTTTATTCCTTATCCTTTCCCCAATGTTTTCAAAACCGGACCGGAGATCGAACCGTTAAGCCTACTGGTTACTGGTTCAACCGGTTCGACCGGTTCAACCACTGGTCGAACCGGTATGACGTAATAAATAAATAATTATTATTTTATTAATTAAATATATAAAATCAATTTAATATTTTGAATATTTAAAATACAAATTAATATTTCACTTTACAATATCTAAAAAGAATATCTTATATTTAAAACACAAAATTATATTTTTCCTTGCTATATCAATATTTGTTATTCTTTAAAATGTCAATTCCACCATCCTAAAAAGCCCAAAAGGCAAAAGGCCCACCAAACAATTATAAAAGCACATACTGAAATTCTATCAAACCTAATTCTATGAGACCTATTGAGATCCGCAGCCGCACAAATCAGGCTCCAGACTCCAGAGTTCTTTTGTCTTCATTTGTGTTCAGAGTTCAGTTGATTTATTCAAAATTCCTCATGCTACAATTCACTCCACCTTTTGGTAAGATGAAAATATCATGGAACAATCATGATAACTCTCTCCCCCTCTCTCTGTGAAGTGGCAGCAAGGATTTGGAGGTTTAGTCACTGCTGAAACTTGATGCGTGAGATGCCGAGGGGTAAAACAAAAAAGGGGGGGATTTTTTTTTTTTTTTAAATAAAAAAAGAGGCATTTACCAAAAACCGACGGTCCGGTCCGATTCCGAAGCTCAAAACCGTCGGTTAACCGGGTGGTTTTTCCGGTTCCGGACTGGTCCGAACCTCGCCGGTTTTAGGGGGTGTTTCGGACCGGACCTGGCACCGGTCACCGGTTAAACCGGTCGAACCGGGCGGTCCGGTCCGGTTTTCAAAACACTGCCTTTCCCTAATCAAAGGGCCCTCGCCACGGATTATCCACTGTCGGTGAACCCCAAAAATCCCCCCGGGGGCCCCCACGAAGAAATACTTCTCCTTCCAATGCTCGCAGTAGGAGGTGGACGGGGAGTCTATCATCTTAAAGCCCGATTTGGCTTGGGCGTAGTAAAACCCGTCCTTGGGTGACGAGCGTGGCGAGCGGGCTACTTGTATCAGACTGTCAAAATTGGCAATCGAGGGGGCATAGCCTAAGGCTCTCATCGCTATGATGAAGGTGTTGATTAGGGCTATGCCGTTGGGCAGAATTTGTGAAGGGCAAAGCCCTAAATGGTGGTAGATGACAACAGCGGAATGAGCGATAGGGAACCTTAAACCCCCAGCCAAGACCGTATCCCAATAAACCGTCATCATCCCCGGTGGTGGTTGATTTGCCCTCTCCCCCTCCTCAGGAAGTCGCATGGGAAATACCGCTTCATCCCAATAAGCTTTCGCCTTCAGCTCCTCCAAATCGTCGAGCGTCAGAATACTCACAATCTCATCCGGAGATCTATCAGTTTGATGACGATTATCCTGCCTCACTCGAGTGGCGGGCTCCTTTCCTCTTCTTTGGCGCCTTCTGGAAGGTTCAGCCTCGAACGGGCGCCCGGATGGCCCCGCTTCGCCCTCAGGAGCCATCACTGCCACTGTGATCCTGTGATCTTGGGGTCTCACGGCACTATTCAACACCGGGAATACCCTCTCCCCCTGTCTTTGCATTTCCATCACGTTGTGCATCTCTTCAAAGAGGTCATTCACCCCTCCAGGAGCGCGCTCGTTCATCCCTTGAACGGCAGCGTCCACCTCTTCTTCCCCAGCATCAGCCGGAGCCCGGGCCACCGAAATCGCCATGGGAATCCCCTCACCTGGGGACGCCCTAGCCATGGGAACAGCTGTGGGGACATCGCCGTGAGGGGAAGAGCTCCCCACTGACATCTCCTCAATCTCCCTTACGTAATCGTCAGCTTGGTTTCCGGCCATGTTCGCTTTTCGACTTTTAAAGATGGAAACTTCAACAAGAACTCAGTGAAGGAAGAAATCTCTGAAACAAATTCAACGGCAGAAAGTGGCTCTTCACTCAAGGGATTTCACTCACTCAACCTAAACCTAATGTTAGCACGAGGAAAATAAGGAAAATGTTATGGAGTTTTACCTAAAAACTTGAAGGACAGAAACTCGCCGGAACTGGTGAAGGTTGCAGAGTTTTCTCACTGAATATGTGCTTGAAGAAGATTAAATGCGTGAAAGAGGCTCCAAAGCCTTGCAGATCCCTATTTATAGGGGTAAAGGCTGGCATTAATTAGGGTTTAAGATTTCAAATAGCAATCATTTCCCGCCTAGGAAGTCCCCCCACTTTTGGTAACCGCCTCACGTCTCCCGGAGTGCACGCGCCCACGTTCCCACTCAGCATTAAATGCGGACATGACTTCAATTAATGTGGTGTCAGACTGTGTCCGTTACGGAAGTCAAGCGGTCAATTCCCTAGCAATGGCTTGATCCTCGAGTAATTCAAAATCCTAGGCTCCCTCTCTATTAAATTCTACGGTACGCTCGAGCGATACTACAGAATTTGGGGGGCAAAATGGTGAGGCCCAAAAACGCACTTGTATCAGAGTCGTCCACGTGTCGCCATCTGCTAACGCGGAGACTACACCCTCGCATTGATGGGCTCGTGGACCAACCCAGCCCACTCACTTGCCAACTAGTATAGGCCCTTGAGCCTCGGACAACCATTTAACCAACAAGGACGAACCGGCAGGCTCGGCGCTCCCTTCCTGGCCCTCGGGGTTACCTTTCTTAAGGAATCGCCCACACGAGGGCCATATTCTTGTCGCTCGGGTTTTGGCGCTCAAAGATCATAAACCATGAGGAACCCGTTTGAGCACTCTTCGAGCTTCACCTGTGCGCTCGCGGGTGATCTCCCACCGCCGTGGTGGATCTGAACCCTCATAAAACGGTTCAGGGGCCCTCCACCCATGCGACCCTCGTCAACAACCTCTGACACAAAGGTATTGCGCACCATGTACCTGACACGCCGCCTCCTTTTCAGAAACGTCATTTTCACGCCCTTAAGGGCTGCCACGTGTTAGGGCAACACAGGTTTGGGACCACACGGTCAATTTACCCATTTACCCTCACCCCTAACATATAAATAGGGGAGAACACATGCTTTCTCCCCCAAGTCATCATCTGCATACATACTGCACACATTGTTCTGGGCATTTTCACTCGTCTTCTCAAGCTTCTCATCATTTTCACCACAGTAGCATCACCCCTGCAACTTGCATTCTTGGTGTTATCCTAGCTGGAAGAACCCACGCTTAAGAGGAAACCCAGATCCTGAGGCCCTCACACCTGTGATGGTCTTTCCCTTTTTATACAAATACTAAAGTGTTGTTGCATTTTTGGAAACCTGATTTCTAGCACCATCAGTGATGAGAATTACAAAAAGATTAATAAAAAATTAAATTTCATAAACAAAGTAATATTTGCTATAGAATAAGTTTACGAACAAGAAGAATCCTCAGATTCTTAAGATATAATGAATTCCAGAGAAATAAAAGCAGATATAAAAAAGTTAGGATTAACACTAAAAGCTATAATATCAAGATTTTCAAGTTCTTGGATCATGATGAAGATTTTTAAGATGCTTGACAAAGATAATAGATTATCAAAATATGCAAAAGAAAAATATAAACAAATTAAAACAATAAACAAAAAGTTAGTAGAGAAAATACATCAAAGAGAAACAAATGGTTAAAAATGGATCTATATGAAAAGCAAATGAATAGACATCAAAGAATAAAGGCAAGAAAAGCGATAAAATACAACGAGGAAAAGTTAAAGAAGATTGATAACCCGTTTCAAAAAATTATGCATAAAAAGATATTAGAAAATCTAAGAATACAAGAACGATATCTTATAAAAGAGATAATAAATTCTAAAAATACTTTGTTACGATTAGAAGATGGTATTAATTTTATTAAAAGACAAAATAAAGAAATAATATGGTTAATGCAAAATATACCTCGTTATAATATAATGGATAAACGAATATTAGAAGAAAATAATGGGACAATAGAATGGTATAAAAATAAAATAAGAAAAATTTATATACTTTCATCTGCTTGAACTATGATTCATAAAGAAAGAATATCAATTGATAGTATAACAAAAGAAAAACAACAAATAAAGGCAATTATGAACACTAAAAATATTAAACAAATGGGAATAAATTTAGAAACATCTTTACAAAAAAAAATATATACAAGAAAAATTATGAACGAACTATAAATAAAGATGTTTTGAATAAAGAGCCAATTATAGAAGGTGTTGAAAAACAAGGAAAAATAATAAATCATATAAATAATAAATTTGTAGAAAAAATATAAGAAAGAGAAATTAATGGACCTAATTGAAAACCTTTGGGTCTCTATAAAAATAAAATTTCACCCATATACTTTTTAAAATTTTTTAGAAGTGTTGGGGTCTCTTTTATAATAAATACAAATCATACAAAATAAAAATAAAATTAATTCTTGAAGTCGTAGGACTCATCCACGACTAATAGTAAAAAATCAAAACTTTTTTAAAGGGTATTAATTTATCAAACTATTGTGAAAAAAGTATCATTCTGGCAAAAGCCTCGAGATGTTTGACTTGTAAAACCATATAATAATGCACCTAAAGGTCTCGAACACACATTAATATTTAATCCCTCAAACAAATAATGTAAGGATACTTGTTTTAATTGTAAATTTGTTCTGTGGCGTCGGGTACCTATAATATTGTACACATTTAAAAACGATGTATCATTAATTTGATTCAAGTTCCCATCCCCATAACTACGTTCATGCGTGAGCTCAGACATATTTTCTTCAATTTCAAGAACTTCTTCACTTCTTTTCTTGAATAATTTGCACATGGGCTGGGCTTTTTATTTTGGGTTCCATTATTGGGTCCAAATAAATTTAATATGAAATTAAATAATTAATCCCAATATAATGATGGGCCAATATTTGCGACTTTGCTATAAAATTGTGAGATTCAGATAACCTCATACAGACTTCAAAATAAATGTATCCATTCATATGTTAAAATTCTCGAAAACATTCTATATGTACTTGAACAATTACAAGCTTCAATTCTAAATCACTATGATGGCCCCGATGCATGCAAGAATTTCCCCGTGTCTCCATAATTAAATTCATGTCATGATATTGACATATATTTTCTCATGGACTTCTTCACTTTCTTAGACACTTCTAAAAATATCATTTTATTGCCGTATTCGTATCGTATCTTGCCCGTATCACTATCCGGGCATCATAGCTTTTTTTTTTTCTTGAATAATGGGCATGGGCTGGGCATTGTGTTGTTGGGTTTACATTATTGGGTCCAAATAAACTTAAGACCAATATAATGACGCCAATATTTGGTACTCTGGCTATAAAAGTGTGCGGTAACATCAAATAGACTTCCCAATAAATATATCCATCCATATGTTAAAATTTTCAATATAATTATATATATACTTGAGCAATTACAAGGCTCAATTTTTACTTTTCTTGAGCAATTACAAGCTTCAGTTCTAAACCACTATATTACACGTTTTAGCCCTAGCTTCTATTATGGATCATTACAACAATATTAGATACAAATATACACCCCCAATCCCATTTAAACCTAATCAATTAGCTGTTATTAACAGCATCTTAACTCATATGGACACACTGTTAGGGACACCCCTACACGTTACGCCGGGTGCCGAACTCGGCGCAAGAAGCTCGTACGGTAGTACGCCGGCCCCGCACCTGTTCCTGAGCTTAGGATCCTCGTTCCGCTTCTCAATTTCCTTTTCGATCTGCCTTATCTCAGCTGAGAACTCATAAAATGCCTCGACGACCTCAGCATCGCCCGACCAAATCGATTGATGATTCCTTTCACCCAAGTATTCCTCATCGGCCGAATGAGTTGATAAAGTATCCACTACGGCCATAAACTTAGTGGCTTGTAATAAACTTGGCAAAGCGCTGAAGAAGTACTTTTGTGGGTCTGCCATGAAGACCTTGTACTCGGGATCATTTTCATCGGGGATCAGGCGGCGCACGAGTGGGGGCCTGTTCGGGACGTAGCCACCGTAGGGGTATTGACCAAAGTTTAAGGCAGCATGTTGAGCCGATGCTAGCCATATGATGGTGGTGAGAATTGAGGTTAGGTCCTCGGGCGTGGCTAATGTGGGCCACCACTCTGCATGGCGGATGTCGGCGTGGCCCACATTGATGGACTCAGCGTACCAAGCCTGCAGTTCCTTGTCGTTGCAGACTTGGGCCGAGTCTGGGTAGTAATGGTTCACGTAAGTGCGGACCCAATTCTCAATCGCGTCCCATATCATAAGGCCATCCGCGGCGTAGGGATAGTCCTCAATGAGAAGTTTGAGCCCGTGCGGTTGTGTCGGGTCTGGTACGGCCATTCCCCTGAAATTAAAGTAAATATGGAAAACACATCAGACTTTAGGGAATTAATTGATAAAAGATTCACCGAATATATTTCAATTTCAAAAATGCATATGATATTTGTGGGATGGATACCTTCGGATGAGTTCGGCCGGGAGGCCCTCCTGATCGAACCGCCACATATTCTTGTAGGCGGCGGCACTAATTTCCATGCAATAGCGTCCGGGAGTGAAGCAAGATTCAATCACACCATCGACACTGATCAAACTCTGCCTAGCCAAGGCATTGATTTCCAGCGTGTATCTCATATGAGGATCCAAAAGCTTAAAAATCGGGTGCATTGCACTCATTTGCCTATGTGCCGCCAATATGAAAGGTTCCATGGCCGCATGAGTACGTAGCCTAAAATTCGTAAGAAAATTTTATAAGATATTATTACGAAGATAACGTAAAAAAGCACTTAAGGTAATTATATTTTATGGGAGAAAACACTTTCGATACGTACCAATGATTGACAAGTTGATGGACACCGGCATCGTTGGAGCAAACATGAGCTTTGGCTAATTGCCACATCCAATAAGTGGTGGCATCGACTGGTGGCGTGACCACAAGCTTCGACCTAGAAGTTGCAGAGGCCGATGGGAGGCTAAGCTCTATGGCTATAGGTTTTAGGGTTCCGGCATCGGTCAAGAACAATATTGTACGCGTTGCATATGATTTTCTACCATCGAGGGAGTTCATTTGATCGAGGAATGGCAAGTAAACATCATGGTAGTCAATGATGTAGAGCTTGTTTGCATCGATAGCCTGTTAACATTTTACAAATTAATTCCATTAGATGACTTCTGATCAAGAAAAAAACACTTAGAAAAATTATGTACAATTTAACCGTACCCATTAACATTTAGAGTCAAATTATAATCAAATGGTTTCCTAAAGTTACATGAGCAATAATGAAGAGGGAGGCAATTTTCTTTCTCTATGTAATTGACTTCATCATGTAAGTACATGGACATCTTAATGAACAATCATAATCAATAATAGACACTCTAACTTCGTGGTCGGAGATCAAATTTTCAAAAAATATGATGGGTGTTTTTGTCATTTTCATTAGAGCAAAGTCTTCGATTTTAGAGGCTAAATTTTCAAACTTTGTATAGACTCGGAGGACAGCTGAATCTACCACCCCCTCCTTCCTGCGTCCGAGTCATAATAAGAAGAAGAAGAAGAAAAAAAAAAAAATACCTCTTGAACAGTCATTCCATTGAGTTGACCAGCAATGTGTTCTTCTTTAAGAGCCGATTCTTGGGGTCCGTAAACTTCAGGGTCGAGCTTACTCACGGGAGGGTAAACCTGAAGCCTCTCAATGTTGACGGGATTCACCCCGGCTATGGCTTGCCGGGCAAATTCGTCATCTCGTAACCATGCGTATTTGTCCTCTGTTTCAAAAGCAAAAATTCAATACATTAGTTCAACACCTATGTTTTCTTTAATTTCAATGCTCCCACGTTTAAGTTATGCATTAAGGGTCATAGTTTAGATGCTAATGAGATTAAAAAGACCATCACATCATCGACCCCATCTATAGACCTACTATGTGCATGTGCAACCACGTGTATTACGCGTTTTTTTAAACCTAAATAGCGTTTAAAACAAGTGACTAGGAATGCAAACAAATCAAAGTGAAGATTAACAATTAATTATTAAGGGGACACTCACTTGATACAATCTTGGGAAGGTCATATTTGAGTAGACCACCTTCCTGAATCTTGCTAACAGCCTTAGGCATTGGGATCTTCTTCAAGAGTTCATCTTGCAGCCCTAATTTGAGAAGAAGTCCTTCACTATAAAGGCTATCGATGTCCGAAAATCCTTTAAAATCCTTGTTATTAGCCGAAATGCTAGCCATCAAGGACGGAATAAGGTTATGGAGCACCCCTTTAAGCCTCCCGGTAGAGAAGGCATTCATTTTCGACTCCTCAAATTGCTCGTCTCTAGGCACGTACATAGGCAACGGCTTCTCCACTCGACTCTCAGAGTTTATATCTGGTTTTTACAAAGAAGATATTGATAATTAATCAGAGATGAGCATAATAATAATGAAGTATTTCATAATATTAAAAAATGTTGTCTTAAAGACAACGAACACCAGGAAATGAGTATACTGACCAGAATCAGTACAAGAGCGCCCGGTCCTGCAACGCCTAGGGTACGGGATCTTCTCGCCACCTAGAATCGGACGAGCGAAATCGATTCCCTTGTCCGGATTTCCAAGATCATTGTACACATCAAAGTCATATACTCTATCTGACAATTTTCTTTCACCTTTTCCATCACCTCTTAGTTCTCTTAGCTCCTTCTCCCTTAGAGCTCTCAGCCCAGCTGGTGTTTCGTGTGGCAAATACGGCTGTTCCCACAAAAAATATTTAATTAATTAATTCGATATTGGTATTCAAAATACACATGTTAATGCTGGCTAAAAAACTATATATTATCTTATTTTTTATCTTTTTCGATTGAAACAATCTAACTTTTAGTGGGACTGCCTGGAATAGATTATACTGCCTCAAACATTACAATATTATGCATATCTTTATCAAATGAATAGCATAAAGGCATCAAAGATTATCTAAATCTTTCTTTGCTTTTTAAAATTGAACTCTGGTAGAGTACAAAACTGAACTTTCAGTATACAATTCCAAGTGGCTCCAAAGTGATTTATACCAAACAAGAAAACAAAAACAAAAGGTAAGTGAGATATTTCCGATCAGACTGGGACATTATCAGAAATTTTTGCTTGCAGGGCAAAATTAAAATATCTAATTACTGCTATACAAGCAAATAAAATTTAAATCTTTTTTTACGAGGGGAGGGGTATGTCGAGGGGCTGCCAGCGGCAGCCGCCCCCGTTTCAAATTTACATCAGTTATAGTCATCCATATTAATGCAAAGCTTGATGTTTTTGAAAAAGATTAAAACTTTGAACACGAAAACAGCAGGACAAAAAAAAATAGTTCCCATGCAAATAGGGGTTATTAAAACACCGTGTGCAGCTGTGAGAATATAAGTCAAATATCAACAATATTAAA
Source organism: Lantana camara (assembly GCA_037501455.1). Classification (NCBI taxonomy): domain Eukaryota; kingdom Viridiplantae; phylum Streptophyta; class Magnoliopsida; order Lamiales; family Verbenaceae; genus Lantana; species Lantana camara. The sequence continues at coordinate 79,759,006 of CM074865.1, forward strand.
CAATACGACCAATAAAAAAAAGTAAGAATTCAAGTATGGATGTCATGAATGGTCAAAAACAGCTAAAATCTAGACTTCAACAAGCTTTCAACTCTCAAAGTTCAAGCCACTTCAATTTGACATTTATAACGTCAAATAATCTTCAAAGAAGTACCCCTTTCAATTTCTTCACAAAATATCTAGCAGACATATATAAATTAAATTATTTTTCAATTAAATATACCTGATTGGAGAAGAAAATTCTTTTTGCAGGATGATCTTTCTTTGACTGCACCCAAGAACAGCAGGGAAAATGCACAGGTCCACATGCAAATCCTTCAATTGTGATGCTCTCCAAAAAGAACTCTTGTTGGTGTTTATTCGCCACTGTAATTGCCCCTGGAATCCCAAAATTTGAATCCACAACGAATTCTGCTGTGTAATTTACCCTCTCTGTTTTCAGGTTTGATTTCTTGGACCAGTCCTTTAGCACAGCTTCACTGCTCTTCTTAGGAGCCTTGGTTTCTAATTATTTGATTAAATGAATCAATAAGAACAAATTTGCAAACCAAATAGAGAAATTTAAAGAGAATAAGCTCATTTTGGAGAAAATGGTGAAGATTGTTGCATCTATTTTTTAGACATTTAATAAAAATGGGATTTTTACCATTTCAAATTTGTGTTTAAGCACATATAGCAAAAGGAATAGACATTATTTTCTTCAAGAAAAAGAATAATAAGGAAATAATACTTAATTCAAATTAGGGAGGGAAACAAGAACTTACTTGGATCAATATCAGTGCTAATAAGTTCCAAAACCACATTCCTTCCAATTTTATCAGTAAAAGAATCCAAATGCTTGACTAAGGTCTCCTTAAAATCCTCCTTGTTCTTGTTCCTCACAGTCACCACTGCCCTAACCTTAAATTTCACAGCTTTCTCAGGCACAACTTTCACCAAATCCAAATCCTCACTAATGGCGGCAACAGTGGTTGTACTCCTCAGACTTCTTCTGATACCCGCAGCTTGATGGTGCTGTACCTTAGTTCCCGCAAAGGGCAAGAAAACCCTGTTCTTGTGCTGATTGAAAACCAGCATCCTCGAAGATGAGGCAAGAAATGGAGATTTGTCGATTAAAGATGAGCCCATGAATTCTTTCACAAGTGCCATTCTCTATAACTTCAAAAAATTAAACCTTTTCGACAAATTTGAAAGGAAAGATCGGATCTTTATTGGTTTTCTGAGTGACCCTTTTGCTGGTGGAGGGAGAATTGAATGTTGAAGGTGATGGAAGAAGGCTTTTTTGGTCAGTGAGTGGAGTTCAAGATTATTTTTGTGTGTGTGTGTTGTGTGTATACCGATATATATAGATGTATAGATATGCACATATGTGCGTGTCTATATGAAAGATTTAATGATGATGAAAGAGAACGTTGAAGTCACCGGCCACACGTTTTTAATTTTCTATATTATGACCACATGCAAAAAGAAAAAAGAAAAAGAAAACGTATTTATATTGTGGTATTTATGTTTTATTTACAAGAAATTGAATTTTCGATGAATTTTCATGTTTCAAGAATCTCAACGGCTGCTGAGTCAATGAAACGAGTCCGGAGTTTCTGAGATCCAACGCGGTGTAAACGAATCCTAATAGGTGGGTTGGGGTTGGCTTGGTGGACTGTTTTGTCCTTGTCTTGCTGTTAAATGGCAATCATGTCCTAGTTGACATAAATGTATGGACAAAATTTTATTAGTTCCTTTTGATTTTGAGCAAGGGGTTTAATTATAAAAATTGCTTCAAATTTGGAGTTTCTTCGGGAGTTATGGGGCTCTGGCTTATCATGGTATATTGGTATCAGAGTCGTGTTTTAAAAGAGTACATTGTAAGTATATTATAATAGATACCTTAGAGAGGACGGAAGAAAAAAAACAGAGACTCTCTCAATCATGACATCCCCACATATATTTTTCGATGAACTACTTTCTTTTTCATCTTCTTCATCTCTTGCTCGGAATTCTACCAGCAAGATTGAAAATTTTGTTATATGTTTTACTATTCCAGAAACTGTCCTAATAAAACAAGTTGTCTCACCTTTTATGAGTCCATATAATATTTTACAAAAAAGAGAGATCTTTAAGAGGAATTAGGTTTTTTATCTCCTCTACCCGACTTCAAACTAAAGAGTTTGTCCAATTCTCAAGATTGGATAAATGTTATCTCCCTTAATCCAAAAAAGAATATGTTACTCTTTCGATTCTTTTTGAATCCATATCCTCCTAGAAAAGAGAGATATATCCATCTACATTTTGGGATTGTTCACCTTGTTTTGTCATATCAAGGAAGGAAAGGTCTTTCAGTGATCGTCATACTCGTTCTGTCGGACACACGTTTTTTGAAATATGAAGATAATGCAGTCATCAAAATAGTGGTTGCTACACTCAAAAGAAGAAGTGCAATTCTTTTTTTTTTTCCCCCCCAATTTTACCATGTCTTTGGGGGACTTCAATCTCCCCAATGTCTTAAAGGTTCAAGCACAAATTACTGGAGCCGAGCAGGCAACTATTGCCATAACAGCTACCCTTTATCATCAACAGGTCTACATGTTACAAAACCATGACCTTGATCTGTAGGAATCAGAATCTACTGATGCCTTTGATGGTTTTTAAAACGCTTATCATTGGTTATAAGGTCATTAAATCATTTTCTTGCAGATAACAAGTTCCCGCTTCCCAAAAGCTAAATGTTATTCTCACAATAAAAGATAGAATTTCCATATAAGTAAATAGGTCAAGTATACTTAATTATTATCATTTTCTGAAATAGTTTAGGTCAATTTTATATTATGTTTGATGGGTTCAAGATTTATCTATGGTTCAAAGCGGACGAGATCTCCTGCTCATTTTCCTACTCCATTTTCCTGCTATGCCAATAAGATCTAACCAAGTGTCCAACTATATCAATAATAGAGTAATTGAGAAGTAGTGGATTCTTTTTATCTCACAACATTAATAACACACCATTAACTCTATTTTCTTTACCCAAATAATTGCATTATTCCTTCTTTTTTTTTTTCTCAAATTTTGTTTCTTTCTTTACCCGCATTATTCCTTTTTATTTTTTAAATTCTCAAAGGGCTTGCCAGTTCTGTATTCGACAAAACAGTAATCATTCATCAACTACAAAAGTTAAGTGCTATGCAGAGCAAAATATTACTTTTGTGGGATTTACCTTTTGAATCTGCAGTACAAAGTGCTATATGTACGAAAAACACTTTTTGAGCCCTTAGGATGGTAGGAGTCACTACTAGAGTCTCATCGCAAACAGATCTATCATGCTTCATAGCGAGAGCCACCCCTTAAGCTCTTAGAAGCCAACTTCAGAATTCAAGCCCAAACGAACTGGTTATGGATTGTGTCACGTTGCGATAAGAACGTCGAAATTAAAAAAAAAAAAAAAAAGGGTGATTGTGACACTTCAAAAAGTATTAAAAAGGAAAATATTTGGATCACTCGATTTAGGGTAAAAACAAAATACTATTATAGAGAGCTTATTAATTAATCGGCTATGCTATTTATTTTGTCCTCGTGGCCTAATATTAATTTAAAAGTTCGATTGTAGTTTCTATAATGAAGTCGCTATTTGAAGTGGTTGAGCCAAACTGCCAAAAACTCCAATTTGTAGCTCTTATTTTGAGATTGAATTCATGGTGGTACAAAATTACATATGGTTAAGTTTGCTACACGTGGTGCTTATCTCACCCATAATCGTTGAGCCCCAATAAATATCCCACAATCATATTGTATTTTTCTTACTTATTTTTGCTAATTATTTTCATTAATTTTAAAGAATTATATCGATTTTAACGAAATTGTAGGTGTGTTACACATAATATACACATTATTATAAATTAATTCTGAACCATTTTATTTGTTTTACGGTTGCGTAAACTTGCGGCCATTCATTATAATATAGTCCATATATTTTTTTATTATAAGATTCGAGTTTCGAAGTATACATATTTTAGATGATTATATTAGATATGTATACTTGGACAGCTAATTTTCTAATGTTTTATCTTAATTGGACGTAGTAAAACATATTTTTTTTATGTTAAATATTACACTGACACAACTTACATAATAGATTATCAGCTCCCTTCCAAATCTCTTATAGACTATAGTGGTCTCCCTATAAGTTTAATCTTGACTCAAATTTAAAAAATTGTAATTAAGGGTCAGATTTCTTTAATCAAAATCATTTAAAAGATATGGAACACGTCGTATACTGATATGTCAGTCATACCTATCAGCATCACAATGAAAATAAGAGTTGAGAACATCTAGTCCAGGAGAAATTACAAATTTGATATACTAATTCGATCGATTTAGTATTTTTGGTTTTTTTTTTTTAAGATAAAATAGGATTGTATCTCTATAATCAAACAATTTGGTGCAAATTTTTTTATCGAAAACTGATTTTGCTTTGAAATTTACACGTGACGAATTAGGAATTCGCCACGTATAAAATAAGGTCAAGTTTCCAGCGGGAAAAATCGAATTCTAATTTAAAATTACATTAAATTAATTATTTAATTTTTAAAATACAATTCTATTTAATCATTGAAAATAAAATATATCAAAATTACTACGAATTATTTGTAATTTCCCCATCAACTCTCATGCGAGAGATCAATAACTATTAAATAAAAAGCAAGTAATGTAAATCTGAGATATGTCGCGGTTGAGCAAGTCTAATCAAATCATCAAGCCTTATAGATCTTTGCATATGTTCACAAGAAAATTTTGTGGATATGACAATTATATGGTATTCTTTTCTTAAATTTCGGTGTATATGGCAATTTTTTACTATTTTAAAATTATCCGTGCACGCCACGAGATAAACGCAATCTCTAAATAATCCACGAACCCAAATATGACCATATTTTTTTTATTATTGAGGCAATGAGGCACCTCACTAATCTCACAGGTTGTCAGCTTATTTCCTTTTATGTGAAAATCATGACCTATGTTGGTGATTTAATGGGATTCATGGCTCTATCAAAACAATGGGATCAAAAGCCTTTCCTTCTTGCAATTCTTGGCATTGCCCTCTTAAGGTACTTAGTGTCCTTTTGGTTTTAGGGCAACCTAAAATCCAAACAAGCCACATGATGCAAGTGTTCTTGAGATATTAAGGGATTTGTTTCCACTATTTGTTGCTTTGTGCACACCACTTATAGTGGAAGTTCATTGGATCCAAGAATTAATTTGACACATTTTTCATGTAGTTTATATATATAGTGTTACAAGAAAGCATGATATAGATGTTATTGAAATTGATTGTTGGCAAAATAATAATTTTTAAGAGTATATGAAAGAACTGATTGTTCGTTCGATGAGAAATCTGGTATGGCACCGAATCAAAAACATTCAAAAATCTTAAATTACACACTTTTGTGGTTCGTTTTGATCCGACAAGCTCGACCTAGACTCATGAGACATTCTAGCAAGAGGGTTCTTGTTGGAATAACCTAAAGCTTGCTTACAATAAATTCAAGTTCTTTTTTCTTTGTTTCCAACTTCAGGTTGACCTTAGGATGGTTTCATTGCCTCTATTTCAACCTAATTGACCCAAAATTCTTATTAAATACTTCACAGCTCAAATCACTTCCCAAAATTAATCGCGTTGGCGAGATACACGTCTTTAAAGCGAGCTTACTTCAGAAATTTTTTTAAAAAACAACGCACTTGACCATGTTGTCATCAAGAAAATAAAAAAGGGATGGGATACACATGCCAGTTCAAGAAAAGATAAGGGCAGAAAAGACTCGTAATTATCAAATGTTGAATAAATTAATAATAATTGTTAAAGAAGGGTTTAAGGAAGAAAACGTAGATTTCATTGTAAACTTGTATGAAAGAATTACAACCCAACTCAAACTTATAAGTGTAGTCATCCCTACAAGCCAGGGATCTTGTTATCAATTAGCTTGATTACCTCCCTAAAATAGGAGATAGATATACTTTCCTAACACTCCCCCTCAAGTTAAGAAATGGGATCCCCAATTCTTAACTTGTCCAATATCTTCTGAAACGCTTGGCCAGAGACAGCTTTTGTCAGGATATCAGCCAATTGGTCTTCTGACTTGACAAACGGTAGCTCAATAATTCCTTCATCCAGCTTTTCCTTTATGAAGTGACGGTCCACCTCCACATGTTTTGTTCGATCATGCTGTACAGGGTTACCTGAAATGCTGATCGCTGCTTTATTATCACATTTCAGTATGCTTGGATTCTGCTGAGGGAAGCCTATCTCTGTCATCAGCTTCCTGAGCCAAAGGACCTCCGTTATTCCTTTTGCAACACCTCTGAATTCTGCCTCGGCGCTTGAGAGGGCAACCACCTTTTGTTTCTTGCTTCTCCACGTCACTACATTACCTCCAATCAAAGTGAAGTACCCTGACGTGGACCTCCTATCATTCGGGTTTCCTGCCCAATCAGCATCGGTGTAAGCTTCAATATCTAAGTGGCCATGTCTCCCAAACATTACTCCATGTCCCACTGTTCCTTTTAGATATCGTATAATCCTCACCACGGCCTCCATATGGATCTTCTGAGGCTGGTGCATAAACTGACTGACCACTCCAACGGCATACGCGATGTCTGGTCGAGTGTGAGACAAGTAGATCAATTTCCCCACCAATCGCTGGTATCTATCTTTGTCAGCTGGTTCTCCATCATCTTCTATCTTGAGCTTGTGATTAATCTGCATTGGGGTATCTATCGGCTTACAATCAATCATCCCAACCTCAGCTAACAAATCCATGATGTACTTTCTCTGAGAGATAAAGATACCCTGTCTTGACCGAAGAACCTCAATACCTAGGAAATACTTGAGCCCTCCTAGATCCTTCATTTCAAAATCTTGGAACAAGCTTTCTCGGAGTTTCTTTATTTCTTCATCATCACTTCCGGTGATAATCATATCGTCCACATAAATTATTAGGCAGGTAATCAAGTCTCCCCTTCGCTTAAGAAACAGGGTGTGATCAGAGTTACTCTGTATGTACCCGTACTGTCGCATTGCTACTGTAAACCTGCCAAACCAAGCTCGTGGGGACTGCTTGAGTCCATAAAGAGCTTTCCGAAGTCTGCACACTTCCCCCTGTTTGAACTCTGAAGTGAACCCTGGTGGAGCCTCCATGTACACTTCCTCTGTTAGATCCCCATGAAGGAAAGCATTTTTCACATCAAATTGGTGAAGAGGCCAATCTTTATTTGCTGCTATCGATAAGAGTACCCTGACGGTATCAATTTTCGCCACTGGAGAGAAAGTTTCTGAGTAGTCTATACCGTAGGTCTGAGTATACCCCTTAGCCACCAGCCTGGCCTTATATCTCTCGATCGTGCCATCTGATCTGTGTTTGATGGTAAATACCCATCGACATCCCACCGGTTTCTTCCCTTCAGGCAGGTTGCATTTCTCCCAAGTCTCATTTTTTTTGAGTGCACTCATCTCAGTCTCCATTGCCTGTACCCATTCCCTAGATTGTTCAGCCTCCTGGACAGTGTTCGGAACTTGTTCCATATAAAGTTTCCCAAGAAACCCTCGTGCTGTGGGAGAGATACTCCCCCTCACCATATTCCCGATAGGATACCTCGAACCTCGTGAAGCTTGTTGGGGAGAATACCTATTGGGTGGTATTCCCCTAGTACTCCTCTGTGGCAAAGTATATCTGTCACTCACTACATCAGCTTCAGAGGTAGAATCAGCATTTTCAGTATGATCAACAAAAGAATCATTAGAAACAGGAACTTGTTGTTCACTTACCTCAAACGGGATATCACTCGGAGGAGTATGATCAGGGATGGTACTGAGTGGCGCAGCGGAAGCAGGAATATCAGCAAGTGTTGGGTCAAGCCAACCTAGGGACCCGGTAGTACTACCCTCCCCCTGAGCACTAGGTTGGGTGAGGTAGAAGTACTCATGTTCAAGAAAATCACAATCCATGGTAACATGAATGTGACGAGTGATGGGATTGTAACACCGATAACCCTTTTGATGTGTGGCATACCCCAGAAAAACACATTTAATAGCACAGGGATCAAGTTTGCCCCGGTCAGTTTTGGGAACATGAACAAATACTGAGCAACCAAATATTCTTGGTGGTAGGGTAAGAGGTGGAGGGATATCTGTTTGTGTTTTGAACACGGAGAGGGGTGTCTTGTGGGAGAGAATTTTGGTGGGGAGTCTGTTTGTGAGATATGTAGCTGTAGCCACTGCTTCAGGCCAGAATTTAGTAGGAACGTGGGATTCTGTTATGATGGCACGGGTTATCTCTAAAAGGGTACGGTTTTTTCTTTCTGCCACCCCATTTTGTTGGGGAGTATTGGGACAAGTTGTCTGATGGATAAGGCCGTGTTTGTGGCAGAAATCATGCATTTTTTGGTTAACATATTCTTTCCCATTATCTGACCGGAGCACACGAATAGTATGTTTAAACTGTGTTTGTACCATAGTAAAAAATGCCACAAAAGTATCATACACCTCATTTTTATGGCGAAGGAAGTAAACCCAGGTCATTCTGGAGAAATCATCAATAAATAACACAAAATACTGATAATGACCTTTATTTGAAACGGGGGAAGGTCCCCAAACGTCTGAATGAACCAAAGAAAACACAGAATCTACCCGAGAATTGTTCAACTTAAACGATGTTCGATGGCTCTTAGCAGCTAAACAAGTTTGACAATCTAGAATATTCAGGTGATTATTCTGAAACAATGTGGGAAATAAAAAACGTAAATACCCTAAGGAAGGATGACCCAGGCGCCGGTGCCAAAGCCAGATTTGTTTATCAGCAGTGTTTTGAGATAGGAGTGCGGTGGAGATGGGTTTAACTTCATCAACATAGTAGAGGCCCCCCCGCTCAGTACCACGCCCAATGATCTCCTTCGTATGAATATCCTGTATAAGGCAAAAACGAGGATACATTAGAATGGCACAGTTCAATTCTCTTGTCACATGACTTAAGGAAAGCAGTTTGCAAGATAATGATGGAACATAGAGGCAATTCTTTAATTTCAGCTGAGGAGAGACAGCGATAGAGCCTTGTTTCATGACTTCAGCTATTTCACCATTAGCTGTCTGAATGTGACTTATTTTGGGTGAAACAGGATCCTGAATGTCAGTCGGATCAAAAGTCATTGTGTCTGTCGCCCCACAATCAAAAATCCATGGAGACGAGTCAGATGTTCGAGTGTGAAAGGCCTTTGTGCTCATGGGTTCCTGCTTGGGTGCCTGTTTAACAAATTGAACACCTGGGGGGTTTCTTTGCAAAGTGTCAAAAATAGGGGGGGGTTTATGCAATTTCTCAATAGTGGGGCAATTAAATAAGGAAACTACTGCACATTTGCTGGACTTAGGGTTAGAACACCCAAGGCTGTTACCTCCTTCTTCTTCTTCACTTACGGCCCTCAAGCCGGCGGCGGCGCTGGCACGTCCCACCGTCCGGTCACCTGCCGGTTTCTCCCCTGTTTCCGTCTCCGGCCGCCGCACTGGTGTCTCGTCCGCGGCCGACGATGCCTGTGGCGGAATTAGCCCGCCTCTGTCCTCCACCCGCCGTTCCTCCGGTGGATCTTCGACTCCCTTCCCACCAATCAGGGAAGCCGATAATTTCGAAGCAGCCCTCCTTGGTATGTCGCGGTTTCCCACAGTGAGAACATACCAAGCCGGATTTGTCTTCCTGTTGTGTTACTCGGCGACTGCCACTTTCGAAACGGCTGGAATTTTCCGGCCGCCGTGCCCCACCGGTCTTGCCCCTGTCGGTTCTCCGTGAAACGAGTCCCATTCCGACTCCCTGTGATGAAAGGTCTTCCTCGCCGCCGGTGGCCGTCTTCAAGATCTGTAGACGGGCCGCCTCCCTCCGGATTGTGGCGTAGGCCGACTCAACTGAGGGTAGTTTTTCCAGTTTCAGAATATCTCTTCGGATGGGTTCGTACCGATCGTCAATTCCGGTGAGAAATTGGTATAATCGTTGTTCTTGAGTTATTTGATTGAATATACCGATATCTTCCGGGCACTTCATCGGGTTGGGTTGCTTTCTGTCAAGTGCCATCCATATACCCTGCAATTTGTTCCAGAAATCTTCTAGGCTATCTTGCCCCTGTTTTTGCGTGTTGGCTCTCCTGTGCAGATCAAAGGTTTGCAAAGGATCGGAGCCGCTACCATACGTGGTTGCGAGGCCATCCCACAGTGATTTCGCCGTTGGATATTGTAAGACATTATTCACTAGGTTTATTTCAATGTTCTGTATTATCCACGTGAACACGTTTTGATCTGTTTGCTCCCATTCATCGTATGTTGGATCTGTTTCTTTTGGAGCCGGTGGGATACCTGTCAAGTGTGAACGGCACCCCCTGCCCCCAATTGCCATCTTCATTAGTCTTGCCCATACGGGATAATTGTCGTTGTTAAGTTTGAATCCAATCGACAAATTATCGCTGGACAGGTTTGTTTTTTGTTTGAGAAAGTTTGCGAATTGGGTTGATAGATCTGTGCTGGTTTCGGTTTTGATGTCAATTTCTGACATGATTGTTGTTTTGTTTCAGTTTGTTTGCCTAGGTTTGGCTGTTTTGGTTTGGGAAAGGTATAGAGACGATGATGTTTATGGCTGAGTCTCACGGATCGAAACTCCGCTCTGATGCCATGTTAAAGAAGGGTTTAAGGAAGAAAACGTAGATTTCATTGTAAACTTGTATGAAAGAATTACAACCCAACTCAAACTTATAAGTGTAGTCATCCCTACAAGCCAGGGATCTTGTTATCAATTAGCTTGATTACCTCCCTAAAATAGGAGATAGATATACTTTCCTAACAATAATAATAATAATAGTAAGGGTTAAATATTTTTGTCGATCGAGGTTTGAGATGTTTTGCATTTTAGTATTTAATTTTTGAAATTTAAGAATTCGATGTCCAATCCTTAAATTTTATTCATTTAAGTGTCAAATTTTAAAATTTGATGGAATTTTGAATCTATCATCCGTTAAAAAGATGATACAAGGGATATCTTGACCGGAAAATTCCACCAGATATAAAATTGAGCACTTAAGTGAACAAATTTAAAAGTTGAGTATTGAAAATTCGAAATGATTGGATACCAAAGTATAAATCACTTCAAATATTGAGGTGAAAAAATATTTAACCTTAATAATAATAATAATATAGGTACGTACGAGTTGACAAATTAGGTACCATATTTATGTATTCGTTTCTTCCTTTTTCTTCTGTATTTATATTATATAATTATTTTTCAAAGAATAAAGAATATTTTCAAATAAGACCGAGGAAGCATATGTCAGCTAGACTACTTTTCTATGCACAGAAAAAATTCTTTGACTTTTCCAACTTTTAATACGTAAATTAAAGTCTGACGCAAAGTATGAAAGATCGTAATTACTTTTTGATTATTCTTGTTAATTAAAGACTTAAAGTGCGTCAAAAAGAAAAAAAGAGAGGCTTAAATTAACTTGAAATTCTCATTAAACAAAAGGGTTTGAATTTGACCAATACAAACGGTTTTTGACAAAAAAACATATATGTTCCACGGTCTCAGTGCAAACAACAATGGGTAACTCATGTTTGGAATAATTTAAAATTGTACGAAGATAAATAAATTGAAGTTTTCCGAATAAATAAAAGGGTGATTTACATCTAACTACCCTATATTTAGGCCTAATTACAATACAATCTATCTAAATCGAAAAATTATATTTTAGTCCCTATAAATCTTGTTTGGTCTAAGGACTTTAACGGAATTTGTGAAAGTACACTTATGCCCCTAACGGTTGTATAAATATTACATTGAATATATGATCAAAATTATAAAATCATCCCTACGGTTTACAAATATAAACAAAACGATTCCTATAAATTATAAATTTAATAATAGATCAAGGGTATTTTTAGAATGACACAACGGAACCCTAAACGGGCTTCGGGGACCACAAATGGTTTTCAAAATTAAGGAGTAAAATATAACTTTTAAATTTAGATGAATTGCGTTATAACTAGGCCTAAATACAAGGTAATTAGATGTAATTATTTCTAAATAAAATGACACTTATTATGATAATAGAAAATATAACCTCAAAGTTAAAACAAAACAGTACGTACCATTTGAAGGGGTTTAATATTTTTCGAATGAATGCCATGATCTTCGGGTATCATGTATGAAAAATTGCTGATTTCTTGTGTATATCGAATTATCTCATGCTAAAGCCTAAAACAACAAAGTAGAACGGTTTCGTTCGATTTCTTTTAAAGTAAAAGCGTCCATACATTATCAAAAATCTAATTAGTAAAATATTTTGTCTAACTAAAAATGCTGAATTCAGACCAAGATATTTTAAGAAGCAAGTTGGCTATCGTAAGTAAGTCCGTAACTACTAAACTCTGAGAAAAAAAGTCTTAAAATTATAGTAAAAATTTCAAATAATAACTTTAGAAAAGTTCATCTTGACCTGAATTAGGTATTTGAGATAATTACACAAAAACCCCACGCAAAGCAGCTAGAAAAATCAGTGAGAAAAATTGATATAAATCCAATAGTTGGAAAAGGGGTTTGTCTTTAGGCTGCCAAACTGCCGGCAACGACAATGGTCAAAAGTTCTGCCAATTTTTATTGGGAAATTTGCATATTTCATCCGGGCCGTTTTCCTTACTTGCAATTTCAAGACATAATATACCCAATTGACAATTTTGGGCCCATATAATTAAAAATCATGAAATTAGAGGACCTTTCCCGCCTGAAAAAGTCACCTGATTATCACGTGACTACCGGAGATCCACGTGGTTCGTCGGAAATCCACATGTGATGCCACGTAATATATCTTGTCCACCATGGCCAATTCTGGAATTAAAAAAAAAAAAAAAAAATTCACCAAAAATACTCACGTGATTGTCTTGTGGCCTCGAAATAAGCAGAATCTGGAGGGAAAATTCCCTCCAATTGTCAGCTCCTCAAGTACCACACGATTTAGGGTTTTTTCTATCAGAAGAATATTGCTTTGGCAAAGAAAAGTAAAAACGCTGGAGAAAAATTAGGGCTTTTGCATCCAAGAAAAATTGAGCGAAGATGGCTGAGATACAAGGCGAGGAAGATTGCATTTGTGGAAGAAGGGCTATGACGCGAACCTCATGGACTGACGAAAACCCAGGCAGGCGTTTTCTGACATGCGTCAATTCTAGGGTTCGTGTGATACATATTGTTTTCAACCTTTAATTCTTGTTGTTTTTCTTTTTTTGTTAATTTCTAATCTGGGCCATCTAATAACAGCGTGGAGGTTGCCGTTTCTTTGCATGGATTGACCCACCAATATGTGAACGAGGAAGGACTATTATACCAGGCTTGCTGCGAAGAATTAACTCAATGGAGGTGGAAATCACAAACCTACAAAATAAGAACAAGAAAGCCTCAAGAATGTTGAACTTTTCGTGGGTTATGATTGTTCTGCTTGTTGCTTTAATGTGCTTTAGCAGTGATGGCAAGACTGCTGTAGCTCCTTGAGATTGTACTGTAGTAGGCTGCTTATCAACCCCTTTTGCCATAGGTGTATGTATTAGAGATGCAAGTAGTTGTTGTTGCCGAATATTTTGTTGTGTGTATGAATTGTAGGACCTATTTTACCTCAATGGTCTCGGATTTAATGTATTAACATGCTGCAATGCATGTGTACGTGAATCAAGGAAGGTTTCTTTGGAAATCATTATATTTGAATTTTGTTTATTCTTGATAAATTTTCAGGGGATGTTTGCGTAATTTTGAAACTAACTCATGAATATTGGTGCTTAGGATTCCAAAGTAAACTTTCTGTTGAGAATTTATGCAGAATGTCCACATGAACGATGTTTCCTACAATCTAAGGGAAAACTAAATTCTATAGCATTAAAGGTTTATAATGTGATTTAAGTTCAACTTTGGCAGCCATAAGAGAAAGTTTGGATCATGTTAAATAGTTAACAATTAACATAGCATTAACATGTCTCGCAAGTAGTAGCTATTTGAAGTCCTTGTGATCATTATATTATTATTATTATTTTTTTAAAGGATTATAAATAAAATTTTCAAAACCATAGAATATTGATTAACATATAAAACAATGATACAACAATATCTATGTTAGTATGCAACATGAAGTTCCAAGACAAGGCTCAGAGTAGCAGTGTCAATGATAAAAGCATAGATCTTCAGAACGGGAGCAAAATGAATACAAAAAATCTCATTTGTTGATATGTTATAGCCTATTTACCAAGTCATCTAATTTCAACACTTGAAAACTTAATAATCCCATAAAAAAAAAAAAAAAAGAATAACAACAGATAAAGCTTTAGCCAATAATATATTTAATAATACAATTATGCACATTCTTAGTCCACAAAAGGCTTGCATAATTGCACAGCATCAGTACAAAGGCTTGCATAGCATCACTGATGCTTACCTAGTAATAAACTTAACCTACTAATATGCATCCAAACTAACTTAAGCACCATATATCATTGTTTTGTGCATCACAAATGCCCAACCAAATCAGGCCAAAAAACAGACAAAAGACCCTACCATCTACGATGCATCCCCAAATATCGTTAAGTACATAAATACATAAACCTAGCATTGTTTCCAGAAACCAGGATGCTATTTAAATATGACAACAAAAATACACATTCAGCGCGAGCATCGTAGCTTCCAACCATAACCACATAATCAATTGTTGGCACTCCCTTGTGTTGGTTGGGAGTCTGGGACACATAAATCAGATAAACTGATAACCCTCTGCCCTCCATCCATCTGAACCTGCCTTGTTTGGCTCCTACTAATAGGCCTGAAAGTCCTGTTTACAAATGTACAACCCTGCATAGGAGGTGGCACCCTCATGTTTAACCTGCTTTGAAGGCCTGATCCAGTTCTGGGAACTTGGTTTGGCATTGGCCCATTGACATTTTGTCCCAGTTGCATCTGCTGGAACATACTTGGCCCTGGCAAAGTTGTTTGTGGGGTCTGCAAGATATTAGAAATGGATGTACCTTGCAATGGAACAACGTCACATTCAGGAGCAGTGTTTGTTCCCTGAACTCTTGTTGGTGGCCTCAATTCCGATGAGATTACAGTTGGTTCCCTAGCAGCTGGCATGTTTTGGTTGCCATCATTATGCACGTCAATGAGTGTGGATGTGGTCCCCTGTAGATGTCAATAAAATACATATAAAGTTTCAAGTTGATTAAATTCTTGAATAAAGAAATTTGTACCTCAGTCCCTTGAGCAGAAGTTCCTTCTCCAAACAAATTCCTAACCACCTAAAGCCACAAGCTCAATATTAGTTGATATTATCCAAAAATTTTAAGTATATATCAATACTTAAATGATATATTTCATATAAACACATCAAAAGTTACCTGTTTCCCTTTTCCTTTGTGGCTTCTTCTCATCTCCCTCACTTGAATATCTTCCAAATCACCTTTTTGTGGACATGCTCGTACATTATGTCCTGGATTACCACAACAGCTGCAATAGACAGTAGGTGTTTGTCTTCGGATTGCTAGTAATGGTTGCCTACCCCTTCGTCTCCTTCTTCCATGAGTGTTAGGCTCCTCAAGCTCCCTTCTTCTAACTCTTTTAGGCCTGCCTACCCCTCTTCCAAAATTTGGTGGCATTGGAGGGATGAATAGAGCTTGACTCCATAGCTCTTGCCCACTGATTGGGAACATGACAGGCGCGTAGGATCTCTTGTAAGTTTCAACCCAGTAACACTCATCCACAAAGGTTTCAGGATCCCTTCTTTGCCTAATGATAGCTGCTAGAGCATGTTTGCATGGGATTCCACTTATTTCCCACTTTCTGCAAGTACAACATTTGTTAGCCAAGTCCACTGCAAACATTCCTCCATCACATGTTGAAATTTGATAGTGATAATCATCTGCCTTTATCGGAATACAATCAGCCACCTTCTGCATATGATCATTCAGAATTTCTTTTATTTTAGGACATAAAAGTCCATTCCACTTCGCTGCTTCATCCCTGCCCTCTTGTAATTTTGTCATCAAATGCTCACGAATCCATTCTAGCATTGTTATGATAGGTTTGTCGCGGGCAGCCAAGATGGAACTATTGAAAGACTCGCAACAATTGTTAAGCAGCATATCGCTCTTTGAAGTAGTTGAGAAATGTGACCAACTCCATTGCTCTGGAGACTTGTCATTAAACCACTCCGCTGCTCGCTCATCCAAGTCTTTCATTTTCTGCATTGCAGCCCTAAAATGTCCAATTGTACTCGACTTTGCAGCAAGCCACAAAGCATTCTTAAATGCTGCACCTCTGAACCCAGCTTTAATGAAGTTGTTTAGAATGTGGCGTACGCAGAATCTGTTTGGAGCTCCAGGAAATACCTCCGCTATAGCATTGATTAAACCCTTCTGTTTGTCGGACATTATTGTAAAGTACTCGTTTCTCACAATTTCCAAATCACGCTTCAAAATAGTTAAAAACCATGCCCAAGTTTCAGTTTTCTCTTGGCCTACAACCGCATAAGCAACTGGGTAAATTGAGTTGTTTGAATCGACTCCAACGGCGGATAATAGAACACCGCCATGGGGACCCTTGAGATGGCATCCGTCAACTCCAATAATAGGTCGGCAGCCAGACTTGAAACCGTCCTTCAAAGCCTTGAAGCATACGTAAAATCTGCAAAACCTAGTCTCCCCCGATCTATTCTCAGTACCCAATATGATTGTGGATCCTGGATTTGTTGTCCTCAATTCCTCGGCGTAGTCCCAGAGTTTAGCATATTGTTCATCCGGTTTTCCCTGTAATGTTCTCAAAGCAAGCCTTTTTGCCCGATATGCCTGATCTTTTGAGACATTAATTCGTAGTTCTCTGACAACATCAAGTCTAAATCCCTCCACGTTTCTCTTTGGATCAGCTTTGAATGTGTGTAAATACTTCTCAGCTAACCACGTACTTGTCAGATTCTTCACATCCCAAGTTGGGACACAGTTGTGCTCTGTAAAGTACTCACGGATGAAAAAACCATTCTGATTAATTCTCTTTACAAGATTTATTCGCCACTCGCAATCTTCTACCCTACATCTTGCATACACGCGTTCCGGATCATTTCTAGAAAACCACAAGTTTCTTTTTGTGCGGATAGCGTGGGAGTTCACAGCCTTCATGAAATCAGCCCTGTTGACAAAGACCTGCCCAACGTTGAAGATAGGATCATATATGGTAGCAATGTCAAAATCAATAAAATGTGGCTCATTTGCTTCTTCATCAGATAAAACATTCTCATCAAGTTCTACATCACTCCCAACCACATCAGCATCAATCTCTGCAGGATCTCCTTCTTCATCAAGATTATCTTCAACATCAGCATCAACATGATTTAGGTATATTCTGTCATCATCACCTTGTTCCACTTCATCCTCTACAATGAAGTCACTATCACTGTTCTCATCTTCTTCCTGCATCATGTCCAAATCAACTGTAGCATGTTCTGTATTAGCATTTTCAGCTGCATTGTCCAGATCGACGAAGTAACTCCCCAGGTTTAGCCCAGAAGGATCCACATCTTGTAGTAGTTCATCAACATTCTCTTGTATTGCATCATCAACGAAGTTCTCAAATTCTGAATCATCATCAATATCTTCCATCTCCATCTCATAAGAAGTATCATCATCCTCCCGAGCCACCACTTCATTAAATGAAGTTTCAACTGCCCTAACAACGCGCTCAACGGTCGCATCGAAGTTATCCTCCACTTGGCTTGGGTTTATGTAAACAGCATCCACATATAAGGGCATTGCAATGCATCCTCCAACAAACAACATACAGTGTTCTACTAAAGCTTTATCTGACAGAATGATTTTAAATCCCGGGTTTTCATAACATTCGACATAGAAGCGCCTCTGTTCACTCAATCCAGGAATTGAGTCACATATGTCTTCAAGATCTTGAATTGTAAAGGTTTTGCCATCTATATAATCTGCAATTAAGGCTTTCCCACCAACAAATTTAGGTACTGGCACGTTAATAAAAGTCCCTCCGTAATGAATAGATATACTGAGGTTGGAACTGTTTGGATCTGGAAAAAAGTTCAAAAACGAATAAATAAGATATATTGTAGTATTACTTGGTCAATATTCTGTTGAGGTGTACAAATAAAAAATCAAATGCATTAAATATGAAATTTCAATGGTATTTAATGAGGTGAAACCAGAAAAAACACAACAAAAATAGTAACCACACGCTCAAAGACAAACATCCGACACACATGGGGACCATGTACCATAAACAACCAAAAAGTATAACCACAAAAGAATAAAAGCTCCAAAAAAACTTGAGAATCGGAACATAAGAAATATTTCCTACACTAGACCCAACCATACATTCAACTCACGAGGCGTCAGTACCCAAACCAAAGACACAAAAAAAGAAGTCGATTTTTTGCTACATACCATAGATGGGTGGGGGGACCGCATCATTTTCCTTTCGAACTTTTTCCGCCATTGTTTAGTGCGATGCAAGCTTCAGCAGTATTCTTCACTGGATAATTGGTATATTTTGAAATTTTGTGGCTAGATCTAAATTTTTTCAACAAAAACCCTCAATTTCAGAAAATGGTTGGAGATTGTGGGTCGAGTTCGAGACATGTTTTAAAGTTGGGGTTTGATAGCTCTGATTGTGATATTTGCAGCGAAAATGGTAAACTTGTATGAGTTTGGATTATAAACCCAATGCAGAAAAGCAAAGGAAAAAAGTCGTCCAATTTTTGGTCAATTTTCCCTTTTTCTTTTTTTTTTTTTTTTTTTTTTTTCACATGTGGTACTTGAGGAGCTGACAATTGGAGGGAATTTTCCCTCCAGATTCTGCTTATTTCGAGGCCACAAGACAATCACGTGAGTATTTTTGGTGAATTTTTTTTTTTTTTTTTAATTCCAGAATTGGCCATGGTGGACAAGATATATTACGTGGCATCACATGTGGATTTCCGACGAACCACGTGGATCTCCGGTAGTCACGTGATAAGCACGTGACTTTTTCAGGCGGGAAAGGTCCTCTAATTTCATGATTTTTAATTATATGGGCCCAAAATTGTCAATTGGGTATATTATGTCTTGAAATTGCAAGTAAGGAAAACTGCCCGGATGAAATATGCAAATTTCCCATTTTTATTCAAAGGAAATTCCACCACGCATTTCTTTTTTCTATTTTCTTTTGTTTGGAGGAAAAGATTTTACCTTTCCTTTTCGAATTTTCTTTAAAGTGAAATTATTATTATTATTATTATTAAGGATAATAATATATGATAGATGTCTTTTTTTTG
This sequence comes from Lantana camara, assembly GCA_037501455.1. NCBI lineage: Eukaryota > Viridiplantae > Streptophyta > Magnoliopsida > Lamiales > Verbenaceae > Lantana > Lantana camara. The sequence goes on from CM074865.1 coordinate 79,778,365, forward strand.
GGGCACTTCCCAAAAACTCCCCATGAGTTTGGGAGGTTCCTTTTTACTCCCCATTTTCAAATACATCATTTGGGGTTTTAGGTACGTGATTCTAGGATTTAGACACGCGATTCTGGGATTTAGATACTCCCTATTTTCAAATACATCATTTGGGGATTTAGATACGCGATTCTTGAGTTTTTATACATCATTTTTGAAAATGGGGAGCTAAGAGGAATTGGACTTATCATTTGGGGAGTTTTTGGGAATTCCCCGCTTTTTTGTTTGGTTCAGATATATGATAGATGTCTAATGCTATAATATGCTATCAAACTTTTCCTAAATCCCCAATTCGAATTTTACACATTTGGGGCTAGATTTATAGGCCCATCAGGACCCGATTCCAGAGTTCAGTTCGGAGCGATCTCAATACCAGTTTGCCTAGAATTGGCAAACTGGAACTCTGGGAGGTAGAAAGACGTTATAAGATGAGAGTTTTCTACCAAATGACCAACAAATAATAATTGAACAACCATAAGAATAAATTTACCGTAAATCGAGAGGTTGAGTAAATTAAAAAATGGATATTGGTAAACAAAGGCTAAGATCTATTAATAAAAGGAGAGTATTAGGATCGAGATAAAACATAAAGAAGAGAAGAGATAGAAAAAAGGAGTGAGAATTAAGAAGAGACGAGGCAACATCATCATTATTATTATTATTATTATTATTATTATATAGTTGGAATTGTTTTGATTCAACGTTCAATAATAAAATAAATGTGCATTGCTTAGATAAAACCATGCATAGTATTATAAACCATATCTATTAATAACTTTTCGACGAAAATGTATAATTTTGAATTGTATTTATTTAGCTTATATATAAGAGCGAAATTTCACTCGAGATTGAATTGACTTCCTCTCATAAATTTTGGATTTCACGTTCGTCATACCATTTTTCCTACCTTTTAATAATATTTAGTCAATCACTATTTTGACATACTGGTTCCTTTGTTCTATATTCACAATTTGAGAGAGCGAAATTTCAATCGAGATTGAATTGACTCCCTCTCATAAATTTTGGATTTCACGTTCGTCATACCATTTTTCCTACCTTTTAATAATATTTAGACAACCACTATTTTGACATACTGGTTCCTTTGTTCTATATTCACAATTTGAGATTTTTTTTCTTCTATCCAACTAATTTCATTACTCTGGCATCTCTTTAAAATGTATTGTTTTCGTATATTTCTATTCACATGCGTCCCTCGTGAAGTTGTCGTCTCTTCGACTCATATTATGCAAATTCAAATTTTATTTTTCCTTATGCTTACACACACAGAAATAGACACAGAAATTGAATCCTTCTGCATGCTTTCGTTTTCGTGAAAGATTACTAAGATCTTCAAATTTTCGGCCAAAATGGTGAAACAAGAACACACCGTCCAAACAAAATAGAAAAAGAAATGGAAAAATGATCACGAAAAGAAGACCAAAATTAGTCAAAATGATAACAGCTAATATGTTCCCATTTGCGAAATATATTGACCAAAATATTAAATTCTCAAATGTCAATCTTTCTCTGTCAACATAAAGTATATACATTTTTCTCGTCTCAAATTAATAGATTCATTAACATAATTTATTTTTTAATATAAGTGGACTACCGGCTAAATATTGTTAGCCAATTTTATAAATTGGACCTTTTCTAAAAGTGCCTCGATGATAGAAGTAATGGTGTTCGACTGTCCGTAACTTCCGACTATCGAGAAACGATTCTGAAACTTTGAACTCGTAACTTATGTTAGGAATTTCTATTAATACACATTCTATGCCATTTGAAAAAAATTATATTATGAACTCGTAACTTATGAAAGTAATTATAGATATTTGAATCCATCAATATTCAAACACCAATCTTAATTCTATAAGTTATAACTAAAATAGGGTTAATTTCAAATATATCCTCGTCTTTTAATTCTTAGTGCGTTTTGGTCCCTAAATTTTAAATTAGTGCGATTGTCCTCCCAATCTTTAAAAAATGTCACACTTTAATCCCCTTTTAAAAGAGTAGATATGCACATAAAAGATTTCGAATGTATCTATATTATATGTAAAATCGGAACTCTTGATGCAAGAAATACAACAATGGTCTCGAAATCAAAATTCGACGATTGATAATGGAGAAATAACCTGTCAAAGACAACGCACGACGGACGGAGCTTTACAGCGACTTCCGGTAGCTGATAGGGTAGACTAAGATATCTGTTTTGTTCGCCTTGGAGAGATGAACACGATAACAGTGGTCATGAAGTCGGGATTGCCATAACCGATCGAAAAGAAACCGACGATCAAAGTTATTTAAAAGAAGTTAAATATAACATTTTTTAAAGGTTAGGGGGGACAATCGCACTAATTCAAATATTAGAGAACAAAGCACACTATAAAAGCCAAAGAATGAGAGGGAGTCTAGGATTAATCCATCAAAATATACATAATATATATCAAATTTTGAAAAATCTTACAAATTTGAATTGAATTATTCTTGGATGTTTTTGACACTCTTTGCTAGACCAAATCCAATAAGGTTAATTGTTCCTTAAGTTCACCAAAGGAACACTTCACACTTATTTTACACATGTTCATTTTGATGGATCACTTATTTTACACTTCATTCATGCAACTATTGACTGAGATTCTTGTGGTGATTAGAGTCATGATTAGAGGAAATTATCTCTAATCTTGTTTTATGATTTAATTAGTGGAAAATATATGATAATGGCTCGTAGGGCCAATGATTATTAGAGGCGCATTTGATGCTTACTCCACTCATGGTTTTGAAGAAGATAAACGTTGCATAGTTTAAAGCCACAATTTCAATAGGAATATCTTGTTCATGATACATTTAATTAACCAAAGTTAGAATAAATTAATCACCCATACTGCATAAAGGCAATAGTTAAATATTATACTAATTTAATTAAATCTTTTATTTTTTAATTTATATTTTCTATATAATAGCTTTGGTCCACAAAAGATTGATATATATTCAGTGATTCGAACTGATTTGAACATAAATTGGAATACTTCAAGAAGTATAAATGGAAGAAACTATGATCAAGTGATATAATTTAGCAGTTCGATATTATAGTAATTTAATTAAAAATCTTATGTTTGAATTCTTGAAAATACAACTATTACTAAGGGAAATTTTTTAGATTCGATTTTAACTAAAAAATGAATTTGCAAACCCAAAGGATTGAGGAAAAATATTTTAAAGAATTATCTGGGGAGAGGGGGTTGATTGGATTGGGTCAATCCAATTAGTGAAAATATATCCTCATATGTATGGGCTTTCTTAAATATTTATAGTAACTTCCAATTGGGCTAGAATTTCAGATCCATTAGTTCTTAAAGCCCGACTTTTGCAGGCTTATTTAAGAAAATTAGTCTATGTTAAATTAGTTTACTTTGTTTTGCGACGATCCACTTGATAAAATTTTGGGTATTTTGCTAAACTCATTGTTTACTAAGCTGTGCTAAACAATTGAGTTCTAGCTAGCCAAATCCAGTGGATTTGTTTTGTCTGGGTCTGATATTCTTGGTTGACCGTAATAATTAGTCTTCTCGTTGAATTGTAAACACATCGAAGGACGGGACAACTGACCATGAGAATTGAAGGTGTTCACCCTCAAATCAGGATTCAAACTCGAAATATTTGGTTAAGGATAAATGAGTATCTTCCACTCAACCACGTTCTCATAGTTAAAACTAGGGAGTGGTTTACGTGATTTGACCCAACCTAACTTACGACTCGTTTACTTGACTCTTAAACAATTGGCTGGGCCAATAACTCATCACATAAAATTGTTTAGCCCGCATGATCTAATGGAATACACAAGACTTTATAGCTGCTCATTGGTGAAGTTTCTAAATAATCCAAGTTCCATTTACCATCTTATCCACATCTTCTTTTTTATTACAAGTCTGCCATTGATTTTGGTGGGATATTTTATCAGACCAAAAGTGGTCAATTGGAACACCTTGAGTGAAAGGGCATATGAGTCTTTTCTAATGTAGTCCATCAACAACAAGTTTCCTGGAGTAAACAAATTCAATTCAACGGATAATTCCTAAAAAATCCCCAAGTGTAAACTGAATTTCCTTTTCACTCCCCAATTTTAAAAAAGTTCCTGTTCACTCCCCAATTGAAAAACAAAATTCCTTTTTCACTCCCCAAGGTTGTATAATAATTCAGGAATTGCGTATAAAAATCCCGGAATCTCGTATATACGACATTTTGAGATTTTTATACGCAATTCCCTAAAAAATGTACGCAATTCCTAAAGACAATGCACGAACATGTACTGTTTGTGGGAACCTAAAAGGAATTTTGTTTTTCAATTGGGGATTGAATGGGAACTTTTTCAAAACTGGGGACCTAAAAGGAATTTTTTCAATTTTTTGATACTATTCAAAGATTTTCCCTTGATTTAATGTGATATAGTAAACTGACTGAGAAAAATTAAGTCAACAACTCATTTTGTGAAGATTGGTAATATAGTCTATTTTTCCAATTTCAAAATAATAATCCAATGGTTTGAGAAAATGCGAGGTAAACGAGTTCTTAGTTTGGAGAATAAGCACTTTTACCCTCAGCTAAAATTAATAACGCAACGGTTTAGCGAGTTAAGGACTTTAACGGAGACGAAGATCTTTCAAGAACAACTAGAAAGACTATGATTTATACATTCTTATCTAATGTTTATTCATACTTCTTGTTATTGTTTAGGCCTATATATTAAGATATACTAATACCTATTATCACAAAACAAACCAGGTTATTAATGACAAGGGTTGCAATATTCAATTTTGATACACGAATATTTTTTAAAATATTATTTATTTATTATATCGTTTTATGACATTATGTTGGATATTGTGTCCGATGTTTCTTATCTGGAAAATTTAAGAAAAAATGGATATCGATATATCCATAATCCATATTGTATTGTATCAGTGTGTTCATATATGTGAATTATCTCATTCGACCAATTTGGGTTTGTTTATACGGGTTTGTTTATACGTCATAAATCGATGCCAATGACTATTTCATTTTATAATAAATAAATCCAAAAGGAATCTTTGAGACGAAAGCACTAATAATAGCATACGCATACTTTTGTTTCTATCGTTGTTGGTTTGTTGTGCATCATTTGTTTTTGTCTTTTTTTGTTTGTTTTTAATAGTTTTATCCCAATTTTATAATTAATAATAGATATATTGACCCATTTTTCTTCTTTTTCTTTTTCCCCTACAAAAAGAACTTTGATAAGACTTAATACTTTAATAGGCAAATCTTGGAGCCTCTCATCATATTAGTTCACATTCATGAATTTAGAAAAAGTCTTACTAATAATAATAATAATTATGATAATAAGTCAGCTCAATTTTATTCAAAATAATTAGTATAAGTGAGACGAGTTCTACGAACCATATGAAAAAACTACTTCTTTTATTTTGAGAAAATAAAATTATAGATTTTACTAAAAACATACATAACATGACTATGCAAAAACAAAATCAACAAAATGAAAAAAGAATCAGAACTATAGGACACAATATTAACCAAAATGACCTTGTATTGAGAGCTACACCGACACACGAAGAAAAACCGAAAAATTAATTTTTACTCGCACAAGTCTATATTTTTAATACATGAATATTTTTCAATTAAAAATTCAAAGAAAATTCGAATCATAATATTCGTATCATGTCATATCAGCATCAGCGTTATCGTATTCGTACAACCGTGGACATGCATGGTACCCATTAATCAGGTCAATTTATTGAGCTCAACTGCTCAAATTTCAAAACCCTTGTTCTTGTAACTTGCATTTCACACCATAATTAATTGGACCTTTTCGATTTCTGCATCACACAGATTTGCAAAAGTCTAAAAACGGATTCGTTGTGCGAGCAACTCATTGACTCACTATTTACTCCTCATAATTAATTTTCAATTAATTTTTTCTATTTATGCATTAATTAATTAATTATGATAATAGATGGGAATCAAACTAATTATACGGCACATGACCTTGTCTCTTGGCATGTTAATTTATGCTTTGTATCAATGATTTGTGTACAACTTAAGAAAATGGCATATGTATGAGATATGATCAATGTATAATTAAAAAAGAATCGTAATTGTTTATATGGTAAAAATAATATTATTTATCGTATAATTAATTGAGTTCGATCGAAATTTAATTAAAAAAATTGAAATTTAACTTGAAAAATAAGCTTTTAGGCTTTAGCAATAATTGAAGACGACCAAAAGAACTAATTTCAAGGAAATTTAAAACTTAGAGCAATCTCTATTTTCATCAATTTTAATTTTATTTCAACAAACTTTCTACAATTTGCTCAAATCAAATCATAAGAAACCCACGAAAAAAAAAGTACCTACTAAATAAAATATGAAGAAATTTTTTTGGAACGCTTTATCTAAATTCATACATCGAATCTGATTTCATCAATCACACAATAAATGTATTTTTATCCTGCAAATCAAGGAAACGTCCAAACATGTCTTTATATATCTCCATATATTTTTATAAAATTTCCCCAATAGATTTATAACAACTTTCCATATATCAATTTCTATTTTACATATGAGAAACATTCTTACAAAAAATTTAAAAAAAAAATGACAAAGAGGGGTAAAAATGGAAAGAAAAAACCTGAGAAAAGTTAGGTAAAATTACATTCACCCCCCTCAAGAAGCATAATGCGATGTGGGATAAGTGTTGAAAGATAGCCCCATAACAGGAACTGCAAACGATGTTTCCAAGAGCAATCTCTGCTGAAATGACTCAATTGTCCTTCCTCCTTCCATCACATCCTTCATGAAAGAATCATAATGTTTCTTGAGTTTCTTGAGCATGGCTAAATACTTCAACTTAAGAAGTTTCAGCTTCGCCCTCCTGCAGAGGCGGAAGAGAAAGAACCCGTGACGGGGTTTCTTCCCGCCGAGGCGGACGCTGGGGAGCTGCCGTCGCCCGCGACGGAGGGACCACCGGAATGGGGTGGCGGAGTGGTGGCGGGTGGGTGGCTTTGCTATGGTGTTTGAGGGATTGGTTTCTGAAGACATGGTGGGAATGGAGTATGGGAGAAAGAAGGTTTGACTATATGGGTGTGGGATAAGTGATGACTGATGAGCACTTTTTATTGCAACAACTTGATATGTTTTATAATGTCTATCAATATCATATTTTATATATATATATATAGATATGTATTTAATTATATTACATATAGTGTCTATCAATATCATATTATATATAGATATATATTTAATTAATTTGATTACATTTTCCTATTAGAAGTGTCCATGTTCTTGCACTTTAACACCTCAAGTTTGATGGTTTACTTGTGACCACTTAATTTTTTTAAAAAATTTATCACTATATTTTATTATTAATTTAGCCAGTCACAGGGTTAATCGATATATTTTTTGCAACTTATCATCCGAAAACCAGAGGATTTTTGTTTTTTGTCGTCAATACTCTTATAAATTTTACATGATCGCTTGTAATGCTGAAAATAAATTGAGATGACAATGGATAATAAAATAGTAGGTATGTTAGGCACAATCATACAAAGAACATGTTTATGTTAGTCGATTGACTGCAATAATAGCTCAAAAATCATACAAAGAACATGTTTATGTTAGTCGATTGACGGCAATAATAGCTCAAAATAAGAAGTTCATGATTAGCTCAAAATATATATTTTTTTAATTTTATATATCTAAAATTATATTAATTTAATCTTAAAACTTAGGATATTTATCTATGATTTTGGCCCCAAATTAAAACTTACATATATTTTCTGTCATTAAAACATTAAACCAGGAACAGAGGGAATAGGAGGTAGCTGGGAGCGGGGCTCCGCCCCCTCTAGATTTTGAAATTTTCTATTTCTTCTTCTTCTTATTATTATTTTAGAAAATTTTATTTCTGACTATTTAATTAGTGATTTATTTCCTAACTAGAGATTTTATCCCTCCAATTTAAAAAATATTACAGTTTTACCATTCTACAAAATAATATTATTTATATTTTTATATTATAAATTTTCACCTTCATTTTAAATATTGGTTTCGTCCTGCATTAAACAAAATATTAATTTATGGAATATAATGTAATGACCTTTTAAAACTTTGGAGTAAAACAAAAGTTAAATTTAGCCAATAGTTGTAAATTAAATTCTTCAATAATTTCAGACAAATGCTGACAAAACGCGATTTCTTTTAATATAAGGACCTGAAAATTGGCATGCAATCCGTATGTATGGACAAATAACAAACATCCATATACGAAAAACTCCAAAAATAATCAAAGTAAATTAATTAAAAAATTATAATAATAATTATTTGATCGATAATTTTTTGTGGAATTTATTTTTTCCAACTAACACAAGCAAACGTAAGCAGTTTTGGTGAAGAACCCTTAATAATTTGTTAGCCTACTAGCTAGCTATACTTGTATCAATTGTGAGAATATTAATTGAATATCATTTTTATATTTCAATATCCTATATTACGGATTTGGGCTATCATATAGATAGTTGTATAAAATTGAGAAAATTCTAGATCCAATTTGTCAAACGTAATTAATTATATAAATAAATTTATTACACTAATTATTTATTTATTACTTTTGTTCTTAAATTTATGCAAATTACACAACCAAGGTGACGCATTTTTTTTTTATTATATTAATTTAATCGAATTAGAATGAAAGTAATTTAGATAAGAAAAGGGTCTGCCAGAAAAATCGATTATACTATCCTTGTATAACAATATTAATTAATTAATAATAATAATATAAATAATTTTTTTTTTTTGATAGTAATAATTATTTTTATTACACGAACAATTTTGAGAATATTTATTGTGCCGTATCCTGCCGTCATTTCTTAAATAATTTTTTTTTTTTTAAATCATATTATTATATTTATATTGTGTTGTATGGTTATTTTCTTGTATTATAAATAACAATCTATCGATTATTACAAGAAAAAAATAGCCCATCATTGATGAAAATAAATATTTTTCTTGAATACCATTGCTTGTCAACCAAGAACAAGAATTATACAGACACAAGTCCCCCAAAATTGACATAGTGATAAAATTAAATATTAAATTTTATTCTCGTTGTCGGCAATTATATGTGATGTTCGTACATATAATTAATTATGTATTTCAATAAAAAAATTAGCAACTATGACGTTGTTTTTCCAACTAATCTCAAAGTAGATCATCTTAATAATGGTTTAATACGTTGATCAGTCGCATTAATCCCGGGTTTGTTTTAAATCTATTTCTCATATTTTTATTCATGATTTCGGCCTTTGAACTACCATGAATATCTTATAATTTTCATAGGGAAAAATGTTCAACCGAGTACATAATATTTAGAACAATGTATTGCAATATTTATTGGGCCAACAATCGAACTAACATGATAACAATAAAAACATCTACCGCGTGATTATACTAAAGTTCAACTCGTCCAGTGGAACGACACATTAATTCTCTTATCTAAAGTTAGGGTTCAAATCTTAATATCGTAAATGGAATAACTAAGTTGGGAGGATCTATCCCATTACCGTATGAATAGAACAACTGAACTAAAAGGATTCGTCTAAGATCCCTCGTATTGGATCTCTTCAACACTCAAATAAATTGAGTTGAGAAAGTACGTTCAGAATTTACCTCGTTTTGGATTTGTGAAGTATTTGAGTTCGAAAAAACAGAAAAATTAAGTGGAAAATATATTTTACGGCATCCGAAGGGCTTGGAGTAATTTGAAGGTGTATTTTCAAGAAACAATATAGTTGTATACGCATAAAAATTTAACATTTTCACACTCATTATACACCCAATAAATTTTTGGGCATATTATTGCAAAAGAGCTTTTCTTGAATATTAATTGTTATCTTTTGAATTGGAATGTGGGCCAAATAAATGTGTTTGGACCTCCAAAGGCCAACCCAAATGAATGGTGGCTTTATGGTTTGGACCTCAGCACAAAAAAATAATAATAGCAATAATAAATAATTGAGTCATTTATTAAATATGTCAGCGCAAAAAACGACGTCGCCTGAGAGATTCAATATGCTAAAATTCGGATCGGATTTATTGACAGCCCTATAATAATTGAGTCATTTATTAAATATGTCAGCGCAAAAAACGACGTCGCCTGAGAGATTCGAACTCTCGCGGGGAAACCCCATGTACTTAGCAGGCACACGCCTTAACCACTCGGCCAAAGCGACTCGTTGAAACCATCCAGCTCCAAAATTGTTATATTCATTACTTAAAATCTTTTCTAATTTACCTTAATTTTTTAATTCATGTAAAAGTTTAATAAATATTTATATTTTATATTTTCAAAATGAATCACAGAGTAAAATATACATTTTTTTTTTCTTTTGCACCAGCAGATTTCATTTTCAGTAGTCCATTCTTGAAGTTGAATTATTAATAGCAAAGGTGTTTCCTCCCTTTACAAGTTTCCCAATCTCTTCTGGACAAACACAATCATAAACAGAACGAGAGTCCATTCTTGATGTTTGACAGTACTTTCATGTAATCCACCTATCTCACCTGATGAACAAAGCACTCCTAATTTCTTACATTTTTTAAGGGATCGATTAATCTCGTCATCGCTTGATTTACCTACTATTCAATAAGTTCTAAATCCAAATTTTTACTATAGCATATGAAGAATATCCCATTTTTATAGAAATTTCTCTACCAAAAACACTAGTATCTCCAATTAGAGCCCTCTGGGATGTAAAATCTCTCTTCTCGCCATCCTCATAGTGTATGAGACAAATGTATGCATTTTGATTAGAGTCGTATTCTATGGATGATTACGATTCTACCATATATATCTTTTTCATTTCGTCGAAAATCAATTTTATGGTATAGAGTATAGACGCTTATGATCTCCCCATCTATGCCTTCACGGTAATGACATATATATCTTTTTCATTTCGTCGAAAATCAATTTTATGGTATAGAGTATAGACGCTTATGATCTCCCTTTCTCGTGCCACGACATTTACCAAAATGATGCCATTCGTAGATCAAATTATTCCATGGCTGTAGTTTGAAGCAAATTGTGATCTCTTCTGACCTCTAGTAAATAACCCTTTATTTTGTTCAAGAATGCCGTTTTAATGGATGGTTTTATCAAAATATGACCTGATTCCAATCCCTCTAGAATCTAGATTCAGCTACCGAATCCTTGTTGCATAAAAAGAAAAAACACACACATAACAACTTAAGAGCAGCAAAAGCAGAGCTTATTCAGAACTTCTTAGCAAAGTTAAAACCAAATTCATTGATCAAAGCATTTCAAGAAAACAAACTACTTTCACTTACATAAGCACCTTCCACTTTCTTCTTGCATTCCTCCCTTTATCCCTTCCCATCAAGAAGGAAAAATACAATGAAAGAACCCTTCCTATTTCTCCCCAAGTATCTCACAAGTGTAGAACCAATTAGGAAAACAAACTCCTCATCCCCTTCCCCTCACCCCATTTTGCTTATTTTACAAACAAGAAATTATAGATACATTGTGCCAAATTAAGTTAAATTCACAACGCCACCGTCGAGCTCAACCGCCACGTCACTGCCACCGGACTCCTCACGTGATGGCTACCACCGTCGGTCCACTCGATCGACCCAAATGAAGACTTGAGGCCGCCAACAATGTTCGACCCCAAAACAGCACCGCTCTTGAAGGTAACTTCATAGGACAGCTTATCTTCCTTCTCACTGAAAACCAACTTACTAGGCGAAACGGTCACCTCCACGCCCGGTGGGGCCGAGACCTTCACCTTGTAGACCGCATTCGCATTTTTCCCGACATTCTTTACCGTCCTCTTATACTTCACCACGCTGTCACCACCGTAGAAAACCACTGCAAACGAGGGATAATTCAAATTTCCCGGCGTTTGCAGCCGTAACTTACTGCAGTCGACCGCGGATGCTTTTTTCGTGAAAATTGAAATCGTCTTCTCCTCATACCCAATAGTGCACAAGAATGACACATAATCAATGGTTTCCAAATCATAAACCAACCCGGGATTCAAAGCCCGGTTGGGGTCGACATGACCGGCCCCATAAACAAATGCATTCGACTCTGCCCCGGTGGCCAGGTCCGTAAAATTCTTGCCGGAATTGTCCAAATTGTAAGCCGTGGTCATCAGAGCTGACTTGATGGCGGCGGGGGACCAATCCGGGTAAGCCTTTCTCAGCAGAGCGGCTAAGCCGCTAACGTGCGGGCACGACATTGATGTGCCGGAGATTATATTGAATTCGACTTTTCGGGTATCGGTTTCCAAACTGGTCGGGCCAACGGCCCCAGTCCAACCGGCTAGAATGTTGACTCCCGGAGCTATAACATCCGGTTTGAGAATCTCAGCTGTTCGGTAATTCGGGCCACGGCCCGAGAACGAAGCCACCTGTGGAGCCGGAGGCGAAGAGCTGATAACTGTTCCTTTAAAGATGATTGTGGCAGTTGGATTTGGATCGGAGCGTGCATAAGCTCTGATCTTGTCACCGGCGATCTGACCCACCATTGTAGCCGGGATGAAATGGGCGTCGGCGAGGAGTTCCTCACCGGAATCCGCCAGATTCGCCATTATCATCCCCGCGCCGCCGGCTACGTGCACGGCGTTTCCTTTCTCGACTCGGGCGTTGCCGCCGCGATCGCAGATCACGATTTTTCCGGCGACTTTCGACGGATCAAGCTGGCCGGAGTAGCAGTATCTACTCCCACAATCAGCACCATAAACCAAGGGGATCAATTCTTTCCCAAGAGGGTCGCCGTGGTACAGAGAAACGCCGCCGAGGGTCCTCCCATCGCCAAGAATCACATCCGCCGGAAACTCACGATCCAGAGTGGAAGCTCCGACGGTCAAAATCCACGGAGCAATATTCACGGCGGTGTAGACCCCGGGTCCCGAGTTCCCGGAGGAGCAAGACACCACAATCCCGTTCTCCGCCGCCCCAAAAGCTCCGATGGCGATGGAATCATACTGATACTGCGGCGCGTACCCATTAGCGCCGACGGAGAGCGAGATTATATCCACACCATCTTCGATCGCTTGCTCCATCGCAGCCAATATATCCGAATCGTAACACCCCAAAGTCCAGCAGATCTTGTAAACCGCAATCCTCGCCTTCACCGCCATCCCCCGAGCTTCTCCGGGGGCGTATCCGAACAAACTGGCGTTCCCGACGATAGATCCGGCGGCCGTCGACGCCGTGTGTGTCCCATGCCCCTCCGTATCCCTCGGAGACTTCGATGCATTCGATTCCTCCATTGTTGTACCTCTCGCAGCAGAATACCCAAAATAAAACGCTTTTGCGCCGATTATCTTTCTGTTACAGAGCGTCGCCGGAAAATCGGGGGCATCGACGCAGCTCCCCTTCCAGTGGGAGGGAATAGGGGGGAGGCCTTCATCGGAGAAACTCGGCCTCTCCGGCCATATACCGGTGTCAAGAACTCCGATAATAACGTCATCGGCGTAGCCGGAGGTCGGCCAGAGGCCAAACGAATCCTCAAGGCCCAAGAACTTCGGCGTGTGAGTGGTGTGCACATACCGGACGGCGTCGGGGACGACGGAGATCACGCCGCGGACGCGGCGGAGAACATCGGCCTGCTCGGCGGAGAGACGGGCGGAGAAGCCGCGCACGGCGCGGTCGTAGGTGTAGAGAATCCTGGCGGGTTGGTGGTGGGGCGGCAGGGACCGGAGGATGTTGCTGTACCAGTGGTGGTGCGTGGCGAAGGTGAGGGGCTTGTGGGATTTGGAAACGTGGACGATGAAGGTTTCTTGGCCGTCGGCGGTGGCGGTGGCGGCGGCGGCGGCGGCGGCGAAGGGGAGGAGGAAGAGGAGGAGGAGAGAGAATAAGGGCGTGTTTGGATGAGGCTCCATTTTGGTGGGAGTGAGAGTGATGAAGTGAAATGAATATTCTTGTGGGAGTAAGTAGAACACCAATAAATGGGGAGTGTGGGATCAATGGTGTTATTGGTACAAGTGGTGGGTTGTTATTGGTACACGTGGTAGGTTGTTATTGGTACACGTGGTGGGTTGTGATTGGCTGTTGGACTTTTGAGAGAGATTTTGTTTTAGATTTTTTTTAGTGTAAATAATTGATTAGATATATTATTGTTTTTTTCTCAAATTGATGGGGACGTGAAGGGAGTAGGATAAACCACCTGAGCTGTACAGTATCAATTGTGATTTTTTTAGCAATTTTTTTTTTTAAATTATTGTAATGATAAGACGTAATTATCTTGATCAAAAAGTTTCCTCTTCTTTTTTTTAATGGAAATTATTAGTTTGCAAGCAAAACGAGGGTAACTCTCTTTAAAACAAACACAGGTGGTTTGAGTCCGATTCGATCAAATTAGTATAATGAAAAGATAAATATTTTATATTTATAGTATGGTTAATAAAAAATAATAGAAAATAATAAATTAAATATATTTATTTTTTTAATTGATTAGATTCAACTGAATTTAGGTAGAATTTTTTAAAAGAGTTGGTTATATTTGGTAGAAATTGATCACCACAATTAATTAATTGATAAATTGCATTTCAATCCATTTTCATGTGCTTGCTTGAGTATGTAAAAAAGCTATTTAAATTTCATTTTTTTTATTACTAAATTAGTCAAAATATTGGGAACAGGTGGTGTATTTTAACGTTTTTCTTTTCAACACCCCAACATAATTAGAGGGATTTAAAGTTGGGACGTATTCTAACAGTTTGATATTACTAACTTAATCATATATTTTGTGTTTGGGTCAATCTCAATTAATATTAATAGATAAAACTGTATAAATTATTAATGTTTCCAGTTTCCAGTTTCCACCCATCTCGAATCCTAATGAATAGGAAAATAAAAGTTCAATGGTATGCATCAACATCAAAATCGTGTTTAACGATGAAAATAGAGATTTTGGACCAACACAAATTAAGATGATAAGATTGTTGTTATCCGATCGAAAAGAACATAATTAATATTTTAATACTAAATACTGGAGAAGATGGAAAAGGTGCTTCATTTGGGTGCTTTTCATTTTCAATACAAAAAGTAAGGGTATATAATAGAAATTTTTTACTCTGTTTCTCTCTGTCTTTTATGATGATTTAAGTATTATAAATTATAACATATGCACAATGGTCCATGTACCAAACTAAGCAGGTGAGTTGGTGTGTCTTGGGTAGCTGAGAATTGTAGGTGGGACTTGGGAGAGTCATGACTCATGAATAATGCTTATTTTTACCATAAAGTTGTGATTTATTGATTTATTTATTTTTTACCTCAAATGTCAAGTATGTGGGGTTAAGTAGATTTAGAGATTGCCACCATGATCATTCTTTTTGTATTTTTTGATGATTAAGAGGGTTGATAATTTTAGCAAAATAATATTTGTATTCTTCTTCTTCTTCATTTTAACTTAGGAGCCACCGAATACATATTAAAAGAATTGGGGTTATCTTCCTAAGACAAACGAATGACTTATTAGTAAGTATCTGTTATACCAACGGACAGTTGACTCAAGTGATAAGGGTTTGATTGAGGTTCTATGAAAAGCACCTTCAGTACCTCGGGAGATTAGTCTCTTATTAGAAAAAACTCTGAGAAATAAAAAAGTAAAGTATCTAGCCTCTTAAAACTCTAAGAAATCAAAAAGTAAGTATCTATTATGGATTCGAGTCTCATTAGCTAGTATTAGTTGTGGAATCAACAATGATATGATCCCCTTATCTTCACAAACGAACCTGGACTCTCTATCTTACACTAACATATCAATGAAACTAGATGGAATCTTGGGCCATATTTGGCTCTCTCAACCTCTCTTCATCAATGAAACTAGACAAGATATTGGCCATCTCCATCTCTCTCTCTCTCTTTCTCATACACTTGAAATTCATTTGTATTTTTTGAAGTGCATTATCTCTATAAGGTCAATTATTTCATCAAATCATAAGTTATGGAGCAAGTTACTCCACATAACATGAAGAGACTTCAAGCGAATTAAGCAAAGAATTTGCCAGAAATTTGTCGAGCATTCACTTGTGCTTTTATGCTCCATTCACATAAGAGATGGGCATGTATCTTCTAGTACAAAACTAAAAGCAAAAATAATCCTAAGATCAAATGTTCTTTGCTAAAAAGATAAAGCTTATGTAGAGTTCTTATATGACGAAGAAGCACATTTCCTAAAAAAGAAAAGAAAAAAAAAAAAAGAATAATTGTATGTCAAGTTTATTACAAATGTCATGTGATTGGTTGGCTCTTCTATAAAATATGTAATGATAGATGTAATACAAACACCATGTGTTAGACCAATTGATTCAGTCGAGCACACTCCGGTTGAAGAAAACTAAGCAATACAGGTAAAGAAGAAAGAATTAAAATCACAAGAAGACCGACTTAGGTTGAAATTTGAAGATTTAAATGCAAAATGGAATTTCATATATAATAAATAAATTTTCAAATTTACCTTAAATGTCATGGATGTCTGATGTTACAAATATAATTCTTCACTAACAAAGAGATCCAAGTATGTCTAGAATAAGACAGGCTTATTGATATGGATGGAGATATGGTGTATCAAGAAAGATATCAACATGGAGAAGAAAATCATGTGAGATATCAACATGGAGAATAGGAATTGGATAAACTTCAATATTTAGTTTGGTTAGGAATTATATATTATATTATTTAATATTTTGTAGTCGTATTACGTTGTTTATTGATAGGAGAAGTTTGAGTTATGTTAAAGTCTTACTAGGTTTAAGATATCTTTACCTTTATATATTGTTAGTCATGTTACGTTTACATCCAAGCAATAAACAAATCTTCAATTCTCAATCTCTTATTTCTGAAATCTCTCTCGTCTCAACCTTTCTCCGCTCCGGTCGGTCATTACCGGATTATCATTCTCTTCTCCCCTATTTTCTTATGATCCTGAGACTGCTCTAAAGTCTCTCTTGATCTCTCTCGTCTCAACCTTTCTCCGCTCCGGTCGGTCGGTCATTACCGGATTATCATTCTCTTCTCCCCTATTTTCTTATGAGCCTGAGACTGCTCTAAAGTCTCTTGAGATACAAATACGTATCACTTATATACCACGACTTAAATGTTCGATATTTGGATATATGTAGTACAAGAATCAACAATCTTCTCCCTCTCCAATTTTTTGTCCGACATCGATTTTTGAGAGAGTTTTCTCTATTTTAAATTGTTCGAAGTTGAGTTTAACTTTCATTTAATTTTAAACTCTTCCCACTAATTACCCACTTCAACAATATGGGTTTCGGGCCGGCCCAAGAACGACCCATTTAATATTTCTAACAAAACTCAATTTTTGTTCCTCCCGATCTTTCAACTATTCGTACAAAAAAAGTGGAGTTCTTATCATGGGATCTTCTGCTCCACTTTATACTTCATCTTCTGTTCCACCCATAAGATATGTGACATGTGTCCAATTTTGATATTTTATTAAAATACATAATTAATGTGGGACCCACAGAAAACTAATGCTCTTTCAACTATTCGTACAAAAAAAGTGGAGTTCTTATGTTACGCCATTCATAAAAAACTATGAAGTTTAGCCATAGAAGCACGACTTGTGGAAATGTCATCACTTTTTGTCACGTTTTCTATATTTTGGTGTGATTTTTTCAAATTTTACCTACACGCCCGCATATGAGGGTGTTTTCCGTAATTAGATTAAACCTACAGGGTATTCCTAACTATCCATTTTCTTAATTACCATTCCTCTTGATTGCGCGCGGTGGATGGCGGGTGGTGCAAAATGAAATATTCTATAACATAATCATGTAAATTCAAAACTTGACGATGATGCTGAGAAATTCAAGCTCAAATGAGGATGATCAACTTCAATTAATTAATTATACTATATTTGGCAAAACCATAAGACTTAGGAAATCCTTGGCCGGCCATTTATCTATTGCAATTTGCTTAGGAAACTTCACTTTTTAAATCCTAGTTCAAAACAAGAGTTCAAATCACATTTTCACCATTTTTGGTTTTCTTGCAAACATCCATAGCGCATCCTGAGATACCATAGTCGCTTCAATAATAGTTCCGTCCGAGAAATGGCAGCTTATGCAGCTCTAGTTTTTCTTATGAATCTTATTGCTAAAAAAAATAAAAAAATTCTAAACATATGGGTATGGAAATTCTACAGTTTTAGTTGAGGTTGATAAGCTACGCGCTCTCTGGGTTCTATTGAATAGGATGGCCATATTTCACTCACTACAAAAAAAATGAGCTTTAAATGCACTTTAGAGTGTAGTAAGATAAACATCCTTACTACATATAATCTCTTACTACATTTTCTACAAGTGTAGGCACGATTGATGTAGTAAGAGATGTTGCTAC
Organism: Lantana camara; assembly: GCA_037501455.1. Taxonomy (NCBI): domain Eukaryota; kingdom Viridiplantae; phylum Streptophyta; class Magnoliopsida; order Lamiales; family Verbenaceae; genus Lantana; species Lantana camara. Next base: position 79,796,860 of record CM074865.1, read on the forward strand.
ACTTTAAAATGAAGTAACACGTATAATTGTACCTACATTCTAATGTGTAGTAACAAAATAAGTCTTACTACACTTTTAAATGTACTTACAATTAAAATTTTAATTTAAGATTTTAAAATATTTAACTCTTCCTATAAATAAATGTGTAGTAAGAAATTGATATATTAAAAAATTATTATTATTTATAAATTTTTGCATCCAAATTTTGCGATAAAATAGGTTGCAAAGCATAATTAATTTTTATATTTCATATTTATTTACAATATAATAGTATTGTAAAAAATAAATTTTTGGTCGTTACAAAACAATATCAATTCTGCCGTTAAATCTTTTCAATTTTATTATCCAACATTTAATATTTTAATTTTACATTTTAAAACAAAATATTGCAAATTCAGCTAAAAAAATAGTGCTATGATTTTTCTAAAATTGTCAATTCCAAACCCTATATTACCAATAAAATCAAAATATCAAACAAACATTTCAATTACAAATATTCTATAAATAAAACAATAATACATATGATACAACAATTCAAAAAAGAATAAATATTACATTGTACTAAATTAATCCTATAAAATAATAAACCATTTCTGATGGTGCAGAAACTTGTAAAGGATTTAAACACCAATCACTTTAGAATTTGTTTGTAGAAGGGAAGACCATCACAGGCGTTGAGCCTCAGGAACTGGGTTTCCAATGAGCGTGGGTTCTTCCAGCTAGGATAACACCAGGAAATCGTGCAGCAAGGGTGCAGGAAATGGTGAAATATATGAAGCTTTGGAGAAGATGAAGATGCAGAGGAAAATGATGCCCAGTTCAGTAGTGTGGTGTCTTGTGAAGAAGATGACTTGGGGGAGAATGCAAGTGTTCTCCCTTATTTATATGTTAGGGGTGAGGGTAGATTAGGTAATCTGACCGTGTGGTCCCAAACCTGTGTTGCCCTAACACGTGGCTGCCTGTGGTGATATGAGAGTGATGGCTCTGGAAAGTAGGCGGCGTGTCAGGTACAAGGTGCGCACTACCTTTGTGTCAGAGGTTGTTGACGAGGGTCGCGCGGGTGGAAGGTCCCGGATCCGTTTTATGAGGGTTCAGATCCACCACGGCGGTGGGGGACCACACGTGAGCGAATAGGCGACGCTCGAAGAGTGCTCGGACGGGTTCCTCACGACTTATGATCTTTGAGCGTCGAAGTCCCGAGCGACAAGAATATGGCCCTCGTGCGGGTGATTCCCGGAGAAAGGTAACCCCGAAGGCCGGGATGGGAGCGCCGAGCCTGCCGGTTCGGCCTCTTTTCTTGAATAGTTGACCGAGGCTCAAGGGCCTATACTAGTTGGCAAGTGAGTGGGCTGGGTTGGCCCACGAGCCCATCAATGCGAGGGTATAGTCTTCACGTCAGCAGATGGTGACACGTGGACGGCTCTGATACAAGCGTGTTTTTGGGCCTCATCATTTTGCCCCCCAAATTCTGTAGTATCGCTCGAGTGTACTGTAGAATTTAATAAGGAGGGAGCCTTGGATCTTGAATTACCCGAGGGTCAAGCCATTGCTAGAGAAGTGACCGCTTGACTTCTGTAACGGACACAGTCTGACACCGCATTAATTGAAGTCATGTCCGCATTTAATGCTGAGTGGGAACGTGGGCGCGTGCACTTCGGGAGACGTGAGGCGGTTACCAAAAGTGGGGGGATTTCCTAGGCGGGAAATGATTGCCATTTGAAATCCCAAGCCCTAATCAATGTAAGTTATCCCCTATAAATAGGGATTTACAGCATTTTAGGATCTCTTTCACGCTTTTCGTCTTCTTCAAGCATATACGCAGCAAGAAATCTCTGCAACTTTTACTGATTCCGGCGAGTTTCCGTTCTTCAAACTCTAGGTAAAACTCCATAACACTTGTTTTCTGTACTGACTTTAGATTTAGGTTGTGCGCGAGCGAAACTTTCTAAGTGAAGAACCCTTTCTGCCGTTGAATTCATTCCAGAATTTTCCTTCTCCACTGAATCTCTCGCGAAAAGCTTCATCTCCAATAACCAAAACCCAGATATGGCAGACAATAACGCAGAGGCTTATGTGAGGGAAATAGATGAGATGTCAGTGGGGAGCTCTTCCCCTCATGGCAATGTACCCACAGCTGTTCCCCTAGCTAGGGTGTCCCCAGGTGAGGGGGTTCCCATGGCGATTTCAGTGGCTTAGGCTCCAGTTGACGCCCGGGATGAGGAGGTCGACGCAGCTGTTCAAGGGATGAACGAGCGTGCCCCTGGAGGGATGAATGACCTCTTTGAAGAGATGAACAACGGGATGGAAATGCAAAGGCAAGGAGAGAGGGTATTTCTTGTGCTTAATAGCGCTGTGAGACCTCAAGATCACAGGATCACAGTGGCTGTCATGGCCCCCGAGGGTGGTGCAGGTCCATCCGGGCGTCAATTTGAGGCTGAACCTTCCAGAAGGCGTCAAAGGAGGGGAAGGGAGCCTGCCACTCGAGTAAGGCAAAATAACCCTCATCAAACCGACAGATCTCCGGATAAGATCAAAAGCATTTTGACGCCCGACGATTTGGAAGAAATGAGGGCCAAAGCGTACTGGGACGAGGCGGTATTTCCCATACGCATTCCCGAGGAGGGAGAGAGGGCAAACCAACCACCACCGGGGATGATGACAGTCTATTGGGATGCAGTCCTGGCTGGGGGTCTGAGGTTCCCTATTGCTCACGCCGCTGCTGTCATCTACCATCACCTAGGGCTTTGCCCTTCACAAATTCTGCCCAACGGCATAGCCCTAATCAACACCTTCATAATAACGATGAGAGCCTTAAACCAAGCAGCCTCGATTGTCAACTTCGACAGTTTGATACAAGTAGCCCGCTCGCCACGCTCGTCGTCTCCGGACGGGTTTTATTACGCCCCAGGCTAAATCGGGCTTTAAGATGATAGACTCCCCATCCACCTCCTACGACGAGCATTGGAAGGAGAGGTATTTCTTCGTGGGGGCCCCCGGGGGGATTTTTGGGGTTCATTGACAGTGGATAATACATGGCGAGGGTCCTTTGATTAGGGAAAGGATGAGGAATAAAGCCTTTGAGGATTGGGCGATGGGATTAGCCTTCGAGATGAGGAGTGAGAGGAAGTGGATTAAAGCTGAGACTTTGATGAAGAACGAGGGAGTGTTGTTCCGTTATGGATTATCTTGCCCTCCAGACATGATACTCAACCCTCCCGCTGACATCATGGCCCTCGATGGTTAGATTCTAGGAACTAACTGCCCTAACTTTTAGAATAGCCTCCTAACTTAGTGTGACTGTTGTATTTTTGTATCTGTGACCCAAGTAACCAACTTCTGACGCTCGTTTCTTCTTACTTGCAGGTGTTCAAATACTATCGCAAGGTATGAATGCCGAGGCTCTTTCTCGCATGTTGGGCGTCCAGGTACCCGCCGCCGACCCTCAGCCCTCGCAACAGCAGCAAATCCATCCTCCCAACGCTCCGAGGGGAAGGGGAACTAGGCGAGGGGTTGGCCGAGGACAAGACGACGCTCGTGGAGGTACGGGGAACGAAGCTCCCCCTAGGGGCCCCATCGAGGATTTGACAGTGGAGGGTACCCACGGGGCTACCCCTCCGCCGGTGGCCCCCGAGGGTCCGATTTCATTGAGTTCGAGTGGATCTCGAAACCGCTCGGGGGAACATGTCCGTATACATGAAACCATTCGGGCCGACCGTCAAGGGAAGAGGAAGAGGCTACCGGATTCCCTTCCAATTTCTGGCAAGGGGAAAGAGGTGGTAGTGGGGCACAAAGGCGAGGGCAGCGACACTTCTTCATCAGAGGATGCAGATTTCTGGAAGATAGGTTGCAAGGGCGACTCTCGCTACAAGCGCCAGCGGACTGAGGGTTCAGTGCTTCTGAAAAAGAGCGCCTACTCCGTGAACATCGTCTCTGACATCGTCGGAAAACTCCAATTTTCCGGCGATCATGATAAGCTGAACGAGCACGACGCCGCTCATGTTGCTGATGACGCTTGTCATGCCCTTCTGACAGTAAGTCCCTAGTACCATCTGGAGATTTCCCAATTCCATTGTTCCCATTTTAACACTAATCTTTGCTTCTGACCCTCCAGGAGGTAATCCCTAGGTTAAAGAACTTGCAGGGGCGAGCGCAGGCCTATTCCGCGTACAAGGCCAAGTACAAGAAACTGCTGCGAATCTCTGACCCCGTCAAACTGCAAGAGGATTACAACCATGTCCACTCCCAATTGACCGCCACCAACCTTGAGAAGGACCAGCTGAAGGAGAATCTGCGGAAGGCGGACGCGGCCTACCTTACTCTTGACGAGCTTCATAAGGAGTTGAAGGTGGAGCGCGACCAACTGAGGGTCCAGAATAGGGAGTTGAGCACACAACTGACTGAGAGCACACGTCAAAATGAAGAAACTAAGAAGGCTCTCGCTGAACTGCAGGGGAAGGTGGAAGGACTGGCGGCGAAGGTCTCTTGGGACGCAGTGATGAAGTTCGTGCGTTCCAAGGCCTTCATGTTTGCGGCCAACATCCAGTGCTTTGACAACGCTCGGTGCTTCTTCCATAAAGCTATCGGGCAAATGGTGAAGCTTGGCTTGGCTCCTGATAGCGCTCGAACCGATGCGCGCCTGCGTATGGACCTGGATGAAAACTGCGAGCCCATGGTCCAAGACGAGGATCCCACCGAGAGTTTGGCGGAGCCGGAGTACCAGGAGTTGGTGCAAACGCTCCAATGGGAGTTCATAGCTGCCAACACTCTAGGTCCCGAGCCCATACGAATAGAGGATGAGGACACCGTCGTGGAGGCAGCGGATGTTGAGGAACCAGGCGAGGCTCAAACTTCTGACGCACACGTGTTGGCCCCAGTTCCCCTTGCGACTGCCCCTCCAGAGCCCGACTCTCAAGCCCCTTGATGATCCCTTGGTTGTTGAGTCCCTTTGTTTGCCAGTTTAATTCCCTGTCTTACTTATGAACAATTCATGTCTGTATTTAATCCTTCAGCTATTTTCTTGAACGCTTTGGGTTCCTTTATGCTCCTTTTCATATATTTGAACTCTTCTTTTTTACTGCTTGGCTGTTTGAATGCTTTCTCTTTTACTTTTGAATGGTGAATGATGCTGTTTCATTGCGCTCGCCGCCTTTATATTGGTCTTTCTTGTTTGAACGTTTGCGATGGGCGTGTGTGTGCACGAGGGCGTTTTCTTTGAGGGTGCCCTGGCATTCATCACAATGCTCCATCAGTTTAAGGTTTGGCAGCGTCTGGCGATTTGAGGGGCGTAGATACGGACGCGAGGGTGTTTTCCATGGGGGTTCCCTGGCCGTATCCGTAATGAGGCTCGAATTTGAACTTAGGAAACTTTTGAGGATTTGCCCAAGTATTGGCCCCAATAATGTGCATTTTCAGGTTGAACGCTCCAGGGAGTTGTATTACTTTAGAAATCAATAGTAGGATTTGCTAAGTATAGGATCAAAGCGAGCGTAACCATGGGGTTAGCGTCATTTCGAGGGACCCATGAAAGGATTGTTATGGGATCCACTATTTTACGAGTGTGCTCTTACCCAAGAAGTTGAGGGTCATCGGGGTTTTTACGAGCGCGAGCTGGAGTGGCGTGCACTCAGCTGGCGTAAATTAAGCATTTTGCTCCCCGTTGTTTGACATGCTCGTTCTTAGGATTTTATACACTTACGAATTGTCAAACTATTCCGGGTAGATGGTTATCAACACCCAGATAGCGTTGCACCCAAAACGATTGGGGTATTACTTAGGCCGTTCGACGTGGAGGATGCTCAACACGGAGTGGGCCTTTTGTTGCTCAAATCATTAACCAATAAGAAAGCAAATAAACGACATAATCAAAAAATCAAATGCTTACTGTTATACTTGTAATTTCCAAAATGAATACAATATGCTTTCTGTCAAAAGAAAGTACCCCATGCCGCCAACGGGCAATTACAAAAAAACTGATGTTTACACGTAGAACCTTCTAAGGTTACATGCATTCCATGGCCTAGGGAGACGCTCGCCTTGCAAAGTCTCCAGCAGGTAGGTGTTATTTGCTCGTACCTGAACGACTTTGAAGGGGCCTTCCCAATTGGGGTTCAACTTACCCACATGTTTGGAGACTTCAACTTTTTTGAGGACCAAGTCCCCTAGCTGGAAAGTCCTCTCCTTAACGCGTTTGTTGTATTGGCGAGCCACGGTTGCTTTGTATTTGTGGATACGTGCCCAAGCAGTATTCCTCTTCTCGTCCAGCAAATCTAACTCGAGCGCCCGATTGGCCTCGTTGGCAGCAGGCTCGAAATAGGCAACGCGTGCGGATTCTTGAGCAATTTCCGCAGGTATCATAGCCTCGGAGCCATAAACGAGGGAGTAAGGAGTTTTCCCCGTTGCCGCTCGCGGGGTAGTACGGTACGCCCACAGGGCTCCCTGAAGTTCTTCAGCCCATTCGCCCTTCTTGCTTTCGAGCATCGTCTTCAGATGCTGGAGTATGGTTCTATTAGTTACCTCAGCTTGACCGTTGGCCTGAGGGTGGCCCACCGAAGTGAAACGTTGCTCAATCCCAAGTTCGTAGCACCAATCCCGCGTGTCAGCGGCGATGAATTGGGATCCATTATCTGAGATGATTACCCTCGGGATGCCGTATCTGCAAATGATGCCTCACAACCTTGAACGTTATTTTCGCGACTGCTTCAGCTTCGGCCCATTTAGTGAAGTAATCCACAGCGAGTATTACGAATTTCTTTTGTCCGACCGCCATTGGGAGGGGTCCCACGATATCAATGCCCCACTGATCAAAAGGCCACGAAACATCAATAGGAATCATTTGAGCTGCCGGCAACTGAGGGGTGTTAGAATGAAATTGGCACTTAGGGCATTTCTTGGAGTAGCTAATGGCATCCTGCAGCACCGAGGGCCAGTAGAACCCACTCCTTAAGACTTTCTTTGCCAAGATTCGACCGCCCGAGTGGTTCCCGCAACTTTCATTGTGCACATGTTCTAAAACTTCCTTGGCCTGCGAGGGTCTCAAGCATCTCATCGGTGGGCCTTGGAAGGATCGCTTGAATAGTCGACCCTCGGCGTCCAATGAGAAGCGAGGGGCTTTGTTTCTGATTTTTCGAGCCTCAACTTTGTCGCTTGGGCTGGTTCCATCCTGGAGGAATCTGATAATTTCGTCGAGCCAACAGGGCTCGGAGGGGTCAATCATATTCACCTCGTTCAAAGGTTCGCCTCTACTTATCAGCGGCTCCTCGGTTCTAAAAAACGTAACAACACGCTCGCTAAAACCATCCAGGGCGGATGCGAACTTTGAGAGAGCGTCAGCACGTTCGTTTTCTGCCCTTGGGACCTGCAAAAGGTGGAATTCCTTGAACTTGGCTATCACCTCCTTAGCGCTCGCCAGATACTGCACCATAGTGGCTTCTCGGGCCTCATAAGAACCATCAATTTGACTCGCGATCAACTGCGAATCAACATATGCAGTGACCCGAGTGACACCATTTTGAAGTGCAATCCTGAGCCCCTGGATGAGGGCCTCATACTCAGCTTTGTTGTTGGTGACTTGGAACGCCAGCTTGATCGCATAGTCAACTTTAGCTCCGAGAGGGTCCCTGAGGGTCACCCCGGCTCCTCCCCCTTGTGAGGTCGAGGAGCCATCTGTGTGCAAAAGCCATAAACCATCCTCTGCTGAGGGCACGGTATCTAAGTTGAAACGTTCCACCAATAGGTCAGCCACGGCCTGAGCCTGTATTGCCTTGCGAGGCTCGAAGGTGATGTCGAATTGACTAAGTTCAATTGACCATTTAATTAATCTCCCTGAGATGTCCGGCTTTACAAGCACCTGTCTGAGGGGCTGATCTGTAAGCACCACGATGGAATGCGCTTGAAAATAGGGCCTTAACCTCTGAGAGGCATTAACGAGCGCAAAAGCAAATTTCTCTATTTTCATGTATCTTTTCTCCGCTCCTTGTAGAGTCTTGCTTAAATAATACACCGGCATATACTTACGCTCGCGAATGGCCACGAGGATAGCGCTCGTGGCTTCCAAGGAAACTGACAGATAGACAAACAAGTTCTCCCCCGGGTTAGGTTTGGTCAACAAAGGCGCGCCCGAAAGGTACTGCTTCATGTCCTGCAGGGCCTTTTCGCAGTCCTCGCTCCAGGTAAAGTTGTGAGCGTTACGCAGAATTTTAAAGAAGGGCAGATTCCTGTCCGCTGAGCGGGAGATGAACCTATTTAATGAAATGATCTTACCCACAAGCACCTGGACCTCTCTCAGATTGTGAGGGGAGGGTATGTCCAGGATTGCTTTAATCTTCTCTGGGTTTGCCTCTATGCCCCGTTGGCTGACCATGTATCCCAAAAATTTGCCACCCCGCACGCCAAATGTACATTTAGAAGGATTCAGTTTCATACCATAACGACGCAAGATATTGAACGTTCGTTTTAGGTCTTCTAGATGAGAATACTGGCGTTCGCTTTTGACGATCATGTCATCCACGTATACCTCCATGGACTTTCCAATCTCACACTCGAACATTCTGTTGACAAGTCGTTGGTATGTCGCCCCCGCATTCTTGATATGTTGCATATTTATCCGCATATTGAGCTTTATTTGTTGTTTGTGACCCCGTACTTGGCTTAATCAGGGAGGATCTGATTGAATTTGTGTTTGTTCTCAGGAATGCATTAATTGGCAGATTTGGAGGGCTTATGGCTGTAAAAGTGTGAGGAGTTGAGCCCACAAAGTTAAGTCCAAGTAATGGGAAAATATTTGGGAATTTAATTGCTAACCTAGGCCCATGCGTCCACTAAGACCAAGTTGATGCCTTAAATTGTTGGGAGCCCATGTCATTGAGAGTCCTATGTTGCTATTACAAAGATCAGCCAATGTCCACTCTCTCAAGCGTTACACAGCACGTTTCTTGGAAGAGTTAAGTGAGCAACTAATGATTAGTGGGGTGATGGTTTGCGGTCATGGCATTAACGTGGGGAAGACGTGGGAAAAAGCATTCATAGCCTCTCTACACTATAAAAGAGGAGCAACACGGCAGAAGCCGGGAAGGCAGTCCATCCCTTTTCTTTAGTTTTATTCTTTTAATTTTATTTTAGATATGTTAATTTTCCTTGTTGGTGAAATTCTAGTTTCGTTTTAGTAGGGATTTTCCTAGTATGCATTAGGGTTGTGTGAGACAATTTTATTGGTGATTTTATCAAGTTATCCGTTTTATCTCTATTTTTATGACATTGTGTTTGTTCTTATTCTTTGATTATATTAAGAGCTCAAATCTTAGAATAGGCAATTCACATATAGCTAGTTAACTTATTTGGTGGAGTCTAGCCGGATAATTAACGAAGTAGCAAACAATCACTAGGCCGTTAAGTTCGACTGATTTCGTGTTGTGGGATAGACGGTCTAACTAGGCGAAGTAGGAGTTTCTACCTAGTCGGTTAGGGTTAGTGTTTCTTTAGGGTGTAATGCAATTGCCCAATTGAATCTTAAAAGGAGTTTCTGCTAAGGTTATTGGTTAATTAGAAAACGATTATTAGGAGTTTCTTTTAGTCGTTATACACAGTAAGAAGAAACGAGGGAGCCTAAGGTAACTGGTAACTATAGCTAGCCTAACGAGGAATTAACCCTGTCTGTGATCATAGCCTGATGCATGCGTAGGAAAATCCCAGCTACTTGTTATTTACTGAATTAATTTAAGTGTCAGCTGAGTTTAGTTGTTAATTATTTGTTTATTTAATCTCGTTTTATTTAATTTATTATTAGTATAATCACAATCTCAAAACCCCCCTATTTTAATCGCTTTATTTCATTTCCTTGGCATATTAAGAGGTATAATCTCACCCAATCTTCAAGGATCGACACCCTTTACCACTATTTACAAGTTATTTATATTCGGTACTTGGGATTTATTATTGGTGGTCTCGACACCCACCAATTTTTGGCGCCGTTGTCGGGGATTGGTTTGTAATTGATTTTGTTTCTTTTTCTTATGCCTAGGAACCTTCATTCGAGCAGTTGGTGCTAGTTCGAAATCGTTTGAGCTGGATTTTGATATTGATTCTGAACAAGAGTTTGCAGTTGCGCAGCAGGCTGACAGGAAAACTGATCACTTCCCTGTCAATGATCACGGTCAGGATATGGCTCAGAACAGAACACTTCGGGACCTTGCCCAACCCATTGAGGCACAACAGCCACTTAAGCCCCTTGGTCGATTAATTGAAAATTCGGATCGTGATGTGAAGGGGCATGGACTAACATCGTTTTATGAAGGATTTAAATCGCACATGGTTGAATGTATTAATCTAGAGGATCCTCCTTTAGAAGCTTGAGTGAGAAATCAAGACACATCGAGTCCGTGACTTTAAACAAGGGCGCTATATGGGAGGCAACCCATATTTCTTTTCCCTTGCTTTAGTTTCTTTTGTTTTTGTTTTCTTTCTTTTCTCGTTTTTCTCGCCCCGACGCAATCTCTTCTCTTCTCGTGTTTTGCAGGCAAATGTGCAGGTGACATAATCGGATGAGTGTGGGGGAAGTACAAGAGCAGAAACATTGTTGATCAATTGCTATAACTGGCGTAAATGGCATTTTGCTACTGTGAGGCAACTTGTCTGAGGTCACGGATAAGGGTCCTGGACCATATTTTGCTAAACGGAGCCTATCCCACAAACCAAAACAACCCGTCACCCTACCCGCGACCCGCTCCACTTACAGTCCGAACCGCCCCATCCCCAAATTAAACCTAGCACTCCATTCCTTCAATTCCCCAAAATCTGCCACAATTGCAAGAGCTTCAAACCCTCAATTAGCCATGGCAAAGAGAAAGGTCCGCAGGCCGAATAAACCACAGCTCGTCATTGACGGCAGCGCCGCGCCTCTGCCGCCACAACCGACACGTCGCAACTCTGCGAGGCTTCGTCCTCACAGATCTCCACCTTCATCGTCCAACACTTCCAGCCGTGACTCCGCCGATCTGAAACCTCACGCAGCATTCAAGGCTACAGCATCGTCAGAACAAAACTTTGAACAAATGGTCGAATGCTACTGACAGGAAGGCTACCCATGATCATAGCCAGGATTCCTCAAATCTGACTCGCGACCATCACACCCCCCCGGGTTCAGGGAAGTCCTCGGTTCACCTTTACTCTTTACTTTTATGTTGAGGACAATATGCATTTAAGTGTGGGGGGATATTACGGGCAGAAAAAGATAAATTTTTTCGAATTTTTGCATGTTTTTGGGTATTTTTGAGGATGATAAGGGCTAACTAAAATTTTGAATATGTATAGCATGGAATTGTTTACTATGGCTGGATATCCTTTCTAGTACCCTTCTTACAGCTTCTTGGTTGTGGTGGAATTGAATTTGAAAAGGAAATTGAGTTGAAACCTTTGATTATTTATGATTCGCATGACATGAAGTGAGTTTGTTTGACACTTGACATGGTAGGAATTGTATGAGCTTGAGCATAAAAAGTTGAACTAAATGTTGTGTGTGCTAAATTGGAGCCATGCTACGAGTGAACCTTGTCCGAAGTGATTAGTTGATTTAATATCTTTTAAATTTTGCAATTATGTTGAGAAACGGCAGATAGGTGTTGAGCTAAACTAAGTCTAACTTGATGAGCATTTAGATGTGAGGGAGAGCTTGCGAGGGGCCAGCTGGAGAAAGGTTGGTCAGTAGAACTCGCGCGACTACTCCTCTGGCCTTGGAAGAATTCCAAATCATTAAAGTGCCATGAGTAGGGCCGAATGCCGGCCGCTCTCAAAATTGTTTTCCCAACACTTAAAGGGATAAACAACTGGAGTTCGCCTTGCTTTGCGGAAAACTAAAAAAAAAAAACGAGACAAAAAAAAAAGAGAAGAAAAAAATGCTGAAAAAAAAAAGAGAGTGCTGTCAGAGAATAAAGTTGGAAAAGAAAAGAGCAATATTATTTTGAGTAAAGATTTGTTTTAAAAGCTCTCTAGGAATTTTAGGTTGCTTATCTAGGAACATGTAACTTGGCTCATCACCGTATCTTTGGTATTCTTGACGTATGCGTAAAATTGATTGATATTCGATTGATTAATTGCCTTATACTTGCTTCTTTTGTATTGCATATGCTTAATAAACTCAAACTAAATTATGCATGATGATAATTGGAACTTGAGCTCATATGTCCTTGTTTTTGATAGTTGATTTTCAAACTCCACTTGGTGTTGTGTTTGTTGTAATTGATCTTTGGTGACAATGAATTTTTCCTAGTTTAAACACCGGAATGTTGTAGTTGGGATTTAGAATGTGATAACGGCCTTGATTCTATGTTATGCTTGAGGACAAGCGTTACCTAAGTGTGGGGGGATTTGATATGTTGCATATTTATCCGCATATTGAGCTTTATTTGTTGTTTGTGACCCCGTACTTGGCTTAATCAGGGAGGATCTGATTGAATTTGTGTTTGTTCTCAGGAATGCATTAATTGGCAGATTTGGAGGGCTTATGGCTGTAAAAGTGTGAGGAGTTGAGCCCACAAAGTTAAGTCCAAGTAATGGGAAAGTATTTGGGAATTTAATTGCTAACCTAGGCCCATGCGTCCACTAAGACCAAGTTGATGCCTTAATGTGACGCCCCGATATTTCGGCCGTACAGGTATGACGTAATTGTTTACGAAAATGCGCGAAATAATTAATTATGTGTGTTTTATGTATTTAATTTTATTTTAAATATATTAAATGTTATCTCCTTTACTTTATTATTATATATATATATATATATATATATATATTAATTGTTTACGTATTTAATGTTAAGTATTTTGTGAATTCTTTACAACTTGATACTTATTGCTTCATTTGAACTTGCTTGCAATGTGAATTAATTTCCCGAACTTGACTTAATTTCGTTATGGACTTAAATGAGCATTTCATGAACTTTGAGGACTTAATTGCATGGATTTGATTGATTACATTTCAAAAGCTTGGAGTTTCACTTGCATAACTTATTAAATTGGAGGACTTAATAGCAATGTTGGCCAATTCTTCCTCCTTCAAAGCAGCATATCACGTTCCTTTCTTCCTTTCTTCATACATTCATTACATACACACTTGCTCCTCCTCCCTTGTTCCACTGAGCCAACCCTTGCCAAAGTGGGGGAAAGATTTCATCTCTCAAGCTTCATTTTTGTGGGTTTTGGGGACATTCAAGCATCATCAACATCATCTCTTCTTCTCTTCTCTCATTTCTTTCATTTGAGGTAATTGTGGAACTTTGATGAATTTCTTGGATTTATGTGGTAGCTAGGGCTTTGGTATGTATTGGTTGATTTGTGTAATCGTTATCGGAAGCATGTTTAGCAACTTTGAGCTTAAGTTTGATGCACATGTTGTGGAGTTTAGGAGCTTAGATCATAGGTTGGCTTATGGGTTTCATTTGGTGAAATCTTGTTGATCAATGCATGATATGGGTTTATATGCTAGGTTTTATTGTGCCTTAAGTATGGTCACATGTTTATTCAAGTTTTGATTGCATTTGTTGGTTGAAAGTTGGTGTTTGGATGGTTGTTGTTGCTGTCACGCTGAATGCCCTGTTTTTTTTCTGTTTCGAACAGTGACACGGGCGTGTCACTTTTGTTCTCTTCAGTGTGACACGGGGGTGCATGCATGGTTGGGCTGATTTTCTGTACCGTGACACGGGGGTGTCACGGTTTGCTTTGTTCTTATGACACGGGCGTGTCACCTTATTTTTCATGCATGATTTTCCGCTGTACCGTGACACGGGGGTGTCACGGCTTAGTGCATTTAGGTGACACGGGCGTGTCGCACTCTGTTTCTCATGCATTTCGTTTGCATGCTACTGTACGTGCATGTGGTTGTATACCTTGGTTATGTATTAAGTGTTATTTGATTTAATTAAGTATATGTAATGGTTTGTTCAAACTTGAATATGATTTAATTTGTATACTTTGATTATATGATTTAAATAAAATGTATTAATAGTGCACATGAACATTTCCATAACATAATCTAATCTTTTATACATTCATATCATGATCCTTGCATTGCCGAGCGTCTTGTTTGGTCATATTGAGTCTCACTTTACCTTTCTTGCACAGATTTTGATCCCGTGGGAGATGAGGCCAGTCCTTGAGGCTTTCGTATCTTCTTTTGTCGGTACAAGGTGGGTTTCTCTACTACTTAGATAAAACGACCCGATATATCCCCCTATGTGAAAAGCTTTAAGCCAAAGTGATACGGTATATATATATATATATTGAGTCTTTTATCGAGTAAACGATTGCAAACGTAAAACCCTTATTTCTCGAATCCTACCTAATGTATTGGCGAGTATTGATTGATTGATTGCACTGATTGGGGCCCGGGGTTCTTGGTGTGAGTGGCTATCCGAGGAAGCATGGGCTGACGGTGATCCCTCACACCAGTTCCCACTATTGAACAGCGGTACCGGACCTCGTCAGGAGATTGGCGGGGAAAGGGAGCTGAGTGCCATCTGGGGAGTCATGTAACCCCTTTTGGCTAATGATTGGGTGGACGGGTCTTGCAAGCCCGCCCACCAACCCGGAGGAAGAAGGTGTATATGACCGATTGAATAGAATCGATTGATTGAGCACAAAAGAATGATATGCATGAAAGACTTAATGAATGAATGATTGATTGAATCACACATGGTGTTGGTTGGAGTTGATGCACGCCCACTCGCCGGGCCACTAATGACCTATTGTAAAATTGACCATTATAATCCCTTCCGATGATTCCTCTATTTTTCCCACTTGGGAACCGTTTCTAAAACCTCGCTTGGGATTATAATCTTCATGTGATTGTTTAAATTCAGTTATATATTATATTTACGCCAATGTTTTATAACCACCAGTTCCTTTTGGACTGAACCCGTTTGGTTTTCAGCTGTTTGGTGCAGGTGTCGAGAGAGCTAGGCGGGAATATGAGTCTTAGGTCTTGCATTCGTCTCTAGCTCTGTATTTTGGTCTTACACTTGCATCTCCCACTTTTGATTATTGTATATGGATATGTTATTGGAGCGTATGTATGTTTTGGGCCGTGATGGCTTTCCTTGATGTATATAAATTATATTTTGGAGCTTGGACGCTCGTGGTATATATATGATATGCTTTGTTCGTTTATTGCTTCCGCTTTATTGATTTTCTCTGATTCGTATGGTTAAGGGTTAGCCCGCCTAGCTTAGAGTGTGTGTTTGTCCCCGTTCGCCGTGATTTGGCTCGGGTATGGATCGTCCATTTCATATTCGGGTCGGGTCTCGGTGCGGGGGATGTGGCACCTGGCGCTCGGGTGTTACATCCTTAAGTGGTATCAGAGCCTAGGGTTGCAAAACCCGGGCTCTAGTGTCGGGTGAGTCAGTTTAGGTCGTTCGGCTTTAGGGACTACTTGACAATGTGATTGCATATGCATCCTTTTAGTGCTTCTGTGCTCTAATTGTTGAAATTTGAGTGAATTAATTGCATTTTCATGCATGGACTAAGAGAAGCATGCATTTCAGTGTTTCTTGATCAGGATGCCTCCCCGTAGACATCGTGAGAGATCACCGGGACGACAAGGACATCGTGATCGTTCTCCTATACCACCAGAACAACAACCACAGCCGCCGCCGATGGATATGGGAAATTTTATGGAAGCCGTTTTCAATTATGTTGAGCATAGGAGAGCTCAAGCTCCACCACCACAACCTGTTGAGCAACCGGCTCCACCAAATAACAATCATAGGGATCCTCATGGGGTGTTTTTGAGTTACAATCCCCCTAGGTTTTCTGGTTCTATTGATGATGCGGTCTCCGAGGGGTGGTTAACTCGATTGGAAAGGATTTATGGGGTTCGGCAGTTCACTACGCAAGAAAGGGCACAGTTTGCTATATTCCAATTGGACGGAGAGGCGTTTGAGTGGTGGGAGAGAACAAGGGAAAAGTTGGAGGTAGATGGAGAGGAGATTACATGGGATGTATTTAAACGGGAATTTCGGGAGTGCTTTGTACCCGAGGTTGTCCGGGAGAGGAAAGAGCAGGAATTTATGGATCTGAAGCAAGGAAATCGTTCTGTGGCTCAGTACCTTGCAGTTTTTAACCGACTGGGGAAGTATGCTTGACATATTACCCGGGATGAGAAAAGGAAGGCGAAAAAGTTTATTGCTGGGTTGAGACAGGATTTGAGGCACGGTCAAGCGGGCCATAATTTTATATCTTTCTCAGACACGGTGCAAAGGGCCTTAGGGCAAGAAGAGGAGTATAAAAAGAAGGATCCAATCTTCAAAGCATCCATGGGACAAGGTAGGGGCTCAGCTTCGGGATCGAGCATGAGATTCAATCCGGGGAAAAGGCCTATGACTCCGGCAGCTCCTTCTCAGAAAGAATATTTCAAGAAGCCACGAACTGGAGGTCAGCATGCTCCTCAAGTTGCTCGAGTACCTCAGGCATTACCGGCTCCCCCGAGAGATCGACGAGATGTACCTCCGTGTACTCATTGTGGAGGACCGACCCACTCTTATGCCAATTGCAGAATAAGATTAAAGTTGTGCTTGATTTGTGGGAAGGGAGATCATATGGCTTTCGCATGTCCTGATAAGAGACCGGGGTTTTAAGCTGGGGTACAAAGACCGATGATTCAGGCCCGTGCTTATGCCCTTGAGGGCGAGGAACAAAATGTGGAAGCTGATCCGAATGCCGTGGTGGAAGGTACCGTTTGCATTCATAACACGAGCATTCATGCATTATTTGATCCGGGTGCCACGCATACTTTTATATCTTCTGATCTATGTGCTTCTCTATGCCTACCTGTTATTTGCTCAAATTCTTGTTATTATGTGAGTTCGCCTCTTGGAGGTAATTTGCAGACAAACCGGGTTGTTAGAGGTTGTTCAGTTTTGATAGAGGGGAAAGATTATCCGGCAGACTTCATTGTTATGCCTATGAAGAAGTATGGGGTAATCTTCGGGATGGATTGGTTATATCGGCACCGGGCCGAGGTTGATTGTTATAGGAAGAAGATAAAATTGGGAGCAGAGTTGATTGGAAAAGTGGGGTCGAAGAATGTACCTCTCTTATCGTTTATGGAAGCTCGGAAGTTAGTGAAAGATGGAGCCACGGGATTTATTGCCTATCTTCTTAACAAACCAAAGGATCAATTAAGTTTTGAGGAGACGGCCGTGGTAAAGGAATATCCCGACGTATTTCCAGAAAATTTGGGTTCTTTACCACCGGATCGGGAGATTGAATTTGTTATTGATTTATATCCGGGATCAGAACCTTATTCTAAGACGCCGTATAGAATGGCTCCGGCAGAGTTGAAGGAGTCGAAGATTCAACTCGAAGAGTTACTCAAGATTGGATATATTCGACCGAGCTCATCTCCGTGGGGTGCTCCGGTTCTCTTTGTCAAGAAGAAAGAATGATCGTTGAGAATGTGTGTAGATTACCGGGAGCTTAATCGGATGACTATCAAGAATAAGTACCCGTTGCCACACATTGAGGATTTATTTGATATGTTGCAAGGTTCAGGGGTTTATTCGAAATTGGATCTAAGACAAGGCTACTACCAATTGAAAATCCGGGAAGAGGATATACCTAAGACAGGATTCAATACCCGGTATGGGCATTATGAGTTCGTAGTGATGCCCTTTGGTTTGACAAATGCCCCTGCAGCATTTATGGATATGATGCATCGGATTTTTCGGCCGTATTTAGATAAATTCGTCGTAATCTTCATTGATGACATTCTCGTGTATTCCAAGACTCCGGAAGATCATGCTAGGCATCTCGAATTGGTATTGGAGACATTGAGAGAGCACCGGTTGTATGCGAAGTTTAGTAAGTGTGAGTTTTGGATCGACCGGGTTGCTTTTCTAGGTCATATTGTCTCAAGTAAGGGTTTGGAAGTAGATCCTTCAAAGATCGAGACAGTTATTCAGTGGCAGAGTCCGAAAAACGCTTCCGAGGTCAGAAGTTTCTTGGGTATGGCTGGGTATTATCGGAGATTTGTTAAGGACTTCTCTAAGATTGCAGCTCCTTTGACGCGTTTGACAAAGAAGGAAGTCAAGTTTGCTTGGGATGAGGCGTGTGAGGCAAGTTTCCAACTTTTAAAGGAGAAGTTGACCACTGCACCAATATTAGCACTTCCTGAAGGAACTGAAGGATACATGGTTTATACGGATGCCTCGAAAAAGGGACTGGGATGTGTTTTGATGCAGAAGGGTAGGGTGATAGCCTACGCCTCGAGAAAATTGAAGGATCACGAACAGAATTATCCCACTCACGATCTCGAGCTAGCGGCAGTGATCATTGCTTTGGGGAAGTGGAGACACTACTTGTATGGAATTCCTTTCGAGATCTTTTCTGACCACAAAAGTCTTCAATACTTGTTTTCTCAGAAGGAGTTAAATAAGAGACAAAGGCGATGGATGGAGACTTTAGCGGATTACGAGTGCACAATCCGTTACCATCCTGGAAAAGCTAATGTGGTCGCGGATGCACTTAGCAGGAAGGCTAGTGTATCTAGTGTGAAAGTGGAAGTTGGATATGAATCCGAGTCTTTCAAGTTAAGAGCAAGTATTCGGAATATTACAGTACAACCGGATCTTCAACCAAGATTATTTGAAACTCAGAGAAGAGATTCCGAAGTGCAGAAATTAGCTCAGAAAGCTAGAGATGATCCCGAAGGTCCAGTTGGGTTCGATGACACGGGACTCTTAAGGTTTAAGAACAGGATTGTGGTTCCGGATGAATTGAAGAGGATTATTTTGGAAGAAGCTCACAGATCAGGGTATTCGATACATCCCGGAGGTAATAAGATGTACAAGGATTTGAAGCAGTTCTATTGGTGGAATGGACTTAAAAGGGATGTAACTAATTTCGTGAGACATTGTCTGACTTGTCAAACCGTGAAAGCCGAGCATCAGAAACCATCAGGGCTACTTCAACCGCTACCTATCCCAGAATGGAAATGGCAACAGGTGGCGATGGATTTCGTTTCGGGTCTTCCTAGAGTGAAGGGTGGTCTTGATGGGATTTGGGTGATCGTGGATAGACTAACGAAATCGGCACATTTTCTGGCTGTTCGGATGTCGGATAAGGTACCTAAGTTAGCCAAGAAGTATGTTGATGAGATTGTTCGACTTCATGGTGTGCCTACTAGTATTGTATCAGATCGAGATCCGAGGTTCACTTCTAGGTTTTGGCAAGAATTGCAAAGAAATCTGGGAACAAGGCTCCAATTCAGCACAGCATTCCATCCTCAGACAGATGGTCAGTCGGAAAGATTAATCAAATATTTGGAGGATATGTTGAGGGCTTGTGCATTGGATTTCTCGAGTTCGTGGAATGAGCAGTTATCCCTGATTGAGTTCGCCTATAATAACAGTTTTCAGGCTTCGATAGGAATGGCACCTTATGAAGCCCTTTACGGACGAAAGTGTAGATCCCCCTTATTTTTCGACCTTGAAGAGTGGAATTGGACGAAACAAGAGGGAGTGAAACGAGGTGAAATGAAGGAGAAGCCTTCCAAAGCCGTACAAGCTGCAATTGATAAGGTTCAAATCATTCAACAAAGAATGAAAACGGCTCAAGATAGACAGAAAAGCTATGCGGATCGACGGAGAAAGGATCTTCAGTTCGAAGTTGGTGATAGGGTGTTCTTGAAAGCTTCGCCGCGAAAAGGATTTTCGAGAATTGGAAAAGGAGGTAAGTTGAATCCTCGTTATTTGGGTCCGTATGAGATTCTGGAGAAAGTTGGAGATACTGCTTATCGCTTAAATCTACCCCCGAGTTTAACGGGAATCCACAACGTATTTCATGTCTCCCAGCTTCGCAAGTATTATCCGGATGAGTCCGAAATCCTACCTGAGGAAGAGGTAGAAATTGAGCCTAATCTCACCTTCGTTCAGAAACCGGTTAAGATTTTGGATCGGAAATTTCAAGAATTAAGAAACCGGCAAATCCCACTAGTTAAAGTCCTATGGAGAAGTGATAAAACGGAAGAGGCTACGTGGGAGACGGAGGATAAAATGAAGAGATTTCAACCCGAATTATTTTCGGACGATCAATGAATCCGAGGACGGATTCTTTTAAGGGGGAGAGGTTGTGACGCCCCGATATTTCGGCCGTACAGGTATGACGTAATTGTTTACGAAAATGCGCGAAATAATTAATTATGTGTGTTTTATGTATTTAATTTTATTTTAAATATATTAAATGTTATCTCCTTTACTTTATTATTATTATATATATATATATATATATATTAATTGTTTACGTATTTAATGTTAAGTATTTTGTGAATTCTTTACAACTTGATACTTATTGCTTCATTTGAACTTGCTTGCAATGTGAATTAATTTCCCGAACTTGACTTAATTTCGTTATGGACTTAAATGAGCATTTCATGAACTTTGAGGACTTAATTGCATGGATTTGATTGATTACATTTCAAAAGCTTGGGGTTTCACTTGCATAACTTATTAAATTGGAGGACTTAATAGCAATGTTGGCCAATTCTTCCTCCTTCAAAGCAGCATATCACGTTCCTTTCTTCCTTTCTTCATACATTCATTACATACACACTTGCTCCTCCTCCCTTGTTCCACCGAGCCAACCCTTGCCAAAGTGGGGGAAAGATTTCATCTCTCAAGCTTCATTTTTGTGGGTTTTGGGGACATTCAAGCATCATCAACATCATCTCTTCTTCTCTTCTCTCATTTCTTTCATTTGAGGTAATTGTGGAACTTTGATGAATTTCTTGGATTTATGTGGTAGCTAGGGCTTTGGTATGTATTGGTTGATTTGTGTAATCGTTATCGGAAGCATGTTTAGCAACTTTGAGCTTAAGTTTGATGCACATGTTGTGAAGTTTAGGAGCTTAGATCATAGGTTGGCTTATGGGTTTCATTTGGTGAAATCTTGTTGATCAATGCATGATATGGGTTTATATGCTAGGTTTTATTGTGCCTTAAGTATGGTCACATGTTTATTCAAGTTTTGATTGCATTTGTTGGTTGAAAGTTGGTGTTTGGATGGTTGTTGTTGCTGTCACGCTGAATGCCCTGTTTTTTTTTCTGTTTCGAACAGTGACACGGGCGTGTCACTTTTGTTCTCTTCAGTGTGACACGGGGGTGCATGCATGGTTGGGCTGATTTTCTGTACCGTGACACGGGGGTGTTACGGTTTGCTTTGTTCTTGTGACACGGGCGTGTCACCTTATTTTTCATGCATGATTTTCCGCTGTACCGTGACACGGGGGTGTCACGGCTTAGTGCATTTAGGTGACACGGGCGTGTCGCACTCTGTTTCTCATGCATTTCGTTTGCATGCTACTGTACGTGCATGTGGTTGTATACCTTGGTTATGTATTAAGTGTTATTTGATTTAATTAAGTATATGTAATGGTTTGTTCCAACTTGAATATGATTTAATTTGTATACTTTGATTATATGATTTAAATAAAATGTATTAATAGTGCACATGGACATTTCCATAACATAATCTAATCTTTTATACATTCATATCATGATCCTTGCATTGCCGAGCGTCTTGTTTGGTCATATTGAGTCTCACTTTACCTTTCTTGCACAGATTTTGATCCCGTGGGAGACGAGGCCAGTCCTTGAGGCTTTCGTATCTTCTTTTGTCGGTACAAGGTGGGTTTCTCTACTACTTAGATAAAACGACCCGATATATCCCCCTATGTGAAAAGCTTTAAGCCAAAGTGATACGGTATATATATATATATTGAGTCTTTTATCGAGTAAACGATTGCAAACGTAAAACCCTTATTTCTCGAATCCTACCTAATGTATTGGCGAGTATTGATTGATTGATTGCACTGATTGGGGCCCGGGGTTCTTGGTGTGAGTGGCTATCCGAGGAAGCATGGGCTGACGGTGATCCCTCACACCAGTTCCCACTATTGAACAGCGGTACCGGACCTCGTCAGGAGATTGGCGGGGAAAGGGAGCTGAGTGCCATCTGGGGAGTCATGTAACCCCTTTTGGCCAATGATTGGGTGGACGGGTCTTGCAAGCCCGCCCACCAACCCGGAGGAAGAAGGTGTATATGACCGATTGAATAGAATCGATTGATTGAGCACAAAAGAATGATATGCATGAAAGACTTAATGAATGAATGATTGATTGAATCACACATGGTGTTGGTTGGAGTTGATGCACGCCCACTCGCCGGGCCACTAATGACCTATTGTAAAATTGACCATTATAATCCCTTCCGATGATTCCTCTATTTTTCCCACTTGGGAACCGTTTCTAAAACCTCGCTTGGGATTATAATCTGCATGTGATTGTTTATATTCAGTTATCTATTATATTTACGCCAATGTTTTATAACCACCAGTTCCTTTTGGACTGAACCCGTTTGGTTTTCAGCTGTTTGGTGCAGGTGTCGAGAGAGCTAGGCGGGAATACGAGTCTTAGGTCTTGCATTCGTCTCTAGCTCTGTATTTTGGTCTTACACTTGCATCTCCCACTTTTGATTATTGTATATGGATATGTTATTGGAGCGTACGTATGTTTTGGGCCGTGATGGCTTTCCTTGATGTATATGAATTATATTTTGGAGCTTGGACGCTCGTGGTATATATATGATATGCTTTGTTCGTTTATTGCTTCCGCTTTATTGATTTTCTCTGATTCATATGGTTAAGGGTTAGCCCGCCTAGCTTAGAGTGTGTGTTTGTCCCCGTTCGTCGTGATTTGGCTCGGGTATGGATCGTCCATTTCATATTCGGGTCGGGTCTCGGTGCGGGGGATGTGGCACCTGGCGCTCGGGTGTTACACTTAAATTGTTGGGAGCCCATGTCATTGAGAGTCCTATGTTGCTATTACAAAGATCAGCCAATGTCCACTCTCTCAAGCGTTACACAGCACGTTTCTTGGAAGAGTTAAGTGAGCAACTAATGATTAGTGGGGTGATGGTTTGCGGTCATGGCATTAACGTGGGGAAGACGTGGGAAAAAGCATTCATAGCCTCTCTACACTATAAAAGAGGAGCAACACGGCAGAAGCCGGGAAGGCAGTCCATCCCTTTTCTTTAGTTTTATTCTTTTAATTTTATTTTAGATATGTTAATTTTCCTTGTTGGTGAAATTCTAGTTTCGTTTTAGTAGGGATTTTCCTAGTATGCATTAGGGTTGTGTGAGACAATTTTATTGGTGATTTTATCAAGTTATCCGTTTTATCTCTATTTTTATGACATTGTGTTTGTTCTTATTCTTTGATTATATTAAGAGCTCAAATCTTAGAATAGGCAATTCACATATAGCTAGTTAACTTATTTGGTGGAGTCTAGCCGGATAATTAACGAAGTAGCAAACAATCACTAGGCCGTTAAGTTCGACTGATTTCGTATTGTGGGATAGACGGTCTAACTAGGCGAAGTAGGAGTTTCTACCTAGTCGGTTAGGGTTAGTGTTTCTTTAGGGTGTAATGCAATTGCCCAATTGAATCTTAAAAGGAGTTTCTGCTAAGGTTATTGGTTAATTAGAAAACGATTATTAGGAGTTTCTTTTAGTCGTTATACACAGTAAGAAGAAACGAGGGAGCCTAAGGTAACTGGTAACTATAGCTAGCCTAACGAGGAATTAACCCTGTCTGTGATCATAGCCTGATGCATGCGTAGGAAAATCCCAGCTACTTGTTATTTACTGAATTAATTTAAGTGTCAGCTGAGTTTAGTTGTTAATTATTTGTTTATTTAATCTCGTTTTATTTAATTTATTATTAGTATAATCACAATCTCAAAACCCCCCTATTTTAATCGCTTTATTTCATTTCCTTGGCATATTAAGAGGTATAATCTCACCCAATCTTCAAGGATCGACACCCTTTACCACTATTTACAAGTTATTTATATTCGGTACTTGGGATTTATTATTGGTGGTCTCGACACCCATCAATTCTTGAGCCCAAAGGGCATAACCTTGAAGCAAAAAACGCCCATATGGACCACGAACGCAGTTTTGGGTCGATCCTCAAGAGCCATGAATATCTGATAATATCCTTGGAAAGCGTCCATCATGCTCATAAGTTCACACCCAGCTGGTCGAATCCACCAACTGATCTATCCTAGGTAGTGGGTACGGATCCTTAGGACATGCCTTGTTGAGGTCCGTGAAGTCATTGCACATACGCCACTTGTTGGCGCTCTTGGGAACGAGCGCCACATTACAAAGCCATTCGGGATATAGAATCTCTTCTATGTACTGATCGTCAAGCAGTTTATTGACTTCTTCTTCTATGACCTGCTTCCGGAACCCATGAACATCCCTCTTCTTTTGCTTTATGGGTTTGAAGGCCGGATCCACGTTCAGCCGGTGGACAATAAAGCTCGGATCTATGCCAGTGAGGTCGGAAGCCTTCCAAGCAAAGACATCAATATTTTCTCTCAAGAACTCAATCATCATAATCTGAGAGGGGCCGTCGAGGCTGGAACCTATTTGCGTGGTCTTATCCGGATTCCCGGGCTCCAACTCGATGGTCAGGAAGCTCTCCGTAGGTTCCACCCGCATTTTCGGTCTCGGCTGTTCGAGCGCTCGTTTCTTGCCTGTAATTTTCTCGTTGGTATCTCCCGAGGATATATGATCCTCGTCTTCCGAGGAGGAATCCCCAACCGCTCCGAGGGGTGAGTTCCCAGCATCTACGGGTTTGCCCGCGACCCTCTTTTTATTCTTTTTCTTATAGAGCTTGGCCCTCTTGCGCTCGGGGCCATCTTCATCTAGTTTGGGGAAGTCAACAGACTTTTTGGTGGAGCCTGCTTGGGTAGGTTGTTTGGGCTTGTGGCTTTGAAGGGAAAGGACGTAGCATTCCCAAGTCTCTTTGACATTGCACAGGACCTCGCCCGTGCCCTCGGGAGTAGGGAACTTGACTTTCTGATGATAAGTGGAGATGATTGCTTTGAAATCCACGAAGGCTGGGCGCCCAATGATGATGTTGTAGGGAAGGTCCACCTCAACGACGGTGTAAAGGACGCTCAAAGTTTTTTGCTGTGGGGCACGACCAAAAGAGGTGGCCAAGCGAATCTGTCCGTGAGGGACAATCTCCGAACCTCCAAAGCCAATGAGGGCTGTTTTGAGGGGTTCGAGAGGAATGTTCGTTACGTTCATCTTTTGAAACGTTGAGTAGGGGAGAACGTTCACAGAGCTTCCACTATCAATTAAAACTCTCTTTACAACGTGGTTATGAATGTCTAAGCTAACCACATGGGACAGTCAGAGGTTTCACCTATCCCATGGGGTGTTACAATGTGTTCAAGATCCTTATCTGTAAACCCTACAACGTCATCCTCCTTTGAGCAAGCAGAGCTATTAACGGAGAGCACAGGTTTGGGAAGAGATGCTCGCTGGTCATAACTACGGATGTAGCGGCGGCGGGAAGCATTAGAATCGCCTCCCGAGGGTCCACCGGCGATCATGTGAATGACCGCAAAGGGCTGATTCTCAACCTCCAGCCCTTTCCCTTTGCCGCGGTCGCTTGATTCGGGGTAGTGGTGGCGAGGACTGCGCGAGCGAGAATGACTCCTTCCTCTAATACGCGCTCGTTCAGCGCAGTGTTCATCGTACTTCTCTAGCACCTTCACGAACTCCTTGAGGTGCCCCCCGGCAAAAAGCCTCTGAATCTCACTCTCGAGTTGGCGACACTCGTTGGTATCATGCCCTTTCTATTTATGGAAAGCGCAATACTTTCCAGAACGCTTCTGAGCCTCGGTCTCCCTCAACTTAGGTGGTCTCTTGAAAAGTTTTTTATCCGCCATGGAATAAACTTCAGCAATTGGGCGGTTGAGGGGAATGCGCTCAAACTTACGCGGAGGGGAGGAATTACGACGAGCGGGGATAGGGCTGCGGCGGCGACCCCTGTTAGAATCCATCCTGTCCTCGGGTACTTTGCTGGGGCGAGGGGCGTTCGCCACTTTCTGATCCCTCGCGATGTACATATCCTCAAGAGTAAAGAAAGAGTCCGCAATCTCCCTAATCTCCATCAACGAGCGTGGCTTTTTCTTGGCCACCTCTTCCACAAATTCCTTGCTGACGTAATGCTTCATGTTGATGGCTCCAAACAGAACATGCCTCAAGAAGTCCATCGAGGGCTTCTCTACCAACAAGATCTCCTTGTTGAATCTTCCCATGAAAGACCGTAGAGTCTCGTTCGGCCCTTGGACCAAGCTGTAAAGAGCGGTCGCGGCTGGGGCTGGTGCCTTCAAAGAGTTGAAATGGCTTATGAAAGCATCCGTCAAGTCATAATACCCTCGGATTGAGCGTGGGGGAAGCTTTTTATACCAGTCTTGGGCCATTCCCGTGAGGGAAGTGACAAACACCTTGGCCCAATAATTGCTCGGGTGATCATACAAGTGCATAAGATGCACAAAATGATCCAGATGCTCGGCTGGATCTGTGGTTCCATCATACCTGCTGACAGCTGTGGGGATTTTGCCTTTCCCCGCACGGGTCATTAGTACCTCCTCGACGAGGGGAGAATCGCCCATCACGATTCTGTAATCCCTGTCCTCGGGATCCTCATGGCTGGCTTCTCTCCTGCGGCGGGAAATTGGGCTACGGGGTCGGCAAGCGTCTCTGGCCCTGGACCTCTCATCCCCATCACGGGGGACTTGAGACCTTGCTCGAGAGAGCTGCTCTACCACATTCTGGAGCCCTTTAAGCTGATCTTGCACAGCGGCGAGCTGAGGGTCACCGACATTTCTGCGGTTTGCCCTTTCTGTGGCCCTCGATTGGACCTCTTCGCTGATTCCGATCCCCTCATTCTGTACGGCCCTCCCATCCTGAGGGGCTCTTTAGTCTCCAGCGGGTTGCTGCTCCTGTTGGACCCTCGGTGGGGCCTCTTTTTCTTGATTCGGCGGTGGGGGAGGTTGCTGGGCCCTCAACGCGTTTTGCGCCATTGTCAGCGGATGAGCCGGAAGCCCTCCAAGGGGCAGGGCCACTCTTGCACCCGCCAATGAAGGAAAGTAAGCCGTAGTGAAGTGTTCCCAAGCGTTCTGCACCGCTTGACTTTCGCACTGTGCGTACAACGCTTGAAGTTGCTGGGTACTAATCTGGGACATTTCTACCCCCTGTATCTCCCTCGGTAGCGACAATGGGAGATTTAGTGTCCCCACTTGATATGGCTGGACCATAGGCTTCACTCCGGGCATCATCCCGGGTTACATAAAAGAGTATACTGGCGGTGGCATGGTCATAGAGTACGCGCCATGATGAGAGGTTGGAACGTTTTGGGTGAAAGCTGGGGGAGGAGGATTGGAGCCAGATCCTCCAGCCTCATTTCCGGATGGGGGTAGAGTGGCAACGGGGCCTCAGTGTTTCCGGCGAGAGGAGGGGGAGGAGTACCGCCAACGGCGGCGTTGTTCCCCGTATTTTCCTCGTTGACAGGGGGTTGAGCACCCTTGCTCCCTACCACTCCTGACCTTGTCACAGTCACCATGTTGGGAGTTGCTGGTGTCACTTTTCAACTAGCTTTTCTGGGGAAGAAACAGTTGATGATGAAGAAGGTGATGATGGTTTCCCACAGACGGCGTAAAAAATGATGGTGCAGAAACTTGTAAAGGATTTAAACACCAATCACTTTAGAATTTGTTTGTAGAAGGGAAGACCATCACAGACGTTGAGCCTCAGGAACTGGGTTTCCAATGAGCGTGGGTTCTTCCAGCTAGGATAGCACCAGGAAATCGTGCAGCAAGGGTGCAGGAAATGGTGAAATATATGAAGCTTTGGAGAAGATGAAGATGCAGAGGAAAATGATGCCCAGTTCAGTAGTGTGGTGTCTTGTGAAGAAGATGACTTGGGGGAGAATGCAAGTGTTCTCCCTTATTTATATGTTAGGGGTGAGGGTAGATTAGGTAATCTGACCGTGTGGTCCCAAACCTGTGTTGCCCTAACACGTGGCTGCCTGTGGTGATATGAGAGTGATGGCTCTGGAAAGTAGGCGGCGTGTCAGGTACAAGGTGCGCACTACCTTTGTGTCAGAGGTTATTGACGAGGGTCGCGCGGGTGAAAGGTCCCGAATCCGTTTTATGAGGGTTCAGATCCACCACGTCGGTGGGGGACCACACGCGAGCGAATAGGCGAAGCTCGAAGAGTGCTCGGACGGGTTCCTCACGACTTATGATCTTTGAGTGCCGAAGTCCCGAGCGACAAGAATATGGCCTTCGTGCGGGTGATTCCCGGAGAAAGGCAACCCCGAAGGCCGGGATGGGAGCGCCGAGCCTGCCGGTTCGGCCCCTTTTCTTGAATAGTTGGCCGAGGCTCAAGGGCCTATACTAGTTGGCAAGTGAGTGGGTTGGGTTGGCCCACGAGCCCATCAATGCGAGGGTATAGTCTTCACGTCAGCAGATGGTGACACGTGGACGGCTCTGATACAAACGTGTTTTTGGGCCTCATCAATTTCTACTCGTTTTCGTTTCGCCATTAGCTATTTCTGAGTCTCTGTCCTGTTTCAAAGAACATTCCATTTGGATGTGTTAGAAATATGATAACAAAGCATCACAAGTCATGCATATAATTATTAAGCCAAACACATACAAAAATACCTAAAACAAACTAGGCATTCATGTAAAAGATAGGGAGACTAATTAACTTCAAATTCATATGGAAGTGTTCTTTTTTTCCTTTTTTTTTTAAACACAAAAACATTTTAATTAACCATAATGGCTTGCACCAATCTTACCAACTCATATTCAGACAACCATTTCTGTCTGGGCAAAGTTTTGGATATTGATACCAACATCAACATGTGAGAAACAAAGTTAAGCTGAAGTCTTCATCTTAGAAGCATCTCCTGCATGAATTTCATAACCTTCCTTAGGCTCGAAATGAAACCACTTACCTCCACTTAGCTTATGGTGCTCAAATTTGACACATCCTTCCTTTAAAGCATAAAGAGTGGTCTTTCCCTATCCCAACATAATTTCCTGGATGGAAACGTGTACCCCTTTGACGAACAATGATATTTCCAAGAATTACTCTCTGCAACATATATCACAAAATTTAATATCAGAACGAATCCACAATTCCATTACAAGATCTCTTAACCACATCTTTCTCACCTCACCACCAAATTTTTTAACCCCAAGATTCTTGGGTAATGACTCACGACCATTTTTTTGATCCTGCTGTTTTTCTAGTAGCCCATTTCAATCCTTCTCCAGATACATCTGTAATGTTAGATGAAGAAGAACATCACAAACTCAACCAATTGTGACGGTCAGATGTATGCAAGATAGTATTCATACCACTAGAAGAACCGTAAATAGGTATATTCACAATCAGATCCAATATTCAATATACAAATTAAGTCCCAAAATACTAATGCACAACAATAATACTCATTTGAATCAAACATGTAATACGATTAAGTAAAGGTGTCCCAAAATTCTCACAATCTCAAGCACAAAATTGAACAAATACCAAAGTATTCGGATGATAGCATATCGTGACTTGATTAAAGTTTAGTCCAAGACAAGGAGAAAAGCGCAAGCAGTACCATCATTTTAACCATATGATTTAGCGCCAGCACCACATCCACCAAACATCTTCCGCTCACATATATATCCACCAAATTATATATCTTATTTAAATCTGCAGTACATAACTAGAGTTTCGTCCCAACAAGCTGAACTTTCTAAAAGTGCTTCAAAATCAGTGAATCACTAGTCTAAACATCATTCAATTTTCAGTTCCCAGTTTATAAACTTAAACTCAAGAATCGTAAATTGATCATACACAGGAAAAGCAAGAATTTGCAATACGAATAATAGCTCCAACGATGAGGTACCTGGACTTCAACGAGACCAGTACTCTGAGCAATGACAACTTCAATGGTTTCATCGAGTTTTGGCCGCATCCACTAGGAAATCTTATTCTTAATAATGAAGCGATGGAGACACATCCACTAGGAAATCTTATTGGGGACTGCATCCAACTAACCCATAAACCTTGGGAAGCGAAAGTTAGTCATATGTGTTGGATTTTCTATTCAGGTGGTCTCACATATTTATAATTGTACATGGGCTATCTCAGAATATGAGCCCGATTAAGTGATCTACTTGAGATTTATTTCTAATATGGGCTTATAGAAATATTTATTTGTTGAAGTATGGGGCTTTTATTTGTAGAAACCCATGGACACTTAATTATGATTGATGGGCCCATAATTAAGGTGCCCTACTTTGGATTATAAATTAGGGTTGTGGTCCCTAAGCCAGATACGTTCTTTGTCTTCTTTTCCGCCCCATCCCAGAAAGAATAGAATTGACGGCGTATCAAGGCTTAGAAGACCTCAACCTTGGATTGCTGGTCGATTACGGATTGCAATGGATCAAGGTACGCTTCCGCTTGTGTGTTCTCGATGATTTCGACATGTTTGTTACGGTTTAGGGATTTTCCCTACAAGTGGTATCAGAGCCACTCTCATGTTGAAGGATTGAGATTTATTTTCGATTGATAACAAATAGATCAAAAATTGGATGTGGTTATTCCATAAATCAAATTTTATTACATGATAAATCGGTTCGGCTGATTATTATTTTGCATCGGTTATCGAAGGGAATTGTTATATCATTGATAATTTGCGTGATTTATATTCGGCACTACACTTACAGTGGAATGATGATATAATTTGCATAGTTTATGGCAGTTATTGGATGACATCATTATTAGATGTAATACATATATTGCTCCGCATACATATATGTTTTGAATTGAATTTAGTTTGATGTTCATACCTATGTACTATCTCGTTCGGCGTGAGGTGGAAAGGAAAAAGATTGTTTTCCTATTCATATCATGTATATGTATATGGTTTACAGATTCGTACTGTTGTGGTCTAAAAATCTAATTGATTGGTGGATATTGATATCAATTACCCTTTTTTTTGCGATACCTGGCAGACATGGATTTGTTAGTTGAGAAATTCACATTGCCTTGAAATTCAAGAAGACCATGCATATATTGATTTGTGGATTCAGATTGCGAGGCTGCAATATTTATATTGTTTCATGTGGTATTGGATTATTTGGGTTGATTACTTCGTTAATTAATGTGAAATTGATTCCAAAGCCAGTTAAAGTTCAGTTTATATGCAATTATGTTTCGGTAAATTATGAAAATTAATTAGATTGAACTGATATGTTGCCAAAGTAACCTCTATTAGGTAAGATTTAATTAATTTTCGTTAATTAAGTTATTCTTGTTATCTATGCGAAATAATCGGCCCAAAGGAATATTATTTTGGCCAGATAATAATAATCATGAATATGTGATATATTTGGTGTTAACATGCTTACAATGTGTCGGTCCAAAGAAAGGCATATTGTGAGGCCGTTTTTGATATCAATATTCTTGACTATGTTTGAGAGTACCACTTACAAATTGTTATTTCTGTCCAAAGACTAAATAATAATGTTGTGCTAGGTATCTTGAGATGGGCCCACCAGTGCATATATATTTTGATATTTGGTTTTATCTTTGTATATGCATGCTTCGATGTTTAATTAATTGTGAGCATTTTATTTTCTTTTAAAGTGTCTTCCATATCTGCCAACTTGAACAACATCCCTGAGCTCAATGGTTCCAATTTCAAGCAATGGAAAGAGCATGTTATGATTATGCTTGGCTGTGCGGATCTCGATCATGCATTAAGGTTTGATCGCCCTGCGGATCTCACTGATACTAGCACTGCTGTACAGAGATCCGCATACGAGAAGTGGGAGCGATCAAATCGCATGAGTTTGATGATCATGAGGCGCTCAATTCCGGAAGTCATAAGGGGTGGTATTCCTGATGAAGAAAATGCCAAAA
Organism: Lantana camara; assembly: GCA_037501455.1. Taxonomy (NCBI): domain Eukaryota; kingdom Viridiplantae; phylum Streptophyta; class Magnoliopsida; order Lamiales; family Verbenaceae; genus Lantana; species Lantana camara. The sequence continues at coordinate 79,828,696 of CM074865.1, forward strand.
GTTTCGTTGACCAAACAGCAAACCGATTCAAAACTAATGAAAAGGTTGAGACCAGCACTACTCTAAGTAAGCTGGTTTCTATGCGGTATAAAGGTAAAGGAAACATAAGGGAGTACATTATGGAGATGTCTAATCTTGTGACAAGACTTAAGGGCTTAAAGCTTGAGGTGTCGGATGACATACTTGTGCACTTGGTCTTGATCTCACTTCCTGCACAATTTAATTCATTTAAAATCTCCTATAATACTCAAAAGGAGAAATGGACTCTAAATGAGCTCATAGCTCAATGTGTGCAAGAAGAGGAGAGACTGAAACAAGATAGGACTGAAAGTGCTCATTTGGCTATGACTTCTAAGGCTAGGGCTACCACCAATAAGAGGAAAAGGAATAAGGATAAGGAAACTGCAGAATTTGGGACAACCCAACCTAAGGTGCAAAACAAACAGAATTCGGTTATTTCCTGTTACTTTTGCAAGAAGCCTGATCACATAAAGAAGGATTGTCCCAAATACGCCTCCTGGCGTGAAAAGAAAGGTAGACTTCTCAACTTTGTTTGTTCAGAAGTTAATTTGACTTTAGTACCTAGTGACACTTGGTGGATAGATACTGTGATGCCCCGTCTTCTCGAAGGGCGTCCTTACGACATCAACAAGTAAGTCTCTACCCTTATGTGTTTAATTTAAGAGTTCTTGAATTATGTGATTTAATATAAATCCAATTTAATATGTGATAATTCGAATTTATTCCATGAAATAATTGTCAAGTTGATTTTAAATCCATCATGTTACTTAACTTGTTTAATTTCGGTTTACTTGAATTACTTGAGATTAATTGTCAATCATGTGTTTACGAAATGTCGTTAAATTGTACGAAAGGTTTCTAAAATTAAATTGAATTAAACTCTAATTGGTAAATCTATCTCTTTCATTTTAATTTGTAAAATTAATTCGGAGTTTGAATGTTTATTCGTAACTTTACCAATTTTATTTACGATTATTTGTACGCGATATTTATCTTTGCTACGCGATAAGGATACCCGGTTGTATATAGCTTGTGCACAAGACACATTTCTCCCAATCCCTTTTTCTCTCTCTCTCTCTCCTCTCCCACTTTCTCTCTCCCGCGGGTTACTATCGCGGCTTCGGTTACGAGCCCATAACTCGATCGTTTCTCGATGGAATTCAACAAACGAATAGTCCATTTCGATTATCTCGGCGAGACCGACGTAAGAGTACCAATTTCACGGCCTAAAGATGAACGGTGGCGGAGTTATGGCCGGATTTCTGTAGCAGCGGCGGAGCTGTCAGACCGCCGCCACTTCGCTGGCGTTTCGGGGCGTTTTCCGGCCATTTCCTTGGTACACGCGCCTTGGACCCAGAAAGTAGACTTCCACGCGCTTCAGTTGACGTCGGATTCGTGGCAATCGGAGCAGTGACAGCTCTGCACACGCCGCCCAAAGCTCGCGGCGTCAGCGCGAGTTACTGTAGCGGCGGCGGCAGAAACTTCGGCGGCCAACGGGGGCCTTTTCCGGCCATCTTTTGGTCTCAGGCTCTTCACGAAAGTTGTTCGGAACGACGAGAACTAGTGACCTGTGATCAGGCGACTCCAGATTCGGTGGTTTGGCGGCGGATCGGCGGCGGCAAAGTGGCGGTGCAACGGCGGCACTAGCTCCGAGGATTTTTCCGGAAAGATGCCTTAGGGCTTTCGAAGAGCTCATCATGGGTAAGTCAACACCTCTTTCGGATCGCATTTTGGTTCACCGGTTTGGAAGTAATTTGAGTTTGAAGATTTAGGGTTTTCGTGCTCTTAGATTTCAGATCTAGGACAATCGGCTTCGAATTTCCAGAAATTGATTGAGGATTCAGAACGGGCACGAAGATTTCATTCAGGAATGATTTTTCGGGATTTTTCCGGCGACTTTTGACGGCGGCCCGTCGGCGGTCCGGCCAAATTCCAGTAGCTACAGTGGTGGCGTTCCGGCGGCGTTTGGTCAGAATGTTCGTCTCGTTGTGGTGAGTTCAACGCCACTTTCCGTTCGTTAATCGGACACTCGGTTTATTTATTACGAATTATTTTGCGTAATTGTGATTATTTGAATTAATTGTTTTAAGTGCAAATAAATTGGTTATTGTTGGTCTGTTGATCGAGATATATTCCAATCGTATATGAAAACATGTATTGAATGGATTGTGATATGCATGAATGTTTCGATTTACAATTTGAATCCCGATGTGATGAATTTATGCTATGTGTTTAGATATGAAGGGGTGTTAGTGTAATATTTAGAAACTAATCTTTTATGTGACTAAATGAACTTGAATGATATTTTAGAAGAACGAACATGTTGTGATTTCTTTATATGAATTTGAGACTTTCTCAATGTTATGTTTGTTGTAAATTGTGTTTCAAATATAAAATTGAGATACATGAAAGATGCTTGAATAACTTAAGACTTGATGCATGATAGGAGTTAGAATTGTAATATCTTGATTTACTCTTATTACTTGAAAATGGTATATTATGAATTACGATAAATTGATAATTGTCATCCTTTGTAAATAATTAATTCCTAGTTGAATAATTGTATAAACACTTTAAATGAACAATTATGCTTAGTAATCAACTAAGGGGATATATGTGTAATGATTCTAAACTTTTATAAAGGACTTAGGGGATGTAAGTGTAATATTTATGAAACTATGAATGTGACTTGAGCTTGTGTACCAAACATATTGTGAAGTTGTAAAGTGTGGTCTTAAGTGAATTAAATGCACTCTTTATTTGTATCAAGCATGCCATCTACGTACAACAACTTTGTATGTTTATATGATCATGTTGCTCTTACTTATGCACTTTATAACTCGACATGAACTTGATGCTTAATTATAATATTATAATTGAACCCTGTGACATTGGATGATTTAATATGCTTTTCGTGAATACATTGACTTCCTAAATTGATCTTGCATCTTTGGATATGGAATTGCATGATGGTTGCTTGTAAATATGACCTTGTTGAGCATTGATATGCCTTGAATGACCACGACACCTTATCCAAGCACAACATGAACACTTATGCATAACCACGATCATGTTGAGCAACGCCGTGCGTCTTGTTTGGTTCATATAGAGTCTAAGTCTGGGCTTCTGTATGTCTTGTCACAGAGTTTGGTGGTGCCGGTGGGCCCGAGGTTTAGAGTGTTTGGCCCTTCACACTCTCAGACTCTACTTTCACGAGGTGAGGTTTAGGATTTTGTATAGTTACACGATCTATGGCCTTAATATGCTGATTTCAACCCTTGCATGCGAGTATATCTATTATAAATACGTATGTGTTGGATATGATATGTTTATGACCTTCTGAATCAACTCTGTTTGGAAAATTAAATATGAAAGCATATGTAAGCTACTTTGGGAAAACAGTTGTGTTGTGATTATGTAGCGAGATTGCCATGAAAGATTGGCGTATGTGATCCGTTGTGATCTGTTCTGTTGTGATCCGTTGTGATCTGTTCTGTTGTGATCCGTTGTGATCTGTGTGTGGATCGATCCTGGTGAGCTGCGGAATGGGTACCCCCGGGACGGTTAGGGCCGTCGGGGCATTTATCCATTGCGTAGTTCCATTTGAGATATCATTGTGCGACCTTAGGGTGATGAGGGAGGCGTGGTATCTTGAGCCTTCGGCTAAGGCCGGGGAGGACTCTTGTGGGTTCGCAACCCCTTGAGGGTGAGTCTATTTTAGACGGTTTATTCTCGATGGTATGGGGACGGTACATCTCCTCCATCATTGGTATAGAGGTTGGATTGATTTTGATTTATGTTATGAGAAGTTGAGGTTGGAAGCTCGTACTCGCCGAGCAGTTGATTATGTTATGTTATGGAATTATGAATCGGGATAGAGTCTTTCTGGAAAATGATTTCCAAACCTATATCTATATCTTATTTGGGTTCTTTCAAAATGTTTTGGTATGTAACACCTACTCCCGGTTCATGAGTCCATCCTTTTTATTCTGTGCTATGCTCCTTATATATATTGTGGGTGTGCGTTAGCCCCCTCACTCGGTCAAGTTGACTGACCCCTCATTTACACTTTTAGTTGCAGGATTGTTGGCGTTTGCTAGGCGGAAGTGAGTCCTTTGAGTTGCACTTCGTCGGTCTAGTCTTTCTATTTACATTTGTCTTTTCATACACTTTACTTATGCTTTGACTTGTAGACTTGAGATTATACTTTACTATTCGGTAGCCCTGCGTGGCACTCTCATTTGGCCCTTGTGGCACTTGATGATTATTACTTTATGTTGATATTCGGGACTAGGGATCTATGCTAGTTGAACCCGTCACTTGTTATGTTTGTTGATCTATTATTCGGGATTAGGTATCTATGCTAGTTGAACCCGTCACCTGCTTTGTATGTTTTGTTTTAAATGCTTCCGCTATCTATTGTTGTTGGTTTTAATTGCTTCCGCACTCTGAGTTTTGGTCAAGTTAGATCCGCCTAGCCTAGTGTGTGAGTTGGTCTCCCGTTCGCTCTGATTCGGATTCGGGCATCGACTTTCATTTCATGTTCCGGGTCTGGGTCATAGTACGGGGGATGTGGCACTTCTCCGTTTGGGGTGTTACATCCTTAAGTGGTATCAGAGCTCTAGGTTGCAAAACCGAGCTCTTGAGTCGTGTTGAGTCTGTCTAGGTCGTACGGCATAGGAATAACTGCGCATTGCATTTATTTGACTTGATATTTTGACCCTTCGGCATGAATTGTTTTGTGATTATATGATTGTGTGCACATTGTGACTTTGATTATGCAACATCTTATTTTATATGCTTTATAAATTACAACAAATTGTTGCATTTACGTGATATACTTGTTACATTTCATTTGCATCCTAATTCGCATGCATCGAATTTAGTGTTTGAATTTCAGGGTGCTCTATGAGTCAACACTAAGATTTCCCTCCGTCAACGCTACCTATTAGCACTACAACAAAAACACACCATGATTCAAAGATGAAAGGATTCTTCACCAAGATGAATGGTCATGAAAAGGTTCAGAGTTGAAGGAATGAGATTTGCTATGTTGACTTACTATCTTAAAGTCAATTGAAAGATGGAGTTTGATGAATTTTCACCTTGATGATTCGTTTAGTTGGAAGTAGTCACCTTGCTGAGGAAATGAGTCAATGCAGGAGAATCTGACCAAGTAGAACCGTTTTGAAGGAGTTTGATGAGCTTTCGCCTTGATGGTTCGTTTATTTGGAAGTAGTCACCTTGTTGATGGAAACGAGTTAATGTAGAAGAATCCGATCAAATAAGATCCGAGCAAGTTCAAGGAATGTGGATAGGTAACCATGTTACTTAAACGACGAGCTACAAACCATCTGTGAGTGTTGAAGGTTTTGGTGCCGTTTAGAGTTAACGAACGACAAGACAAGATTGATTGTTAGCTCTTTGGGTGTTTCTTCAAGATGAGATGGAAGACATTGTTGATGTGGGAATGGAATACCTAAATGAAGAAAGACTTTATCCAAGTTTCAGAATTATATACCATGGATTGCTTTGGGAAGTACTTAGCACCACAATCATCCAACGAAACTCTGAGGTAAATATCTAATTGACAAATGAATCATGGACAACTCCTTGAAGATGAGCAGACTAAGATTTAACACATAAATGAGAATTCTTGGGAGAAACTGAGGATGATTCTAGTTGAGCAAGGATTACGGTCTAGTAAGGGGTTTGGTGATAAACGAGCTTTGCTGAGTTACCACTTTATGAGAAGACTCAAGACAAAGAAGTTCAGATGACGAAGGTTGCATCATTACCGGCTTAATCAACTCCTACTGCTTCATCTCGACTTTCTTGTAAAGATTGTTACGTTTCGATTAACGGTACGCCAAGCATTCATGGCATTTGCATACATGCATCGTTTAAATACTCTTACATTGTTTTGCTTGATGTGGTTGATGACTACTGCTATTTTAATTGTGATAACTTGGATACCTGATCTAGTATTTATAACTTGAAATTTCTACTTGTTGTGAACTGTGCTGGAATTAATGAGTTATGTACTTGTGTAAACTATTCATGCTTATGTGATTTAAAACTCTTTTGATTGCTCACTAACTTCTCATATAACATACATACATACTGTAACCTTGTTTTATAGGGATTCCATCGCGATATCCCCCTTGAGTTGAGGTATGAGAGTTGAATCTATACTCAAGGGACACCGATATCAGTTGTATAAGGTACACCAAACATGCATCGCATACTTTTCGTCAAGTGTTACTATGATGTGTGTATGTATGAACAACTGATCAGTGGATTTATGTGTAAGAGAGACCTTAGGTTCCCTCTTTTTATGTGTTGGAAAGATGTAGGATTCTCTCTATTTATGTGGTAGAAAGATGTTGGAATCTTTCAAAGTTTTGTGCGCGAGAGATGTTGGATTCTCTTGTATTTAGATATTCAGGGATGCTGGATTCTCTTGAATCTAGGAGTTTGAGGAATGCTGGATTTTCTCAAACCAGAATGTTGGGAGATGTTGGAATCTGCCCGACTTAGGTTGAGAGACGGGGTTCTCTCAATTATGTGCTTGAGAGACGGGGTTCTCTCTTTTATATTTGCTCGAGAGACGGGGTTCTCTCTCTTGTGGGTGCTGAGGGACGGGGCTCTCTCTCTTACTTGTTGAGAGATGGGATTCTCTCTTGTTTGTTGTGGTTGCGTTACGCGTTGCTCTGACTACGGGTTGCAAGTGGCGAGTTTGAGACGACATCGAGGTTGGGTGCAGTTGCAGCTATCCGATCATGGGAATGACCGACCGAGTTCGAAACATCTAACGGATCAAGTACTCGCACGGACCTCGACGATAACAAGACATTCTAAAGGAGGTTCAGTGTAGATGATCGGAGTAAGCCTCACCATTAGAGTTATGATCTCACGCGAGTTCGGGAGAAGGGTTGGAGCACTACAACTCGAGGATCTACATTTTTTCAGTGGAACCTGGGGACCAGGTTCTCTTAAGGGGGGAAGGTTGTGACGCCCCGTCTTCTCGAAGGGCGTCCTTACGACATCAACAAGTAAGTCTCTACCCTTATGTGTTTAATTTAAGAGTTCTTGAATTATGTGATTTAATATAAATCCAATTTAATATGTGATAATTCGAATTTATTCCATGAAATAATTGTCAAGTTGATTTTAAATCCATCATGTTACTTAACTTGTTTAATTTCGGTTTACTTGAATTACTTGAGATTAATTGTCAATCATGTGTTTACGAAATGTCGTTAAATTGTACGAAAGGTTTCTAAAATTAAATTGAATTAAACTCTAATTGGTAAATCTATCTCTTTCATTTTAATTTGTAAAATTAATTCGGAGTTTGAATGTTTATTCGTAACTTTACCAATTTTATTTACGATTATTTGTACGCGATATTTATCTTGGCTACTCGATAAGGATACCCGGTTGTATATAGCTTGTGCACAAGACACATTTCTCCCAATCCCTTTTTCTCTCTCTCTCTCTCCTCTCCCACTTTCTCTCTCCCGCGGGTTACTATCGCGGCTTCGGTTACGAGCCCATAACTCGATCGTTTCTCGATGGAATTCAACAAACGAATAGTCCATTTCGATTATCTCGGCGAGACCGACGTAAGAGTACCAATTTCACGGCCTAAAGATGAACGGTGGCGGAGTTATGGCCGGATTTCAGTAGCAGCGGCGGAGCTGTCAGACCGCCGCCACTTCGCTGGCGTTTTGGGGCGTTTTCCGGCCATTTCCTTGGTACACGCGCCTTGGACCCAGAAAGTAGACTTCCAGACGCTTCGGTTGACATCGGATTCATGGAAATCGGAGCAGCGACGGCTCTGCACGCGCCGCCCAAAGCTCGCGGCGTCAGCGCGAGTTACTGTAGCGGCGGCGGCAGAAACTTCGGCGGCCAACGGGGGCCTTTTCCGGCCATCTTTTGGTCTCGGGCTCTTCACGAAAGTTGTTCGGAACGACGAGAACTAGTGACCTGTGATCAGGCGACTCCAGATTCGGTGGTTTGGCGGCGGATCGGCGGCGGCAAAGTGGCGGTGCAACGGTGGCACTAGCTCCGAGGATTTTTCCGGAAAGATGCCTTAGGGCTTTCGAAGAGCTCATCATGGGTAAGTCAACACCTCTTTCGGATCGCATTTTGGTTCACCGGTTTGGAAGTAATTTGAGTTTGAAGATTTAGGGTTTTCGTGCTCTTAGATTTCAGATCTAGGACAATCGGCTTCGAATTTCCAGAAATTGATTGAGGATTCAGAACGGGCACGAAGATTTCATTCAGGAATGATTTTTCGGGATTATTCCGGCGACTTTTGACGGCGGCCCGTCGGCGGTCCGGCCAAATTCCAGTAGCTACAGTGGTGGCGTTCCGGCGGCGTTTGGTCAGAATGTTCATCTCGTTGTGGTGAGTTCAACGCCACTTTTCGTTCGTTAATCGGACACTCGGTTTATTTATTACGAATTATTTTGCTTAATTGTGATTATTTGAATTAATTGTTTTAAGTGCAAATAAATTGGTTATTGTTGGTCTGTTGATCAAGATATATTCCAATCGTATATGAAAACATGTATTGAATGGATTGTGATATGCATGAATGTTTCGATTTACAATTTGAATCCCGATGTGATGAATTTATGCTATGTGTTTAGATATGAAGGGGTGTTAGTGTAATATTTAGAAGCTAATCTTTTATGTGACTAAATGAACTTGAATGATATTTTAGAAGAACGAACATGTTGTGATTTCTTTATATGAATTTGAGACGTTCTCAATGTTATGTTTGTTGTAAATTGTGTTTCAAATATAAAATTGAGATACATGAAAGATGCTTGAATAACTTAAGACTTGATGCATGATAGGAGTTAGAATTGTAATATCTTGATTTACTCTTATTACTTGAAAATGGTATATTATGAATTACGATAAATTGATAATTGTCATCCTTTGTAAATAATTAATTCCTAGTTGAATAATTGTATAAACACTTTAAATGAACAATTATGCTTAGTAATCAACTAAGGGGATATATGTGTAATGATTCTAAACTTTTATAAAGGACTTAGGGGATGTAAGTGTAATATTTATGAAACTATGAATGTGACTTGAGCTTGTGTACCAAACATATTGTGAAGTTGTAAAGTGTGGTCTTAAGTGAATTAAATGCACTCTTTATTTGTATCAAGCATGCCATCTACGTACAACAACTTTGTATGTTTATATGATCATGTTGCTCTTACTTATGCACTTTATAACTCGACATGAACTTGATGCTTAATTATAATATTATAATTGAACCCTGTGACATTGGATGATTTAATATGCTTTTCGTGAATACATTGACTTCCTAAATTGATCTTGCATCTTTGGATATGGAATTGCATGATGGTTGCTTGTAAATATGACCTTGTTGAGCATTGATATGCCTTGAATGACCACGACACCTTATCCAAGCACAACATGAACACTTATGCATAACCACGATCATGTTGAGCAACGCCGTGCGTCTTGTTTGGTTCATATAGAGTCTAAGTCTGGGCTTCTGTATGTCTTGTCACAGAGTTTGGTGGTGCCGGTGGGCCCGAGGTTTAGAGTGTTTGGCCCTTCACACTCTCAGACTCTACTTTCACGAGGTGAGGTTTAGGATTTTGTATAGTTACACGATCTATGGCCTTAATATGCTGATTTCAACCCTTGCATGCGAGTATATCTATTATAAATACGTATGTGTTGGATATGATATGTTTATGACCTTCTGAATCAACTCTGTTTGGAAAATTAAATATGAAAGCATATGTAAGCTACTTTGGGAAAACAGTTGTGTTGTGATTATGTAGCGAGATTGCCATGAAAGATTGGTGTATGTGATCCGTTGTGATCTGTTCTGTTGTGATCCGTTGTGATCTGTTCTGTTGTGATCCGTTGTGATCTGTGTGTGGATCGATCCTGGTGAGCTGCGGAATGGGTACCCCCGGGACGGTTAGGGCCGTCGGGGCATTTATCCATTGCGTAGTTCCATTTGAGATATCATTGTGCGACCTTAGGGTGATGAGGGAGGCGTGGTATCTTGAGCCTTCGGCTAAGGCCGGGGAGGACTCTTGTGGGTTCGCAACCCCTTGAGGGTGAGTCTATTTTAGACGGTTTATTCTCGATGGTATGGGGACGGTACATCTCCTCCATCATTGGTATAGAGGTTGGATTGATTTTGATTTATGTTATGAGAAGTTGAGGTTGGAAGCTCGTACTCGCCGAGCAGTTGATTATGTTATGTTATGGAATTATGAATCGGGATAGAGTCTTTCTGGAAAATGATTTCCAAACCTATATCTATATCTTATTTGGGTTCTTTCAAAATGTTTTGGTATGTAACACCTACTCCCGGTTCATGAGTCCATCCTTTTTATTCTGTGCTATGCTCCTTATATATATTGTGGGTGTGCGTTAGCCCCCTCACTCGGTCAAGTTGACTGACCCCTCATTTACACTTTTAGTTGCAGGATTGTTGGCGTTTGCTAGGCGGAAGTGAGTCCTTTGAGTTGCACTTCGTCGGTCTAGTCTTTCTATTTACATTTGTCTTTTCATACACTTTACTTATGCTTTGACTTGTAGACTTGAGATTATACTTTACTATTCGGTAGCCCTGCGTGGCACTCTCATTTGGCCCTTGTGGCACTTGATGATTATTACTTTATGTTGATATTCGGGACTAGGGATCTATGCTAGTTGAACCCGTCACTTGTTATGTTTGTTGATCTATTATTCGGGATTAGGTATCTATGCTAGTTGAACCCGTCACCTGCTTTGTATGTTTTGTTTTAAATGCTTCCGCTATCTATTGTTGTTGGTTTTAATTGCTTCCGCACTCTGAGTTTTGGTCAAGTTAGATCCGCCTAGCCTAGTGTGTGAGTTGGTCTCCCGTTCGCTCTGATTCGGATTCGGGCATCGACTTTCATTTCATGTTCCGGGTCTGGGTCATAGTACGGGGGATGTGGCACTTCTCCGTTTGGGGTGTTACAGATACGGGTGCAACTACTCACATAAGTGTCACAATGCAGGATTGCCTAAGGTGCCGAGTACCAACTGATGCTGAAAGATACATCTATGTGGGGAATGGCAATAAAGCTTTAGTCGAAGCTATTGGTGTTTTTAGAATTCATTTAGATACTGGTTTTTATTTGAATTTGGAAGAAACTTTCGTTGTACCGTCATTTAGACGGAACTTGATTTCTATTTCTTGTTTGGACAAATCTGGATATTCTTGTTCATTTGGGAATGGAAGTTGCGTTTTTTCTTTAAATTCAAATGTTATTGGTACTGGTACTCTAATTGATAATTTGTATAAATTGAACACTAAGGCTTCAACTGATATTGAAAATCTAGATTCAAGTAACTTTGGTACTAAACGTAAGTTAACAAATGAGAATTCATCAATGTTGTGGCATAAGCGTTTAGGACATATATCTGAAAAGAGAATACAGAGGCTTATATCACAAGGAATTCTTGATTCCCTTGATTTTACAGACTTTAAAATCTGTATAGAATGTATAAAGGGAAAACAAAAAAATATGAGGAAATTAGGTGCCAATAGGAGTAAAGAACCTTTAGAGTTGATACATACAGATATTTGTGGTCCATTCCCTACAGCTTCTTGGAATGGACAACGATACTTTATCAACTTTATTGATGATTACTCTCGTTATGGATATTTGTACCTAATTCATGAGAAGTCACAGTCTTTGGATGTGTTTAAGGCTTTCAAAGCCGAAGTTGAGAATCAACTAGGCAAGAAAATTAAAGCTGTCAGATCTGACCGTGGTGGAGAATATTATGGCAGATATGACGGATCCGGTGAACAACGTCCAGGACCCTTCGCCAAATACTTAAGTGAGTGCGGGGTTGTACCTCAGTACACCATGTCGGGGAGTCCAAACCAAAATGGTGTTTCTGAGAGACGAAACCGAACTCTTAAGGATATGGTAAGAAGTATGATTAATCATTCTTCATTGCCAGAATCACTTTGGGGCAAAGCACTAAAGACTGCAGTTTATTTTTTAAATCGCCTTCCAAGCAAAGTAGTAGACAAAACCCCGTACGAGTTGTGGACAGGCAAGAAGCCTAGTATTAGGCACTTGCATGTCTGGGGATGTCCAGCTGAAGCTAGGCCCTATAAGCCTAACGAAAGAAAATTGGATTCAAGAACAATTAGCTGCTACTTTGTAGGTTACTCGGATAGGTCGAGGGGATTTAAGTTTTATGACCACTCAAACAAGTCCTTTTTCGAAACGAGAAATGCCAAAGTCATTGAGGATGTTGATTACAGTGGGAGGGATCAAATTGGAAAGATTGTGTTTGACGAGGAATGTGTTAACATTCCCACTATAGTTGCAGCTGAGAATGATTGGATAAATATTTCTATCACTCCTCAGCCTGCGAATCAAGTAAATTCAGAAAACACAATCACATTTGGGATTCCTACTGAATCAGTTGCGGGTCCATCATTGACTCAAAATAATGAGTTAGGACCCACTGAATCAGATCCAGAACCATCATCTATTCAGGATGATGCACCACCACAACCTCAAAATGAAGTGCCTATACGGAGGTCCACTAGAGAAAAGAGGAAAGCGATTTCAGATGACTATGTCGTTTACCTCCATGAACATGAATTTGATATGGGATTGCAAGATGATCCTACATCTTTCAATCAAGTAAAGTTATGTTCAAACTCTAATGAATGGATCAAAGCCATGAATGAAGAGATGAAATCTATGATGGACAATGACGTTTGGGATCTTGTCGGGTTACCACAAGGAGTAAAACCAATTGGTTGTAAATGGATTTTTAAAACCAAACGGGATTCAAATGGTAACATCGAAAGATATAAAGCACGTCTTGTTGCCAAGGGCTTCATTCAAAGGGAAGGCATTGATTTTAAAGAGACTTTCTCTCCAGTTTCAACGAAAGACTCTTTTAGAATCATTATGGCACCTGTAACTCATTATGTTTTAGAGCTCCATCAAATGGACGTAAAGACAGCGTTTCTCAATGGAGACATTGAAGAAACTATGTACATGGTGCAACCGGAGAGCTTTGAGTCCAAAGATTCAAAGCACCTAGTATGTAAACTAAAGAAGTCCATTTTTGGTCTAAAGCAGGCATCCCGTCAGTGGTACCGGAAATTTGATAAGGTGATTTCCTCTTTTGGTTTTAAGGAAAACACTGTTGACCAATGCATATATCTCAAGGTCAGTGGGAGCAAATTTATTATCCTGGTATTGTACGTAGATGATATTCTACTAGCAAGCAGCGATATCAGCCTATTGCATGAAACCAAGAAATTTCTATCAAGTAAATTTGAGATGAAAGATCTTGGGGAGGCTTCATATGTTCTGGGTATACAGATCCATCGGGATCGTTTCAAAGGTATACTTGGCTTATCGCAAAAGGCCTATATCGATAAGGTGCTGAGCCGTTTTGGCATGCAGAACTGTGCACCAGGGGACACACCTGTGTCAAAAGGTGATAAATTTAGCTTGTTCCAATGTCCTAAGACGGACCTAGAGAAGAAAGAGATGGAGGAAATCCCTTATGCATATGCAGTAGGGAGTCTCATGTATGCTCAAGTGTGTACGCGTCCGGATTTAGCGTACATAGTGGGGATGTTAGGCAGATATCTAAGTAACCCGGGAATGGATCATTGGAGGGCAGCAAAACGGGTTATGAGGTATCTACAAAAGACTAAGGATTACATGCTCACCTATCGGAGATCGGATCATTTGGAGATCATTGGATACTCCGATTCAGACTATGCTGGATGCCTTGACAGCAGAAGATCCACATCAGGTTATGTCTTCATGATGGCTGAAGGAGCTGTATCTTGGAAAAGTGTCAAACAGACACTAATAGCTTCTTCCACTATGGAGGCTGAATTTGTTGCATGCTTTGAGGCATCGAATCAGGGGATATGGCTCCAAAATTTTATCACTGGGCTGCAAATTGTCAATGGTATTGAAAGGCCATTGAGAATTAATTGCGATAATAAGGCAGCAGAGTTATATTCAAAGAACAACCGGAGTTCATCTAAATCTAAGCACATAGATATTAAGTATTTGGTTGTGAAGGAAAGAGTTCAGAGTCTTCAAGTGTCAATAGAGCATATAAGTACAAACTCAATGCTAGCAGATCCACTTACTAAAGGATTGCCACCTAAAGTGTTTCATGGACATGTGGCTCATATGGGTGTCATCAAACTAGATGACATGTCTTAGTGGCGTGAGTTCGTGGTCTTTCCATCTTGCTTATTGACATGTTTTATGTTCTGTACAGACTAAGGTTTTATGAGACAAATAAAGTTTTATTTGATTGAATACTCTGACAATAAAGATTTTGGCTTTCTATTGCGGTTTTGCATTAAGTATTTGAAAGTGCTTTGGGACTCTTTGAGTCATAAGGTAGGACCAGTTGGAAATAGGCATGACTAAGATCACATTACATGTAATTTCCATGCTACATGCCATACTTTTGATCTATGTCATTGATTGTGTTAGTATTGTGACCACTGTTCGGTTTAGTTACAAATTGTGTAACAAAAGCTGCTTTGATCCTATAATAACATAATTGATGGACCAGATTGTTTGGAAATATTTCGAAAGCAGAGATAGCATAAGGTTGCGCGCACTAAGGTTTAAACTATGTACAATCATTTGGAAACATATGTGGACCAAGTGGGAGATTGTTGGATTTTCTATTCAGGTGGTCTCACATATTTATAATTGTACATGGGCTATCTCAGAATATGAGCCCGATTGAGTGATCTACTTGAGATTTATTTCTAATATGGGCTTATAGAAATATTTATTTGTTGAAGTATGAGGCTTTTATTTGTAGAAACCCATGGACACTTAATTATGATTGATGGACCCATAATTAAGGTGCCCTACTTTGGATTATAAATTAGGGTTGTGGTCCCTAAGCCAGATACGTTCTTTGTCTTCTTTTCTGCCCCATCCCAGAAAGAATAGAATTGACGGCGTATCAAGGCTTAGAAGACCTCAACCTTGGATTGCTGGTCGATTACGGATTGCAATGGATCAAGGTACGCTCCCGCTTGTGTGTTCTCGATGATTTCGACATGTTTGTTACGGTTTAGGGATTTTCCCTACAATATGTCGGAAGTTACCATTTGGAATGAGCCCCCAGAGGGGTTAGAAGAGTTGCTTGTGCTTGATCGATGTTAATTGCGTAGCTTGA
Organism: Lantana camara; assembly: GCA_037501455.1. Taxonomy (NCBI): domain Eukaryota; kingdom Viridiplantae; phylum Streptophyta; class Magnoliopsida; order Lamiales; family Verbenaceae; genus Lantana; species Lantana camara. The sequence goes on from CM074865.1 coordinate 79,843,975, forward strand.
CTACACCTTTTTGCACCAAATTTTTTTTTTTTTCAAGAACATGTCATAACAAACATGATTCCATGATGTCAAATGTGGAGATGTCTAGAGTCGGACAGAAATAACATTAAAGTCCATTCTTTTGAAAGTGGAAACACACACAACTCTTGCCGAGCCAACTTCTGATAAGAGTCGGATAACTTCCTCCGCCTCTATACTTTTCGTTCGCGACCTTTTTCACATCATGAGCGGCGCGGCTGTTCATGCTCCGCCAAATCAGAATTTCTCCACGGCGCACCCTCCCACGGAGATGACCACCAAACTTGGTCGAGTTTTCTTGTTCCCACGGCCAGAATCGGGTAAATCTTATGGAGTTGCTTCATTACGGAATGGTATGACCAACATTAACTTTTCGGATGACGTAACCGTGGAACTATCCTTGCCGTTTAAATTCACGCTTGTCGGAAAGTTACACATGGATACCCAACCTACACGAATTGCTTCTCGATTTTGATTTGAAGGGTGAGTTCAAGATTGTTCTCTTAAATATTAAACACGTTTTAATTCTTTTAAGTTGTGTGGAGAATTTTACGAAATTATGGATGCAAAAAATAATCTCGTTAGATGGGTACCCGATGAGAATTTTTAAATGGACACCGACCTTCAATACTCGTATTGAATCGTCAGTGGCGCCGATTTGGATTAAATTACTTGGATTCCCTTCTCAATTTTTTAAGCCGGAATCACTACGAGACGTCGTAAAATAAACCTTTATGCTTCGATGAGGGTACTTTCGATGCAACTAGGCCCTCGGTGGCTCGTGCGTGCGTGGAAATAGATCTTATGAAGCCTTTGAATGAACGGATGAGCTTAAGGTTTCATGGTGTGACTTGGATTCAACAAATTGTTTATGAAAAAGTGCCTCCTTTTATTGCCGGAAATGTTTGCATATTGGTCATAGAGATGTAGATTGTCATGCATGCCAATTTAGAGGAGCCCCATGCAATGGTAGAAACGCAACGGCCTCACGCGGATTTATGCCATAAAATTGAGCAAGGACGTCGTTGGTCTTTGTGTGGGGGAAGGGTGCGAAGCTAATAGGCTTTTGGTCACAAACCCTAGCCATGCATGTAAAGGTTTGCAGCATGCCCACAAGAGAAGGAAGATGGGTCCAGAAAAATTCCAAGCCCACATCTCAACAACCTTCTAGTAGGGCTGTCAATGGGTAAAATCCGAATCCGATCTGATTATTTGTACATTCGATCGATAAAAAAGTTCGATGAATCATATCCGATTATAAATTTCCATTATTCGAAATAAATGGAGCAAATATGAAATTAATGAATCCGATCCGTTAAAGATACGAATCCGACTATTTATAATATTTTATTATATTAATTATTTTATTAATAAAGAATACTAATAAAAATAATTAAAAATCAAACTTCCAAGGTATGTATCATTGCATTAATAATATATCATTCAATATTTATCTAAAATAATATGTAATCTTTCATTAATTATCTTAAATTAACAAATATTACATCAATACATGTAGAAATTATAACTGACTAATTAAATAACAATTATTATATGTTTATATTTATTTATATATGTATATTTTTTCTTTGGGATAATTACATACATGTCCCTGAGGTTAGGCCTAATTACAAGCCGATCCCTATTCTTTTAAATATTACACCGTAGTCCCATTTTTTTGGTTAAATTACACTATAGTCCGTATATTTCTTATTTTGTGTGAGGTCCATTAATGAATTTTGTAAAAGTACACTTATGTCTTTGAAGGTTTCGTGAGTGTTACATATAATGTATGACCAAAAATGCAAAATCGTCCCTAAAAGTATACAAAAATTAACAAATTAACCAGCTTATGGACTACAATGTAATATTTAAAAGAATATGGATCGTTTTGTAATTAGGCCTAACCTCAGGGACCTGTATGTAGTTATCCCTTTTTCTTTAAAAAAAATAAAATTGATTGTTAATTGGGTAGGATTTTTTATCGGATCGGATCCAACCCTATTTTATGCGGACTCAACATTCATGAATCCGAATCTTATAGGATTCGGACTTGGATCCGGTAATCGGATACTCTTATCGAATTTGGATCCGGAATTTTCAGATCCGGCCCGTTGATAGCCCTACCTTCTAGTTCAGAGCCCACAAAATCTCAGCTCATCTCATCAAAGGAGATCAATGAAAACGGATTTGGATTTTAAAAAGTTTGCAGCCATAGTCAAAGATATAGTTAGTCAAGAAAGCCCTCATTTCCAAGCCCAAGCCCAAGGGCTTTTACATAAAGTTGAAACTAAGTGAAACGCGCCAGACTTCTTCAAGTTTGGTGAGTTGCCTTCAATTCTTTCTAACTCTAGCTCGGCGGCCCTGGTCCACACTGAAAATGTTTCTGGCCTACGTATTTTGTTACAATTGGAATTAGCCCAAACGAAAAATCAACCCAACAGGCCCTTACACTTTTGCCCACCTCACGTGACTGTGAGATTACAACAGGAAGCAACTCCTACACTTTTGCCCACCAACCTCCACCATTGTCTAACCGCGAGCCACTTTGAAAGCCACTGCTACGCCGTTTTACGGGAAAAAGAATCAAAGATCAGAGGCACAACTTTTGGGAAAGGAGACTGTTAGTTCCGAAAACATTTTATTGATGTGGCTCCAAAAGTCCACAAATCTTAGACAACTTTGATAGAGGTGGTTTTAGAATCAGTTGCTGAGCCCATTTAGGACACGTCTTATTTAGGGGGTAGTTTCTGAAGGTTTTTTCTGCGTTAGTTTCTCAGAATTCAGATAGCACCTTTGTGACTCCGTTTGTAACTCCCTCAAGATAATAAATTAATCTCTCTTTTTCTCGCCCGTGGATATAGCCAAATTGGTGAACCACGTAAATTCTTGTGTCGATTTATTATTTGCTTTTATTTGTTCATGTTAATTGAGTAACAAACTAGTATCAGAGCCAATCTGGTTCTGATATTTGTTTTGTTTTTCCTGGATGGCTTCCGTTAAATACGAAATTGAAAAGTTTGATCGCAAGACCTGTCTTGAAGATGCCTTGCTGGGAAAAGACAGGATGCCTGCAAATTGGTCTGATGACAAGAAAAATAAAACTATCAGAAAGCTATAGCGCATATTCAATTGCACTTGTCTAACGAAATCCTACAAGACGTGATGAAAAAGACGATGCTGCAAAATTGTGGCATAAATTGGAGGAGATTTGCATGAAAAAGAATCTGACAAATAAGTTGCGTTTAAAGCAACTTCTTTATTCTTGCAAGATGGTTGAAGGTAACTCAATTCAGTCTCATATTGATAACTTCAAAATTATCGTTACTGATTTGGAGAATTTAGAAGTAAAATATGATGATGAAGATTTGGCTTTACTGTTGTTGTGTTCTTTACCTTCCGTTTATTCAAATTTCCAAGATACTATTTTATATGGTAGAGATATGATTACTTTGAAAGATGTTTAGGTAGCTCTTTTAAGTAAATACTCTATTGATGGAGAGATTACATCTAGTATCTCTGAAAATCAAGGTGAAGGTCTTTTTGTGCGTGGAAGAAATAAGGAGAGAAATTATGACAGCAACAAATAGAGAGGTAGATCACAGTCTAGTAAGCCAATTAAGTGTCGCTACTGTAAGAGAAAGGGACACTCAAAAGCAAAATGTTGTAAACTGAAAAGAAAATTAAAAGATGAAAAAAAAAAAAAGAACCGGTGAGTCTAGTGTTGCTGAGACAAACAGTGAAGGTGGTTTACTTTTAGTCAGTTCAGATAATTCGAAATCAGAGGATGTTTCGATCATGGACTCTGGATGTTCATTTCATATTTGTCCTAATAAGGATTGGTTCTCCACATATGAAAAGTTGGATGGAGTGGTTCTTATGGGTAATGATGCGTGCAAAGTAGTTGGGAAAGGAACAGTGAAGATTTGGATGCATGACGACATGATTAGGACTTTAACAGATGTTAGGCACGTACCTGATTTAAAGAAGAATCTTATATCCTTGGGGACTCTTGTTAGGCTTGGATATAAGTACACTAGCTCAGATGGTGTTCTGAAGATTTCCATAGGAACACTTGTTGTTATGAAAGGTGTCAAAGTAAGTGGCGGTTTGTATATTTTGCAGGGAACTATTGTTTTAGGTGGAGCTGCAGTTTCTTCATCTTCTATGATAGATTTGCAGGTTACTAAGCTGTGGCATATGCGACTGGGACATATGAGCGAACGAGGACTCACTATTTTGAGCAAGCAGGGCTTTTTTTGTGGTCAAAGCACTTCAGTATTGGACTTTTGTGAACACTGGATTTTTGTAAAACATAAAAGAACCAATTCCAGCAAAGATGTTCATCGAACTAAAGAAACTTTTGATTACGTGCATTCAGATCTTTGGGGTCCATCTCGGGTGCCCTCGAAGGGTGGTGCTAGATATATGCTAACCTTCATTGATGACTATTCTAGGAAGGTTTAGGTATTCTTTTTGAAGCAGAAAAGTGATGTCTTTGTTACATTTAAGCATTGGAGGACTATGATCGAAAAACAGATAGGAAAGGTCATAAAACTTCTTCGCACTGACAATGGCTTGGAGTTTTGTTCCGTTGAATTTGAGAAGTACTATAAAGAGGCAGGAATTGTGAGACACCATACAGTTGTTGGGACGCCACAACAAAATGGGATAGCTGAACGGATGAATCGAACATTAATTGAGAGAACCCTTTGTATGCTCTCCAATTTTGGATTGCCTAGAGAATTTTGGGTTGAGGCAGCATCTACAGCCTGCTATTTGGTGAATCGATCTCCATCCACATCCATTGAATTGAAAACTCCTAAGGAGGTATATTCTGGAAATGCACATGATTATTCTAATCTTAAAGTTTTTGGTTGTGCTGCTCACATACATGCTAATGAGGGAAAACTTGAATCTAGATCTAAAAAGTGTATTTTTCTTGGTTATACACATGGCGTGAAAGGATTTAGAGTTTGGTGTCCTAAAACATGTAAGTTATTACCAGTAGAAATGTTATATTTGATGAATCTGCCATGATTAATCCGAGAGAGGAAAGCATTGTTGAGTTTGATGCAGGTGCTCATACATCACCCTATCAATTGGAGTTAGAAGTCCATATTCGTACACATGAGACGACTTCGGATGATTTAGTTCAAAATGACCCACCTCATACATTTGTCGAGACACATTCGATTGCAAGAAATAGACCAAGGAGGCCGATTAAACCTCCTCAAAGATTTGCTGAAACTGATATGGTGGCATATGCTCTTACTATTACTGAGGATACATTTTCTGATGAACCCGTTTCATTTTCAGATGCTAAGTCCTGCAATGAGTCTGCACAGTGGATTTGTGCTATGGCAGAAGAAATCGAATCTTTGCATAAAAATAAGACTTAGATTTTGGTAAAGCCTCCAAAGGATCAGAAAATTGTTGGATGTAAATGGGTGTTCAAAAAGCAGCAAGGTGTACCCAGTATTGATGATGTGAGATTCAAAGCTAGATTGGTTGCAAAGTGCTACACACAGAAGTATGGAGTCGACTTCAATCAAGTATTCTCACAGGTGGTAAAGCATAATTCCATACGTTTATTACTATCTATTGTTGCTCAATTTAATTTGGAACTTGAGCAATTAGATGTGAAGATAGTTTTTTTGCACGGTGAGCTTGGGGAAACCATTTACACGGATCAACCGGAGGGATTCACTACCAAAAAACAGTCGATTTTCGACGAAATTTTCAGACAAAATTTGGACCTTTTCGTTTGAAAAAGTCAATATCCGACCACCTTCAAACGAAATTATGAAGAACTTAAGTTCGACCGAAAAACCTTCGTCGGAGTTTATTTTAGAAGAAATTTTTGATGACAATTCCGACGAACAATTTTTTCCGATGAATATCCGACGAATTTCAGACGAAAAATTATCTCGCCCGAAATCGACAATTTAATGAAATTGCGACGAAATTACCGACGAGAACATATAGACCAAATTCTCCTCGTCTAATTTTTCGACGAAATTGCGACCAAAACATGTCGCCTAAATTTCTTTTCCTACGAAATTGCGACCAAAACTTCTTATCCGAATTTCTTTTCCGAAGAAATTTCCGAATGAATATAATAAATTTTATTATTTTCATTAACGTTTTCGGACGAACTTCCGACGAAACCCAATAATTAAATTATTTTTATGTTATATTTCAAACGAAATTTCAGACGAACTTAATATTTTTATTTTTTAAATAATATCTTTCAGACGAACTTTCCGGCGAATTTCAGACGAAGATTAAAAAATTCTAGAAAATTCTGATTATTTTTCAAATGGATTTGTCGCAATTTTCTTCTCAATTTTATTACTTTAATTTATTTTCTGTTTTTTTTTTTTAAATTTATCCTCGTTTTTCCAACAATTATATACCAAAAAAAAAAAATAATAAAAACTAGGAATTCAACAATAATGTAGTAGGCTAACAATAAATTAAAAATTCAACGATACCCATAAATCCAACAATATTGTAATAACAAACCCAACAACACGATAAAATCTGTCGAATTACAAAGTCTTCATGTACTATTACCTAAATTCATATTTTGCAAACACTAAGTACAATACGCCAACACAAAATATTAACCGAAAACTTCTCTCCACCATTTAAAAATTTACCAAGTGTCTACATTGCCATTTAAGCCATCTGAGGTGCCTGATCTGTCAACAAAAAAATTAAACCTACAAAGGTTATTTGCTGACTAAGGATTTAAACTTTAAAAACACATAAATGCATGAACATGTAAGATAATGCTTCAAAATAATCATTAGCATTTGTCACTTATTATTACCCAATATCAAGCATTTGTCACTGATTATTTCCCAAAATATTAATAATTCACAAAGAAAATGTTAATATCAAGCATTTGTCAATTGTCATACTCATGTGATTTTCTTGATGTATTAAACAACAATAACTCATACCCATCTATTCATTGTTTTGTGTTTCTGGACCTAAAAGTGCAGGAGGATAAAAGCATATTTTCAGTATCTTATTAAACTATATATGCATATACAAATAGGGAAACATCATATAACAATGAGAATATTGGAACATATTAATAGCAGAGCACATCAGATACCTAATAATCAATGAACAAATGCTTGATATTGGGTAATAATACGTTCGGAACCTATCCGATCATTAACATTTTGGGAAATAATCAGTGAACACCAACACAATAGATCCAATATTTTCAAGCATTTTCAATCTGAACATTTTAAAGATATAACGTAATAATCAAGAATATTTGGAAATAACATATCAAGCAACAGATCATTGACATTTTGGGAATGAGTTAACAGTTATTGAACATATCAAGCATTTTCAAGCATTTTCAGATTTTCAAGCAACAGTTCATCAACAATTATTGAACATATCAAGCATTTTCAATCTGAACATATTAATAACAATCAAGCATTTTGGGAAATAACATATTACGTTTGGATATACCTCTAAGTGAGTGCAACAGGATGAAGATCATCATAAACTTAGGAATTATGAAGAACAAGTCAAATAATCGATGTTGCTCTTCAGATCTCTCAAACAAAGTTTCAGAGAAGAGGGAGAGAGAGGTAGAAGAACAACTGCAATTATAGAGACTGCTACGTTATAATTAACACCAACAACAACAAATCCACAATCAACACTCACACCAACAGATCAATCTCCTTAGGGTACAACAACCCCCAACACTACCAACACCACAATGAACACCAACACAACAATACACAACATAACTTAAGCACATAATAGTACCTGCCTAGTCATTTGAGTGACGCTGGACATCGGGATTTGATTTACGTTGTTGTTGAAACATAGCAACCATCTCTGTTATGGCGGATGAAATATTAAGCACTGGTATATTTTACAACAAGATCTCAAAATATATTAAGCACTGATATTTATTACGGTCTAAAATTCTAACAAACAATCCAAAATAAGCAAGTTTCATTTGTGGGATAATTACAGTTTTGGTCATCCAACTATACGACTTATTCCCTTTTGGTCCCCCACTTTCCAATTTGACAATTATGGTCACTGAACTACCACTTTTTTTACACATTTGGTCCCGCCGTCAGTCTTGGCATTAAATTTAACGGAAATTACAGTTTTAGGCGAATTTTGGCACCGTTTTCTGCGTTTTCCCTCATTTCTTCCCCTTGTTGCGAATGTGAAGTTCATCATAATAGTAAACGAGCCAGTACATGTCGATAATGTACATGAGGGCCAAAATGTAACCACAATTATGGCCTCTCTCCTAAAGATTTTGACTTTGAGAAGAAATGAACATGGAAGCATTATGTTGGTTACCACAATTTTCAACATATTTCACAGTCGCAACAAGGGGAAGAAATGATTGAGAAGGGGAAGAAAATTTTCTCTACTCCAAAGACAAGAGGAAGAGCATGATTGGGCCAAGGCAGAGAAAACACGTTCGACAGTTGAAAGTTTGCAATCTTACATCTTATCCCTACAAGAATCAATTGGAAAATCCTATTCAACCATAATGAAGCTCATAAACAAGGAGCTTCACCCTCAGTTGATTACGGTAGCTTCAGGGTAAAGAGTCATTTCAAATGAATTAAAGATGGGGTGATTACATTGACACACCTGAGATTTGGCCTAATTACACAAACCTCCCCTGACGTTTGACAAATTACAAAAATTTCCCCTGTCAAAGAATTTACACTAGATGGTTGAATTCTAAATAAGTCATCTCTAGTTTTTATGAATATCCTATGTCATTAATACTTACTAACCAATACCTAACTTTAAATTCAGGACTACAATAACATGCGTTAGCCAAACCTTAGGTTATGCCGGGGGGAAATACTTGTAATTTCTCAAACCTCATGGCAAGTTCGTGTAATTAGGCCTAACATCCATGTGTACAGCATGGTTATTTATGGGTTGTGTAAAGACAACAAAATAGACTCTGCCCTCGAGTTTTTCGATGAAATGTCTAAAAAAGGTATAATTCCAAATGCTGTTACTTAAAGTGCTTTGATTTGTGGCTTATGTAATATGAGTCGTTGTAAAGAGGTTGAAATGCTACTCAATGAGATGGTAGATCTGAAAATTAATCCGAATGTGGTGACATGCAGTATTATCATTGATGCTTTGTGCAAGGAAGGGTTGGTGGATAAAGCAAAAGATGTAGTCTATCTCATGATGCAGAAAAACGTGGTTCCTAATAGCCTCAATTCATGACGAGATGCTGGCAAAGAAGACATTTTTCGAGTTCTGTCCCTTTTTGAAGCTTTCATATGTGATTACAAATCAGGATAAACAACAAGGGGAAGAAATGAGGGAAAACGTAGAAAATGGCGCCAAAATTCGCCTAAAACTGTAATTTCCGTTAAATTTAACGTCAAGACTGATGGCGGGACCAAATGTGTAAAAAAAGTGGTAGTTCAGTGACCATAATTGTCAAATTGGAAAGTGGGGGACCAAAAGGGAATAAGTCGTATAGTTGGATGACCAAAATTGTAATTATCCCTTCATTTGTCCACTAATTTTTAAAAATCTCAATATTTTTGCAACAACACTTAAAATAAACACAACATGCAAGTTTGCAAATATCAACATATTTCATTAAATTTCAGCATACGTGTACTCACCTTGGTATGATGCAGCTCCAAATCCAACAGATAACAAAGTTGGGAAAATTGTTCAATTCATCCGGCCGATATGTCCGATTTGAAATCTCTAGACATAGTTTTGGGAATTGGCAAATGTAGGACTCCAATTTTTGAAATCATGAAATTATAGGACAAAACACAATCGGAAATCATCTTCTTCGCCGGAATTTGCCACATGGTCGATGGAAAGACACATGGGCAGCCACACGGATTATTTTTTGCCACATAAGAATTTTATTAGTTAAAAATTTCAGGAAAAAAAAAAGAAAAATTCAATTTTTTATATATATTAACTAAAAATATATAAGTAAAAAATCATATATTCTTATACATAAAAAAAATCAAGTTAATTATATACATTAAAATATAAAAACAAAATGAATTAAAAAAATATATATGTTTCACTCTTATAATTTACATTACATTAAAAATAATTTAAATATGTAATGTATTTTAAATATATATATATATTATATATATATATAATATAAAGTAAGATGATGATTAAATAAAATATATATTTATTTTATTAATTAAAAAATAAATAAATAAATTTAAATAGTATAATGTAAGTTTTCATGTTTTATGTTTTTGTGAAAAATTATAATTTTAGGACTTTTTTTAATCATTTTTTAAATATTTTTTTTCTTCTAATATTTCCCTTCTTCCTTATGCAAATGGTACCCCATCGCCGGAGAATTTCTTGGGCCACCCACCACCACCACCACCACCTGTACTACGACAATCACAGACCACTGCCGCCATCACCACTTTGAATCACCACCACAGTCGCACACCACCACCACCACAGCCACACACCACCATCACAATCTCATTGCCACCCACAAAAAACAGATCTGTAGGAATTGATCAAGAAGCAAGAAGGTGCGTCGATTGTGTAAGCATTTTCCAGATTTTTCATCTATGTTCTTTCTTCTTCTTCCTTGCATTTCTGGGTTGTAAAACTCTGCTTTATCACATTCAGATCCAATATATTATCCCTTTTGCTTGCTGCTTTATTATTCTTCTTATTATAAGTACTCAGATCATTACAGCACTCAATAGATCTAGGGAAGGGGAGTCATCAAAATATCTGCTCACACAGAAAAGAGACACACTCAAATCTCCACAACATATCTGGTAAGACGCGGCGGCGGAGGCTAATCTAGGGAAAGGGAATCGATGGCGGAACTATGGGGTGTCAAAAGCAGCGGCTGTGACTGGGATGGGGAGGGGTTATGCAGCGGCGAACTTGGGGATTGGGATGGGTAGCAACGGCGGTGGATTTGAGGAGGGGAAGGTGGTCGACTTCAGAGGGGAGGCAGTGACGTGGTGGGATGAGAGGAGAGAGCCGGCGGCGGCGGTTCTGTGGGGTGGTGGCGCGGCCTTCTGGTGGGTGACGGTGGTGGCGCAGCACTGTGTGCGGCGGCGGTGGTTGGAGGTGGCGATGGTGCTGCAATTGTTTTGGAAGGGAGGTGGGGTGTGTGTGTATATATATATATATATATATATATATATTACATATAAAATATTTATATTATTTTAATGTAATGTAAATAATAAGAATATGTGATTTTTTGCATATAATATTTATAATATTTATATAATTTTCTTTTTTTTTTCTGAATTTTTTAACTAATATATTGTGGGAAAATTTTTTATGTGTAATCCGACATGGCGAAAAATAATCCATGTGTCTGCCCATGTGTCTTTCCGTCGTCCATGTAGGAAATTCCGGCGAAGAAGATGATTTCCGATTGTGTTTTGTCCTATAATTTCATGATTTCAAAAATTGGAGTCCTACATTTGCCAATTCCCAAAACTATGTCTAGAGATTTCAAATTGGACATACTGGCCGGATGAAATGAACAATTTTCCCTAACAAAGTTCAATCCAACATTAAGCTTGGAAATTAGATCCTGCAAAATAGTAGAAGAAGAAAAAGGACTACTTTTAGTCGCCTTGTATTCTTTAACTAAGGTGAAACTAATTATTCTAAACTAAACTACATGGAGGCCATAAGAAACATAATTTATTACATGCATCTTGTTAGTGTTTTCACTAAGTTTATTATTATATTACCACTGAATTATAAAACAATTGTTGAACAAAAGTTAGTGGTCAAAGGAAAGACATATACATGAGAAATCTATGTCTTGACAGGTGAAGTGTTAGCTTTAATATGGGACTTAACTTTAGAATAGGATCCAATTGCAATTCATTGGGAAAAAATGCAAAATCCCATTTCCAGTTTATTATGTTGCTTCAAATTATTTATTGGGATCTTGAAATTAGACATCACCCTCCTAATTTTTCTTTATCCATGTTTTTGACCTAAAGATGAGAATTGGGTTTACATGGTTTGGGTTGGCAGGTTTTACAATCTCCGTAAAAATGGAAGTTCTCAAATAACGCAGCACAAGCGTGAGAAACTAATGAAACCACATTTTGCAGTCCACTTGATTTCGGGCAGTTTGGTCAATTTCTGCAAGATCATGATATCATAAGGATAACTGCTCCATAACCATAGGCCCTATCACTAATTCCCTGATGTATATATGTGTACCAAAAACATTTTCATAAAAACAAAACAATGAGCAAGGATACATTTTCTTTGACACCAAAAGGCAGATAAAATGAGTAAAATAACTTCTTGAACTATATATGTCATCTAACAAGGCTGTGCCTAGGGGTGTACGCGGTCGGGTGCGGGTGGTTTTGTAGTAAAATATCACCCGACCCGAAATATGCGGTTTTGTAAAAATATAAACCGTTAATGTATAATTATTTTTTCAAACCGAACGGTTCGGGTTGGGCGGGTGCGGTTATATAACGGGCGGATTGGCGGTTTGATGGATTTTATATTTATTTTTTCAATAAAAATATTTTATAGTCATAATTTTAATTCAATAACCAAAAAAATATAAAGTATATGAGAATTTATTCTAGTTTAATAACCTATTGCAACACAAATACATAATGATTTCAAAATGGATGAAAAAAATGATATATATTATTAAATAAATAATATAATCATATAAATATACATCATGTAGTATAATTTTATAGTTTATCAAGAAACTTGTAAAATATTAGTTCGACACAAAAATATATATTATATATATGTATAACTCATATAATATAAATATCATTTGTACTGTGTATAATGTATTCATGTAATTACAATTACGAATATATAAAATATAAATATATATATAGCGGTCGGGTTGCGGTTAGGCGGATTTGAATTATTAAACCCACCACCTGACTGAAAAATAGCGGGTTGTAATATTTTTCAACCGCGGTTATGTTTTTCTTAAATTCAACTGGCGGTTTGATGCGGTTCGGGCGGATTTAGCGGGTTGTGCGGGTATATGTACACCCCTAGCTGTGCCCATCCTATGATGGGAGTATGAATTAGTTATTAGAAGCAAATTCAAAATGAGTATTAAAGCAATTATGAATATTGTGAAACACCTATGTTGCACGGGCACGGACACGGCAATTATGAATATGTAAACCGCGGGTTGTGCGGGTATATGTACACCCCTAGCTGTGCCCATCCTATGATGGGAGTATGAATTAGTTATTAGAAGCAAATTCAAAATGAGTATTAAAGCAATTATGAATATTGTGAAACACCTATGTTGCACGGGCACGGACACGGCAACACGGACACGACACGACACGGATACGACGACACGGATTTTTTTGTGAATTTTCCATGTGAGAAGTGTCGGACACGTGTGTCCGACACGACACGACACGGCAAAATGATATTTTTAGAAGTGTCCGTGCATTAGAGTGAAACACGCATGCTATACCCATATTATAAACGTTTGCTAAATAGCCATCTTTTCAAAAATCAAAGAATGGCTCTAACATGTGAAGACAACGGTCCTCCACAATGCACAAGAAGAGAAAAAAATACCATAAGCATCACAACTTGAACAACAGAATACTCACCTCCAGTTGTTACATATACAACTGTTCCAGGAGTCACAGGGGAATCAATGCCATCATTTCATGCTCTCGACTCGATAATTACAGGATACTCACCAGAACCATCGGAAGCAACGACCACATAGCCGACCTAGAGATCCAAAGAACAGGATAATTATTATCCAGCAAAATAATCCGATAGAAACAGAAACTCCAGATTTTCATTTATAGGAATTGACTGAATCACAAATCATTAGTGCTCATGAAAAAAAAACTAATGGCTCAAGAAAATTCGAATGAGTGTTCAGTTTTATCAATGAATTTGCTCGACTTTTACATTATCAGTTGCGACCAGCAATTTTAGTTACTAACCATACTTGCCTAGGACTATTCACAACAACTGAACTCATATCAAATTTCAATCAACATACACCTGTATCTGCACGCCCAAAAATAATCCCTCATTTACAACACGACTTCGACATATATAAACAAATACGCACACACACTCACAGAGAGAGAGAGAGAGAGAGAGAGAGAGAGAGAGAGAGAGAGAGACCTTGATAGAGGTAAGATAGGGCGGAAGTGGGTCAGGAGCTTAGACTTACTACATAAAATCAAAAAACATTACTGCTTGCGGGACCTCTCCTTAGCTTAGTGCAGAGACCTCAACTTGCCGCGCCGGTGACTTTTTATTATAGCGAGTGGAGACACCGAAGATGGCGACGGAGGCTTCGGCGTGGCAGAAAGCGAGAGCGAGGGTTGATTTTCAAGAAAAAAGGGTTTGGGTGAGGGGTAGCAGCTCCGAAGTTGAAGATGGAGCAAAATTTCAGCGAGGGAATTGAGAGAGGCGGGATTGAAACCTAGGAAAAAAACTATGGCGTCAATTTTCCAGCGGGATCGACAGATTTGGGGCTTTGGAAAGGCGGGATTGAGAGATTTGGGGATTTTCAGCGGTGGGCTTTAGATACCACACTTTCTGAAATTGATGAAATTTCGTTTAAGGGTTGCTAATATCTTTATGATTTCAGACGAACTTTTAGTCTGAGTATCGTCGCAGTTTTAAAATAATTTTCAACCAATTTTTTTTGCTGGTGTTTCTTCTGAAATCTCAGACGAATTTCAGACCACTTTCGTCATAGTAATAACTTATGAAATTAATTTAAATTTTCAGACGAAATTTCATTGCAAAAGTTCGTCTGAATTATAAAATATAATTATTTTTTTAATTAATATTTTAGTTGGATGAATTTCGTCGCAATTTCGCCGAAAATTTTGCATCATAAGACAAAAGTAAAATGTACTTAGTTTGGTCAGAGTATAGTCAGACTTTCATCGGAAATTTTCAGACTAAAATTATTCATCTGAAAAGTTCGTCTGAAAATGGCTGTTTTTTTGTAGTGTATTCGCTATTGAAGGAAAAGAAGACCATGTTTGTCTTTTGAAAAAGTCCCTTTATGGTTTGAAACAATCCTCGAGATAGTGGTACAAGCGTTTTGATTCTTATATGATCACTATCGGATATAGGAGAAGTGATTTTGACGCTTGTGTCTACTATCGGAGATTGAACGATGGTTCTTTCATCTACTTACTCCTTTATGTGGATGACATGCTAATTGCTGCACGAAGCATGTCTAATATTAATGAGCTGAAAAGGCAGTTGAGTGGTGAGTTCGAGATGAAAAACTTAGGTGGTGCTAAGAAGATTTTAGGTATGGAGATACAATGGAATCGTCGTGCCGGGAAGTTGTTCTTATCTCAGAAGCACTACATTGAGAAAGTAATTGAGAAATTCAGACTGCATGATGCAAAGCCCATCAGCACTCCGCTTGCACCACATATTAAGCTATCAGCTTCTTTGTCACCTCAGTCTACCGAAGAAGAAGAATACATATTTCATGTTTCGTATTCTAGTGCTGTTGGGAGTATGATGTATGTCATGGTATGCACTAGACCCGATATCTCACAAGCTGTTAGTGTGGTGAGTCGATACATGGTGCACCCGGTAAAGAACATTGGCAAGCTGTCAAATGGATTTTGAGGTATTTGAAAGGTACATCTCATTTTGGTTTTCTATTTGATGGTTCGGGAAGCTCAGTTGGAGGCGGAGTTGTTGGATATGTTGATTCAGATTTTGAAGGAGACTTGGATAAAAAGACATTCTCTCACAGGATATATTTTCACTTGGTTTGGAGGTAACATTAGTTGAAAGGCAGTTCTTCAGCCTACAGTTGCCTTATCAACTGAAGAAGCGGAGTATATGGCGATTACCGAAGCAGTAAAAAAAAAGGCTTGCGGTTGAAAGGTTTAGCTCGGAGTTTGGGACTTGAGTTGGAGGTTCCTACTGTATTTTGTGATAGTCAAAGTGCAATTCACCTCACACAAAATCAGATGTTCCATGAGAGGACCAAATATATTGAAATTGGGTACCATTTTGTTCATGATCACATATCTAATGGTGAGGTTTGTGTTACCAAGGTTATTACTGAAGATAATCCAGCTGACATGATGATAAAGCCATTGCCTATGAACAAATTCAAACATTGCTTGGATTTGGTGCGAGTTTGCAGTATTGCTTGATTGCCCGTTCGAGCTTATTGGAGAGATTGTGAGGAATTTACTTTTTTGTTTTGCATTTGAGATTTGTGAAATTTGGATTTTGTAGAGCCAAGATGGATATTTGTTGACGTGGCTTGAAAAGTCCACAAATCTTAGGCAACTTTGATAGAGGTGGTTTTAGAATCAGTTTCCGAGTCCACTTAGGACACATCTTATTTAGGGGATAGTTTCTGATATCTTTAATCAGAAGAAAAAAATTAAGATTTTTCTCTGCGTTAGTTTCTTAGAATTCAGAGAGCACCTTTGTGACTCCGTTTGTAACTCCCTCAAGATAGTAAATTAATCTCTCTCTTTCTCGCCCGTGGATATAGCCAAATTGTGAACCACGTAAATTCTTGTATCGATTTATTGTTTGCTTTTATTTGTTCGTGTTAACTGCGTAACGCATTTGGATGAAGAAGATGTGAACCGCCGGTGGGAAGTTAACTCGATTGTTGATCAAATTGTTGATCGTGTTGTTCCCGTGAACCAGAAAAAGAAGAAAACACGGACTAGATCAAAATCGACAAAAACTAAATCATATGATGAGAAGTTCATGACCCAATCTGATAACTCAATCATACAAGTACTTTTTTAGACTCACTCCGTCTCAACCCCGAATAAGCCTGATTCAAAACTCAAGTCTGCCACAGATTTGACAACTTGTATTGAAAACAAGTCGGGAAAAACAGATTTTCAGCATTCAGTTGACACTACCAATCAAACAAAATGGGTCTATCCCCAGGGACACTAGGAAAACGAAGTTATGGAAGATGATCCAGAAACATTCAAACGGATGGAACTTTTTAGACGCTCAATTCACTTAACAAAAACATGGATAAGACATCTTTTTTGCAAGATTATAGTGAAAATCCTAGCGGTCTAAAGAGATCTATGTTTGGAGGAGCTCGTCTCGATTGGGCTTTAACTTATAAAGATGGAGATAGTTAGGATTTGGATGAGATTATTTGGGTCTTGATGCTTTATTGGATGGGAAGTAAGACATAAAAACTCAAAAAGACCATAATCGTGTCAACCCAAAGTAAGACATTTAGGCTTGGTTTCCTTTTACGGAATATAACATTCTGGTTAAACACACCCCCATAACCCAGTATTTACTTTGTTGGCCGGTTTTGCATTTCCTTTTATTTCACGGGCCCCAATTTTATGCAGGAATAGAACTGTTTAATTTCCCACTCCAAATTGTTGTGGCTATTTAACCAACTTTTCTTTCTCAAGGTGAAATTACAATTTTGGACATTTGATAAAGGTATTTCGAAAAATTTTTGCTACGCAGACTGGGGCACGCACGAATCGAGGAAAATGGCTTATTAGTAAAAATGCCACATAACTGGTAGACTGTAATGATAAAAAGTAAAAGAACTATCATTTTGGGCTTAATAAAAAAAAAAAAAAAAAAAGCCTGTACATTAAAGTAAATAAGAAACATGGGTATATAGCCCAAAAATTTAATGTTAACAACCCAGTTTTGATGGTAGCCAGCAAAGTAAACCAAGCCTTATAGTACAAGCAAAATTTCACATAATTAAGCAAGCATCATGAGTGAAGTACATAAACTTAACTCGGCCACACTCTCCCTTTATTATTTGTTAAATTTACATCTCATGACCATTCATAAGAAATTTCTTGCATCAATTCTGTACAAGTACAATATGGTCCTCACCAGTTCTACATAGATCAGTACATCTTCATGCATACCTCTAACCTTCATGAAAAATTCTCCAACTGACACGTGGAGATTCAGATGGATTTTCCTGCGGGTCATATTTATTTGGTTCAAATAGTGCATGAAATTGTGAATTTTTAAATTTATGGATTAGTCTTTTCACCAGAAAATTTTTTGTACCCAAATTGCGAATTAGGATGAGTTAATATACCAAAATTGAAATTTTCTCACGAACGGTGTCATGATAGCCCCGCCAATGAAACCACACCCACATCTGATGCAGCACCACACGCACACCCATATCAAAGATAGCAGCTCAATTCAAGCTGCTTATTTATATCATAGTTATGATGCACAGATACGGACACGGCAACACGAATACGACACGATACGATACGAATTTAAAAAAAAATTTAAGATACGACACGGCTCCGACCCGATTACATTATATATAAATAAATTATATATATATATATATATATATATATATATATATAAATATAAATTTATATAAAATAAATTCTTTATAAAAATATTCAATATTAGAAACTTAAAGAACATAAATTATTTTCCAATTCAACGTTAAAGTCATTGCAAATAATTTTAATACATTTTTATATAATTATAATATGAAAAATAAATAAATTTAAATTAATATTATACATCTTTTAGTAAATTTATATAATTATTTTTTTTAAAAAAATTATATCCTCAAATATTCAGGAAAATAAATTAAAAATTAATTATTTTTTTGAATTTTTCATGTCGGAGTGTCAGACACGTTTGGAGTCGTGTCCAAGCCGTGTCACACACATGTCCGCGCCGTGTCGCCAGCATGTCGGAATTTTTTTTATTTTTGGACATATTTTGCCGTGTCGGACACGTGTCGATGCCGTGTCCGAGCCATATGTCCGTGTCCGACACTACACGGGGTGATTTTTTTCGGAGTGTTCGTGCATTATAGTATCATAGTCATTTAAATAGTATGTGACGCCCCAAACGTGGAGCTATCACATCCCCCGCACTAGAACCCAACACGTATACGAAATGGAAAATCTGTATACACGCTAAGAGCTAGCCAATGGGAGACACTCAAGACCACTCCTATCTAGGCGGCGCTATACCGACGATCAACAACAATTAAATGCATAGTGGAAGCAACTCATCAAGTAAACAACTACTCAAAAGTTTATCATCAATTAATTTACAGGGATAATTACATACAGGTCCCCGAGGTTAGGCCTAATTACAAGCCGGTCCCTATTCTTTTAAATATTACAATGTAATCCCTTTTTATTTGGTTAAATTACACTGTAGTTCCCATATTTCTTGTTTTGTGTGAGGTCCATTAATGAATTTTATAAAAGTACACTTATGTCCCTGAAGGTTTTGTGAGTGTTACGTATAATGTATAATAAAAAATGCAAAATCTTCTCTAAAATTATACAAAAATTAACAAATTAACAAGCTTATGGACTACAATGTAATATTTAAAAGAATAGGGACCATTTTGTAATTAGGCCTAACCTCAGGGACCTGCATGTAGTTATCCCTTAATTTACATAAATAAGATTCACAACTAACATATTAGAAGTAATACAATATATAAGTTAGTATCACATCCCATGCCAACATCATCATTAACTAATACCATACAAGATAGTATCACAAACTAGGACTCGACTCAAAAGAAGGCTAGACAACTGCCGCCTAGTCGACTCCCAAACCTGCAATCAATATGAAGGGACAAGAAGGAAAGAGAAAGAGGGTCAGTCGAGTGACTGGCGAGGGATAACAATATACAAGTTATCATTAATACAATAACAAGATATGTGATGCACAATAACACCTCGCCTCGACCGAATATAGCCCGTTTTAGGATACAATAATTTTCATTACAATAATAGGACGTATATCAGGTTAAGGGTTTTCAAGCGGTCAATGGGTACCGAGTTATACCCGTTCTCCAACCTTACTCCACAAGACAATACAATAAAATAAATCCCTTTTTCCTCCGAGTGATGGAAGGGTTAGTTACTCCCTAACCATCGATTTGTCACTTGAGTGATAGCCCATTCGGTACTATGCTCCTTCGGCCGAAGCCAGTCACAGGTAATATGTGATATCTACCACCTCCAAAGATAGCACATACACCCATAGAGGTCGCAAAGTAGGTTCACCGTCAGCCCTATGCCTTCCCGGATCCCCTAAGCCACTTTGCCTCGGGCCCAACAATCACAAGCACTCATTATGCAATGCATGCAAGATACACTTTCAATTTTTTAATTGAGATTCATGAACACACACTTACGAACATATATGTATAACTCATTTGATATTAGAAAATCATTTTCGGTAAGACAGGGAAAATAGTAGGCAATGGCTTATTTAATACATAATTACATATATGTATAATAGTTCGGGTGAGGAACAATCAAGTCGTGCAGGCCATAATATCTGTATAGTATTGATTACAACAAGAGAATAACCTCATCTTGATAACCTCGACAAAAGAGAACCAAAACAAGATACTAATCTAAACCACCGGGTCCTTGGGAGGATCACCTGAACAAAAGACACGTTTACGGTCGACATTAGACTAAAAAAGACCAATTAGAGACGCTCGGTGATGTAAAACAATATCATGAAGTGATATCAGTATAAATTCATATGCAACAAGAATATAATTATGTAAGAAATGGGCAAATATAAGCAATCATGGCACTTTAAGAATTAACTTTCACATTGAAGATCATTTAGAGCAAGTTTAGACGTCTTTCATGCAACTTTAGTAAAACGATATACTTATGTAAGAGCACTTACACTTGAAATAAAGAATATAACACATATGGGGTTCAATAAACGGAAAGAAACGATGAAAAAGGCAAGAAACGAGCATTTAGGCAAAACTTAGCAAAACTGACAGTTTCTCCAAACGCGCAAGCTATAAAGAATTGGGTATATCTTAAGATTGATAAGTTGGAATTAAGTTTTGTTTATTGGAAATGAAAGTAGACAAACAGGGATTTCCAACCATATATGGATCAAATTTTAGTTCAAAGTGGATCAAAAATGGCATAGGTGAAAATTTGAGCGAATGCAGATTTCCGATAGATTGACGACACAATTTTGGATCGATCATATCTCCCTCCTAAGAAATGATTTTAATGTGATTCTAATTGGATAATACTCTACACTCAAAGAGGTTTTAGTGGTCAAAAATTCAGCTCAATCGGAGTTCAGATGAAGGGGTTCCCGACCAGGGAAAGTCTAAGGTAAAAGTTCCCCGCTCGGGGAAAACTGTCCAGAAACTTCCTGGACAAGAGTCCCCGCCCGGGGACACTTTCTTCATAAAATTTCCTCGCCCGGGGAAGGTGTTGCAGCTGGAAAAAGATCAGAACCAGGGGAAAACAGGGGAGAAAGAGGGACGGAAGCCAAAGATTCAATCAACCATCCAATCTTGCAAAGATACACTTAGAATCAAGTATTCTTAGCTCATAACACATAAAAGCACACTTAAGAGCACTTAAAGATCAAATATTTGTCAAGAAATCATGCTTAATATCCTTAATCATCATCCCCAAAATCCATCAACTCTATTAATGAACTTCAAGCTTTCCTAACTCATGATTCATGCATGATGGCTTCTTGAATTCTTCCTATTGCATGATTTCTAACATGTTTACTTCTACCACTTTCCTCCTAACATGCTTTGCTATATGATTCTCTGTAACCTAACTTCCATGGCAACATATTCATGCATATGCATGCAAAATTAAATGATAGAGATGAGTTCATGCATGAGAAAAGACCTTGATTTCACCTAATTCTTACGTTGAATTTTAGAAGAACTTGAATTGAGGTGATGATGTGTGAGTATGGTGATGGATCGTGCAAGAAGGAAGCAAGGAGGAAGAAGGAGAATGTCTTGTATTATTGAAATTCATGGAATAAAATGGAAGACTATGATATTTTATAAAAAACATACAAACATTAATTAAAGTACATGAGTCATAAAGTTATATCTTGGCTTTAAGAATCAAATTTAAAAATTAATCCTCTAGTTATAAACTTTAGGCAATTAAGTGATCACACTTTTGAATTAATAATACTTAAATCCAAATAAATTCCACTTAGGTAATCATATTTTGAAAATTTGGCAATCAAGGACAGTAGTCGGAAATTAACACAACGAAGGAATATAACATATACTCTCGAACGTTCACACAAGTTTTACCTGTTTCGAAAGACGGGGAGTTACATAGTAATAACAGGCTTGTCATATGTAAGAAACAGGCAACGACTTGCATGTTGAGTGATCACAAGTAGAAGTCAAAGGTTTCTCAATTTTTTCTCATTTAACTATCGTTTATTAGCGATGCAGTTTGTCGGGACAAAGTACAAACCATGATGCGAAGCGTCCTTCTCTTGACGCCGTCAAATTTAACCGCTGCCGTTAACCACCCATTTTTCTACCGGGGCTGAGGTTCGACTTTGATTTTCTAAGTGGGGTTAGGGTTTTGAAATTTTTTAGCTTATATGGAAACAAAGCCTAGCAAAATGCGTTGCTCTTAACTAATCAATTTGGTTATGATGTGATACTCTGTGTAGTGGAGAAGGCCGCTATGGAATCGTTGTACTCGGTTTCAACCAAGTATTGCTAAGCATTCAGCTGTAAACTCAAAGATTATTTTTATGTAGTTTTCTTAAATCTCCAATTTCAGCTTTCATGTTCTTTTGCTATTTGGGACTCTTGAAATGGCGTTTTGTTAGTAGTTAGTAATTCTTACGTGTGTGGTGAAGAAAGTGGCTAAGGAGGTATTGTCTACTTCATTTTCTTTTTCATGCGTTTGAGAGATTTTTGAAATCACTAACAGGGATTAATACACTAAGATATCCTCACATTTGAGGGAACTACACAAACTTCCCAAGAGAATTGAGAAATTACAAAAACTTCCCATAAAAGAATCGACATTACATCGGAACCAATAAATTTCGATAACGTTGTCTCATTCTTTATGAATATCCTCTTTTGCCCTCACACTTATCGGTCAATGTAAGATAATTTCACCAAGATCTATATCATGAATTTAAAACACCAATATAATCAAGAGTACAGATATACCTGAGGCGTACCTGAACCCCAATACTGATTTATTGAGTTTGACAATTGCCAAAGTCATTGGACGCGTGGCTAAATCTTCTTCTCCTTCTCTCACCAATAGAGAATAGTCGACAGTTTGATAGGAAAACAAATATCAAGAACATAGAGTGGAGAGGGGACCTAACCCTCAATAAATATAATCCTACGAGCCCTCCCATCAATGGCTTACTAAAATGGACCTACACCAGCAATCAGACCACGTCTGCTAACATCAGGTCCTTAATGATAGTGAGTCAAATAAATAGGCCTGATAAGTCTTGTCTCATTAATCGTATTTATTTAGTCCATTTTATTTTTAATACAATCATCAATTAATAGAAGTTCAATAACAAAATATTCTTATTACAAATATATCATCATATTTTCAATATTATTACATTTACCCCCTACGTGCAGGATTGGAATTTTTAAAAATAATTTGGTTGATGTCATCAAAATTTAACACCGTTATTAACGGTTGGGGTAATTTATGAGAGAGAGTGTAAACCTAAGGGGGATGTTCGTAATTTCTCAAACCTAAGGGAGAAACTTGTATTTTCGCCATATCTCGGGGGCTGTTCGTAATTATCCCATTTTGTTTTAATGGCTAAATTAGCATGCATTAGCTCAAACCTGAAGGTAGGGGTGGGCGAGGGATGGGATTTTCGGGGATTCGGGATTTTCGGGATCGGGATGGGATTTTGATTTATCGGGATCCCGACATTATCGGGACGGAATCGGGATCGGGATGGGAATATCCCGAAATTTATATTAATATTAATATTATATATATATATTATAAATTAATTATATAATAATAATAATAATAATAATAATAATAATAATAATAATAATAATAATAATAATAATAATAATAATAATCCATTCTATATATCTTATAAAAGCATGAATTGGGTTTTTGGTTTCTTACAAAATATGGATCGCCTAAAATACCATCATAATAATTATGTTAATAAGTATTAATCGGGCATAATTATGTAAAAGTTCAAATTTTTTTTAAAATTTCTTATTCACTTATAATAGGAATCTTCTTATTTTATACAAAATATTAGTCGCCGCAAATACCCTCATACCCTCCCCTCATAATAATTATGCTAATAAGTATTAATCGCGGATAATTATGTAAAAGTTCAAAAAAAATTAAAAAGTTCTTATTCACTTATAATAGGAGTTTTCTTATTTTATACAAAATATTGATCACCTCAAATACCCTCATAATAATTAGATCAGTATTTATTAGTCGGGGATAATTATATAAATATATATAATAAATCATAATTTGTATTTATAGTGAGAGACATTAGTCTTCCATGAGATCACCATAGTTCTCACACGTATTTATTGAAGACAAAACCATCTGCCAAGCATTCAAATGAGATCAGGATTAAATTTAATTCTTTTTAATTAATTGTTCAGATGGATCGAAATAAATTATGAAAATTGTCTAAGTACTTTCATTTTTATATATTATAAAAGCACGAGTTGGATTTTTCGTTTCTTATAAAATATAGATCACCTAAAATATTCTCACAATAATTACTTCAATAACTATTATTTAAGGATAATGTTGTAAATACATGTTATAAATTATTAATTTAACTACATTTAAGAAGTATTTATTAACTTAAAATAGGACTCTAGGTAGAATTAAAATTTCTCCAACTTACCCAAAAAAGATATATAGTTCAATAAGGATTGTTTTAATATTAATATATTGATTAATTGTATTCAAATTTTATAATATAATTGTTGTCTATTTTTTAATTTTAAGGCCTACAATTTAAAATGTTATAATAAGATATATCTATCGAAATGGAAAACAACAAATTGATTCGCTTTATAATTAATTTTAAGAAATTTTCGTAATTATGTAAAATAAAATATTATTTAAATTGTATGAGTTATACAAGAAAACTTTCAATAAATCAATCCTAATGTAACTCTAATTATATAAGTTCATAGTTCTAATTATCTAAGTTCATAAACTTTCTTAAATTATAATCATATTATAATTCTATAAATGTATGTAATTAACAAAATAATATAAATTGAATGATTTAAATAAATTTTTTTTAATAAATTAATTAATCCTAATGTAATATTTTTTAATTAACTAATATTAATATAATTATAATTATCTAAATCTAACTAGCCATATAATCTTCCTTTAGTTTATATAATAAAATATAAATTAAATATTTAAAAGTATAAATAAAAATTTTTGGTTTCTTACGACTTAATATACCACAATTTAGAATTGCATCATATTAAATCAAAGTTACTTTAAATTAAGATCCTAAGAAGACTCCATGTGTGTGCATATAAAAATAAGATATAATCTAATTTTATAAATAATTTTTACAGTTTCCAATTAAACATTCCTTGAATTTTTTATATAAATATACTCTTTTAATTATTTTTACTACATATATAAAATAAATTATACAAAAGATTAACATAAACCTTAAATAACACTCAGTAGAGAACTACAAATAAAAAAAAGGGAATGTAAAATCAAATGACAAAGAGAATTAAAAAAAAAGAGATAAAGAATAATTAGTTAAAAAAAAAAGAATTACTTGATTTTAATGTATATACACACGCATACCAAAATTAAGGACAACTACGAATTATCTTTACAAATATCTTTATAAAGCACATGACAAAGTGAGAATTAATTTCACGTACAATGATAAATAAAATTTCGAAGAGTAGATTAAAATTTTCAAGATGCTAGATTTGGTGTTAGCTCAAGAAAAGATATGAAGAAATTTTGAATTTAATTTGAATGAAATTGATCCAACAGTTATCAATTTAGATCTATTATTTTCATAGTAGCAAGGCACGACTTATTGGCCGAATCAAAACTTGAGTGACATTTTGACTTGGGACCATTGCTCCAAAACAATGGTCCTTGAACAGCTTTCAATGTGCTCAAAAAGCTAAAAAATAAAAAAATATA
The DNA here is from genome assembly GCA_037501455.1 of Lantana camara. Lineage (NCBI taxonomy): Eukaryota > Viridiplantae > Streptophyta > Magnoliopsida > Lamiales > Verbenaceae > Lantana > Lantana camara. Next base: position 79,870,038 of record CM074865.1, read on the forward strand.
TAAAGAATTTCCAGAGCATTATGTATGAGACAAAGCAAGATAAATATTCAAAAGATTTGGAGAAAGAATTTATGGTAAAATATAATAAACTATTGCAACAAGAAGAAATTATTTGGTTTTAAGAGTCGAGAATTAATAGGCTCCAATTCAGGGGTAAATATACACATTTCTTTGATCTCTTAACCATAACGAGAAAAAGGAGGAATCAGATGAATGCTCTCAAAATAGGCAATGAATGGGTAGCCAATAACTATCAATTGAAGCCGCACACTTGGGAGTACTACACCAAACTATTCAGTAGAGATACCATCGAAGAGGTGATGAGTTTTGGTATTAGCTTGCACTAACGAACCCTAATGCGTTGGTAGAAGAATAACTTGGCAAGAATGACCTCAAATGAGGAAATCTTGAGGGTAGTGAAGAGCATGCACATGTACAAAGCGTTGTGAGTAGATGGTTTTCAAACTTACTTTTTTCAAACTTATTAGGATATAGTAGGAAACTCGATGGTGAAATTCATCAATGATTGCATGGAGAGAGAATCAATTCTCAAGAAGAATTATTGGGTGTTTATTTGCTTATTTCAAAAATTAATGCTCCAAAAAAATAAACAAGTTTCGGCCCATTATGTTGTGTAACGTATTGCTCAAAATAATCACGAAAATGTTTATACTCTGTTTAAACAGTATATCAAAGAGATTGCGGGATCAAACCAGAATAACTTCATTCCTAGCCGTGCCACCCATTACAATATCTTAGTGCCTCAGGAAGTGTAACAAATGCTACATCATTCCAGCGATAAAAAAAGGGGGGCATGGTGCTGAAATTGAATCTTGAAAAGGCGTACGATAAAATTCTATAGAATTTTCTAAGAAAAATTTTAACTTTCTTCAAATTCCCTACAAAAACCATCAATATCATTATGAGTAGAATGTAGAGGATATAACCAGAGATTCTATACAATGGTGAACCAATAGAGGTTGTACGGATGTGTGGCATTAGATAAGGTAATCACTCTCGCCTTATTTGTTTGTACTCTGCATGGAACAACTTAAGTATATGATTGAAGAAACCATTTCAATCGAACCTGGAAGCCAATTACGATATGTCAGAGAAGCCCTCACAACTCACACTTGATTTTTGTGGACGACTTAATATTGGGCACCAAAGCTACGGAGGATGGAGCAAAGCGCATTCAAAGTGTGGTTGAGTCGTTTCGCTAGACGTTGGGCCTAAAATTAAACTTCAACAAATCACATGTGATGTTCGTACCTTATGTGTCAAATGATTTAAAACAGTAGGTTAGTAGAATTCTGGGAATGGAAAGTACAAACAACTTAAGGAACTATTTTGGTGTACATTAACTTTAACTAAAATTATAATGGGCATTTTAGATTGTAATTAAGAGAGTCGAAAAATGCCTCTTGGGATAGAAAGCCAAAACGACAAACCTTTCTGAATGAATGACACTTATTTAGCCCAACATGATCTCGATCTCCATCTACCACATGCATAAAAAATTAATCCCCAATCACGTGTGCGATACACTTGATTGACTTAAGCACAACTTTCTTTAGCCAACTGATATAACAAAGAAACGGACCCATTTTGTAGGGTGGAAGAAGGTGACTGGAAAGAATCGAGAACGTAGATTGCATCTTAGAAAAACCCAAAAAAAAATATTGCGATACTCGCTAAAATGGAACGGGGAATGTTCAACAAGAAGATGACAGCGTGAATCTAGATACATAAGAAAAAATATTTAAAAAGGGAGGACATTCCTAATTGAATATAAGCCTCAACTTATGGTTTCCCGAACATGGAAGGGGATAGTTAGAAGCACTTGAATGGTGGAGTCATTTTGCAAATGGTGGATGGGGAACAATGAAGGGACGTCTTTAAGGAATTATAGATGGTTATCACAAGGCAAACTAGCAGACAACTTCAGAGATAACATTCATGAGGAGGATAAAGATCTAATGGTATGTAATTTCAGTGGCACAGATAAAAAGTGAAACCTGAATAAGTTGAAAACATTACTGTCCAAAGAGGTGGTGAATGAGATACTTAGTGTCCTAATCGTACTGCATGATAATGGAGATAAGAGAGTTTGAACTGGAATAACTAACAAAAACTTCTCATATAAAACGACATATAGTTTGCTTATGGTGACGAAGGAGACATGCGAGAAAAATTGAAAATGAATTTGGAAATTAATTGACCCCCAAAAGTAAAAAATTCTCCTGTGGATTTCCCAACATGATAGCTTACTCATGAATGTACTGAAGTATGATAGAAAATTTGGGAAAAACAATGTATGTACAAGTTGTTGTACAAGACATGAATACGTGGAATACATGCTGAGAAGTTGACCGTTCGCACTCCGTTGCAGGACAAGGTTGTTGATGCACTAACTGAACCAAATCGTCGTGGCTTGTGAGGGTTGAATGGTTTCAAATAGTGTTTTAATAGAAAAATATCGAGTAATATGTTACCAGAATATTCTGGGCAAATTATATTGATCTTGGCGCTCTAAATCTTTAGAAAGCATGGAACCGATAAAGCTATCAACATATTATGAAGCTTAAGAGTATCGCTCTTCGCCACATAAAAGAGTTATCTGAGACCTTAATACTAATCAGTGAGGACAAAAAACACAGGCAAAAGAAAATTTGCATTGAGTTGTCATTGAATAAACCCAATAAAGGATGGGTGAAACTAAACTCGGATGAAAACTTTTTTAACCACACCAACAATGCTTTGGCCAGGGATGTCATTCAAGATAATAACTGAAGATGGGTGCTAGGAGACACTATGAATCTTGGTAGAATTTCAATAATGTAGCGGAATTATTGGGCTTACATAAGGGATTAACACTAGCTTGGTACAGGCGCTTTCCGAAGATTAATGTGGAGATTAATTCAGAGGCGGTCATGAAATGGATAACAACAGAAGGTATTGAAAAGCATCCAATGAGAAATGTGATATTTAATTGCCGAACTTTATCCCAAAGGCCCTAGGAAACTTGGATTGAATTAATCCCGAGATAAGTTGGTGAGGATAGGTCACAAGGTTCGATATGGTTACTGCGTTTAGGATGCTTTGCTGACAAAATTGGATGAGTTTTAGCTTGAGGCTATTTTTCTTATGTTGGGTTGCTTCGTTTAGAAAAAAAAATATTGAAAAGATAGAAAAAAAATAAATGAATATGATTGGATGTATAAATAGTGCAAAAAAAACAAAAGTATTAGTTATAATTTTTTTTTTGAGAAAAATGCATTTTTGGTCCCATACTAATGGGCCATTATCACTTTTGGTCCCATGTTTTTCAAAAGTGGTTTTTTTGGTCCCATAGTAATTTTTTTTGTCAATTTGAGGATTTCCGTTAAATAATTGATGGAAGTTACTGTTCATCCATTGGTAGAAGCTACTGTTCATCACTGTTCATCCAATTTAACGGATGAACAGTGACTTCCGTCAATTATTTGACAGAAGTCCTCAAATTGACAAAAAAAAATTACTATGGGACCAAAAAAACCAATTTTGAAAAACATGGGACCAAAAGTGATAATGACCCATTAGTATGGGACCAAAAATGCAATTTGCTCTTTTTTTTTTACTATACAAGATACATGTTGTGATTTTAAGGGAGACTGACAAGATTGAAAAAAAAAATCTTCTTATGATATCAGACATGTAAAAAATGCAATGTATCAATATGTAAATCTGAAAAGGGTATTTCCTATAAAGAGTACAATGATTATAATATAAAACTTATACAAAAGTAATACAAAAATATCAACCATCGATAAGTAAATTTTTTATTTATAAATTTCATATTGTAAATTATTTTTGAATTAATAATAGTTACAAAATGGTACTAAATATTATACATGCGGGTATAGTGCTTCCATCTTATTATTTGGAGTATATAAGTTGTTTAATATATAAATATCAAAAATAAATTGAGAATCTAATTAATTTTCACAAAATATTGTTTCTTTCATACTTTATAAATAAATTAGTCATTAAAAGTTTCATTAATATTTTGTATAAGTAAGTTGCTAACACTTTTAATTGTTTAAGAAGAATATAACTTAAAATATTATAGGAACCTTAGTTTACAAGTATTCACGGGGATTTGCTTACTTATTGTAATTCAAAAAGTCGAAGTTATCAATTGAAAATTGTATGCGATAGCTGATATAATTGAAAAAGTACAATCCGAAAGAAAAATAGAAATACTCATTAAGTCAAATTACAATTATTGAGAAGAAAATGGTGATTTGGGTAAGGGGGTAATATTAAAAATGATGATGTGTCAAACTCGCAGTTTTGAAAGATGGATATTTTGCCCACTAAAGTTGGTGATTGTTGGGGACAATACCCACTGGGTCTTTAATGGACCCAAACCTAAGATCAACTCGCCTGAGGAGAAGGCTGGTCAGTTCTCTGTCGGGTGTCGAACTGAGAAAGCTGCGTGAGGTGAACCACTAAGAGAGGTTAGCACATATGTGATTCTATGAAATATCTAACAAGTTATAACTAAGGTTGAAGCTAAGAACGAATTTAGGTTAAGAAGAGAATGAGTAATAACTGAGACTAAGAGAAGTCTGATATCTATAAATGAGGGCAGAAGAATCATTAAAGGTATAAGCGAGAATTGGAAAGAAAAAGAGAGAAAAAAGTGATTAGGAAGGAACCCAAGTGATAATTTTTTTTTTTGAAACTGAACCCAAGTGAGAATGATATACTAAAACCACAATTTCTTAAGATTATTGAATAAAAAAGAAAAGCAAAATAACAATATTCCCATTTTAAATGATGGAACCGATATCAGAATTATTGAAAAAGATTAGGTGCAAAAGCCATACTTTTGAAAGTGAATATAACTTTTGCATTTTGAAAAAAAACGAAAAGATTCTTCAAAATTTTATAGAAAAAATTAAAAATAAATCACAAATTATATTAAAGAAAATCAAACTATAGAAGGAATAAAGTATATAGAGTTAATTAATATAACATTTTATATTATCTTTTAGGTTTTTGTTTATATTTTTTATATATGTCCTTTTATTTATTAAATATATTTGAAAGTTGTTAAACTATTGCTTATGTTTAAAAGTTAGAATTATTTGGACAAATTATTATATACTGACCTTTTTTTATATAATAATATAATTTCAAATATTTTTATTGTTTATTTATTTGAATGTTTCTCTACTTATTGTACATGATTTGAAAGAGAGATTTCATAAAAATATTTTTGTATGTGTAGCTTTTTAAGATCAAAATGGATTATTGAAAATATTATTTTATTTATTTAACCGAATCAGATATTTTTAATATTCTAATTTATTCAATAAACATAATAGTTAAACTTATTTAAATAAAATTAAATGATAAACGTGCAACGCACGTTCATTTCACTAGTAATATTAAATATGTTTATGTTTATATATGAATACGTAATTAATTATATATATATGTTTATATATATATAATTTATAGTCGGGATTTTCGGGATCCCGAATTTCTAAAAAATATTTCCCGATCCCGAATTTTTATCGGGATCGGGATCCCATCCCTAAATTTTTTTTTCCCGAATTTCCCATCCCGATCGGGAAATTCCCGACCGGGACGGGACGGGTCCCGAAAATCCCGATCCCGACGCCTACCCCTACCTGAAGGTATGCTAGGGAAAAGAGTGTATAATTAATCAAACCTCGGGGCATGTAAATGTAATTACCCCTTGACTAATGTTCCATGTGAATCCCGCTAGACAAAATTTGTGTGAAGCAAAGGTAGAAAAAGCCTTCGTATTGTGATCGTATGATGAACATTAAACTGAGAGTTATATTTGATGTATTGAGGTAATGTTCATGTCATGAATTTGGGTTACGGAGGGTGGTTGGGGGGGGGGGGGGGGGGGGACCAAACAAGAATTGAAGAGCGTACAAAAGTTTCAAAAGTTTTTACTTTTTTTGATGAGAAAGAATAGAGAGAGATGATGAGCGGAATATAAAGGCCAAAAGGGAGGGGCAGTATGGAAACGTATTGTTTTCATTTTTATTTTGTTTTATTGGATTATTGCAGGATCGTATACGTGTATTATGATTTTTGTTAAGTAGAAAGAAGATAAATAAATGGCGTAATTAATGAATGAATATTACAACTTAGAATGAAAAGGGGTAATCATAAATGGATGAGGAAGAAAGGGTACAGCTGGTGGAGACGTGATTGGTACAGAGGGTGGTTGGGGGAGGGGACCAAACAAGAATTGAAGAGCGTACAAAAGTTTCAAAAGTTTGGGCAGAAAAATAGGAGCTGCAATAAAGGCTGTGGTTGCTATGTCAAATTCAAAGCTTGGCAATCATATATTCATATTTCAAGCTAAAATATCTAGTGCGACTATTTTTTAGGAATCTGCATTCTCTTTTCCAAATCATCAGAGTCCACATAAAATGAACACTGTCGAAATAATTGGCCAAACGAAATAGTCAGATTACATTTTCACCCAAATATACCATCCTGAGAAAAACCATAGTTGCTTCATTAATAGTTCTTCGGAGAAATGGCAGCTTACGCAGCTTTAGTTTCTCTTATGAATCTTATAGATCAGATCCATCACCATCCTCGACCTCCAATCACTCTTGACAAGGAGCAAACTCAATCTCTCACCGAAAAGATTGCTTTTTTGCAAGAGTTTCTTGAAGCTTATGACTCTCATTATTCCAACCAAGAAGTGGATCAGTTGCGGATCCGTATCGCAGATGCAGCTTATGCAGCGGAGGATGTAATCGAGTCCCATATAGTCGATCAAATTCTTGCAAGAAAGGAAAAGAAAAAAAGCTTACAGAATGTAAAACAATATTTTGATTGCATCAAAAGATATGTAATCGATCAAACAAGCTCTGCCTGCCTCTGTCAAAGTCAACAGAGAGTGGAGGAAAATATAATCGAATCCGCGAGGACACATGATGCAGGCAACATCTGTTGTGCTGGAGCATATTTGCATCAAGGTCTACAAAAGGTGCTCGAAGATAAGATGGATTTGGTCAAGAAAGATGTGGAGGAGATTAAAGAGAAGTTGGGAACTGTGGAGCAGCTGCAAGGAATTATAACAGTACCTGTTGTTTCACCAAAGTCTCCTTCAATACAGCACAATATCATGGAGGGTTTTGATGATGTTTTACGTGAATTGTTGGATAAGCTCACCGGACAATTGCATTCTAATCGTCAAATCATACCAATTTCTGGCATGGGTGGAATTGGTAAGACTAAACTTGCTCAAAATCTTTACACACATCCGGTCGTAGAGCACCATTTTGACATACTTGCTTGGGTTACAATTTCTCAAGAATATAATATAAAGGAGATTCTCATAAAAGTTCTTCTTTGCCTAAAAAACCAAGTGAGCAGGGAAAGTTTGAGTCTGATTAGTGATGCAAAATTAGGAGAAAAGTTGTATAAAAGTCTATCCGGTAGAAGGTATTTGATTGTAATGGATGACATTTGGAGTAAGGATGCATGGGATAAGGTACAATTCTACTTTCCGAGAAACAATGAAGGAAGTAGGATAATTGTAACTACTAGACTATCATATGTTGCTTCTTATTTGAGTAGTGGTTGCGTCCATGTGATGGATTTCCTAGATCAAGATCAGAGTTGGAATTTATTTCGCAAAACTGTATTTGAAGAAAAAGATTGCCCCCCTGAATTGGAGCACCTTGGAATGGAGATTGCACGAAATTGCAAAGGACTCCCTTTGTCGATTATCGTGCTTGGAGGACTCCTCTCAAAGTCCAAACCAACACGAGAGTATTGGGCATATGTTTTACGAAATGTAAGTTCAATTGTGAACTTAGAGGAACAACGCAATAAAATTTTACGCACAAGTTACAATGAATTGCCCGTTCATCTCAAGGCATGTTTTCTCTACATGGGAACTTTTCGTGAAGACAGTGAAATACGTGTCTCCGAACTCATCAGTATGTGGGTTGCGGAAGGATTTTTGAAGCCCATTAGTGGGAAAAGCCTGGAAGAGAGTGGTGAAAAGTACTTGATGAATCTTATTGATAGGAATCTCATTTTGGTTAGTAAGCATGAATATTTTGAAAAGGTATTATTTTGCAATATCCATGATCTCCTGAGAGACCTATGCATAAGAGAAGCTCAAAAAGAGAAGTTTGTTTTTTATGCAAACCAACATGATCTTGAAGGAATATGTAATACACAATGCCGCATAGTCATTGATCCAAACATATCCAAGAAGGAATATCGTGTTACTTTGCAATCTGCACCAGTTGCCCGTTCCGTGATCTGCTATTCTGGGCGTACTTTACCATCGGTTGATTTTAGATTGTTGAGGGTACTTAAAAAGATTGGTAAAGGAAAACGTAACATGGTAGATTATTTCAACCAAGTTAACTTGCGGTATGTTGACGTCGAGCGTCACCATCAAAGTCCCATATTTTCAACTTCAGTCTCCCTCCTATGGAATCTGCAAACTTTAATTATTTCCGGATGGGGGAGTAACGTTGTTGCACCACCTGAAATTTGGGAGATGCCTCTACTAAGGCATATTGAGTGCTTCCGTCTCACACTTCCGGATCCTCCAAGTGGGGACACGGATGAATTTATTCTGCATTATCTACATACGCTCGTGGCAGTAGAAAACTTGAAGCTTGGTGAGGAGGTAGTTAAGAGAATCCCTAATGTCAAGAAGTTGGAACTATCATATGACAAGGCATCAGATTATTGTCTCAACAATCTTGTTCATCTGTATAAACTTGAATGTCTTGACTGCTCCCTTTGGTGCAATTTTCCGCAGAACCTCATTTTCCCACATTCGCTCAAGGAGCTGCATCTACGGCATACGAGGTTCAGTTGGGAAGACATTAATACAAAGATAGGTTCATTACCTAATCTCCAAGCGCTTACACTGTCTTCGATGTCCTTCACAACATCTGAATGGGAGACAATACAAGGGCAGTTCTGCAGCCTCAAGTACCTGAAATTTAGTTGGGGTTATGATGATTGGAAATACTGGACTACAGAGAGCTCTCATTTTCCATGCCTTGAGCACCTTGTTCTTGAATTCTTAGATGGGCTGAAGGAAATCCCTTGTGGTATTGGAGACATTCCAACACTTAAATCAATTCACTTGGGAAATTGTAGCTATTCTGCCATTATTTCTGCAAAACAAATTGTAGAGGAACAATGGGACCTTGGGAATGAAAGCCTCCGTGTTACAGTTATTTTATACAAGTTTTTAGGCAATTATTTGCCATCGATATATGAAGGTGTGGAGAGCTTGGCAAGTCACAATTTTGAAGTTACAACTAGGTAAGGGTTGATTTTGTTTGTTTTTATTTTTACTCGAATAAATATAAGTATGATTTAATCATAACATTTCTCCCATTTTCAAATTATATCAATTTTATTTAGTTTTGTTAACCTTTTCAAGCATTTAACTTTTGCAACTTATGATGACTAATATTTTAATCACTTGTGTGTATGTATGCTTTTTCTTAAAAAATAAAAAAATAAAAAAATACGGGCAATTAATAAAGAGGATCAAATATCTTCAAAATTTATCCTAAACCCCGTAGTTTGAAAAAAGTATGTTTTCGATCATTAATACACATCTTATTTTTTGTAAACCCCCCAAAGCCCTAAAAAATTTGTTTTGCTCTTATGTTTTTTTACTACAACCACATCATTTTTACTTCTTCCAATCCGATATCCCTTTAATCATCTCTCTTCTAATTTTTCCATTTTCTTTACTGATCGATTTTGGAATCCGACCATCGGCAATCAGATCAATTCATCGTTGTTGAAGAAGAAGAAAAAGAAGAAGAAGTCGACACACCTAAGTTTAATCTCAGGTATTTTTGTAACCTTTCTGATTGGAAATTGTTGGGTTTAAATTTGTAAAATTTTTGCAAATTTAAGAATTCTACATATATGTGAATAAATTTCAGCAAATTTGATTTCTCCATGTATTTTTATGAATATCTGAAGAGATTTTTTGGGAGCTATGAGATTTGAGATTTTTGTATATACATGTGAAGAGATTTTTTTGATTTGTAATTTTTGCATATATCTGAGATTTTTACGATTTGAAATTTCTGCATATATCTCAAGAGATTTGATGTGTGCTACTAAATTTGCAATTGTTTTTGGTTGGGTAATCTGGTGTTGGATCTAAAGTTATTAACTATCTTGAGTATTTAATTAGTTGGTTTCTTAAACAATTACTCTATCTATTATTTGTGTATTGAGAATTTTACCAATTATAATATCAATTTATTTGAGTTTTCTGCTACGAGAATTGAAATTTGAGATTTGAGACTGCATAAACTGACTGTGGGATTTTTGCATATATCTGAATATATTTTTGCATAAATTGATCTGTATATATTTCTGCATAAACTAACTGTAAGAATTCTGCATATATCTGAATATATTTTTGCATAAACTGGCTGATTATCTGCTGATGTGTTTGTTCTCCTAAATAGATTATAATCACCTTTTATAATGATTTGTTTTTTCTCACAGAAAACTAAAAAGTGACCGAGCTTCTGGAGGATACATGAACATTTTATGATGATGAGCCATGTCGCACATTCCGTTTTTGAAATACAGTATTTTGGTTTGGTATTTATGCTTTATTTTCTTCAATTCTGGTTGTAATTTACGAATGAGCAAGGAACTTTAATCAATTATATTGATGATTTGTTGAGAAAGTAATTAAAAATGTTGAACTAAACGTGCAGTCTGTAGAGTGATAAAATAAAAATAGGGAACTAATAGTGGTGTTTATGGAGTGATGAATTAAAAATTTGGAACTAAACGTGCAGTTAGTAGAGTGATGAATTAAAAATGAGGAACTAAACATGCAGTTTGTAGAGTGGTGAAATAAAAATGGGGAACTAATTGTGCAATTTGTAGAGTGATGAATTAAAAATGCGAAATTAAACGTGCAGTTTGTAGAGTGATGAAATAAAAATGGGAAACTAATAGTGTTGTTTATGGAGTGATGAATTAGAAATTCGGAACTAAAAGTACAGTTTGTAGAGTGATGAAATAAAAATGGGAAATTAATAGTGTTGTTTATGGAGTGATGAATTAAAAATTCGAAACTAAACGTACAGTTTGTAAAGTGATGAATAAAAAATGTGAAACTAAACGTGCAGTTTGTAGAGTGATGAAATAAAAATTGGGAACTAATAGTGCTGTTTATGGATTGATGAATTAAAAATTCGGAGCTAAACGTGCAGTTTGTAGAGTGATGAATTAAAAATGCGAAACTAAACGTGCAGTTTGTAGAGTGATGAAATAAAAATGGGGAACTAATAGTGTTGTTTATGGAGTGATGAATTAAAAATTCAGAACTAAACGTGCAGTCTATAGAGTGATGAAATAAAAATAGGGAACTAAACGTACAGTTTGCAGAGTGATGAATTAAAAATTCGAAACTAAACGTACAATTTATAGAGTGATGAAATGATAATGCGGAACTTATAGAGTAAAGAATTGAAAACAAGAAAGAATTCGACGTACAACTGAACTTATAGTTAGCGTTTACAAAAGTTACCATTATAATTCAAGACAATATATAAAAAAAGTTTATCAAACCACATGAGGGATAAAATTGTGGTTTAAAAGTAGTATGATCAAACATTAGTAGGTAATATGTTAGTGTTCATAACATGTAAACATGAAGTCCTTCCAATTAATCTTGACTTTCTTGAATTATAATGGTAACACGTGAGGATCAAATGAATTAGGATGCAAACGTTTTTCATATATTATCTTTAATTGTAATGGTAATTTTTGTAAACACTAACTATAAGTTCAGTTGTACGTTAAATTCTTTCTCGTTTTCAATTCTTTACTGTAGCACCCGAAATGCTAGGTAGCCACATCCCCCGCACTATAGTTCAATCCGCATATGGAACGAGCAGCCATACATGAATCAAGCCTATAGCGAATGGGAGACAAGAAAAACGACTCTCTAGCTAGGCGGGACTAACCCTCAATTAAATACCAGCAAGCATAAACAATAAAACGGAAGCATACTGTACATTCATTTCATTTCATCATTCAAGTTCATTATCATTGATCATATATACGATCTTCCAAAAGTATCGAAATAAGGCATATGTAATACATATATACCAAAAGACATAACAATACATATCTGCATCACTAAGGTACAATAAACGTGCTAGACCCAAAATAAAGACCTGACTCAATCCCGCCTAGCACGCACCCTGCAAACCAGAAAAGGTGACGTGTCAGTCTATGGAAGACTGAGTGAGGGGTTTATAAATATAAACGCAATTACCATGCAAATCATAATCTCGGGTAAGATTTTATAAAAGAAAGTAACATAAGTTCAAGAATAAAGTAGCACCCGCCCGAGATTACAACTAATCCATTTAACAATACAATCAGTTTCAATCAATCAGTGGCCTGGCGAGTGAGGGCAATTCTCCAGCCTTTCTCCGATAGTGTACAATAATTCAGTTTTAAGTGATTAGGTGATTAAGCAATCAATTACAGTGCACAAGTAGCAGTTTCAGTAATGCCTTTTTCCTCCGGATGATGGTGGGATTGCAAGGCCCCACCATCTAATCAGTTTGAGCATAGGGTTCATGATTCCCTATGCCCAGAACTCCTTCCTCCACTAATCTCCTAGTGGGTTCAGGGGTCATCCCAAAAGTTGTGAGGATAGTGCAAGATTTACCCGTCAGCCCAAGCTTTCCCGGTTGGCTCGGTACACTACCCTCGGGCCCACAGTGAACAGTACGATACTTGCCAAAATAATTAATCAGTTCAGTTCAGTAAATCCGTTGAAATCATTGAGGTTTTGGAAAACTATAGATATATAGATACATTTTGGCCTAAAACTCATATAGGGTTGTATGGGTTCTATATATTTAGGAATTAAACCTCACCTTTACCAACAAAAGAAGTAAGAAAACACCCTACGGAGCGTGCTCCTCATCACCCGGAACATGATCTGTGTAATAAGGACAAGTGTACGTGAGACATGACTCGTATGAACCCTTTAAGACGAACGACGTATTCACACAACGTAAAAACCATGGTTTGACAAGTAAAGCACATAATCCTTCACTTCAAGAAACATTCGAGTCCATATTGATAACAAAGATTCATGCATGCACATATTTGGAAAAATGATAACATGTTGAAACATAACTCATAAAATATTCTACAAAAAACCATGAAACTTCATAACATATATGATAACACATTATATAACATGTTAATGAAGTATACATACCGGAAATGAGTCAAGAAAACTATGTAGGAAGGATTGTAAAAACAAAATTTCAATCAGAATATGCAGGGGTCGTGGCCGTGACCCATTTTGCTCACAAAATGGTATCTGCCGCTACCTATTTTTTTTCATGAATTTTCATGCAATTTTTCTGAAGTCGAAACATGGCCAATTTTGGGTAGCGGGCGCGACCAGATTTATGTATATTTCAGGTCGTGGGCGCGACCTGAAGTCACGCCAAATATGAGAGTGGGTCGCGGGCGCGACCGTTTTTACTATATTCGCGGTCGCGACCACGACCTTCAAGTGTAGCAGAAAAAAAAAACAGAGCCAAAACAGGGGATTCGAACCAAAATCACCCAAAACCAACAATAAATCCTACTTCACTCCATTGCAACAACTCAATTACATCAAATACACATTATACTTCAATAAGACATCAAATAAACCATTAAATAGACATTAATCATCAAGAAATCATCAATCAAAACCCATATAATTCCATGATACCAACTTTCATAATAACTCAAGGTTCATGCAAGATTCCAACTCTAAAGACCGTAGGCATGCTTCTAATCGATAAATGATCAAGAAATCATAAAATACTCATCAAACCCTACATCATACATTTCAAGAGATTCAATCAACTTCTCCATTTATACCTTGAAATGAAAGGAAGAAAGGATGAAATGATGTTGGGATGATGATGCTTCCAAAGTATGCAATTCTTCCTTGAATTCTAGCTTGAAACATGAGATGAAATCTTCTCTTCCTTCCTTGGTGTGTTGAACGTGATTGAGTGTGTGTGATTCTTGTATGAATTTGGAATGAAATGAAATGGAATGGAAGAGATAAAATGATATCTACAAAAGTCTTCCAAGAATATGCATGACTCATCAATTTTTGCACTTAAGTCCTTACAATATTTGAATTAATGCAATCAAGTTTCATTTCATGGAATATGATCATTTAACTCTAACTCATATTATGCAATTGAGTCCATACATTTAAATAAATGATCAAGTAAGGCCATATATGAGCATTTAGTCACATTAGCAATTTAATTCACTTAAATTCACATTAACCACAATTCATATAAATTCTTAGAAATATAACGCATATAATGTTATGAAATTTATAATTAATGAACGAAATAAATTAAATAAGCCCCCAACTCCTGAAGACCCGAGCGTGGCATGCTTACCTGAACTTCCAAAAAATTGAAGCGTTACATTTACTCTATAAGTTCCGCATTACCACATCATCACTCTATAAACTGCACGTTTAGTTCCGAATTTTTAATTCATCACTCTACAAACTGCATATTTAGTTCCCCATTTTTATTTTATCACTCTATAAACTGCACGTTTAATTAGTTCTGCAATACCATTTCATCACTCTATAAACTGCACGTTTAGTTCCAAAGTTTTAGTTTATCACTCCATAAATGTAACACCCCGATTTCTTGGCAAGTTAGGTATGACGTCACGAGTGGGATTAGACCGAGTGTTATGTGATTTTTATGTATGTTTTAATTGTTAAGTGACTGTTAATTTAATAATTTCGTGAATTAATTACTACTATGCGATTTATGTGATTTAATTGAGTTTGTTACTTAAACTTGTTTTAATATGTATCCTTGGTAATTAATGTTTTTATTTTGATTATGCACCTATTTGATCTGATATGAAATCCTTGGACTCAATTGAGCTTAAATTGGACCCACTTACTCACCTAACAAAACTTGGGGGCCTAACTCGAGCACTTAACTTTTTAAAGGACCAAAATGCAATTTTCTCCCTTTTCCCTCTCATATTACACGATCCACACCCCCCTTCCACTACCTCATTCTTCTTCTTTCATTATCTCCTAGCAAACAAGGGTTCCCAACTCCTCCTTCCTTCTCCATTTGATCGAGCCATCAAGCAAGCAAGGAACCAAGGGGATTTCTTCCATTTTCAAGCAAGAATTCAAGCTCCATCCTCTCCCTTCATCTTCTCCTCCTTTCTTCCAAGGTATTATGTGGATTTTGTATTTATGTTAAACAAGATAGGGTTTGGTGATCTTTGCCTAATAACTTGAATTCTTGTGTAAATATGCATGAATACATGATAATCTATGAATTCTATGCTTAGTTGTTGGAATTCTTGGAGCAAGAATATGTGTATGTAATTGTGTATGTATATATGTATGTATATATGTGAATTTTGATGTGGGTCTATGAATTAATGTGTTTTAAGTTGTTCCAAACTTGTATTTAATGCTCCTACATGATATATTGCATGTTTTAAGTGATTTGGATTGAGTTTTGGTTGTGTTTGAGCTTTGGGAGGAAGCCCCGAGCACCTTGCCCTGTTTCTCATTCGGTTTGCAGCTGGAGAAGGTATCGACGGGCGTGGATTTTCTCCCACGGCCGTGGATTTGTGTCCAGAGACTTGGAAGTCCTCCCATGGGCGTGGATTTTTGACCCACGGCCGTGGATCCTCCTCTGTTTTCTGTCCGAGTTTGTTTTTCTTCGTTCTCCCTCATACAAAATCCGATTTACCTGATTGTTAAACTGACGGAAAGATCTTGAAGTCTAGAACAACCTTCAATTGGAATAACCTCAATATATTTTTTCATTTGTAAGATATTATCAATTCTCTTTGGTGTCGCTGCTCTACAGACAAATTGCAATCATCCAACACCAAGCTTACGCCATTTTCTCCTCACTTTGAACTAGAAACCGAGGCATATATCCTTGGAAAGAACTTTGTGTCTAGTTTCATTTCCAACAAACAAAACTCAATTCCCACTTCTAGAATTAAAGATATTCCAGTTTTCCTACAGCGTGTGCATTTTCTAAAATCGTCCGTTTTTGCCAAACTTCACCAAAACCTTTCTTATTGTATTTCTTTCAGTCTCTTGGCTCCCATATGTGAATTATATGTTATATATACTTGATTAATTGATAATTATGCTCCTACTTGACACTTCTTGGTACTTAATTTCTCAAACGTTATTGTGTGACTCCATGCCCTATATGAATTGAACTTGAAATGATTGAATGATATGAATATGTGACTCCTTGAGAGTGATTTCATCTCTTAGATGTTAATTGGTTCTCATACATGCTAAGTGTCACTTGATTGCTAGTTTTACTTAATTACATGAGCATTTCTGTGCGTCATACTTGGTCTCATATTGAGTCTTGTCTCACGAGTTTCCACTATTCCCTTTCTTGTCCAGTTTTTCTCCAGGGCGGAGATCATGGATCGTTTGGGCACTTTCTTGTATCCTTGTCTTGTCCCGTCGCTCGTCAGGTGAGGTTTAATTCTAGATACTTAGAACCCTTACAACCCTATGTGTTATTTTTGGCCAAAAGTATTTATATAATTATAGTTTTCAAATCTTATTGATTTACAACGGGTTTCATGAAATGAACGGATTGATTGATTATTTTGGTGAGTAACTATTGTTCACGTTGGGCCCTGAGGGTAGTGTATTGAGCCAACCGGGAAAGCAAAGGCTGACGGGTAACTCTTGCACTATCCTCACCATTGTGGGATCACCTCTGAATCCACTAGGAGGTTTGGTGGAGGAAGAAATCCCGTGCGTGGGAGTCATGTTCCCGACGTACACCATGATTGGATGGCGGGGCCTTACAATCCCCCATCACCCGGATGAAGAAGGATGGATTATTGAAATTGTTAATTGTGCACTGAAATGTATTGCTCACTTAATCAATGAATAATTGAATTATTGTACACAATCGGAGAAAGGTTGGAGAATTGCCCTCACTCGCCGGGCCACTGATTGATTGAATTGAATTGTACCGAATTGACTGTATTGTTAAATTGATTAGTTGTAATCTCGGGCAAGAATTACTTTAATATTTGAACTTATATTGTTTCTTTTATGAAAACTTACCCGAGATTATAGCTTGCATAGTAATTGGGCTTTGTAGCACCCGGAACGCTAGGCGCCACATCCCCCGCACTATAGCCTCAATCCACATATGAAACGGGCAATTCATACATGAACCGAAACTATAGCGAACGGGAGACAATAAAAAAAAAAAACTCAAAAGCTAGGCGGGTACCATCAATTAATACCACTAAACAATTGTATCAATGAAAGCGGAAGTAATAACATTCAATACTTATAGGTACTATATTTACATATTTATTAATAGGTACCAACATTTCATACAATACAATATCGTATCCAACATGACTAAGGCATAATACCAAACATAAGAAGTATCAATACATGGACTAAAATATGAGGTGAAGTGCTAGACCCGAATAAAAGACAAGCTAGACTCTAATTCCCGCCTAGCACGATCCTGCAAAAACTGAAAAGTTGAGGGGTCAGTCCAACACGGACTGAGCGAGGGGTATAAATAAATATATGCGCAATTACCATGCAAGCTATAATCTCGGGTAAGATTTTATAAAAGAAGACACTATAAGTTCAATAGAAAAGTAGGACTCGCCCGAGATTACAACTAATCAATTTAATAATTCAATCACGATCAATTCAATACATGGCCCGGCGAGTGAGGGAAAATCTCCAACCTTTCACCAAAAGTGTACAATAATTCAATTTAATTAATGAATTAGGTGATCACACAAATAATTCCGTGCACAATTAACAATTTCAGTCCATCCTTCTTCCTCCGGGTGATGGGGGATTGCAAGGCCCCGCCATCTAATCATGGTGTGCGTCGGGAACATGACTCCCACGCACGGGATTTCTTCCTCCACCAAACCTCCTGGTGGATTCAGAGGTGATCCCACAGTTTGTGAGGATAGTGCAGGAGTTACCCGTCAGCCCTTGCTTCCTCGGTTGGCTCAATACACTACCTCGGGCCCCAATGTGAACATGCTTACTCGTCAAAACAATCAATCAATCAATCAATCCGTTAATCAATCAATCAATCAATTGGTTTAGTGAAATCATTTGAAAATCATAAAGTTCGAAAGCTATAGATATATAGGTACATTTTGGCCGAAATAGTCACATAGGGGTTGTAAGGGTTCTATTTATCTAGAATATAAACCTCACCTGACGAGCGACGGGACAAGGTAAGGCTACAAGACAAAGCCCACACGATCCATGATCTCCGCCCTGGAGAAAAACTGAACTAGAAAGGGAATGTGGGAACCCGTGAGACATGACTCAATATGAGACCAATTAGGACGCACGACAATGCTCATGTAAATAAATAAAACCAAGCAATCCATTAAAACTAGGCATGTATAAACACCAATTAACACCTAAGAGTTGAAATTACTAACAAGAAATCATGTATTCATATTATTCAATTATTTCAAGTTCAATTCATATAAGGCATGAAGTCACACAATAACGTTTAAGCAATTAAGTACCAAGAAGTGTCAAGTAGGAGCATAATTATCAATTAATCAAGTATATTTATCATATAAGTCACATACAGGAGCCAAGGAAGTGAAAGGAAAGCGATAAGAAGGGTTTTGGTGAAGTTTGGCCAAAACCGACAATTCCCGAAAATGCACATGCTGTGGAAAAATGGGAATATCTAAAGTTCTAGAAATTGGAATTGGATTTTGTTTATTTTAAATGAAACTAGACAATTATACCTTTAAAATGGTATATGGCTCGTTTTCTAGTTCAAAGCGAGGAGAAAATGGCGTAAGCTTGAAGTTAGGCGAGTGCAGTTTGTCGGTAAAGCAGCGACACTAAAAAGAATTGATTATATCTCACAAAATAGAAATGATATTGAGATGATTCCAATTGAAGGTTGTTCTAGACTTCAAGATCTTTCCAACGGTTCAAAAATCAGGTCATTTGGAGTTCAGATGAGGGAGTAACCGGCCGGGTAAAATTCAAGGGAAAAGTTCCCCGACCGGGTAAAGCGGTCCAGAAGCTTTTTGGCATAAAACTACCCGCCCGGGTACTTGTTATACACAAAAAGTACCCGGCTGGGTACTGTTCCAGGGCTGGAAAAAGGGGCAAAACAGGGGTAGCTTCGGGGAAGGAAGAAAAGGAATGAATACCCAAAGCAAACTCAACCAAAATGCTCCAAAATAATCATATAACATGTATATAACTCAATAATATCAATTAGGCTTAATATAATCCATTAAACCATGCTCAAATCATCAAGGAATCATCATACAAACCCCATATAAACTCATGAACTCCCATTTCATATTATTCAAGAAATCATGCAAGCCTCCAATTCTAATGCACATAATCATACTTCTAGCCTCAAATAAAAAAGGAATCACATCCACTCATCAAACCCTACTTCAAATATGCTCAAGAGATTCATACATATACCTTGAAAGAATGAATGGAAAGATGAAAGGAACTATGGAGATGATGATGATGCCTCAAACTCATGCAATTCCTCCTTGAAATTAACTTGGAATGATGAAATCTCCTCCTTCTCTTCCATGGTGTAAAAATCGGTATTTAGTGTGTGTGTGTGTGTGAGGTTTTTGATGAGAATGAAATAAAATGGAAGAGATGAATGAGATATTTACAAAAGTCTTCCACATATATGCATGACTCATCACTTTTTGCACATAAGTCCCTCCATTATATGAATGCATGCAATTAAGTTTTAATCCAAGTAAAATGAGTATCTAACTCCATTTAAGTCATGCAATTAAATCCACACATTTACATATATAAGCATTTAAGGTCATATAAGAGCATTTAGTCACATTAACAATTAATTCATAAAAGCTCATGGAAATATTATGCAGCTAATGTTATGAAAAATATATAAAGTATCACATAATATCAATTAAGCACATTATCAATTATTTCATGTAAATTTCACGTTAAGGATAGTTCACATAAATGCATAGAAATGTAATACATATAATATTATGAAATGTAGATAAATTATCACATAATGCATAAATTGAAAAAGGGGCGTTACAACTCTCTCCCCCTTAAGAGGACCTGGGACCAGGTCCATACTCGAGTTCTAAATCTTTAAAGCAAGTAGTGAGAGAGCCCCGTCTCTCAAACAAGCAAAGAGAGAACCCCGTCTCTCGCAAAAGCAAGGAGAGTACCCCGACTCCTACAAAAGCACGGATCCCAAAGAACACTTAATTAAACATTCATACAGAACTTCACGAAATGAACAAGTAGAAGAAGTCAAATACTAACTCGTCTTACAAAAGCAATTAACAAATACAAAGAACCATACGTGGTGATAATAAAATGTACATTGCACATGATATGCATGTTTTGGTGTACCGTTCACCATGGTCTTAGAAAACTTCAGTGGTAGTAACTTGATTTAATACTTGATTCTTTGATCGGGACCCCTTCTAACCAAAATGCCAACCCTCAAATGCCTAACGCATGTATATACTTCAATAATTACTCAATCTTCATCCCGCGATCCAATTTCTATCCTTTCTATCACCACAGTTCGAAGATTCAATTCTTGAATATGTACTTGATATCAATCCGACCTACTCATTCTTCTCACAAATTATAGTTGACCTTCTCCGATACCCGGGCTAATTGTTTGATAACTCGAGGTCTAACTTTTATCCTTCATAATATTCCCGATTCAAGTAACTCTCATGTGATCCTTTGCGATAGAGAATGTTCCAGTCGAGTTGTTTTCATCTTGTACCATGGTACTAGTGTCGCACCTCTTTGGTCACTTCGTGCAAATCTTGAATGACAGTCGCTTTCCTTGAAAACTTCTTACCTTTGATCAAAGTAAACTTAATCAACTTATAAAAATCATGATCTCTCCCATTTCTCATCAAATTTGTTTCAATTTCAACTTGGCTCAAGATATGCCTCCTTATGACTTTTAGGAATCTCCATTTGAGAACTCTAGGCGCACGAGACTTAAGATATTGAAAACTTCATTCACCTAGTTCCGATAGAGAGTTTCCGGAAGAACCATTTTCCTTGAAGTTTCAACTCTCCCAAGTGAGATCCAAACATCGACTTTAAGTTGTTCCCCGACCGGCTCTCCCCCTTAAGAAAATAAGAATATTTTCTATCTAACTTCTGGAACTAATTCTACCCTTTCTCAAATCCAAGCTTCTCTTCTTTCTGATTCTCTTGAAGTACCTCTAACTCTCGACCTCATTCCTGAAATATTTCTCTATCTCAATTGGAAATCCAACGAGCACTGAATTCTTTCTCATTTCTTGAATATCCATTCCATTTCTTGAAGCTCTCACCCTTTCCAAAATTATTTTCTAAATATCCTCATCCTGACCTTGGAGGTCATTAAGCATCTCAATCTCCTAATTCATCCCTTGTTGTTGCTTTCAAGTAACCCCATTATTTGTAACCCTTACATTTTTGTTGCTTCTAATAAATGTAATCCATTTGAGCACAACCATAAATTTGAAGTCATTTCCCCGATCGACTCAACTTCCTTGATATCAACGATTTCAAATCTCGCCACTTGTTCGGACATTTCATCTCACGTTTATTTTTGAAGTGACAACTTCTTCCATCCAACTCCAAACTACTTTTCCCGGCCTTTCAATTGTTCTTTCTCCTTTTTGTTCCTCACTTTGAAACCCAATTCTTTCTGTATCATACTTCGGCCGTGTCTCGGTTGAAATAATGCTTGATAGATGAGGTGGAGAGATTTTCTATCAAGAAAACACTTAAAATGCATGTTGAGTTAAGATGTCGATGCATGTATTACACTTATAAATAATTAAAGATGCAACACATCAGACAATTAAGCTCAAATAGAGATGCACATATAAATAAAGGAATTTAAATAATTTAAACAACGTATGATGCACGTGCCATGAATGCTTTGAACCTGTCACCGTAGCTGCATCATTTAACTTAACACTTGTTCTTTGTTTTGTTGAATTACGAGCTTGCCTCGAATTTGTTGGTTATTCCTTGTTACCCACGGTCTTCCAATTTTCTTCAAAATCCCCAACATCAACCCATACGTTTCCATCACTCGAGGATTGAAATTTATTGAACTCAGTTCCGTCCCCAAGTATTCCTTCCAATTTATAGATTCTAAGTGTGGTTCGAGCCTTCACCTTAAACACCTTCTTGTTCAAAGCTTTCTTATCTCGACTCGTATAACTTGGTAATCAAATTATGATTCTTGAACTCCAATGCTTCTATTTCCGTGAAATTGATAACTAGCCCTCTTTCAAAAAATAGTCTCTAATTGTTATCCGAAGTCTTCACCTAGCTATCGCCTCAATCGAAATCCTCGATTTCATTTGTATAAGTTTAAATAGCCGAACGAACTCACCCTCCAGTTGCTTACACTCAAGCACATAGTTTCCTTCTATAATCTCGTTACCTTCTTTCACCGTTTCCATTTGTTGCTCCATATCTTCCAATTCAACTTCTTCTTTACTCAAAATCCGTAGTGACTTCAATTCCCCTTTTCTTAATCTCTTCATTCTTCTTCATCGATCTAACCTCCTCCAAGATTTTCTTCGTTCCATCCCTCGGTTTGCACAACCCCGTTGAGTTTGGTTGACTAACTTAACTTTCGATGTGGCATGGTGTATGTATTAATCTTATGATGACTTAGCATCATCTACCCCAACTCCACCTCTTTGAACTTCTTCAACTTACCTAAAGCTTGTAGGTCATCCCACACTTGATTTTCGATTCCAATAGTGGAAAATCCTCAACTTGCTCCTAAAATCCTAACCTTAAGTCCCTATTACCCTCGAGGCCTCCTTAGTGATTGAGACCTTGAAACTTAAAACACTTTCGAAATTTCTTCACTTTGCTTCTAAAATTAATTCGTCTATTCCGGACCTTATCACTCGAATCATAATCTATTAGAGAGAGAACCATAGCTCTTAAATTCTTGTGTGAAGTTCCCCGGTGTATTCCTTACTAGAAAAAGGAGCTTGCGATAAATTGAGGTTGTCGTAGAAATTGGTCGTGGTTTGATATAATCTTCATAACCTATAACTCAAAATCAATTCAAAGCTAAATGCATGCGGTTAGTACATGTTCATGTCACATAATTAGCATTTAACCACATATTTGATGCAAAATACAATAATTAATTCAACTAAATTAAAAAAAACACATCAAACATATAAATTCCAAGTCATAGAAGATCAATTAATCATCAAGTAGTAACATAAATCAATACCATGCACAAGTCATCAAGTAGCTCAAGGATGTTTAAGTAAGTTCAAATAAATTCAAATAAGTTCAAGTAGGTCCAATCAAGACACAAGACTCTCAAATTATCAATTAATCCTATGCCGTTCGACTTAGACTCGACACGATACGACACTACAACCGCGGTTTTGCAACCGGGCTCTGATACCACCTTAGGATGTAGCACCCGGAACGCTAGGCGCCACATCCCCCGCACTATAGCCTCAATCCACATATGAAACGGGCAATTCATACATGAACCGAAACTATAGCGAACGGGAGACAATAAAAAAAAAACTTAAAAGCTAGGCGGGTACCCTCAATTAATACCACTAAACAATTGTATCAATGAAAGTGGAAGTAATAACATTCAATACTTACAGGTACTATATTTACATATTTATTAATAGGTACCAACATTTCATACAATATAATATCGTATCCAACATGACTAAGGCATAATACCAAATATAAGAAGTATCAATACATGGACCAAAATATGAGGTGAAGTGCTAGACCCGGATAAAAGACAAGCTAGACTCTAATTCCCGCCTAGCACGATCCTGCAAAAACTGAAAAGTTGAGGGGTCAGTCCAACACGGACTGAGCGAGGGGTATAAATAAATATATGCGCAATTACCATGCAAGCTATAATCTCGGGTAAGATTTTATAAAAGAAGGCACTATAAGTTCAATAGAAAAGTAGGACTCACCCGAGATTACAACTAATCAATTTAATAATTCATTCACGATCAATTCAATACGTGGCCCGGCGAGGGAGGGCAAATCTCCAACCTTTCACCAAAAGTGTACAATAATTCAATTTAATTAATGAATTAGGTGATCACACAAATAATTCCGTGCATAATTAACAATTTCAGTCCATCCTTCTTCCTCCGGGTGATGGGGGATAGGGCTGCAAACGAGCCGAGCCAAGCCGGGTTTTACCTAAAAAATAAGGATCGAGCTTGAGATTGAAAAACATAGGCTTAACTCGAACTCGGGATCGAGATTAACAAGCCGAGAATTTGAGGGCTTGAGATTGACTCGATGGAAACTCGAGATCAGCTCGCTTGACTCGTCGAGTCCTGAATTCTCAGGGGAAAAAGGGACAGAAATGGAGAAATATTGGGGAAAAGGAAAAAGCAAACAACAATCCTTCATTTACAAATCTGTAGAAGAAAGCTTGAGGCAAGATGGTGGTGGGCGGCTGAGCAAATCTTCAAATGCTAGCGGAGATGGTGGGCGGTGGCTGAAGAAAACTTTGGAGGCGGGCGGAGATGGCGGGCAGCGGCTGAGGAAAGCTTCGAATACCGACGGAGATAGCGGGTGGCGGCTGGAAAGCTTCGAATGCCGGCGGAGATGATGGCGGCGACTGACGAAAGCTTCGAAGGCCGGCAAAGATGGTGGATGGCGGCTGAGGTAAGCTTCAAAAGGCCGGCGGAGATTGTGGACGGTGGCTGAGGAAATCTTCGAAGGTCGGCAGAGACGGTGGACTGCGATTGAGGTGTTGGGAACTTTTGAAAAGGATTTAGGGTTAACAAATTTTCATTTAATTCTTTTGTTTTCTGAAGGTGGGAGGCGGCGGAAATCCTTATAAAGAAGATTAACAGGTCTTAGGGCAACAAGCCAACAACCTACAAATTTCAATTTAATTTTTCTATTGTTGTTTTTATTAAAATGGAACTTAAGTATATTATTTACATATATATATATATATATATTATATTATAAAAATATATATGTATTAAAAATATAGAAAAAGGATGCATGATTAATTTAAATAAATATTCAGTAATTAAGGGTGATATTAAGATATATAATTATAACATATGATATAATTAAAATATATATACACATATTTTTAAATATAAAATTTAACAATTATATAATAAATTAACGTATCATATTTACCACACTCACATAATAATGTATGAGATAATATACTTTAAACCAAGGATGACATAGTATAACTATTAATATATTTGCATATATACACATAGACACACACGCACACATGTGTATATATATATATATAAAATTATATCGTATGTTATAATTATATATCTTAATAACAAATGGGTAATATATATATATATATATATATATATATATATATATATATATATATATATTAAATATAATATTTAACAATTATATAATAAATTAATATATATTGTATTTATCACGCTCAAATAATAATGTATGAGATAATATAATTTAAACCAAGGATGATATAATATAACTTAAACCTACTATATTATATGATATATTTTATATATTGTCTTATTAGATCTTATACGTTTGAAAAAAAAAAGTAAATCATATATATTAGTAAACTAAATACTATTAAAATTTTTAATATAATGTATATTTATCATATATATCATGTTATTAAATAAAATATATTATCATCTTATCTATACTATTATATAAACGAGAGATCTATTTTGTATCACAGACTCTAAAAATATTTTTTTCATTTACACATGCGTAGAATGTGCAAAGTCGCTAGCATATTATTAATAATCATACGTATACTATTGTAATATATGATATATAATTACATATTATTTTACTAAACCATAACATTGTGCATGTTAGTAAATTTTAGAATTAAGAATTTAGAACATGTATATAATACATGAAATGTTTTCGCGCATTAACAAAAGAATTTCAACATAAACCTATTATATGATATGATGTATTTTATATATTGTCTTATTCGATCATATATGTTCGACAAAAAAAAAAAAAAAAAGATCATTACGTTTTCAAATTAAATATTATTAAGATTTATAATATAACTTATATTTATCGTTTATATCATGTTATTAATAAGATATATTATTATCTCATATATTATTAATACACATTGATGAGACATAGAAACGCACTCGAATCAGAGCCGTCCACGTGTCGCCATCGACTGACTTGAAGACTACATGCTCGCATTGATGGGCTCGTGAGACAATCCAGCCCACTCACTTGCCAACTAGTTCAGGCCATTGGGCCTCGGACAATTGTTCGGGTAAAGGGCCAGAACCGACCGGCTTAGCGCTCGCATCTTGGCCCTCAGGGTTACCCTTCTCAGGGAAGCACCCACGCGGGGACCCCATTCTTGGTGCTCGGGGTTTTGACGCTCAAAGGTCATCTGCCGTGGAGGATCCATCCGTGCACTCTTCGAGCGTCATCGCGCTCGTAAATGATCCCACCACCCCTGCGAGGGACTCGAACCTTAGCAAGGAGGACTTTGGGCCTTCCTCTCACGTGACCCTCGCCAACAACCTCTGACACAAAGGTGGTGCGCACTTTGTACCTGACATGCCGCCTCCTTTTCAGAGACGTCATTCTCATACCATCACGGGATGCCACGTGTTAGGGCAACACAGGTTTGGGACCACATGGTCAATTTACCCATTTACCCTCACCCCTAACATATGAATAGAGGAGAACGCGTGTTTTCTCCCCCAAGCAATCTTCTGCATACACTACACACTGGGCATTCCCTCTCTTCATTTTTTCGTATCTTCCTAAGCTCCGTGATCACTTCACCACAGTTGCATCACCATTACCTCTTGCACTCTCGGTGTTATCCTAGCTGGAAGAACCCACGCAGAAAAAGGAAACCCAGTTCCTGAGGCTTTCACGCCTGTGATGGTCTTCCCCTTCTAACAAATATTAAAGTGTTGTTGCATTTAGGAAGCTCAGATTCCTGCACCATCACACATATATGTTAATATAATATATATGATACATAATTACATTTTTTTTAATGATTACATATTATTTTCCCACTTTCTCAACTTCTTATTTTTGTTCAACCGATCTAATAATCTTCCATAATTCTTAAAAAGGGGCCCACATCAGATAATATAACATAAATCTATTACAATATATGATATATTTTATATATTATCTTATTAGATCATACACATAGTAAATTAAATGCTATTAAGATTTAAGGCATAATGTATATTTATCATACATACTACTAATACAAATATATATTTTAATATAATATATGATACATAATTACATATTATCTCATTAAACCATAGTAGTTAGTATATTAGTAAATTATATATTTAAGAATTTGATACACAAGTTATAAATATATAAAATAAAATACATGAAATGAAGAAATGTATTTGGTCCATTATAAAAAACATATGTACTCATATATAATATTGATTTAACCTATTAAGATGCATAATATATATTAATATATATTATTTTAATTATTAAATAAAATACATTATTATCTCATATATTATTAAGGACACATCCTATAATACATGATTGATATTATCTTGTCAAATTATGTACATTGATAAATCATATATTTTTAAGATTTTAAGATATATATAATATAATATATGATATATAAATGTACTTTTACATAATATAATGGATTTTGGACCATATATACTTAATTATGGTATATGTATGTATAATATATTATAAGTAAAATATATATTATATATATGTTTTATGTATATATAATATAAAATCTAATATACACAAATATATAAAAATCTTAAAAAAATTTACATATATATGTCTAGGCTCGCGAGCTGGCTCGCAAGCCACGAGCCTAGACACAATAGGATCGAGATTGACTAGTTGGGCAGCTCGGGCTTGATGCAGCTCGGATCGAGCTCGTCCATGTACGATTTCAAGCCGAGTCAACTCGAGCTCGACTCGTCAAGCTCGCGAGTTGGCTCGGCTTGTTTGCAGCCCTAATGGGGGATTGCAAGGCCCCGCCATCGAATCATGGTGTGCGTCGGGAACATGACTTCCAAGCACGGGATTTCTTCTTCCACCAAACCTCCTGGTGGATTCAGAGGTGATCCCACAGTTTGTGAGGATAGTGCAAGAGTTACCTGTCAGCCCTTGCTTTCTCGGTTGGCTCAATACACTACCCTCGGGCCCCAATGTGAACATGCTTACTCGCCAAAACAATCAATCAATCAATCAATCCGTTAATCAATCAATCAATCAATCAATCAATTGGTTTAGTGAAATCATTTGAAAATCATAAAGTTCGAAAGCTATAGATATATAGGTACATTTTGGCCGAAATAGTCACATAGGGGTTGTAAGGGTTCTATTTATCTAGAATATAAACCTCACCTGACGAACGACGGGACAAGGTAAGGCTACAAGACAAAGCCCACACGATCCATGATCTCCGCCCTAGAGAAAAACTGGACAAGAAAGGGAATGTGGGAACCCGTGAGACATGACTCCATATGAGACCAATTAGGACGCACGGCAATGCTCATGTAAATAAATAAAACCAAGCAATCCATTAAAACTAGGCATGTATAAACACCAATTAACACCTAAGAGTTGAAATTACTAACAAGAAATCATGTATTCATATTATTCAATTATTTCAAGTTCAATTCATATAAGGCATGAAGTCAAACAATAACGTTTGAGCAATTAAGTACCAAGAACTGTCAAGTAGGAGCATAATTATCAATTAATCAAGTATATTTATCATATAAGTCACATACAGGAGCCAAGGAAGTGAAAAGAAAGCGATAAGAAGGGTTTTGGTGAAGTTTGGCCAAAATCGACAATTCCCGAAAATGCACATGCTGTGGAAAAATGGGAATATCTAAACTTCTAGAAATTGGAATTAGGTTTTGTTTATTGGAAATGAAACTAGACAAGTAGACATTTAAAATGATATATGGCTCGTTTTCTAGTTCAAAGCGAGGAGAAAATAGCGTAAGCTTGAAGTTAGGCGAGTGCAGTTTGTCAGTAAAGCAGCGACACCAAACAGAATTGATTATATCTCACCAACTAGAAAGGATATTGAGATGATTCTAATTATATGTTGTTCTAGAATTCAAGATCTTTCCAACGGTTCAACAATCAGGTCATTTGGAGTTCGGATGAGGGAGTAACCGACCGGGTAAAATTCAAGGGAAAAGTTCCCTACCGGGTAAAGCGGTCCAGAAGCTTTTCGGCATAAAACTACCCGCACGGGTACTTTTTATGCACAAAAAGTACCCGGCCGGGTACTGTTCCAGGGTTGGAAAAAGGGGCAAAATAGGGGTAGCTTCGGGGAAGGAAGAAAAGGAATGAAAACCCAAAGCAAACTCAACCAAAATGCTCCAAAATAATCATATAACATGTATATAACTCAATAATATCAATTAGGCTTCATATAATCCATTAAACAATGCTCAAATCATCAAGGAATCATCATACAAACCCCATATAAACTCATGAACTCCCATTTCATATTATTCAAGAAATCATGCAAGCCTCCAATTCTAATGAACATAATCATACTTCTAGCCTCAAATAAACAAGGAATCACATCCACTCATCAAACCCTACTTCAAATATGCTCAAGAGATTCATACATATACCTTGAAAGAATGAATGGAAAGATGAAAGGAACTATGGAGATGATGATGATGCCTCAAACTCATGCAATTCCTCCTTGAAATTAACTTGGAATGATGAAATCTCCTCCTTCTCTTCCATGGTGTAAAAATCGGTATTTAGTGTGTGTGTGTGTGAGGTTTTTGATGAGAATGAAATGAAATGGAAGAGATGAATGAGATATTTACAAAAGTCTTCCACATATATGCATGACTCATCACTTTTTGCACATAAGTCCCTCCATTATATGAATGCATGCAATTAAGTTTTAATCCAAGTAAAATGAGTATCTAACTCCATTTAAGTCATGCAATTAAATCCACACATTTACATATATGAGCATTTAAGGTCATATAAGAGCATTTAGTCACATTAACAATTAATTCATAAAAGCTCATGGAAATATTATGCATCTAATGTTATGAAAAATATTTAAAGTATCACATAATATCAATTAAGCACATTATCAATTATTTCATGTAAATTTCACGTTAAGGATAGTTCACATAAATGCATAGAAATATAATACATATAATATTATGAAATGTAGATAAATTATCACATAATGCATAAATTGAAAACGGGGCGTTACACGCTTATATTTATTTAAACCCCTCATTCAGTCTTCGGTAGACTGACACCCTCACTTTTCAGGTACTCACGGTCGTATGCTAGGCGGGAGTCCGAGTTGTGTCTTTTGTTCAGCTGAGTCTAGCATCGCATTTTCATGTTCTTGGTATTTCTGCCTTTATCATGTTAGGGTTCCTATTAGTTTTGGAGACTTATGCATGTATAATATGTTGGAGATGATAATGTATTGATATATGAACTAGAATAGGATGAGCTTTTGGATATTTGGTATATGATAATGAAATGTTAGTGTTTATACTTCCGCTTTCGAATTTTCATGTATTGGATTTATTTGAATTGAGGTCTAATCCCGCCTAGCTAGAATGTTTCTTGCATTGTCACCCATTCACTATAGTCTTAGTTCATGTACGGATCATCCATTTCGTGTGTGGACTGAGCTATAGTGCGGGGGTGTGGCATCTCGGCATCTCGGGTGCTACAATAAACAATACTATTAGTCATCACTCTACAAACTGCACCTTTAGTTCCACATTTTTAATTCATCACTCTACAAACTACACATTTAGTTCCGAATTTTTAATTCATCACTCCATAAACAGCACTATTTGTTCCTCATTTTTATTTCATCACTCTACAAACTGCACGTTTAGTTCCCATTTTTATTTCATCACTCTACAAACTACAGATTTAGTTCCGAGTTTTTAATTCATCACTCCATAAACAACACTATTAGTTCCTCATTTTTATTTCATCACTCTACAAACTGCACGTTTAGTTCCCATTTTTATTTCATCAATCTACAAATTGCACGTTTAGTTCCGAATTTTTAATTCATCACTCCATAAACACCACTATTAGTTCTCCATTTTTATTTCATCACTCTACCGACTGCACGTTTAGTTCAGCAATTTTAATTCCTTGCTTAACAAACAAACAATATAATTGATTAAAA
This sequence comes from Lantana camara, assembly GCA_037501455.1. Taxonomy (NCBI): domain Eukaryota; kingdom Viridiplantae; phylum Streptophyta; class Magnoliopsida; order Lamiales; family Verbenaceae; genus Lantana; species Lantana camara. The sequence goes on from CM074865.1 coordinate 79,901,432, forward strand.
TTCATTGCTCATTCGTAAATTACAACCAGAACCGAAGAAAATAAATAAATACCAAACTGGAATACTATAATTCAAAAACGGAATGTGCGACATGGTTCATCATCATAAAATGTTCATGCATCCTCCAGAACCTCGGCCACTCTTCAATTTTCTATGAGAAAACAAATCATTGTAAAAGGTGATTATAATCTATTTATGGGAACAAACACAACAACAGATAATCAGTTCGTTAATATAAAAACATATTCCGATATATGCAGGAATCTCACAGTCAGAGCAACCAGTAAGCTAATAGACCACCCGGAGGAAAGTCGGCTTGGTGATAAAGAATGGGAGCTAAGTTTTAGGAACTTCATTAGAGTGGAAAACATAGAAAGACTGTTGCATTTATGCAGAGATATATTTAAATATATGCAAAAATCTTACAGTCAATTTATGCAGAAATATATGCATATCAATTTATTCAAAAATATATTCAGATATATGCTGAAATCCCACAGTCAGTTTATGCAGAGATATATTTAGATATATGCAGAAATCTCACATTCAGTTTATAAGAAATATATATAGATATGTGCCGAAATCTCAAAAATCTCAAACAATTGCTGTACAAAAACCTCAAATCTCTCAAATTTCAAGGAGAAATCTCTTTTGATATATGAGAAATTTCAATTCTCATAGCACAAACTCAAATAATTAACATTATAATTGGTAAAATTCTCAATACACAAATAATAGAGAAAGTGATTGTTCAAGAAACCAACTAAAATACTCAAAACAGATAATAACTTTAGATTCAACACCAGATTACCCAAAAAAATAATTGCAAATTTTGTAGCACACATCAAATCTATTGAGATATATGCAGAAATTTCAAATCGCAAAAATTTCAGATGTATGCAAAAATCACAAACCGTAAAAATTTCTTCATACATATATACAAAAATTTCAATCTCATAGCTCCCAAAAAATCTCTTTAGATATTCATAAAAGTATCTAAAGATAAATCTCAAATCTCATAGCACACAAAAATCTTTTAAATATATGTACAAGTTTCAAATCAAATATATGCAGGAATCTCAAATTTGCTGAAATTTATTCACATATGTATAGAAGTCTCAAATTTGCAAAAATTTATTCACAAATTTGAATCTAAAAATCTCGAATAAAAAAGGTTATAGAAAATACCTTAGATTAAACTTAGGTTTGTCTTCTTCTTCTTCTTCTTCGACAACGGTAAGGTGCGATCGTCGGCGGTGGTCGAATTTTAAAAACCGATCGATGAATAAACTTTTCATCAATGGTGGTAGGAATTCAGAATCGATCGACGAAAAAATGATGAAATTAAGAATAGAGATGATAGAGGGATATGGGTTGTCATTCTTTATTTTCATCAAGGACAATTTAGTAATTTTACCTGTTTTAGGGAGGGTTTAGGAAAAATATGTTGCATAATGGGGATCTAAAATAGGAGAATTTCAAATTAGGGAGTTTAGCAAAAGTTTTGAGCCTTACCCTCAATAAATATAATCCTTGGAGCCCTCCCATTACGGGCTTACTAGAATGGGCCTACACCAGCTATCAGGTTACGTCTGCTAACATCAACTCCTTAACGTTAGTGAGCCAAATAAATAGGTTTATTTAGCCCATTTTATTTTTAATACAATGATCCATTAATAGAAGTTCAATGATAAAATATTCTTACAGACAATTGTTAATTTTGTTTGGGATAATTATGAGCAGCCCCGTGAGGTATGACGAAATTAGGGATTCCCCCCTGAGGTTTGAGAAATATGAATTCCCCCCTAACCCGTTATTTCCTCTGTTAAATTTAACAGAATGTGTGATTTTACTATTTTACCCTTCATATGCTGAAACTCAAGGGGATATATGTAAGAAAAACCCAAAAACACTTGGGTTAGTGCAAATATCGAAATTTTTGAGGGGTTTGATGTAAGTACTTGATTTTTTTAACTATCTAATATTTCTTTTTCAAAGAATGCTATGTAATGATATTTTAATATTTTTATGATGAATTAATTTCTTACTTAGAGTTTATAAATGCTAATTTTTATTATTTTTACATTGGGCATGCATGTTTATATTGAGATGTTATTCTTTATATAAAAACTAGATGTATTAGAGATCACCGACACTTGAAATATTTGTTGAAATAACTCTGATGAATATTTATGTGAATTTATTAATGCATTAATTGATATTGGTGAGTTTGTTATAGTTTTCTATTTCAAAGGAAATATTTATTATTCTCAAACAAATAAGTTTTAAATAAACTTATGCAAAATATACATAAAACTAAAATATAAACATAAGGTATGGAATAAATATGCATGAAGGATCTATTTCAATTTATACTTATAGATAAAATATAAATATTATATTAAATAAATAATAAAATTTTAAATTAAAAATACAAATTAATTAATATTCTAAATATATCATCATATTTTCAATATTATTACATCTACCCCCTACGGGTTGGATTGGAATTTTTAAAAATAATTTTGCCTACGTCATCAAAATTTAACATCGTTATTAATGGCTGGGGTAATTTGGTTAGTTGTCCTTCCAAAATTGCCTCTGAATTTATTACAAATACATTCCTACTGTTTTTTTTAATAACAAAATGATCCCTATAGTTTCTTTTTAATAAAAAAATGATCCTTGTTCTTTTTGCAATTTCGAAAGGAGAACTGATCAACTTAACTGAATCCTAACGGACGTCAAGGACTTCAAACGTAATGTAAAGTTTAGGGACTACATTGTAAATATGCAAAGAATAAGAAATGAGTGGTAATTAAGCCAAACCTCATGGTAGTTAAATGTGATTATTTCTATCCATTTTTTTTAGGGCAATTTACATCTGGGTCCCCTGAGGTTTGGCGTAATTATAAATTAATCCCTGCACTTCCAGAAATTACATACAACTACCCTACTGTTTCCTTCCGTTAGAGGTCCCTGGACGCCGTTATAGTTTCGTCCAAAAAATTATCCTGAATATTACAAAAATGTCCCTGTATTTTACAAATTGTTACAAAACGAGCCCTCAAGAATACCCAGATTTGGACGGAACTATAACAGCGTCCAGGGATCTCTAACGGAAGGAAACAGTAGGGTAGTTGTATGTAATTTCTGGAAGTGCAGGGATTAATTTGTAATTACGCCAAACCTCAGGGGACCCAGATGTAAATTACCCTTTTTTTTTAATTATTATTTCTCTCATTGCGGTGGATGATTGGTGGTGCAAAATGAAATTTCTATAACCTAATCATGCAAATTCAAAGCTTAGGGAATCATATTAACAAATTCAAACAAAAATGAGAATGATCAACCTTAACTAATCTATCTATACATATAATTTAGAACCCTTGAGGCTATCCATGTAAGTATACACGAAGATAATCTCAAAAAATTTTAAAAATTTCAATAGATTTTAAATATAATATTTCTCAAATTCTGTTACTCAGAAAGGTTTAAATTTAAAATACGCGTATCAATATAAAATTCTGTTTCTATAACAAATCACCTTTATCCAAAAGAATTAATAATTTTGTATAGATATTGTAGCTATTAATTCAAATTCAAAATTTTAGATAAGTTTCTTACGAATAATATTCAAATTTAAAATTTGGGTGATACATCACACACCATAAAGAATTAGTATTTAATGTTTTAATTGTCACATTCGATTCTCAACTATTTTTCTCCTCCATATATGAATTTTTTACCATAAAGAACTAGTATTTAAAGTTTTAATTGTCACATTCAATTCTCAACTATTTTTCGCCTCCATATATGAATTTTTTTCCCTCATGCAGGATCATTCTTCATCAAGGTAAGTCTTATTCTAACATATATAATTTTCTCCCGTCATGCAGCAGGATCATTCTTTGTCGATGTAAGTTTTACTCTAATCAAGTGTTTTTTTTTTAGATTTTAATAGAAAAATTATTTTTTTTACCTTTTTCCATATCCATATATAAATTTTCTTTTTTGATGTAGGATCATTATTCTTGAAGGTAAGGTTTTTTTCATATCCATATATGAATCTTTTTTCTCATGCAGGATCATTTTTCTTTAAAGTAAGTTTTTATTGATATTGTAGTTACCAATTCAAATTATCCAAATATGTCTTTGTGCTTTTAGATAAGTTTGTTATGGAAAATCATCGAAGAAATCCCAAACCGCCTCGCATACATCGGAACCCACTATGTGCCAAAATCTTTGATAGAATCTCGATCCAAAACCGTCCGGGCCAGCCGCACTGTGAGGAGAGTTGAGCTGGAATTTTCTAATTAAGGTTCTGAGGCAAAAAGGATTTCCAGAGCAATGGATAAATTGGATATATCATTGTGTCTCAAATTGTTGGTTTTCAGTTATGGTTAATGGAGGCTCGGAGGGGTTCTTTAAATCGTCAAGAGGATTACTGATAACTATTGAAGAAGACATAGTTTTGGGGTTTTGGAAAAACTGTATTATTCTCTGTAATTACGTAATTACAATACTAAACAACTAGGTTACAATATATACTACAAAATAGAGTCCAACTATATATGGTAACACAATTACAAGATATAACCAAATCCCTAATTATCCGTTTTCCTAACACTCCCCCTCAAGTCGAGTATCGGATCAATGATGCTCAACTTGCTCAACACTTCACGAAAGATCCTTCCATTCACTGCTTTTGTCAAGATATCCGCTAATTGATCCTCAGACCTCACAAAGGGAATATCAATGACCCGTTCTTCCAACTTTTCCTTGATAAAGTGTCGGTCAACCTCCACTTGTTTAGTACGATCGTGCTCTGGGTTTTTTGAAATACTGATAGCAGCTCGATTGTCACACCTTAACGTACACGACCCTGCCATAGAAAAACCAAGTTCTGTGAGCAACTTCCTTAGCCACAAGACCTCAGTCACTCCCCGTGCAATGCCTCGAAACTCTGGTTCTGCGCTTGAGAGGGCTACAACCTTCTGTTTCTTGCTCCTCCAAGTCACCAAGTTTCCCCCAACTAAAGTAAAATACCCGGCAGTTGACTTTCTGTCCACTGGATTTCCTGCCCAATCAGCATCTGTACATGCTTCAATATCCAAGTGTCCATGTTTCTGAAATAGAACTCCTCTTCCAGGACATCCCTTCAAGTACCGACAGACTCTCAATGCTGTATCCATATGCTCTTTCTGTGGTTGATGCATGAACTGGCTCAGAACCCCTACTGCATAGGCTACATCCGGCCGAGTGTGTGAGAGATAAATCAGTTTCCCCACCAGGCGCTGGTACTGACCTTTATCAACTTCTTCTGCACCTTCTATAATCTGCAAGCCATGATTCACAACTATCGGAGTGTCCGCTGGTTTACACTCAAGCAACCCAATTTCAGCAAGGAGGTCTAGGACAAACTTTCTTTGAGAAATGAAGATACCCCGTCTGGACCTCAGCACCTCTATCCCTAGAAAGTACTTGAGCTCTCCCAAGTCTTTCATCTCAAACTCTCTGAACAAATTCTCTCGGAGCTGGGATATCTCTTCTGAATCATCTCCCGTAATTATCATATCATCCACGTATATTATGAGATAAGTAACTTTTTCACCTTTTCATTTTAGGAACAACGTATGATCCGAGTTACTCTGATGATATCCGTACCTTCTCATAGCGACGGTAAACCGACCAAACCAGGCTCGTGGTGACTGTTTCAGACCATACAATGCTTTCTTCAACCTACACACTTCCCCTTTACCATACTTTCCTGAGAATCCCGGTGGAGGTTCCATATAAACCTCTTCCCTCAGATCACCATGCAGAAACGCGTTCTTCACATCAAACTGGTGCAGCGGCCAATCACAATTTGCAGCTATAGAGAACAACACTCTAATTGTGTCAATCTTCGCCACCGGAGAGAATGTCTCTGAATAATCGACCCCATAGGTCTGCGTGTATCCCTTGGCCACTAGTCTGGCCTTGTACCGTTCCACACTTCCATCTGCTCTATGTTTGACTGTGAATACCCATCGACATCCCACCATCCTTTTTCCACTGGGAAGTTTACACTTTTCCCAAGTACCGTTCTTCTCGAGGGCCATCATTTCGTCCTCCATAGCCTGGGCCCACCTATCATCCTTCAGCGCCTCTTCCACTTTATTTGGCACCGGGGTTGAGTAAACTGAGGTAGCATAAGCTCGGGCTTGTGATGAGAGATTTCCTTTGGCTAGATCAGTTATTGGATATCTCGGGGCTCTGTTTGCTAGTTCGGGCTCATATCTCTTGGGAGGAACCCCTCTGGTTGCCCGTGGAGGCAGTACATATCTATTCTTCTGTATGCTCTGAATTTCTGTCTCATGCTCCCCCTGAGCTTCTTCACTTCCTGTACTGTTAGTTTCAATAACAGGAATGGTAATAGTAGAATTAACTGAATCACTATCACTATTACATACCTCAGGATTGTCGGATTGAGTGATTGGAACATGAGAGTGTGTGGGGGTCTGTACCAGGGGTGAAGTAGGCTCGGTGGTTCCGCCTACTTGCTCTGTTGGGACTACGTCTGGCCAGGATTGTGATACCCAACCCAGTTGATCCTGAGGCCTCTGACCACTCTCCCCCGGAGCACTGGGTTGGAGAAAGTAATATTCGGTTTCAAGGAAGTCACAGTCCATGGTCGTGTATAAGCGACGAGTAGGAGGATGAAAACACCTATATCCCTTCTGACTAACCCCATACCCCACAAAGACACATTTCAAAGCACATGCATCAAGTTTGGTTCGATCCGACTTAGGGACATGAACGAACACAGAGCTGCCAAAGATCCGAGGAGGTAAGGCTAACGTGGATGGTACACTAACCTGAGTACTAAGGTGTTTGAGTGGGGTAACAAAGTTTAAGGCTTTAGTGGGAAGACGGTTAGTAAGGTAAACTGAAGTTGCAACTGCTTCGGGCCAATAAGACTTTGGACACTGGGACTCGAGTAACATGGCTCGAGACATCTCAAGAAGTTGACGGTTTTTTCTTTCAGCTACCCCATTCTGTTGGGGAGTATTAGGACAAGATGTTTGGTGAACAATCCCATTTTTCCTGAAAAACTGTTTGAGTGTTGAGTTGACATACTCTCCCCCCCATTATCCGACCTAAGAATTTGGATGTGAGTTTTAAACTGGACACGAACCATATTAAAGAACTCCATAAATTTCGAGGGTACATCGGATTTTTGTTTGAGGAAATACACCCATGTCATTCTAGAGCAATCATCAATAAACAACACGAAATACTTAAAACCATGATTTAAACTACAATCACCCAAAAATGGGGCTGGCCCCCGAACATCAGAATGAATCAAGGAAAAAACAGTTGCTGCCCTAGAGTTGGATAAAGAAAAATGCTGTCTATGACTTTTTGAAGTCATACAAGTCTCACAAGAGAATTTATCACTAGTCTGGAAAAGTTTAGGGAATAAAAACTGAAGATACCCTAACGAGGGGTGTCCCAAGCGTCGGTGCCACAACCATTTCTGACGTTCCACTGTCCCGTGAGCAAGCGCTGCAGTTCCTTGTTGAGCCACCTCATCAACAAAGTACAAGCCCCCACTTTCAGTACCACGCCCAATCACTCTCCCCGACTGAATATCCTGTAACAGACAGAAAGTAGGGTAAATTAGACCTGTACAATTTAGTTCCTTTGTGACATGACTTATAGATAATAATTTACAAGACAAATTAGGAACATAAAGATAATTTTTCAGCTTTAAGTCAGGAGATAGGACAATAGTTCCTGCCCCTTGAACCCGGGAAATTTTGCCAGTTGCATCTTGAATAGCTGGTCTCTTAGGAACACTACTGTTTATGAAATCCGATTGATCGTATGTCATCGTGTCACTGGCCCCACAATCGATTACCCATCTTGATTCTTTCTCTGTTCCACGCGGTAAACCTGCCTTATTATCACAGAATTTGGGCACATATTCTGACTGACTTACAAAAGCTTGTGAAGTATTATAATAATTGAAAGAAGTAATAGTGGAGGGGTGATTTGGGGATTTCGGACCTTCCATCCTCATACCTAAATTCTGATTTCCTCCCCCATTTGCAAAATGAGCCGCCCCAACTTCTTCTTCTTTCCCGCGGGTTCCAGACTCTGCTCCAGTCCCTTGGTTGTCTTCTCCGGCGACTTCCGCCGCCACTCGTGCTGCGCCGTAGCCCGGCGATGCAGCGTCTTGCCGTTGGCTGCGCCAGCCATCGGGAAACCCAATTATCTCGAAGCAATTCTCCACCCTGTGCCCTGGATGCTGACATTTGCTGCACTTGATGCCAGGTTTGTCTGGGTCTGTGTTCCGCCGTGGCGACGCCGTCGCCCGGCGCGGCTGCCCTTGGCCAGATCTGAGTCTTTTCTCCCCCTGAGATGGAAACCCCTGTGACGGGATGCTTCTCTCAGCGTGATTTTGAATGACCAAACCAGTCCCTATACCTGTTGCCCCCGCCGCCGATGATGATGTTCGAGATTCGCCGTTGAGTATCTCTCGCCGGGGGGCTTCTTGCCGGACCACCGCGTATGCTTTCTCCGCTGTTGGTAGGGGACTCTCCTTCAAGAGTTCTCGTCGATCGGCATCGTAAGTATCGTTTATACCGGCAAGAAACTGGAAAAGGTGAGTCTCGGACCTGAGGCGATTAAAGGTCCCGATGTCCTCCTCGTGAACCATCGGGTTTGGTTGACGGATATCAATCTCTCTCCACAGTCTCTGTAAGTTGCTATAGTATTGTTCAATTGAATCTGACCCCTGTTTCATGTTGTTCGCCTTTACTGTAAGATCATAGATCTGTAATCCATCCCTTCCTTGTCCGTAAGTTGCTGCCAAGCCATCCTAGAGAGCTTTTGCAGACGGGTATTCTGCGAAATTGGCTATGAGGTCCGGCTCCATGTTATCGAGAATCCAGGAGCAGACGATCAGGTCTGTTTGCTCCTATCTGCGGTAGGTAGGGTGATCTGCCGAAGGTGATGCTGGTACTCCGGTAAAATGCTCCAATTTTCCCCTTCCCCCGATAGCTATTTTCATTAATCGGGACCATAGAGAATAATTGAATTGGTTCAATTTCAGGCTAATTGTGACTGGTTGTGGGATACTGTATTGATTGTGTGTGGTTTGGGGCTGTAGGTTTTGGAACAAACTGGCTAATTGAGTGGCTAGGGATTCACTTGGCTGCTGCGGTCCCGTGCCGGTGGTGCTGCTGCTATCGTCGGCCATGGCCGAGAGGGGTACGGTAGATGATGAGCAAGGAATCGAATCCGATTAATGGATTGAAACCCGCTCTGATACCATGATAACTATTGAAGAAGACATAGTTTTGGGGTTTTGGAAAAACTATATTATTCTCTGTAATTACGTAATTACAATACTAAACAACTAGGTTGCAATATATACTACAAAATCGAGTCCAGCTATATATGGTAACACAATTAAAAGATATAACCAAATCCCTAATTATCCGTTTTCCTAACAATTACGACAAGGTGATCCTATCTCCCCTTCACTTTTTGTCATCGCTGCTGATTACTTGTCTTGTTCTTTAAAAAGGTTAGCGAGAGAGGATGTGAATTGTAGATATGACTCGAGGTCGAGTACGTATATCTCGCATTTGGCTTATGCAGACGACATAATGATTTTCACAAATTCCAGGCGCTCTTCTTTAATGCAAATTAAGGAAATTATTCGGAATTATGAAGCTTTGTCAGGACAAAAAGTAAATGTGGATAAAAGCGAGTTTTATGTGGGTCGAAATGCAAACTGGGCTGCTGATATTGTAATGGAAGAGCTGGGATATAGGCGTGGATTTTTGCCTATGAGATACTTAGGCGTCCCTCTATATATGGGCCGAAAGCGGGTAGCTTTGTTCGATGACATGATTGATAAAATAAGAAAAAAATTGCAAGGGTGGGAATCAGTCATGTTATCTCACGGAGGGAGGCTACAACTTATTAAGGCGGTTCTGTATTCAATGCAGGTTTAAACGAATTTGTAATAGGTTTTTTTGGGGTTCTGACTCAATGACTAAACGGTTACATTGGACAAAATGGGATAGGATTTGTTTCCCAACAAATGAGGGAGGATTAGGAGCCCATAACACAGATGACATGATTACGGCTTTCTCATGGAAGCTTTGGTGGTTTTATAGAACTGAGGATAATATTTGGACTATGTTTATGAGAAGGAAATATAGTTACAATGCTCATTCGTCTCTGGCACCTATCAAGCCTTCTAACTCGCCAATTTGGAGACGCCTCTGTGAGATTCGTGAAGCTGCTGAAAATTATGTGGGATGGTCTATAAGAAGAGGCCATATTTCTGTACTTAATGATCAGTGGATGAGAGAAGGTAAGCTAGCTGAAATAGAGGAGTTAGTTGTGGAAGATGGCAAAGTTTGTGATTTGTTGATCGATGGCAAGTGGGATATTACTAAGCTGCATCTTTTGTTTGGTGAGGACTTATGTAACAAAATTGCCAGTATTCATATAGGGGGCCAAAATGACGTGGATCTTCCAATTTGGCTAGGTGAACCAAGTGGCGATTTTTCTGTAAAATCAGCCCGTGAAACAATTCGCTGCAAGCGAAATAGTGATGAAATTACGGAGGGAATCTGGTCGACGAAGCTTACTCCTACCATTTTGATTTTTATATGGAGACTTATGTATGATTGGCTTCCGATAGATGAACGTTTGCAATGTAAAGGGATTCTCTTAGCTTCTAAATGCTGTTGTTGTTCAAAAATTGAAGTTAGAAAACATCTTTTCTTAGATTCACCGAACGTTACGAGGGTTTGGGCGTTTTTTGGAGACCGCTTCGGTATGCCCATCATAGAAACTAACAACCCGATAACAATTATAAACGCATGGATGCACTCCTCTCCGTACAGCAAATCCAAACATGTTAGAATAGTGGTGCCACTACTGATTCTTTGGTATACTTGGAGAGAGAGAAATGATGCAAAGCATGACGGAGGAAATTTAGACCCCTTCAATATCATACGTCGTGTTTGTAATCACCTTTTTTTGTTACACAGGACAAGGAAAATGGATGATGTTTGGTGGAGGGGTGATGTACATACGGTGGGAAAGTTTGAAATTAAGCTGAGAAAACAGAGGAGGAAGAGACAATTGTTGGTCATTTGGAAAAGGCCACAATTGAATTGGCATAAACTTAACACCGACGGGTTTGCTCACGGTAATCCGGGTCAAGCAGGTATAAGAGGGGTATTGCGGGACTAATTGGGAAAGCTACTAGCAGGATTTAGTATGGGCATTGGTACTGCCACAAACGTTTTGGCGGAATTGGAGGCTTTGATAGAAGGCATGCGCATGGCTAATGACTTTGGTTGTATTAACTTGTGGGTTGAGATTGATGCTAGAGTTATAATTGAAATTCTCCAAAGAGGTAAGATGGGGAATATGAGGGCACAGAATTTGATAATGAAGTTCAAGGCATACAAAACCTTGATGAATGTCAAATTGACGCATGTATACAGAGAGGGAAATGTTGTGGCAGACCTTTTGGCAAATAAGGGATCGCGAGAACAGGTTCTATGGAGCTTTCCGGATAATCCAATCTTTAATGAACTTAGAGGTTTACTTATGGTGGATAAGTGGGAACTCCCCTCGATTCGAGAATACAAATGACTGCGAAGAACCACAGCAGGAGTGCATTCTGGATGAAAAATTGGTTAATTTGGAGAGCTTTAATACGAAGTGATATACAACTTCGTATACAAAATTCTGAAGGTTATTTAAAGCGGAAGTGGCCTTTTGGTAGCAACTATAAGGATGGAAAAATGGAACAAGGAGAACCAACAGAGTATGTGGTTATCTTTGTCTTATGTAAGGCTTTGACCTTGCGAGTTGTGTTACTCTATGAATTGACGGTTTATTGTTGTGGGAAAGGTGTTGACTTTATCACCAGCTTACCACCTGGTACATATTGCCTTTTTGTGAGCATGTGGGTTTCCAATGTGAGAGTTAAAATTTGTGCTTTTGAGGGAGTGATCTACATATTGAGAGACAACCCTACCCATCTGGAATTCAGAGTTTTCAAACCAAACCTTCACAATAAAACCTCCAAGCTTATGAAAGCTCCGGCTAAGATTTCGCTAATGATACTCCCTCCCCCTATTTTTTTATGCAGATTCCATTTTCCCCATTTGGGATATTTATATCCCCGCAAGGAACCATAAATGTGACACGCCAATGATTATGATTGAGGCGAGGTCAATCCTTGTTGTTAGGGCGGAAAATGTCTTTTTCCAGGTGCTTAGCAAGTTCTATGCTTTGATGATCTGGCGACACACTTCGGGTGTTGTGTTTGGGTATTTTAGGAAGATTGATCAAGTTTGGATAGTGCAAGATTGCATTGGGCATGGCGAGAGTCAGTCATGGTGGACGCTGTGCTACTTTTCTAATGGGTGGAACCTTGGACATGCAGTGTTTGAAGGAAAGTGTGAAAGTCTGATTATAGGTGACAGAATTTGGTGCTGGGCTGATAATAGAACTCATAAAGATGGAAACAAGCAAAAGAAGAGTCCTGATAATGCCCACGCTATGAACTTTAATTTGTTGATTTTTTGGCATTTTACTTTCTGCCTCTTAGAGATATATTTTTTGAACTTTCCTTTGTAGGTTGGTTTTCGTAATAAATTGAGGGGGTGGTCCTCGTTAATAATCCCGACGGGCTTCCTTTTCCGTCTTTTTTTTTTTTTAAAGTTTGTTATGGAAAATATTCAAATTTAAAATTTTGGTGAGCATCACTCCAGGATTGTACTTTTTGCTAATTTCATACTTCTCCTCATATCTATATAAATTGTAATTATGTTAAAATTATTAATTTAGTTTTAATATTTTATATTTTTTATGTTTTAAAAATTATATTTTTATAATATATTTTTATTCATTATTTTGCTCATTAAAGTTCTTTCTTATATTTATTAATTAATCTTTTTTCTCTTTTATTAGTTGAATTCTTTTTGTGGTGAAATCTTTTATTAGTTGATTGTAATACACTATAGAAAAGTTTTATTATATTTTAATAAAATAGATTCAATTTTGGCAACTCCAATAATAATATGATATATTTATATTTCTTTTCATATATAAATTTATTTGTAAAAGTCTTTCAAAATTTGTAACATATTTTATTTTTCTTTATATATGTAGCAATGTACTCTAAAATTTTAGAGTTTTATTTTTATTTATTTTAATAAATACACTCTTGATTTTAAATATAAGTTTTATTTTTCATTATTCTATATAATTTATAGTAATTTTAGTAGTATTTCTCTTATAAATTAATATTTTTACATGCTATTTAAATATTTTAAATAAAATTTTGATTTAATAGCTATTATCTTAACAATATATTTTAATTTATTTTTTATTATATTTTTATAAAAATTTGACTATGCCTTGGCACGGTTTGTAACTATTTAATATATAATTAATAGTTGGCGGGGGCCAGCCTATCATGCTAATTAATATATTGCGACTTATTTTGGAATCAGCATTTTTTAAGTCCTCGCATTATTGTTTTCAAAACAAAAAGTCAAATCACATTTTACCAACGGCACAAAATTTTGGTTTTCTAGCAAAGATCAGATCCATCACCAATAGTTCCGCAGGAAAGTGGCAGCTTACGAAGCTCTAGTTTCTCTTATGAATCTTATAGATCAGATCCATCACCATCCTCAACCTCCTATCACAATTGACAAGGAATAGACTCAAACACTCACCGAAAAGATTGCCTTCTTGCAAGATTTTCTTGAAGATTATAATCGTCATTATTCCAACCAAGAAGTGGAGCGGTTGCGGATCCCTATTGTAGATGTGTTGCGAAAGCGTGATGAAAAAATAATATTTGTGAATTAAGACAAAGACTACAGAAGAGGAGGAAGTAGAGAGGAGAAACTCACTCTTATTTTCTCTACTCAAATCGACACTTCTATTCAACTCAAATTCTTACAAAAACTCGACTCTTCTTTCGAACTCTTTTCTCTCTTGTTTTCTTATCTAGTCTTGTCTTATCTTACAAATCCAAGAACACCTCTATTTATACTATTCTAAAAGCCATACAAAACTTCTCCATTTAATACAATAATAAAATCTAGGGAAAATTACATCCAACTACCCTGAGGTTTGCCCTAATTACGAATCAGTCCCTCTTTTTTCTTTTATTACATATCAACCCCTAAAAACACTATTTCAATTACATTTTAACCCCTAAAGAGGGACTGATTTGTAATTGAAACAGTGTTTTTAGGGGTTGATATGTAATAAATGAAAAAAGAGGGACTGATTCGTAATTAGAGCAAACCTCAGGGTAGTTGGATGTAATTTTCCCTAAAATCTATACTAAACACCATTACCTTTTGGCTATAGGATTAATATAACCTCTTACATTAATCTTATTTATTCCATTTACTTGTAACCTTTAAGTTTTTATTTATTTTATTTACTTGAAACCCTCCAATTAATTCATGGTGTCAAGATTAATTACCACTTTTAACATGGCCCCCAAGCTTGACTCCATCATGCTAAGTAAACTCCTCAACTTCTCAAATAATTCATGTTTAAGTGGTTTCGTGAAAATATCCGCTACTTGATCTTCAGTTTTCATATACTTCACCAGCATTTCTTTCTTCGTTATACTCTCTCGAATGAAATGGAAACGAGTATCAAGGTGCTTGCTTCGATCATGGAAAACTGGGTTCTTCGCCAATGCAATTGCTGAATTGTCATCGACATAAATTTCTGTTGCATCATTTTGCTTGAATCTCATCTCCTTAAGCAAATTCCTTAACCATAAAGCATGACAAACACTTGATGTTGCAGCTACGTACTCCGCTTCGCAGGTTGACAATGTCACTAATGGTTGCTTCTTTGAAATCCAAGTAAAAGCAGTTTTTCCATAGAAAAACACAAATCCGGTAGTGCTTTACGATCATCAATATCTCTTGCCTAATCGCTGTCACTGTATCCCACTAGTTTCTCGTTGTTAGTAGCAGGATAAAATAAACCAAAACTGATTGTACATTTGAGGTATCAAAGGATCCTTTTCGCCACATTAAAATGATAGATTGTCGGCTTCTCCATGTATCGACTAACTATTCCAACAGCATAAACAATATCTAGTCTTGTGCATGTCAAGTATCTTAGACTCTCGACTAAGCTTTTGAACAATGTGGGGTCTTCTCGATCTCCTTCAATATAACTTGACAGCTTCTCTCCAACTTCGAATGGGGTGCTTATTGCTTTGCAATCCTCCATTTGAAATTTCTTCAACACCTCCTTAACATAACCTTCTTGAGAGATAAAATCCCATCATCTCTTTGTTTCACTTCGATTCCAAGGTAGTATGACATAAGACAATGTCAGTCATCTCGAACTCCTTGGACATTTCCTTTTTGAAATTCTCCATCATTTTCTCATTGTTACCTATAAAGATTAAATCATCAGCGTATAAACATATGATCAATATGTTCTTCTTTTATTTCTTTGCATAGAAAGCATGCTCATGAGGGCATTTTTCAAATCCCTTCTCTTGAAAACATTTGTCGATCTGACTATTCCATGCTCTCGGGGCTTGCTTCAAACCATACAAAGTTTTCTTTAATTTCAGCACAGTCTCTTTTTGACCTCGAGCAGAATAACCCTCCGGTTGTTCGATGTACAACTCTTCTTCTAGGTAACCACTCAGGAACGCCAATTTTACTTCCATTTGATGAATTCTCCACTTGCTTTGTGTTACCATTGAGATCAAAAGTCTAATCGTCTCCAATCTTGCAACAGGGGCAAACACTTCATCATAGTCAATTCCAACCCTTTGCTTGTAACCTTTCACTACAAGTCTCGCCTTGTAGCGCTCGACTTCACCTTGTGAGTTTCTTTTGATCTTGTATACCCACTTTACTCCAATGGGTTTGTGTCCGGATGGCAACATGGTTAACTCCACGTATCATTTCTTTTAATTGCATCAATCTCCTCATCCATGGCCTTTCTCCATTTTTGACTCCTCGAAGCCACTTCGAAATCAATTGGCTCCATATCTTAAATTAGACAAAACAATGTATTGTTTTGATTCAATTCATCATATATATCATTAAAGGACCTTTTTCCTTGAGACCCTGTGCTTGAATTAGGTTCTTTTGAGGTGGAACTAGATGGTCATTGTGTTGTCGGAGTGATCGGCTCCTCCGATTCTTCTTCATTTTCACCTCGACTGGGCTCCGTCTCGACAGGATTGAAGCTATATTGCTCATTTTCTTCGAAACTCCAATTCCATGAGCTCTTTTCTTCTTCATTTTCACTTTAATTTTGTTGTTGATAAGATCATATAGTCTGTAGCCCTTCGAATGTTGATCATATCCAACAAAAATGTACCTCTCACTTTTATCGTCTAACTTGGCTCGATCTTGATCTATAACATGCATGTGAGCTATGCTTCCAAACACCTTCAAATGAGATACACTCGGCTTGTATCCACTCCATGCTTCTTGTGGAGTTTGATTCCATAAACTTCTTGTCGGGATTCGATTTGACAAGTATACAACACACTCCACAGCTTCAGCCCACAACTTCTTAGGCAAATCTTTGCTTTATAACATACTTCGAGCCATGTTCAAAATGGATCGGTTCTTTCTTTCTACTACTCCATTTTGCTGGTGTAAGTACGGATTGGTCATAGGACGCCAAATCCCCTTCTCGTCAGAATAGTTCATAAACTCTTTCAAGGTAAACCATCCTCCTCAATCTGATCGAATGACTTAATTTGATAGCCACTTTGCATCTCCACCATTTCCTTAAACCTTTTAAAGGCTGAGAATGCTTCTGATTTCTTTTTAAGGAGGTACACCCACATCTTTCTTCTATAATCATCAATGAACAAAATGAAATACCTATTTTTTCCTAGCGAGTTCGGTGTGATCGGACCATACACATCGGTGTGAACTAACTCCAACGGTTCATTTGCTCTTGTCTCTGACTCCTCCGGGAAACTTTAACGATGTTGTTTTCCTACGAAACAATGCTCACATAATTGATCGGGGTGGGTTATGGAAGGAAGTCCTTTTACCATTCTCTTAGATGACATCAACTTAAGGCCCCCCAAAATTGAGATGTCTGAGCCTCAAGTGCCATAGCCAAGATTGATCTTCGATATATGCTTTCAAGCATCTCGTCACATGATTCTTGATATTCATTAAGAACATCCTGTTGCTCGTCATTGGTACGCGAGCTAACAATCTTCCTTTGCCATATCGAAGATAGAGATTTCTATCTTTCATGTGGATATCATATCCTTTCTTCGATAGTTAGCCTAAACTTAAAACATTTGCTTTCATCCTATGAATATAATACACATTTGAGATGAATTGGTGATCTACATTCTTCAAACGAATCAAAATATTACCTCATCCTTCAATTTTTATTTTTGACGAGTCTCCAAAAGTATCATCACTCACAAATTTATCCATCTAGACGAACATGTGTTTGTGTCCACACATATGATTGCTAGCACCGGTGTCAAGGTACCAAATGCTCTCTTTTCCTCCGTCTTGTTGTTTATGGGCTAACAAAAGGGCATCACCTTGACCTTTTATTCTTCAGTGAGGTGGTTTCTCTCCCTTTCATTATTTGGTTCATTTCGACACTTATAGACATAATGTCCATTTTGATGGCAATTGAAGCACTCCACATCATTTTTTCTTCTTTGCTACCTTAATTGGCCTCCACGACCTCGAAACCGATCTTTCATCAATTTGGCTTCAAAATGAGATTCTTCATTTTGATTGATAGTCGGGACACCTCATCTACGTTCTCTACCACAGCCTCGACCGCGATCACAACCACATCGAGATAG
Organism: Lantana camara; assembly: GCA_037501455.1. NCBI lineage: Eukaryota > Viridiplantae > Streptophyta > Magnoliopsida > Lamiales > Verbenaceae > Lantana > Lantana camara. The sequence goes on from CM074865.1 coordinate 79,919,331, forward strand.
AAAGCCACCTCGACGACCGCTAGTTCTTTCTGTATCATCTTGCTTATCTCCGATGTGTAACTTTTCTTGGAGGGCTTGCTTAATTGGTTCTTTGGCTCGCCTCTTCAACTTCTCTTCATGGATTTGTAGTTTACCCACGAGCTCATCAACCTTCATATTTTTCACATCATTGGACTCTTAGATGGCTACCACAATATGATCAAATTTCGGATCAGGGGATCGAAAGATCTTTTCTATGACACGTTTGTCCTCCATTTTTTCTCTATTATTTTCATGTTGATTTGTGATTGGAAGTAATCTTGAAGTAAAGTCAAACACCGCCTCAGAGTCCTTCATTTGTAGTAACTCGAATTCGCGTCGAAGTGCCTGCAACCTAACTTTCTTTACTTTGTCAATACCTTTGAAACTATTGGCGAGAATATCCCAAGCCTTTTTTACGGTGTCGGCTTGTGTAATCTTCTTGAAGATGTTGTTATCCACGGCGAGTTGTATAAATGAGAGAGCCTTTTGTTTTCTCATTTTTGTTTCTTGTGCATTTTGTTTAACTGCATTACTAGCACCGGCCAGATTTTTTGGTTCTACATATTCTTCTTCGACATTTTCCCAAACTCCTTGTCCACTAAGGAATGCCTTCAATTGGATGCTCCACCTTTCATAGTTGTCTTTTGTAAGTTTGGGAAATGGGATAACACTCATCGAAGCCATTTGAACGTGGCACCGATGCCACTTTTTGCGAAAGCGTGATGGAAAAATAATATTTGTGAAGACAAAGACTATAGAAGAGGAGAAAGTGGAGAGGAGAAACTCACTCTTATTTTCTCTACTCAAATCGGCACTTCTATTCAACTCAAATTCTTACAAAAACTCGACTCTTCTTTCGAACTCTTTTCTATCTTGTTTTCTTATCTTGTCTTGTCTTATCTTACAAATCCAAGAATGCTCTATTTATATGATATGAAAAGCCATACAAAACTTCTCCATTTAATATAATAATAAAATCTATACTAAACACCATTACGTTTTGGCTATAGGATTAATATAACCTCTTACATTAATCTTATTTGTTCCATTTACTTGTAACCTTTAACTTTTTATTTATTTTCTTTACTTGTAACCTTCCAATTAATTCATGGTGTCAAGATTAATTACCATTTTTAACAAGATGCAGCTTATGCAGCAGAGGATGTAATCGAATCCCATATAGTCGATTAAATTCTTCTGCGAAGGGATAAGACAAGCTCTGCTAGCCTCTATCAAAGTCAAAAAAGAGTGGAGAAAAATAAAATCATCAAATCCACAAGTACCCATGATGCAGACAAGATTTGGTCTGCATATTTGTATCAAGGTCTACAGAAGGTGCTAGAAGAGATGCATTTGGTCAAGAAAGATGTGGAGAAGATTAAACACAAGTTGGGAGCTCAGGCACAACCGCAAGGAATTATAACAACACCTTTTGTTTCACCAAAGTCTCATTCAACACAACACAACATCATGGTGGGTTTCGATGATTGTTCCAATGAATTGTTGTATAAGCTCACCTGATAACCACGTTTTGATCGTCAAATCATACCCATTTTTGATATGGGTGGAATTGGTAAGACTACCTTGACTAGAAATGTTTATGAAAATCAACTTATTATTGAACAGTTCGACATTTGTTCTTGGGCTACCATTTCTTAACAATATAATTCGCAAGAAATTATTTTAGAACTTCTTTGCCAAAAAAACCAAGAGAACAAAAAATATTTGAGTTCAATGACTGAAAAGGAATTAAGGAAAAAAATTATACAAAAGTCTATGTGGTAGAAGATATTTAATTATAATGGATGATATCTAGAGCAAAGAGGTATGGGACAAGCTAAAGGTGTTATTTACAAACAACACTAATGGAAGTAGGATAATTATAACCACTAGATTAAGAAAGTTAGCTTTAGATTTAAGTGGCTCCTATGCCATTAAGGTGGATTTTCTAAATCAAGATCAAAGTTGGAGTTTATTATGCAAAGCTGTGTTTGGAGATTACCAGAAATTGCAGAGGACTTCCTTTGTCGATTGTTGTGCTTGGAGGACTCCTTGCGAAGTCTAAACCAACACGAGAATATTGGACACGTATTTTGCAAAATATAAGTTCAATTGTGAACTTAGAGGAAAGTGAAAGGTACTTGAAAATCCTATGCACAAGTTATGAGGTGTTGCTCGTTCATCTGAAAGCATGTTTTCTCTACATAACAATTTTTTTCGAACACAGTAAAATACGTGTCTTTGAACTCATCAATATGTGGGTTGCAGAAGGATTTTTGAAGCCAGTTACTGGAAAAAGCTTGGAAGAGAGTGGTGAAGAGTACTTGATAGATCTTATTGATAGGAATTTTGTTCTGGTTGGTGAGCGTGGATATTTTGAAAAGATAGTATATTGTAATATCCACGATCTCTTGAGAGACCTTTGCATAAGAGAAGCTCAAAAGGAGAGGTTTGTTTTTTTTTCCGCAAACCAACATGATCATGAAGGCATAAATACAGCACGTCGCATAGTTATTGATCACAACATGTCCAAGAAGAAATATCTTCAAAATTTGTAATCTACATCAGCTGCCCGTTCCTTGATATGCTATTTTGCTGAAAATTTATCATTCGTTGAACTCAAATTGTTAAGGGTACTTAAAACGATTGGTAAAGAAAACTATAGCTTGGAAAGTAGTTTTTTGGCGAGTTAATTTGCGCTACATTGTTGTCGATTATCATAATCGATATCCTATATTTTCTTCTTTAGTCTCCCTCCTTTGGAATCTGCAAACAATTATTTGTGAATGGGCCACTGATGTTGTTGCACCACCTGAAATTTGGAAAATTCCTCTATTAAGGCATATTGAGTGCCACGGTCTCACACTTTCGAACCCTCCAACTGGGGACACAGAGGAATTTGTTCTACATAATCTGCATACAATCAAAAGAATAGTAAACTTGAAGTTTGGTGAAGAGGTAGTTAAGAGAATCCGTAATATCATGAAGTTGAAACTATGGTATCGGGATGCATCAGATTATTGTCTCAACAATCTTAGCGGACTGAATAAACTTGAATGTCTTGACTGCATTTGCCCAGTTAATTTGGCCGCGCGGTTTACTACAGAGCTTCATTTTTCCACATCCGTTCAAGGAGTTGTGCCTATCGCATATGACGTTCAGTTGGAAAGATATTAATACAAAGATAGGTTCATGACCTCATTGTTCACACAAATTTTATTGCCTGTAAAAATAAATTACAAGACAAGAAATAAAATGGACAAGAAATATAAAAAATTAACGAAATTACCAATTTTGAAGGAATAAATCCTATAAAGTCTATTCCTCTGATTCTTCTCTCCAATTTTGTATTCAATGGCACGAAGCTCATTTCCGGACACGTAATATGATCTTTTTCGAATGTGACGGAGAAAAACCGGTGTGGTTTACTTCGATGTTAGAAACCAAAAGTTGGAGTTGAAGGTTTTAATTTCTTGTAGCTTTGACGAAATTGAAAAACCTTCAAAGGTTTTAGCTAGATTTCAAGATCGTAGTGAGAGTTGCCAATTTGGTGGTAGCCGGATTTGAAGATCAAATTTGAAACAAACTTGAAGAAGACTTGAAAATGGATTTTGAAGACTTGAAGACCGACGTGAAGATTTGATGTCGAAGACTTGAAGAATAGTGAGAAGATTTGGAACCGAAGACCTGAAAACCAATGACAAACTTGAAGAAGATTCGAAGACAAATTTCAAGAAATTGTGGCGATCGAAGGTAACCTTGACGGAGACTTGAAGACGGATTTGAAGACTTGAAACCGAATCTTGAAGACTCGTAGACCGGCGTTCATATGTCAGACGTTTGCACTTGCGTTCTTCGTTGTCGTCGTTGGTGTGTTGAATGAACTACCAAGACCCCTTTTTATAGTGAACATTTTGAGAGTTCGAGCTTATCACAATATTATTTGATATTTATCTCTTATATTCTTTTAAAGAGATAATATCAAATAAAACCAATTGGTTATTTATCTATAAAAAATATTTAATTTAATAAAATAATATCAAATTTAATCTTAATTTGGGAAGATAACATATTTGATATTATCCTACTAAATATTTATATTTTTTTTAAAATAACCGTGCAAACACAATTGGTTATTTATCTTTAAAAAATATTTAATTTAATAAAATAATATCAAATTTAATCTTAATTTGGGAAGATAACATATTTGATATTATCCTACTAAATATTTATATTTTTCTAAAATAACCGTACAAATAGATGCCCCCACTTCAAGTTTTGTCGAAAGATATTTGTAAGAGAGACGAAACTTAAAGTACTCGAGTTTGCTCACTTAGCAGATAAATATTTTTTCTTCAACATGTGACTGAGCTTGAAAATTAATTCAAGTTGCCTACGTACAACATCAACAGGATCAAGTCATGACGTAGTTCAAACTTTATTTTGTAAACGTGTAGACAATTTATACTCGTGTCAAGGAGACTTTTTTTATTTTTTATTAGACATTTTATACTCATGTCAAGGAGCAACTTGCTTTTGAAAACAGTTTATACTCGTATTAAGGAGTAACTTCAATTTGAATTTGAAAACAATTTATACTCGTGTTAAGAAGTAACTTGAACTTGATTTTAAACAGTTTATACTCGTATTATGGAGTATTGCACTCGAATTTGGTTTTAAACAGTATATACTTGTGTCAAGGAATGACTTAAATTTGATTTTGAAAACAGTTTATACTCGTGTTAAGGAGTATACTTGAACTTGATTTTAAACAGTTTATACTCGTATTAAGGAGTCTACTCAAACTTGATTTTTAACAGTTTATAGTCGTGTCAAGGAGTATTTTTTATAGTTTAAACTCTTATCGAGGAGTACTTTGGATTTGAATTTGTAGATAGTTTATGCTCGTGTCAAGGAGTATTTTTGACAATTTAGACTCTTATCGAGGAGTACTTTGAATTTGAATTTGTAGATAGTTTATGCTTATATCAAGGAGTATTTTTGACAGTTTAGACTCTTACCAGGGAGTATTTCAACTTTCACTTGAATTTTAGTTGCCCCCAGTATTTTCCTGGAGATCTGTTGAGGTTTCTTCAAAAATTATGCTTCCTTGTCTTGCAAGTGCCATAATTGTATCCTTAACTGCAAAACACTTTTCTGTAGGGTGACTAAAAACTTGATGATATCTGCAATATCTTGAGTCACTCATCTTTTCCATTTCATCATGATGTTTTGATTTAGGATGCTCAATAAGTTTCTTAATCAATACTTCGTCGAAAATTACAGGCACATCAAAATCCGAAAATGGGTATTCTTTCTCTTGATTTTTTGCGGAGATGTCAATTTCACGATTACCAATGACGAGTTCCATGTCATGAGCACGAGTAGCTAATTCTTCGAAGTTGCGAGGCTTAATTCCTTGAAGGACAGAAAGGAGTTCCCAATTCATTCCTTGAATGCACATCTCCATTGCATATAATTCTGAGAGTCTATCTTTGCAGTTTAGACTTATTGCTCGCCATCGATTGATGTAATCTATAGCTGGTTCATCTTTCCACTGTTTAACAATAGTGAGCTCGATTATACTAACTATGCGGCGAGTGCTATAGAACCGATTAAGTAATTCTCTCCCTAACTGGTCTCAACTGTCAATTAACTCGGGCTCTAAATCAACATACCATCAAAAGCGCTTCCTTTAAGTGATCGTATGAATTGCTTTATTTGATGATCATTGTATGTCCCTGCATTGTTGAACTTTTCCACGAAGTGGGTGGCATTTTATTTTGGGTCGCCCTTCCCATCAAACTATTGAAAATCTGGAGGTTGGTTGCCATCGACATTCTCAGAGAATCAATACGTTTCGTGTAAGGTTTTGTGTATGTCGGAGTGTTCTGAGAAGGCAATCCATGTTGAGCTCTTATTATGTTGACTATCATATATTGCAGTTCTTGTATTGACAAATCAGCAATGGACGTAGTGGAGCAATTTGGCCTTGCTGCGAAGTCGCGCTTCTGAAGAGTAAGATTCACTTGTGTCGTGTCTACAGTAATTTGAAATGAAGAAATTGAAGGGTTACTGCTAGATTGGTCATGATTGTTATTTTCTAATTTGCTCATGAGTTGGGCAATCTGAAATTCCTTGTCTTCTAGAGTCTTCTGTAGATAAGCTATTGTTTGAGCTATTTGTGCAACTTATTCTTCAATAGAAGTTTCCTTCGAGTTTGTAGCCTTGGGCCTTAAAGGATTTGAGCCGTCTGATGATTTTAAGTCGCTGAGATGACCAACTATAGAAGACCGTAAAGTTGATCAATTTCCTTATTCTTCGGCTCGAGCTGGTTTTTCAGAGCCATGTAGAATTCATGGAAGTAGAAACTTACTACGGGAAAGAAGAGATGAGATGTAGGATCGGTCCCACTGGGCGTGCCAAAATTTGTTCACACAAATTTTATTATGTGAACAAGAAATATAATGAAATTTAATTTAAAGAGATTAACAAATATGAAGGAATAAATCCTATGAAATTTATTCCTCTGATTCTTCTCTTCAATTTTGTATCTGAGGGCATGAAGCTTATTCCCGAACACGTAGGTGCAATTCTTTACCCATTTTGATGGACAAAACCGCGTGATTTACCTGCAGCTTTGATGAAACTGTAGAACCTTCCAAGTTCGTAGTTCCTTGCAGCAGCCGGGCTTAAATATGGGAGACTTGAAGACGACGAGAAGAAGACTTTGACGAAAACTTGTCGACGTGAAGACTTGCGTGCGTATGTAGACTTGACAGAGTGAAGACCCCTTTGATGCCGTTCCTTCGTGTGTCTCTATGTAGTGTATGAAGTGTTACTCATGACCCCTATTTATAGATGTAGGGTTGAATATTTTGATAATTATCACTTCATTTATTTATTAAAAGGATAATATCAAATGTATTTATTTATTTATCACTTTAATAGGAATTTATATAAAATAAAATAAATAAATGACATATGCTTTGACTTGATTGGTCCACATGTTGAAATATGTCACGTGTCATCATTTGCTTGGTCATAACCAACTGGACTGCAAGGCTTGATTTGATTCACCTGAACACTTCAATTTGACACGTGTCGGTACTTGATTTGATGATAAAATAAATATTAAAATTATCAATTAAATCAACTATTAAATATTTTATGGAATTTGCTTTAATAACCATCCAAAAAATATAAAAATAGAGAGAATTAATATTGATAATTAATATTTAATTTTTACACATGTCACATTTTAATTAGACAAAAATTAATTCGTCTACACTCATCTCCTGTTGCTCCAACTGTCGTGTGTGTCCGTCATAACATCTGAGTGGGAGATAATGCAAGAAGTGTTGTACATCTTAAATACCTATATATTGCCCACTGTATGCAATGGGAATATTGGAGCACAGAGAACTCTCATTTTCCATGCCTTGAGCACCTTGCTCTTCACGACGTGCGTAGGCTGAACGTGATCCCTTGCGAAATTGGAGAAATTCCAACACTTAAATCAATTCAGTTGAGACATTGTAGGTATTTTACCATTAAATCTGCAAAACATATTGTAGATGAACAAGAGCAACTTGGGAATGAAGGCCTCCGAGTTACAGTTCTTTTTTTCTTTTTTTTTTTTTTGAAGCAATAAACATTACAAGAAATTAGACATTAACAACCTCCAACTGTAACAAAAGAGAAACAACAGCCGGAAGGAGAGGAGCACTACCGTAGGCCGAGGCCACATGCCTAGCAAGAGAATGGGCAACACCATTACTTTCCCGACAAACGAAACTAAAGCTACAAGAAGCAAAGGAATTAGAGATCTGCCTGACCTCATAAACCAAATTTCCCACTGGTGAATCATCATCCAAGGTGCTTCTAATCTTGAAACTAATTGCAGGCAGTCACTTTCCAAAATAATGCAGTCCCACCCAAATTCCAGAGCCAAACGCAACCCCTGTACAGCAGCTCATGCCTTCACAAACTCAGGTTCAAGCTGTCCACTTTTAATACCACACTTCCACCCAATACAAGAGCCGAAAGAGTCTCAAGCTATAACCCCAAAGCTCACTTCATTACGTTGAGGAAAATAGGCGCTATCCACGTTAATCTTGACAACACCTAGGGGAGGTAGTGTCCGAAAAGGTGACGAAACAACATGGGGTCCAACCGAGCGTGGCGCCTTAGCATTATAAAAGGCCTGTATATACGAATCAACAAAATTAACCACATCAAGGGGATTACTCTTCAATCCCTCCATGAGGCGACGATTACGAAACCACCAAATACCCCAAAGAGTAGTAAGGAATTTCCTAGCCTCATCCTCCGGTTCTTTTAAACAATGTTGATTTGAAACTTCAACAATATCAAGGTGTGGAGAGCTTTTCAAGTCGCAACTTTGAAGTTAAAATTGAGTAAGAGTTTTTTTTTTTTTTTTAAATTTTAAACACATACACACACCAAGTGACCAGAGAGATTCGAACCTGGGTCATTACCTTCGAGAAAGAACCCTCAAACCACTTGATCAACATCTGTTGGCTTAAAATTGAGTAAGAGTTGATTCTGCTTTGTTTTTATTTTTACTTTTTTTTTTTATTTATTAAATATGGTTGCACCTTGCAGAGACTGAGAATTGAGCCCAGCAATGAAACAGGAAATGAAGGATGCAGCTCTGCAGTCGAAAATTTGATCTATTGTGCTTGTTTTTTTGTTTTTACTAGGTTTATTTCTTCATAGTGTTATGTACTTGAATTTGATCTATGATCTTCATTTTTAAAATTTTATTAATATCATTATTTTTCAATTACTATTATACTATTCTTTTTTAGAATAACTAGTGAAAAGAACGAGCGTTGCACGTTTATCATTTAGTTTTATTTAAATAAGTTTAGCTATTATGTTTATTGAATAAATTAGAATATTGAAAATATCCAATTTGATTAAATAAATATAATAATATTTTTAATGAACTATTTTGATCTTAAAAGGCTACACATATACATATATTTATATGAAATCTCTCTTTCAAATCATGTATAATAAGTAGATATTCAAAGTAGAGAAACATTCAAATAAATAAACAATAAAAATATTTAAAATTATATTATTATATAAAAAAGTTTTAAAGTGTATAATAATTTGTCCAAATAATTCTATCTTTTAAGCATAAGTAATAATTTAGAACTTTCAAATATATTTAATAAATAAAAAGACATATATAAAAAATATAGACAAAAACCTAAAAGATCATATAAAATGTTGTTTGATTTTCTTTAATATAATTTGTGATTTATTTTTAATTTTCTTTATAAAATTTTGGAGAATCTTTTCGCTATCATTCAAAATGTAAAAGTTATATTCACTTTCAAAACTATGACTTTTGCACCTTATCTTTCTCTATAATATTGATCTCGATTCCATCATTTAAAATAGATTGTTAATCTTTTTTTAATTTAATAATATTGAGAAATTGTAGTTCTGGTATATCATTATCACTCTTGGGTTCTTTCCTAATCACTCTTTTCTCTCATTTTATCTCTTATTCTTTCTTATGCCTTTAATGATTCCTCTTCCCTTATTATAGATATCAGACTTCTCTTAGTCACAATTACTCGTTCTCTTTTTAACCTAGATTTGTTCTTATCTTCAAGCTTAGTTATGAGATATTTCATAGAATCTCATATGTGTTAATCTTTCTTGGTTTTACAAACAAATAAGGTGAGAGTGATTGTCTTATCTAATGCCACACATCCATACAACCTCCGTCGGTTCACCCTTCTATAGAATTCCCGATTGTATCCTCTATATTCTGCTCATAATGATATTGATGATTTTTTTTCGGAAATTTTAAGAAAGTTAAAGTTTTTCTCAAAAAATTCTACTGAATTTTGTCGTATGCCTTTTCAAGATTCAATTTCAGCATCATGCCCTTTTTTATCGTTGGAGTGATCTAGCATTCATAAAACTTCTTTAGGCATCAAGATATTATAATGCGTGTCTCGGCCGAAATGAAGCTATTTTGGTTGGTTCCTATAATTTCTTTGATATACAGCTTAAACGGAGTATAGTCATCTTGGTAATCATTTTTGACCAATACATTAACATAATGGCCCAAAACTCGTTTATTTTTCTAAAGCATTAATTTTTTAAATTAGGCAAGACATACCGTAATTGGCTTTCAGGTCTGCCTGAAATGGTTTACTCAATTATATAAGCAAGTTGTTCCATGTAGAGTACAAATAAATGAGGCGAGAGTGATTGCCTTATCTCATGCCATACATCCGTTAGCCTCTGTCGGTTCACCATTCTATAGAATCTCCTATTTTATCCTTTACATCCTGCTCATAATGAAATTGATGATTTTCTTCAAGAATTTGAAGAAAGTTAAAGTTTTTCTCAAAAAATTCTACCAGATTCTGTTGTACGCCTTTCCGAAATTTAATTTCAGTGCGAGGTTCTTTTTTTTTTTTTAATCTTTGGAGTGATGTAACATTCATAACACTTCTTTAGGCATTAAGATATTGCAATGGGTGCCTCGATCGGAAATGGAGTTATTTTGGTTCGATCCCATAATTTTTTTATATACGGCTTAAACAGAGTAAATCATCTTGGTGATCATTTTTTAGCAATACATTAACATAATGAGCCAAAACTCGTTTATTTTTTAGAGCTTGATTTTTTTAATTAGGAAAATAAAGAACCGATAATCCTTATTGGGAATGATTCTCTCTCCATGCAATCATTAAAGAAGTTCACTATCGAATTTTCTACTATATCCTAATAGGTTTGAAAAAAGTAAGTTTGGAAACCATTTACTCCCAAAGCTTTGTAAAAGTGCATGCTCTTCACTATCCTCAAGATTTCCTCATTTCAGGTCATTCTTGCTAAGTTATTTTTTAGCTAACACCTTAGGTTTCGTTGGTGCAAGCTAATACCAAGACTCATCATCTCTTCAATTGTATCTCTACTGAATAGTTTGGTGTAGTAGTACCAAGTGTGTAGCTTCACTTGATCATTATTGGTTGCTCATTCATTGTATATTTTGAGAGCGTTCATCTAGTTCCTCTCATTCTTCTCGTTATGGTTGAGAGATAAAAGAAATTTGCATGTTTATCCTCAATCAATTCTTAACTTTTAAAACCAAATAATCTCTTCTTGTTGCAATAGTTTGTTATATCATGCCATCAATTCTTTCTCCAAATCTTTTGAATATTACCTTGCTTGACTCATGATAATGCTCTGAAAATTCTTTGGATTTTTTTTTTAGTTTTTTCACTTTTCGAGCACATTGGAAAGTTCAAGTACCACTGTTTTGGAGTAATGATCCCAAGTCAAAATGTTCTTCAAGTTTTGATTCGGCCAATAAGTCGTGTATTGCTACTTTGGTAAATGTAGATCTAAATTGATAACTTTTGTATCAATTTCATTCAAATTAAATTCGAAAATTCTGATGGTACAGGAAAGCGATTCCTAATATGCAACCAACACTTTCAAGATTTGTTTAAAAAGGGAAAGACCATCACAGGAGGTATGCCTCAGGAGCTGGGTTTCTATTTGAGCGTGGGTTCTTCCAGCTAGGATAACACCAAAAAAGGATCGTGCAGCAAGGGAGCTTAGAGAGAGGTAAGACGTGAGCTTGGAAAAGAAGAATGGAGAAAAGAATGTCCAATTCAGTGCAGGTATGTTTGGAGAAGATGATGTATGATTGCTTGGGGAATGTGAGTGAAAATTCCTATATTTATGCATTGAGGGCATGGGCACTTTAGTAATAGTGACCAAGTGGTCCCAAACTAAGTGTTGCCCTAGACACGTGGCGGTCCGTGATGGTGTGAAAGTGACATCCCTAAAAGCAAGGGGAATGTCAGGTGGTGCGCGCACTACTTGGTGTCAGTGGCAGTTATAGTACGGCAATAGGATCGCTAGGCGGCTCAGGATCTGCCGTGCAAGCGTACGGATGCCTGAGAGGGTCTCAGTGAATGATCATGCGCGACCATTGATGACGCTCAGAGGGGTGCACGAGAGGGGTTTCTCTAGTAGATGGTTCACGGGCGTCAACTACCCTAGCGTGAGACAGACCGTACCCTCGCGAAGTGTTCCCTGAGGGTATGGTGAGTAGGTCTTAGGGACCGTAGTGCGAGCGTCAATGGGGTTTGGATAGAGGGATCCCCTGCTCGAGGGATGGGTCGAGGCGCATGGGCCTGGATCTTTGGGACAATAAGCGTATGGGCTGGGATATCTCACGAGCCCAGTAATACGAGAGTCCAAGATCTGGGGCCTTCAGATGATGACATGTGTACGGAGCTGATCCGCGCGTAATTTGGCTTCATCATTTGCCCCCCAAATTCTGTAGTTACGCTTGATCGTACTACATAATTTAGACCCCTGAGCCCTGACTTTAAATATTCGAGGGTCAAGCTCTTGGAGGGAAGTGATTGTCCATCTTCAGTAATGGACATTTCCTGACATAGCCATAAATGAAGTCCCATCCGCATTTAATGTGAGTAAGCCATTTTCTGTGATTTTCCGTACCATATTTTCTCCCACCCCAGTCTTTCTGGAAAGAACCTCCAATTCCTTTGAAACCAGGCCAACAATGGCGGACCATGTTGTAGATGATTTGGTGAGGGAAATAGACGAAATGTCCATGGGGAGTTCTTCCCCTCATGACGAAACTCCAACAGCTATTCCAATAGCGAGGGCCTCAGAGGAGGTTGGCGATGAGGAACTGGGGACGGCCGTTCAAGGGATGAACGAGCGCAATCCTGGTGGTGTAGATCAATTGTTTGGAGAGATGGATTTATCCCTGAGGATGCAGCAGCAAGGGGAAAGGGTATTCCCTTTGCTTAACAGCGCAGTAAGGCCGCAAGATCATCAAGTAACAGTGGCCATTGCTGGCCCTCAAGGAGAAGAAGGGCCTTCCGGGCACCGAGTAGATGAAGAACCGCCTCGCAAACATCGTAGACAGGGAAAAGAGCCGGCCACCAGGGTGAGGATAGATAACCGCCATCAAACGGACAAATCCCCGGACGAAATAGAGAGCACCTTGACGCTCGCGGAGTTGGCAGAACTTAAGTCTAAAATTCATTGGGACAACATTGTTTTCCCTACACGTCTTCCCATGCAGTGCGAGCATGCCAATAGTCTACCCCCGGGGATGATGATGGTATACAGAGATGTCGTTCTCGCAGGAGGCCTGAGGTTCCCAATCCCGACCCCTATTGTAGATATTTTGAACTTTCTCAAGCTTTGCCCTTCACATATTCTGCCCAACGGGATCGCATTCCTAAATACTTTTGTGATACTGATGAGGGTCACGGGCCACGAGCCCTCAATTGACAATTTCAACAGCTTGTTCCAGGCGTCCCGTTCTCCACGCTCATCCCCGAGGGACGGTTTCTACTATATATAAGCCAAATTCGATTTAAGGATGATAGACTCGCCCTTGACATCTTACGGAGACAACTGGAAGGAAAAGTTCTTTTTTGTGGGAGCACTAGGGGGCATTTTTAGGGTTCCCCGAGAGTGGGTGCTCCATGGAAAGGGGCCCCTTGTAAGGCATAGGCATGGTGACAGGGTTTTCGAGCAGTGGGCAAAGAGCTTGGCCCACGTAATGAGGAATGAGAGATGGCTGATTAAGGCCAAGCCCTTAATGCAAAATGAAGGGGTGTTGTTCTGTTACGAACTTGTGAGCTCCCCAGAGATGGTCGTTGATCCTCCCGTAGATATAATGAACAGAGATGGTTAGATCCTAGGAACTAACTCTGCTAACACTTAGAATAGGAACAAACTCTTTAAACTTTATTGCCCTGTCCTGTATGCATAGCATTTTTTAGGCTCGTCCGCTTTCTCCCTCGCAGGTGTGGACATACTCATGGATGGAGTTATTGCTGAAAGTATTGTACAGATGTTGCGCGCTCACCAAGCGGGTGGTAACCAACAGCAACAGCAACAGCAGCAGAATCTCCCACCCTCTAATGCTCCGACAGGAAGAGGCGCTCGATGAGGAGCGGGGCGAGGCGACGGTGGCAGAGGGGCTCGTCGGAGTGGCGAAAATGATGGCCACGGTGAAGGCCATATTGAAGACTTGACACTCGAGGGCACTCGCGATGCCACTCCTCCGGCTGCTCCCAAGGAGCCCATAGCACTGAGCTCAGGCAACTCCCGCAACCGCTCGGGGGCGGCGGTCCAGCTCCATGATGAGGTGCGGGCTAAGCGCTCGAGGAAGAGAAGGAGGATGCCAGACCCCATTCCCCTCTCTGGCAAGGGGAAAGAGGTAGTTGTGGGCCATCATGGAGAGGGTGGTGATACCTCATCATCAGAGGATGAGGGCCTCTGGAAGATTGGGTGCGAGGGTGACGCACGTTATAAGTGCCAGAGAAAGGATGGCCCGGTCCTTTTAAGGAAGAGTCCAGCCACCAGCAACTTGGTTACGGGGATTGTCAGCAAACTTCAATTCTCCGGCGACCATGACAAGCTGAACGTGCATGATGCCGCTCGGGTTGCGGACGACGCATGACAGGTCCTTTTGACAGTGAGTTTTAAAATTCTTTCAGAAGGTTCTAACTTATGAGTAAATCTGGTAGTAACTTTAGTCGTTGGCCTTCCAGGAAGTGATCCCCAGGCTGAAGAACTTACAGGGGCCAGCGCAGGCCTATTCCGAGCATAATGCCAAGTACAAGAGGTTGTTGCGCATTTCTGACCCGAGCCAATTGCAGGAAGATTATAACACCATCTGCGCTCAACTCACTGCATCTGAGCTTGAGCAAGAGAAGCTGATAAAGGCCCTGGAGAAGTCAGACAGTGCGTACTTGGTCCTGGATGAGCGTCACAAAAAACTCAAGGAGGAGCGCTACCAGTTGAGGGTAGCCAACGGGGATCTGGGTAGGCAACTAACCGAGAGTACCCAGCAGGCTAAAGCAACTAAGAAGGAGCTCGCCAACTTATAAGAGAAGGTGGCCAACCTAGAGTCGAGGGTGGCCTGGGAGGCGGTGACGAGGTTCGTGCGCTCCAAAGCATTTGCCTTCGCGGCCAATCTCCATTGCTTTGACAATGCTCGGCGCTTTTTTTGGAAAGCTGTGGGCCAAATAGTGAAACTGGGGATGGCACCTGAGAGTGCTCAGATGGATGAGCGCCTGCGTATGGACTTGGATAAGAATCTGGAGCCAATCGTCCGCAATAGGGATCCATCAGCTGATTTGACAGAACCTGAGTACGATGAGTTGGTGATGATGCTTCAGAGGGATTTTATAGCGGCCAACCCTGTGGACCCCGAGCCTATTCCCATAGAAGACGATGGCGTTACCGTCGACGCTCAGGATGGTGTAGGCCCAGGCGATGCTCAAACTTCTGATGCCAACGTGCTAGCCCCTGTTCCAATCTCAACTGCCCCTCCAGAACCCGAGAGTCAACCCCAGTAATGCTTCTTATCTGCTTCTTCAAAATTCTGTCTATTTATTTCCATTTCTGTTATGAACATTTGAACCTTTGTATTTGATTTCTGCATTTTTGGTAACGTACTTCTGCCTGTTTCCTTCCTTGGATAATGTAATTCTATTTTTCCATCATCATTTTTCTCTAGTAATGAAGTTTGATTTTCTGCATAGTGTTTGAACTTTGAATGTTGTCTACTGGATTCTATTCGATGCTTGAATGCTGGCAATATGTGAATGTGTAGGCGCGAGGGCACTCTATACGAGGATATCCTGGCCATATTCATCAATAGGGCTCGAAATTGAATTGAGAAACCCACTGGGGGTTTTGCTAAGTGTTGGCCTTTTTAAATGTGCTATGTATATCCTTATCTCTAGCGTTCCAGTAGTCTAAAATGGACTTAGGAATCAATGGTAGGATTTGCTAAGCGTTGGGTAATAGTGATCGTAGCCGTAGTGTGAACTTCGTACTTAGGCATCCATGATGGGATTAGCCCAGTGTTTGTTAGCTACGAGCGTACGCATTCCTAAAAAGATGAGTGTCTTTGGGAGTTTACAGGTGCGAACTGGTGCGATCATCACCCAGTTGGTATAATTAAGCATATAGCGACCCCCTCTTTTGACACGCTCATTCTTAGGGTTTACGCACTTATGAGCGTCAGGCTATTCAATGTGGAGGGTACTCGACACACTGCTATCGTTGACTTAGAGGTGGATCCACTCGTCTAAGAGACTGGATCGTGTGGTCCTCAAGCCGTTTGACGTGGAGGATGCTCGACACGGAGTGGGCGTTGATACAATTGATAACTCGAATTACTAACTAAAGCAAAGCAAGCCAATGATAAATAATAACTGGAAAATACTTACTGATATGTTTGTATTTCTGTCGAAAGAATATACAATGTGCCTCGAGCGAGCAATTACAAGAGTTGTAGTTACACGTAGAACCGTCTAAGATTACATGCATTCCATGGTCAAGGGAGACGCTCGCCTTACAGAGCCTCTAGCAGGTAGGTATTGTTCACTCGTACTTGAATGACTTTGAAGGGGCCTTCCCAATTGGGGTCCAACGTACCCACGTGTTTGGATACTTTAACTTTTTTGAGGACCAAGTCCCCTAGCTGGAAGGTCCTTTCTTTGACGCGTTTGTTGTACTGGTGGGCTACGGTCGCTTTGTACCTGTGGATCCGAGCCCAGGCAGTGTTTTTTATTTCATCTAGCACATCCAATTCGAATGCCCTGTTATCCTCATTGGCGGCAGGCTCGAAATAGGCAACACGAGCGGATTCTTGAGCAATTTCTGCAGGTATCATAGCTTCGGAGTCGTATACAAGGGATACCATACCTGCAGATGATGTTCTTCCAAATGAAGTCTCTCACCACTTTGAACGTTATTTTTGCGACCGCTTCAGCCTCGGCCCATTTGGTTAAGTAATCCACAGCGAAGATCACGAATTTCTTTTGTCCGACCGGCATTGGCAGGGGTCCCACTATATCGATGCCCCACTGGTCAAAGGGCCACGAAACATCAATAGGGATCATTTAAGCGGCTGGCAGTTGAGGGGTGTTGGAATCATACTGAGATTTTGGACATTTCTTAGAGTAACTGATAGCGTCCTGCAACACCGAGGGCCAATAAAATCTACTCCTCAATACCTTCTTGGCCAGAATTTGACCGCCGGAATGGTTCCCACAACTTCCATTGTGCATATGCTCTAATACTTCTTTGGCTTGCGATGGTCTTAGGCACCTTAATGGTGGACCTTGAAAAGACCGCTTGAAGAGCCGGCCCTCGTTGTCAAGTGAGAAGCGAGGGGCCTTACTCCTAATCTTCCTTGCTTCCACTCTATCGCTCCGACAGGTTCCTTCCCTTAGGAATCTGATAACGTCGTCGAGCCAACAAAGGCTCAGAGGGATTGATCATTTTCACTCTATCGGAGGGTTCTGCCTCGCGAATAAGTGGCTCCTCCGTTCTAAGAAATGTGACAGAGCGCTCGCGAGAGTCTTCCAAAGCAGACGTAAATTTGGAAAGGGCATCTGCACGCTCGTTTTCTGCTTGCGTAACCTGCAATAAGTGGAACTCCTTGAACTTAGATATAACCCCCTTGGCCTTTGCTAGGTACTGTATCATAGTGGCTTCTCGAGCCTCATAAGTGTCGTCTATTTGACTTGCAATCAGCTGGGAGTCAACATATGCAGTGACTCGAGCGGCCCCATTCTGCAGGGCGATTCTGAGTCCTTGGATAGGGGCCTTATATTCTGCCTCGTTGTTGGAGACCTGGAACACTAGTTTGATTGCATAGTCAACTTCAGTCCCGTAAGGATCTCTGAGGGTCACCCCGACTCCCCCCCTCCCCCCTTGTGAGGTCGAGGAGCCATCTGTGTGTAGAAGCCATAACCCATCCTCTACCGAGGGCACAATGTCAAGGTCGAAGCGTTCTACCAGTAGGTCTGCCAATACTTGAGCCTGTATCGCTGTACGAGGCTCGAAGGTGATGTCAAATTGACTGAGTTTAATTGACCATTTTATGAGCCTTCCTGAAATGTTTGGCTTCGAGAGGACCTGTTTGAGAGGCTGATCCGTGAGCACCGTGATGGAGTGAGCCTGAAAATACGATCTCAGCCTTCTGGAGGCATTAACGAGCGCAAAGGCGAATTTCTCTATCTCCATATATCTCTTTTCTGCCCCCTGCAGGGTCTTGCTTAAGTAATACACGGGCAGGTGCTTACGCTCGCGCACGGCGATGAGAACTGTGCTCGTAGCTTCCAAGGAAACGGAGAGATATACGACCAGTCTCTCCCCTGGGACCGGCTTTGTCAGCAAAGGTGCACACGAGAGGTATCGTTTCATATCTTGCAGGGCTTTCTCGCACTCCTCATTCTAGGCAAAGTTCCGAGCGTTGCGCAGGATTTTGAAGAAAGATAGGTTTCTGTCCGCTGAACGGGATATGAACCTGTTCAGAGAAATGATCTTGCCCACCAGCACTTGGACCTCTCCTATATTTCGAGAGAGGGTATGTCTAGGATTGCCTTGATCTTTTCTGGATTGGCCTCGATGCCCCTTTGACTGACCACATACCCCAGGAACTTTTCTCCCCGAATGCTAAATGTACACTTAGAAGGATTTAATTTCATACCATATTGACGCAGGATGTTGAATGGTCGCTTGAGATCCTCGAGATAGGAATGCTGACGCTCGCTCTTAACAATCATGTCATCCACATATACCTCCATAGACTTTCCGATTTCGTGCTCGAACATTCTGTTGACAAGGCGTTGATATGTTGCTCCTGCATTTTTTAGCCTGAATTGCATAACCTTGAAACAGTAGACGCCCATGTGGACCACAAAGGAAGTTTTTGGGCGATCCTCGGGTGCCATGAAGATCTGATAATACCGCTGGAAAGCATCCATCATACTCATGAGCTCACAACCAGCCATCGAATCTACTAACTGGTCGATCCTCGACAAGGGGTGCGGATCCTTGGGGTATGCCTTGTTCAGGTCTGTGAAGTCATTGCACATGCGCCATTTATTAGCACTCTTGGGCACTAGAACAACGTTGTAGAGCCATTCAGGGTATAAAATCTCCTTAATGTACTGAGCCTCGAGGATTTTATTGACCTCCTCTTTGATGACTTGCCTTCGGAATCCATGAACATCCCTCTTTCTCTGCTTGATTGGTTTAAAAGCTGGGTCCACGTTGAGCCTGTGAACAATGATACTCGGATCTATGCCAGTGAGATCAGAGGCTTTCCAAGAGAACACGTCTAGGTTCTCACAGAGGAAGTCGATCATCATGATCTGAGATGGACCATCGAGGTTTGAGCCAATCTGGGTGGTTTTATCTGGATTTCTTGGTTCCAACTCGATGGTCAGGAACTTCTCAGTAGGCTCTATGCGGACCTCTGGCCGAGGAGCTTCGAGCGCTCGCTTTTTTCTAGTAAGCCTATCATTGGTTTCTTTCGAGGGTACGTCACCCTCGTTCTCCGAGGAGGAGCCTCCGATGGCCCCAGGCGGGCCATCCTCTGACTGTTGATCCTCGCTCGAGGTTTTCTTCTTATTTCTCTTTCTATATAATTTGGCCCTCTTGCGTTCGGGGCCATCTTCGTCTAACTTTGGAAAGTTCACAGATTTCTTGGTGGACCCCGCCTGGATGGCTTGCTTGGGCTTATGGCTGCGAAGGGATAGGATGTAGCATTCCCAAGCCTCTTTGACGTTGCAAAGGACCTTGCCCGTACCCTCGGGAGTGGGGAATTTAACGTTCTGATGGTATATCGATATAACCGCTTTGAAGTCAACGAGAGCTGGGCGTCCGATAATGATGTTGTAGGTCCACCTCGACCACCCCATAAAGGACGCTCAAAGTCTTTCACTGTGGGGAGTGACCAAAAGAGGTGGCCAAGCGAATTTGTCCCCGAGGGACAATCTCGGAACCCCCAAAGCCAACAAGGGTTGTTCTGAGGGGTTCGAGGGGAATGTTTGTTATATTCATCTTTTGCAATGTGGAGTAGGGAAGAACGTTCACTGAGCTTCCACTATCAATCAAGATTCAAGACCCTCTTTACATGGTTATGAACGTCTAAACTAACCACCATGGGGCAGTCAGAGGTTTCACCAACCCCCATGGGGTGTTACAATGTGCTCTAAATCTTTTTCAGTGAATCCTACCACTTCCTTCTCTTTCGAGCGCGAGGATTCTTCCAGCGAGTACATTGGTTTAGGCCTTGAGGATCTTTGGTCATAACTGCGGATGTGGCGACGGCGAGATACATTGGAGTCGCCCCTCGGGGGGTCCGCCAGAGATCATGTTGATGACAGCGAAGGGCTGGTTCTCCAATTCAGTGGCCTTCTGTTTGTCGTGCTCGCTTGTTTCCGGATGGTGGCAAACGGGACTTCTGGAGCGCTAGCGGCTCCTTCCTCTAGCTCTGGCGCGCTCAGCGCAATGCTCGTCATACCTCTCAAGCATCTTCACAAACTCCTTGAGATGCCCCCCCGGCAATGAGCCTCTGAATCTCGCTCTCAAGTTGGCAGCACTCGTTAGTGTCATGCCCCTTTTGTTTATGGAAGGCACAGTACTTTCCTGAGCGCTTCTGAGCCTCGGTTTCCCTCACCTTTGGTGGTCTTTTGAAGAGCTTCTTGTCCGCCATAGAGTAGACTTCAGCTATGGGCCTGTTGAGAGGGATGCGCTCGAATCTGGTGGGGGGAGGGGGAGTTCTTCCGAGCGGTGATAGGGCTGCGATGGTGATTTTTGTGGGCCTCCCCCCTGTCCTGCTGGCCCTTATCAGTACGAGAGGCACTGGCAAGCTTCTGGGCCCTCGCGATGTACATATCTTCGAGGGTGATGTAGGAGTCAGCAATGTCCCGTAATTCTGTTAGGGAGCGAGGTTTCTTTTTGGCCACCTCCTCAGCGAACTCCTCGCTGACATAATTTTTCGTGTTTATGGCCCTAAACAGTATGTGGCTCACGAAATCCATCGATGGCCTCTCCAACAATAAGACCTTTTTGTTGAATCTGCCCATGAAAGACCTGAGGGTCTCGTTTGGCCCCTGCACTAGGCTGTAGATGGCCGTGGCAGAGGGTGCTGGTGCCTTCAAAGAATTGAAGTGGCTCAGGAAGGCGTCAGTCAAATCGTTGCACCCTCGAATTGAATGAGGGGGGAGCTTCTTGAACCATTCTTGAGCCATTCCGATGAGTGAGGTAACGAAGACCTTAGCCCAGTAATGACTGGAATGCTCGTATAGATGCATCAAATGAACGAAGTGATCCAGATGCTTGGCCGGATCAGTTGTACCATCGTACCGATTGAAGGACGTGGGGATTTTACCTTTCCTAGCACGGGCCATCAAAACTTCGTCAATGAGGGGGGATCCACCTGTCAAAGGCCTGTAGTTCCCACCCTCGAGGTTGTGCTCCTCGTAGTCTTCCTCCCTCCAACGGCGGGAGATCTGGCTGTGTAGATGGCGAGCGTCTCTGGCCCTGGACCTCTCACCCCCGGCATGGGGGGTTTGAGACCGTGCTTGAGAGAGCTGCTCCACCATGTTTTGGAGCCCAATGAGCTGGTCTTGTACAGCTGTAAGTTGGGGGTCGTCGCCATCTCGGTGGCTCGCCCTTCTGGAGGCCCTTGATTGGACCTCTTCGTTTTCAACCCTTTTATCTTGAGGGACTTTCTCCTTTTCCGCAGGCGGTTAAGCCTGCTGGACCCTCGGCGGGACCTCATTCTCCTGTGCTGGTGGTGGCGGAGGCGGCTGGGCCCTTAGCACATTCTTGGCCGCGGCCTACGCTCGTGGGAAAATAGGTAGAATGGAAGTGTTTCCAGGCGTTTTGGGTGGCCTTCACTATGCATTGAGCGTAGAGCGTCTGGAGCTGTTGCGGTGTCACTTGGGGTTTTTCCACTCCTTGAATTTCGGCAGGAATGGAAACGGGAAGCTGAAGTGTGCCTACTTGGTAAGGCGGAATCATGGGCATCACGCCTGACATCGCTCCAAGCATCACCCGGTTGCATGTCAGTGTACCCTGGCGGCGGAATGGCCATGGAATAGGCAGTGGGATTGGCAACAGGGATGGCGGGGATAAGCGTCGCGGGTGGAAGAGCAGAACTACACCCCCCCGGCTCCATTTCCTCCGGCCGGGAGAGCTCCAGCTGTTGTCCCTTTAACTCCGGTTCTGTTTCTATCAGCAGGCGGGGTCGCGCCCCCGGCAGGTGTGTTGCTCTCCAAGTTTTCTTCATTAACCAGATCTGGTTGCAGTCACCATGTCTGAAACTGAAGGTGTTATATCTCCACTAGCTTAGAGAGGAAGAATCTGTTGAAGATGAAGATGAAGGTGATGGTTTCCCACAGACGGTGCCAAAAATAATGGTGCAGGAAAGCGATTCCTAATATGCAACCAACACTTTCAAGATTTGTTTAAAAAGGGAAAGACCATCACAGGAGGTATGCCTCAGGAACTGGGTTTCCTTTGAGCGTGGGTTCTTCCAGCTTGGATAACACTAAAAAAGGATCGTGCAGCAAGAGAGCTGAGAGAGAGGTAAGACGTGAGCTTGGAGAAGAAGAATGGATGAAAGAATGCCCAGTTCAGTGCAGGTATGTTTGGAGAAGATGATGTATGATTGCTTGGGGAATGTGAATGAAAATTCCTATATTTATACGTTGAGGGCATGGGCACTTTAGTAATAGTGACCAAGTGGTCCTAAACTAAGTGTTGTCCTAGACACTTGGTGGTCCATGATGGTGTGAAAGTGACATCCCTAAAAGTTAGGGGAATGTCAGGTGGTGCGCGCACTACTTGGTGTCAGATGCAGTTATAGTACGGCAATAGGAGCGCTAGGAGGCTTAGGATCTGCCGTGCAGACGTACGGACGCCTGAGAGGGTCTCAGTGAATGATCATGCACGAGCGTTGATGACGCTCGGAGGGGTGCACGAGAGGGGTTCCTCTGGCAGATGGTTTACGGGCGTCAACTACCCGAGCGTGAGACAGAAGGTACCCTCGCGAAGTGTTCCCTGAGGGTATGGTGACCAGGTCTTGGGGACCGTAGTGCGAGCGTCAATGGGGTTTGGATAGAGGGATCCCCCGCTCGAGGGATGGGTCGAGGCGCATGGGCCTGGATCTATGGGACAATAAGCGTATGGGCTGGGATATCTATCGAGCCCAGTAATACGAGCGTCCAAGCTCTGGGGCCTTCAGGTGATTACACGTGTACGGAGCTGATCCGTGCGTAATTTGGCTTCATCAAATTCTCCATATTGTTTCTTGAGCTGAGACCCAATTTATTATCTTGAAATTTTTAATCTAAGTTTCAAAATTTTGTTTACCATTGTACGCGATATTAATTCTCACTTTGTCATGTCCTTTATAAATATATTTGTAAAGATATTTTATAGTTGTCCTTAAATTTGGTATGCGTTGGTATATACATTAAAATCAAGTAATTCTTCTTTTACGAACTATCCTTTATCTCTTTTTATATTATCTAATGTGTATTATTTCAATTTTATGTTAATATTTTTTATAATTAATTTTATGTATGTAGTAGAAATAATTAAAAGAGTATATTTATATAAAATCTCAAGGAATGTTAATCGAATATTATAAAAATTATTTATAAAATTAGATTATATCTTATTTTTATATGCACACATATAGAGTCTCCTTAGAATTTTTAATTTAAAGTAACTTTGATCTGACGACCCGAAATTCTAATTATGGAATATTAAATTGTAAGAAACCAAAAAAGTAGCACCCCGTGACGTGGGCACCACATCCCCCGCACTGTGAGTTCGGTTCACATATGAAATGGAATGATCCATACATGAACTAAACTTACAACGAACGGAAGACAATGAAAAGACAGTCCTAGCTAGGCGGAATCTAACCCTGAAACAATCAACAATGACCAAGGTGCGGAAGTAAAGCAATTATCTATTCAATATCAGTAAAATGAATGCAAGTTCAAGGAAAGTAAATACGGGTTCTACTAATTCAATGAACCTGTCCTAACCTGTCCCGAATCAATTCAATACAATAACATAAAACGGGTTCAACTAAAGCCCTAGAACCTGTCCCGAGTTCAATTTAATTCAGTAAGTAGCATACTAATTCAATAGCAAGTTCAATACAGTAATTAAAATACAATATGCATTGAGTGTAAGTGGAGAGACTGGAACAAGACTCGAAAGAAAAGACAAGACACAACTCTGACTCCCGCCTAGCACACCACCTGCAAAACTGAAAAGTGAGGTGTCAGTCTCCACAAGACTGAGCGAGGGGCATAATAATATATAAGCGCAGATAACATGCAAGTCGTAACCTCGGGTAAGGTTTTATAACAGAAACAAAGTAGGTTCAAGAATACTTAGAACTCGCCCTAGATTACAACTATCAGATTAGACACTTCAATCAATTTCAATCAATCAATCAGTGGCCCGGCGAGTGAGGGCAAATCTCCAACCTTACTCCGACAGTGTACAATCAATCATTCAGTTATTAAGTGATTAGGTGATCAAGCAATCTATTTACAGTGCACAATTAACAGTTTCAGTCCATCCTTCTTCCTCCGGGTGATGGGGGATTGCAAGGCCCCGCCATCCAATCAATCTGGGCGGAGGGTTCATGAGTCCCTAAGCCCGGAACTCCTTCCTCCACTAATCTCCTAGTGGATTCAGGGGTCATCCCAGTTTAGTGAGGATAGCGCCTGAGTTACCCGTCAGCCCATGCTTCCTCGGTTGGCTCAAGTCACTACCCTCGGGCCCACAGTGCTGTACAATATACTCGCCAAAATAGACAATCAATCAATCAATCAGTACAGTACAATTCCAATAGATCAGTGGAAAATCAATAGAGTTTAGAAAGTTATAGATATATAGATACCTTTTGGCCGAAAGTTCATGTAAGGGTTGTAATGGTTCTATGTATCTAGAAATTAAACCTCACCTGGAATACCACGAGAGAAGAACAAGAACAAGAGCAATACGGGTGCCTATTCAATTTGGAAGTCTCCGCCCTGGAAACAAACTGTACAAGAGAAGGAACAATGTGTACTGGTGAGAATTGACTCAATATGAAACCACATAGACGCACGGCAATGCTAAACACATGATATGAGATGTATAAGAAGTAAAATGATGTTATGGAGTTACATAATCAAGTAATTCGTTCAAGTACATTCCATACATGAGGGTTTCAAGCCCAATCATTTCATATCTTTCATAATTCCTTGCAATCAAGTCATGAGCTTCATATAACATTTATAACTCAAGTATATTAAGTTTACAATTATAAAATAAATAAAATAGAGTCATTCAAATCACTTAAATCTCACAAAGTCGCATATCAATTCCAACTATATCAATTTTATATAATTCACACTTGGCATACTCAATTCATATATCACTAAACGGATTCAATTACAAGGTTACCTAATTAAACTCAATTCATATATCACTAAACGGATTCAATTACAAGGTTACCTAATTAAATCAAACAATATTCATATTGTTTACAAATTACACAAACACCCCTTCAAGTTAGACATATAGCTCAAATACGGCATATCGGAGTTCAAATTGCAAATCAAAGCATCAACATATATCATAGTTCCTTTAATACATGCTTTCGTACACACTGGAATTCATATTGATCGACAATTCAAGCAACTGATAATTCATTGCAATTAAAACAATTAATTTCAAATAAATAGAAATACACAAAATAAATCACAATAAATCAACCGGGCATCCGATTGACGAACGGAAAGTGGCGTTGGACTCACCACAACGAAAGGGACCTTCTGTCCGAAAGTCACCGGAATGCCGCTACCGTAGCCGGTCGAACAGCCACCGGCCGCCACCGGAACACCGCCTCCAGTGGTCGGAAAAATCCCCGGAAGGACAGAAACGTGCGTCTCGGCCTGCTCAACAAAAGCCCTTAATCAATTTCAGAAAATGCCAAACACGCCGGACTTCGTTGACGAAAAACCGAACTTAAATCCTAGTACAAAAACTGAAATTAAACGTAAACCGTAAAACAAAAATGAAATCCGAGCATACCGTTGGAAAGCTTGTAACGGGCCCTACAAAAGCCCCAAGTCAAATTACCGGAAAAACCGCCAAAAAATCGGGCTGCCGGTCCAGGCCCGGTCCGCCACCGGTCCGCCGCCGCCGGCCGGTTCTCGGAACGCCGTCGATGCCATCCGCTAAGTCTCGTCATTCCAAGCAACTTTAGTGAAGACTCCACCACCAAAACCGGCCGGAAAGAGGGTCCAATCCGCCGCCGAAGTTCCATCGCTGCGCCACCGCCGATTCGGCCATCTCCGCCGCGATTCGCTCAAAAAGGAGGCCGAAAATGGAACGGGAAGGGTCGAAAATGTGGGGTTGGGTGGTGGTTGGCCGGTGAGGGTCGCCGGAACGCCGCCGGCGAAGAGGTGGCGCTACCCGCCACTTTCAGGCCGCTGATGCACCGCCGTCGGTCTTCGGTTGGCCACGAAACTGGTACGGTTGGGACGGGCTCGTCGAGCTGATAAATTTCCACTATTGGTTCGTCGAATTCCATCGAGAAACGAGGGAGAACGAGCATGTGTGTGTTTTCACACCTTCACTGTGTGTGAATAGTGCCTGTCGCTGGAGGAAGACGATGCAGGAAGTTGATCTGATTTGGCATGCAAAACGAGGAAATCCGAGTATATATCTCGGGTCCTCGTACGCAGAAACAGTCGGAAGAACGGGCTAACGAAGTCAGAATTGGGCAAACTTAGAGTCTACGGACTCGTCTCGATGCCCCGAACGCAAAGGAGGGGTCAAAGAAGTCAAAATCTCTACCGAACGAGAAGTGACCGGAAAACCCCCCCAAAAAGAAGAAAATTACAAAAAGGGCCCTAACTCTAAAAGAGTTCAAAAGAGGGCCACACAACGCACCAATCAGATAATTAAACACATAAAAGGGTTGGAAGGTGACGTACCTTATTTATCGGATGAGTGGGGCGTTACAATCTTCCCTCCTTCAAAAGGACCTGTCCTCAGGTCCTACTGTTGGACCGAAAAAGTTTCAAACTGAAATTGTATCGATCTATTTCCCGAAATTGCTTAGCATCTTAGCCCTGGTTGTGAAGTTTACTCCCCTTATTTGTATCAACCTCTTCAGAGTCTGGTAGTCAAAAGGATCTACTCGAACACTTGGTCGTTAGTCACTTCAAAACTCGTTCGACCGCTACTAGTCCATTGCCTTGTCACTTGTTAACCTCTGTCTAACCAGGCGTAACACAAACACGACAACACAAGAGAGAATCCCATCTCTCAACACACAAGTGAGGAAACCCCGTCCCTCAGCACACACAAAAGAGAGAACCCCGTCTCTCGGGCACAGAATTGAGAGAACCCCGTCTCCCAGCCTAAGTCTGTCAGATTCCACATCCTTCCAGACATTCTAGTTTGAGAAAATCCAGCATTTCTCAAACTCCTAAATCCAAGAGAATCCAGCATCCCTCGAATACCTAAATACAAGAGAATCCAGCATCTCTCGTGCACAGAAAACAGAAAGAATCCAACATCTTTCTATCACATAGATAGGGAGAATCCACATCTTCCTGGCACGTAATCAGAGAGAATCAAATCTCCCTTTCACTCAAGCACACAAGCGGAAGCAAGATTCACAATAATCAACACACACTCCACTGGCCAGGGTATCACATAATAACAAAAATTTAAATATGTAAACGATGCATGTATGCTCATGCAATGGATGCTTAGTGTACCGTTCACCGTAGTAATGGAATTGATGTTGTGACTTTACTTCTACGATTTGGATAGTCTGATCTCTAGCTGGCTTGATTCCCAACTTGCCTTTCATATCTTTAGTATATGTTTGACTGAGAAAGTCAGACCCTTGGTTGATCCTATTCTCGATTCCATTCGGATCCTTACTCATAGTTATCTTCTGCAATTAACCGAGCACTAGTTTATTCCGCCTACGATCAGAACATTTATCTTTGTACCAGGTTCCCTATATTATCTTTGGCCGTACACGAATCTTAAACTTTGACTCCCACTTCATACATTGTCACTAACTGGTTAAATTCTTTGTTGAAGATTTGGTCATCTGAAACTAGTTGACATCCTTCTTAAAGGTGATAAATTTTTTACCAATTTTCCTTTCTTGAAACTAATTTAGGAATACATCAGAAGTTCCCTGATAATATCATCATCCTCGTTGTCTAAATCACGTACTTATAAATTTCCAAACGAACCACTCTCTTCGATGCCTTATGAAGATCTTCATCCCGGGTATATTAACTTAACTCAAACTTTGAAGGTTTAAACTGATAAAGTCGCCTTATTCTTATCCTGTCACTATCATTAGGTCATTCAGGTCCGTCATGGCTTGCATTTTTCTCTGCTACGAGAAGTAACTTCCTCGAGCACAACTGCGAATTTAAGTTTCATGTCTAGTCGTGCTCTCCCCCATAAGAAATTTTATCTCAACTCCTTAGACTTTTTCTACCACTTCTCGGATCAAAACACCTCAATTTCTTCAACTTAGCTTCCTCAGTATAAGTGGTTTAATCACGCCACTTGTCTAGTGATAGTTCTCACATTTCCTTTGAAGCAATTAGCAGGAATGACAACCTGCTTCTTTCGTTCCCACTTTCGATTCTATTTTCCCAAACATCGAAATTTTCCATTTCCTTTTTAACCAACCAGTGCAACCCAGAATTCTTCTTTTCTTGATTCCAGCAAGAATCAGTCGGAGTATCACTTGATAAATAAGATGTGGGGAATTCCTATCAAGTAAACACTAAAATGCATGTCGGGTTAGGGTGCCAATGCAGTATCACACTTATAAACAATTAAAGATGCAACACATTGGAACAATTATACAAATTAGAGATGCGCATATAAATAGAGAAATTTAAACAATTAAAGCGATGTATGATGCACGTGCTTATGAATGCATAGAACCTGTCACCGTAGTTGTAAACTTTAACTTGGCATTTTCTTGGTTTCTCAAATTGCAGGTTTGTCTTGAATTAATTGTTCACCTCTTCTTTACCCACGGTCTTCTAAATCTTCAAAGTTCCCGTATATCAACTTATGGTTCTCCCAAGTCCGAGATTGAAATCTCTTGAACCCAAATTCTTCAACACCCATGAAGTTGGTATCTTGACTTCTCTTGAAGAATCAATCTCCAATTGTTTACATTTGGAATATATAATTTCCTTCCAATAGTTCTTTGTCTTTCTTTATCGTTTGCATTTGTTTCTCCAAAGCTCTTAATTCAATCTCACAACTCGAAACTTCATCTTGAATTTGGAAGATGAACTCATAACCGGCCGAAGATAAAATCCTTAACATTGTCATTTTCCATGAACTTATACTTACCACGTCGACTAATTTTCTTTAATTCTTCTCAATTCAACTCCTATCTTATCTCAATTCTGAAGTATGTGAATTCCCTCTTTGTAGTCTCTTCATCCTTTTTCATCGATCTAAATCCCAAGCTATATTATTCTTCATATTTTCTCTTGCCTCTTTCTCAAGTTAGATGGTCTTTACTGCTTCTCAACCACGAACCTACTTTACTTTAATTCTCTTGAAGGTCATCGCCTCCACGTGGATAGAACCTCGAATCTAAAACATCTTCGAGATTTCTCTTCTTTGGAATCTGGTTGACAAATCTTCGTAGTGTAAACAAACATGTTGATCTCGTGAAACCAAATCATTACACACCACAAATCCCATCTCATCATGGATTCACCATCGGTAATAGAGCTGGAAAACTTCTCCTTCGAACTGACCTCTTATTCTGGACTTTGTCACTCGAGCCCTAACCTCATTTTAGAAAAGGTTTGACTCTTAAATTTCTGTAGAAATTCCCAAGGCATTCCTTACAACTTTCGAGCTAGAGAGAAGAGCTTGTGGTAGCCTGTGGTTGTCGTAAAGATTGGTCGTGGTTTGATATTGTCTTCATATCCTATGAATCACAGCTCATTTTGAAAATAAATGCATGCGATTAGTATATGCTCATGCCACATAATTAACACAAAAAGAATGGATTCAATGCAAAATGCAACAAATAATCTAATAAAGTTTGAAAAAAAATCACAATTCAGTGTTCAAGAATAATGCAATGCACACATTGACAATTAGTTCCTATGCCGTGCGACCTATACTCGAGACAACACAACCCAGAGCACCGGTTCTGAACCTGGTAGCTCTGATACCACCTAAAGATGTAGCACCCCGTGACGTGGGCACCACATCACCCGCACTGTGAGTTCGGTTCACATATGAAATGGAATGATCCATACATGAACTAAACTTACAGCGAACGGAAGACAATGAAAAGACAGTCCTAGCTAGGCGGAATCTAACCCTGAAACAATCAACAATGACCAAGGTGCGGAAGTAAAGCAATTATCTATTCAATATCAATAAAATGAATGCAAGTTCAAGGAAAGTAAATACGGGTTCTACTAATTCAATGAACCTGTCCTAACCTGTCCCGAATCAATTCAATACAATAACATAAAACGGGTTCAACTAAAGCCCTAGAACCTGTCCCGAGTTCAATTTAATTCAGTAAGTAGCATACTAATCCAATAGCAAGTTCAATACAGTAATTAAAATACAATATGCAGTGAGTGTAAGTGGAGAGACTGGAACAAGACTCGAAAGAAAAGATAAGACACAACTCTGACTCCCGCCTAGCACACCACCTGCAAAACTGAAAAGTGAGGTGTCAGTCTCCACAAGACTGAGCGAGGGGCATAATAATATATAAGCGCAGATAACATGCAAGTCGTAACCTCGGGTAAGGTTTTATAACAGAAACAAAGTAGGTTCAAGAATAATTAGAACTCGCCCGAGATTACAACTATCAGATTAGACACTTCAATCAATTTCAATCAATCAATCAGTGGCCCTGCGAGTGAGGGCAAATCTCCAACCTTACTCCGACAGTGTACAATCAATCATTCAGTTATTAAGTGATTAGGTGATCAAGCAATCTATTTACAGTGCACAATTAACAGTTTCAGTCTATCCTTCTTCCTCCGGGTGATAGGGGATTGCAAGGCCCCGCCATCCAATCAATCTGGGCAGAGGGTTCATGAGTCCCTAAGCCCGGAACTCCTTCCTCCACTAATCTCCTAGTGGATTCAGGGGTCATCCCAGTTTAGTGAGGATAGCGCCTGAGTTACCCGTCAGCCCATGCTTCCTCGGTTGGCTCAAGTCACTACCCTCGGGCCCACAGTGCTGTACAATATACTCGCCAAAACAGTCAATCAATCAATCAATCAGTACAGTACAATTCCAATAGATCAGTGGAAAATCAATAGAGTTTAGAAAGCTATAGATATATAGATACCTTTTGGCCGAAAGTTCATGTAAGGGTTGTAATGGTTCTATGTATCTAGAAATTAAACCTCACCTGGAATACCACGAGAGAAGAACAAGAACCAGAGCAATACGGGTGCCTATTCAATTTGGAAGTCTCCGCCCTGGAAACAAACTGTACAAGAGAAGGAAAATGTGTACTGGTGAGAATTGACTCAATATGAAACCACATAGACGCACGGCAATGCTAAACACATGATATGAGATGTATAAGAAGTAAAATGATGTTATGGAGTTACATAATCAAGTAATTCGTTCAAGTACATTCCATACATGAGGGTTTCAAGCCCAATCATTTCATATCTTTCATAATTCCATGCAATCAAGTCATGAGCTTCATATAACATTTATAACTCAAGTATATTAAGTTTACAATTATAAAATAAATAAAATAGAGTCATTCAAATCACTTAAATCTCACAAAGTCGCATATCAATTCCAACTATATCAATTTTATATAATTCACACTTGGCATACTCATTTCATATATCACTAAACAGATTCAATTACAAGGTTACCTAATTAAATCAAACAATATTCATATTGTTTACAAATTACACAAACACCCCTTCAAGTTAGACAAATAGCTCAAATACGGCATATCAGAGTTCAAATTGCAAATCAAAGCATCAACATATATCATAGTTCATTTAATACATGCTTTCGTACACATTGGAATTCATATTGATCGACAATTCAAGCAACTGACAATTCATTGCAATTAAAACAATTAATTTCAAATAAATAGAAATACACAAAATAAATCACAACAAATCAACCGGGCATCCGATTGACGAAAGGAAAGTGGCGTTGGACTCACCACAACGAAAGAGACCTTCTGTCCGAAAGTCACCGGAATGCCGCTACCGTAGCCGATCGAACAGCCACCAGCCGCCACCGGAACACCGCCTCCGGTGGTCGAAAAAATCCCCGGAAGGACAGAAACGTGCGTCTCGGCCTGCTCAACAAAAGCCCTCAGTCAATTTCAGAAAATGCCAAACACGCCGGACTTCGTTGACGAAAAACCGAACTTAAATCCTAGTACGAAAACTGAAATTAAACGTAAACCGTAAAATGAAAATGAAATCCGAGCATACCGTTGGAAAGCTTGTAACGGGCCCTACAAAAGCCCCAAGTCAAATCATCGGAAAAACCGCCGGAAAATCGGACCGCCGGTCCAGGCCCGGTCCACCACCGGTCCGCCGCCGCCGGCCGGTTCTCGGAACGCCGTCGGTGCCATCCGCTATGTCTCGTCATTCCAAGCAACTTTTGTGAAGACTCCACCACCAAAACCGGCCGGGAAGAGGGTCCAATCCGCCGCCGAAGTTCTGTCGCTGCGCCACCGCCGATTCGGCCATCTCCGCCGCGATTCGCTCAAAAAGGAGGCCGGAAATGGAATGGGAAAGGTCGAAAACGTGGGGTTGGGTGGTGGTTGGCCGGTGAGGGTCGCCGGAACGCCGCCGGCGAAGAGGTGGGGCTACCCGCCACTTTCAGGCCGCCGATGCGTCGCCGTCGGTCTTCGGTTGGCCACGAAAGTGGTACGGTTGGGACGGGCTCGTTGAGCTGATAAATTTCCACTATTGGTTCGTCGAATTCCGTCGAGAAACGAGGGAGAACGAGCATGTGTGTGTTTTCACACCTTCACTGTGTGTGAATAGTGCCTGTCGCTGGAGGAAGACGATGCAGGAAGTTGATCTGATTTGGCATGCAAAACGAGGAAATCCGAGTATATATCTCGGGTCCTCGTACGCAGAAACAGTCGGAAGAACGGGCTAACGAAGTCAGAATTGGGCAAACTTAGAGTCTACGGACTCGTCTCCATGCCCCGAACGCAAAGGAGGGGTCAAAGAAGTCAAAATCTCTACCGAACGAGAAGTGACCGGAAAACCCCCCCAAAAAGAAGAAAATTACAAAAAGGGCCCTAACTCTAAAAGAGTTCAAAAGAGGGCCACACAACGCACCAATCAGATAATTAAACACATAAAAGGGTTGGAAGGTGACGTACCTTATTTATCGGATGAGCGGGGCGTTACAATCTTCCCTCCTTCAAAAGGACCTGTCCTCAGGTCCTTCTGTTGGACCGAAAAAGTTTCAAACTGAAATTGTATCGATCTATTTCCCGAAATTGCTTAGCATCTTAGCCCTGGTTGTGAAGTTTACTCCCCTTATTTGTATCAACCTCTTCAGAGTCTGGTAGTCAAAAGGATCTACTCGAACACTTGGTCGTTAGTCACTTCAAAACTCGTTCGACCGCTACTAGTCCATTGCCTCGTCACTTGTTAACCTTTGTCTATCCAGGCGTAACACAAACACGACAAACAAGAGAGAATCCCATCTCTCAACATACAAGTGAGGAAACCCCGTCCCTCAGCACACACAAAAGAGAGAACCCCGTCTCTCGGGCACAGAATTGAGAGAACCCCGTCTCCCAGCCTAAGTCTGTCAGATTCCACATCCTTCCAGACATTCTAGTTTGAGAAAATCCAGCATTTCTCAAACTCCTAAATCCAAGAGAATCCAACATCCCTCGAATACCTAAGTACAAGAGAATCCAGCATCTCTCGTGCACAGAAAACAGAAAGAATCCAGCATCTTTCTATCACATAGACAGGGAGAATCCACATCTTCCTGGCACGTAATCAGAGAGAATCAAATCTCCCTTTCACTCAAGCACACAAGCAGAAGCAAGATTCACAATAATCAACACACACTCCACTGGCCAGGGTATCACATAATAACAAAAATTTAAATATGTAAACGATGCATGTATGCTCGTGCAATGGATGCTTAGTGTACCGGTCACCGTATTAATGGAATTGATGTTGTGACTTTACTTCTACGATTTGGATAGTCTGATCTCTAGCTGGCTTGATTCCCAACTTGCCTTTCATATCTTTAGTATATGTTTGACTGAGAAAGTCAGACCCTTGGTTGATCCTATTCTCGATTCCATTCGGATCCTTACTCATAGTTATCTTCTGCAATTAACCGAGCACTAGTTTATTCCGCCTACGATCAGAACATTTATCTTTGTACCAGGTTCCCTATATTATCTTTGGCCGTACACGAATCTTAAACTTTGACTCCCACTTCATACATTGTCACTAACTGGTTAAATTCTTTGTTGAAGATTTGGTCATCTGAAACTAGTTGACATCCTTCTTAAAGGTGATAAATTTTTGACCAATTTTCCTTTCTTGAAACTAATTTAGGAATACATCAGAAGTTCCCTGATAATATCATCATCCTCGCTGTCTAAATCACGTACTTATAAATTTCCAAACGAACCACTCTCTTCGATGCCTTATGAAGATCTTCATCCCGGGTATATTAACTTAACTCAAACTTTGAAGGTTTAAACTGATAAAGTCGTCTTATTCTTATCCTGTCACTATCATTAGGTCATTCAGGTCCGTCATGGCTTGCATTTTTCTCTGCTACGAGAAGTAACTTCCTCGAGCACAACTGCGAATTTAAGTTTCATGTCTAGTCGTGCTCTCCCCCATAAGAAATTTTATCTCAACTCCTTAGACTTTTTCTACCACTTCTCGGATCAAAACACCTCAATTTCTTCAACTTAGCTTCCTCAGTATAAGTGGTTTAATCACGCCACTTGTCTAGTGATAGTTCTCACATTTCCTTTGAAGCAATTAGCAGGAATGACAACCTGCTTCTTTCGTTCCCACTTTCGATTCTATTTTCCCAAACCTCAAAATTTTCCATTTCCTTTTTAACCAACCAGTGCAACCCAGAATTCTTCTTTTCTTGATTCCAGCAAGAATCAGTCGGAGTATCACTTGATAAATAAGATGTGGGGAATTCCTATCAAGTAAACACTAAAATGCATGTCGGGTTAGGGTGCCAATGCAGTATCACACTTGTAAATAATTAAAGATGCAACACATTGGAACAATTATACAAATTAGAGATGCGCATATAAATAGAGAAATTTAAACAATTAAAACGATGTATGATGCACGTGTTTATGAATGCATAGAACCTGTCACCGTAGTTGTAAACTTTAACTTGGCATTTTCTTGGTTTCTCAAATTGCAGGTTTGTCTTGAATTAATTGTTCACCTCTTCTTTACCCACGGTCTTCTAAATCTTCAAAGTTCCCGTGTATCAACTTATGGATCTCCCAAGTCCGAGATTGAAATCTCTTGAACCCAAATTCTTCAACACCCATGAAGTTGGTATCTTGACTTCTCTTGAAGAATCAATCTCCAATTGTTTACATTTGGAATACATAATTTCCTTCCAATGGTTCATTGTCTTTCTTTATCGTTTCCATTTGTTGCTCCAAAGCTCTTAATTTAATCTCACAACTCGACACTTCATCTTGAATTTGGAAGATGAACTCATAACCGGCCGAAGATAAAATCCTTAACATTGTCATTTTCCATGAACTTATACTTACCACGTCGACTAATTTTCTTTAATTCTTCTCAATTCAACTCCTATCTTATCTCAATTCTGAAGTATGTGAATTCCCTCTTTGTAGTCTCTTCATCCTTTTTCATCGATCTAAATCCCAAGCATTATTATTCTTCATATTTTCTCTTGCCTCTTTCTCAAGTTAGATGGTCTTTATTGCTTCTCAACCACGAACCTACTTTACTTTAATTCTCTTGAAGGTCATCGCCTCCACGTGGATAGAACCTCGAATCTAAAACATCTTCGAGATTTCTCTTCTTTGGAATCTGGTTGACAAATCTTCGTAGTGTAAACAAACATGTTGATCTCGTGAAACCAAATCATTACACACCACAAATCCCGTCTCATCATGGATTCACCATCGGTAATAGAGCTGGCAAACTTCTCCTTCGAACTGACCTCTTATTCTGGACTTTGTCACTCGAGCCCTAACCTCATTTTAGAAAAGGTTTGACTCTTAAATTTCTGTAGAAATTCCCAAGGCATTCCTTACAACTTTCGAGCTAGAGAGAAGAGCTTGTGGTAGCCTGTGGTTG
This sequence comes from Lantana camara, assembly GCA_037501455.1. Taxonomy (NCBI): domain Eukaryota; kingdom Viridiplantae; phylum Streptophyta; class Magnoliopsida; order Lamiales; family Verbenaceae; genus Lantana; species Lantana camara. The sequence goes on from CM074865.1 coordinate 79,955,648, forward strand.
TCGTAAAGATTGGTCGTGGTTTGATATTGTCTTCATATCCTATGAATCACAGCTCATTTTGAAAATAAATGGATGCGATTAGTATATGCTCATGCCACATAATTAACACAAAAAGAATGGATTCAATGCAAAATGCAACAAATAATCTAATAAAGTTTGAAAAAAAATCACAATTCAGTGTTCAAGAATAATGCAATGCACACATTGACAATTAGTTCCTATGCCGTGCGACCTATACTCGAGACAACACAACCCAGAGCACCGGTTCTGAACCTGGTAGCTCTGATACCACCTAAAGATGTAGCACCCCGTGACGTGGGCACCACATCCCCCGCACTGTGAGTTCGGTTCACATATGAAATGGAATGATCCATACATGAACTAAACTTACAACGAACGGAAGACAATGAAAAGACAGTCCTAGCTAGGCGGAATCTAACCCTGAAACAATCAACAATGACCAAGGTGCGGAAGTAAAGCAATTATCTATTCAATATCAGTAAAATGAATGCAAGTTCAAGGAAAGTAAATACGGGTTCTACTAATTCAATGAACCTGTCCTAACCTGTCCCGAATCAATTCAATACAATAACATAAAACGGGTTCAACTAAAGCCCTAGAACCTGTCCCGAGTTCAATTTAATTCAGTAAGTAGCATACTAATTCAATAGCAAGTTCAATACAGTAATTAAAATACAATATGCATTGAGTGTAAGTGGAGAGACTGGAACAAGACTCGAAAGAAAAGACAAGACACAACTCTGACTCCCGCCTAGCACACCACCTGCAAAACTGAAAAGTGAGGTGTCAGTCTCCACAAGACTGAGCGAGGGGCATAATAATATATAAGCGCAGATAACATGCAAGTCGTAACCTCGGGTAAGGTTTTATAATAGAAACAAAGTAGGTTCAAGAATACTTAGAACTCGCCCGAGATTACAACTATCAGATTAGACACTTCAATCAATTTCAATCAATCAATCAGTGGCCCGGCGAGTGAGGGTAAATCTCCAACCTTACTCCGACAGTGTACAATCAATCATTCAGTTATTAAGTGATTAGGTGATCAAGCAATCTATTTACAGTGCACAATTAACAGTTTCAGTCCATCCTTCTTCCTCCGGGTGATGGGGGATTGCAAGGCCCCGCCATCCAATCAATTTGGGCAGAGGGTTCATGAGTCCCTAAGCCCGGAACTCCTTCCTCCACTAATCTCCTAGTGGATTCAGGGGTCATCCCAGTTTAGTGAGGATAGCGCCTGAGTTACCCGTCAGCCCATGCTTCCTCGGTTGGCTCAAGTCACTACCCTCGGGCCCACAGTGCTGTACAATATACTCGCCAAAATAGACAATCAATCAATCAATCAGTACAGTACAATTCCAATAGATCAGTGGAAAATCAATAGAGTTTAGAAAGTTATAGATATATAGATACCTTTTGGCCGAAAGTTCATGTAAGGGTTGTAATGGTTCTATGTATCTAGAAATTAAACCTCACCTGGAATACCACGAGAGAAGAACAAGAACAAGAGCAATACGGGTGCCTATTCAATTTGGAAGTCTCCGCCCTGGAAACAAACTGTACAAGAGAAGGAACAATGTGTACTGGTGAGAATTGACTCAATATGAAACCACATAGACGCACGGCAATGCTAAACACATGATATGAGATGTATAAGAAGTAAAATGATGTTATGGAGTTACATAATCAAGTAATTCGTTCAAGTACATTCCATACATGAGGGTTTCAAGCCCAATCATTTCATATCTTTCATAATTCCTTGCAATCAAGTCATGAGCTTCATATAACATTTATAACTCAAGTATATTAAGTTTACAATTATAAAATAAATAAAATAGAGTCATTCAAATCACTTAAATCTCACAAAGTCGCATATCAATTCCAACTATATCAATTTTATATAATTCACACTTGGCATACTCAATTCATATATCACTAAACGGATTCAATTACAAGGTTACCTAATTAAACTCAATTCATATATCACTAAATGGATTCAATTACAAGGTTACCTAATTAAATCAAACAATATTCATATTGTTTACAAATTACACAAACACCCCTTCAAGTTAGACATATAGCTCAAATACGGCATATCGGAGTTCAAATTGCAAATCAAAGCATCAACATATATCATAGTTCATTTAATACATGCTTTCGTACACATTGGAATTCATATTGATCGACAATTCAAGCAACTGACAATTCATTGCAATTAAAACAATTAATTTCAAATAAATAGAAATACACAAAATAAATCACAACAAATCAACCGGGCATCCGATTGACGAACGGAAAGTGGCGTTGGACTCACCACAACGAAAGGGACCTTCTGTCCGAAAGTCATCGGAATGCCGCTACCGTAGCCGGTCGAACAGCCACCGGCCGCCATCGGAACACCGCCTCCGGTGGTCAGAAAAATCCCCGGAAGGACAGAAACGTGCGTCTCGGCCTGCTCAACAAAAGCCCTCAATCAATTTCAGAAAATACCAAACACGCCGGACTTCGTTGACGAAAAACCGAACTTAAATCCTAGTACGAAAACTGAAATTAAACGTAAACCGTAAAACAAAAATGAAATCCGAGCATACCGTTGGAAAGCTTGTAACGGGCCCTACAAAAGCCCCAAGTCAAATCGCCAGAAAAACCGCCGAAAAATCGGGCCGCCGGTCCGCCGCCGCCGGCCGGTTCTCGGAACGCCGTCGATGCCGTCCGCTAAGTCTCGTCATTCCAAGCAACTTTTGTGAAGACTCCACCACCAAAACCGGCCGGGAAGAGGGTCCAATTCGCCGTCGAAGTTCCGTCTCTGCGCCACCGCCGATTCGGCCATCTCGACCGCGATTCGCTCAAAAAGGAGGCCGGAAATGGGACGGGAAGGGTCGAAAACGTGGGGTTGGGTGGTGGTTGGCCGGTGAGGGTCGCCGGAACGCCGCCGGCGAAGAGGTGGCGCTACCCGCCACTTTCAGGCCGCCGATGCGCCGCCGTCGGTCTTCGGTTAGCCACGAAACTGGTACGGTTGGGACGGGCTCGTCGAGCTGATAAATTTCCACTATTGGTTCGTCGAATTCCGTCGAGAAACGAGGGAGAACGAGCATGTGTGTGTTTTCACACCTTCACTATGTGTGAATAGTGCCTGTCGCTGGAGGAAGACGATGCAGGAAGTTGATCTGATTTGGCATGCAAAACGAGGAAATCCGAGTATATATCTCGGGTCCTCGTACGCAGAAACAGTCGGAAGAACGGGCTAACGAAGTCAGAATTGGGCAAACTTAGAGTCTACGGACTCGTCTCCATGCCCCGAACGCAAAGGAGGGGTCAAAGAAGTCAAAATCTCTACCGAACGAGAAGTGACCGGAAAACCCCCCCAAAAAGAAGAAATTTACAAAAAGGGCCCTAACTCTAAAAGAGTTCAAAAGAGGGCCACACAACGCACCAATCACATAATTAAACACATAAAAGGGTTGGAAGGTGACGTACCTTATTTATCGGATGAGCGGGGCGTTACAAAAAATGTTATTTGTACTTGTACGTATTTAATTAATATTTTATTATATAAAAACTAAAGGAAGATTATATGGTTAGTTAGATTTAGATAATTACAATTATATTACTATATTAGTATTAGTTAATTGAAAAATATTACATTAGAATTAATTAGTTTATTGAAAACTATTTCATGTAAATTATTCAATTATATTATTTTGTTAATTAGATAAGTTTATAAAATTATAATATGATATTAATTTAAAAAAAATTTATGACCATAGATAATTAGAATATGAACTTATATTATTACACTTACATTAGGGTTGATTTAGTGAAAGTTATTTTATGTAACTCGTTCAATTTAAATAATATTTTATTTTACATAATTACAAAAATTTATTAAAATTTATAAAGTGAATCAATTTGTTGTTTTTCGATTCATTTTTAGATATTTCTTATTATAACATTTTAAATTATAGGCCTTAAAATTAAAAAATAGATAAATTATATTATAGAATTTGAATACAATTAATTAATATATTGATATTAAAACAATACTTGTTGAACTATTTATCTTTTTTGGGTAAGTTAGGAGAAATGTTAATTCTACCAAGAGCCCTACATTCTGCTAATAATGATATTGATGATCTTCTTCGAGAATTTGAATAAAGTTTAAGATTTTTCTCAAAAAGTTCTACCGAATTTTGTTGTACGCCTTTTCAAAATTCAATTTCAGCACCATGCCCTTTTTTATCGTTGGAGTGATGTAGCTTTCATAACACTTCTTTAGGCATCAAGATATTGTAATGGGTGTCTTGGCTGGGAATGAAGCTATTCTGGTTCGATGCCATAATTTCTTTGATATACGGCTTAAACGGAATATAATCATCTTGCTAATCATTTTTTAGCAATACATTATCATGATGACCCGAAACTCGTTTATTTTCCTAGAGCATTAATTTTTTAAATTAGGCAAATAAACAATCGGTAATCCTTCTCGGGAATTGATTCTCTCTCCATGCAATCATTTATGAAGTTCACTATCGAATCTCCAACTATATCCTAATAGGTTTTTAAAAAGTAAGTTTGGAAACCATCTACTCCCAGCGCTTTGTAAAGGTGCATGCTCTTCACTATCCTCAAGATTTTCTCATTTGAGGTTATTCTTGCTAAGTTATTTTTCCACTAACACCTTAGGGTTCGTTGGTGCAAGCTAATACCAAGACTAATCACCTCTTTAATGGTATCTCCATTGAATAGTTCGGTGTAATACTCCCAAGTATGTGGCTTTGGTTGATCATTATTGGTTGCCCATTCATTGGTTATTTTGAGAGCATTCATCTGGTTCCTCATTCTTCTCGTTATGGTTGAGAGATGAAAGAAATGTGCATGTTTATCCCTTGAATTGGAGCCAATTAATTCTCGACTCTTAAAACCAAATAATCTCTTCTTGTTGTAATAGTTTGTTATATCCTGCCATCAATTCTTTCTCTAAATCTTTTGAATATTTACCTTGCTTGGATCATGCATAATGCTCTGAAATTCTTTGTATTTTTTTCGCTTTTCGTGCACATTGAGAACTGTTCAAGTACCATTATTTTGGAGAAATGATCCCAAGTGTCAAAATGTCCTTCAAGTTTTGATTCGGTCAATAAGTCGTGTATTACTACTTTGAAAAATGTAGATCTAAATTGATAACTGATATATCAATCTCATTCAAATTAAATTCAAAAATTCTCCTTATCGTTTCTTGAGCTGACACTCAATCTAACATCTTGAAATTTTTAATCTAATGTTCGAAATTTTGTTTACCATTGTACGCAATATTAATTCTCACTTTGTCATGTCCTTTATAAATATATTTGGAAAGATATTTTACTGTTGTTCTTAATTTTGGTATGTGTGGGTATATACATTAAAATTAAGTATTTCTTCTTTTACTTACTGTTGTTTATCTCTTTTTTATATTATCTTTGTTATTTGATCTTGCATTCCATTTTCTTATTCGTATTTCTCTAATGAGTATTATTTCAAATTTATGTTAATTTTTTTTATAATTAATTTTATGTATGTATTAGAAATAATTAAAAGAGTATATTAAATAAAAATTTAAGGAATGTTTAATTGAATACTATAAAAATTATTTATAAAATTAGATTATATCTTATTCTTATATGAACACACATTGAGTCTCTTTAGGATTATTAATTTAACGTAACTTTAGCCTAACGACCTGACATTCTAAATTGTGGTATATTAAGTCGTAAGAATCCAAAAATGCTACTTTGAACTTTTTCGTATTTAATTTATATTTTATTATATAAACTAAATGAAGATTATATGGTTAGTTAGATTTAGATAATTACAATTATATTACTATATTAGTATTAGTTAATTAAAAATATTATATTAGAATTAATTAATTTATTAAAAAATATTTTATGTAAATTATGCAATTATATTATTTTGTTAATTAGATAAGTTTATAGAATTATAATATGATATTAATTTAAGAAAGTTTATGAATTTAGATAATTAAAACTATGGACTTATATAGTTAGACTTATATTAGAATTGATTTATTGATAAGTTATCTTATGTAACTTGTTCAATTTAAATAATATTTTATTTTACATAATTATAAAAATTTATAAAGTGAATCAATTTGTTGTTTTTTGATTCGTTTTTAGATATATCTTATTATAACATTTTAAATTATTGACCTTAAAATTAAAAAATAGACAACTTATATCATAAAATTTGAATACAATTAATTGATGTAACGCCCCGTGTTTTCGTCATACAGGTACGCGCGCCACACGTGTGATTTTCTGAGAGTTAGGTTAATTATTTATTTAATCTCGTACTTGCATGCGTTATTATTTGATAACCTTACTTGAATTATTTGATTTAATTGAACTATGTGAAGTACATGAATTCTGTTCGCAAGTCATTTCATAACATATAAGTATTTCATAATATTCATTCATAATCATTTCATTAATTTTCTTCTAACTTATACATATTCTATTTCATTTCATAAGCCTATCATATTTTCTATATACTTATATAGATATACTTGAAACTAATTTCATCAAATAAGTGATATCATATATATGCGTTTCATGCCTACATTGTGAAACATGCATATTTATATATATACCATATATTTACATACTTACACAATCACAATATATAACTATAAGTAATACATTTATATATATATATATATATATATATATATATATATATCATAGACATAATATCTAACTTTATACATATAACTATTATATCTATACATTATATACATATTATATATCAAATATCTTCATCTCACTTTATACATACATAATTATATCATATAATTATATACACATATACATAAGAACACACCCACACACTAAATCTCTAACACACACACACCTCTCTCTTTCTCTCAAACCCTTCACACACATACAACTCCATTTTGATCCAAGCAAGATGAAGGAGAAGGAGGAATCAAGACATAATCATCATCTTCATTATCTCCATCATTTCATTCTTCCATTCCTTCATTTCCTTCCAAGGTATATGTGTATATATATTTGTGTATATATTTGTATATATATGTGGGTTTGAATTTTGTGGCAAGATTCATGGATTAATACTTGTTTTAATGAATTTTATATGTACCATATCATGTATTTTGATGTTTTTTGTGAGTTATTTGGTTGGGATGTTGTTTTGGGATGTATTTGGAGCCTTCTCTCCGAGCTAAATCTGATCCCCTGCCCTTTTTTCGAACAGAGCATACCCAAACGGATGTTTGGGTTCTCAGTTCATTCACCAAACACCCGTGTAGAAAGCTACTGCCTCATCCGAGCCTTTTCAAACGCCGTTTCTGCTTTCAGACCAATTTTCAAACGGGCATTTCTCCCTCATACGAACTCCAATTGACCTGATTTTTGAACCCACGGAAACCTCTTGAAGTCAAGAACACTCTCTAATTGGAATAAATTCAAAATCATTTCTAGTTTTTGAGTTATAATCAATCAATTTTGGTGTCACCACTTTACCAGAAATCTGCACTCCTTCAACTTCGGACCTACGCCATTTACTCCTCGTTTGGAACTAGAATACGGGTTATATATCATTTTAAAGGTCTATGTATCTACTTTCATATCCAATAAACAAAACCCAATTTCAACTTCTAGAACTTATGATGTTCTTGTTTTACCACAACTTGCGCATTTCCGAAAATTGTCCGTTTTTGCCAAACTTCACTAAAACCCCTCATATTGCAATCCTTGCACTTCCTTGGCTCCCGTATGTGACTTGTGTGAATTATATACTTGTTTAACTGATATTTATGTTATTATTTGACACTCTTTAATCTTTAATTGTTTAGACTTGATTGTTAACCCCGTGCCTTACATGAAATGAATTCATTTGATTAAATGGGATGAATACATGACCTCTTTGAGTTTAATTGTATCTTTTATATGTTAATTGAAGGTCACACATGTTATATCACCTCATACCAATGTCATGCATCTTATTTGGTCTCATATTGAGTCTCCTCTCACGAGTACACATTGTTACTTTCTCTTGTACAGTTCATCTCGAGGGCGGAGACTTCCGGATTGAATAGGCACCCGTATCAATCATGTTTCTTGTCTCGGGTTATTCTAGGTGAGGGTGTTTTTGTTCTAGATAAGTATCAAACCCTACAAACTTGACGTGATAAGTTTTGGCCAAAAACCTAAAGTATATATATATATCGTTTTCAAAGTAAAGTCATTGAGTAAATTCTTATCAAGTAAATATTTCTCATGGATTATGAAATGAATTATGATAATTATGAGCATGACTTTAAATGTTTTAGCTAGATTATGCACATTGATCATGCACATGTTATTGGGCCCAGAGGAAATGTGTGAATGGAGACTGGTTCGGCATCGGGCCGACGTATAGCTAAGCCATTGCACAAAGTACTCATTGAGAATCTCTCACGCGACCGTGTAGTGTGGAAGGTGAGTTATTCTTGAGCCGATGGTTAACCCATCGAAGGAGCGGGTAGGAGTCATGAGTCCCCGTCTCGATATAGTATATTATTAGATGGTTCGGGTCTGCAGGCCCGACCATCATGGAGGGAGAAGGTTGGAAATTATTTTATGATTATTTTATTATGATTATACACAGTGCGGGAAGGCCGGGACACGGATTACCCAAACGCTCATGTCTCATGTTTAAGGCTCGCCTGTATTATTATGTATTGCATGATCACGTATTTAAAACATATTAAATCGTGTTCATTGTACACAGTCGGAGTTTGGTTAGAGAATTATGCACGCTCACTCGCCGAGCCATTATGATTATTCATGATTTATGTACTTAATGAATTAAATATGAATTAGTAGTAAAGTCTGAGCATTGCTTATCTATTTTCTTGCCCTTCACGTGAACTAACCTCACTTAAAATGTTGCTCGGGATTTATGACTTGCATGCGCATGTTTCTATATATATGTACAGCTCCTGCTCACTCAGTCTTCTAGAGACTGACCCCACCTTCCCCATTTTTCAGTTCTTGCAGGTCTTGCTAGGCGAAGGTCGAGTTTTATTTTCCTTGTCAAGTCACTTGTACACTAGAGTCACATTTTACATTGTATGATCTAATGGAAATCCCTTTATGTATTTGGGCCTGTGTGCCAATTATGAATTATTGTTGATTATTGATTCGGGACAGGTTGTATGCGTAGTTGAACTCGTTGTTAGGATGCATGATGATTTTAATTTATGTATTAGAATTATTGGGCTTTTAGCCATTACTAAATTTTATTGTTGGTATCAATGCTTCCGCATTGCACTCGTCAGGTTGTTTAATTAATTGGTACAGGGTTAGATTCCGCCTATCCAGGGAGTTATTTTTATTTTGTCACCCCGTTCGCTATGAGTCCGGTTCATGCTGGATCATCAATTTCATGCGTGGACTAGACTTGTAGTGCGGGGGATGTGGTGTTTATCATCTCGGGTGCTACATCCTAAGGTGGTATCAGAGCCCAGTTGCAAAACCGGGGTCTCTAGCATCGTGTCTTGTCAAGTGTAGGTCGAACGGCTTAGGAACAACGTGTCAACGTGCGCACCGTATTGATCATGAGCATGTATTATTGAAATTTTTGATTTTCCATGATCCTTCACAATGACTCTTGGGTTCCTGTACTAAAAAAATATGTGAGCTCTGAAGAAAATAGTGGTTAAGTAGTTGAGAATATCTGCATACCAGAGCGTGACGTTAAGGTATGACCGAACCTTAAGGTCGTACACCTCGAAAAACTGCTCATTCCATAAATCATCGTGCATCAGCTTTGAATCTGCATATTTTCCTCCTCTCTTGAAGGCATACTCCGGATTATTCAAAAAGTTCTTGAATTTCAAAATAGGTGCCTGAAACACGAAAGAATTTAGTTCAGTTATAGCATTAGGTGCATCAAGCGTCAGAGCATCCCTATTCATAGAATTAAAAGCCTCTAATGGTAAAACCATCCCACAAGGATCAACTGACAACCCAACATGTTTTGACTTACTCTCAAAATTTTCAACAAGACTTAGTTCCTCTACATTGTTCATCTTATAATCCTCATTAGTCAGACTTTCTATCACATCAATGCTAAAAACATTAGAGAATTTATTAGGACCTTTACTTGACTCATAAACATTAAACTTCTCGACATCACCATCAAATTCTAGAGTCAATAGGCCTTTTTTTACATCTATTTTAGCATTAGTAGTACTCAAAAATGGACGACCCAAAAGGATATCAGAGGATTTCTCAGAATAATTATCCTCCATGTCCAACACGAAGAAGTCAGCTGGAAAAGCTAACTCGTTGACTTGAACGAGGACGTCTTCTAGAACACCTTCTGGATAAACAATAGAGCGATCCGCCAACTGAATGATGACACCTGTACCTTTCAAGGGGCCAAGATTAAGTGCATTATATACAGAAAGTGGCATAACATTAATACTTGTACCTAAATCACACATCGCCTTTTTAATGCCTAAATTCCCAATCTTGCACGGAATGGAAAACATACCTTGATCATGGCATTTGGGGGGAAGTTTCTTTTGTAAAATGGTGGACACGTTTTCCCCCACACTTACCTTTTCGTTGCCTAACAGTTTCCTCTTATTCGTGCAGAGCTCCTTGGGGACTTTTGCATACCTGGGAATTTGTTGGATTGCATCCAACAAGGGAATATTCACCTCAACCTTGCGAAACGTGTCGAGAATACTCTTTTCTTCTTTTTATTTCTTCGTTTCTGCTAAGAGTTGAGGGAATAGAGGCGGGACCATCAAGGGTTTAGGTTTCACGACGAGTTCCGTCTCTTTGTCGCGGTTTGAGTTTAGAGTATGGTCATATTCAGAAGTCGCACCGTCTGCCTGATCGCCTGCGGACCCAAATTTCCGTCCCTTATCTTTATCCAGACGTGGTGACAGTTCTTTGCCGCTTCGAAGCGTGATGGCGCTGACATTATGCCTCGGATCCTCGGTTTGCGAGGGCAACTTCCTTTGATTCTCCAACCTGCTTAGACACGCTGCAATTTGCCCCAATTGACTCTCCAAATTATGAATAGTGGATCCTAAAGTTTGCACCGTGGACTCCAAGTTTTTAATTTGATCAGCTTGTGGATCGAAAAGTGGGTTCGGTTGAGGGATTGGTTGTTGGGGTTCTGGAGGTCTAGGTACGAAGTTTTGGAAATTAGGTGCATTTGGTGCATAACTCGTGTTAGGTTGATCATACCACCCGGGATTGTACATGTTGGAGTATGGATTGTACCCTTCGTTTGGATTGTACATCGGAGGCTGATATCCGAATGGGTCTATATTTTCGAAAGGGGGTTCTTGAAGGGATGGACATGCGTCGGTGGGATGCAGCGTGCTCGCACACAATTGACAAACCTTCGCTACTTGGGGTACACCTGCACTAAGATTAGAAGCCAAAACACTTATCATGTTCTTAATTTCATCAAAAGGTGAAGAGTTGACCTCATTAACATGTCTTGGAATGTTTGCATAATTGTTGAACTGTTGTACATTCGCAAACATTGTTGGATGATTGTCTTTTCCGTGAATGCTCCTGTTCAGAAAAAGAATTAAAATAAATTAGTACCAATCCCCGGCAACGGCGCCAAAATTTGACAGGTGTCGAATCCGTCAAAATAAATTATAATCCGGTTTACGACTAAAATAGAGTATAGTGCAAACGGGTCGAATCCACAGAGATTGGTTGAAAATAATTCTAATTAATCACGGGAAAATTCACTAGAATTAACAAGTAAAAATCAGGGGGGTTTAAGATTTAATTAAACTAACAAAATTAACTAACAATTAAATTAAACTAAACTAGAGAAAAAACAGGAGATAACTAGAAAATTGGTTTTGATATCAATGCGAGAACAATACCTAGCTAGGAATTACAATTTAGTTTAGAACATCGATCATAGACGCAAAAATAAATTCAGTTATTCAAATAGACTAGCTATAGCAGATAGAGACACTCAACTCCGCCTCGTTTTCTCTTAAATAATAGAATAACCTAGAGACACTCGATAGTTATTCCCTAATCAACTCACAACCCCTAGAGACACTCGACAGGATTTAATGAGTCAACGGCATTAAGAATTAAGAAAACACTAGCCCGAATCAACCTAGTCACGACACGTGCAAGATTTAAATTCGATTATTAATTCCCTTAACAAGTTGAGAACTGCAACCAATCCTTCTCGTTAATGTACCACTAATTATCTATCATGCATTACGTATACTTCATGCAATCAAGAATAGCAATATGCAATTAAATCTCCTTAGATGATCGTGCACTATCACTAAGCAAACAAATCACAATAAACATGACACTCAGAGAATTAATAAATACTTGAAATAAAACTGAATTATAAAAACCAATTAGGTCTCACGATGTCAAAAACATAAATTATAAATTCCTAACTAGGTACTAAGAAATTAGCTACTCAAAGGCATAAAATCCAAAAACATAAAATAAATAAAAAACAAAGTCTAACTAAAACAAGGAATTAAAAGGTGCCGCTATCGGAAGGCGTCCCAAGCCGCTGCCTCAATCTCTCCAAATCTTTAATTGCTACGTACGAAAAGTCTCTCCAAAAATTGGCTGCCCTAAAGTGATTAAATAGCCTGCAATACCGATCCACCGAAAGGATTGCAAATCCAAATTGGAGTCAATGACTTACTCCCCAAGTTGTGATCAAATTTGGAGTTATTCCACTAACTCCAAGGCACATGTAAGCCCATCAACATTAATGTCCTCCAATTCTAAGTTAGATCAACAACTCCCAAGCATAATCAATTTGGGCCTCCTCAATTATTTAATTGCAAACACTAGCCCAGGCCCAATAGCTAAAATACCAACGCCCAACATACAATTTAACTATCCAAACACAACCAAAAGCCTCCAATTTCTTCATGCATGCACACATGGGTTACGTCATTCCCATGCTATGATTTTTTCTGAGTCCAAGCACGCGGGTCCGTCCATCTGCGTCAGTTCCCTTCATAAAACGATCGACTAAGCACCAATTTCGTCTCAGAGCCCAGATTCTACGATAAAGACAACAAAGTATCAATCTTTCCCAAATTAATAATAATAAAAACATTAAACGGGGTAAAAGTCGACCACAAGAATGACGAAATATCAAGCTATCAATTGTACCGGAGTAGTAGATTGAGGATGGTTCGATCTTCTCAACGTCGAACCCGAGCTTGGAAGCATGAAGAGTTCGGTTAGGCTCATGGTTGTGAGTTAGTGGTTGTCTAGGTACCATACTCATTTCAAACCGAGCCCCAAGAGCTAGGTCGTAATGGACTTGAGTGATAGGAGATGAATCCGTTGGACCCTTTTGTTATACAAGTCCTACCGAACCACTCGCTTAACACCGGATCTAGTTTGAGGACAAGTTTCTCCGCAACGAGTCAAGACACCGTTCCTTGAAGAACTTTTCTGAACAAATTCCTATTGGGGTGTCGCGAACCCGCGTGGGATGAACACGGGGAAGTTGTGCTTAGAGTCCAGAACTCGAGGCATAGGACCTGAGGACAGGTCCTTCTTAAGGGGGAGATTTGTAACGCCCCGTGTTTTCGTCATACAGGTATGCGCGCCACACGTGTGATTTTCTGAGAGTTAGGTTAATTATTTATTTAATCTCGTACTTGCATGCATTATTATTTGATAACCTTACTTAAATTATTTGATTTAATTGAACTATGTGAAGTACATGAATTCTTTTTGCAAGCCATTTCATAACATATAAGTATTTCATAATATTCATTCATAATCATTTCATTAATTTTCTTCTAACTTATACATATTCTATTTCATTTCATAAGCCTATCATACTTTCTATATACTTATATAGATATACTTGAAACTAATTTCATAAAATAAGTGATATCATATATATGCATTTCATACCTACATTGTGAAACATGCATATTTATATATATACCATATATTTACATACTTACACAATCACAATATATAACTATAAGTAATACATTTATATATATATATATATATATATATATATATATATATATATATCATAGACATAATATCTAACTTTATACATATAACTATTATATCTATACATTATATACATATTATATATCAAATATCTTCATCTCACTTTATACATACATAATTATATCATATAATTATATACACATATACATAAGAACACACCCACACACTAAATCTCTAACACACACACACCTCTCTCTTTCTCTCAAACCCTTCACACACATACAACTCCATTTTGATCCAAGCAAGATGAAGGAGAAGGAGGAATCAAGACATAATCATCATCTTCATCATCTCCATCATTTCATTCTTCCATTCCTTCATTTCTTTCCAAGGTATATGTGTATATATATTTGTGTATATATTTGTATATATATGTGGGTTTGAATTTTGTGGCAAGATTCATGGATTAATACTTGTTTTAATGAATTTTATATGTGCCATATCATGTATTTTGATGTTTTTGTGAGTTATTTGGTTGGGGTGTTGTTTTGGGATGTATTTGGAGCCTTCTCTCCGAGCTAAATCTGATCCCCTACCCTTTTTTCGAACAGAGCACACCCAAACGGGCGTTTGGGTTCTCAGTTCATTCACCAAACGCCCGTGTAGAAAGCTATTGCCTCATCCGAGCCTTTTCAAACGCCGTTTCTGCTTTCAGACCAATTTTCAAACGGTCGTTTCTCCCTCATAATAACTCCAATTGACCTGATTTTTGAACCCACGGAAACCTCTTGAAGTCTAAAACACTCTCCAATTGGAATTACCTAAAAATAATTTCTAGTTTGTGAGTTATAATCAATCCATTTTGGTGTCGCCACTTTAATGGAAATCTGCACTCCTTCAACTTCGGACCTAAGCCATTTACTCTTCGTTTGGAACTAGAATACGGGTCATATATCATTTTAAAGGTCTATGTGTATACTTTTATATCCAACAAACAAAACCCAATTTCAACTTCTAAAACTTAGGATGTTCTTGTTTTACCACAGCTTGCGCATTTTCGAAAATTGTCTGTTTTTGCCAAACTTCACCAAAACCCCTCATATTGCAATCCTTGCACTTCCTTGGCTCCCGTATGTGACTTGTGTGAATTATATACTTGTTTAACTGATATTTATGTTATTATTTGACACTCTTTGATCTTTAATTGTTTAGACTTGATTGTTAACCCCATGCCTTACATGAAATGAATTCATTTGATTAAATGGCATGAATACATGACCTCTTTGAGTTTAATTGCATCTTTTATATGTTAATTGAAGGTCACACATGTTATATCACCTCATACCAATGCCCTGCTTCATATTTGGTCTCATATTGAGTCTCCTTTCACGAGTACACATTGTTACTTTCTCTTGTACTGTTCATCTCGAGGGCGGAGACTTCCGGATTGAATAGGCACCAGTATCAATCATGTTTCTTATCTCGGGTTATTCCAGGTGAGGGTGTTTTTGTTTTAGATAAGTATCAAACCCTACAACCTTGACGTGATAAGTTTTGGCCAAAAAACTAAAGTATATATATATCATTTTCAAAGTAAAGTCATTGAGTAAATTCTTATTGAGTAAATGTTTCTCATGGATTATGAAATGAATTATGATAATTACAAGCATGACTTTAAATGTTTTGGCCAGATTATGCACATTGATCATGCACATGTTATTGGGCCCCGAGGAAATGTGTGAATGGAGACCAGTATAGCTAAGCCATTGCACAAAGTACTCATTGAGAATCTCTCACGTGACCGTGTAGTGTGGAAGCTGAGTTATTCTTGAGCCGATGGTTAACACATCGAAGGAGCGGGTAGGAGTCATGAGTCCCCGTCTCGATATAGTATATTATTAGATGGTTCGGGTCTACAGGCCCGACCATCATGGAGGGAGAAGGTTGGAAATTATTTTATGATTATGTTATTATGATTATGCACAGTTCGGGACACAGATTGCCCAAACGCTCATGTCTCATGTTTATGTCTCGCCTGTATTATTATGTATTGCATGATCACGTATTTAAAACATATTAAATCATGTTCATTGAACACAGTCGGAGTTTGGTTGGAGAATTATGCACGCTCACTCGCCTAGCCATTATGATTATTCATGATTTATTTACTTAATGAATTAAATATGAATTAGTAGTAAAGTCCGAGCATTGCTTATCTATTTTCTTGCCCTTCGCGGGAACTAACCTCATTAAAACGTTGCTCGGGATTTATGACTTGCATGCGCATGTTTCTATATATATGTACAGCTCCTGCTCAGTCAGTCTTCTAGAGACTGACCCCTCCTTCCCCACTTTTCAGTTCTTGCGGGTCTTGCTAGGCGGAGGTCGAGTTTTATTTTCCTTGTCAAGTCACTGTTACACTCGAGTCACATTTTACATTGTATGATCTAATGGAAATCCCTTTATGTATTTGGGCCTGTGTGCTAATTATGAATTGTTGTTGATTATTAATTCGGGACAGGTTGCATGCGTAGTTGAGCCAGTTGTTAGGATGCATGATGATTTTAATTTATGTATTGGAATTATTGGGCTTGTAGCCATTACTAAATTTTATTGTTGGTATCATTGCTTCCGCATTGCACTCGTCAGGTTGTTGAATTAATTGGTACAAGGTTAGATTCCGCCTAGCCAGGGAGTTGTTTTTATTTTGTCACCCGTTCGCTATGAGTCCGGTTCATGCTGGATCATCAATTTCATCGTGGACTAGACTTGTAGTGCGGGGGATGTGGTGCTTATTGTCCCGGGTGCTACAATTTAAATATTAATATTAGAACAATCCTTCTTGAACTATACACCTTTTTATTGGATAAGTTGGAGAAATTTTAATTCTACCAAGAGTCCTATTTTAAGTTGATTAGTACTTTTTAAATATAGTTAAATTAATAATTTATAACATGTATTTACATTATTATCATTGACTAATAGTTATTGACGTAATTATTGTGAGGATATTTTAGGCGATCCGTATTTTTTAAGAAATCAAAAACCCAACTCGTGTTTTTATAAGATATATAGATACATATATAGATATTGATAGAGATAATTACACACGTATAGATATTGATCGTAAACTCTAAAATGAAGATATGTTCTTATAGCCAATTTTTAACATTTTTTTTAGTGTTAGAAAAATCAAATTCACTTAATTTAAATAAGAATAAGCTTATTTTAACACATTTCTATCTAGTCTAGCTGTACGGTATCACTATAACCACCCCCGATATGCCTGGAAAATTCTTGCTCAAACTTGATTAAAACCCAAGCAATTGTATATCCAGCGTATCATGCAAGTCATGTGATTGGTTCGCTCTCTATAAAATGTACAATGGTAGATGTAATACACTCACCACGTGTTAAACTTGATATAGTCCAAGACAATCCGATTAAAGAAAACTAAGCAATATGCGGCAAGAAGAAGAAAGAGAAAAAGGCATAAGATTTATCCCATTTGCCCAATATTAGAAGGTACTTGATATAGAACACTAACTATACCATATATGGCTAAGCATATTGAATATGAAACCATTTTGAGTCTTCTATTTCAAGAACATTCATAACAAACATATTTGGGAGTGAGAGACCTCTCCCCTTATTAGTTCTTACATTTACATGTCATTGTCATGACTAGGGGTGTGTTTCGAGTCGAGTCGAACCAAAAAAATTCAACTTGAGTTTGAGCTTGAGTTTGAAAATTATTTACATGAACATGACTTGAGCTTGAGCTTGTCAAGCTTATTTTGGGGGGGAGGGGGAGGGGGCTTGAGCTTTGTCCAAAGATCGAGCCGAGCTCAATCCAACTTGACGAGGCAACAATTTTTTATTGGACATTTTTTAGCTCTCGTTCAAAAATAACATTAAACAATAACAAGTATATTAAGATACATAACATATATAATATACTAATATTTTTAAGTTTTATACCATTATTAATAAATTATAATCATTAATATATATATATATATATATATATATTAGATTATGTATGAATATTATTAATTATATTATAATAAACTATAAATCATATAATTATACAATACAAATTATTAACTAATATTTTATTAAGACATATACTTATGAATATTTTATTAAGACATATACTTATGAATATACTATTATTTTGAGTGAATATTTTACGAATATATTTTTATATTAGTTGTATTATATGGTCTAATATGTCATTGTAAAATAATATACTATTAAGACATATTATGATACAAAATTTACTAAGGATCATACATGTATTATAGATAATATATATATATATATATATATATATATATATATAGTATAAATTATGTTATATATCTTGTAATTATACCAAACAAATTAATAATTAATATTTCATTAAGATATATACTTATGTAATTAATTATTTATTATAGTAGATTGAATTTATTTTTTATTAAATTATTTGTTTGGATAAATATTATATATTATCATAATAATATGTTAGTAGTATCGTATAAAGATATGATATTGTAATTATTGAATTGCAATATTATTAAACTATATTTATTGTCAAAATAAGTAGATAAAAATATATAATATATCATATATTTAGTATTACTAAATCATATAAATGTAGATTAATTTACAGTATATTTATATATGTAAATTATTAATTTACTGCATATTTATATATACTAGTGAAATCAACGTGCGTTCCACGTTTATCATTTAATTTATTTAAATAAATTTAGCTATTATATTTATTAAACAAAAAGATATTAAAAATATTTATTTTGATTAAATAAATATAAGGGGTAAAAAAATTTTACAATTCGAACTATAGCCGATTTTATACTTTATCACCCGAATTATTACAAACCAGCATCCCTACTAAAATAATAATTTATAATATTTAGTACCATTTCATACTTATTATTTCAAAAATATATTTATTGATGGTTTGATATTTTTATATTATTTTGGTATAAGTTATATATTTTCATCATTGCACTTTTAATTGGAAACACCCTTTTCAGATATTTATATTGATAATATTTATGTTGATATATTACATTTTTTACACGTTTCGTACTATAAGAAGGACTTATTTCAATTCTATCAGTCTCTCTTAAAACAGTAATATGTATCTCATATAGTGAACAAAATATAACTAATATTATTTATTTTGCACTATCTATACGTCCAATCATATTCTTTTTTTTTTTTTCCTATTTCTCCTTTTTTTCTTCTTTTTTTTTTTTGTCCTAAAAGAAGCAACCCAACACAGAAAAATAGTCTCAAGGTAAAACTCATTTAGATTTGTCGGAAGAGCATCCTAGAAGCAATAACCATCTTTAACCTTATGACCTATCCTCGCCAATTTATCCATCATCATGTTTCTTTCTCTCGAGATTTATTTAATTTACGTTTCTCAAAACCTTTGGAGTAACCTTTGCCAATCAAATATTACATTTCTCATTAGTTGTTTTACAATATCCTTCATTGTTATCAATTTAACGACCGTTTCCAAATCAGTCTCCACATTAATTTTCGAAAACTGTCTTTCCAAAGTTAGTTTTAATCCTTTAGGTAAGCTCAATAACTTTGTTATATTGTTGAAGTTATACCAAGACTCATAGCATATTCTAACACTCATCTTCAATTGTCATCTTGAATGACGCCCCTGGCCAAACAGTGTTGGTGTGGTTATAAAAGCTTTCATCTGAGTTTAGTTTTACCCATCACTTCTCGGATTTATTTCACGACAACTAAGTACAAATTTTCTTTTGCCTGTGTTTTTTGTCCTCATTGATTAGTACTAAGGTCTTAGATAACTCTTTTATGTGGCGAATAACGACACTTCTAAGCTTCATAACATTTTGATAGCTCCATCGATTCCATGTTTTCCAAAAATTCTAGAGCGTCAAGATCAACACAACCCACCCAGGATATTTTAGGAACATATTACTCAGCATTATGCTACTAAAGCTATCTTTGAGCCCATCCGACACTCGCAAGCCATGAAAACTTCGTCAGGTCTGTGTATCAACAATCTTGTCCTACACCCGGAATGCGAACAAAAAACTTTTCAGGACATGGTCTGCATATTCATGTCTTGTACAACAGTGCGTACATATATCATTTTCTCCAAATTTTCTATCATACTTGAATACATTCGTGAGCAAGCTATCATATTGGCAAAGCCACAGGAAAATATTGAATGTTTGGGGCAATGTAATTTTCAAATTCATTTCCAGTTTTTTCTTGAATGTCTCATCCAACACCATAAGCAGAGTATAGTCATTTTATAGTAGAATTTATCTTTAGTTGACTCAATCCATTCTCTCTTATCTTCGTTATCGTACAATGCGTTAGACACTAAGTATCTCATTCACCACCTCTTTGGACAGTGATGTTTACAGCTTATTCAGTTTTCAGTTTTTATTCTGTTCCAATGAGATTACATTCCATAAGATCTTTATCCTCCTCATGAATGTTATCTCCAAAGATGTCTGCCAGTTTGCGTTGTCATAACCATCTATCATCCCCCCCTTCACAGTTCCCAATCCTCCATTTGCAAAATGGTTTCACCATCCAAGTGCTTTTAACTATCCCCTTCCATGCTCGGGAAACCCATAAGTCAAGGCTTATATTCGATCAAGAATGTCATCCCCTTTTAAATATTTTTTTGATGCATACCTCGTCTCTTTGTTGAGCATTCTCCATCCCGTTTTAGCGAGCATCACAATATTTCCTTTTGGACTTCTCTAAAACCAATCCACATTCTTATTTCTTTGTAGTCACCTTCTTTCACCCTACAAGAGGGTTCGTTCCTTTTTATATCAATCACCTAAAGAAAATTGTGCTTGAGTGGATCAAGTTTATCGTACATGTGATTGGAGGGCCGATTTGTGTCCATGTGGTTGATGGAGATCGAGATCATGATGGATTTAATAGGTGCCATTCGTCCGGAAATGTTTGTCATTTTGGCTTTCTATCCCAAGAGATGCTTTTCGACTCTCTTAATCACAATAGAGAAATGCTCATTATAATTATAGCTAAAGTTCATTTGCACCCCCAAATAGTTCCTTAAGTTGTCTGTATTTTCCACGCCCAGAATTCTAATAACCTACTTCTTTAAATCATTTGCCACATAAGGTGCAAACAACACATGTGATTTGCAGAAGTTTGGTTTGAGGCCCAACGCCTTGCGAAACGCCTCAACCAAAGTTTTAATGCACTTTGCTCCATCCACGATAGCTTTGATTCCCAATATTAAGTCGTTCGCAAAAAGCAAGTGTGAGATCATGTGAGAGCTTCCAGGTCTAGCCGAAATGGTCTCTTCAATTATATACATAAGTTGTTCCATACATATTACAAACAAATAAGATGAAAGTGATTGCCTTATCTAATGCCACACATCCGTGCAACCTCCATTGGTTCACTATTCTATAGAATCTCCGGTTGTATCCTCTACATTCTTCTCATAATGATATTGATGATTTTCGTCGGGAATTTGAAGAAAGTTAAAAATTTTTTAGAAATTCCACCGGATTTTTTCTTATACCTTTTCAATATTTAATTTCAGCACCATGCCCCCTTTTTTATCGTTGGAGTGATGTAGCATTCGTAAAACTTCTTTAGGCATAAAGATATTGGAATAAGTACCTTGGTCGAGAATGAAGCTATTCTAGTTCGATCCCATAATTTCTTTAATATACGGTTTAAACGAAGTATAATCATCTTGGTGATCATTTTGAGCAATACGTTGCACAACGTAATGGGCTAAAACTCATTTATTTTTGTGGAGCATTAATTTTTGAAATTAGATAAATAAACACTCGATAATCCTTCTTGGACATTTATTCTCTCTATGCAATCAGTGATAAATTTCACCATCAAATCTCCTACTATACCCTAATAGTTTTGAAAAAAGTAAGTTTGGAAACCATCTACTCCCAGCGTTTTGTACAGGTGCATGCTATTTACTACCCTCAAGATTTTCTCATTTGAGGTCATTCTTGCTAAGTTATTTTTTCACTAACGCCTTAGTGTTTGTTGGTGCAAACTAATATGAAGACTCATCACCTCTTCAATGGT
The DNA here is from genome assembly GCA_037501455.1 of Lantana camara. Taxonomy (NCBI): domain Eukaryota; kingdom Viridiplantae; phylum Streptophyta; class Magnoliopsida; order Lamiales; family Verbenaceae; genus Lantana; species Lantana camara. The sequence goes on from CM074865.1 coordinate 79,977,799, forward strand.
ATCTCCACTGAATAGTTTCGTGTAGTACTCTCAAGTTTGTGACTTTAGTTGATCATTATTGGTTTCTCATTCATTGCCTATTTTGAGGCATTCATCTCATTCCTTCTTCTTCTCATTATGGCTAAGAGATGAAAGAAACTTGTATGTTTATCCCTAAATTGGAGCCAATTAATTCTCAACTTTTAAAACCAAATAATCTCTTTTTGTTGCAATAGTTTGTTATATTTTGTCCTCAATTCTTCCTCCAAATCATTTGAATGTTTACCTTGTTTGTCTCATGCATAGTGCTTTAGAAATCCTTTGTATTTTTATTTTATTTTTTTGCTTTTAGAGCACATTGAAAATTGTTCAAGAACCATTGGTTCGAGCAATGACCCCAAGTCAAAATGTCCTTCACGTTTTGATTCGACCAATAAGTTGTATATCGCTACTTTGGAAAATGTAAATATAAATTGATAACTATTGGATCAATCTCATTTAAATTAAATTAAAAAATTTTCCATATCGTTTCTTGAATTGACACTCAATCTAACATCTTGAAAATTTTAATCTAATCTTCGAAATTTTGTTTACCTATTACGCTATATTAATTCTCATATATATTTGTAAAGATATTTCACAGTCGTTCTTAATTTTGGTATGCGTGTGTATATACATTAAAATCAATTAATTCTTTTTTTAATCAACTATTCTTTATCTCTTTTTTATATTCTCTTTGTCATTTGATTGTGTATTTTATTTTTTACTTGTATTCTTCTAGTGAGTATTATTTCAGATTTATATATTTTTTTATAATTGATTTTATATATGTAGTAGAAATAATTATGATGGGGTCAAAATACGCTCGTCTTCGTTTGGGCACGTGGCACTTCAGGATGACAACACTTGCTTCTCCAGGACTGCATCAGATACAAACAAGCGCTCAAATCTTCGAGCGCTGATATCCTGCAAGGACACGTGTCAACTCCGTTATGGATACACGTGCATCAACATTATTGCCCTTACCGCTCTTCCACGAGCGTCATTGGTACTGCATGACCAGTACCTCAATCAATCTAAGCGAGCCTTCTTCGAGCGCTACACTCTCTCAGAGAAGTTTCCGCTTCAACTTCTTACAACAAGCCCTAGCCCTCATCCCCTAACGGATATCTTGGCTTCCAAGGCTTCTGGTTGTCACGAGCGCGCTCTTAAGCCCTCGTTACCAACCTTCTCAAACGGCTCTCTGACACACCGTACATACCCGCGCACCTGGCACTGTTGCCAACACTAACTCTCAGCAGCTTTTGCAGAAGATTCCTCGTAGGTTTCTCTCTCACAGCACCACGTGTTAGGGCAGCATTCGGCCAGGACCACATGAGGCAAATGACCAAAGGGCCCCCGACCCTCAACTATAAATAAGCAGAGTCATCTCCTTCACTGTAAGCAATCTCCATTACTGCAACTCCCACTTAGCTTACATTTGCTCTTTCAGATCATCATCTGACTTGAGCGTCGAAGAGCCAAACTGGGTATCACCCCCGGTTCCCCCAGCTTGGCCTTCTGACTTTTCGTGTGTTTGTCCTAGCAAGTAGAACCCTCATCTTTTCCGGCGAACTTCCAACGGTTTCCTCATAAAAACAAATCGTAAAGTGATTGGATTCTGACCCTCCTATTCGGAACCCATCATTTTTAGCGCCGTCTGTGGGAAACCAGCTCTCAGCCCCTTTTCTTCTCTTCTGCTAGTTGAAAAGCAAACACCCTATATCTCCTCAGCCATGGTCGCCACAAAATCCGGAGTGGCGGGAGGAGGAGAAAACCCCTCCCAAGATACCAACATCGTTGCTCCCTCCGCTACTGCTGGCGGAGCGCCCCCCACCGTAAGAGTAACGCCACCGGCAGAATCTTCAGTCCCTCCGCCAACACCGCCGGCACCACCAGCTTCTGGTGTCGCTGGAGGAGTTCCTCTCTCTGCTCCTCCACAGCCTCCCCAAACTCAATGGGTACATGCCCATGCAAACCCAGGAGGTCAAAGTTACATGATTCCACCACCGGGATACACGCTTACTCCCACTGTTATGATGCCACCGGTGCAGCCCTACCATGCCGGTCAAATCCAGCTCCCGGCGGTGATCCCTAGGGAGATTGAAGGAGTGGAGTTACCTCCACTAACTACCCAGCAATTGAGGGCTCTTTACGCCCAATGTGAGGTTTAGGCAGTCCAGGGGGCATGAGAAAGATTCCATTCCATGTACTTTCCCTCTGGGCAGGCCACTCAAACCGCCGCCCCTTTGGGCGGACTGCAAACTTTCCCTATTAGGGAAACTCAGGCTGTCCTGAGGGTGCCATCACCACCACCTCCAGCCAATGAGATGCCCCGCCAAGGCGAAAACGAGCGTCCCCCTGTTGACAGAAACAGGGAACCCACTGAGAGGGTTAATGAAAATGAAGGGGACTCACATGCTTCCAGAAGGGCTTCCCGTACCGCCAGACAAGGAGACAGGGAGGGGGACGCGAATCCTAATATCCTAGCGGCTGTGCAAGACCAGCTGCAGGGTTTGAAAGACATGGTCGGACAGCTCTCTCGTGCGCGGTCTCAGATCTCCCACAGTAGAGATGAACGAGCCGATGATAGAGACGCTCGTCACAGAGACCGACAGCCATAGGTTCCTCACAGAAAGGAGCAGGAGGAGAACTTCTGCACCTACGATTACCATCCGTTAGCGAGGGGCTCCCCCCTCGTGGAAGAAGTTTTGATGGCCCAAGCAGGAATGGCCAAAATCCCCACTTCCATCAACCGTTACGACGGGATGACCGATCCAACTGAACATTTGGATCATTTTCTACATCTGATGCACCTCTATGAGCATTCCAGCAACTACTGGGCCAAGTTTTTTGTCACTTCCTTGGTAGGAATGGCACAGGAGTGGTACAAGTGGCTGCCTCCGCGCTCGATACACTCGTACAAAGAATTAGCCGACGCTCAAAGAATTGGCCGAAGCTTTCCTCAACCACTTCAATTCACTCAAAGCTCCAGTCACTGCGCCCACTGCCCTTTACAATGTGGTACAAGGCAAGAATGAGTCTCTTCGCTCGTTCTTCGCCCGCTTCAACAAGGAGATCCTGCAAGTGGAGAGGCCGTCCATGGATTTCTTGATCCCAGTGCTCTTTCAGGCTGTGGATCACAAACAGTATGTGAGCAAGAAATTTGCTGATGTCATCATAGAGAGAAGGCCAGGGACGCTCATGGCCTTAAGAGAGGTTGCCGAGCCGTTTTTCACGCTCGAAGACATGTACGGGACTAGTGGTCCCCGGCGGCACAGTCCAACAAGGAACGAGCGCCATCAAGAGCGGGGTCGGGAGCTTGTTATCAAAAAGGAGCATCACCCAGCGCGCAGGAAATCGCCCCCTCCCCCTCGGCGTTTCGAGCGTATCCCGCTCACCCGACCGAACTCAGAAGTTTATAACCTCTCCGACAAGAAACTCTTCAAGAGCCCCGTCAAGATGAGAGAGACTGAGTCGCTGAAACGCTCGAACAAATACTGCGCCTTCCACAAGCAGAAGGGCCATGACACCGATGAGTGTCGCCAACTGGAGGCTGAGATTCAAAGGCTCATAGCCGGGGGGGCCATTTGAAGGAGTTTGTGAGAGTTCTAGAGCGCTTTGACGAGCGATGCCGGGACCGTTCTAGGGACAGGAAAAGGAGTCCGTCACGGTCAAGAAGTCCACGAGGGAGAGGCCCCCCTGAGAGCAGCAGCTATCGGAGCAACAAAGGAAAGGCCCCTGAGCAGGAAAATGCACCTTTTGCGGTTATCAATATGATTGCGGGAGGCTCTTCCGGAGGAGATTCTAATACTGCTCGGCGGAGGTATGTCCGGAGTTATGATCAGCGCTCGTCCATGCCCAGGCCAGTCTACGCCAATCAGGAGGCGAACGCTCAACACTCAAAAGAAAATGATGTAATAGGCTTTGATGATAGGGATTTAGGGCACATTGTAACACCCCATGGGGAAGGTGAAACTTTTGACTGCCCCATGGTGGTTAGTATAGATGTCCACAACCACGTTGTAAAAAAGGTGTTGGTGGATAGTGGAAGCTCTGTTAATGTTTTAGCCTACTCCACGTTCTTGAAGATGAATATTACCAACATCCCTCTCGAACCTCTCAGAACAGCCCTCATTGGCTTCGGAGGTTCAGAGGTTGTCCCCCGAGGGCAAATCCGCTTAGCCACTTCATTCGGCCGAGCCCCGTAGCGCAAGACGCTCATGGTTACTTATACCGTGGTGGAGATTGATATTCCCTACAACATCATAATTGGGCGCCCAGCCCTCATTGATTTCAAATCGATCATCTCCACCTACCATCAGAAGATTAAGTTCCCCACCCCCGAGGGCGTTGGAGAAGTACTGTGCAATATGCGAGAAGCATGGGAATGTTACATGTTGTCCCTCAGAAAGCCTAAGGCGGAGAAAACCTTCCAAATCGGATCCACCAAGAAATCTGTTGATTTTCCCAATTTAGACGAGGATGGTCCCGTACGGAAAAGGGCGAAGTTGAATAAGAAAAAGAACAAGAAGAAGAAGGATGCCAACACCAAAAACCCCCTCGAAAATGCTCCACCCGGGACAGTCGATGAATCTTCCTCAGAGGGAGACGAGCGAGAGGAGGATGGGCCCGTACTTGATGATCGTTTAACAGGAAAGAAGAGGGCGCTCGAACATCCTCGCCCTGAAGTAAGGATCGAACCCTCGGAGAAATTCCTTACTATTGAGCTTGAGCCGGGAAACAAGGATAAAACCATCCAAATTGGGTCCAACCTCTCTGGACCCTCGCAGATTATGATGATTGATCTCCTCAGAGAGAACATCGATGTTTTCGCATGGAAAGCCTCTGACCTCACTGGGATTGACCCGAGCGTCATTGTCCACAGGCTTAATGTGGACCCTTCGTTCAAACCCATCAAACAGAAGAAACGGGATGTACATGGTTTTCGTAAGAAGGTCATCGAAGAAGAAGTTAATAAACTCCTGGAGGCTCAGTATATCGAGCCCATCTTATATCCAGAATGGTTATGTAATGTGGTTTTGGTGCCCAAGAGTGCGAACAAATGGCGAATATGCAATGATTTTACTGATCTTAACAAGGCTTGCCCCAAGGATCCGTACCCGCTGCCCCGGATAGATCAACTAGTGGATTCGACCGCTGGATGTGAACTCATGAGCATGATGGATGCCTTTCAGGGGTACTATCAAATCTTGATGGCTCCAGAGGATCGCCCCAAAACTTCATTTGTTGTTCATTTAGGGGTGTATTGTTTCCTAGTCATACCTTTTGGGCTGAAGAACGCTGGAGCCACATATCAGCGGCTCGTCAACAAAATGTTTGAAAGTGAAATTGGAGGATCCATGGAAGTTTATGTAGACGATATGATTGTTAAAAGCCAGTGTCACGGCTCACATCTGGAAGACCTCAAGCGTACTTTTTCAATCCTACGTCAATATGGGATGAAGTTGAACCCTTCGAAGTATACCTTTGGGGTGCAAGGAGGGAAGTTCTTGGGTTACATGGTCAGTCAGAGGGGAATTGAAGCCAATCCTGAGAAGATCAAGGCTATCTTGGAAATCCCCTCCCCTCGGAACCTCCGAGAAGTGCAAGTACTATTGGGAAAGATTATCTCCTTGAATAGATTCATCTCGCGCTCCGCGGACAGGAATCTACCTTTGTTCAAGATTTTGAGAAATGCCCGGAACTTCACTTGGACGGAAGAATGTGAAAAGGCCTTGCAGGATATGAAGGCTTATCTATCTAGCGCTCCGCTACTGACTAAACCCATCGAAGGTGAAAGGCTATTTATATACCTTTCTGTTTCTGCCAAAGCTACGAGCGCTGTGTTGATAGCTATACGAGAGCGGAAACACTTGCCCGTTTATTACTTAAGCAAGACTCTGCAAGGAGCTGAGAAGAAGTATTTGGAAATTGAGAAATTTGTGTTTGCCCTCATCAATGCATCAAGACGTTTGAGGCCTTACTTTCAGGCACACTCCATAACGGTACTTACTGATCAACCTTTGAAACAAGTTTTGTCCAAACCAGACGTGTTAGGGAGACTGATAAAATGGGCCATTGAGTTAAGCCAGTTTGATTTGTGCTTCGAGCCCAGAACTGCCATGCAAGCCCAGGTTGTGGCTGATTTGTTGATTGAGCGTTTCGGATTGGAGCCCACTATTCCTGAGAATGAAGGATTATGGGTCCTGCACACGGATGGTTCCTCAACCTCTCAAGGGGGAGGAGCGGGGGTGACCCTCAGAGACCCCAATGGGATTGAGCTGGACTTTGCAATCAGGTTGGATTTTCAGGTCACAAATAATGAGGCAGAATATGAAGCCCTTGTGCAAGGATTGGAAATTGCTTTTCAAAACGGGGCCGTCAGAGTTACCGCTTATGTCGATTCACAGTTAATTGCAAGCCAGATTGAAGGAACTTATGAGGCTCGAGAAACCACCATGGTGCAGTACTTAAGCAAAGCCCGGAAAATCATTGGGAAATTCAAAGAATTCCATCTGCTTCAAGTCCCACGAGCCGAGAACGAACACGCTGATGCCCTTTCAAAGTTCGCTTCAACGTTGGAAGGCACTTCTGAGCGCTCGGTAACGTTTCTTAGAACGGAAGAACCTCTGATTAAGGAGAAAATCGCCAGAGAGGCGGTCGTTATGATTGATCTGTACGAACCATGTTGGCTGGATGACATCATCAGGTTCCTTAGAGATGGTATTTGTCCCACTGACAAGGTAGAGGCTCGGAAGATAAGGAGCAAGGCCCCTCGATTCTCTTTAGACTCTGAGGGAAGACTGTTCAAGAAGTCATTTCAAGGGCCTCCAATAAGGTGTTTAAGGCCCTCGCAGGCGAAAGAAACGCTCGAACTCGTTAACAGTGGGAGCTGTGGGAATCACTCAGGAGGGCGTATCCTGGCTAAGAAGATTCTAAGAAGTGGATTTTATTGGCCCACGGTTCTACATGATGCCCTTGAATTTTCCAAAAAGTGTTCTAAGTGTCAGTTCCATTTCAACCTCCCTCAACTGCCGGCCGCTCAAATGATTCCAATAGATGTTTCTTGGCCCTTCGACCAATGGGGAATTGATATCGTTGGCCCCTTGCCCATCGCGGTCGGGCAAAAGAAGTTTGTTATTTTGGCTGCCGATTATTTCACCAAATGGGCCGAAGCCGAGGCCGTAGCTAAAATCACCTTCCGGGTTGTGAGGGACTTCATTTGGAAAAACATCATATGCAGATACGACATTCCGAGGGTGCTTATTTCGGATAATGGGTCCCAGTTCATAGCCGCTGACACACGAGAATGGTGTTCAGAATTGGGAATTGAACAACGCTTTACCTCCGTAGGTCATCCCCAAGCCAATGGGCAAGCAGAGGTTACCAACAGAGTTATTTTACAACACTTGAAAACAATGCTGGAGAGTAAAAAGAGTGAATGGGCAGAAGAGTTACAAGGAGCACTTTGGGCTTATCGCACTACCCCACGAACGGCCACTGGCGAGACGCCTTTCGCGCTCGTTTATGGGTCAGAAGCAATGATACCAGCCGAGATTGTAAATGAATCCGCTCGGGTAGCCTATTTCGAGCCTCGGATTAATGAAGGTAACAGGAGCCTGGAGCTGGACTTATTGGAAGAAAAGAGAGATAAAGCTTGGGCCAAGATGCACAAATATAAGGCGACTGTGGCACAGCAGTACAACAAGCCCGTGCGAGAAAGGACTTTCCAGCTGGGAGATCTGGTTTTGAAAAAAGTGGAAGTATCCAAACACGTGGGGAAGTTGGACCCCAACTGGGAGGGTCCGTTCAAGGTTATACAAGTCAGAGCTAACAACACTTGCACCCTAGAGACACTTCAAGGCGAGCGTTTGCCTCGCCCTTGGAATGCGTGTAACCTCAGGCGGTTTTATGTTTAAAAGCTCTTTGCAAGCGATGATGTAACCACCCCGTTAAATGGGTTCTATGTACTTCAAATCTCAAGTAAGCTGCAATACACTCTTTTTAATATCTCTATATTTCTGTTCCTTTAATTACAAGAATAGATGAGTCCCACGTCCCTCGTCTCAACGAGCGTGGTCGGCAATCTACTCCAATGCATATACTGTTATTGCACATGGGTTACGCTTGCCAGTACTCTACTCCACATGGGGGGACGCCCTCGTAAGGATAGACTGGTAACGCTTACAACCAACTTAATAAAGTGGAAGAAAGGTACGACGAAAATCCCAGTAGGCCCTGGCTGTTTGTTACAACGCCTTGCGCTCGAAAACGGGACCGTTCACGAATCCAAAAATGGGTCCAGTACAAGCGCGCTCATCCAACAGCAACGTCGCAAGAAAGAAATTTCACAAGTCAGGAATGAGGGCAGTCTCCCAGTAAGACCCTCGTATTTCCTCAAGACTTAGCAAAATTTCCAAAATTAAGAAGAAATTTCACAAGTCTGGAATGAGGGCAGTCTCCCAGTAAGACCCTCGTATTTCCTCAAGACTTAGCAAAATTTCCAAAATTAAGAAGAAATTTCACAAGTTTGGAATGAGGGCAGTCTCCTAGTAAGACCCTAGTATTTCCTCAAGACTTAGCAAAATTTCTAAAATTAAGAAGAAATTTCACAAGTCTGGAATAAGGGCAGTCTCCCAGTAAGACCCTCGTATTTCCTCAAGACTTAGCAAAATTTCCAAAATTAAGAAGAAATTTCACAAGTCTGGAATGAGCGCAGTCTCCCAGTAAGACCCTCGTATTTCCTCAAGACTTAGCAAAATTTCCCAATATTAAGAATAAAATTTTACAAGTCTTGAACGAGGACAGTCTCTTGGTAAGACCCTCATGATCACTCAAGACTTAGCGAAATCTTCCTAATTATGAATGCAAAATTTACACAAGTCTTAGGGGGGGCAACCTCACAGTATGACCCTCATGGTTACTCAAGACTTAGCGAAAATTTTCAAGTTTTACAAGATTCAACGAAATCTTTCAAGTATCAAAACCTATCCAGGCAATGCAATTTTTACTAAGTGACACGATTTTTACTAAGCATGTTACACACAATCTTACTACTACAAGATTTGTTCACAACAAGCGCAATGTAAAATTTTGCATTCAAGAAAAAGGTAAAGACAATATTATGGAAGAAGGAAGGAATTTCATTCATTAAAGGCTTTCGCCTAAGTTACAAGATAAGGGCTCAGAGGCCCACAATATTACTACAACCAAAGGGAAAGGCACTAAAACTAAGAATAGAAAAGTTGCAGGATGAACTGAGGCAAAGGAACTTCAAGCGGCTGGAGCAACGTCTTCATCAATAACCATCAAGACGTTCCGAGCCACTGGGCCATATACTGGGCCTTCTGGCTCTTGAGGCTGGGCTGCTTGTGGCTCAGGCGCTTGTGGGTCGTTGGGCTCATTGGCATCAGGAGTAAGTGCATTGGCATCCTCCGCAGCCGACACTTGAGGCTCATTTGGAATGGTTTGGGGGCCATTGCTTGCCGGATGAGCGTCCATGTACTCGTCTTGGAGAAGCTTCACCAAGAATTCATACTCCGGTTCCGCAATGGTGTCTGCAGGATTGTCCCGGTCGTCATCCTCCTCTTCACAACGCTCATTGAACATGAGCCCTGTGCCCTCCGCCCCTCTCATAGCCGGGTCGGTTAGCCCCTTGTGGATGCCCTGCTCAATGGCCAAGTTGAAGGCCTTTTGGGCCTCATCCAAGCAATGTAAGGAAGCAGCAAAGTTGAAGGCTTTTGAATGACAGAACTTGACGAGGGCCTCCTTGTTCGCTCGTTCAAGACTTTGAGGCCATTCATTCATTGTATCGTTGAACTTCCTCTCAGCCTCAAGAGCCCTCGTTTTCCAGCTCTCACGCTCAGCCTCTGCCTTCTTGAAGCCCTCATCCATTTGAGCCAACTTGCCGCTCAAACTGCTTCGAGCATTCTCCACTGCCGTAAAGTCCTCCTTTAGCTTCTTCAGCTCATCCTCCGTCTTTTTGTGCAATTCCTTGAGGGATTCTACTTGGATACTTCGGTGTCCATCTCCTCTTGGATTTGAGCCAGATCGTTAGCACGTGCCATGTTTTTGTATTTGGCCTTACGATCGGCATAGACGGATCCCCGTATTTGGATATTCTTAAGCCTGGGGAGTACTTGCTGAACGGGTTCGAACGAAGAGAAGTATTAGCAAATAAATATTAAGGAGATACTTACCTGAGGTAGTAATATGACGAGAGTGAGGACTTACAGAGATCAAGGCGTGGGCTGCGTCGAAGGCCACTGTCTCCACAGACTCGGTGAACAGATGTCGGTGATCTGCTGTGAATTGAGCTTTGTCAAAAAGATTCTCGCTGCCGGTTTGAGCGAGCGTGCCGGGCCTTAGTAGAACTGCCCCACCGTCGGAGGCGCCCGAAAAGTTCCTGTCCCCTCGATGGGGGAACTCCCATAAATGCTCTTCCTCTGAAGAGGAAGTTTCCCCATCGCCCTTGGGACCCTCCACCACTTGCTTCCCTTGCCCTCTATTGCAACAGTGTCGGGCATCCTCTTCCTCTTGCGGGAAGGCCTACTGGAGCTCGAGAGAGCCTCGTTTATTGTCAAAGGAGGCCTCACTTGGTTGATGATACGAGGGTCGGACACGCTCGAATCAGATGGAGGAGGAGGTGGTCGCACCATTATTCTGTTTTCTGGGTTGGCTGCCCTGTTTTCCCCCCGGCCACGTGGGGGTTGAGCGCCTGAAGCAGCGCTCGAACTGGCGCCCTGCTGGCCACCACGAGCGTCACTCCGGCTACCACGGCTTCGAGGGCGTTGCGGCTCCCCCTGTTGAGCCTGGTTTCTGTTGGCATGAGCAAAACGAGCGGCTTACCTGATTCCTCCTGCCATCTCTAAAATAGTGGTTCCTGCAAAGAAAAAGCAAATGCGAGGGTTAGAAATCCTTAAGCAAATTACTCAACATGCAAGTTACAAATGCAAAGAGACAGTCAGTATTCCTATCTACAAGTTAGTGCCCTAAGAATCTAACCATCTCTCTCCAGGTCACGAGCCGGGGGGTTGTCAAGATAGTGAGGGTCGTTAGAGAGTCCACACAAGAACATTAATTCGGCATCGTCTATCCAGTCTTTTGCCTCAATGAGGTGACCCTCGTCCCTCAAAGCCTCTGCTAGACTCTTGGCCCAGTCCCTGGGAAGGGCAGGTTCCAGGCGATTCTTTGAAACTGAACCCCAATTTGAAGACACCCCAAAGCCTTCTTCCGCAGGGGCTTTGACAAAGATGAACTTTTCTTTCCAGTTGGGACCATAAGTACTGGAAGAAGAGTTGATTAACTTCGTGTGAGCCTTCGCTTGGATGTAATAGAAGCCTGACTCAGGAGACGAGCGCGATGAACTGATTACTTGGAAAAGAGCATGGAAGTTCCGCACGAAGGGCTCGTAACCAGCACTCCTCATCAAAATTATGAAGCTTGTTAGTAGAGCCAAGCCATTGGGCACGATTTGTGAAGGGCAGAGGTTCAGGTCATTCAGCAAGTGGGCCATTGGGATCGAAATTGGAAACCTTAAGCCCCCAGCGCTTACCGCGTCCACGTAAACCGCCATTTCACCAGGAGGCGGATGGTTGGCGCGCTCGTGTTTAGCAGGGATTCTCCATGTGAAGCACTCATCCCAATAGATGGGTGCCAACATTGTCTTCACCTCCCCTAAAGTAACCGTGTTGGGAGTCTCGTCTGGGGTACGCTCGGTGGCCTGGTAGCCCGAGTCTTCCCCCTCCTTGGATCCTTTGGATTTTCTGATTTTTCGGGGTTGTTGGGGTTTCTTGCCCTTTCCTTTGTCACGGGCCCTCTCAGAAGGCCCCGCTACCTCTTCGGCTTCCGGCGCCGACGCCGCTATTGCCACGGTCATGGTATGGAGGTGAGGGTGAGTCGCACTCGTAGTTATCGGGAGAGTCACCCCCTGCCTCTCCGCCTCCATCACTAAATCCATTTCTTCAAATAGGGGATCTACCCCGCCTGGATTTCTCTCTTCTAAGGCCATGACGGCTGCACCTAGTTCCTCATCCCTGGGAGAGTTTGAGGGAGACGAATGTTCGATAGCCATCTCCTCAACTTCACGGGCAAATTCTTCAACATGTTGATTGACCATGGTGGAGAGATTGGGAAAAATTATAGAGAATCTGGGAAGAGGGATTTTTCTAGAAGGAACAGAGATTCTTGGAGAAATCAAGCCTGGGAAGTCACTCAATCCTAACTATGATCCTAAAATTACCGAAGTTAGAAAGTTTCACCGAATATTACCTTGAGATTTCTGGGAAAAGCTTGAAGGAAGGATGAAGTGCTCTGTAACTGGTATGCAAAGAGTTTTTCTGCGAAGGAATGCCTAGAAGATAAATTCGCGTAAAAGGTGGGATGGTTTCAGAATCCCTTATTTATAGGGATGTAAGTGGGTGCTTTTCGGGCAAAAAATTCAAAATAATAATCATTTCCCGCCTGGGAAACCGCCCACTTTATGAAAACGTCGCGCACCTCCCAACCCTCACGCGCCCCACACGCATCAGCATTTAATGCTTCTATGCTCCAAATGGTCAGAAGTAAGGACAGCATTTAATGCTCGGACGTAACGAGCGGTCAGGCGAGAGGACCGCATTAATGGCGAGATCAGAAAGATAATTGCTCAACACGCCAAGCCTCACATGAGCGTCACGCTCGAAGGAACGTGTCAGAAAAAATTCTACAGCCCTTTATCCATAAGGACTACAGAATTGGGGGGCAAAATGATGGGGTCAAAATACGCTCGTCTTCGTTTGGGCACGTGGCACCTCAGGATGACGACACTTGCTTCTGACTGCATCAGATACAAACAAGAGCTCAAATCTTCGAGCGCTGATATCCTGCAAGGACACGTGTCAACTCCGTTATGGATACACGTGCATCAACATTATTGCCCTTACCGCTCTTCCACGAGCGTCATTGGTACTGCATGACCAGTACCTCAATCAATCTAAGCGAGCCTTCTTCGAGCGCTACACTCCCTCAGAGAGGTTTCCTCTTCAACTTCTTACAACAAGCCCTAGCCCTCATCCCCTAACGGATATCTTGGCTTCCAAGGCTTCTGGTTGTCACGAACGCGCTCTTAAGCCCTCGTTACCAACCTTCCCAAACGGCTCTCTGATACACCGTACATGCCCGCGCACCTGGCACTGTTGCCAACACTAACTCTCAGCAGCTTTTGCAGAAAATTCCTTCTAGGTTTCTCTCTCACAGTACCACGTGTTAGGGCAGCATTCGGCCAGGACCACATGAGGCAAATGACCAAAGGGCCCCCGACCCTCAACTATAAATAAGCAGAGTCATCTCCTTCACTGTAAGCAATCTCCATTACTGCAACTCCCACTTAGCTTACATTTGCTCTTTCAGATCATCATCTGACTTGAGCGTCGGAGAGCCAAACTGGGTATCACCCCCGGTTCCCCCAGCTTGGCCTTCTGAATTTTCGTATGTTTGTCCTAGCAGGTAGAACCCTTATCTTTTCCGGCGAACTTCCAACGGTTTCCTCACAAAAACAAATCGTAAAGTGATTGGATTCTGACCCTCCTATTCGGAACCCATCAAATTAAGAGTATATTTATATAAAAAAAATCAAGAAATGTATAATCGAATATTATAAAAATTATTTATAAAATTAAATTATATCTTATTTTTATATGCACACACTTTGAGTTTTCTTAGTATTTTTAATTTAAAGTAACTTTGGTCTGAGAACCTACAATTCTAAGTTGTGGTATATTAAGAATTAAGAAACCAAAAACGCTATTCGTACTTTTACGTATTTAATTTATATTTTAACGTATAAACTAAAGGAAGATTATATGGTTAGTTAGATTTAGATAATTAAACTTATATTAGTATTAGTTAATTAAAAAATGGGGTAATACTTTAAAACTCCCCATGGGTTGTGGGAATCTTTGTTAGCTCCCCATTCTAAAAATTGTGCCTACTAACTCCCCAATTGAAAATGACAAGTTTCCTTTACTCCCTAATGGCCTAAAATGACTGCTTTACCCTCCATTTAATATTTTAACCACTTTATTTCCACCATTCAACCATTATTACTATTATGTATCCATTTATAATTAATAAAACTATCAACAACAAGAAAAGGGTTGTCGTCTGAACAAGAAGAAGAAAATCAAGAACAGCCCCAATCAGCTCGCCGGTGCAAATTTGAAGACGTTCCCGATCAATTCGCCGGCGACGAGTCCATTTCAGCAAGCGTGTAAACTTTGCTATCCTCTCTCGCCGTATTTCACTGTATTTAGCTGATCTCAACTCTCTCGCCGACGGAAACGACGGAGCTCCCTGGAATCGAACCCGACGACTTTCTCCGACGAACTTGAGGCCTGATTCTTGACTCCCCTCGCTGCTAAGCTCAGACAATTTTGTTTCTTTCACCACTTCTGAGCTGAATTTTTTGAGTTACTTTTTGCCTCTATTTGAGATTTAGTCATGGGTAGCCCATACGAAGTTGATAAGTGTAGTACACTTGTGCGTCTCCTTGGTGGTATTCGCTATAATCACAAAATTAATGTTTTCTCAATTAGAGTTGATTTCAATTTGATGAGTCTGAAGACAATCGACGTGGCTGCAAACAGCCCCTTGAATCTTAATTTTTCATGTTCTGCAATTTATATTAGCTTGTACACTTTATGAACAACCTGTGTAGTTTAGTTTGTTGGACTTGAAGTAACCTTGTTATATGTATTGTGTACCTGTGGCCTGGTGTTTATGTACAATCGTAATTTTTCCTTCATTTGTGTTGCCTGGTATTTGTTGGAATCTAATGGTACTAGTTATACTTGATTAAATACCTGATACCTGATTCTGCCATTTATGTACTACATATGAACAATTAAGTACGTGATTCTAACATCTGTGTACAACATTTCACCAAATTTGTACAACATGATAAAAGTTGTATAATGCACTCTCCTACGTACTTTCCAAGATTTTATACCACATATAGACAATTAAGTACGTGATTCTAGCATCTGTGTACAATATTTCACCGAATTTGTACAACGTGAAAAAAGTTGTATAATGCACTCTCCTACGTAATTTCCAAGAATTTATACCACACATGGATAATTAAGAACATGATTCTAGAATCTTTATACAATATTTCACCGAATTTTTACAACGTGATAAAAGTTGTATAATGCAGTCTCCTACATAATTTCCAATAATTTATGCCACATGTGGGCAATTAAGTACGTGATTCTAGCATTTTTATACAACATTTCACCAAATTTGTACAACGCCATAAAAGTTATATATATGCAGTCTCCTACATAATTTCTATTAATTTATGCCACACATGGACAAGTAAGTACGTGATTCTAGCATTTTTATACAATATTTCACCAAATTTGTACAACGTGATAAAAGTTATATAATGCATTCTCCGACATAATTTCCAATAATTTATACCACATATGGACAATTAAGTACGTGATTCTAGCATTTTTATACAACATTTCACCAAATTTGTACAACTTGATAAAAGTTGTATAATTCACTCTCTTACGTACTTTTCAAGAATTTATACTACGTATGGACAATTAAGCACGTGATTCTAGCATTTTTATACAACATTTTACCGAATTTGTACTACATGGAAAATGATTTGTAATTCCATCTCCTAATCAATATATACTGAAACGGTACATACCAAATGATGAAAAGTACTAATTCATACAACCATATGTTGGGTGAGCTTAACTCAATTCATACAATAGAGTTTAATAGAGTTTGTACAAGATTATGCTATGATAATATGTTGAATGATATATACTATATGATATAGTATGTTGGTTACATATGTTATGAATGATTTATATAATATCATGGGACACATTATGATAATATATGTTCGTATACTTTATCATATAGTATATATCATTCAACACATTATGATAACATATGTAGCCAACATACTATATCATATAGTATATATCATTCAACACATTATGATAACATATCTAGCCAACATGTTATATCATATAGTATATATCATTCAACACATTATGATAACATATGATAACATAATCTTGTACAAACTTTATTGTATGAATTGATTTAATCTTGTAAAAACTTTATTGTATGAATTGATTTAAACATATGTAATCGATACACCTTATCATATAGTATATATCATTCAACACTGTAATGCCCCGTTTTCAAATTATACATTATGTTACATTATATTAAATTTCATAACATTATGTGTAATATATTCTTATGCATTTATATGAATTATCAATAACGTGAATTAATTGATAACGTGCTTAATTGCTATTATGTGACTTTACTTGGTCATTTCTTAATTTTGTGAACTTAATTGCATTACATAATTTGGAGTTAATTGATCCTATTCCATGAGATGAAACTTGGTTGCATCAATTTATATATTGGAGGGACTTAGTTGCAAAAAGTGATGAATCACATGAGTTAGTGGAAGACTTTTGTTAAATATCTAATGTATCTTCATTTATCTCATTTTATTCATCATTTTCATAAAAATATCACACACTCACACACACCATATCATGAATGAAACACCATGGAAGAGAAGGAGGAGATTTCATCATTCCAAGTTAATTTCAAGGAGGAAATTGCATGAGTTGAGGCATTATCATCATCTCCATAGTTCCTTTCATCTTTCCATCCATTTTTTCAAGGTATAAGTATGAATCTCTTGAGCATATATGAAGTAGGGTTTGACGAATTTGATGCAATTCCTTGGTTGTTTGAGATTATAAGCATGAGTAGGATCTTTAGATTCAAAGCTTGCATGAATTCTTGTATAAAATGAGAGTTGGAGAGTATAGAAATATATGGGTTTTTGATTGATGATTTCTTGATAATTGATGCATATTTGATGGATTAAATGGTGCCTACTTGATATATATGAGTTATATGCATGATATATGATTGTTTTGGAGTGTTTTGGGTTGAGTTTTTAAGTGTTTTGGTGTTTGATTGCTTTCTCCCTCGTTTTTCCCTATTTTCCCTTTGTCTATGCTACTGGAGAGTGATCCACGGGCGTGGATTTTGACCCACGGGCGTGGATTTTTGTGCATGGAGAAATCCACGGTCGTGGATCTTCCCCTGTTTTCGTCCTGAGATTGTTTTGTCCTATTTACCCCTCAAACGAACTACGATTTACCTGATTCTTGGACCGATGGAAAGCTCTTGAAGTCTAGAACAACTTCCAATTAAAATCACCTCAATATATTTTCCCATTTGTAAGATATTATCAATTCTCTTTGGTGTCGCTACTTTACCGACAAATTGCAATCATCCAACTTCAAGATTACGCCATTTTCTCCTCACTTTGAAATAGAAAACGAGCCATATATCCTTGGAAAGCCCTTTGTGTCTAGTTTCATTTCCAACAAACAAAACTCAATTCCCACTTCTAGAATTAAAGATATTCCAGTTTTTCTACAGCGTGTGCGTTTCTTAAAATTGTCCGTTTTTGCCAAATTTCACCAAAACCTTTCTTATTGCATTCCTTTCACTCTCTTGGCTCCCATATGTGAATTATATGTTATATATACTTGATTAATTGATAATTATGCTCCTACTTGACACTTCTTGGTACTTAATTGCTCAAACGTTATTGTGTGACTCCATGCCCTATATGAATTGAACTTGAAATGATTGAATGATATGAATGTGTGACTCCTTGAGAGTGATTTCATCTCTTACATGTTAATTGGTTCTCATACATGCTAAGTGTCACTTGATTGCTAGTTTTACTTAATTACATGAGCATTGTCGTGCATCATACTTGTTCTCATATTGAATCTTGTCTCACGAGTTTCCACTATTTCCTTTCTTGTCCAGTTTTTCTCCAGGGCGGAGATCATTGACCGTTTGGACACTTTATTGTATCCTTGTCTTGTTCCATCGCTCCTCAGGTGAGGTTTAATTCTAGATATATAGAACCCGTACAACCCCTACGTGATGTTTTCGTCCAAAATGTATCTATATATCTATATTTTTCCAAACCTTATTGATTTTCTACTGATTTCACGGAACGGATTGATTGATTGATTGTTTTGGCGAGTAAAGCATGTTCACTTTGGGCCCGAGGGTAGTGTATTGAGCCAACCGAGGAAGCAAGGGTTGACGGGTAACTCTTGCACTATCCTCACTTATTGTTGGGGTCACCCCTGAATCCACTAGGAGGTTTGGTGGAGGAGGGAGCCCGCCGGGCGTAGGGACTCATGAACCCTATGCCCAAATTGATTGGATGGCGGGGCCTTGCAATCCCCCATCACCCGAAGGAAGAAGGATGGATTATTGAAATTGCTAATTGTGCACTGAAATGTATTGCTTGATCACTTAATCAATGAATAATTGAATTATTGTACACAGTCGGAGAAAGGTTGGAGAGTTGCCTTCACTCGTCGGGCCATTGATTGATTGAACTGAATTGTACCGAATTGATTGTATTGTTAAATTGATTAGATGTAATCTCGGGCAAGAATTACTTTAATATTTGAACTTATATTGTTTCTTTTATGAAAACTTACCCGAGATTATAGCTTGCATGGTAATTCCGCTTATATTTATTTAAACCCCTCACTCAGACTTCGGTAGACTAACACCCTCACTTTTCAGGTACTTACGGTCGTGTGCTAGGCGGGAGTCCGAGTTGTGTCTTTTGTTCAGCTGAGTCTTGTTGGAAAACACGAATCAGAAAGCAGCGGAATTTAAAAATTTTTCCAACAAAAGGATCTTGGACTCGCAATCGTGTAACCAAATTCGTAGAGATAGAAAACTTACTTTTCTTTTATTCTTTCTTGAAGCGTTTCAAGCCACCCAAGAACGCTCTTCTCGCGGCTTGACAACCCGTCCCTCGAAAGTCTCTTTCTACTTCAGAATCCATTGTCGGGATAGCAATCCACACCAACCTAGATTCAATTCATGTTAGAGATGTTCTTAACAATATAACATAAAGAAAGAAACATGAAACGAGAAAAACAGGATTGAAACTCCCTTCGAAAACCAGTTTTGCGAAAGTAGAAAACTGCCAGTCACAAAACCCTCGTGAAAAAATTCATCCTTCAGGATATGGACGAACGGTTTTCGCCATCTTCTTTGGTTCGATTTTTTCATTCGCTTCACGTCGGGTTCAGAATCGTTTCATCATACCTTCTGATCGTTTTGCTTAATCCCCACTTTTGGTAAAGCTCGAATCTTCAAAACTTCTAACTTGAAGTCTCTAGAGATAGTCCACCAACTTGGCTACAATCTAACTAGTAAGGATGCTAGTTCTCTAGTTAGTGTTTAGGCTTAACCTAGGGTTTCGTTTATCTTGGAGAAAGGATGGTGTTCAACACATGAACCAAAAGAATTCGATTTTCTCTAAAGGGGAGCATGAGCTCCCCTATATATAGGCAAGGGGGAGGGACGCCGAACCTAGTCCTTGTTGGGCAAGGATTTGGTCCCTATCTCTCCTATTTACTTGATCATCAAGTATTTTCCAACTTTGACTTTGAATTCTAATTCAAATCAACTTTCAAGAGAGCTAAAAATATCCAAACTATTTTTGGATAATTTTATACTTTATTTATTTAAAATAAATAACTTATTTTATCTAATTAATTAATTCATAATTAATTAACTAAATTATTTTCTCCAAAATAAGACTTTCTTTTTAATTCAAAATTAAACCAAAGTCTATTAAATAATTAACACCTTTAATTATTTAATATATTATTAAACAATCACGTGTGCCACACGTGTCACAATGACACGTGTCCAGTCACGTGACCCACACGTGTGGTTTCACACGTGTGGAACCCTCTAGGCTCGATTAACTCGTTTAATCATTTTAAAGCCTCAACTCATGTAACCAAGTTGTTGTGTGTGACCCTCTAGGTTCTCAATTCAATTAGCAGTGACCCTAATTAATTAATTCACTAATTAATTAATCAGTCCACAGATTAAACAACCATAGTCTAGCAACAGGTGTTTAACCCCTAGCTGAATTGGAATATTCGGATTCGACAGAACCTTTAAGTCATTGATTCATGTGAGATACAATCCTCCTACTTACTATCTCTCAACCAAGATATAGGGCAAGGGAATAATCAGAACCCTAATAATCCGGTCTTAAAGCTAAGTGCATTTCATATCCATTTGATCTCAATCCAAGAAACCCTTTTCTTGATGTCTTGATCTACTGCCTTAGCCAAGGACTCCATATGGCATATGAATGACTTACACAATAAGAGATCACCTTGCATATGCAAGTGTAGGTCCTTTCTTGATTCTCATTCACTTTCATGAATCACTTGTGCAGCCCCAGCATAAGCCTTGAATCAGTTGTCTAAGGCGACACCCTTTAAAACTTATACCAAAGACTACAGAGTTAATTCATAAAGTGACAAGGAACCTCAAGTCTAAGGATCAATTAATCACATCAATGACTCGTGAGATATTTCCTAATCTGGAAGTTTCCATTTCCTAAAATAGAAACTTCCTTTCCCATTTAGGAATGTTCTCACACGGGGCACCTCAGTGAACTTACTTATTAAAGTAAGCACCCTCATGTATCACGCACGTATCAACTATACACTTTGCACCTCCATGAAACAAGGTGGTCCTTCTTAAGGGCGTGATCCCACAAGCAAGCCTTAGAGGAGTCAGGTTGACACTCCCACTGTCTGTAGGACTCATCGGCTTGGAGTATTTTACTAATCATGACTTATGTGATATAGGGCTCGTTTCATGAACCATTTCACCTAAATGGTAGAGTCCTAAAGTCATCAGGATTAGGGGAGTTCTCATACATGCACAGCTAAAGTAAACGCATACCAAACAAGAGCATATAAAGAAGTGTTTCCCTATGATATTAATCAATCGTATATTATTCAAAGATTGTCTGTGATACTAGGAAAGTCCCAAAACGGATTATGACTAATCGGCTTTCTAGGGTACTATTCCTAACAAGTCTAGCATCGTATTTTCATGTTCTTGGTATTTCCGCCTTTATCATGTTAGGGTTCCTGTTAGTTTTGGAGACTTATGCATGTATAATATGTTGGGGATGATAATGTATTGATATATGAGCTCGAATAGGATGAGCTTTTGGATATTTGGTATATGATAATGAAATGTTAGTGTTTATACTTCCGCTTTCGAATTTTCATGTATTGGATTTAATTGAATTGGGGTCTAGTCCCGCCTAGCTAGATTGTTTCTTGCATTGTCACCCGTTCGCTATAATCTTAGTTCATGTACGGATCATCCATTTCGTATGTGGACTGAGCTATAGTGCGGGGGTGTGGCATCTCGGCGTCTCGGGTGCTACAAACACATTTTGATATAAACTCTATTGAATTAGTACTTTTCATCATTTGGTATGCTCCGCTTCACTATATATTGATTAGTTGAATGAATTACACAACTTTTATGATGATGTACAAATTTGGTAAATGTTGTATAAAAATACTAAAATCACGTACTTAATCGTCCATATGTTGTATAAATTCTTCAAAACTACGTAGAAGAGTGAATTACACAACTTTTATGATGATGTGCAAATTTGGTGAACTGTTGTATACAAATACAAAAATCACGTACTTAATTGTCCATATGTCGTATAAATTCATGAAGAGTAAGGATTCACTTTCATGTACCCCAGATGAGTGAATTATAAAACTTTTTTCAATTTGTACAAATTTGGAGAAATATTGTACACAGATGCTAGAATCACGTACTTAATTGTCCATATGACGTACCCAAATGCCAGAATCAGGTATCGCGTATTAATTCAAGTGCCATTCCAACAAACACTAAAATTTCATACATCCACATATCAATGTATCATTCATTGCACTTGGTACAAACATAACTGAATCATTCATTAAATTGACAAAAGGAGCTTACACTAAACGCCTTACACAAAATCTCTAATATTACACTAACACCCCCTAACACTGAAAACTTATAACCATTACAACTTCAACCAAAACATCACCATCATTGTAAAGAACACAGCAGAAAACACCCAAGAAATATGTATGAAATTGCCATTCAATTCATTCCTTGATGAACTACTAATAGTTGACACCCTTGAAACCACTTCAGCAACCTCTCCACATTCAGTTTTTTCTTTCACAGTTGAATGGCTACATGGCTCATTTCCTGCATCAGTTTCAACTGGGCAACCTTGGGAGCCAGGAGTAGCTTTAACCGGCGTGCACTAACGAAAGAATTTGCATTTTGGGTTCTTGTTAGGGCAACAGTAATACAGGTGACCCTTTGAAACTTTCTCTTGAGATTCAAAAACTTTAATCTCACACTTTGATGGGCATTTGCAGTAAGGTGTTTTGCCACACCTCAAATCGATGAAGCGAGCATTTTCAGACCTGCGGTTGATGGAACATGACCCCATGGAGAAAATCCTCACCTCCCAAGCTTCAGCCTGCAACAAAAAATGGTGTCCAACTGAAGATGCAAGGAATAAGAGGGCAAAGGAAAACCTACTACACAAATTTGGGCATTTTGGCTCAATCAACACCCAAACGAAGCAGGACATTTAAATTCAAGTAAAAACCTACCAATTTTGCCTACAAAAAATGGGAAATAGCATATTTAAGGCTTCATATTTCGTATTGGAGCAAAGAGGGGAAAAAATATCAAATCTTTAAGGGTGCACACCTGAAACATTCACCATATTTTAAATCTCAACAAACTCATAATCATAGACACATACAAACATATATAGAAGATATAGAGTATCTAAATAAAGAAATTGCGTATTACAATAGAAAATGTGAAAAAAATGCAATTCAAACCACCCCCCAAACAAATAGGGCCGTTACAGATCAAGGAACTTCCAAACAAGCCACTCTATTTCAATTCGATCAATTAAAAGAAATGTTTCTTTATAAATATGGTGTAATGACGTATCTAACAAACTGAAATAGCTTATTCAAGCATACAACGGGAAAAATGCTAGCACATTCAAGCAACCTACTACAGAAATATGGAAATTTTGGTTCAATCAACACCCAACCGAAGCAGGGCATTCACATTCAAGCAAAACCCTAACAATTTTGCGTACAAAAGGGGGAAATAGCGTATCTAAGGCTTCATATTTCGTATTGGAGCAAAGAGGGAAAAAAAAAGCCATATCTTTAAGCATTCACACCTGAATCGCAGGTCTCGTCGGCGGTGTACAAACTTCGGCGCCTTAAACTCAGCAGCGGAAACCCTACAACGGTGGAAACCAACCTCAATAGCAGGGAATTTCACTCAAAGCCGGAAACCTCTCACTAGGGTTGTCGTACGCGTCGGAAACCTACTTATCCGTCACCCACAACCTCCGTAATCCAAGATCGTTGTATTGTGGTCGGTTGTTGTCTCACAATGGTCTCTCGCCGTTTGCTCCCGCTTTCTTCTTCTTCTTCTTTTTTTATTTTTTTTTTCAGAATATTAAAT
Organism: Lantana camara; assembly: GCA_037501455.1. Classification (NCBI taxonomy): domain Eukaryota; kingdom Viridiplantae; phylum Streptophyta; class Magnoliopsida; order Lamiales; family Verbenaceae; genus Lantana; species Lantana camara. Next base: position 80,001,313 of record CM074865.1, read on the forward strand.
GAGAATGTGAGGGAAAAGTGGTAGCCATCAGGGGTAAATTAGTAAAATTACACACATTAGGTAGTAAAGGGAAATTAGTAAAGTGGATTGGGGAGTTAGTAGGAAGAGTTTAGAAACGGGGAGCAAAGGGAAATTTGGTCCCTCCCTTAGGTAGTTATAGAGCATTTCCCGTTTAAAAATATTACATTAGGATTAATTAATTTATTGAAAAGTATTTTATGTAAATCATTCGATTATATTATTTTGTTAATTAGATAAGTTTATAGAATTATAATATGATTATAGTTTTAAAAAGTTTATGAATTTAGATAATTAGAACTATAGAATTATATAATTAGACTTACATCAGAATTGATTTATTGAAAGTTATTTTATGTAACTCATTTAAATAATATTTTATTGTATATAATTACAAAATTTTATTAAAATTTGCAAAGTGAATCAATTTGTTGTTTTTCAATTCATTAGATATATCTTATTATAACATTTTAAATTATAGGCCTTAAAATTAAAAAATAGACAACTTATATTATAAAATTTGAATATAATTAATTAATATAGTAATATTAAAACAATCCTTATTGAACTACATATCTTTTTTAGGGAAGTTGGAGAAATTTTACTTCTATAAAGAGTCCTATTTTCTGTTAATAAGTGCTTTTTAAATATAATTAATTAATAATCTATAACATGTATTTACATCATTATCCTTGACAAATAATTGTTGAAGTAATTGTTGTGAGGATATTTTAAGCGATCCATATTTTGTAAGAAACCAAAAACCCAACTCGTGCTTTTATAATATATATAGATATAGATATAGATAAGTTATTAAACACTATAATATATAATACACATATATATATTTTAGCTTGTGAGTCGGCTTGCAAGCCTCGAGTCTCAAAGAAATAGGCTTGAGATTGGCTTGATACACAACTCGAGCTCAATTAAACTCGCCTTGAGCTTGACATTGTCCGAGTCCGAGTTGAGCCGGCTTGAGAACGGCTTATGCAACTCACAAGCTAGGCTCAGAGCACTCCCCTAGTCATGACCATCCACAAGATATTTCTTGTCTCACTTCTGTGCATGTACAATATGGTCCTCATCAGTTCTAACATAGATCAGGAGATCTTAAAGATCGAACAACATCACGAAAACCAGCCAATGAAATGAGACCCATCGCAGATCCCACTCTTAAAGAGAGAAACACCAGATATATAGCAAGAATCTTGGTGGGATGCATATCGTTTCGTGGTAACATAACAAGAGCCCAAACTAGTTCAGAGAAGAGAAACCCCAATATGTAATATAAGCTTGAGTCTTGAGGGACCACAAACGAAATTCCTAATCCGATAAGAGTATTGAACATGGGGACCGCATAGCAACCCGACATGGCGATCTGCACGCCATCCCCACCGTTCAATGACAGAGCAACATTTGAAACTAAGGAAGTGTTTGCAAACTCTAAAATTAAGTGATTATGTGATAAGTGATTATTTTAAGCGGTTTCAGAGTGTTTGAAAAACCAACTTCTGATTATTTTAAGTAAAAATAAGCTAGAATCGAGAAGCAACCCAAGATTTTGCTTATAGATTATGCGGTTTTGTATATTTTATTTAGACAATTATATTCTCATTAAAATATTAATAATACATAATTAACTTTTTAAACACAGATAAAAGTTTAGGATTATACAATCATCGTATCTTTTCTTTTCTATTTCCATTAGAATTTAAAAATCTCAAAAATCTCCATTAAAATCTCAAGCAGAAAAATCTTATCTCGATTAAATTCTCAATTTCAACAATCTCGATTAAACACTCAAAAATCTAACCTCAGTTGAATTCTCAAGTTTAGAAATCTCCATTAAAATCTCATAACTAAAAAAATATGCAATTACTATAGGTAAATATTTCTCTTTTATCATTTTTTAGTTTTACCTTTTTTTTTTTTTTTTTGATTATTTATTTTTGTGAAGGTTTGAACTTTTTATTATAATTTAAGATCAATATATATAGATAATAACCCAAACGATTAGAAAATATCAAGGTTAATTTAGTATTTTTATAAAAATTAAAAGTGATTCTCAACTTTTCTCTGCAAAATACTTAACTGATTATTTTAATGTTTTCACTTTTTTTTTTTTCCAAACACTCACTGTTTTTACTACTTCAAACTTTTACAACTTCCACTTCTGTTTATGCAGTAGAGTTTGCAAACACCCCCTAAATCACCCATCGAGTTTCCCCAAGCCAAAATGGTCAACCCAAGGATGGAAGGGTTGACTCCAAGGATCATCCCTAATCCAACTAGCAAGGCAACAAGCTCATTTGCTATCATGTATGTGTATGAATTTGCCTTCTTTTTTTTTTTTCCCCTAATTTTTTGTCATACATAAATTCCCTCTAATATGGTTCCACCTTGCAGTGATTACGGAGGTATTTTTTTCGAGCGATACACAAATTGAAGGATGCAGCTCTGCAATCAGAATTTTTTGAACCTCACATTGTGCTATTCCTTTTTTTTTTTTTCTTTTTTTTTTTTTTTTGGTTATTGTGAGGTTTCTTTCTTCATAAATAATGTTATGTAATTAGATCTAATTACTATTATACTATTTTGTTTTACAATAATAGATGCATGTAGAGATTGATAATAAACTCTAAAAAGAAGTAATGTTCTCATATCCTATTTTTAGCATTTTTTTAGTATTTAGAAAATCAATTTTCCTTATTTTAGATAGGAATAAATTATTATTATTATTATTGTTATTATTATTATTATTATTATTATTTTTCAAAGTAGGAATAAGCAAGAATTTATAAGCACTCTAGACATATTTTTGAATTTTTGTTTGTCGAACAATACTCATCACGAATCCTCCTAAAACCCATGGGAGTAGGAGTTTTTAAGGCGGATGTTCAGGGCTCGAGTTCTTATATGCGAGAATGCAAAGACTGCAACCGACCGAAATGCCCAATATATAAGCAGTTATTTTACTTGGTGAACTCAAGCTTTCTTGCATGTTCCATAGACATGCAACGAGGATTGGTGCAAATAGAGCACAGCCTACAGCATATACTTTTGGGCAGCTTTTCTCCTCAACTAAGGGAATTGTGAGTCGTCTTGGAATTGTTAAGGCCTAAGGGCAATTCCAAAAGGGAACATAATTTTGAACATGAAAATGATGGTCGCTCTGTTCCCACATCATCATCGTTCCATCCCCACAAATTCTTGTCACCATCGATCATCACTTGGTTAGAATATATAGCCACATTAGAAGCCCACATCCACTGAGGCAATGAAGGCTGCGAGTGGGCCCCATCACTCGTGGTTTCATATTCAAGCAATGAGGTTAACATGGCTTCATCCTCATTTCCCTGAGAAGAAAAAACACTACCTCTGACCGGGAGCAATGGGGTGACCGCATCTAATTTAAGTATCTGAGCTTGTTCCCTTAAAACCTCATTAGCAGCAACAGCAAAGGCATATACTATGTAAATCGATACAAAAGCAATAGCAGCTCCAACAGTCACTTTACCAACAAACAAGATCAGTAGAAGGGCCATAAGTGTGAAAATGAAGAAAATAATATCTCGTATAAAGCACTTTTTATCAATCCGAACGTCCTGACCAGCTACATAAAGAGAAACTGCCCCTACAACAATACAAGTAACAAATACAGCTCCTCCTAAAACGGTATTAAGCCCCACTTCTCCAGCTCCAGACCCTACAAAGGCTGCAATACTTGCAAAAACATCCGGAGCACCATTACCAAGGGGAAGCAGAGCCACCCCAGCAACAGTAGGTAAGAAATTCAACAGATTAGAAAGCTTCTCCAGGGAACAACTGAAATAATCAGCTGCAGTATTGCCCAAAAGATAGAGCAATGCAGCAAGCCAAACACCAAATACTAAAAATGCCCAAGAACTCTGATTGCAATCACAATAGAGCACTCTGGGTGTGCTTACAAGAACTTATAACTGTGATCAAGCAATCCCGGACAAAGTTCAGGCTGTTTATCCACAAAATTAGGATCGGAAGCATTTTCCTTAGGTGGTAAGTTTACATCTAATTCAACCATTCCCCTCCGTGCCCCAGAAAATACCCTTCTTGAGCTCAAATTAGGAATTGACACAGAGGATGACTGCCTTAAAATTGGATTCGTCACAGAACCCCCATGGCTAACGAACAATATAACCAAAACTAGGGTACATAATCCATTAAAAACCCCTCAAAATCAAGGCCCTCTTTCACAATAAATCAGATTCAATCGCCTCATATATGCAGCTAATATTCACATAACAAATGCGTAAACAAGGCTAGAGATTCAAATTCAATTCATCAGCAGCTGATGAAACCCACTCCAGATAATTAGAGGGGCGAAAAAATAGAAACAAAAAGGAAAGAGAAAAAGATTCTACAATCGAATAAAAAAAAAAAATCTTCCTAGGCTGTGAACGTTCTGTTTCGTTTTAGTTTCAATAATATATTTTGCAATTTTCATATTTTCAAGGATTTCTTATAATATTGTATTGGCCTTTTGAATTGAATCATGTAATCAGATTTTTTTAACTAAAGGAAGTCGGAGTAAATTAAGTCTTCGAAGTTTTTAACCCTTCACTTATTTGAAGCATTGTGGTGGCTGCTGGATTTTGCACTTATTTGTATCTGGATGCTCAATTGCTTCGAAAGTGGGAACGCCATATGAAAATTCATAACAAAGGACACTAATACTCCATATATCCACATTAGCATGTGCTCCACACTCCACTATAAAAATCAAAACAATATTGAAGTGAATACCCCAGATTGGAATTAGAGACAAAGAAATAATTTGAATTGGCTTAATCATGCACTAAAACGATATATTTCTCATTGAAATTAACATATACGCATCTCAGATGGAAGGTAAGCAAGAGTGCCTCACATTCCAGAATCTGTCATTTCTGCTGTTAATGTGATATAATTAAGTCTACTTTTGCACCTTTTCCTAAGACAGAGTCTGTCATAAGGTTTTTTTCAAATAATTAAGAAAAACATAATAATTGATCATAGAAGTAGCCATATAGTCGTAATATGTTAGGATGTCGAAGATGGCTCAATTTGAGACTGTTTTAGCTAGCTCTTAGAAAGTACCATTAGTGTCAAATACAAATAAAGTTTTGATAACATCTGCTTAATCCCTACCCAAATATTACATTTAGGTTTTGAAAAGCTTGTGATCAGCCATATCATCCCTGATTTCATTTAAGAAACTTCTTTTATTAACGGATTTGAATGCTGCATTTAATTTTTATCTGCCATTAATCATAGCAAACAAGATTAGAGTTCAATTGAAAAAAAAAAAAACAATGATTTCAGTTGTACCGACTATTTTTTTTGTGGAGAGATATATATATGCATTATGCCCAAACTTTCCTCTGCTGAGAGGCTTTCCAATGTCGAAATCCTTGAGAGTCCACCTTTTCTTCTCAGCTGCACTTCCTTTGGAGAAGCCTTTAAGAAAAAGGAATACACTTTCAATTTGAAAAAATGGATGTGTAAGTTATACAGCTGATCAATTAAGCTAATGTCACAACTAACAACATTGAAAACTCATTCGGGATCTAATATCTATTTGAGCTCACAGACGTTATATCAGAATTAGGTTATGCGAGGTCATCATATAACTTTCTTTTGGTTATAAGTGGAAAAACGGTTAATAGAAGCCCCAATTTATAACGCCATGATAGGATGCTTCCAGAACCAAGTTTTCTATTGCAACATTTGAAACATAGTCTGCTATTCCAATAAAATTGAAAACTCATCCAGCATTAAAAAAATTAAATCACATTCCTACATTTATATCCTCCACACAGGAATAAGCAGAGGAGGAACATCTACAATGACGATGATCTATTGAGGAAAGACACAAACATCAGAAACTGAAAATGTCCAAATAACATATCCTGTGGAAACACAACGAACAAAATTGTAACCTCACAACATTAACATTTCCAGGACCAAGTCATCTAAAGAACCCTTAAAATACCAAGAAATTTTTGCAAGTTAAAATTTTTTGAATACCATTTCTTTTGCTTTCTCTGCAAGAGTTTCACATTCCCCAAATCTGGACATCAAATATTCCCAAAACGTACCAAAAAAATTATTCACCTTTTCCATGTACGAGCAGGGCTACGGCTGCGAGAAGGAGAAGATGATGACACCGATCGTGAGTGTGAACACAATACTGATGTGGAATACGAACGTGAGCGAGAATGGGAGGAGGAGCCAAAATCCGAGACCGACGGGCGGCATAGGGCGGTTCCTAAACGGATATTCTCTTTTAACGACTTGGACATGAGTGGTGGTGGTGGGCTGTGGATCTAATTTTTTGGGTGGTGGAGTGCGGATCTGGTCGTCGTGGTGGCGAATTTGGTGTTTCGAGCCGACGGAAGGTGGTAAATGGGGTTTTCAGTTGCAAATGGGGTTTTCAGTGGCAATGAAATATAATAAAGAAGAATGTTGGAGTAAAAAGAAGAGGAATAATGGCCTACTCCGATCACAGCGCCGCCGCACACACTCTCTCTCTGTCTCTTTGCTCTCTTCAGTCAGCCACCAACACCATCTCCGTCTTTTTTCTCTCCTTCCCCAGACCTGAGAAAAAGGGAAAGAGCCCTGTCGACTCGTCACCACCACCTCCGATGTCTTTTCCGACGACCACCACTTCAGTCGATCGCCGCCTCCAACGCCCGACCACCATCCTCCTTTTTTTTTTTTGTTTCCCCTTCCAGCCCCATCTTCTCTCACTTTCCTCGACCAAATCAGATTTGGGCAAAAAACCCCTTCCACCGCATCACCGCCGTGAGCCACCACTCCAGCTCCGGCCACGCCACCGCCAAATCAGATTTCACAGACCGCAACCAATTACAAAATATCCCCAAGAAAGGCATGAATAAATTCAAGCTTCATCTTGAATCAAATTTCATAGAAACATACCTTCATTCTTTATTTATCTATGCGCCGCCAACAAACACGATGAAAACAGATATTACTGTTCTCAATGACAAATGGTTGTAATTAACGGATAAAATCGAAAAGAAAGGTAATATCCCAATCCATGTTAATTTGGATCTCAAATAAACACGTCAATTTGGCGTGTTCAACGAACATGAATTCTCACGCCCAATGCACGGCCAGCCCAATTGACACGGATTGCACTCCATTTAAAGTAAACAGATGTCAACGTGGATCAAAGCCCATAAACACGCGTTAATTACAAAAGTAAACACGGCCCAAGGGGTGATTTCCACTGTCAGCATTGCGCGATTAAGTTTAGCACAACTTTCGAATCAATTTCGACCTCAAGTCGGGGTGGCCATGTGTTCGAGGCCCTTCCGCAATCTTAATATATCTGCCGCATTAATAGTGATACAACCAAGCTTTAAAAAAAAATCCAAAAATTAAATTTCCTTTGTCATCTATCATTAGCCCTCCGCCGTCGCCATCTAATTGTCCTTCTGAAAACTCCCATTCGTGTAATTTAAACTAACTTATGTTCGTGCATGGGTAATAGATGAATTAAAGAAGAAACTAATTCGCCTTTTTCAGCAGAAAGTTTGTTTTTTTGTTTTTTTGTTTCCACACGTATACTCAAACGAAATTCGAAATCAGAGCTTACATTGGGGAATGAACCCATTAACCACTTAGACCAACCTCCATTGGCGACTTTTTTAACCGAAAGTTCAATATAATGCTGTTCTTCTTGGGTTTATTTGTGGGAGTTTTCTCCTTTTAATGAAATTTTATAAAACTAGGACGGCCAACCGAGTTGATTTTAATCCGAATACGATCAAAAGTTTTAACAATTTTAATATGAAATGAGTAGATCGACTACACAAGCAGTTGGACCATTACAAGTGCCAATCCTGAATTTTATAATATTTAATTAAAATTAATTATTTTATTTTTGAGAATACTATAAAGATAATCAAAAGCAAAATTCAATATTAGCATCAGGGCATTAATAATATAACTTTCATTATTTTCTTTCAAAATATAAGTCGTTTTTATTACTGAATTTATTTCAAAATTTTAAAATAACATATTTCAACTGAATATAAATGCATAATTCATTACAAAGTAAGGTTTTGGCAAATAACATGTGATTTCTTGTTCTCATTTTACTTTTATTTAATTAAAAAGAAATTAATATATTGTATTTTTTTTTTTTTTTAAAAGAATATATTGTACTATGGAATTTTCTTAATTCGGACGAGATAACTGATGGAATATAGTTATCGAGTTTTCTTGTCAAATTTCCTGATGCAAACCGAAAGCCCACAAATAATGGGCTCAGCTCATTTTGCAAACCTCCTCCGGTGGTAACTCATTACAGAAGTTGTTTATCGGGTCAAAGTACAACCATGATTCCAAAATGGTTATGTCGTATTATTTTTTACTTGAGATAATTACGAACAATCCCTTGAAATTTGCGAAAATTATAAGATTTGACAAAATTATAGATTAATCCATAATGTTAGAAGATACGGTCTAATTTAGGAGTTTGTTTAATTACCTAAATTAGCGCTTAATCAATCCCTGGCTTGTAGGGATTTTCTCCTATTTAGAGCTGGAGACTTCTCTACCTCTGTAACAAGAAAAAACACAGAAAACCAATTGTGACAATGAATACAATAACAGTTCTCCCATCTTTCTTATTCCCTTTAACATGGTATCAGAGCAATATCGATACCTTCGGGACTCAGTTCTAAACCATCATCGTCCCAAACCAACCAAGAATGTCTGACATCGTGGAAACCAAAACCCCCCCACAAGATCTCACCATGAATCCGCTGCAAAACAACCCCAATACAGATAACCTGTCAATTGGGATAAAACTCAGTAACGAAAATTACCCAATATGGGCGAGATTAATGCAAATGGCCATCGGAGGCAGAGGTTGTCGTTCTCACCTCGCCGGAACACCCCCCCCCCCCCCCCCCGGCTCCAGAAACCACAGATCCGAAATATGATCAATGGGAACAAAGAGACTAATTGGTGTTCACATGGATCGTCCAAAACATTGAAATCAGCCTAATTAACAATGTTCTACAATACCCAACAGCCAAATCACTATGGGATGGCCTTGCAACCACTTACGGTACGGGCTCCGACCCACTCTAACTCTTCGATCTCCATCAAAGAGCGAATACCCAGAAACAGGGACACAAAACACTGGAGGAATTCTGGAACACCCTTCAAGGAATTTGGATGGCAATTGATCGCCGACAATCCAACCCCATAAAGTGCCCGGAAGACATTACATCTTTCAACAAAATCATTCAAGAACAAAGGCTCTACCAGTTTCTTACCGGCATAGATGAGAAATACGATCACATTCAGCGAGATCTATTAAAGCTTGAACAACTTCCCTCAGTCGAATCGGCTTATGCCACTATCCGAAGGGAGGCTGCTCGGATTCAGATCCTAAATCCGGCAACCGGTGGCAAAAGCGATGGGTCATCCCAGGGAATTGGAGCAGGGTTGGTGGCGAAAAAGGAGAAGGGAAATCGACCAAGAAATGACGGTGGATCCCGCTCAGACGGTGGAGGTTTCCGGCGGGCATCATCGCGGGATGACAAAGCAGATTTGGAGTGCTCCCAATGCGGGAAGCCTCGCCACACAAAAGAAGGGTGTTTCGAGCTTATTGGGTACCCGGAATGGTGGGAAGGCAGTTGAAAACCCAAACAAACCACCACGACGGTAGGAGGTGGCGGAAACCGCCGCGTGAATGTGGCTGTGACAGAAGCTCAAAAGGCTGTCGTGAGTGACCCATCGCGGGAAACAACCTCCGCCGATGTCACCTGCACGGCGGCGCCGGAAGCTAGGGGCGGGCGGAGAGGTTATGCAGCCGCCATCACCGGGAGAGGTTACGCAGCAGACAACAATGGAGGTAAAGGGTTTGGGACTAAAACACCAAACCCTCATTACTCTTGCTATTTAACCCCCATTAAATGCCACGTTACAAATAACCCCTCTTATTTATTAAATTCTCAAGTCAGCCCCAATGATTTAAGTAACCCTTCAAATGCATTCCGAAAATTAACTGAGTGGATTTTTGACTCGGGGGCGACTGATACTATGACTTTTGATGCTTCAGACATAATTAATCCCATCACCCCAAGTACATTCCATATCCAAACTGCTAATGGGGACTGGGTAGAAGTGAAACAAGAAGGATCCATTGCTATATCTAAGAAATTGAATTTAAAGAATTGCCTTTATATTCCTTCACTGTCTTGTAAACTTCTGTCTTTAAGTCAAGTGACAAAGGAATTAAACTGCTTGGTATTGATCTATCCTCACTTCTGTTTGATACAGGACATTCATACGAAGGAGATAATTGGGCGTGGTACTGAGCGGGATGGTCTCTATTACGTGGAAGAAATGGAATCTCCCTCGAAAGTTTTTTTGACCAAAGGAACGGCTGAGAGACAGATTTGGCTCTGGCACAAACGTCTTGGGCACCCGTCTGTGGGGTATTTACAGTTGTTATTTCCTAGCTTATTTCAGAACAGTCCGAATTTAAGTTTTATTTGTCAGACATGTTCGATTTCTAAAAGCCATAGAGCTTCTTTTAAACCCACCAACACTCGAGTTCAGTCTGTTTTTGATTTAGTGCATTCGGATGTTTTGGGACCGGCCCCAGTTACAATTCAAAGTGGTTTTCGATACCATGTGATATTTATTGATGATTTTTCCTGTATGTCTTGGGTATATTTTCTTCGGCAAAAATCAGAGGTGTATGATACGTTTGTGGCCTTTTTTGATATGGTTCATACTCAGTTTGGTCAGAAAATAAAGGTTCTTCGCTCAGATAACGGGCGCGAGTATGTTAATCAACAAATGGTCGAGTTTACCAAGAAACACGGGCTCATCCACCAAACAACATGCCCAAACACACCCCAACAAAATGACGTGTCCAAAAGAAAAAACCGAACCTTGCTCGAAATGACTCGTGCTCTCCTAACCGAATCTCAAGTCCCAGCCTATTTTTAGCCTGAAGTGGTAGCCACGGCAACATACCTCACAAACAGACTCCCTACAAAAATACTTAACCACCAAACTCCACTCTCTGTCTTCCAAACACAACTCCCCATTCCACAGGCTCTTACTCTACCCCCTCGAATCTTTGGGTGCTCCGTCTTCATACACATTCCGAAAACGGAACGCACAAAACTTGACCCGTGTGCGATCAAATGTGTGTTTTTGGGCTATGCACCTCATCAGAAAGGCTATCGGTGTTACAATCCAGTTACCCGGCGAATCCATGTCACCATGGACTGTGAATTTGTTGAAACAGAGTATTTTTTCCAGCACCAGCACAGTGCTCAGGGGGAGAAATACAGTGACTCACTGTACTGGCTCAGTAATCTTGAGAATGAGAACCCACCAGAAACAGGTCAAAGCAATGAAGACCTCAGTACCACCACCAATCATCCTCCCTTGCATGATGTCCAAACCGAGGTAAGTGAACCTGTGAGCTCTTCTTCTTCTACTTCAATTCATAGTGAAGTTGTTCCTGCAGTTACGGTTAATCCTACTTTAGATGATGCAGTAAATAACAGGTTCAATCTACCTCCTAGAAGCAACAGGGGGGTACCCCCAGCTCGATGGGTGCTCCATCTTCATACACATCCCGAAAACGGAACGCACAAAACTTGACCCGTGTGCGATCAAATGTGTGTTTGTGGGCTATGCACCTCATCAGAAAGGCTATCGGTGTCACAATCCAGTTACCCGGCGAATCCATGTCACCATGGACTGTGAATTTGTTGAAACAGAGTATTTTTTCTAGCACCAGCACAGTGCTCAGGGGGAGAAATACAATGACTCACTGTACTGGCTCAGTGATCTTGAGAATGAGAACCCACCAGAAACAGGTCAAAGCAATGAAGACCTCAGTATCACCACCAATCATCCTCCCTCGTATGATGTCCAAACCGAGGTAAGTGAACCTGTGAGCTCTTCTTCTTCTATTTCAATTCATAGTGAAGTTGTTTCTGCAGTTACGGTTAATCCTACTTTAGATGATGCAGTAAATAACAGGTTCAATCTACCTCCTAGAAGCAACAGGGGGTACCCCCAGCTCGATACTCACCTGATCGAGCCTCTCGAGGGAGCCGATACCCAGTGGGAAATCTAGTCAGGGGGAGTGTATCTGTGAAAGCAAAGGAATTCTTTGGGAACCTCTGTAAAGAAGAAATTCCGAGAACTGTCCAAGAGGCTATAGAAAGTCAGGAGTGGTGGAAAGCCATGAGGATAGAGATGGATGCCTTAGAGGAGAATGAAACCTGGGAAATATGTTAACTGCCTCCGGGAAAGAAACCAGTTGGCTGCAAATGGGTGTTCACCATCAAACACGAGGCAGATGGAATTGAAAGATATAAAGCTCGACTGGTGGCGAAGGGGTACACACAAACGTACGGGATTGATTATTCCGAAACATTCTCACCAGTAGCCAAGATTGATACAGTTCGAGTTCTGCTCTCAGTGGCAGCCAACAAGGATTGGCCTCTCTGTCAGTTCGATGTGAAAAACGCCTTTCTGTATGGAGATTTGGTAGAAGAGGTGTACATGGAAGCTCCACCTGGTTTTTCTGATCACTTCAGAAGCAATGAAGTCTGTCGACTTAGGAAAGCTCTGTATGGACTCAAACAGTCCCCACGGGCATGGTTTGGAAGGTTTACATTAGCCATGCAAAGGTACAGGTATAAGCAGAGCAACACTGATCACACTTTGTTTCTGAAGCATCGAGGAGACCTCATCACATATCTGATCATATACGTCGATGATATGATCATTACAGGAAGTGATAGAGATGAAGTCGAGAGTCTGAAAAAGAATCTGTTTAACGAGTTTGAAATGAAAGATTTGGGAGGATTAAAATACTTCTTAGGGATCGAGGTATTACGATCCAAACAAGGGATCTTCATTTCACAGATGAAGTACATCCTTGACCTTCTGGCAGAAACAGGAATGGTGGATTGCAAGCCAGCAGATACCCCAATCCAGGTCAACCACAAACTGATGATAAAGGACGGTGGAAACCTCGCAGGAAAGGAACAATACTAGCGACTCGTGGGAAAATTGATCTACCTTTCCCACACCAGGCCTGATATCGCTTATGCGGTAGGAGTTGTCAGCCAGTTTATGCACCAACCTCAGAAGAAGCATATGGAGGCAGTGATGAGAATAATACGGTACTTGAAAGGCTCAGTCGGGAATGGGATCTTGTTTGGCAAACATGGACACTTGGACATTGAAGCCTACACAGATGCAGACTGGGCAGAGAACCCGAATGACAGACGATCGACATCTGGCTTCTTTACTCTAGTTGGTGGAAATGTCGTGACTTGGAGAAGCAAGAAACAAAAAGTTGTAGCCCTTTCTAGTGCAGAAGCAGAGTTTTGGGGAATTGCAAAGGGGGTAACTGAAGTGATATGGCTACAAAAATTGATGTCAGAGATAGGCATGGCTTCGAGTAAGCCGGGACGTATTTGGTGTGACAACAAGGCTGCGATTAGTATCTCTGAGAACCCAGTGCAACACGACAGAACGAAACATGTGGAGATCGATAGACATTTCATAAAGGAGAAATTGGAAAGTGGCACCATTGAGCTTCCCTTTGTCAGATCAGAGGATCAACTTGCTGACGTCCTAACCAAAGCAGTGTCCCGGAAAATCTTTCAAGAAGCATTGGAGACTCCGTTACTTAACTTGAGGGGGAGTGTTAGAAGATACGGTCTAATTTAGGAGTTTGTTTAATTACCTAAATTAGCGCTTAATCAATCCCTGGCTTGTAGGGATTTTCTCCTATTTAGAGTTGGAGACTTCTCTACCTCTGTAACACGAAAAAACACAGAAAACCAATTGTGATAATGAATACAATAACAGTTCTCCCATCTTTTTTATTCCTTTTAACACCTAAAGTTTGAGAAATTACGGACTTCCCTCTGACATTTAGACTCTTTCACAAATTTCATCTACCGTTAATCATACCGTTTAAACTCATATTTACATTACAAAAATACCCTTAGGGGCTATATTGTAATTTTACTGAGAGTTTAATTATATAATTGTAATATTAGTTAATTTTGAATTTTTTGTATTTAAAAAGTTGTTATTTAATTTAATATTTAATATTTTATCTATAAATATAAATTAAATTAGATATTCCATACATATTTATTTTTATGAAATATGATAGAAAGTTGTAAATTTCCTCTTATATTTATATCTTAGTTTTTAAATATATTTTGTACAAGTCATTTAGAATTAATTTAAAATAATTTATTTGTAATTAATTTTTTCCTCAAAATAAAAATTCATATAAAAAAAAACATACAAATATCAATCAGTGCATTACCAAAATTCTCTCTCAAATTTTAGAATCATAAGAAAAACACCAACATCAATAAATACATTAGTAAATTCACATAAATATCCATCAAAATCATTTAAACAATTATTTCAAACGTTGAACATGTATGATCAATATCTATAGAAAAATATTAGGCATTCATAAACTCTAATTATTAAATTTGTTTATCATAAAAATATTAAAATATCATTAAATAGTATTCACTGGAAAAAAAAAAAATATTAAGTAGATACAAAACTTAAGTATTTACATCAAACACCCTAAGAATTTCAGTCCTTGCATTAACTCCCTTACCTTTGGGTTTTTTATTACATAGCCCCTGAGTTTCAACATATTAGGGACAAAATAGCAAATTTTGTACATACCGTTAAATTTACGGATGAGATAACGGGTCAAGGGAGTTCGTAATTTCTCAAACTTTAAGGGGTAATCTATAATTTTATCAAATTTTTTTTAATTTACACAAAATTTCAAAATTTAAGAGGTTAATATAATTTTTTTTTTACTTGAGATCAACAGACATGGGATACAAATTTGGAAAGAATATATATATATATATATATATATATATATTCAATCAAATAATTACAATAACTTGGTCTCGTATTTTTTATGAATATCCTATTTGGCCTTTGATCTTATTTGTAACTAAAAGAACATGCATTAGTCAAAAACATTAAAGCATGCTGGGAAAAAGTGTGTAGCGTTATTCGTTAGTCAAGCCTCGGGCACGTCCAACCGCGTTACCTTCAAAACTTTAACTATTTAATTAGACCCAAAAAACAAAAAAAAAAACCAATTAATTTGTAGGTTGTGCAAAATATTGATAGTTAGGAAAATATATGCTTTGTTATTTACGACTACAGAAAAATAACATAACATTTCAATAATGATGTTTTCTGAATTGCATGGACGAAAAATGTCTAAGCAGTGCAAGAAAATGAGATTTTTCTTCGCGCAGTTTTATTTCCGTCACGCACATTCGATGAATTATTTATTAAAGTGAATAAAAAATATTTATTATTCATGAAGTTTGAGTAGATTCCAAGTTCCTCCGTCAATCAAGCACACTTTTCTGAAAATTTTATGAAATGACAAAAAGTTACAGCAATCCTTAAGATTTTCACCTAATACCTATGTTTTAAAACCCGGATCGGACATCTAATCGAAGTCTTTATTGGTTACTAGTTTTACTGGTTCGATCGGTCGGGCCATTGATCGAACCGGTGTGATGTCATAATTATATTTAATTATATAAATATATATAATAATATAAATATTAAGTATATTTAATTATATATAATTATAAACTAAAAATAATCAAATAAATTAAATAATATGGAAAATAGATATAATTTTAAATTACTTTCAACTACTCATTAACTTTTAAATAATATCTCTAATAATAAAATTTCAAACTATAAATCTATAAATATATAGATAAAATATCTAACTAAATAGTCAACCAAATAAATAATATAGATAAAAAAATTAATTTAATAAATATAAATATTGTGAAAAAAAATAACACATACATTTATATTTTTACAAATATATATTATAATAAATAAAATATTTCAAATTATTATACCTATGTTTAAATTGAATTCTTAGAACGTATTATAATTATTTGTAATTATAATTTTTTTTTGAAGATCCAAACCATGCAGATAAATGAAAATGACGTCCGTGGTGAGTTTTATTATTTCTTAGCATTCATTTAAATTGTTTGCCAACAAATATCAACAATCTAGTTAGCCTAAATTGTTTCACTAATCTCCTTGTATGATTGAGGTGGTGGGTTCGAACCCCACACTGATGGTGCAAGAATCTGAGTTCCTCAAATGCAACAACACTTTCAATATTTGCTTGGGAAGGGAAAGATCATCACAAGCGTGAGAGCTTTAGGAACTGGGTTTCCTTTTGAGCGTGGGTTCCTCCAGCTAGGATAACACCAGGTGATGTAATGGGGATGCAGTAAGAAATGGTGAAATGCGATGACCTTGGAAGATGCAGTGGAATAGCTCAGAAAAAGTGCAGAGTCTATTGTGGAAGAAGATGACTTAGGAGAGACTACAGGTGTTCTCCCCTATTTATATGTTAGGGGTGAGGGTAGATTGGGTAATTTGACCGTGTGGTTCCAAACCTGTGTTGCCCTAACACGTGGCGGCCTGTGATGGCATGAGAGTGATGACTTCTGAAAAGCAGGCGGCGTACCAGGTACAAGGTGAACTCTGCCATGGTGTCAGAGGTTGTTGGCGAGGGCCGTGCGTTGGGAAGGCTCAAGGTTAGTCTTACAGGAGTACGGACGCTCTACAAGGGAGAAGATCCTAAGCGAGCGTTGGCGACGCTCGAAGGGTGCACGAATGGGTCTCCCCTGGTAAATGACCCTTGAGCGCCAACTGTACGAGCGTTAGAGGTCGGGCACCCTCGTGTGGGTACCTCCCTGGGAAGAGTGGCCCTGAGGACCGTGATGTGAGCGTCAGGTCTGACACCCTGAGCTTCCTGCATGAACTGTGGGCCGAGGGTCGTGGGCCCGTATTAGTTGACAAGGGAATGGGCTAGGTCAGCCTGCGAGCCTATAAAAGCGAGCGTCCAAGCTCTAAGTCAGTGGATGGCGACACGTGGATGGCTCTGATACGAGCGTGGTTTTATGCCTCATCATTTTGCCCCCCAAATTCTGTAGTATTGCTTGAGCGTACTGTAGAATTTTAAGAAAAGCGAGCCTTGAATTTTTGAATTTCCGAGGGTCAAGCTTCTGCAAGAGAAGTGACCGCTTGGCTTCTGTAACAGGCACGTTCTGACATTGCATTAAATGAAGTCATGTCCGCATTAAATGCTGAGTGGGAACGTGGGCGCGTGCACTCCGGGAGATGTGAGGCGGTTACCAAAAGTGGGAGTATCCCAAGGCGGGAAATGATTGCGTTTTGAAACCTTAACCCTAGTTAATGCCAGTTTTCACCTCTATAAATAGGGAAAGAGAAGGTCTTTGAAACCTTTCACACTTCATTCTTCTTCCAGCAAAATAGCAGCGAGAACTCCCGCAAATTTCTGCGAACTCTAGCAAGCCTTTCCTTCCAACTTTAGGTAAATCCTTGTAACCTCCGTTTTCCTTGCACTAACTTTAGATTTAGGTTGTTGATCGAATGTTACCTTCGGAGAAGAGCCGTCTCTAAAAAATTTAATTCACCCAAAACTTCCCCTTCCTCTCTCAGGCTTCTCCTGCCGGGGAAACTCCATTTTCACCAGAAGGTTCTGCGGTGGCGGGGAATATTGTGGATGAAATGGTGAGGGAGATAGACGCCATGTCTGTGGGGAGTTCTTCTCCTCACGATGAGATTCCCGTCGCCATTCCTGTACAAGAGATACACGGTGATGCAGCGGATGAAGATTTGGGGGCTGCTGTTCAGGGGATGAACGAGCGCAACCCCGTCGGGATGGACCAATTATTCGAGGAGATGGAACTATCCCTCCGTATGCAACAGCAAGGGGAAAGGGTTTTCCCAGTGCTAAATAGCGCTGTTAGGCCACAAGATCACCAAGTGACGGTGGCGATAGCGGGACCCCAAGGAGAAGAGGGTCCCTCCGGGCGTGGTGCAGGAGACGAGCCTCCCCGCAAACGTCGTCGACAAGGGAAGGAACCCCTGACGCAAGTGAGGGTAAACAATCCCCACCAAATAAACAGATCTCCAGACGAGATTGAGAGCACCATAACGCTCGCGGAGTTAGTGGACTTGAAGTCCAGGGTGTATTGGGATAACGCTGTGTACCCGACACGCCTTCCTACAGGGTGCGAGCGTGCTAACAACCCGCCTCCAGGGATGATGACAGTGTACAGCGCTGCGGTACTTGCTGGGGGCCTGAGGTTTCCAATCCACACCCCGATCGTTGACATTCTCAATTTCCTCAATCTCTGCCCTCTCAAATCTTACCCAACGGGATCGCCCTCTTAAATACTTTTGTAATTTTGATGAAGGCTACTGGCCATGAACCCTCCGTAGACAACTTCAATAGTCTGATACAGGCATCCCGATCCCCACGCTCATCACCGAGGGATGGCTTCTATTACTTGCAAGCTAAGTTAGGCCTGAAGATGATAGATTTTCCTTCAACATCGTATGGGGAAAATTGGAAAGAGAAATTTTGTAACAGCCCGAAAACCTGCCTGTCAATATTGTCCTCTTTGGTGGGCTAAGCGACACCACCCTCACGGTTTTGTTTCTCCCGTTGGAATTTAAGCCCGAAGGTGCCCAGCCAGGAAAAGGCCTCTACAAGGGAAAGGTATCCACCCCCTTATAAAGGAGGCTTTGTTCCCCTCTCCAATCGATGTGAGACAAGCACCTTAGGCTATTACAGTCCACCCCCCTAAGAGGGCCCAGCGTCCTCGCTGGTACACCGGCCCGGGCCCCGGCTCTGATACCATTTGTAACAGCCCGAAAACCTGCCTGTCGATATTGTCCGCTTTGGTGGGCTAAGCGACACCACCCTCACGGTTTTGTTTCTCCCGCTGGAATTTAAGCCCGAAGGTGCCCAACCCGGAAAAGGCCTCTACAAGGGAAAGGTATCTACCCCCTTATAAAGGAGGCTTTGTTCCCCCCTCTAACCGATGTGGGACAAGCACCTTAGGCTATTACAAATTTTTCTTTGTGAGGGCGCCCGGGGGTTCTTCAGGGTTCCACGAGAGTGGGTGACATAAGGCGAGGGGCCCCTTGTGAAGCAGAGGCACAGGGACAAATTATTCGAGCAATAGGCAAAAAGTTTGGTGCTCGTGATGAAGAACGAGAAATGGTTAATTAAGGCCAAACTTTTGATGACGTACGAAGGAATATTGTTCCGCTACGATCTCATGAGTCCACCTGAGATGGTATCTTGCCCACCCGCCAGAATAATGAACATGGATGGTTAGACACTAGGAACTAACTCTGCTAACATCTAAGATAGAAATGCTAACTCCATGGAACACTTCTTGCTTATCACTGCTACTACTTCCCCTTTCTTTTTTCTTTTTTTTTTTCAAACATGAAATCTGACGCTCTTTTACCCCTTTGCGATGACAGACGTCGATATACTCATGGCTGGCTCAAACATCGATAGCATTGCCGCGATGATGTGTGCTCGTCGGGCGGGGGGTCAGAGTTCGCAATAGCAAACTCAACCGCTCCAGCCCTTGGATGCCCCACGAGGAGGCAGGGGCTTTCGGTGGGGATCCGGGAGAGGCGCTGGGGGGGCGAGGGAATGTCCCTGAGGCCCATATAGAGGACCTAACTCTAGACGAAGCTCAAGATCCCGTCCTTTTGGTCACCCCCGAGGGTCCAAGTGCACAGGGGTCGGACGGTTCCCGTGCTAACCGCTTGGGGACCTTGGCCCAGATTGTGGAGGAAGTGCGGGCTCATCGCTCGTAAAAGAGGAAGAGGATGCCAGATTCACTCTCCATTTCTGGCAAAGGAAAGGGGGTCGTTGTGGGCCCGAGGGGCGAGGAGGGTGACACTTCGTCTTCCAAGGAGGAGGATTTCTGGAAGTTTGAGCGCACCGGGGATGAACGTTACCGGTGCTCGCTGGCGGAGGGTCCCGTGCTCTTAAAGAAAAGCCCTACGGCTCATAACATATCCGCAGGGATTGTCAACAGGCTCCAGTTTTCCGGCGACCATGATAAATTGAACAAGCATGGGGTCGCTCGAGTGGCTGGAGATGCATGCCACGCCCTCTTGACGGTGGGTAATTGCTCTTTCTGAACTCTCTTTCATACTTTCTTGCAACTGAGAAGACTAACACATTTGATGTCTTTAGGAGGTGATTCCCTGGCACAAGAATCTAGAAAGGCGAGCGGAGATCTACTCTGTTCACAAAGACAAGTATAAGAGGTTATTCCGCGACTCCGACCCCGGCCAAATGTAAGAGGACTACAACAACCTCTCCGCTCAGTATACTGCATTAAAGCTGGAGAATGACCAGGTGAAGGCGGATCTTAAGAGCTGGGAGGACGCATGGCTCAAACTGGACGAGCGTCATAAAGAGCTGAAAGGGGATCACAGCAAGCTGAAGGCCGAGAACGAGGAACTGGACAAGCATCTAACCATACGCAACCGAGAATTTGAGATGATGAGAAAAGAGTTGGCTGATCTCCGGGGTCAGACTGCAGACTTGGAAACGAGGGTGACCCAGGAGACCCTCCAGAAGTTTGTTCACTCCAAGGCTTGTGCCTTCACCGCTAATCTCTATAGTTTCCCCAATATTGAGCGGTTCTTTTGGAGGTCCGTGGGCCAATTGGTCAAATCGGGAGTGGTGCCACCCAGCGCATGGAATGATCCTCGTCTTCGCATAGACCTTGACGAGAACTTGGAGATCCCCAACCAGAACCGGGACCCGAGCGAAGACTTGACGAAGTCGGAGTACAATGACTTGGTTATGACGCTCCAGAATGAATTCATGGAGGCGAATCCCCCTGAGCTAGAATTGGTTATGCTCGAAGACCATGGTGGTGAGGACGTTCCGGAAGCGGAAGATCATGGCGATGCTCAACCCTCCCCTTCAGAGGTTCTCGATCCGATGCCTTTGTCAACGGCACCTCCCGAACCTGAAAATTCTCTCGTGCCAACTGTTGAAACGGGAAGCGGCCCTCAAAATACCCCCTCAAAACATCCTCTGTAACTCTGTTTTGCCTGTTTCCATTCACATTATGAACATTCTGCTTCTGCATTTGATTTCCAAACTTCGCCGCAGTGTATTCAAACTTTTTCCTCTTTATACTGGAATGCTTCTGTCAATAAGGCTTGATTCCCTTCTTTTTCTTATTGTTGAGCACTGTAGTCATTTTATGTTTGATGTTTGCGTGCATGCTTTCATTGATACTTGCATAGCTGCGATAGGAGTGTATGCACACGAGGGTGTTTCCTTTGTCCGACCGCCATTGGGAGGGGTCCCACTATGTCAATGCCCCATTGGTTAAAAGGCCATGAAACGTCAATAGGGACCATATGTGCTGCCGATAGTTGAGGGATGTTGGAATGAAACTGGCATTTAGGACATCTTTTGGAATAGCTAATGGCATCATGCAGTAACGAGGGCCAGTAAAAACCGCTCCTCAAAACTTTCTTAGCTAGAATTCAACCGCTAGAATGGTTCTCACAACCCCCATTGTGCACACGTTCTAGCACTTCTTTGGCCTACGAGGTCTCAAGCATCTTAAAGACGGACCCTGGAAAGACCGTTTAAATAACCGTCCATCGCTGTCAAGAGAGAAACGAAGGGCCTTACTCCTAACCTTCCGCGCTTCCACTTTATCGCTCGGGCAGGTTCCATCCCTCAAAAACCTAGTGATGTCATCGAGCCAACAAGGTTCGGAGGGGTCAATCATGTTTACCCCACCCGAGGGTCCCATCTCGTGAATCAATGGCTTCTCCGTTCTAAGGAATGTGACCGACCGCTCGCAGGAATCTTCCAGAGCAGATGCAAATTGGAAAGAGCGTCCGCACGCTCGTTTTCTATTCTTGGGATCTGCAACAAGTGGAACTCCTTGAATTTGGAGATCACTTCCTTAGCGCTTGCCAGGTACTGCACCATAGTGGCTTCTCGAGCCTCATAAGTGCCATCAATTTGACTTGCGATCAGCTGGGAGTCAACATAAGCGGTGACCCGAACGGCACCATTCTGGAGGGCTATCCTTAGCCCTTGGATTAGAGCCTCATATTTCGCCTCGTTGTTGGTGACCTGGAATGCCAGTTTGATAGCGTAATCAACTTCCACACCGTGAGGAACTCTGAAGGTCACCCCGGCTCCCCCCCTGTGAGGTCGAGGAGCAATCTGTGTGCAGAAGCCATAGCCCTTGTTCCACCAAGGGCCCAATATCCAAATTGAAGTGCTCCACCAACAGGTCTGCCACTGCCTGAGCCTGTATCGCGGTGCGAGGCTCAAAAGTGATATCAAATTGACTGAGTTCAATTGACCATTTAATTAACCTCCCTGAGACGTCCGGCTTTCCGAGCACCTGTTTGAGGGGTTGGTCTGTGAGCACTGTGATAGAATGAGCCTGAAAATAAGGCCTTAGCCTTCGAGATGCATTAACGAGCGCAAAAGCAAACTTTTCTATCTCCATATATCTCTTCTCCGCTCCCTGCAATGTTTTGCTTAAATAGTACACCGGCATATGTTTATGTTCACGGACCACCACGAGGACAGCGCTCGTAACCTCTGAGGAGACTGACAGGTAAATGAATAAGTTTTCTCCAGGGCTAGGCTTAGTCAACAGTGGTGCGCTCGCGAGGTATTGCTTCATGTCCTGCAAAGTTTTCTCCCATTCCCCCCTCCAGACGAAGTTGTGAGCGTTGTGCAAAATTTTGAAGAAAGGTAAGTTCTTGTCTGCTGAGCGGGAGATAAACCTGTTCAGTAAAATAATCTTTCCCACCAGCACTTGAACCTCTCTCATATTTTGTGGGGATGGAATATCCAGGATTGTTTTAATCTTCTCTGGGTTAGCCTCTATGCCTCGCCGACTGACCATGTATCCCAAGAATTTGCCACCACGAACGCCAAATGTACATTTAGAAGGGTTCAATTTCATTCCATAATGACGTAGAATGTTGAAAGTTTATTTGAGATCCTCTAGATGGGAATGTTGGCGCTCGCTCTTGACTATCATGTCGTCTACATACACTTCCATGGATTTTTCTATTTCGCACTCAAACATCCTGTTGACTAGGCGTTGATAAGTTGCACCCGTATTTTTAAGTCCAAACGGCATGGCTTTAAAATAGTAAACACCTACATGTACCACGAACGAGGTTTTGGGGCGATCCTCGGGCGCCATGAAGATTTGATAATATTCCTGAAAGGCGTCCATCATGCTCATGAGCTCACATCCCGCTGTTGAATCTACCAGTTGATCAATCCTCGGTAGGGGGTATGGGTCTTTGGGGCACGCTTTGTTGAGATCCGTGAAGTCATTGCACATGCGCCATTTGTTGGCGCTCTTGGGAACGAGCACCACGTTACAGAGCCATTTCGGGTACAAAATCTCCTCAATGTACTGAGCGTCCAGGAGTTTATTGATTTCTTCTTCGATGACTTACCTCCTGAAACCATGGACGTCCCTTTTCTTTTGTTTGATCGGCTTGAAGGTCGGGTCCACGTTGAGCCTGTGAACTATGACACTCGGATCTATTCCCGTGAGATCGGAGGCCTTCCAAGATAATACGTCGAGGTTCTCCCGGAGAAAATCAATCATCATAATCTGTGAGGGACCGTCGAGATTTGAGCCAATTTGGGTGGTTTTATCTGGATTCCCTAGTTCCAACTCGATGGTCAAAAATTTTTCGACGGGCTCAATGCGAACTTCAGGGCGTGGAGCCTCGAGCGCTCGTTTTTTCCCAATAAGCCTGCCGGCTTTCTTACCCGAGGGCCTATCACCCTCCTCTTCGGAGGAAGATCCTTCGACAGCCCCAGGTGGCCCATCCTCCGTGCGCTGGGCCTCGCTAGGGGTCTTTTTTTTGTTCTTCTTCTTGTAAAGTTTGGCCCTCTTACGTTCGGGACCATCTTCGTCCAATTTGGGGAAGTCAACTGATTTTTTGGTGGATCCTGCCTGAATGGTTTGTTTGGGCTTGTGGCTTCAAATGGAAAGGATGTAGCATTCCCAAGCCTCTTTGACATTGCATAGAACCTCGCCCGCGCCCTCGGGAGTGGGGAATTTGACTTTCTGGTGATAAGTGGAGATTACTGCTTTGAAGTCCACGAGGGTCGGGCGTCCAATGATGATATTGTAGGGGAGGTCCACTTGAACGACTGCGTAAAGGACGTTCAATGTTTTTCGCTGCGGGGCGTGACCAAAAGAGGTGGCCAAGCAAATCTGTCCCCGAGGGACAATCTCGGAACCCCCATAGCCAACGAGGGCTGTTCTGAGGGGTTCGAGTGGAATGTTTGTTATATTCATCTTTTGAAACGTTGAGTAAGGGAGAACGTTTACAGAGCTTCCACTATCAATCAAGACCCTCTTTACAACGTGGTTATGAACGTCTAAACTAACCACCATGGGACAGTCAGAGGTTTCACCAATCCCATGGGGTGTTACAATGTGTTCCAAGTCTTTATCTGTGAACCCTACAATGTCATTCTCTTTCGAGCGTGAAGAGCTGTCAACGGAGAGCACAGGCTTGAGCTGGGATGATCTCTGGTCGTAACTCCGAATGTGGCGGCACCGGGAAGCATTAGAATTGCCCCCCGAGGGTCTTCCAGTGATCATGTGAATGATCGCAAAGGGCTGGTTCTCCAAATCTGCAGCTTTCCCTTTGCCACGGTCACTGGTTTCGGTGTGATGGCGGCAGGGACTCCGTGAGCGCGAGCGGCTTCTTCCTCTAGCACGCGCTCGCTCAGCGCAATGCTCATCATACCTCTCTAATATCTTTACAAACTCCTGGAGGTGTCCCCAAGCGATAAGCCTCTGGATCTCGCTCTCGAGTTGGAGTCACTCGTTGGTATCATGCCCTTTCTGGTTATGGCCATACTTTCCTGAGCGCTATACTTTCCTGAGCGCTTTTGAGCCTCGATCTCCCTTAACTTTGGCGGTCTCTTGAAGAGTTTCTTATCCGCGATGGAATACACTTCAGCAATTGGGCGGTTGAGGGGAATCCGTTCGAACTTACACGGAGGAGAAGAGTTGCGGCGTGCGAGGATTGGACTCCGGCGGCGACCCCTGTTAGAATCTCCTTTGTCCTCGGGGGCTTTGCTGGGGCGAGGGGCGTTCACCATTTTCTGATCCCTCGCGATATACATCTCCTCAAGGGTGAAATAGGAGTCGGCTATGTCCCTGATCTCCATTAACGAGCGCGGCTTTTTCTTGGCTACTTCCTAGATAAACTCCTTGCTGACATAGTGCTTCATGTTGATAGCGCCAAACAGCACATGCCTTAGGAAATCCATGGAGGGCTTTTCAATCAGCAGGATTTCTTTATTGAATCTGCCCATAAAAGAGCGAAGGGTCTCATTGGGACCCTGCACCAAGCTGTAGAGAGTTGTGGCAGGCTGGCAGCGGGGGCTGGGGCCTCACTAAAATTGATTTTTACAATTTCGGAAAAAAAAATAAGAAAAAGAATTGAAAAATCGGGCCAAACGGTCCGTGAAGCGGTCCGGGTCGAGGTTTTAACTGGTCAGCACTGGTTTGTGTGGGCACTGGTTCTTAGGGGCTGCTCGGACCGGATAGGCGGCCGGTCACCGGTTGAATCGGTCCGACCGGCCCGTCCGGTCCGGGTTTTAAAACATAGCCTAATACAGTTGTAAATAAGCTTTTATTTATTTTTTTTAATTTGATGAATTTTTTTCAATATTCTTATTTTAAAATTTATATGGCTATATTATTATATTTTATTTGATAATTATGAGCTACTAGTTTGACTTATTGACCATCTTATTTTATTATTAGTAGGTTTAATTTGGGAGTTCTTAAATCATCGATCTTAGTGGCTTCAGCTCCAACTTTCTTATCAAAAATTTCTTTCCCTCGAAAACTAAGTCTTTTTCAAGAATAGTATTAAAATTTTATTCTCCACTAAAATATTTTTAATAATTTCTTTTATTGCTATATACTTTATGTTGTTTATAGATTTGACCCCAAGATTTTTAAAGTATTTTGAATGAGTGTATAAAATATATGTTTATTCATAATATCAAAAGTAAGAGCATAGACATTGAAATTAATCATGCTTAATGAATAGAAGTTCTCTAAAATTCATAAAACACACAAATAATTAGTAAAAATTTTAGTACCTCTCTTTATCTCCTTCCTCTTCTACAATTCTGATTTATTGATCCTCTAAGACTCGTCTTCGTTTCTCCTCGATCAGCCCTTCTTGTTCCAAAAGTCCTCACAGCTTCATGCTCTCTTGGACATCAACTGGAAACAGACTTCAACCTCTAACGGAAAATCTCACTACGGCTTATGAGTTACAATTAAAAGGTTTGCAAGAATAGACTAGAGTAAAAAGGTTTAATAAAACTCTTAACAAAGTATTTATCTCGTGTATATGAAAAGGAGAGTTTTATTTCCTTCAAAGAGGTTTATACAATCATATATTCTGAAAAGAAGATTTATCTGGAAATACAAAACTCAACACTCAGAAACTTAAAGACTTCAATATGTTTTTACAAATGACTCTTAGATTTCAAGACAAGATGTCTTTCTTCATACAAGAGGACTTTATTTATAGGTTATATTTTTACTACTATTCGGCCTTGAAATTTTTATTTGAGATCCATTGCTTTGTCCTTCAACGGTCCAAATCTTGCCGACACTTTTCTATGGTTGAGATGTTGCTGACACTTTTATTTGCCACTTGATGAATGGAGTATGACGTCATGGCATTCATCATTTCCTTGCTGATGTATGTGCTTACATCACTGATGGTTACAGCCCATCATCTTGCAAGCTTCTTGTCTAGTCTCTGCAATGCAGAAAAATTCATGTTTTTCAAATTTATTGATGAATTCCATTAAAAGAGGAGGCTTATTTTTCCTCCTTTAGTGAGTAGAATCCAATTTTCTTTACTCATCAGCGTTTCAAACTTATATTTGTACAGATTTTCTGCAACGTTGTAAATAGCTTTTATTCCCAAGGCACGCTTTTGGACAATCCATTCTTTAGTAACTTGGACCTTCCTTAAAGGTTTATTTCCTTGCTCAATCTTTATGGTGTCAGAAAGACGGTCTGCAGTAATCATAAAGAAGGCTTCCTGCCATATATGCTTCTCTGGTTCTGGAGATATAGTGTAGAACTTGAGAACCACTTGCCTTCCTCTAGCAAATTTACTGATTTGAGATTTTAGGGGATCATCAAATCTGGAAATTTCCCTGAGATCTTTACTTGGGTAGATTATATCAAGGAACAAAAAACTAGCATATCTATAAACTGCTTTGGGACATGCTCTCATTATGCAGGTCAATCTTGGATATATGTTCTTTCCTTTGGAGAAAAATATAGTATCTGTATTCTCCATACTATATGTTCTTTCCTTTGGATCCATTGTATGAACATATAAATGTTCTCATTCAGTGCTAGGAACATATTTTTCTATTTCAATCTTTATTGCCTTTGGAGAAGACTCCTTTTCCAGTTTTATTTCGATGACTGAGGGAACTTTATCCTTGATTTCTTCTTTATTTTTCTCACCAGATGACTCATCCTCATCTATTTTTATTGACTCAAATTTTTTAATATATTTTTCTAACTTTTGAGTCACTTTATTTACCTTCTCCAGGTTTTCTGTTACCAAATCTATCAATGAAGGAAGATTTTTATGCAGATATTGTTCTAGAACAACAGTTTCTTCATAGAGATCTTTTGTCATACTGTTGATATATAAGATCTCTTCTTTTATTTCTGAAATATCAATTTTATCCTCCATCTGTAAAAGAGAGAGAAAAAAAAAATTATTAAGATTCTTTTCAAAATTTCTATAAGTGATTTTTGGGAAATCACCACCTATCAACAGATTTGACTTTGTCATTACCATCTACAGTTTCAGATGGACTAGATATATACATACCCATATATTGGTCTTCTAAAGTTATATAAGTGATTTTTGGAAAATCACCACCCATTAACGGATTTGATTTTATCTTTATCATCTATCGTTTGAGATGGACTAGATATATATATACCCATATATTGGCCTTGTTTTTGAATCAAAATCTATATTTCTGGATAAAAAATCTACTAGAAAATTATCAGTTCCTTTTATTGGAATAGTTTTGAAGTTATATAGGGATAAGAAAACTTGCCATCTGTGTAACCTTCTATAATTTGGCTCACTGGGTAATTTATTGTTAGCAAGGCTTGGAACTTGGGTGTTATCAACATGAACAATGAAAGATTTTTGGAGTAGGAAAAGTGAAAACTTTTTGATCCCATTTATTACTCCTAGTAATTCCTTTTCATGTGTAGTATAATTTATTTCTGTTGATTTAAAAGTACCACTAGTATATCTACAAATCTCATTAAGATCTGTCTTCAAGATTGTAGCCCAATATAAATCAGAGGCATCAGTTTGAAGAATTAAGTTATCATTTTTATCAGGAAGCCTTAATTCTGGAAGAGTTTTACATTCTTCCTTTAAGTTTATGACAATTTCTGTATGTTTTGGCGTCCAACCTTTTGTATTATTTTTTCTTAATAACTTTTATATTTCATGTCTTTTCTTAGCTAATTCAGGTATGAAACCTTCTGCATAATTAAGACATCCTAAAAATTTTTCTATTTGTTTTCTGTTTTCTAATTTATCTGGAAACTCGTTAATTTTCCTAGATATATGAGGTTGCAATTTTATACCTGTCGCACTTAGTTTTAATCCTAAGAACTCAATTTCTTTAGTTTCTATTACTGCTTTTCTTTCAGATGGGGCAATACCATTTTCTTTACATAATTTAGCAAAGAGTAGAAGGTGTTTTCTATGTTCTTCTATGGTATTTGAACAAATAAGAATATCATCTATATAAACAACCATGAATTCTCTATATTTGCTAAATATATCGTCCATCTTTCTTTGATATATCGATGGAGCATTTTTTTATCCAAAAGGCATTACTAACCATTCATAATGTCCTTGAGGGGCACTAAAGGCTATATATTGGATGCTATCATCTTCCATTTTTACTTGCCAAAATCCAGATGTACAATCAAATTTTGAGTAATATGATTTATTCTTTACTAGGTCTATTAATACTTCTTTATTGGGTAATTGGTAGCTATCATCCTTAGGTTTAATCTTTTATAATTTATTACCATTCTTGCTTTATTTCTTTTTTTCTCAGCTTCTTTCATTACCATGAATGCTGGACTAGAAAATGGGCTAAAACTTTTTCTAATCAAACCTTTATCTAGGAATTCTTTAATTTGTTTTTGGAATTCATCTTCTTCACTTAAGGTGATGGTGTAGGAAATGGATTCTCATGATGCAACCAAACACTTTAAAATTTGTAGGAAATGGGGAAGACCATCACAGGCGTGAAGGCCTCAGGATCTGGGTTTCCTTTTGAGCGTGGGTTCTTCCAGCTAGGATAACACCAAGAGTGCAAAGTTCAACGATGATGCAGCTGTGGTGATGTAATCTGGAGCTTGGGAAGATGAGGAGAAATGGAGGAAAATGCCCAGAAAATGTATGCAATGTGTATGCAGAGATTGACTTGGGGGAGAAGGCAAGCGTTCTCCCCCTTTTTATATGTTAGGGGTGAGGGTATTTGGGGTAATTTAACCGTGTGGTCCCAAACCTGTGTTGCCCTAACACGTGGTGGCCTGTGGAGGCGTGAGAATGACATTCCTGAAAGGGAGGCGGTGTGTCAGGCGCCCAGTGCGCCCTACCTTTGTGTCAGGAGTTGTTGGCGAGCGCCCAAAGCGTACTACCTTTGTGTCAGGAGTGGTTGGCGAGGGTCGTGCGTGGGGAAGGCCCAAGGTCCTTTCGGCAGAGGGTCGGATCCGTCTCAGAGAGGGGGGACCGCAACCGAGTTTGGTGATGCTTGAAGAGGGCACGAAGGGGTTTTCCCATGGCAGATGACCTTTGAGAGTCAGCCCATCGAGCATCATGAGTGGGCCCTCGCGTGGGTACTTCCCTGAGGAGGGTAACCCAGAGGGCCGGGATTCGAGCGGTAAGCCAGTTAGCTTGAGTCTTTAGCCTGAATAATGGTCCGAGGCTCATGGGCCTGTAGCAATGAGCAAGTGAGTGGGCTGGGTTGATTCGCGAGCCCATCACTGCGAGCGTCCTATCTTTCAGTCAACTGATGGCGACACGTGGACGGCTCTGATACGGGTGTGGTTTTCTGTCTCATCATTTTTCTCCCCAAATTCTGTAGTATCGCTCGAGCGTACTGTAGAATTTAAGAGAAGCGAGCCTTATACCTTTGAATATGAGAGGGTCAGGCCTCTGCAGCAGAAGTGACCGTTTGCCTTCTATAACGGACATAGTCTGACAAGGCATTAAATGAGGTCTTGTCCGCATTTAATGCGGAGTGGGAACGTGGGCGCGTGCACTCCGGTAGGCGTGAAGCGGTTACCAAAAGTGGGAGTCTTCCAAGGCGGGAAATGATTGAGTTTTTAAATCATTAACCCTAATTAACGCAAATCTCTCCCCTATAAATAGGGCTCCAGAAATCTCTTTTTCTTTTTTCTCGCATTCACTTCTTCTTCAAGCAAATCAAGCAGCAAAAATCTTCTTCCGCTTTCTGCGATTTCCAGCAAGTTCTTCTCCAAACTATCAGGTAAAAATCCCGTAAATTCTTATCTTTGATACTAACTTTAGACTTAGGTTGCGCGAGCGTAATACTTTTCTGAGTGAGGAATCCTTCTCCATCGTTAAACCCTTCCCAGAATCTCTTTCTTCCATCGAATTTTTCTGAGGAAACCTTCCTTTTTCAGCACTCATAGAACTCAGAAATGGCGAACAATAACGAGGATGCTTATGTGAGGGAAATTGATGAGATGTCAGTGGGGAGTTCTTCTCCTCATGATAATGTACCCACAGCAGTTCCCACAGCCAGGGCATCCCCAGGCGAGGAGATTCCTGCTGCTATTCCTGTGGCCAGGGCTCCGGTTGAAGCTGGGAATGAGGGGGTTGACGCTGCCGTTCAAGGGATGAACGAGCGTGCTCCTGGGGGCGTGGATGATCTGTTTGAGATGGGGAATGTCTTGGAGATGCAAAGACAAGGGGAAAGGGTATTCCCTGTGCTCAGAAGTGCTATACGGCCTCAAGATCATAGGATTACTGTGGCCATCGCGGCTCCCGAGGGCGAAGCTGGGCCTTCCGAGCGTCATGCTGAGGCTGAACCCCCCAGAGGGCGCCAAAGGAGGGGAAAAGAGCCTGCTACCCGCGTGAGACATAATAACCCTCATCAAACGGATAGGTCCCCAGACGAAATTGAGAGCATCCTGACGCTCGATAATCTGGAAGAGCTGAAGGCCAAGGTGTACTGGGATGAAGCAGTGTTCCCCATGCGTCTCCCAGAGGAAGGAGAGAGAGCAAATTCGCCACCCCCAGGGATGATTACAGTTTACTGGGACGTAGTCCTTGCCGGGGGCCTGAGGTTTCCCATTCTGTTGACCGTCGCCACCCTCTATCACCATCTAAAACTTTGCCCTTCACAAATTCTCCGGAACGGCATTGCTCTGATAAACACCTTCGTGATCATGATGAGAGCGCTAGGCCGGGAACCCTCAATCAACAATTTTGACAGTCTAATCCAGGTAGCCCGCTCGATACGCTCGTCCCCCACAGATGGGTTCTACTACGCCCAGGCCAAGTCGGGGTTCAAAATGATAGATTCTCCCTCTACTTTTTATGGCGAGCATTGGAAGGAGAAATATTTCTTTGTTGGGGCTCCTGGGGGAATTTTTGGGGTTCACAGGCAGTGGCTGATACACGGTGAGGGGCCACTGATTAAGGAAAGGGCGAGAAATAAAGCCTTCGAGGATTGGGCAAAAGGGGTGGCCCTCGAGATGAAGAACGCCAAGAGATGGATCCAGGTTGAGGTCCTGATGCGTGATGAGGGGATATTGTTCCGATACGGTCTATCTTGCCCCCCACACATGGTGCTCAACCCTCCAACGGAAATCATGGCCCTCGACGGTTAGATACTAGGAACTAACTGATCTAACTCTTAGGATAGCATTGCTGACTTCATTTAATTTGCCATACTTTAGTAGTTATCCTCCAAATAACTGTTTTCTGACGCTCGAATCGCTTCCTTGCAGAAATCCGCCTACTAACTTTAGAGATGAATGCTGAAGCTCTCGCCCGCATGATGTCCGCACAAAGAGCTGGCAGCAATCCTCAACAACAACAACAACAACCACAGCAGGCACACCCTCCCCTTGCCCCGAGGGGAAGAGAAATTAGGCGAGGGATCCGTCGCGGCACTGGCGCTCGGGGCGGTGCTAGGAACGAAGCTCAGCCTACGGGGCCCATTGAAGATCTGACCGTGGAGGGCGTTCAAGGGCCCACTCCACCGAGGGCTGCTCCCGAGGGTCCCATCTCTCTAAGTTCCAGCGGCTCTCGCAACCGCTCGGGGGAACTGGCCCGTATGCATGAGACTGACAGGGCCGAGCGCAAGAGGAAAAGGTTGCCAGGCTCCATCCCTATCTCTGGCAAGGGCAAGGAGGTGGTTGTGGGCCACCGTGGCGAAGAGGGTGATACTTCCTCATCGGAGGATGAGGATTTTTGGAAGATTGGTTGCAGGGGCGACGCTCGCTACAAGCGTCAGAGGAATGAGGGCCCCGTGCTACTGAAAAAGAGTGCGTACTCAATCAACCTCGTTTCGGACATCGTCGGGAAGCTCCAATTTTTCGACGATCATGACAAGTTAAACGAGCATGACGCTGCTCGGGTTACTGATGACGCCTGCCATGCCCTCATGACGGTTAGTCCCTAGTGCCTTTTGTAGGATTTCAATATCTTTCATTTTAACTCCCGTACTGACCCTCGAATCTGGCTTTTCAGGAGGTCATCCCCAGGCTAAAGAACCTTCAAGGTCGAGCGCAGGCCTACTCCGAGCACAAGGCCAAATACAAAAGATTGCTGAAAATTTCTGACCCTGGCCAGCTGCAAGAGGATTACAATACTGTCAGCGCTCAACTGACGGAGGCCAACTTGGAGAAGGACAAGCTGAGGGAGAACTTGAGGCAGTCTGAAGATGCATACTTAGTCCTCGACGATCGTCATAGGAAGCTCAAGCAGGAGCGCGATCGGTTGAGGGCAGAAAAGGGTGAGCTAGAGCGTCAACTGGCCGAGGGCACTAGGCAGATCGAGGAGACCAAGAAAAACCTTGCAGAATTGCAAGAGAAGGTCGTGGGCCTGGAAGAGAAAGTGGCATGGGATGCGGTGCTGAAGTTCGTGCGCTCAAAGGCTTTCGCCTTCGCTGCTAACATGCATTGTTTTGACAACGCTCGTCGCTTCTTCTACAAAGTGATTGGGCAAATGGTGAAGTTGGGGTTGGCCCCTGAGAGCGCTCGGACTGACGACCGTCTGCGCATGGAGCTGGACGACAAATGCGAGCCGATGGTCCAGGACGAGGATCCTTCCGAGAACTTGGCGGAGCCTGAGTATCAAGGACTGGTATCGATGCTCCAGCAAGAGTTCATAGCTGCCAACTCTTTAGGCCCAGGTCCCCTTCAGATAGAAGACGAAGGCACCCTTATGGACGTGCTGGACGAGGGGGAACCCGGAGAGGCTCAAACTTCAGATGCCCACGTATTGGCCCCAGTTCCCCTCGCGACCGCCCCTCCAGAGCCTGACAGCCAAGCCCAATGATGCCTTGCCCCTCAGCTGCTTAAACATTCTGCTTATTTGATTCCCCTTTTTCTACTTGAAAACCATCTGACTGTCTGTACTCTTTACCTGAATTTTAATGAAATAGGTACTTTTAATTTCTTGATGAATGAATACCCATGTCTTGATTTCTTCTGACTTTGATTGTTGAGTAATGTTGGCTTTCCATGTACTATGCTTGCGTGTATGTTTTTCTTGTTATTTAAACATTTGCAATGGTAGTGTAAGCATACGAGGGTGTTTTCTCTGGTGTTCCTCCAACGTTCATCACCATGCACATTAAGCTTAGAAATCCAAGACGTTTGGCAACTGGAATGATGCAAACATAGGCGCGAGGGTATCCTTTATGAGGGTTCCCTGGCCACATTCGAAATGAATCTCGAATTTGTACTTAGAAAACCTTTAAGGAAATATAGGCGCGAGGGTGTCCCTTATGAGGGTTCCTGGCCACATTCGAAATGAGGCTCGAATTTGAACTTAGAAAACCTTTGAGGAAATATAGGCGCGAGGGTGTCCCTTATGAGGGTTCCCTGGCCACATTCGAAACGAGGCTCGAATTTGGACTTAGAAAACCTTTGAGGAAATATAGGCGCGAGGGTGTTCCTTATGAGGGTTCCCTGGCCACATTCGAAACGAGGTTCGAATTTGGACTTAGAAAACCTTTGAGGATTTAACCAAGCATTTGCCTTAAGCAATTGGAGTGCCCCTTCATCTTCGTTGTTCCAATAAATTGCTAAGTAGGAATAAAGGCTAGCGTAATCGTAGTGTTAGCGTCATCTTGAGGTACCCGTGGTAGGACCGTCATAGGATCTGCTATTTACAAGCGTGCGCTTATCCAAGAAGGCAAGGGTCGCTGGGGGTTTACTAGCGTGAACTGGCGTAGCGAGCGCCCAGTTGGCGTAAATTATGCATTTAGCATCCCGCCATCTGACACGCTCATCCTTGGGGTCCTCCTGCTTATGAGCACATCCGTGGAAGGATTGGCATATGATCCGTCATTCCCGAGCGAGCGCTTCCCCAAGAAGGTGAGGGTTGATGGGGGTTTACGAGCGAGAACTGGAGTAGCGAGCGCCCAGTTGGCGTAAATTAAGCATTCAGCATCCCCCATTTGACGCGCTCATCCTTGGGATCTTCACGCTTATGAGTGTTCAGGCATTTAACACAGATCATTCTTACTTCATTTGTAACGTCGCTTTGAGATTAACAGGGTATTAATTAAGCCATTCAACGTGGAGTACGCTCGACACGGAGTAAGCTTTTTCTTAATTAACCATACCATTAATCAAAGGAAAGAGCAAGTTAAGGACATAACAACATATAAAATACTTACCATTATGTTAGCAATGCTCGAAATGATTACAACATGCTTTCTGCCAAAAGAAAGTACAAACCGCCGCGAGCGGGCGAATATATTGGACCTTTATACGTAGAACCGCCTAAGGTTGCATGCATTCCAAGGCCTTGGGAGTCGCTCGCCTTGCAAAGTCTCTAGCAAGTAGGTGTTGTTCGCTCGTACTTGAATGATTTTGAAGGGGCCTTCCCAGTTAGGATCCAGCTTACCCACATGTTTGGAAACTTCAACTTTCTTGAGGACCAAGTCCCCTAGTTGGAAAGTTCTCTCTCTAACACGTTTGTTATACTGGTGGGCTACGGTCGCCTTATACTTGTGAATACGAGCCCAAGCAGTGTTCCTCCTTTCGTCTAGCAAATCCAATTCGAACGTTCGATTAACCTCGTTGAGTGCAGGCTCAAAATAGGCAACGCGTGCGGATTCTTGAGCGATCTCCGCAGGTATCATAGCCTCGGATCCATACACGAGGGAGTATGGAGTCTCTCCAGTTGCCGATCGAGGGGTGGTACGGTACGCCCAGAGGGCACCTTGAAGTTCTTCCGCCCACTCTCCTTTCTTACTCTCGAGCATCGTTTTCAAATGTTGGAGTATGGTTCGGTTGGTTACCACAGCTTGACCGTTGGCTTGAGGATGGCCCACGGAAGTGAATCGTTGCTCAATCCCCAGCTCAAAGCACCAATCCCGCGTGTCAGCCGCAATAAATTGGGAGCCATTATCTGAGATAAGCACCCTCGGGATGCCATATCTGCAGATGATGTTTTTCCAGATGAAGTCCCTCACAACTTTGAACGTTATCTTGGCGACCGCTTCGGCTTCGGCCCATTTAGTGAAATAATCCACAGCAAGTATTACAAACTTTCTTTGTCCGACCGCCATTGGGAGGGGTCCTACAATGTTAATGCCCCACTGGTCGAAAGGCCAAGAGACATCGATAGGGATCATGTGTGGTGCCAGTAATTGAGGGGTGTTAGAATGAAACTGGCACTTTGGGCACTTCTTGGAGTAGCTGATGGCATCCTGCAATAGCGTGGGCCAGTAAAACCCACTCCTTAAGACCTTCTTAGCTAGAATCCGACTGCCGGAGTGATTTTCGCAGCTTCCATTATGAACGTGTTCCAGCACTTCCTTGGCCTGCGAGGGCCTCAAACACTTCAGCGGCGGGCCTTGGAAGGACCGCTTGAACAGCCGTCCGTCGCTATCAAGAGAAAAGCGAGGGGCTTTACTCCTAACTTTCCGAGCTTCTATTTTATCACTCGGACAAGTCCCGTCCCTCAAAAACTTAATGATGTCATCAATCCAGCAGGGCTCGGAGGGGTCAATCATGTTCACCCCCTCCGAGGGTTCCGTTACTCTGATCAGCGGTTTCTCTATCCTGAGGAATGTGACTGAGCGTTCGCAAGAATCATCGAGGGCTGAAGCGAATTTAGAAAGAGCGTCAGCACGCTCGTTTTCCGCTCGAGGGACCTGCAACAGGTGGAATTCTCTGAATTTGGCGATCACTTTCTTGGCGAGCGCTAAATACTGCACCATGGTGGCTTCTCGAGCGTCATAAGTACCGTCAATTTAACTTGCAATTAGCTGTGAGTCAAGATACGCAGTGACTCGAACGGCCCCATTCTGATGGGCTATCCTAAGCCCTTGGATTAAGGCCTCATACTCTGCCTCGTTGTTGGTAACCTGAAACGCTAGTTTAATAGCGTAATCCACTTCTGCGCCATGAGGGTCTCTGAGGGTCACCCCGGCTCCCCCCTCTTGTGAGGTCGAGGAGCCATCTGTGTGCAGTAGCCACAATCCTTCTTCCGTCGGGGGCCTCATGCCTAGATTGAAACGTTCCACCAACAAATCAGCCACTGCCTGAGCCTGTATGGCAATGCGAGGCTCGAAGGTGATATCAAATTGACTGAGTTCAATTGACCACTTGATTAATCTCCCTGAGACATCCGGTTTAGAGAGCACTTGCTTGAGGGGTTGGTCTGTAAGCACTGTGATAGAATGAGCCTGAAAATAAGGCCTTAGCCTTCGAGACGCATTAACGAGCGCAAATGCAAATTTCTCTATTTCCATATATCTCTTTTCTGCCCCCTGCAACGTTTTGCTCAAGTAGTAGACTGGCATGTGCTTACGCTCGCGGACCGCTACTAGGACAGCGCTCGTTGCTTCTACGGATGCCGAGAGGTAAACAAACAATCTCTCGCCATGTCTGGGTTTAGTTAATAGGGGTGCGCTCGCAAGGTACCGCTTCATGTCCTGCAAGGCCTTCTCACATTCCTCGTTCCAAGCGAAATTTCGAGCGTTCTGTAAAATTTTGAAGAAGGGTAAATTCCTGTCCGCTGAGTGGGAGATGAATCTATTTAATGAAATGATTTTTCCCACCAGTACCTGTACTTCCCTCACGCTCCGAGGGGAGGGGATATCCAGAATTGCCTTAATCTTCTCAGGATTTGCCTCTATACCCCGCTGACTGACCATGTATCCCAGAAATTTACCGCCCCGAACGCCGAAGGTGCATTTCGAAGGGTTCAACTTCATTCCGTAGTGGCGGAGGATGTCGAAAGTCCGCTTGAGATCTTCCAGATGGGAGCGCTGGTGCTCACTCTTGACTATCATGTCATCCACATATACTTCCATAGATTTTCCAATTTCACGCTCGAACATCCTGTTGACGAGGCGTTGATAGGTTGTACCCGTATTTTTGAGCCCAAATGGCATGACTTTGAAGCAATAAACACCTAAATGCACAACGAACGAAGTTTTGGAACGATACTCGGGCGCCATGAAAATTTGATAATATCCCTGGAAGGCGTCCATCATACTCATGAGTTCACACCCAGCTGTAGAATCTACCAACTGATCAATCCTTTGTAGCGGGTAATGGTCTTTGGGGCACGCTTTGTTGAGATCTGTGAAGTCGTTGCACATACGCCATTTATTGGCGCTCTTTGGAACGAGCATCACATTACAGAGCCATTCTGGGTACAAAATTTCCTCAATGTATTGAGCGTCAAGCAACTTATTAACTTCTTCTTCGATGACCCGCTTTCTAAAACCATAAACGTCTCTTTTCTTCTGTTTGACTGACTTGAAGGTTGGGTCCACGTTCAGTCTGTGTACAATAACGCTCGGATCTATCCCGATGAGATCAGAGGCTTTCCATGCAAAAACGTCTAGGTTCTCCCGTATGAAGTCGATCATCAAAACTTGCGAGGGTCCATCGAGGCCCGAGCCAATCTGGGTGGTTTTATCCGGATTTCCTGGCTCCAATTCGACGGTCAAAAATTTCTCGGTAGGCTTGATTCGAACCTCCGGCCTCGGCGCTTCGAGCGCTCGTTTCTTCCCAGTAAGCCTACCCTCGGGCTCATCACCCTCGGGCTCCAAAGAGGAGCCTCCAACGGCCCCCAATGGCCTATTCTCCGAACGCTGGGCTTCACCGGGGGTCTTGTTTTTATTTCTCTTTCTGTACAATTTGGCTCTTTTGCGCTCGGGGCCGTCTTCGTCTAATTTGGGAAAGTCGACGGACTTTTTAGTAGACCCAGCTTGAATGGATTGCTTGGGCTTGTGGCTCCGAAGCGAAAGAATGTAACATTCGCAAGCCTCTTTGACGTTACACAGAATTTCTCCCGTACCCTCGGGGGTAGGGAACTTGACCTTCTGGTGATAGGTGGAGATTACAGCCTTGAAATCCACGAGGGCTAGGCGCCCAATGATGATATTGTAGGGAAGGTCCACCTCAACGACGGTGTAGAGGACGCTCAAAGTTTTTCGCTGTGGGGCGCGACCAAAAGAGGTGGCCAACCGAATTTGTCCGCGAGGGACGATCTCGGAACCCCCAAACCCAATGAGGGCAGTTCTGAGGGGTTCGAGGGGAATGTTTGTTATGTTCATTACTTGAAACGTTAAGTACGGGAGAACGTTCACAGAGCTTCCACTATCAATTAAAACCCTCTTAACAGTATGATTATGAACGTCTAAACTAACCACCATGGGACAGTCAGAGGTTTCCCCTATCCCATGGGGTGTTACAATGTGCTCAAGATCTTTCTCTGTAAACCCTATGACATTATTCTCCTTCGAGCGCGAAGAGCTATCAACGGAAAGCACTGGTCGGGGAAGAGATGCTCTTTGGTTATAGCTCCGGACGTGGCGACGGCGAGAAGCTCCGGACGTGGCGACGGCGAGAAGCATTGGAATCACCCCCTGAGGGCCCTCCAGCGATCATGTGAATGACCGCAAAGGGCTGATTTTCTAGCCCTGCAGTTTTCCCTTTGCCGCGTTCGCTCGTCTCTGGGTGATGGTGGCGAGGACTCCGGGAACGTGAGCGACTCCTCCCTCTGAAACGCGCTCATTCAGCGCAATGCTCATCATACCTTTCCAGCACCTTCACAAACTCCTTAAGGTGCCTCCCGACGATCAGCCTCTGAATCTCCTTCTCCAGGTGACGGCACTCATTTGTGTCATGCCCCTTTTGCTTATGAAAAGCGCAGTACTTTCCCGAGCACTTTTGAGCCTCGGTCTCCCTCAGCTTGGGTGGTCTCTTGAACAGTTTTTGGTCTTCCATGGAGTAAACTTCAGCGATTGGGCGGCTGAGGGGAACACGCTCGAATTTCCGCGAAGGTGGGGAGTTACGACGAGCGGGTATAGGGTTGCGTCGGCGATTCCGGTTGGATTCTCCTCTGTCCTCGTGGGCTCTGTTGGGGTGAGGGGCATTGGCCATCTTCTGGTCCCTCGCGATGTACATATCCTCGAGGGTAAAGAATGAATCGGCTATGTCCCGGATCTCCATTAACGAGCGTGGCTTCTTCTTGGCCACTTCCTCCACGAACTCTTTGCTAACATAGTGTTTCATATTGATGGCTCCAAAGAGAACGTGCCTCAGAAAATCCATTGAGGGCTTCTCCACCAACAGTATTTCTTTGTTGAACCTACCTATGAAGGACCTGAGCGTCTCGTTCGGCCCTTGGACCAAGCTGTAGAGAGCTGTAGCAGCGGGGGCTGGTGCTTTTAAAGAATTGAAATGGCTCACAAAGGCGTCGGTTAAGTCATAGTACCATCGGATTGAGCGAGGAGGGAGCTTCTTGTACCAGTCTTGGGCCATTCCAATGAGGGAGGTGACGAACACCTTGGCCCAGTAGTTGCTTGGGTGATCATAAAGGTGCATCAAGTGCACAAAGTGATCCAGATGCTCAGCTGGATCAGTAGTTCCATCATATCTATTGACGGAAGTG
Organism: Lantana camara; assembly: GCA_037501455.1. Taxonomy (NCBI): domain Eukaryota; kingdom Viridiplantae; phylum Streptophyta; class Magnoliopsida; order Lamiales; family Verbenaceae; genus Lantana; species Lantana camara. The sequence goes on from CM074865.1 coordinate 80,041,603, forward strand.
GGGATTTTGCCCCTCCCTGCGCGGGTCATTAATACTTCCTCAACGAGGGGGGAATCGCCCATCATTATCCTGTAGTCCCTGTCGTCGGGATCCTCATAGCTGGCCTCCCTACGACGATGGACATCTGGGCTACGGGGACGCCGAGCGTCTCTGGCCCTGGATCTCTCCTCCTGGTGGTACTCCTTGACGTTTGCTGCCCTTTGATGGTGAGAAATTGGGCTGCGTGGCCTGCGAGCATCTCTGGCCCTGGACCTCTCGCCCCCGCCGTGGGGGACTTGAGACCTTGCTCGAGAGAGCTGCACTACCACGTCTTGGAGCCCCTTAAGCTGATCTTGAACGGAAGCAAGTTGAGGGTCCTCGGTATTTCTGTGACTTGCCCTCCCAGTGGCCCTCGACTGGACCTCTTCATTGTCTACTGCCCTCTCTCCTTGAGGGGGCCTCTCATTTCCAGCTAGTTGCTGCCCTTGTGGGACCCTCGGCGGGGCCCCATCCGCCTGAGCTGGCGGCAGTGGAGGTGGCTGGGCCCTCAACACATTCTGGGCCGCTAATAGGGGATGGACTGGGAGTCCCCCTATGGGCGGAGCCGCTCGGCTACCGACCAACGACGGGAAATACGCCGCTGTGAAGTGTTCCCAGGCATTTTGTACTGCCTGCCCTTCGCACTGAGCGTAGAGTGCCTGGAGTTGCTGAGTAGAAACTTGGGGCATCTCCACTCCTTGTATCTCCCTAGGAAGTGATAAGGGGAGATTCAATATCCCAACCTGGTAGGGCTGGACCATGGGCACCATTCCGAGCGTCATCCCCGGCTGCGTATAGGAGTATCCCGGCGGGGGCACGGCCATGGAGTACAGGCCGGGATGGAATGTCGGAGCTACTTGGGTAACGGTTGGGGGAGGAGGATTGGAGCCAGACCCTCCCGCTTCATTTCCTCCAGGGAGGAGCGTTGCAGCTGCAGCTTCAATGGTTTCTGGAATAGGTGGGGGATTTCCTCCAGTGGGGGTGCGGTTTCCTGTGTTTTCCTCATCAACGGGAGGGAGAACATCCATATTCCTCTGAGTTCCCGATCTTGTCGTTGTAACCATGGTGTAGATTGCTGGTGTTTTGTTTCAACTAGCTCAAATGGTAGAAGAAACAGATGAAGATCTCTGACAGTGATGATGGTTTCCCACAGACGGTGCCAAAAATGATGGTGCAGGAAATGGATTCTCAAGATGCAACCAAACACTTTAAAATTTGTAGGAAATGGGGAAGACCATCACAGGCGTGAAGGCCTCAGGATCTGGGTTTCCTTTTGAGCGTGGGTTCTTCCAGCTAGGATAACACCAAGAGTGCAAAGTTCAACGATGATGCAGCTGTGGTGATGTAATCTGGAGCTTGGGAAGATGAGGAGAAATTGAGGAAAATGCCCAGAAAATGTATGCAATGTGTATGCAGAGATTGACTTGGGGGAGAAGGCAAGCGTTCTCCCCTTTTTATATGTTAGGGGTGAGGGTATTTGGGGTAATTTGACCGTGTGGTCCCAAACCTGTGTTGCCCTAACACATGGCGGCCTGTGGAGGCGTGAGAATGACATTCCTGAAAGGGAGGCGGTGTGTCAGGCGCCCAGTGCGCACTACCTTTGTGTCAGGAGTTGTTGGCGAGCGCCCAAAGCGTACTACCTTTGTATCAGGAGTGGTTGGCGAGGGTCGTACGTGGGGAAGGCCCAAGGTCCTTTCGGCAGAGGGTCGGATCCGTCTCAGAGAGGGGGGATCGCAACCGAGCTTTGGTGACGCTCGAAGAGGGTACGAAGGGGTTTCCCCATGGCAGATGACCTTTGAGCGTCAGCCCACCGAGCATCATGAGTGGGCCCTCGCGTGGGTACTTCCCTGAGGAGGGTAACCCAGAGGGCAGGGATGCGAGCGGTAAGCCAGTTAGCTTGAGTCTTTAGCCTGAATAATGGTCTGAGGCTCATGGGCCTGTAGCAATGAGCAAGTGAGTGGGCTGGGTTGATTCGCGAGCCCATCACTGCGAGCGTCCTATCTTTCTGTCAACTGATGGAGACACGTGGACGGCTCTGATACGAGTGTGGTTTTATGTCTCATCATAAGGTATATCTCATAGGTCTTTCTTTAATTATGATATTATCTGTCAATTCTATTCTAGCTTTTGGGTAATCTTTTTTCCAAAAAGCCAAAGGATGGTCACTATAATTTTCTTTTATCTTGCTATTAACCGTTTCTAAGTTTATTCTTTTTATAACTATTTTATTTATTGGTATTTGTATTTTTTCATATATTGAGTGTCCACCACGCTTAACTGGCTGAACTCTGAAGGGATGGTTTAGTCGTGGTAGTTTTAACAAATGGCCACACTTTGTTTTAAGCACAATAGAATATGCATTTTGCATATAATATTGAAATTGTTGTAGGAAATCATTTCCTAATAATATATCAACTTCTAGTTCATTATATTCATATATTCTAGGAACCGTTATTATTTTACTTCCTAGGACAATATCAACATCTATTGCAGATCTGTGTATATCTTGTGATTTTTCAGTCACACCTTTTATTCTGATTTTTCCGTCTTTCTTCCATTTATTAATCAAGAAGTTTTTGAAAATAGTTACTTCAGATCCAGTATCTATTAAAGCACAAGTTATTATCTCGTTTTCAGGAGTTTCTCTTATTCCTAACTGAATGAAAACACTAACTGTAAAGTTATATCCTTTCATTTTATTCTTGGACAATATATGATTTTGTCTTCTATGTAGAGTGTTACTCCATCTTTTTCTATCTTATAGTAATTACAACCATCTAGGAAAGCATTTCCTAAGATTATGTCATAGGAACTTTCCGTCATATTTTCATCTAGATAACATTTAACAATTATTCTAGATTTATCAATATTTATTGGAATAGATATTTGTTGGTTACATGCAACTATCTTTCCTTCAAAGTTTTCATAATAGAAACTCTCATTCAAGGTTTCTATCACTAACCCTTTATTTTTTATTTTAGCAAAGTGATTTGCGCTTTATCAAAATTTTTGGTTCTTTAATATATTCATGACCCTAAAATGATTATTGTTTTATTTACTGAATTTTTATTTATGCTTAAAGTTCTGGTTATATTCATTTTTTGATTTCTTCTAGCTATACTATTTTTTTTCCGAATTCTATTTGAGGAGTTTTACTACAAGATCCTTCTTCTATCAAAGGTTTATTTACGATTTCTAATTTATAATTTGTTATTTCTTTTGGGTCTTCAAGTAGAGGTAACTTAGCTGAAGCTATTTCTCTACATTCTTCATCTACTTCTAAATGTGGTTTATCTTGATAAATTTTCCCATAATTACTATTACTTAGAACATATAATACTCTATAGTAAATAGAGAAAGCTTTACTTTTATCTTTCAATCCTATATCTTTTATGAATTTGTAGTGTAAACTTAATGTTTCATCTATATTCACACTATATTTAGGGTATAAATCAAATAATATTTGTTTATAACATAAATTTCCTTCTATAGTTCCTAGATGACTTCTCTTTGCATCTGTAAATCTCTGACCATGAAGAAAAAGTACTATAAAACTATTTATTCCTTCTCTAAACAATGATTTTAGCAGGAATTGAACTCTTCCTAAATATATGTATTGTATTTTAATTTTTTCTCTTTTCTCTTTTATTTTGTTCAAAGCTTGATTTATTGTAGCTTTTGTTAATAAATTAATCTTAACTTGCCCTGAAGTATGTTCGATATTTATAGATTTTTCTACTTCATGGGAGTCATATATATTTATCTTCTTTCTTTTTATAAGACTTGATATCCCTTTGAAAATACTTTGACTGGGATTAGTAGCATTTAATTTTAGTTTCTTTATCTTGTCTAAAGTTTCTTTATTGAAGGTAATGCGTTCTGCATTGATGGTGTAGAAACTGAGAAGGTTGCTTTGACACCAAACACTTTAAGATTTATTTAGGAAAGGGAAGACCATCACAGGCGTTTGAGCCTCAGGAACTGGGTTTCCTTTTGCGCGTGGGTTCTTCCAGCTAGGATAACACCAAGAGTGCAAGTGTAACAAAGATGCAGTTGAGGTGAGTGTAATGCGGGGCTTGAGAAGAAGAAAAATGGTGGAAACTGTGCCTAGTTTTTAGAGTGCAGTGTATTGTGGAGAAGATGACTTGGGGAAGAAAGCAGGGGTTTCTCCATATTTATATGTTAGGAGTGAGGGTGCTTTGGGTAATTTGACCAAGTGGTCCCAAACCTGTGTTTCCCTAACACGTGACGACCTGTGACGGCATGAAAGTGATGCCTCTGAAAAGTGGGCGGTGTGTCAGGTACGAGGTGCGCACTGCCACCGTGTCAGAGGTTTTTGGAGAGTGACATGCGCTGGGAGGCTCAAGATCTGTCATGTAGGCATATGGATGCTTCTTGGGGCAGATCTTACCCGAGCGTGGGGAACTCTCGAAGGGGTGTACGAGAGGGTTTCCTCTGGCAGATGACCTACGAGCATCAAATAATCGAGCGTAAGAAAGGTGGTTCCCTCGTGAAGCATTTCCCTGGGAAGGGTAACTTTGAGGGACCGTAGCACGAGTGCCGAGTTTTGACAGCCTGAACCCCTCGTTCGAATAGTGGGCCGAGGCGTATGGGCCTGGATTAGCCAACAAGTGAATGGGGTGTGTTGGTCCGCGAGCCCTGTAACGCGAGCGTCCAAGCTCGGTGCGTGCAGATGGCGACACGTGTACATCGTTGATCCACGCGTGATTTTGGCCCTATCATTTGCCCCCCGAATTCTGTAGTAGCGCTTGAACGTACTGTAGAATTTAAAGAGGCGGGCCTTGTCTTTTGAATATCCGAGGGTCAAGCTTCCAGGGGTGAAGTGACTATCCATCTTCAGTAACGGACAAACTCTGACATGAATTTTCCTGAGGTCTCATCCTCATTTAATGCGGAGTGGAGATATGGGCGCGTGGGCTGCTAAGTGGGCACGTGTTCTCCGAAATACGTGAGGCGGTTACCAAAAGGTGGGGGTTTTCAAGGCGGGAAATGATTGCTTTTTCGAATCCCAATCCCAAATTAAATGCTGATTTATCTCTATAAATAGGGATTTGGAGAGCCTTGGGACCTTTTACATCTTTCGTCTTCATAGGCTATTAGCAGCAGGATTTCTGCAATTTCTCTGTAGTTCTCAACAGTTTCCGGCGAGTTTTCCTCTAAACCCAGGTAATCCTCCACAACTTTTGGTTCTAACCCTAGATTTAGGTCACAACCGAACGCTACCTTCGAAAGAGAGTCATCTTTAAAGAATCTAACACACCCAAAACTTCCCCATCCTCTCTCAGGCTCCTTCTACAAAGGAAACCTCATTTTCCACAATAAGGTTTTGTGATGGCAGGGAATATTGTAGATGAAATGGTGAGGGAAATAGATGCCATGTCCGTAGGGAGTTTTTCTCCTCATGATAATATACTCATTGCCATCCCTGTACAAAAGATCCACGGTGATGCCATGGATGAAGAACTGGGGGCTGCCGTTCAGCGGATGAACGAGCGCAGTCCAGTCAGAGAGGATCAACTATTCGAGGAGATGGATCTATCCCTCCGGATGCAACAGCAAGGGGAAAGGGTTTTCCCGGTGTTGAATAGTGCCATTAGGCCACAAGATCATCAAGTAACAGTGGCCATAGCGGGAACCCAAGGGGAAGAAGGGCTATCCGGGCATGATGCGGGAGATGAGCCTCCCCGCAAACGCCGTCGAAAAGGGAAGGAACCCTTGACGCAAGTGAGGGTAAACAACCCACACCAAACTGACAGATCTCCGGACAAAATAGAGAGTACTATGACACCTACAGAATTAGCAGATCTGAAGTCCAGGGTATGCTGGGATAATGCTGTGCACAAGACACGCCTCCCAACAGGGCGCGAGCGCGCCAACAACCCACCTCCTGGGATGATGATTGTGTATAGTGCTGTCGTCCTTGTTGGGGGTCTGAGGTTTCCAATACTGACTCCGATCGTTGATATCCTAAACTTCCTCAATCTCTGCCCATCTCAAATTTTGCCCAGTGGGATTGCCCTCCTAAACACTTTTGTGATTTTGATGAAAGCCACAGGCCATGAACCCTCTATTGATAACTTCAACAGTCTAATCCGAGTATCCCGATCCCCGTGCTCGTCTCCGAGGGACGGCTTCTATTACTTGCAAGCCAAGTCAGGCTTGAAAATGATAGATTCTCCATCAATGTCATATGGGGAAAATTGGAAGGAAAAATATTTCTTTGTGGGGGCACCCGAGGGGTTCTTTAGGGTTCCGCGAGAATGGGTGACACACGGCAAGGGGCCCCTTGTGAGGCAAAGGCATGGGGATAAGTTGTTCGAGCAATGGGCAAAGAGTTTGGCTCTCGTGATGAAGAATGAGAAGTGGTTAATCAAGGCCAAACATTTGATGCAGCATGAGGGGGTGTTGTTCCGCTATGGGCTCGTGAGTCCCCCAGAGATGGTGTCTCGTCCACCCACCGGGATAATGAATATGGACGGTTAGACTCTAGGAGCTAACTCTGCTAACACTTAGCATGGAAATGCTAACTCTCTATAGTGCTTGTTGTTTTGTTTTGTTTTTTGTTTTGTTTTTTTTTTTTTTTTTTTTTTGACAAGTGCTCTAGGCAAAAGATCTGACGCCCGTTTATCTTCTTATTGACAGGCGTGGAAATACTTATGGCCGACTCGAGCATAGATAGCATTGCTGCTATGATGCGCACTCGCAGGGCAGGCGGCCAACAACAGCAACAATAACAGCAAGCAAATCAACCCTCGAATGCCCCTCGAGGAGGCAGAGGTACCCGTCGAGGGTCAAAAAGAGGCGATGGTGGTCGAGGAAGGGGCACTGAGGTTCACATAGAGGACCTGACGTTGGACGATGTTCAGGATCCTGCTATCCCGACCGTTCCCGAGGGTCCGACCCAACAGGGGTCAGACGGTTCTCGTGCTAACCGCTAGAGGACCCTGGCTCAATTGGTGGAGGAGGTGTGGGCTCAACGTTCGCGAAAGAGGAAGAGGATGCCAGACTCACTTTCCATTTCTGGCAAAGGGAAAGAGGATATTGTGAGCCCGAGGGACGAGAAAGGTGACACTTCGTCCTCAGAGGAAGAGGACTTCTGGAAGTTTGAGCGCACCGGGGATGAAAGTTACCGGCGCTCGCTGGCGGAAGGCCCTGTACTCCTGAAGAAGAGCCCTTCTACCCATAACCTAGTTACGGGGATTATCAACAGGCTTCAATTCTCCGGGGATCACGAGAAATTGAACAAGCATGGGGTCGCTCGGGTTGCTGGAGATGCATGCCACGCCCTTCTGACTGTAGGTATTTAGTCTTCTTGGACCCATTTTCACATTTTCCCTGCAACTGAAAAGACTAACATATTTGACGTTTTTAGGAGGTGATTCCCCGGCTCAAAAATTTGGAGAGGCGAGCGGAGATCTATTTTGTGCATAAGGACAAGTACAAGAAGCTGTTGCGCGTCTCTGACCCTGGCCAACTACAAGAGGACTGCAACAGTCTCTCTGCAGAGCTTTTCGCTCTCAGGCTCGAAAATGACGGGGTAAAAAAGGCACTTAAGAACCGAGAGGATGCATGGATGAAACTGGATGAGCGTCATAAGGAACTGAAGGAGGGACATAATAAGTTGAAAGCCGACAATGAGGAGTTGAGCAATCATCTAACCGAGCGTAATCGAGAGTTTGATATAGTGAGAAAGGAACTTGCTGATCTCCAGGGCCAGACTGCGGACCTGGAAACGAGGGTAGCCCAGGAGACTCTTCATAAGTTTGTGCACTCCAAGGCATTCGCCTTCGCCGCTAACCTTCACAGATTCCCCAACATCGAGCGGTTTTTCTAGAGGTCCGTGGGTCAACTGATCAAGCTAGGAGCAGTGCCTGCTAGCACCCGTAATGACCCTCGTCTCCGTATTGACCTTGATGAGAATCTAGAGCCACCCCACCAGGACAGGGACCCGAACGAGGATCTGACGGAACCAGAGTACAATGACCTGGTTGTTATGCTCCAGAATGAGTTCATGGAAGCTAACCCCCGGATCCTGAGCTTATAACGGTCGATGATCAAGGTGAGGAGGACGCTCCGGGCGTTGAGGACCATGGCGATGCTCCAATCTCAGGCTCTGATGTCTTTGCTCTGGTGCCCTTAGCGACCACGCCCCCTGAGTCCAGTGACCCTCGTGTGCCAAATGCCAATGCTGCAGACGGTCCTCATGAAGCCTCCTGAAGCCAACTCTCAAGATTCTTCTGGCCTCGATTGCCAACTCTGCCTGTCCACCGTTTTATCCTTATTTCTGTTTATGAACATCTTTTGAAATTCTTGAACTCTTGAAACTAATTATTGTACTCTCAGTGGTGTGTTTCTTCCTAACTTCTGTAAGGATTATCCCTTCATCTTTTGCAATAGAGACTATCTTTCTTTTAGTTTGTGCTAAGTTTTGAATGTTGCCTCTTGGTTTCTTTTGATGCTTGATTGTTTGCAATGTGAATGTATAGGCACGAGGGTGTTTTTTTTAGTGTAACCTGGCTATATTCAAAATGAGGCTCGAATTAGAACTTAGGCATCCACTAAGGATTTAGCTAAGTATCGGCCTTAAGTGTGTGATGTACATTTCTGATTTGAGCGTTCCAGTAGCTTGAGTGAACTTTAGAAATCAACTGTAGGATTTGCTAAGTATGGAATTAAAGCGAGCGTGGCTGTAATGTTAGCTTTGTACTTAGGTATCCATAAGAGGATTAGCCCAGCATTAGCTATTTACGAGCGTACTCATACCTAAGAGGATCAGGGTCTTTGGGGTTTTACGAGCGTAAACCGGGGTGACCGGCACCCCGTTGGTGTAAATTAAGCATTTATCAACCCACATTTTTCAACACTTTCACTCTTAAGGTTTATACGCTTACGAGCGTCAGACTATTCAGTGTGGGAAGTTCTCGACATAGATAGCGTTGACTTTGAGACAAATTGGATGGTCATCAAGCCATTTGACATGGAGGATGCTCGACACGGAGTGGGCGTTGATGCAAATGATTATTCAAGTCATTAATTAAAGAACAAGCAAGTAAATGACAAATAACAATTGTTAAAATGCTTGCTGTTATGCTTGAAATTAATAATAACGACTGCCATGCTTTCTGTCAAAAGAAAGTACAAAGTGCCACTAGCAGGCAATTACAAAAGTTGACGCTTACACATAGAACCGTCTAAGGTTACATGCATTCCATGGCCTAGGGAGACGCTCGCCTTGCAAAGTCTCTAGCAGGTAGGTATTGTTCGCTCGTACCTGAATGACTTTGAAGGGGCCTTCCCAGTTGGGGTCCAACTTACCTACATGTTTGGAGACTTCAAATTTTTTGAGGACCGAATCCCCTAGCTGGAAGGTCCTCTCTTTAACACGCTTGTTATACTGGTGGGCTATGGTCGCCTTGTACTTATGGATCCGAGCCCAAGTAGTATTTCTCCTCTCGTCTAGCAAATCCAATTCGAACGTCCAATTACCCTCGTTGGCTGCAGGCTCGAAGTAGGCAACACATGCTAATTCTTGAGCAATTTCCGAAGGTATTATAGCCTTGGAGCCGTACACGAGGGAGTCAGGGGTCTCTCCTGTTGCCGCTTGTGGGGTAGTACGGTACGCCTAGAGGGCTCCTTGAAGTTCTTCCGCCCATTCCTCCTTCTTACTTTCGAGCATTATTTTCAGATGTTGAAGTATGGTTCGGTTCGTCACCTCAGTTTGACCGTTGGCCTGACGGTGGCCCACGGATGTGAAACGTTGCTCAATCCCAAGTTCGTAGCACCAATCTCGCGTGTCAGCGGTGATGAATTGGGAACCATTATCTGAGATGAGCACCCTTGGAATGCTATATCTGCAGATGATGTTCTTCCAAATGAAGTCCCTCACTACTTTGAACGTTAGTCCACAGCGAGGATTACAAATTTCTTTTGTCCGACCGCCATTGGAAGGGGCCCCACTATATCGATGCCCACTGGTCGAAGGGTCATGAAACGTCAATAGGGATCATTTGGGCTGCCGGCAGTTGAGGGGTGTTGGAATGAAACTGGCACTTAGGACATTTCTTGGAGTAGCTGATGGCATCATGCAGTAGCGAGGGCCAGTAGAACCCACTCTTCAATACTTTCTTAGCCAGAATTCGACCGCCAGAGTGATTCCCACAACTTCCATTATGCACGTGCTCTAACATTTCCTTGGATTGCGAGGGTCTCAGGCACCTTAATGGTGGACCCTGGAAAGACCGCTTGAATAATCAACCATCGCTGTTAAGAGAGAAGCGAGGGGCCTTACTCCTAACCTTCCGGGCTTCCACTTTATCGTTCGGGCACGTTCCATCCCTCAGAAACCTAATGATGTCATCGATCCAACAAGGTTCGGAGGGATCGATCATGCTCACTCCACCCAAGGGTCCCGTCTCGCGAATCAGTGGCTTCTCCGTTCTTAGGAATGTAACTGAACACTCGCAGGAATCTTCCAGAACGGATGCGAACTTGGAAAGAGCATCTGCACGCTCGTTTTCTGCTCTTGGGATCTGCAACAGATGGAACTCTTTGAATTTGGAGATCGCTTCCTTAGAACTCACCAGGTACTGCACCATAGTGGCTTCTCGAGCCTCATAAGTGCCCTCAATTTGACTTGCAATCAGCTGGGAGTCAACATATGTAGTGACCCGAGCAGCGCCATTCTGAAGGGCTATCTTGAGCCTTTGTATCAGAGCCTCATATTCTGCCTCGTTGTTGGTGACCTGGAACGCCAGTTTGATAGCGTAGTCTACTTCAGTTCCATGGGGATCTCTAAGGGTCACCCCGGCTCCCCCTCCTCCCCCCCCCCCCCCTTATGAGATCGAGGAGCCATCTGTGTGTAGAAGCCACAGCTCATCCTCAACCGAGGGCACGACATCCAGGTTGAAGCGTTCTACCAGCAAATCTGCCACTGCCTAAGCATGTATCGCTGTACGAGGCTCGAAGGTGATGTCGAATTGGTTGAGCTCAATAGACCACTTGATTAGCCTCCCCGAAACTTCCGGTTTCGAGAGCACATGTTTGAGGGGCTAGTCTGTAAGCACTGTGATGGTGTGAGCTTGGAAAATTGGTCTCAGCCTCTGGAAGGCATTAACGAGCGCAAAGGTAAATTTTTCTATCTCCATATATCTTTTCTCCGTCCCTTGCAAGGTTTTGCTTAAGTAGTACACTGGTAAATGCTTCCATTCGCGTACAACTACGAGGACAGTGCTCGTGGCTTCTGAGGAGACTGAGAGGTAAATGAGCAAGTTTTCCCCTGGGTTAGGCTTGGTCAGCAGTGGTGCGCTCGAGAGATATTGCTTCATGTCATTCAGAGCTTTCTCACATTCATCGCTCCAAGTGAAATTATGAGCGTTACGCAAGATTTTGAAGAAAGGCAGGTTCCTGTCGGCCGAGCGGGAAATAAATCTGTTCAAAGAAATGATCTTGCCCACTAGCACTTGGATCTCTCTCACATTTCGAGGGGAGGGAATATCAAGGATTGCCTTTATCTTTTCTGGGTTGGCCTCTATGCCCCTCTGACTAACCATGTACCCCAAAAACTTACCACCCTGAAAGCCAAATGTACACTTGGATGGGTTTAATTTCATACCATAATGACGCAAGATGTTGAATGCTCGTTTGAGGTCCTCCAGGTGGGAATGTTGACGTTCGCTCTTGACAATCATGTCATCCACATATACTTCCATGGACTTCCCAATATCACGCTCGAACATTCTGTTGACGAGGTGCTGGCACGTCGTTCCTGCGTTTTTGAGTCCGAACGGTATAACTTTGAAACAGTAAACACTGATATGGACTGCGAACGAGGTTTTAGGGCGATCCTCGGGCGCCATAAAGATCTGATAATACCCATGGAAGGCATCCATCATACTCATGAGCTCGCAACAAGTGGTCGAGTCCACTAACTGATCGATCATTGGCAAGGGGTACGGATCTTTAGGACATGTTTTGTTGAGATCTGTGAAATCGTTGCACATGCGCCACTTGTTGGCGCTTTTGGGAACGAGCACCACGTTGCAGAGCCACTCGGGATATAAGATTTTCTCTATGTATTGAGCTTCGAGAAGTTTGCTGACCTGCCTGCTGAATCCATGAACATCCCTTTTCTTTTGTTTGACAGGTTTGAAGGCCGGGTCCACATTGAGCCTGTGAACAATGATGCTCGGATCTATTCCAATGAGGTCTGAAGCCTTCCATGCAAACACATCAAGGTTCTCCTGAAGAAAATCGATCATCATGATCTGTGAGGGACTGTCAAGATTGGAGCCTATTTGCGTGGTTTTATCTGGATTTCCTGGCTCCAATTCGATGGTCAAGAATTTTTCAGTGGGTTCCATGCGAATTTCAGGCCGAGGGGCTTCGAGCGCCCGCTTCTTACCCGTAAGCTTACCGTCCGTTTCAACCGAGGGGTCATGGTCCTCACCTTCTAAAGAGAAACCCTCAACAGCGCCCGAGGGGGAAGGGGTAGGGGGGCATCCTCCGTGCCTTTGCCCTCGCACGCAACTTTCTTCTTGTTCTTCTTCTTATACAGCTTAGCCCTTTTGCGCTCGGGGCTATCCTCATCTAACTTGGGGAAATCAACTGACTTCTTAGTGGAACCTGCTTGGATGGTTTGTTTGGGCTTGTGGCTTCGAAGGGAAAGGATTTAGCATTCCCAAGCCTCCTTAACATTGCACAGTACCTCGTCCGTTCCCTCAGGGGTGGAGAACTTGATCTTTTGGTGATATGTTGAAATTACTGCTTTAAAGTCTACGAGCGCTGGACGTCCAATGTTGTAGGGGAGATCCACTTCAACCACTGCATAAAGGACGCTCAAAGTCTTCCGCTATGGGGCACGACCAAAAAAGGTGGCCAAGCGAATTTGTCCGCGAGGGATAATCTCGGAACCCCCAAAGCCGACGAGGGCTGTTCTGAGGGGTTCGAGGGGAATGTTTGTTATTTTCATCTTTTGAAATGTTGAATACGGGAGAATGTTCACAGAGCTTCCACTATCAATTAAGACCCTCTTTACAACATGGTTATGAACGTCTAAACTAACCACCATGGGGCGGTCAGAGGTTTCACCAACGCCATGGGGTGTTACAATGTGCTCTAGGTCTTTCTCTGTGAACCTTAGAATGTCATTCTCCTTCGAGCGTGAAGAGCTATTGACAAAAGGTACAGGCTTGGGCTGAGAAGTTCTCTGATCATAGCTTCGGATATGGCGGCACCGGGATACATTGGAATCTCCTCCCGAGGGTCCCCCAGCAATCATGTGGATGACCGCAAAGGGTTGGTTCTCCACATCAGCGGCCTTCTGCTTGTTGTGCTCGCTAGTCTCTGGCCGGTGATGGCGCGGGCTTCTTGAGCACGAGCCGCTTCTTTCTCTGGCTCGTACACGCTCGGAGCAATGTTCGTCATACCTCTCTAGCACCTTCACAAATTCTTTGAGATGCCCCCCTGCGATGAGCCTCTGAATCTCGCTTTCCAGTTGGTGACACTCATTTGTGTCGTGTCCCTTCTGCTTGTGGTAGGCGCAGTACTTTCTCAAGCCATTTTGAGCCTCGGTTTTTCTCATTTTAGACGGCCTCTTGAACAGTTTCTTGTCTGCCATGGAATAGACTTCAGCAATTGGTCGGTTGAGGGGGATGTGCTCGTATCTACGAAGAGGCGGAGAATTTCTTCGAGCGGGCACTGGGCTTCGGCGACAATTCTTGGGCTCGATCCTGTCCTCCGTGCCCCGACTGGTTCGAGGGGCGCTGACAAGTTTCTGATCCCTCGTAATGTACATGTCTTCGAGGGTGAAGAAGGAGTAAGCTATATCCCGGATCTCTATCAGCGAGAGAGGCTTTTTCTTTGCCACTTCCTCCACGAACTCCTTGCTGACATAGTTCTTCATATTGATGGCCTCAAAGAGTACGTGCCTCAAGAAGTCCATCGAGGGCTTTTCTACTAGCAGAATCTTCTTGTTAAATCTGCCCATAAAGGACCTGAGTGTCTCGTGAGATTCTTGTACTAGGCTGTAGAGAGCCGTGGCAGTGGGCGCTGGAGCTTTCAAGGAACTGAAATGGCTCATGAAGGCATCAGTCAAGTCGTTGAACCCTCGAATGGAGTGGGGTGGCAGCTTCTTATACCACTCCTAGGCTATTCCCACGAGGGAAGTGACAAATACCTTTGTCCAGTAATGACTGGAATGCTCATAAAGGTGCATCAAGTACACGAAGTGATCCAGGTGCTCGTACCAGTTGACGGTCATAGGAATTTTACCCTTCCCAGCACGGGCCATCAAGACGTCGTCAATGAGGGGCGAACTACCTGTCAAAGGCCTGAGGTTCCCGCCCTCGCGGTCATGCTCCTCGTAGTCTTCCTCCCTTCAGTGGCAGGGGACTTGGTTGCGGGAAGGACGAACGTCTCTGGCCTTGGACCTCTCAACCCCCTCATGGGGGATTTGAGACCGCGCTCGAGAGAGCTGTCCCACTATATGCTGCAGGTCTTCCAATTGGTCTTGTACTGCTGCTATCCGAGGGTCGTCACCTTTCCTCCTGTTGGCTCTTCTGGTGGTCTTGGATTGGACCTCCTCTTTAACATCTCCCCTCGCAGGGGGCTCTTTCTCTTTTTCTCCGGGTCGCAACTCCGGATCAGCCCTCGGTGGGGCATCTTCTCCTTGCGCCGAAGGCGGTGGTGGTGGCTGGGCTCCTAGAACATTCTGAGCCATCATAAAGGGATGGACCGGGAGACCTCCAAGTGGGCGGAGGGTGGGGGGGAAGGAAGGGGGGCATCTGTGAGCCTCATGCCTGGGGAAAGTAAGCAGAGGTAAAGTGACCCCATGCGTTTTGCACGACTTGCGCCTCGCATTGAGCGTAGAGCGCCTGGAGTTGTTGGCAGGTTATTGGTAGCATCTCCACTTCTTGGATCTCTTTTGGCATGGAGATGGGAAGCTGTAACGTGCCCATTTGGTTGGGCTGGATCATGGGCATCATGCCCGGCATTATCCCGGGCACCATGGTGGGTCGTACATACGTGAACCCTGTGGCGGTATCACCATGGAGTAAGCAGCTGGATTAGAGGCAGGGGTGGTGGGGATGAGCACCGGAGGAGGAGGAACAAAACCGGATCCCCCTACCCCGATTCCAATGGGTGGGAGAGTTATAGCCGCTGTCTCCGTGTCTCCGGCCCCATTTCAGGCAACTGGTGGGGGAGCACCTCCGGCGGGGATATTGCTCTCCTCGTTCTCCTCATTTACCGGAGGAAGAGCGCTTATGTTGTCCACAATTCCTGATCTTGTTGCTGTCACCATGACTAGAGTTGCTGGAGTTACTGTTCACTAGGTTGAGGAGGAAGAATCTGAAGAAGATGAAGATGCTGATGATGTTTCCCACAGACGGCGCCAAAAATGATGGTATAGAAACTGAGAAGGTTGCTTTGACACCAAACACTTTAAGATTTATTTAGGAAAGGGAAGACCATCACAGGCGTTGAGCTTCAGGAACTGGGTTTCCTTTTGAGCGTGGGTTCTTCCAGCTAGGATAACACCAAGAGTGCAAGTGTAACAAAGATGCAGCTGAGGTGAGCGTAATCCAAAGCTTGAGAAGAAGAAAAATGGCTGAAACTGTGCCCAGTTTTTAAAGTGCAGTGTATTGTGGAGAATATGACTTGGGGAAGAAAGCAGGGGTTTCTCCATATTTATATGTTAGTGGTGAGGGTGCTTTGGGTAATTTGACCAAGTGGTCCCAAACCTGTATTGCCCTAACACGTGGTGACCTGTGACGGCATGAAAGTGATGTTGGAAAACAGGAATCAGAAAGCAGCAGAAATTTAAATATTTTTCCAACAAAAAGGATCTTGGACTCGCAATCGTGTATCCAAATTCGTAGAGATTAGAAACTTACTTTTCAATAATCTTTCTTGAAGCGTTTCAAGTCACCCAAGAACGCTATTCTCGCGGCTTGATCCCCTCTCCTTGGTAAAGCTCGAATCTTCAAAACTTCTAACTTGAAGCTCTCTAGAGATAGTCCATCAACTTGACTACAATCTAACTAGTAAGAATGCTAGTTCTCTAGTTAGTGTACCAGCGCCTCGTCAACAGAATGTTCGAGCGTGATATTGGAAAGTCCATGGAGGTATATGTGGATGACATGATTGTCAAGAGCGAACGTCAACATTCCCACTTGGAGGACCTCAAACGAGCATTCAACATCTTGCGTCATTATTTCTAATGCACGAACACTTCTAAAAATATCAGTTTGTTGTGTAGTGTCGGACACCGTGTCCGACACTTCTCACATGGAAAATTCATGTCAGAGTTTGTCCGTTATTGAAGATGGACAGTCACTTCACCCCTGGAAGCTTGACCCTCGGATATTTAAAAGACAAGGCCCACCTCTTTAAATTCTACAGTACGCTCAAGCGCTACTACAGAATTTGGGGGCCAAATGATAGGGCCAAAATCATGCTCGGATCAACGATGTATATATGTTGCCATCCGAACGCATAGAGCTTGGACGCTCGCGTTACAGGGCTCGTGGACCAACCCAGCCCATTCACTTGTTGGCTAATCCAGGCCCATACGCCTCGGCCCACTATTCGAGCGAGGGGTTCAGGCTGTCAAAACTAGGCACTCGTGCTACGGTCCCTCAAAGTCTCCCTTCCCAGGAAAACGCTTCACGAGGGCACCACCTTTCTTACGCTCGATTATTTGACGCTCGTAGGTCATCTGCTAGAGGAAACCCTCTCGTACACCCCTTCGAGCGTCCCCCATGCTCGGGTAAGATCTGGCCCAAAAAGCATCCGTACGCCTACATGACAGATCTTGAGCCTTCCAGCGCACGACACTCGCCAACAACCTCTGACACAGTGGCAGTGTGCACCTCGTACCTGACACACCGCCCACTTTTCAGAGGCATCACTTTCATGCCGTCACAGGTCGCCACGTGTTAGGGCAACACAGGATTGGGACCACTTGGTCAAATTACCCAAAGCACCCTCATCCCTAACATATAAATATGGAGAAACCCCTGTTTTCTTCCCCAAGTCATCTTCTCCACAATACACAACACTCTAAAAACTGGGCACAGTTTCCGCCATTTTTCTTCTTCTCAAGCTCCGCATTACACTCACCTCAGCTGCATCTTTGTTACATTTGCACTCTTGGTGTTATCCTAGCTGGAAGAACCCACGCTCAATAGAAAACCCAGAACCTGAGGCTCAAACGTCTGTGATGGTCTTCGCTTTCCTAAATAAATCTTAAAGTGTTTGGAGTCAAAGCAACCTTCTCAGTTTCTACACCATCATTCTTCTTACTTTGTTCTTTATTTCTCTTAGGCCTATAATATGTTTTAGGATAATTGTCGTTAGAACCCGTTGAGGATTCTGGAGTTTCATTAGTTACTCCTGAAGGTCCTACAGTTGTATTCATTCTAACTTCATATTCAACTATATCATTTAGATTTATTTTTTCAAATTCTTCTATTAAATCATTTACTTCATTCATTGTTCTTAGTATTTCCTTCTAGTTTAGCTTCTTCTATAATTTTCTTTAATTTTGATTCTTCCTTAATTTTATTTTCTCTATCATCTTGTTCTTTTAATAATCTAAGAAGGTATATTGTATACATATATTCATCAAATGATCCAGGTTCATATTTCTTTTCTGTTGGTATAGTAACAATCTTTGTAGGTGTTTTTATTGTTCTTTCTATTTCTTTTTTCTTATCCAATTTTGTCTTTTTAATATTATCTTGAATAAGGTTATTTAATTGTTTTATTTCAATTCTAATAACTTGAATTTCTATTTTTATATTCTTTATTTTAGATTTTAATTTTGCTAATTCTTCCAATAATGTATTTATAGCATTTGCAACTGATTCAATATGATTCATTATGGTGAAGAAAGTTGTCAATCTGTATCATCGTAGGATTCATATCCTCCTTCCATATATGTTTCATTTAAATTCCAATTATCTGTACAGAAGTTTAAATATATCAAAGCTGTATGTAAAATTATTCTTATTATATAACTTTCTATTATAATTTTTATGTTTTTTTCCATTTTTGCCAATTTTTTTAAGCTTCTTCCTTTTGTTTTCTTATCTTCTGTTTACACAGTTTTATTTTATTATTTATTTTTTTATTTTCTTTATCACTTTTATTTTCTCTTTTATATTCTTCAAGTATTGTCGTTAATCTTAAAATATTATTTATATTATTAATCCATTTGTTTAAATGGATAACTCGATTAGTTTTTATTAATCTTACCATTTAAATTGCCAAAAGGTTTATATAGTGATCTCTATCTTTTTTATGGCTATTCATTCTATCATATTAATATTCATTAGGATATTTGTCATAATGATCTTTATACCATTGATACATTGAGTCAAAATATTTTATTGATTCTATTATTTTTCTTTTATCAAATATTTTCATTTTTTTTTTATTATTTATTATTTGGATTGTGGCTCTGATACCACTTAGACGCGGATATATTTTGTATTTGGGTGATATTAAACATGATATTAAATTAACGGTTATTAAACATGACTATTTATAAATTAGATTATTGCCTTTTCAATATATTTTAGTCTTTTTATTTCAGAGGCTAACATTGCTTCATGGAACTCTATTTGTTTAAGAATATGATATTGATATTCTTCAATGTTAAATAAGTTATCTTTATTAATAGTTCTAATAAGTTGTAATTTTTCTTTCTCAATATTTATTCTGCCTTTTTGAAAATCTATACTCATTTGCATATTTTTGTTAATTCGCAAATCCTTTTATAATATTTACTAGGCATTTTTATACTTATAAATTGTGCCAAAACAAAATCTTAGTAAAAACAAAATGACAATTCTTCAACAGTTAACTGACGAATATATTGTAATTGTCTATATGCATCTAAAATATTAAATACCATAGCTCTAAAAGTCTCTTTATTCATATTATTCATTTATCCAGTTTAGTTTTCTTGATCATAAACTTGTTCTATGGCTATTATGATTTTATTTATAAATTTTAATTTTTTATTTGTTTTTGCACAATCTTCATTAAAGTCTATTTGATTTATATTATGTTTTTTTGTATGTTCACTTCCTAGCATTTTTATTCTATCAGTTAAGAATCGTTTTACAAAATGTCTAAAATGTCTATTAGATGTATTGATGGGTTCCGAATATGTGGGTTAGAATCCGATCACTTTAAAATTTGTTTGAGTGGGGAAACCGCCGGAAGTTCACCGGAAAAAGGAAGGGGGTTCTACCTGCTAGGACAAACACAAGAAAAGTCAAAAGGCCAAGGGATTTATTTTAAGAAAATAAATCAATTTCCAAAGAGTTGGAAATACCCGGAATTTTATTTTGGAGAAAATAAAATTTAAAATTAAAAAAAAAAAATTACTGACGTGGCATGACGTGGCACATGACGTGGCACGCCACATCAGCAGATTGGCCCCAGTCAGCGCTGACAAGGCGCCGCGTGGCGTGCCATATGGATGGCTGAGATTGCGCCAAGTCAGCACAAACGGACGGCCCAGATTTGATTTGGGGTGGGCCGGTCAACGGGTAGGATAGTCCAGCCAAACGGGTCAGGGTTCCGGGTCAACGGGTCGGATCTCGGGTAGGGTTGGACCGGGTCCGGTTCGGGCCGGACCGACCCGGACACGTGGCCGCTTCAGAAGAGGCCACGTCACCCTCAAGCCTTAGCCGCGTGTGTAACACAAGCGCCACCTTCAGGTGGCGCGTGACGGCGCGTGAAGGCTCCGATGGGCGCGTGGTCGGCGGCGCTGGATTCGTGGCGACGAGACCTTGAACGTGGTCACCTTGGTTTTCGTGTACAAGTTGTATATGCAAGTATAGATGTGAAATGACCATTATACCCTTGCTTTTGTATCCAAAATGACTATTTTACCCTCATATATTTGCCTATAAATAGGCTGATACCCACCCCATTTCTCTCATTCAGTTTTGGGATGGTTTTGGCCAAATCTTGGCTTTGAAATCAAGTCCCATTTTCTCCTAGTTAATTCCGATTTATTTTGGAATTAATTTTAATTAGGTGTTTGTATAAAACACCTAATTTCGGGAGAATAAACCCTGAAAAGGGTTTTCTAGTTTAAAGTTTATTTTCTCTAAGTATTTAGAGAAATACTTTCGGAGCCCACACTCCGAGGGTGTCCCTGGGGTTATTGCAGGGAAGCTCTGCCGGTCTCACGAGTGGGCAAGGAGCTGGAAAAATGCCGTTAGATAGCCATGATTGCAGTACGGTAATAGTTTTTGGTTATTTTATTTTAAAGATGATAAATTATGTGCTCTTAAGTGTTAATTGCATGTTAGATATTTATCTGCTTATGTGATTTAAAATTTATTATCAATTGCATGTATATACTTGAGTAGATCCGGCTAAGTCTTCCGCTTTGTATTAAAATGTTTTAGAAATATTTTAATACTTGTATTATAATAAAAATTTTAAAATGTGGTCCCGGACTGCTACTGTTCTGGGCCCACCTCCCAGCAACTGGTATCAGAGTCGTGCTCTAGTTATATACATGCATTGATATAATGCATGCGATGCATAATTTTAAATCTGATACTGTGCACGTAAATTTTGTCAAAGGAGACTGGTTTTTAAGTGGGACCGTTGTGACCCCTCCAGTGTTTCCTGGGAATTTACGTGGAATGGTAATTTTCTGGGAATCAATTTCAATAATCTTCCTGGTTAATTACCGAATCAGTAAACATGATTTAAATTATGAGATAATTTATTTATAACATGTTTACTTTATGTCATTTATGTTAAGCATGATAATTATGTGATAATTATACCAGCATGCTTAATTGATTTAATTTATGGCATATTTATTTTGTGTCATTTAAAATTTTAAGCATGATAATTATGTGATAATTATATGAAAGCATGCTTAATTAATTTTATTTTATGGCATGATCATGATAATATGAGATATTATGATATTTACAATTATGCATATTTTATTTAATGTGATTAAATAATAATGTTTAATAGAGATTGAACGAGATGCATAATTGAACTAATATTTTTCGGCCTAATTAATAAATTGTTATTAAAGCCTTAAAATATTATTAGGATTATAAATGTGATTTAGTAATCCTAGTGGGAGGATATTAATTAGATTAATCACTTCCAACAATAAGACGCCAAAAGTGATTATTAAGATAATCAACAGATAATCCACACCTTTTAAAAATTCAAGTGGGAGCGAAATGAAAAGAGTTGGATTCTCACGGCCTCCATTACCCGTCTATAGTATAGTGGATGTATACTACTCCCTTCGGCGGGTATACATTCGCGGTATACAAGATTAGACTTCTACGGATAGAATGAAATGCGACGAAAGTCAGCTCGACCAAGCCTCCGTGGAGTGTCTTGACTTACTCGTACGGTCTTCTAGGTAATGGTACACACTTGACTAAGTAATGTATTAACCTCCCTTCGGAGCTCTGTTACATTTACTTAGAGGCCAAGGGTTGACGTGGTGAATTAACATTGTTTAGTAAGAGTTACCTAGATGACATGTTAATAAAGAATAGTTCTTGCTTTTCTAAGCGGTTTTCGACCTCGCCTCCGGGGAGTCAACTGCAGATAGTTAAGTCACCATTGCGTAAATCAAAATGCTTACGTGGATTTCATTTATTGGTTAGACGCAGAAGAAAGTGAAATACATAATCATAACTTGCATTTATTTATTTATTTCAGTTTTATAATAACGATCTCTCTTAGCCCACTCCAAACTTTATGTCTTTGAGGAAATAGGTCAGTAAAGGGTTCAACTATGCTGACTAGGAAATGAATCTTGACATCGTATTGAGACACGAAAGTTTACGTACTCACTGAACCTTTTCCGAAAAATTTCGGAAACTACAACCAGTCAAGATTAGAAAGACATTTATCCCAAATGGATCAAGTGTGATGATCTGGCTAGTCTTATATCCTGACATCTGTTTTAAATGTTCTTGAGCATCAGACACATGAGATGTCCACTGATAAGAACATGTGTTGAAGACAGATTCGTACGAAGGTACGAGTCACGAAAAGGTTGTTAGTTAAAGATGTTTGAAGGATCACCGTTTCAGAATTATATTATGAATATGATAACTGATCTGAACGAGATTGAAAGCCTCTATGCTTAAAGAGACAATCTTAACATATAGGATACGATCATATACTCTCTGCTTAAGTCGTTTGAACGTTCAGGATTAATTTTTTAAAAATATTTTTTTAAAACCAATGAACGACCTCAATATGGCAGAAAGGGTGATATACACTAAGGGAAAAGTTCTCTTTAACCAGGCATCAGTATCCACGGCCTAGAAAGCCAGTAAGTGGAAGAAAGAAGAGGAAAAGTTCCAATCTAAGGTTCAGAAATAGAAAGTCAAATCCGACAATGGAAAAGTGTTTCTATTTCGGTGGTAACGGGTATTGGAAAAAGAAATTGTCCAAAATACTTAGTCTGTCTATTTGTCACGCCGTTTAGATAAGATATGAAGATATCTTACTCGTTGAGTATATGTTTAGTTGAAAATTCATCAGACTCCTGGTATGTGAACTTGAGATCAACTAATCATATTTGCAAGTCGTTGCGAAGATTCAAACTGACCAAAAGGTTTGAAAAACGGCTAACACACACCTACTGCTCAAGGACAATACAAGTCTAATTGTATTAGCAGTAAGGACTATAGATTCGTATTTTGGTAATAGGGTTTTTATATTATACGTGTCATATATACAGAAATTTGATTTTTGTAAGTTATTTGATAAGTAACCGTTCAACTATTTGTTTTAAACAAAAGTTTACTGCTAAGCAAAATGAAATGTTTATTTGCTCTGGCACAATAAAAGATGGTCTTTTATACCTCAATGAAAATCCTAATTCAAGTTTAACGTTAAGAAGCTTGACTTACCATCTAAGAGGAAAAAACTTCTACGTGGCACCTATCAATTGGTTAATTGAATCTGAATAGGATCCAAAGACTGATTGTTGAGTCCTGTTGACTTGAAAATAGTATCAATCTACGAATCCTATTTAGAAGATTAAAATGACCAAGAAGCCTTTTGGAGACAAAGGGTCTTAAGCCATGAAGTTGCTTGTGCCAGTTCATGCGGATATGTGATATTATGAATGTTCAAGCAAGAGAAAGTTTTTGAGTACTTTATCATTCATTTGAATGATTACTCTAGATACATATATGTTTATTTGATAAGACTTAAGTCTGTAATTGTTGAAGAGTTCAAAGAATATAAGACTAAAGTCAAAGAGTCAAATTAGGAAACATATCAAGGCACTTCGATTAGATCAAAGTAGTGATAAGTATCTATGTTCAGAGTTAAATAGAATTTCTCATATGAGATTAGATCTCAATTATCTGTATAAGATACATCTTAGCAAAGATGTATTGCAGAAAAGAAAAATAGAACTCTGATAATGATGGTAAGATTCATGAAGAGTCATGCTGCCCTGCGAAGTTCGTTTTGGGGTCTTGCACACAAAACGACAAACCTAGTTCTATCAAAGTCAGTTCCTAAAACACTGATGGATCTGTAGCTAGGGTGAAAACCCTGTATCTTTTATCTTCGGATTTAAGGTAGCCTGATCCACGAGTTAAGGATGGATCCTGACAAGTTAGAATAAAGAACAAAGGTTTACTTGTTCTAAGGTTATCCTAGAAGAACGAGAGGTGGTATATTTTGTAATTTGAGAAATCACAAAAGATGTTTGTGAATATTTCAGAGATATTTACATAGATAACCATAAAGGGTTGAAGCAAAGTAGTGTTAAAAGAAATAACAGTACTAGATACTGATTTCCATAAACCCGTGATAACTGAAAATATATTGGATACATGTGATGTACCAAATACAACATGTGATGTAGAGACGTGTACACGAGAGCATCATTGTAGTGGGAGGATTGTCAGGACACCTGACGAGATATCTAAGATTGACCCAAGTGGTTGAATCTAACATATCTGATCCTATCACATGTAATGAAGCTGTAGAAGATATAGACGCTGACCATTTCTTCAATATCTATGGAATCTAAGTTAGAATCTCTGTATTCTAACAAAGTCTTGAACTTGTAGAGGCGCCGGAAGGCATTAAACCCATTAGATGCAATTGGGTTCTACAAGACGATAAAAGGAAAAATGGACAAAAGTAGAGACTTTAAAGCAAGCTTATGGAAAGGGATTTTACCCAGAACGAAGAAATCATTTATGAGGTTTTCTCACCTATAGGAATGCTTAAGTCCATTATCCTCTCCATTTTATCTCATTATCGATTATGAGATTAGATAAATGGATGTAAAGACTATGTTCTTGAACAGGCACCTCCAAAAAGAAGAGATACATGGTATAACCTGAAGGCTTCACAGCCAGAAATCAGGTGCATATAATGCTAGCTTAATAGATCGATTTATGATCTTAAGCAAGCGTCTAGATTATGGAGCATCAGAATTATAGGGTAATTTAGACTCTTTGGATTTGTATAATTGCCTGATGAACCATGAAGTGTACAAAATGACATCATGATAACGTCGTACCATTTTCACTGTGTACATAATTAATATTCTGCTCATTAGGAATGATGCATGAATTTTATCAGTGGTCAAGATTCGAACGTCAAATCATTTTGACAAGAAAAGACCTATTTGAGACCAATGTTATTCCAAGGATCAGACTTTTGTCATGATCATAGTAATAAGGAGATTGGTTTATCACAAGAAACATATATAGATAAGAAGCTGGTAAGGTATAATATGACAAATTCCAAGAAAGGTTCATTACCTTTTAGATTTGGAATTTATCTATCTCGGGATCAGTGTCCTAAGACAACTGAAGAGATAGAAGACAACATTAGAGTTCCGCAGCGGAAGCTTTATGTTTGTCATATTATGTACAAGGCCAGCTGTCTATTATGAAATAGGTCTAAGTCAGCAGATATTAGTCAAACCCTAGAATTTGATACTGGGTAGTAGTGAAAGCATATATTGGAGTACTTGAGAAGGACTTGAGATTATATGCTTGTCTACCACAGTGGTGAGCTCATTTCAATAGAGTATAGAGATTCGAATTTACAATCTGATTTGTATTCTAGATGTTTGACATCAGAATACGTGTTTACTCTAGAAAAAGCAACCGTTGATTGGAGAATGTTAAGCATACTTGTCTTGCTTACACCGCCATGGAAGTCAAATACATGGTAGCTTGAAAAGCATCCAGTTAGATATATTGGTTTCATGGTTTCCTAGTTGTTGGCTCAGAGAAACATCTAAAAGATTCCTTCACTAAAGAATTGGCGCAAAAGAGTGCAAAACGAGTTTTGACACTCATGTGGAGGGAATAAGACTTAGATGTGTGGCCAAATTGAATTTAGGGCAAGTGGGAGATTGTTGGGAATAGTGCCCTGAAAATTCAATTTATTGAATTAATTAAACTGAATTTACAGCAAGTTATGAGTATTTCACATATTAATAATTAATGACGTGTGGTTGTATTCTCATATGAAATGTGTTTCATAGGAAAAGACTTTGAATACCGAAATCACGTGTCATTAAAGTTCTAGTCGGTGTGATAAGAATATGTTTTTATCAAGACTATAACGTGGTTATATAAGATGATTAGTCTTTCGTCATAGGGAATGGTGATTCCAATTATAACACGTTGATGATTTTCAATAAGATTGGAAAGATCGAACTGGACCACTGAGATTATTCATTTTATACTGCTATCTAAAATGAATAAAATCTCAGGAAGCATTGTACTCTTAATCCTGATAATATTTCGACTTTAGGCATGTAGTGTTAGTCACTATAACATACTCGAAGTGAGGTCTCGGTAACGGGTGGCCAAAATACTTTGTATGTTCGGTGATTATATGAAATGCGCTAAAGAGTTATATTGATCGAGAAATCTGTGGCCTTACTGGAAGGTAAGAGATATCCTTGAAATAGATTTGCAAAAGTTCGAATTAAGACTTTGGCCAAAGCACTTCGCGTGATAACGTCACCGAAGTTGTATGTTGAATGTGTTTCACATACAGAGAATTTGAACTTAAGGCGAATAAATAAATTTCAAATTGGAGATGAAAAATAAATGATAGTAGTTGTAATTTATTTTTCATGGATATCTACACGGAGGAGTAAAATGCGAAATTATTCTAGATCGAGAAATTCGTGAATAATTTAATTAATTTTAGAGTGCAACAATATTTATTTAGTGGAATTAATATTGTTAAACGGTAATTAATTATTGTCATGAGATGATAATACATTAATCTGTTTGGAGCTAAAATTAATTAGTCCTGCAGGTCCCCCTGCAAGCCCCAAATTGAAAACCCGAAGAGAAAATATTAAAAGGAGAAAGAGAAATGATTTTTCAAAGTGTTTGAAAATAGCCAAGGGATTTATTTTAAGAAAATAAATCAATTTCCAAAGAGTTGGAAATACCCGGAATTTTATTTTGGAGAAAATAAAATTTAAAATTAAAAAAAAAAAAAAATTGCTGACGTGGCATGATGTGGCACGCCACGTCAGTAGATTGGCCCCAGTCAGCGTTGACAAGGCGCCGCGTGGCGTGCCATATGGATGGCTGAGATTGCGCCAAGTCAGCACAAACGGACGGCCCAGATTTGATTTGGGGTGGGCCGGTCAACGGGTAGGATAGTCCAGCCAAACGGGTCAGGGTTCCGGGTCAACGGGTCGGATCTCGCGTAGGGTTGGACCGGGTCCGGTTCGGGCCGGACCGACCCGGACACGTGGCCACTTCAGAAGAGGCCACGTCACCCTCAAGCCCTAGCCGTGTGTGTAACACAAGCGCCACCTTCAGGTGGCGCGTGACGGCGCGTGAAGGCTCCGATGGGCGCGTGGTCGGCGGCACTGGATTCGTGGCGACGAGACCTTGAACGTGGTCACCTTGGTTTTCGTGTACAAGTTGTACACGCAAGTGGAGATGTGAAATGACCATTATACCCTTGCTTTTGTATCCAAAATGACTGTTTTACCCTCATATATTTGCCTATAAATAGGCTGATACCCACCCCATTTCTCTCATTCAGTTTTGGGATGGTTTTGGCCAAATCTTGGCTTTGAAATCAAGTCTCATTTTCTCCTAGTTAATTCCGATTTATTTTGGAATTAATTTTAATTAGGTGTTTGTATAAAACACCTAATTTCGGGAGAATAAACCCTGAAAAGGGTTTTCTAGTTTAAAGTTTATTTTCTCTAAGTATTTAGAGAAATACTTTCGGAGCCCACACTCCGAGGGTGTCCCTGGGGTTATTGCAGGGAAGCTCTGCCGGTCTCACGAGTGGGCAAGGAGCTGGAAAAATGCCGTTAGATAGCCATGATTGCAGTACGGTAATAGTTTTCAGTTATTTTATTTTAAGCATGATAAATTATGTGCTCTTAAGTGTTAATTGCATGTTAGATATTTATCTGCTTATGTGATTTAAAATTTATTATCAATTGCATGTATATACTTGAGTAGATCCGGCTAAGTCTTCCGCTTTGTATTAAAATGTTTTAGAAATATTTTAATACTTGTATTATAATAAAAATTTTAAAATGTGGTCCCGGACTGCTACTGTTCTAGGCCCACCTCCCAGCAGCTCAACCCCCACGTGGCCGGGGGGAAAGCAGAGCAGTCAACAGAGAAAATCGGATAATGGTACGGCCACTTTCTTCGTCGGATTCGAGGGGGCTGACCCTCGTGCAACTGATCAGGTGAGGCCTCCCGTCAACTTGGTCATAAATGAGGCTCCTTCAAGCGCTAGTAAACCTTCCCACAAGAGGAAGAGGATGCCCGACACTGTATCAATAAGGGGCAAAGGGAAGCAAGTAGTGGAGGGCCCCAAGGGTGATGGGGAAACCTCCTCTTCAGAGGAAGAGCATTTATGGGAGTTCTCCGTCAAGGGGACAGGAACTTCTCGGGCTCCTCCGACGCTGGGCCAGTTCTGCTAAGGCCCGACACGCTCGCTCAAACCGTCAGCGGGAACCTCTACGACAAGGCCCCATTCACGACGGACCACAGGCATCTGTACAGCGAGTCTGTGGAAACGGTGACCTACGATGCGGCCCACGCCTTGATCTCCGTAAGTCTTTATTCCCTTGTTACATTGCCATCCCTGTAAGTATCTCTTTGACATTTTCTTGCTAATACTTCCCTTCCTTCGAACCCACGCAGCAAGTACTTCCCCGGCTTAAGAATATTCAAATGCGGGTATCCATCTATGCCGATCGTAAGGCCAAGTACAAGAAGATGGCACGTGCTAACGATCTGGCTCAAATACAAGAGGAGCTGGACACTGAAACAGCCAAGTATGAATCCCTCAAGGATTTGCATAAGATGACAGAGGAGGAGCTGAAGAAGCTGAAAGAGGACTTCGTGGCGGAGGAGAGGCGCTCGAAACGGTTTGAGCGGCCAGTTGGCCCAAACGGGTGAGAACTTGAAGAAGGCAGAGGCCGAGCGTGAGAGCTGGAAAACGAGGGCTCTGGAGGCTGAGAGGAAGTTTAATGATACGATGAATGAATGGCCTCAAAGTCTTAACCGAGCCAACAAGGAGGCCCTCATCAAGTTTTGTCACTCAAAGGCCTTCAACTTTGTGGCTTCCTTGCACTGCTTGGACGAGTCTCAAAAGGCCTTCAACCTTGCCGTCGAACAGGGCATCCACAAAGGGCTAACCAATCCGGCTATGAGAGAGGCAGAGGGCACAGGGCTCATGTTCAATGAGCGTTGCGAGAAAGATGATGAAGACCAGGATGACCCCGCGGACACCATTGCTGAATTGGAGTATGACTTTCTGGTTAAGCTTCTCCAAGACGAGTACATGGATGCTCATCCGGCGAGTAACGCTCCTCAAGCCGTACAGAATGACCCTCCTGAAAATGAATCTCAAGTGCCTAATGTGGAGGATGCCCTTGCCCCAGCTGCTGAGGGCGCCAACGCAATTGCTCCTGAGGCCAACGAGCCCAACGATCCACAAGCGCCCGAACCACCAGCCGCCCAACCTCAAGAGCCAGAAGGCTCGGTTCATGGTCCAGTGGCCCAGAACATCTTGGTGGTTTTAGATGAGGATGTTGCTCCTGCCGCCTGAAGCCTTTCCTTGCTAGTTCTTCAGTGTACTTTCTCCTTTTCCCGTTTTAGTACCTTCAACTATTTATCAAGAAACTTATGGGCCGTTGAGCCTTCATTCTGTAATATAGGCGAAAGCCTTTAATAAATGAAATTCCTTCTTTCCTTCAGAGTACCGCTTTTTACCTTTTTCTTGATTGTAAATTTCCATATTGCGCTTGTTGTGAACAAATCTTGTGGTGGTAAGATTGTGTGTAACATGCTTAGTGAAAATTACATTACTAAATCTTTGGAACTTGAAAGATTTTGTTAAATTCCGAAAAACTTGAATGAAAAATTTTACTAGGTCTTGAGTAATCATGAGGGTCTTATGATGAGGATGCCCCCCATTCAAGACTTGTGTAAATTTTTGCTTTTGTTCTTAGAAATTTGGCTGAGTCTTGAGTATATACGAAGGTCTTATTGAGAGGCTGCCCTCGTTCAAGACTTGTGAAATTTCTTCTTAATCTTGGGGGAATTTTGCTAAGTCTTGAGTATTTGCGAGGGTCTTACTGAGTGGTTGCCCTCGTTCAAGACTTGTGAAATTCCTTCTGCACCTTGGGGGAATTTTGCTAAGTCTTGAGTATTTGCGAGGGTTTTACTGAGTGGTTACCCTCGTTCAAGACTTGTGAAATTCCTACTTGATTCCGAGGCCGTCATGCGAGCGCTCTGGCACTTGTCGTATTTCGGGCTCTTCAAGAGATCCCATTTTTTAGCACAAGGCGTTGTAAGAAACGGCCAAGGCCTACTAGGATTTTCTTCATATTCTTCTTCCAACTCGCCTAATTGGTTGTGAGCGTTACCAGTCTATCCATGTGGAGTAGAGTGCTGGCAAGCGTAACCCGTGCGAAATAACAGCATACATATTGGAATGGGTTACCAACCACGCTCACAAAAACGAGGGACGTGGGTCTTATCCATTCAAGCAATCAAAGAAACAGAAGTATTAGAGAAATTAAAAAGATTATATTGCCGCTTACTTGTGATTGGAAGTACATGGAACCCGTCAAAGAGGGTTGTTACATCATGGTTTGCAAAGAGCTTTTAAACATAAAACCGCCGGAGGTTACATGCATTCCAAGGGCGAGGCAAGCGCTCAACTTGAAGTGTCTCGAGGGTGTAAGTGTTGTTAGCTCTGATTTGTATAACCTTGAATGGGCCTTTCTAGTTGGGATCCAATTTCCCCACATGTCTGGATACTTCCGCCTTCTTCAAAACCAAGTCTCCCAACTGGAATGTCCTCTCCTTCACGCGCTTGTTGTACTGTTGGGCCATGGTGGCTTTATAACTGTGAATCTTAGCCCAGGCCTTGTCTCTTCTTTCATCCAGTAAGTCCAGCTCCAAGCTCCTGTTGCCTTCATTGAGCTGAGGCTCGAAATAGCCGACACAAGCGGATTCGTTTACAATCTCCGCTGGTATCATTGCTTTCGATCCATAAACGAGCGCATAAGGTGTTTCTCCAGTGGCTGCTCGTGGGGTAGTGCGATAAGCCCAGAGCGCTCTTTGTAGTTCTTCTGCCCATTCACTCTTCTTGCTTTCGAGCATAGTTTTCAGATGTTGTAAAATGATTCTGTTGGTAACTTCTGCTTGTCCATTGGCTTGGGGATGTCCCACAGAGGTAAAGCGTTGTTCAATCCCCAACTCTGAACACCATTCTCGCGTGTCTGCTGCTATGAATTGGGATCCATTGTCTGAGATAAGCACCCTCGGGATGCCGTACCTGCAAATGATGTTCTTCCAAATGAAGTCTCTCACAACCCGGAAGGTGATCTTTGCCACTGCCTCGGCCTCGGCCCACTTGGTAAAATAATCGACAGCTAAAACGACAAACTTCTTTTGTCCAACAGCGATGGGCAAGGGGCCCACAATGTCTATTCCCCACTGGTCAAAGGGCCAGGAAACATCTATGGGGATCATTTGAGCGGCCGGCAGTTGAGGGAGATTTGAATGGAATTGGCACTTAGGGCACTTCCTCGAAAATTCAATGGCATCTCGAAGAACTGTAGGCCAATAGAACCCACTCCTCAGAACTTTCTTTGCCAGGACACGTCCTCCCGAATGGTTCCCACAGCTCCCATTGTGGATGAGTTCGAGCATTTCCTTCGCTTGCGAAGGCCTAAGGCACCTCATCGGGGGTCCCTGGAATGATTTCTTGAACAGTCTCCCCTCGGAATCCAAAGAGAAGCGAGGGGCCTTGTTTCGGACTTTCCGAGCTTCCACCTTGTCAGTGGGATAAATACCGTCTCTAAGAAATTTGATGATGTCATCAAGCCAACAGGGCTCGTTCGGATCGATCATAGCGATCATCTCGGTGGCGATACTTTCCTTGATCAAAGGCTCTTCGGTTTTAAGGAACGTGACAGAACACTCAGAAGTGCCTTCTAATGTTGAAGCAAATTTTGACAAAGCATCTGCACGCTCGTTTTCCGCTCGTGGTACTTGAAGTAGATGAAATTCCTTTAACTTCCCAATGATTTCTCTGGCCTTACCCAAGTACTGCACCATGGTGGTTTCTCGAGCCTCATATGTTCCTTCAATCTGGCTCGCGATTAACTGTGAGTCCACATAAGAGGTAATTCTGGAGGCTCTGTTCTGAAAAGCAATTTTCAACCCCTGAAATGGTTTTGTGATGGCAGGGAATATTGTAGATGAAATGGTGAGGGAAATAGATGCCATGTCCGTAGGGAGTTTTTCTCCTCATGATAATATACCCATTGCCATCCCTATACAAAAGATCCACGGTGATGCCATGGATGAAGAACTGGGGGCTGCCGTTCAGCGGATGAACGAGCGCAGTCCAGTCGGAGAGGATCAACTATTCGAGGAGATGGATCTATCCCTCCGGATGCAACAGCAAGGGGAAAGGGTTTTCCCGGTGTTGAATAGTGCCATTAGGCCACAAGATCATCAAGTAACAGTGGCCATAGCGGGAACCCAAGGGGAAGAAGGGCCATCCGGGCATGATGCGGGAGATGAGCCTCCCCGCAAACGCCGTCGAAAAGGGAAGGAACCCTTGACGCAAGTGAGGGTAAACAACCCACACCAAACTGACAGATCTCTGGACAAAATAGAGAGTACGATGACACCTGCAGAATTAGCAGATCTGAAGTCCAGGGTATGCTGGGATAATGCTGTGCACAAGACACGCCTCCCAACGGGGCGCGAGCGCGCCAACAACCCACCTCCTGGGATGATGATTGTGTATAGTGCTGTCGTCCTTGTTGGGGGTCTGAGGTTTCCAATACCTACTCCGATCGTTGATATCCTAAACTTCTTCAATCTCTGCCCATCTCAAATTTTGCCCAATGGGATTGCCCTCCTAAACACTTTTGTGATTTTGATGAAAGCCACAGGCCATGAACCCTCTATTGATAACTTCAACAGTCTAATCCGAGTATCCCGATCCTCGCGCTCGTCTCCGAGGGACGGCTTCTATTACTTGCAAGCCAAGTCAGGCCTAAAAATGATAGATTCTCCATCAATGTCATATGGGGAAAATTGGAAGGAAAAATATTTCTTTGTGGGGGTACCTGGGGGGTTCTTTAGGGTTCCGCGAGAATGGGTGACACACGGCAAGGGGCCCCTTGTGAGGCAAAGGCATGGGGATAAGTTGTTCGAGCAATGGGCAAAGAGTTTGGCTCTCGTGATGAAGAATGAGAAGTGGTTAATCAAGGCCAAACCTTTGATGCAGCACGAGGGGGTGTTGTTCCGCTATGGGCTCATGAGTCCCCCAGAGATGGTGTCTCGTCCACCCACCGGGATAATGAATATGGACGGTTAGACTCTAGGAACTAACTCTGCTAACACTTAGCATAGAAATGCTAACTCTCTATAGTGCTTGTTGTTTTATTTTGTTTTTTGTTTTGTTTTTTGTTTTTTTTTTTTTTTTTGACAAGTGCTCTGGGCAAAAGATCTGATGCCCGTTTATCTTCTTATTGACAGTCGTGGAAATACTTATGGCCGGCTCGAGCATAGATAGCATTGCTGCTATGATGCGCACTCGCAGGGCAGGCGGCCAACAACAGCAACAATAACAGCAAGCAAATCAACCCTCGAATGCCCCTCGAGGAGGCAGAGGTACCCGTCGAGGGTCAAAAAGAGGCGATGGTGGTCGAGGAAGGGGCACTGAGGTTCACATAGAGGACCTGACGTTGGACGATGTTCAGGATCCTGCTATCCCGACCGTTCCCGAGGGTCCGACCCAACAGGGGTCAGACGGTTCTCGTGCTAACCGCTAGAGGACCCTGGCTCAATTGGTGGAGGAGGTGTGGGCTCAACGTTCGCGAAAGAGGAAGAGGATGCCAGACTCACTTTCCATTTCTGGCAAAGGGAAAGAGGATATTGTGGGCCCGAGGGACGAGAAAGGTGACACTTCGTCCTCAGAGGAAGAGGACTTCTGGAAGTTTGAGCGCACCGGGGATGAACGTTACCGGCGCTCGCTGGCGGAAGGCCCTGTACTCCTGAAGAAGAGCCCTTCTACCCATAACCTAGTTACGGGGATTATCAACAGGCTTCAATTCTCCGGGGATCACGAGAAATTGAACAAGCATGGGGTCGCTCGGGTTGCTGGAGATGCATGCCATGCCCTTCTGACTGTAGGTATTTACTCTTCTTGGACCCATTTTCACATTTTCCCTGCAACTGAAAAGACTAACATATTTGACGTTTTTAGGAGGTGATTCCCCGGCTCAAAAATTTGGAGAGGCGAGCGGAGATCTATTTTGTGCATAAGGACAAGTACAAGAAGCTGTTGCGCGTCTCTGACCCTGGCCAACTACAAGAGGACTGCAACAGTCTCTCTGCAGAGCTTTTCGCTCTCAGGCTCGAAAATGACGGGGTAAAAAAGGCACTTAAGAACCGAGAGGATGCATGGATGAAACTGGATGAGCGTCATAAGGAACTGAAGGAGGGACATAATAAGTTGAAAGCCGACAATGAGGAGTTGAGCAATCATCTAACCGAGCGTAACCGAGAGTTTGATATAGTGAGAAAGGAACTTGCTGATCTCCAGGGCCAGACTGCGGACCTGGAAACGAGGGTAGCCCAGGAGACTCTTCATAAGTTTGTGCACTCCAAGGCATTCGCCTTCGCCGCTAACCTTCACAGATTCCCCAACATCGAGCGGTTTTTCTAGAGGTCCGTGGGTCAACTGATCAAGCTAGGAGAAGTGCCTGCTAGCACCCGTAATGACCCTCGTCTCCGTATTGACCTTGATGAGAATCTAGAGCCACCCCACCAGGACAGGGACCCGAACGAGGATCTGACGGAACCAGAGTACAATGACCTGGTTGTTATGCTCCAGAATGAGTTCATGGAAGCTAACCCCCGGATCCTGAGCTTATAACGGTCGACGATCAAGGTGAGGAGGACGCTCCGGGCGTTGAGGACCATGGAGATGCTCCAATCTCAGGCTCTGATGTCTTTGCTCTGGTGCCCTTACCGACCACGCCCCCTGAGCCCAGTGACCCTCGTGTGCCAAATGCCAATGCTGCAGACTTGTGAAATTCCTTCTGCACCTTGGGGGAATTTTGCTAAGTCTTGAGTATTTGCGAGGGTTTTACTGAGTGGTTGCCCTCGTTCAAGACTTGTGAAATTCCTACTTGATTCCGAGGCCGTCATGCGAGCGCTCTGGCACTTGTTGTATTTCGGGCTCTGCAAGAGATCCCATTTTTGAGCGCAAGGCGTTGTAAGAAACGGCCAAGGCCTACTAGGATTTTCTTCATATTCTTCTTCCAACTCGCCTAATTGGTTGTGAGCGTTACCAGTTTATCCTTATGAGGGCGTCCCCCCATGTGGAGTAGAGTGCTGGCAAGCGTAACCCGTGCGAAATAACAGCATACATATTGGAATGGGTTACCAACCACGCTCGCAAAAACGAGGGATGTGGGTCTTATCCATTCAAGCAATCAAAGAAACAGAAGTATTAGAGAAATTAAAAAGATTATATTGCCGCTTACTTGTGATTGGAAGTACATGGAACCCGTCAAAGAGGGTTGTTACATCATGGTTTGCAAAGAGCTTTTAAACATAAAACCGCCGGAGGTTACATGCGTTCCAAGGGCGAGGCAAGCGCTCAACTTGAAGTGTCTCGAGGGTGTAAGTGTTGTTAGCTCTGATTTGTATAACCTTGAATGGGCCTTTCTAGTTGGGATCCAATTTCCCCACATGTCTGGATACTTCCGCCTTCTTCAAAACCAAGTCTCCCAACTGGAATGTCCTCTCCTTCACGCGCTTGTTGTACTATTGGGCCATGGTGGCTTTATAACTGTGAATCTTAGCCCAGGCCTTGTCTCTTCTTTCATCCAGTAAGTCCAACTCCAAGCTCCTGTTGCCTTCGTTGAGCTGAGGCTCGAAATAGCCTACACGAGCGGATTCGTTTACAATCTCCGCTGGTATCATTGCTTCCGATCCATAAACGAGCGCATAAGGTGTTTCTCCAGTGGCCGCTCGTGGGGTAGTGCGATAAGCCCTGAGCGCTCTTTGTAGTTCTTCTGCCCATTCACTCTTCTTGCTTTCGAGCATAGTTTTCAGATGTTGTAAAATGATTCTGTTGGTAACTTCTGCTTGTCCATTGGCTTGGGGATGTCCCACAGAGGTAAAGCGTTGTTCAATCCCCAACTCTGAACACCATTCTCGCGTGTCTGCTGCTATGAATTGGGATCCATTGTCTGAGATAAGCACCCTCGGGATGCCGTACCTGCAAATGATGTTCTTCCAAATGAAGTCTCTCACAACCCGGAAGGTGATCTTTGCCACTGCCTCGGCCTCGGCCCACTTGGTAAAATAATCGACAGCTAAAACGACAAACTTCTTTTGTCCAACAGCGATGGGCAAGGGGCCCACAATGTCTATTCCCCACTGGTCAAAGGGCCAGGAAACATCTATGGGGATCATTTGAGCGGCCGGCAGTTGAGGGAGATTTGAATGGAATTGGCACTTAGGGCACTTCCTCGAAAATTCAATGGCATCTCGAAGAACTGTAGGCCAATAGAACCCACTCCTCAGAACTTTCTTTGCCAGGACACGTCCTCCCGAATGGTTCCCACAGCTCCCATTGTGGATGAGTTCGAGCATTTCCTTCGCTTGCGAAGGCCTAAGGCACCTCATCGGGGGTCCCTGGAATGATTTCTTGAACAGTCTCCCCTCGGAATCCAAAGAGAAGCGAGGGGCCTTGTTTCGGACTTTCCGAGCTTCCACCTTGTCAGTGGGATAAATACCGTCTCTAAGAAATTTGATGATGTCGTCAAGCCAACAGGGCTCGTTCGGATCAATCTTAGCGATCATCTCGGTGGCGATACTTTCCTTGATCAAAGGCTCTTCGGTTTTAAGGAACGTGACAGAACACTCAGAAGTGCCTTCTAATGTTGAAGCAAATTTTGACAAAGCATCTGCACGCTCGTTTCCGCTCGTGGTACTTGAAGTAGATGAAATTCCTTTAACTTCCCAATGATTTCTCTGGCCTTACCCAAGTACTGCACCATGGTGGTTTCTCGAGCCTCATATGTTCCTTCAATCTGGCTCACGATTAACTGTGAGTCCACATAAGCGGTAATTCTGGAGGCTCTGTTCTGAAAAGCAATTTTCAACCCCTGCACGAGGTCTTCTTACTCCGCCTCGTTATTAGTGACTTGGAAATCCAACCTGATTGCGAAGTCCAATTCAATCCCATTGGGGTCTCTAAGGGCTACTCCTGCTCCTCCCCCTTGGGAGGTTGAGGAACCATCTGCGTGCAGGACCCATAGCCCCTCATTCTCCGAAATAGCAGGCTCTAAGTCAAAGCGTTCAACCAACAAATCAGCTACAACCTGAGCTTGTATCGCGGTCCTGGGCTCAAAGCATAAGTCAAACTGGCTCAATTCGATGGCCCACTTTATCAATCTTCCCGACACGTCCGGTTTGGACAAAACTTATCTCAAGGGTTGATCGGTAAGGACTGTTATTGAGTGCGCTTGAAAATAAGGTCTCAGCCGTCTGGATGCGTTGATAAGGGCAAACGCAAATTTCTCAATTTCCAAATACTTCTTCTCAGCTCCTTGTAATGTTTTGCTTAAATAATAAACAGGCAAGTGCCTCCGTTCCCGTACAGCAACCAACACCGCGTTTGTGGCCTCGGAAGAAACGGAAAGATACATAAATAGTCTCTCACCTTCGACGGGTTTAGTCAGCAGCGGGGTGCTTGATAGGTAAGCTTTCATGTCCTGCAGCGCTTTTTCGCATTCTTCCGTCCAAGCAAAATTTCGTGCGTTCCTCAAAATTTTGAAGAAAGGAAGGTTTCTATCCGCCGAGCGCGAAATGAATCTGTTCAGGGAGATGATTTTCCCCACTAAAACTTGTACTTCCCGCAGATTTCGAGGGGAGGGAATTTCCAAGATAGCTTTGATTTTTTCTGGGTTGGCTTCAGTCCCCTTCTGACTGACCATGTATCCCAAAAACTTCCCCCCTCGTACTCCAAAAGTACACTTTGAAGGATTCAACTTCATTCCATACCGGCGCAGAATAGAGAAAGTGCGCTTGAGATCTTCTAAATGTGAGTTCTGGCGCTCGCTCTTGACAATCATATCATCGACATAAACCTCCATGGATCTTCCAATTTCCTTCTCAAATATCTTGTTGACGAGCCGCTGGTACGTAGCTCCGGTGTTCTTCAGCCCAAAAGGCATGACCAAGAAGCAGTACACCCCTAAATGGACAACAAATGAAGTTTTGGGGCGGTCTTCTGGAGCCATAAAGATCTGATAGTATCCTTGAAAGGCGTCCATCATGATCATGAGTTCACATCCAGCGGTCGAATCCACCAGTTGATCTATCCGAGGCAAAGGGTAGGGATCCTTAGGGCAAGCCTTGTTTAGATCAGTAAAATCGTTGCACATGCGCTATTTATTCGCGCTCTTGGGCACCAAAACCACATTACACAACCATTCTGGGTATAAGATGGGCTCGATATATTGAGCCTCCAGGAGTTTATTAACTTCCTCTTCGATAACCTTCTTTCGAAAACCATGTACATCCCGCTTCTTCTGTTTAATGGGCTTGAAAGAGGGGTCCACATTAACCCTGTGGACAGTGATGCTCGGGTCAATCCCAGTGAGGTCGGAGGCTTTCCACGCAAATACATCAATGTTCTCTCTGAGGAAGTCAATCATCATATTCTGAGATGGCCCCGAGAGGTTGGACCCTATCTGAGTAGTTTTATCCTTGTTTCCAGGCTCAAGTTCAATGGTAAGGAATTTTTCCGAGGGCTCGATCCTTACCTCAGGGCGGGAAAGTTCGAGCGCCCTCTTCTTTCCTATCAAACGATCATCAAGTACGGGCCCATCCTCCTCTCGCTCGTCTCTTTTCGAGGAAGATTCGTCGACGGTCCCCGGTGGAGCACTTTCGAGGGGGTTTTTGGTGTTGGTATCCTTCTTCTTCTTGTTCCTTTTCTTGTTCAATTTCGCTCTTTTCCGCACGGGACCATCCTCATCTAAATTGGGAAAGTCAACAGATTTTTTGGTGGACCCGATTTGGAAGGTTTTCTCCGCCTTAGGCTTTCTGAGGGACAACATGTAACATTCCCAAGCCTCTCGCACATTGCACAGTACTTCTCCAACGCCCTCGGAGGTGGGGAATTTAATCTTCTGATGGTAGGTGGAGATGATGGCTTTGAAGTCAACGAGGGCTGGGCGCCCAATTATGATGTTATAAGGAATATCAATCTCCACCACCGCATATGTAACCATGAGCGTCTTGCGCTGAGGGGCTCGGCCGAATGAAGTAGCTAAGCGGATTTACCCTCGGGGGACAACCTCTGAACCTCCAAAACCAATGAGAGCTGTTTTGAGAGGCTCTAGCGGGAGGTCAGCATTCATCTTCAAGAATGTAGAGTAAGGCAAAACATTAACAGAGCTTCCACTATCCACCAACACCCTTTTTACAACGTGATTGTGAACATCTTACACTAACCACCATGGAGCAGTCAAAAGTTACACCTTCTCCATGGGGTGTTACAATATGCCCTAAATCCCTATCATCAAAGCCTATTACACCACTCTCTCTTGACGGTTGAGCGCTCGCTTTCTGAATGGCGTAGATGGATTTAGGCACGGATGGGCGTTGGTCGTAGCTCCTGACATACCTCCACCGAGCTGCGTTGGAATCTCCCCCTGAAGAGCCTCCCGCTATCATGTTGATGACCACAAAAGGCATATTTTCCTGCTCACGGGGCTTTCCTTTATTGCCCCGATGGCTGGGCTCTCAGGGGGGCCTCTTCCCCGTGGGCTCCTTGATCGTGACGGACTCCTCCATCTCCCTCCGGTGCGCTCGTTACAATGTTCATCATAACGCTCAAGCACCCTGACAAATTCCTTCAGATGGCCCCCTGCGACGAGCCTCTGAATCTCAGCTTCCAATTGACGACACTCATCCGTGTCGTGCCCCCTCTGCTTGTGGAAAGCACAATATTTGTTCGAGCATCTGAGCAAATCCGTTTCCCTCATCTTGATGGGTCTCTTGAAGAGCTTCTTATCGGAGAGGTTATAGACTTCGGAATTCGGTCTCGTGAGCGGGATGCGCTCGAATCGACGAGGGGGCGGTGGCGACCTCTTGCGCTCCTAAGGACATCCTTTTTGACAACAACATCCCGTCCCCGCTCGTGATGAGGGCGCTCGTTCTTTGTTGGACTGTGATGTCGGGGACCATTCGTCCCATACATGTCTTCGAGCGCGAAAAATGGCTCGGCTACCTCTATTAAAGCTATGAGTGTCCCTGGCCTTCTCTCCACGATGGCATCAACAAATTTCTTGCTCACATACTGCTTGTGATCCGCAACCTGAAAGAGCACTGGGATCAAGAAATCCATGGACGGCCTCTCCACTTGCAGGATCTCCTTGTTGAAGCGGGCGAAGAACGAGCGAAGAGACTCATTCTTGCCTTGCACCACGTTATAAAGGGTAGTGGGCGCAGTGACTGGGGCTTTCAGAGAATTGAAGTGGTTGAGGAAAGCGTTGGCCAGCTCTTCGTATGAGTGTATCGAGCGTGGGGGCAGCCGCTTGTACCACTCCTGCGCCATTCCTACCAAGGAAGTGACAAAAACCTTAGCCCAATAGTTGCTGGAATGCTCGTAGAGGTGCATCAAATGTAGGAAATGATCCAGATGTTCAGCTGGATCGGTCGTCCCGTCGTATCGGTTGATGAAAGTAGGGATTTTGGCCATTCCTGCTTGGGCCATCAAAACTTCCTCTACGAGGGGGGAGCCCCTCGCCAAAGGATGGTAATCGTAGGTGCAGCAGTTTTCTTCCTGCTCCTTTCTGCGAGGGACTTGCGGTTGTCGGCCCTTGTGACGAGCGTCTTTGTCATCGGCTCATTCATCCCTACTGTGGGAGATCTGAGACAGCGCACGAGAGAGCTGTCCGACCATGTCTTTCAAACCCTGCAGCTGGTCTTGCACAGCCACAAGGATATTAGGATTCGCATCCCCCTCCCTGTCTCCTTGTCTGGCGGCACGGGAAGCTCTTCTGGAAACATGGGAGTCCCCTTCATTCTCGTTGACCCTCTCAGTGGGTTCCCTGTTTCTATCTACAGGGGGACGCTCGTTTTCGCCTTGGCGGGGTGTCTCATTGACTGGTGGAGGTGGTAGCGGCACCCTTGGGGCGGCCTGAGTTTCTCTAAGGGGGAAAGTTTGCAGTCCGCCCAAAGGGGCGGCGGTTTGAGTGGCCTGCCCAGAGGGAAAGTACATGGAATGGAACCTTTCCCATGCCCCCTGGGCCGCCTGAACCTCACATTGGGCATAGAGAACCCTCAATTACTGAGTAGTTAGTGGAGGTAACTCCACTCCTTCAATCTCCCTGGGGATCATCACCGGGAGCTGGATTTGACCGGCATGATAGGGCTGGACCGGCGGCATCATAATAGTGGGGGTAAGTGTATAACCAGGCGGTGGCGTCATGTAACTCTGTCCTCCTGGGTTTACATGGGTATGGACCCATTGATTTTGTGGAGGATGTGGAGGAGCAGAGAGAGGGACTCCTCCGGCGGCGGCGAAAATCGGTAGTGCCGGCGGAGGAACTGAGGCCTCTGCCTGTGGTGTCACTCCTACGGCGGGGAGTGCCCCACCATCAGCGGCAGTAAGCGGCGGGCCTCCGCCCACAGAGACGGAGGGAATAACAGCATTGACTCCATGAGAAGTGTTGTCTCCTCCTCCCACGACTCCGGATCTCGTAGCGACCATAGTTGTAATGATTTTGGTATTTGCTTTTCAACTAGCAGAAGAGAAGAAAGATGCTGAGAGCTGGTTTGCCACAGACGGCGCCAAAAAATGATGGGTTCCGAATATATGGGTTAGAATCCGATCACTTTAAAATTTGTTTGAGTGGGGAAACCGCCGGAAGTTCGCCAAAAAAAGGAAGGGGGTTCTACCTGCTAGGACAAACACAAGAAAAGTCAGAAGGCCAAGCTGGGGGAACTGGGGGTGATGCCCAGTTTGGCTCTCCGACGCCCAAGTCAGATGATGATCTGAAAGAGGAAATGTAAGCTAAGTATGAATTGCAGTAATGGAGGTCCCTCTTCCATGAAGGAGATGACTCTGTCTATTTATAGTTGAGGGTCAGGGACCCTTTGGTCATTTACCTCATGTGGTCCTGGCCGAATGTTGCCCTAATACGCGGCACTGTGAGAGAGAAACCTAGGAGGAATCTTCTGCGAAAGCTGCTGAGAGTTAGTGTTGGCAACAGTAGTAGGTGCGCGGGCATGTACGGTGTGTCAGAGAGCCGTTTGGGAGGTTGGTAACGAGGGATTAAGAGCGTGCTCGTGACAACCAGAAGCCTTGGAGGCCAAGATATCCGCTAGGGGATGAGGGCTAAGGCTTGTTGTAAGAAGTTGAAGCGGAAGCCTTTCCGAGGGAATGTAGCGTTTGAAGAAGGCTCGCTTAGATTGACTGAGGTACTAGCTATGCAGTACCAACGATGTCAACGACGCTCGTGGTGGAGCGGTAAGAGCAATAGTGTTGATGCATGCGTATCCATAGCAGAGTTGACGTGTATCCCTGCGGGATGCCAGCGCTCGAAGGTTTGAGCGCTCGTATATGTCTGATGCGCTTTCAGAGGGGCAAGTGTCATCGTCCTTGGGGTGCCACGTGTCAAAGCAGGGACGAGTATTTTGACCCCATCATGTTTCTCCATCAAAACATTTATAAAATTACACGCAAGTAATAATTCTCTACTAAAATTACCATATGAATTATCATCCATGATGTAATATATAAGTTTTTTATTTTTTGGGGTTTATTTGATATTTTTATAAAATATATAGGTCTTTTTATAAAAGAGTTGGATTAGAAATATAATTTTAGAAAATTATTGTACTATTCCTCGCAAATTGTCAATTTGAAAAACACCAAAGGTTGATTGATTTTTAGAGTTGTGGATGAGATCCACAACTTCTATTATTTTATTAAAGTCTAAAAAAAGGGTATTATTTTCTTAATATATTTTAGAAAAAATGTTATTTTTGAAAATGGCTCCTCGAAAACTCAAGAAATTACGTGCAAGAAAATTATTTAACTCAATGGAAAAAGTACCGTAAATATGGAGAAATCTTGGACAGATACCTAATTTTAATAGCCATGTTTCTGGGCGTGTAATACACACATCACACCCAACATATTACGCGGATTCGACCATTTATTACAGGCCAATGTTCCCTCTTCTTGAAGAAAAAAGGAGAAAAGGAAAAAAGAAAGCCATTTATCACAGGCCAACTTTTTAATAAAAGTGAATTCAGGATTTCGGTGATTAAGAACTCAAACAGCATCTTTCCACAAAGTAAACGTGCTCTTAATAGTTAATAATAAACAAAATAAACTCGATCCCGAAGTAGGGATGTAAACGAGCCAAGCCGAGTCTGATCCTTTTTTTCTTGGCTCGAGCTCGGCTCGACCAAGCTTGCGAGCGGCTCGGTTCGGCTCGCGAGCCATGACAAACCTATTTTTTTATTTAAAAAATAATTATTTTTAATATTTATATATAAAAATAAGTATATATATATAATATTATATATTATATAAGTATTTATA
Source organism: Lantana camara (assembly GCA_037501455.1). Classification (NCBI taxonomy): domain Eukaryota; kingdom Viridiplantae; phylum Streptophyta; class Magnoliopsida; order Lamiales; family Verbenaceae; genus Lantana; species Lantana camara. The sequence continues at coordinate 80,084,827 of CM074865.1, forward strand.
TATATATAAATTAATATTTTTTTTTTAATTAAAAATAATGGCTCACGAGCCAAAAACAAAGGAGCTTGGGTTCGAGCTCGTCTCGAGAAAGCTCATGAGCCGACTTGATTGTTTACATCCCTATCCCGAAGTTTGACTAGATTACAACTTTTTAGGAAAGTTTGGGTATTTAAACTAAACATCTTTATTTTACTTTTTATAATATATATCTATAAAAATATATTGCATGTGATAATTTTTTTCATATTTTTCCACAATAAAAATATGATATTTGTTAAATTAATTTTTTATTTATAATGTTAATTTGCTAGATGTTGATTATTTTGTTATTTAGTTAGATAGTTTATCCATGTATTTGTAGATTTTATAATTTGAAATCTTATTATTAACTATTTTATTTGAAAATTAATAAATAGTTGAACGTAATTACTTTTTCATATTATTTAGTTTATTTGATTATTTTTAATTAATATTTATAATATTATATGAATATATATAATTAAATATTATTATTACGTAACTATATCGTCATATTTCACGGTTCGAATTTCAAACCATAGCATAAATCCCATCAAAGTAATGCCATTATTAGACGCACCATCGGAATATCTATATTCTAATGCCAAAGCATCACCTTTACCAAAGCATCAATCACTTATTTAATTATATATTAATTGAACATTATCACATCAGTCCACATAAAGTGTCCACTGTCAAAGACACTTAGTTATGATTCCTGCCAAAACAAAATGGTTAAAACAATTCAGTTTTTCACCAAATAGTACATAATCAAATGCACAAAACTTGCTGTAAAGCCAACCCCTAAGATATCATTGTCGTAAAACTCCATAGCCAACCCCTGAGAAAACATTGTTGTAAATCTCCACAGCCAACCCCTCAGAGATCATAGTTTTCACTTTTCCGAAACTCAAGAGATCAGAGAGAAATGGCAGCTTATGCAGCTCTAACTTCTCTTATGAATCTTATAGATCAGATCCATCACCATCCTCGACCTCCAATCACTCTTGAAAAGGAACAGACTCAATCTCTCAATGAAAAAATTGATTTCTTGCAAGGTTTCCTTGAAGCTTATAACTCTCATTATTCCAAACAAGAAGTGAAGCAGTTGCGGATCCGTATTGCAGATGCAGCTTATGCAGCAGAGGATGTAATCGAGTCCCATATAGTCGATCAAGTTCTTGGGAGGAGGGACCAGACAAGCTCTGCTGACCTCAATCAAAAAAACCGGAGAGTGGCGGAAAATATAATCGTGGAATCCACAGGCAATCATGAGGCAGACAAGATCTGTTCTACTTACTTGAATCAACGTCTGCAGAAGGTGCTAGAAGTAATGGATTTGGTCAAGAAAGATGCAGAGGAGATTAAAGAGAAGTTGGGAACTCAGGAGCAACTCCAAGGAATTATAACAACACCTGTTGTTTCATCAAAGTCTCTTTCAACACAGCACAATATCATGGTGGGCTTTGATGATGTTTTACTTGAAATGTTGCATAAGCTCACCGGACAACCGCATTCTGATCGTCAAATCATACCAATTTCTGGTATGGGTGGAATTGGTAAGACTACACTTGTAAAAAATCTTTATACAAATCCACTCATAGAGCACCATTTTGACATTCTTGCTTGGGTTACAATTTCTCAAAAGTATAATATAAAGGAAATTCTCGTGGAAGTACTTCTTTGCCAAAATGACGAAGGGAGCAGGGAAAGTTTGAGCCAAATGAGTGAGGCACAGCTAGGACAAAAGTTGTACAAAAGTTTATGTGGTAGAAGGTATTTGATTGTAATTGATGATATGTGGAGTAATGATGTATGGGATAAGGTACAATTCTATTTCCCAAGAAACAACGAAGGGAGTAGAATAATTGTAACTACTAGACTATCGAATGTTGCTTCTTATTTGAGTAGTAGTTGTGCCCATGAGATGGATTTCTTAGATCAGGATCAAAGTTGGAGTCTATTTTGTAAAATTATGTTTGGAGAAGACGATTGCCCCCCTGAATTGGAGGACATTGGAATGGAGCTTACACGAAATTGTAAAGGACTCCCTTTGTCTATTGTCGTGCTTGGAGGACTCCTAGCAAAGTCCAAACCAACACGAGAGTATTGGGCATATATTTTACGAAATGTAAGTTCAATTGTGAACTCAGAGGAAAATGAAAGCTACCTAAAAATATTGCATACCAGTTATGATGAATTGCCGGTTCATTTGAAAGCTTGTTTTCTCTACATGGGAACTTTTCCTGAAGACAGTCAAATATGCGCCTCCGAACTCATTACTATGTGGGTTGCAGAAGGATTTTTGAAGCCAATTACAGGAAAAAGCTTGGAAGAGAGTGCTGAGGTGTACTTGATAGATCTCATTGATAGGAATCTCATTTTGTTTGGTGGGCGTGGATGTATTGAAAAGGTAAGATTTTGCTTTATCCATGATCTTTTGAGAGATCTTTGCATAAGAGAAGCTCAAAAGGAAAGTTTTTTATTTCCCGCAAGCCAGCATGATCGTGAAGGCATAAATAGACCACGCCGCATAGTTGTTGATGGTGAGGTATCCAATCCTGAATATTTTGAATCTGCATCAACTACCCGTTCCTTGATATGCAATTCTGTGAAAGATTTATCATTGGTTGAACTCAGATTGTTGAGGTTATTTAGAAGTATGGGTACATCCAAAAGCTGGTCGGTAGAGAGTTTTCAGCATATTAACTTGAGGTACATTGCTGTACAGTCTTACGGTCAATATCCCATATTTTCAACTTCAATCTCGCTCCTTTGGAATCTGCAAACATTAATTATGCACCAATATAAGAGAGATTTTGTTGCACCACCCGAAATTTGGAAGATGCCTCTCCTAAGGCATGTTGAGTGCGTGAATCTTACGCTTTCGGACCCTCCAAGTGGTGAAACGGAGGAATTTGTTCTGCATAATCTACATACTCTCTTGGACATAGTTAATTTGAAGTTTAGTGAGGAGGTAGTTAAGAGAATCCCTAATGTCAAGAAGTTGGAACTAAGTTATGAGGTGGCATCAGATTATTGTCTCAACAATCTTTGCCATCTGTATAAACTTCAACGTCTTGGCTGCACTTTTCCAGTTCAGAGCGATTTACTACAGAACATCATTTTCCCACATTCGCTCAAGGAGTTGTTACTATCGTATGCTAGGCTCAGTTGGGAAGACATTAATACAAAGATAGGGTCATTACCTCATCTCCAGGTGCTCACACTGGAATCGATTCCCGCCACAAGATCTAGGTGGGAAACAACAGAGGGGCAATTCTGCAGCTTAGAACACCTGCGTGTATCCAACTGTAGAGAATGGGAATACTGGAGTGCAGAGAGCTCTCATTTTCCTTGCCTTCAATCCCTTGCTCTTGAAGATTTACCTGTGCTGAAGGAGATCCCTTGCGGAATTGGAGACATTCCAACACTTGATTCAATTCGGCTATATGATTGTTCCTATTCTGCCATTGTTTCTACAAAACAAATTCTGGACGAACAAGAGGAACTTGGGAATGAAACCCTCCAAGTAACAGTTCTTTTAAGCAAAAGTCTAATTTTGGGACAAGAGGAATATCAAGGTGTGGAGAGCTTGACAAGTGACAACTTTCAAGTTGAATTTGGGTAAGAGTTGATTCTGCTTTGTTCTTATTTTCACTTGAATAAAATAAGTATATGATTTAATCATAATTAACATTTCTCCCATTTTCAATTATATCAATTTTACATAGTTTTGTTAACCTTTTCAAGCATTAATTTTTGCAACTTATGATGATTGGTGCTATAGACTCTGTGTGTGCATGAATATGCTTTTTTTTTTTTTTTCTAATTTGTTTTGCCAAATGGTTCTAATATGGTTCCACCTTGCAGAGATTACTGAGAGTAACGAAAACAGAATTTGAAGGATGCAGCTCTGCAGTTGAAACATTTTGAATCTCATATTGTGTTGCTTTTTTGTTATTGTGAGGTTTCTTTCTTCGTGTTGTTATGTTACTTATGTATCAGATCTATGACTTCGATTTTTAAAATTTTATTAATATCACTATTTTCCTATTACTATTATATTATTCTTTTTTAGAATAATGAACGCATGCAGAGATTGATTGTAAACTCTAAAAAGAAGTTATGTTCCAGTAGCCTATTTTTAATATTTTTTGAGTGTGAGAAAAATCAAATAGGAATAGCTTATTTTAACACATGCTATCTAGTCTAGCTATACAGTATCATCGTAGACAAATGAAGCTGTATCTACCGTGTGCGAGGAAAATTATAGTTCAAACTTGATTAAAACCCGAGCAATTATATATCAAGTGTATCACGCAGGTCACGTATTTGGTTCGCGCTCTATAAATAATAGAATAGTAGATGTAATACATTTATAGACGGAGGGAAAGGGGCATGGGGGCTAAATTTTTAAAAAAATTTATTATATACAATATATGAACTTTAGAATATATATTATTTTGTCCCCCTTAATATATAAAATTTGGCCCCCTACTTCAACAAAATTACAACTCATCATTCATAATAGTTAGGATTTAGTTTTAGATTAATTTGAATTTTATCATTAGTTTACTTTATGTCTTTAACTATATTTTCTCCATTCAAATACACTTTTATTTCTTTTCCCAATAAAAGTTTTTTGTTCTTCTTTTCGCATACCAATAAATTTCAACTCTATCTTTTCTACTCTCTCTCCACTATAAGGAGACTTCTTCTTTTCTTTGTATTCTTTCTCTTTTTCTACTTGTCAAATTTTTTAATCTTCAAAGTTGGAAAAAGAAATAGATTGCGATCCATGTTCAAATTAGTGATCAAATAAAGCCAAAGAAAAGGTAATATTAATTTATATTTAATTTTAGTTTTTCTTTTATTATGAATAGATTATTTAGACAAAATTTATGGTCAATTAATTAATTGTGAATTAGTTCAACATGAAAGATAAACTTTATCTCCACGAAAATAGATCGTTAAAGATAATTGTGTTTAATGTTAAATAATCTAGTGTTGCTATCATGCTATGAATTTTTTAGCAGTAGATTAATTACAGGTCATTCTTAATTTATCTTTTATGTTATTTATTCGATTAAATTATGAAATAACGAAAATATTGATATTAGTTTTTCTTTCCTGGCAAAAGTTATAAACATTTGTTTTCTTTTTTGGTGTCCATAATAAAGAACTGTTTTTTTATGCATCTTTTTATTTTTACACCATAAAAATGGTTATTTTAAGTTTAACATTTTAAATTACACTTATTGTATATATATACATTAAGTAAAATAATATTTATATTTTAATAAAATAATATTTATATTTAAAATTATATTATTTATATTTTTAATTTTTAATTTTCAGCCCCTATAGTTGGAAATCCTGGCTCCATCCTTGAATACATTCATGACATGTTAAACTTGATTTAGTCGAACAAAATTCGATCGAAGAAAACTAAACAATATACAAGAAGAAGAAGGAAAAAAAAAGCATAAGATTTATCCCATTTGCCCAGTATTAGCAAGTACTGGATATAGAACACTAAGTATACTATTGAATAATGTGTTTTGGTCTTACTCAACCCCAAAAACTAGCTGCTGAAGGGAGGGTTGTCAAGTCATAATATATTGAACACCACATCATTAATTATTCGATGTGGGGCATTTAACACACCCCCGTCACGCCCAAATTGGTGTGTGAACATTGCAGGAATTGAAACATACATTGCAGGATTTGAAACATCTGCAAGTCGCAGGAATGAAACATCTGCAAGCCGGGAATTGAAACATCTTCAAGTCGCAGGAATTAAACATCTGCACGCCGGGTAGAGAGACAAGCACAGGAATCGAACATCTGTGAACCTGGTAGCCGGGTGAACATTGTAGGAATTGGTTGCAGGAATTGAAACATCTGCAAGTCGCAGGAATGAAACATCTGCAAGCCGGAACCTGGTAGCCGGATGAACATTGCAGGAATTGAAACATCTGCAAGTCGCAGGAATGAAACATCTGCAAACCGGGTAGAGAGACAGTCACAGGAATCGAACATCTGTGAACCTGGTGGCTTGGTAGAGAGACAGGCACAGTGAACCTCGTCGACGTGGGACATTTAACACACCCTCCGTCACGCCCAAATTGGTGCGTGAACATTGCAGGAATTGAAACATACATTGCAGGATTTGAAACATCTGCAAGTCGTAGGAATGAAACATCTGCAAGCCGGGAATTGAAACATCTACAAGTCCCAGGAATGAAACATCTGCAAGCCGGGTAGAGAGACAGGCACAGGAATCAAACATCTGTGAACCTGGTAGCCGGGTGAACATTGCAGGAATTGAAACATACATTGCAGGAATTAAAACATCTGCTAGTCGCAGGAATGAAACATCTGCAAGCCGAAACCTGGTAGCCAGGTGAACATTGCAAGAATTGAAACATCTGCAAGTCACAGGAATGAAACATCTGCAAGCCGGGTAGAGAGATAGGCACAGGAATCGAACCCGGCAGGCACAGTGAACCTGGTAGCCGGGTAGAGAGACAGGCACAGGAATCGAGCATAATTGAACCTGGTAGCCGAGTAGAGAGACAGGCACGCAAGCCGGGTAGAGAGAGAGGCACAGGAATCGAACATCTGTGAACCTGGTAGTCGGGTAGAGAGACAGGCACAGTGAACCTGGTAACCGGGTAGAGAGACGTAGAGAAATAGCACAGGAATCGAACATCTGTGAACCTAGTAGCCGGGTAGAGAGACAGACACAGGAATCGGATATAATCGAACCTGGTAGAGAGACAAGCACAGTGAACCTGGTAGCCGGGTAGAGAGACAGGCACAGGAATCGAACATATGTGAACCTACTCTGATACCATATTGAATAATGTGATTTGGCCTTACTCAACCCTAAAAGCTAGTTGTTGAGGGGAGGGTTGTCAAGCCATTATATATGAAACACTACATTATTAATTATTCGATCTGGGACATTTAACATATACCATATATGGCAAAAGCACATTTAATATGAAACCATTTTGAGCCTTCAATTTCAAGACATTCATAACAAACATATGTGGAAGTAAGAGCCCTCTCCCTTTGTTAGTCTACATGTCATTGTCATGACCGTCCACAAGAAATCTTCACACATACCTCATAACCTTGAGCGAATGACGTCACGGAAGCCCAGCCAATGAAATGAGACCCATCGCAGATCCCACTCTTAAAGAGTGAAATATCAGATATATAGTAATAAGACCGCCTCCGAGAATCTTGCTGGGACGCATGTCATTTCGTGGTAACATAACAAGAGCCCAAATAAGTCCTAGAAGAGAAAACAAAAACCCCAATGTGTAATGCTCGAGTCTTGAGCATATTTTTAAAATCAGATCGGAGATCGAATCAATAGGTCTAATTAACCACCGGTCGAACCGGTATGACGTCGTAAATAATTAATTATTATTTTATTATAAATATACAAAATAAATTTATATTTTTAATATTTAGAATTAAAAAATAATATTTCTTTATACTACCAACATTTCTTTTTCCATAAAATTTAAAATGTTTCAAAATAAGAAACCCAAAAAACAAAAAAATAAAGGAAAGCTTACATATTATAATTTTTACCCACCTAAAACCTAGCCCAAAAACTTCAAAGCCCAATAAAGAATTATACAAAATGTTAAGAAACCCTATCAAATTTGTCCACAGCATTGTTGAATCCCGGCAGCGGCGGAGAGCTATGCAACTCTAGGGTCCTCTTCTTCTATCATGCTACAATAGTGCTCCTATTCTTCCGTCATCTGCTTCTAACAATTAGTTCTCAATTTCTCAAGGGAAAGTTTATTTCATATTTTGGGAAAATGAAAACATCATCATTATTTCATCATCATTCATCAGACAATCATAAAAGATTTTTGTCTTTCTCACTCTCAATCTCTCACTGAAGCGGCTACTGGAAGAGAAAGGTGGAAAAAAAAAAAAAAAAAAAAGAAATACAAGCTTTAATCCAGAAACTGGTAGTCCGATCCGGTAAAAATCGTCTGCTAATCGGATGGTTTTTCCGATTCCCCACCGATCCGAACGATGCCGGTTTTGAGTGCCGGACCGGACAGGCCTCCTATCACCGGTTGAACCGGTCCGACCGGCCGGTCCGATCCGTTCAAGGACAGAGCAACATTCGAAACTAAATCACCCATTGAGTTTCCCCAAGCCAAAACGGTCAACCCAAGGATGGAACGGTTGACCCCAAGCATTGTACCTAATCCAACTAGCAAGCCAGTAAGCTCATTTGCTATCATGTAAAACCAAACAATACTCATCATGAATCCTCCTAAAACCCACGGGAGTAGGAGGTTTTGATGCGGATGTTTCGGTCTTGTGTACTTATGTGCGAGAATGCAAAGAATGCAACCGACAGAAATGCCCAATATATAAGCAGTTATTTTACTTTGAGAACTTATCTATATTGAAATACGTCCACATGGCTTTAGTAAAGGCCAAACAAGCCTTTCTTGTGTGTTCCTTAGACATACAAGGAGGATCGGTGCAAATAGAACACAGCCTACAACATACACTTGCGACCAGCTTTTTTCCTCGACTAAGGGAATTGTGAATCGTCTTGGAATTGTTAAGGGCATTTCCAAAAGGGAACAGGATTTTGAACACGATAACGACGGTCGTTCTGGAATCTGTTCCCACATCATCATCGTTCCATCCCCACAAATTCTTGTCACCATCGATCATCACATGGTTAGAATATATTGCCACATTAGAAGCCCACATCCACTTTGGCAATGAAGGCTGCGAGTGGACCCCATCACCCGTGATTTCATATTCAAGCAATGAGGTTAACATGGCTTCATCCTCGTGATTTCCCTGAGAAGAAAAAACACTTCCTCTGACCGGAAGTAATGGGGTGACTGCATCTAATTTAAGTATTTGTGCCCTTAAAATCTCATTAGCAGCAACAGCAAAGGCATATACTATGTAAATCGATACAAAAGCAATGGCAGCTCCAACAGTCACTTTACCAACTGTTGGAATAGTTGACTGTTGGTTATGGGCTAAATATAGAACGGAAGATTATATTCCCAATAAGTAAAAGATAGGCCAGATTTATTGGTATTTCCTTGACCAACTTTTTCTTGATAGGTGGAGTGATTTAGGTCTAGTATTAGGTGTTCTCGTTTATTTAAAGCATTCCTTGTACTGAAGATACAATAACACAAGAAATAAAGATATAGTCCTTAATTTCTAACATGGTATCAGAGCTGAGTGACGATCCATAAAAACGGATCTGAACCTTGCTCATCACTTTCCCATACCTTTCCCGACCATGGCCGAACACAGAAGCAATCAATCCAACACCGGCAAGGAATCGGAACAGCCCGTCGATTCCTTAGCCACTAAATTAGTCAGCATTATCAAAAATCTACAAACCCAAATAGACAACATCAACCGCATCAGATCTGGACCTCGGAATTAATCACCGAATCAACCGATAGTCAAATCCAAGTAAAGAACCTGACCAAAGACAGTAAGAACTCCGACGGCGGCGGAAGCCATGAGAACTCCACCATAGCAGTCCTCACCGGTGAGCCAGTACCGCCAGAGTTTGAAGGAGAACTTAAAGTCAGAGCCGACGGGCAAAGGCAGCCGGTGGCAAAACCATCTCCGCCACTGTCACGTCGGACCAGATCTGGGGCAGCCGGGGGCAAGACAACGTCAGTCGGAGTCACCGCTGCCCGAATCTAAGCCACCGATTGCTTGGACGGCGACGGTTTCAGTAAGGAGAGTCAAGCGATTTGAGCAACGGCCATTTGAACTTAGAAGCGGCGGCGAACGTGATAACATGTTTAAACCTCGTATTTTTGGTATGACAATGGCTGATTTTTAGTGTTAAATGATCTATATTTTGGTGCGTGTGATGTGTTTGGTGTTTTTGTGGCAGCAGAACTAATTCCATAAAATTGGTGATTATTTGGGCTTATGGAAGGGAATTAGTGGAGCAGAATGTTTTTCCCTTGATGAGTTGATGTTGTTGGGCCACGTTGCTAGGCCATGAGAGAAGCCCAACTTTGGAGCTAATTAATTGAATAACAGGCCCTTGCGTGTGAATTATTAAGAGACCAATTTAGAAGGAACTGATGGGCGGCAGCCTTGGGCAGCAAGTTGGACGTGAAAGCCAAATCCTTTTTGGACTAGGATTTGGTGGGTGACTTTGAGAGCTATATAATTGCGCCTGGAGCAGGTTCCGAGGGACTCTCAGACACGTTTCAGAGACTTTTCCTTCGTGATTTTGAGCAGCAATTGGCGAGAAGACCTTGGAGGCGAGAGCTTGAAGATCCATCCGAGAAAATCCTTCATCTGCAATTTCTCCTTAGTTAGATTCATGTTTTTATTGCTTTCGAATATTATGGATATGAGTAGCTAATTTTCTTACTACTTAGCTAGGATATTATAGTTTAGTTCTTGACATCATGAGACCTAAGTGTTTTTCATAATTTAATTTAATTTCAAGTATTTATTAATCCTCCGCGTGCAGTGTTGATCGTGATTAATTTACTTAGTTAATTAGGGCCCGATTTTCTGAGTAGGTTTGTTGCGTATTGCCAATCTTGATTGCATGAAGTTTATGTAATGCTTGATAGATAATTAGTGGTGCGTTAGTAAGAAGAATTGGTTGCAGTTCTCAACTTATTAAGGGGATTAATAATCTAATTTAAATTTAGCACGTGTCGTGACTAGGTTGATTAGGGTTAGTGTTTTCTTAAATCTTAATGCTGTTGATTCATTAAATCCCGTCGAGTGTCTCTAGGGGTTGTGGATTGATTAGGGAATAACTGTCGAGTGTCTCTAGGTTATTCTACAATTTAAGAGAAAACGAGGCGGAGTCGAGTGTCTCTATCTGCTATAGCTAATCTACTTGAATAATTGGATTTATTTTTGAGTCCGTGATTGTTGTCTGAACTGAATTATAATTCCTGGCTAGGTATTGTTCTCCTCTTGATTGTTTAACCCTTTTCCCAACGTGTTAATTATTTCTGTTAAGCTAGTTTTATTTAATTGTTTTCTTAGTAGTTAGTAGAATTTAATCCAAACCCCCCCCTCCTAAATTAGTCGGCTAGTTTACTACACATTTTTCCTGCGAGTAAGTAGAATTATTTTCAACCCAGTCTCTGTGGATTCGACCCGTTTGCACTATACTTAGTTTTAGTTGTGAATTGGATAATTATTTATTTTGGCAAATTCGATACTTGTCAGAACGCGACCACCACCGGCCATCGATGGCTGAACAGCGGCCAACCAGATCTGGGATTACAGCGGAAGCAACTGCAAGATCTGAAAAATCAGATCTGAAGAAGGAACATAGGGGGTCAGTGAGCTCTCCGCCACTAGATGAAGAAAATTGTACACATCAATTTCGGCCTCAACTTGGCCTTTCTGGTGTCCCAAAGAATTTCAAAAGGACATCCAGTACCCACAGATACATGTTTTCTCTTTGAATGGGCAAGTGGAATCCTCTCTCACGAAGTCCCAAAATAATTCATCTCAAGATGAAATTCACAATTTCATAAGTGGAGTTAATTTTGGAGTTAGTGGGAGACAAGTCATTAACACTAATGATGATGGCTTATTCACGTGTAATACCATCATACATATTGATAATATAGGAAATTCCATCACAGTAGCTCTTTGGATGGTAATGTGAAATTGGCTACGCTAGAAGTCGGAAAAAAAGAAAAAAAAAAAAAAAGGGAGGAAAAGGTTCACAAGTGTGGACGGATTGAAAAAAAGATGGGCCATTTGGAAAAAGGAAATGGATCATTTAGAAAAAAAAAAGAAAAAGGCGGCACGGCAAGAGTCTGAAAGAAGCCACCAAGAAGGGCAAAAAAAAAAAAGGGCACAACAGCCCCAAACAAATCAGGCAAACCCTGAGAATGAGAGGCGGCACGGCGAGAGTCCGAAAGATGCCGCCAAGAGAAAAGGGCACAGCAGCCCCAAACAAATCAAAACTCCTTGATACGAGTATAAACTGTCTACAAATTCAAAATGAAAGGCTCCTTGATACGAGCAAAATTGTCAACGAAGTCCAAATCAAAGCTCCTTGATACGAGCAAAAACTATCAATAAATTCAAATCATGGCTCCTCAATACGAGCATAAACTATCCAAAGCATGGCTCCTTGATATGAGCATAAACTATCAAAAGGAGAAAAACAAGACTCCTTGATATGAGCATAAACTGTTTACGAGAAAAGCAGATCCGTTCGCACCAAGAATCGCGAGGACCGGGTCGCCGGCGACAAGAAAGCAGTTGCCAAAAAATCAACAATAATAACGGAGAGAAGATATCCGGCGAAGTCTTAAGCAAGTTGTATATCGGGGATCCGATGATTCAACTTGAGGGGAAGTGTTGGAATAGTTGACTATTGGTTATGGGCTAAATATAGAACGGAAGATTATATTCCTAATAAGTAAAAGATAGGCCAGATTTGTTGGTATTTCTTTGACCAACTTTTCCTAGGTGGAGTGATTTAGGTCTAGTATTAGATGTTCTCGTTTATTTAAAGCATTCCTTGTACTGAAGATACAATAACAGAAGAAATAAATGTAGTCCTTAATTTCTAACACCAACAAACAAGATTAATAGAAGCATCCAACACCTCCCAACTACTATTAAACCCCCTGTGATCAAGCAATCACGGACAAAGTTCAGGCTGTTTATCCAGAAAATTAGGATCAGAAACATTTACCTAAAGAGGTAAGTCTACAACTAATTGAATCTCTCTCCCCCGAGCCTCAGAAAATACCCCTATTCAACTCAATTTTTGGATTGACACAGAGAATGACTGCCTTAAAATTGGACTCCTTACAACACTCCCATGTTTGTAGAACAATATAATCAAAACCAGGATACATAGAAATCGAGGCCCTCTTTTACCGTAAATCAGATTCAATCGCCTCATTTTACTCCCTCAAATGATACCTAAAATTCCATATATTGTTGACAATATCTTGTAAATATGGCAGGAATTCTAATTGATTTCTTTCCCATATTAGGGGATGTAATTAGGGCCGGAGATTAGGTGTTTCACCCTATTAATACTGTATTATATTGTATGTCTTTACACAGAATTATGAATATGAATTCCAGTTTTTTCCTCCAAACTTCGTTCATTAAAATCAACATGGTATCAGAGCGGGTTTCGATTTAGTAACGAATCGAATACCTTGCTTCATCATTTACCAATGGAATCACCCTAAAAAACCAATCAATTGCCGGCCGAGTTTCTCGCCCAGATGGCGGAACTTCTCAGGCACAAACAACCCGGAAAAATCACCCAAACAACAATCAATGTCAAACTCAATGATAACATTGGTCAAGAACTGTTCAATTAGTACTACTTGACCGAGGAAGAACAGGGTACATAACCGGGAAGATTGTACCCCCTGAATCTGATGATGCCGGTTATGAGACTTGGGAACAGACAGATGGAGCTGTTCGGAGTCTCATCTTTAATTCGATGGGGCCCGAGATTGCTGCCCAATTCATCCTTTGCTCTAACACAAAGGAATTATGGGATGAGATCGAAGCCACCTACCACGATGGGGGTGACAAACTGAAACTCTACGAACTGAAGCAACGGGCATATCAAACCAACCAAAGCAATATGACCGTTGATCAATATTATAGAACCATTCAGGGAATTTGGAGGGAGATCGACTATCGCCAACCCCAGACGATGAAGTGTACCGAGGACAGGAAAACCTACAACCTGGAAAAACAAGAAGATCAGGTTTTTGCATTCCTTTGGGGATTGGACGGGAAATTCGATCCGATAAAGAGAGATCTACTCCGAGCACCAACACCTCCCACTTTGGAAGAGGCATATAATGTCGTTCGTAGGGAGGATCGTCGCCTCTTGGCCATGAACGGACCAAACCCCGGCGGAAGTGGAATGGTCGTAAAAATACGGTCAGAAGCATCTTCATCATCCCGCGACAGAGGAAGAAAAACCGGTACCGGCGCTGGAACATGGACTCCCAAATATTCTGTATGCGGAGGAACGAGACACACCAAGGAGACTTGTTTCGAATTGGTAGGATATCCAGACTGGTGGGCCGACCATATAGTGAGAAAAAAGGCCTCAAACCGCGGCAGCGGCGGCCCCATTGGGCCACCGACCGGAAAGATAAACCCCGCGGCGGCCGAGAATGGGGGACAGGGAAGAGCAGCCGTAATACAGGGGAATCAGACCACAGGTAGCGCCACCAGCCGGTCTGAACTCGATGGCGGTGACGCCACCATACATGGTAGCAAGAGCGGTGGCGATTCTCCATATGGTAAGAACAGGGGTGCAGCGGCTGCTACCCCAAATGAAATTGGTATGACAACTTCATTTCCAACCCTAAATCTCAAAATTAGTGGGCCTCTTCTAAATGGGTCATTAATTAATTATGGGCCTAAAGTTAAAGAATTAATTGTTGAACACAATGGGGCACCAGACGTACTCTTGGGGATAGATAAGACACTGGGCCAAAATATGATTGAAAAGATTGGGCAAGGGCTTAATTTTATGCAGCCATCCAACTCAATCCCAGAAACCGGGTGGCTCATTGATAGTGGGGCCACTGACCATATGACTAATGAAGCTCATGATATTCGAACTTCTACAGTCTCACGACGAGACTCTGTGATAAATGCAAATGGTCTCTCTTACCCAGTCACAGGGGCAGGAAACATTACATTATCTGAAAAACTGAACTTATCTAATTGTCTTGTAGTACTGTCACTCACTAATAAGATTCTCTCTGTTAGTACTGCACGGTACTAATGTTTCCATCATTTTGCCTCTTTCAGGATATTCGTACGGGGGCAATCATTGGGCGTGGTATTGAGAGAGACGGGTTATACTATATTGAAGACATCTCACAAACGGGCTCGCTTCATTTGGCTCAGGGTAGCAGTAACAAGCACTTATAGTTATGACATCGACGATTGGGGCACCCTTCTTTTCAGTATATGAAACAATTATTTCCAAGTTTAATATCAGAGTCAAGTTCTTTACATTGTGATACTTGTGTACTCGCAAAAAGTCATCGAAACATTTACCCAATTTCCAGGAATAAAACGAATCGACCATTTAAATTGATACATTCTGATGTTTGGGGGGCCTGTCCCAAGTCATGTTAACTCTAAGTTTCGATGGTTTCTGCTTCTGATTGATGACTGTACCAGGTTCACTTGGGTGTATTTTTTGAAACAAAAATCGGATGTTCCACAGACAATCAAGGGTTTCCTTCAACTCATTAAAACCCAGTTTTCGGCTTCAATCAAAGTGCTTCGCACCGATAATGGGAGGGGAGTTTGTAAATCAGAATCTTCAAAGCTTTTTCTCCCAGCACGGGGTCATTCATGAAACCACCTGTCCCCACACCCCGCAACAGAATGGTGTGGCCGAAAAGAAGAATCGGTTCATATTGGAAAGTGCACGGGCTTTTCTGTTTGAAGCCCACGTACCTAACTCATATTGGGCCGACGCTGTTTCAACAGACGTATATGTCATGAACCGCCTCCCCACACGAGCCTTGGAGTACGGCACTCCCCTGGACACTCTCAGGAAGTTTCATTCCATCCCTTCCATCCTCCAACTTACCCCTCGGGTCTTTGGATGCGTGGCCTTTGTACACACTCCCAAGCACCTTCGGACAAAACTAGACCCCTGTGCTGTACGATGCGTCTTTCTGGGATTCAACTCTACTCAGAAAGGTTACCGTTGCTATGATCCGGTCGCCAACCGACATTACACCACGATGGATGTGGACTTCCTGGAAACGGAATACTACTTCACAAACCCCAATGCACCCCTTCAGGGGGAGAGTAGTACACAGGAAGGGTTGAATTGGATGTGTGAATGGTTAGAACCAGTACAGGAGTACAATCCCACTGTACAACCAGAAGCTTCATCCCCGTCTCCGTCTCTCTCAACCACGACACCAGAGGACCCGCCCATCGGATATTCTTGAGGTAAGTGCCCCGAACTCTCCTGTTTCGATTCCCAATACATATACTCTACCTACTCGACAGAACAGGGGAATTCCACCAAACAGGTACAGTCCAGAAAGAATAAGCAGGAGCAGATATCCGGTTACTCATCATCTGTCCGGATGCTCACCTCCACTGCAGGGCTTCATCCACTCCCTATACTCTCATCAGATCCCCAAAACGGTTGAGGAGGCTCTGAATAATCCACTATAGAAGCGACCAATGAATAATGAAATCGAAGCACTAGACAAGAACAACACTTGGGAAATCTGCCTGTTGCAGACAGGGAAGAAAGTAGTCGGTTGCAAGTGGGTTTACACCATCAAACACAAGATGGATGGGACCATCGAAAGGTACAAGGCCCGGCTGGTAGCCAAGGGATACTCACAAACATATAGGATAGATTATTTGGAGACTTTCTCTCCGGTGGCAAAATTGGACACCATTCGGGTTCTGTTATCCATAGCTGCCAACTATGGGTGGCCCTTGCAGCAATTCGACGTAAAGAATGCTTTCTTACACGGGGACCTTGAGGAAGAAGTCTATATGGACCTCCCACCAGGATTCCAGAAAAGCGAAAGCCAGCACACCGTGTGCAGATTGAAATGGTCTCTTTACGGACTCAAACAATCACCAAGAGCTTGGTTCGGAAAGTTCACCACAACGATGAATCGATACGGGTACGTCCAGAGTAATTCAGACCACACCTTATTCATCAAGAAAAGGAACGGACTCATCACCCTCTTGATTATCTATGTTGACGATATGGTGATTACTGGAGACGACACTGAGGAGATAGCTGATCTCCAGAGGAATCTGTCACAAGAGTTCGAAATGAAGGATTTGGGGAAGTTGAGATATTTTCTTGGCATTGAGGTGATGAGATCTGACAAAGGCATCTTCATCTCACAAAAGAAATACATACTCGATCTCTTAACATAAGTTGGGCTCCTTGACTGTAAACCAGCAAATACCCCCATGGCCCAGAATCACCAGTTGGGAATGTTTCAAGACCAAACACCTGTCGACAAAAACCGATATCAGAGACTTGTGGGCAAGCTGATCTATCTATCCCACACAAGACCAGACATTGCCTACGCCGTCAGCATAGTGAGCCAGTTTATGTATAACCCCAGCAAGGAGCATATGGAGGCCGTATTTAGGATTCTGAGATATTTAAAATCCTCTCCAGGAAAAGGCCTCATGTTTGGTCGAAATGGGCACACCCGAATCACTGCCTACACCGACGCTGACCACAACTCGGTACAGCATGACCGAACCAAACATGTGGAGATCGACCGACACTTCATCAAGGAAAAAATCGACTCCGGCATGGTCAAGCTTCCGTTTGTCAAATCAGAGGACCAACCCGCAGACGTCCTAACCAAAGCTGTAAGCAGCCAGAACTTTCATAGTTCGTTATTCAAGTTGAACATGGTCGAACCCTATGATCCAACTTGAGGGGGAGTGTTGACAATATCTTGTAAATATGGCAGGAATTCTAATTGATTTCTTTCCCATATTAGGGGATGTAATTAGGGCTGGAGATTAGGTGTTTCACCCTATTAATACTGTATTGTATTGTATGTCTTTACACAGAAATATGAATATGAATTCCAATTTTTTTCTCCAAACTTCGTCCATTAAAATCAACAATATGCAGCTAACGTTCACATAAGTGGACTTCAAGAGAGTCAAATTCAATCCATCAGCAGCTGATGAAACCCAGTCCAGATAATTAGAGGCGGCTATGGAATCCATATACTCTGTGTTCTACGTATTTTCCTTAAATCTTAATCATCGTGCTTTCAAGTTCTTTTGCCATTTGGGATTCCTGAAATGGCCTTTTATTAGCTATATGTTGAATTTTTTGGTCTCCTGATTCTTTCCTGTGTTGTGAAGAAAATGGCTCGTAAAACGTGGGTGATCATATTAGGCTATCTTTTCCCAATATATTCTAAATAATAGAATTTTTTAATCTGCACATGTAATGAGTGTACCAAAATTACTAGTAGTTAGAAAATGCGTGACCAGCCTATCGTGCTAAAGTACCTAGAGGAATAAATTTGCATTTTTTAAATCCTAGCATTATCTTTTCCACATCGTCATAGTCCACATAAAAAGAGTCCACATGAAATGAACACTGTCCAAATACTCTGCCAAATTACATTTTTACCCAAATAGACAAAACTTGCTTTTATTTTATTGCAAATCTCCACATACCATCCTGTGAAACCATAGTTGCTTCACTAATAGTTCTTCAGAGAAATGGCAGCTTATGCAGCTCTAACTTCTCTCATGAATCTTGTAGATCAGATCCATGACCATCCTCAACCTCCTATCACTCTTGACAAGGGACAAACTCAAAAATTAGCTTACACCACTAACTTACAAAAATGGATGAATGCAAACGTTACAAAGATTAATGAAGGAAGAACTAATTAATCTATGACCAATAAGAATGGTACGAAAAGTAACAAGGATGCTTAGAACGAATAATATTCCGTTAAACTATATTCTTCAATGATGCTTGACTACTGTGAAGTGCTCAGAAAGAAAAGAAGAACTTCTTAGGGTTTTTCTTCGTCCCCTCTATTGAGGGTCTGTTCAGGTATATATGGATCTGGACTTTCTCAACATCCCGGATGGCTGTTCCGAGTTCTCAGTGCCCTGCTTCCCCTTTTTCCGAAAAGTAGGCTCGCCCCTTGTTTACACAAGCCAACTTTTGTAATTAGTCAAAAGTTCAGAGAGTCAAAAATATCAGACTCTAGCTGCCTATTCAGTTAGATGTTAGTTAACGCAACTTCCAGGATCATGACACGTGTAAGGCCTTGATTAGAGCTGCTAGATATTTATTTTCCCCTGTCTTCTTCTTGTATATATCTTAGCTAAGCTACTGTATAAGGAACGATGAATTCATAATGGAAATTTCAGATAATTTTTGCACTCTAGTTTTCCCTTTCAACATGGTATCAGTTGTATACACGCTTTGCTGATTTTTTTTCCGACGATATCGACGTGTCTCCAGCGTCCTTTTGCCGCCGTCATACTGGATTTTTGGGTGGATTTTTCTCAGTTCACCATGGATTCCGACGCTGCTCATCCGGTGATGTCACCGGACGATCCTTTCTTCCTTCCGCCATCTGAGAATCTCAATTCGTTTTTGGTGTCTCAGCAACTTACTGGCAAGAATTATAGCACTTGGAGTAGATCTGTGCTCATCGCTCTGTCTGCGAAGAATAAACAGGGTTTCGTTGACGGTTTGATCCTTCCTCCGGCGCTGGATGCTTCCGTTTCTCGTCAGAATGCTTGGATTCGTAATAATCACATTGTAATTTCATGGATTCTAAACTCTGTCTCGAAGGAGATTGCTGCTAGTATCCTGTTCTCCGACACTGCACGAGAGGTGTGGCTTGACCTCCGTGATCGGTTTCAGCAATCCAATGGACCGCGTATTTTCCAGCTCCGACATGCTCTGCTTTCCACGCGTCAGGAGAATTTGTCTGTCAGTGTTTACTTCACTCAGTTGAAAGCGATTTGGGAAGAATTAACCAACTACAGACCGGTATGCACTTGCAATCGCTGTAGCTGCAACTGTGTTCGTGATCTCTGCACCTACTATCAATCTGAATACATTATGGCGTTTTTGATGGGCCTCAATGAATCATATGCTGCGATTCGAAGCCAGATCCTGATGATGGAACCTCTTCCTTCCATGAGCAAGGTGTTTTCACTTGTGAAGCAGGAGGAGCGCCAGAGAGGCCTTGGTTCTGTATCTCCATCACCTTCCTCCTCGTCCATGGCTTTTGCTGCTCGCAATTCATCTAACACCTCTGCTCCTCGCTCTTTCCCTAATCCTGGTCGCTTTTCTGGATATGGTCGTGGTTCTTATGGCCGTGGTCGTGGCAGGCTTGAATGTTCTCACTGCAAAGGCACCACTCATACTGTGGATAAGTGCTATAAGCTGTATGGATATCCTCCTGGGCATCCTGCTTTGACTCGTCAACGATTTACTTCATCTATTCATCAGCCTAGTTCATCGCAAGCAGTGAATCATGTTGATGTGGCTCCAAATCCTCCTTCTCTACCTTCTGATGCATCTCCTTCTCAACTGGAATCTTTTTCTTCCACTTCCAGCAACACAATACCTAGTGGTTCCCCTTCATTTGTTCACACTTTAACTGACCAACAATATCATACTCTTTGGTCCATGTTGTCTTCACAGATGCATCTCTCTGAAGCTAGCTCCTCTGGCACTAAGCCCTTCACTACAGGTATCTCATTATCCGCTATTTCTTATTCCAAACTTGGGCTTTCACAGTGGATAATTGATTCAGGGGCAAGTAGACACATTGCTTATGATCAATCTGTGTTTGATACCTTTGAGGAAGTTGTTAATACCAAAGTTGTTCTTCCTGATGGTACCTGCTTTGATGTGCATTTCAAGGGTTCTGTAAAGCTTCATGACTGTCTTATCTTACAAGATGTCTTCTTGGTGCCACAATTTAAGTTCAATTTGTTATCCCTCAACTCAATTCTGCTAAATTCTTCCATATCAGCTCATTTCCTGGGTAATGATTGTGTGCTTTAGGATTTAGTGCAGAAGGTGATGATTGGCAAGGCTAAACTGCATGATGGTCTCTACATCTTGGACACTACAACTAATTCTTGTGCTACTCAGCATTTAGTTTCTAAAGTGTCTGTAAATACCTGGCATGGCAGATTGGGACATGTCTCATTTCCTGTTCTTAATCATTTGAAGGATGTTATAGGTTTTGAAACAAATGTATCTTCACAGCCCTGTATTATTTTCCCTATGGCCAAACAAAAACGTCTGTCTTTTCCTTTTGGACACAATAGATCAGATCATGCTTTTGATCTTGTACATGCTGACATTTGGGGTCCCTTTAACCATGCCCCCAATAATTGCTTCAAGTATTTTTTGACTTTAGTCGATGATCACACTCGGTTCACTTGGATTTTCTTACTCAAATCAAAATCAGATGTTCTCACCATTGTTCCTCAGTTTTTCAACATGGTTAAGACTCAGTTTAAAGCCTCTATTAAGTGCTTCAGGTCCGCCAATGCTCCAGAGTTATCTTTCACTCAGTTCTTCAAAGAACAGGGAGTTTTACATCAATTCTCTTGTGTAGACACTCCTCAGCAGAATTCAGTGGTTGAGAGGAAACATCAGCATCTACTCAATGTGGCTAGAGCTCTGTGTTTTCAATCTAAGGTTCCCTTGCAATATTGGACAAACTGTGTGATGACTGCTGTTTTCTTGATTAACAGGACTCCCTAAGTTCATTTGGATGGCCAGTCACCTTATTTTCTGTTATATGGCAAACAGTTTGATTATACTTCCTTAAGAATGTTTGGCTGTCTGGTTTATGCTTCTACTCTGTCTTCCCAGAGACATAAGTTTTCACCACGAGCAAAACCTTGTGTTCTTTTGGGCTATCCTCCAGGGGTGAAGGGTTACAGATTGCTGGATCTTCATACTAAGGACATTTTCATATCCAGAGATGTTACCTTCTATGAAGACATTTTTCCCTTTCAGCAATCCTATACAGTCAGCAGTAACTCTCAACAGTTTCCTGGTCTTAGTCTTCCATCTCCTGCTCTAGATGTACCCTCACATTCTGATGTTGTTCCTGGTTCAGTTTCCCATACCAATTCAGATGTTGAGCAGTCTTGTAGAAGGTCTTCTAGGGTCATTCACAAGCCCTCATACTTGCAGGACTATCACTGCAACTTATTACAAGGAATCTCTCCTTCTACCACCACTTTATACCCTATTGCAGCACATTTGTCTTACCAACATTTGTCACCTGCTTATAGACATTATTGTCTCAACATTTTAGTCATTCCTGAACCACAGAGCTACAAAGCAGCTAGTCAATTTCCTGAGTGGAGGCAAGCAATGCAAGAGGAACTTAATGCTATGGAGTCCAATGATACTTGGACAGTGATGACACTTCCTGCTGGTTCACATTCTATAGGATGCAAATGGGTGTTTAAGTCAAAATATCACTCAGATGGCAGCCTAGAACGCCATAAAGCAAGGTTAGTTGCTAAGGGATATAGCCAATTAGAAGGAGTTGATTTTCTTGATACCTATTCTCCTGTTGCCAAGTTAGTTACAGTTAAGACCCTTTTGGCTATAGCAAGTGCTTCTAATTGGGAATTGGCTCAATTGGATGTAAACAATGCCTTCCTTAATGGCTCTTTGTTTGAAGAGGTGTATATGGATCTACCACAAGGATATACACCTCCTGTTCATTTCACTGATGCTTCCAGCAGGCTAGTTTGTAGACTTAACAAGTCTATCTATGGTTTAAAGCAGGCCTCAAGGCAGTGGTATGCCAAATTTTCATCTGCCTTGGAACAATTTGGCTTCACTCAGTCCAAGGCTGATTATTCTCTCTTTACTAAGGGTTCTGGATCCTCTTTTCTTGCCTTAGTTGTGTATGTTGATGACATTGTCATCACAGGGCCTGATCCAACTTTAATTGCAAAGCTTAAGGAATTCTTGCATACACAATTTAAACTCAAGGATTTGGGATCCTTGAAATATTTTCTGGGGCTGGAAATTGCTCGATCACACAGAGGAATTGTTCTTTGCCAACGCAAATATACTCTGCAACTATTAGAAGAGGCAAGTTTTCTTGGCTCAAAGCCTTTGCCAACCCCTATGGATCCGAACGTTAAACTCAACTCTTTTGATGGTGATGCTCTTCCAGAAAATGGTTCTTATAGGAAATTGGTTGGACAGCTATTATATCTTACTTTAACACGTCCTGACATTTGTTTTGCCGTGAACAAACTTAGTCAGTTTGTTGCACAGCCTCGAACCACCCACCTTGATGCCATTCATCATTTACTTCGTTATCTTAAGGGCACTCCGGGACATGGGATATTTTTCGCTGCCAACAGTGATATGAAATTAACGCCTTTGCTGATGCAGACTGGGCTTCGTGTCAAGATACACGACGTTCAACCTCTGGTTTTTGTATCTTCCTTAGTAATGCTTTGATTTCTTGGAAATCGAAAAAGCAGTCTATTGTCTCTAGGTCTTCCGCTGAAGCTGAATATAGAGCCTTGGCAGTGGTTACAAGTGAATTGGTTTGGTTAACACAGTTACTCCAGGACCTTCAAATTTCTATCCCTCAGCCTGTTACTCTGTTTTGTGATAACTTAGCTGCCATTCATCTTGCTGCAAATCCAATTTTTCATGAGCGCACCAAGCACATTGAAGTGGATTGCCATTTTGTTCGCGACAAGGTTGCTACTGGCTTCTTGAAACTTCTTCCTGTGCGTACTTCTCACCAGTTGGCCGACGTTTTTACCAAAGCTTTAACTGCTCCACATCTAAAGGCTATCATGGACAAGGTGGAAATGAAGAATGTTTTCCTTCCACCTTGAGGGGGTGTTTTGTAATTAGTCAAAAGTTCAGAGAGTAAAAAATATCAGACTCTAGCTGCCTATTCAGTTAGATGTTAGTTAACGCAACTTCCAGGATCATGACACGTGTAAGGCCTTGATTAGAGCTGCTAGATATTTATTTTCCCCTGTCTTCTTCTTGTATATATCTTAGCTAAGCTACTGTATAAGGAACGATGAATTCATAATGGAAATTTCAGATAATTTTTGCACTCTAGTTTTCCCTTTCAACACCAACAAAGCTAGCTAGAACACGTGACTGTTCAGTCAATGTATTTCTATTGGAAACCTGGGGGCTCCAGCCTCCAGGTTTGGGGCGCTTTAATACTCCATTAAAGTAAATGGTAAAAGAAGGGCTGATATATAGCCCATACCCCGCACTCTACCAAAGTAAACTCACTCTTATAGTATATTTTTAGCATTTTTTGATTATTTGAAAAATTAACTTCTGCTTATTTTAGATAAAAACAAACTATTGTCAAAAAAACAAAAAAGTTGAATCTAGAAGGACTTATTGACAAGTTTTTGAATTTCCGCTTATAGAATCTATATATATAATATTTAGAACCCTCAAGGCTATCCACATGTATTCTGATGTGGATAGTCTTAACAAATTTTATTATATTATACAAATAAATAATAGTTTTAAAATTTTTAATGTTTATTCGAACTTTTTTTTTAATTGAGTTATCTAAAATTTAAAATTCTTTAAATTAAAACTATACGTAGAAATCTCAAAATTTGTTGTTATATAAAATATCTTAGAAAGAAATCTTATAAAATGTATTATATTATGCAAATCCCAAGTTTCCAGACACATCGCACTTCCGCTTAATATTTTTAAATAGTTTATGTTTATCTTAAATTTTAAGATTGTTTAAATTAAATTATCATAAAAATTTCAAAATCGTCTATCATAAAAATTTTAGTAAGAAAAGTTTGAATTCAAAATCAAATTCTCAATCATAAATCTAATTCAATCTAATGCAGTTAAAATAATTTAATTTAAATTTAAATTAGTAGGTTGATATTTGATAAAGTATTCAAATTTAAAAATCTTTTGATATCTAGAATCCTTATCCATTTGGTAGTTCCTAAAAAAAGTAAAATAGTTATAAAGTTTGGTACAACTCACACCTTAAATACATCTTCTAAAAATTTTACATTTCATTTTTCTAGTCATCCCAAATTATTCTTCATCTATTACATTCTATTTTTCTATGTATTCTGCACTGCATTCTAAATAATGTCTCTGCATTTTTTCTACCGTTCTTCCTCTATGTCTATGTCTAAGTTCTCCATTTCATTAACTAACTTATGTATTCCATTTTTCTTTCTCTATGTGTTTGTTTGTACTTAAGTATCTTGGTTATTATATTTGTCTCTTATTTATTATGTTTTTCATATTTAATATTTGACGGTACTTTTAATATTTTTTTTCTATATTTTATTTTTTGTTTATATTAAGTTTATTTCATCACTTACATATATATACCCTGCGCTATTATGGTTTTATATGTAATTTTGAGTTTTGAGTTTTGAGATCATATATATATATTTTACAGGATTTTAATTTTTTTATTTATATAAATTTTCATATTTATAATTCAATACCTTTTGAGATGATTACGTCTGAATGTGATTTTTGAATTTTTTATTTAATTTTTGCAAATAAATTTTGTAAATATGATTTATGTGTGTTTTTAAAGATATTTTAATTTTTTAATTGAATGTATCCCGTGCCTCAGGCACAGGTTTAGAACTAGTTTTGTAATTAATTTGAATTTTGTTTAGACAATCGTATTCTTATTAAAATACTAGAATTAGTTTACTTCGTTAGAATTTGGTGGATAAGGCTTGGTATCCACCGTTTAACGGTGTTTACTTGAATTGGCTCAAGGCCTTAGGGCAGCCCGCAGGCCCAGTTGATTCCATTTATTGCAATGGGTTATTTAACAACTGAAAAAATGTCTTGCAACTTGCAAGATAACCCATTCATAATGGGATAACCCAAATGATAAATATGCCCTGACTTTTTAATAATAACCCATTCATAACGGGATAACCCAAATGATAAATATGCTACGATCATATTGCCACCAGTTCTTCCTTAGATTGGCTCTCCACTTCCTCTCTCCTTTTTACTCTTTCTCTGGAATTGGGTCAAGTCAAAACTCGCCGGAGAGGAGCTTCGGCTTTCAAAGTTTTCGCCAGCGGTTTTCACCGGAAATATGAGAAGGAATTTCGAAGCGAGACTCTATCGGTAGAAGAGCGCTTTAATGGTGATGAGAAGAGATTGAAATTATTGATTTTTTTCTTCGAGATTAAATCGCTGTTGATTTTGTGTTGATTGGTGGTTTTGACTATCATCTCTGGGGGAAGAAGACTGCAGTGGAATCCCATTCCCTAGCCTTGGTTGTTGCTGCTCTTGCTTTTGGTTGTAATTGTCTCTGTATCTATATCAATTTTCAACTCAAGGATATCAAAATTGCTGAGAATTTCTTAAGATTTTTTTGAGAACTTGAGTTGGAGGAGGAGAGGTACAGAGTACAGACGTATCCATTGAGGTCAAGGGTGTATTTGAAAATTCACGTGAAATTAGTTGGGGTGTAACTAGCCATGTAAACGACCCAAGAATGGAGAATTAATAGACCATTGATGAAAACGGATCAGCTCGACATGTCAGTCAATAGTCTTTCGCAGACAGAAAGACCCCTTGGTTCTAGCAAACGGATCAATTACTGCGGACTGGTTTCCTCCCATATACCCCCGCTGATTCGGATTTCCTGCCATTGAAACTATATAGCTTTATATGTAGGCTGCTGGGAACTCCCTCCCCTGGACCGCCATAGAATCATATGCAGTCTGTTTATTTAAATCATAATATATATATCCATAACCATAACCTGATGGATAGGATCCAATCCAAGTAAACTGATCCTAATATTCCTATATTATCTTTTAGGCACAATAGAACTTTAGAGTTGTTTTCATTTTATCTTTTACAATTTGATATACTAGAAATAGAATATTAAATATACCGTATATGGCGAGGCATCTTCTAACCTGTCATAACAAACGTGATCCCTTGATGTCAAATGTGGAGATGTCTAGAGTCGGAGTAAGAAATCCCAAGTAAGACATTTATAATACAAGCAAAATTTCACTCAAATAATTAAGCAAGCATCATGAATGAAGTACATCAACTTAACTCGGCCACTGCAACCTCTGCCTTTATTAGTTGTTACATTTACGTCTCATGACAGTTCAGAAGAAATTTCTTGCCTCAATTATGTACAAGTCAATATGGTCCTCATCAGTTCTACATAGATCAGGAAATCTGCGTACATACCTCGTAACCTTATCCGAATGACCCCAATGTGTAATACAAGCTTGAGTCTTGAGGGACCACAAACGAACCCTCAGACCAGGCTCCCAACAACAACGAAATTCCTAATCGGATAAGAGTTTTGAACATGGGGCCTGCATAGCAACCCGACATGGCGATCTGCACGCCATCCCCACCGTTCAATGACAGAGCAACATTTGAAACTAAATCACCCATTGAGTTTCCCCAAGCCAAAACAGTCAATCCCAATTCCCAAGGATGGAAGGGTTGACTCCAAGAATCGTCCCTAATCCAACGAGCAAGGCAACAAGCTCATTTGCTATCATGTAAAACCAAACAATACTCATTACGAATCCTCCTAATACCCAAGGGAGTAGGAGTTTTTGAGGAGGATGTTCAGGCCTCGTGTTCTTATATGCAAGAATGCAAAGACCGCAACCGAGCGAAATGCCCCAATATATAAGCAGTTATTTTACTTTGAGAACTCAAGCTTTCTTGTGTGTTCCATAGACATGCAAGGAGGATTGGTGCAAATAGAGCACAACCTACAGCATATACTTTTGACCAGCTTTTCTCCTCAACTAAGGGAATTGTGAGTTAACCTTTTCAAGCATTTAACTTTTGCAGCTTATGATGATTAGTATTTTAGTCACCTTGTGTGAATGAATATGCTCTTTTCTTTTTTCCTAATTTTTTGTCATACATAAATTCCTCCTAATACGTTCCACCTTGCAGAGACCAACATATTTGGTTCCCGCAAAAAAACAGAAATTGAAGGATGCGGCTCTGCAGTTGAAAAGTTTTGTATCCCATATTGTGCTGCTTTTTTGTTTTTGTGAGGTTTCTTTCTTCATAATGCTATGTAATTGGATCTGATCTACGATTTGGATTTTTAAAATTGGGTTAATCTTTCTTTGCACCCCAACTTTTGGGGTGCGTTGCACTTTGGTACCCAATCTTTCATTTTTGACAAATCAGTACCCAACCTTTGTAATTTGGTCAATTTCAGTACCTAGGTCACTATTCCGGCATAATTCTCAGGCCAAGTCACAACGCGTGTGTTTCACACAATTTTTTAAGGATAATTTAGTCATTTCATTTTTTCACTAATTAACAAATTAAAAAACACAAAAAAAAACCTGAAAAAAAAAAAAGAGAAAAAAAAAAAGAAAAGAAGAGAACAAACCCACATCATTCCCAAAACCCAGATTGCTGCATCATTTCCTTTTGATTTCCTCTTATCATTTTCCCGAAAGAAGAGAACCAGATTCATGGGAATCAGGGTGCGAGGTTTGTCAAGCACCGCGTCACCACCCTTTTCCGTCGGGTTTTCTGGCGGCGGCAGCCCATCCGGCGGTACCGTGTCCCCGTTCTCTGTCATTTTCCTTCTTCTTTTCTTCCCTATAATTTTGTTTAATCCTTCGGTAAATGAAGGAGTGATTTGATTATTTTTATCTTTTTTTTTTGTATATGGGTGGTGGCTTTTCTGTATTGATTAATATATATTGATTTGGGGTGAAGAAAGCGGGGATTTGAATTTTGGGGTGAAGAAAACGGGGATTTGGAGTGGGTTTTCGTTTTTTCTTCTGGGATTCTTGAATTTTGGTTTATTTTCTTGTTCTGCGAACACCAACAACAGGCGGCCAGCAACATCCACCACTCTCAAATTCCTGTTATTCAAATCAGTAGGCTCGAATGCATCATCCCTCATTTCCTATGTAAAACCAAAACGCCTCTTTCTTGTGTTGTATGAATCTCGGTTGCGAAGCTGGTCTGGAGGCCGAAACACTGCATTTTGGGACGAGGGTTTTGCTCCTTGAGGTCTTAATCGAGATCCTCCCGCATGAAACTGAAGTTAATTTGAGGAGGTGTTTGCCGTGGAAATCTGAGGCGAACCCTAACCCTTTGGGATTGGGAGCAAAACCTCTAATGAGCGTGAGATTTGGGTGAGGAGGTGTTTCCACCATTTCAGTTCTTTTGCAGATCTGCAGATTCTTTTTCCTTTTTGTTTTTTGTTTTTTGGGGTTTTTTTTGTGTTTTTTAATTTCTTAATTAGTGAAAAAAATAAAATGACTAAATTACCCTTAAGAAATCAAGTGAAACACACGCGTTGTGACTTAACCTGAGAATTATGCCGGAATATTGACCTAGGTACTGAAATTGACCAAATTGCAAAGGTACCTGATTTGTCAAAAATGAAAGGTTGGGTACCAAAGTGCAATGCACCCCAACAAAGAAAGATTAACCCTTTAAAATTTTATTAGTATCACTATTTTTAAATTAATAATTTACTTTTTTATTTTAGAATAATTAAAACATATAGAGATTGATTATTATAAACTCTAAAAAGAAGTTATGTTCTTTTAATCTATTTTAAACTTTTTTAGTGTTAAAAAATAACTTCTGCTTAGTTTAGATAGGAAAATGCTTATTTTAACACATGCGATCTAGTCTAGCTATATGGTACCACTGTACACAAATGTTGCTCAAACATGATCAAAACCCGAGCACTTGTATAGCAAGTGTATCACACAAGTCATGTAATTGGGGCGCTCTCTATAAAATATACAATGGTAAATGTAATACGTTTACCACGCGTTAAACCGTAAACGTGATATAGTCGAAGACAATCCCATTGAAGAAAACTAAGCAATATACGGCACGAAGAAGAAAAGGAGCATAAGATATATCCCATTTACCCATATATGGCAAAGCATATTGAATATGAAACCATTTTGAATCTTCTATTTCAAGAACATTCATAACAAACATATGTGGATGTGAGAGCCCTCTCCCTTTATTAGTTGTTACATTTACATGTGGTGACCAATCACAAGAAATATCAGATATATAGCGATAAGCCCATCTCCAAGGATCTTGGTGGGACGCATGTTGTTTCGGGGTAACATAACTTTAAGCCCAGATTGTGCCTTCTTTTTTGGAGCAATTTGAGTCTTTAGATATGGGAATATGTGGGCTAGTTGGGTTGTGACTGGCCTAGTTTCTATCAGAGGATTGATCCATCGCCATCTTTGGGTTTTATTAGATTTTGCTGCTATTGGGTTGGACCTTTTCGCTGCTCTTTGTATGGGCTATTTTTGGATTTTCGGGTCTGTACTTCATGGATCTTCCTTTGTAAATATTGTTTTGGTGTTTAGTTAATGAGGTGAGAGCTCCGTTAATAATTTTAAGGGACATTGTATTTCGATTTTGTTAATAAAAAAAAAATTATTATTTTGTTGTCGGTCTAAACAAATGTGTTTACTTGAGAATATGATTTAAAAAAAAAAAATGGGTTAAACAAAGGTATCAACTTAAGAAGATAGCTTAAAACAAAAAAAAAATGAAGCACAAGAACAACATTTGTGAAACGCGAAATGTAAAACTGGTTTTGGACAAATCGGTTCCATTAAAAAATGTATGAAAAAAAACTACGAAGTGAAACTGGTTTACATGAGACCGGATTCATTAAAGTGCATAAATGATACGGTGGTGACTGAGCAAGGGGCTGGACAGATTCCGAATGTGGCGGGAGGCGATGAGAATGGTGGCGATGGAGCTCCAGCCGAGAATGGTGAGGATGATGAAGTTCGTGGGGAGAAAATGCGTCGCGGTGGGCGGAGGCGCGGCAAACCGGCATGGCAGCGGGATTATGTGATGAAGCAGAATTGATTATGGCTTATTGTGTTATTTCCTTAATTCAGTTATTTAAGTTAAGTATGACCCCGTAAATTATTATTTGCTTAGGTGATCCTGGTTCATGGGTATCGTACTTTATTATTGTGGAACGCTTGTTTTTTTGGGATTATTGAGAATTAAGGTTATATAGGGTTATATTTTTAGAAACAAAAAAACCATATGCATCTACATCAAAGTCGTGTTTAATGATGAAAATAGTTGCACAAATCAGGATAATAAGAAGATTGTTGTATCTGAAAAGAACATAATTAATGCTTTAGTTTGATATATTGATTATTGGATAATCCAAGTATATAATATACAAGAAGATGCTTCTCTGTTATGATGATTAAGTGTTATAATATACGCACAATGGTCCATATACCAAACTAAGCAGGTAAGTGAGGACTGAGGGTGTCAGTGTCTTGGGTAGATGAGAATTTTAGTAGGTAGGTGAGTCATGAATCATGCTTATTTTTACTATAAATTTGTGAACATATTATTTGCATATATTTTTTTTCTTTTTTCGGAGTATTAATGAATCATCTCTAATATGACAATGAAGTTATCCTAAACCCCCAATTTGAAAACCCATACCCCAAGCATCACCCTCCTCCTTCATCGGGAAGGAAGATTGCAGGGATTGGGAAGAAAGATGATCCATATATACATATATATATATAATACATTTTACATATATTTATATTAATTATTATAATAGTATATATATGTTAATTATTATAATAGTGTATATACATATATTAAATTTTCATGATAATATTATATATATATATATATATATATATATATATATATATTATACTATAATATTTATATATATATATATTATATATTTATAATAGTTTTTAATAGATATAATAATATAATTTATATTTTATTTTATTTATTAATATAATATTTAGGGAAAATTGCAAATTTGGGACACTAACATACCCCTCTTTGCATTTTTGGACTTTAATTTGGTATTTTTGATTTAAGGGACACTAACTCTCGAAATTTTGCAATTTTGGCCAAATCCAAACCGGATCCCTAATTTCTTCACGGAATACCGCCATTTTCTTCCCGAAATACCACCCTTGTGTCTACGTGGCTGCCGGAATGCCCTTGAAAATGGCATGTGGCATTGAATTGTCTAGTTGGCATATCAAAATAGGACAACTCATTTAAAATGTACATGTTGGATTTCACTTTTTTTTTTTTTTTAATTTTATATTAATTAAAAGAAAATTAAATTTCTTATTTAGATTAAAAATTAAATTAAATTAAATTCGTCCATTAAATATAATTTACAAAATATCCCCCAACCTTTCTCTCCTTCATCACTAACCCAGCACCACCACCGATGCCATCGCCGCCACCATCTTACACGTCACCACCACCACAAATCTGCCACCGTCTCACCCATCACCACCACGATTTCACCTACTCACCACACTCAGCCGCCGCCACACAACTAAGCATACACCACCCATCACAACTACCATCAAATTGCCACCATCTCATCGGCTTACCACCATCGCGCCACCACTGTTGAGCACCCACGTCAATTTTCTCTCTCTTTCACACACACACATACATATGACTTTTTAGTATGACATTAGATTTTTGTATATTAAAATATTATTTTATCATTTATTTATTCTATATAAATTTTTAATTTTTTGATCTTATAATTTTAATGTAATATTTATAAAAATAAATTGATATCATTTTGGACGGTGGTGATGGGGTTGGGAAGAAAAAGGAAGGATTATTTTTCTAATATATTTATAACTGATTTAAATATTTCATTAGAAAATAAGTTTTTTTTATTAATGTATATAACAGTATGTCTTTAACTATAATTATGTGTATAAGAATAAACATAGTTGTAAATTGAATATTAAATTTAATTACGAATAATAGGATTATTTATGTATATATCCATAATTGTAAATATAAGTAAGCATATACTTATTAATAAAAATATCATTTTTTATTAGAATTTAGATTAGATATATTTTATTATGTACAGTACATAGGAGGATTTACTATATCTATAATAATATCTATATAATTCAAAATAAAAATTTTGTTATATTTATTTACATATATAATAAATATTTTAAGATGCAGGATTCTTAGTTGGAATTTTATTTATTTTTAAATAACATAAATTAAGTAAGTTACCTATGTGGCATGGTGGTTTTGCCACGCAGGCAAAACAACTGCCACATACTCATTTTCAGATGGGAATTAGGGATCCGGTTGGGATTTGGCCAAAATTGCAAAATTTTGAGAATAAGTGTCCCTAAAATCAGAATTGCCAAATTAAAGTCCAAAAACGCAAAAAAGGGTATGTTAGTGTCCCAAATTTGCAATTTTCCCTAATATTTATTCTAAATTAAGAAATAATTTTTAATAATATTATATGTTTCAAATGGTATATAAAGGTATAATAGGAATTTTACTCTTTTTTGTTGACTATTTGGGATGAGGGGGCGGTGAGTTTATTTTAAATAACACAGGGTTTTTTGAAGTACTTTTTTTTTTTTTTTTGTCGGGGTTTCTTATGATACTTTCGTTTAACACAGGTTTTTAGGGGTTGTTAACTCTACGTGTTAAACTTGATTTAGTCGAACACGATCCGATTCAAGAAACTAAGCAACATGCGGCAAGAAGGGCAAAAGGCATAAGATTTATCCCATTTCCCCAATATTAGCAAGTACTAGATATAGAACACTAAACATACCATATATGGCAAAGCATATTGAATATGAAACCATTTTGAGTCTTCTATTTCAAGAACATTCATAACAAACATATTTGGAACTTGGAAGTGAGAGCCCTCTCCCTTTATTAGCTGTTACATTTACATGTGGTGGCCAATCACAAGAAATTTCTTGCCTCAATTCTGTACACGTACAATATGGTCCTCATCAGTTCTAACATAGATCAGGAAATCTGCGTACATACCTCCTAGTGCGAATGACTTCACGAAAACCCAGCCAATGAAATGAGACCCATCGCAAATCCCACTTTTAAAGAGAGAAATATCAGATATATAGCAATAAGCCCACCTCCAAGGATCTTGCTGGGACGCATGTTGTTTCGGGGTAACATCACAAGAGCCCAAATAAGTCCTGAGAAGAGAAACCCCAATGTATAATACAAGCTTGAGTCTTGAGGGACCGCAAACGAACCCTCAGACCAAGCTCCCAACAACAACGAAATTCCTAATCCGATAAGAGTATTGAACATGGGGCCCGCATAGCAACCCGACGTGGCGATCTGCACACCATCCCCACCCTTCAATGACAAAGCAACATTTGAAACTAAATCACCCATTGAGTTTCCCACGCCAAAACGGTCAAGCCAAGGATGGAAGGGTTGACCCCAAGGATTGTCTCTAATCCAACTAGTAAGGCAACAAGCTCATTTGCTATGATGTAAAACCAAACAATACTCATCACGAATCCTCCTAAAACCCACGGGAGTAGGAGTTTTTGAGGTGGATGTTCAGGCCTCGTGTTCTTATACGCAAGAATGCAAAGACCGCAGCCGACCGAAATGCCCAATATATAAGCAACTAGTTTACTTTGAGAACTCAAGCTTTCTTGTGTGTTCCATAGACATGCAAGGAGGATTGGTGCAAATAGAGCACAGCCTACAGCGTATACTTTTGACCAGCTTTTCTCCTCAACTAAGGGAAATGTGAGTCGTCTTGGAATTGTTAAGGGCAATTCCAAAAGGGAACATAATTTTAAACATGAAAATGATGGTCGCTCTGTTCCCACATCATCATCGTTCCATCCCCACAACTTCTTGTCACCATCGATCATCACTTGGTTAGAATATATAGGCCTCCAACAGTCACTTTACCAACAAACAAGATCAATAGAAGGGCCATGAGTGTGAAAATGAAGAAAATAATATCTCGTATAAAGCACTTTTTATCAATCTGCAGGTCCTGATCAGCTACACAAAGAGAAACTGCCCCAACAACATACAAGTAACGAATACTGCCCCTCCCAAAGCACTATTAAGTCCCACTTCTCCAGCTCCAGACCCTACAAAAGCTGCAATACTTGCAAAAACATCGGGAGCACCATTACCAAGGGGAAGCAGAGCCACACCCGCAAGGCCGCAACAGTAGGAGAGAAATTCAACAGACTAGAAAGCTTCTCCAGAGAACAGAAATTATCAGTTGCCGTACTGCCCAAAAGATAGAACAATGCAGCAAGCCAAACACGGAATACCAGAAAGGCCCAAGAACTCTGATTGCAATCACAACAGTAGAACTTCAGATAATCCGAAAACCCGCCCGATTTGCACTCTGGGTGTGCTTCCAAGCAGCTACAGTGATCAAGCAATCCTGAACAAAGCAGAAAATTAGGATCAGAAGCATTTTCCTTAAGAGGTAAGTCTACATCTAATTCAACCATTTCCCGCGGCATCGCTAGAAAGGCTTAATTGCATTTAATTTTTTCTCATTTAACTATGGTCACTTTACAATTTCAGTCCTAATCTTTCTCAATTTATCATTTTAGTCCTGTAATATAATTAAGCCATTAGTATAGGATTAAAATGAGAAATTGAAAAAGATCGAAACTAAGATTGTAAAGTTGTCATAGTTACAAGACAATGGTCATTATTTTCATGTAATATGTGGTATTTAATAGTTTATATATATATATTTCATTATTTTCTTAAATTCCTTTTAAAATTTTAAAAATAATATATATGAGTGAAAAAAATTCATAATTCACTACTAGGTAATGTTTTGGTAAATAATATATAACTTTGTTCACTTTTTACTTTCTTAAAACAAAATAATTATCCGATCCGTTCTCGTTCGAATTTAGGATATTGGATTTTATAAACGGATTCGGATTCGGATTCGGATTCGGAATTTTTAAATCCGTTCTGAATCTGACCCTTTGACAACCCTACTTTCTAAGTTCTAACAAGTCTTGGGCTACTTTCGCCCAAATCGAAAGCCCATAAATAATGGGCCTAGATCGTTTATTACCTACGCACAATTCACAAAGTACAAACCACGATGCAAAGCGTCCATCTCTCGACGCCGTCAAATTTAACCGCCGCCGTTTATTCCACCGCGGCTGAGGTTCGACTTTTACATACATTCGTCGGAGTTTTATCTCCGACAAAACTCGATTTGAAATTCAACAGTATATGCCGCTCGGCCTATGGCTCTTGGAGGGTATAAGTTACCTCTGCAATTTTTTGCAAAAAGATGATCTTTTTGGATTTTACTTTTTATTATTTGTATGGGAAAGATAATGTGTAGTTGGGGTTTTGCGGTGCACTTTGATTTTCTAAGTGGGGTTAGGCCGTTAGGGTCTTGAAATTTTTAGCTTATATGGATTATGGAAACAAAGCCTATTAAATTATAGCAAAATGCGTTGCACTAATTGATTTGGGACATAATTACAAACAGTCCTGGAGATTTACAATATTACAGACTACCCTATGAGGTTTGAGGAATTACGAACTCCTTCTGACCTTTACACTCTCTTTCATAAATTTCACCTGCTTTTTATCACACCATATAAACTTAAATTTATATTCCAGAAACACCCTTAGGGGATATATCGTAATTTTACTTAGAATTTAATGATATATTTATAATATTAGTTAATTTTGGATTTTTTTTTTTATTTAAGAAGTTGTTATTTAATTTCATATATTATCTATAAATATAAATTGAATTAAATATTTCATGCATATTTATTTCTATAAAATATGATAGAAAATTACAAATTCCATTTCATATCTATATCTTAATTTTAAATATATTTTGTACCAGTTCATTTAAAGTTAATTTAAAATAATTTATTTGCAATTATAACAATTTTCTCTCAAAATAAAAATTCATATAAAAAAACCACACAAACATCGATTAGTGCATTACCAAATTTTTTCCTCAGAATTGAAAATCATAACAAACACACCAACAACAATAAATGTATTAGTAAATTCACATAAATATTTGTCAGAATCATTTAAACAATTATTTTAAACATTGAACATGCATGATCAATGTCTACAAAAAAATATTAGGCATCCTTAATGATGAGGCCTAAAATCACTCTCGAATCAGAGCCGTCCACGTGTCAGCACACCGTTAACTAAAGCCCAGACGCTCGCCTTGAAGGGCTCGTGGGCCTTCCCAGCCCACTCATTTGCCAGCTAAAATAGACCGTCAATCCTCGGTCCTCAGGGTTACCCTTCTCAGGGAAGCACCCACATGGGGGTCCCATGTTGACACTCGGTATCTCGACGCTCAAGGGTCATCTATCGCGAGGAGGCCATCCGTACACTCTTCGAGCGTCACCAACGCTCGGGCATGACCATGCCCCGTTTCGTTGGATCCGAACCTCGGCAGAGAGAATCTTAGGCCCATCCCCCGCGTCACCCTCGCCAACAACCTCTGACACAAAGGTACTGTGCACCGTGCACCTGACACGCCGTCTCCTTTTCGGGAATGTCATTCTCACCCCATCAAAGGCTGCCGTGTGTTAGGACAACACAGGTTTGGGACCACATGGTCAATTTACCCATTTACCCCCATCCCTAACATATAAATAGGGGAGAACCCATGCATTCTCCCCCGAGTCATCTTCTTCACAAAAATACCACGTAACTAAACTGGGCATCATTTTTCCTCTGTATCTTCTCCAAAGCTTCCTGTATCTCACCCTTTTCTGCACTCTCGCTGCACGATTTCTTGGTGTTATCCTAGCTGGAAGAACCCACGCTCATTGGAAACCCAGTTCCTGAGGCTCTTGTGCCTGTGATGGTCTTCCTTCCTATATACAAATTCTAAAGTGTTTGGTGTTCAAGTCCTCCACCAGTTTCTGCACCATCATTTTTGGCGTCGTCTGTGGGAAACCATCGCCGCTTTCTTCTTCCCATAAAGTTAGTTGAGATATAACACCTTTAAATCCTGAAAATGGTAACTGCGACAAGATCTGGAGCAGTCAGAGAGAAAGGCGCTCTTCCCCCCGTCAACGAGGAGAACGCGGAAGGCAACATCCCCACTGGAGAAGCAAACCCCCCAGCTGCCGGAAACGGGCACGAGAACACAGAGCCGGTGGGGGCAACTCCCCCACTGGGTGGGAACGTTGTGGGAGAGCCCAGTGCCGTGGCTCCACCTGCAGCTCACACCGCCCACACTTCCTACCCTTACTCCGGGATGTATCCCATGGCCATGCCCCCTCCGGGATACCCATTTGTGCAGCCTGGAATGATGCCCGGGATGATGCCGGTGATCCAACCTTATCAGGTGGGGACCCTGAATCTCCCCACGTCGTTACCAAGAGAAATACAGGGGGTGGAGATGCCCCAAGTTACCAGCCAGCAACTTCAGGCGCTGTATGCGCAGTGCGAGAGCCAGGCCGTTCAAAACGCCTGGGAGCATTTCATGGCAGCGTATTTCCCCTCGCAGGCTAGCGCTCGTCTGGCCCCGCCTCTTGGCGGGCTCCCGGCGCATCCCTTGACAATGGCCCAAAATACGCTAAGGGCACAGCAACCTCTCCCACCACCGAATCCAGAAAATGAAGCCCTACCGAGGGTCCAGCCAGAACGACCAGCTGTAGGAGAAGGAAGGGCCCCTCGGAATGAGGCAGCCGGAGATAATGAAGAGGTCCAGTCGAGGGCCACAGGGAGGGCAAACCGCAGAAATGTCGGTGACCCTCAGCTGGCCGCAGTGCAGGACCAAATCAGAGGGCTCCAAAATGTGGTAGAGCAGCTCTCTCGAGCAAGGTCTCGAGTCCCCCGTGATGGGGACGAGAGGTCCAAGGCCAGAGACGCTCGTCGACCACGCAACCCAATTTCCCACCGAAGGAGAGAAGCCAGCTATGAAGATCCCGACGAGCGAGACTACAGGATCATGGCGGGCGATTCCCCCCTTGTCGAAGAGGTTCTAATGACTCGCGCGGGGAAGGGTAAAATCCCCTCGTCGATCAACAGATATGAAGGAACCACGGATCCAGCCGAGCATCTGGACCATTTTGTGCACCTAATGCACCTGTATGACCATCCGGACAACTACTGGGCCAAGGTGTTTGTCACTTCCCTCACCGGAATGGCCCAAGAATGGTACAAAAAGCTCCCCCCGCGCTCAATCCGAGGGTACTATGACCTGACGGATGCTTTTGTCAGTCACTTCAACTCGCTGAAGGCACCAGCTCCGGCTGCGACCGCTCTTTATAGCCTAGTCCAAGGGCCGAACGAGACTCTCAGGTCCTTCATGGGGAGGTTCAATAAAGAAATTTTGTTGGTAGAAAAGCCCTCGATGGACTTTTTGAGGCACGTTCTGTTTGGGGCCATCAATATGAAGCATTACGTCAGCAAGGAGTTTGTGGAAGAAGTAGCCAAGAAGAAGCCGCGCTCGTTGATGGAAATTAGGGAGATTGCCGATTCTTTCTTTACCCTCGAGGATATGTACATAGCGAGGGATCAGAAGATGGCAAATGCCCCTCGCCCCAACAGAACTCACGAGGACAAAGCGGAGCCCAACCGGAGTCATCGTCGCAGCCCAATACCCGCTCGCCGTCATTCCTCTCCTCCGCGGAGGCTCGAGCGTGTCCCCCTCAACCGCCCAATTGCCAAAGTTTATTCCCTGGCGGACCAGAAGCTGTTTAAGAGACCGCCCAAGCTGAGAGAAACCGAGGCTCAGAAGCGCTCAGGGAAGTACTGCGCTTTCCATAAGCAGAAGGGGCATGACACTAATGAATGCCGCCACCTGGAGAAGGAAATTCAGCGGCTGATCGCTGGGGGGCACCTCAAAGAGTTTGTGAAGGTACTAGAAGGGTACGATGAACATTGCGCGGAACGAGCGCTCGGGAGGAGAAGAAGCCGCTCACGCTCCCGAAGTCCACGTCGCCAGCGCCCTGAGACCAGCGAGCGCAGCAAAGGGAAAGGGGTGGATATGGAAAACCAGCCCTTTGCGGTCATTCACATGATCGCGGGAGGGCCCTCAGGAGGCGATTCCAATGCTTCTCGCCGCCGCCATGTACGGAGCTATAACCAAAGAACGTCACTCCCTCGCCCAGTGCTCTCCGTGGACAGCTCGTCGCGCTCGAAGGAGGATGATGTCATAGGGTTTACTGAGAAAGATCTTGAACATATTGTAACACCCCATGGGATAGGAAAAACCTCTGACTGTCCCATGGTGGTTAGTTTAGACGTTCATAACCACACTGTAAAGAGGGTTTTATTTGATAGTGGAAGCTCTGTGAACGTTCTCCCGTACTCAACGTTTCAACAAATGAACATAACAAACATCCCCCTCGAACCTCTCAGAACTGCCCTCGTAGGGTTTGGAGGTTCCGAGATCGTCCCTCGCGGGCAGATTCGCTTGGCCACCTCTTTTGGTCGCGCCCTACAGCGAAAAACTTTGAGCGTCCTCTACACCATCGTTGAGGTGAATCTTCCTTACAATATCATCATTGGGCGCCCAGCCCTCGTGGATTTCAAGGTCGTAATTTCCACCTATCATCAAAAAGTCAAGTTTCCAACCCCCGAGGGTACCGGAGAAATTCTGTGTAATGTCAAAGAAGCTTGGGAATGTTACATACTTTCACTTCGAAGCCACAAGCCCAAGCAGTCCATTCAACCTGGGTCAACTTAGAAGTCCGTTGACTTCCCCGAATTAAATGAAGATGGCCCCGAGCGTAAAAGAGCCAAGCTGTACCGGAAGAAGAATAAAAAGAGGACCCTGGAGATGTTCAGTGTTCAGAGAATAGGCCACCGGGGGCCGTCGAGGGCTCTTCTTCAGAAAACGAGCGTGATGAGCCCAAGGGTATGCTCACCGGGAAAAAACGAGCGCTAGAGGCGCCGAGGCCGGAGGTTCGGATTGAGCCCACCGAGGAGTTTTTGACCGTTGAATTGGAGCCTGGGAACCCCGATAAAACCACCCAGATTGGCTCGGGCCTGGATGGGCCCTCGCAAGTTTTGATGATCGACTTCCTACGGGAGAACCTAGACGTTTTTGCGTGGAAAGCTTCTGATCTCACCGGAATAGATCCGAGCGTCATTGTCCACAGACTGAATGTGGATCCAACCTTCAAGCCCATCAAACAGAAGAAGAGGGACGTTCATGGCTTTAGGAAACGGGTTATCGAAGAAGAGGTTAATAAGTTGCTTGATGCTCAGTACATCGAGGAAATCTTGTACCCAGAACGGCTTTGCAATGTGGTGCTCGTCCCAAAGAGCGCCAATAAGTGGCGTATGTGCAACGACTTCACGGACCTCAACAAAGCGTGCCCCAAAGACCATTACCCACTACCGAGGATCGATCAGTTGGTAGATTCTACAGCCGGGTGTGAACTCATGAGTATGATGGACGCCTTTCAGGGATATTATCAAATCTTTATGGCGCCCGAGGATCGCCCCAAAACTTCGTTTATTGTGCATTTGGGTGTTTACTGTTTCAAAGTCATGCCATTTGGGCTCAAAAACGCGGGAGCGACTTATCAGCGCCTTGTCAATAGAATGTTCGAGCGTGAAATTGGAAAATCTATGGAGGTATATGTAGACGACATGATAGTCAAGAGTGAGCGCCAACGTTCCCATTTGGAGGATCTCAAGCAGACTTTCGACATCCTTCGTCGCTATGGAATGAAGTTGAACCCATCAAAATGCACCTTTGGCGTTCGAGGCGGTAAATTCCTGGGATACATGGTCAGTCAACGTGGCATAGAGGTAAATCCCGAGAAGATTAGAGCAATCCTGGACATACCCTCCCCTCGCAATCTGAGAGAGGTCCAGGTGCTCGTGGGAAAGATCATTTCACTAAATAGGTTCATCTCCCGCTCAGCGGACATCTACCTTTCTTTAAAATTTTGCGCAACGCTCGCAACTTTACCTGGAACGAGAATTGCGAAAACGCCCTGCAGAACATGAAACAGTACCTGTCGAGCGCTGTCCTCGTAGCAATCCGCGAGCGTAAGCATATGCCAGTGTATTACCTGAGCAAGACTCTACAGGGAGTAGAGAAAAGGTACATGGAGATTGAGAAATTCGCCTTTGCGCTCGTTAACGCATCCCGAAGGCTGAGGCCATATTTTCAGGCTCACTCCATCACAGTGCTCACAGATCAACCACTCAAACAAGTGCTATCTAAGCCGGATGTTTCGGGAAGGTTAATTAAATGGGCGATTGAGCTTAGTCAGTTTGATATCTCCTTCGAGCCCCGTACAGCCATACAGGCTCAGGCAGTGGCCGATTTGTTGGTTGAATGTTTCAATCTGGAGACTGTGCCACCGGTGGATGAGGGTTTATGGCTTTTGCATACGGATGGCTCCTCGACCTCACAGGGGGGAGGAGCCGGGGTGACCCTCAGGGATCCCCTTGGGGCAGAAGTCGACTACGCAATCAAGCTGGCGTTTCAAGTCACCAACAACGAAGCTGAGTATGAGGCCCTCATCCAAGGGCTCAGGATTGCGCTCCAAAATGGGGCCACTCGTGTCACAGCATACGTTGATTCGCAGTTGATCGCGAGTCAAATTGACGGTAGTTATGAGACTCGAGAAGCCACCATGGCACAGTACCTGTCGAGCGCCAAGGAGGAGATAGCCAAGTTCAAGGAATTCCATCTTTTGCAAGTTCCGAGGGCAGAAAACGAACATGCTGACGCTCTTTCGAAGTTTGCGTCCGCCCTGGACGGCCATAGTGAACGCGTTGTTACATTTCTGAGAACGGAGGAACCATTGATAAGTAAAAGTGAACCTTCGAAAGAAGTGCACATGATTGACCCCTCCGAGCCTTGTTGGCTTGACGAAATTGTCAGATTCCTCCGGGATGGAACCAGCCCGAGCGACAAAGTTGAGGCTCGGAAGATCAAAAGCAAAGCCCCTCGCTTCTCATTGGATGCCGAGGGTAGATTATTCAAGCGATCTTTCCTGGGCCCACCGTTGAGATGTTTGAGACCCTCGCAGGCTAAAGAAGTTTTAGAGCATGTACACAATGGAAGTTGTGGGAACCACTCAGGCGGACGGATCTTGGCAAAGAAAATCTTAAGGAGTGGGTTCTATTGGCCCTCGGTATTGCAAGATGCCATTAGATATTCCAAGAAATGTCCCAAGTGCCAGTTCCATTCCAACACTCCTCAGTTGCCGGCAGCACAAATGATTCCTATTGATGTTTCATGGCCTTTTGATCAATGGGGCATTGATATCGTGGGACCTCTCCCAATGGCGGTCGGGCAAAAGAAGTTCGTAATACTTGCTGTGGATTATTTCACTAAGTGGGCTGAGGCAGAAGCGGTCGCTAAGATAACGTTCAAGGTTGTGAGGGATTTCATTTGGAAAAATATCATTTGCAGATATGGCATCCCGAGGGTGCTCATCTCGGATAACGGTTCCCAGTTTATCGCTGCGGACACACGGGATTGGTGCTATGAATTAGGGATCGAACAACGATTTACTTCTGTGGGTCATCCTCAAGCTAATGGTCAAGCTGAAGTGACCAACCGAACCATACTCCAGCATCTGAAAACGATGCTCGAGAGCAAGAAGGGAGAATGGGCTGAAGAACTTCAGGGAGCTCTGTGGGCGTACCGTACTACCCCGCAAGCGGCAACGGGGAAAACCCCTTATTCCCTTGTGTATGGCTCCGAGGCCATGATACCTGCGGAAATTGCTCAAGAATCCGCACGCGTTGCCTATTTCGAGCCTGCCACCAACGAGGCCAATCGGGCTCTCGAATTAGATTTGCTGGATGAGAAGAGGAATGCTGCTTGGGCGCGTATTCACAAATACAAAGCAACCGTTGCTCGCCAGTACAATAAACGTGTTAAGGAAAGGACTTTCCAGCTAGGGGACTTGGTCCTCAAAAAAGTTGAAGTCTCCAAACACGTAGGTAAGTTGGACCCTAATTGGGAAGGCCCCTTCAAAGTCATCCAGGTACGAGCAAACAACACCTACCTATTGGAAACTTTGCAAGGCGAGCGGCTCCCTAGGCCATGGAATGCATGTAACCTTAGAAGGTTCTACGTGTAGACATCAGTTTCTTTGTAATGGCCCGTTTGTGTCGTGAAGGGTATTCCCTTGACGGAAAGCGTGTTGTAATCACTTCCAAGAATGCATTTATATAACAGTAAGTATTTAACTCTTTGTTTTTATTATTTGCTTGCTTTGTTATTTTGATCTAATGACTCGAGCGACAAGGGGCCTACTCCGTGTCGAGCATCCTCCACGTCGAAAAGCCTATGCGAAACTTCAATCGTTCCAAAGCTACACTGTCCAGGTGTTGATAACCATCCACCTATAACAGTTTGAACGGTTTGTAATATAAAGTCCTAAAAATGAGCGTGTCAGACAACGGGGAGCGCAATGCTCAGTTATAGCCAGCTGAGTGCTAACCACTCCAGCTCGCGCTCGCAAAAACCCGAATGACCCTCAACTTATTGAATAAAAATACACTCATAAAATAATGGATTTTAACTCAGTCCATTCATGTGCTCCTCGAAATAACGCTAACCCTATGGTTACGCTCTATCCTCTCCCACACTTAGCAAATCCTATTGGTGATTT
Source organism: Lantana camara (assembly GCA_037501455.1). Classification (NCBI taxonomy): domain Eukaryota; kingdom Viridiplantae; phylum Streptophyta; class Magnoliopsida; order Lamiales; family Verbenaceae; genus Lantana; species Lantana camara. The sequence continues at coordinate 80,128,915 of CM074865.1, forward strand.
CTAAAGCGCGTATAACTTATCGGTGTGTCCGAGACAAGGGAGCACGATTGCTGGGCCAATACTTAGGCAAATCTCCAAAAGTTTCATAAGTTCAAATTCGAGCCAAGGAGTACGCATAAAACGCCCTAGCGTCCGTATCTATGCCCCTCAAATTACCTGATGCTGTCAAACTTTAAAATGGAGGCGCGTTGTGATAAACGCCAGGGTACCCTCAAAAGTAACACCCTCGTGCATATATACACTTATCGCAAACGCTCAAAACAACAGATATCGGTATGAAAGCGGCGAGCACAATGAAATAACATCATTCATCATTCCAAAGTAAAGAACAACGCATTCAAACATCCCAGCAGAAAGAGAAGAATTATAATATATGAGGAAAAAGAGCATAGAGAAATCCAAAACATCCAAGGAAGTAATCCGAAGATTAATTACAGACAATGATTGTTCATAAATATGACAAGGAATCTAAACCAACAAGGAAAGGGATCAGTATAAAGAGTTTCACTGGGCTGGAGCATCGGGCTCGGGAGGGGCGGTTGCGAGGGGAACTGGAGCCAACACATTAGCGTCAGAAGTTTGGGCCTCGCCAGGTTCCTCGGCATCCGCTACGTCCATGACGGTGCCCTCATCTTCTATCAGGAGAGGCTCGGGATCTACCCTGTTGGCAGTTATAAACTCCCTTTGGAGTGTTTCCACCAACTCCTGATACTCAGGCTCCGCCAGATTCTCAGTAGGATCCTCCTCCTGGACCATTGGCTCGCAATTCTCATCAAGATCCATGCGTAGACGAGCGTCGGATCGAGCGCTTTCAGGAGCCAGTCCCAACTTCACCATTTGCCCGATCGCTTTATGGAAAAAGCGTCGAGCGTTGTCAAAGCACTGGATGTTGGCCGCAAACACAAAGGCTTTGGAGCGCACGAACTTCTTCACCGCCTCCCAGGATACCTTCGCTTCCAAGCCCTGTACTTTGCTTCGCAAATCAGCGAGAGCCTTGTTGGCTGCCTCGTTCTGGCGAGTGCTCTCCGCCAGCTGCTCACCTAACTCCCCATTTTGTGCCCTCAACTGGTCCCGCTCATCCTTCAATTTCCTGTGACGCTCATTTAGGACCAGAAAGGCGTCATCAGATTTCCTCAGATTTTCCTTCAGCTGAGCGTTTTCAATGGTGGCGGAATTCAGCTGAGCGCTGATATTGTTGTAATCCTCCTGCAGTTGAACAGGGTCTGAAATGCGCAGCAACTTCTTGTACTTGGCTTTATGCTCAGAATAGGCTTGCGCTCGCCCTTGCAAGTTTTTCAGCCTCGGGATTACCTCCTAGGAAGCCGTAAACGAGGGTCATAATCCGAACATGGAAGGAAGAAGGGGAAAGTGTTGCAAAGAGGAGAATAGATTTACCGTCAGAAGGGCATGGCAGGCATCATCGGCAACGCGAGCGGCGTCGTGCTCGTTCAGCTTGTCATGATCGCCGGAAAATTGGAGTTTCCCAACGATGTCGGAGACAAGGTTGATGGAGTAGGCGCTCTTTTTTAGGAGCACCGGGCCTTCAGTCCGCTGGCGCTTATAACGGGAGTCGCCCTTGCAGCCTATCTTCCAAAATTCTTCATCCTCAGAAGATGAAGTATCGCTGCCCTCGCCACGGTGGCCCACGACCACCTCTTTTCCCTTGCCTGAAATAGGGAGGGAGTCCGGCATCCTTTTTCTTTTCCCCTGGCGATCGGCCCGGAGAGTTTCGTGAATGCGGATAGGCTCCCCCGAGCGGTTCCGTGACCCGCTTGAACTCAGTGAAATTAGGCCCACGGGGGCCGCCGGCGGAGGAGTGGCCTCGTGGGTACCCTCCACTGTCAGATCCTCGATAGGGCCCCTGGGGGGAGCCTCATTCCCTGCTCCCCCTCGAGCATTGTTTTGCCCTCGGTCGGCTCCTCGTCGGTTTACCCTCCCCCTCGGAGCATTGGGAGGGCGGTTCTGCTGCGGTTGCGGGGGTTGAGGATTGACTGCGGGCCCTTGGACACCCAACATACGAGAAAGGGCTTCAGCATTCATGCCTTGAGATATTATTTGGATGCCTGCAAGTAAAGGGGAACGAGCGTCAGAAGATTGGTTGTTTGGATCGTATAAACAAGAAAACAACGATAACTGTAAGTTAGAGAACTATTCTAAAGGTTAGAGATGTTAGTTCCTAGAATCTAACCGTCGAGGGCCATGATGTCAGCTGGAGGGTTGAGTATCATGTCAGGGGGGCAAGACAACCCGTAGCGGAACAATACCCCTTCGTTCTTCATCAATGTCTCCGCCTTAATCCATTTCTTTTCAGCCCTCATCTCGAGGGCTAACCCCATCGCCCAGTCCTCGAAATCCTTATTCCTCATCCTTTCCCTAATCAAAGGACCCTCGCCATGAATCATCCATTGCCGATGAACTCCAAAAATCCCCCCGGGAGCCCCCACGAAAAAGTACTTTTCCTTCCAATGCTCGCCATAGGAGGAAGATGGAGAATCTATCATCTTAAAGCCTGATTTAGCCTGGGCGTAGTAAAATCCGTCTGTAGGCGACGAGCGTGGCGAGCGGGCTACTTGTATCAAGCTGTCAAAGTTGATTATCGAGGGTGCTTTGCCCAAGGCCCTCATCGTTATTATGAACGTATTGATTAGGGCTATGCCATTGGGTAGAATTTGTGAAGGGCAAAGCCCTAGATGATGGTAAATGATGACGGCGTCGTGAGCGATCGGAAACCTCAGACCCCCAGCAAGAACTGCATCCCAATAGACCGTCATCATCCCAGGCGGTGGTCGATTGGCCCTCTCCCCTTCCTCAGGAAGTCGCATGGGAAACACGACTTCATCCCAATACGCTTTCGCTCTCAACTCCTCCAAATCACCGAGGGTCAGAATACTCTCAATTTCGTCCGGAGATCTGTCAGTCTGATGGCGGTTGTCTTGCCTTACTCGAGTGGCAGGCTCCTTTCCTCTCCTCTGACGCCTTCTGGAAGGTTCAGCCTCAAATGGACGACCGGATGGCCCCGCTTCACCCTCGGGAGCCGTCATAGCCACTGTGATCCTGTGATCTTGGGGTCTCACAGCGCTGTTCAAAACTGGGAATACTCTCTCCCCTTGTCTCGGCATCTCCATCACGTTGTGCATCTCCTCAAAGAGGTCGTTCATCCCTTTGGGAGCACGCTCGTTCATCCCTTGAACGGCAGCGTCCACCTCTTCCTCCCCGGCGTCAGCCGGAGCCTGGGCCACCGAGATCGCCATGGGAACTCCTTCATCTGGGTGCGCCCTAATTAGGGGAACAGCTATGGGGACGTCGCCATGAGGGGAAGAGCTCCCCACCGACATCTCCTCAATCTCCCGTACATAATCGTCAGCTTGGTTTCCGGCCATGTTCAGTGTTCAAATTTTGGAAACGGGATTTCTAACAAGAAAGCTCAGGGGAGGATAAGATTTCTGAAACAACTTCAATGGTAGACAGTGGCTCTTCCCTCAAGGGTTTCACTCACACAACCTAAAACTAATGTTAGCACGGGGAAAATAAGGAAAAGGGTAAGGAATTTTTACCTAAGATTTGAAGAGAAGAAGTTCGCCGGAGCCTGTAGAACTGGCAAAGATTTCTTGCTGTGTATATGCTTGAAAGAGTTTGAATGCGTGAAAAAGGTCCCAAAGCCCTGCAAACCCCTATTTATAGGGAAGATTGTGCATGGATTAGGGCTGAAAATTCAAAACGCAATCATTTCCCGCCTAGGAAACCCCCCACTTTTGGTAACCGCCTCACGTCTCCCGGAGTGCACGCGCCCACGTTCCCACTCAGCATTAAATGCGGACTTGACAGCATTTAATGCGGTGTCAGTTTGTGTCCGTTACAGAAGGCCAGCAGTCTCCTCGCTAGTAATGGCCTGGCCCTCGGATATTCAAAATTCAGGGTTCCTTCTTTATAAATTCTACAGTACGCTCGAAGCGATACTACAGAATTTGGGGGGCAAAATGATGAGGCCTAAAATCACTCTCGAATCAGAGCCGTCCACGTGTCAGCACACCGCTAACTAAAGCCCAGACGCTCGCCTTGAAGGGCTCGTGGGCGGCCTTCCCAGCCCACTCATTTGCCAGCTAAAATAGACCGTCAATCCTCGGTCCTCAGGGTTACCCTTCTCAGGGAAGCACCCACATGGGGGTCCCATGTTGACACTCGGTATCTCGGCGCTCAAGGGTCATCTATCGCGAGGAGGCCATCCGTACACTCTTCGAGCGTCACCAACGCTCGGGCATGACCATGCCCCGTTTCGTTGGATCCGAACCTCGGCAGAGAGAATCTTAGGCCCATCCCCCGCGTCACCCTCGCCAACAACCTCTGACACAAAGGTACTGTGCACCGTGCACCTGACACGCCGTCTCCTTTTCGGGAATGTCATTCTCACCCCATCAAAGGCTGCCGCGTGTTAGGGCAACACAGGTTTGGGACCACATGGTCAATTTACCCATTTACCCCCATCCCTAACATATAAATAGGGGAGAACCCATGCATTCTCCCCCGAGTCATCTTCTTCACAAAAATACCACGTAACTAAACTGGGCATCATTTTTCCTCTGTATCTTCTCCAAAGCTTCCTGTATCTCACCCTTTTCTGCACTCTCGCTGCACGATTTCTTGGTGTTATCCTAGCTGGAAGAACCCACGCTCATTGGAAACCCAGTTCCTGAGGCTCTTGTGCCTGTGATGGTCTTCCTTCCTATATACAAATTCTAAAGTGTTTGGTGTTCAAGTCCTCCACCAGTTTCTGCACCATCACTTAAACTCTAGGTATGAAATTAGTTTATCATAAAAATATTAAAATATCATTAAGTAGACATAAAACTCAAATATTTACATTAAATCCCCTAAGAATTTCAATCATTGCATTAACCCCCTTACCTTTGGTCTCTTTATTACATACCCCCTGAGTTTCAGTATATTAGGGGCAAAATAGTAAATTTTAAATATTCCGTTAAATTTAACGGAGAAGACAATGGGTTAGGGAGGAGTTCGTAATTTCTCAAACCTCAGGAGATAATATGTAGTTTCACCAAACCTCATAGGGTTGTTTGTAATTATCCCTTTTAATTATAATCAGATAGTTTTCCATAATAAATATTCTCAAAAAATGAGTAAAATAATGGATATAAGTATTTTTTTATTATAACAAAATAGTTTCACACAAAAAAATATTCTTAAAAAATGTTTTAGATGAATTTCTAACGGTGCACATGATATCCACATGTGTATGAGACTATTATTGTGACGTTTTCTTAAAGTATTACATCATTTTTAAATTTTTGACAAGTATGACTAATATTACAATAATGTGAAACGAATGATATACTAAAAACTCAATTTTCTCAAATATTCTAATTGGCAATCATATTAACAAATACGAGCTAAAATGAGGATGATCATATTAGGCCATATTTTACCAAATAATAATAGTTAGAAAATGCGTGCCAGCCTGTCGTGCTAAAATATCTAGTGCAACTTTTTTTGAAGGAATAAATATCCATTATCTTTCCGAAACCAGCATAGTCCAACTAAAAAGAGTCCACATGAAATGAACACTGTCCAAATACTCTGCCAAATTACATTTTCACCCAAATAGACAAAACTTTGCTTTTATTTTATTGCAAATCTCCATCGACCATCCTGAGAAACCATAGTTGCTTCACTAATAGTTCTTCGGAGAAATGGCAGCTTACGCAGCTCTAACTTCTCTCATGAATCTTGTAGATCAGATCCATCACCATCCTCAACCTCCGATCACTCTTGACAAGGAACAAACTCAATCTCTCTCTGAAAAGATTGCTTTTTTGCAAGATTTTCTTGAAGCTTATAATCATCATTATTCCAACCAAGAAGTGGAGCAGTTGCGGATCCGTATTGCAGATGCAGCCTACGCAGCAGAGGATGTAATCGAAACGCATATAGCCGATCAAATTCTTGCGAGAAAGGAAAAGAAGAAAAGCTTACAGAATGTAAAACAATATTTTGATTTCATGAAAAGATATGTAATCGATCAAACAAGCTCTGCCTGCCTCTGTCAAAGTCAGCAGAGAGTGGAGGAAAATATAATCGAATCCGCAAGTACACATGATGCAGACAACATTTGTTGTGCTGGAGCATATTTGTATCAAGGTCTACAAAAGGTGCTAGAAGATCAGATGGATTTGGTCAAGAAAGATGTGGAGGAGATTAAAAAGAAGTTGGGGACTGTGGAGCAGCTGCAAGGAATTATAACACCACCTGTTGTTTTGCCAAAGTCTCCTTCAATACAGCACAATATCATGGTTGTCCCTGATGATGTTTTAAACGAATTGTTGCATAAGCTCACCGGCCAACCACAATCTGATCTTCAAATCATACCAATTTCTGGCATGGGCGGAATTGGTAAGACCACACTTGCTAAAAATCTTTACACACGTCCACTCGTAGAGCAACATTTTGACATTCTTGCTTGGGTTATAATTTCTCAAGAATATAATATCAAGGAAATTCTCTTAGAAGTTCTTCTTTGCCAAAACAACCAAGGAAGTAGGGACAGTTTGAGTTTAATGAGTGAGGCACAATTAGGAGAAAAGTTATATAAAAGCCTGTCTGGCAAAAGATATTTGATCGTAATGGATGATATGTGGAGTAATGATGTATGGGATAAGGTAAAATTCTACTTTCCGAGAAACAACGAAGGAAGTAGGATAATTGTAACAACTAGACTATCAAATGTTGCTTCTTATTTGAGTAGTGGTTGCGTCCATGAGATGGATTTCCTAGATCAAGATCAGAGTTGGAGTTTATTCTGCAAAACTGTATTTGGAGAAAAAGATTGCCCCCCTGAATTGGGGCACATTGGAATGGAGATTGCACGAAATTGCAAAGGACTCCCTTTGTCGATTGTCGTGCTTGGAGGACTCCTCGCAAAGTCCAAACCAACACGAGAGTATTGGGCATATATTTTACGAAATGTAAGTTCAATTGTGAACTTAGAGGAAAGTGAACAATGCAGTAAAATTTTACACACAAGTTACGATGAATTGCCCGTTCATCTCAAGGCATGTTTTCTTTACATGGGAACTTTTCGTGAAGACAGTGAAATACGTGCCTCCGAACTCATCAGTATGTGGGTAGCGGAAGGATTTTTGAAGCCAATTAGTGGGAAAAGCTTGGAAGAGAGTGGTGAAGAGTACTTGATGGATCTTATTGACAGGAATCTCATTTTGGTTAGTAAGCGTGGATATTTTGAAAAGGTAGCATGTTGTAATATCCACGATCTATTGAGAGACCTTTGCATAAGAGAAGCTCAAAAGGAGAGGTTTGTTTTTTCTGCAAACCAACATGATCTTGAAGGAATACGTAATACACAATGCCGCATAGTCATTGATCCGAACATATCCAAGAAGGAATATCGTGTTACTTTGCGATCTGCATCAGCTGCCCGTACCGCGATCTGCTATTTTGAGGGTACTTTACCATTGGTTGAATTTAGATTGTTGAGGGTACTTAAAAAGATTGGTAAAGGAAAACGTAACATGGTAGATTATTTCAAGCAAGTTAACTTGCGGTATGTTGCTGTCGAGCGTCCCATATTTTCAATTTCAGTCTTCCTCCTATGGAATCTGCAAACTTTAATTATTTCCGGAAGGGGGAGTAACGTTGTTGCACCACCTGAAATTTGGGAGATGCCTCTACTAAGGCATGTTGAGTGCTTCAGGCTCACACTTCCGGACCCACCAAGTGGGGACACGGATGAATTTATTCTGCTTTATTTACATACACTCATGAAAGTAGAAAACTTGAAGCTTGGTGAGGAGATAGTTAACAGAATCCCTAATGTCAAGAAGTTGACACTAAAGTATAAGGAGGCGGCATCCGAATATTATTGTCTCAACAATCTTGGCCATATGTATAAGCTTGAATGTCTTGACTGTTCTTTCGATAGGCGCTACAATTTTCCGCAGAACATCATTTTCCCACATTCGCTCAAGGAGTTGTGCCTATCATATACCCGGCTCAGTTGGGAAGACATTAATACAAAGATAGGTTCATTACCTAATCTCCAAGCGCTTACACTCTGTTTGGTGTCCTTCACAACATCTGAATGGGAGACAATACAAGGGCAGTTCTGCAGCCTCAAGTACCTGAAATTTTGTTGGGGTTATGATGATTGGAAATACTGGACTACAGAGAGCTCTCATTTTCCATGCCTTGAGCACCTTGTTATTGAATTCTTATATGGGCTGACGGAAATCCCTTGTGGTATTGGAGACATTCCAACACTTAAATCAATTCACTTGGAAAATTGTAGCTATTCAGCCATTATTTCTGCAAAACAAATTGTAGAGGAACAAGGGGAACTTGGGAATGAAAGCCTCCAAGTTACAGTTACCTTATACAAGTTTTTATACAAGTCTTTTCAATCGGATTATGAAGGTGTGGAGAGCTTGGCAAGTCACAATTTTCAAGTTACAATTAGGTAAGGGTTGATTCTGCTTTGTTTTTATTTTTACTCGAATAAATATAAGTATGATTTAATCATAACATTTCTCCCATTTTCAAATTATATCAATTTTACATAGTTTTGTTAACCTTTTCAAGCATTTAACTTTTGCAGCTTATGATGACTAGTATTTTAACGACTTTGTGTGTATGAATATGCTTTTTTTCCAACAAAAAGATTATCATACATAAATTCCTTCTAATATGGTTCCCCCTTGCAGAGACAGAAATAAGTGAGATATTTGGGGGCCAGCAACGAAACAGAAAATAAAGGATGCAGCTCTGCAGTTGAAAGTTTTGAATCTCATACTGTGCTTTTTTTTGTTATTGTGAGGTTTCTTTCTTCATAATTGGATCTGATCTATGATTTTGATTTTTAAAATTTTATTAATATCATTATTTTTCTATTACTATTATACTATTACTTTTTAGAATAATGAACGCATATGGAGATTGATTGTAAACTCTAAAAAGAAGTTAAGTTCTTATAGCCTATTTTTAGCATTTTTTGAGAGTTGAAAATTCAAATTTTGCTTATTTCAAATAAGAATAAGCTTATTCTAACACATGCTAATTGGTACCACTGGTAGACAAATGAAGCTTTACCTCCCCACCAGTGGGTCAGGAAAATTATAGCTCAAACCTGATTAAAACTCGATCAATCTTATAGCAAGTGTATCACGCAAGTCATGTCATTGCTTCACTCTCTATAAAATATACAATGCTAGATGTTATACATTCACCATGTGTTAAACTTGATTTAGTCGAACACAATCCGATTGAAGAAAACTAAGCAATATACGGCAAGAAGGAGAAAAGAAGCATATATTTATCCCATTTACCCAATATATTAGAATGTACCGGATATAGAACACTAATTATGCCATATATGGCAAAGCATATTGAATATAAAACCATTTTGAGTCTTCTATTTCAAGAACATTCATAACAAACATATTTGCAAGTGAGAGGCCTCTCCCTTTATTAGTTGTTACATTTACATGTGGTAACCATGCAATCACAAGAAATTTCTTGCCTCAATTCTGTACAAGTACAATATGGTCCTCATCAGTTCTACATAGATCAAGAAATCTTCACACATACCTCTTAACCTTGGGCGAATGACATCACGAAAGCCCAGCCAATGAAATGAGACCCATTGCAGATCCCACTCTTAAAGAGAGAAATATCAGATATATAGCGATAAGCCCACCTCCAAGAATCTTGCTGGGACGCATGTCGCTTCGTGGTAACATGACAAGAGCCCAAATAAGTCCTGAGAAGAGAAACCCCAATGTGTAGTATAAGCTTGAGTCTTGAGGAACCGCAAACGAACCCTCAGACCAAGCGCCCAACAACAATGAAATCCCTAATCCGATAAGAGTATTGAACATGGGGCCCGCATAGCAACCCGACATGGCAATCTGCACACCGTCCCCACCATTCAGTGACAAAGCAACATTTGAAACTAAATCACCCATTGAGTTTCCCCAAGCCAAAACAGTCAACCCAAGGATGGAAGGGTTGACTCCAAGAATCGTCCCTAATCCAACTAGCAACGCAACGAGCTCATTTGCTATCATGTAAAACCAAACAATACTCATCAAAAATCCTCCTAAAACCCAAGGGAGTAGGAGTTTTTGAGGGGGATGTTCGGGCCTCGTGTTCTTGTATGCAAGAATGCAAAGACCGCAGCCGACCGAAATGCCCAATATATAAGCAGTTATTTTACTTTGAGAACTCAAGCTTTCTTGCGTGTTCCATAGACATGCAAGGAGGATTGGTGCAAATAGAGCACAGCCTACAGCGTATACTTTTGACCAGCTTTTCTCCTCAACTAAGGGAATTGTGAGTCGTCTTGGAATTGTTAAGGGCAATTCCAAAAGGGAACACAATCTTGAACACGATAATGATGGTCGTTCTGTTCCCACATCATCATCGTTCCATCCCCACAAATTCTTGTCACCATCGATCATCACTTGGTTAGAATATATAGCCACATTAGAAGCCCACATCCACTGAGGCAATGAAGGCTGCGAGTGGGCCCCATCACTCGTGGTTTCATATTCAAGCAATGAGGTTAACATGGCTTCATCCTCGTGATTTCCCTGAGAAGAAAAAACACTCCCTCTGACTGGGAGCAATGGGGTTACTGCATCTAATTTAAGTATCTGAGCTTGTTCCCTTAAAACCTCATTAGCAGCAACAGCAAAGGCATATACTATGTAAATGGATACAAAAGCAATGGCAGCTCCAACAGTCACTTTACCGACAAACAAGATCAGTAGAAGGGCCATAAGCGTGAAAATAAAGAAAATAATATCTCGTATAAAACACTTTTTGTCAATCTGAACATCCTGATCAGCTACACAAAGAGAAACTGCCCCAACAACAATACAAGTAACAAATACCGCTCCTCCCAAAACGCTATTAAGTCCCACTTCTCCAGCTCCAGACCCTACAAAGGCTGCAATACTTGCAAAAACATCGGGAGCACCATTTCCAAGAGGAAGCAGAGCCACCCCCGCAACAGTAGGAGAGAAATTCAACAGACTAGAAAGCTTCTCCAGAGAACAACAGAAATAATCAGCTGCCGTATTGCCCAAAAGATAGAACAATGCAGCAAGCCAAATGCCGAATACCAGAAAAGCCCACGAACTCTCATTGCAATCACAATAGTAGAACTTCAGATAATCCAAAAACCCGCCCGATCTGCACTCTGGGTGTGCTTCCAAGAACTCACAACTACTATTAAACCCCCTGTGATCAAGCAGTCCTGAACAAAGTTCAGGTTGTTTATCCACAAAATTAGGATCAGACACATTTGCCGTAAGCGGCAACTCTACGTCTAATTCAACCATTCCCCTCCGAGCCCCAGAAAATACACCTTTTGAGCTCAATTTAGGGGTTGACACAGAGGATGACAGCCTTAAAATTGGATTCGTCACAAAACCCCCATGGCTGAAGAACAATATAACCAAAACTAGGGTACATAATCCATTAAAAACCCCTCGAAATCGAGGCCCCCTTTTACCGTAAATCAGATTCAATCGCCGCATTTCCTCCCTCAAATGACACTTAAAATCCCATATATGCAGCTAATATTCACATAAATGGACTTCACAAGTGTAGATACAAGACAAGAGATTCAAATTCAAATTCAATTCATCAGCAGCTGATGAAACCCAGTCCAGAAAATCAGAGGGGCAAAACAAGTGAAAAGGAAAGAGAAAAGATTCTACAATCGAACTAACCTGCGAATCACAAAGATGAATTCAACGAATTAAGGGGTCCGAAAGAATCGGAAACTAGGGTTTAGAAATCGTACCAAATCAGAGAGGGATCAAAATCTTCAATCTTTTTTAGCGTGTAAGTTTCTGAGAAGCTTCCCTCCGAAAACAGCTGATTTTCGATTCTTGCAGTGTAAACAGGTCATTTCAATCATGGGCGCTTTACTTTACAAAAATTATATCTTGACCCCTCAAATTAACAGGTTATTACAAACGTGCGTACCTAATTTAAGAAATTTATGTTTTGACCCCATGGAAAATGGTAAATATGGAGCAGTTACAAGTACTGATATGGGCTGAGAATGAGTTCACAATAAAGCCCATAACGAAGTGTATTTAATAAGGAAGTTGGGCCAAAGTACTTCATGGAGCCCAACAAATTTATAAATAAAGCCCCCCCAAAAAACCTCAACCATTGGATATAGAGCTATAACTAAAGGAGATGATGCCAAGTGGCATGTATCCTAGTTTCAAGAAATGAATAATAAATAATTAAATGAATAAAAAGTGATACTTTGGTCAATACTAGTTTCATTGCTAGGTTTTGTCAACTCCTCATATGCACAAATTTGGTAACATCATTTCAAATCCAAAACTTGAGAACCTTAAAGGCTTAAACTAGCCCGATTTACGGTTTTTCTTTTCAACCGGGGCATCCACGGTTTACTGTAGTGATTAGCCTATTTGTCGAATTATAGGCATTACAAATAGTGAGAGAACTAGTGAGGAGATTTACGTTTTCCTCGTTGGAGTACAGGCACCTCAAATACTAAAACAACTAGTGATGAGTTTTACTGTTCACTCATTAAATTATCGATAACTCAAATAGTAAAGACAATTAGTTAAAAATTTTATTATTCATTCGTTAAATCATGGACATCTTAAAGAGTAAGACAACCACTTGGAAAATTTGCAATTTGCTATCAATTTATAAACATTTTGAAAAGTGAGACAGTCGATTAGAATAATCACCGATTACTCCCATCGGAGGATCAATATTAAAAGATTAGGGGGTGTGTGTTTTGGAAAGTAAAAGCGATTAGGGTTCCCAAGATAGTGGATTCCATACCAAGTTGACATATGTGGGGGAACAAATTATCAATTAATTAACTAAATTGTCATTATCTTGTGATTTATGATTAATTTTAAGCCTAAAGTATCATTTATATCAACCATTAACTATTCAAATCATGCCTTTCCCACCCACTAAACTCCAAACCAATCACATTGCTTCTTATACCTTCTTTCTTCTAAAAGTTGGTTACCAAATCTAATATAATTATTACTATTATAGTAATAATAAGGTAAAAGGGCCGCCAATTATTGACACATTGTTTGGGTTTTTTTTTAAATCAAAACTTTAAAGAAAATTGGCATAACTATTTTTGTCATCTTATGTTTGCTATTCCAAATATCACATTAAAATAAGACCTTATGGATAATGAAACGCCCAAAATACCCCAATTGTAAAGATACCTTTTCACACGGCTCCATAATTTTTTACAATTCTTTGGTGATTCCAAGAGTTTTGGATTCTACAGGAGAATGATGAGCATGATGGGTCTATAATCTATACAAGTCTAATTTAATCTATGGATGTAATTTATATTCTAATTTTAAAGAATAACTAAATTTGTTACGCGTTTATATTTATGTTCGTACATATTACGTTCTCTTTTTTTCATAGATAGAGTCAGGAGTTTAGCTTGGCCCCGATCCCCTCTTAAATTTTGAATTTTTATTATCTTTATGCATATTTTGTGATGTTTATATTTTCATTCTCCTACTTAGAGATTTTATTATTTTTATTTAATTTTTACTCCTCCGTCAATTTAAAATCTTGGTTTCGTCCCTAAATCTTGTTAAAAAAGTAGTTTCTATGTCCTACTGCATTTTTCGAAAGGTTTTAGATCACAAATGATAAAATTCACAAACCACTGTAATTAATACGTACTTTAGTTGTCGATGCTAAAATAGCTCGATTTTGATTCGGACATGAAATAAACATATTTTAAGAGAAAATAGACTAAAAGGATATGATTATCAGACCACATGTTTCATGATTTGTAGCTTATCTAAGCAAGTGAGAGCTAGGTCACATAATGCGAATGCGGGAGCGAGTGCGGGTTCGGGTGCGAATGCGCAATGCGCAAAATTTTTAAAAAAATTGAGTGCGGATGCGCCTTAAAGTGTTTAATAAAAAATTATTTAAAATAATTATATATATAATATAACTTTATTTTATATATAGTTTCATGATAAAATTTAAAAATTAATATAAGATAAAACATGATTCTTTTTAATTATTGATAAAAATTACCTAATTATATCATTTTAAAGTAATTATACGTTAAATCAAAAAATTAAAATGTGTCTTTATATTCTTAAAGGCGTGAATTGAGAAATTATAACTCGTCTTAAAGCGAGAAATACGTACAAATTCGTCAGTACGGAGAATTAAAATTTTAAGTCATCTTAAATCGAGGAATGCGTATAAATTCGTCAGTGCGGAGAATTGAGTGCGAGTGCGTTAAGTATAATAGAAGGATTATGTGATTTAGAGTGAGAGCCAATCTTGGAATCTCCAAAGAGTGAGGGATGATAACATAGAATACTAGCAACAAATTGACAAGCTCAACACACAAGGGATTTTACACTTTTCCATATGTTTATTTAAACTTGATGATTTCTCTCGATTGGTGTGATTGGGCAGCAACCAAGCCCCCCAAATGAGCAGTGCAAACAAAAGACAAGAATAACATTATTTGCAGCCAAAATACTATAAAATATGAATTACAAGAAACATTATTGAGATTGGTTAGCTATAAGGCACATGATGATTGAGGTTAGGTGCAAGAAATTGTTGATTGATGACCTGTTTGTGGTGCCCACTTCAACATATTATGGATGACCAAACACAAGCTGCCAATCATGGCTGTTCTCCAACCCATTCACACACAAGGATGACCATTTCATTAATTTACAAGTTTTAATCAAGGTAAACTTGTATCATTTTCTTACCATAGGTGTAACGAGATACTTAGATTCATTAAGTGATTCTAACTTTATGAATGAAATAACTGAATTGTTAAATGTTTGTTCTTACGTTATACGCAGTATTCAAACTCGAAAAAATAAATTGAGGAAAAATTCGAAAACATAAATAAAAAATAGTGGTGTGTAAGAATGTGAGGGGGAGTAGTACCTAGTTGGCTGGTTCCCACATGTTAACTATGGCAGCAACAGCTTTAAAGGACAGAATAGAAACATCTCCTAACTCAAGAATCTGATTTCTGCCACGACACATTATTCCCAAAGGGCAAGGACAATTCAATAAAGCCATAAGCCTTTTAGTCACATCTTATGACCACTTGCTATTCTTACATTTGGTTCCAAATTCATGATTCCCAAAACCCCTTTTCCCATAATATGTAATTTATGTACACTCACACACGACGAACATGATACAGACACAACGATACAAATTTTATATCAAATCTACCAATCAACGTAGTTTCTACACAATTATCAACATAGTTTCTCTACAATTATCAGGCACAATACACACAAACATCTACGTAGTTTCCATACAAATACAAGGCACAACACGACATATTTTTAGGGGTGTCATAAACCAACAACTTGTCTTACATTTGATTCCATAGAAAATATTGGAAATATCTTGGCTTATGGCTTTGAAGAGCAAGATTTGAAAGAGAAGAAGATTAATGTGTTAAATTTGTGAGTAAATGTAAGTAAATACCATGCCAATATTGTCAAGAAAAGATTTCAAAGAACAAGAGCTATTAGTATCTGAGCTACATTCTTCATTCCATCAACATATGATTATTATTCTGTTTACACTTACTGATCATATATTCAAAGTTAAAGCACTACATTCTTCTGCTCTTTTTACCTCAATCCTTTTCCCTTCCTAACTTTCTTGAAATTACTATATCATCCTCCACCCTCATTCAAAGCCCTTCATCGACGAGAGTTAAACTCGACATACAACTATCCGATCGGGCCAACACACGGCCTTTCAAGTTAAGCTGCCCTCTCTTGTTAGTCGGGCTATTCGGTGCTGACCTCATCGATTTCGGGCTTTCCAAGCTCTTCCTCAGAACTTGCCTCATGGCCCGAATCAAATGAACTGTCGGATCCTGAGGCGGGCCCGATGCCCGAATCTTGTTGCAGAAGCTGAAATGCCGGGCCATGGCTTCATCCGGGCTTATCAGCTTTTGACAACGCAAGATTTCATCTTTCACAGCTTCTGCACAAAGACCACAGATCCATTTCCCACCATACCTAATTGTAGACAAACATTTAGAAACACAAATTAAACTTCATGATCTGAGGTTATAGCTAGAAAACTACTCAAACTACCATGAACTTCAATCAACCCAATCACAAGGCCTAAATTCATCAAAAGCCAAGAACTTTCTAATCAAACAGGATTCATCAATATCAAGAATGCTAGTAACATGAGGAAAAACAGATTGAATTACAAATCCAAACCAAATAGACTCTATTCCTGAGATTTTCATCAAAGTTCTATCAAAATTCATCATCATTACCTTTCACGGATTGTTTCAATATATGAAAGGGTGCACTCCTCCGTAAGCCCACAGCATTCACATTTGGCAAAATCAACCTCGTTTTGGCCCGGAATTATGCTCACGGGTCCATTAACCTGAGGCCCGTCAGGGCCGGGGGCTATCACCATCGAATCACCAATTATGCTCGTCGACATCCCTGCAAAAGAAAACCACCAAATCAGAACCAAATTCAAAATTCTCAAAAAGGTTGCTCGCAAACGCCCTAATACGAACCAAAAATTACCAGCTGCCGGAGATCGAGATAGATTTATGTATAAAAATACGATCTTTATACAAAAACCAGAACCAAAAATCAAGAATCTTGAGAAGGGGCTTTCTTTTTCTACTTTCTCCTATCTCTCCGTTTCCCACTCGCCTTCTTCTTCCACCCTCGCTTCTCCAAGGATGAAGAATGTATAAATGAAAGACATTTCAGGGCAAAACCCGACTGCAAATGGGAACAAGAAAGCTCTGTTTTTGAGTGTGTGAAATGGATTATTGCACAGAGAAGGAAGGGAAAGATGCGTCAGATTTTAGGGCCGTCGTCCACAAAAATTCTTTGCCCTGCTTTTTTTGGAGTTGTGGGGGAGAAAATGGGTAGGGAAATGCGTGTTCATATAAAGGAGAAGATGGATTGAAATGGAATTTACTTGTGCAGTTGTGTGCATTATATTGTGTGGAATTCTTGGGGGGTCAATGATTGGCGGGTTTTGGGGGTGGGGTAGGGGGGTGAGGGGCACGTAATCACTCAGTAAATTCTGGCCTTATCTAGGTGGATTTGCCAGAGCTGGATCATCTATGTATGGAGAACTGTACAAATCTTTATGTATATATGTACGTATATGTATGTAATATGTATATATACTTTTATTTGGATAATAGTAGTCGGGCAAATATCCGAAACGAGGAGGGTCGCGTCTTAATAGTCAAAATATATATCTCAATCCTTATCAAGTAATTCGGATTTTATTTTTAACCACATTTTCAAATAAAAATTGAACTTAAGTCATTGCTTTGAAAAAAACTATTTGAACCAATTCTCATTGATTTGTTAAGTCACAGGTTAATATGTAACTGTTTACTTTTGTATTTGATTTTTTGAAAACATAATTATTACAAAATTAGATATCACTTAGTCGTCAAAATATATATATGTGTTTTGATTAAGTCATTCTGCAATATGTGATAGTTTATTTAAATATTTCGTATTTAAATATTTGAAAACATAATTACTATAAAAGAAGGATGACATCTGAATAATGAACCTATGTACGAGTAAACCTTATTTGAATGTTGTTTTGAAATTCTAACGGTTTATTGTTAGATGTTCCATATTCCGAATTTTTGAAAATATAGTTATTATCACGAGGAATGGTGCAATTTCCTCCTTATTTTACGTGTTCTTGAAAATTTATTTTCCATCTTGGTCTATGAAGAATTTGCCATGGTTTTCTCAATATTTGGATTAATTGACATTAATTCTTTAATCTTGTGCTAACCTTTGGATTTCACACACGATAATGATTCATTTCAAGCAATATTTATCTTCTTGTATTTCTTAATGGGGCAAGTTTGTTAATTATTTAATTTGTTGGACCTTTATTTGAGGAATAAGCTAGGGAGATTCCTTATATAATTAATTTATGAATTGGTTGGCAAGGAAATGAAGTATAAGACTATAAAAAATTGGGTTGTCTTTGTCATTTTATTGTCATTATTGTATTTTAATCAACTAAGGAAAAGATATTGAAAGATCCATAAATTTATTATTTTTTCCCACTTGAAAACGGATATTCCGCATATTTGTTGTCCAAAAAATGTTAAATTGTGGGTGAGTCATAAGTTTTCCTAATAAGATTATCATATTTAAGTAGGGGATACAAATTATATATTAAAATTTCTTCTTTGACGTAACTCCAACCTAACTCAATTGAAATATATTACAGTTGTTATGTAATTAGTCTCGCTTCTTAAAATTCTTACTAATTGGATACAAATTATAAAGTACTCGTCTCTCCATTAAACTGATTTGATCGAGCCTAAATCAAGATACATCGTTCGATTAGTGAGTCATAAGTTTTCTTAATAAGATTATCATATTTAAGTAGGAATACAAATTATATAGTAATTTACGTGAGGATAAATTCTAATTTCAACCGGACTTGATCTATGTATATCAATCTTGTTATTTAACTGATTATTCTTCTTAAAGCTTTTATTAATTTCATGCTAATTATAAAGTATCGTCTCTCCATTACATTAATCTGATCGAGCCTAAATCTAGATAGTTCGTTGGTTTGTTATCTATAAAGAAAATAATAATAAAGAGGAGAGAGGGATTGAATTTAGGGAAATTATCATTCTACTAACCACATGCTTAGTCCACTTTTATAATTAGTTTCAACCAAAGCAAAAATGATTAGCAATAATTAACGCATAAATTAAACAATAAAAATTATTAACTTGATAATAGCGTATGCTCTGGGAACCTCTCTTCAGGACCAAAAAAAAAAAGGAAAATAGCGTATGTGTGTGGTGGGAAAGGATGATTAAGCGCACGACAAAAAGTGGAAAAACTAAAGGATTAGTTAAAAATTTGTGAACATTCTAGAATAGAGTTATCCTAAATATAAAAAATGATAATCCTTTTTTAATCTTTATAAAAGATTAATTTCTTTCAAAATTAATTTTAGGTTTTGTCTTTGGTTGTAGGTTTCCAACTCAAGTTTGCGATATTTGTTTCAAAATTAAGGTCTAAAGAAAGAAGTCTTTCTCGTGGGAAAATTTTATTTAAAATTTTCCTCGATGGAACGTAATTATACGATAAGCATATATATATTTTTATTATATTAATTTGATCAAATTAAATCAAATTAAAATTATTCAATGTATGAGATTCATAACTACTTTGTAAGAATTAGACGTTCATCTTCTATAAAATTTGCAAAATGAAAAGTATCGTTTTTGGAAAGTCAATAATTAAACCACGGGATTAGTTAGTTAGTCGCTAACACGAGTATCACATTCTATATCACACGATAACACAATAAAATTATACTTTTAAATATGCTCAATATACTATAGTTTAACAAAATAATATGTCAAAACACAAGAACAAGTGTCAATTCGTACGCCTCCACTTTAGTGTCATTCAAATTATTATTAGGTTTCTTCGTGCTACATATATACAAGCAATTTATATAATTAGGCATCTCATTAACAAATCTAAATTAGAAGTACCAAAAAATAAAAAACAATTAATAAATCTAAAGTCTCGCAAACCGATCTAGAGAGAATTTTCTTAAACATGATTAATTTAGCATAATATGAAGAAAATGTTTGTCAACTATAATCCGCAAGACTTGTTCAAAATCGAGAACACAATGCAAAACCATTATGTATAAATTATAAATATAACTTGTAGATCATGCAAGTGTAAACTCCACCGCCCATTATTTCGAAATAATTCTATTTCGAACATGATTCGATTAAAATAGTACAATAAGAAATCGATCGTTTTATATTTATTGTATAATTAATATATATTTTAGAAAGAACAATCAATTAAACAATTTGTATAATACACTTATTAAATGATTCATTAGATTCCATCGAGATAAATCTGAACTAAATTTTTTCCATAATAAGAGCTAGAATATCAAGTTAGAAGTTTTAGATATAAAGAACAATACACATTAAATTTCAGTTCCAATTAGGTTTGATTTAATGAAAGTTAACTACGTGGTTGTCACCTAATAACTAATTGTACTCGCAACATGATTAAATAATTATTTAACTATATAAAGCAAAACATAATTGTCACTACCCTAATTCTTGATCTTGGAATTTCTTTTTTTTTTTTTTTTTTGGTAAAAACATTAATCCTACCCTATTCTAAAATAAAAAAACACACCGTCATTTTAAAAAATATCATGTTTCCATATCGAATACTTATAATCTTTCGACCAAAAAAAAATAAAAAATACTTATGATCTTGTATCGAACACTGTATCAGATACTTTTCATGTAGGAAAATTGAAAAAATTAATAATCATATGATGATTTCCGTTTCTTATCGTATTCGTATCGTTGTATTTCTAATGATGCATAGCCTAAAATTAAAAAATAAAAATTACTCCACATGCATTATTATTACATAATTTGGAAAGAGACGTAAGCCCATACTACTACTCCTATAAAAGATTAAAATTAAATAATATTAGCATCCATTATATTTATATCATAGAATAATGGCTTGCAATTAATGATATAGTATGTGCTTTTTTTCATAGCCACGTTTCATTTGGTCGTATAAATTATATAAATAAAATGTCCCATTTGTTTCCATTCCAAGATGTCTTAAAAAGACACAAGTTTGCCCACATGTGTGTCTCAGTTTATACAAACTATTGCACGTTTCACATGATTTGTCTCGTTCATTTTTTGTACATGATGCATAAAATTAATAATTTTGCTCAACTCAGATAAGAATTTATGATGGATGGACACTTCTAAAAACATCATTTTGTCGTGTCGTGTCATGCCGTGTCGTGTCGGACACTCGTGTCCGACACTCCTTATGTGGAAAATTCAAGAAAAAATCCGTGTCGCCGTATCCGTATCGTGTCGTGTCCCTGTCGCCGTGTCCGTGTCCGTGCATCATAGATAAGAATTCTCCTTGGCGGGCATGGAGATTGGAGAGTTAGAAAGAAAGAAGACCATACTTTTATCTGACTAATAAAAATTGATTCAAATGATTTTCTCTAAAACAATAACCTAAGTCTGAATTTCACTCTGGCGGGCATGTTAAAAACTATGCTTTTATCAGCTACTGCATGAGATATTACTTTCATTTGAGTTAGTTTCTTATAAAATAATTGAATATAAAATATAAAAAATTATAAATCTTTTTTGCAGTAAGTACAAGAATGTACAAGAAGAAAGTATCATGAGGGCAATACAGTAAACTTATAGGTTGGCCCAAGTGTCCTTAGTAAACACAACAATATACCGATCTCTTACGGAGATTTTTATGATATACGAATATATAATGAACATAATAACACGAATACAATATAAAATTATACGGTAATACGAATTTTGTTTAAATATTGCTTATGTGAAAAGTATCGCAAGTAAAATTTTATTAATTTCAATTTGTCGCGACTATAGTCTATATGATTACACATTATCTTCATCTTTAACCTTCATCAATATATTATAATAAATTTAATATTTTCTTGTATCTGCTCTTTCTACCTCCGATATGTGAGTTTTTTCTCAATCTAAATTGAGTCGAGCCACCAATATATTGATTCTCATAATGTTATTACAAATTTAAATTCAAAATCTTTAATCAACATAGCATAATCGTCAAATCATTAAATTAAATCATCCCATGATTCTTCCAAGCCCCATTAATAGTAAAAAGAAGTTAAAGAATTGAGTCATTTGACCCCTATCCATCAAGATAATTCAGCTATTTACGTGTAAATACTCTCAGCCAATCACCTACATATTTTAAAAATTTCAAATTATTTAATCCTAAATCAATAAAATAACCAAGTGATTAATCTTACAAGACCTACACCAATACCAAAAACTCTAGATTATTAATTTTACTTAACAAAACAATTTTTTTAATCAAAACATCATCAAAAAAAAAAAAAAAAAAGGAGGGTAAATATTCATCAATGCAATTTAATTAATGAAAAAGAGTTAAAGAATATGTGTGTGTCCTTGCACGACAAATGGTTGGAGCTAAAATGAAATCTCATTACCAAAGGGATGAAGTCCACGTATAAACCTAAACAAAATAATGCCTAAAAAGATAGGACAAAATTGATAATTAAAAAAAAGTTGTTCAATCTCCATTATTAATCTAACCTTGTGTCAATTTCTTGTCCTCCAATTATAATTAGAACCTAGATCACCTACCATTCTCCTCCACTACTTCAAATCTAAGGTACACAAAAGTATGTGTCATTTGATTGTCATGTATACTAATTGATTTACCAAATGTATATTAATTGTAAGTTTTCTTGATATAAGAATATTGTAGGTGTGAGTTAATATTGAGGATGCATAATGTTGAATTGTTGATATATAGAGGGGGATTTAGAAAAATATTTGCAGTCCCGGAATCAGAGACGGAACCAGAATTTAATAAAATGAGAAATAAAATTTAAAATATCCAAAATTAAGGGGCCACAATTTCGAATTTGGGGAGGCAAATATATATATATAAATTAAATATAGATATATAAAATTAAAAATTTTCAAAATTTGGAGGGCATGGGCTCTAGGGTTTGAACGCATTTGTCATTTAATGTTACGAAAGTTTTAGTTTTTGTCGTATCGAATTACGAAGTTCATGTGAAAATTTTCAAAATGACTTATAAAACAATTAGAAAGTAATAAATATGTACTGACTTACTCGTGTCAACATCATAAAAAGCCCTAGATTAATTTCGCAAAATTTTGGATTCTTACTCGTAAATTGAATTTTTGAAATTTTGAAGTATGGATCTATTATTATTTTTTTTTGGTACAAGTATGGATCTATTATTGATCTCCATTATTTCACCAAATTAAACTCATTACCAATATTGCATTCACAATATGCTAAAAGGATTTTCCAAAAGACACTAAATTCTTCGGTTCAAATATTTCTTTCCTGTGAATCAATATTGAATATGCATAATATATTGGAGTGTTTAGAAAAATTCAGTACACTTCAAAATAAAAATATAAGAATCTAACAACTCGTCGGTTCACAAATCCGAACGCATATATCGATCATTTGATATTACGAAAACTACCGTTTGTCATATGATTAGATCGCGATTCATGTTAAATAAAGACGCATGAAACAGTTTAGAAAACAATTTTTCTCTATTTCTTTACTCTGGACGTAATATGAAGAAGCCCTAGATTAATTCCACAAGATTCAACATCCTTACTCCTCAATTCAACCTTCGAAATATGGATCCCCCATTACTATACTTAAACTCATAACCAACATTTCTTTCAAACATCTAATCTAAATCAACATCTAAACTTCCTTTCAACCCCATCAAACAATAATTAAATATCACTCCAAATTGTACACCAATAGGGGTAACAAGTGTGTTTGACAAATAATAAGAGATTTTGGCAAGTAAATCAAGTGGTTTATGTGAAAATTTAAGTCATTTTCTTGGTTAGTCCATTGTCTCATAAATGTGTGAATAGTGTCTCCAATACAACAACCACAAACAGACATGTCAATCCCTTTTGTCAGTGACCGCTGTCATATTAAATGAAAATAGAGAAACCCCACACTAATTTGTTGTGATTTTTGTGTTAAAGTTTGTGATTTTAATGTTGTTTTCAACTTTATAAAAAGATGAAATTGAATTGATTTTAACATATAACAAAAAATCACATCATATAAAATTATTGTTTTTATCAGTCCAATTCGCTTCTTCTTTCACACGAACTGAGTGAGATTCATCGGCACAACTCGCTTTGTCGTTTTACTCGAAATGAGTAGGAAACACGTCGTCTCCAATGTACCGATATTTCTAAAAATATTATTTTGTCATGTCGGAGACTCGTAGATCGTATCTAATATTATATCCGGCACTTTCCACTTGAAAATTTTAAGAAAAAAATCATATTGTCGTATCCGTATCATATTGTGTTCGTCTTACTGTATCTATATCCGTGCATTGTAGCACGTGGCTGGGCAAACTTCATACTTGACTTTTCTTCAAAACTATTAAATAATAAAAAAGATAATTATAATACCTCAATAAAATCTCATTATATCCAATTAAAATCACAGCTTTTTTCATCCCCAAGATCTGCAATTCCAAGCAACTTCTGATATCAACCATTTGATTAAGACCTGTGCCTAAAGGATACTATACAATACTCACATGCCAATAACATGAAATTGACCCACATGTGCTACAGGTTGAGTACATAGAACAAAATATCACTATTAAATATGATACAAAGACTAATAATATTTATTAATTTGATTCTCAAATATCATTCAATCACTCAAAGGGAATCTTCATATCAGAGGATCTTGGTTACAGAAGATAAGATTATAATTTACTAAAACTATAAGAAAAAAGATTATATTATTGTAATTATGAGGTATATATTTAATTTCTGATAAAAAACATATATGTATAATATAATTTCAAAGCACAGAAGAAACAACAAAACTACACAGACTGAGGAAACTGCATACAAACATTGCATGAATCAGAGTATCTCAACAGATTCTAACTTTCTGAATGTGTGAAATCTTGCTCCACTCCTCTCCGCCCTCCTTCATGTACTTCTCCTTCAGGAGCCGACATCGATCGACGCGCAGTTTCCCCACCGGCGAGCTTTGCAGCACGACCGTTGGCAACGCCTTCAGCTTGCTGCAATGCGAGATCTTCAAACACTTGAGACACGGCATGATCTTCGAGCCTTCATCGTCAGTAGTCATATGGAGTTCCTCCAAGTTCTCCATCTTCGATATCTTTAGCTTCTTCAGTTTTGGGAAGGACGCCGATGCTAATACTACCAATCCATATTCGTTCACGTGGGCCCCCAAGAACCCGACCCCGAGAATTTTTACCCCGTTGAGGCCCTCCAAGTGGAGTGTCGCGAGAGATGGCAATTTCCCCAGAGGAGGCAAGATCTCACACTTCTGGCAATCTTCGAGATAGAGTGTCTTCAAATTGATCAACTTCATCATCCAAATAGGCAACTTATTCCCTCCAAATGAAGTGATGCTCAAAGACTGCACGTTTTCGTGCAGCTCGAGAGCCTCGATCACGGCATCTTGCACTCCGTTGTGAATCCAAGGGCTGAAATCCATTCCCACGTCAGAAAGATGCTTCTTGTTCTTCAGATGAGCCTTCTTAGCCTTATCTGCATCACCAACATATCCCAACCCTTTGATTTTCAGACATCCCCAGAGACTGTTGAGGTTGCACAGATCTTCTATACCACACGTTGTCGCATTACCGTTGCCTCTAGAGACGATGAACTTGCCAAGTGTTTGAAGCGAACACAACCGGCCGATACCTTTAGGCAATGATTCGAGGCCATCAGTACCGTCGATCTCGAGATGCCTCAAATTAACTAACTTCCCAATTTCTTGAGGTAGGTTTCTTAAATGGTCACATGAAGAAAGCTTCAATGTCTGCAAATTGTACAGATCACACAAACTTGAAGGCAACACCCAAAAGGGGTTGTTGGATAGGTTGAGGTACTTCAACTTGAATAAATTTCCAATTTCATTAGGCACCTCACCTATCCTGTTCCGGCTCAAATCGAGCGCGCGGATGCTAGATAAGCCACGAAGCAACGCAGGGTCGATCTTGTCGACTTGGTTTATGATCGGAGGAGAATCGTAGAAAGATTGAACCCACAATGTGAACAGTTTATCCACATTTTTAACAATTGTTGGGAAGTTACCATCTTCAGAACGTATCACGGTTAAATGACGAGCCCTGTTACAGGCTGACTCCTCCAATCTTCGCTCCAAATCGGATCTAGCCTCGACCACGAAGCACTCGTTCTTAGTAAGCCACTTGGCGAAATCGTGCACCATATCATGCATTTTTACACTCAAAATCGTATCGCAATCTTTATCTTTCTCCAATACTTGGAAAAACGACCTCATGGCTAAGTTCTGCAGGTATTCTTGACCCAACATCTCCATCTCCATGTTCTCATTCGAGTTTACAAGATACCCTTGTGCCATCCAGAGCTGAATCAGATTCTTCGCCTCTATTGCGTGATCCTTCGGGAAAAAGGAACAAAACGAGAAACATCTTTTCATGTTCGATGGCAAATCATAGTAACTCAACATCAAAGGAGGAAAGAGCCCTCCCGCTCCTTCCATCTCCCAAAACTCGCTCTTCAAGATGCTTTCCCACTCCTGAAACGTGTTCTTACAATGCATTAAGCCCCCCATAGTCTTGAGAGTAAGAGGCAAACCTTTGCATTTCTCGGCTATCATCCTCCCAACCCTCTCCAACTTCTTGTATTCCTCTGCTTTTCTATCCGACAGCGCGATTTTCTCGAAAAAAGCCCACGAATCCTGTTGGGACAGCTGTCCCAAAGGATGCTCGTGCCGACTTCTCATGGCTCGCGCGACCTTTTCACTTCTGGTGGTTACTAAGATCGCGCTCCCAGATGCACCGGTTTTGAGAGTGTTGAAAAGCTGCTCCCACTTGCCGAAGTCCTCGGTCCAAACATCATCCAACACGAGCAGATACTTCTCCCCTTCGACATAGGACCTTATCTTTTGTGTTGCGGTTTCGAATTCGTTCAAATTCGGGGCACTCTTCTCGATATCTTCCAGAATGGCTTTCCCGACTCTAACCTCATCGAAGGGATCAGATACGCACACCCAAATCCGCCTATTGAAATGCGTAAACACCTCGCTAGAGTTGTACACTAGCTGTGCCAGAGTCGTCTTCCCAATGCCGCCCAAACCAACTATGGAAATTACATTGAGCCCCTTACTACTATCTCCATCATTCTTATGATCACACAACCATCTTATTAGTTTATTCTTGTCAACATCTCTACCTTCGACATCCGACACCTCAATGAACGACGCCGTTTTTGGCCTATCCTGATTCACCTGCCCTGGCCCAACTTCAAATTTATACCTCTCTCTTTTAACAGCGATATCAACAAGCCTTTCATTTATATTCTTGATTTTTATAGCTATGTCGCGACGAAGAGCAACTCTCTTGAAACCAACGCAAGGTAAACTGAGGAACGAGTGTACCTTCTTAGGTGGAGGAGAAGGGCCGCTCTGTCCTTTCGCATCGATCTCCGCCTTCTGCATTGCCGTTATCCATTCAAACAGGACATCCTCTGTATCATAGGAGATGTCTTTAAGGTTTTGCAACCAGTCTTTCACTGTTTCATCCTCAACTTGCCTTTTCTCAGCATCTGCGATCACAGCTTTTACGGCCTCGAATTCGCTCGTGAGTTTCTTGACTTGCTTTTTGGCCCCGGTTAC
Organism: Lantana camara; assembly: GCA_037501455.1. Lineage (NCBI taxonomy): Eukaryota > Viridiplantae > Streptophyta > Magnoliopsida > Lamiales > Verbenaceae > Lantana > Lantana camara. Next base: position 80,156,343 of record CM074865.1, read on the forward strand.
TAATCTCACCTCTCGACGAATCTGCTGCTCCAGGATTGCCGCCACCTGCGTGAGGATTACAGTTATGACTGCATCAGACATGGTTGGAAATAGTGTTGGAATTTAAAAAAGTTGTAACAAGATTGTCGAAAGAATAGTGAGTTGGTTTAATGAATCGAGGAAAATTGGTAATAACACCATATATGGTGGTTCGGACAAGATGAAATTAGTGTCAACTTTGCCAGGAAAACGATTGGAAATTCATGTGGGCCATGAATCTTTAAGAAACTGGCAAGAAAACTCAAGGAGAAGACTTCTTCTCTTCCTTAACGCGTTAAACAATATTTATATATAATATATATAGAGAGAGAGAATGAGTCAAATTTGGGGAACTATCATTGAAATTTCATATCCCTTTCCTTTGTTGTCATTTATAACAGCTAAATGATATCAAGTTGGGATATTTTCTTTTCTTTTTTCTTTTTTTTTTTTTAAATTTCTAAAGTTTTATTTGCTCATATTTTTACTGCAAATACACAGCAGAACAATATACAGAACAAAAGATTTCCAGCCTCGGCATAACAGAGAACATTATCTTAAAAGGAAATCTAAAAGTACAATCTCTTGTTCATGCCAAGACATTCTTGAATTTCCTATAATTTTACATGTAATTAAATAACTTTCTCAATCTACTATAAAATGCAACTTCCTCTTACATCTCCTTTGACATGATAAAAAATGGAATCAATCATATAATACTCAAACCTTGTTATACTGCTGCTGCACTCTCTCTAAACAAGCTCCGCAACAACTCTTCGAAATCCGCCGGGGAGTACTTGACGCTCTTCTCCACAACGAACTTCGTATCATTGTCGTTGTTGAAAAGTTCAAGAAAGCTCCTATAAGCCGGCACCAACTTCTCAGACATGAAACGACAGACCTCATACCCGAGCTCCACGTCCGGTACTGTCCAAACCGAGCGCATACCATTAATTTCCTCAAAAGCGGCGTTAAACGCCTTTAGCCTCTTTCTGACAGCACTTTTCAAGGGCCGGGATTTGAAACAGCACGAACTGTAAAGACCCTTGTCCTGAAAACAAGAAAGGAACTTGCTGCAAGTTAATGTGAGGTAACTGCTCATGGCAACCTCGACATTGTCATTCAGCTTGCTCAAATAAGAATCACTGATCATATACGTTAACTCGTTTGATTCTTGGATCTTCCGGACCATATAACGGAGGTTGTTCATCATGAACAAATGGGACAAATACGGATTCTTCAGGGATTCAGATTTTCTCTTGAGATTCAACTGCAGAACAACGAGGATCAAGATTATGTGTTGTTGGAGAAAACTAGTGTGGTTGGAGAAAGCATCCCCTAGAGCATCTTGAGAGACGGTCAAGTCTCGAAAAACCAACGAAGGGCTCGACTTGATCAAGCCCGTGATCGAATTCTTGCTCTTCACAATCACACTGATCTGATCCATCACATACACCGTGGATCGCGATACTTCACCACGAACAACAGAATCACTACCCTCAATCTCATGAAGAACAGTATTCTCAAAATCATACAGCATCTTCCCAACCTGATTCTCAATCCCAGACAGTATCTTGAGACACGAATCTCTAATCCCTTTCCCCGGTTTTGAATCGAAAAGGGCCAGTGCATCCTGCAGAACCCAAACAAACGCATCGTACAGGGGTAACAGAACCGCCATTCGATCAAACGACTGATCACTAAAACTCATTGACTCCACAAAAGCAAATAAACCAACAGCAAAATCTTTCACAGTTGCCACAAAACATTCATCCTTAGCAGAATCAGAATTATCATCAATCCCCTCGAAAATCCTATGACACAACTGTTTCTCCCTGAAGAACAAGATCTTAACACAAATCTTAGAAAGTTGAACCCAAACCTCAATCTTCATTCTCAACTCATCCAATTTATACCTCCTCGGATCATAACCACTCCCAATGCTTAGCTCCTCAAAACGCAGCCGTTTAAGCAGAGCCTGAAGGAATGGCTTCCTCAAGCTCTTGTAAGCCTCAACACAATCCCCAATTCTCCTACTGTAATTCATTCTTTCAGCAATACTCCTCAGATATGTAACCACATCGTCGCTCGGCGGCTCAGGCGCCGAATACTCATCGTACCTGCGTTAGCATATCCCACGCCGAATAAAAATCAAACCATGTGCTAGTTAATAAACATTTGACGACCCTCTCTCACCTCATCAGCTAGCTTCTGAGGTAAGTTAGATCGAGCACATACTTTTACAGTACTACCTGAAAGCGTAAGCCGTGCTGTCGGTCACCGAGCTACACCCCATCGCGGTGGTGGTCGTCAGAGCGGCTTGGCCGTCCGCGTGCCGCTTCAACACCTCGAAAAACTCGAGCTTGAGCCGAGCCATTGCCGCCGCTATCAGCTTCTTGAACTCCGCCGTCTGCGGCGGTTGGTGGAGGCGGTCGACGGCCTGCATGTACTGGCTTATTTCGCGGCGGCCGGAGTCGAATATCAGCTCGTGAGACGGCCGCGAAGACCACCGGGTCACGGCTGCGACGGCGGATGGCTGGGATATTGACTGTCCCATTACGCCTTGGAATTTTGCTACTATTATTTTCAGCATTAAAGATTCCAAGAAAATGGATTCTAGAGTATGATCATATGAAAATATAATCTGGGCTTCAAATTCTTGTACAGATCGTTGAAGGGTTGCTGAAAATTCAACGGGGTTGCTTGGAAATTTGAGATTATTTTTATTGATTTACTGTTTTCATTTTTAAAAAAATGTTTTCTTGGATGATTAATTTTCAAGAATATTTAATAATCTGGGGATTTTTCTCAAGGGAACACGAATTGAACACGCTTCTGAAGAGGAGGGAAGGTTCAGTTCAGTTGACCTGGAAGACTAATTGGACCTGGATTATGGTTGGGGGCTTGGGGTTATCTTGCAATAAGTATTTAATTAAATGTTGTGTCAAGAAATGTATATACATATTTAGGAAATATTTAAAAAGATTATAAGCTTTTAAAGTACTACATTACATCAATGTATAAATGCGTATAATTTCTTAATCTTGTATTTATAGCAACATTAGAAAGCTCCAACACATTTAAAATGTTTGTTTACTCAACCCGTTGAATCCAACTAATTATAATGACAAATGTAACACACTTATTATTTAACTTGATATTTTCTTTTATTTTTTCAATAATTACAACGATAAATGCAAAAAAAATTTCCCTTCATTATACTGATCTGGCCGGATCAAATTCGACACAGACACGTATAAAATATTTGTTTTGTGGTATTTTGTTGTGCCAATATTTTGTTAGATATCTTATGGGAGACCATTTACATTGTCTCATCGAATATTTCTCACGTGTATGCCAATTTCTAAAATATATTATCAGTCTTTTTATTAAGATTATTGGGAACGAAAATGGGCCTAGATTTACATAGAACAACAAAATCGATAATAATAGTTTTCCTTATCATGTTAATTTCATATGGTAAGTACATATGCAACATGTTGAATTTTGTAATAATTCAAAACCTTATATGATGTGCTATAAAAACGACAACGACCCGATTCACAAAGGCCCAATTAATAATAGATGGCAGTTAAGAGATATTTACCTTTTAGCTGGAAGATACACAACAGCATGAGCGCTCAGGTTACTAGCAAAGCAATCGGGTCTGGTTAAGTAGGGTCGAGTTCCAGATGAGTTTCCTATGATTTTATCTGGTCAAAACACGATTTAGAAAGGTCGAGAATCATAGGGGATAAGTGAGATTCAAATTCAAATAATGGAGATAACCCACTTTTTTCTCAACTCCCAACGATCCCTAATTGGAAAGTAGAAGTTACTTAACTGTCTAACTACTGATTGACATGAGACTGGGTTATAAAAGGAGAAAAGACCACTTTTAAAGGAGCTAATTACATTTTGACTATCTTACGCTCATACACTCTCGTACTATCAAGATTTCTGCTATTTTGCTTTCATCAACGATTAATCACACACGTAAGTCTACCCTTTCTCATTTCTCTCTTACTCTTCTCCTTATTCATTTACGTTGTTCATTATTCCCTTATTTGAATTAAATTATTTATTTTCATCGAGTACTTACTAACTTAATTTAGTGAAATGCTAATTCTTGTTTTGCAGTCTCCCCACCTTTTCGACGAATTTGAATTTTCTTGCTTGGGTAACTCGAAATCCATATACAAATTTAGTACTGCCACAATTTGGTGCACATCATTATATATTTGAAATAAAATAATATTATTAAAGTTATACAATAAGTAAGTTATATGTTAATTAAAAATAGACTATTATATTTATTTTCTTTCCTAATTTTACTAAAATATTTGGAAGTTTTTTTGTGAAATGAATTTCACATTTCCGGGGAAAAAATATTTCGTGGGCCATAAAGGTTAAACCAACCAGCAATTGGCATTTAGTGGGCCGATTGAAACCAATCAGAACCAGAAAACAAGGCCCAATATATAACTATAAATTGCCCAAGTCTACTAGTGGAATGAAAACAATAACATGAATACATGATAACATCACATGTCATATCTCTCTCTCTCTCTTTTCTGCTTCATTCACACGGTCATTCATGAACGATTGAGATAATGAGAGATAAATAGTTATATTACAAAAAAAATAAAAAAAAAATTCTTCTAATCTCAACGGCTCTCTAATACACTTTATATGTGTGGATGGATGAAATAAAAGATATAACAGAAAAATATATGTGAATGAACAAAGTAGAAGATGTAGCAGAAAATATAGAATAACCTCATCAAAAATTACAAACCCCACGTGACAAGTGTTTTATATTGGATATAATTATTTGACATGACACGAAAAAAATATATATATTATTTGGACCAATACCTAATCAGGGGCGACTCCAGGATTGTGCGATAGTGGGGTCAAAACAATTTAATTATTAATAAAAAATATATTATTAAAAATAAAATATTTTATTTAAAATACTTATTTTCAAATTATCTTAAAATTTTAAATACTAATAAAAAAATATATATTATTAAAAAATATAATATTTTATTTAAATTATTTATTTTATAATTATTCTCTATGATATTTTATTTGTACTAAATAGATGCATATTTAAGGGAATGTTTGCAAACTCTACTCCATAACTACAAGTTAAAACAAAAGTGAAATTTATAAATACTATGAGTGTTTGGAAAAAAATGATAAGTAGAAAAATAATAAGTGAAAAGAAAAGTGGATAATCACTTCTATGAAGTTACTAATTTTCCCTAAAATATTTTGAAATATTTATGGATATTATAATATGATTTATGTATTATATTAATATAAAAATTATTATAAATTTTTAATTAATCAAACATAAAATTACTCTATATGTTCCTTTATTTATAAATTTGTAAAAATTAATAAAAGTGAAAATTTACCTTGTAATTGCAGATTTTTAGTTATGAGACTTTGTGAAATTAGGATGAGAAGAGAAAAAAAAGATATAAAGATAGAAAAAGAAAAGACGTAATGAAGATATAAACCATGTTGTATTTGTATGTAAAAGTTAATTTAAAAAAAAAATATTACTGTCAAAATAGAATTTTAAATAAATTCCGAGAACACCATATAATCTATAAGCCTTATTTCTGCTTAATTTAAACAGAAATTGGTTTTTCAAATATTCCAAAACCGTTAAGAATCTTATATAATTTGCTTAATTTAAGCATGGTTTTTCAAATATTGCAAAACTATTAAGAATCTGAAATTGGTTTTCCAAATATTCCAATTAAGAATCTTATCTAATTTGCTTAATTTAAGCACAAATTGGTTCTCCAAATATTATAAAACTGTTAAGAATCTTATCTAATTTTAAATTTAAGAGGGTCAATACAATTTTTTCATTTTAATATGGGGTCAAAAAAACTATTCTTAAATAAAAAATGTAAAAATACATAAAAAAATATATAAATACCTAAATAATTTTTTTTTTCCAGTGGGATCAATTGACCCCACTTCTCTCCACCTCGCGTTGCCCTTGCACCTAATAGCCCATTTAGGTCTAGCATTTCTCTTCAGTTCGGAGCCGAGTGACTAAGCTCAAACGACGAGAGGAGATGAGTCTTTTATGAAGTATCCAATAAGCAACAAATACAAAATGGATAAGAATGAATATAGTGCATCTTGAGACCAAAAAAAAATAAATATATATATATATATATATATATATATATATATATATATAATACATAAAACAGGAGATAAAGGTGTTAGTATTTTGAGTTGAAAGCGAGATATATATATATAGCTAAATAAAAATAAGGGTTAATTACAAATCCCCCCGTACTTTGGCCCTTGGGGCGGATTGACCCCAAACCTTTGAATCCGGGTGATTTGCCCCCTAATCTTTGAAAAATCGTTCACTTGACCCCTTTGACCAAGTTTGACTATCGATTTCTCCTCCGACATGAAGATCCAAGTTCCAAGACCATCGTCATCGTGCTCGTCTCTCCAAGGAGAACAAAATCCATACCCCATCCGACCCTATTAGCAGTCAAACACTTCGTTTGTCGTGCGTCACCTTTGACCGATGATTTCTTCTTCGTCGATTGTCGGATTTTGATTTCGAGACTATTGTTGTGTTCCTTGTGTCGAGAGCTTCAATTTGATATATCATATCAACACATTTGATATCAGCATCGTACAAATATGCTTTGTTAAAGTTTTTTCAAATGGGTCAAGTGAGCGATTTTTCAAAGGTTAGGGGGCAAATCGCCCGGATTCAAAGGTTAGGGGGACAATCCGCCCCAAGGGCCAAAGGACGGGGGGATATGTAATTAACCCTAAAAATAAAGGGACAAAAATTAAATATGTATTTTATTTAACTTTAATCCAAAAATATAAAGACACAACATCTTAATAAATCAAAGTATTTTACTACCCCAAATTATCAATTACAAGATATTATGGACCACAACCACAGCCGGTTTCACAATTAGAATCAACTATTTTGGAATAATTAGATCAGCCTAAATTAGGTGAATATTTTAACGGAAATTTAGAGTTAATTCATCGAATGATGTTTGAGTGTACATTCCAAGTCAAAAAAAATTTTAGTGTACTTCTTATTTTAAAATTTAATTTTTGTTGAACTCCTTAATTATTTTAAAATGACTTAATTATCCTTCATTTAACTATGTTGATGAATAACACGGAAATTCCTCAAAATTTAGATATGGCTCTACAAAAACATAATTTTATACTTCATTTTCAAAGAAAAATTCTTCATTTAATAATTATGTAATATTATAATTTCTCAAAGTTCATATATAGTGCTCAAAATTCAAAACCAAATACTTCATATCAAGATAAAAGTTCTTAATTTAATATCCAATTGTCGTAACACAATAATTCTTCAATATTTAGATATAATTCTACAAATCCAAATATTAATATTTCATATTAAGAGAAAAATACTTCATTATATTATTTTATTCTGATTACACGACAATTTCTCAAAATTCAAATATATTTATACAAACACAAATGTAAATAATTCATATTTAGAATAAACTTATTCATTTAATCCCTCATTGCTAAATAACACAATAGTTCCTTAAAATTTGAATATAGTTCCACAAATGCATAAGAAAATACTTCAAATTAATATAAAAATTCTTCATCAAGCTACAAGCCTACAACTATTGCGTAACACAGTAGTTCTTCAAACTTTAGATGTAGTTCTGCAAATTCAAATTTAAGTGCATCATATTAAGATCATTAAGGACAAAATAGATAATTTATATTAGTAGGTAATTTATAAAAAAAAATCTTGATTTAGGAAGTAAACTAAAATTTTTTTTGAAGTGTGGAGTGAACTAAAATTTTTTGATCAAACATGGAGATTTTTAAAAAAAATCCCATATTTTAATGTCTAATTATTATTAATAATAATTTTGTCAAAAGATTATAGAAACTATTAAAAATCTTGCGTCAAACTTACACTGCCGCCCACCTCAATGGCTCAATGTCTCTACCAAAAAGGCATATTGGGCCCCAACATTCAATGAAAGTCGCCCATAGTATTTAATTGGGCCCACTTATTTATATTTTGTCAATGGATCGATATGGGCCACATTTTAATGCCTCGACTGCACAGTGCACCCGTCTCTTTATTCTCGTTATTATCATTAGTCAATTTCAATGAGAAGATGTGACTACTAAATAGCCCTATTTTTCTTTTTTCTTGTTTTAATTAATGTAATTTTGACTATTAGGGGACGGTGGGCCGATTTGGAACAAAATGCCACCTTCGTAGAGCCATGTATCGTAAGTGATCTGAACCTGCCCGGAGCGCGCCTCCCATAGAGGCTAGTGAAGTTGGTGAGCCGTATGATGGGCAACTATCTCCTGCGGTTCGGAGAGACTCAACTGTTAGTTAGTATCCTCTTGCGGGGTGGACCCTTTCACTCTATTTTATTATATAAGCTTAGCAAATTAATGACATAGTATCGGAATTCAAGATAATAAAATATTAATAGCGATCATCAAATCGAAATACATGTTATTAATAGTGTAATCAGGTGTTAAGACTCTGTCTACTTAACTCAAAGTTCAACGAGACGTGATAAAAAGTTCAAATGCCTAATGGTCCAAATGGGCGAATTGATTAGTTCGGCAAATCAACTCGTGGGATATAGCAAACTGGTAAAGATAATGATAAGACTGCAAGAAGATATCAGATTACAATGAAAATAAGAGACACAACAACAACGGATATTGGTAGGATTAGGGAAAACCCTAGATCCGTAACCTTATAAATAAGGCTCCGGTAGGATTAGGGAAACCTTAGATTCATAATTTTATAAATAAGGCTATTGAGATGAGACGATCTAAATTTTTAGTCTGATCTCTCTTAATTAGCTTCTTCGGAACTCTATTACTACAATAACATTTTGAGGAAACACTAAGGTTTGCTCGAGTGGAGCACGATTTTAATTCTAGATTTTAAGATCAAACTATTTTATTTAAGGATTTGGCTGTGCCCAAAGAATAAATAGGACGAAAACGAAAAGTTAGGTCCACATGCACTGTAATTATTTAAACGTGACATAAAGTCATAAATGAATAAATAAATAATACGTGTAGATATCTTCGTGATGGGCACAAATAACAACATGACAGTCCCATATTATTTTATTTGGTCCCAACAAATCAATAATTGAGAAGTTTAACTAAACTACCCATTTTTATAGACATTAGCGGGAAAATCTCACTCAAATTGCATTAGTTTACACTTAATTAATCCCTAATTAGCATATTTTGGTAAGATTAGGCCGTTCTTAGCCTAAAATATGTCCAACCGCTCCTTATAAATTTGGTACAATTATTGTTCACTAGTTACATAATTAATTAATTATTTTAACCAACCGACATCGATATTTATAATGTATAAATATTTTTAAAAACATCATTTTATTATGTTTATTGTACTCGATACTCGTATACGACTGTCGAGGCCTTTCGAGTGATAAAATCTTAGAAAAAATTGGATTCATGTATTTATATCTGTACCGCAATGTGAAAATAGTTCATTCAAATATGCATGCACGGTTCCTCCATATAATAATAAAATTAATGATAATAATTTGGGACATTCATTAATCATAATTATGGTTAATTTAATCCGTGGCCGACAATAATCACTATTAACTATATTAAAAGGTTTCCCCACTAGCACTAACTAAGCGAGGTACATGTGCTTAACTTTAATCTCTCTACGAAGCCAATTAAATTCCGATTAATCTTTATACAATTAAATATTTTTATTTTCCCTCAAAAAATAAATTATTTTTAAGGGACCCACACAAGTCACACATGTCCACCATAACAACAAAGCTTTCAACAATAAGAAGAAAATTATAACAAATGTTAATTAAATCACAGTCGATGTCAATTATGTCAACCCCAAGTCTCACAATCTATTGGCTTATATTTATATAAATTTCAAAAGATACAACAAAAATTTATTTCAATATTAAAGTTTAATTTAATTATTATTAACTCATAAATTGAACTTAGATGTAACATGCTTCGTCTCGCGATAGTCACACTTGGCTCATATCAAAATATTTAATATTCTTTTCAATATGTTTTAAATTTGACCTTAATAATTAATTAGGTTACCTTATCTGATATCAAAATACAAGTGTAACGAGTGATTGCTATTTGCTCCTATATTAGTTGAAAACTTTGCATCGTTGTTAGGTTCTGAGAGTGTATTATTACGGTGCAAGTTTACCTTTATAAATATTAAATTATCGTGCTAGATATTTATATTATTTATTATATTCGATATCTGTTTACAGCAAATTTGTTTTGAGGGTGAATTATTATGATGTACGAATACTTCTATAAAATTAAAATCGATCGGGTCAAGTCGTGTTATATACACGTCTGACACTTCTTATTGATGTATCTACATCTGTTTCGTGCAGTGTTTGTTCGTCCCATATAAGATTATTTGTCCCTAATAGCTCATTTTAAAGAATAGTTGGGCTCAAAATGCAAATACCTAAAATTTGAAGTCCAAAATGTAGTATTAGTCCTTTTCAAAACACATCATGATTATCTTTGATAATCACCCATAATTAAACACTCCATGCTTAAGATAAAATCCATGTTCATTCGTCTTCCAGAAAACTCACTCCAAAGTACAAACCTCACGAAAACAGCAATCCAAGAGGCGTTCGCCATTAATCTCTCACAGTTCTCGCCATTAATCTCAATCCATATAAAAAACCCATATCCTCCCTTGAATTTCGAGTTCATCAAGCTAAAATGGCGGCAGAATTCTCCAAATCAGTCGAGCAGGGCCTCAAGCTCTCGAAGCGAATCTACTACGGCAAGGATTTGGAGAGGGTAACGTCGGTGCCGCCGCTCCCGGCGGAGATGAAGGCGGAGCAGGAAAACCACCTCCCGACGGCGCCGATGGTGTACGCGGAGATCAACAAGCCGGCGATTGTGGACAATCCCGACGTCCCGAGCTACCAGCCGTACGTCCACGGCAAGTGCGATCCGCCGGCGTTGATCCCCCTGCAAATGCACGAGGCGGCGGTGGAGGTCGACTGTTATCTCGACACGGCCTTCGTGACCTTCGGCGGCGCGTGGAGAGTACACTGCGTCGCGGCGAGTAGTAGGTGCTGCTGCCGCATCGCTGTGCCGATGGGTGAACAGGTGAGCTGTTGGCTGTCAGTTGTCATTGTCAGTTCGTATATTTTATGTTGATTTTTGTGGCCTGGTTCTTTGCTGCGTTTGCTCAGAGTTTTGTCTGCACATGAGGGAGTCATTATTGTGAATTAAATTTTAATAATAAAAATTAAAACTTTGGAAGATTTAATTAGGAGTTTCCTAATTTGATGTTCATGTAAGTATTTTATGTTAATTAATTTTCATAAATCATATCACTTTTCTATATAATAGAAACTTTATTCAAGAAATATACAAAAAGTTCAATTCTTGGATTATTTTCTTCATCTTTTGTTTTATTTTTATGATCGTGATGCCCAGAAAAGAAAAAGGACAGGGAAAAAGAACAAGAGAATGGAAAAAATAAATTTGCGTATTATTTAGTTTATGGATGTCGATATCTTGGTTTGAATTTTGCATAAAAAGACATAAAAACTTTTTGGTTGGTCTTGTCTTTTTGTAGAGAAGAACCACTTTACACAAATGATTTGTCAAGGGACTTTGTCATAGAATAGTTTATTTACTAAAATATCTAAGGAAAAAAACTAATGTGAAAACCGGAACCCTAAGATGCATGAACACGGACACGGATACTGCGGGACGAATGTTTTCGTAAATTTCTCATGTATAGTGTGTCCCGAAAGACTCGATATGTCAATATGGTATCTTTAGAAGTGTCGGGGGAATAGAATTTGTACAGCACAAAGAGTACTTTTACCAATACGAGGGGAAAAGATTTGAATGTTGAATAACATAAGTATCAAAGATTGCTTTCTATGCATATGGCATTGCCATGATCAGCTGGCTTATGGTTGATTATTCTTAATATGTACAGAATTTATTGCATTATGGTACTTAAAGATGCAGTACAATAGTTTTATTTGATAGATTTGATGTTTTTCACTCTTCATGGAGCATTATTTGGCTAACAGGGTTCAGTTCTAGGTGTAGAAGTTGAAAGCCCTTCAAAGTCATACTCTACACAGTTGATCTCAGTGGAAGATGATGACAATGCAGCCAAAGTAGCCACCAGTAAGGATGGGTTCTTGATAAAAGGCCACATATACACGCTAAAGATTCCCCAAGTAAGCGTCGAATTATTTGAGCTTTTGTATGTTTTTTTAATTTTATGTCGATTATATTGGCCGGTATTATTACACAAATTTCCCTTCTGAAAACTTGGATAGCATCGTTCATATATTCTAGAACTATTTGAAAAGTTACATGGGAGGTTTTGTAATTTTGAGAAACAACAAGGGTTGTTTTTGTAATTGTTAGTAGTTAGAGGGGAGGCCAGTGTAATTATTGGTATTATGGTATTTTGTGGATCTTTTCTCCCTTTGAGTAAGTTAGGCACATGATATTGAATTTTTTGTTGTTAATTTTTCAAACTTTCCAGGTTGATGGAGGAACCATGCTGTCAGTTAAAATCAGTTGGTCCCAGAAACTATTGTATCGAGACGGGCAATTTTGCCTCAATGTGCCTTTCACTTTTCCTTCATATGTAGTTCCGAAAGTGAAAAACTTGATCAAAAAGGAAAAAATTTCAGTGAATGTGAATTCAGGTGCTGGAACAGAAGTCTTGTTCCAAAGTACTAGTCATCCGCTGAAGGTACTTCATATTTAATTATCTATACTTATGATGAAAAATGAAAATCTTGGAGAGGGAGAAACTAACCTTTTAATTTTTCATTTATGATAGAGAGTAGGACAGGAAGCAACAAAAATAGGATTTTCATGTGAGAGAGAAGTGAAAGTGTGGTCTACGAACGACTTCAGTTTTTCATACAAAGTAAGACATGCATTTTCTCCAAAAATGATAGTAATAATAATGAAATTCGCACTCAATTATTGTTTCACTCGTTTTTTCAGGTTTCTTCAAGTGAAATTGTTGGCGGTCTACTATTGCAATCTCCATCTCTGCATGATTATGATCAGAGGGAAATGTTTTGCTTTTATCTATACCCGGGGAAAACGATAAGTCATAAGGTTCGTAGATAATTACATTTTTTTGGTATTCTCTTATGTAATATAAACTGCAACTTCTTGACTTCGTTTTATTAGCTGTGCTATCTGTTCTTATGATCAAAACCGTCTTTCCCCTTAAATATAGGAATGCGCACCATCAAATCTCAAATTTTCGGGGTATTTGGCTATTTTTGTAGGTTTTCAGAAAAGATGTTGTGTTTTTAGTCGACATAAGTGGAAGCATGCAAGGGAGTCCACTTGAAAATGTTAAAACAGCACTCTTAGCTTCACTCTCAAAACTTAATCCAACTGATACTTTCAACATAATAGCTTTCAATGGGAATTCTTTATTATTTTCTCCGTCTTTGGTATCTGCAACGAGAGACGATATCGAAAAAGCTTCGCAATGGATCGAAACAAATTTCGTAGCTGAGGGCGGCACCAACATCTCAGCTCCTCTGAACCAGGTATTTCATGATAACACATATAATGATCCTTCAATTTTTATTATTTGATATTTTCTCCATGCAAGAAATGCAATGCTAGTTTTGTTATGTAGGCAATTAACATGTTATCGGATACCAGTGATTCACTTCCCATAATTTTTCTTGTCACTGATGGAGCTGTTGAAGATGAAAAAGACATCTGTAAGGCTATGAAAGGTCGCCTAATGAAGGGAGGCTTCCGTACCCCAAGAATTTGCACATTTGGCATAGGTTAGTAGTTTGGCATACTTTTTAGAGATAATTACACCGGGATACCCTGAGGTTTGGCCTAATTACATAAATTTCCCCAAGGTTTGAAAAATCACAAAACTCCCCTTGTATACCCTCGGGTTTGGCTCAACACGTCATCGATGTAATTATCCCTAGTTTTTATTCGTTTCCCTTTTTTCTTAATAATTTTTCATCTTTATTTGTTTTTCCGGCATTCTGTTCATCCATGTGACAGTTGAAATTAAATATGGCTTTTATGTTATCAGGTTTATATTGCAACCATTACTTCTTGCAAATGCTTGCACAAATTGGAAAGGGTTACTACGATGCTGCTTTCGATATAGGTTGGTATTGATATTCCATTACTAGTAATGTTTTCTAGTCTGCAATAACAAGAAAAATAACAATAACAACACACACGCACACACTCTCACTCTAAGAGGGAGTGAAGCTGTAATCTTTTGTAAAATGCCAATTTCGGATTTGCAGCTCTTATGTCTTAGTATTTAGCAATTATCACAGTGACATACCTTGAGGTTTCGCCTAATTACACAAACTTCCCTGGAGGTTCGAGAAATTACAAAAACATTCCCTATCCAAGTTGCTTAAGTTTGTGTATTTGGGCCAAACCTCAAGGTATGTCAATGTAAATATCCCTAATATTTATTTATGCTGATTCCTCTCTGTCCAGGTTCGATTGACTTGCGGTTGGAAAGATTGATTAGCAATGCATCTTCAATCATACTTGCAGATATAACAATTGAAGCTTTTCAAGATATTGATTCCCTTGAGGTATGTTGAGTTTCAGTATACTCCATAATCATCCCTATAATTATGATTATATCCAAACCTCTTCTTGTAATTTTTGATTTGTCTTTGTTGCTGTAGATCTATCCATTTCAGATTCCAGATATGTTGTCTGGATGTCCATTGTTTATATCGGGAAGATATTCAGGAAACTTTCCGGAGAGTGTTGAAGTTGGTGGTACCTTAGCAGATTTAAGCAATTTCAAGATAAATGTGAAAGTGCAACATGCAAAAGATATCCCTATTGACCGTGTAAGGCATACAGCTCGTTAGCTATGATTTCCATTTTCGTTTTTGGAGAACTCATGAAAGTTGACAAATAACATGAATTTCTGATTCCAAGTTATTCTTTTTGTCCGGTTCTTCGATCATACATTCATAAGTTATATTGATGGCCTGAATAATATGCAAATAAATCACTTTCGCCAAGTGAATGACCTTATTTCCCATGACAGGTATTCGCAAAGAGGCAAATTGATGCCATTACAGCCAATGCATGGTTTTCCGGAAGCAAACACGTGGAGGAGAAGGTTCGCATTTACATTCTTCGGAATAAAGAGAACGTCATGAAGAAGCAACAATTTATAGATTTTCTTTTTAACCAGTTTAAGCAAAATTAAGAAAACCAAGAAAAAAAAATCATGAAATTAATTTTCAGTTTTATTTCAATTGTTTGCATTTGAATGACAAGAAACGTTTCTATACTTCTAGGCTACAAGGTTGAGCCTGCTTACAGGGGTGCCTTCAGAGTACACCAGTATGATTCTAACTGAACCGGGAAAAAGCAAGTCATCGTCCGGGTCAAAAACAATACAGGAGGTACGTCTTTTGGCTTTCAGCGTAGAAAATTACAAAAACATCCCCTGATGTTTAAAAAATTATGTGTCCTGGTGTACCGTGGAGCTTGGCAAATGCATGTTATTTTAGTTATAAATATACAGTCGAATGTTGACGAGTATGTTTCCAAGGGTAAAATAGGTATTCATAAAAAATAAAAATTCATAATTAAAGTTCATCCATTCAAATATAATGTAAATTCTTCGACAGGGGAAGTTTTTGTAATTCTCAAATGTCATGGGAAGTTTGTGTAACAAAGCAAAAGCTAGGGTGCATGTCATTGTAATTATACCTAGAACAAAATGATGGGAGTAAAATGATAAAACAAGAAAAAGTAAAAGTAAATTAAGATCTTTGAGGAGAGGAGGGAAAAGGGAAAACGAAGATGTCGAAATGAGAGAAAAGGGGCGAGCGAAGAACGATCCGAATACGCCTAATTGCTGCTTTGCGTTATAGTATGGATGATTTCCTGAGCAGAAAATTCAACGTGCAGATAATAGAAGATTTCAGAGGGCATACGACGACAACCTTCCTGCGCAGTCTTGGCATTGGCTTTGGCAGCGTCGAAGCTACAGCTGAAAACCGACCTCCAGCACACGCGGAGCCAAAACTATACGAAACATCAGAAATGATATTCAAAGCCGCTACAGACTTTTGTGGGAGGATGGTGGATTGCTGTTGCTGCATGTGTTTCCTGCAGTTCTGCAACCGCGTCAACGACCAATGCGCCATCGTTCTCACTCAGCTCTGCACGGCTCTTGCTTGTTTCGAGTGCATCGCGCTCTGCATCGAGATCTGTTCCGGTGATTAGAGGTATCGGAACAGGACTAAGAGACTGAAAAATCGTTGCATATATATGTGTGTGTGAAGATGTTAACATGGTTGTATCTTAATGCAGCTTGAAATGGTTATTATTGGAAAATAAATGAAATTAATAATGTAGTCTGGGTTGCTTCCAACTTCTAGTTTATCTTATATAGTTTGGGGTGTTTCCGGCTTCTAGTTTATTTTAGGCCATTTATACCTAATTACAATGTTCATTTAGATCGAAAATTACCTTTTAGTTTCTGTAAATTTTATTTGGTCTGAGGTCCTTAACGAAACTTATAAAAGTATATTTATGTCCTTGACGGTTTGTATGAGTGTTACATTAAATATATGACCAAAATTACAAAATCATTCATAAAGTTTATAAATATAAACAAAACGATCTCTATATATTATGAATTTAACAATGTAGTCCCCATAGTCACAAATCAAATTAAAAAATTGGAGGTACTTTCGTAATGACATAACGAAACCTTAACAAACGTTAGGGATCACAAACGGTTCAAAAAAATTAGGTACTAAAATGTAATTTCTTAATTTAGATGGACTGTATGATAATTAGACCTAAATATAAGGTACTCAGATATAATTATTTCTTATTTTAACTAGAATTGACAAAATAGAACGTTCACTCAGTGATAAAATATGAATATTTTTAGAGTTTATAAACACTACGGTAGAATACAGGAACTTGCTTTCTAAAATTGTATCAAAAAATAACATCATAGATAAATTAAATTCCTTGGAAATATTATACTTTTTGTGTAGGTTGAATAATAATCTTTAACGTGCACATACTTTTAAAAATACACTTTTAGAATATATCAAAATTGTGTCTTATTGTGTACATTTCTCATATTAAAAATTCAAGGAAAAGAAAAAAAAAATCGGGTTTCCCTATTCTTGTCGTTGTAGTCGTGTCCGTACATTGTAAATAATAAGAAAAAAGAGTTTTTGTCATTCGAACTTTGCCCATTTGAATAATTTACCATTCCAACAAACTTTTATTGTATATCACCATCAAATGTTTGTACTTGATTGCCCTGTTTAGCCACTTACTCGGGAACAAGCTTATCACCTCACCTCGTGAACTCAAATGTGCCTATAGCTTGCTTGTTTCTGTTCCTCCAGCGATTTATGACATACCACCGTCTAAATTTGTGTATATCTATAAAAACCACTAAAAAAATTTAGAAATAATGAATGATAGTATGTAATGAAAGTTTGTCAGGATAATAAATTATAAAAAATGATAAAAGTTCGGATGACAAGAAATCTTTTTCTCCAAATGTTATTTGGAAATTGGAATCAAAATAAGATATATCTAACAGCCCAACTCACTAAATTTGGCCCAAATAGGAAATTTTCACAGCCCAGCCCAGGAATCGCGTCGCAGTGTCCAATCGTCAGTCCTCGTGAGTCGTGAGATACTTAATGCTATGGCAGTCTCTCTCCATCTCTCTCTTCTCGTCTCTCTCTCAGACGAGTCCTTTGTCGGAATGAGAGAGAATTCGTATTTCCCGCGCTGCGCGTCTCTCTAGGTGTATAAACACCTCCTACTGTGTGTGTTTTTGCTCTCGGTTTTGATGGATTTGCTAGCTGCGCGCTTCGCCAAATGCCTGATTTTCTGCCTTGTGGTGTTCCATTACCATTACAGGTAAGCAAAATTTTGCTGAAGTGATTCTGTGCGTGTCGATGATTATTCAATTTTACTCTGGTTGTGATATTTGAACGAACTGTATAGCTGATTGCTCTGAGTGGAAGGCAGCTTCCGTATGCGATGGTTAATGTTTCTCTGATGTACGAATTAGATTGCTTGGTTTTGTTTCTGTTTTAGCTTTTGAGAAGCATCGGTTGATTGTTTGAATCCTTGAATGGTTGGTTGTTGGAATTGATTAGCTGGCATGGAGTTGGATCTAGGATTGGGTGAAGGGAAGTGAAAGGGAAAAAGAATTCAGTGAGTAGGGATTATATAATTACTTTTTCTTTTAAAACAATATTGATCCGTTGCAGCCAAAACTGTATATCATGATTATAGCATTGACTAAATGTATAGGTTAAACAGATATCAATAGCAATCGCATATGAACTGGCAGTTTACTAATTGTTCCTGCACATTTACTCTTATTTTGGCTGACTGTGTCCGGTTTGGCTTAGAACCGAGCATAAACCTTGGTATTAATGATGATTGATTGCGGTTCTTATTGTAATTGGACTGTAGAACATCAGCTGAAGTGGATATCATAAAAGAGAAAACTCTGGCAATGATAAAGCCGGATGGAGTTGATGGTAAATATGCTGACTTTATAAAGAAAATAATTTTGGATTCTGGATTCAGCATCACTCAGGAGATGCAACTTCGGTTGAGTGAAGATAAAGTGGAAAGATTTTATGCAGAGCATGCTTCGAAGAGCTTTTTCTCGAGCCTCGTTCAATACATGACTAGGTATTTTTGCTCTATCTTCATCTTCAGATGAAGGCTTATCTTGGAATAATGCTTAAGAAATCCTAAACACATGGATAGTGCAGTTTAGACAAGCTGGTTTAGCCTTCTGGTTACTTTTCTATTCTCTCTCTCTCTCTATCCCCCTCTTCCCCCTGTGTGTGTGCTTGTATGAAAATGGCTCATCAGCTGTCACTTGTAACCAGTGGACCAGTGTTGATTATGGTTTTGGAAAAGGAAAATGCTGTAGTCGATTGGCGTGCTTTGATTGGTCCTACTGATGCAAGCAAAGCCAAGGTGACTCATCCAAAAAGGTTTGTTGTCATTTACATAGTTGTCGACTCCATTTTATTATTTTGTATATAAAATAAAGTTACCTATTAACTTATAACTCCAATTTCTTGCATGATAATATCTACTAATGAGTTCTTTATTTCCATTTCGACCCCAGTATCAGAGCTTTGTGTGGTCTCAATTCCCAAAGCAATTGTGTTCATGGTTCAGATTCACCACAATCTGCTGCCAGAGAGATATCATTCTTCTTTGAGAAGTCATCCTCTTCAGGTCAAGTGTCAATTTCTATCTAAATTAACGGCACATACACAAAACAATTGAGCCATTTAGAACATAATTATGGTAACATCTGCATAAACTGTACTTCTCAAGTTCCTTATCAATTCTTCATTGAAAAGTATCATTCTTGTATTTCTTTTGCGTCATCTTTAGATATACTATCCATGCCTATGTTAACATTTCATTCATTTTCTTACCTTATATATTCTTTTTATTTTGGATTGTGATGCGAAACTGTATGTTTGTTTTCATTGCTATCTCCAGAGCTTTTGACATTCCTGTTATGTTGTACACTAATTTTGTTGTTCTAACTAAAGAAGACTGCAAATGCATCCATTTTTTATTACTACAACCGTCCTTTTAACAATGCTACATTTGTATTTTTGACTGCAGACTCTGTTCCAAATCATGACGAGTTATAAAGTTTAAATTGCTCAGAAATGAATTCTGCTTTAATCTGTTCCTCGGTACGCATTTTATCTATGATGCTCAACAATTCTTTACCACTTGGAGCTTCTTCTGGTTAGTAGGATCCAGTATGGAGTTCCTCCTTAGGTTCATTACTGTAGCATTTCCACCCTCACTTGTTCATGTTCTTATTTTCGTAGTTGTTCATCTCGTTGCTCTAATCAGTATGTTCCAAAATTACCTATTGAATTCACCTGCGAAGATTGTAACTTCTGTGAAATATGAATGAGATATAATTTCTATGCCTACAATTGGAGAACATGATTCATGTGGACTACTGGGAGTTCTTGTTTTCCTTTATATAAGTACAAAGCAGATGCTTAATCATTACTAGCAATAGAAAAGGAGAGTTTCACAATTGCCCCTCTTTTGAAGATTTGTTGTAATTGCCTTTTCTTGTTATGGCCTCAAATACAAGATTGCACTGTATTCAGTTATCTGACGCTAAATGATAGCACTAGAGATGGAGCTGGTTTGGGTTCAATCAGTTTGTATTCGACTGTATTAGCCATCCCACATTAATAAATAAGAAGATGTGGACTATCTTATAATGGTTTGGACTATTCTTACTCTTACCTCATAGATTGGTTGCATTAGAGCTTAGTGCTCTTTATTCCACCCACTGAATGTCCTATTGTTAAGACAAGTGCAAGTAATATCTTAAAGTACTGTATTTGGCTAACATGAATTAGAATCTGTTTTGTTGAATTGCTCAATCCTGTGACGGATGGACATATACGGGTTTTACCTAAATATGTTGAAGTTTGGCTAACGTGAATCAGAATATTTTCTGTTGAATTTCTCAATCTTGTGAATGGATGTATACGAGTTTAAATATGTTATCTCGTAAAATCTCATTTACATGAAAGGAGATGGGTCTGCTCTGGAAAGTTCCCTTTTGTTTATTCAATTCAACTAAGTCTACACTTATAGGCTTGGAGTTGAGCAGACATTCGATACCAGGTACCGGAGTTGCCATTTGTAACTGCAATGTGCAATGCCTGGTGCAGAGAACTATGCCGACAAGTTCTATGATAGCTCTTCCCGACTGTTCTCAGGTTTTGATATCCATCTGTCAGGTTTATATGATTCAATCCATGTTTAAATATGTCTTGATATCCATCTGTCAGCTATATTTGATCACTGTTATGTTTAATTTGACTGTGTGTGATGTCAAAGCTGTATTCAACCATAAGCTTGCAACTTTGAACAGTATTATTAAATCCATAACGAAATACATGTAGCTTTGTGATAATAATTAGATATAGCTGGCTTTGTCATAGGGAGCCTCAACATGTGATAACATTGTTTGAGGGGAAACTAGAATAAAAAATTTGAATGGTAGAATTGGTAAGTTTTAACACTTTAAAAACTGTTAACAGGAAATATCTTCCATTTTGACTGTTTTTGTGGCTCAAATTTTCTTGACTTCTGACCTTTTGATCTGGTAGAGAAGCTGAAGACTCGAACACGTCTACTTTCATATGTAGGAAACTACTTTTTTAGCTGTTCAAGTTTATTGTTTTCATTATTAACAGTCTCTCTACAACATCAGTTAAGCATGCTCTACAGAATAGATATCAAGTATTTGATGTCTTTTTGGGAACACCATAACCTTTTGGATGAGATGGTATTACCATCTAACATGGCATCGGGGGCCAGACTCATGTGTTTGGCTGAAGCTAAGCTCTTATAAACAGCTTTTAAGCTGTCTTGGAGCTTATAAGCACTTATAAAAGTGTTTGACGAATTTTTTATGGAACGAGCATATAAGTTGTGAAAATAAGATTATATTAGTTACACAATCGTCATTACTAGCATCTGGTCATGATCTTATTTTTATCCAAACACTTAGACAGCTTGATATTTCCTTGTTCAATGACTAGAAGGCTTGGCCGCATATGGTACGTATTTTGGTTCCATACTTTCCTATTATGAACTTTCATGCTTCGTTCCTTCTGCTAGTTCGACACCTTTCGCTATTCACTATGTATACGGTCTCAACAACTGAAACAATAGAGTTGACATTACATTTCTGCTGCTACAAACTTTTCCCTGAACCAAATTCTCAATAGAATTTCCCCTAAACCTGAATACACCTCACAGAAAACACCGATCCAATCTCTCGGGCCAAATTCGTACTTGAGACATGGGGCTTATCAAACTATAGAGGTGAAAAATCTCGACCCACTCTACTTACCATACATGTACACCACTTGGTGAACTATTCCAGCATGTTATGTTACTACTTTAGCACAACACTACAAGTTTAGGTTCACACCTTTCTAGCATTTAGCAAGTCTATTTGTGCTCAAGATTTTTAAAATTCAAGATCCAATGAGATCCTGCGAGCTTAGTCAACCATCTTTATGGAGGATAGCAGTCCACATAGTGTAAGAAGTTAGACAAATTGTACGAAAACATTCCATATTCGGTAAGTTTCGATCTTTGAAGTTGAATTTCTCTCAACCCCAGACATATATACTCACTCACTCACATGGCTCTCTTTCTTTATTTCTGTATTTCTTACTTTCTGGGTTATAATGAAAGGTTAAATTTTTTCTTGTATGGTGTGCATTATTTTCCTTAATCTCTCCTTTTCAGCCTCTTTTTCACATGCATCTCGAGGGATTTGTGGGAATGCTATAGAAAACTTGAGAGGGAAATGTGACGTGCCGAATGATGCCATATTTCAGTGAGTATTTCTTTTGGGAATTCTGTGGAAAACTTGAGGGAGAAATGGTGACGGGGTGAATGATGTCAAATTTCAGTGAAGTATTTTATAATATATTGGGCGAATTACATTTAGGTCCCCTGAGGTTTGCCCTAATTACAAATAAGTTCCTCTTGTTTCGAAAATTACGTATTAGTCCCTAAAAATACTGTTTCAATTGAGGTCCCTAGACGCTGTTAGGGTTCCGTTAATTTTGACAAGACTACATTGTTGATGTGATTTAGTTAAAGGGTCGTTTTGTAAGAAAATTCATAGTTCAGGGATTTTTTTGTAATATTTTTCGAAAATTCAAATGTCAAAATTAACGGAACCCTAACAGCGTCTAGGGACCTCAATTGAAACAGTGTTTTTAGGGACTAATATGTAATTTTCGAAATAAGAGGGACTGATTTGTAATTAGGACAAACCTCAGGGGACCTAAATGTAATTTGCCCTAATATGTTTGATATGATTTATTAGGTCATCGTGACTCATGATATACGAAGAACGGTTTTTATTGTTATTTCGGGTAATTATAGTCAGAGATGGGGTCAGAATTTAATATAAAGGAGGACCAAAATTAAGGGGATGAAATTTCGCATTTGGATGGACACAAATATAATTTTTTCAAAAAGTATATATAAAATTAAAAGAATTTCAAATTTTGGGCCCCCTGTCTAGGGGTGCGTTTCGAGCCGAGTCGAGTCGAGTTTGGCTAAAAAAATCTAGCTTGAGCTTGAGCTTGAAAATTATTTGTATGGCTTGAGCTTGAGCTTGTCAAGAAATTCTTGACGAGCCAAGAGATTTGTTGGATATTTTTTAATTCTCATTCAATAATAATATTAAACAATAACAAAGATATTAAGATATATAATATATATATAGGGTATATTAATATTTCTAAGTTTTTTATATCATTATTAATAAATTATGATCATTAATATATACTTGATATTTTAGATTATGTATGAGTATTATTAATTATATTAGAATAAACTATAAATTATGTAATTACACAATAAAAATTATTAACTAATATTTTATTAAAATATATACTTATGTTATTATTTATTTATTAAGGTATATGATATTTATTATTTTATTATATTAAATATTTGAGTGAATATTTTATGAATATATATATTTTTTTTAATAATATTATATGGACTAATGTGTCAATGTAAAATAATATATTATTAAGACATATTATGATACAAAACTTAGTAAGGATCATACATATATTATAGATAATATATAATATAGTAATAAATCATGTTATATATCTTGTAATTATACCAAATAAATTATTAACTAATATTTTATTAAGATATATACTTATATAATTAATTATTTATTATAGTAGATTGAATCTATTTTTTATTAAATTATTTGTTTGGATAAATATTATATATTATCATAGTAATATGTTAGTAGTATTGTATAGAATGATATGTTGCTGTAATTATTGAATTGCGATATTATTAAATCATATTTATTATCAAAATAAGTAGATAAAAATATATAATATATCATATATTTAGTATTACTAAATCATATAAATGTAGATTAATTTAC
Organism: Lantana camara; assembly: GCA_037501455.1. NCBI lineage: Eukaryota > Viridiplantae > Streptophyta > Magnoliopsida > Lamiales > Verbenaceae > Lantana > Lantana camara. The sequence continues at coordinate 80,180,524 of CM074865.1, forward strand.
TGCATATTTATATATATAAATTATTAAACATTATAATATATATATATATATATATATATATATATATATATATATAATACACATATCAATATATGTATATAATATAAATATATATATATACTAGCTTGCGAGTCGGCTTGCAAGCCTTGAGCCTCAAAGAAATAGGCTTGAGCTTGACACCATTCGAGTTCGAGTCGAGTCAGCTTGAGCTTGGCTTGTGCAGCTCACAAGCCAGCTCGGCTCAGAACGCACCCATATCCCTGTCTCCATCCCTGATTAGTATACCTTTAGGTTTCGCTGATTATACAAATTTCTTTTTGAAAACTTATGAGTTTGATGATTGTTGTATCTAATTTTCTTTATGAATATCTTATTTTGTGTTTGACACTTGCTCGTCAGTGTTTGATTTTAAACATTTGTGATTATAATAGCATACGTTAGGTCAAACATCACGGTGTGTGTGTGAGGAAGTTTGAGTAATTTTGCAAGCATTTTCATTTCTATCTAGCTATGGGTTAAGCTCTTTGGTTTTAATGCACGAACTTTTCTAAAAGTATTATTTTATTTTGTTGTGTCGTGTTAGATATTCGTATCGAATATCATGTTCGACAATTTTATGAAAATTTTAAAAAAATTCCTGTTGCCATATTCGTATTTTGTTATATCCATCTCGCCGAATCGATATCCGTGCATCATAACTCTTCGGCAATATCCTCACATAAACATTCTCATGCATCAAACATTTTGCACATTACTCCTTTCACTTGTCCTTTGTAGTACATTAGAAATATAGTGGAACTTGATATTTTCTCCACTTCATAATATTATTATTTTCAAAAAATAAACATTATGTCATTATTTACTCATAATTAATCTACTAAACCTATGGTTTTATCAGGGCCTAACATGCCAAACCTTAATAAAACCAACAAAAATTTGATAAACATTCTGGTCCACTAAGATTAAATAACCACGTTGGTTAATTAATGTAAACTGGCTAAATTAACCAATCATCCTAAGAACTAAACCCCGCATGCTGGAGCTAGACAAGGGATACCTAGGAAGTCCAAAAGAAATTCAGGAAATAGTTAAAATATTACATAAACACCCCCTAATTTTCTCATATTTCAAATATTGAGGACATCAGTCATTTCTGGAAATATAAAGGGTTTGGACCTCAATCCGACCCCATTGATGCACGTGTTGGTCCCGCATGCTATGCTAGGGAACATGTGTCAACTAGCAATAAGCTATTTCCTGATTTTGTATGTTAATCTATGTGTAAAATTTTACTGAAAATGAAGAATTTCAACAATTATTTGACTATTATTTGTGAGACATGAATATAGATATCGCGATGCTGATGCGATATGATATGAATACAACAATGTAGATTTTTTCTTAAATTTTTCGTATGAAAAGTGTCGACACAACATGATAAAATAATATTTTTAAAAGTATTTGTGAATTAAAAAATACTTTGAATATGGATCACCAAATTCTCAATACGGCTGTGTTTTGGGCTGAATCTGATTGGCACGATATAAAACTCTGTGAAAAAATGATGACCGCATGTATGGACTATGGAGTTTCAGACACGAGATTAAGTTTACATAGCGAAGAACGATTACAATATTCCATTTGATAGTGATTAGAGTTCTATGATGTACGGATACAAATATTATATTATATAAATAAATTTCTTGAATTTTTTGCATGATGAGTGTCCGATACGGTGTTTGACACGATTCGGCATGACACGATATGAGAAGATGATACTTTAAAATTTTCTCAAATTTAGGGAGATCAAGATTTTGTACTATTAATAATGAATATAATGTCCTATTGGTACATCTATAGCAGGAAAGCAATAATAACATGTCTATTTATTTATGTTTCCTCACTAACCATAGCAATAACAATCAATTAGTAATTGTAACTTATCAACTTATCATATAGTTTTTTTTCTAAAATTGTATCATGATTTGCATTGAAAATTTTTACTTGATTTTAAATAGATATAAATCACAAGAGGATTCCAAAATGAGTGATTTAAACGCTCGAATAACTAAAATAACCCTTCAAAGATTTGATGCTATACTTTTGCCCACAATTCAAGATCAATTATCAAGTTTTAGGAGGATTCTTGATGTCCTTAAGATGTTTATGATGATCTTGACAAAATCTTCGAAGAGGTACATGGTCAAAAATTGGCTTGTAAATGTAAGGCCGATTCAAACGGCACGTCTCCTACTTGGCATAATTAATTTCTAAATTAACTAATAACCTTTAATGTACCAATACTTTTAAAATAAAAATATTATTTTATTACGTCATATAATATTGGGTATCATGTCTGATATTTCTTACGTGAAAAATTAATAAAAAAAACCGTGTTGTCATATTCATATTGTGTCCGTGTTGCTGTGTTCGTATCCGTCCAACAAGGTTAATAATCTTTTTTATTAGCCAAACGCTACGGGTTCCAACTCAAATTTGGCGTTTGGAGGAGCAGCTTGGCTAATTATTTTGTTATTTGAGATGCTTACAACTCAATAATAAGACTAATTGTTGTGGTTGATGGTGGATGTTTTGGTATAGAATTACACCAAATTAGTGATCCATAATTATCGTGTTCCTCTCGCTAAGATGAACAAAACTCATACTCATTTGACCCTGTTGGTTGTTAGAATTTGCTTGCAAAGTTTCATCGCCCGTACGTCATCTTTGACCGGTGATTCCTTATTCATTGATTGTCGGATTTTTTTGAAACTATCACTGTGTTTCTTGCATCGTTCAATTTGATGTATAATATCAATACATTTGAAATCTAATCTGTACAAAATTATACTTATAAATGACACATAAAGTTTGTTAAAAAGATTGAACAGAATATTTTCTATAATCCTAATATTCAATCGAAAAGGGGTTAAGTTTTATATTTAACAAAAATTAAGTGAACAACGATACTGATTCAAAAATTAGAAAACAAAACATATTAAATCCCAAATGACAAGGAAATTTTAATAAAATGTAAAATAACACTTGAAGGTTATACAAAGTGAATCATGGCTTCAAACTTCCGCATTAGGGATGCAAACGAGCCGAGCCGACTCGCGAGCCTGATGAGCAAGCTCGATCCAAGCCCGAACCCAAGCTCTTTTGTGTGTGGCGCGTGGCTCGCGAGCCGGCTCACGAGCCAATATATTTAATTAAAAAAATAATATTTTAATTTATATATATATAATATTATAAATATATATATTATTTTTTTATAAAATTAATAAAAAAATAATATATTTATTATAAATATGTATATATATTTAAATAATATATATTATTATATATAAAAATATATTAAATTATTAAAAAAAACTATTTTTTAATTAAAAATAATATTTCCGCTCGAGCCTCGAGCCGCCGAGCCGAGCTCGAGTCATGAAAAAAAGGCCAAGGCTCGGCTCGGCTCGGCTCGTTTGCATCCAAATCCGCATAATGTCTGAATGCAACAAATTGCAGAGGACAGAGGTTCTTTGCACCTAACCGTGGAACATCACAAGAAGAACCTCGAAATATGGTAGCCATTTAGCTCTTTTTAACTCTACTAGTTGTCTGAATTAGAGTAATTCAAGGTATCCACATTCATTTCTCTCTTTATTCACCGTTTTCTTTTTTTTTTTTCCCGAGCTTTACACCTTCGTACTCTATTCCGATCCGAACATATAATAGAATATAGGGAGAGAAAAAAAGCTCGAATCCACTTTGGTCCTCCCGTTTCTTGAACTTTATACGGTATTGATCCGCCCCAACTCAAACACATAATCGAGTATCGAATCAAAAAAAGCTTGAACCCACTTTTGCCCTTCCGTTTCTTATTTTCTCTCTGCTCTTCCCGTTATCCCATTAGTAAATTTAAAAATATTTATATATAAGTTAATTGAAAATTTATCATTAATTCGACAAATTTACACAAAAGAAGTATATAATAAATCATAAATGCATACTAAATTATACATCTAATTTTAATTTAGCACACGCACCACGCCTTTATTATTACTCTTATAGAAGTTAGAACTTAGATGCCAATTAATCATACTTAATGTTACTGGTCTATATGAAGTTTGATCAGATATTTTCAATTAAAAATAAAAACCCATAATTAAACGTGTCATTCTGGTGTCCTTATGATTATACTCCCCCCATATCGAGATTAACATTAAATTAAAGCTTAATCACCTCAAGATTAGCACTCTTAATCACTTGATTACAGAAGTGACACGAGTCACTTATTATTATATTACACAAAACTCCCCTCCCCATGTGTGAAACTGTACTTAAAAGCTACACAACAAACAGAAGCTTATATATATAAGGGAGAATGTTGGTTGATACATTAAGCTTTGATACAGGGTTTAACTTATTGACCACAGTTTCCAAAAGGGTCTTAAATTTATCCTACATTTTTAAATTATATATTTGGGAAATTCTTTATTTTTAATAAAATATATATATTTAGGAACTTGACCCAATAGAAAAGCTTGCTCATCTTTCATACATATGCAAATCTTTATTTAGTACTCCCAAAGCTCAAATCTCATTGGCTTCTAGGATCTGCTTCTTGTGCCTCCTCCTGCCTTTACTATCACTTTCAAGGGTTCTAATTTTTCTTGAAGTTCTTGGTTCTGTTTTCTTTGCATAATGAAGGTGAGAAATAGGGAAAGATTACTGCTTAAGAGCTTTTGTTTTTTTGATTTCTGGTGTTTAAAGATGTTTCTTGTTTTGTTTGGCTGCAGTTCTTCAATTGGATGCAGAGTAAGTTAAATGGTGGACAAGGTGATAGGAGGCCAAATCCTATTCCGAGTACGAGTTCGAGTAAGTGGTTTCTTCCTTCTATTCTATCGTGAAACTCTCTCAACTATAGCAAATGAGTATCGTGTATGGTTAAATTAAATTACGCGGTTGAAATTGAAATATTTCCTAACTGTATCAAGTTTTATGATGATCATTATGTGTCTGTGGGAGAAAGATAGTTTGCATGCATCATTTCATATTACAAAGCATTTAGGTTCCCACCTTTATGATAGAATGGCTGATGGGGGCGGCCACCCCTTAAATTTTATGCATTTTCTTCTCAAAAATCAAGAATCTGTACCCATATTCTGTAAAAATTCAAAATTTGTCCCATATTCATTATACGATATAATTCTGATCTTGTAAATGGTGATTCCTTTATACAGATCATACAAAGAAAGAACCCCCAAAAGAAGAATTCAGTGATTGGCCTCATGGACTGCTGGCAATAGGGACATTTGGCAACACAGATCTAAGAGACAACAAACCAGAAATCACTCAAGCTGACCAAAGTGATCCAGTGGTTGAGGCTCCACAGGAGGAGCAGTGTTCCTCACCGGACTTCTCCGAATTCACAGCTGAAGAAGTCGGGAAGTTGCAAAAAGAGCTGACGAAGCTCTTATCCCGAAAACCAGCAGCTTCTTCAAAAGCTAATGAGGAAAACAATGGTGCTGAATTGCCACTGGATAGATTCTTGAATTGCCCTTCAAGCTTGGAAGTTGATAGGACGATTTCGAATAGGTTCAGCACATACTCAGAGGGGAATAATGAGGAGGAGGAGATCGATCGGACGATCAGAATCATCCTAGGAAGATGCAAAGATGTTTGTGAGAAGAAGAAGAAGAAAACCATTGGGAAGAAATCATTGTCTTTTCTTGTTAAGAAAATGTTTGCTTGCAGAAGTGGATTTGGACCAGCTCCTAGCTTGAGGGATACCTTTCAAGAATCAAGGATGGAGAAGGTAAGATATTTATTCTTTTTTCGGATTCTTTCACTAGAAAAATGTCAAAATCGACGCTTATATTTTTTGAAAAATTCAATTTTTACCCGAAAAATAGTATTTCTTGCTGTGTCTTAGGTGAGCTTATGTTTGGAAAGATCTTTACTTAATTCTTTACTATTTACAGCTTCTGAGGACAATGCTCATGAGGAAGGTATACCCTCAAAGTGCTTCTAGAGCAGCATCAACAAAGAAATACCTAGAGGATTACAGGCCTAGTTCAAAAACAGAACAAGAAGAAGAATCGCGCGATAAAATCCACGAGGGATCTAAATGGGACAAAACCGATTCTGAATGTGAGTCTTCTACTTTCACCTTCTTCGTATAAAAGTTACAGAAACCCGAAAACGGGCTGATAGGGACACTCTTCTCTCCCCAAATCTATAAGAAAAAACTATATTATCCCACTAGTATGTTTCAAAATTCCACCCCCTCTTGAAATGAAGGCTCATTCTTCATATTTTTGCAGAGATTTAACATGGTTTTTCTTCTTTCTGCAGATATTGTCCTTGAGATTTAGATACTGCACCAGTTGATGAAGGTTGCAAGTTTCTTGGATGCCCTTAAAATTGGGATCATGGCCAAAGTTGAGAGAGCTTCTCAAACATAGGTGTTACCAAATAAAATTCTTTAAAGAATGTTGGCTCATGAAGTGACCATTTTATTTTGATGGGAAGAGAACTTTCTGTCTCCTTTTTTTCATGGTTGTTTCTCTTGGTAGATGCAACACATGTTATGTAATATTCTCCATTGATTTTTCTTCTCTAGTTTTTATGCCATTGTGGACATTTTGTAAGACATTTGCACACAAATTTCTTACATTTCTTAGTATATGATACATAGTTTATGTTTGTATATATGATGATGTCAAATCTATCGTCAAATACTGAGGTTCGATCCTGAAAGGTTTTGTCCCTCGAAAGTAGAGGGAAGTTTTTGTTTGTGTATCCTTGCACAAAATGTAAGAGATTGAAACTTCTGAACCGATCAACAATTCTCTAACTCATTCAAATGGCAATCTAGTAACATATCGCTTTCGAAAATTTTAGTTAAGATCTGGTTCGATCAAACCTAACTAATTATATCGGTGAGTGTATTATAAATTACTATTTGATTGGCTAATATTCTTAAATTTTAGATCAATTACACGATAAATGTAAAATACTCTCTCTCTCGTTTCTTTAGTAATGAAGTTGAACACAAAAGAAACGAAAAAGTGAAATCGAAGAGATACTCAAAATCTTGAGGGTCAAAATTTAAATCTCTGAAACTTATAGGACTCAATAAGTAAATATAAATTTGTTGAAACCCCAGCATCAGCAAGATCAATTATTAGCAGAAAAGAGAGAGAGAGAACCAAAACTATGTTCGCAAACCCCCACCAATTTGGGGATAGGCCCATGCCCATGAGTGATTAGGGTTTTCCCCGATCAGATCTTCAACAAAAAAGTCAACATACACTCCCTTTATTGTTGAATTTCCCCCTTTTTTCCAGTTTTTCTCGAATTAGGTTTGAGCAGATTTATCAAAGTTCAGATTTTTCTTTCTTCTTTTCGAAGCGGGGTGAATAAAATAGGGCGAATCTGAGCTGCCAATGCAATTTGTTTCGTTGAAATTGTGGGATTTTTCGGTGGGTTTTTTGTTAAACCGAAAAAGTTGAAGTCTTTCGAGTTCATCAATGTCGTGGGCAGGCCCTGAAGATGTTTACCTTTCGACTTCCCTGGCAAGCTATCTTGACAGTAAGCTTTTCTTGTTTGCTTTAGTTGTGTAATTTTTCCAGTTTTCTCGTTTGCTATTCAGAATCCGAAGTATAGATATTGTAACATGTATGGCTTTTTATGTTTATTTGTTTGTTTTGGGGTTTCCTTGCCGCATTCTGATAAAGTATTGTTGAATTTTATTTCTTGGTTTCTCGAAGTGTACTGTTGGTTCTTGAAGTTCTTGATGGTGTTTAATGATATGGGTTTGTGTTAAAATCTCTAATTTGATGTTTGAATTGCAATTGAATTATGTATCTTTTTGTTGAGATTCCAGAACTGGTACATTTGGAGGTTCTTGAATTATCAGTTTTTGTATTATCTTTGTGGAGAAAATCTTATATGATAAATTGGTACATTTGGGAGTTCTTGAATTGTCAGTTTTTGTATTGTCTTTGTTGAGAAAATCTTATATTCAAATTATCATCTTTATTAGGTAAGTGGACCTTTCCTTCTGGTTCCTTTCCATCTTCATGTGAGAAACGCAAAGATAATGGATGTAACCATGTTTATTATAGTTGCAATATAGCTTCAATTAAGTTTGGAAGAGTGGATATAACTTGTTTCTGTTTTTCTATGGTTCAAAGGCGGTAACTTCGTTGTTAATGAAATATGATTAGTCACTGCATGCATTAGATTCGTAACTCTTAAGGTGTCGGAATTCTTTGTACAAACTTGCCATTAACTCAAATAGATACTTGAAACTTACAGAATCTAGTTTGAAAATGATGATGCTGTACGTATACTTTAATTAGCGGGCTAATCATGTCGAAAGCCTAACAATAGAATCTTCTATATTCTTCTAATATGGATAAGGCAATTGACTATCTTTATGGTTGCAATTAGAAAACTATTTTGATTGGACGAAGTTCCAAATATGTGGAAACAAAGTACATATAAAAAACATCCTTCTATCTATCAATATATATATATATATATATAGATAGATAGAAGGATGTTTTTTATAGTGCAAATATCATGTTTAGTCCTTAAAATTTTGAATTTGTGTCACTTTAGTCCTTAAAGTTTCAAAAATAACAGATAAGTCCCTCATGTTACTAATATGTTCGAAGTTAGTCCCTCGACAACTTTTTCAGTGACAATGTGGTCGGAAAATTTTTCATGTGCGCTGGGTATACAATTAGTAAATGTATTTTTAATTAAAGATTTTTTGTCATTTGAACTTTGCGTTTTTTTACAATTTACTATCCCAACAAACTTTCGTTACAAACCACCATCTAATGTTGTTTGTATTTGTAACATATGACCATCTGAACTTCTTGTTTGGTAGTTTTGGCTAAAACACATGACACGTGGCATGTTTATAAAATATATACGTACCAAAATCATCGGAAAAAAAGTTTAGATGGTGGTATGTTACAAATAAAAAGATTGTATGGCGGTTTGCGATGAAAGTTTTTTGGGAGGGTAAATCGCAAAAAGAAGTAAAGTTCGGATGACAAAAAATCTTTTTCCCGTGTACTTTTGTCTTGTACCCTTATGGTGATACTCTTCAAGACCAATCATCTGAATCTTTCCGGTCACATTCTCACTGGAAAAATTGTTGAGGGACTAACTTAAAACAGATTAGTAAAACTAGGGACTTATCTGTTACTTTTTAAACTTTAGGGACTAAAGTGATATAAACTCAAAACTTTAGAGACTAAACTTGGTATTTACTCATATATATATATGAACTGAAATTTTTATATATTTATGCATTGAAGGTCTTGAGAGGTTGAAAGGGAAGATTTCTATTTTGGTAATATAAAGGGAACTTGTAATGAGCATAGTGTAATGAAATAACTTCATATGAATGGCTGAGAATATTGCTTTGACAGTAAATGGCAATATTCGCCAAAAAGTTTGTTTTGCTTTTTATGAGTTATTTGAAAAAAACAGAATATATTGCTGTGATCATGAATAAATAGCAAATGCTATCAAACTTACCTTCTGGGTTTATTTTGTCTTCTTTTCGCAGAGAAACTTCTTGTGTTACTTCGAGATGGCCGAAAACTATTAGGGATTCTTCGCTCCTTTGATCAATTTGGTATGGATATAAATAGATATTGTTCACTTTATGCTGTATTCTAATTTATTAGCTTTCTAACAAAAGCTTGATATATAATTGTAGCTAATGCTGTTCTAGAAGGCGCATGCGAGCGTGTTATTGTTGGTGAACTTTATTGTGACATCCCATTGGGTCTTTATGTAATACGAGGAGAAAATGTAGTCTTAATAGGGGAGCTGGTATGAGATTCTTTATGTTTATTTTAGCTTTTGCAGAAATTAGTTTAACATAATTCATATTTTCGTCTTTTGGCTTATTTAAGACGTGTTTTCGCTTGTTTAGGACTTGGACAAAGACGAGCTTCCCCCTCATATGACTCGTGTTTCAGCAGCCGAAATAAAAAGGGTAATTTAATGAAATTGTTTTAACATTGAATTGCAGCACTGTCAATGTGTTTATATATTCGTCTAAGATACCAGGAGGGTGATAAACACTTTCTTACGGGAACTTTCAAAGATTAAGTAAAAAGAGAAAGCTTAACATTTTCTAGTCCTCTCTCTCTCTTACATTTGCTCTTTGGTGCAGGCACAAAAAGCAGAAAGGGACCTATCAATTCTCAAGGGCACAATGAAAAAGAGGATGGATTTCCTCGACATGGACTGATTCATGCTCAAGCTTTAAGATATCACTTCTCGGTTTCGCTTCTTCAAGGCCATGCATACGTCGTCTGCAAATATTAGCGCGGATTCAGCCTGATGGAAGCTGGACAGTGACTATATGCCTTTCTCTGTCTCTCTTTCAACCAAATTTCATAACATTAGCCCTTCAAGAAAACAACTATTCGTTTACTTCTTACGACTTTTTAAGTATTATCTTTCATCTTTTATCTTTTGATGCATGGAAGTGGTGGAGTTGTTATCGACAGTTGGGATCAGATGACGGGGTTTACTGTGTTTAGAGTTAAAGTGATCAATATCTGACTCCTTCCATGTTATTTTGTTGTTTGGAAGGATGTCAGAATTTGTTCAGATTTGCTGGTTGTATAGACATGTAGACTGCTGTTGCATTACATCTTTATCTAATCTTTGTTAAAAGTAACATCTGAAGTTTGTTGTCATTTGTAAGCTCTACTCCAGACCACTTTTAAGGATACAATTTTGTTGTGTTTGTGTCGTGTTGGATGCACCATTTTGCTATGTCTTGTCGCTTTGGATGTTTCTAATTTGGGAAATTAAAAAAAACACATATTACCATATCTGTATTTGTGTTATGTATCCATGCATCATAATTTGTGTGAAATATGCGATTTTTTCATTTATATGTGAAGAAGCTACGACACAGGAACAGCTGAATCAATTGCCGAGGAGCGAAAGCTGAAAAAAGAAGCAAACGGCTTCTTCGATGAAATCAGAAACGACGAAGCTCCTTCTAACCTTTTCGACGCATAATGAAAGGAAATCTTTTTTTAGAAAATCAATTTTGAACTTCTCTTCATCAGCGATTCGTGTCCGGTAACTGTGATGATCAGTGACTTATGAATTTCCTTTAATTGTACGTCCCGATAATGATATTCTGCTGAGAACAAGTGTAGCTTCAGTGTCTATAATACGAGTTATTAGTTGTCGAAGATGTGAATGCAGCCGAGAGCAATCTTGTTAGAAACCGTTAGTTATGCAATATTATTTTTTGGGAACTAATCTCCACCAAAAAATAATATTGCATAAGTAACGCTTCCGTACCGTATTTCCTCTGTTTGTTAGTGCAAGAAGCTGATGCTTGATTGGCGCCTTTGATCCAATACAGAGTAGTAGTAGTAGGTAGCCTTAAAAAAAAAAAAAAAAAAAAAAAATTGTTGAACTGGCACTGAAACAAGGTAGTACTGCCATTATTTCCAAATAAAACCAGCAAGGATAACATCAACCAAAACCCAAAATAATTAAACTGCTCCAAAACTATTTCTTTTTATTTTTATATTTTATTTATTTGAGTTCCAATTCAATTAGATCAATTTTAGTAAGCGCATTTTCTAAAGATTCAGATATAAAACTTCTGACTAACCCTTTTTTTTTTTTTTAACACAAGCACACCTAAGTGACCAGGGGGCAATTGATGAACCGATTGATGCTCAAAAACTATTATTATTATTATTATTATTATTAAAAAGCAATGATAACAAAAATGCTGAATAGGGAATCTTTGTCCGGTGGGAGAGGAGAAGACTTGTTCGAAAAATAATTAAACCTGTCGGCTTGGAATTCCAAAGGAATATAATTGCAAATTTATCATCCAACAATACTTGCAGAATCAAGACTCCCAAGATAATAGGGTCGGTCTTTGATGATCAAACGATAATCATATATATATATATATATGGGAATAAATTTTTAAGTTATGGGTTCACGAATACTCGGACAACTTCTAATTCGAGCCACGGATAGAAGAAACTCTATTACTTATACGTAAATCCGTCACCGATAAATATTAGTTTATCCATACTTGATTGATTCAATCAAGTTCCACATTTAAATCAAGTGATTTAACACGGAAATTTCGCCACATAGCGAAGACTAACCACCTTATCATGTCTGATTTCACTTTCCTGGCCATGAGAAAAGCACAAAAGAGACAAAATTATGAAACCCCATCTTTTCTAGAAACTAAAGAATACTACAATGATGTTTGTTATCCAGTTATAAGATGGCCGATAAAATTAAAACATCATCATCATCACTTGACTTTTGGAATAGAAGCAGCGGACATGTAACTTCCACGGTTTGACAAGCCCTGCCTACTGGCTGCCAAAACACATTTCTTCTATGCATGCAACAATTGGTTTCACACATTCACATATGGTTTATGTAAAGGACAAATTACATCACTCTCCGACTATCTTGCATTTAAATTTAATTACAACGCAATCCATTTAAATTAGAAAATTATGTTTTAATCCCTTTAAATCTTGTTTGGTCTGTAGCTTTTTATAGAACTTGTAAAACTACACTTTTACTCCTAACGGTTTGTATGAGTGTTACATTAAATATATAACCAAAATTACAAAATCATCCTTAATGTTTACAAAGGTAAACTAAACCATCCCTATAAATTATGAATTTAACAAACACTTCAACAAATCAAATTAAAAAAATTGGCATTATTTTTGGAACGACACAACGATATTCTAACGGACGTCAAAGACCACAAACAATTCTAAAAAATTAGGGACTAAAATGTAATTTCCTGATCTAGATGAATTGCATTGTAATTAGACCTAATTGCAGTGTAGTTAGATGTAAATTTCCCTTATTTAAAATTTAAACTTACATGTAAAAAACAAAATAAAGAATTGCAAAAGAGGAACAAATCATACTGTTAGGTGGTATTATCAGTGGCAGTAACACAAGTTTCAACAGAGCAATACAAATATTCAAGAAAAGTGCATGGGAATTGTATAGAACTGCAGAAAAGTTGACACTTTTCTTTTATATGGGCAAGGAATAAGAATCAAGAATTTAAGAGTAGCTGGAATTATCTAAAAGGGATCATCATTTGGGGGAAAAAACTAACCATTTTCAGCATCAATCAGCAACAGGCATGAAAAGTCTTGGTTTTGTGGAGTCAATTAAGCAGCATATTTGCATCGCAGACTGAGAATAATCTTCTATTTTGACTGAAAGAAAAGTCCTCCTGGTCTAACAGTCAATTTTGGGTTTTTGGACCATGAGAAAGATATTTCAAGTACTCAACTGTGGAACACCTCATTGATACCACTTGCTCAAGAAATGTACCAAATTCAATTCAATAGCAATTGCTAGCATAAATGTCATATTCTAAACCCTAACTGATAGCGATCGGTGTAGACAAATACCTTTGACCGTATTGCACAGCCAACTGTAATTCGTAGAGCAACGCCATGAACTTGTTTCAAAGCCACAAAGAGATCTAACTCGAAACAAGGTGACATGAAGAACTAAATGTTAAGAATGGACAATGACTGTATATTTGAAGTAAAGAGTAGTTTATAAGTCATATACAAGATGCGAGGGATTGCACAAGCTCAAGAACTTAACCTCGAAGTCTTTAATGTAATCCCCATCATCAGTAAAGGTAAAATGTGAAATACCGGACTGCAATGCACTAAATAACAGATTAGATACCAAAGTAGATATTCCAGTAACGCATCACGAACAAAGGTTGTTTCCCGCAAAAGGAAACTCGTTTTATTTCAAATTAGCAACTGGCTTCAGTCGAATAGATTAGATGCAAGGTTTCTTCGGATCAAACGTTCACATCAGTAACAGCATATAAACTCTCGATAAAAAAATTTCCTTAACAGTTCATATATTTCAAAACACAGCTATTTTGCAGTCAATTTAGTGTCTTCAAGGCTTATCGAAATTCTTACTCCGCTAACCATAATCATCACATGTAAATATTTATCAAGTACAATAAATACAAACAATTTGTGTATAAACAAACGAAACAAAAACTAAAAGCTGAGGAAATACAAACACGCTTGCTTACAGGGGTAGGAACAGTTGGGAAGAGGCAATGGCTGCTATGAACATCTCAAATAGAAATGGCATCGTATGTCATTTGATCATATGAGTATCCTCACAAGACAATAAACCCATCCTCCAAACACATTTCAGGCTCAATCAATCCATAAGAAGCTCAAACCTCGTCCCAGAATGCTCCCAAAAAATTCAAAGAATGGTGTCCTACATTCTACATGGCAAAACTCAGTTCCACTTTCTGTCACTGAGATCTCCTCCTCAAATGCTGTGACACCGGGTATCCTTCAAAGAAATCCAAGACGGCATTCTCAAGGTCCTCAACAGAGTACTTGATGTAATTCTCAGGGTGCCTCCCACTCTCAATATAACTTCTGAATCTTCCATGAAATGATCGATATGCTGGGATGAGCTTCTCCGATATGGAAATCCTCAATTCCTCACGGAGCTGAGCATCAGGCACCAACCATGTCGCCTGAGTTCTATGGACCTCCTCAAACATCGCATTGAAGGACTTAAACCTCTCTCTCAAAGCGCTTTTTGACACGCTGGAGGAAAAGCTTCCACTTACATGCAAACCCTCATCTCTCAAGTAATACAACACTCGCACCCAGGTTGACCGCTGATAACTAGTTGCAGCCAACCGAAATTTCCCAGTTAATCTTCTCAAATAATTATCCCCAATCATCTCCCTCAACTCCGGCGACCCTTTACTCTTTTGAACAATGTAATGAACATTGTTCATCATAAAAAGATGCGCCAAGGCAAGGTCCTTGTAATTCTTAGACTTACCATCCAAATTGAATTGCAAAATCACAATAATCCAAATCAAGTGAAGCGCCAATGTCGAAGCCTGGCCTTCATACTCTGAAAAATCCATATCCGGGACATTCGGATCGCTCGAATATCTTGGACCAGTCGAGGGCTTTGACACAATCAATCCAATCAAAGTCTGCTTATAATCCGAAATCAAGCTAATATAATTCATCACGTATCTAGTCAGGGGATGAATTGTCCCTCCAGGAACTGTAGCTTTTGAAGGCTCGCGAAGCACAGCATTCTCGAACTCTGACAATATCCCCCTTGCTGCCTCTGCTAACCTAGACACTATCTCAGCAGCCTGCACCCTAAACGTCTCACATGATTTTGACTCAAAAACAGCATCTATATCAGGCAATAAATCAGACATAGCATCGTGTAAATCCAGTATCTTAAACAATTTCTCAGGAGACCGATTGCCAATACTAATTGCTTCTGCGAAGTTAAACAACTGAATAACAGGACCTTTGATAGTTTCCAGAAAACAAACATCATCAGCAGAATTTCCCAAACCTTCAAATATCTGCTCGCACAGCCTCCTCTCGCTGGCGAATAGCACGCGGATGCATATCTTAGCAGCCCTAATCCAGCGCCGGATCTTCGTCTCGAGAGCCTCCCACTCCATCCTCTGAATATCACCAATGCTCAATTTCTCAACATTCAGCTTCTTCAGACTCGCGTCCACGGCAGACTTCCGGAGACTCGCGTACACCTGAACACACTCGCGCATGTACCCAGCTGCAATCATCCGCTCCGCGATGCTGCGGAGGTCGTCGATGGCGTCGCAGGGGATAAGATCTACCTCCCTTATACTGCTACTGCTCTGATAACAGCTGCTCGTCGTGCTGCTATTACTCTCCTGATGCTCAAACTGCTTCTCGAAGCTTCTCTCGCCGATCTCCTCCTTCAACTCGAACTCCTGCGAGCCGAACTCGGGGTGAGTCAACTCGGAGAGCGACTCCGCCTCGATAGGCGAGGTGTGCGAGAGGAGGATGCTGCGGAACTCGTCCTCGAGCCTGGCCATGGCGATCTGGAGCGTGGCGGAGGTGGCGGAGGAGGAATCGGAGAGCGTGGCTGAGGACATGGACTTCTGCAGCTCATCGACGGCGGCCAGGTAGCGGTTTATTTCGAGACGATCGCCGCTGGTGAAGATCATGTTGTCGCGTGCCTCGACTTCGGAGGCGGTGGAGTCCCACCGGAGGATGACTTTCTCGGCGGCGGAAGGGGAGGAGGCGGCAGTTGACTCCGGCGGTTCCATGGAAAGGGTAAAAGTGGAAATATGCCTTTCGTGTGTGTGTGTGAGGAAAAGAAAGATTGATGAAGGCGATGATTGATATTTGGATGTTGATGAAAGAAATGAAACAAAAACATTGAAAATGAATCGCTTTAATAATAATAATAATAATTCTTCTTCTTCTTCTTATCAAATAATATACTATTATTGTTTAAATGTAATTAACTATTTTGAAAATGTAAAACACATTTCCAAATTTTGTACAGAATATTAGTTTTTATTTAAATAATTTAAATCAAAACTTTGAGATAATTGGCATGAATTAAGTTTTTATTTTCAGTGCATGTTATTTACTATCGCGGTTGGAACGTAGCTAAGTTAGGGCTGTAAACGGATATCCGAAAATTCGATATCCGTCCGCATTCGAATTCGTTTACAGAGGATATTATCCGAATCCGTCTCAAGAGGATATTATTCGTATCCGATTATAGACATCCGAATTATAAACGGATAAGGATATGGTAATAAGACATCCGATCCGTTTCATTATCCGTTAGATTTTCTGTTATCCGATTTATCCGTAATCCGTATCCGATAAATAATCTATATATATATAATTCACAACCCTTGAGGATATCCACGTATATGATGACGTGGATAGCCTCAATGAATTTCTATTTTATTATGCAAGAAATCTCAAAATCTT
Organism: Lantana camara; assembly: GCA_037501455.1. NCBI lineage: Eukaryota > Viridiplantae > Streptophyta > Magnoliopsida > Lamiales > Verbenaceae > Lantana > Lantana camara. The sequence goes on from CM074865.1 coordinate 80,197,413, forward strand.
TAGATAAAAAGCTCATTAAATTTTATAATTATGAAAATTAAAATTATCGTAAAAACATTCGAATTTTTATGCTGATTTGAATTTTAAATATTATGATTCTGTTATCTAACTCTCCGCGCTTTTGTTTCTCAAATTCTTTAGTTGCTATAGAACTTATAACTCTCCTTTCTTAAATTCAATTAATTAGAATAATTTGAATTTTAAATATAACCATTCTGTTATCTAACTCTCCGCGTTTGCTTCTCAAATTCTATCAATTAAAATAATTTGAAATTTAAATATAAACATTCTGTTATCTAACTCTCCGCGTTTGTTACTCAAATCTTATTATTGTTTCTCAAATTCTATAATTTAGAATATTTTGAATTTTAAAAATTATACTATTGTTACGTTTCTCAAATTCTATTAATTGGAATATTTTGAACTTTGATGGGTTCAGAATAGAGTGGGTCCGAATCCGATCACTTTACGATTTGTAATTGTGAGGAAACCACCGGAGCTTCGCCGGAAAAAAGGGAAAGGGTTCTACCTGTTGGGACAAGCACAACAAAAGTCAGAAGGCCAAGCTGGGGGAACTGGGGGTGATACCCAGTTTGGCTCTCCGACGCTCAAGTCAGTTCAGTGTATGAAGAGAAAATGCAAGTTCAGTCACAGTTTTAATGATGAAGAATGCTTACCAATGTAGAAGATGACTTTGGCTATTTATAGTTGAGGGTCAAGGGCCCTGTGGTCATTTGCCTCAAGTGGTCCTGGCCGAATGTTGCCCTAACACGTGGCGTCGTAAGAGAGAAACCTAGGAGGAATCTTCTGCAAAAGTGGCCAAAAGTTGGTGCTGGCAACAGTGGCAGGTGCGCGGGCATGTACCTTGTGTCAGAGAGCCATTTGGGTGGTTGGTAACGAGGGCTTGCGAGCGCGCTCGTGACAACCTAGAGTATTGGGAGCCAAAACATCCGCTGAGGGGAATGAAGGCTCCAGTTCAAGCGACGAGCCGAGAGGGGAAGCCACTCTGAGGGAGGGTGACGCTCGAAGAGGGCTCCCTCGGCACGTGAACGAGCCAATCGCACTCATGAAGAAGGATTGCGCTCGTTGGGCTAAGGGGTGCAGCCTTGGGGAGACAGATGTCATCATCTCGGTTGATGCCACGTGTCTTGACGTGGGACGATCGTATTTTGCCCCCCAATTCTGTAGTCCTTAGTGTCAAGGACTGTAGAATTTTAACTCGTTCGGTCTTTCGCATGCAACGCTCGTATAGGACTTAGCGTGTTGAGCAATTTTTCCTCTTATCGCGCCATTAATGCAGTCTTTTCAACTGAGCGCTCGTAACGCTCCTACACAGAGCATTGTACTATTCTGGAGTATCCGAAACGCCAGAGCATTAAATGCGGGCGCGCGTGGGGCGCGTGAACATTGGGAAACGTTTGACGTTTCCATAAAGTGGGTGGTTTCCTAGGCGGGAAATGATTACCATTTTTGAATCCCTTGCCGAAAAAGGCTCCAACTCCCATCCCTATAAATACGGGATTCCGAAATCTTGATACTCTTTACGCATTCAGAACTTCCAAGCATCCTTTGCAAAAAGAAATTTCACGCACTCCAGTTCTTAGAGCACCTTCAACCTTTCTCCCAGATTTTCTCAGAAACCTTCAAGGTAAACTTCAAGCGTGCATTTCTAACTTTGCTAACTTTAGATTCAGACTTTAGGATTTCATAACCTCTTAGATTTTTCTCTTTGAGGGAACCCTAATCTCTTTCCAAGAAAACCCCATTGTCTAACCGAGACTGAATTTCTCCCAAATCTCAGCTTCTGCCATGGCTGACCGACATGTTGAGGAACTTGCCCGTGAAATTAACGAAATGGCCACTGAGAGTTCCTCTTCACCCGATTCCCCTAGAGATGAGGATTTGGGGGCGGCAGTGATGGCCATGGAGGATAGGAATCCTGGCGGAGTGGATCCTCTCTTCGAGGAAATGAATCTGGTGATGGAGGCGGAGAGGCAAGGGGTTGTTCTTCCCATAACTCAGAGTGCCACTCACCCCCACCGCCATACCGTGACGGTGGCCGTGGCGAACCCGCTTCAAGTGGCCGAAGCCCTAACCGGGCCTTCAGAAAGAGCCCGTGATAAAGGAAAAAACAAGAAATCCCAGAAATCCAAAGGAAATAACGAGGGTGAAGGATCAGGTTATCAGGCTACCGAGCGCACACCTGGCGAGACTCCCAGCACAGTTACTGTGGGAGACGTGAAAACAATGATGGCACCCATTTACTGGGACGAGCGGTTCACGTGGAGAATCCCGGCCAATCACGAGCGTGCTAATAATCCGCCTCATGGGGAAATGGCCGTATACGTGGACGCAGTGAGTTCAGGAGGCTTGAGGTTCCCCATCTCAATCACGATGGCTCACTTGCTGAATGATCTGGGCCTCTGTCCATCACAAATCGTGCCTAATGGCCTGGCCTTGCTGACCTGCTTTGTGATTCTGATGAGGAGCATGGGTCACGAGCCCTTCCTTCGGAACTTCAACGCCCTTTTTCAAGTGGTCAGCTCCTCTCGCTCATCTCCCGAGGCGGGCTTTTATTACGTTCAAGCGAAGGCCCATATGAAGCTGATCAACTCGCCCTCGACCACTTATGGCCCTGACTGGAAGGAGAAGTTTATCTTCGTCAAAGCTCCAACAGGAGAGGGCTTTGGAGTGTCCACGCACTGGGGCTCGTTTGCCAAGAGCCGCCTGCCACCCGCACTCCCTAAAGATTGGGCCAAGAACCTGGCAACAACCCTGAGGGACGAGGGTCACCTCATTCAAGCGAAAGACTGGATAGACGACGCAGAACTTATGTTCTTGTGTGGTCTTTCAAACGACCCTTATTACCTTGAAAACCGTCCGGCTCGTGACATAGAGAGAGACGGTTAGATTCTTTAGGGCACTAACTTTAGATAGGAATGGATACTAACTGCTTTTCTGTACTTGTAACTGGCAATCTGAGTAGACTGTTTGAGGATTTCTAACTCTTGAAATTCTTATTATTGCAGGAGTTGCTATATTAGAGATGGCTGGAGGAATTAGGCAAGCCGCTCGTTTTGCCCACGCCCAAAGGAACCAAGCCCAGCCAGGGGATCAACGGCGCGACCAACAACGGCCTCGCAACCGCGACAATCGCGGGGACGTTCGTGGTAGTGGCCAAGGCGCCAGCTCGAGTGCTACTTCAGGGGCTCTACCTCCTCGTGGCCATAGGGAGAACAGGCCCGCCACCCGAGACAACAGGGAACGATCTTCTGCAGGAAGAGCAGATGGCGTCCAACCCCCTCGTGCTGCGGAGCAAACGACATCATCAACATCCTTAACATTAACGGAGGTTCCTCCGAGCGCCAGCAGGCCCTCCCGCAAGAGGAAAAGAATGCCCGATTCGGTGGCAATACAGGGCAAAGGCAAGCAGGTGGCCGAGGGCCCCAAAGGCGAGGGAGATACCTCTTCTTCCGAGGAGGAGCGCTTGTGGGACTTCGTCCGCGAAGGGGACAGGAACTTTTCGGGCGCTACCGATGGCGGTCCAGTCTTGTTGAGGCCTGGCACGGTTTCCTCGTCTGTCAGTTGGGACCTTTTCCACAGGGCCCAGTTCACCGCTGACCACCGACACTTGTACAACCAATCGGTGGAGACCGTAGTTTACGATGCGGCCCATGCCCTGATTTCCGTAAGTCCTCACCACTTGCTCGTTTGTTAATTTCTGTAAGTTTTTCCTAACTTTTCTCTTCCCTCGAACGCATGCAGCAAGTTCTGCCCCGGCTCAAAAACGCGCAGATGAGGGCCTCCACATACTCCGAGCGCAAGGCCAAGTACAAGAAGATGGCGCGCTCTAACGATCCGGCCCAAATTCAAGTGGAGCTGGACACTGAAATTGCCAAGTATGAGTCCCTCAAGGAGTTGTTCCAGAAAACGGAGGCAGAGCTGGGAAAGTTGAAGGACGACTTTCAGGCGGTTGAAGGCGCTCGAAACCGCTTGAGCGGCGAGTTGGTCCAAGCTGACGAGCGCTTTAAGAAGGCGGAAACCGAGAAGGAGAACTGGAAATCGAGGGCATTGGTGGCTGAGAAGAAGGTTAACGACGCAGTTCATGAATGGCCTCGAAGTCTTGAACGAGCGAACAAAGAAGCTCTCATCAAATTCTGTCATTCCAAGGCTTTCAATTTTGCAGCCTCCTTGCATTGCTTGGATGAGGCCCAGAATGCCTTCAACTTGGCCGTGGAGCAGGGTATCCACAAGGGGCTGACTGACCCAGCTATGAAGAACGCAGAAGGCACCGGACTTATGTTCAACGAGCTCTGTGAGGCAGAGGATGTAGATCCAAACGACCCTGCGGACACCATTGCTGAGATGGAGTATGACTTCTTGGTGAAACTTATCCAAGATGAATACGCGGATTCTCATCCACCGGGAGTGGCTGCCCAATCTGCTCAACAAGAGGACCCTGAGGATGAGCCTCAGGCGCCCATCGTGGAGAATGCCCCTGTCCAAGCCGCTGAGGGTGCCAACGTCCCCGCTCCTGGTGCCAATGAGCCCGCCGATCCTCAAGCCCCACTGCAAGAGCCTGAGGGCCCCGTTCATGGTCCCGTGGCTCAGAACATTTTGGTGATCGTCGATGAAGACATTGCTCCAGCCGCCTAAAGCTTTTATATTTTCTTGTTTAATGCCTCTTTTCTTTCATTTGAAACAATGCTTCATGGGCCTTTGAGCCTTTTGCCTTGTAATAACTTTTGTTGCAATGAATTTTCATTCTTCTTTCTTTTTTCCATGACTCTGTTCTTCTGTTCATTTATGAATCATATGATAGGATTGTGCAGCCCACTTCATGGATGTTTTAATTCTTTGATGCAATGAAAATGCAATGAAAATTTGTCTAAGTCTTGAGCGATCGTGTGGGTCTTATTGTGAGATTGCCCCCCACTCAAGATTTGTATAAATTTTGTCTAAGTCATGAGCGATCGTGAGGGTCTTATTGTGAGATTGCCCCCCACTCAAGACTTGTATCAAATTTGTCTAAGTCATGAGCGATCGTGAGGGTCTTATTGTGAGATTGCCCCCCACTCAAGACTTGTATCAAATTTTTGCTTTTGTTCCTAAAAATTTGGCTGAGTCTTGAGTATATACGAGGGTCTTACAGAGGGGTTGCCCTCGCCCATGGCTCGTGACATTCCTTCCATCTTTGGGGGATTTTGCTAAGTCTTGAGCGTGTGCGAGGGTCTTACTGAGTCTTTGCCCTCGTTCATGACTCGTGTAATACCTTCCTGACTCTGAGGCCATCGTTCGAGCGCTCTGGCTCTGGTCGTATTTCTGGCTCTGCAGGAAATCCCGTTTTCGAGCGCAAGGCGTTATAAGAAACGGCCAAGGCCTACTAGGACTTTCTTCATAATCTTATTCCCATTCACCTAATTGGTTGTGAGCTAACCAGTCTATCCTTATGAGGGCGTCCCCCCATGTGGAGTAGAGTGCTGGCAAGCGTAACCCATATGAGATAATAGCATACATAATGGAATGGATTGACAACCACGCTCGCAATGACGAGGGACGTGGGACTTATCCATTCAACAAAAGAGACAGGAATATTAGAGAAATTAAAAGGACTATGTTACCGTTTACTCGTGAGTGGAAGTACATAATACCCGTTAAAGAGGGTTGTTACATCAGGGTTTGCAAAGGGCTATTAAACATAAAACCGCCGGAGGTTACATGCGTTCCAAGGACGAGGCAAGCGCTCACCTTGAAGTGTCTCTAGGGTGTAAGTGTTGTTAGCTCTGAGTTGTATGACCTTGAACGGGCCTTCCCAATTGGGGTCCAATTTCCCCACGTGCTTGGATACTTCCACTTTCTTCAAAACCAAGTCTCCCAACTGAAAAGTTCTTTCTCTTACCCGCCTGTTGTACTGTTGGGCCACAGAGGCTTTATAATGGTGGATCTTAGCCCAGGCTTTGTCTCTCCTTTCATCCAGCAAATCCAACTCCAAACTCCTGTTGCCATCGTTGAGCTGAGGCTCGAAATAACCGACACGAGCGGATTCATTCACTATCTCCGCCGGTATCATTGCTTCTGACCCATAAACGAGCGCGTAAGGTGTTTCTCCAGTGGCCGCTCGTGGGGTGGTGCGATAAGCCCAAAGCGCTCCTTGCAGCTCCTCAGCCCATTCGCTTTTCTTGCTCTCAAGCATGGTTTTCAGATGTTGCAAGATGATCCTATTGGTAACTTCCGCTTGCCCATTGGCTTGAGGGTGTCCTACAGAAGTAAATCGCTGTTCGATCCCCAATTCAGAACACCACTCTCTCGTGTCAGCTGCTATGAACTGGGACCCGTTGTCAGAGATAAGCACCCTCGGGATGCCGTACCTGCAGATGATGTTTTTCCAGATGAAGTCCCTTACGACCCTGAAGGTGATTTTCGCAACGGCCTCGGCCTCGGCCCATTTGGTGAAGTAATCGACGGCTAAAATGACAAACTTCTTTTGTCCAACAGCCATGGGCAAGGGGCCCACGATATCTATTCCCCACTGGTCAAAAGGCCAAGAGACGTCTATTGGGACCATCTGTGCTGCTGGCAATTGAGGGAGATTTGAATGAAATTGGCACTTAGGGCACTTCCTCGAAAATTCAATGGCATCTCGGAGAACTGTAGGCCAATAAAACCCACTCCTCAGAACCTTTTTTGCCAAGATACGCCCTCCGGAATGATTCCCACAGCTTCCATTGTGGATGAGTTCAAGCGTCTCCTTCGCTTGTGAGGGCCTCAGGCATCTCATTGGGGGTCCTTGAAATGATTTCTTGAATAACCTCCCCTCGTGATCCAAAGCGAAACGAGGGGCCTTACTTCTGACTTTTCTAGCTTCAACCTTGTCAGTGGGGGGAACTCCATCCCTAAGGAAAATGATGATGTCGTCGAGCCAACAAGGCTCGTTCGGATCAATCATGGCGATTATCTCAGTGGCGACCTTTTCCCTGATCAAAGGTGCCTCAGTTTTGAGGAACGTAACAGACCGTTCAGAAGTGCCCTTTAAAGCTGATGCAAACTTTGACAGAGCGTCCGCGCGCTCGTTTTCTCCTCGGGGCACTTGAAGTAGATGAAATTCCTTGAACTTCCCAATGACTTCTCTAACTTTACTCAAGTACTGTACCATGGTGGTTTCTCGAGCCTCATAAGTTCCTTCAATCTGGCTCGCTATTAACTGTGAATCCACATAAGCGGTGATTCTGGATGCTCCATTCTGAAAAGCAATATTCAATCCTTGCACGAGGGCCTCATACTCTGCTTCGTTATTAGTGACCTGGAAATCCAGCTTGATCGCAAAGTCCAGCTCAATCCCATCGGGGCTTCTGAGGGCTACTCCTACTCCTCCCCCTTGAGAGGTTGAGGAACCATCTGTGTGCAGTACCCATAACCCCTCGTTCTCCGCAACGGTGGGCTCTAAACCAAAGCGTTCGACCAGTAAATCAGCTACAACCTGTGCCTGTACTGCTGCCCTGGGCTCGAAACATAAGTCGAACTGACTCAATTCGATGGCCCACTTGATTAATCTCCCCGACACATCAGGTTTGGACAACACCTGCTTCAAGGGCTGGTCGGTGAGAACCGTTATGGAGTGCGCTTGAAAGTAAGGCCTTAACCTTCTTGAGGCGTTAATAAGAGCGAACGCGAATTTCTCAATCTCCAAATATTTCTTTTCTGCTCCTTGCAATGTTTTGCTCAGATAATAGACAGGTAAATGTTTTCGCTCCCGTACAGCGATCAGAACCGCGCTTGTGGCCTCGGAGGAAACGGAGAGATACAGAAATAATCTCTCGCCTTCGACAGGCTTAGTCAGCAGTGGGGCGCTCAATAAGTAAGCCTTCATATCTTGCAGCGCCCTTTCACATTCCTCCGTCCAAGCAAAGTTACGTGCGTTCCTCAAGATTTTGAAGAAGGGAAGGTTCCTGTCCGCCGAGCGTGAAATAAATCTGTTCAGCGAGATGATTTTGCCTACTAGTACTTGTACTTCCCTCAAATTTCGAGGGGAGGGAATTTCCACAATGGCCTTGATCTTCTCTGGGTTGGCCTCAATTCCCCTTTGACTGACCATGTACCCTAAGAACTTTCCTCCTTGCACTCCAAAGGTACACTTCGAGGGGTTCAACTTCATCCCATACTGACGCAGGATTGAAAAGGTGCGCTTGAGATCTTCCAAGTGGGAGTCTTGGCGCTCGCTTTTGACAATCATATCATCCACGTAAACCTCCATGGACCTTCCAATTTCTCTCTCAAACATCTTGTTGACGAGCCGTTGATACGTGGCTCCAGCGTTCTTGAGTCCAAATGGCATGACTAAGAAACAGTATACTCCCAGGTGGACAACAAACGAGGTTTTAGGGCGGTCTTCTGGGGCCATAAAGATCTGATAGTATCCCTGGAAGGCGTCCATCATACTCATGAGCTCGCAGCCAGCGGTCGAATCCACCAATTGGTCAATCCGGGGCAACGGGTAAGGATCTTTAGGGCAGGCTTTGTTGAGATCAGTGAAATCGTTGCACATGCGCCACTTATTTGCGCTCTTTGGTACCAAGACGACGTTGCACAACCACTCCGGATACAAAATGGGCTCGATATGCTGAGCCTCTAGGAGTTTATTAACTTCTTCTTCAATGACTCTCTTTCGGAAGCCGTGAACATCCCGCTTTTTCTGCTTAACAGGTTTGAAAGAGGGATCCACATTAAGCCTATGGACAATGACGCTCGGGTCAATCCCTGTGAGGTCAGAGGCTTTCCATGCAAATACATCACTGTTCTCCCTGAGGAAGTCTATCATCATAATCTGAGAAGGCCCCGAGAGGCTTGATCCTATCTGCGTAGTCTTATCCTTGTTTCCGGGCTCCAGCTCAATGGTAAGGAACCTCTCCGAGGGTTCGACCCTTATTTCAGGGCGAGGAAGTTCGAGCGCCCTCTTCTTCTCTATCAACTGGTTACCGGGTGCTGGCTCCCCACCTCCCGGCTCGTCTCCTTCTGAGGACGATCCCCCAACAGTTCCTGGTGGTGCACTCTCGAGGGGATTCCCCTCGGTGTTTCCCCTCTTCTTTTTGTTCTTTTTCTTGTTCAATTTCGCCCTTTTCCGTGCGGGGCTGTCCTCATCTAGGTTGGGGAAGTCCACTGACTTTTTGGTGGAACCAATTTGGAAAGTTTTCTCCGTTTTTGGCTTTCTTAGGGACAGCATGTAACATTCCCAAGCCTCTTGTACATTGCACAGTACTTCTCCCACACCCTCGGAGGTAGGAAATTTAATCTTTTGGTGGTAGGTGGAGATGATAGCTTTGAAGTCCACGAGGGCCGGGCGCCCAATAATGACGTTATATGGAATGTCTATCTCCACCACTGCGTACGTTACCATAAGTGTTTTGCGCTGAGGGGTTCGGCCAAATGAAGTAGCCAGACGAATCTGCCCTCGGGGGACTACTTCCGAGCCTCCAAAACCAATGAGGGCCGTTTTGAGGGGTTCAAGCGGAAGGTCAGCCTTCATCTTTAAAAACGTAGAATAAGGCAAAACGTTAACGGAGCTTCCACTGTCTACCAACACCCTTTTTACAACATGATTATGGACATCAACACTAACCACCATGGGGCAATCAGAGGTTAAACCCTCCCCACGGGGTGTTACAATGTGCTCTAAATCCCTATCATCAAAGCCTATTACATCATTCTCTCTTGAACGTTGGGCGCTTGGACTCTGGATGGCGTAGATAGGTTTAGGCACTGTTGGGCGTTGGTTGTAGCTCCGAACGTACCTCCGTCGGGAGGCGTTGGAATCCCCGCCTGACGAGCCTCCGGCGATCATATTTATGACGGCGAAAGGTTCGTTTTCTTGCTCAGGGGCTTTTCCTTTATTACCCCGGCGGCTGCTACTTTCAGGTGGTCCCCTACCCCTTGGGCTCTTTGACCGGGACGGACTCCTTCTCCTTCTCTCAGAACGCTCATTACATCGTTCATCGTAACGCTCGAGCACTCGGACGAACTCCTTCAGGTGGCCCCCTGCAACGAGCCTCTGAATCTCAGCTTCCAACTGCCGGCACTCATCAGTGTCATGCCCCTTCTGCTTGTGGAAGGCGCAGTATTTGTTCGAGCGCCTGAGCGAATCCGTTTCCCTCATCTTAATAGGTCTCTTAAAGAGCTTCTTATCGGAGAGGTTGTAGACTTCTGAATTCGGCCTTGTGAGCGGGATTCGCTCGAATCGGCGAGGGGGCGGTGGCGACCTTCTGCGCTCTTGAGGGCGCTCCTTCTTGACGGCCACATCCCTCCCCCGCTCGTTCTGGGGTCGCTCGTTTCTGGCCGGACTGTGATGCCGGGGACCATTCGTCCCATACATGTCTTCGAGCGCGAAGAATGGCTCGGCAACCTCTCTCAAGGCCATGAGGGTCCCTGGCCTCCTTTCCACAATGGCATCGGCAAGTTTCTTGCTCACATACTGCTTGTGATCCACAGCCTGAAAGAGCACTGGGATCAAGAAATCCATAGAAGGCCTCTCCACTTGTAGGATCTCCTTATTAAAGCGGGCGAAGAATGAGCGCAGAGATTCACTCTTGCCTTGCACCACGTTGTACAGGGCAGTTGGTGCGGTGACCGGCGCCTTCAAAGAATTGAAGTGGTTGAGGAAAGCATGAGCCAATTCTTCGTATGAGTGAATCGAGCGCGGCGGCAGTCGTTTGTACCACTCCTGAGCCATTCCTACTAAGGATGTGACGAAGACTTTCGCCCAGTAGTTGCTGGAATGCTCGTAAAGGTGCATAAGATGCAAAAAGTGATCCAAGTGCTCAGCTGGATCGGTTGTCCCGTCGTAACGGTTGATGGAAGTGGGGATTTTGGCCATGCCTGCTTGGGCCATCAGAACTTCTTCCACGAGGGGTGAACCCCTTGCCCAACGGGTGGTACTCATACGTGCCGAAGTTCTCCTCCGGCTCTCTGCGACGGGGGACCTTTGGTGGAGGGTCCTTGGTACGGGTGCTTCTGGCGCCAACCCGTTCATCCCGACTAGGGGAGATCTGAGTTTTACGCCCTTGTGAGAGCTGTCCCACAATGTCTTTTAGACCCTGCAGCTGGTCTTGCACAGCCGCGAGGATGTCAGGATTCACTTCCCCTTGCTTATCTCCGTGCCTAGGGGCTCGTGAGCCCCTCCTGGAGACATGAGAATCCCCTTCATTTTCGTTCACTCGCTCCGTGGGCTCTCTATTCCTGCCCATGGAGGGACGCTCGTTGCCCTCCTGAGGGGGCACTTCCCTGGCTGGTGGTGGTGGTGGTTGTGCCCTCAAAACAGTCTGGGCTTCTCCGAGGGGAAAGTTCTGCAACCCGCCCAAAGGGGCAACCGCTCGAGTGGCCTGCCCAGAGGGAAAGTACATGGAATGGAACTTTTCCCATGCTCCCTGGGCCGCCTGAACCTCGCACTGGACGTAGAGAGCCTTCAACTGCTGGGCGGTCAGTGGAGGCAACTCCACTCCTTCAATATCCCTGGGGATCACCACAGGGAGCTGGATCTGGCCTGCTTGATAGGGCTGGACCGACGACATCATAACAGTGGGGGTGAGTGTGTACCCGGGTGGAGGCACCATATAACCCTGTACTCCGAGATTCACCTGGGGGTGGGCCCAGGGGTTCTGAGCAGGCTGTGGAGGAGCAGGGAAAGAGATTCCTCCAGCGGCGGCGGAGATGGGCAGTGCCGGCGGTGGAGGTGGAGGCACTGAAGACTCTGCCTGCGGGGTAACTCCCGCGGCGGGAGGTGCTCCACCAGCTGCGACGGAAGGAGGCGGAGCCCCACCAGTAGCGGCGGAAGGAACAATGATATTGGCATCCTGGGGGGCATTATCTCCTCCTCCCACTGCTCCAGATCGTGTAGCAACCATGACTGTTAAAGGTAAGAGTGTGCTTGCTCTTCTACCAACAAAAAGGAAGAAAGGGGGTGGAAGATAGGTTTCCCACAGACGGCGCCAAAAATGATGGGTTCAGAATAGAGTGGGTCCGAATCCGATCACTTTACGATTTGTAATTGTGAGGAAACCACCGGAGCTTCGCCGGAAAAAAGGGAAAGGGTTCTACCTGTTGGGACAAGCACAACAAAAGTCAGAAGGCCAAGCTGGGGGAACTGGGGGTGATACCCAGTTTGGCTCTCCGACGCTCAAGTCAGTTCAGTGTATGAAGAGAAAATGCAAGTTCAGTCACAGTTTTAATGATGAAGAATGCTTACCAATGTAGAAGATGACTTTGGCTATTTATAGTTGAGGGTCAAGGGCCCTGTGGTCATTTGCCTCAAGTGGTCCTGGCCGAATGTTGCCCTAACACGTGGCGTCGTAAGAGAGAAACCTAGGAGGAATCTTCTGCAAAAGTGGCCAAAAGTTGGTGCTGGCAACAGTGGCAGGTGCGCGGGTATGTACCTTGTGTCAGAGAGCCATTTGGGTGGTTGGTAACGAGGGCTTGCGAGCGCGCTCGTGACAACCTAGAGTATTGGGAGCCAAAACATACGCTGAGGGGAATGAAGGCTCCAGTTCAAGCGACGAGCCGAGAGGGGAAGCCACTCTGAGGGAGGGTGACGCTCGAAGAGGGCTCCCTCGGCACGTGAACGAGCCAATCGCACTCATGAAGAAGGATTGCGCTCGTTGGGCTGAGGGGTGCAGCCTTGGGGAGACAGATGTCATCATCTCGGTTGATGCCACGTGTCTTGACGTGGGACGATCGTATTTTGACCCCATCAAACTTTAACCTGTTCTCTAACTCTCCGCTTTTCTTTCTCAAATTTAATATATTATACAAATAAATAATATTTTTAAATATTTAAGGATTATCTAAAAGACTTTTTAAACTTCAAATTACTAAAATATTAAATATCTATCGGATAAGATTTGGTGCTATATATAGCTGGGTAGAGAAATCATGTATCTCTCACGTTTCACGTTTATAAAGTCTCTCCTCATCTTTGTAAATCTTCAGATATGAAGACATTCCTTTTTATAAATCAATATAAACCTTCATCTTTCTATATGATTTATTCAAAAGAAATTCAACACGTCCCAAAAGAAAATTATGCCAAAAATATCGATCAAATTGTTCTAATTTGGTCTTACGGTAATATTACTCCGCTTATGAAGTTTCCAGTTTATGTGTCTTCTATTTGTCCTTTTAAGGTATATTTAAACTGTTTAAGTACTTCAGCCATGTTGTCTGCTATGAGGTTCATATTTCTAGACTATGAACAGGTAAAAGGGATTTCTTTCTTCGTTTATTAATTTCATAATATAAGCATCTTTTATATATACATTTATTAACTAACTTATTCTTTCGAATGCAGGAAAGTGACGACGACGCTCATAATTATGTGTTGTTTCATCGAAGTTTGAAACGAACTTCATTTATATCCTATCAGTTACAATTAAATTTAACATATAATATATACGTTCAAGAATATCCGTGCAGTAAATCAATATTATATGTATACAGTTATATCAATCAAGGACAGACATATCACAAATTATTTAGAAGTGCAAATGCTTTGAAGGAATATTTCCATTTAGGGTATACAATTTGTTCTTATTCTTAACTTATCTCTTTTTTATGATTTCTATGTTATTTGTAGTCTGATATAATTAATTTATTTATTTTGTTGCAGATGTGGTGGAAAGAATTTTGATTATTCATTCTTACATCCTTGATGTTTCGAGTATGACAAGATATATGTGTTATGTTTCGGTAGCAAAAGAAATCGGCAAAATTGGTATATTATAAGTTTGTTCATAAGTCTTTTATTTTGAATATGACTATTATGTTATTTTTTATTGTAGATTATTAATTTATTTGTTTGTGTGCAGATGCAATGAAAGAAGTTTTCACTATTATTCCAATCAGATAACTCAAGACGATGGCTTAGACTTTTTCTTTTTTTATTTTATAATATTGAAAATAATTGTCATGTATTACTCATGAGTTATCATACATGAACTATCTAAGTTCATTTTAAATAAAATAATTAATATTCTTTCTCTGTCTTGGACTCCAACATTCTTATCTTACAAAAGTCTATTTATTTAATTTAAATATTAAATATTAAATAAATAAAAAATTTGGACACTTCTTTGTTCGCCAAAAAAATTAAGAACAAATAATCCTTCAAAGAACACTTATTTGTTCCTTTTAATTAAGAATAAGGATCAAGTGCTTAATACCCTAAATTAAAAATATACTTATCAATGTTTGCACACTTATTTGTTTGGAAAAAAAAAACCTTTAACTAAAAGAATCTTGGGACATTGCACCGTCAATGGCTGTCCTCCTCTGCATCCATATCCACATGAAAATCCCATTCCTCACGATCCCACCTTCAATTACAGTGACCCATCTCTCCGATCTCTCTTTCCCGAACAATCCATCAGTCGACCTACCATTTTTCGATTTTCCCCCAAAAAAACCCACCTCAATAACCCAGCAACCCAAATGTGAAGAAAATAAATCGAAGCAGCAAAATTAGGAGAAGAAAAATTAGGATAATCCATTGTAATCGCTAAATAGTGTTTTCGAGATGAATGTGGTCGTTCCGCCGTGCCGTCACGGTCTACTACGGGGCCACACGCCAATCAATCGTCAAAAAATCATATCATTGCACTCGATTTCCCGCCGTTTCGTCTCCACTGCAGAGCAGATAATTGCCGGAGTAATGTCTGTGTTTTCGTTCTCGATTTTTTTAAAGTTATTTTATTGCACTTCGATTGTTTGTGTTTTGCATGATATTTTATTTTTTGTGCCAAAATTTCTACCGATTTTTTCTTTCTCTTACTATGTTTTTTGAGTTCTCGAGTATCAGCTGTTTGGTGTTAATTGGCTCAAGTTAGATTGGAATTGGGCAGAGATCACCTAACATGTCGAGTAGTGGAGCATAGAGTAGTAATTGAGAAGGTCTGTTTATCGATCACTTCTCATATTTGTGATTGTTTTGTACCTTACAATTTGCCTGATCTTTTTATAGAATTACGTCCAGGATAATGGCAGTGGGTAAACTTTGGTGAAGATGTGCTTTTTCATTGAATAATTAGGGAGCTTTGGAATTTAAATATTTGTTTTAATATTTTTTTTAAATTTTAATTACAATGTTTCTATACTTGGAAAAACATTTCCTTTTCCTTCTATTTTTCTTACTTTTTAGGTTTCTCAACGCTCAATAATCTCTACTAAGATGAATTATGATTTGGAAAGACATAGACTTTACACTCATGCTACTGCTTATATTGAACGTGTGTGTCGTTTGGAACTTTTTTTAGTTGTTCATTAATATCTATCATGAGGGAATGTCATGTGCTTGATACGATACAGATAAGTATTTTAAACCGTGAAAATCGAAAGAGATATCCATTTTGCTGCAGGTAGGGGTGTAAACGGATAATAAACGGATCGGATGTATGATTACCATATCCTTATCCGTTTATGATTCGGACGGATACGGATAATATCCTTTTAAATCGAATTCGGATAATATCCTTTTTATATGGATACAAGGCGGATTCGGACGGATTCGGATTTTAATCGGATTTTCAACTATTCAAAATTTGACATAAATTATTTATTTATATAACTTCGAATTTTAATCAGATTATCAACTATTCATTTATAGATAAATTATTTAATAATTATATAACTTTGAATATATATATTTTAGACGAATAGAGAAATAATAAGTATATCTATATAGATCATTTTTATGTTTTAGCGAATGTATAAATGTGGTGAAATTATAAATTTTATCATATAATTAATTTGAAATATAATACTTTTATTAATAACATAATATATGTTAATTATATTATCTCTATATGAATATTGACGTGAACATATAGTTACTAATAAAACCTAAGGTTTTTCTTTAATAAATGCGCTAAAAAATTTACTTAATACTAATAATCTATCATACATACACAGTTTTGTGTATATATTTTAATATAATACATTATTTATCGGATACGGATTACGGATAAATCGGATAACGGATATATCTAACGGATAATGAAACGGATCGGATGCCTTATTACCATATCCTTATCTGTTTATAATTCGGATGTCTATAATCGAATACGGATAATATCCTCTTGAGACGGATTCGGATAATATCCTCTGTAAACGAATTCGGATGCAGACGGATATCGGATTTTCGAATATCCATTTACAGCCCTAGCTGCAGGACACTCAGGTTGGTAAGAATACATGATTTTATTTTAAATAATATAAAAAACTAGAATAATAAACTCCTAGAAAATCTCATGTGTTCACGTTTAGTTAGTGTATAGGAGTCCCATATCTACTAAAACTCCAATCATTTTTTAATTTTTTTTGTATCCTCCCGCTCTTTTAATCTTTTTAGTCATTTTATTTTCTAAATGTTTTAAACCCTGTGCTTCCTCACTCACGTACTTTGTTCGAACTCTATTATGAAATTCTTCAATCATGAAATTAATTAGTAGTTAAACGTCAAATTTCCTTATTGTTCAATCTAAACGGAAACTCATTTTTATTGTAGGCTATCCAGATTTTGGTTGTTCTATCTGTCGAATTTCCACAGACCGATTATCTCCTAAAGTTATGTTTCAAATGCAATTTTTTTAATTGGTATTTGCTAATTATTATTTATTGGAATAATATTGGCTCGCAATATTCCGAATGTTCTGAAATGAAATGAAATTTTGTGTTTTGGAAATATGGAATGAAATTTATGTGCTCTAATTATTAGTGTACTTCTATATGTAGATAAAAATGACATTGAATACATTATACATCTGATAGAGTATAAGTTATCATTAATAGGATTAAATTGGATAGATGACTATAACATATGGTGATTAGTGATATTTGGTGTTTCTTTTATTTCTGTTCTTATACATATTCATCTGTGTAATTTTTCTCACTTAAAAGTTGTATGAGACAAATGAATTTTTAATATATAGCTAAATGAATTTTAAGTATATAGTTTTATGGATCGGTTGCAACAAGCTAGAGAATTAAGACGTCGGAGACGAACAATTTTGGATAATCATAGACATAATAGTGAACCCAGTCGACGACGCCCGAGTAGTAGCTCGAACAGTGTTAAAGGATCTGTAAGGCAACCTAATATCTATGTATCTCGGACCGTTGTAAACCAAGATGGTTCGATTACAACTTCGACAATAGAAAATGGGGAATCCTATTGCGTTGCCAGTTTGCCAGTTCAGCCCTTCAGTCCTCATTTCATTAACAACAATGATCATATTTCCATTCAAACTCCTGTCTCCAATCATCCGTCAAGCCAAGTTGATCTTATGTTAAATGGTCCATGCTTAACTAATCAACACCAACCCGGAGCACATTTTTACCCCATGGAATGTGATTTCGGTGCGTCCTCTGATGATGAAGGTAATTAATTATCTTTTATCATTCCCATTTATATGTCATTTACTTACTTTTATCATTTCCATTTATATGTCATCTACTTAATTAAGTGAATTCAAGTATCAGTATATTCCTTGGCTTTTAATATACATCTAAATATTCGCAGGATGTGTTGTAGAGGACCACATAAATGACGTTCCATTATCCATCGACGAAGTAACACTTCCAACGCGTAAGTTAAAACATAAATTATTTTTTTGTTATTCTTGATGAAGTATAGTTGATGTACAAATAAGTCCACATTCTTGATCTACAGGAAAATTTCGAGAAGCATGGAATTTTGGACCCCGAATGAAAGTTGTTGTTATTGTAGAGCGATCTTATGGTATGAAGAAAGATCCATGAAGAGCAAAAATCCAACATCTCCAAAGTTTTCAATTTGTTGTAGAGAGGGGAAAGTCCAACTACCATCTCTTAAAGATGCTCCAAACTTTTTAAAAGAGTTGTTAGACCATTCAAGTGGGCGTAGAAATAAAAAATTCAAAGAGAATATCAGAACTTACAACTCAATGTTCGCATTCACATCTACCGGTGGAACCGTAGATAGAGGCATAAATAATGGTGGTGGACCTTATGTATACCGCATAAATGGTCAGAATCATCATAAAATAGGTTCTCTACTTCCTCCACCAGGCAGAGACGCGGTTTTTTCTCAGTTGTATATATATGACACTCAAAATGAGGTCATGAACCGGATGCGGGCTATGAAGCAAACTGATAATAATACAAGACTTGATCCTACTATAGTACAAGGACTAAAAGACATGTTGGATGAACATAATCCACTCGCCCAAATATTTCGAATGGCTAGGGACCGCTTTCAAGAGAATGACTATGCTCCTGTGAGTATTAGATTAATTGGTCAGCGAAATAAAGATGGGAGGCAATATAATCTACCAACAACTTCAGAAGTTGCAGCACTTATCATCGGAGATGGGCGCCAGTGCACTGGAAATCGAGATGTGGTTGTTGAAACACAAAGTCGCTGTTTACGTAGGATCAATGAGTTGCATCCAAGTTTCATGGCGATGCAGTATCCACTCATTTTTCCATATGCAGAAGATGGCTTTCGTACAGGCATACCAAGGAATACAATTGGTAATGGTCAAGATAGTGCAAAACGAAAATGGGTTACCATGCGTGAGTACTATGCTTATAGGAACCAGAATAGAGAACATGAGGGAGAGACACTGATTCGAGGCGGTCGATTATATAACCAATACATTGTTGATGCTTGGACTTGCATCGAGGAGAATAATTTGAATTGGATTCGCAGTAATCAAAAGAAGCTCAGGGCAGAATTATATGGAGGGTTATGTGACGCTGTTGTAGGAGGAGATACAACTCCTTCATCAGTTGGTAGACGGTTAATATTGCCATCAACATTTACAGGTGGTCCGAGATATATGGTACAAAATTATCAAGATGCCATGACAATTTGTAGATGGATAGGCCGACCGGATATCTTTGTGACATTTACTTGCAATCCAAAGTGGCCCGAAATACAATTATTTTTGAACCTAATACCGGGTCAACGTTACGAAGATAGGCCTGATGTTGTTGTTAGAGTTTTCAAGATAAAGTTGGATCAATTGATGACTGACCTGCGCCATCGAAAACATTTTGGTCGAGTTATGGCAGGTAATAATATATTTATGTACACATTTCTGTTTATTAAGTACATTCTATTATTGGTTACACTATAACATAATATTTAATGATTTTCATTGCCATTTATTTTGTAGCTATTTATACAATTGAGTTTCAGAAAAGAGGATTGCCGCATGCACATATCCTATTGTTTTTACATCCAGAGGATAAATATCCCACAGCGGTAGAGATAGACAGGATCATTTCTGCTGAGCTACCAGATAACAACTTAGATCCTTTTGCATATGAATCGGTGGTACAATTTATGATACACGGACCCTGTGGTGCTGGGACAACAAATTCACCGTGTATGATCGATAATAAATGTTCGAAACATTATCCGAAGCAATTTCGTGCTGAAACGATGGTTGGTGATGATGGATATCCAAAATATAAAAGGAGAAATGATGGGAAGAGAGCAACCAAAGAAGGGGTAGAAATTGATAACAGGTGGGTCATTCCTCATAATTTAGACTTGATTGTCAAGTATCAAGCACATATAAATGTTGAATGGTGCAATCAAGGAAGGTCCATCAAGTATCTATTTAAGTATGTGAACAAGGGAAGAGATCGGGCCACTATAGTAATTGAAGAAAATGCGTCCCATGATGAAGTTAACCAAAATTCATTAATACGGGAGGTAGATGAAATAAATACATATCTTGATTGTCGTTATGTGTCTGCTTCAGAGGCTTCATGGAGGATTTTCGATTTTGATATTCAATTTAGAAGGCCCTCGGTTGAGAGATTATCATTTCATCTGCAAGGTGAACAAACAATACTATTCAATGATGATGATGATTTAGATAGTATTCTTAACCGAGCAAATATTGGGAAAACAATGTTTACAGAATGGATGGAAGCAAATAAAAAATATGAAGTTGCACGGGAATTAACTTATGCAGATTTCCCGACAAAATGGGTATGGAATAAATCAAGAAGGGTTTGGCATGAGCGTAAAAAGGGGCAGACCATTGGCAGAATTTATTATGCACACCCATCTTCTGGTGAAAAGTTCTATTTGAGGATGTTGCTAAATATTGTCAAAGGTGCACAATGTTATGATGATATTAAGACAATAAATGGAATTGTGCACAGTTCATTCAAATTAGCTTGCCAAGCTTTAGGATTATTAGGTGGGGATGATGAATGGCATCAACCTATGCAAGAAGCAGGTAGTTGGCAAACAGGACAACAATTAAGAGAATTATTTGTTACAATGTTGCTATTTTGTGAAGTTATCGATCCATTTCGACTATGGGAAAGTAATTGGCAAAAACTTTCAGATGACGTTCTGCATCGACAAGGACGTATTTGGAGAAGCCCTGATCTGAATTTGACCACAAATCAAATTCAAAATTACGCTTTGTGTGAGATTGAAAAGCTGATGAATGGAAATAATAGGTCACTGAAAGAATTCCCAACAATCCCATACCCGAACTTTGCGTTGCTACATGAAGTAACTAATGTGTTGATTACCGAGGAGATGAACTATGATAGAGATGAAATACGGAGAGAGCACATGGAACTTTATAGTGGCCTAAACACAGATCAAATAAGAGTGTATAACGATGTGCTTACGGCCGTGGAGTCAGGTTCCGGTGGGATTTTTTTTGTTTATGGAAGTGGTGGAACAGGAAAAACTTACTTGTGGAAGACGATCATTAGTCAATTGCGCTCACAAGGAAAAATTGTCTTGGCTGTCGTGTCGTCAGGTACTTCTGCATTTTATAATAGATCCGTTATTTTAAGCACTATATTAGATTAGTGAGGAATACTTATGCATAACTCTATCTGAAACTCTATTTTATGCATATAGATTAGTTAATGGAGTTTATAATTAAGTTTTTTCACACGCGTCCAATAAGATAATTTGAAAATTATAAATATTTCAATGTTTACTAACATCATATAAAAGGTATGACTAATGAGTCTATAAGTATTTAGAAATTGATATTGCGAGCTTATAATATTCTTCAGTAAATATGCAGTTACAACTTAAAATCTTTTATAAGTTACTAACATCATATAAAAGGTATGACTAATTGATATTGCGAGCTTAAACTGATTCCCCAATAATTGAAAATAAAAAATCTTTTATTAAAATTAAAAATTATAGGCAATTGATAGTTTTATCCATGTTAATTTCTTATGTAATATTTAATCATAAGTATTCCTCACTAACTCTCATTTTCAATTCTTCAATTGTGACAGAATAACTCTATTCGAAACTCTATTTTATGCATATAGATTAGTCTGATTACAACTTTCACACTAAATATTATTTTATATATATTTTTTAATAAAATTTTGTGGATTATATGTTGAGCTATCTTTTAACAGGAATCGCGTCACTACTTTTGCCAAACGGTAGAACCGCACATTCCAAATTTAAAATACCTATGGCCGTGGATGAGGAAACTACATGCAACAACAGTCAAGGAACACCACTAGCAGAACTCATACAAAAGACCAGTTTGGTTATATGGGATGAGGCACCTATGGAGCATAGAAATGTATTTGAAACGGTGAACAGGACATTCAAAGACGTTATGGAATCAATTTTTCCCGGTGCAGAAGATCAAATATTTGGTGGCAAAACAATTGTTTTGGGTGGTGATTTTAGACAAATTTTACCTGTAGTTGTCTGAGGTGGCAGAGAAGATATTGTTGCTGCATCTATAAATAGATCTAATGATATTTGGCCACACTGCAAAGTTTTGGAATTGAAAATTAACATGAGATTGAGTGATGCATCTTTAGATGTTGGTGAAATTGAGACTATGAGAAATTTTGGTCAATGGGTTTTAGATCTCGGCAATGGAAAGTTGCCAACATATGATTTTGATAACGAAGAGGAGCCAAGTTGGATAAGAGTTCCAGATAACCTATTGTTACGTACGAGCGGTGAACCAATACATGATATCATTGCAAGCACATATCCAGAACTCTCTTCGAAGTACCGTGATCCTGCATATTTAAGAGAAAGGGCAATTTTAGCTCCAACTAATGAAATTGTGGATGAAATCAACTCCTGCATGTTAGCTACTCTTCCCGGTGAAATAAAACGGTATCGTAGTTCAGACATGATATGCCCCAGTGAGAATAACATGGTTGAAGACCAACTACTTTTGTACCCCACAGAGTTTTTAAATACTTTAAAATTTCCGGGAATACCAAATCATGAGATTGAGCTAAAAGAAGGAGTTCCGATCATATTACTAAGAAATCTCAATCAAAGGATGGGATTGTGCAACGGTACAAGGTTGATCGTAACTAGAATGTTGAGTACTGTTATTGAGGCTGAAGTTATAACAGGCAGTCATGTTGGTGAAAGACACTTTATCCACCGAATTGAAATGTCACCTACAGATTCTAAATGGCCCTTCACATTTAGGAGACGACAATTGCCGATTAAGGTTTGCTTTGCAATGACCATCAACAAAAGTCAAGGGCAAACTTTCAAAAATGTTGGAGTTTACCTACCAAAACCTGTCTTTTGTCATGGCCAGTTGTATGTTGCAGTGTCCCGTGTTACTTCACCTCATGGGTTAAAACTCTTAATCGATAATAATGGAAAATGTGATGATTGTTATACAAAAAATATTGTATATAAGGAAATTTTCAGTAATATGCCTAGAGGTATTATTGTTTTACATTTTCTTTATTATAGTACACATTATTATTATTATTATCAGGACTGTTACTTCATATTCAAATTGTGACTGACATTATTTTATTTTGTTTTCAATAGGATCTAGCAATCAATCATGAGCCTAGGATACAATTTTGTTCAACAACTTTCACCAGAGAGAGATGGTTGGAAAATTAAGGCTAGAGTTACAAGGATGTGGGATGCTGTGAACTGCAAAAACGACGAACTATTTAGCCTTGATATGATTTTGTTGGATGAGCATGCGAGTATTTCTTTTAGTACTTTTAACCTATAGATGTCTATTAAATAAATTTATATATCATACCATAAGAAAGATTTTCATTTGATTAATCATTTCTATGTTTATTTTATATTATAGGATGATCATATTCATGCTTCTATTCATAAAAATCAAGCTGCAAAGTACCGGAAAATCATACAAGAAGGGGGAATTTATTTGTTTCAGAATTTTCGAGTTTGCCCTGGAAGGAGACAATTCAGGCCTGTTCGCCATGATTATATGATAAGTTTCACATATGTGACTTCCGTGAGGCGAATTGATGGAGAGGATGACAAATTTAACATGCATAAATTTGAATTTGTCCTTTATAAAAATGTATCGTCTTCTTCTGGAGACCTTACCTATACTTATGGTACATAAACTTTTAAATCTTACGTAATATCATTTATGTGGATTTTTGAAATGATACTTTCAATAATTATCGTCTATACTATTGCAGACATAATAGGTTACCTGATTAAGGTAGGGCCTATTGAGACAATCGAGAAGGGAACTAAAACCTACAAGCTACGGCGGATTGAATTGAAAGAGAACAGGTACATTAAAAATTATGATATGATGTTTATATTGGCTAAAACATCTGTGAATAAAAAGATTTTTATGTTTACTAAGTTAGATATTATGCAAATGATTTGTAGGCTAAATGTATTATCCTTTTATGTTTTTTTATAAGCTTTGTATAAATCTCTTTTTACCCATTTAAACAGTGGAGATACCATGAAGGTTGTTGTATGGGGTGATCTTTGCTCTCAAATTCAAAATGATATTGTCTCTGGCATTAATAAATCCTGTGTTCTCATTATCACAACTACATCTGTTAAAGAATTCGCAGGTAAGTGTTATGTTGCAAGAGTTGTTCACCATATTTAATTAAATGGCATATCTTTGAAGAATTACACTTTTTTGTTAAGACATGCTTTTATTTTGTTTGCACTTCATTGTTGCTATAGGGGCTTACTATTTGCAAACCACACCAGTATCTAGACTTTATGCAAATCTTCAAGTACAACCGGTGTTGGATTATTTGAAAAGGTATATAGTTTTATTTTTATGTACTTAATTTTTTTGTTGAGCAAGAAACTTAAAATACCTCAATACATGCAGGAATAATTCCATCATATTTTCCAGTTTAATTAATATTGTGATTTGGTTATCAAATGTATTGATACTCTTAAATCATTTTTTTAAAAGTGATTCAGAGGATTCACATCTGGTTGAGCTTATTGAAGTGAGTCCAAATAATAAAAAATCAGTAGAAGATTTGATGCTCAAGGATAGGATGACTCTATCACAGCTATTTGACGTTTGTAAAACAGGCTTTGAGGTATGCTCCTAATTATATTGACATATATTGTTCTTTGCTAATGCTTCAAATCTCACATATAGTTATCAATTTTATATACAAATTTCTAATTATTTATTCCTCAACAATTAATTTTTGCATTATTATGTGATGATGCATTTTGTTTCTACCTCAAAAAAATAGGAAAAGATCTATACATGTAAGGCTACTATTGTAAGGATACAATATCAATACAATTGGTATTACATGTCATGTCAATGCAAGAAAGCTGTTCGTGAATTTGGTTCGGTCTTTTGGTGTGAAAAATGCAACCGTGAAGTACAATATCCAACTCCCAAGTACGTATATAATATATTGTATCTCATTGGTATTATTTGCACTGAAAACAGTTCAAACATCTAAATATAGTGAAGTTTTATCAATTTATTTTGTAGATTTAAACTCACTGTTGATGTTAAGGACTTCACTGGTGGTGCATCCTTAATTATCTTTGACAAGGAAGTTGAAAAGTTGATAAATTATAGTGCATCAGCTTTGCTTGAGATCTCAGATAAGGTAATTAGCTTGAAATGCTTTTATATTGTTTTGTGATGGAAATTTATAATATTAAAGTTGGAACGAAAATATTTACAGGCTGAAGAGCGAAGTGAGGATGTGGTGGTTAAGACATTTAATCAGTTGCAGTTTCAAACATTTGTCTTTCAAGTAAAGGTTACAAAGTTTAACACTGAACGAGGGAGCAACAAGTTTACAGTAAACAGAGTTACAAAGATGGATTACAAACTTGAAAGCAAGTACCTTTCAAAAGAGGTTGGTCCTTATCAATACTTGGTGTGTACATATTCTTTTAATATAATTTGATTATTATTTTTATTTTTGTCATAGATTGAACAAATGACAAAAGAATGTTGTTTGGATGTCTCCAAGTGCATCTACACCACACCCTCTGTTGGTATCAACAAACGGCTTGCTACTACAAAAATTGGTTCAAGCTCAGCTAATGGAGAATTGATTAGAAATGACTTATTTAATGAAGAAACCCCTGCAAAAAAACTATGTTGTAGGGTAAGATAATCTCTTATTTATCGTATCAATACAAAGGTTTCTTAGGTATATATACATGTTTTCGATAGTACTGCGCAATTCAATGTTGTTGCAAACTATCTTATATTTACCTATATTTTAACAATAAGAATGTACCTTTTGATGCAGGACTCGGATGGAACTCCAAATAAAGTCTAAGACAATTGCATGGTCCGGTAGAAGGTTAAGAGATTTTAATCTAATTCCAAAAAAGGAGCCGAGTTCTGATTTTAGATAAAACATTTGTTTCTTAATTAATGTTTAACAATCCCTGTTTTTGTTTGATCATCAGACGTATATTTATGATGATCTATGGTTATCATTATTATTTAGAATATTTGATTGATTTTGTTCGTTGTTGGAAGTAGCCTGAATGATTCACTTCTTATTTCATATATGTTTGTGAGTAATAACTCTTTTCGGTGATAATTATACTAATTATTGATTTTATAAACTTTTTTTTTCCTCGCTAATACCTTGAAAATGAATAATTTTGACCATTTTATAGTTATGTGAGTATATACACATGACTGATAATAATAATAATATCTTTTGTTTATATATTATTTTTTTAAAGCCCATCATATTTGATTTTTATTATATAGATGTGATTCGTATAATATTTGACACGATTAAATTACTTTAAGTGTCATGTTTAGAAAATGGTGGCCCGTGCCTTGGCACGGGTTCAATACTAGTATATTATATTAAAATATATACACACAACTATGTATGTATGATAAATTATTAGTATTAAGAAATTTTTTTAGCGCATTTATTAAAGAAAAATCTTAGGTTTTAATAGTAACCATATGTTTACTTCAACATTTATATTGAGATGATATAATTAACATATATTATGTTATTAATAAAAGTATTATATTTCAAATTAATTACATGATGAAATTTATAATTTCCAACATATTTATACATTCATTAAAAAATAAAATTAATATATATAGATATAGTTATTATTTCTCTCTTTGTCTAATATATATATATATATATATATTCAAAGTCATATAATTATTAAATAATTTATTTATAAATGAGTAGTTGATAATTTGATTAAAAATTCGAAGTTATATAGTTAAATAATTTATGTCAAAATGAATAGTTGAAAATCCGATTAAAATCCGAATCCGTCCGAATCCGCCTTGTATCCGTATAAAAAGGATATTATCCGAATTCGATTTAAAAGGATATTATCCGTATCCGTCTGAATCATAAAAGGATAAGGATATAGTAATCATACATCCGATCCGTTTAATATCCGTTTACACCCCTACGTAGCTTCTAATGAAAATACACTTCCAACAATATTAATCTTGTTGTATTGGACATTTTTCACTTTAAAAAATTTAAAAAAAAATTGTGTCGCTGTTATTTATGTCGTTTCGTGTCCGTTTTGTCTCGGTATTCATATATATTTCCTTAGTTTATAAGTTCATTTAATCATGTTGTTTTAATTATATATCTTAATATTATTTCAAGTCATTTTATTCAAGGATACTTATTTGATTTCTTTTATTATTTAAAAGAAATAGAACTTATGTGATTTCAATGTATTCTAGAAGGTTCACTGGTTCACATCCTTCTTCTTCCATGAATTATTATGAGAATTATTTATATTCTATGTTTTCTTGTCCTCTAGTGAACTTTGCTAGTTGTAATATTGACATTCATTTTAAAATATCGATTAAGTGTTAGAAAAAAATCAGTTAGGATAAATTTGTGACACCATCCACACACCATTTATACTACATAATAGAATATAAATATTGCATTATAACGTTTTAGTACTACATTATGTGAACATCATACAATATAATTTGAGAGTTAGAATATGGTGATTTGTCCCCAGAACAACAAAATCCATGAATTTATTTTACATAATAGGATATAAATACTGCATTATAACGTTTTCGTACTACATTATGTGAAATTTGTACGGAGGAATTAAGTAAATATATGATGCTCAATTGGGGAATTAAGTGAAAATATGATGTCCAATTGGGGAGTTATCCCACATTACCCGTAATAATAACTTTACATGAATATTGATGGGTTTTTGATAATAATAAATTATTATCTTTATAAACTTTAATGGTTTATATAATCAAAATATCTCAAATTCGATTTTTTGACCATATGATTCTTGCTATATATCCAGCTGGAATGAGATGTGCTACATTGAACGAGTTGACTCATTTTCTTTAGTATTTTCAATTTTGAGTGAGTTGGAAAATATATTTGGATATCTCAATTTTTGCGAGTTATTTTGTCCTACTTCTATTGCATGAAAAGCTGGAAGCTGGGCATAGAGTTTGAGGAGCTGACAAAGAAGTTAAAAGTGATAAAAAGTTGAAGCGTAAAAGTTTTAAATATTTTAAAAAATTATAAAAAAATTCAACTAAAAGAATGGGAGAAAATATATTACCAAGTAATTGTCAGAATCAGAAATATGAAAAGCACTTTTATCATATGAAATAATTTTTTTTTTACTTATTTATGAAAACAATCTAAATATGAAAAGTGGTAGCTTCTATTTTCTTATTTATGATGTTTTTGCTACGATCGATGAGCGTAATAAATACTCACCACTATGAAATTTCAAGCGTTTGCTTTTGCTAGGATTCGATTTTCATGGTAGTGACTTTTGGTTACGCTTATATTTGTCGTAGCAAAAAAATAACATTTCCAACAATTAACATTTGCTGTAAAAAAAAAAAAAAAGCATTTGCTGTAAAAACATTTTTTTTATTTGTACAAAGTATTTGATAAGACTAACACGACGTAGCAGTGACTTTCATAAAAAAAAATTAGTGGTTTTCTACGGCAGTTTTACTGTAGTTAATATTCATAATATTTTCTTTTTTATATTTCCTATTTAATAAAATCTACATATTTTATATTTCATCTAAAATTATTCAATACACACGTTAATGAAACTCAAATATGATCAACAAAGTAACTCGAATATAAATAATATATTAAAAGGAGGATGTACAATACTGAAAATCAATAATCCGTTTTCAAGAGTGTGTTTCTTTCGTCCAAACTGTTCAGAAATCCAACTTCATTCATGAAGGATTGAACTGTAAATAAGATCAATCTAGCCAGATGATGCATCTTTGAGAGCTTCATGTCCACGTACCACATAAATTACCATCCCCAAGAGATAACATTCATCTGAAGGAGTTCCTAATTTCTTTTCTTTGTCTTTTAGCTCTTTGTACTAATTTCCACATCTTGTTTTCCTTCCCTGTTCATTTACGATTTTACATATATCAAATTATAATAAGACCATAAATGCTGTTCTGCTCTTATCTTACTTTGTAATTTAGCTAAAGAATTTTAACAATTGTACCTTAATGACTTCTGCACTACAGTTATGCTCTTAGTCGCAATGTGGTGATATTTAATGACTCATATAACTCTTCCATTTCTCTGCAAAAGGTCAGCATGACAAGTAATGAGAAACAAAAATTTGATAATGCGATCATATAGAATAAAGGATACCAGATAAGAGAGAAATGGTTTCGAAATTTCACAGTCAAAAACCAGATAAGAGATCTGTTTTGAAATGAGAACATTATCCAATAGGTAATTAACGGAAAAACTTAGTAGAAAGTCGATATACCATCAGATTTGTGGATGAAGGAGCATTTGGAATTCTATTTCAATGGCTCACCGGCTCACCCCTTCGGCTTTCCTCTTCGTAAAAGAAATATGCAAGTCTAATTGGTAATATCAGAAACTTCCGTCCAAACATGCAAGTGAAGAAAGTAAAGAGAGCCAAAGTCTTCCGGCTACCAATCTACATATGATGCTCAACCAGAAAGTGAGGATACACATGAATGCTTAAGCAAATACCAAAACAACGAAACTTAATGCAATAAGATTAATCCAAGGAGAGGCACACTAACAACAATAATCAGAATTAAGTTGCTAAAACAAAGCTTTTTCTATTTCTAAATCACCATAGGTACGTTTAAACAACAGATCTCATTATTTTTATGTAGACTACATGGCACAGTGGCAAAATTGAACAAACTTACCAGCCGTGGAGCATTATACAGTGGCAAAGTGTTGGCAGACATTTCTCTAAAACAAAGCACAACAAACAATTTACAATCAAATTCATCTGGCCTAATAGGTAAAATATATTTTTCTGAACGGACACAAAATGTCTGATCAACCAGAAACATGCTGATTGTGCTTTTCCACATTACCTGACATTAGGCAAACATGTAGCTATTGTATCCGGACAAACAATCATCCACCACCGGAAGTCCAAACATTCTAAATAGTGTCTCCTGCAAATGCAAATGCATCAATCACCATTTCTATCATAACACATTAGGAGATCAAACAAATGTACAGGCTTGGTCTGTACCTTCACATGCTATATGATAAAACATAAATCGGGTTTCAGGTTACACAATCCAGGTGATGCATTGTGCATTCTCCTGCTTCAACCACCTATTGAAACCAAAACTGCTCGTCTCAAAACCTAGATTCTTACAGTTCTGTAGAGTAGCTCCCAAAAAAATAACCTCCTAGAAAATCCTCAAGATAAAAGCTGACCGACAACATAAGAACAAAATTTACCCAAAATCCAAATAAATCTCAATACCAACTCACTTAGAAGAACTTGAGGTCGAGGCAGAGAGGAGCTCAACTTTGATGGGGCTGTTTTCCGGGAGGTGAAAATCAACTTAGACGGGAGGTGAAAATCAACTTAGAGCCTCTAGTAGCGGAAGCTCTTGCAGTTCGGTCGGCAGCTATTTTGGGTCGGGACTTTGGCTAGCGTAAGGTCATCTTGGAGGGGATAACTCTACTGTGATCAATCTCCTCCAACAAGATGATGAGGACCTCTCCAATCTCCATCATTGGGAATATCATCTCGGATATGAAATGAGTGTGTCACTAATGTACATTTCAATATTATTAGACGTGGTGCTAATGTAGTAGTCCACACTTTAGCTCGTAATGCGACTTCAGCCTGAGTTGGGTCTTTTGATATTCCGTTGTTTGCATCTAGTGTGGCCATGTTGACTGGTTGTCAAATAATAATAATAATAATAATAATAAAATTAATTTTTTAAATTAATTGAATTTTATTTAGGAAATGCCGAGGGATGTTTGATATAATATCTATTTTCTTTTAAAATTCTCTCAAAAACTAGTAAAATAATTTAAACGAAAGATATATTATTCAATAAAACAAATTGTAAATAAATATATAAATTTTCTATATTTTTAGGGGATATTTTCCTTGATTTTCTCTCAAAAATTAAAATATTTTAAAATTTTTTGTAATACAAATATTAATTTTTCTAATTTTTAAAATTTATAGTTAATAACTATGATTTACTACGATTTAAAATTCGTAACAATAACTCTCTACTACAATTATTTATTACGATTCAGAATTGGTAACAAATAACTAATATTTACTACGATTATTGTTATGATTCAATTTCGTAACAAACAAATATTATTTACAATGTTATTTGTTACGGTTTCAATTTTGTAGTAAATAAATCTTATTTACTAGACTTTTAAAATTATAGCAAATAATTTTGTAGTAAAAAACACTTTTTCTTGTAGTGGAGTTAAATACATTAAGATACTCCGATGTTTAGCCTAAATACTGCAAATTTTTAACGGGGAAATTGGAAAACCAGCAAATAGGCCAATTTAGGCAATAATTGATTATGGCTGCAAATTATTATCAATTCATAAAATTTTCAGAAAACTGTACATGATAGAGAGAAATTTGTAATCTAATCATCAAATTTTATATTTTTCTTACTATCAATATTTTTCATAATAGACAAATTAATTAGTTAAAGCTAAAGCAGTTGGAAATTCTTTATTACATCAACATACCTGAAGGTTTGACTAACTATACACACACTTTTCATACCATGCTTTAAGGTTTGGGATAAAGCAATGCTCCTTTTGTCAATAAAATGAAACCAACAAATCGGAATAAGATATTTATAAACAAAATCAGAGACTAAATTAACTATCCACAATCTTTAATATTTTTAAATATTCAGTTGTCCAAACAAATTACATTAATTAACTTATTAGTCTCAATTATATCTGGTGAAATTTGACATAAAATTGCAATTTTTTTTAGTTGTGGATTTACTCTCTCACCGGAAAATGAAACCTATCAAAATTATTGAAGTGAGTTAGTTGGTATACCAAGAATGCAATTTCCCCTAATTGGAATTATACCAATTTGGTTTGATTGAACCAATTTTAACTAATTCTCAGGGTGACTCCGACTCTCAATTTGACTTCTGAATCTTCCAAGAAATGATCGATAAGCGCTTCCCGATATGGAAATCCTCAATTCCTCACGGAGCTGAGCATCAGGCACCAATCATGTCGCCCGAGTTCTATGGCGTTGAAGGACTTAAACCTCTCTCAGAGCGATTTTCGCGACACGCCGGAGGAAAAGCAAGTGAACTGCAAAATTACAGTAATCCAAATCAAGTGAAGCACCAACGTCGAAGCCTGGTCTTCATACTCTGAAAAAACCATATCCGGGACATTCGGGTCGCTTGAATATCTCGGACCAGTCGAGAGGATTGATACAATCAATCCAATCAAAGTCTGCTTATAATCCGATCGAAATCTAGCTAATATAATTCATCACATATCTAGTCGGGGGATGAACTGTCCCTCCAGGAACTATAACTTTCGAAGGCTAGCGAAGCACAACATTCTCAAACTCCGATAATATATTCCCCTTGCTGCCTCCGCTAACCTAGACAATACCTCGCAGCCTGCACCCTGAACGTCTCACTCGGTTTTGAATCAAATCAGTCTCGATATCAGGCTATAAATCAGACATAGGATCGTGTAAATCCAGTATCTTAAACAATTTCCCTAGCGACCGATTGCGAAGTTAAACAACTCGAATTCCTGCTAGCTGAACTCGGGGTGAGTCAACTCAGACAGCGACTCCGCCTCGATAGGCGAGGTGTGAGAGAGGAGGATGCTGCGGAACTCGTCCTCTAGTCGCGCCATGGCTATCTGGAGCGTGGCGGATTAGGCGAAGGAAGAATCGGACAACGTATCGGAGGCCATGGACTTCTGCAGCTCATCGACTGTGGCGAGGTAACGGTGGAGTCCACCGGAAGATGACTTCTTGGCGGAAAGGGGAGGAAGCGGCAGTTGACTCCGGCGGTTCCAGGGACGGTAAAAGTAAAAATATGCCTTTCATGTGTGTGCGCGAGGAAAAGAAAGATTGACGAAGGCGATGATTGATATTTGATGCTAATGAAAGAAATGAAACAAAAATATTGAAAATGAAGCGCTTATTCAACTATTATTATTATTATTACTATTGACGCGGCTCGTACTCGCCGATGCACTGGACCATTCACCACACGCCACTTGTCCGATCGAAGGATACCTTTCGATCATCAGGTCGGTCTCCTAGTTACCGCCTAAAATTTACTGCCTCAGTCCTCGACCCAAGGTCAGCCTCTTCGATCAGCTCCTTCGACCTCAATCCCCTCGACCTGCCATGCGCTGTTCCACTATCCAATTCTCAACTGAGTGGCCGACCACGCATTAAATACACGGCGATAGTGGGGCACCTGTCAGTTCCCCGCACCGACACGTCGAGGCGGTTAATTCTCTCTCTTCACCGTATATATATAACCTCCGTATTTATTTCACGGTAAGTTTTCTCACCTACCTCATTTTTACCGTTTGGTCATTTGACTCACAGCACTCGAACCTGACTTGAGCTTCGGAGTGCCAACCCGGGTCTCACCCCCACCTTCCCCGAGTTGGCCCCGAGCTTACACTTCCTTCGACTTATTCAGATTTCGAGCAGTCAGGCGGCGATTCCCCTATCAACAAATAGAGTGATCGCAGCACGATTTCCCGATCAAACAACAAGCGGAAATTTGGCTCGATCATTTGGCGCCGTCTGTGGGAAACGCAACGATAAGCCATCAGTTATGAATACTCGCAATCTCGCCAGCACTCGCCTTTTCGATGAAAATGGCCGAGAGATCATCCCTCAGTTCCCCGTACAAGTGGCAGCCCCGACAATCATCCCGCCCCAACTGGTCTACTCGACGCCTGAGTTGGACAAGTACCTAAAGGCGTGTTGGGATGAGGCGGTAGCTGCTACTGCTGAAGGGAGAGAGCCACGGATGCCAGAGTGTCCTCAGACTCGACCCGTTGAAATCATCCAGCCTATGGTTAATCATCCCGGATACGTCCAACCGGTGCCGTATCAACAACCTGTGGGGTACTGGACAGGGGTCGAACAAACCACACATCAGCAACCCTAATATCAACATCCACCACCCGCCCAAGAAAGCACCCAACGGTCGATTCGAGATCGCCTGCCATTTCGACCGGTATCTGAGTGTCCGGGGTCGAGGGGTCTCCCAACAAAGGTCTCGAACCTCACGCTCCCGGGGGAGGAATGATAACCCACGACGGTCTGAACCCAGAAGGGAACATGACACCCACCAAAGTGATGCTTCCCGCCGTGGCTCGAGTGGGATCTTTGACCGGCTTGGGCCACACGGTCGACCAAATCAGATCAGGACATCGAACAGGGGACACATCCCTCAGGAACCAAATCCCACCGCGTCTCAGTCGACAGGACAACCGACATCACAGTGAAAGCCAGGGATCACATAGCCATTCTCCCAGCAGGTCTCGCTCCCCCAGGCATGATCGATCCAGATTTCCTTGGCATACCTTGTCGACCCAATGACTAGCGCGACCGTGGAGGTACCGCAGCGATAGGGAGGCTCAATCCCCCTTTTGCGATGCGATCATCGAAACAACCACCGACGAGAAGATCCCAACCGGCCTACCCACATACAATGGAGCAACCGACCCAGAGAAACACGTGTCGCGGCTCGAAATGCAGCTTAGCATGTTCGGTCACTCCCCAAACATCTGGGCTAAGATCTTTGTCACCACCCTCGATGGGCCTGCGCTGGAATGGTTCTCAAGGCTTCCGCCTCGATCCATACCTTCGTACAAGGCCCTTGTCGAGCGGTTTAATGCCCAATTTTCTGGCTTGAAGGGTGACAAGCTCCCACCGACCTACCTGTACACCATCAGGTAAGGTCTTAATGAATCCCTTCGAGATTTCTTCACCCGTTTTTCGCAAGCCGTAGTCAAAACGAAGGAGCCGAGCATAAATCTATTAAAGCCAATTGTCCACAAGACCCTGATCAACAATGAATGTGCCTGCTATATCTTCTTGCAGAAACCTCGAAACTTAGCCGACATACAGGCAACAACCTGCTACTGGATGCAGCTCGAAGAATTGGAGAATTCCCAGAGAAGTTGGACTCATGGTCGAAAGACAGAAACCAGCGGTCCAACCAAGCCAGACTTCCGCCCGAAGAATGAGGCATCAGTCGGATCCACACCTAGGAAACACTTCACACAGGTGACGCGACCAATCGACGAGATGTACAACGTCATCGATCCAGCACTCCTCAAGAAGCCCAAACCAATGAGGGAAACTCCCAAAACTCGAGAAAGCAACAAGTTCTGCAATTTCCATCAGCAAAAGGGGCATAACACCTCTGAGTGCAATACGCTACGCAATGAAATTGAGCGACTAATCAAGGGAGGACATCTCCTGGAGTTTGTCAAGAAGATGGACGACAACATCTGGAATCGGGACCATTACGTTAGATCGCCACCGAGACAATGCCAAGCAAAGCCACCGACAGAGCGTGACCCACACAATCGACCCTGCCTTGGTCGAATTGACATGATCGCCGGAGGACCCTCAAGGGGAGATTCGAGATCCGCTCGAAAGAAAACCAGGCGAGCGGCGGCGCAAGACTTCTATGGCCCTCGAGAAATGATGCACTTTCGACCTGAAGACTCCTAGATCAATGAAGAAGTAGTGTTTAGCGAAAGTGATGTAATCGATGTACCGGCACAATCGAGCGAGACACCTAGCTGTCCTATGGTTGTCATGCTCGATGTTGCCAACTTTGTTGTATCTCGAACTTTGATCGATAATGGAAGTTCTAGCAATATTATCCTTTACTCGACTCTTGTTCGTATGAATTTACATGATAAACTACTCTTAGATCTAATTCGAACTCCTCTTACAGGTTTCAGTGGAGCTGAAGTGTACACGAAAGGTCGCTTCCGACTCGTAACCTCAATGGGCACACTCCCTCGAAGGGTCACCCGCGAGATCGAGTACCTTGTTGTGGAAATGCCATCCGCCTATAACATCATTTTCGGTCGACCAGGCTTGATAGACTTTCGGGCAGTAATCTCCACTTACCACCAGATGGTAAAACTACCCACCCCCGCTGGGGTCGGAAAGTTGAGGTGTGACATCCCGACAGCATAGACTTGTTATTCCATCTCAATAGAGAAACCCAAACCACCCACCGGGAAGCGGATCCCCGTCATCATTGACGATCCGATGATCGAAGATGACTTTGTAGATCCTGATGCGGTCGACCCTGAGAACTCAAAGAAAATGAGCTCCTCTCACGCCGCAAAAAAAAAAAAAAAAAGAAATAAGAAGACAAAAAGCTCGAATCCATGGAAGAACTCGAGGAAATTCAGTTGATCCCTGGACAAGCAGAAAAGATCACACGCATAGGAGGCGGTCGAAAAGGCAAAGAACAATACATGCTCATATAGTTTCTCCAAGATAATCTAGATGTATTTGCATGGAGCGCTTCCGACCTTGTAGGCGTCGTGTAACACCTCAAATGGAGGATGCCACATCCCCCGCACTAAGACCCAGGCCCGGTCACGAAATGGAAAGTCCATGCCCGAATCCGAATCAAAGCGAACGGGAGACCAACTCACACACTAGGCTAGGCGGATCTAACTTGACAAACTCAGAGTGCGGAAGCAATTAAAACCAACAACAATAGATAGCGGAAGCATTTAAAAAAAACAAAACATGCAAAGCAGGTGACGGGTTCAACTAGCATAAATACCTAATCCCGAATAATAGATCAACAATCATAACAAGTGACGGGTTCAACTAGCATAAATCCCTAGTCCCGAATATCAACATAAAGTAATAATCATCAAGTGCCACAAGGGGACGAATGAGAGTGCCACGCAGGGCTACCGAATAGTAAAGTATAATCTCAAGTCTACGAGTCAAAGCATAAGTAAAGTGTATGAAAAGACAAATGCAAATGGAAAAACTAGACCGACGAAGGGCAACTCAAAGGACTCACTTCCGCCTAGCAAACGCCAACAACCTGCAACTAAAAGTGTAAATGAGGGGGGTCAGTCAACTTGACCGAGTGAGGGGGCTAACGCACACCCACATTATATATATATAAGGAGCATAGCACAAAATAAAAAGGATGGACTCATGAACCGGGGATAGGTGTTACATACCAAAACGTTTTGAAAGAACCCGAATAAGATATAGATATAAGTTTAGAAACCATTTTCCAGAAAGACTCTATCCCGATTCATAATCCCATAACATAACATAATCAACTGCTCGGCGAGTACGAGCTTCCAACCTTTACTCCTCAGAAACATAAATCAAAAACAATCCAACCGCTACACCAGTGATGGAGGAGATGTACAGTCCCCAAACATCTAATAATAAACCGTCTAAAAATAGACTCACCCTCAAGGGGTAGCGAACCCACAAGAGTCCTCCCCGGCCTTAGCCGACGGCTCAAGATACCACACCTTCCCTACAACACGGATCGCGTGAAGATATCTCAAATGGAACTACGCAATGGATAAATGCCCCGACGACCCTAACCGTCCTGGGGGTACCCATTCCCGCAGCTCACCAGGATCGATCCACACACAGATCACAACGGATCACAACAGAACAGATCACAGCGGATCACATACGCCAATCTTTCATGGCAATCTCGCTACAGAACATAACGTAAAGTACTTTTCAAAACAACTTACATATGCTTTCATATTTAATTTTCCAAACAGAGTTGATTCAGAAGGTCATAAACATATCATATCCAACACATACGTATTTATAATAGATATACTCGCATGCAAGGGTTGAAATCAGCATATTAAGGCCATAGGTCGCGTAACTATACAAAATCCTAAACCTCACCTCGTGAAAGTAGAGTCTGAGAGTGTGAAGGGCCAAACACTCTAAACCTCAGGCCCACCGGCACCACCAAACTCTGTGACAAGACATACAGAAGCCCAGACTTAGACTCTATATAAACCAAACAAGACGCACGGCGTTGCTCAACATGATCGTGGTTATGCATAAGTGTTCATGTTGTGCTTGGATAAGGTGTCGTGGTCATTCAAGGCATATCAATGCTCAACATGGTCATATTTACAAGCAACCAACACGCAATTCCATATCCAAAGATGCAAGATCAATTTAGGAAGTCAATGTATTCACAAAATGCATATTAAATCATCCAATGTCACAGGGTTCAATTATAATATTAGAATTAAGCATCAAGTTCATGTCAAGTTATAAAGTGCATAAGTAAGAGCAACTTGATCATATAAATATACAGTTGGTGTACGTAGATGGCATGCTTGATACAAATAAAGAGTGCATCTAATTCACTTAAGATCATACTTTACAACTTCACAACATGTTTGGTACACAAGCTCAAGTCACATTCATAGTTTCATAAATAATACACTTACATCCCCTAAGTTATTTATAAAAGTTTAGAATTATTACACATACATCCCCTTAGTTGATTACTAAGCATAATTGTTCGTTTAAAGTGTTTATACAATTATTCAATTAGGAATTAATTACTTACAAAAATGACAATTATCAATTTATCGTAATTCATAATATACCATTTTCGAGTAGTAAGAGTAAATCAAGATATTACAATTCTAACTCCTATCATGCATCAAGTCTCAAGTTGTTCAAGCATCTTTAATGTATCTAAATTTATATTTGAAACACAATTTATAACAAACATAACATTGAGAACGTCTCAAATTCATATAGAGAAATCACAACATGTTCGTTCTTCTAAAATATCATTCAAGTTCATTTAGTCACATAAAAGATTAGTTTCTAGATATTACACTAACACCCCTTCGTACTTAACAAATAGCGTAAATTCATCACATCGGGATTCAAATTGTAAATCGAAACATTCATACATATCACAATCCATTCAATACATGTTTTCGTATACGATTGGAATACATCTCGATCAACAAACCAACAATAACCAATTTATTTGCAATTAAAACAATTAATTCAAATAATCACAATTACGCAAAATAATTCTTAATAAATAGATCGAGTGTCCGATTAACGAACGGAAGTGGCATTGAACTCACCACAACGAGACGAACATTCTGACCAAACGCCGCCGGAACGCCACCACTGTAGCTGCCGGAATTTGGCCGGACCGCCGCCGAAGGTCGCCGGAAAAATCCCGAAAAATCAGTCCTGAATGAAGTCTTCGTGCCCGTTCCGAATCCTCGATCAATTTCTGGAAATTCCAAGCCGATTGTCCTAGATCTGAAATCTAAGAACACGAAAACCCTAAATCTTCAAACTCAAATTACTTCCAAACCGGTGAACCAAAATGTGATCTGAAAGAGGCGTTGTCTTACCCATGACGAGCTCTTCGAAAGCCCTAAGGTAGCTCGCCGGAAAAATCCTCGGAGCTAGTGCCGCCGTTGCACCGCCATTTTGCCGTCGTGATCCGCCGCCAAACCACCGAATCTGGAGTTGCCTGATCACAGGCCACTAGTTCTCGTCATTCCGAACAACTTTTGTGAAGAGCCCGAGACCAAAAGATGGCCGGAAAAGGCCCCCGTTGGCTGCCGAAGTTTCTGCCGCCGCCGCTACAGTAACTCGCGCCGCCGCAGCGAGCTTTGGGCGGCGCGTGCGGCGCCGTCTCTGCTCCGATGGCCGCGCCACCGACGTCAACCTCTGCGCCGGGAAGTCCTCTTGCTGGATCTTCGGCGCGTGTACCAAGGAAGTGGCCGAAAAATTCCGCGAAACGCCGGCGAAGTGGCGGCGGTCTGACAGCTCCGCCGCTGCTACTGAAATCCGGCCATAACTCCGCCATCGTTCATCGTTAGGTCGTGAAATTAGTACTCTTGCGTCGGTCTCGCCGAGATAATCGAAATGGACTATTCGTTTTTTGAATTCCGTCTAGAAACGATCGAGTTATAGGCTCGTAACCGAAGCCGTGCATAGTACATGCGGGAGAGAGAGTGGGAGAAGAGAGAGAGAGAAAAAGGGGATTGGGAGAAATGTGTCTTGTGCACAAGCTATATACAACCGGATATCCTTATCGCGTAGCAAAGAGACATATCGCGTAAAAATAATCGTAAATAAAATTGGTAAAGTTACGAATGAACATTCAGGAATTTTATAAATTAAAATGAAATAGAGATTTACCAATTAGAGTTTAATTCAATTTAATTTTAGAAACCTTTCGTACAATTTAATGACACTCGTAAACACATGATTGACAATTAATCTCAAGGAATTCAAGTAAACCGAAATTAAACAAGTTAAGCAACATGACGGATTTAAAATCAACTTGACAATTATTTCGTGGAATAAATTTGAATTAAATCAAATTAGATAGTTAGGGTTAAATATGCGCGTAATTAATCAAGTTGACAATTAATCTTAGAATAATTCGAATGAACACATATTAAATTGGATTCACATTAAATCACATAATTCAAGAACTCTTAAATTAAACACACATAAGTGTAGAGACATACTTGTTGATGTCGTAAGGACGCCCTTCGAGAAAACGGGGCGTCACACGTCGATAGGAAGGTGATCGAGCATCACCTGAACGTCGACCCATCTTACAAGCCGATCAAGCAAAAGCTCCGCCCTCAGAGCGATTCTCGAAACGCCATCATTGAAACGGAAGTGAACAAGCTTCTCGATGCCAGATACATAATGCCGATCCAATACATCGAATAGCTGTGCAACGTCGTTCTCGTGCCAAAACTGGGTGAAAAATGGTGCATGTGCAACGACTTCACCTACTTGAATAAAGCATGCCCAATGGACCCTTACCCCTTGCCACGGATCGACCAACTCGTCGACTCCACAGCCGGTTGCGAGCATCTAAGCATGATGGATGCTTTTCAAGGTTATTATCAAATTTTCATAGCCATCGAGGATCAACCCAAGACGACATTCATAATCTTCAATAGCATCTACTGTTTCAAAGTTATACCGTTTGGACTCAAGAACACGGGAGCAACCTACCAACGAATGATGAACAAAGTATTCGAGCCGGAGATCGGTGACACCGTCGAGTTATATGTCGATGACATGCTAATCAAAAGTGAAAAGGCTATCGACCACCTCGACCACTTAAGGCGGGCTTTCAGACTCCTGAGGAAATACAATTTAAAGCTCAACCCCGCGAAATACACCTTCGGAGTTGATGGCGGGAAATTTCTAGGCTATATGGTAAGCTAAAGAGGAATCGAAGCAAACCCTGCAAAGATACAAGCCATCCAGCTCCTACCGACCCGAATTCGATCCTCGATGTCTAGCGTCTTGTTGGTAGGATCATCTCACTGAATCGATTCATCTCACGATCATCAGAGAAGAACCTGCCCTTCTTTAAAATCCTACGCAACATCAAAGATTTCGAATGGACCCAAGATGTAGCACCCCTATACGTAGAGATGCCACACCCCCGCACTATAGGCCGATTCACATACGAAACAGGTAACCCGTACATGAACCAACCTATAGCGAACGGGTGACAATAAAAATAAACATACTAGCTAGACGGGACTAACTCGCAAATCAATTACCACAATGCATAATAAACAGACGGAAGCATGATATACTATCGATCATTTATCAAGTAATCCATATTCTGATTTTACATATCAATACATTATCATCTCCTAAAATAAATAACAACTAACATTAACAATAATTCCCTTAAAACAATAAATGGAATGCACCGTGCCTGACTCAAAAGACTAGACCCTACTCGATTCTCGCCTAGCGTGCACCTGTAAAAACCTGAAAGGTAGAGGCGTCAGTCTATGAAGACCGAGTGAGAGTTTAAATAAATATTAGTGCAACTAACATGCAAGTTATAACCTCGGGTAAGGTTTTATAACTAAAGATAATATAAGTTCAAGAATAACATAGAACTCGCCCGAGAATACAACTATCACTATCAAACACTTTATTAACTAATATGCAATCATGCAATTCAATTACACTGCACACGTATCAGTTTCATGAATTCAATTCTATAAACTCCTTCACTCCAATGAACCTCTTCACTCCAATGAACTCCTTCACTCCAATAACGGGAAGGTTGTGAGCCTTTACTATTCACGGTAACACGGTTACGGTTCAATCACGGTAACATGGTAAACATGACTTGTAACATGATATACGGCTTTCTTCCAATAAGCATG
The DNA here is from genome assembly GCA_037501455.1 of Lantana camara. Classification (NCBI taxonomy): domain Eukaryota; kingdom Viridiplantae; phylum Streptophyta; class Magnoliopsida; order Lamiales; family Verbenaceae; genus Lantana; species Lantana camara. The sequence goes on from CM074865.1 coordinate 80,239,281, forward strand.
ACTCGAGAGTTAGAAACAATTATAACTATATATACCGTTTGGCCTGAAATCCACATAAGGTTATACGGGTTCTATGTAACTAGCAATTAAACCTCACCTGACAGGCGACACGACGACTCATGGATGCGTGGACGTGTTCATGATCAACAATCTCCACCCTGGAGAAGAACTGGACAAGAAAACGGGATAATATACGTGCATGAGACAATAATTCAAGAATATTACCAAATAGGACGCACGACTTTACCATACGACGAGATGACATGCATTCACGAATATAGCATATAAATATCATATTATGACATGTAATTGATCATATAATAACATGTTGGGATCAATTAAGGGTAAAGAAAAGGAATTGGAAATCTCAATTTTGTGCAGAATGTTTCTGTCTCTCCAGAGGAATGGGCACGGTCGTTCCGGGTTTTAGTACAAAATGGGAAGGGCCGTTCCCAGCTCCCCGACACTATGCCCCGAAGCTGGGAAGGGTCGTTCCCATATGTGAGACAAATTGGGAATGGTCGTTCCCATCCTCGCCGCCATGCACAAGATCCAAAATATGGGAACGACCGTTCCCCAAATACAAAGGGAATGGGAAGGGCCGTTCCCGTTACACAGACATTACAGAAATAGAGCATGAAGAACAGGGGAGTTACGAACCCCAACCAAAACTCACTAACACTTATAATTCAATCCCATATGTTATAATTCATGAAAGGAAACATACATACATGCTTAAAGTGCAATAAAACACAATATAAACACTTGTTTCATGCCTTGATCATCACAATCATCATTTCAAGCTCCTATATTAACTTAGCATATGGAGTATAACCCTCAAGATTTATACATGAAATTCAAGGCTTAAGCTTAGAATCATGTTTTTAACAACTAAAACACAAGTTATTACATCAAGATCATAACCCTAGCTTCAAGCTCTAATTCAAGAATTCACATATATAATCATATATATACCTTGAAATGAAATTAAATGGAAGAAGATGATGGGAATGGAAGATGGAGCTTCAAACTCCTAATTTTCTTGGAAAAACTTGATTAATTTGATGAAATCTCCTCTTCCCTTCTTGATGTTTTTGGTCCGGTGAAAAGGAAGCAAATATGGAGATGAATTTGATGAAAAATGAAATGAAGGTTATGGAAGAGATGCATATACCGTGATATATCTTGGAAAAATGGGATATTTACAACTAAATCCTCCAAACATATAAGTCATGCAATTAAGGATAGATTAAAGAATGATCAATTTAGTCCAATAGGTTTTCATGCAATTTGGTCCTTAAAGAAAAGGGAATGAACATTTAAGGACAATTAAGCAATTAAATTCCATTTGCACAATCATTCTCAAATTAACACGTTTTCACATATTTTCACGTGATCATGTTGAAATACAATTTATAAAATTACTATAGCACGTATAAATTGAATAACGAATTTAATAAAATAAAATCCTAACGCTCGAAACTCACACGTGTTGAGCGTACCTGATTGTCTGAAAATTGGGGCGTTACACAAGAGTGCCACCAAGCCCTCGAAGATCTGAAGGAGTACCTGACCTCACAGCCTCTATCAGCAAAGCCGGTCGATGGAGGGATGTTATACTAGTACCTAGCTATCTCGAACGCAATAATCAGCTCAGTGCTCATCATAATTCGAGATCGAAAACATCTCCCCATGTACTACGTTAGCAAGATTCTTCATGGCCCTGAGGTGCGATATCTCGAGATCGAAAAGTTTGCTCTCACAGTGGTCCACGCATCCTGGAAACTTCGACCCTATTTCCAGGCGCATCCCATCATAGTTCTAACCGATCAGCCGCTCAAGACAGTCATCGATAAACTAGAAGTCTCAGGTAGACTCACCAAGTGGGCGATCGAACTCAGACAGTTCGAGGTGTCCTATTGCCCCTGTATAGCTTATCGGGCTCAGATCCTCGCTGACTTCTTGGTCGAAAAGGACCTCCCTCCGACATCTACCCATGACGAGGTCCTCTGAACACTTGCAGTCGATGGCTCTTCGACCTGTTCGGGGGGGGGGGGGAGGGAGGGAGCCGGCATATCCCTCTCGATTACCAGCGGACAGATCGAATATGCCATCGCCCTTGAATATCCTACGACTAACAATGAAGCAGAGTACGAAGCCCTTTTAGCAAGACTGAAAATTGAAAAAATGCAGAACATCAAAAGGCGAACTGTTATAACTGACTCTCGACTGGTCGCCGGGTAAGTCGGCGGTGAATATGGGGCCCGAGAAGAGTCCATGGTCAAATAGCTTGTCTTAGCAAAGAAGGCCATATCCGAATTCGACGAACTTAGACTCTCTCAGGTGCCTCGGGAAGAGAACCTCCGAGCGGACGCCCTCTCCAAGTTTGCCAGTGGGTCACTTGGTACATAGGATCGATCCATCACGTTCATGACCTCTTCGGCGAGATCCATCGACCCAGCTGCCCCAAGGGTTAACTCCATCGACGCCACTGAACCCTGCTGGCTCGATGGATTAGTTTTGTACCTCCGAGACGGTACCCTACCTGATGACCCGCTCGAAGCAAAAGGACTCAAGCACCGTGCTCTAAGTTATTCGCTCGAGCAGGAGGGTCTTCTATACAAGCGCTCTTTCATCGGCCCCACTAAACGATGTTGATGTATCGGGTTTTTGCATGGATTTGTAGGGAAAAATTGAGTTAGCTTTATATCGTTTGAAGAGCTTATAATGCGATTTATGCTCCTTTTTAGGTGCATTTCACTTTGGAGTCGAAGGAATGAGAGTAGAAGCAAAACCATGCAATAAAGGGCGAAAATTGAGAAATTCTAGGGGACACGCCCGTGCCCCCTTGGAAGAGTAAACTGAGACACCCCCGTGTCTCAGTACAGAAGTGATCCACGGATTTCTGGAGGTAACACGCCCGTGTCACCAACGTAGAGCAATTTGAGACACTCCTGTGTCATGGTACAGAGAGTCCCGAATAGTCTTACACCCCCGTGTCATTCAGTAGAACAATCTTTGACACCCCCGTGTCAAGAAGGAAAGCGCGAGTACGTTTTTTATATGTGACACGGGCGTATCACATTTTTGTGCATGGGCACTGCAGGCCCGTGTTACGTGGCGGAACTGGGATAGGATTTCTATTTAAGCACGGTTTTGAGGCGGAATTAGGGAGCTTTTTGGACGGATAGCTTCCGAGAGTTCAAGAATACGTGGAGAAGGAAGAAACACGAAGATATAGAGTTGAAGATTCAATTCAATCACAAGACTTTATCAATTTGGTTTATTTATTGCTTTTCTATCAAACTAATTCCTCAATCTTTGGTTTTTAATTTCTAGTTTAGTTAGTTTTATTGCTTTAGATTAGTTTTGATAATTAGGTTAGAATTTCAGAAGTATTATTTCCGTTTTGGTGATTATGTCAGACATGAATGTTTTGAATGCAATTCCTTTGATTTTAATGAGTTTTGAGTCTATTATGAAGAACTAATCACCTAGGGTTAGGGGGTAAGGATTATGCATCTAAGGTGTTTGAATTAATGCTTGAGTTAAATTGTATGATTCTTTGTAAGGAAAACGGATTTGAATAGATTGGGAGTGGACTGGCCATCCATGAACATAGTGTCAATTATCCGATAATCGAGAGATTGAGGATAATTGAGATTGTTTTCCAAAACTTAGACTTTTTGGGCTTAAAAGAAATTTAACCCTAATTTCTACAACACGTATTTAGAATTCCATGCCAAGCCGCTAGGTTTTAAATACACTAATCTTGCTATATTCGATTAATTTGGTTACTAAGTGATTGTGAGAACAACACTTGGCTTGATTAATTAGACATCTAGTCTTTGAGAGAAGCTAGGTATAAATTTGTGATTAGGTTGAAGAATCATACATCCGTACTTGAGTATTGATTTGATCACTGAAGGGCATATGATTTACTTCCCGACCTGCTTTAGTTAAGTTGTTTATTCTTGATTTTTATTTGTTAGCTCGTGTGATTAATTACTTATTGCTTAGTTTAATTTCGTCATAGTAGTATAGTATAACACTGTCAACCTTGTTCGGTCTCTAGATTAGAAATAGTCATAGAAGTGGTTGTTGATTTCCCTTCCTTGTGGATACGATACCTTAAGTGTTGCAATTGAATTTAGAACTTGCACTTGGGTTCAAGATTTGTCTATCAGATGTCTTCGACCATCCCAAGGTCGAGACGTTCTGGCCGAAATTCATGAAGGGTCATGCGGAAATCACGCCGAAGGACTGTCACTCGCTTAGAAAACATCTCGAGCAGGATTCTTCTGGCCCACCATGCGCAAGGATGTGCTCGAACTTGTAAGAAGATGCGATCGATGTCAGAGGAATGCCAATTTAACCCACCAACACCCCGCAGAGATGATCCCAATCGAATTATCCTGGCCATTCAAGCAGTGGGGAATCGACATAACAGGCCCATTCCCGATCGTGACTCGGTAAAGGCAATTCATCATCATCGCCATGGATTATTTTTCCAAGTGGATCGAAGCACTTGCTGTCTCGAAAATCACCTTTCATGTTCTTCAAGATTTTTTGGAAATATATCATCACCAGGTTTAGGATCCCTTGAGTCATCTTATGCGATAATGGCCCCCAGTTTCAAAGCTCGAGGCTCAAGGCATACTGCTCAGACTTCAAGATCAGTCAAAGGTTCACATCGGTTGGGCATCCCCAAGCCAACGGACAAGTCGAGGTCACCAATCGCACCATCATACAGAATTTGTACACATGGCTCGAAGCAAAGAAGGAACACTGGGTCGATGAACTAGAAGGTGTCCTATGGGCCTATCGAACCACTCCACAGATTCCAACCGGTCAAATGCCCTTCGCAATGGTATATGGCTCGGAGGCCATGATACCTGCCGAGATCCTTCATCAATCCCCTCGAGTGGCTCAATTTCAGCGCGAAAGAAATGATACGTTGAGGGCTTTCGACCTCGACACATAGACGAAACCAGAGAAAAGGAGAACATGAAGATGCAGCAATATCGAGCCACAACCGCTCAAGCCTACAACAAAAACCTTCGACCCCTCCAATTTCAAGTGGGGGACTTGGTGCTCAAGAAGGTCGAAGTCACTAAGCATTTGGGTAAGCTCGACACTAATCGGGAAGGTCCTTACCGTATCATCAAGATAGGTAAAAATCGAGCATATCACCTCGAAGATCTCGACAGCAAACCCTTGCCTCGATCGTGGAACGCCCACCCCTGGGAGTTGAAACGCCACTGCCACATCAGCCCTAGCAGATGACGTTTCGGGGGGCTTATGACGCAGCTCGTACCCGCCGTTGTGCTGGACCATTCACCACACGCCACTTGTCCGATCGAAGGACACCTTTCGATCATCAAGTCGGTCTCCTAGTTACCGTGCACAATTTACTGCCTCAGTCCTCGACCCAAGGTCAGCCTCTTCGATCAGTTCCCTCAACCTACCACACGCTGGTCCACTATCCAATTCTCAACTGAGTGGCCAACCAAGCATTAAATGCACGGCGATAGTGGGACACCTGTCAGTTCCCCACACCGACAGGTCGAGACAGTTAATTCTCTCTCTTCACCGTATATATATAACCTCCGTATTTATTGCACGGTAAGTTTTCTCACCCACCTCATTTTTACCGTTCGGTCATTCGACTCACAACACTCGAACCTGACTTGAGTGTCGGAGTGCCAACCCGGGTCTCACCCCCACCTTCCCCGAGTTGGCCCCGAGCTCACGCTTCCTTCGACCTGTGCAGATTTCGAGCAGTCAGGCGGCGATTCCCCTATCAACAAATAGAGTGATCGCAGCACGATTTCCCGATCGAACAGCAACCGAAAATTTGGCTCGATCAACTATTATTATTATTGAAATATAATTAAATATTTTGAAAATGTAAAACACGATTCAAAATTTGGACAAGATATAAGTTTTTATTTAAATAATTTAAATCAAAAAAAATATTAAATTTATCGTATCAGATATTATGTCGGACACATTCAATCTAAAAAATTTTCAAAAAGATTTGTATCGCCGTTATTCCTGTCGTATCATATTCGTTTCGTTGTGTTTGTATTCATATATCATAGAATGTAACCAATATTACTAAAATTGTTGAAATATTCTATTACCTTAGTTTATACTTTATGAGTTCATTTAATCATAAATCATACTATTATTTCAAGCGATTTATCTAAGAATACTTATTTGATTTATTTATTATTTAAAAAAAAAAAGAAAAAGAAAACCTATGTGATTTCATTGTATTCTAGAAGGTTCACGTCCTTCCTCTTCATGAATTTTGAGAAATATTTATATTCTATGTTTTCTTGTCCTCTAGTGGACTTTGCTAGTTGTAATTTTGACACTAATTTTAAAATATTAATTACGTGTTAGAAAAAATCAATTAGGACAAATTTGTGACACCATCCACCCACAATTTAAGAATCCATTTAACTTATAAATAAATTTAAAACATTAATTTTATGGGATTTTCTCATTATCATCATATAATAATAACTTTATATGAATATTGATAATTTTTTGATAATAATATATTATTATCTTTATAAACTTTAATGGTTTATATAATTAAAATATCTCAAATTCGATTTTTAGGCCATATGATTCTTGTTATATATCCAGCTGGAATGAGATGTGCTCAAATGAAATAAATTTTAAATTATTTGTAAAAATAATCTAAAAGGTAGAATCTGGTCGTTGAATTAAGTTAGATATTTTTGTTCGAAAAGAATCAAAATTGTGTTCAAAGTTAGCATTCTTCTTAGACCACACAGTACGAACGGCACGATAAATTTCATCTTGAATCTTGAAATTTGCATTTTGTTCTACATTGTTGTGACGATAATCACAATCATTTTCAATCAAATACTTTATGATAACAATTAAATATCTAGATATTTATCCTAGAGCTAATCGATTGAAAATTTTAGTCTAAATATGACTTGGTCGAACCCATCCAATTGTAATAACAGTGTAAACACTTGTTTTTTTATTACACTGATTTCACTGTCTTTTCCCCTTTAGTTTTTCAAGATTACAGACCTCCCCTTAATTGGAGTTTTACATTTCTTAATAATAGTCCACTTTTTCTTTAGTTTTTACCCAAAAATAATGAGATTATCAGTATATATTTTTTGTTAACTAAACGAAACTTTAGGTCTAGCATCAATAACGTTTATACCTGGAATACTCGAGTACTGAATTTTTTTTAAAATATTTAATGGAAAAAAAGACAAATTATTTTCTATAATAACGATGTTTTCTTTCAAATTAATTTAAAAGGATATAATTTAGATTCAATATCTAACTGTGATCCAACCTGACTCGATTTCCATCAAATTCAATATCTAATCTCCTTAACAAATTTGAATCTTTTGATCCAGTCCGAAACCAATCCGTTGACAATCCGGTCACCGGAGGAGGTTGCAAAAGGTGCTCACCCAATGTTTATGAGCTTTCGATTTGGCCAAAGTAGCCCAAGAGCTGAAAATTGTTGGGTTCTATCAAAGAGCTTCCAATTCAAACTAATGATGTCAAAGAAAATTTTAAAAGTCAAAATCATAAAGTAGATCCAATTACATTAACCTGAAGAAGAAATAAATCTCAAAAAAAAAAAAAAAGAAGAAGAGAAGGAAGAGCACAATATGAGTTTCAAAAAATCTGACTGCAAAGCTGCATCCTTCAATTTGTTTATTCGTTGCTGGGTTCTAATATCTGTCTCTGCAAGGTGGAAACATATTAGGAGGAATTATGTATGACAAAAAAAAATTAGAAAACAAAAGCATATTCATCATCAGCTGCAAAGTTAGATGCTTGAAAAGGTTAAAAAAGCTATAAACAAATTCATATAATTCAAAAATGAGAGAAATGTTATGATTAATCATACATATATTTATTCAAGTAAAGATAAAATCAACTCTTACATAATTTTAACTTCAAAGTTGCGACTTGCCAAGCTCTTCACACCTTCATAACGCCCTCGTCGTCCCAATCGAGTTTTGTATATGGTAACTTTAACTCGGAGGCTTTCATTCCCAAGTTCCTCTTGTTCCTCTGCAATTCGCTTTGCAGATTTAATGGCAGGATAGATACAATTTTCCAACTGAATTGATTCAAGTGTTGGTATGTCTCCAATATCGTTGGGGATCTCCTTCAGCTTACGTAAGTCGTGAAGAACAAGTTGTTCGAGGCGTGGAAAATGAGAGCTCTCTGTACTCCAGTATTTCCAATCCCCACAACTGATATACAGGTATTTTAAGCTGCAGAACTGTCCTTGTATTGTCTCCCATTCAGATGTTGTGAAGGACACCATCAACAGTTTGAGCGCCTGGAGATGAGGTAATGAACCTATATTTGTATTAATGTCTTCCCAACTGAGCGTAGCAAACGTTAGCGACAACTCCTTGAGCGAATATGGGAAAATGATGTTCCGTAGTAAACCGCCCAGAATGGGGAAAGTGCAGTCAAGACATTCAAGTTTATACAGATGGCCAAGATTGTTGAGACAATAATCTGATGTCCCCATATACCATAGTTTCAACTTCTTGACATTAGGGATTCTCTTAACTACCTCCTCACCAAGCTTCAAGTTTTTTACTCCCATGAGCGTGTGTAGGTTATGCAGAACAAATTCATCCGTGTTGCCACTTGGAGGGTCCGGAAATTTGACAAGTTCGCACTCAACATGTCTTAGTAGATGCATCTTCCAAATTTCTGGTGGTACAGCAAAATTTTCTTCCAAATTGCTGGAAATAATTAATGTTTGCAGATTCCAAAGGAGGGAGGCTGAAGTTGAAAATATAGGAAATTGACTGTGATACTCGACAGCATAATACCGTAAGTTAACTTGCTGAAATGTGTCTACCCCTGTACGGTATAATAACTTTTGATTAATAGATGGGCTTTTAAATACCCTTAACAATCTGCGTTCAACCTTCGGTAAAGGTCTATGAGAATAGGATATCAAGGAACGGGCACCTGATACAGATGGCAAATTCTGAAGATATTCCATCTTGGATATGTTTCCATCAATAACTATGCGGCGTTGTGTATTTACTCCTTCATGACCATGGTTTGCGAAATAAACAAATCTCTCTTTTTGAGCTTCCCTGATGCATAGATCTCTCAAGAGATCATGGATTTTACAAAATTTTATTTGTTCAGAATATCCATGCTCACCACCCAAAATGAGATTCCTATCAATAAGATCCATCAAGTACTCTTCACTGCTCTCTTCTAAGCTTTTTCCTGTAATTGGTTTCAAAAATCCTTCCGCAACCCACATACTAATGAGTTCGGAGACACATATTTTACTGTCTTCAGGAAAAATTGCCATATAAAGAAAACATGGCTTCAGATGAACGGGTAATTCGTCGTAACTCGTATGTAGTATTTTCAAGTACCGTTCACTTTCCTCTAAGTCCAAAATTGAACCTAGATTTTGTAAAATATGTGCCCAATATTCTCGTGTTGGTTTGGACTTTGCAAGGAGTCCCCCAAGTATGACAATTGACAAAGGAAGTCCTTTGCAATTTCGCACAATCTCGATCCCAATGTCCTTCAACTTAATGGGGCATTCTTTTTCTCCAAAGACAGTTTTGCAGAATAGACTCCAACTTTTATCTTGATCTAGAAAATCCATCTCATGGATGCAACCACCACTCAAATAAGAAGCAACATTTGATAGTCTAGTAGTTACAATAATTCTACTTCCTTCATTGGTTTTTGGAAAGTAGATTTTTACCTTATCCCATGCATCTGTACTCCACAAATCATCCATGACAATCAAATATCTTCTACCATATAGGCTTTTGTATAATTTTTGCCCTAATTCTGCATTACTCATTTGACTCAAACTGTCCCTACTTCCTTCGTTGTTTTGGCAAAGAAGAATTTCTAAGAGAATCTCCTTTATATTATATTCTTGGGAAATTGTAACCCAAGCAAGAATGTCAAAATGGTGCCCTACGAGTGGATGTGTGTAAAGATTTTTAGCAAGTGTGGTCTTACCAATTCCGCCCATGCCAGAAATTGGTATGATTTGACGATCAGAATCCCGTTGTCCGGTGAGCTTATGCAACAATTCATTTAAAACATGATCAAAACCCACCATGGTATTGCGTTGTGTTGAAGGAGATTCTGATGAAACAACAGGTGTTGTTATAATTCCTTGCTGCTGCTCTTGAGTTCCCAACTTGTCTTTAATCTCCACCACATCTTTCTTGACCAAATCCATCTCTTCTAGCATCTTCAGCAGACCTTGATACAAGTAAGTAGAACAGATCTTCTCTACATCATGAGTACTTGAGGATTCAACGATTTTATTTTCCTTCACTCTCTGTTGATTTTGATAGAGGCCAGCAGAGCTCGTCTGGTCGTCCCTTCTCGCAAGAATTTGTTCGACTATATGGGATTCGATTACATCCTCTGCTTCATAAGCTGCATCTGCAATGCGGATCCGCAACCTCTCCACTTCTTGGCTGGAATAATGACGATTATAAGATTCAAGAAAATCTTGCAAAAAAACAATCTTTTCAGTCAATGATTGAGTTTGTTCATTGTCAAGAGTAACCAGAGGTCGAGGATGGTGATTGATCTGATCGATAAGATTCATAAGAGAGGTTAGAGCTGCATAAGCTGCCATTGGTGAAGCAACTATGGTGTTCTCAGGATAGGCTATGGATCTTTGCAAGAAAACCAAAGTTTAATCTGGTTGGTGAAAATGTAATTTGGCTGTTTGTTTTGGCAGGATTCATATTAGAGTTTTCTTCGACAGTGGTCACTGGTCACTTTATGTGGACTGATGAGAAAATATTTAATTAATGACTACATTAATTTGATGATTTGAAAAGATAAATACTACGATTAAAAAAGTGCAGATTCCTGGACAAATTGCAATAGATAAATTAGCACGACAGGGTGGCCATTAAGATTGCTCGAATCTCTATGGTATTTAAAGTTTAAAGTGCACATGATAGGTAACATGTGAAAATGGGAAGAATGATTTGTCATATTTCTTCATCGATCAATTTTGAAAATGTTGCCAATTCTTCATACTGTGATCGTATATCAAAATTCTTGTGATCCTCAAGCTATGTAAATAAGCATTGATAAGCTATGATTTAACACGATTGCCGTGTATTTCTGCAATAACTATAAGCTCTGGTGGGCTTCTTGTATTTCATCATGAATGCTTCCTTTCATACCAACGAGCTCTCTTATTTATATCTATATCTATATTTTATATTATATTTTACTAGTATATTTATTATAAAAATACGAGTTGAGTTTTTTAATTTTTTATAACTTATTGATTAAGCAAAATACCCTCATAATAATTATGTCAATAATTTTTATTTGAGGATATTTATGTAATAAGAAGAATATCATGTTTACATATGATGAATACCAACATATTTATCACGAGTTAATGTAAAAAGGGATAACTACCAATGCCCCCTGAGGTTTGGTGTTATTACAGAATACCCCCTGAGGTTTGGTGTTATTACAGAATACCCCCTGAGGTTTCGGAAATTACGAACTCCACCCTGAATAGTACACTCTCGCTTACAAATAGCACCGGCCGTTAATTACACCGTTAAATTCAAATTTAAATTCCAAAAACACCCTTAGGGGGTATATTGTAATTTCACTTAGAGTTTAATGATATAATTGTAATATTAGTTAATTTTGGATTTTTTGTATTTAAAAAGTTGTTATTTAATTTAATATTTTATATTTTATCTATAAATATAAATTGAATTAGATATTCCATGCATATTTATTTCTATAAAATATGATAAGTTATAAATTTCCTTTCATATTTATTTCTTAGTTTTTAAATATATTTTCTACAAGTCCATTTAAAGTTAATTTAAAATAATTTATTTGCAACTCTAATGCACCGACACTTCTAAAAATATCATTTTTCCGTGTCGTGTCGTGTCGGACACTCGTGTCGGACACCGTATCCGACACTTCTCACGTGAAAAATTCACAAAAAAATCCGTATCGCCGTATCCGTGTCGTGTCGTGTCCGTGTCGGCGTGTCCGTATCCGTGCAATATAGATTTGCAATTATAACAAATTTTCCCTCAAAATAAAAATTCATATAAAAAAACCCACACAAAGATCAACTAGTGCATTGTCAATTTTTTTCCTCAAAATTGAAAATCATAACAAATATACTAATATCAACAAATACATTAGTAAATTCACAAAAATATTCGCCAGCCGTTTAAACAATTATTTCAAACATTGAAAATGTATGGTCAATATCTACAGAAAATATTAAGCATCCATAAACTGTAGGTATGAAATTAGTCTATCATAAAAATATTAAAATAACATTAAGTAGCATTTTATTAAAAAAAAAATTCTAGGTAGACACAAAACTCAAGTACTTACATCAAACCCCCTTAACAATTTTAATCCTTGCATTAGCCCCTTACCTTTGTCTCTTTATTACATATCCCCCCCTGAGTTTTAACATAGTAGGGGTAAAATAGTAAATTTCACACAATCCGTTAAATTTTGACGGAGGAGATAACGGCCAAGGGTGGAGTTCGTAATTTCCGAAACCTCAGGGGGTATTGTGTAATAACACCAAACCTCAGGGGGGCGTTGATAATTATCCCATGTAAAAATAAAGATCAATTGATCGTATCTACGAAAAATGTATTAGTCACCGATAAATTAACTCGACAAAACAGACAAATACTTTGACATTACATTCGTTTTACTAAAACTAAGCTTATTCTCAGTTTTAAGTCATACTCGTCAAATCATACAAATAAGTCAACTTCACCAGTAATTTACTTCATTGACTCTAGTTTTAGTTCGACATTGCTCTTTTTCAGTTTCAAATCCTAATCTACAAATCATACATATAATTAAATAGGTCAACATTACCTCTGATTTACTCAACTAAGTCTAGTTTTAATTTAACTTTTTTCAGACTGATTTTGGCCGGTTTTCGATTTAGTTTTTACTCAACACATTTCAAAAATAGTTCGACATTATCCCTCTTCAGCTCGACAAAGCTCAGATTTAGTTTAACATTTTAAGAAGGGAGAAAGGAAGCAAAAGAAAGTCACATAATGTGCATAAATTTGGCCAATTGAGTAATAAAAGCCTACTAGTAAAGAAGTACTTGAGATTCTATTTGGAAATTTGAGGGAGAAAACATTTCATAGAGCGTTGCAATTTGACGACAGAGCGAAAAAGGTGTTGGTAAAGACAATCGTTCCTCTTAAAATCCATATAGTATTATACGCTCCAATAAACAACCGTACAATTAGAGACAACCTCGTATTCATGGAAAATTTTAGTTCAGATTTGGTTGGACCGAACCCTTACTTCCTAAATTTTCCATCAATCACACGCTATAATGCACGGACACTCCGAAAATTTACCCCGTGCAGTGTCGGACACGGACACAGCTCCGACACGGCACCGACACGGCAAAGTATGTCCAAAAATTTAAAAAAAAAAAAAAACCGACACGCTGGGGACACTGCGCGGACACGTGTCCGATACGGCTCGGGCACGGCTTAAGAAATACCCTATACGGCTCGGACACGGCTTAAGAAGTGTCCGACACGGCGACACGAAAAATTAAAAAAAAATTTTAATTTTTAATTTATATTTCCTGAATATTTGAGGGTATATTTTTAAAAAAAATAATAATTATATAAATTTGCTAAAAAATATTTAATATTAATTTAAATTCAATTTTTTCATAATATTATTATATAAAAAATGTATTAATTTTATTTTTAATGATTTTAATGTTGAATTGGAAAATAATATATGTTATTTAAGTTTGTAATATTAAATACTTTTATAATATTTTATTTTATATAAATAAATAAATAAATAAATATATATATATATATAATTTATTTATTTATATATAATATAGTCGTGTCGGAGCCTTGTCGTGTCCTAAATTTTTCAAAAAATCCATGTCGCCGTGTCCGTATCGTGTCGTGTCGTATCCGTGTCGCCGTGTCCGTGTCCGTGCATCATAGATCACACGGCAAAGTGTAAAACACTCGCTCCCTCATTACACCAATTTAGTCAAGCTAGGTTCGGATTAGAATTACCCTTCTCCAAAGATGCATATATCATGACATTTCAATGGTGGTAGATTGGTCTCCAATGTCGTCGTGCCTTCGCCATGCGTTTGCGTTGCGGTTTGCTAAGTTGACGGCCGTTTCAGCTGCGCCGAGGGCCACATGATAAGCATGCCCGTTCTTTAATTCTGGCAAGATGTGGATAGTCGTCGCTTCTTGATTGCTTTGTATGCTTTTGATCCTCCTAATGGCTTCTCTTAGGTCTATTCGCTGGGCCGGATTGCTCTCCCTGCAAGCTGCACCGATCCGCATTAGTTGTTGCATGTCGTTTAGCCTACTCGTGGCGCTTGCAATGTCGGGGTCTAGTAAATCGGCCTCTCTCCCATCGTCAACTGTTGATCTTACCCATTGGACTAGATCTGCCTTCCCTTGGGCATGGTGGAGATAATGAGAAGGGAATTTTCCTATAAGAATTCCGAGAATGATGATCCCAGACAAAATACACCGCATTTTGGTGAGACGGGTTGTTGTTGCATAGCCTCAGGGGCCTTATAGGCCATTAGAGCATGCATGGATTGGTTGCTGATTAAGGAATATAATCCGTAATCCACCAATAAAGGCTAGTAATCCGATATTAGAAAGACGTGGCTCGATTTGAGGTTACCGTGTGGTAAGGAGAATGACGAAAGTTCGTCGTGGAGATAGCCTAATCCTCCTGCAATCCCTTGGATGATCTTGAATCTCACAGGCCAGGTGAGCTCACTATGAGAGATTCCGAGATCACCTGAGAATAATGAACAAATTGTTATTTTTAGTCCTATAAAATATTCTCTTTATAATTTCCGTCTCGATCATTATTGATTTCTCAATTTTAATCTCTACTATTTTACCAAGTCTATTCATGTATGAGTGTTTCATGAAAAAAGAAAGTCATTGATATTAAAATAAACAAACAAGCTCACAAATAATTATGTTTGCACCTCCTCTTCTGTACCAGATATAAATAAGAGAAATTAGTTCAATTACACAGGGAGATATGTCCATTGCACAATACTTCACTCGAATGAAGAAACTCTAGGATGAGCTACCGTATCTGCATACTTTACTTGTGTGTACTTGTGGCGCTGCAAAGGGGGTAGGAGAGTATAATTGTTCAACCAAACTTAAACAATTTCTTATGGGATTGTCTGAGAGCTATGACAACATAAGGAATCTATTAGAAATCAAAAATGTATTGTGAAACTGATTCTCATTTCATTGATTCAAAGAACAGAGCAGTTAATACATTTATATACATCAAGTGCCCCAATAATTAGAGGACACGTGGCTAACTAATCTTAACTAACTCTCAGCATAGCAAAACTAAACCCGTAACTATGCTCTGATCCAGCGTACTAACAACGCAGTAAGGTGCAGCTGGAAGATTCTAGAAATTACAATAGCCTCCTCTCAAGGTGGATGAAAGATGTTCTTGAGAGCCATCTTGACCATCAATGTATTGAATGACGAAGCTGGAAGGGCTTTTGTAAACATGTCAGCCAACTGATGGAAGGATCTAACTGGCAAAAGTTTAAGGAACCCTGTGGATACCTTATCTCGCACAAAATGGCAATCAACGTCAATGTGCTTGGTTCTCTCATGGAATATCGGATTCTCAGCTAAATGTACAGCTGCCAAATTATCACAGAACATGGTGACAAGTCCTGAACATGACACTTGAAGATCCTTAAGCAGTTGTGAAATCCAAACTAACTCACTCGTGGCAACCGCTAAAGTGAGAATCAGCTGAAGACCTTGACATGATAATTTCTTCTTGGATTTCCATGATATCAATGTTGTCCCCAGGAACACACAGAACCTTGATGTTGACCTTCGTGTATCCTAGCAAGATGCCCAATCTGCATTTACAAAAGCAGTTATCTTTATCTCATTACGTGCAGGGAAGAAGATGCTCTGTCCTGAAGTACCTTTCAAGTATCTCAACAAGTGATGCACAACATCCAAATGATGATTAGTTGGCTTAGAAACAAATTGGCCGAGTTTGTTAACTGTAAAACATATGTCAGGCCTTGATAAGGTGAGACAGAGTAATTTCCCAATGAGTTTCCTGTAGATAGTGACATCTTCCAGAGCCTCACCATCAAATGTATTCAGTTTAATGTTGGGATCCATAGGGGTGTTCAAGGGGTTGGCACCAAGAAATCCTGTCTCTTCTAGCAATTGCAGTGTATATTTCCTTTGACATAACATAACCCCTTCTTTTGATCTAGCAATCTCAAGGCCTAAGAAAATTTCAGGGGACCAAGATCTTTCAGCTCTGAGTATGAAGAAAATCTTTAAGATTAGATATAACAAATGGATTTGGCCCAGTGATGATAATATCATCAACATATACCAAAAGAGCAATGAAATCTGATCCTGATCCTTTTGTGAATAAAGAATAATCAGCTTTGGACTGAGTAAAACCGTAATGAATGAGGGTTGTAGAAAATTTGGCATACCATTGTCTAGATGCTTGCTTTAATCCATAAATGGATTTGTTCAGCTTACAAACCATCTTCCCTGGAGTGACAAGAACAGATGCTGGGATGGTATAGCCCTGTGGCAGATCCATGTAGACCTCTTCAAAAAGATACCCATTTAGGAATGCATTGTTTACATCCAATTGAGCTAGTTCCCAGTGATTTGCACTTGCTAGAGCTAATAGAGTTTTGACAGTGGCAATGTGACGCCCCGTTTTCTCGAAGGGCGTCCTTACGACATCAACAAGTAAGTCTCTACACTTGTGCGTGTTTAATTTAAGAGTTCTTGAATTATGTGAATTAATGTAAATTCAATTTAATATGTGTTCATTCGAATTATTCTAAGATTAATTGCCAACTTGATTAATTAGGCGCATATTTAACCCTAACTGTCTAATTTGATTTAATTCAAATTTATTCCATGAAATAATTGTCAAGTTGATTTTTAAATCCGTCATGTTGCTTAACTTGTTTAATTTCGGTTTACTGGAATTCCTTGAGATTAATTGTCAATCATGTGTTTACGAGTGTCATTAAATTGTACGAAAGGTTTCTAAAATTAAATTGAATTAAACTCTAATTGGTAAATCTCTCTCTTTCATTTTAATTTATAAAATTAATTCGGAGCTTGAATGTTTATTCGTAACTTTACCAATTTTATTCACGATTATTTGTACGCGATATTACTCTTTGCTACGCGATAAGGATACCCGGTTGTATATAGCTTGTGCACAAGACACATTTCTCTCAATCCCTTTTCTCTCTCTCTCTCTCCTCTCCCACTCTCTCTCTCCCGCAGGTCACTATGCGCGGCTTCGGTTACGAGCCCATAACTCGATCGTTTCTCGACGGAATTCAACAAACGAATAGTCCATTTCGATTATCTCGGCGAGACCAATGCAAGAGTACCAATTTCACGGCCTAACGATAAACGGTGGTGGAGTTATGGCTGGATTTCAGTAGCAGCCGCGGAGCTGTCAGACCGCCGCCACTTCGCAAGCGTTTCGCGGCGTTTTCCGGCCACTTCATTGGTACACGCGCCCAAGACCCAGTAAGAGGACATCCCGGCGCTTCGTTTGACATCGGCGGCGCGGCCATCGGAGCAGTGACGGAGCCGCACGCGCCGCCCACGAGTTACTGTAGCAGCGGCGGCAGAAACTTCGGCGGCCAACGGGGGCCTTTTTCCGCCATCTTTTGGTCTCGGGATCTTCACGAAAGTTGTTCGGAACGACGAGAACTAGTGGCCTGCGATCAGGCGACTCCAGATTCGGTGGTTTGGCGGCGGATCGCGGCGACAAAGTGGCGGTGCAACGGCGGCACTAGCTCCGAGGATTTTTCCGGCGAGCTACCTTAGGGCTTTCGAAGAGCTCGTCATGAGTAAGACAATGGCTTTTACGGATCGCATTTTGGTTCACCGGTTTGGAAGTAATTTGAGTTTGAAGATTTAGGGTTTTCGTGTTCTTAGATTTCAGATCTAGGACAATCGGCTTGGAATTTTCAGAAATTGATCAAGGATTCGGAACGGGCACGAAGACTTCATTCAGGACTGATTTTTCGGGATTTTTTTGGCGACCTTCGTGGTGGCCCGGCGGCGGTCCGGCCAAATTCAGGCAGCTACACTGGTGGAGTTCCGGCGGCGTTTGGTCAGAATGTTCGTCTCGTTGTGGAGAGTTCAACGCCACTTTCCGTTCGTAAATCGGACACTCGATCTATTTATTACGAATTATTTTGCGTAATTGTGATTATTTGAATTAATTGTTTTAAGTGCAAATAAATTGGTTATTGTTGGTTTGTTGATCGAGATGTATTCCAATCGTATACGAAAACATGTATTGAATGGATTGTGATATGCATGAATGTTTCGATTTACAATTTGAATCCCGATGTGATGAATTTATGCTATGTGTTTAGATATGAAGGGGTGTTAGTGTAATATTTAGAAACTAATCTTTTATGTGACTAAATGAACTTGAATGGTATTTTAGAAGAACGAACATGTTGTGATTTCTCTATATGAATTTGAGACGTTCTCAATGTTATGTTTGTTGTAAATTGTGTTTCCAATATAAAATTGAGATACATGAAAGATGCTTGAACAACTTGAGACTTGATGCATGATAGGAGTTAGAATTGTAATATCTTGATTTACTCTTACTACTTGAAAATGGTATATTATGAATTATGATAAATTGATAATTGTCATGCTTGTAAGTAATTAATTCCTAGTTGAATAATTGTATAAACACTTTAAATGAACAATTATGCTTAGCAATCGACTAAGGGGATGTATGTGTAATAATTCTAAACTTTTATAAATGACTTAGGGGATGTAAGTGTAATATTTATGAAACCATGGATGTGACTTGAGCTTGTGTACCAAACATGTTGTGAAGTTGTAAAGTATGATCTTAAGTGAATTAGATGCACTCTTTATTTGTATCAAGCATGCCATCTACGTACACCAACTGTATGTTTATATGATCAAGTTGCTCTTACTTATGCACTTTATAACTTGACATGAACTTGATGCTTAATTCTAATATTATAATTGAACCCTGTGACATTGGATGATTTAATATGCATTTTGTGAATACATTGACTTCCTAAATTGATCTTGCATCTTTGGATATGGAATTGCGTGTTGGTTGCTTGTAAATATGACCTTGTTGAGCATTGATATGCCTTGAATGACCACGACACCTTATCCAAGCACAACATGAACACTTATGCATAACCACGATCATGTTGAGCAACGCCGTGCGTCTTGTTTGGTTCATATAGAGTCTAAGTCTGGGCTTCTGTATGTCTTGTCACAGCATTTGGTGGTGCCGGTGTGCCCGAGGTTTAGAGTGTTTGGCCCTTCACACTCTCAGACTCTACTACTACGAGGTGAGGTTTAGGATTTTGTATAGTTACGCGACCTATGGCCTTAATATGCTGATTTCGACCCTTGCATGCGAGTATATCTATTATAAATACGTATGTGTTGGATATGATATGTTTATGACCTTCTGAATCAACTCTGTTTGGAAAATTAAATATGAAAGCATATGTAAGCTATTTTGGGAAAACAGTTGTGTTGTGATTATGTAGCGAGATTGCCATGAAAGATTGGCGTATGTGATCCGTTGTGATCTGTTCTGTTGTGATCCGTTGTGATCTGTTCTGTTGTGATCCGTTGTGATCTGTGTGTGGATCGATCCTGGTGAGCTGCGGAATGGGTACCCCCGGGATGGTTAGGGCCGTCGGGGCATTTATCCATTGCGTAGTTCCATTTGAGATATCATTGTGCGACCTTAGGGTGATGAGGGAGGCGTGGTATCTTGAGCCTTCGGCTAAGGCCGGGGAGGACTCTTGTGGGTTCGCAACCCCTTGAGGGTGAGTCTATTTTAGACGGTTTATTCTCGATGGTATGGGGACGGTACATCTCCTCCATCATTGGTGTAGAGGTTGGATTGATTTTGATTTATGTTATGAGGAGTTGAGGTTGGAAGCTCGTACTCGCCGAGCAGTTGATTATGTTATGTTATGGAATTATGAATCGGGATAGAGTCTTTCTGGAAAATGATTTCCAAACTTATATCTATATCTTATTTGGGTTCTTTCAAAATGTTTTGGTATGTAACACCTACTCCCGGTTCATGAGTCCATCCTTTTTATTTTGTGCTATGCTCCTTATATATATATAATGTGGGTGTGCGTTAGCCCCCTCACTCGGTCAAGTTGACTGACCCCTCATTTACACTTTTAGTTGCAGGTTGTTGGCGTTTGCTAGGCGGAAGTGAGTCCTTTCAGTTGCACTTCGTCGGTCTAGTCTTTCTATTTGCATTTGTCTTTTCATACACTTTACTTATGCTTTGACTCGTAGACTTGAGATTATACTTTACTATTCGGTAGCCCCTTGTGGCACCCTCATTCGGCCCCCTTGTGGCACTTGATGATTATTAATTTATGTTGATATTCGGGACTAGGGATTTATGCTAGTTGAACCCGTCACTTGTTATGTTTGTTGATCTATTATTTGGGATTAGGTATCTATGCTAGTTGAACCCGTCACCTGCTTTGCATGTTTTGTTTTAAATGCTTCCGCTATCTATTGTTGTTGGTTTTAATTGCTTCCGCACTCTGAGGACTTTTGATCAAGTTAGATCCGCCTAGCCTAGTGTGTGAGTTGGTCTCCCGTTCGCTCTGATTCGGATTCGGGCATGGACTTTCATTTCATGTTCCGGGTCTGGGTCATAGTGCGGGGGATGTGGCACTTCTCCGTTTGGGGTGTTACAGGCAAGTTTGGCCACAGGTGAATAAGTATCCATAAAATCAATGCCTTCAAGTTGACTATAACCTTTGGCACTAATCTTGCTTTGTGTCTTTCCAGTGTGCCATCTAACTTGAATTTTATCCTGTAAACCCATTTACATCCAATGGAGTGATGTCCAGATGGAAGAGAAGTGACAGTCCAGGTATTGTTTGTTGGGATTAGTACCCTGAAAATCCAATTTTTTGTAAATACATCGTATTTTGATTGGATTAATAAAACTGAAATTATTGCAAGTTATGAGTATATTAACATAATTAATAACGTGTGATGATATTCTTATATGAAATGTGTTTCATAGGAAAAAGACTTTGGATATCAAAATCACGTGTTATTAAAGTTCTAGTCGATATGATAAGAATAAGTTCTTATCGAGACTATAATGTGTTATATAAGATGATTAGTCTTTCGTCATAGGGAAATGGAGTTTCCAGTTATAACACATTGATGATTTTCAATAGATTTGGAAACATCGAACGGGACCACTAAGATAGTTCATTTTTAAACTACTATCTAAAATGAACAAATCTTATGGAGCATTGAACTCTTAATCCTGGTAGTATTTCGACTTTAGGCATGTAGTGTTAATCATTGTAACTTGCTCATAAGTGAGGTCTCAATATCGAATGACCGAAACCTTTGTACGTTCAGTGATTACATGAAATGTGCTAAAGAGAAATATTGATCGACAAATCTGTGGCTTTGCTGGAAAGTTAAAAGATATTGATCGAGTCAGTGATTGCAGGAGCGGTTAAGGAACCATCGATAAAACCTTGCTTGCTCTTAGCTGAAATGGCTATAAGTATAGACCTGCTCCATGTGAATTGTCCCCTGTCAATGGCTGAGAAACCAGGAATGAATTGAGATGCTCAGAATGAGGCAAAAAATAAGGATCATTAGGCGATATGTGGGAAACTGGAGAAGCAGAGTTGTCGGAACCCAAGGTGTACTCTATGAAATCAACGCAAAAAACCAGACTGAACTCGGCGCAGATTGCCGGAAAGATACCGGAAAGAGGAAATTGTCGTCGAAAAAATCAGAGAAGTGTGTTGTCTGCTGATACCATATTAGAAATAAAAAAAGTATTGTGAAACTGATTCTCATTTCATTGATTCAAAGAACAGAGCAACTAATACATTTATATAGATCAAGTGCTCCAATAATTAGAGGACATATGGCTAACTAATCCTAACTAACTCTCCGAATAGCAAAACTAAACACGTAACTATGCTCTGATCCAACGTACTAACAACCCATCAAGGTGCAGCTGGAACATTCTGGAAATTACAATAGAATCAGATTTTAGTGATGGATCCTTCACCAGCTGTAAACAAGGCTTACTCTCTGATATTAAGGGTGAAGAACAAGGACAAGTGCATGCCAATTATCCAGACATAACAGATTCTGCTATGCTTGTTCAAAAGAACCTTATACAAGTTTTAACAAGGTACTAACTGGAAATTCTTAGCGAGGTCTGCAACAGGGAAGGAAAGTGGATAAATCTAATCTGAATTGTTCAAAATGTGGATACTTGCATCCAAATCTATGACTCACATGGCAGAGTGCAACTTCAGAACAAGCTGGAACTTCTACTAGAATTTCTGCTGATCTAAGTTTCAAGATCGAGGGATACATTCAGAATGAGGTTCAGAAGGCTCTTAAATGAGGACAAGTTGTTGAAACAGTCCACATGGCGAGCATGACAGATTTTGAAGGTATTGCATGCATTTATTTTAGTCTCAGTACTATTGTCTCTAACTTTCAGGGCTCATGGATCATAGATACAGGAGCAACAAATCACATGTTTTATGATTTAAGGTTGTTATCTAAACCCAAAACCAGAAACCATCCATAATAATTTGATTACCAGATGGAACTAACAAATCAGTAACACAGTCTGGAAATATTACACTCAACCCCCTTCTCATGCTCAAAGATGCTTTATATGTGCCTTCTTTTTACTACAACATCTTATTAGTGAAAAAATTGTCCGGTGATAATCTAACCAAATTCATATTCTTCCCAACACACTGTCTCTGGCAAGACCATAAATCTGGAATTACTCTAGCGGTGGGCAAAATGGACAAGAAACTGTACATCTTAGATGTGACACCCTGTCCCACATCGGGAAAGTATAAGAGTTAAGTTCATTATATAAGTTAAAGAGTCCAAATATAACCAATGAATATCCCTTTTGGTCAGTGGTTTAGGCCCAATTTCAGGTTATACTCAGTGGGCTTGGAGACTTGCGCTCGCATCCAATGGGCTCGTGGACCCGGGGCGTGACAGATGGTATCAGAGCCGCTAGTCAGCCGTAGGAGCTAAGTGCTATACGGGGCAAAGTGCTATGCACATGGGAGCCACCTCTTGAGCCTGCGGGGCAAAATGCTACATGTGTGGGAGGCACCTCTTGAATCCGTAGGAGCCACCTCTAGAGTCTCAACGCAGACGAGTCGGTCATGGGCTATATGTCATGCCGCAACGAGGACGTCGCGATTCTGAAGGAAGGGTGATTGTGACACCCTGTCCCACATCGGAAAAGTATGAGAGTTAAGTTCAGTATATAAGTTAAAGAGTCCAAGTATAACCAATGGATATCCCTTTTGGGCAGTGGTTTAGGCCCAATTTCACGTTATACTCGGTGAGCTTGGAGATTTGCGCTCACGTTCAATGGGCCCGTGGACCCGGGGCGTGACATTAGATTCTAAGAGCTTTGATCCTTCTGTAATTCAGTGGTATTCTTCATGTACTCTATTTCCTGATGTTACTCGATCGTAATCGAACTTCCGTAAAATCTAGTATTGATGCATGTATTTTTTGGCACAAGAGGCTTGGTCATGCTTCTTACTCAACTATGTCACATTTGAATTTTCTCAATAAAGATGTTGTTTGTGGATGATCATTCTAGAGCTACCTGGACATACCTTTTCTCTCACAAAACACAAATTCCAACTCTTTTGAAACAATTTCCGACATATGTAGAAACTCAGTTCCATTGCAACATTAAAAAAAACAAATTAGATCTGATAATTGTACTGAGTCTACCAACAAAGACTGTCAAGGACTCTTCTTGTGATCCTCATGCTAAGTAAATGAGCATTAATAGTCATGATTTAACACGATTGCGGTGTATTTCTTTTTGTTTTTCTGGATCCGCAACTGCTGTGTATTTCTGCAATAACTATAAGCTCTGTTTTGGCTTCTTGTATTTGATCATGAATGTTTCCTTTCATACCAACGACCTCTCTTATCTCTATCTGTATCATATTTTATATTATATTTTATTATTTTATTTATTTTTTATTTTTTTATATTATAAAAATACAAGTTGAGTTTTTAGTTTTTTACAACCAATTGATCGTCCAAAATACCCTTATAATAATCATGTCAATAATTTTTATTTAAAGATAATTATTTAAAATACATATTACAAATTATTAATTTAAAATATTAAAAATAATTAATTATTAATTTAAAATAGAATTCTTGGTAGAGTAAATTAAGAATAAAATCAAATGTAAACATGAAATCCTTCTTATTAGTGTTTATTTTTCCAAACAACGCATGCCATCTACAGAAAACATTCATTATCTGGGGTGACACGTGGAGAGAGGGCTTGCCAGGGTGGCAGGTTGGGGATGGTCCGTGGTCGTTTGTGGTGATTTATTTGTAGGTAGGAGAGGAGAGTAAGAGTAGCGTCCTCCTTCCTATTAATTTATTTTTCTCTCTTGGCTAAATTTAATCAACGGGAAAAGGGGAGGTAAAAGGAAGTTTTCAAAACCATGGGGAGTTTTCAAACATTACCCCTTTAATCAATCCAATCAAAGTCTGCTTATAATCCGAAATCAAGCTAATATAATTCATCACATATCTAGTCAGGGGATGAATTGTCCTAATCCATCGCCGGATCTTCGTCTCGAGAGCCTCCCACTCCATCCTCTGAATATCACCAATGCTCAATTTCTCAACATTCAGCTTCTTCAGACTCGCGTCCACGGCAGACTTCCGGAGGCTCGCGTACACCTGAACACACTCGCGTATGTACCCAGCTGCAATCATCCGCTCCGCGATGCTGCGGAGGTCTTCGACGGCGTCGCAGGGGATAAGATCTACCTCCCTTATACTGCTACTGCTCTGGTAACAGCTGCTCGTCGTGCTGCTGTTGCTCTCCTGATGCTCAAACTGCTTCTCGAAACTTCTCTCGCCGATCTCCTCCTTCAATTCGAACTCCTGCGAGCCGAACTCGGGGTGAGTCAACTCGGAGAGCGAGTCGGCCTCGATAGGCGAGGTGTACGAGAGGAGGATGCTGCGGAACTCGTCCTCGAGCCTGGCCATGGCGATCTGGAGCGTGGCGGAGGAGGAATCGGAGAGCGTGGCGGAAGACATGGACTTCTGCAGCTCATCGACGGCGGCCAGGTAGCGGTTTATTTCGAGACGATCGCCGCTGGTGAAGATCATATTGTCGCGTGCCTCGACTTCGGAGGCGGTGGAGTCCCACCGGAGGATGACTTTCTCGGCGGCGGAAGGGGAGGAGGCGGCAGTTGACTCCGGCGGTTCCATGGAAAGGGTAAAAATGGAAATATGCCTTTCGTGTGTGTGCGAAGAAAAGAAAGATTGATCAAGGCGATGATTGATATTTGAAACTAAAATATTGAAAATGAATCGCTTTAATAATAATTCTTCTTCTTCTTCTTATTAAATAAATATACTATTTTTGTTGAAATGTAATTAACTATTTTGAAAATGTAAAACACATTTCCAAATTTTGTACAGAATATTAGTTTTTATTAAAATAATTTAAATCAAAACTTTGAGCTAATTGGCATGAATTAAGTTTTTATTTTCAGTACATGTTATTTACCATCGCGGTTGGAACGTAACTTCTAATGAAAATACACTTCTAACAATATTAATCTTGTTATATTGGACATTTTTCACTTTAAAAATTTTTTTAAAAAAATTATGTCGCCGTTATTTATGTCTTTTCGTGTCCGTTTCGTCTCGGTATTCATATATATTACCTTAGTTTATAAGTTCATTTAATCATGTTGTTTTAATTATGTATCTTAATATTATTTCAAGTCATTTTATTCAAGAATACTTATTTGATTTCTTTTATTATTTAAAAGAAATAGAACTTATGTGATTTCAATGTATTCTAGAAGGTTCAGTGGTTCACATCCTTCTTCTTCCATGAATTATTATGAGAATTATTTATATTCTATGTTTTCTTGTCCTCTAGTGAACTTTATAGTTGTAATAATATTGACATTCATTTGAAAATATCAATTAAGTGTTAGAAAAAAATCAATTAGAATAAATTTGTGACACCATCCATCCACACACAATTTATACTACATAATAGAATATAAATATTGTATTAGAACGTTTTAGTACTACATTATGTGAAAATCATACAACATAATTTGCGAGTTAGAATACGGTGATTTGTCCCCAGAACCACAAAATTCATGAATTTATACTACTAGGGACGGAGCTGGGAGGGGGGGGGGGGGGGGGGGGCGACCGCCCCCCCTAAATTTTGATTTTTTAAAAAATTTGTATATATATTTTGAAATTTTTATATTTTCGCCCCCCCAAAATTAAAATTTCGCTCCCTTAATTTTATATATTTTAATTTTCGCCCCCTCTTATCTTAAATCCTGGCTCCGTCTCTGTATACTACATAACAGGATATAAATATTACATTATAACGTTTTTGTACTACATTATGTGAAATTTGTATGGGGTGAGTTAAGTGAAAATATGATGCCCAATTGGGGAGTTATCCCGCATTACCCGTAATAATAACTTTATATGAATATTGATGGGTTTTTGATAATAATAAATTATTATCTTTATAAACTTTAATGGCTTATATAATCAAAATATCTCAAATTCGATTTTTTGACCATATGATTCTTGCTATATATCCAGCTGGAATGAGATGTGCTACATTGAACGAGTTGACTCATTTTCTTTAGTATTTTGAGTGAGTTGGAAAATATATTTGGATATCTCAATTTTTGCGGGTTATTTTTGTCGTCAAGCTTCTATTTTTATCATATGAATTAATTTTTTTTTTTTTTACTTATTTATGAAAATAATCTAAATATGAAAAGTGGTAGCTTCTATTTTTCTTTAATTAAAACTAAACAAACGAAAAACTTTTTTTAGATATTTTTGTCCGAAAAGAATGAACATAATGGTCAAAGTTAGCATTCTTCTTAGATCACATCACACATTACAACTGGCACCATAAATTTCATATTGAATCTTGATATTTGCATTTTGTTCTGGATTGTTGAGACGATAATCACAATAATTCTCAATCAAATACTTTAGGATAACAATTAAACATCTAAATATTTATCCATCAGCTTAACTGTCAGTTTAACTGTCATAAAATTCGAGCTAAATCTGACTCAGTCGAATTTAATTAATTATAATGACAAATATTATAATATTTACTATTTGATTTATTATTAGAGGTGTACATTCGAGGTCATTAAGGGTGTACATTTGGTATGTTGAAATGACTTACTGAATACCGAATTAAAATTACTGAAATTATTCGTTTTGGTACAACATAGCACAAAACCGAATACCAAATAAAAAAAGAAAAGAAAAGAAAAACTAAAAGCAGTACAAATAGAAATAAAAAAAGAAATTGTTTTTTTAAGTGTTATTAAGTAAATTTTTTATTAAAATGTGTTTAATTAGGATTAGAACTAAGAATTAAGATGGAAAATATAATATAATGTATAAATTATAATAACATTATAAGAAATATATATTGAAAAAATAAAAAAATATGTTATTCGGTATTTCGGTCGATTCAATATACCGCACTTAAACATCGGTATCGAATCGAATACCGAATTTTTCAAAAAACACGCACCAAATACTGAACTAAATTATTGATTTGGTTTTTAGTACTTACCAAAATTTTGATTTCGGTCGGTAACACGGAACTCTACAAACCCCTATTCATCACATTTAAAATTTTTATTAATCACACAATAAATATAAACACCCACCTTCTTATTATATTCGTTTGACCTCCTTCTTCCTTTAAGTTTTTCAAGGTTACTGACCTCCCTTTTAATTGAAGTTTTACGTTTCTTTAATAATAGTCCACTTTTTCTTTAGAGTTTTACCCAAAATAATGAAATTATCAATATATATTATTTTGTTGATTAAACGGAATTTCAGGTCTAGCATCAATAACGTTCATACCCGGAATACTTGAGTACTGGATTTTCTAAAAAATATTTAATGGAAAAAGAGACAAAATTACTTTCTATAACAACCATGTTTTCTTTCAAATTAATTTAAAATGGGTATAATGGATTTTCTAAAAAATATTTAATGGAAAAAGAGACAAAATTACTGTCTATAACAACCATGTTTTCTTTCAAATTAATTTAAAAAGTGTATAATGGATTTTCTGAAAAATATTTAATGGAAAAAGAGACAAAATTATTTTCTATAACAACCATGTTTTCTTTCAAATTA
Organism: Lantana camara; assembly: GCA_037501455.1. NCBI lineage: Eukaryota > Viridiplantae > Streptophyta > Magnoliopsida > Lamiales > Verbenaceae > Lantana > Lantana camara. The sequence goes on from CM074865.1 coordinate 80,267,750, forward strand.
ATTTTAAAAAGGTATAATTTGGATTCAATATCCAACGGTGGTCCAACCTAACACGATTTCATTCGAACTCAATATCTAATCTCCTTTAACAAATTCAAATCTTTTGATATGATCCGAAGCCACACTGTTGACAACCCTACTATCACCGGAGAAGTTTGCAAAAGGCGCTAACCCAATATTTATGAGCTTTTTGATTTGGGCCAAAGTAGCCTGCCGTAGAGCTGAAAATTGTTGGGTTCTATGAAAACGTTTCAAAATCATTAAGTTTATAGAGCAATTAAAATAGACGTTACAATAAATAAAAAATAAAATAAAATAAAAGGTAAAAATAGTAATCGAAACTAATGATGTTAAAGAAAATCTTAGAAGCCAAAATCATAAAGTAGATCCAATTACATTAACATTTAGAAGAAATAAATCTCACAAAAACAAAAAAAGAAGAGCACGATATGAGATTCAAAAAATCTGACTGCAATGCTGCACCCTTCAATTTCTTTATTCGTTGCCGGGCACAAATATCTCAGTAATCTCTGCAAGGTGGAAACGTATTAGGAGGAATTTATGTATGACAAAAAATTAGAAAACAAAAGCATATTCATCATAAGCTGAAAAGTTAGATGCTTGAAAAGGTTAAAAAATCTATAAACAAATTGATGTAATTCGAAAATACCTGTTTTCATTGAAGTAGAAGTAAAGACAAAGCAGAATCTAACTCTTACATAATTTGAACTTGAAAGTTGTGACTTGCCAAGCTCTCCGCACCTTCATAATCCCCTGGTTTCATGTGAAATTTTTCTAAGATAACTGTAACTCGGAGGCCTTCATTCCCAAGTTCCTCTTGTTCCTCTACAATTTGCTTTGCAGATTTAATGGTAGAATACGTACAAGTCTCCAACCGAATTGATTCAAGTGTAGGTATGTTTCCAATGTCGCAGGGGATCTCCTTCAGCTTAGGTACGCGGAAAAGAAGAAGGTGCTCGAGGCGTGGAAAATGAGAGCTCTCTGCACTCCAGTGCTCCCAATCCCCATAGTGGGCAATAGACAGGTATTTTAGGCTGCAGAACAGCCCTTGCATTGTCTCCCACTCAGATGTTGTAAAGGACACACCACGCAGTTCGAGTGCCTGAAGATGAGGTAATGAACCTATCTTCGTATTAATGTCTTCCCAACTGAGCCGCGTTCTCAATAGGCACAACTCTCTGAGCGAATGTGGGAAAATGAGGTTGGGCAGCAAATCGTCCCGACTTGGGAGACGGCAGTGTAGATATTCAAGTTTATGCAGATGGACAAGATTGTTGAGACAATAATATTCTGATGCCACCCTCTGATATTGCAGTCTCAACTTCTTGACATTAGGGATTCTCTTAACTACCTCCTCACCAAGCTTCAAGTTTTTTATTCCCATAAGCGTATGTAGGTTATGCAGAACAAATTCATCCATGTCGCAACTTGGAGGATCCGGAAATTCGGCACTCCCGCACTCAACATGTCTTAGTAGAGGCATCTTCCAAATTTCTGGTGGTGCAGCAAAATTACTTTCCACTCCAGAAATAATTAATGTTTGCAAATTCCAAAGGAGGGAGACTGAAGAAAATATAGGAAATTGCATGTGAAACTGGACATCAAAGTACCGCAAGTTAACTTGCTGAAATGTGTCTAACTTTACCCATCCACTATAAAGAATTGGGCTTCTATTAAATACCCTTAACAATCTGCATCCAAACGCAGGTAAAGCTTCATTAGAATAGCATATCAAAGAACGAGCAACTGATACAAATTGCAAATTTTGAAGATATTCCTTGTTGGATATGTTCTCATCAATAACTATGCAGCGTTGTGTATTGATTCCTTCATGATCATGTTGGTTTGCCGAAAAAACAAACCTCTCTTTTTGAGCTTCTCTTATGCATAGATCTCTCAAGAGATCATGGATTTTACAAAAGTCTATTTGTTCAGAATATCCCCGTTCAGCGACCAAAATGAGATTTCTATCAATAAGATCCATCAAGGGATCTTCACCGCTCTCTTCCAAGCTTTTTCCACTAATTGGTTTCAAAAATCCTTCCGCAACCCACATACTAATGAGTTTGGACACACTTATTTTACTGTCTTCAGGAAAAATTGCCATGTAGAGAAAACATGCCTTCAAATGAACAGACAACTCATCCTAACTTGTATGTAGTATTTTCAAGCTCCGTTCACTTTCCTCTAAGTTCACAATTGAACTTACATTTCGTAAAATATGTGCCCAATATTCTCGTGTTGGGTTGGAATTTGCAAGGAGTCCTCCCAGCACAACAATCGACAAAGGGAGTCCCTTGCAATTTCCAGCAATCTCCATTCCGATCTCCTCCAACTCAGGGGGGGCAATCTTTTTCGCCAAACACAGTTTTGCAAAATAGACTCCAACTCTTATCCTAATCTAGAAAATCCATCTCATGGGCGCAACTACTACTCAAACAAGAAGCAACATTTGATAGTCGAGTAGTTACAATAATTCTACTTCCTTTGTTGTTTTTTGGGAAGTAGAATTTTATCTTATCCCATACATCATTACTCCATATATCATCCATTATAATGAAATATCTTTTACCGGATAGGCTTTTGTATAACTTTTCTCCTAATTGTGCCTCACTCATTTGACTCAAACTTTCCCTACTCCCATGGTCTTTTGGCAAAGAAGAACTTTTATGAGAACCTCCTCCATATTATATTCTTGAGAAATTGTAACCCAAGCAAGAATGTCAAAATGGTGCTCCACGAGTCGATGTGTGTAAAGATTTTGAGCAAGTGTAGTCTTACCAATTCCGCCCATGCCAGAAATTGGTATGATTTGACCATGAGAGTGCGTTTGTCCTGTGAGCTTATGCAACAATTCATGTAAAACATCTTCAAAGCCCACCATGATATTGCCTTGTGTTGAATAATGAGACTTTGGTGAAACAACAAGTGGTGTTATAATTCCTTGCATCTGCTCCTGAGTTCCCAATTTGTTTTTAATCTCCTCCGCATCTTTCTTGACAAAATTCATCTCTTCTAGCACCTTCTGCAGACCTTGATAGAAGGAAGTAGAACATATCTTGTCTGCCTCATGAGTACTTGAGGATTCAACGATTTTATTTTCCTCCAGTCTCTGCTGACTTTGATAGAGGCCAGCAGAGCTTGTCTGGTTTCCCCTCGCTAGAATTTGATCGACTATATTGGATTCAATTACATCCTCTGCTGCATAAGCTGCATCTGCAATGCGGATCCGCAAACACTCCACTTCTTGGTTGGAATAATAACGATTATAAGCTTCAAGAAAATCTTGCAAAAAAAACAATCTTTCCGGTCAATGATTGAGTTTGTTCCTTGTCGAGAGTAATAGGAGGTTGAGGATGGTGATTGATCTGATCGATAAGATTCATAAGGGAAGTTAGAGATGCAGAAGCTGCCATTGGTGAAGCAACTATGGTGTTCTCAGGATGTGGAGGCTATGGATCTTTGAGAGAAAACCAAAGTTTAGTCAGATTGGTGAAAATGTAATTTGACTTTTTGTTTTGGCAGGATTCACTTAATGAGGAGTGATGAGAAAATATTTAATTAATGACTACATCTATATCTATATTATTATATATTTGAAAATCAAATTTGATTTTTTATCGTGCATTTTCATAATGTGGAATTTTATGTATTTTTTGAGATTTTTAATTAAATAAAAATATGTGATTGGTTGATTTTTATTTTATATATTATTTTATTTGAAAATAAGTAGTAACTAAGGAAAATAATTATCTTTGGCAAGTTACCGAGATATTTTGTGTTTTTTTTTAAGATTTTCAATTAAATGGAAAAAATATGATTGGCTTATATTTATTTTGTATATTATTTTATTACGAAATTAAATAATAATTAAGAAAAATAATTATCATTTGACAAGATTCGTAATATAATTTTTATTTGTTCTTTTTTTTCCCCCCTAAATGGTGAATTCTTAGAATTTTGAATTATTTTTAATATTTAAAAAAATTATTATTGGTAGTTCCAAGACATTTCCTTATTTGATATAATTTCATTATTATTCTTTTATGATATATAAATTAATTTTTTTTAATCCTAATCATCAATTATAAAATAAATTCAAAAGCTTTAATTGGGTGTCAATATAATTAATCCCTTAAATCTTACTTAAATAATTTGGAAAATGGAAAAGAAAACTATATGCGTGGAATGATTCTATACGATTGTAATTAAATTGAGTTAATTTTTTTATATATTAAAATATACGATTTGAACTAAATGCTATTTATTATTTATTTAAAAAATTATTTTATGTAATTTGAACTTTTAATTAATTTTAAAAGCTCTCATTATCTTATTCATTCAAAATGCATTTTATATATATATATATATATATATATATATATATATATATATATATATATATATATTAAAATGTGGCAATTTTAATTCAACAGTCTTTTTTTTCTTTTTTGAAAGGTTTTATCTTATAAAAATTATTTTATTAATTGATTAATTATCTACGATATTTAATATTTTGAAATTTTAATTACTTATCAAATACATTAATTAACTTTTTTCTGTTAATTACATTAATTAATTTATCAACCCCATAAATTTAGAAACATCTAGCTAATAATTATTTAGTAGTCAATTAAATATACGATTTTTAAAATTTTTAAGACTTCAATTATCTAACAAATCAAACCAATTAACTTATTAATCTCATAAATTTAGGTAATATTCAATTAATAATATTTTATTTATGTTAAGTGGTTAATTGATCTAAAAAGAAACATCCGACTATATTTTTCTTAATTAGTTATTGATTCCAATAAATTGTAAATAAATTTTTGACATCAATCAAGGGGATTAATTTTGCAAATAAGGAATATAATATATTAAAAGTAGATGTATTGATTTTTCTAAATGTTATAAAGGTTTTGTAAACTTACCTAAATCATGTACACAATTTACGTAAGAAATCACTATAATTTTAAATTTGAATTTAAACCTTCCAAAGTAAACGAGATTAATTAGGTTGCTTAAATTACTCTCTCAAAAAGAATTTATTATCAATATAAGTATTCACTTTTTTACTCTAAAACATAGGACTGATCTTTCTTCTCTATTTTCTTTTCAGTATTTCTCCTTTGCTTTGTTTTTCTTCTTTAATGTTTTGATTGAATTATTTATGTTCTTGAAATATTTATCCACGTTCAAACAATTTTCTCTTTTAATCTATTTTTTGATGTGCAGGTTATTGATCGATTTTTGATTTCGTTTTTGGTAACACATCAACCATCACAGACAAGTCGCATTAATCTTTTGAAGAAAAATTCAATTTATTTTATCAGAAAGTTTAGAAGATTCCTATATTTGTTTTTTTTTCTTTCAAATATACTCATTATTCGTTTATCATTCTAATCATATTTAATATTAATATTTTTAAAATTAATAGTTATTAATTGTTTTGATTTTTTCGGATTTGTTATTAAAGCATTTTAAGATTTATGAGAGATTGGAAATAAATGGATCATGCTTTTTATGAAATCTAATTTTTTTGTGATAAACTGAAATTCAAGCGTATATCCATAGTTGTTTATTGTAACTTTTATTCTCTCTTTTTTTATGATTTTATTTCCAATACTTCTTCTTCTTCTCCTTTTATATTTCTATTATTTTTTCCTTTATTTTAGAAGTGGTATTAATTTTCCATTTTCTTTATTTTGATTCTCTTTTTAGTTTTTAATTTCAATTCAATCGATTTACATTTGTATAGAAAGCTTGCCGAACCACTTAAAAATACAAATAATTTATGAGATTGTTCATTTGTTATAGATATAAAATTTTAACTACTTAATTTACATTTTAATTCAATAAATATTTAGAAGTACAATTTTAACTATACAAGATAATATATTTATATTTTCGCACTAATTATATTGATTAAATTGATATAATGTTAGAATTTTTTTTAAACACATTAATTTAGATTTATATGTTACGGTACATGAGAGCAAACTAGCAAAATGTCCACCGATGACCTTATAAAAATTGAAAATATTTTATTTATTCCATTTTTCTTCTTGAACATAATCACTAATTTACCAATTACATATACATGGTTTGTTTAATCTTTGTAATATTTTCTATTAAAATAATTTAATTAATTGTTCATTATTCTTCACATATTCATTGGCTTATGATGGTGCAGGAATCTGGGTTTCCAAAAATGCAACAACATTTTAAATACTTGTTTAGAAGGGAAAGACCATCACAGGCGTTAGAGCCTCAGGAACTGGGCTTCCTTATGAGCGTGGGTTCTTCCAGCTAGGATAACACCAATGATCAGTATGTTATGAAGATGCAAAAATGGTGAAGTATGCAAAGCTCAGAATGTGCAGCAATGGAGGAAAAGAGACCAGTTCGGTTTCAGTGGAAGAGATGACTTAAGAGAGAATGCAGAGGTTCTCCCTTATTTATATGTTAGGGGTGAGGGTAGTTTGGAGAATTTGACCGTGTGGTCCCAAACCTGTGTCGCCCTAACACGTGGCGGCCGGTGATGGCATGAGAGTGATGGTTCTGCAAAGCAGGCGGAGTGCCAGGTACGAGGTGCGCACTGCCATAGTGTCAGAGGTTGTTGGCGAGGGCCGTGTGTTGGGAAGGCTCAAAGGCGGCTTTATTGGAGCACGGTCATCCTACGAGGAGGATGGTCTTACCCGAGCGTAGGTGACGCTCGAGGGACGCATAATCGGGTATCCCCTGGCGGATGACCCTTGAGCGTCAACTGTATGAGCGTCAGGAAGTGGGTGCCCTCATGGGGGTGTCCCCCTGGAGAGGATGGCCTTTGAGGCCCGTGACGCGAGCGTTAACCTTGACAGCCAGGAGCTTTTAGCTGGACAATCGTCCAGGGCTCATGGGCCTGTACTATTTGGGAAATGAGTGGGCTGGGTTGGCTCGCGAGCCCATCAATTCGAGCGTCCAGTTTTTAAGCCAGCTGATGGCGACACGTGGACGGCTCTGACGCGAGCGCGGTTTTATACCCCATCAGCTTATTTATTATTATTTTTAGTTATTTCATTTTGCACCATCTTTTAATTTTGTATATATATTTTTATTATCAGCTAATTTTGTATTTTTCAATTTAATGGAAATATCTTTTCACAATGTTCAAATTTTAACGAACTTTTAGTATTGACTGTATATTTATTTTCTTCTTTATTTTGTTTTTTGAAAATTTTATTTATACCGTATAAATTTGGTCACCAATAATTAATTTTTATACTTGATCTATGCTATTTGTTAATCTATTTATCTCAAAATATTTATCATCAATATCTAAAATGTTATTCCAGCATTACATTTACATTTTCAAAGTTCTACTATTCAATTTATTGATTATTAAGGACTTAGTATAAGTTTATAAATATTTGTTATTAAACTGCAATTCAATTTCTTAACAAGGTTATTGAAGTTTGAAATCCTTAAAGAGGTTGAGAGAGTTTAAATTTTTTTCGAGATTTTTGACTCAATATCTTAAGGTACGAGTTATTTTTGTTTTTATAAATTATCATATTTGAGATTTTAATTTGATTTCTTAATGAGGCTGACAAAGTTTAAAATCCTTGACAAGGTTAACGAAGTTTGAAAGAGTTTTGAGATTTTTGGCTCAATCTCATAAGGTATGATTTTTTTTTTAAAGAAAATTAATTCAAAGTTTAATTGTATTAATTTAATCTTATTTTTTAAATTAATTAATTTTAGAATATCCTGTTGCAATTCGATTCGTTGACAAGATCAACAAAGTTTGAAGTTCTTGCTGGAGATAACAAGATTTCCCCAATTCTGGGCTTAATCTCTTAAGGTACGAGTTGTTTTTTTTTTTTTTTTCATTTATAAATTATCATATTTTATATTTAAAAAGGATGTGATATTTATACAATTTCAACACTTCATTTATATTATTATTATTATTATTATTATTATTATTATTATTATTATTATTTAGAACTAGATAATAATTATATATTTTTTCTAAAATTATTTTTCTTTCGTCCCTACTTAATACTTAAATAAAACGATAATAAAGAAATACTTTAGCGGTAATTTATTATTTATAAAAAATATGTATTATATAGAATATTTTTCATTGTATATGATTTGAGTATTTATTTTAAATTATTTTAGTTTACAAGATTCTACATAATATTATAAGTTATATTATCATCAATACAGTGCATCGCACAGGTCGTACGCTAGTAATTTGATGATTTGAAAAGATAATACTAGGATTGAAAAAGTGCAGATTCGTAAGCAAATTGCAAAATACAAATTGCTTAATAGATCAATTATGAAATGTTGGTATTTAAACTTGTTGGTATTTGTGGTCCAACCCACAAATAAAGATTTTCTGTTGGCCCAATCCAATATAAAAAGCCCATCGTGAAAACCTTTTCTTAGTTGAATAGGTTTGTGTTCTTTTCTTTGCACAAGAGCAGATCGAACAGCAGCCTTTTTTATAAAGAGAGGGAGAAATATTCTGCACAGTTACAGCAGATTTTGAGGTGGCTACGGCTTCATCAAACGGACGATCGGGAGGTCATTTGTGGTTCTAGTTTGTTTTGGACGAATCAGTGTTTGGTTCGAGTTTAGTGTTGGTTTTATTGGTGTGGAACTGCTGTAATTTTGCCTCGTATTATAATGAATTTGTTTTTGGTCTCGTAGGCATCGTGGTTTTTACTATTCATGGTTTTCCATGTTAAAATTTGTGTGTCTCTATTATCTTATTTGATTGATTATTTTTCTATGCGTCGGCTGGTTGATTGTTTATTGGGTATTTGCAGAGAAGTTCTGATACGCGTGCACTCGATTTTGATTTATCAAAATTATTGTGCTTATAATTATTGTGCTAATTATGTAAAATATCTAGACTTGTAGGGATTTTGGATTCTGATTGTAATCCTTTTTACATAGTTTTACACAACGAATTTCTCAATTTCTCTCTTAACTCTCTAACAAAATCTGTGATTGTATATCAAAATTCTTGTGATCCTCATGATATGCAAACAAGCATTAACAATCATGATTCAACACAATTGCTTTGTATTTTTGCAATGACTATAAGCTTTGTTTGGCTTCTTGTATTTGATCATGAATGTTTCCTTTCATACCAACGACCTCTCTTATCTATATATAAATCTATATTTTATATTATATGTTATTATTATTAATATTATAAAAATACGACTTTTTTGGTTTTTTAGGATTTATTGATCATCCAAACTACCCTCATAATAATTATGTAAAATTCATATTATAAAATTTAAAATATTAAAATAAATACTTATTGACTTAAAATATAACTCTTCGAAGAGTAAAATTGAGAATAAAACCAAATGTAAACATGAATTCTTTCTTATTAGTGTTTAATTTTCCAAAAACATGCATTATTTGGTGTTTAGTATTTACAATGCATGTTTGAGGGTCTCGAATGAAAGGCCCAGGTTGTAGGGTGGCCGTGATTTTGGCTGGGTTGTTTCACATGCCTTTTTGACATGTGATATATGTCTTCGGCAATAACATGAGGAAGGAAAATTACATTCTGCCCAAAACTTGTTCAATATTACGAAAATTTGCTACTGAATTGTTCATAAAATTTGTGTGAACGGGAAAAGAAAATAAATAAGGACATTCGTGTCATTTACAGCTAAAATGTCATTATCTAATATTAAGAGATATAGTCTATTTTGTAAGAAAAAAGTGGTTTAGCCCAATAACCTATCGGTTTTTTGTGTTTACTTTGATGTGTTTGAGAGAGTTTTTACTTCATCATTTAGCTATCCATTGTAAGATTGATTTATTGGTTAAGCAAAGTTTGATGAAGGCGATGATTGATATTTGGATGTTGATGAAAGAAATGAAACTAAAATATTGAAAATGAAGCGCTTTAATTCGGACTTTTATATTATTATTATTGAAATGTAATTAAATATTTTGAAAATGTAGAACACAGTTCAAAATTTTGTACAAGATATGAGTTTTTATTTAAATAATTTAAATTAAAAGTTTGTGCTAATTGGCCTGAATTAAGTTTTCATTTTTGAAAAAAAGAAAAAAAAATGGTTTTACTTTCGATATATGTTATTTACTATTGCAGTTGGAATGTAGTTTTTAATGAAAGTACACATTTAAAATTATTAGTCTTGTCGTGTTGGTAGTTTCTCATTTAAAATTTTTTTTAAAAAAAATTGTGTCATTGGTCTTCATATCATTTTATGTCCGTTTCGTCACGATATTCATTTATATTACCTTAGTTTATAAGTTCATTTAATCAAGTCATTTTTTTCAAGATTGCTTATTTGATATTTTTTTTTATTTAAAAGAAATAGAATTTATGTGATTTCAATGTATTCTAGAAGGTTCACATCCTTCTTCTTCCATGAATTATTTTGAGAATTATTTATATTCTATGTTTTCTTGTCCTCTAGTGGACTTTGCTAGTTGTAATTTTGACATTCATTTTAAAATATTAATTAAGTGTTGGAAAAAAAATCAATGAGGACAAATTTGTGGTCCGTTTCGTCACGATATTCATTTATATTACCTTAGTTTATAAGTTCATTTAATCAAGTCGTTTTTTTCAAGATTGCTTATTTGATTTTTTTTTTATTATTTAAAAGAAATAGGACTTATGTGATTTCAATGTATTCTAGAAGGTTCACATCCTTCTTCTTCCATGAATTATTTTGAGAATTATTTATATTCTATGTTTTCTTGTCCTCTAGTGGACTTTCCTAGTTGTAATTTTGACATTCATTTTAAAATATTAATTAAGTGTTGGAAAAAAAAATCAATGAGGACAAATTTGTGACACCATCCAAACACAATTTAAAAATCCATTTAACTTATAAATAAATTTAAAATATTAATTTTATGGGATTTTCTCATACATGACCTTATAATAATAACTTTATAAGAATATTGATGGGTTTTTGATAATAATAAATTATTATCTTTATAAACTTTAATGGTTTATATAATCAAAATATCTCAAATTCGATTTTTAAACCATATGATTCTTGTTATATATCCAGCTGGAATGAGATGTGCTACATTGAACGAGTTGACTCATTTTCTTTAGTATTTTGAGTGAGTTGGAAAATATTTTTGGATATCTCAATTTTTGCGAGTTATTTTGTCCTCAAGCTACTTCTATTGCATGAAAAGCTGGAAGCTGGACATGGAGTTTGAGAAGCTGATACAAAATTTAAAAGTGGTAAAAAGTTGAAGCGTAAAAGTTTTAAATATTTAAAAAAATTATAAAAAATTTCAACTAAAAGAATCGGAGAAAATATATTACCAACTACCAAGTAATTGTCAGAATCAGAAATATGAGCAGCACTTTTACCATATGAAATAATTTTTTTTTTTTTTTTTTTACTTATTTATGAAGATAACCTAAGTATGAAAAGTGGTAGCTTCTATTTTTCTTTAACTAAAAATAAACAAACGAAAAACTTTTTTTAGATATTTTTGTCCGAAAAGAATGAAAATAATGGTCAAAGTTAGCATTCCTCTTAGATCACATCACACATTACAACTGGCACCATAAATTTCATATTGAATCTTGATATTTGCATTTTGTTCTCGAATGTTGAGACGATAATCACAATAATTTTCAATCAGATACTTTGGGAGAACAATTAAACATCTAAATATTTATCCATCAACTTAACTGCCAGTTTAACTGTCAAAAAATTCGAGTTAAAATCTGAATCGGTTGGATTCAATTGATTATAATGATAAATATATAATACTTATTATTTGATTTATTATTAGAGGTGTACATTCGAGGTCATTTGTATTTGGGACGTTGAAATGACTTACCGAATACCGAATCGAAATTATTTCGGTTCGGTACGACACAAAACCGAATTACCAAATAAAAAAAACTAAAAGCAGTACAAATTGAAATAAAAAAGAAATTGTTTTTTTAAGTGTTAGTAAGTAATTTTTTTTATTAAAAGATGGAAAATATAATATAATGTATATATAAATTATAATAACATTATAAGAAATATATATTAAAAAAATAAAAAAATATGTTATTCGGTATTTCGATCGATTCAATATACCGCACTTAAATACCGGTATTGAATCGAATATCGAATTTTTCAAAAGACATGCACCGAATACCGAACTAAATTATCGATTCGGTTTTTAGTACTTACCAAATTTTTGATTACGGTCGATGATAATACCGAACTCTACAGCCCCTATTTATCACACTTAAAATTTTCCCTAATTCACACAATAAATATAAACACCCACCTTCTTATTACATTCGTTTAACCTCCTCCTTCCTTTATGTTTTCAAGGTTGCAGACCTCCCTTTTAATTGAAGTTTTACGTTTCTTAATAATAGACCACTTTAAGAATTTTACCCAAAATAATGAAATTATCGATATATAATATTTTGTTGATTAAACGGAACTTCAGATCTAGCATCAATAACTTCATATCTAGAATATCCAAGTACTGAATTTTCGAAAAAAATATTAATTTAATGGAGAAAGAGACAAATTATTATTTATAATAACGAAAATTTCTTTCAAATTAATTTAAAAAAAGGTATAATTTGGATTCAATATCTAACAATGGTTAAACGTGACTCAGTTTCATTCAAATTTAATATCTAATCTTGGTAAATTCGAATATTTTGATAACACTACATATCACCTGAGGAGGTTGAAAAAGGTGCTCACCCAATTATTATGAGCTTTTCGATTTGGGCCAAAGTAGCACAAGAGCTGGAAACTGTTGAGTTCTATGAAGGTGTTTTCAAAATCATTAAGTTTATAGAGAAATTAAAGTAATTGAAACTAATGATGTAAGTTGCAAAGTTAGATGCTTGAAAAGGTTAAAAAAAAAGCTATAAAAAATTGATATAATTAGAAAATGGGAGACATGTTACGACTAAATCATACTTGTTTTTGTTCAAGTAAAAGTAAATAAAATCATTATAAATATTAATTTACAAATGAATCATATGTTGATCTTCCAAAAAACTTCATAAGTTACTTGTCTACCACTGAGAATTATGTATGAGTAGTTGTTGTGAGAAAGTAATTGATAGTAAAATATAATCAATTCAAGAAAAAATTTCGTGGAAAATCCAACCGGAATAAGCTTATTTGTAATTTTTCAAAGTTAGAAGGGTAGATTGTGTAATATTTTCATCTAAATAAGTATGAGTTATAACTACCCAATTTCACAGGGGGCGTAGATATAAAATACTCTAATTTTCAATCAAATACTTTATGGTAACTATTAAATATCTAAATATTTACCCTTAAGCTTAATAGGCGAAAAATTCTAATTCAGATCCAACTCGACCGAATCAAATCAATTATAATGACAATTATATTACACTTATCATTTAATTTGTTATCCCACAATTTTTCACCAATCACACGATAAGTATAAAAGACTCGTTTTTTTTATTACAATTAGTTTGACCTCCTTCTTGGCTTATTCCCTTTAAGTTTTTCAAAGTTACAGACCTCCCCTTAATTGAAGTTTTACATTTCATACTAATTATCCACTTTTTCTTTAGGGTTTTTACCCAAAATAATGAGATTATATATATATATATATATATATATATATACAGATAGATAGATAGATAGATAGATATATCTATTGATTAAACCGAACTTCAAGTCTAACATCAATAACATTGAGCTTTCAATTTGGGCCAAAGTAGCCCCAGACGTTGAGATTCAAAAAATCAGACTGCCAAAAGTTAGATCCTTCCTTGTTTATCAAACGCTCCTCATTGTTAGAGTTAATACATTTTCTAGAATATTTAATTTAGTTCATGCATAGTATCTTAAGAGTCTTTGGTCAATTCATGCATTGTATTTCAAAAGTTCTTGATTCTTTGTATCTAGTTTTATCTTATCAAGAATCTAGTCAAGAGAGATATTATTGTATCGTTATAAATAGGAGTCCTTAGATTTTGTAAGTTATCTCTAAGTAATTCAAGTATCACATTTTTACAAAACTCTTCTTCAAATATTTTAGTTAAGCTCTGCAGTAGCAACTCAATAGAGGACTCTAATAACCTTCAAACTGGTATCAGAGCCTGGTTCGATTTATACCGGGGTGACTTCCAAAAAAATAAAAAAAAAGAAAACAAGTATATAAGGAAGTGAATGGCATCAAACACTTCCAATATTTCTCACTCTCTCATTCCAATATTCGACGGAGAGAGTTATGACCTTTGGAAGATAAAAATGAGGACGTGGCTTATGTCTGAAGGATTGTGGAATGTTGTTGATAAAGGTTACGATGAGCCTGAAGATGAGAGCGCACTTTCAAATGCCGAAAAGAAGAAACTTGAAGAGACACGAATTGCAGATGCTAAGGCACTTACAAAACTGCATTCTGCGGTAACTACATCAATTTTTCCAAGAAAAGGAAAATGGCATGATAAAAAGGTAAATTTTAACCAGGAGAAAGGTATGTCTTCCAAAGATTCAAGGGTCAATTGCAAAATTTGCAAAAGGACAAATCATGATACTGCAAATTGTTATTTCTGCGACAAGCCTAAATATCAATCTTGTGGGAGATTTGGCCATGAAACCAAATTCTGCCGTGATAAAGGAAAAAAAGAAAAGTTTGAAAATCATGTGAATTTTTCTGAAGAAACAGAAGAAGCACATCTATTTTATGCTTGTCACTCTGCCACAGAAGAAGAATCAAGTATATGGCAACTTGATAGTGGATGCAGCAATCACATGACGGGAAACAAATAAATATTTCTTGACATGAGCACTGCAGTATCATCTAAAGTTCGACTTGGCAATGGAGCTATAGCACAAGCCAGAGGAAAAGGAACAATTGTTGTGAAAACTAAAGGAGGTACAAAGTGTTTTCATGATGTTTTATTTGTTCCTGATATTGAAGAAAATCTCCTCAGTGTGGGTCAATTGGTTGAAAATGGTTACTATCTCCTTTTTGGTAATAATTCTTGCAAAATTTATGATGGCAAAAATAAAATTTTTTTGATTGCCAACGTAAGAATGCAAATGCAGAGAAGTTTCCTACTTCAGTTCCATTATGGAACTCCACAGGCTTTGCGAACTGAAGTTTTGCAGGATTCCAGGTTGTAGCATAAACGCTATTGTCACTTGAATTTTCATGGCTTAAAACTTCTCAAGGAAAAGAACATGGTACGTGGATTGCCTCAGATTGAACTCAATGAGAGTCCTTGTGAAGAATGCATTATGGGGAAACAAGCAAGACAACCATTCCCAAAAGGAAGATCATGGAGAGCCAAAGCACCATTGGAGCTCATACACACGGATCTTTGTGGACCGATGCGTACGCCATCATTTAATAATCATCGATATTTTTTAACATTTATTGATGATTTTTCTCGAGTTGCCTGGGTGTATTTTTTAACAAAAAAGTCTGAAACTTTCAAGTTTTTCAGACAATTCAAAGCTCTTGTGGAAAAGCAATGCAACTTTAAAATTAAAACAATTCGCAGCGACAGGGGCGGTGAATACACTTCAGTGGAGTTCGAAAATTTTTGCAAAGAAGAAGGCATATGGAAACAATTAACAGCAGGATATAGCCCCCAGCAGAACGGAGTAGAGGAAAGAAAAAGACGCACTATTGTTGACATGGCCACATCAATGATGAAGGAGAAAGGATTACCAAAAAGTTTCTGGGCTGAAGTTGTCAATACGGCAGTATATATTCTCAATCGGTGTCCAACAAAAGCAGTGAAGAACATGACACCAATTGAAGCATGGAGTGGAGAAAAACCGATGGTAAATCATTTCAGAATTTTTGGCTGCATTTGTTATGCTCATATTCCAAGTGAAGAACGAAGTAAGTTTGATGAAAAAAGTGCTAAATGCATTTTCATTGGTTATAGTGGTGAAACCAAAGGCTACAAATTGTATAATGTTCAAAGTAAAAAACTACTTGTGCGTACAGATGTTGTTTTTAATGAAAATGATGCTTGGAATTGGAAAGAAGATAAAGTGCAGGAAATTACAAGTATGCCCACTCCATCAGAATCTATTGAGCCTCCAACGTCATCGCCATCAACATCATCTCCAAGTTTCACTGTGGATGACACTACAAATTCTCCTCCAAGAAAAATATAACCCATTGATCAAGTTTATCAATCATGCAACTTTGCAGCCATTGAACCTACAAATTTTGAAGAGGCGGCAAAGGAGGAAATTTGGATTGATGCAATGAAGGAAGAATTGCGCATGATTGAAAAAAATCAAACTTGGGAACTTGTTGAGCGTCCAAAAGAAAGAGAAGTTGTTGGTGTTAAATGGATATACAAGATCAAGCTAAATCAAGATGGAACTGTTCAGC
The DNA here is from genome assembly GCA_037501455.1 of Lantana camara. Classification (NCBI taxonomy): domain Eukaryota; kingdom Viridiplantae; phylum Streptophyta; class Magnoliopsida; order Lamiales; family Verbenaceae; genus Lantana; species Lantana camara. The sequence goes on from CM074865.1 coordinate 80,284,160, forward strand.
GACATAAAGCCAGACTCGTGGCAAAAGGGTTCACACAAAAACCAGGTATTGATTTCTTTGAGACATTTTTTCCCGTAGCACGAATGGAAACAATAAGAATGATGATTGCAGTTGCTGCTCAAAAGAAGTGGAAGATTTTTCAACTTGATGTTAAGTCTGCCTTCTTAAATGGAAAACTTAAGGAAGAAATTTTTGTAGAGCAACCACAGGGATTTGTCATGCAGGGGAGATAAGATAAAGTGTATAAATTGAAAAGAGCACTTTATGGACTAAAACAAGCTCCTCGAGCTTGATATAGTGAAATTGATGGCTACTTCATCAAAAAAGGTTTTCAAAGGAGCAAAAGTGAACCAACACTTTATGTGCTGAACAAAAATGATTTGATATTAATTGTTTGTTTGTATGTAGATGATTTAATCTTTACAGGCAATAACTTGGAGATGATACAAAAGTTCAAGCAAGACATGATGCAAGCTTATGAAATGACTGATTTAGGCTTGTTGCAATATTTTTTGGGAATTCAAGTATCCCAGATGGAAGATGGGATATTCATTTATCAAAAGAAATATGCCAACAACATTCTCAAAAAGTTTAGAATGGAGGGATGCCGATCTGCTGATACCCCTGTGGGAGCAAATGAAAAGCTCAAGAAAATTGACGGGTCAAAGAAAGTTGATCCTTCAATTTATAGGAGCCTTATTGGGAGTTTATTATATCTCACTGCAACTAGACCCGATATAATGTTTGCTTCAAGTCAAGTTTCAAGATTTATCTAGGAGCCTACTCAAATCCATTATGGAGTTGCAAAAAGGATCTTAAGGTATATACATGGGACTCTTGATTATGGAATTTTTTACCAATCGGTGGAAGAGTCAAAATTGATCGGATACTCAGACAGCGATTGGGCTGGAAGTCTCGAATGACATGAAAAGCACAACTGGTTATTTTTTCTCTCTTGGTTCCGGAGCATGCTCATGGATGAGCAAAAAGCAGAATGTTGTGGCACAATCTTCTGCAGAAGCTGAATATGTTGCTGCTGCAAAAGCAACATCACAAGCAATATGGCTGCGTAGAATTCTTGATGATATTGGAGAACATCAAATTGAAGGAACTGTGTTGAATTGCGATAATATATCAGCCATTGCAATGGGAAAAAATCCCATCAGTCATGATAGAACCAAGCACATAGCTATAAAGTATCACTTTATTAGAGAAGCAGTTGAGAAGGAAGAAATTCAGCTCAAGTATTGCAAAACTCAAGAGCAGCTGGCAGATATCTTGACAAAGGCATTACCCGAGGAACTTTTTTTTTAACCTTCGAGAACTACTTGGAGTTGCTAAGAAAGTGTATTAAGGGGGAGTGTTAGAGTTAATACATTTACTAGAATATTTAATTTACTTCATGCATAGTATCTTAAGAGTCTTTGGTCAATTCATGCATTGTATTTCAAAAGTTCTTGATTCTTCGTATCTAGTTTTATCTTATCAAGAATCTAGTCAAGAGAGGTATTATTGTATCGTTATAAATAGGAGTCCTTAGATTTTGTAAGTTATCTCTAAGTAATTCAAGTATCACATTTTTACAAAACTCTTCTTCAAATATTTTAGTTGAGCTCTGCAGTAGCAACTCAATATAGGACTCTAATAACCTTCACTCATCTCGTCCTCGTCTTTCCCCATTTGTTTTTCTTTTTTCGGTTGAAAGGATTTTTGTTCTGATGCTCTGCAGAAGTTAGATGCTTGAAAAGGTTAAGAAAACTATAAAAAAATTAATCGTTATAATTCGAGAATGGGAGACATGTTATGATTAAATCATAATTAACTTTATTCACGTAAAGATTAAAAACAGAATCAACTATTACCTAATTTTTAACTTGAAAGTTGTGACTTGCCAAGCTCTCCGCAGCTTCATAATCCACTTGTTTCAATTGACGTTTGGATAAGATTACTGTTGATAACTATTGAAGAAGACATAGTTTGGGGTTTTGGAAAAACTGTATTATTCTCTGTAATTCCGTAATTACAATACTACACAACTAGGTTACAATATATACTACAAAATAGAGTCCAACTATATATGGTAACACAATTACATGATATACCCAAATCCCTAATTATCCGTTTTCCTAACACTCCCCCTCAAGTCGAGTATCGGATCAATGATGCTCAACTTGCTCAACACTTCACGAAAGATCCTTCCATTCACTGCTTTTGTCAAGATATCCGCTAATTGATCCTCAGACCTCACAAAGGGAATATCAATGACCCGTTCTTCCAACTTTTCCTTGATAAAGTGTCGGTCAACCTCCACGTGTTTAGTGCGATCGTGCTGTACTGGGTTTTCTGAAATACTGATAGCAGCTCGATTGTCACACCTTAACTTACACGGCCCTGCCATAGAAAAACCAAGTTCTGTGAGCAACTTCCTTAGCCACAAGACCTCAGTCACTCCCCGTGCAATGCCTCGAAACTCTGCTTCTGCGCTTGAGAGGGCTACAACCTTCTGTTTCTTGCTCCTCCAAGTCACCAAGTTTCCCCCAACTAAAGTAAAATACCCGGCAGTTGACTTTCTGTCCACTGGATTTCCTGCCCAATCAGCATCTGTATATGCTTCAATATCCAAGTGTCCATGTTTCTGAAATAGAACTCCTCTTCCAGGACATCCCTTCAAGTACCGACAGACTCTCAATGCTGTATCCATATGCTCTTTCTGTGGTTGATGCATGAACTGGCTCAGAACCCCTACTGCATAGGCTACATCTGGCCGAGTGTGCGAGAGATAAATCAGTTTCCCCACCAGGCGCTGGTACTGACCTTTATCAACTTCTTCTGCACCTTCTATAATCTGCAAGCCATGATTCACAACTATCGGAGTGTCTGCTGGTTTACACTCAAGCAACCCAATCTCAGCAAGGAGGTCTAGAACAAACTTTCTTTGAGAAATGAAGATACCCCGTCTGGACCTCAGCACCTCTATCCCTAGAAAGTACTTGAGCTCTCCCAAGTCTTTCATCTCAAACTCTCTGAACAAATTCTCTCGAAGCTGGGATATCTCTTCTGAATCATCTCCCGTAATTATCATATCATCCACGTATATTATGAGACAAGTAACTTTTTCACCTTTTCTTTTTAGGAACAACGTATGATCCGAGTTACTCTGATGATATCCGTACCTTCTCATAGCGATGGTAAACCGACCAAACCAGGCTCGTGGTGACTGTTTCAGACCATACAATGCTTTCTTCAACCTACATACTTCCCCTTTACCATACTTTCCTGAGAATCCCGGTGGAGGTTCCATATAAACCTCTTCCCTCAGATCACCATGCAGAAACGCGTTCTTCACATCAAACTGGTGCAACGGCCAGTCACAATTTGCAGCTATAGAGAACAACACTCTAATCGTGTCAATCTTCGCCACCGGAGAGAATGTCTCTGAATAATCGACCCCATAGGTCTGCGTGTATCCCTTGGCCACTAGTCTGGCCTTGTATCGTTCCACACTTCCATCTGCTCTATGTTTGACTGTGAATACCCATCGACATCCCACCATCCTTTTTCCACTGGGAAGTTTACACTTTTCCCAAGTACCATTCTTCTCGAGGGCCTTCATTTCGTCCTCCATAGCCTGGGCCCACCTATCATCCTTCAGCGCCTCTTCCACTTTATTTGGCACCGGGGTTGAGTAAACTGAGGTAGCATAAGCTCGGGCTTGTGATGAGAGATTTCCTTTAGCTAGATCAGCTATTGGATATCTCGGGGCTCTGTTTGCTAGTTCGGGCTCATATCTCTTGGGAGGCACCCCTCTGGTTGCCCGTGGAGGCAGTACATATCTATTTTCTTGTATGTTCTGAATTTCTGTCTCATGCTCCCCCTGAGCTTCTTCACGTCCTGTACTGTTAGTTTCAACAACAGGAATGGTACTAGTAGAATTAACTGAATCACTATCACTATTACATACCTCAGGATTGTCGGATTGAGTGACTGGAACATGAGAGTGTGTGGGGGTCTGTACCAGGGGTGAAGTAGGCTCGGTGGTTCCGCCTACTTGCTCTGTTGGGACTATGTCTGGCCAGGATTGTGATACCCAACCCAGTTGATCCTGAGGCCTCTGACTACTCTCCCCCGGAGCACTGGGTTGGAGAAAGTAATATTCGGTTTCAAGGAAGTCACAGTCCATGGTCGTGTATAAGCGACGAGTAGGAGGATGAAAACACCTATATCCCTTCTGACTAACCCCATACCCCACAAAGACACATTTCAAAGCACATGCATCAAGTTTGGTTCGATCCGACTTAGGGACATGAACGAACACAGAACTGCCAAAGATCCGAGGAGGTAAGGTTAACGTGGATGGTACACTAACCTGAGTACTAAGGTGTTTGAGTGGGGTAGCAAAGTTTAAGGCTTTAGTGGGAAGACGGTTAGTAAGGTAAACTGAGGTTGCAACTGCTTCGGGCCAATAAGACTTTGGGCACTGGGACTCGAGTAACATGGCTCGGGACATCTCAAGAAGTTGACGGTTTTTTCTTTCAGCCACCCCATTCTGTTGGGGAGTATTAGGACAAGAGGTTTGGTGAACAAGCCCATTTTCCCTGAAAAACTGTTTGAGTGTTGAGTTGACATACTCCCCCCCATTATCCGACCTAAGAATTTGGATGTGAGTTTTAAACTGGACACGAACCATATTAAAGAACTCCACAAACTTCGAGGGTACATCAGATTTTTGTTTGAGGAAGTACACCCATGTCATTCTAGAGCAATCATCAATAAACAACACGAAATACTTAAAACCATGATTTGAACTACAATTACCCAAAAATGGGGCTGGCCCCCAAACATCAGAATGAATCAGGGAAAAAACAGTTTCTGCCCTAGAGTTGGACAAAGAAAGATGCTGTCTATGACTTTTTGAAACCATACAAGTCTCACAAGAGAATTTATCACTAGTCTGGAAAAGTTTAGGAAATAAAAACTGAAGATACCCTAACGAGGGGTGTCCCAAACGTCGGTGCCACAACCATTTCTGACGTTCCACTGTCCCGTGAGCAAGCGCTGCAGTTCCTTGTTGAGCCACCTCATCAACAAAGTACAAGCCCCCACTTTCAGTACCACGCCCAATCACTCTCCCCGACTGAATATCCTGTAACAGACAGAAAGTAGGGTAAATTAGAACTGTACAATTTAGTTCCTTTGTGACATGACTTATAGATAATAATTTACAAGACAAATTAGGAACATAAAGACAATTTTTCAACTTTAAGTCAGGAGATAGGACAATAGTTCCTGCCCCTTGAACCCGGGAAATTTTGCCAGTTGCATCTTGGATAGCTGGTCTCTTAGGAACACTACTGTTTATGAAATCTGATTGATCGTATGTCATCGTGTCACTGGCCCCACAATCAATTACCCATCGAGATTCTTTCTCTGTTCCACGCGGTAAACCTGCCTTATTATCACAGAATTTGGGCACATATTCTGACTGACTTACAAAAGCTTGTGAACTATTATAATAATTGGAAGAAGTAATAGTGGAGGGGTGATTTGGGGATTTCGGACCTTCCATCCTCATACCTAAAGTCTGATTTCCTCCCCCATTTGCAAAATGAGCCGCCCCAATTTCTCCTTCTTTCCCGCGGGTTCCAGACTCTGCTACAGTCCCTTGGTTGTCTTCTCCAGCGACTTCAGCCGCCACCCGTGCTGCGCCGTAGCCCGGTGATGCAGCGTCTCGCCGTTGGCTGCGCCAGCCGTCGGGAAACCCAATTATTTCGAAGCAATTCTCCACTCTGTGCCCGGGACGCAGACATTTGCTGCACTTGATGGGCGGTTTGTCTGGGTCTGTGTTCCGCCGTGGCGGCGCCGTCGCCCGGCGCGGCTGCCCTTGGCCAGATCTGAGCCTTTTCTCCCCCTGAGATGGAAACCCCTGTGACGGGAAGCTTCTCTGAGCGTGATTTTGAACGACCAGACCAGTCCCTATACCTGTTGCCCCCGCCGCCGATGATGATGTTCGAGATTCGCCGTTGAGTATCTCTCGCCGTGCGGCTTCTTGCCGGACCACAGCGTATGCTTTCTCCGCTGTTGGCAGGGGACTCTCCTTCAAGAGTTCTCGTCGATCGGCATCGTAAGTATCGTTTATACCGGCAAGAAACTGGAAAAGGTGAGTCTCGGACCTGAGGCGATTAAAGGTCCCGATGTCCTCCTCGTGAACCATCGGGTTTGGTTGACGGATATCAATCTCTCTCCACAGTCTCTGTAAGTTGCTATAGTATTGTTCAATTGAATCTGACCCCTGTTTCATGCTGTTCGCCTTTACTGTAAGATCATAGATCTGTAATCCATCCCTTCCTTGTCCGTAAGTTGCTGCCAAGCCATCCCAGAGAGCTTTTGCAGACGGGTATTCTGCGAAATTGGCTATGAGGTCCGCCTCCATGTTATCGAGAATCCAGGAGCAGACGATCAGGTCCGTTTGCTCCCATCTGTGGTAGGTAGGGTGATCTGCCGAAGGTGATGCTGGTACTCCGGTAATATGCTCCAATTTTCCCCTTCCCCCGATCGCTATTTTCATTAATCGGGACCATAGAGAATAATTGAATTGGTTCAATTTCAGGCTAATTGTGACTGGTTGTGGGATACTGTGTTGATTCTGTGTGGTTTGGGGCTGTAGGTTTTGGAATAAACTGGCTAATTGAGTGGCTAGGGATTCGCTTGGCTGCTGCGGTCCCGTGCCGGTGGTGCTGCTGCTATCGTCGGCCATGGCCGAGAGAGGTACGGTAGATGATGAGCAAGGAATCGAATCCGATTAATGGATTGAAACCCGCTCTGATACCATGATAACTATTGAAGAAGACATAGTTTGGGGTTTTGGAAAAACTGTATTATTCTCTGTAATTCCGTAATTACAATACTACACAACTAGGTTACAATATATACTACAAAATAGAGTCCAACTATATATGGTAACACAATTACATGATATACCCAAATCCCTAATTATCCGTTTTCCTAACAACTGTAACTAGGGGGGTTTCATTCCCAAGTTCCTCTTGTTCCTCTGCAAGTTGTTTTGCAGAAATAATGGCAGAATAGGAACAATATTCCAATTGAATTGATTCAAGTGTAGGTATGTTTCCAATGTCGCAGGGGATCTCCTTCAGATTACGTAAGTAGTGAAGAGAAAGGTGCTCAAGGCATGGAAAATGAGAGCTCTCTGCACTCCAGTGCTCCCAATGGCTACAGTTGGAAATTTTCAGGAATCTTAGGCTGCAGAACGACCCTTGTACTGTCTCCCACTCAGATGTTGTGAAGGACACATTCACCAGAAGGAGCATCTGGAGATGAGGTAATGAACCTATCTTCGTATTAATGTCTTCCCAACTGAGCCGCGCGTTAGATAGGACAAACTCCTTGAGCGAACCCGGGAAAATGAAGTTCTGCAGCAAATCGTGCTTAATTGGGAAAAAGAGATTTAGATAATTAAGTTTATGCAGATGACCAAGATTGTTGAGACAGTATTCTGATGCCACCCTCCGATACCGTAGACCCAACCTCTTGACATTAGGGATTCTCTTAACTACCTCCTCACCAAGCTTCAAGTTTACTACTCTCATGAGCGTATGTAGGTTATGCAGAACAATTTCATCCGTGTCACCACTTGGAGGGTCCGAAAGTTTGAGCCCGTAGCACTGAACATGCCTTAGTAGAGGCATCTTCCAAATATCACGTGGTACAACAACATTACTGTCCCATCTGGATATAATTAATGTTTGCAAATTCCAAAGGAGGGAGGCTGAAGTTGATAATATAGGAAATTGAATTTCAGAATCGACAGCATAGTACCGCAAGTTAACATGCTGCAAGGTGTCTACCCATCCACGGCTTCCCCAAGGATAAATATTTGGGCTTTTAAATACCCTTAACAATCTGCGTTCAACCGCGGGTAAAGCTTTTTTAGAATAGGATATCAATGAACGGGCAGCTGATGTAGATTGCAAATTCCGAAGATATTTCTTCTTGGATATGTTCTGATCAATAACTATGCGGCGTTGTGTATTTCTGCCTTTATGATCATGTTGGATTGCGGAAAAAACAAACCTCTCTTTTTGAGCTTCTCTTATGCATAGATCTCTCAAAAGATCGTGGATTTTACAAAATACTACCTTTTCAGAATATCCATGTTCACCAACCAAAATGAGATTTCTATCAATAAGATCCATCAAGTTATCTTCACCGCTCTCGTCCAAGCTTTTTCCATTAATTGGCTTCAAAAATCCTTCCGCAACCCACATACTGATGAGTGAGGAGACACGTATTCTACTGTTTTCAGGAAAAATTGCCATGTAGAGAAAACATGCCTTCAGATGAACAGACAACTCGTCGTAACTCATCCGTAGGATTTTCAAGTTTCGTGCACTTTCCTCTAAGTTCACAACTGAACTTACATTTTGTAAAATATATGCCCAATATTCTCGTGTTGGTATGGACTTTGCAAGGAGTCCTCCAAGCACAACAATTGACAAAGGGAGTCCTTTGCAATTTTTGGCAATCTCCATTCCAATCTCCTCCAACTCAGGGGGGCAATCTTTTTCTCCAAATACAGTTTTGCAGAATAGACTCCAACTTTTATCTTGATCTAAAAAATCCATTTCATGGACGCAATCACTACTCAAATAAGAAGCAACATTTGATAGTCTAGTAGTTACAATAATTCTACTTCCTTCATTGTTTCTTGGAAAGTAGATTTTTAACTTATCCCATACATCTGTACTCCACAAATCATCCATGACAATCAAATATCTTCTACCATATAGACTTTTGTGTAGTGTTTGCCCTAATTCTGCATTACTCATTTGACTCAAACTGTCCCTACTTCCTTGGTTGTTTTGGCAAAGAAGAATTTCTAAGAGAGTCTCCTTTATATCATATTCTTGGGAGATTGTAACCCAAGCAAAAATATGAAAATGGTGCTCTACAAGTGGATGTGTGTAAAGATTTTGAGCAAGTGTAGTCTTACCAATTCCGCCCATGCCGGAAATTGGTATGATTTGACGATCAGAATGTGGTTGTCCGGTGAGCTTATGCAACAATCCATTTAAAACATCATCAGAGACGACCATGATATTGCGTTGTGTTGAATGAGACTTTGGTGAAACAACAGGTGTTGTTATAATTCCTTGCAGCTGCTCCTGAGTTCCCAACTTCTCTTTAATCTCCTCCACGTCTTTCTTGACCAAATCCATCTCTTCTAGCACCTTCTCCAGACCTTGATACAAGTAAGTAGAACAGATCTTGTCTGCCTCATGAGTACTTGTGGATTTGACGATTATATTTTCCTCCACTCTCCCTTTTTTTCGATTGTGGTCAGCAGGGGTTTTCTGGTCCCTTTTCGCAAGAATTTGATCGACTATATGGGATTCGATTACATCCTCTGCTGCATAAGCTGCATCTGCAATGCGGATTCGCAACCGCTCCACTTCTTGGTTGGAATAATGACGATTATTAGCTTCAAGAAAATCTTGCAAAAAGACAATCTTTTCAGTTAGTGATCGAGTCTGATCCTCGTCAAGAGTAATAGGAGGTTGAGGATGGTGATGGATCTGATCTATAAGATTCATAAGAGAAGTTAAAGCTGCATAAGCTGCCATTTCTCCGACGGAAGTATTAAGTGAAGGCTATGATTTCTCAGGGGTTGGCTGTGGAGTTTTGCAACAATGATTTCTCAGGGTCAGGGGTCGGCTATGGAAATTTACAACAATGATTGTGCATTTGTTAATGTACTATTTGGTGAAATATGAATTGTTTTAATTATTTTGTTTTGGCAGGATTCTTAGAAAAGTGTCTTCGACAGTGGTCACTTTATGTGGACTCATGAGATAATGTTGATAAAGAACTACATTAATGATTTGATTCTTTGGTAAAGATAATGGTTGGCCATCAGACTATACACATTTTGATGGTGCAACTTAATCACGGCATTACTTTGATAGGACTTTTGCTGTAATAACTTTATTTTATCAACGAACTTTATTTTATCAACGAGTTAACTACACTAAAATACTCCCATGTTAAAGCCTAAATACACAAACTTTTACCAGGGAAATTGGAAAACCAGCACATAGGCATCAATTTAGGCAATAATTGATTATGGCTGCAAATTCATATCAATTCATAAAATTTTCAGAAAACTGTATATGATTGGGAGAAATTTGTAATCTAGTCAAACTTTTTATTTATTATTCACTCTAACAAATAATTTATCGAGCAAAAAGAGGGATACTAAATATTATTAATCTATTATTCACTCTAATAAATAATCCATCAAATCTCCGTAACACAAAATAAAACTGCATAAGGAAAAATCTTCGATTTATTAGAAAGCATTATTATTGAGGTGTTACATTGATTTTTATTTTTATTTTTATTTTTGTACGTTCTAAAAAAATCACAGTGCGTATATATATATTTTTCGTACTATTTCAAAATAGACAAATTAATTAGTTAAAGCTAAAGCAGTTGGAAATGGACATGAGATGGATCATGCTTTATTACATCAACATGCCTTAAAGTTTGACTGACCATAGACACTCTTTCCATAGGATGCCCCTTTTCTCACTAAAATGAAACCAACAAATTATGGACGACCAAGTGCGAGGACGATCGGCATAAGATATTTATAAAAATGAAAATCAGAGACAAAATTAACTATCCACGATCTTTAATATTTTTAAAAGTTTAGTTATCTAACAAATTACATTAATTAACTTATTAATCTTAATTATCTAACAAATTACACTAATTAACTTACTAATCTCAGAAACTTCGGTAATTTTTAATTAATAATATTTTATTTATGTTAAGTGGCTAATTAATTCTATTGCCAACGGGACTTGGTTCAAGTAATTAAAATTTTTCCTGGACCATGATCCGTTTCGAATCCCTCTAACAACTTAGAGATGCGTATATTATAAAAAAAAAAAAAAGTGGCTAATTAATTCTGCAATTTCTGCATAATAAAAGAAACATACAAATATAGATCTCTTAATTCCTTAGAGAGCTGAGCGTCAGGCACCAACCATGTCGCCTGAGTCCTATGGACTTAAATCTCTCTGTCTCAAAGGGCTTCTCTTAAGCAATACAACACTCTCACCGAATTTCCCGGTTAACCTTCTCGTTGAAGGACCAGTAGAGGGTTTTCACGCAATATCAAAATATATATGGAGCAACCAAAAGGGTTTGTGGCTCCAAAACAAGAAAAGAATTTTGTCGGATAGTTATTGTATGGACTTAAATAAGCTTCAAAATAATAACATGAAAAGTTTGATAAGAGTATGCTATATATCAAACGATTTCGACGCAATAAATGTGACAAATGTGTCTACGTAAAAAATACCGTGATAAGTCAAGTTCAAGAGTTACAAATTATGACACTCAGGAGAATTAGTAAATACTTGAATTGCATTGAAATATTAAAATAATTAGGTCTCACGATATTTTGACTGAATTTAAAATCCCTAGCTAAGTACTACGAAATTAGCTACTCAAAGCCATGAAATCTAAAAACATAGTCTAATTATATTCTAGAAAAGAAGTAAAAATGAAAGAGAGAGAGAATCTTAAAGTCGATCCCGTAAATTTGCTGGGCTTGTCCATTAATTCCAAGTCTCTCTCTCAAGCCCAACTAACATCCAAGCCCATTCACCAATTTGAAATGAAGCCAGCATCAGCACAAGTATTCTCCAAGGAAAAAGATTATGCTCCAATCAAAACACGCCTAGCCCAAACACTTAAAGCCTGCTGCTACAAATCAGTCCAAGTCCTCTTATTTGGTCTGAAGATCCTCAAATTAACAAAATTGGCCCACTCTGCACTAAAAACATATAAACACATCACGGCACCAAATTATAGCAATTAAAAGCATTAAAACAAGGCCACAAACTCACGAAATATATGGAATTATGCACACTATCAATGAATTACTGCCCCATATTTTTTTCCAACTCATTCACAATATTAAAGAAAACGAGTCAACTTAATGTAGTACATCTCATTACAGCTGGAAGTATAATAACAAACATATGGTCTAAAAATCGAAATTAAGATATTTTAATAGTGTATTACAAAGTTAATAATTTCATTATTATGAAAAGGTCATTAATGTTCGTACAGAGTTTATTATACGATCATGTATGAGAAAATCCCAGAAAATTAATATTTTTAATTATTTATAAGTTAAATGGATTTTTAAATTATGTGTCGATGGTGTCACAAATTTGTCCTTATTGATGTTTTTCTGACATTGAATTCATATCGGATAATGTGGGATAAATCCCCAAATATCCATCATATTTTTACATAATTCCTTAAAATTATGTTGTATGATTTTCACATAATGTAGTATTAAAACGTCCTAATGCGGTATTTATATCCTATTATGTAGTATAAATTCATGAATTTTGTATATAGATTACAATTGTACTCCCTAAAATTATGACGTATGATTTTCACATAATGTAGTACTAAAACGTTCTAATGCAGTATTTATATCCTATTATGTAGTATAAATTCATGGGGGGAATTAAGTAAAAATATGACAAACTGATAGGGAGTTATTTGAGACTGCCCCAATTCATATCTTAAAAATTAGTGAAAATATTTATACTTAATATTACAACTTGCAAAGTCCACTACAGGACAAGAAATGATAGAATATAAATAATTCTCAATTTCTCATAATAATTCATGGAAGAAGAAGGATGTGAACCTTCTGGAATATATTGAAATCACCCAAATTTCTTCTTTTTTTAATTAATAAAAGAAATCAAATAAGTATTCTTGAATAAAATAAACTTGAAATAATAGCATGATTTATGATTAAACGAACATAATTAAATGAACTTATAAATTAAGGTAATAGATATTTAAACGTTTTAATAATGGTTAATTTCAACACCCATTTTACATGACATGTAACGGCCCTTCGAATAATTTTTTTTAAATTAGATTGTTTTTGAAATCTTGATTGTTCTTAAAATTCGAAGATGGGACATGATATTCGCATGGACTGCATCACTTGGGACTCCCCCCGGACGAGTTCTAGTGTTTGGTTGTTGGTTTCTGGTTCCTCGCCCTTGTTGGGCTTCTGCGCGACCAAAAAAAATTAGTGTATTTACCCTTTTTTTAAAAAAAAAAAAAAAAACAAAAGTATGAACTTTTATTAATTCATCAAGTCAGCCATAATACATGCCGAGGTAATTCTAGGGATATCAAAGTTCCCTTTTTGAAAATTAGCAGAGCATCTAGTTAATTCATGAGCAACTCTATTGCCTGACCCTCTAACATACGAAACTCTTACATAAGGAATACCTGGAAATAATATTTGGGTACTAATTTTTTTAAAAAATATTTAATATGTCCCTCTAACATACGAAACTCTTACATTCATACCTGGAATACTTTGGTACTAATTTTTTAAAAAAATATTTAATGGAAAAATAGACAAAATTATTATCTATAATAACAATATTTTCTTTCAAATTAATTTAAAAAAAAGAATAGTTTGGATTCAATAACTAATGATTGTTTAACCTGGCTCGATGTCATTAGAATTCAACATTTAATCTCATTAACAAATTTGAATCTTTTGGTCTCGTCCGAAGCCAACCTGTTGACAACCAGTCAACCCTACTATCAACGGAGAAGGTTGCAAAAGGCGCTAACCCAATATTTATGAGCTTTCGATTTGGGCCAAAGTAGCCCGAGAGCTGAAATGTTGGGTTCTATGAAAGTGTGCTCAAAATCATTAAGCTTATACAGAAATTAAAATAAAAGTCATAATAAATAAAAAAAGTTAAAATAGAAGGTAAAATAGTAATTGAAACTAATGATGTTAAGAAAATTTTAAAAGTCAAAATCATAAACTAGATTCAATTACATTAACATGAAGAAGAAATAAACCTCACAAAAATAAAAACAAAAACAAAAAAAAGAACAGCACAATACTTATTCGTTGCCGGACTCAAATATCTCCGTAATTTCTGCAAGGTGGAAACATATTAGGAGGAGAATTTATGTATGACAAAAGATTAGAAAACAAAATCATATTCATCATAAGCTGCAAAGTTAGATGCTTGAAAAGGTTAAAAAAGCTATAAAAAATTGATATAATTCGAAAATGGGAGACGTGTTATGATTTAATCATACTTGTTTATATTCAAGTAAAGATTAAAAACAAAGCAGAATCAACTCTTACTGAATTTTAACTCGAAAGTTGCGACTTGCCAAGCTCTCCACACCTTCATAATCCCCTGGTTTCATGTGAAATTTTTCTAAGATAACTGTAACTCGGAGGCCTTCATTCCCAAGTTCCTCTTGTTCCTCTACAATTTGCTTTGCAGATTTAATGGTAGAATACTTACAATTTATCAGCCGAATTGATTCAAGTGTTAGAATGTTTCCAATGTCACAAGGGATCTCCTTCAGCCTAGGTAAGGAGTCAAGAACAAGGTGCTTGAGGCTTGGAAAATGAAAGCGCTCTGCAATCCAGTATTCCCAACCCCTACAGTAGACAATATCCAGTTCGCTTAAGCTGCAGAACTGCCCTTGTATTGTCTCCCACTCAGATGTTGTGAAGGACAAGTACCATAGTTCGAGCGCCTGTAGATGAGGCAATGAACCTATCTTCGTATTAATGTCTTCCCAACTGAGCTGCGTGTTCGATAGGTACAACTCTTTGAGCGAATGTGGGAAAATGAGGTTCGGCAACAAACCATCCTGACTTGGGAGAACGCATTGTAGATATTCAAGTTTGTACAGATGACAAAGATTGTTGAGACAATAAAATTCGGCTGCCGCCTTCTCATAACGCAGCGTCAACTTCTTGACATTAGGGATTCTCTTAACTACCTCCTCACCATGGTTCAAGTTTACTACTCCCGTGAGCGTATGTAGGTTATGCAGAACAAATTCATCCGTGTCGCCACTTGAAACGTACGGAATTCTGAGCTTCATGCACTCAACATGCCTTGGTAGAGGCATCTTCCAAATTTCTACCTTTTCAACAACATTACTACCCCATTTGGAAACAATTAATGTTTGCAGGTTCCAAAGGAGGGAGGCTGAAGTTGTAAATATAGGAAATTGAAGGAGGGAGGCTGAAGTTGTAGATTGACTTTGATACTCGACAGCAAAGAACCGCAAGTTAACTTCCTGAAATGTGTCTATCCATCCACGGTTTTCCAAAGGATAAGTAAATGGGCTTTTAAATACCCTTAACAATCTGCGTTCAATCGCTGGTAAAGCTTCACGAGAATAGCATATCAAGGAACGGGCAGCTGATACAGATTGCAAATTCTGAAGATATTCCTTGTTGGACATGTTCTTATCAATAACTATGCAGCGTTGTGTATTTATGCCTTCATGATCATGTTGCTTTGCGGAAAAAACAAACCTCTCTTTTCGAGCTTCTCTTATGCATAGATCTCTCAAGAGATCGTGGATTTTACAAAATTTTATTTTTACAGAGTATCCACGCTCATCAATCAAAATGAGATTCCTATTAATAAGATCCATCAAGTACTCTTCATCACTCTCTTCCAAGGTTTTTCCACTAATTGGCTTCAAAAATCCTTCTGCAACCCACATACTGATGAGTTCAGAAACAGATATTTTACTGTCTTCAGGAAAAATTGTCATATAAAGAAAACATGCCTTCAGATGAATGGGCAACTCGTTGTAACTCGTATGTAGTATTTTCAAGGTCCGTTCACTTTCCTCTGAGTTCACAATTGAACTTATATTTTGTAAAATATGTGCCCAATATTCTCGTGTTGGTATGGACTTTGCAAGGAGACCTCCAAGCACAACAATCGACAGAGGGAGTCCTTTGCAATTTCTGGCAATCTCCATTCCGATCTCCTCCAACTCAAGGGGGCAATCTTTTTCTCCAAACACAGTTTTGCAGAACAGACTCCAACTTTTATCCTGATCTAAAAAATCCATCTCATGGACGCCATCACTACTCAAATAATAAGCAACATTTGATATTCTCGTAGTTACAATAATTCTACTTCCTTCATTGTTTCTTGGAAAGTAGATTTTTACCTTATCCCATACATCCGTACTCCACAAATCATCCATGACAATCAAATATCTTCTACCATATAGACTTTTGTGTAGTGTTTGCCCTAATTCTGCATTACTCATTTGACTCAAACTGTCCCTACTTCCTTGGTTGTTTTGGCAAAGAAGAATTTCTAAGAGAATCTCCTTTATATCATATTCTTGGGAGATTGTAACCCAAGCAAAAATATGAAAATGGTGCTCTACAAGTGGATGTGTATAAAGATTTTGAGCAAGTGTAGTCTTACCAATTCCGCCCATGCCGGAAATTGGTATGATTTGACGATCAGAATGTGGTTGTCCGGTGAGCTTATGCAACAATCCATTTAAAACATCATCAGAGACCACCATGATATTGCGTTGTGTTGAATGAGGCTTTGGTGAAACAACAGGTGTTGTTATAATTCCTTGCAGCTGCTCCTGAGTTCCCAACTTCACTTTAATCTCCTCCACGTCTTTCTTGACCAAATCCATCTCTTCTAGCACCTTCTCCAGACCTTGATACAAGTAAGTAGAACAGATCTTGTCTGCCTCATGACTACTTGTGGATTCGACAATTATACTTTCCTCTACTTTCCGTTTTTTTGGATTGTGGTCAGTAGGGGTTTTCTGATACCTTTTCGGAAGAATTTGATCGACTATATGGGATTCAATTACATCCTCTGCTGCATAAGCTGCATTTGCAATGCGGATCCGCAACCTCTCCACTTCCTGGTTGGAATAATGACGATTATAAGCTTCAAGAAATTCTTGCAAAAAGACAATCTTTTCAGTTAGTGATTGAGTCTGATCATCCTCAAGAGTAATAGGAGGTTGAGGATGGTGATGGATCTGATCTATAAGATTCATAAGAGAAGTTAAAGCTGCGTAAGCTGCCATTTCTCCGATGGAAGTATTAAGTGAAGACTATGATTTTTTCAGGGGTTGGCTGTGGAGTTTTGCAAAATGATTTCTCAGTTGGCTATGGAAATTTACAACAAAGATTGTGCAATTTGTTAATGTACTATTTGGTGAAATATGAATTGTTTTAATTATTTTGTTTTGGCAGGATTCTTAGAAAAGTGTCTTCGACAGTGGTCACTTTATGTGGACTAATGTGTTTGATAAAGAACTACATTAATAATTGCTTTGGTAAAGATAATGCTGGGCCATCAGACTATACACAGTAATTTGATGGTGCACTTTAATCACGCGTTACTTTGATAGGACTTTTGCTGTAATAACTTTATTTATTAAGAGTCTTTTGCAAAAATGATATTAAATTTTATTCAGTTTAATAAAGTAATATCTTTTGATATGGGTTTAAGATTTTAGCGAACGACTTTAAAATATATTTTGTTTTTTATTTTGTAAACTTTATATAATTATAAAATTGACCCCAAAACTTCTAAAATATTTTAGATGGGTATATAAAGTATAATTTTATAGATGATATCAAGAAAGTAAGCATAAACAATGAAATTAACCATGCTTTGATAACAGAAGTACTCTAAAATTCATCCTATAATCAATACAACACTCAAATAATTTGTAAAAATTTTATTACCTCTCTTTATCTCCTTCCTCTTCTACAACTCTGATTTATTTGTCCTCCAAGACTCGTCTTCGTTCCTCCTCGGTTAGCCCTTCTTGTTCCAAAAGTCCTCACAGCTTCTTGCTTTCACGGACATCAACTGGAAACAGACTTCAACCTCCAACGGAAAATCTCACTACGGCTTGTGAGTTTTAATAAAAGGTTTGTAGAAATAGACTGGAGTAAAAAGGTTTAATAAAACTCTTAACAAAGTATTTATCTCGTGTATATGAAAAGGAGAATTTTATTTCCTTCAAAAAAGGTTTATACAAACATTATATATTCTGAAAAAAGATTTATTTGAAATACAACACTCAACACTCAGAAACTGAAAGACTCTAAGATTATTTTACATATGACTTTCTCGATTCAAGACAAGGTGTTTATCACCATACAAGAGCACTCTATTTATAGACTATATTCTTGCAACTGTTTGGACTTGAAATTTTTATTTGGAATCCGCTGCTTTATCCTTCAACGATCCAGATCTTGCCGACACTTTTCTATGGTTGAGATTCTGCCGACACTTTTATCTGCCACTTGATAATTGGAGTATGACGTCATGGCATTCGTCATTTCCTTGCTGATGTATGTGCTTACATCACTGATGGTTACAGCCCATCATCTTGCAAGCTTCTTGTCTAGTCTCTGCAGTGCAGAAAAATTCATGTTTTTCAAATTTATTTATGAATTCCATTAAAAGAGGAGAGCTTATTTTTCCTCCTTTGGTCAGTAGAATCCAATTTCCTTTACTCATCAGCGTTTCAAACTTATATTTGTACAGATTTTCTGCAACGCTGTGAATAGCTTTTATTCCCAAGGCACGCCTTTGGACGATCCATTCTTTAGTAACTTGGATCTTCCTTAACGGTTTATTTCCTTGCTCAAGCTTTATGGTGTCAGAAAGGTGATCTGCAGTGATCATGAAGAAAGCTTCATGCCATATATGCTTCTCTGGTTCTGGAGATATGGTATAGAACTTGAGAACCACCTGTCTTCCTCTGGCAAATTTACTGATTTGAGATTTTAGGGTATCATCAAATCTGGATATTTCCTTGAGATCTTTACTTGGGTAGATTATATCAAGGAACCCAAAACAAGCATATCTATAAACTGCTTCTGGGCATGCTCCCATTATGCAAGTCAACCTTGGATATATATTTTTGCCTTTAGAGAAGAATATAGTGTCTGTATTTTCCAGACTATAGACTTCATCAACTGTATGAACATACATATGTTCCCATTCAGTGTTAGGAACATATTTTTCTATTTCAATCTTTATTTCCTTTGAAGAAGACTCTCTTTCCAATTTTATTTCAATGACTGAGGGAGCTTTATTTTTTGCTTCTTCTTTATTTTTCTCGCCAGATGACTCAGTCTCATTTATTTTTATTGACTCAAATTTCTCAATATATTTTTCTAACCTTTGAGTCACTTTATTTACCTTTTCCAAATTTTCAGTTACCAAATCTATCAATGGAGGGAGATTTTTGTATAGATATTGTTCAAGAACCACAGTTCCTTCATAGAGATCTTCGGCCATGCTGTTGATATATGAGATCTCTTCTTTTATTTCAGAAATATCAATTTTATCCTCCATCTGTAAAAGAGAGAAAGGTTTATTATATTTCCTTTTAAGATTTTCCATAAGTGATTTTTGGGAAATCACCACCCATTAACGGATTTTATTTTGTCTTTATCATCTACCGTTTGAGATGGACTAGATATATGCATACCCATATATTGGTCTTCAAAGTTTCTATAAGTGATTTTTGGGAAATCACCACCCATTAACGGATTTGATTTTGTCTTTACCATCTACCGTTTGAGATGGACTAGATATATGTAAACCCATATATTGGTCTTTATTCTGAACCAAAATCTATATTTCTGGATAAAAAGTCTGCTAAAAAATTATCAATTCCTTTTATGGGAATGATTTTGAAATCATAGAGAGATAGGAAAACTTGCCATCTATGTAGCCTCCTATAATTTGGTTCACTGGGTAATTTATTTTTCGCAAGACTTGGAACTTGAGTGTTATCCACATGAACAATGAAAGGTTTTTGGAGTAGGAAAAGTGAAAACTTTTTAATCCCATTTATTACTCCTAATAACTCCTTTTCATGTGTAGTATAATTTATTTCTGCTGATTTAAAAGTACCACTTGTATATCTACAAATCTCATTAAGATCTGTTTTCAAGATTGCAGCCCAATATAAATCAGAAGCATCAGTTTGAAGAATTAAATTATCATTTTTATCAGGAAGCCTTAATTCTGGAAGAGTTTTACATTCTTCCTTTAACTTTATGACAATTTCTGTATGTCTTGGAGCCCATCCTTTTGTATTATTTTTTCTCAATAACTTTTGTATTTCATGTCTTTTCTTAGCTAACTCAGGTATGAAACCTTCAGCATAATTAAGACATCCTAAAAATTTTTCTATTTGTTTTCTATTTTCCAATTTATCAGGAAACTCAACTATTTTTCTGGATATATGCGGTTGTAATTTTATACCTGCAGCACTCAGTTTTAATCCTAAAAACTCAATTTCTTTAGTTTCTATGACTGCTTTTCTTTCAGACAGGGCTATACCATTCTCTTTACATAATTTAGCAAAGAGCAAAAGATGTTCTTTATGTTTATCTATAGTATCTGAACAAATAAGAATATCATCTATATAAACAACCATGAATTCTCTATATTTGCTAAATATATCGTCCATCTTTCTTTGATATATTGATGGAGCATTTTTTAATCCAAATGGCATTACTAACCATTCATAATGTCCTTGAGGGGCACTAAAGGCTGTATATTGGATACTGTCATCTTCCATTTTTATTTGCCAAAAACCAGATGTACAATCAAATTTTGAGTAATAGGATTTATTCTTTACTAAGTCTATTAATACTTCTTTATTGGGTAATTGGTAACTATCACCCTTAGTAAAATGGTTTAATCTTTTGAAATTTATTACCATTCTTGCTTTATTTCTTTTCTTTTCAGCTTCTTTCATTACCATGAATGCTGGACTAGAAAAGGGGCTAAAACTTTTCCTAATTAATCCTTTATCCAAAAGTTCTTTAATTTGTTTTTTAAATTCATCTTCTTCACTTAAGGTATATCTCATAGGTCTTTCTTTAATTATTATATTATCTGTTAATTCTATTCTAGCTTTTGGGTAATTCTTTTTCCAAAAAGCCAATGGATGGTCACTATAATTTTCTTTTATCTTACTAGTAACCGTTTCTAAGTTTATTCTTTTTATAACTATTTTATTTATTGGTATTTGTATTTTTTCATATATGGAGTGTCCACCACGCTTAGCTGGCTGAACTCTGAAAGGATGGTTTAATCGTGGTAATTTTAACAAATGACCACACTTTGTTTTAAGTACAATAGAATATGCATTTTGCATATAATATTGAAATTGTTGTAGGAAATCATTTCCTAATAATATATCAACTTCTAGTTCATTATATTCATATATTCTAGGAACCATTATTATTTTACTTCCTAGGACAATATCAACATCTATTGCTAATCTGTGTATATCTTGTGATTTTCCAGTCACTCCTTTTATCCTGATTTTTCCATCTTCTTTCCATTTATTAATCAAGAAGGTTTTGAAAATAGTTATTTCAGATCCAGTATCTATTAAAGCACAAGTTATTATTTCATTTTCAGGAGTTTCTCTTATTCCTACCTGAATGAAAACACTAACTATAAAGTTATATCCTTTCATTTTATTCTTGGACAATTTATGACTTTGTCTTCTATACAGAGTGTTACTCCATCTTTTTCTATCTTATAGTAGTTACAACTATCTAGGAAAGCATTTCCTAAGATTATATCATAGGAACTTCCCGTCATATTTTCATCTAGATAACATTTAACAATTATTCTAGATTTATCAATGTTTATTGGGATAGATATTTGTTGGTTACATGTAACTATCTTTCCTTCAAAGTTTTCATAGTAGAAATTCTCATTTAAGGTTTCTATCATTAACCCTTTATTTTTTATCTTAGCAAAGTGATTTGCACTTGCTCCTGTATCTATTAATATTTTTGGTTCTTTAATATATTCTTGACCATTAAAATATTCTCCTAAAATGATCATTGTTTTATTTACTGAGTTTTTATTTATACTTAAAGTTCTGGTTATATTCATTCTTTGACTTCTTCTAGCTATACTATTTTTTCCAAATTCTATTTGAGGAGTTTTACTAGAAGATCCTTCTTCTATTAAAGGTTTATTTATGATTTCCAATTCATAATTTGTTATTTCTTTAGGGTCATCAAGAAGAGGTAATTTAGCCGAAGCTATTTCCCTACATTCTTCATCTATTTCTAAATGTGGTTTATCTTGATAAATCTTTCCATAATTACTATTGCTTAGTACATATAATGCTCTATAGTAAATTGAGAAAGCTTTACTTTTATCTTTTAATCCTATATCTTTTATGAATTTGTAATGTAAACTTAGAGCTTCGTCTATATTATGATCATTTATATTCACACTATATTTAGGATATAAATCAAATAATATTTGTTTATAACAAAGATTTCCTTCTATTGTTCCTAGATGACTTCTCTTTGCATCTGTAAACCTTTGATCATGAAGAGAAAGTACTATAGGACTATCTATTCCTTCTCTAAACAATGATTTTACTAGGAATTGAACCCTTCCTAAATATATATATTGTATTTTACATTTTTCTTTTTTATCTTTTATTTTGTTCAAAGCTTGATTTATTGTATTTCTAGTTAACAAGTTAATCTTAACTTGCCCTGAAGTATGTTCAATGTTTATAGATTTTTCTACTTCATGGTAGTCATATATATTTATTTTTTTTTCTTTTTATAAGACTTGATATTCCTTTAAATATACTTTGACTGGGATTAGTAGCATTTAATTTTAGTTTCTTTATCTTATCTAAAGTTTCTTTATTGAAGGTAATGCGTTCTGCATATCCTTCGGGTCCTTCATAAATATCTATTTCTTCATCAGATAATTCTGTTATTTCAGAACTCATTCTGATTCAGTATCTAATTCTGAAGATATTTCATTTTCTGATATATCGGATTCTTCCATATATATTTCTTTTCCAAAATAGTTTTCTATATCGGAAATTTCTTCAAGTTCGTCTCTTATTTCTAAAAATTCAATCTCTATATTTTTAATATGTTTAGTTTTAGGTTTTGGACATTCAGGTGATTTATGACCTTCTTCTCCACAATTCCAGCATTGACATTTAGTTAATTTTTTATTTCTTTCCTTATTAGGTTTATTTTCATACCTATTTCTCTTAAAAAACTTTCTTCTGGGTTTTATATTTTTCCTTTGAAAATTTTTATATTTTTTATATTTTTTCTTATAAAATTTTCTTTTATTCCTTTTAGGGTATGTCTTTCTATTACTTCCCCATTGTGTAGGTAATTCTACTGTATCACAACAGAGTCTAGTTATTCTTTTAGATTTTTTATATAATTGTTGTTCACCACATATTCTTTTAAGTTCTGATGTTAATACTTTTATTCTTCCTCCTAGATTTTGAGGGTATTTATCTTTCTTTTCTCTCCATACTTTATTCATGTGATTATTCCAGGGATAAGGAAGTTTAGTGTAAAACATATTTAACATTATTTCTTGAGATTCGGTACTATAATATTGGGTATAATAATAATCTCTAAATTCACATACATAATTTTTTATATTGCACATTGAGAGTATGCTTAGGTTTATTAGATTACTTCTTGCTTCATCTTTTTCCCTTTCTATTTCTAATTCTTTATTAGCTATCCATGATTCACCTAAAAATTCATCAGATATATTTGCAACTATACTTTGTACTCCTGTTCTTATATCTATATCAAATCCAGTTTCCATTCCGACTTTCATTATTCCTTGTATATCAGGAGATACTCCTTCCCACCATTTAAGAACTATTCCATCAAACGTAGTTATAATATATTCGCTCTTTTTACTAGCTCCCCAATATATATCATCTTGGGTTAACAAAAAGGCTATCATATCGTTCTGCCACTTTACTATGGCTTTTCTATTATCTACTTGACAATCTAGATTTAATTTACTTCCTTGGAGATTTATAGGTTCACTATATTGTTCGGTAGGTTGATATTTTGGATTATAAGATATATTCTTCTTACTTTGTTCTTTATTTCTCTTGGGTCTATAATATGTTTTAGGGTAATTATCGTTAGAACCCATAGAGGATTCTGGAGTTTCATTAGTTACTCCTGAAGGTCCTCCGGTTGTATTCATTCTAACTTCATATTCAACTATATCATCTAGATTTATCTTTTCAAATTCTTCTATTAAATTATTTACTTCATTCATTATCCTCAGTTTTTTCTTCTAGTTTAGCTTCTTCTATAATTTCCTTTAATTTTGATTCTTCCTTTATTTTATTTTCTCTATCATCTTGTTCTTTTAATAATCTAGGGAGGTATATTGTATACATATATTCATCAAATGATCCAGGTTCATATTTCTTTTCTGTTGGTATAGTAACAATCTTTGTAGGTGTTTTTATTGTTCTTTCAATTTCTCTTTTCTTATCCAATTTTGTCTTTTTAATATTATCTTGAATAAGGTTATTTAATTGCTTTATTTCAATTCTAATAACTTGAATTTCTGTATTTATATTCTTTATTTCAGATTTTAATTTTACTAATTCTTCTAATAATGTATTTATAGCATTTGCAACCGATTCAATATGATTCATTATGGTGAAGAGAGTTGCCAATCTGTATCATCATAGGATTCATATCCTCCTTCTGTATATGTTTCATTTAAATTCCATTTATCTGAACAAAAATTTAAATATATTAAAGCTGTGTGTATCAATATTCCTATTATATAACTTTCTATTATTGGTTTTATGAGTTTTTCCATTTTTTCCAGTTATTCTTGGCTTCTTCTTTTTGTTTTCTTATTTTCTGTTTACACGATTTTATTTTATTTTTTATCTCTTTATTTTCTTTATTAATTTTATTTTCTCTTTTATATTCTTCTAATATTGTTTTTAATCTTAAAATATTATTTATATTATCAATCCATTTATTTAAATGGTTAACTTGATTAGGTTTTAATAATCTGACCATTTATATAGTCAAAAGATTTATATAATAATCTCTATCTTTTTTATGATTATTCATCCTATCATAATAATATTTACTAGGATATTTTTTATATTGGTGTTTGTACCATTTATACATTGAATCAAAATATTTTATAGATTCAATTATTTTCCTTTTATCAAATATCTTCATTTTTTCTATTATTTATTTGGATTGTATGGCTCTGATACCACGTAGACGCGGAATATATTTTGTATTTGAGTGATATTAAACATGATATTAAATGATATTAAACAAGATTATTTATAAATTAGATTATTGCTTTTTCAATATATTTTAGTCTTCTTATTTCAGAAGCTAACATTGCTTCATGAAACTCTATTTGTTTAATGATATGATATTCTTCAACATGAAATAAATTATCTTTATTAATAGTACTAATAAGTTGTAATTTTTCTTTCTCTATATTAATTCTAGCTCGTTGAAAATCTATACTTATTTGTATATTTCGTGTTAATTCACGGATCCTTTTGTAATATTTACTCGGCATATTTATACTTATAAATTGTGCCAAACAAATTCTAAATAAAAACAAAGTGATAATTCTTCAATTGTTAAAGGCCGAATATGATATAACTGTATATATGCATTTAATATATTAAAAACCATAGCTCTAAAGGTTTCTTTATTCATATTATTTATTTTTTCAAATTAATTTTCTTGTTCATAAATTTGTTCTATAGCTATTATAATTTTATTTATAAAATTTAATTTTTTATTTGTTTTTGCACAATATGTATCACAGTTTATTTGGTTTATATTATGCTTTTCTGTATGTTCTTTTCCTAGCCTTCTCATTCTATCAGTTAAGAATTGTTTTACGAAATGCCTAAAATGTTTATTAGATGTATTTCCGTCAAAACATTTACAAAAATTACATGCAAGGAGTAGCCCTCTACTATAATCATCATCGGAATTATCATCCATGGTATAGTATATAAGTTTTTTGATTTTAGGGGTTTATTTGATACTTTTAAAAATTATATAGGCTTTTTTATAAAAAGGGTTGGGTTGAAAATATAATTTTCAGAAAGTTGTTGGATTATTACTATTCATGAATAGTAAGGGAAAAACCCAAGGTTGAATGATTTTTTAGGAGTCGTGGATGGTGTCCACGATTTGTATCATTTTATTAATTCTTACAAAAGAAATATTATTTTTGATGCGTTCAAAAAATCGCGTCATCCTATTTATAAGGGAATTTGAGTCGTAATGATGAAATTATTTGCAAACTAACTCTAAAAGGAGAATTATCGTTCTCAAGATAAATTCCTGTAGAATATGCAGAAATCTGAGAGAATTTGGAGAGAGATAGAGAAGAGAGAGAGAGGTTTTTCTTCTGTATATTCGTAATGTGAATGAATCTCCCTAATACAAGCTATATCTCCCCTTTTAAGAATATTTCTGGGGTGGGAGATTTTTCCTCTCCCCACTTTGTTACATCGGATAAAACTTTAAATTTAAATTAGAAATGTGGGGAATCTTTCTCCAACGTGCTGAACTGCTTTGGCCGCAATCCCAGGGTTTGGGACTTCATAAAACCTTATTTTCCTCGAAACTTTCAACGGGTTGAGGCCCAAGGGATGTCGGAAATGGGATGCATCATAATTCCCCCCCCCCCCCCCCCCCACTCTCTTAGTTCAAAATGAAAGTTGGGTTAAGAGAGTAGAGAGAATGGTCTTCAGTTGCTTCCTTCATCTTACCATACTTGTTTAGAGTACGACTTCATTATCTTCATCAGCTTTCTCGGCAAAACACTCTTGGAGGATTTCCTGGGATGTTAAATAAGTAGTACTGACAGAGGAAAAAATAATTACATCTTGAGAGATTTTCAGGGTCAGAACTTATCTAAAAAGATTCCCAAAAGTATGATAACTTTTAAAAAGCAAGAGGATATCACGTCTCTTAATCAAAATTTATGAAGATAATTGTAACTTGGGAAAAGAAATCCCTTTTGAGAAGAGAGTTCTTATCAGGTCACGTCTCTTGGCATTCCCTTCCAGGGAGGATTTCATGAGCTTTTACATTCTCGTTGTGATTATATTTTTGACATGTCTTGCTTTGTGCATTGATGCCTCCATTTTTACATTTTGCAGAAGACGCCATGGTACTCTCCCAACTCAAACAACATCTTAACAATCTTCGCAAGGATGATGCAACAGGTGAGTTTCCTGCAGCGGGGAATGCCGTGGTAATGTCTCCTCCCGGGTCTTCCTCTAAACGCTCATCCTTGCGCATCAAGGATACTGACAAGAGCAAGCGTCTTTTGGAGCAGGACCAGGTGTCCTCTACCATCAGCATTTATAATAGTTCAGAATTCCCTTATAAATAAGGTGATGCATTTTTTGGAACGCATCAATTTTATTAATTTATTTTGAGAAAAGTATTATTTTTAAAAAGGTCTCTATTTATTAACGAGTTAATTACGCTAAAATACTCCCATGTTAAAGCCTAAATATACAAATTTTTACCAGGGAAATTGGAAAACCAGTACATAGGCATCAATTTAGGCAATAATTGATTATGGCTGCAAATTCGTATCAATTCATAAAATTTTCAGAAAACTGTACATGATAGGGAGAAATTTGTAATCTAGTCAAACTTTATATTTATTATTCACTCTAACAAATAATTTATCGACCAAGAAGAGGAATACTAAATATTATTAATTTATTATTCACTCTAATAAATAATCCATCAAATCTCCGTGACACAAAATAAAACTGCATAACGAAAAATCGTAATTTATTAGAAAGCATTATTATTGAGGTGTTACATTGATTTTTTTTTAATTTTTTTTATTTATGTTCTGAAAAAATAACAGTGCGTATATTTTTCGTACTATTTCAAAATAGACAAAGTAATTAGTTAAACGGCAAATTATTGAACAATCCCTAATAAGGCAAAACATTTATCCTAAACCCTTCAATTCAAATAGATATATTACATCCCTATTATCCTTTCTATTTTTTGTAAACCCCCCAAATCTTGTAAAAGTACCATAATGCCCTCAATAAAATGAAGAAGGACACAGATATCCAAAGGATTCTTCCCGCGTCTGATGTTTTCTTCTTGACAGTAAATGCGTCGGCCCTGAATCTGTTCCGGCGACTTTTTTCCGAAATCCATTTCCGCTCCGGTGACTCATTTCCGAAACCCATTTCCGGTGAGAAAAGGAAAAAATTAGCAATGACGTTTTTTATTCCGGTTAGATTGTTGTATCTGAAAAAAGTGCCTGGGGACGTTCTAAACGGAATGAATCCTCAAAAAAGACTTGGCTTGCTTCCTTGAGAAGACAGTCATAACCATCAGGAAGTTGTTCTCAAAGCCTCCACAGACAGGCTTTATAATTTCACTATTTATTTTTCTTTAACTAGACAAACAAACCTTTCAATAACTAATAAAATGAATTTTTACACGACAAACTTAATAGATTGTGATGCATTCCCGATGGGACGCCTGAAGTAAATAAAAATCTGTCTGCACTCTTTCCCGTAGTTTGAAAATTGCAGAGGTGAAGATGAAGGGATGCGACGGTAGGTTTCCCAGCCCAATCACCTTTATTAATATCTTGCCCTATACGTTGAAATTCTGCACAATTTCACCCCAATTTCATCACCTCCAAAAAGTCCTCCTTCTCTATCTCTCTCAGATCTCGAATCTTTGATAAACAAAGTCATGAATCACCCTCCAACACCCATTAATAGCGAGGCTGAAGTCTACATGGTTGAACGTCTTCGGTTATATGCCACAGATAGCGAAATTGATCGGCTAGAAAACTTTGAGAGAGCCCTGCATCAAGTGTCGTTTGATTTTTCAGGGCGATTCCAAAGAAATTACTGGCTCCGGGATATTATAGAAGCGGTGAAACGGATGCGGATAGTATTTTACAACTTCCGTAGATTCTTAGGGTGTCCTGAAGTTAAACGACAGGGTGTTCGTGCCCAAATTGAGACCCCGTTGTACTTTCAACGGAATAGCTATGTTGTAAGTGTAATTCATACTGATTTTTTTTTTTTGTTAATTTGTTCATAATTTAATGTACAATTCTACATAGGTCGTTCGCCGGGATTCTGATATCAGGACGAGTGGATGCCCTTATTACGACGACCTTAGGTTTATGTTCAAAGAGCGACAGACACAACTTTTGGATGGCGAAGAGGAGTACCTTCACGCTTACCACATTGATGGTAGGGACTCGGACCCCTAGTCCTTTGACAACGCGGATTACCCCGAGTATGAACACTCTGATGAGAGTGTTAATTCCAACATCCCACAGGATGATCCGGATGAGGTTAATCGGTTTCCTCCCCCATGATATAGACAACGCTTCTCCAAAATTTGTTGTTTGTGGATATTATTGGTTCTGTAATGAAATGTTTATTATTGGTTGTTTATTGTTGTTTGATTATAGTATATCCTGCAGGGAAGTTTGTTTTAGTTGGAAGAATAAGAGTTAGTTTGATAAACTGATAAACTATATGACAGTTATATATGAAAATAGAGAAACTGATAAACTGATAAAATACATAGAAGCAAAAGTGCAGATTGTTGAGTATTGGTGTGGTCATCTGAAACTAATTCTGCAGTTTATCCAGTAATAGTGGTAAAAATGTTAAAAATGCGTGATTGAAGGAGACTTTGTCCAGTGAAATGTTAAAAATGCATAATTAAAAGAATACTTTGTCCAGTGAAACGTTAAGAATACGTGATTTCACATCCCACTATTTATAGGGGAAAAACTGAGGGCAAAATAGTAATTTCACATCCCACTTGCGTGTACAACTTGGATACGAAAATCGAGGTGACCAGATTGAAGCTCTCATCTCCACGAGTCCAACGCCGCCGGCCAGTCACCGAAACTCCGCTGTACGTACCCTCACACGCCGCCTGAAGGTGGCGCGTGTTATGGCACTCACGGCCTAGGGTTTCTGGTCTGGGGCCGGTCCGACCGAACCGGTTCGACATGTGGCCGATCCTGGTGATGCCATGTGTCCGGTCCGGTCCGACCCTATTCGTTGACCCGGACCCAGACCCGGTGGCTGACCCATCCCGATAGCATCTGGGCCGTCCGTGATCGATGACGTGGCAAAATCTCGGCCATCCGCATGGCGCGCCACGCGGCGCCCTATCAGCACCTACTGGGACCCAACCCGCTGACGTGGCGTGACACGTCATGTGCCACGTCAGCAAAATGCCACATCATTTTTTTTATAAATATAAAATTTTATTTTCTCCAAAATAAAATTCCGGGCATTTTCCAACTCTTTGGAACTTCGACTTATTTTCTTAAAATAAATCCCTTGGCTATTTTCAAACACTTTGAAAACTCATTTCTCTTTCTCCCTTTAATATTTTTTCTTCGGGTTTTCAATTTCGGGCTTACAGGGGACTTGCAGGACTAATTAATTTTAGCTCCAAATGGATTAATATATTATCATATCATGATAGCAATTAATTACCGTTTAATAATATTTAATTCCACTAAATAAATATCGTTGCACTTTAAAATTAATTAAATTATTCACGAATTTCTCGATCTAGAATAATTGCGTATGTTACTCCTCCGTGTAGATATCCATGAAAAATAAATTGCAACTATTATCGTTTATTTTTCATCTCTAATTTGAAATTTATTGATTCGCCTTAAATTCAAATACTCTGTATGTGAAACACATTCATCATACAACTTCGGTGACGTATCACGCGAAGTGCTTTGGCCAAAGTCTTAATTCGAACTTTTGCAAATCTATTTCAGGGATATCTTTTACCTTCCAGCAAGGCCAAAGATTCCTCGATCAATATAACTCTTTAGCTCATTTCATGTAGTCACCGAACATACAAAGTATCTTGGCCACCCGAGACCTCACTTCGAGTATATTACAATGACTAACACTACATGCCTAAAGCCGAAATATTATCAGGATTAAGAGTACAATGCTTCCTGAGATTTTATTTATTTTAGATAGCAGTATAAAATGAATAATCTCAGTGGTCCAGTTCGATGTTTCCAATCCTATTGAAAATCATAAACGTGTTATAATCGGAATCACCATTCCCTATGACGAAAAACTAATCATCTTATATAACCATGTTATAGTCTTGATAAGAAATTATTCTCATCTTACCGACTAGAACTTTAATGACACGTGATTTCGGTATTCAAAGTCTTTTCCTATGAAACACATTTCATATAAGAATACCATCACACACCATTAATTATCAATATGTGAAATACTCACAACTCGCTGTAAATTCAGTTAAATTAATTCAACAAATTGAATTTTCAGGGCACTATTCCCAACAGGGTGGCACTTTCCGTTAACGGCAAATTCACCCCTGCCTCTCTGCCTCCATAACCAAATCCATTTCTTCAAAAAGGTGTTCAACACCCCCAGGATCTCTATCCCCCATAGCAGTAACCGCCGCATCCAATTCCTCATCCCTTGGAGAATTAGGATGAGATGAATTCTGGCTAGCAATTTCTTTCACTTCTGGGGAAAACTTTCAACATGGTTGCCAGACATGGCTTTTGAGAGTTTAAGGAAGGTATTGTGATCTTGGAGGTCACGCAGATTTCAGTGGTGGTGGAGAATAGGGTAAATACGAAGATTTAGAGGGAGGAAACCTAATGTTCTAAGGTTAGCAGGTCAGAAAGTTAGAAGGATCAAGAGATTACCTAAACATTCTGGGAAAGCTCGAAGGATACTTGAAGTTCTCTGAAAATAGCTCTGGAGAGTTTTTTCGCAAAATGCTCTGAAAGTGTACTTGGATGCGTAAAGAAAATGAAGAGGATATGTATTCCTCTATTTATAGGGAGAAGATTTGGTGATTTTTTGAGTAATGATTTCAAAAAGCAATCATTTCCCACCTTGGAAACCGCCCACTTTCGTGAAACGTCATGCACATCCCGAGGTTCACGCGTCGTTTCCTGAAAAGTCGCACCCACTCGCCCATCAGCATTTAATGTGGGACTCTCCGAGAGGTCCAACTGAAAGGACATCATTTAATGCGTATTCAGGAGAAGATTTCACAACACGCAAGATCGTTCATGAGCGTCACCCTCAAAATTTGAAGGAATTTGAATTCTACAGCTCTTATTATGAAGGACTACAGAATTGGGGGGTAAAATGATGAGGCTAAAACACGGTCGATCACCGTTTCGACACGTGGCCTGTTCCCTTGGCCCTAGTTCTGACACGTGGCGCTGCCAACCGCGGACACGTGGCCTCTCGATTCCCAAGTAAGATGGCCCGAGCGTCATCCGCCCTCATTGGCCAAGGAGCCATGTGTGACATATGGCCACCCCTCTCGTGGGACATGTGGCTCTCTTAGGCGCTCTACAATGAGCGTTCTCCTTATTTCCAAGGATGTCCTAATTCCCCAAGGAAGTCCTTCTCGAGCGCTTACTTCCCTCGGATGAGCTTCCCTATGCAAGCGAACAAAGGAGCTAAGGTCCCCCTCATTGTACAGCCAAGGCCCGGGTCCACCCTTGGATCCACGAGCCCATCAGGCTTATGGTTGACACGAGCGTGCTCCCAGTCCTCTTTACCAACCCAAACGACTCTCTGACACCCCGTACGCGCTCGAGCACCTACCACTGTTGCCCGCACCACCTTTTTTACCAACTTTGGCAGGAGATTCCTCCTAGGTTTCCCCTCGTTACGCCACGTGTTAGGGCAACATTAGGGCAGAACCACAAAGAGCAAATTACCTAAGGGTCCTTAACCCTCAACTATAAATAGGAATCTTTATCTCCACCACTGTAAGCAATTTTTCACTTACACAAACTCTGCAATTACTTTGCTTCATCTTCTCAGATCGTCATCTGACTTGAGCGTCGGAGAGCCAAACTGGGCATCACCCCCAGTTCCCCTAGCTTGGCCACTTGACCTCTGTTTTCTTTGTGCTTGTCCTAGCAGGTTGAACCCCCATCACCTTTTCCGGCGACTTCCACTTGGTTTCCCCACCTCAAACAAATTGTAAAGTGTTGGAGTTTAGATATCTGAAATCAGACCCATCAAACATCATTATATTTTTCGTTCACGATATTATGAGAAAAATTCAATGTAAAAATAAAAATAAAAAATTTAAATCAATATAATATATTTTTTAATATATATAATCCTCGAAATATATAGTGCTATTAACATGTTAATTGATATTGAAATGTAAATAAATTGAAGTAAAATTAGTAAAATAATGAACATAATAATTTTTTTAATTATAATTAGATTACTTTTCGTAAAAAGAATATAAAAATCAATAACAAAAATCAAATATAAATATGAAATCCTTCTTATTACCATCGGGAAAATTTACATTTGATATAATGGTGTGTTTAAGCCTTGGCCGGTGAGATTGTTATGTAACGGAAAGGCGTGTGATACGGTACACGCCACTAAACATGGGAAGAAAATTACTTTGTTGAAACTTCAACTTTATTTATTGTACATTGCCATTACCTTTTCAGCCGAAATTTACTTGTTCTCATCTCTTTTTGTCTTTTTGTTTTGGGCGAATTACATACGGGTCCCTCAGGTATGGCCTAATTACACAGCGGTCCACATAACTTTGGATTTTACATGACAGTCCCTAAGGTTTGATTCCGTTAGAGGTCCCTAGGGTTCCGTTAGAATTTTGACCACAATGACCAAAATGCCCCCAACCCCCAAGGACTGGATTGTAATTAGGCCAAATCTCAGGGACCCGTATGTAATTATGTTTAAATTATATTAAAAATTTATTATTTATAATTAATATATATAATTACTAATTTTTATTGATTTAGTAAATACTAATCTTGCTAATATTATATAAATATTTTTAATTAATCATTAAATATAAATTATTATTAATTCTTAATTTTAATATATACTAATATTGTTAATTATTACAGAAACACTTCAACTAGTCATTAAATGCTCATCTTATTAATATTATCTCTATGATTATTTATTAAATACTAATAATACTAATATTATATTTTTTTTGAAAAAAATATACTAATATTATATCAATACTTTTAATTAATTTAAATATAAATTGTTTTCAAAATGCATACACATACAATTAGAGATCACAAGTTCTAAATTTAAAATATTTAAAGTTAATACTTTTAATAAATACTTTTAATTAATACTAATATTGTTTATTAATTATAAAATACAGATTAATTTATATAAAATATGCATAATTACATATATATTTAATTATAAATACTAATTTTTTAATATAATTTAAACATAATTACATACGGGTCCCTGAAGTTTGGCCTAATTACAATCCAATCCTTGGGGGCATTTTGGTCATTTTGGTCAAAATTCTAACGGAACCCTAACGGAACCCTAGGGACCTCTAACGGAATCAAACCTTAGGGACCTGTATGTAAAATCCAAAGATACGTGGACCGCTGTGTAATTAGACCATACCTGAGGGACCCGTATGTAATTCGCCCTTTTGTTTTTTACAAAATTTACCAGCTCTCATTGGTTTTTGTCTTTTTGTTTTTGGGGGAGTTATTTAAAAGGATCAAATATCCTCAAAAGTTATCTTAAACCCCCTAGTTTGGAAAATGTATGTTTTAGGTTACCAATACAAAAGTTATTTTTTCTAAACCCCCCATGACCCTGAAAAGTCTGTTTTGCCTCCACTTTTTCATGTTTTTTTTTCCCCTTTTTTCCCCTCACCGAAAAAATGGATTCCCATTTTAGGAAAGATTCATCTCATAATCTGCAAACCACATTTCCACTTCGTCGGCAACGAGATCTAACCGCGACGACAACAGGATAAAGGTAGGCGGCGGCAACGGCAGCGAAGACAGCAGGATCTTCATAAGCGGCGGCAACGGGAGTCAATTTAGTTATCGTGCCCTATTTCCTGTACTGCTATAAGGTATTCTTAGCATGTGAATGTTAATTGAATGTATTCCTGGCGTTAATTGAATGTTAATTATGTGAAATAGACAGTATAATTAACTGATAATTTGTATCGAATTGAATTGCTGATACTTTGTATCGACTCGAATTGTTGATCCTCTGCAAACTGATACTTCAAATTGGTATTCTGAAGATGGCGTTGGCCGGTGACGAAGTTCAAGACAAGCAAATCCTAGGAAGTTGTTGGTTTAATGGCGAAATTACGGTATTTCCAATTCCGCGGAGTGCGTCAGTGGAAGAGATTCACGCGCAAATTGGTGAAGAGTGGTCAGACTTCAACTCTGATGCTTACGTAGTACAATACATCGCACCCCATAAAAAAGGTTTGTGGGTTAGTTTGCGACGCGACGGGCAGATTCCGACTATGATCCAACTACATGAACTTGCTAAACTCAACATTGTTGAGATGAGGGCTATTCGGCCTCCTGCCTATTTAGGTGGGAAGCAAGCATAGAAGAGAAGGTATGAGACATCTAATTTATTCGTTTCTGTATTAACACTATATTTATTAATTTCTGGTCAGTAATCTCATTCTGTGTCAGGAAGAGAAGATATAACCCCTACGCTGATGGTTCATGCTTGGCCACTGTTCGTTCTGAGGTTGAGGATTGATCAGATCCAATGCGTGTTCTGGAGTTGAGGATTGATTTTATTCACTCTTTGTTAAGGAACCTTATTTGTTGCTGTAATCGTATACACCCTTTTATGATTGTTTCTATTTGTTTGAAACTACGTCCATAAATTGCTTGATGCTGTTTTCTCAATTTGATCTAATGGAAACGTTAGAAATGCTTAATTAACAGAAGACTTTGTCCAGTGAAACATTAGAAATGCGTGATTAAAAAAAGACTTTATCCAGTTAAAACGTTAGAAATACGTGATTAAAAGAAGACTTTGTCCAGTGAAATGTTATAAATGCATAATTGAAGGTTGGGTTTGTCCAGTGAAAGTTTAAGAATGCGTGATTAAATGAAGAGTTTGTCCAGTGAAACGTTAGAAATGCGTGATTAAAAGAAGACTTTGTCCAGTGAAACGTTAGAAATGTGTGATTAAAAGAAGACTTTGTCCAGTGAAATGTTATAAATGCGTAATTGAAGGTTGGGTTTGTCCAGTGAAAGTTTAAGAATGCTTGATTACATGAAGAGTTTGTCCAATGAAACGTTAGAAATGCGTGATTAAAAGAAGACTTTGTCCAGTGAAACGTTAGAAATGCGTGATTAAAAGAAGACTTTGTCCAGTTAAAATGTTAGAATTGCGTAATTAAAGGTGGTCATGATTCAATAAATCTTGCTTCTCTCTATTGTAATGATGTGGTCATGATTCAATAAATCTTAACGTTTAACTCTATTGTAATGTTGTGTTCATGATTCAATAATGTTGTGTTCATGATTCAATAAATCTTGATTCACTCTATTGTAATGTTGTGGTCATGATTCAATAAATCTTGATTCACTCTATTGTAATGTTGTGTTCATGATTCAATAAATCTTGATTCACTCTATTGTAATATTGTGTTCATGATTCAATAAATCTTGATTCACTCTATTGTAATGTTGTGTTCATGATTCAATAATGTTGTGTTCATGATTCAATAAATCTTGATTCACTCTATTCTAACGTTTCACTGGACAAAGCATTCTTTTAATTACGCATTTCTAATGTTTCACTGGACAAAGTCTTCTTTGAATAACGCATTCTTAACGTTTCACTGGACAAAGCGTTCTTTTAATTACGCATTTCTAACGTTTCACTGGACAAAGTCTTCTTTTAATTACGCATTCTTAACGTTTCACTGGACAAAGCATTCTTTTAATTACACATTTTTAATGTTTCACTGGACAAAGTCTTCTTTTAATTACTCTATTCTAACGTTTCACTGGACAAAGCATTGTTTTAATTACGCATTTCTAATGTTTCACTGGACAAAGTCTTCTTTGAATAACGCATTCTTAACGTTTCACTGGACAAAGCGTTCTTTTAATTACGCATTTCTAACGTTTCACTGGACAAAGTCTTCTTTTAATTACGCATTCTTAACGTTTCGCTGGACAAAGTATTCTTTTAATTACGCATTTTTAATGTTTCACTGGACAAAGTCTTCTTTTAATTACTCTACTGGACAAAACATTGTTTTAATTACGCATTTCTAATGTTTCACTGGACAAAATCTTCTTTGAATAACGCATTCTTAACGTTTCACTGGACAAAGCATTGTTTTAATTACGCATTTCTAACGTTTCACTGGACAAAGTCTTCTTTTAATTACGCATTCTTAACGTTTCACTGGACAAAGCATTCTTTTAATTACGCATTTTTAATGTTTCACTGGACAAAGTCTTCTTTTAATTACTCTATTCTAACGTTTCACTGGACAAAGTCTTCTTTGAATAACGCATTCTTAACGTTTCACTGGACAAAGCGTTCTTTTAATTACGCATTTCTAACGTTTCACTGGACAAAGTCTTCTTTTAATTACGCATTCTTAACGTTTCACTGGACAAAGCATTCTTTTAATTACGCATTTTTAATGTTTCACTGGACAAAGTCTTCTTTTAATTACTCTATTCTAACGTTTCACTGGACAAAGCATTATTTTAATTACGCATTTCTAATGTTTCATTGGACAAAGTCTTCTTTGAATAACGCATTCTTAACGTTTCACTGGACAAAGCGTTCTTTTAATTACGCATTTCTAACGTTTCACTGGACAAAGTCTTCTTTTAATCACGCATTTCTAACGTTTCACTGGACAAATTCTTCATTTAATCACGCATTCTTAACGTTTCACTGGACAAAATCTTCTTTTAATTACGCATTTCTAATGTTTCACTGGACAAAGTCTTCTTTTAATTACGCATTTCTAATGTTTCACTGGGCAAAAGTCTTCTTTTAATTACGGATGACCACACCAATACTCAACAATCTGCACTTTTGGTTCTATATATTTCATTAGTTTATCTGTCTTCATATATATAACTGTCATATATTTCATATGGTTCATCAGTTTCTCTGTTTTCATATATAACTGTCATATAGTTCATCAGTTTATCAAACTAACTCTTATTCTTCCAACTAAAACAAACTTCCTTGCAGGATATATACTAGAATCAAACAACAATAAACAACCAACTCTAAACATTTCATTAGAGAACCAAAAATATACGCTACAATCAACTAATAGTAACATTTAAACTACTATAAACAATCCACAAACAACAAATTTTGGAGAAGCGCTGTCTATATCATGGGGGAGGAAACTGATTAACCTCTTTCTCATCTTCCTGAGGGATGTTAGAATTAACACTCTCCTCAGAGTGTTCATAGCCTGGGTAATCCGCGCTGTGAAAGGACTCGGGGTCCGAGTCCCTATCGTCAATGTAGTATGCGTGGAGGTGCTCCTCTTCGCCCTCCAAAAGGTGTGCCCGCTGCACTTTGAAGATATACCTAAGGTCGTCGTAATAACGGCATCCAAATGCCCTGGCGTTGGAATCCCGACGAATAACCTACGTAAAATTAAACATTGAATAATGAACAATTCCAAAAAAAAAAAAAGGGGACACGGATGAATTCGACTTACCTCAATGGTATTCACTTCAAAATATACTAGGGTCGCAATTTCGGCGTGAATACGATTAGCACCCATTTTAACTCCAGGACACGCAAAAAATCTACGGAATTCGTAAAATTTTATCCGCAATTCTTTCACCGCTGCTACAACATCTCGGGCCCAGAATCTTGTTTTGAATCGCTGAGTCAAATCACGCGCCACATTAAACAACACTGTGTCGAAAACTTCTAGCCGATCGATTTCGTTGTCTCCGGCATATATCCGGAGACGTTCAACCATGTATGCTTCCACCCATGACAGAATAGGTCTTGGGGGGGGGGGGGGATTCATGACTTTGTTTGTCAAGGATTGAGATCTGGGAGAGAAAGAGAAGCAGGGCTTCTTGCAGGTGAATGTTTGGGGATGAAAATTTTGCAGATGTCTGCGTACAGGGCAAGATTGAAGATACTAATAAAGGTGATTGGACCGTAAACCAATCGTCGCACCCTTCGTTGCATTGTAAAGTTGATTGACCAGTCCAAATTCCGGGAAAGCGTGCAGGCAACCTTTCATTTAATTCAAGCGTCTCATCGGGAATGCATAATAATCTATTAAGTTTGTAGTGTAAATATTCATTTTATTAGTTATTGAAAGGTCTGTTTGTCTAGTTAAAGAAAAATAATTCCAGAAATTTTAAAATAGCGTTTCGAAACAGAGTTGTCGGAAACCCGTTTCGAAAAACAGTAGCCGGAAAGGGCATTCGGAAAGACTCGCCGGAAATTGGTTGCCGGAATAGAGTAGCCGGAAAGATCAGACGCGGGAAGAAGAAGCAAAGATCGGACACGGGAAGAAGACAATGGACATCTATGTTCTTCTTCAATTTATTAAGGGTATTATGGTACTTTTACAAGATTTGGGGGGTTTACAAAAAATGGAAAGGATAATAGGGATGTGAATTGGGGGGTTTAGCAAAAGTTTTCAACCATACTAGGGAGTGTTCATTAATTTGCCGTTTGTTTTTTACTATATCTCTCTCCTTCATTTACTCAAGGTAAATTGAGCCATCATCGATTTATCGATACGACAAACATGCACTAGAAAAACGTATTCAAAAAAGGCGCCGGAGGTCCCACATTGTTTCCATCAACGGCTAGGATCAAGTCTTTGACTCTTCTTAATTTACTACTGCTTTAGACGTCGCGGCTCGTTGCACACCACCAGGTTCCGCCTCCACCTTGCCTCTTTCTTCTCTCTTTTTTTTTTTTTAATTTTTTTATATTTCACTGCTTCCAGCTGAAAAATTCCATTTTCGAGAGCCAATAAAATGTCTATTTGCATTCCCTTCTTTAACCAGCGCGGTCATTAGGTTGGAGTCTGGAAAAGATGAATCTCCTCCTTTTCTATTTTATTTTATTTTATTTTTTTCATCTTTGATTTCAATATTTTAACTAAAGAATACACTGCCTTTCTTTATTTACTTGATTAGTAATATTTTGATAATCATTATAGTTTTAATAAATTTATTAATATAATAAGTTTTTCATTAAATATTATAATATAATTTAAGAATGTAATATATAAAACAGGCGAGGTAAACCGGATATTATATCAAAATATTTTTTCTCGTTGAATATTTTGTGTTTTCTTTTATTAAAATATACTAAATATATTATTATGATTTTTTTTGTTCATGTTGCAGTATATTGGCATTCTCATTTGTATTGTACAGACTACAGTGAAGGCTTTCAACAAGATCTCAAAGATGATCTCGCCATTAAAGTTTGCATTCTCATTCTATTTGGTCAGGGGTGTTTTGGGAATTATAATATAATATGATTATTTAAATCAGAAAAATAAACCCATTTCCTACCCCTAACAAGAGCCAAAAACAAGAAAAGTAATGGCGTGTTTGTTTACTATCACAAACTTGCAATAACAACATACATTAACACGACTAAAAAGGATAAAATTACTCACATAATAATAAGATATCCAAGAATAATAAGAAGGATTTTATGTTTATATATGATGAATAATAACATATTTCTCACCCGTTAATTTAAAAATAAAGTCGTATCTACAAGAAATGTATTAGTCACAGATAAATTGACTCGAAAAGGACAAATAATTTGACATTATATTCGTTTTACTAAACTAAGTCTGGTTTTAGTTTTTTTTTTTTTAAACAAAACCGGACTCGGACTACCCATGGGGTTTTCATTAAAAAAGCTGACCAAGTATTTACGATGAGAGCCCAAAGACAAAAAGGCACAAAAGCATAAGCTGAACCCCAAAAAAGTAAAATGCATGCTGGACCAAGAAGCCCAACAACATTTAAAGCCAAAAATTCCCCCATAGCAGCCAAGTCCATTATCTGCAACACACGCAGCATACCTCCTCTGCCCGTAGCTTCCCCGAATCTTTTCTAGATATCTTTGTAACCCATCCATCAACATCAGCTGTAGGGACTGTTGGAGCTTCTTGTGAAGATTTACCCCCTTCAAGCTGCACGTTAGCTGCCTGAACCGCTTCTGCGCCCAAGGCTCGCACCTTAGCCTGTTTCTCCAGCTGTTCCTCTACCCCATAACCAGAGATTCTCCCTAAACCTGCACCCACAAGTACAACAACCCCTGCATCTCCACACAAAACTTTGGGACATTTTCATAAAGCAAAGTCTGCAGAAACACTTTAGGCCCATCGGCCACCCATAATTGCTTCTTTAAAGGTTTCAAAACATCAATAGCAACACATACCCGAGCATTATCATGCTTTTTTAGCTCCGCCTTAGGAGCTGATCACATCTCAATGGCAACCCGATAGTACTCGTCAAGGTATACAACGACTCTTTAAGGAATAAATGCACAGGTAAATCAGGCAAACTCACACGGACAGGCGAGACAGGAGACTCCTCTGTGGGATGGAAATCCGAAGACCATCTGGAGACTTTCATCAGATACCCATTGAAATGCCGGACTCCATGAATTATTATGAGAATTATTTATATTCCATGTTTTCTTGTCCTATAGTGGACTTTGCCAGTTGTAATATTAATTAATATTGTCATTAATTTTTAAAATATGAATTCAATTAGGGGTGTAAACGGATAATAAATGGAGCGGATGTGCAGTATCCGAATTCGAATCCGTTTAGTACATCCGCTATCCGAATCCGTATCTGTTATCCGACGGATAATGAAAATGTTATCCTTATCCGAATCCGACGGATATTATCCGAATATCGGATTATCCGTATCCGTGAGGATATCCGATTAGTGAATTATCTGATATTCGAATCCGAATCCATTTACTTGTTGATGTGGGCCCCTTTTTAGATTTAATTATTTAAGAATTATGGCAAATTATTACGTCGGTTGAACAGAAAATAAGAAGGTGAGAAAGAGGGGGAAGAGAAAGTCAGCAAAGAGAACGTGCAGAAGTGCCAAGTTTTAAAGTGGCCTAGAATGTTGGGGAATATTCCAAATATTCACAACTAATTCTTGGTGGAGAATAAAAAACAGAAGAGGGGAGGAAGATAGAGACCTTATTTCAGAGTCCACAAGATATCAGTCTTTAAAAGTTCTTGAGAGAGATATTTTGAGGTAACTGTAGTCACTTTATTTTCTCATTGTTTATTATTTCCAGAAAAGTCATAGAATTTGTAGATCTCTCATTGTATTAGTCGATTTTTCGGCTAATATCACCTGTTTTAAATACATTTTCTAATAAAAATAATAGATTAAAATTTCATAACACAATTAAATATTAAATACATACAAATATTAATATAACTAACTATAAGTCTATTAAATTTATACAAACATTAACTCATAAATATGATATATAATTTATAATATATTCTCACTGTTATTAATGAAGTTTATTATTACAAATGATATGATATATGTTTATTGCTTATATTTTTTTATAATTCTCAAATAATTATATAATGCATATATTAATGGGAAAATTGTTCAATCCATCCTGTTGAATGATCCAATTTGCAATTTGTGGACATGATTTTGGGTTTTTGCAAATTTCATCCTTCAATTTTTAATTTGTTGAAATTATAGGATAATGACTGGTCGGAATTGGTGATGTGACACATCATAAAAAATAAAAATAAAAATCCACATCTTCATAAATTTTAGGAGGGAAAATTCCCTCCAATATGCACCTTGTACATCTCAAAATTAGTTGCCTCGTTTTTTGAGCCAAAACACTAAAAAATGATTGAGAGCAATTTACATTTTTGTCTCATAAGATTAACACTTTTGTCATATTAGTTCCATGCTTTTAAAATTAAACAAATTTAGTCCTATTATTTTTTAAAAGTTATAATTTTGGTCTCATCCGTCAAATAATTAACGAAAAATACATTTATTTTGTCGTTAAGTGCGATTTGGGAGAAATTTATCAGTGAAGTCTGAACCCTTCTTCCACACACCCACATTCTTAAAACTTTTTGGTTTCAATTTATTGGACAAAAACTCGCGAAACATCGGGAAGTTGAGAGAGTAGAAACCAAAACTCTCCTGCTCCATTGCAAAATTCTGGAAGGGGCTATGTCTGCCATGGTTCGTCGGAATGCCACAAAATCTGTCGGAACGAGTGTTTCGGCATTGGAACAGCAAGTGGCCTTTTCTACCTTGATGGAGTGGAACGTTGGGCTAGTTCATTATCGCGATGGAAATCAGACAGGAACAATTATGTGTGTATATATATATATATAATCAGACAGGAACAATTATGTGTGTGTGTGTATATATATATAGGTGAAACGAAATTGCGCAACGACCTTCTGCAAATTTTTGTCAAAATTTCGCCCGATTTTTTAAGTTTACATATTTCTCTTTTTTTTTTTTGGTTTTTACGCTCCTCCTTTATAGAATTGGAGTTTAACGATTTGAGAATAGAGCACTTAATTTCTTCTAATGGAATATGTTAATTTTCAGGTCCGACATTTATTTAAAATCTTTGTGAACCATCAAATAGGTTTTATTGAAATCAAGGGTATTTAGGTAAATTGATCAAAAACATATTTAATCAAACCTTAAAAATAAACACCAATTTCAAATATAACACATACAAACATGAAGCAAATTTAAGAAGTAAACATATGTTTGTGAACTATCACAAACTCACGATATTACAGCATCTAATAATATGTCATAAAAAGTAAACGAGGCCTTAGTATTTTGAGTGAGTTGGAAAATATATTTGGAAATCTCAATTTTTGTGAATTATTTTTGTCCTCGAGTTGCATGAATAGCTGGGCATAGAGTTTGAGAAGCAGATACAAAAGTTAAAGTCATAAAAAGTTGAAGATATAATAATAATTCAACTTATGAATGGAAGGAAAAAAAAATTAGAGATATTGAGAAGCACTTTTATCAAATGAAAATAATCTAAAAGTTGGAAGCTAGCTGGTCGTTGAGTAATTGTTGATTTTATTTTATTTTAATTTGAGATAAATAAACTGAAAACTTAAGTTAGAAATTTTTGTCCGAAAAGAATCAAAATAATGGTCAAAGTTAGCTTTCTAGATTGTTGAGACGATAATCACTATTTTTCAAATCAAATACTTTATGGTAACAATTAAATATATTAATATTTACCGTTGAGCTTAACAGTCGAAAAATTTTAACCCAAATCTGATTTAGTTGAACCCATCCAATTTATAATGGAAAGTATATTATATTTATCATTTAATTTATTATCCTTAAATTTTTTACAAATCACGACAATAATAAACATCCCATATTTGCCTTCTTATTACATTGGTTTGATTGACTTCTTCTCTTAGGTTTTACATTTTTAAAAAATATTTAATAGAAAAGAAAGACAAAATTATTGTAACGATGTTTTCTTTCAA
This sequence comes from Lantana camara, assembly GCA_037501455.1. NCBI lineage: Eukaryota > Viridiplantae > Streptophyta > Magnoliopsida > Lamiales > Verbenaceae > Lantana > Lantana camara. Next base: position 80,328,369 of record CM074865.1, read on the forward strand.
ATTAATTTAAAAAAGGTATAGTTTGGATTCAATATCTAACGATCATATAACCTGATTCAATTTCATTCGAATTCAATATTTAATCTCATTAACACATTCGAATCTTTTGATCTAGCCTAAAGCCAACCCGTTGACAACCCTACTAAGGTTGCAAAAGGCGAACTCACCCAATATTTATGAGCTCTTGAGTTGGGCCAAAGTTGCCTGACACCTGAAAAATGTTGGCTTCTACGAAAGTTTTCTCAAAATCATTAAGCATATAGTGAAATTAAAATAGAATTTATAATAAATAAAAAAATTTAAAATAGAAGGTAAAAATAAGTAATTAAAACTAATGATACTAAGAAAATTTTAAAAGGCAAAATGATAAAGTAGATCCAATTACATTAACATGAAGAAGAAATAAATCTCACAAAAAAAAAAATAAATAAATAAAGAAGAGCAGAATATGAGATTAAAAAAAATCTGACTGCAATGCTGCATCCTTAAATTTCTTTATTCGTTGCTGGGCACAAATATCTCAGTAATCTCTGCAAGGTAGAAACGTATTAGGAGGAATTTATGTATGACAAAAAAAAATAAAAAAGGAGACAACAAAAGCATATTTATCATAAGCTGCAAAGTTATAGATGCTTGAAAAGGTTAAAAAAGCTATAAAAATTTTATATAATTCGAAATGGGAGACATGTTATGATTAAATCATACTTGTTTTTATTCAAGTAAAGACTAAAAACAAAGCAGAATCAACTCTTACTTAATTTTAACTTGAAAGTTGTGACTTGCCAAGCTCTCCACACCTTCATAATCCCCTCCTTCCAATTCAAATTTGTCCAAGATAGCTGTAACTCGGAGGCCTTCATTCCCAAGCTCCTCTTGTTCCTCTGCAATTTGTTTTGCAGATTTAATGCTAGAATAGCGACATTCTCTCAATTGAATTGATTTAAGTGTTGGTATGTTTCCAATGTCGCTGGGGATCTCCTTCAACTTAGGTATGTCGTTAAGAACAAGGTGCTCGAGGCGTGTCCCTACAGTCGTCAATAAACAGGTATTTTAAGCGCAGAACTGCCCTTGTATTGTCTCCCACGCAGATGTTGTGAAGGATACACACCTCAGTTCGAGCTTCTGAAGATGAGGTAATGAACCTATCTTCGTATTAATGTCTTCCCAACTGAGCCGCATTTCCCCTAGGCACAACTCTTTAAGAGAATGTCGCAAAATGAGGTCCGGCAGCAACTCGTCCGGACTTGGGAGAAAGCAGCGTAGATATTCAAGTTTACACAGATGACTAAGATATTTGAGATAATCATCTGATGTATCCCAAAATTGTAGTCCCAACTTCTTGACATTAGGGATTCTCGTAACTACCTCCTCATCAAGCTCCAAGTCTACTACATCCATGAGCGTATGTAGGTTATGCAAAACTGTTAAAACTAATGTATTTTTCAATAGATATTTATCTAGATTTTTGATAATATATTCTAGATTATTAGTAAAATATGGATTAATCTAGATATAGATTAATCTAGACAAAGATTAGTCTAGATTTTCAATTAGTCAAAAATTAGAAGATCAGTCTAGACTCTTAAAGTAATTAACCGACCTTATAAGGCGGTTAATTAACTTTATATATTTGTAATCTCTCCTAGTATTGTAATGATGAAATAGAAATGAAACCATTTCCAATAACAATTCCCTACTAAACCATTCCTTTAATTCTCCTCCTATCATAATTTTTCAACCATTATTCTACAACAACGGCCCAAGATTAAATTTCTCCACCTCCATCAATTAAACATTCCCTTTTCATCTAAATACTTTTTCTTAAATCCCAAAATCTGGTGTCAGAGCCTAGTTCGTTTAGTAACTGGGCGAGCCAAAAATCACTTCCGCAATGGCTACGACTTTCTCAAGCAACAATATTCCACTATCAATTTTCAATGGAGAAAATTACGACTATTGGGCGGTCAAAATGAAGACATACTTTTTGTCCCAAAACTTATGGGATATCATTGAAGGAGGAGTTACTGCTTCCGAAGAAAATACATTAGAAGCCAACCAAAAATTATTGAAGGAGCAAAAGAAAAAGGATTACACGGCCTTGTACGATATCCAAATGGCGTTGGCGGATCAAATATTTTCGAGGATTCGAGGTGCCAAGAGCTCCAAGCAGGCCTGGGATACCTTGAAGGAGGAGTTTGAAGGAAATCCGAAGGTGCGCTCGATTAAAATTCAAACTCTTAGAAGGGATTTTGAAAATATCAAAATGAAGAATTCTGAGACGATAGAAAAATATTACGGTAGATTAACCGAAATGGTTAGTTGAGAGTTTATGGAGAAGATATTTCAAATAAAAAGGTGGTCGAAAAAAAATACTAATAAGTATCACCGAAAAATATGATCCAATAGTTACTACTATTGAAGAAACAAAAGATCTTGCTACTCTTTCATTGACGGAGTTGATAGGCTTGCTTGAAGCATATGAAAAGCTGAGTAGGCGAGATGAAAATTCTAGAAAGTGCCTTTCAGTCCAAATTAAAGTTTCAGTATCAGAAATCCAAAAATTATGATAAGAAATTTAAAGAGAATTCTCAAAATGGAGAAAATTCTAGGAAAAATAAGTTTAGAGGAGATTTTCAGAAAAATAAAAATTACCCGCCATGCCGATATTATGAGAGAACAAATCATGCCGAAGATGATTGTTATTTTAAAGGAAAATCTAAGTGCAAAAAATGCAATAGATTTGGGCATGATGAGAAATATTGTCGATCTAAAGAAAATTATCAAGCTAATTATTCCGAAGAAGATGGATGCTATCTGTTTTCTGCAAGCCAGCTAAATTCAGAATCATCAAAAGACGAGTCATTGCTATGGCACAAAAAATTTGGGCACTTCAATTTTCAAGAAGTAAAATATCTTCATCAACAAAATATGATGAAAGATTTACCGGATATACAAGTGAAAGAAGACATTTGTGAAGCTTCTTTAAAAAGGAAGCAACATCACAAACCTTTTTCGTCCAGAAAATCATGGAGAGCAAAAGCAGCTTTGGAGGTAGTACATACTAAAATATGTGGACCTATGAGGACAACATCCAATGGAGGAAACCGGTACTTTATTCTATTTATTGATGATTATACGAGAATGACGTGGGTCTACTTCATGCATGAAAGGTCAGAAGTATCCACTATATTCAAAAAGTTCAAAAACATTGTTGAAAAACAAAGTGGTCGAAAAATCAAGATTCTAAGGAATCAAAGAGGGAAAGAATATGATTCGACAAAGTTCGATAAATTATGCAAAGAAGAGGTTTATCACCAACTCACGGGTGGAAATACTCCGAAACAAAATGGAGTGTCCGGAAGAAAAAATAAGATGGTCTTCAAAATGGCCAAAACTATGCTAGAAGAAAAAGGAAGGCCCAAAACATTTTGGGTAGAAGCTGTCTACACAGCAGTCTATCTACTCAACAGGTGTCCAACGAAAACTATTCAAGGTAAAACTCCAGTTGAAGCGTGGAGTGGAAGGAAACCATCTTCTAAACATCTCCGAGTTTTTGGGAGCATTTGCTACGTACACACAACAAAAAACAAGACTGAGAAAGGAATATTTCTCGGCTACAGCTCTCCGTCTAAATGCTACAGGGTCTACATGCTGAATTCTAATAAACTCATCATCACACGAGAGGTGGAAATCGATGAAGATGCCACTTGGAATTGGAAAAATGAAGAAGGTACAAAGAAGATAATTGCAAGAAGACCACGACAACATATGTAAGAAGTAAATGACTCGCAACCTAGCTCACGCCCGACAACACCAACTTCTAACTCATCTAATGAAGACCAAGAAGAAGAAGAATTAACTCCAGAACCATTGAGAAAAACAAGACTTCTCCGTGATATATATGATTCATGTAACTTCACAGCATTGAAGTCTATAAACTTTGGGAGCAAATCTAAACACAAGATTCTGATAAAAGCCAACGGAGCTACTCAAGCATCTACAAGCAGAGAGAGAAGAAAAATACATTAAGGAGGAGTGTTAAAATTAATGTATTTTTCAATAGATATTTATCTAGATTTTAGATAATAAATTCTAGATTATTAGTAAAATATGGATTAATCTAGATATAGATTAATCTAGACAAAGATTAATCTAGATTTTCAATTAGTCAAAAATTAGAAGATTAGTCTAGACTCTTATAGTAATTAACTGACCTTATAATGCGGTTAATTAGCTTATATATATTTGTAATCTCTCCTAGTATCGTAATGATGAAATAAAAATGAAACCATTTCCAATAACAATTCCCTACTAAACCATTCCTTTAGTTCTCCTCCTATCATAATTCTTCAACCATTATTCTACAACAACGGCCCAAGATTACTCATTCCAAATGTCCTCATCATATCTTTTTTGAATTCTTGAATTTGAGCTTCATCGTTGCCGGTGAATATTAGGTCATCAACATAAAGAGAGACTACAAGGATATTGTCCGTACCTTGGTTCTTTATGTAGAGAGTGGGCTCACTTGGACTCTTTTGAAATCCATGGCTGACGAAGTAGCTGTCGATGCGGCTGTACCAAGCTCTTGGTGCTTTTTTGAGTCCATAAAGTGCTTTCTTTAATTTTAGCACTTTATCTTGATTTTCTTTGGCAACGAAACCTTGTGGTTGTTCCACAAATATTTCCTCTTCAAGATAGCCATTTAGAAATGTTGATTTGACATCGTGTTGATGTATTTTCCATTTCTTTTGAGCAACCAGTGCAATGAGGGTCCTTATAGTATCTAGTCGAGCAACTGGAGCAAAGGTCTCATTGTAATCGATCCCGGGCATTTGCGAGTAGCCTTTAGCCACGAGCCGAGCTTTATTCTTTTGAATAGATCCATCTGGATTTAACTTTGTTTTGAAGACCCATTTGACTCCATTGACATCCTTGTTAGGCGGACGGTCGACTAGCTCCCAAGTTTGATTTATGAAAAAGTAGTTAGATGAAAAGGGAATGTTTAATTGATGGAGGTGGAGAAATTTAATCCTGGGCCGTTGTTGTAGAATAATGGTTGAAGAATTATGATAGGAGGAGAATTAAAAGAATGGTTTAGTAGGGAATTGTTATTGGAAATGGTTTCATTTCTATTTCTTCATTACAATAATAGGAGAGATTACAAATATATATAAGCTAATTAACCGCCTTATAAGGTCGGTTAATTACTCTAAGAGTCTAGACTAATCTTCTAATTTTTGACTAATTGAAAATCTAGACTAATCTTTGTCTAGATTAATCTATATCTAGATTAATCCATATTTTACTAATAATCTAGAATATATTATCTAAAATCTAGATAAATATCTATTGAAAATTACATTAATTTTAACAAGAACAAATTCATCCGTGTTGCCACTTGGAGGGTCCAAGAATTTTGAGATCAGAGCACTCAATATGCCTTAGTAGAGGCATCTTCCAAATTTTCGGTGGTGCAAAAATTTCGTAAATAATTAACGTTTGCAGATTCCAATGGAGGGAGGTTGAAATTGAAAATATAGGAAATTGACTGTGAACGTACCGCAAGTTAACTTGCTGAAATGTGACTACCAAGTCAAATGTGTCTGCCCATCCACAGATTTCGAAAAGATTAATAGATGGGCTTTTAAATACCCTTAACAATCTGCGTTCAACCGCTGGTTAAAGCTTCATGAGAATAGCATATCAAGGAACGAGCAGCTGGTACAGATTGCAAAGTCTGAAGATATTCCTCCTTGGATATGTTCTGATCAATAACTATGTGGCGTTGTGTAATTATGCCTTCATAATCATGCTGCTTTGCGAAAAAAACAAACCTCTCTTTTTGATCAGCTTCTCTTATACATAGATCTCTCAAGAGATCATGGATTTTACAAAATTTTATTTTTTCAGAATATACACGCTTACCAACCAAAATGAGATTCCTATCAATAAGATCCATCAAGTATTCTTCAACGCCCTATTCCAAGCTTTTTCCTGCAATTGGTTTCAAAAATCCTTCCGCAACCCACATACTAATGAGTCGGAGACATATATTTTACTATCTTCAGGAAAAATTGCCATGTAGAGAAAAGATGCTTTCAGATGAACGGGCAACTCGTCGTAACTTGTATGTAGGATTTTCAAGTACCATTTAGTTTCATCTAAGTTCACAATTGAACTTACATTTGTAAAATATGTGCCCAGTATTCTTGTGTTGGTTTGGACTTTGCAAGGAGTCCTCCAAGCACAACAATTGACAAAGGGAGTCCAATGCAATTTTTGGCAATCTCCATTCCGATCTCCTCCAACCCAGGGGGGCAACCTTTTTCTCCAAACACAGAGTTGCAGAATAAACTCCAACTTTGATCTTGATCTAGAAAATTGATCTCATGGACTCCACCACTACTCAAATAATAAGCAACATTTGATAGTCTAGTAGTTACAATAATTCTACTTCCTTGGTTGTTTCTTGGGAAGCAGAATTTTACCTTATCCCAAACGTCATTACTCCACATATCATCCATTACGATCAAATACCTTCTACCATATAGGTTTTGGTATAGATTTTCTCCTAATTGTGCCTCACTCATTTGGCTAAAAACTTACCTACTCCCATGGTTTTTTTGGTAAAGAAGAACTTCTATGAGAATCTCCATCATATTATATTCTTGAGAAATTGTAACCCAAGCAAGAATGTCAAAATGTTGCTATACGCGTGGATGTGTGTAAAGATTTTGAGCAAGTGTAGTCTTACCAATTCCCCCCATGCCAGAAATTGACATGATTTGACGATCAGAATTAGGTTGTCCAGTGAGCTTATGCAACAATTCATGTAAAACATCATCAAAGACCACCATGATATTACCTTGTGTTGAATGAGACTTTGGTGAAACAACACGTGGTGTTATAATTCCTTGTTGTTGCTCCTGAGTTCCCAACTTCTCTTTAATCTCCTCCACATCTATCTTGACCAAATCCATCTCTTCTAGCACCTTCTGCAGACCTTGACACAAGTATACAGAACAGATCTTGTTTGCATCATGAGTACTTGAGGATTTAACGATTTTATTATCCTCCACCTCTGTCGACTTTGATAGAGGCCAGCAGAGCTTGTCACGCCCCGTTTCCGGGATGTAACACGACAGTGCCCCTAAGTCCCAAGAGACTCAAGGACACCGAGCCACTAAGTTCAAGATAAAATACTTAAAATAAATTCTTAAAACAGTGCACCAGTGAAGTCTTACCTATTACGGTTCTTAATTCAAAGTCTCAAACATAAGCAATCCTAACTGTTCTAGTCTAAATAACTAAAAGTCCCAAAATATCAAAGTAGGAAGTACAATACTAAAAGATAAACCGACTCTCTCGTCCATTTCTGCTAACTCCAAAGCCAACTAATTATCTGAAAAAATATTAGCAAGGGGTGAACCGCATACTCAATAAGCAATTCCCAAAACCAATCTATTGGATCAAACATAATTTTTATATAGATATAATGACGTATTAAAACATTAGACAATTGAAACAATCATATCATGTAAATCATTACATATTCATAGACTCACGTATAATATAGATTTTTCCAAAACCATATTTTCCATTGAGTACGGAACATAACAGATGAACCCTTAGTCAGAGGGTACGTACAGATGACCCTCTTAAGAGATGAAACATAAAACAAAACAGATGACCCTTTGAGGGACGAAACAGATGACCCTATGAAGGGATGACATAATAGATGACCCTCTTGAGGGACGAAACAGATGAGCCTTGACCAAGGCACGCAGATGACTCCGGAGATGGACATACATACATACTGAATGAAATCAGATTACAAATCATACAAATGCACATAAAATCTTATGAAAGTTTTCACAATTGAATCTCTAATTATTAACCACAATAATTAATATTCACATAAAAATAATAATTTTAATTATAAAATCATAGAATTACATATTCAATATTAAATTTATCGAAACAATAGAAAAGCGTTGAAAATTACTTACCTTGAAATGTTTGAAATTTTAGAAAACTTTGACAGCTAATTGGCGAAAGCTCTAAGTCAACCGAAGTGAATCTAGATATATAATCCAACAATTAGCCAAAAAGTTCCAACAACGGAAAATTAGATCTCATAACTACTCAAATTTCGTTATAATTCTAAGCTAAGTACGTTAATTATCCCAACAATTAATCCAATTAAAAGTTGATCTTACCAATTCGACTGAAATAAGAACTAAGTGATAATAAACACTAAATTGCTATTCGATGTCCTATGAACTAATAATAAGTCCATGCATATGTATACAGTTGCCTCCTGTGGATGTTTCATGATTATGGTCTTCATAGATTGTATACTTAAAACTTGAATTGATAATACTATCCCATGTGTTATAACTTCTCTCTACTAAGCATTGCATATAATATGGAGTTCCTTCCACCAGTAAGAATTTTGTCTCTCGAACCACCAATCATAATTACCCCAATAGGTAGTATTTCTGACAAATGAATTTACGAACAATACCTATTTCAGTCTATTGCAATTAAACTTTCCAATAATACTCGAGCTTAATTCATTGATCTCACCTGCAATGCAAACTGCGGGATAAGATCTACACCGAATTAGAGTCGATCGTCGAGTGTGGTATTCTCTAGTGCGTTGTTCTCCTCTACCCCTTTCTTATCTCGATTCTTTACCTCGCCATCTCTTTCTTTTTCTTTTCCTAGTTACGGTCTTGCTCTCTTCCTCTTATAAAAATATGTGGGCAGAATTCTAATAGGGTTGAGATAAGTCGGTTTTCACTAACTTAGTGGGACTCCCACTTCCTCACAACTCTCTATAAACCGTTATTATTAGGCTTATCTAAAATATATTTTATTATCATAATAAAAAGTAAAACATAAATAAAATTAAATAAAATTTTAAATACTAGAGATGAATAAATAAATAAAAATTACTGGGTATTATATCCTTCCCCCCTTATAAAAAGTTTCATCCTCGAAACTTTGTGTACCTTCGGTTTCATCATCTTATCGCCTTCTTGATTAGCCAATGCGAAGATTCTTCCATTACTGTTCTTATTCTGATCAAGTGCTTTAGTTGACACATCATTATGGAATGGACAATCTCTAATGCGATGATCTGATCCACCACATCGAAAACAAGCTCCTACTTTTCGACGACACTCACCGGTATGTGTTGGGTAGCAGACCCATCCCACATCGGAAGATTGGAGAAAGTTTGTCCAATATATATAAGTGTTCACCTAACTTCATTAGTATGAGGCCTTTTGGGATATGCCCAAAAACAAATCGGTGCGGGCTTGGCCCAAAGTGGACAGTATCATACTAATACGAAGTTAGGGTGAAGGCGCGCTCGGTCCCAACAAGTGGTATCAAGAGCCAAAGGTGTCGGAGTATGCTCTGTGGTTACAGCTTAGTCTGATCTTCCACATCAGAAACAGACGAAGAAGGCTCGGTGGGCATCGTGCATCGACGAGCATCGGCAGGCATCGCGCAGCGACGAGCATCGGCAGGCATCATGCATTGGCGGGCTCAGCAGGCATTGCGCATCGGTAGGCTCGGTTGGCACCACACATCGACAGGCTCAATTGGCACTGCACATCGGCAGGCTCAGTTGGCGTCACGTATCGGCAGGCTCGGTTGGCATCGCGCATTGGTGGCTATTGAAAGAAAGGTGTAGCAGAAATGACAAAGGATAAGATCACGCCTGAAGAAGCGAAGACAGCTTCCACCTCGTTCAACTTGACAAGGACTGGAATGACAAATACGAGAATCGCGGTGGAGACCTTCAATGGATCCAGTCATTTCGGCATGTGGCAAAGTGAAGTTCTAGACGCTCTGTTCCAGCAAGGTTTAGATCTCCCATTGAAGAGAAGAAACCAAAAGAGGTTGATGACAAAGATTGGAAGACCATCAACCGTTTGGCATGTGGTACAATTCGATCATGTCTCTCCCGAGAACAGAAGTATACTTTCTGCAAGGAGACTTCTGCAAGCAAGCTGTGGAAGGCATTAGAGGAGAAGTTCTTGAAGAAAAATAGTCAGAACAAGCTGCATATAAAGAAACGACTATTTCGCTTCACGTATGTTCCTGATACCACTATGAATGAGCACATTACTTAATTTAATTAGCTGGTGGCTGATTTATTGAATTTGGATGTGGCTTTTAAAGACGGGGACCTCGCGCTAATGTTGTTGGGATCGCTTCCGGAGGAGTTTGAGTTTCTCGAGACAACCCTACTCCATGGAAAGGTTGATGTTTCGCTCAGTGAAATGTGTACAGCCATATACAGTTATGAACTGTGGAGGAAGGATAAGAAATGAAGTACCAGTGGAGCAACAGAAGCCCTAGTGGTGAGAGGTCGTCAGAAAAGCTAGTCAAAGGGGAGAAGAGGGAGATCAAAGTCAAAGAGTAGAGTTGCCAAAGATGAGTGTGCCTTTTGTCATGACAAAGGACATTGGAAGAAAAACTGTCCAAAATTGAAGAAAGGAAAGACTCCGCAAGACGCCAATGTAGCCGAATGCAAAAGCGACGCAGAGTCAGATGTTTCCTTAGTGGCTTCACATTCAACGTCAAGTTCAGACGAGTGGATATTTGATTCGGGTTGCACCTATCATATGTCTCCCGTTCGGGAGTGGTTCTTCGACTTTGAAGAATTCGATGGAGGAGCTGTTTACATGGGAAATGATCAGACATGTAAAATTGCTGGGATAGGTTCAATCAAGCTACGAAATCACGATGGATCCACCAGAATTCTGAAAGATGTTCGGTTAGTGCCTAGCTTGAAGAAGAATCTCATCTCATTGGGGGGTCTTGGAGTCAAAAGGCCTAGTTGTGACAATGCGAGATGGATTTCTTAAAGCAACTTCGGGGGCACTCGTGATGTTGAAGGGTGAGAGGAAGAACAACTTGTATTTCTACCAAGGTAATACAGTTGTTGGGACAGTAACAGCAGCAACGACTTCTAGCAGCAAGAAGGATGCTGAGGCAACAAAGCTATGGCATATGCGTTTGGGTCACGCTGGAGAAAAATCCTTATAAATTCTTGCTAAGCAAGGTTTGTTAAAAGGTGCGAAGACTTTCAAATTGGAGTTTTGCGAGCATTGTGTTCTGGGAAAGCAAAGAAGGGTGAGATTTGGCACAGCTATTCACAATTCCGAGGGTATTTTGGACTATGTGCACTCTGATGTGTGGGTACCTTCCAAGACGGCGTCACTTGGAGGCAGACACTACTTTGTCACCTTCATCGATGATTTTTCCGGAAGAGTTTGGGTGTTTCCTATGAAGCACAAAGGTGAAGTGCTTGGAGTTTTTCTACAGTGGAAAACTCAAGTTGAGAACCAGACTGGAAGAAAGATCAAAGTTCTCCGATCAGACAACGGTGGAGAATATAAAAGCGATCCATTCCAGAAGGTGTGCCAAGAATACGACATAGTTCATCACTTCACAGTAAGAGAAACTCCGCAGCAGAATGGGGTGTCAGAGCATATGAACAGGACATTAGTGGAGAAAGTTCGTTGTATGTTATCTAATGCTGGATTAGACAGGAAGTTTTGGGCTGAGGCAGTGACATATGCTCAACATCTCGTCAATCGTTTGCCATCATCTGCAATAGGTGGAAAGACTCCTTTGGAGGTTCAGTCCGGGAAGCCTGCAATAAATTATGACTCTTTGCGTGTGTTTGGTTCTACCGCATACTATCATGTGAATGAATCAAAGTTGGATCCTCGAGCAAGGAAGGCGCTCTTTATGGCCTTCAGCGTTGGGTTAAAGGATACCGTCTTTGGTGTCTGGAGGCAAAGAAGACGATAATAAGCAGGGATGTTACCTTCGACGAATCTTCCATTTTGAATAAGGTAACTCAAGAAGGGACCGATGGTACTCCGAAGCAGGTAGAGCGTGCACCGGAACAAGTGGAGTATACACCAGAACAGGAGGAGTTTGAGAAGATAGTGGTGAGTCTAGCAAAAGACACTATCAATGATTCTTCTACGGCAGAAGAAGAGTCAGATGAGGAAGAGGTTACTACCCAAGAACCTCAACAGCAACTAGAGCCAATTGCAATTAGAAGGACGAGATGAGAAATTCAGAAACTAGCTCGTTTTGTCGATATAGTAGCCTATGCACTTCCCGTAGTTGATGATGTTCCATCCACAATTTCAGAAGCTGTCCAAAGCTCAGAAAATAATAGATGAAAAGACGCAATGGAGGAAGAGATGCAATCTCTTCAGAAGAATAGGATGTGGAAGTTGGCACAACTACCGATGGGAAAGAAGGCAATTGGATACAAATGGGTATTTATAAAGAAAGAAGGATTTCCTAACAAAGATGTTGTTCGTTACAAGGCAAGGTTGGTAGCTAAAGACTATGCTCAGAAGGAGGGAGTTGATTATAATGAAGTGTTTTCTCCAGTTGTTAAGCACTCCTCCATTAGAAGGCAAGGTTGGTAGCTAAAGACTATGCTCAGAAGGAGGGAGTTGATTATAATGAAGTGTTTTCTCCAGTTGTTAAGCACTCCTCCATTAGAATTTTGTTGGCCTTGGTAGCGCAGTTGAATTTGGTGCTAGCTCAACTCGATGTGAAAACCGCGTTCCTGCACGGTGATTTGGAAGAGGAAATCTATATGTCTCAGCCAGATGGATATAAAGTTGCTGGTAAAGAAAATTGGGTTTGCAAACTAGACAAATCGTTGTACGGATTGAAACAATCGCCGAGACAATGGTACAAACGATTTGATAAGTTTATGTTAGGTCAAAAGTACACAAGGAGCAAATACGATCACTGTGTGTATTTACGCGGGCTACAAGATGGAACCTACATCTACCTACTCTTATATGTTGATGATATACTGATAGCATCAAAGAGCCAGGATGAAATTGACAAGTTGAAGGCTCAATTGAGTAAAGAGTTTGAGATGAAGGATTTGGGAGAAGCCAAGAAGATTCTCGGAATGGAGATAAGCAGGGATCGGCAGAGAGGCAAGGTTTAGCTGACTCAGAAGTAGTATTTGAATAAAGTACTACAGCAGTTTGGTATATGTCAAGATACAAAACCTGTAGGTACTCCACTTGCCCCTCATTTGAAGCTTAGCAGCCAGTTATCTCCAAAGACAGAAGAAGAACGAGAATACATGGCAAAAGTCCCATATGCGAATGCAGTTGGTAGCCTGATGTATGCAATGGTGTGTACAAGACCCGATATTTCACAAGCTGTTAGCGTAGTGAGCAGATATATGCATGATCCTGGAAAGACTCACTGGCAAGCTGTGAAATAGATTCTACGGTATATTCAAGATACCGCAGATGTTGGTTTACTATTTGAGTGGGATGAAACACTTGGTCAAACCATAGTTGGATACTGTAATTCTGACTATGCTGGAGATTTGGATAAGCGAAGATCTACAACTATCTACTTGTTCACTTTAGCCAAGGCGTCAGTTAGTTAGAAGTCGACCTTACAGTCAATGGTGGCATTGTCTACGACAGAGGCGTAGTATATTGCCGTTACAGAAGCTGTAAAGGAAGCAATTTGGCTTCAAGGACTGCTTGAAGATTTGGGAGTTGTTCAAAAGCACCTCGCGGTGTATTGTGATAGTCAGAGTGCTATTCATTTAGCGAAGAACCAAACTTTTCATGCAAGGACGAAGCATATTGATGTTCGCTATCACTTTGTGCGGAAAATTCTCGAAGAAGAGCAGGTTGTTCTTCAGAAGATTCGGACGACGGAGAATCTTGCAGATATGATGACCAAGGTGGTGACAAAGGCCAAGTTTAAGCATTGTTTAGACTTGGTCAATATCCTGCACTTTTGAGTTGGCGCATACGGGCGCAATTGGAGGTACTACAATTTGTTTGAGAGATGGAGTCATTTGTATGTGGTGGGATCAGAAATTGTGCCAAGGTGGAGATTTGTTGGTTTGTGGCATAATTTGTATCCCACATTGAAAGACTAGTTTTTAGAATAGTTTGGGGAGGAGCCAACACTATAAAAGGCCCTTTCCCCCTTCTAGCTTAGTGCATGAAACAAAGTCTCTCTCTACTTTGTAATAATTCTTAAGTGAAATATATTTTGAGTAGTGCCCGAGGATGTAGGCTAATTTGGCTGAACCTCGTTATATTTGGTGTTCTTTTCATTACGCCTCTCAATAGCCTTATTTTAGGGATTATAGTTCTAAATATTTGTTCGCCGCTTCTGCAACAAGTGGTATCAGAGCCCAGGTTCGGGCTTATCAGAATGGTGGATTGCGTTTTATGAGAAATTCCCGGTGTAACAAGACTAGAGACCTACGGGCTGCCTTGTGTCGAAAGTCTTCCTGGCAAAGTGTTGGTCAGGCAGCGGGTCCCGTTTGGTTTGACGGCGGTACAAGATGTTTGGCAGGTGAAGTGACCTATATTTGGCAGGTCAGGTGATGTGACCTAGCAATTGGAGATCTGTGGTTGATGCCTTGTGTCAAAAGTTCCTTGACATTAAGGAGGTCAAGCTACGTGTCCCGCAAAGGAGTAGCGGCGGTGCAAGGTGGTTGGCGGATCAAATGGATTGACCCTGAAGGGGAGGTCACAAATGGTGTGGTCTTGGTTTGAGGGGAGGATTGTTGGGTAGCAAACCCATCCCACATCGGAAGATTGGAGAAAGTTTGTTCAATATATATAAGTGTTCACCTAACTCCATTAGTATGAGGCCTTTTGGGATATGCCCAAAAACAAATCCGTGCGGGCTTGGCCCAAAGCGGACAATATCATACTAATGCGGAGTTAGGGTAAAGGCGCGCTCGGTCCCAACAGTATGAACCCTTTGACAATTGTCACATTCCTTAGTTTGTGGATTTATACTTTCATTACTCATCTTGATCATTTTATTTTTGTTATTATCTTGCCCAAAATGCTTTATTTTTTCTTGTCGAAACCTTTTGATTCTATTTTCCTCATCCCTTCTCTTAATGTCAGCCTCTGCTCTTATAGCTGAGCCTAACAACTCATCAAAACTTCTAGCATCAAAAACAGCAAGTGCTGACTGGATTCAACTTCTTAAACCCTTGGTGAACTTGTGAATTTTTAATAGTGGGTCAGCCATAATAGTTGGTGAGTACTTTCCTAAGGAGTGGAATTTGGCTGAGTACTCCACCACCGTTATGCCGGACAGTTGCACCAGGTTATCGAACTCCGCCATCTTTTGGAGTCGAATCACCCATGGAAAGAAATGCTTCAAATATGCCTCCCTGAAATGCTCCCATGTGATTGGTCCTTCTTCTAGCACCGACGGGGACATGCCTTCCTACCATCCTGCTGCTTCACCCACCAAAAATGGCAAAACAACCTTAGGTCTAGTGGCCAACGGGACCTCCATCAACTCAAAGTTATCTTCTATCTCCTTGAGCCATTTTGATGCCGCTTCTACGTCATGTGAACCATCGAATGTTGGTACATTAGCCCTTCTCAAAGCTTCATAGTGAGACTTAGTTCCATTGTTAGTAGGTAGAGGATTCGTAGGTTCGACCGGTTGCTAGAGGCCAGCAGAGCTTGTCACGCCCCGTTTCCGGGATGTAACACGGCAGTGCCCCTAAGTCCCAAGAGACTCAAGGACACCGAGCCACTAAGTTCAAGATAAAATACTTAAAATAAATTCTTAAAACAGTGCACCGGTGAAGTCTTACCTATTATGGTTCTTAATTCAAAGTCTCAAACATAAGCAATCCCAACTGTTCTAGTCTAAATAACTAAAAGTCCCAAAATATCAAAGTAGGAAGTAAAATACTAAAAGATAAACTGACTCTCTCGTCCATTTCGGCTAACTCCAAAGCCAACTAATTATCTGAAAAAAATATTAGCAATTCCCAAAACCAATCTATTGGATCAATAACATAATTTATATATATATATAATGACGTATTAAAACATTAGACAATTGAAACAATCATATCATGGAAATCATTACATATTTATAGACTCACGTATAACATAGATTTTTCCAAAACCATATTTTCCATTGAGTACAGAACATAACAGATGAACTCTTGATCAGAGGGTACGTACAGATGACCCTCTTAAGGGACGAAACATAAAACAGAATAGATGACCTTTTGAGGGACGAAACAGATAACCCTATGAAGGGACGACATAACAGATAACCCTTTTGAGGGACGAAACAGATGACCCTATGAAGGGACGACATAACAGATAACCCTTTTGAGGGACGAAACAGATGAGCCTTGACCAAGGCACGCAGATGACTCTGGAGACGGACATACATACATACTGAATGGAATCAGATTACAAATCATACAAATGCACATAAAATCTTATGAAAGTTTTCATAATTGAATCTCTAATTATTAACCACAATAATTAATATTCACATAAAAATATTAATTTTAGTTATAAAATCATAGAATTACATATTCAATATTAAATTTATCGAAACAATTGAAAAGCGTTGAAAATTACTTACCTTGAAATGTTTGAAATTCTAGAAAACTTTGACAGCTAATTGGCTAAAGCTCTAAGTCGACCGAAGTGAATCTACATATATAATCCAACGATTAGCCAAAATGTTCCAACAATGGAAAATTAGATCTCATAACTACTCAAATATCGTTATAATTCTAAGCTAAGTACGTTAATTATCCCAACAATTAATCTAATTAAAAGTTGGTCTTACCAATTCGACTGAAATAAGAATTAAGTGATAATAAACACTAAATTGCTATTCGATGTCCTATGAACTAATAATAAGTCCATGCATATGTATAAAGTTGCCTCCTGTGGATGTTTCATGATTAGGGTCTTCATAGATTGTATACTTAAAACTTGAATTGATAATACTATCCCATGTGTTATAACTTCTCTCCACTAAGCATTGCATATAATATGGAGTTCCACCAGCAAGAATTTTGTCTCTCGAACCACCCATCATAATTACCCCAGTAGGTAATATTTCTGACAAATGAATTTACGAACAATACGTATTTCAGCCTAGTGTAATTAAACTTTCCAACATTACTCGAGCTTAATTCATTGATCTCACCCGCAAACTGTGGGATAAGATCTACACCGAATTAGAGTCAATCGTCGAGTGTGGCGTTCTCTAGTGCGTCGTTCTCCTCTACCCCTTTCTTATCTGGATTCTTTACCTCGCCATCTCTTTCTTTTTCTTTTCCTAGTTACTGTCTTTCTCTCTTCCTCTTATAAAAATATATGAGCAGAATTCTAATAGGGTTGAGATAAATGGGTTTTCACTAACTTAGTGGGACTCCCACTTCCCCACAACTCTCTATAAAACCGTTAATATTAGTCTTATCTAAAATATATTTTATTATCATAATAAAAAGTAAAACATAAATAAAATTAAAGAAAATTTTAAATACTAGAGATGAATAAATAAATAAAAATTACGGGGTATTATAGAGCTTGTCTGGTCCCTCCTTGCAAGAATTTGATCGACTATATGGGATTCGATTACATCCTCTGTTGTATGAGCTGCATCTGCAATGCGGATCCGCAACCTCTCCACTTCTTGGCTGGAATAATGACGATTATAAGTGACGTGGCACGTACCCGCTGTCGAGCTGGACCAATCACCTTACTCCACGTGTATGGTCGGCGGTCACACCTCGATCGGAATTCACTTCTCGACCACGACGCCCGGGGACCCATTTACCCCACATAAGTTACCGTGTAGATCATCGACCCATAGTCAGACCTCCAGGCCGACATGATCGAGCCAGCTTCTCGACCGGCCAGCACACTATTCCACTAGCGGGAAGGAGTGGCCGACCACGTATTTAATGCACGGTCATAATGGGACACCTGTCAGCTTCCCGCGCCGACACGTCGAGGCGGTAACTTCTCTCTCATCGCAGTATAAATAGTCCCTCCTCATTTATTGCAAGATAAGTTTTTTCACCTAATCTCTCTCGCTGCTCAATCATTTCAACACTCTTCATCGAACCTGACTTGAGCGTCGGAGAGCCAACCCGGGTCTCACACCCACCTTCCCCGAGTTGGCCTCGAAGCTTACGTTTTATCGACCCGTGCAGATCTTGAGTAGTCGGACGGCCGTTTTTCCCCTCCACAAATAGAGTGATCGTGTCGAACCTCTCGATCGGACTCCAGGCAGAGATTTTGGCTCGATCATTTGGCGTCGTCTGTGGGAAACACGCAACGATAAGCCATCAGGCATGACTACTCGCAACATCGCTAGCAATCGTCTCTTCGATGAGAATGGTCGGGAAATCCTCCCCCAGATTCCCATGCAAGTCGCCGCACCCGCCATCATCCCGCCACAGCTAGTCTACTCGACGCCCGAGCTTGACAAATATTTAAAAGCTTGTCGAGATGAGGCTGTCGCCGCCGCCACAGAAGGAAGAGAGCCTCGGATGCCAGAATGCCCTCAAACGCGACCAGTAGAGATCATCCAACCCGTGGTGAACCATCCCGGATACCTGCATCCAATTCAATACCAACCGCCTGTCGGATATTGGGCTGGAGTTGGGTAGAATGTACAACCTCAAATCCAGCGTCAACAGCCATTGCCAGCTCAAGGGAGTGCCCGGAAGCCAGTTCAAGATCGATTGTCGTTCCGGCCTGATGATGAGGTCGATTCTGTGACCCCCACCGACACCAGAATACCTCGCAATGACAGTCACATTCTCGAGGGGATAATGATGGCCACGGGCAGTCCGAATCTCGGAGGGAACGAAACTCCCCCCAGCGTAACAAATCCCCTCACAGCTCAAGTGGGATCTTTAGTCGACTTAGGCCTCACGGTCGAGTTAATCAAATCAGGAGATCGAACCGAGGACACATTGTGAGGTCAAATGACCTCCGGAATCAGATACCGCCGCGTCCCGGTCGACATGATGGCCAACATCGAAGTGAGAGCCAGGGGTCGTATAGCCACTCCCCCAGCCGATCTCGTTCAACTCGGCGGGAACGATCAAGGTCCCCCCGTCACACGCCATCCCGGCACGAGCGGTCTAGATCACCCCGGCACACACCCTCAGAACCACGACCGGCCCGACAATGGAGGTACCGTAGCGAAAGAGAAGCTCAGCATGAAAAGATCCCCACCGGTCAAGCTCAGCATGAAAAACATTATTTGATATTGGAAATTAAAGTCCAGAATTAAATATTGTCACCTAAGTTCAATTTCGTCCAATGTAAAAGGTTCGTATAAGGCGTCAAGTTCAGCTGAATCAGTACTCTTAATATATTAATTTTGTTCATACATTTTATGATGATGATCTTTCTTCAATGCGCCTACACCTTAAACAATATTGAATTAAAATATTGAGCCCCACATTCAATGACTCGATCATTGAATCCACCACCGATGAAAAGATCCCCACCGGGCTTCCCACGTATAACGGGTCGACTGATCCTGAGAAACATGTGTCGCGTCTCGAGATGCAACTCAGCATGTTTGGTCACTCGCCGAACATTTGGGCCAAGATCTTCGTCACAACCCTTGATGGACCAGCGCTGGAATGGTTCTCGAGACTTCCCCCTCAATCCATACCTACATACAAGGTTCTGGTTGACCGATTCAAGGCTCAATTCTCGGCCATGAAAGGGGATAAGCTACCCCCGACCTACTTGTACACTATCAGACAGGGCCCCAGTGAGTCTCTTCGGGATTTCTTCACTCGCTTCTCACAAGCCGTGGTCAAAACAGAGGAACCGAGCATCGACCTTTTGAGACCCATTGTTCACAAGGCTCTGGTCAACAACGAAGCCGCTCGATATATTTTCTTGCAGAAGCCAAGGAATTTGGCGGACATCCAAGCGGCCGCTTGCGATTGGATGCAACTTGAAGAGTTGGAGGGTTCCCAGAGAAGTCCGATTCCGAGTCGAAAAACAGATGTCAATCGACCCATCAGGCAAGACGTCCGTCCCAAGACCGAAGCGCCCACAGGGTCCACCGCTCGAAAACACTACACGCAGCTGACGCGACCACTCGACGAAATCTACAATGTCGTCGATCCAGCCCTTCTGAAAAAGCCTAAACCGATGCGAGAAACCCCCAAGATGAGAGAGAGCAACAAATTTTGTAACTTTCATCAACAGAAGGGGCATACCACTTCCGAATGCAATGCCTTGCGTGATGAAATCGAACGCCTAATCAAGGGGGGTCACCTCCAAGAATTTGTGAAGAAGATAGATGAAAACGCTCGGAATCGAGAGCACCTCGACAGGTCGCCGCCTAGGCACCGACAAGCCAAGCCTTCAACAGAGCGTGACCCGCATAACCAGCCATGTCTCGGTCGGATCGACATGATCTCAGGGGGTCCTTCCGGAGGAGACTCGCGGTCCGCTCGGAAAAAGACCCGGCGGTCAACGGCTCAAAGTTTCTATGGACCCCGAGAAGTTATGCAAATTCGGCCAGAAGACGCTTGGATCAATGAAGAAGTAGTGTTTAGCGAGAATGATGTAATCGATATACGGGGACAATCGAGCGAGACGCCTAGCTGTCCTATGGTCGTCACGCTCGACGTCGCCAACTTCGATGTATCCCGTACTTTGATAGATAATGGAAGTTCTAGTAATATTATCCTTTACTCGACTCTTATTCGCATGAACTTGCATGATAAATTACTCCTAGACCCTATTCGAACATCTCTTACAGGATTCGGGGGAGCAGAAGTTTACACCAAAGGTCGAGTACGTTTGATCACATCCATGGGCACTCTGCCCCGACGAGCCACACGCGAGATTGAATATCTTGTCGTCGAAATGCCCTCCGCTTACAACATCATTTTCGGTCGACTAGGTCTCATCGAATTCCGAGCGGTCATATCCACTTACCACCAAATGGTAAAATTGCCCACCCCCTCCGGGGTCGGGGAATTGAGGTGCGATATATCGACCGCTTGGAGTTGTTATTCCATCTCCTTGGATAAGCCCAAAACCTCCACGGATAAACATGTGCCTCTCATCATTGATGATCCCATCATCGAAGATGAATTCGTAGACCCCTCGGCAATCGATCTAGAAAACTCCAAGAAAATGAGCTCTTCTCACGCTACAAAAAGGAAAAAACAAAAGGACAAAAAGCTCGAGCTCACGGAAGAGCTCGAAGAAATTCAACTAGTTCCAGGGCAGACAGAAAAAATCACGCATATTGGGGCCGGTCGAAGAGGAAAAGAGCAATGCATGCTCGTACAGTTCCTCCGCGATAATCTCGACGTATTTGCCTGGAGCGCATCCGACCTAGTAGGAGTGGACAGGAAGGTGATCGAACACCACCTGAATGTCGACCCATCTTACAAACCAGTCAAGCAAAAGTTACATTATCAAAGCGACTCCCGAAATACCATCATCGAAGTCTAGGTCAACAAACTCCTCGATGCGAGGTACATCATGCCGATCCAGTACGTCGAATGGTTATGCAATGTTGTGCTTGTACCCAAGCTAGGAGGAAAATGGAGAATGTGCAATGATTTCACCGACCTAAACAAGGCCCGTCCGATGGATCCCTACCCACTACCACGGATCGATCAATTGGTCGACTCCACAGCTGGGTGCGAACGGTTGAGCATGATGGACGCTTTTCAAGGCTACTATCAAATCTCCATGGCCATCGAGGACCAGCCCAAGACCGCCTTCATGGTCTTCAATGGCATCTACTGCTTCAAGGTTATGCCATTCGGGCTCAAGAATGCAGGAGCGACGTACCAACGGATGATGAACAAAGTCTTCGAGTCAGAGATTGGCGATACCATCGAAGTATATGTCGACGACATGCTGGTTAAGAGTGAGAAGGCCATCGACCATCTCGACCATTTAAAGAGAGCCTTCAACCTCCTCCGAAAATACAATTTGAAGCTCAACCCAGCCAAGTGTACCTTCGGGGTCGAGGGTGGGAAATTTCTCTGCTATATGGTCAGCCAGAGGGGAATCGAAGCCAACCCTGCCAAGATAAAAGCTATACAGCTTCTTCCGACCCCGAATTCGATCCGCAACGTACAGAAGCTTGTTGGTCGCATCATATCACTCAATCAATTCATTGCCCGATCCTCGGAAAAGAACTTGCCGTTTTTTAGGATCTTACGAAACATCAAAGATTTTGAATGGACCCCCGAATGCGACCAAGCTCTCGAGGATCTGAAGAAATACCTGGTTTCTCCACCCCTACTTGCAAAACCAATCGATGGGGAAACTTTATATCTGAATCTGGCCGTGTCGAAGGAAACGATCAGCTCGGTGCTTGTCACCATTCGAGATTGAAAAGATCTCCCTGTGTACTATGTGAGTAAGATTCTCCATGGCCCAGAAGTACGTTACCTCGAGATTGAAAAGTTTGCTCTCGCAGTAGTCCACACTTCCCGCAAGCTTCGACCATACTTCCAAGCACACCCTATCATCGTCCTCACCGATCAACCATTGAGGAGCGTCATGGATAAACCTGAAGTTTCAGGTCGATTAACAAAATGGGCGATCGAACTCGGACAGTTCGAAATAACATATCGACCGCGGGTGGCATATCAGGCACAGATCTTGGCCGACTTCTTGATCGAGAAGGATCCTCACTCCACAACAGAGAGCGACCAAACCATTTGGACCCTATCGGTCGACGGCTCCTCGACCGCCTCCGGGGGGGGCCGGGGCATCCCTCGGCAACGCCAACGGGCAGCAAATCGAATACGCCATTGCTCTCAAATATCCTGCAACAAATAACGTAGCTGAGCACGAAGCTCTTCTAGCAGGACTGAAAATTGCGAAAATGCAAAACATCAAAAAGCTGCGGGTCTTGACCGATTCACAGTTGGTCGCCGGTCAAGTCACCGACGAATATGAAGCCCGGGAGGATTCCATGATCAAATATCTCGCCTTAGTTAGAAAGGCCATATCCGAATTTGAAGAATTCGGAATTTCACAAGTTCCTCGAGAAGAGAACGTTCTAGCAGACGCCCTTTCTAAGTTTGTGAGTGGATCGCTAGGCACTCAAGATTGGACCATAACCTTCATGACATCATCAGCTCGGTCAATCGATCATAGTCCTCCAATGATCAATTCCATCGACTCGGCTGAGCCTAGTTGGCTCGATCACTTGGTCCTTTATGTACGAGATGGCACTCTACCCAAGGACTCGATTGAAGCGAGAAGGCTCAAGCAACGCGCGCTTACATTATTTGCTAGACCAAGAGGGTCGCCTGTACAAACGCTCATCCATTGGTCCAACAAAGCAATGTCTCCGACCATCCCAGAGTCGAGAGATCTTGGCAGAAATACACGAAGGATCATGCGGAAACCATTCCGGGGGACGGTCCCTCACCCTAAAGGTATCCCGATCGGGATTCTTTTGGCCTACACTGCGCAAGGATGCGCTCGAGTTTGTGAAAAAATGCGATCGTTGTCAGAGACACGCCAATCTGACCCATCAGCATCCCGCAGACATGATTCCGATCGAGTCATGCTGGCCCTTTGAGCAGTGGGGAATCAACATAATTGGCCCTTTTCCGATAGCAACTCGGCAAAGACAGTTCATCATTGTGGCGATCGATTATTTTTCCAAATGGGTCGAGGCATTGGCAGTTGCAAAAATCACCTTCTGGGCGTTACGGCACTTCCTTTGGGAACACGTCATCACCCGGTTTGGGGTACCCCGATCCCCAAAATACTCAAGCCAGTTTCGAAGTTCGAGATTCAGAGACTACTGTTCGAACTTCAAGATTTCTCAGAGGTTCACCTCGGTCGGACATCCTCAAGCCAATGGACAGGTCGAGGTTACCAATCGAACTATCATACATAATTTATGTACGAGGCTCGAAGCAAAGAAGAGCCATTGGATCGATGAACTTGAAAGTGTCCTTTGGGCTTACCGAACCACCCCTCGAATCCCAACTGGTCAAACACCCTTCGCCATGGTGTATGGCTCGGAGGCCATGATACCAACCGAAATTTTACACCAATCTCCTCAAGTGGCGCACTTCCAGCAGGATCGAAACAATGAACAAAGGGCGTTCGACCTCGACACAATCATGGAAACCCGAGAAAAAGGAAACATGAAGATGCACCAGTATCGAGCAACGACCGCTCGCGCGTACAACAAAAACTTGCGACCGCTCCACTTTCAGGCCGGGGTTCTTGTCCTTAAAAAGGTCGAAATCACTAAGCACGTGGGCAAGCTTGATGCTAATTGGGTAGGACCTTACCGCGTGGTCGAGATAGGTAAAAATCGAGCGTATCATCTCGAAGATCTCGATGGACAACCATTGCCCCGATCATGGAATGCTCACAACTTGAAAAAGTATTACTTGTAAACAAGCTATGTAAACTTTCCGGTCAATGAATTAATAAAGTTTCCTCTTATCTTTCGAAACTCATGTTATCCGATCACAAACTTGTGTTATGCGACGCCCGCTATAGAAAGATTAACAGCATTTTTGCTTAAACATCTTCTCGATTGTCGATATCGATCAACATGCAAAAGTTTAAACGACAAAGAATTCAGGAAAATACTTGAAAAACATTCATTGAAACTCAACAAAGAACTTACATAATATGCTTAAAATAAGTGCCTCGATCACAACTTTTTCGATCCCACTCTTGGCATGAATTTGGATTTTTCAAACGGGAACTACAAATGCTCGGATTCCTAACTATTTACAAATGAACCTCGAGCCAACAACTACAAAAGTCCGACCCCAACAGTCGAAACTTTGAAAACAGGATCCTCCTTAGCAAAAGACGACTTCCAAGTACGGAGATAGGGCTAGTCCATTCTCTCTGACTCCCTTCTAGGCCGCCTAGGGCTCAGTTCCCTCCTCGATCGGTACTAGGGCCCCATCCCCAAAATACTCCGGGCACATGTCCTTCGGATCGAATGAAGCGTCGAGGTCGAGCTCCTGGGTGATTGTGTCTTCCGGCTCCCCCGCAACCTTTGATCGAGCCAGCTTCACAGTGAAGCCAAACTCGTCTTTGTCCCAGTCTGGCTCGGGAGTAGGAGGTCGGGCAACAGGGTCGACGGGGCGAGGGTCATCTTGAAACAGGCCAATCTTTTCTTGATCGTAGTCCATCGGAAGGTATTTGGCCGCTTGCACTTGAGCCAAGCACAAGTTGAAGCCCTCCTCGACATCTTTAAAGCTGGCGATCGACACCGCCTTCTCGTAGGCTTCTCGTCGCTCGAGGTCGTTCACGGACTCTGCCAACCCCCTCCTGCATCGACTCAGAGCCAGCTTCGCGCCTTTCCTCTCACCCTCTGCTAGACTGCGGGCCCTCGCATCAGCTTCTTCTTGCATTGACCTCGCCACCCGATTCTCGGCCGTTTGCAGCTTCTTCTCGACCTCTGAGAGGTTCCCGATGGCTTCCAGGAGGTCATGGTCGAGCTTTTCCTTATCTTTGTTGGCCTCGGCCAACTTCTTGTCTTTCTCTTGCAGCTCGAGCCTCATCCTCTCGACCTGCTGCTCAGCCCTCGTCCTCAGCTGCCGGTGGACCCATCCTCTTCGAGCCACTTGAAAGAAATCTTGACCCAACTGCAAGATATTACCGATCATCATCAACATCGATCCAACACTTACAAGAAAAATAATTTTACGAAGCATACTTACAGCAAAATACTTCTGGACCCAAGACGCCTCAATCTCGTCGTCAGAGAGCACCATTCTTTCCTTATGATCGATGGTCGTCTGGATCGAGCTATACAAAGCCCCGATAGCATTATAATCCTTGGGGGCCGTACCGATCCTCCTAGGTTCGCCGTTCTCATTGACACTCGAGAGGCCGTTCGGAAAGTGGGGCTCCTGGAGGATCGGGTAGTCGAAGAACAACCTCTTGTCCTCGTCGCTGGGTTTCCAAGGTACGGCGGTCGCAGCTCGGGCCCCGGCCGGTGGCCTTCGCACCCCGGCCAAGATACTCGCCACGTTTCGGGGCACAATGGCCCCTCGACCCTGATTTGGTGGGGTCGAAAATGCTCCAACCTGGACCTCCACTGCCGGACCGAGCGCAGGTGGCATAGGAAGCAAAGGCGTGTTATCTCGACCCTTTGCTCCTGCCTTCTCCGCCTCGATCCCAGACTTCGCTTGGCGGCTTGTTTTTTGCTTTTTGGACTGGGGGGCTTCAGGGTCCTCGACCGTCGATGGGGCTCTTCCCCTCTTTTCCGGGGCCTCATTTGTCTTCATCGACAAGACCCCTGGGAGTGCATCGACCTTCGCGTCGGTCGCCTCTGAGATTTCTGCCTGGGTCGGGGGAGGCATTTTCTTCTTCTCGGACGCCTTCTTCAGCTCGGCCATTTCCTTCCTCCTGGCGTTCAGAGCGGCCGACATAATGTATTGGTCTGCACAAAGAATACATTCCATCACAACCATTGCAAAAAAAAAAAAAAAAAAAAGAGAAGGGGGGAGAACAAAAACAAATATGTATATTGCTTCGAGGGATCCGTTCGAAGTACCGGGGTCAAAATGCTTTTTAACTCCATGCGCGAGCCCTAGCTCGATTAGTGACTGTGGAGCGATCATATCCTCCGACTCCACACTTCCCATCATCCTTAGGGCTGCCATCAAGGTGTTCGGCCAGCCCGGTTGCCCTCTCGGAAGATCCGCTCGAGGGACCCAACTCCATCCCGGATATTTTAGACCGGGCCAACCCTTCTCACATTCGATGAAAACAAATCTTTGCTTCCATCCCACCCCATTCGATGAGGTTGGCGACCTAACGACCCGGTAATTACTCTTCGATTGCAGTTGAATATGCCCCGATCCCGACTTCGAGGTCTCAGTCGTCAATCCGGCCTGGAATATCTCGGAGATGCAGTATATGTTGGTCCTCATCCCCAGACACCTTAACAAGGCCCTCAACCCGTTCACTATTGCGTAAGAGTTGGGCATCAACTGCAAAGGGCTAATCCTAAGAGTATTGAAAAAATCGATCATCTCCTCGGGAATAGACACCCTGAACCCGTTCTTGACCGCCAAGTAGTTGATCGCGATGCAGTTCTCCGGCGGGTTGGTCATCCGATCCCCGACCCTGGGCTTTATCACTCGATAGCCCCCATACTCAGGAGCACCGCCGAATAGCCAGTGCTGGATTTCCTTGAACTTTTCGCCCGATATAGAGGGGTTATAGCTCGAGGGTCCTTCGCAAGCCGACCCTCGGGTGCGAGGTTCTCTACCTCCTCTTCCTCTTCCTCTTCCTCCTCATCTAATCGACCGGAGGTGGACGTCACTTCCCGTGGTGCCCGAGGCACCACCACCTCTTCTGTCTCATCCTCAGGCAACGACTCAGAGACTTCTACAACTTCGACGCTCTCGTCCCTTCCCTGAGGATTGGTCGACCTTGTCTCTACGGTGGCCCCCAAGTCCACCGATGTTGATCTCGAATCCGATGATCCCGAACTCGACCCCGCACTTGTGGCCACTTCCATCCCCTTAGGGCCAGCCTCCGCTCGATTTGTTGACATCCTACAACGGTGATAAATTCATGTTTTACTGTTTTAGGTTGGATAGGAACAAATCGAGAGAGAGGAAGCCTTCGAAGAGGGACGTGGTACACCTCTCCCTCGAAGCAATCGAAATAAAAAGGAAAAAGGAGACAAATCGAGCAAAAGATCGGATGTATTACCTTTTGTTATCTGAAGAACCGGGAGTTGTCCTCTTCTAAAGCAAACGACCTGGGAATTCGACAGACAAAAGACGCTTGATCGATCGAAATAGCTCGGAGCTCTCTTCAATTCTCTTTCGCAAAGGTAACAAATGAATTTACAGAGGGCACTATTTATAAAGGTGAAAATGGGCGGGAATCGAGAAGATGAAACGACGCAATGATTAGAGCGGGTCCCACTCTTGGGATTTGAAACATCACTGCCACGTCAGCCCTAGCAGACGATGTTTCGGGGGGCTAATGACGTGGCACGTACCCGCTGTCGAGCTGGACCAATCACCTTACTCCACGTGTATGGTCGGCGGTCACACCTCGATCAGAATTCACTTCTCGACCACGACGCCCGGGGACCTATTTACCCCACATAAGTTACCGCGTAGATCATCGACCCATAGTCGGACCTCCAGGCCGACATGATCGAGCCAGCTTCTCGACCGGCCAGCACACTATTCCACTAGCGGGAAGGAGTGGCCGACCACGCATTTAATGCACGGTCATAATGGGACACCTGTCAGCTCCCCGCGCCGACACGTCGAGGCGGTAACTTCTCCCTCATCGCAGTATAAATAGTCCCTCCTCATTTATTGCACGGTAAGTTTTTTCACCTAATCTCTCTCGCTGCTCAATCATTTCGACACTCTTCATCGAACCTGACTTGAGCGTCGGAGAGCCAACCCGGGTCTCACACCCACCTTCCCCGAGTTGGCCTCGAAGCTTACGTTTTATCGACCCGTGCAGATCTCGAGTAGTCGGACGGCCATTTTTCCCCTCCACAAATAGAGTGATCGCGTCGAACCTCTCGATCGGACTCCAGGCAGAGATTTTGGCTCGATCAATAAGCTTCAAGAAAATCTTGTAAAAAAACAAGCTTTTCAGTCAATGATTGAGTTTGTTCCTTGTCAAGAGTAATCAGAGGTTGAGGATGGTGATGGATCAGATCGATAAGATTCATAAGAGATGTTAGAGCTGCATAAGTTGCTATTGGTGAAGCAACTATGGTGTTCTCAGGATGGGCTATGGATCTTTACAAGAAAACCGAAGTTGGTGAAAATGTAATTTGAGTGTTTGTTTTGGCAGGATTCACATCAGAGTTGTCTTGGACAGCGGTCACTTTATGTGGACCGATGAGAAAAACAATTTAGGGCGAATTACATTTAGATCCCCTGAGGTTTGCCTTAATTATAAATCAGTCCCTCTTGTTTCGAAAATTATATATTAGTCCCTAAAAACACTGTTTCAATTGAGCCCTGGACGCCGTTAGTATTCCGTTAATTTTGACATTTGAATTTCCGAAAAATATTACAAAAAAATACCTGAACTGTGAATTTTCTTACAAAACGAGCCCTTAACTAAATCACATCAATAATGTAGTCCTGTCAAAATTAACAGAACCCTAACGGCGTCCAGGGACCTCAATTGAAACAGTATTTTTAAGGACTAATATGTAATTTCCAAAACAAGAGGGACTGATTTGTAATTAGGGTAAACCTCTGGGGACCTAAATGTAATTCGCCCAAAAATTTAATTTAAAAAGTGAAGATTCCTAAACAACTTGCAATAGATAAACTAGCATGACAGGCATTAAAGTGTGCATGATTGCAGACATGAGAAAGTGGGATGAATGATTTGTTATATTGTTTAATCGATCAATTTTGAAATGTGATCATGATTAATCATTATTAAATAAGCATTATTAATCATGATTTAACACGATTGCTGTGTATTTTGGCTTTTGGAAAATTCTTGTATGCACGAGTATGTGCCTTGGTGCATTCACCCTCTTATTTTTTAATTTAAATATTATTTTTCTTTCAATTTTTGATTTTTTTCTTTTTTTATTTATTTTTTAAACTTCATAAATAAACACGCAATGTTGTAAGTGAAATATATTTAGAAAAAAATAAATTCTAAAACAATTTATTTTATTTTTACATTTAATTTAATAAAGTATTATATATTTTTTAGTCTTATAAATTAATTTGATTTTTATTTTTATCTTTTTCTTTTAATTTAATTTCTAATTTCAAAATAATGTACTTATTTAAAATATGAGTTTTCTATAAAAAATTATTTAAATATGAAAAAATTGCAATATTTATGATAAATATATAACACACTACAACATTAAATTTAATGTAACACTCATAGATACATAATATTTTATTTGAAAATTGGATATGGCACTTATAAATATATGACACTTTATTACATTAACTTTTAAAATAAAAAATTGTTATAGAAAAGTTTATATTTTTTCCAAATATATTATATTTATGATTCTGTTTGTATGAAACTTAAAAAATTAAATAAAAAAGAGAAAATAAATCAAAAATTAAAAAAAGAATAATTTTTGAATAAAAAATAGGAAGGTGTATGCACCAAAATCTCTGCCGGGTGCACACAGGAATTTTCCATTTGGCTTCTTGCATTGATCGTGAAAGTTTCCTTTCATACTAACCATCTCGCTTATCTATATCTATATTTATATTTTATATTATATTTTCTTATTAGATTATAATTATGTATGAACCCCAACGGAATATAGAAACGTACAATTTGATACTATTTAGTTAAATAATTATATTTACATCTCCTCATAAATTTAATAATAATTCAAAAACTAGTTTCTTGTAAATGTTTAATATAATTATTAAATTTATGAACAGGTGTAAACCGTAAAAGCCCCAAAAATAATAAGAAGGATTTCATGTTTACATTTGATTTTATTCTATGAATAGTTTTATTTTAAGTTAATAAATATTTATTTTAATATTTTAAATTAATAATTTATAACATAATGATGCTTAAATAAAAATTAATGATATAATTAATATGAGGTATTTTGTGTAATCAATAAGGAAGTAATAGGTTATAGGGGTTGAGAGTAATATAATTTTAGGGTTTTTTCTCTCTCGCCATATTGTCGGCGATGGGAGATCCTTAGCCGGCGGCGGCTGCCAAACCGTCGGAATAACCTCTCACTTATGCGAAAGTTGCCGCGACCAAGTCACGAGACTTCAAGACTCCTGACGCGCAAAGCTCAAGTCTTTTGACCTTGAGACATTCACCCTGCTTGGACGTGTCACAGATTACCGAGGCCGGCCAACGGTCGTGTTCTCAGCGGAGGAAGAAGATGAACTCTGCGAAGATTTCAAATTCGCACTAGTAGGCAAGTTCACCAGAGGATACCCTTCGATGCAGTATCTCGAGTACTGCTTCCAACAAATGGCTTTCGCCAAAGAAGTAAAGCTGAGTCTTCTTAATAGGACACACGTTCTTATTAGATGCGAAGACCATGACGATTACACACGGATTTTCTCGAAAGACACATGGTATTTCAAAGATTTCCCGATGCGAATTCTGAAATGGACGCCGGATTTCGATCCCAATATTGAGTCTTCCATAGTCCCGGTATGGGTTTCCTTCCCAAACCTGAAAGCACAACAGACCAAAAAGAAGGGACTCTATACGATTGCCTCGACGATCGGGACTCCCCTTAGGGCGGATGAAGCAACGGCACGTGAGAAGAATACGTCAGCTCCTAGAGTCCTAGTGGAGTTGGATGTGGCACGACCTTTACAAAAATCAATTTTTGTTTGGTCGTTGAATAGATTTGTGGAACAGGAGGTTGCCTATGGCCCTATTCCAGACTATTGCAGGAGATGCTCTCGCCTGTACCACAAACGAAACAATGCCCTTCAAGGGGAGGTGCTGAAGACGAAGATGAGGATGCAGAAGGACAGCCAAAAGAAAACCAAGAAAAGGAGGAAGAAGAGGAGAGGCAGCCCCCTATGGTTGGCCGTGTGAGATCAAGAAAGGCGAGAAAAGAGCGGACGGCTGTGCAAGATAAAAAGGCGACAACAGTTATGGAAGATGACACCATAATCACGGAACAAGGAAACAGGTTCGGAGTCCTCGCAGAGAACGACCCAGCAGAGGAGAATAACAAAGATGGAGGAACAGACTCTGAAACAGAAAGTGGACAAGAGAAGGACAAGGATCAAACAAATAGGGGAAAGACAGTACAGGGTGAAGATAGAGGTACCACCTCCGGGACTGCTAAAGAAACGGAAACCACATTAACCAATGATTTGCAGACTAATGGAGAGAATAATGAAGGGTTTGCTATCCAAATTGCGTCAGCCGCGGTTGACTTGGAAGTGGCAGAAGACGCGGAAATAAGGCGGGCTTTAGCTGAGAGTTATGCAGGGATAGGTTTGATCACCGAGGATGATCAGGAAAACCGATCCCCCAATAAGATACAAAGTGACGCCCTCCTCTTTGAAGACGAAGCAGAAACACTGAAAGAAAAAGCTTTGCATAGACGCTCTTCCTCGGTGGAAAAGGGACGAAGGGAAGACCCGACGACTATAAAGAAACAAAAGAAGAAGCAAGTCCAGAATCAGATAACGGTTTATCAGGCCCCTAAAAGGACCCTAAGGTCGGGCTCTCACAACGGTGTCCAATGATGTGCAAAACCTTAATCTGGAATGTTCGAGGAATCGGTAACAAGGGAAGATTCCGAATCCTCAAGAGACTCTGCAAAAAGAATAAGTTTTCTTTTATTTCTGTCATTGAACCCAAAATTCAACTTGACGCGACGCACATGTGTCGTAGTTTGAAGTTTAATAACGTAGTTTCTAATAATTCTAATCACATGTGGTTCTTTTATGGTGACAATTTGCATGTGGATGTCGTAGAAGACAATAGACAATTTTTACACATGAAAATTGCATGTAATGGGTGGAAAAGGGACATTTTTGTTACGATTGTGTATGCTTACTGCGATACAATTCTTAGACTCCAAATTTGGGACTATTTCCATATTCACAAACCAACTAATGAACCTTGGATTGTAGGTGGAGATTTCAACATCATCGCGAACTTGGAAGAGCGAAAAGGTGGGCATGGAGTTCCAGATTTCCGTGGGATGGAGGATTTTAATGATTTCATACAAGACTGCACTCTTTTTGAACCTCCCTTCCAGGGATCTGTGTTCACTTGGACGAACAACTCCCTCTGGGAGAGACTTGATCGTACGCTTATCTCGGCTGATTGGAATGAGATCTTTCCTACAACGAACGTGCGACACCTCGTCAGAAACACTTCCGACCATGCCCCACTGTACATCACCTTCAAGGATGGGTCGGAGCGAGTCCCATCCTCTTTTCGCTTTCAGGACATGTGGCTTAGGCACCCGGATATTGAGAAAGTCATCAAAGACAACTGGAATTTACCGGTTACTAGCAGCGGCATGTGGGGGCTACATCAGAAACTATATCGGCTTAAATAGTGTCTTAAAAGTTGGAACAAAGTCACCTTCGGGAATGTTTTCGATAGAGATAAAGAGGCGGAGCAAGAGATGAAGTCTGCTGAAATTGAGTTTGACTCACAGCCCTCGGACAACAAGTTGATGGAACTCAACCGACGCACAGTAACTTACCAACAATGTTTGGCAATGGAAGAGGACTTTTGGAAACAAAAAGCTTCTTGCCGCTGGATTTCGGAGGGGAAAGGAACACCGGTTATTTCCACGCGTTGGTCAGGAAAAAAAGATTTCGCTCTAATATTCGGAGTATCCTAGATGGAGAGGCCGAAATCACTGAGAGTGATCAACTCCGTGTTTCTGCTATGGAATTCTATAAGAACATGCTGGCAGCGGGCCGCGATCATGAACAACCGAAGTGATAACACCTTCTCTCAGCACTAGCGAGGCTAGAGACCTATGTGTTCGACCTTCTATGGAGGAAAGCAAGAAAGCTGTTTGGGACATCTCCCCTCATAGCGTGGCAGGACCGGATGGATTTGGTGCTAGATTCTATCAACACTTTTGGGATATTATTGCTAACGACGTTTACAAGGCTGTGATGGACTTTCATGACGGTTCTCCAATCCCAAGAGCCATTACAGCGACCTCCATAGCTTTAATTCCAAAAAAGGAGAACCCGGTAGCTTGGAATGATTATCGGCCCATTAGCCTCTGCAATGTTTCCAATAAGATCATATCAAAGGTTCTGAATAACAGGCTGGCGCTAGTGCTTCCTACAGTAATCTCGCCGAATCAGAGTGGTTTTATCAAAGGAAGACTCATAAGCGACAACATACTTTTAGCTCAAGAACTTGCCCACACTTTAAACAGTCAAAGATGTGATCTGAATGTTATCCTGAAGCTGGACATGGCGAAGGCTTACGATCGCCTTGAATGGGGCTTCCTGCTAAAAGTCCTTCGACAAAAGGGTTTCTCGGAGAAATGGATAGACTGGATGTACCAGTGCATTTCCAACTACTGGTTTTCGGTAATGGTTAACGGGTTCTCTGGGGAAAATTTCAAATCGACACGTGGACTTCGTCAAGGCGACTCCCTCTCTCCCTCTCTATTTGTGATTGCTGCAGATTACCTGTCGTGTTGTTTAAATAGGATGATGGCAAGTGATGTGGACAGTAGATATGACACGAAATCACCATATTACATCTCACACCTCGCATATGCGGACGACACTGTCATTTTCACTAACTTCAGAAGGGCCTCCTTAATGCAGATAAAAGGCATATTACAACACTACGAGGACCTGTCCGGATAGAAAGTCAACGTAAACAAGAGTGAGTTTTATGTGAGCAGAAATGGACAGGAGGCGAATTTCTCTTTTCGACGAAATGATAAACAAAGTTAGGAAAAGAATCCAAGGGTGGGAGACATTCTTGTTATCCCAAGGTGGGCGTCTTCAACTTATCAGAGCAGTTCTGTATTCTATGCAAATTCACCTCTTTCAGGTGCTGGACCCACCTCTTAATGTTGTGGGAATCTTAAACCGCCTTTGTAACAAATTCTTATGGGGCTCGAACATGGAAACACGCCGGATTCATTGGGCTAGCTGGAAAAAATCTTGTTTCCCAGAGGAGGAAGGGGGCCTCGGGTGTCGTAACCTTAATGACTTGGTTACTTGTTTCAGCTGGAAACTGTGGTGGAGGTTGAGGACCCATTGTAATGTGTGGTCTGATTTTATGAGAAGGAAATACTGCTATAATAGCCATCCGAGTAGGGCCTAGGTTAAAAATAATCATTCGCATACATGGCGCCAATTATGTAAGGTGAGAGAGGAAGCAGACCGTTACATTGGATGGAGTTTAGGAAGTGGTAATGTCTCTATCCTTCATGACCGCTGGTCGACAGGGGCTACGCTGGATGGCAGAATTGGGAAGATTTGCAATGATGGGAAGGTGTCGAACCTCTGGCGAGAAGGGAATTGGGATGAGGAGAAAATCCAAGCTCTATTTGGACACCAAATCAAAGAAGAAATAATGCAGGTTCCAATCGGTTTGGAGGAGGGGGATTTGCCCATATGGAACGAGAGCTCTTCTAGAAGTTTTCTTTTGAAGTCTGCGTGGGATATCATTCGACATAGGCGGGAGAGCTCACAAACCTGGGAGGCGATTTGGTCGACAAAACTTACCCCGACGATCTTGATCTTCATGTGGAGACTCCTAAACAGTTGGATACCGACAGAGGATCGGCTTCAGCAAAAGGGTATCAATCTAGCGTCCAAATGCTGCTGCTGTGATAACGTGGAAACAAGGCATCACTTGTTCCTTGACTCTCAGAAAGTGGCTAAGGTTTGGGACTACTTTGGGGACCGTTTTGGTATAAATCGTCTCAACTATAACAGCCCGGCTCTTTTAATCAACGAATGGGGCAGATCTTCACCGTTTAGCTCCAGAAAGCATGTCCGAATTGTTATCCCCATTTTAGTTTTGTGGTATATTTGGTTAGAACGAAACAATTCCAAGCACAATGGTGAAGCTTTCAATCCGTACAATATTATCCATAGAGTTTGCAACCACCTTCACTTGCTGACTAAAACAAGGATTGTAGATCATGAATGGTGGAGAGGTGACGTGCACCCTGCAATGAAGTTTGGGATTCACGTTTGGAAACCAATGGTAAAACGGCCTATCGTGGTCAGATGGAGACTCCCGGAGCAGGGCTGGCACAAGCTAAACACCGATGGGTCTGCTCGGGGCAATCCGGGACCTGCAGGCATAGGCGGGGTCCTTCGCGACTCTAAGGGAGGCCTCATCATGGCCTTCAGCGCTGGTATCGGTGTTTCAACAAACATTATTGCAGAAATGGAGGCTCTGGTTGAGGGCATTCAAGTGGCCCGGAATCTCGGATGCCAAAATCTTTGGATTGAAATTGATGCGAAGGTGGTGATTGATATTATTAGGAGGGGCACTATGGGTGGCATGCGGGGCCAAAATCTGATAACCAAGTATAAAAACCTCACCAAAGGTATGGAGGTTAAGCTCACTCATGTTTACAGGGAAGGGAATCCGGTGGCGGACCTGCTTGCGAACTCTGGTTCGAAGAATCAGACCACGTGGAGATTCCCGGAGAGCCCAATTTTCAACGAGATCAGAGGGCTCCTTCATATGGATGCTTCGGAGCTACCTTCAATCCGAAACTAATCATGTTTGCACACGGAATGTTCGGATGTATGAAGGGGAACTCAGTTTTTAGGCTTACAGACGCAGGTATGATTGAATGTGATCACTCTCTCCCTTTTTTTAGTGATCTTTTTAAGCACAACACCCTTGCTATTTTCACTTGGTCGAGTGAGGTGATGCAGGTAGGAGAGAAGGGAATTGACAGCGACGGAATTAAGGAATGGTATTGGTGCAAGGACCCGGACTTGCTAGTTTTGTTATTTATGGAATTGACGGTTTTTGTGGCTAATGAATTCGCTCAGATTACGGCCACTCTGTACATATAGCCGATTCAATAGCCTCAAGGCTGTCAGAGTTTCCTATAAGAACCTCTGGGTGAGTTTGAGAGCGTTCCCTCTGAGAGGTACAATTTCCCCCATTTGGGATACCTCTACCCCAAGGAACCATCAATGTGGCACGCCAATGATTTTGATTGAGGCGAGGTCAATCCTTGTTGTTAGGGTGGGAAATTTCGAGGGCGTACAGGTGGATTTAATAAACCATGCACTTAATCCTTCGTCTCTCTGGCGGTGGCAGCAGGGAGTTGAGGATATGGTGGTGTTTTGCTGTCACACTCACTCTCTTGGGGGGATATTTTGGAATAACAGACTCTTGGGCACCTCATTTAATCATCTCAAAGTCTGGCCAAATAGGAAAATACATCTGGGAGCCACTGCCGCTGATGATGTCTGGTTTGGTAATGGGCAGCACTTTTCGAGTACTCATGGAAGGGGCGACTAGGGGTGTAAACGGATAATAAACGGATCGGATGTATGATTAACATATCCTTATCCGTTTATGATTCGGACGGATACGGATAATATCCTTTTAAATCGAATTCGGATAATATCCTTTTTATACGGATACAAGGCGGATTCGGATTTTAATCGGATTTTCAACTATTCAAAATTTGACATAAATTATTTATTTATATAACTTCGAACTTTTAATCAGATTATCAACTATTCATTTATAGATAAATTATTTAACTTTGAATATATATATTTTAGACGAATAGAGAAATAATAAGTATATCTATATAGATCATTTTTATGTTTTAGCGAATGTATAAATGTGGTGAAATTATAAATTTTATCATATAATTAATTTGAAATATAATACTTTTATTAATAACATAATATATGTTAATTATATTATCTCTATATGAATATTGACGTGAACATATAGTTACTAATAAAACCTAAGGTTTTTCTTTAATAAATGCGCTAAAGAATTTACTTAATACTAATAATCTATCATACATACACAGTTTTGTGTATATATTTTAATATAATACATTATTTATCGGATACGGATTACGGATAAATCGGATAACGGATATATCTAACGGATAATGAAACGGATCGGATGTTAAACGGATCGGATGTCTTATTACCATATCCTTATCCGTTTATAATTCGGATGTCTATAATCGAATACGGATAATATCCTCTTGAGACGAATTCGGATAATATCCTCTGTAAACGAATTCGGATGCGGACGGATATCGGATTTTCGAATATCCATTTACAGCCCTAGGGGCGACAACCTCCACTCTCAAAACACCGGTTTTTATCGGGCTCAGGAGGATGTTAGTAAGGAATTTTGCATTCACTGGCTTGCTCGTAGAGCGCTTGCCAACAATTGGAACTTGCTTGTGATTGATCGGATGGCTGTTGCCATTAACCAGGTGCAGCGTTTAAGAAGTCTTTTTAGTATGACTTTTGACAATCTTGAATTTGATTGGAGGAGCAGCAGAGTCTTTTTCACTACTGCCAATACACCGCACCGTTTATGGATTTGGAACTTGGCTTTGTATGGCCTTATGTTGTTTTGCTTTGCGGATCGTGGTTGGTCTTCTAGTTTAGGGTGCTTAGCGATGTACTTCTTCAATTTTCCCTTGTAGCTTCGCTTCGTTTTATTTATGAGGTGGGGTTCTCGGTAAAAACCCCACGGGTCTTCCCGGTTCCAAAAAAAAAATAAAAAATAATAATAATAGGTTATAGGGGCGTTCAAATTTGACGTAATGGTGTGATTAAGCATTTAATCTCCCAATTACATGTGTTTACTTCTAAGTCATGTAACGGAAAGCCGTGCGATACGGCACACACACAACTAAATACGAGAACAAAATTACAATTTTGTTTAAACTTTCACTTTTTTGACGGTATATTTGCATTACTTTTTCGGTCGAAATTTAGCTGCTCTCATCTCTTTTTGTCTTTTTGTTTTTTACTTTATCTATCTCCTTCGTTTACTCAGCCCAGCGCCACCATCAAACGCCGCAGCTCATCACACACGACCACGTTCCGCCTCCACCTTGCCTCCTCCTTCTCTCCTTTTATTTTTAATTTTTTCCGTTTTTCACCGTTTCTGTTGAAAATTGAAAAGTTTTTCAAGATATTAATCTAGATTCATTTTCTAGATTAGTCTTTTAATTATTTGGTACATGTATTTTATATTATTCATTGTTTTTAGTTAGTTCATGAATTGATATATTCATGCATAGGATATCAAGAGTCTTATTAATTATAATACATGAACTAAGCCTAAGTTCATGTCTAGAAAATCCTATATATACCCTATGTATTTGTCATTTTTCTCAAGTCAATCAAGCTATTTTTATTAAGTGAAATAGAGTCACTTTATATCTCCACTTTTATTTTTTGTGAGTTTGAGTGAGATTTGTTCTCCAATTTCTAACAAAGTGGTATCTAGAGCCAATTTTGTTTGGAGACAACGAAAAAAATGACGAGTGCTCCTCTTTTCCAAGTTCCACTACTCGTAAAAGAACATTACGAGAATTGGTGTATTCGTATGAAGGCTTTACTTGGAGCTCATGATGCTTGGGAACCTATCGAGAATGGTGTTGAAGCCACCAATGCCGCTGCAGTAAAGAAAGATCAAAAGGCGCTCACTCTTATCCATCAAAGTTTGGATGAAAAAATGTTCGAGAAAGTTGCTAGTGCAACCACCTCTAAGCAAGCTTGGGATATTCTCCAAGCCTCGTTCAAAGGAGTTGATAAAGTGAAGAAAGTTCGTCTCCAAACCTTAAGAGGAGAATTTGAATCTCTACGCATGAAGGAGTCCGAAACCATTTCGGATTATATTTCACGAATAATGGTGGTGGTTAACCAAATGAGAAGATATGGAGAAGACTTGAAGGATGATCGGGTCGTTGGAAAGATTTTACGATCCTTGGATTCAAAATTTAACTATATTGTTGTGGCAATTGAAGAGTCCAAAGATTTGGACACTATGACCGTTGAAGAATTAGCCGGATCTTTGCAAGCCCATGAAGAGAGACTAAAGAAACCAAATCAAGAACCGGTGGAGCAAGTTTTGCAAGCAAAACTTTCTTTCAAAGAAAGGCAAGAAAAGCGTAACACGTCCCAAAGGGGTCGAGGACGTGGACAAGTTGCTCGTGGAAGAGGAAGAGGCAACTATGTAAACAAAGAAGAGAAGAATCAAAATTTCTTTCAAGGAAGAGGTCGCGGACGCGGTCGAGGAAGAAGTAATTGGAGGCCAAATTCGAGAAGGTATGAAAAATCAAATGTCCAATGTTATAATTGTAATAATTTTGGACATTATCATTGGGAATGCACAAACGAAGTGGAAGAAAAAACAAATTTCGTGGAGAGCAATAATGAAGAAGGAGGTCCCACTTTGCTTCTCGCATGCAAAGGCGAAGATAATCAAGAACAAAACTTGTGGTATCTTGATTCCGGTGCAAGCAGCCATATTTGTGGAAAGAAAAATCTTTTCATGGAGCTTGATGAAACATATGGAGGCAACATCACTTTTGGAGATTCCTCTCGGGTACAAGTGAAAGGAAAAGGTACCATTTTAATCAAATTGAAAGATGGAAGCCATCAATTTATCTCCAATGTTTTCTATGTGCCCGAAATGAAAAGTAACATATTAAGTTTGGGACAATTATTGGAGAAAAATTATGACATTCATTTGAAAAATAAAAGTTTGGTTATGAAAGATGAAAATGAGCATTTGTTAGCAAAAGTTCCAATGACAAGAAACCGAATGTTTATGCTTAACATTCAAAGTGATGTACCAAGGTGTTTACAAGCATGTTTCAAAAGTGACTCGTGGCTTTGGCATATGAGATTTGGTCATTTGAATTTTGATGGCCTAAAGGAGATGAGCAAGAAAAAGATGGTGAGAGGATTGCCAAACATTGAGCAACCTAATCAAATTTGTGAAGGTTGTCTCTTTGGCAAGCAAACTAGAAAAAGCTTCCCGAAAGAATCACTTTCAAGAGCTCAATTCCCGTTGGAGTTGATACACTCAGATGTGTGTGGCCCTATCAATCCTTGTTCGTTTGGTAAGAATAAATATTTTCTTACTTTCATTGATGATTATTCTCGGAAAACTTGGGTGTACTTTTTGAAGGAAAAATCCGAGGTCTTTCAAACTTTCAAAAAGTTCAAAACCATGGTGGAAAAGCAAAGCGGCTACCAAATCAAAGCCCTTCGATCCTATAGAGGAGGAGAATTCACATCAAATGAATTCAACAAATTTTGTGAAGAAAATGGCATTTTGAGGCCGTTGACAGTTCCAAGAACACCGCAACAAAATGGAGTTGCCGAAAGAAAGAATCGGACAATTCTCAACATGACAAGGAGTATGCTAAAGAGTAAAAATGTGCTTAAAGAATTTTGGGCAGAAGCAGTTGCATGTGCGGTTTATTTGATGAATCGGTGTCACACTAAAAGTGTTAATGACAAAACACCTCAAGAAGCTTGGAGCAAAATAAAACCGAATGTTGCTCATTTGCGGGTCTTTGGAAGCATTGCCTATGCACATGTTTCGGATGAAAAGAGAACAAAGCTTGATGATAAAAGTGAAAGGTATGTTTTCATTGGTTATGATTCAAATTCCAAAGGATACAAGTTGTATAACCCGCAAAATGGAAAGCTTGTCATTAGTAGAGATGTTGAGTTCGATGAGAAAAGTTGTTGGGAATGGAACATGTCCAAAGAAGAGTACAATTTGTATCCTCTTCTTGAGGATGATGAAGAATTGGTGCAACCGAATACTCCACCACAACCACTTCCACCCGTTGGCGAAGAAAGTTCAGGTGAAAGGCCTAGGAAGACAAGAAATGTTCGTGAGTTGTATGATGTTACAAATGAGGTAACTTTGGATTTAAGTGAAACATATTTTTGTTTATTTGCTAATTCCGAGCCTTCGAGTTTTGAAGAAGCGGTTGGTGATAAAAAATGGAGAAGTGCTATGGATGAAGAAATCAAAGCCATAAAAAAGAATGATACTTGGGAGTTGGTGGCACTACCCAAAGGAAAGAACACCATTGGAGTTAAATGGATGTATAAAATCAAGAAAAATTCAAAAGGCGAAGTTGAAAGGTACAAAGCAAGATT
Organism: Lantana camara; assembly: GCA_037501455.1. Lineage (NCBI taxonomy): Eukaryota > Viridiplantae > Streptophyta > Magnoliopsida > Lamiales > Verbenaceae > Lantana > Lantana camara. Next base: position 80,369,866 of record CM074865.1, read on the forward strand.
GGTACCGAAAGGCTACAAACAAAAGGCGGGAATTGACTACGATGAGGTTTTTGCTCCGGTTGCGAGATTAGAAACAATTCGGTTGATCATTTCCTTGGCAGCTCAAAACAAATGGAAAATCCACCAAATGGATGTCAAATCAGCCTTTTTGAATGGCTACTTGGAGGAGGAAGTTTACATTGAACAACCTTTGGGATATGTTGCAAAAAGGCATGAAGAAAAAGTCTTAAAGTTGAAGAAGGCTCTCTACGGCTTGAAACAAGCCCCTCGTGCTTGGAATAGTAGAATTGATAAATATTTTCAAGAAAATGGTTTCTCAAAATGTCCACATGAACATGCACTCTATGTAAAAACAAACAATAGTGGTGACATTTTACTTGTTTGTTTGTATGTGGATGATTTGATTTTTACAGGAAACGCTCCAAAGATGTTTGATGAATTCAAACAAGTAATGGCGAGGGAGTTTGAAATGACGGACATTGGATTGATGTCCTACTATCTTGGGATTGAAGTGAAGCAAAATGATGAGGGAATATTCATTTCTCAAGAAGGCTATGCAAAGGAAGTTCTCAAAAAGTTTGAAATGGCGAATTGCAAGCCGGTGAGCACTCCCGTCGAATGTGGAGTTAAATTGTCCAAACATGGAGATGGAGAATTGATCAATCCCACACTCTTTAAAAGTCTTGTTGGAAGCTTGAGGTACCTAACTTGTACAAGACCGGATATTCTTTTTGGCGTCGGACTTGTTAGTCGATACATGGAGAATCCTACTACTTCTCACTTGAAGGTGGCCAAAAGAATACTCCGTTACATCAAAGGTACACTTGATTATGGAATATTATATTCATTTTCTCAAGATTTCAAACTTGTTGGATATTGTGATAGTGATTGGGCTGGTGATGTTGATGATCGAAAGAGTACTACCAGTTTTTTTTCTTCATGGGAAATTCAGCTTTCACTTGGAATTCTAAAAAGCAACCAATTGTCACTTTATCTACTTGTGAAGCGGAGTTTGTGGCAGCAACTTCTTGTGTTTGCCATGCAATTTGGCTTAGAAATTTGTTGAAGGAGTTTTATCAACAACAAGAAGAGCCAACGAAGATTTTAGTTGATAACAAGTCCGCCCTTCAATTGGCGAAAAATCCGGTGTTCCATGAAAGAAGCAAGCATATTGATACTAAGTATCATTTCATTCGAGAAAGTGTGTCCAAGAAAGAGGTTGAGTTGGAATTTGTGAAATCACAAGATCAAATCGCCGATATTTTCACCAAGCCATTGAAGTTTGAAGTCTTTCGAAAATTACGAGAGTCTCTTGGAGTCATGAATCAAGATTAAGGAGGGATGTTGAAAATTGAAAAGTTTTTCAAGATATTAATCTAGATTCATTTTCTAGATTAGTCTTTTAATTATTTGGTACATGTATTTTATATTATTCATTGTTTTTAGTTAGTTCATGAATTGATATATTCATGCATAGGATATCAAGAGTCTTATTAATTATAATACATGAACTAAGCCTAAGTTCATGTCTAGAAAATCCTATATATACCCTATGTATTTGTCATTTTTCTCAAGCCAATCAAGCTATTTTTATTAAGTGAAATAGAGTCACTTTATATCTCCATTTTTATTTTTTGTGAGTTTGAGTGAGATTTGTTCTCCAATTTCTAACGGTTTCCCTTTGAAAAATTCCATTTTCTGAAGCCAAGAAAATATCTATTTGCATTCCCTTCTTTAACCAGCACCGTCATTAGGTTGGAGTCTGAAGAAGGCGAATTTCATCCTTTTTTGATTTCCTTTTTTTTTTTTTTTCGTCATCTTGTTTTCAATATTTTATTTAAAGAATACACTGCCTTTTTTTATTTACTCAATTAACAATATTTTGATATCATTATAATTTTAATAAATTTATTAATATAATAAGTTTTTAATTGTTGAGGGCTGATGCACTGTCTGTGGTTGTATAGTTACCGGGAATTTTATAGACTTTTTTTTCCATTTTTCTATAATATATTTGATGAGGCCCAGGTCCACCGAGGACATGTCATGATACGTGGTCTCTCTTAGACTTGCCATATAGGCTTCAATGCCACCTCAGATAGGGATGTAAACGAGACGAGCCCGTTCGCGAACCTAACGAACCGAATCAATAAAGGTTCGGGCTCGAATTCGAAAAAGTCGAACCCGAACCGAACCCTGACTGGATTCTTGACCTTCGCGAACCGAACTCGAACCCTTTATTTCTAAAATTTGGGTTCGCGAGCCGGCTCGCGAACCTAACATTTAATTTTAAAAAAATATTATATATATAATTATTAATTATGTAATATTATATATATATATAGAACATATATTTATAACCTAATCACATAATGGCAAATCCTATTTCCTGAAAGATTTCCGCCGTGGACATCTTCGTACCAATCATTTCATTTTCAAATATGTAAACCCTATTTTCTACTTTCTCAATTTTCGTTGTCCATATCTCCTACGCCTATTATCATTTCATCCAGCAGTAAGAATCATCGCGCCACCACGAGGAAACCTCCACACATCGCCGCGCTGCAAATTGTTTTCACCAAGAAAAGAAAGCTGCCCTTAGCCTCCACCACAGCATCGTCTCCGCCGCTGCAACTGTCCGCCGAGTTGTCGCCGCGCCACCACCACTCCATCCCCGCCACCATCTCTTCTCAAATCTACACCGGCATTAAAGCCCCACCACCCACAGATCGCCGCCGCCGCCCCACTCATCTTCTCAGATCTACACCTTTGCTTTCTCCTTCCTTTTTTTTTTCTTTTAAAATATTCGAACCCAGATTCGAACCTCAAACCGAACACGAATCGAACCCTGATTCGAACCTCAAACCGAACACGAATCGAACCCTGATTCAAACCGAACTCGAGCCTAACGAACGAACTCGAACCCAAAAATTGTTGATTCGTTAGGCTCGAGTTCGGGTTCGAGAAAATATATTCGAACTCGAACTCGAACCTTAAAAAAACATTAGGGCTCTCCTCGGCTCAGTTCGTTTACATCCCTAACCTCAGATACCCACAAGGATCCCTCAAGGTAAAGAATTATAACACTCGAATAATTACAAGTCTCCCTTCGGAAGAACGAGCCCGATACCCAGGCCCCCTGCTAACCTAAAGCAGCCCTCGAGACTAAGGCGCTCGAGGGAAACCTATGTTGGATCCCAAGATCCCCTTGGATCATCTGGAGTTAGGTGCCCTCGGGACACCCCTCGAATCCCGCATAGGATTTCGCATTTTTGGAGCATCACCCCCCTCATACACCGAGCGTGCTAACCCCTTGGTAACAATCCAGTAGTGCTCTCTGACACCCAGTACATGACTGTGCACTCGCTACAAGTACTTTTACGACTACCTTTCCGGCAGGCTTATAGATGCTTTCCTTCAGACTCCCCTCATTGTGTCATGTGTCTAGGGCAACGTCCCATCTGTACCTCAATAACAAGGAATTACTTAAGGGTCCTCACCCTCACCTATAAATACTCTCAGAGTCATCTTCCTCAATAAGCAACCTTTACATTATAAGCACCTTTACTGTAATTTCTCTCTAGCTCACCTGAAATCTCATAACTGTTTCACTGAATTGAGCATTGGAGAGGCAAAATTGGGAATCCCCCCACGTTCTCCAGATTGGCTTTTTAACGTTTTGCCTGTGTTTGCCTAGCAGGGTAGAATCCAGGTACGCCAGAGAAATCCTCTCCATTCTCACTGGAGCTCTGTTGCATTGGTTTCCTCTCTTATACACATTCTAAGCGGTGTTGTGGTGACAACTCAAATCCCACCTCATCATTTTGGTGCCGTTTGTGGGAAACCATTCTTCTTCCTCTTTTTTTCCTTACTGTTAGAAGTAAAACAAACACAAGCAACACTATGGTAGTCACAATGAGGTATGGGATAGTTGGTGAGAGAGGAGATCCCAGCCGCCAAGATGCAGAGAACGCAACCGACAATCTAAGGATAACCCCGCTTCCTGCCGATCCCCAGAATGCTGGGAAGACTCGACCCTCAGGAGATCCCACCAGAAAAGGAAAAGGCATTCTCCCAGAAATGCTCATCGCTGGCGGTACAGGAGGATTAGGGTCCAACGACAATGTCTACAACAACAATAACAGTGAAAAGAGGGGTGCCACATGATTAATTAACCTACATGTGGTTGCTATAGTATACCACTAATATACCCCAGAAAAGTTGGCAATCATGTAAAATTATTAAGTATAGCAAAGAAAAACTTAAGGAATGACAAGTTCAAAATTACCCAAAACCATTTAATCCACAAATATTCACATCTTATTTCATATTGCTAGAGTACACATAATACATTTATTAAAACGTGCAAGAAGAGGCGGAGCAGCTCCGTTGCTTCGTGCAAGCAACACACACACGCACATATAGATATGTACTTTTTCCCTATCACAATAGAAATACAAGAAGGGAACTATTGCTCTCTCTCTCTCTCCAGCAACTTAACAGCACAAATAGGATAATGTTCTAAAATACAAGACGAGAAGGACAAAGATTGCCTGGACTGCCACGTAAATAGCCACCTGCTTAATCCAAGCTCCCAAGCGGGAGATCCGGCTCTCACTCAATTCCCTCTTTTTAACAGCGAATGTATCGCCAAAACAGTAAGAAAATTTGAGGGTCCCTGCTGTTTTTTCAGTGCCCTTAAGGATTGCCCTGTCAACTGTCGCATGACCTCCATGTGGAAGTGCACTATCATAAAGATCTTTCATTGATGCACTAACCTGACCGATGAACCTGTCGATATCAAATCATTAATTGAACTTATATTATATTTTTCTACTTTTTTGGTGCTCAATTATTAGCTTAATGAATATTTTGGCTTAGTTGTAGGAGAGGGGAGGAGAAATATAATGCACAAAGATTCAAAAAGGTGCAAACAACTAGAAATTCAAGTATCGGCATAAAGAGATTTGAGTGCCTACTCAAAAGACGAAATCCTGGAGCAACAAGTGTGTGCTTTTGATTACCTGCACAAAGAAGTTTGAATACCTACTAAACTAAATGTTTTCACTTAAAAAGAAATTATTGTTATAGTTTTCGTGGGGAGAAGACTTTTTAAAGCCCGTAAATCAGATTTTCCAGAATCATTCATCACTTTTTATGCACTCCTAGTATAATATTTCTCTCAAATTTAGTGTTTCCAACTTTCAAATAATCATCCGAGCAAAGAATCGGAGGGGAATGAAGATGATTTAAAAAGGCAGCGTCCTCTACGAATTTTTCTTTGTCGCATCCTCTTAGTTCTCTTTGTAATGATGAATTTTAGGGGAAAAAAGAAAGCTGGAGACTCTTTTAACTTTTTGGATGTTGGAAACAACGTCCAGTTTAAACACATAATGATTCTTCTTTTCTAATAATTTGAACTTTTAGAAAAAGTCATCAATTAATATGTTATGAGAGGCCGCACCAAAAGATCATGTGGGAAAATGAACTTCACTGGTAAGGCTAGACAAAAAGAAGTCTTAACATGTTTGAACATTGATTCTCTAATTTAGAGGGAGCCTTGAGTCTCTTGTTTAAATTAAATATTTAATCGTTCTTCTCTCTCGCTCATCTTTTATGGTCATTCAAATTTGTATGCTAAACAAAAAGAGATGTATTACCTATCCGGCCCACAGAAGATGTTGCAGTACAATTTGATGACGAGACTGAGGCCGCGGTATTGCACACCAGACTCAGATATTTGGTAATTGTTTGCGTAGCTCCATGCCGGATTCAGCCCCTTTTTTTTTGTCCGTTTCGGTTCGGTCTCTTACTCCTTTCTCGGCCGATCCAATAAATATAGTAGCATAAGCCCGTGTTTTTTTGCTATCATTTGAACGGAGATTTGGGAGGTTTTCTGCTGACTTTATTGTCAGATGGAATTTCCTGAACTGCATGTACTCGTTCTCCTCTTCCATTGTTTAAGTAAGGATACTAACAAACTCTGTGTCCGTCGCAACATGTTTTTATAAGGAGAAAATTAGAACCTAACAGTTGAGAAGACATCGCGCATATCTGGTTAATCTTAATCATGATGCTATTTGACAAAAGCCAATGGTAGTAAGCTAATAATTCTAGCAAGAATTGATTAATTCGATTAGTATAATGATGGGTCAAATGTAAAAGATTTGTCATGTTATTGGTAAAAAATTAAATGAAAATACAATTAGGGGGAATGTGGCAACCCTCCCCAAGGCACAAGACAAATTTGATATCACACCCCCATGAAAAAAATATCAATACAAATTCCTCAGTTCAAATTTGTAATTTAATTTCACTCCCTATTTTTGACGAAATTACCAACATAGCCTTGGAGAAACATGAAATGATATCACACTTCACTCTTCCCTCTCACACAAATCATTTTGTTAACATAATATCTCAGAATCACGATTTAATATTTTTATTTTGTATGTTAATATTTCAAAATATAATTTTCATACTTTATGTGTAAAATAAATATATATATATATATATATATATATATATATGGGGTAGAAATTAATTGTTGATTTATATTTTGAAGTATTAATTAGATATTATAAAGTATCCAAATTATAAAATAGAGTATCTAAATTTAAAAGTAGAGTATTATTTGTAAAAGATAAAGTACTCAGATTTAAAATTGAAGTATGAGAAAAAAATAAAGAAAAAGAAAAGAAAAAAGAGTATTATTCGTAAAAATTAAAGTAATTACGTTTTAAATTAGAGTATTATTCATAAAAGTTAAAATACCTAAATTTATAATTGAAGTATTGTTCATAAACAATAAAATATTCAGATTTAAAATAGAGTATTAGTCATAAAAGTTAAAGTACTCAAATTTAAAATTGTAATATAAAAAAAAATGATATTACAGTCAATTTAGGTGAATGGAGAGTGAAATCAAATTATAAATTTGAATCGGGGGTTAGTATAAATGTTTGAGAAAATTATCAAAATCATCCTGTAAAGTGAGTCATATACAGGTTGCATCCCAAAAGTGGGCAATGTCTCACTTTTAGTCTCATAAAGTGGCATTTGTCTTAATTTTGGTCCCATTAACTCATTTTCGTCCAAGATAACGGTTGACCACTAAAAAAAGTTACTTTTTTACTCTGTTTTCTTAAAAAAAGTTACTTTTTACTCCGTTGAAAAAAAATTACTTTTACTGCTAAAACATATTATATATATAATATTATATTATCTATGATGCACGGACACGGACACGGACACGGCGACACGGACACGACACGACACGGATACGGCGACACGGATTTTTTCTTGAATTTCCCACGTAAGGAGTGTCGGACACGGTGTCCGACACGAGTGTCCGACACGACACGGCATGACACGACACGGCAAAATGATATTTTTAGAAGTGTCCGTGCATCATAGTATATTATACACTACAAAAAAACAGCCAATTTCCGGAGAAAATTTCCAACGATATTTTGGGTCTTAAAATTTGCGATGAATTTCAGACGAAATTCAGACGAAACTAATAACATGTTACTTTTCTTCTATGATTTAAAATTTGCGGCGAACCTCAGACAAATTTCTGACGAAATATAATTATAATTAAAAAAATAAATATTTTTTATAATTCAGACGAAGATTTGCGACGAACTTTCGCCTGAGATTTAAAATTATTTTCATTTAATAGTTTTCAGATGAAAATTAGTCTGAAAGTCGTCGAAAATTTCAGACGAAATTTAGACAAACGTTTTCGTCTGAAATTATTTAACATTTGCCGCCAAATACAGACCAAATATTTCGTCTGAAAATAAGTGGGGTTTTTTTTAGCCAAATTCAAAAGAGTCTTCACCCCGATCATGTATGAACAGTCCGACGATATTGCGATGAAATCCTTCGCCGGAAAATGAGCAGCTAAAATCGATTTTATGCGACGCATCTCCTGCGAGATGTTTCGTTGGAATATTCATGCCCTAATTTGTTGCCTAAGTTCAATCCCGCCTCTCCAAAATCTCATTTCAGGCTTTTCCCTCCCATGTCCGCCACTCTCAATCTCCCTAGCTTGCTGAAAAGCTTGTCCTCATTCGAAAGATAGGGTTTCCGCCGCCCCTAGAACCAACCTTCGCCCAAGGTTTCCGCCCCGCCGAAGCCTTCATGATTAATCGTCTTTCGCAGCAGCTGAGAACCCTAGCTTATTACCTCTGGGTTCGACCTTCGCAGCAGCTGAGAAGAGTGCAAGAGGTAAGAACTCGTGTAATTGTAATAATTCCTTTAATTTGGTCCTTCATTTATTGAATTTGAACTTTGAGCGTGCGTTTCAGGAGAAGGCAACTTTGGCGATTCCTTATCGATACATTGAAAAGAGAAAACCGATTTCTGATCCTCATGTTGCTGTTTTTCTTCTGAAATTCATGTTTGATGGCAAAGTTTTGATTTTGAAGAATTGGGAATTTGCGGGTTTTCTTTTTCCCTTTTATTTGGGCGCCGGAGATAGGATTGGTGTATGGGAACAAGAATAGAGTTAAAAATTCTGAGTAAGTTATTGAAGAACTCGAAGTGGTGAAGCTATAAGTAAGTTTTGTTGGGTTGAAAAACTAGCTATTTTGTTGTTCTGCAAAATTTTAGAGCTTTATATCTATACATGTATGTATACATCTGTTTTATTTGAAGAAAGATAGTTGTTTTTTGTTATAAGTTCAAATGAATGATGAAAGGAGTATTTGAGTTGTATTGTATTCATTTTTCTGGCTCTGTTGCCCTTTTTCAGTAGAATCATAGTGAACGTGAAGATTATTGATGAATCATACTCTTGTCATTAGACTTCAAATGCATCTAATCAATATTTAGCAAAGTGGACGTAGTTTAGGGCATCAAAAGATGTTTTTAGTTCAGTATTCCTGACATTTTTGTGTTGAATTAATTGATTAAAACGCTTCATGATGGAACTGGAACCAGACAGATTAATCTTAGCCAATTTGATCATCTAGTAATATATTATTTCTCCAGAAAATTTCCTTTTATTTCTGGATTCTTTTGTCATGTGAATCTACTTTGAACAATCATGGAATGAGCTGTTCCTTTTTGGAATAAATCTGGTTTCTGCAAGTTCTTAGAAGAAAAGTGCATTCCACGATTTTGTGTTTTGTATAAAGTTCATACTCAAACAAATATGTATATCTTTTGCACTTAATAGATTTAATAAATAAACATAATACAAGGGATGGTGTAGATCCCCTGATTGAACTGCATTTGAGTGTTCAAACTGGTAATCTTTGTTGACTACTTCGAAATGTAACATTTGTATCTTTTCTTCTCACTATTCTCTCCATGTCTCTTTGCAGCCCTTACCGAACGAGGAGAAAGAATTGAAAGAAACACTTCAAGAGATACTTGGACAAGGAAAGACAGTTAAGGTTAACCAAAAGGTGAGTCAAGTGCCGACCTCAGTATAACCTGGGACGGAGGGAGTAGGGAGACTATAAGTTGAAATGACAGTTTATAAAAACTTTATAAAAATGAATAATCAGACAATAATTACCATAAGATGGACTGCTTATGGACTTACCAATAAAGTAATGCATGATTTGGTGATCTGAACCCAAACGCTTGTATTTTGGGACAATATATAGCTCCAGTTGGTATCTTCTGCAGTACCCTATCTTTAACTTTAATTCTTTCCTTTTCTTTCGTTGTCTTTCTTGGGATCTCTACTCAGTTTCATCATGCCATTTATCTAGATTACAGCTGATATTGTTTCTGAAATTCTGTAATATTGTCAAGTCAAATTGAGTATGTTCACAACAAATTTTTATTTGTCTGCAAAGTAAATTACAAGACAAAATATATGAACAAAATATGTAATAATTTAAAGAATTTAACAAATTTAATGGAATAAATCCTAGCAAATCTATTCCTCTGATTCTTCTCTTCAATTTTGTATTCGAGGGCGTGAAGCTTATTCTCGAACACGTAGGCGTGACTCTTTGCCGAATTTGACGGAGAAATCACGTGATTTACCTGCAGCCTTGATGAAACTGTAGTTATAGTTTGTCGTAGCAGCCGGCTTGAATATCTAGAAGACTTGAAGACGACAAGAAGAAGACTTGATGAAGACTTAGAAGACTTGACGAGGTGAAGATTCACGCACGTGGGTAGACTCGACGGCGTGAAACTCCTTTGATGTCCGTGTCGAAGTCGAAGTCGAAGTCTTGAAGTCCGTTGATCGAAGTCAATGTGTTTTAAGTGTTACCCATGACCCCTATTTATAGGTGTAGGGTTGAATATTTTGATAGTTATCTCTTCATTTATTTATTAAAAGGATAATATCAAATGTATTTATTTATTTATCCCTTTAATATGAATTTATATTAAAGAAAATAAATAAATGACATAAGCTTTGACTTGATTGGTCCACGTGTTGAGACATGCCACGTGTCGTCATTTGATTGGTCATAACCAACTGAGCTGCAAGGCTTGATTTGATTCGCCGGAACACTTCAATTTTGACACGTGTCGATACTTGATTTGAGGATAAAATAAATATTAAAATTATCAATTAAATCAACTATTTAAACATTTTATGGACTTTAATTTAATATATATCCAAAAAATATAAAAATAGAATGAATTAAACTTGATAATTAATATTTATTTACACGTGTCTTAATTTAACTTGACGAAAATAAATTCGTCTACAAATGCCCCCACTTCAAAGCTCGGCGAAAGACGTGCCAAGCGTCGACGCGGCGGAGTTTGAAGTACTTGGTTTAAAATCCCAAACTTTAACATGACCTTAGGCACCGCACCGCTGATGACTATTTGAACTTGATTTAAAACGCATTATCATGGAACTTGAGAGTATTGAACCAATTTTAAAGAAAAGAATGGCCCAATCCCGTAGGCATGCACCTTCACTTCTTGGAAATCATATGATTAATATGAAACTTGACAATTAAATGGCCCACTTACTTGAGGCAAAACCCCCGGCCCAACTAAATTTTTTACATAAACATTTGTCTCATTGTTTGGGCTTGGGATGCTCTTCCATTTTCCTTTACATAGATCGTGGCTCCAAAAACAAAAAAAAAAAAATTGGAAAGTAAGTGGCCCAATTTATTTCATCTTTCCCAAGCACACGCATCATACCTTTCCAATTTCCAGAGGATGCTTCTGCAATTTAGATTTCGGACGAGCCACAAACTCCTTCATCCACATTCTTTTATTATTATTATTATTATTTTTTTTTTTTTTTTTTAAATTTAATTACAGCAATCTAATAGAATTCAAGTCGGACTTCAATTCTGAAGCAAATGGGACTCCTTATTGCAGACTTCTAATGGAAGAGGGACTTGTGCAATCTTCATGCCTATAAATAATCCTTTCGCCTTGGAGCACAAACAGATTTCGACGACTGATCGCGGTGGATTATATCTTCATCAAAGCGTAATACGTCTGCTTCTTCTGCATAATTCGCCTGCTGCCTGCTTCCTCTGCATACTGCTTCTTAATTCGCCTGCTGCCTGCTTCCTCTACATACTGCTTCTTCTGCATTGCTGCCTGCTGCTACTGCGATTACTGCTTCTTCTGCGTTTACTGCTTTTTTCTGCGTGATACGTCTTGCTTCTTCTGTAATTCGCCTGCTGCTTCTTCTTTCGAAATTCGCTTGCTGCTTCTGCGTGATACGTCTGCTTCTTCCGTCGGGTTCAATCTTCATGCAAGATATACTAGGCCTCTCTTGCTCAGATTCACACTCACAAGGTGTTTGACGAATTTCCCCAGAGAAACTGCCTTGAAGAAGAGCTCCCGTTTTGACAACGGCATCCATCGAGACCGAGTTCAACACAGGTTCTTTCCTCTACACTCATAGCTTCATCCGTTTCAGTCTCGTTTTATGGCTGCCCAAGTTTATGTACTGGAAACATACCAAGTCCATAATTTCAAGAGATACGATTCGCTCTTCTGCCTTCGCGTCGTTGTCAACTATAAGGACTGTCAAATTTCCTTCGACCACATTCGACTCGTTGTTCTGCCTTCACGTCACCCGTCGTCAACTATAAAGACTCTCCAGTCGATCTTCGTTCTTCCTTCTTTGATGAAAAGTAGCTGTTGCACGGCACTCCATGACTAGAATTCTGTTCAATTGTTCGACTCTATCAGCAACTGAACTTGCACCATGATTATGATACATAATTTGAATAGGCCACGTTACTAGAACTTTGCTATGCATGTCCAGGAGTTGATTGCTTCCTTCTTTTTATTTTCTGCTTCCTTTTCTTAATTTGCTTTGTTTTACAATTCACTAAAGTAACCTCTGTTGTTTTGCAGGGTATCAAAAGACTCCGGGAGGTAAATTCAACTCAGCGAAAGCAACTTTTTTGCATTATCGACGTCGGTGCTTTTTTGGAGCATCACTACATCTTGAATTTGTGACAACTTGGCCGTTGCTATTTTAAAATCTCTTGGAAGTCAACTTTGCAAAATTCCATCTACAAGGTCAATTTGACTTGTTGATCTCCTTTTCTCTTTCATGAATTGAATATTGTGTTTTGGCTTCACATGGTCTCAATTATTTCAAGCTAAGAGAACCACTTCAATTGAGTCGGACCGCTGGTTGCATGCATTTATTTGTCTTGAAGGGAAAGGATATTATATAATGCCAATATTAGCATGGACTTGCACTCAAAACACCCCTTGGGTTTCTTGTTTTTTTTTTTTATTATTTAATTTTAAAGTTTGACTTCGCAAATATCCCAATCCTTTGAAATATTTTTGACAGCAATATAATAACATTACGTATAATGCCATGATTGCAACAAACTTAAAATCCTTAAGAATGGATGTTGTCATCGCTCCATTCTATTTTGTCCCTTTTACATGTATTTCTTTCTTTCCTTTGCAGAAACTTAGATTTTGTCTCGTTGATTTTAATTTCCTTTTTCTCTTCGTTTCTCGTAGGTAACTCAAAACTATCAAGATGTTTATTGAGGATCACGCCAAACCATCTCCACGAATCGTTGTTGGCCACGACAGTGATAGCTTCAAAGTCAAACCTACTTCTTTGCCCGTCCACAAGTCTGCTATTGATCTTCTCTCTTCTGAGCCTATTGATTCTACACTGCATATCGCCTACTGGTCAGAAGAGATCACTACAGAACTATATGATGATCACATCGACGAATTCTTTCGTTCGCCGACCCTCTTATTGAAATCTTCTCTACATGGTGTCGACAACTCGATAATGGGCTTCTCACTTCCGAATCGGCATCTCGTCACCAAAGGAACTTCTTGGAAGATTCCTTCTTCAAAGTTTGGTGAAGTATCCTTCCACGCCGGCTACTGGGAATGGACAGAACACATCTTGGCCTTCTTCGAACATCGTCTCGTTCAAGCAAACATCTACGCGGCCATTCATGCTTCACTCTTCACGTATGTCGTCGACAAGAACGTCCTTCAGGCATTCTTCGAGTTATGGCATCCTTCGACGAATACTCTGCATACGGCTGTTGGGGAATTGTCAATCTCTCTATGGGATCTTCGTGGAATTTCCGGCTTGCCCATACTTGGAGATTTCTACGACGAGGCAATCCCTTCAGCTTATGAACTTCTTGGCGATCAGGCCCGTAGCTCCACCTCTTCGCGAAACGACTCTGCTCTTCCACGTTGCTGCAAGTACCTGTTCTTGGCTTATCACATGCTGCCTAAGACTTCTGATGGCGTACTGATTTCAGATTGGATAAACTTCTGGTTCAAGGAAACGGCTAGATATGCCCCTCCTCCATCGCGGTCCACAAAAAAGAGAACCAGCAAGCCACGGTTTTCTCGAAATCCTTGCGGAAGTATCGACGCGTCTCTTTTACTTCGTGCCAATTACCACGCTGATCCATTCACGATCTTGGGAATCGAAGAGAATGAAAAGAGGATACTTATCTTGCTGCTTTCCTCGCATGCTGGCTTTGCAGCTTTGTTCTTCCTCATGGACAAGTCAACCGAGTTCGTGCTACTGTCTTCAAAGTTGCTAGTCAGATGGCTCGTGGACGTCTTTTTTCCCTCGCCATACCTGTGTTAACAAGCATTTATCGCGGTCTAAGGGATATATCTACTTCGCCGAATTTGACCGAGTCTACAGTTGTCTTCCCTATTCATTATCTTTATAGTTGGATAGCGCGATACTTCGACACTCACTTTACTTCCAACATTGAACAACAAAGCGGGGACAAGGTAAAATGTGCTTCGATGGTAAGACATTCGGGAGAAAAGATGGCTAAATCTTTTGAAATTCAGTCGGCACGTGATTTGTTCCATAACATCAGCTCATCAGACCTTCGAAACTTACATCCCAAACAGCAAGATAAAGAAGTGTTGATGGATCGTACTTGCTTCTCCCTCACCCTCAAGGGTATTTTCATATCTCTACGATCTAGCTACTTGACTTTTCGGTGTGGGAATGAACACCTTGTTGAAGCATATAGTCCTCATCGATTCAGCCGACAACACGGACTTTGTCAACACATTCCGGGTCGCTTGAAGAAGGAGATCTTGACCTGCGGGTTATCTGCACTTGTTCGACTTTGGCGCTCATGTACTTTTCTGAACTCGTCATCCACAGTAGTTTTACCGGGGAAACATGATGTTTCGTCATTGGCCACGAAAGAGTACATAATTTGGTGGCAAGCAACTTGGGATGCTACTCAGAGAAACAACACCAAGATTGTCTTGAAGCTTCCTCAGAACAACATGAAGCCAAACTCTACAATGCCGAAACAACATAAGGGCGATTCTTCTAAGGCTGCACGACAAAACGATGATCATGAACCCGTTGCAAAGAAGCTAACTTCCCATTCGAAGGCTTCTCATGACTCTATTCTCCCAGCAGAGAAAGAAGATAGTTCGACTGGGGATGCTTATCAAGTAGTTGAGAGGCCCAAGAAACGAATGACTTTACTCTACGCATCTTCCTCGAAACACGAGATAGCCAAGGAAGGCAATGAAGTCATCTCTGCCCTTTCTTGTTCAGCCGAAGATTCTGACAGCCGACGCCAACTTAAGAAGAAGCAGAAGGTGTTCAATTTAGACAACATTACTGTTGATTCTAACTTTTTTGCAGATTGCCCAAGTTCTAATCTGCCGTTGGCTGAATTACCACTCTATGTATATATCGGCTGAAAATACTTTCTCTTTTTTTTTTGTTTATCATTAGTATTTTCTTTGATCCTTTACTTACATCAATTATAAAATTTTTCTTGCAGCTTTCACAACTTGAGGACGGAGCTCGAGCAACTTCTGCGCATAGTGGTGATTCCATAAATGAGCTCACCCCTTTCGACTTGTCAAAAGTGGATTCTTCTCATCCTCCGAGCGGTAAAGCTAAAGCAGTTAGAGGAGATAGTGAACAACCAAAAATCACTCTACCCAAATTGATGCCTAAAGCGCGCCCGACAGAAATACTTGAAACATCTAGAAAGGCATCTGAAGTTCCACATCGTCCTTCTATAGCTCCCGAACCGTCTGTGTTTTGCCTCCAAGCTCTTTATGGTGAAGCCGAGAAAATGTTGGTCAACTTCCTTTGGAAGAGTATTCGGGACAAGATTGAAAGGACTCCCTTTGAGACGCTCTCGAAGATAGAATCCGATATACGAGCTGTTTTTGGCAAGATGAAGGGTTACATGAGAGATCCATCACCTTTGGAGAAACGCCTGCAGGAATTTCTTGAGAATGCTTCACACTTCACAAGTGTTAAGCAGAGTTCCATCCACAGGCAAACACAAGAAGCTCATGAACAATCTCTCTCTCTTGCTTTACAAAGCCTTGATGAAGCTGAGGCACAGAAACATGAGTATGCCGGAGTAGTGGAGAATTTGAGGGAAGAACTTGGTCGAGCAGAAGAGAACTTAGCCAACATTCAAGCTGATGTGGATACTCGTCGAGAGGCTCTTTTGAAACTTCAAGATGCCCCTTATATGACCGAAAAGGAAAATGAAGCCCTTAAGAAGATGGAGGAGCTACTTGAAGCAACTCGTCAGGATTTGATAGACTTTGATATTTTCTCATAGATAGCTTAGAGTAGTCGATTTTTTTCCTTTTGTTGCTTAGCTTTAGGACTTTTCTTCTTTGTCCTTTTTTCCTTCTTGATGATGTCATGACCTTTACTACTTTAGGGATTGCTTAATAAAAGTTAACTTTTTTTTTTATCTCGCAACTCTTCGAGTAGTTCCCCTTTTTTTTTTTAAATGCCATTATAACAAATTATATATTTGCATATATACATAATTCATTATCACATGAAAGCATCAAAATCAAATAAACTAACTTTGTCTCCAATATATAACTTTATATGACTTTTTTTGTTTATACTTAGTTTTCATGAAGAATTGTCAATTCAACATAAAACCAACATAAAGTCATGATAAAGTTGTGACTGAACTTAGAAAAATCTAAGCTGCCTACGTACCCTAATGAAAGGGATCAAGTCATAACGTAGTTCAAAGAAAACTTCTTTGGAGAAGATTTAGGAGGGCCGTTCACAGTTTATACTCATGCGGGCCAGGAGTATTCAAAGTTTAACCACCCTGAACAAGAGTGGGGAATTTCTATTTTAGCCACACGAAATACCATCAGTGGAGTAGGTTAGCAGTTTATCCACATACATTACAATTGGTGGTTACCGTACATAGTTTATACTCATATGGGTCAGGAGTTGACATGCAGTTTAGGCTCGTGCGTCGAGGAGCAACATGCTTCATTATGCATAGTATTTCTTCAAAAATTTGCCATTTATCGGTCCGATGCGCAAGCCATCTTTGTCGACCAACTTGTAGGCGCCATTTGTGTATACTTCTTTCACCACATGCGGACCATCCCATTTTGACATGAACTTACTTCCCATACGCTGAGTGATGGTGATAGGTCTTCTCACCGCTAAGACTAAGTCTCCAACTTGAAACGACCGTGGACGCACTTTTCTGTTGAACGCCCTCGTCATTCGAGCTTGATAACATTCAAGTTGTTGTTGCGCTGCGAGTCTTTTCTCATCTAATGCTTCTAACTCTTCGAGCCTCAGACGAGCGTTTTCTTCAGGAGTTAGTCCTTCTTGAATCGCGATACGAAGCGATGGAATTTGGCTTTCTAAGGGGAGCACGGCTTCAACTCCATAAACTAGTGAATACGGGGTAGCTTGAGTTGCAGTACGATGCGTCGTTCGATACGCCCATAATGCTTCCCCTACTCTTTCGTGCCAGTCCTTCTTTGACTTAGATACAACTTTCTTCAAAAGGTTACATAATGTTTTGTTAAACGCCTCCGCCAAACCATTTGCAGGCGCGTTATACATTGACGAATTGTGTTGTCTGAAGCCGAATTGCACGCAGAGTTTATCCATCAGCTTGTTGTAGAAAGGTTTTCCATTATCAGTAATGATGTATCGAGGCACCCCGTACCTGAAGATTAAATTACTTCTTATGAATTCGACCACTGTCTCCTTCTTCACTTCTCTAAGAGGTATTGCTTCTGCCCATTTCGAGAAGTAATCAGTGGCTGCCAATATGTAAGAATGACCACCCGATGACTTAGGAGTGATCGGCCCCACAACATCAAGTCCCCAAGCATCGAACGGCCAAGAAGCCACAGTCGGATGTAGAGGTTCGGGGGGTTGGTGTATCAGATTAGCATGTATTTGGCAAGCTTCGCATTTTCTCGCATAGTCCAAACAATCCTTGATCATAGTTGGCCAGTAATATCCCATCCTCTTTATTCTGAAATGCAATTTCGGGCCCGATTGATGAGCCCCACATACTCCCGAGTGTGCCTCCGTCAAAGTTTCGATTATTTCATCACCGTTCAAGCAACGTTGGTAAGTCCCTTCATATGATCGTCGATACAAAGTATCCTTGTATAGCAGAAAACGAGAAGACCTCCTACGTACTTCTGTTTTATGTCGAGGATCAGACGGTAGCTTTCCATGTCTCAGATAGTCGACTATCGGAGTTCTCCAATCATTCTCATCATTTACCGCAATCGAAATAACGCTTACGTTCTCAGTGTTGAACTTTTCCAGTGAGGGCACAACCCATCGGCTACACACGGGTACGCTTGTCGTTTCACCTTTCGATAGGGCCATGGCGGTGGCCAAGTTAGCCAAAGCATCCGCCAACTTGTTTTCCTCCCTTGGAATGTGACTTAGGACAATATTTTCAAACTTTGTCATCAAATCAGAAGCTTGTTGATAGTAGGGAACCAAGTCTTCCTTCCTGACTTCATACTCGTTTCGAAGTTGGTTGACTATCAATTTGGAGTCACCGTACACTTCTATATTTAAAATCCCGATTTCTAATGCCATTTGGAGACCGATGATCAGAGCTTGGTATTCGGCCACATTGTTTGAGCATAATTCTCCTAATACGAAAGAGTATGTTAGCACCAATCTTTCAGGTGAAACGAACACCACTCCTGCACCTGCTCCATCGAACCGGGCCGATCCATCAAAGAACATCATCCACGCTGGCGATGGTTCAACGAAGAAGACTTCTTCATCCGGGAGGTCATCTGACAGTTCCCAATCAGCTGGAACCGGGTGATCTGCTAAGAAATTAGCAAGCGCTTGACCTTTCACTGCTTTCTGCGATACATAAACTATCTCGTATTGGTTAAATATGATGGACCACTTAGCCAATCTTCCGGATAACACGGGTTTAGACATCACATATTTAACTGGGTCGGCTCGAGATATAAGTCTTACGGAGTAAGCCTCGAAGTAGTGTTTCAACTTCTTAATCGCATAAAACAACGCCAAACAGATCTTCTCAACAGGCGAGTACTTCAACTCGTTTTCTGTCAAAGTCCTACTAAGATAGTATAACGCTCTTTCCTTTCCTTCGTCGTTTTCTTGCGCCATTAGAGCACCAATTGACCTCTCCTGGGCAGCAATATATAAGATGAGCGGTTTTCCGGGTGTTGGAGCCCCTAAAACAGGTGGATTTGAAAGATGTCTCTTGATACTTTCGAATGCATTCTGACACCCCCGGTCCCATTCAAAAGTAGTGTCTTTCTTCATGAGATGACTAAAAGGTTGACATCTTCCAGCCAAATTTGATATGAACCTTCTAATGAATGCCAAGTTGCCTTGTAGACTCCGCAGTTGTTTGAGATTCCCGGGCGGGGGCATTTTCTGAATGGCGTTAATTTTTGCAGGGTCAACCTCAATTCCACGATGACGAACTATGAAACCGAGAAATTTTCCAGAAGTGACTCCAAAAGCACATTTCAAAGGATTCATCTTCAAATTGTATTTTCGCAATCGATCAAACACAACTTGTAGATCCGCTATATGATTTTTCTTTTCCTTAGTTTTGACTACAAGGTCATCGACATAACATTCCACGTTTTTATGCAACATGTCATCGAAGATATTCTGCATGGCTCGCTGATAAGTAGCACCTGCATTCTTTAGTCCAAACGGCATAACTTTATAGCAGTATATGCCTTTAGGAGTGCGAAACGCTGTACATTCCTCATCTTGTGGAGACATTCTGATTTGGTTGTACCCCGATGATCCATCCATGAAAGACAAAGCTTCGTGCCCTGTAGTGGCATCAACCATAAGTTCGATGATCGGTAGCGGGAAGTCGTCCTTTGGGCAAGCTTTGTTTAAGTCTCGAAAATCCACGCATACGCGAATCTGGCCATTCTTCTTCTTGACCGGGACAATGCTGGAGATCCAAGTGGGGTATTTTACTTCTCTAATGAACCCAGCATCGATAAGCTTGTTGACTTCGGCTTCAATTAGAGGGACTAACTCTAGGCGACATACACGTTGTGATTGCTTCACTGGCCGAGCTCCATGCTTTATGCCAAGGCGATGAGTCGCGATTTTCGGATCCAACCCGGGCATTTCTTTGTATGTCCAAGCGAAGACGTCTTTGTAGTCCTTTAACAAACTTATGTACCGAGTTATTTCTTCAGGGTCGAGAAGTGCACTCACAAACGTTGGCCGAGGCTCGTCTACCGTACCGAGGTTGACTTCTCGTAACTCGTCTACGGTTGCTTGCACTCCATCTTCAAGTTGTGGAGGCGCATCTTGGACTTCATCATCCGTGATTTCAGAGTCACAATCTTCATGAATCGAGACATGATTACACGTTCTTATGGTGACAGGCCCTCCCATTGTGATAAGCAAAGTAGAAGATGTGCCCCCAATCGAGAAATGGAGAGTTTGATTTTCTTCAGTCGTACTTGGCAATTTTGTGGACTCTTCATAGGCTGCGTTTTCATCAGCACATGCGTTTTCACCGAGACGATCGAACACTGAGCGACCTTTTGAAGCATACTTGTTCTCTGAAGCTTTGTGATACTTAGGCCCGAGTCTCTTGAACACGGAAGGACGTTTCATGGGAGTACCAAGCCTATCAAACACTGATACGCGTTTATTCTTCTGATCGCCTTCGTTTTTCGTGGCGGAGATGTGTTGCACATTCACACGTTTATCTTTTCGAGATACACGTATTCTCACCGGTTCCGTATGAATATATCCCACGCCTGTCTTAGGCTGATTAACACGAAGTCCCTTTTCTTTCAGCTTGAGTTGTGCTTCCGTGAGGCCGTGAATCTTTTCACCAGTTAATTCTGGTCTTAGGCTGCCTAAGGCCGACGGGGTAGAAAAGTCATATCCTGATCTCTCTAAAAGTGTGTAAGCTTTCGGATCGAATACTCCTTCTAGCATTTCAGGCCGCACTTCCGAAGATGGTGAATTTGTAGACTTCAAGTTGATGATGGCCATTATCAAGTCTGATTTCAAAGTTTCGAGACCGTTAAGGAATTTCACTTTTTGTCGTTCATCACGAGTTTCGCATGTGAGTTTGTTTTCCTCATCGCAGACTTTGTGCTTTTCACTTGAAGATTCTACAGGAACTTCAATGGGTATATCCTCTTTCACGAATTCGGGACCCAGGTAGAGCTTAGCATCAGCAAAGTGAGATTCAGCCTCGGTAAAGGGCTTCACATCCGCGTCTACTTTCACGACCTCCCCGTTCTTTAAATATTTGAAGCATTGGTGGAGGGTAGAGGGGACGGCGCCGTTTTCATGGAGCCACGGTCTTCCTAACAGTAGATTGTAGGAGGTTCTAGCATCGATTACGTGAAGCAAGGTGCTAGCCTTTAGTTCCCCGATCTGAAGTTCTGTCCGGAGCATCCCCATCGCACGTTGCCCCCCTTGGTTAAATCCTTGGATGGTTAGGCGACTTTGAGATAACTCATCAATGGAGATTCCTAGCTTCTTCATGGTAAACTTTGGCATGATGTTAACAGCCGAACCTCCGTCGATCAATATGCGGTTTACTTTTTGTTCATGCATGAACCCTGAGACGAATAGTGGTCGATTGTGTGGTTTTGGTCCTAACAACAAATCTTCGTCCGTGAAGTTGATTGCAGCGCTGGTAACATGACAAGCAACATTATGGAGAGTTTCTTCTTCACTGGAGACCGGATTCATATTTTCCACTTTTGATCCAAAGTACTTCTTTGGAAAAAAGTCACCTAAAGTCACTGGCTTCCAGTAGTAATTGTTTGAAGCCCCTTTCTGGTCAGGTGCCCTCGACCTCTTCTTTGACTTGTCTTGTCTATGCCTGAGCGGCATGGATTTTCTTGACCAAGTAGGATGAAGCTTCTCAACACGTCGTTTTTGCCTTCGGCGGCGTGTCACTACAGTCCATTCGCCTTCATCCTCATCCTCATTCGTTACATATGTCTCACACTTAGCATTTTCAGTAGTTAATAAACTTGAAAGTAGCCCCGGTTCAAAGCTCCCAAATTGGATTGCTATGGGTGCCCCCGATGATACTAGCGGCGTTGTTTCATTCTTTTGGCTTTCAAGCGGATTGATATCTGTCGAAGTCGCAACACTAGTAGTGTTCGTATCAGCTACATCTTCGCAGTCGAGAATAATTTTCCCTTCTTTTTCCAAGGCCATGATTTTGTCTTTCAAAACAAAACATTTTTCCAATGGGTGGCTAATGACTCGGTGATACTTGCAGTACTTCGGATCGTTCACTTTTCCACTTTCTTCGGGGCGTTTTGGCTCTGGCAGCTCTATCATCTTTCTTGCGAGCAATTCGTCGAAGATGTGTGCAACATCTGAGTCTGGGAATGGGTACTCTTTTTCTTGCATCTCCTTTAGAGTAAGACGACGCCTTTCATTTTGCGCGGGTTGACTTCTTGGCTTTTCTACATCTTTTTTATCCTTAGGCGGGATTTTGATAGGAACTGCTTTGACAGTCATAGACTCCTTTGTAGGAGGTTTAACTAATCTTTCACTTTTTCTTATGTCTCTTCTATCCCTCTTTTGATCATCTGCGGGATAATTGGTGCCATGATTCGCGATGCTTAGTTCCATGTCGTGGGCGCGGGTAGCTAACTCTTCAAAAGTACGAGGTTTGATGCCCTGAAGAATGTAGAGGAGCCCCCAATGCATTCCTTGAGTGCACATTTCCACTGCGGATATTTCGGAGAGTCTATCTTTGCAGTTCAAACTCAGTGATCGCCAACGGTTGATGTAGTCCACGACCGGTTCATTTTTCCATTGTTTCGTGTTAGTCAACTCGATCATGCTTACTGTACGGCGAGTACTGTAGAACCGATTGAGAAACTCTCTCTCCATCTGATCCCAACTGTCGATTGATTCGGGCTCTAAGTCGACGTACCAATCAAATGCGTTCCCCTTAAGCGATCGTACGAACTGCTTGACCAGATGATCTCCATACGTCCCCGCATTGTTGCAAGTTTCTACGAAATGGGCGACATGTTGCTTCGGGTTGCCTTTGCCCTCGAACTGCTAAAAATTTGGTGGTTGATAACCCATTGGCATTTTCAGGGAGTTGATGCGCTTAGTGTATGGTTTTACATATGATGGAGAATTCTGATATGAAGCGCCATACTGAGCTCGTATTGTGTTGGTTATCATATCCTGCAGTTCTTGAACAGATAGGGCAGCAATAGACGCAGTAGAGTGATTTGTTCTTATCGCGGAGTCTTGTTTCTGGGGAAGAAAATTCACTTGCTTCCCATCGGTGGTCTGAGTGATTTGAAATGAAGGAGTCCGAGGATTGCGGCTAGACTGACCAGGATCATTACTTTCTAGTTTGCTCATGAGTTGGGCGATCTGGAAGTCTTTGTCTTCCAAAGTTTTCTGTAGATGAGCTATTGCCTGAGCCATTTGAGCAATTTGCTCTCCATCAGTCATCTCTCCACTTCCCTTATTCTTTTCTTCAAAGGGAGTTTCCTTCAGGTTAGTTTCCTTAGGAGTCGAAGGAGTCGAGCCATCAGATGATTTTGAGTCGCTAAGATGACCATGTGTAGAAGATTTCGAATTTTGGTTAACTTCCTTATTTTTCAGTGCGAGTTGATCCTTCTTAGGAGCCATGAAGAACTCGTGGAAGTAGGAACTCAATACGGAAGAGAAGAGATGAGAGGAAGGATCGGTCCCACTGGGCGTGCCAAAATTTGTTCACAACAAATTTTTATTTGTCTGCAAAGTAAATTACAAGACAAAATATATGAACAAAATATGTAATAATTTAAAGAATTTAACAAATTTAATGGAATAAATCCTAGCAAATCTATTCCTCTGATTCTTCTCTTCAATTTTGTATTCGAGGGCGTGAAGCTTATTCTCGAACACGTAGGCGTGACTCTTTGCCGAATTTGACGGAGAAATCACGTGATTTACCTGCAGCCTTGATGAAACTGTAGTTATAGTTTGTCGTAGCAGCCGGCTTGAATATCTAGAAGACTTGAAGACGACAAGAAGAAGACTTGATGAAGACTTAGAAGACTTGACGAGGTGAAGATTCGCGCAAGTGGGTAGACTCGACGGCGTGAAACTCCTTTGATGTCCGTGTCGAAGTCTTGAAGTCCGTTGATCGAAGTCAATGTGTTTTAAGTGTTACCCATGACCCCTATTTATAGGTGTAGGGTTGAATATTTTGATAGTTATCTCTTCATTTATTTATTAAAAGGATAATATCAAATGTATTTATTTATTTATCCCTTTAATATGAATTTATATTAAAGAAAATAAATAAATGACATAAGCTTTGACTTGATTGGTCCACGTGTTGAGACATGCCACGTGTCGTCATTTGATTGGTCATAACCAACTGAGCTGCAAGGCTTGATTTGATTCGCCGGAACACTTCAATTTTGACACGTGTCGATACTTGATTTGAGGATAAAATAAATATTAAAATTATCAATTAAATCAACTATTTAAACATTTTATGGACTTTAATTTAATATATATCCAAAAAATATAAAAATAGAATGAATTAAACTTGATAATTAATATTTATTTACACGTGTCTTAATTTAACTTGACGAAAATAAATTCGTCTGCAGAGTAAATTGCCGAAAACTACCTCGTGTTAGGCGAAAAGAACAAAAAAAAACCCGTCATATGGAATATCATCCAAAGAACCCTGTGTTTTCTAAAATTTTGCAAAAAAAACCCTGAGCGCGTTGTGTGGCCCTCACGCGCGTTGATTGCGTGTAGGAATGTGTTTTTTTGGGATAAAATGTCTATAATGCCCTTAATGAGTTAACTGCATAAAACCCCCTGTGTTTGTCCCAATTTGCAAAAAAAAAACCCTATGTTACAAAAATTAATTCAAAAAACCTTATGTTATTTAATTTTTTGCACATCACCCCCTCATTTCTTTGGTCAACTGTTAAAAAAACCTTACGGAGTAAGGGTATTTTAGGGTTAAAAGATTTAATAGTTGACCAAATGGAATAAGGGGGCCGTGTGCAAAAAATAAAATAACATAAGGTTTTTTGAACTAATTTTTATAACATAGGGTTTTTTTTACAATTTGGAACAAACACAGGGGGTTTGGTGCAGTTAACTCAGTCAAATTTATAATCTAACGGAATGAGAAAAGTTTACTCGCTTGGTTTATCTCTTACGTTTGTCTACTGTCCAGTGCCATGAGATCTGTTTTTTGGCCTTCTGTTTTTTCCCCTTTTCACTTTCTTTCTATCTTGTTTTCTATCATTTGTTTACATAATCTTTTGTAAACAGTAAATTATTACTAGGGCAGACCATACTAGTGCAGTCGACTGGTGGGCTCTAGGTAATAAATGTTCTTTCAATTGGATTATACATCAAATTCCTGTTTCTAATTGCTTCTCTGATTTGAATTGTGCTTTTCGATACTTACATTACATTCTAGTCATTTTTCTGAGGTCAGAATTTATGTAAAAATGTTAATCTATTGCAGAACTCCTAAAATATGATGAGTCATTCTAATAAACTACTACTTTAAATAAAAGAATGTTATATTTAAATTAAATGATTCTGTTTTAAAAAGAATATATTTTTAAAAACTTCTTAGTTTGGTTTACTACTAAAATTGTTTGCAGAAAATATGTTCAAAAAGAATATATTTCTAATCCGATTAATACTCGAATAGTTTGGAGAAAAAAAAATCTATATTTTTATATACCGTATATAAATAGCTGTCATGACATGGGTGCATGTATGAAATCAAGGTATTGTACTTTATAGATGATTTTTTGCTGGAAAAAGCAAAATAGAGTAGATGTGTGCTCAAATGAAATTCACAAACCTTTTGTTGTTGAATTTTTTATTTTTTATTTTTGGCAGCAATATTTGAATTCTTGGTAGTCCTACTTTTTCTGATACAACATCGGTAGTTGGTTAGTGAGATGGGGTGGATTTGAAGAATCAACCATCATCTTTAGATCTGTTACAACTGATCGGGGTGGACTGAAGGTATGAATGTTGATTTTATGGAAATCTTCGTTGATATGTGATTTTTGACTTAATTTCATGATGACTGATGAATGACCTGCTTACCAGTGTGTACTGCTGCTAAAGTAATTGAAGCTGCTGTAATTTCTGAGAAAGCGTCAAAAGATACAAGAAAGTAACTCGTAAGTTCTTACCTTTTAATGAATGTTTGGTGTTTTGATTGAATGAAAGTAAGATGCTTGATTTATTTGAATGAAGGGATTCTTTGGGGCTGATAACTTCTTACACATTTTCTTGATTCTTTCGGGAATTGAAAGTAATTTAAATCTTTTGTTTGCATTTATGGAAACAAAATTGTTAACTTTGTTCGTTGTTTTCTTATTTTACTTTGCATAATTTCTGAATTGATCACATTAGTTTAAAAAAAAAAATCAAAGGGTTTTGTTACTTTCTCCCAGTGTGTTGGTGTTTGTTATGGCTGCAAATCATTTACTCTTTCCAGTCGTTAGTCTCTATTTTTCATTTTATTAACTTGTATTTCTGGTTGCAGACTCTTACTTCAACTGGAACAAAGAAAGGTGACCTATTTTTGGCTGATGGAACAAGAACATCACCACTGATATTAAAGTGGATACCAGCTCCAATGTATTTTTGCTTGTCTCCTTTGTAGGTTTAATGTTTTTTTAACAGATCAGGAACCTCAAATAGCTTAAGTGGCAATGTAGCAACAATAGGTAAATTTTCAAATGGTGGAGAGAAATTTTCCCTTTATATCTAGTGTGGGCGTATTTTACGTATGGTTTGCAACATATGGATTTATGTAATATTACTTGAATATATTGTAATTCGGTAGATTTTACCGAATTTCGCGCAGTTGGATTTGTTTTTACAATATTGTTGGATTTATGGACATGGTTGAATTTTGAATTTATTGGTGGCGTATTGCACATTATTGTCGAATTTCAAGCTTTTTATTATTTTATTTTGGGGTATATAATTGCTGAAAAACCAGGTTGAAATTTCGAAAAACAAAAAAAAAAATTTTTAATTATAATAAGAAATTTTCGACGAAATTCGTCTGAAAAAATTTAGATTTTCCCGGAAATTTTCGTATATTTTCGTCTGAAAAATATTAAAGTTCGTCTGAAGTTTCATCTGAAATAACACATGAAAATAATAAAATAATACATTTCGTCGGAAAATAATTCAGACCCCATATTTTGGTCGCAAAGTTGTCGGAAAAATATTCGATGAAAACTAGGCCAATATGTTTTGGTCGGAAAATTCGTCGCAATTTCGTCTGAAAATTAGATGATGAAAAATTGGTCCGGATAACTCCGTCGGAAATTTCCTAGGAAAGTCGCCGCAAATTTGGTACGTCGGAAATTTTTGGATTTCGGGCGAGAAAAGGTTTCGTCTGAAATTCGTTTGAGTTTTATAGGAAAAATAGTTCGTCGGAATTTTCCTCGGAAATTTCGTCTGAAATTATCTGCGACGAGGGTCTTTCGGTCGAACTTTAGTTCGTCCGAAGTTCATCTGAAGGTGGTCGGAAACCAACTATTTCAGACGAAAACGTCCAAAATTTCGTCTGAAATTTTCTCCGCAAATCGGCTATTTTTTTTGTAGTGATACGTATATACAAATATATTATATTATAGTATATTAAATTATACTTATTATACATATGTATATTATATTATATATATTATATTTATATATATATATATATATATATATATATATATATATATATTATAATATATATATATTATATATTTAAAAAATTATATAGACATATTATATATATATACACGTATTAATTATATATGTGTATATACGTATTATAATATATAATACATATATATTATATATTATATATATTATATTTTAAATGGGGTGAAAATATACAATTTAAATAGTTTGCGGTTGAAAATATGGAATTTAAATAGTTTGGGGTAGTTTTGAAAATATAAAAGAACCAAAAGGGCTAAAAAGTTACTTTTTTAACTATCAAACAGTTATTTTGGACGGAAATGGGTCAATGAGACCAAAATTAAGACAAATGCCACTTTATGGGACTATAAGTGAGACATTGCCCACTTTTGGGACGAAAACTTTATTGCTACACTTTACAGGACGATTTTGATAATTTTTTCTAAATATGTTTTACATGGGGAAAATAAACTAAATTATTTTCAATTAGAAATGAGTTCTTAATTATGGACTCATACATTTAAATAACAATTATAATACATTTGTCATTATAATTTATTCAATTCGACTTAGATGAAGATTGGGTTAGAATTTTATGTAGTTATTAACAGTGTTTTGAAAATCGGACTGGACCGGTCGATCCGAGCGGTTCAACCAGTGACCGACACCTTGTCCGGGTCCGGAAGATCCCATAAAACTGGCGAGGTTCAGATCGGTGCAGAACCAAAAAAACCGCCTAATTAACCGGCGGTTTTTGGCCTTCAAACCGGACCGAACCGCTGGTTTTCAGGCGGTGCATGTTCTTCCTCCAACGTGCATGTTCTTCCTCCAACATCTATGCTGCGTCATTTTTCTCTTTCAGCTGGGCAAGAGAGAGAGAGAGAGAGAGCGCACTCTGTCATGAGTGTTTGATGATGAAGAAAAGAACAGTAAGACCCTGCCGCGGATAAGTTTGACACGATTTGAATAGGTTTCTATATTATTCTTTTTTGGGCTTGGATTGGGTAAAAAAATATCCACTTTTTCTTTTTTCTTTTACTTTCCTTCCATTTTTCTTTATTCTGTTTGTTTTTCAGTTTACTTATTATGAGACATTGAAATTTCTATAGAAAGTAATAAATACTGTGGAAGAATATAATTTTATAAATGTAACATATTGTTTTTAGATATAGAAAATTGCAATTTTGGTCCTATAGTTCATAGGCTAAATTATTTTTTGTCCCGTACTTTTTTTTTTTTTTTCAATCCTACACCTTTATTTTTCAACAATTTTGGTCCCAAATTGAAAAAATGAACGGACGTTACCAACCCATGTGAAAAGCAATATTTAAAATTTGAAAAAATTATATTTTTGATCCCGTAGGTTTAAGATGAGATTTTTTTTGATCCAACACTTTTTAAATGAATCCACTTGTTTGGTTTTTCGACACTTTTAATTCCAAAACACAATTATCAGAATAATTTTAAACATAATCACTGAAAAAAGTTAATAAACAAAAAATAAATAAAAGAATAAAATTAAAAGTGCGGGATGATTTAAAAACTACGGGACCAAAAAAAAAAAAAAATTGACCTATTTCCTATGGGACCAAAAATGCAATTTTCTCTAAAAAATTCATTTATTAAAAATATTCATTTATAACACATATATATAATAATATATGAAAATATAATATATTAATATATATACTAAATCTAGTTTAGGTATTATATTGATAAATAAAAATATAAAAATCCCTAAATATATACATTATTTTTAAAATACATAATTAATGAAATCATATTTTAATAAACAAAAATTTAAAATAAGAAAAGAATAAATATAAATTATTGTAATAAAGTGTTTAATATAAAATAATTACACGTTATATTATTATAGTGTTTTAATTTTAATATTATTTTTAATTTAATTAAATATAATATTGTTTAGTATTATTTTTAATTTCAATTAATATTACGTTTGATGAATAGAAAAGTATATATAATGCCCTAAATGTTATATACTAGTTTCTACATATAGATATTAAAAAATTACTATCATTAAATATGGTTGCATATACATTATTATAGCGTGTTTTAGTTTTGATAGTGTTTTTAATTTTAAAAACGATGTTGAAGAATAAAAAATATGTAAAGCCCTAAACATGTAATTATATTTAATGATAATAATTTTTAAATATTTTTATTTCCAAAATAATGTATAATATTTTAGAACTCTATATATTTTTTTATTCATCAATATATTATTAATTAAAATTAGAAAGTGATTTTTGAACGATGTCATATTTTTTATTCATCGACATATTTAAGTTAGAATTAAAAAAGTGATCTCTACTAAAATTTTATTTAATTAGAATTAAAAAATAAAGATAACAATACATTTTAATAATATAATTTATAAGTATATTTATATTATAATTATCATAAAAAGAGAAAAAATAATTAAGAAAAAAATGCATTTTTAGTTCCAAAATATAGCACTAATGGATATTAACGTCATTTGGGACTAAAAGTGAAAGTTTGAGGGTTTAGGATCACATGTGTCGAAATTAAAATATGTGGGACTATTAAAAAAGTTACAGGATCAAAAAAAGTCGACCTATATCCTATGAGACTAAAATTGTAATTTTCTTTTTTAAATATTATGTGAATAAATATTATTTTTAAATTTAAATATTAAAAATTATAAATTCTTTCATATAATTATAATATTATATATTTAATTAGCAAAATAATAATTATTTATTTATTATATCACATCGATTTGATTGGTGGTTAAATCCGAGCCTACCGATTTGACATCCAATTCGGTTTTGAAAACATTGCCCCTGCCTATATGTTACCACTTACGAGGTTTGTGGTCATCTTGATGACGCCGCGTTTGTGATGTCATTACCACTCTTGTTGGATTTGTGAATTCTACTAAAGTCACGTTAATTAATTGATTTCCAATGCATTAGTCTTGACTCTTGACTATATAAAGTTATAAACCACTCTTGATTAGCACATCCCAATAATTCAATTTTTTTCTCATTATAGATTATTATTATATTATACATTCATATAAGTAAATTATTGGGTTTTGTGTAAAAGGAATTTACTTATATCAAGATAATAATTATTATATGAAAGGAGTTTACACAATTATTCTGCCTATATTGGGTTTTGTGTAAAAGGAATTTACTTATATGAATGTAGAATATAATAATAATCTATAATGAGAAAAAAGGAACTTATATAGAATATAATAATCTTGATATGAATGTAGAATATAATAATTTAATGAAGTAATTTACTTATATCAAGATAATAATTTTCTCATTATAGATATGAATGAATGTAGAATATAATAATTTAATGAATTTTGAGCACTATATTGGATTATTATTGTCATGTTATGCAGAATAAAATAATTTAATGAAGTATTTTTCTCTTAATATGAAATATTAATATTTGGATTTGTAGAGTTATATCTAAATACTGAAGAATTATTGTGTTACGACAATTTGGGTTTTGGGGAAAAAAAGATCATATTTTTCCTACTCGCTCAGTTTTCCTAAATCAGAAAAACTATTCAGCAATATATATTATAAAATAACAATTTACAATAATTTGATGAATAAAGTTCTCTCAAGAAAACAAAGGGGATTTATCGGAAGAGTAACCAATTAAGATCCAGCAAAATTTTCTAAGTATTATAGACCACACTTATTAGGTGGAAGTGTGGTTTAATTTTTCAAAAAAAAAAAAAAAAAAAGAGATCTTTGATTCCGATTCTGCCAAAATAATAATAATAAAAATAAAAGGAACACTCTTTGTCCTCATGCCCAAATCAGCATGGATTATTAGAGGAATAATCTAGGTCACCTAATGCGGATGTGTGAGCAGGTGTGAGTGCGAGTGCGAATGCACCAATTCGTAAAATTTTAATAAAATGAGAATGCGGGAACACCTTAAAGTGTTTAATAAAAAATATTATAAATAATTATATTTATAATATTATTTTATTTTATTTAACTTTATATATAAAAAACTTGATTTTATTTAACTATTGATAATAATAAATTAATCTCATAATTTTATAATAATCATATATTAAATCAAAAAATTAAAATTCATCTTTCATATTATTATATGTGTGTATTAAATAAATTTTAAGTCTTCTTAAAGCGAAAAATGTGCACAAATTCGTCAGTGCGACGAAAACAAAATTTTAAATCGTTTTAAAGCGAGCAATGCCCATAAATTTATCAGTGCAAAAAATTGAGTACCAGTGCGTTGAAAATAATAGGAGGATTATGTGATTTAGGGAATAATGATTTAGTCTTTAGTACTCCCAATTATATTCACCCATCTGTTTAACTGTCTATAAATCATAATATGTCATCCCGTCAAATATTTCGGAAAAAACTAATAATGGAAATCCATCGATCAAAGATCTCTCTTCTTCATATTCCGCTAAAGTAGGCAAAAATACAATTTGGTACTATAATTTTGTAATTTTGGTAATTTAATCTTGTTTATTTTAAAATTTATAATTAAGTTCTTTAAGTTCGTAATTTGGTAATTTTTGTCCTGTTCGTTTTAAAATTTGCAATTAAGTTCTGTAAGTTCTAAAATTTTGCAATTTATGTCCGATTTTCGCAGCAAAATTTATTAATTGCCTGAATTGGCTACCTGACTCATTTCTTTGCTGACTTTGCGGGATGACATGACAAAAATATCTGACTTGTATAAAAAAATTATTATACATGTGTCATATCTAATATAAGAAAATTTAAATAAAAATATATAATTATATTTGAACGAAAATATCGTATCGTCCAGCGGAACCTATAAGAAGGTGACTCGCTCAGACAGTTGACTTCTATTCAATATAAAAGAATAGCCAAACCAACCCAGCTAACTGGTCAATCTCAAAGATCTTATCGACCGACAAACCGAAGACGGACGACCACGGTCCCGCGAAGATCTCTACGTACTTGTTCTTGTGACGTCCTATATATGTTCTCGTCTTCCAGGCTATGTTTTAAAACCCGGACCGGAGGTCGAACCGGAGCCCTTACTGGTTTTA
Organism: Lantana camara; assembly: GCA_037501455.1. Taxonomy (NCBI): domain Eukaryota; kingdom Viridiplantae; phylum Streptophyta; class Magnoliopsida; order Lamiales; family Verbenaceae; genus Lantana; species Lantana camara. The sequence goes on from CM074865.1 coordinate 80,402,400, forward strand.
CTGGTTCGATCGGTCGGACCACCGGTCCGACCGGTGTGACGTCATAATTATATATGTTTATATAATATTATAAATATTAATTAAAAATAATTAAATTAGTTAAATAATATGGAAAAATGGATATATAAATAAATTTTAACTACTCATTGATTTTTTAATAACATATGCTATAATAAAATTTCAAATTATAAATCTAAACAATAGAAATAAAATATTAATTTAAAAAATAACAGACTTTTTTTTCTAGAAAAAATAATATTACACATACTTTTATGTTTTTTATAAATATATATTATAGATTACAATTGAAAATTAAGTTCTAAGAAAATATAATTATAATATAGCATATATTATAATTATATTTTCTTAGAACTCAATTTTTAATTATAATTTAGAGGTTTAATAAGCTTATCAGTTTACCGTTATAAGTATTTTATTTGATAAAATAGGGTAACAAGTGAAATAAGCTAGATGGGTGGTGATCTGGCTCAAATCTGATCGATCTGGCTGTCAGATATGGGTCAATCAGTCAAGAATTTGTTTGGGTGGGTTCTTTATCGACCTGAAAGCACTAACACACGTGAGCTAAGTACCAGCTTGGGGGACTTGGGGTTTTACCCAAGTTTGGCACTCCGACGCTCAAGTCAGTAATGGGGCTCTTTAGAAAGAGAATAAATGCAATTAAATGCGTAGTAAAGGCTTACCAACTACTGTTCAATGGGCGAGTATTTATAGCCATGGCCAAATAACGCAGTAATGCGTGTACTGTGGGTGCGCATTAATGGCTTTGCCAGTCGTCGATCTGAGTGTCGGACGATGGAACCGGCTTGAGGCGGGTCGTTTGTACCTTCTTTCCCCTTTGGGTAAAAGCAGGGACTGACGGTCATTAATGAGCCATAGTACGCCTGTTCCAGGGAATGAAGGGGGTACACGTGTCCCGACAAGAGTGCTTTACAGTATTCGGGTGTCCGGTGACGTATGTAATCGATCTGGAGATCGATATTACCTTCCGAGATCCTTTACTGTGGGTTTCTCCATAGAAGAGAGCGGATCGATCTGTTGATCTGATGATCGGGTGATATGCAGATCGATCTGGTGTCCTCAAGCAGATCTGATGATCTGAGGACCTGACATTGATCTGATGATCTGTCCAAAAGGCCGTTTCTGGTTTGTCCAGGTTGGCGCGGAGTCCACATGGCGCCTACTCGGGTGTGCCACGTGTCCTCGTGTGATTATGCCATGTCAGAGGCCCCCCAAATTACCAGTGTGAAATTTCGCAGTGGTAATTTCATCGATCTGGCATTGGGTAGGGGAACCGTCGTGACTGTTAAAATCGAACGGCCGCCTTGATGATGAGGCGCGGCTTTTGAGTTTAGATCGGTCTGACACCGCATTTAATGTGACGCGACCTTCCATAGGATAGGCATGTGCAGGGTAATTATAGCGTCGTTTCGTATTTCGAGACATTACTTTTTAACTTCTATATATAGTGGGTCACCCCCAAGCCTCATTTCACCACTTTCTTACTCAGGGATTTTGAACCGCTCCGGTCTTGATCAGCTCGTCAGCAACCACCGCCTTCGAACTCCACCTTTTAGAGGTAAAATCTTTTTCTTTCCCCATCTTTATGGCTCAGGAACAGGTAGCGTTCACGCCATAGCCAGAACGAGAAGACGATCTGCCGGCCCCCCCTTTACCAAGTGAGAGTTTTGAGTTCGCATCGGGATCGTCTTTGGGAAGGGGCGAAGTCCTGACGGCGAATAGAGGGGGATCGGCTTCGACGTTGAGGGTGCGGCGGCCTATAGGACTTTTGGACGATCTGGAAGAGGAGGGAACCGGAGAGGATCAGGTCGGTGGGAGGCAGGTCAATGTAGGGGAACCTATGGTTCAGGTCGGGAACCCTCCAGCTCGACCTCCGCATGTTTACAGGACCCTCTCGCATGTTTCTGAGAGATTCTCCAAGATAACCTCTCAGGAGCTCGCGGAGGTCACGAGGCTGTTGGGGCTAGGTCCTCAATACACGGTTCGAATGCCGGAGGAGGAGGAAACTGTTGAGAGACCGAGGGGATTGAGGTCGGCTGGCATGTATTATGCCTCCGTCAAATATGGATTTAGGCTCCCTCTTCCTCAGGTCATCATGGATTTCTTAGTTCGATATAACTTGTGCCCTTCCCAACTGACTCCCAACTCTTTCTCGCTAATGCACTGCATGATCATCACGATGAAGTGCCTCGGGTTCGAGCCGGAGATCTGGGACTTCGGGGAGTTCTTCACACTTAATAGCGCCACCAAGTCCGGGGTAGGGTACTTCAACCTTCAATCTAAGCAAAACCGGAAAATTGTGTCGATCCCGTCTACATCACATGGAATCAATTGGAAGCCCAAGTTCTTCTTCATCGATCTTCCCATCGTACCCCGCTTCCGAATTACGTGGGGGACAACGGCCCAAGGCGGCTCGTGACAAAGTCGTCGACCTGGCTCCACAACCACTTCGAACTATTAACCAATCTCGGGCTCCTAGATCACACTAACCTGTCGAGGACGGGGAATCTGGTCGAAGCGGGCATTATAATTGGGACTCGGAGGAAGAATTTCCGTTTTGGTATGCTCTCACTTCGACCAGACCCCTACTCGTTCAGGGTCTTCAAAATTATTCTTGCTTTTTGGTCTATTACTTCGATCTGACTCTTTTCGTTCTGCAGATCTACGACCGTTGATCATGTCTCGAGCTGCCAGGATGAGGGCGATGAATCAGAGGAACGCCACTCTAGACGAACTACGACCCGTAGCTGAGGCCGCTCGAGCCATCATCAATTCCCTCCCAGACGCCCAACGAGCTAGGCAGGAGAGGTGCTCGAAAGAATTGCACGATCTGGATGCCGATATAGCTGAGCAAGCTGCGGGAGAGCCACTACGCGGTAAGGAGCTCGAGGGTCTTGCTGGGTCATCCGCACAGCCGATGGGGCAGGTCGAAGATGACGTCGAACAAGTAATAAACTTAGATCATCTGCCTTTATATTTTGATGAAGATGTTGATTCTCAACTCCAGTTTGTTCAGGCGAGGCATGGGGTAGGCAAGAGGCCCTTTAGAGAGTTGGTTCACGAACTGCAGGATTCCGAGGAATCGGACGAGGAGGCCCAGATCTTAAACTTTCCCAAGACTCCTCTCCCCCAATGGCCTGCCGGCCTCGAGCTCAAGAAGGACGATGGCAATGATCGAGCTCTGGCATTCAGGAAAGCTGACCTCGATCTCCTTGCTGCCCTATTCAACACTGGGTGCATCATCGACGAGCAGAAGAGGCTCTCGGGGCGATCTGCGAGGCAAAAAAGGTACCAGGCCGCCAGAGGTCTTTTTGGGGTAAGTCTGCTTCTGCTCTTGTTTTTGTTGTTTTTTTAACAACTCCATCGGATCGAACTGATTCGATCTGATTGCTTGTTTCCAGGACGTCCTCCCCGTTCTCATCAACTCGATCCACGAGGCTGAGGTTTTCAAAGCTGGCAAGGAGCAATATAAGGAGAAGTACCAGCTGATGAAGGGTCGGCTCGCCTCAGCGAACCCCGAGCGGGTGTAACAGCTAGAGGAAGAACTCCGGGAAGCCCGAGAAGAGAAGCGGGTGAGGGTCGAGGAGAAATAGACCTTGGAGGCCCAATGGAAGAGCTCGCAGGAGGCTCTCAAAAAGGCGGAGAAAGCTCATGCGGACAAGCTGGTTAGGATAGAGGAGGATTTTGCTAAGAAGCTCGAGGTTGCCGTTGCCGCTGCAAAGGAAGAGGGGCGGGATGAGGTCTTCGATCTCGCCCGGACCAAGATCTACAAAGCTGCTGAAAAGATGAAGACGTGCAAGCTGGAGATCGAACGGTATGCCGTTCGAGAGTTCATGGAGGGCCCAGGCTTCGAAGAGGCTAGCTTGATAGTGGGCCAAAGCGATCTGGCTGAGGGATTCCAGATCGCCATAAACCAGCTCAAGGCCCAGGACGCCATCGTTCCCAATTTTAACTTCGAATCGATTGGCCCTCTGCTTCCAGACCCGGGTGCTCCTGACTTCACTGAAGAGGAATAGCCGGTCCAGGACTGGCCGACCTTCAAATACGGCCACGCCATCGAGATTGCTCGAGCCAAGAACGAAAAACGCCTGGTGGAATGTGAGCTTCCCATGCCGGTGCAGGTCGAGAGCTTCCTGCCCACCGTGAGAGAGCTCGAGAGGGCCAGGAGCCGGGTCGCTCACGAATCCACTCCGGTGCCCGTCGAGATTGACTGATCCTTGTAATGACTTTAAAACGTTCAGTTCTACCTACTAGCCGGGTTGTGGCTAGGTGAATGTTTGTTTCCTTTCTGTTGCTTAAACAATCGCCCATTGAGACACGTCGCGTGGTGAGCTCGATGCGCTAGGTATAATCGATCTCGCTTGAATTCGGGGGTCGATCTTTTGCATAGATGAATTCTATTTCTCATACTTGTTATTTTACCTTGCACGTTTAGCATTTATTCGATCTTGGTTTGTTGATCTACGCTTCTCGTATACATTAGCTAGATTTTTATCGCTTTCGGATCGATAGGTTCGTCACGCTATTCGATCTCGTTTGGATGTCGATCTAGTCTCTGGCGCTCGCGTTTTTCCTTGGATCTAAATCGATCCTATTCGGCCTTAGGATCTATCTTTTCGAAGGTCATTAATCTCTGTATCTTTTCGGATCAGATCGATCTCCTTGGATCTCTGGATCATTAGGTTCGTTAGGATTTTTAGGATCTCTTTGGGTCTAAAAACGACCTCACCGGATCTCGATCTCTAACAGGGTTTGAAAACATTAAATACGTTAGGATTTTTAGGATCTCTTTGGGTCTAAAAGCGACCTCATTGGATCTCGATCTCTAACGGCGTTTGAAAACATTTACGGTAGGATTCTTAGGATCTCTTTGGGTTAAAAGCGACCTCGTTGGATCTCGATCTCTAACGGCGTTTGAAAACATTAACTACGTTAGGATTCTTAGGATCTCATTGGGTCTAAAAGCGACCTCATTGGATCTCGATCTCTAACGGCGTTTGAAAACATTAAATATGGGGGTAGGGTTTACTCTCTCCTCGACTCATGACCCTAGGCCGAATGAGCGCTCTTATTCTCAAGTTAAAACAATACTATGGATCGTTTGATCGAATAACGAATTTATTAACAAAAGGTCGATTCTCAGTCGAATTCGATCTCCGTTTTCATTACAGTTTCTTGGAACAATTGAAAACTAAGTGTAAAACTTCATCAGGTTATGCGCATTCCAAGGTCTGGGTAGTGGTTCCCGGGCCATATCTTCGAGTCGGTAGGCCATGTTTTTCCCGATCTCAGTGATGCGATAGGGTCCCTCCCAGTTAGGCTCAAGTTTTTCGACGTGCTGCAAGACCTCGACCTTTTTTAACACCAGGTCACCGATCTGAAACGATCTGGGCTTCACGTGTTTGTTGTATGATCGAGCTGCCACCGCCTTGTACTGTTTGAGCTTCCTATAGGTGTGTTCTCTGCTTTCTTCAATCACATCTAGATCTTCAGCTCTGATCTCTGTATTCCGGTCGAGCTGGTATTGCGATACACGAGCGATTTCGTGTAACAGCTCCGATGGGATGACGACTTCGGATCAGTAGACCAGTGAGTATGGTGTTTGTCCCATGGCTATCCGCGGGGTAGTTCGATATGCCCATAGTACGCCGTCGAGCTCGTCCGTCCATGCCCCCAGTTTGGCATCGAGGCGGGTCTTGAGATTTTGGATAATGATTCGGTTGGTGACTTCAGCTTGGCCATTTGCTTGCGGATGACCAACGATAGTGAATCTGAGGTCGATTCCGAGGTCTCGACAATAGCTCTTAGTATTCTCAGACCGAAATTGAGGACCATTGTCGCAGATGAGCACCCTCGGAACCCCAAAACGGCAGATTATATTTTTCCAAAGGAAATTCCTTATTACTGCATCAGTAATCTTGGGGACTGCCTCGGCCTCGACCCACTTTGAGAAGTACTCGACGCATACTATGGCAAACGTTTTCTGTCTGGGCGCCAAGGGGAAGGGACCGATGATGTCGATCCCCCATTGATCAAAGGGCCAACATACATCGATCGGTATCATGGAGGCCGGGTGAGTGTGGATTAGGTTGCCATGTTTTTGGCATTTGGGGCATTTCCTTGAGTGGATCTTCGCATCCCATACCATAGTCGGCCAAAAATACCCACTCCGTAAGATCTTTCGAGCTAGGGCTCGACCTCAGGAATGGTTTCCGCAGCATCCCTCATGGACTTCTTCTAGGACATCTTGAGCTTGGCTAGGTCGTAGGCACCTTAGAGGGGGACCGGTGAAGGATTTTTTGAACAGCCTGCCTTCATGATCTATCATATAGAGAGCAGAGATCGATATTTTATTCTCCTGGCTTCAGTTCGATTTTGGGGCAGAAGCCCGTCTTTGAGGTAAGCGATCAGATCATCCATCCAGCAAGGCTCCGGCGGATCGATGGTAGCGATCTCGACCTTTCCTTCATCGATCGCACGGCCCCCCGAGACCATGAACAAAATGGTTGCATCTTTTGTTCCTTGGAATCCATTTGCCAGCTTTGATAGGGCATCAGCTCGACCGTTCTCCTCACGGGGAACCTGTTCAATTTTGAATTCTTTCAGCTTTGAGGCCAACTCTTTTACCATTTTGAGATACGCTGCCATGAACTCTTCCCGAGCCTCGTATGTGCCATTGACTTGGCCGGCGACGAGCTGAGAGTCGGTTACCACGGATAGCTTATCGATCTTATTTTCCGTGGCGTATCTTAGTCCTGCCACAAGTGCTTCGTACTCGGCTTCGTTGTTCGTTACTTTGCAATCGAGCTTGATGGCGAAATCGAGTTGGAGTCCATCCGAGCTTGTAAGGGATATACCCACTCCCCCTCCTTGAGAGGTCAATGAGCCATCCGTGTACATGGTCCAATTTGGTGAGGTGGGAACGATCTCCATCGAACTGGTGTTCTTTTCGACTTGAAAGTCAGCCAGAACTTGAGCTTACTAGGCGGCTCGAGGTTGGTAGGTGATGTCATGTTGACTCAACTCGACCGCCCATTTCATCATTCGACCCGATACATCGGGTTTGGGCAAGACCTACCTAAGTGGCTGATCCGTTAGGACGACTATGGGGTGAGCCTGGAAGTACGGACGTAGCTTCCGAGCTGCGTGTGTGGGGGCGAACACGAACTTCTCGATCTCGAGATAATTCCGTTCGGCGCCGTGCAGGATCTTGCTCAGGTAGTAGATCGGTAGATGTTTTCGATCTCGAATAGCGACCAAGACTGAGCTGAAGGTTTCGTTAGACAGGGATAGGCAGAGATACAAGGTCTCTCCCTCGTTTGGCTTTGCCAGCAACAGGGGAGATGCTAAGTACTCTTTCAGTTGCTCGAACGCTCTGTCGCATTCCTCGTTCCATTCGAACTTCTTCAGATTTCTCAAGATTTTGAAGAAAGACAGGTTGCGCTCGGACGACCTTGATATGAATCGGTTGAGAGAGATTATCCATCCTACGAGGGATTGCACCTGGTTGATGCATTGAGGTCGAGGTATGATCTGGATGGCTTTGATCTTTGTGGGATTGGCCTCGATACCTCGCTGGCTCACCATATACCCCAGAAACTTTCCCCCTTCGACCCCGAACGTGCACTTGTCGGGGTTGAGCTTCATCCCGTATTGCCGTAAGATCTCAAACGATCTGCGTAGATGATCTAGATGATGGTACGCCCAGCGGCTCTTCACGATCATGTCGTCGACGTAGACCTCCATGGTCTTCCCGATCTCATCTTTAAACATCAGGTTGACCAGTCTTTGGTACGTGGCTCCTGCATTCTTCAATCCGAAGGGCATGACCTTGAAGCAATATATTCCTTTTACCACAATGAAGGCCGTGTGCTTTCGATCTTCGGAGGCCATAGAGATCTGGTAATAGTCTTGGAAAGCATCCATCATGCTGAGCATCTCGCATCTGGCTGTCGAGTCGACGAGCTGATCGATACGGGGCAGCGGATATGGATCTTTCGGGCAAGCCTTGTTGAGGTCGGTGAAGTCGTTGCACATTCTCCATTTTCCGCCTGTTTTTTGCACAAGAACAATATTGCACAACCAGTCAACGTATTGAGCAGGGGTAACGTATCCCGCGTCGAGGAGCTTATTGACCTCCACCTCAATGATATCATTCCTTGCCCGGCTTTGAGGTCTTAACTTTTGTTTGATCGGCTTAACTGACGGATCGATCCCGAGCCGGTGACAGATCCCTTTCGGATCGACACCGATCAGATCTCTGGCCGCCCACGCGAAGATGTCCGAGTTATCCCGCAAGAACTCTATCATCATGATCTCATGTTGGGGGTGCATGTTCGCCCCAATCTTGGTGGTCTTGCTACTATCCCCGGGGACAAGGGCAATCTCCTTAAGTTCTTCGGCAGGCTCGAGTCGCTCGCTAGCCTTCCTCTTTCGAGCTGTCGGGGATCTCTCAGCTTCGCTTTCCTTTGCGGGGAGCTCGATCTCCCCATCGGCATAGATCTGGAGATCGAGATCTGCAGTTACCTCCTTTTCGGATGGCTTTTTTAGAACGATGGCGTAGCAGGCCCAACTGTCCATGACGTCGCAAGTCACCTCTCCGACCCCGTTTGGGGTGGGCATTTTCAGCTTTTGGTGATATGTCGAGATGATTGCCTTGAATTTTATGAGGCCAGGTCGGCCGAAAATCATGTTATACGCTAGGGGCATGTTGACGATGACGTATTCGACCTCTTGGGTCACCCTCTTGGGGGATGTTCCCATCGAGGTGAGGAGTCGGATGCGCCCTAACGGAATAACTTTCGACCCCCCGAACCCTGAGAGCGGTGTTTGGATCGGATCGAGCTTTAGATTTTGCAGTTTCATTTTTACAAGAGTCGAGTAAGGGATAATGTTCGAGCTGCTTCCATTATCAACTAGGCATTTAGTTACATCATAATTGGCCACGCCTAAGGTCACCACCATCGGACAACTAGGCACTCCGCCTTCCCGATGGGGGCCTGGGCGGCTATCACTCTCGTTAAAACTAACCTCCTGCCTCTCCTACTCTCTACCCTAATCGATCTGGAAGACCTCTTCGTGTGGGCCGTTGAACTCCCGAGCTGCCCGCCTGATGTTCCTCTTTCGAGCTGCATTGGAGTCGCCGCCCTTATGCCCACCGGCTATCATATAGATCTTATCGTTGGTGGGGGGATTGTCCTCAGCTCTTTCCAACGGCTACTTCCCAGATCTTTTCGGGGGAGACCTCGACCTGGAGCGGTCGCGATCGCCAGGTCGTCCCGCCCTCTCGGAGTAGTGGTCGATCTTTCGAACAAAATCCTTCAAGTGCCCTCCTTGGATGAGTCTTTCGATCTCATCACGGAGGGCGTTGCATTCTGTGGTAGTGTGGCCCCACTGTTGATGGTAGCCGCAGAATTTTCCCGATTTCTCAGCCTTCGGGCCCTCCCAGATGGGCTTTGGTTTCTTCAGAAGGCTTTGGTCCATGACCACGTAGATCTGGTCAATGGGCTTGGTAAAGGGAATATAGTTTCGTCGGCCGACCTGGGTCGGTAGGTCGACTTTTTCCTTGGTTTTCTTCTGCTCTTTCCCCTTCCGGTTGAGGGGCGAGCCTGACCCGATAGCCTGCCGCTCAGATCGAGGCGGGGGTCCGTGCGCGAGGGCTATCTCCTCTACGCGCATGAAGCCGTGGGCGATGTCCTGGATGTCCGTCAGGTTGCGGGGTCCTGCCCTAACGATCTCGTCAGCCCATAGGCTGTTGCGTAGGGCTCGATGGACTACAGAGAGTAAGGTGTCCATCGTCGGGTTCTCAACCCGAACCACCTCTCTCGAGAAGCGAGTCATGAAATCCCGCAGGGATTCACCCTCCCTCTGGTAGATGCTGTTGAGATAAGAGGGTGGGAGCTTCTCTCCGGTCATTGAGGAGAAGTGTGCTGTGAACCGATCTACGAACCGGTTGTAGGTCGTTATGCACCGCGGCGGCAGACGGATGAACCAATCCTGAGCGGGGCCCGTCAGCGTAGTGATGAAGAGTTTGGCCCAAATTTGTTGGGGGTGAGAGTGCGGCAGCATGCGGTTTTCGAAGGCCGTTACATGCTTTTCGGGATCGGTGGTCCCGTTATACATGGGCAGGCCGGTCGGAATTCGATCTCCGTCACATGTCGTACGGAGAATGTCTTCGCAGAAAGGGGAGGCCTCCTCCCGGTCACCGCGTACCGGAGTGGGCGCCGGTTCAACCTAACGCGTAGGTCGACCTGCCTCTGGGTGACCTGAGAACCTCGGTCGCGCAGGCGGTCTTGGACCCGTCTACGTGGCGGGTCCGCGTAACGATCTGGCTCATTTCCGGCACAAGCTGCAGCGATTCTGGCGGCCTCCTCCCTGGCGGATCGAGCTGGAATCCGCACACGGAGGTCATCGAATTCCTCGTGGTCCTTGTCGACCGCGAGCTTTCCGCGATTATTGCGGCTTGGGTGGTCAGATTCCCCATGGCCCTCGCGCGGGACCTCTTTGCTCATCGCAAGGGGAGGAGGCGGTGGAGCGTACCCCTGGACCTAGCCCGCCCCGATCTGGGGACTAAGGCCCCAAATGATGTGGGCGGGGCGCCCGTCGAGCGACTGGAAGACATAGGGAACTGGGTTCCCATATGCTTGGAGTGAGGGGCCCAACGCGTTGCCCAACACAGGGCTTGGGGTGGTGGTGGTTGGGTTGGCCCTTGGCAGCTCTAGGTGTCTAGGTTCGCGGCCCTCCATCTGGGCTCGCTCGATCTCGACCCGCCATTGGTCGAGGAATGCATCCAGGTCCGCCTGGGTGACGGTGATCCTGGGGGTGGTCTCCGGCGGAGGCTGGGGGACGTTGCTGCTAAGCCCGACCGTGGGGATAGCGGAGATGTTGCCAAGCGACGCGTTGTGGTTATGCCTGCCTTTGGCGACCTCCTCCATGTCCTCGTCACGGTGGGTGTTTCTTGTGTTAACCATATTGGAAAAGAGGGGCTGAAAGGGCTTTTATCTAGGTCGATGTGAAAAGAGTAGTATTTCCCACAGACGGCGCCAAACTGATCTGGCTCAAATCTGGTCGATCTGACGTGGTCGATCTGGCTGTCAGATATGGGTCAATCAGTCAAGAATTTGTTTGGGTGGGTTCTTTATCGACCTGAAAGCACTAACACACGTGAGTTAAGTACCAGCTTGGGGGACTTGGGGTTTTACCCAAGTTTGGCACTCCGACGCTCAAGTCAGTAATGGGGCTCTTTAGAAAGAGAATAAATGCAATTAAATGCGTAGTAAAGGCTTACCAACTACTGTTCAATGAGCGAGTATTTATAGCCATGGCCAAATAACGCAGTAATGCGTGTACTGTGGGTGCGCATTAATGGCTTTGCCAGTCGTCGATCTGAGTGTCGGACGATGGAACCGGCTTGAGACGGGTCGTTTGTACCTTCTTTCCCCTTTGGATAAAAGCAGGGACTGACGGTCATTAATGAGCCATAGTACGCCTGTTCCAGGGAATGAAGAGGGTACACGTGTCCCGACAGGAGTGCTTTACAGTATTCGGGTGTCCGGTGACGTATGTAATCGATCTGGAGATCGATATTACCTTCCGGGATCCTTTATTGTGGGTTTCTCCATAGAAGAGAGCGGATCGATCTGTTGATCTGATGATCGGGTGATATGCAGATCGATCTGGTGTCCTCAAGCAGATCTGATGATCTGAGGACCTGACATCGATCTGATGATCTGTCCAAAAGGCCGTTTCAGGTTTGTCCAGGTTGGCGCGGAGTCCACATGGCGCCTACTCGGGTGTGCCACGTGTCCTCGTGTGATTATGCCATGTCAGGTGGTGCTCTTCTCTTCTACAGTAGGGGTCCTGGGTTCAATCCCTGCAGCCCCCAAATAAACTTTTACAATTTTGGTGGAAAAAAAAAATGAAAAATCCAGCCCAACTGGCCCGAGAAGCGGTCCGGTCCAGTTTTTTAACCGGTTTTCGACCGGTTCGCCCCGGGCCAGACTGGTCCGTGAGGGGAGTGGATTTAAGGGGTCACTCGGACCGGAAAGCCGACCGGTCACCGGTCGAACCAGTCCGACCGGCCGATCCGCTCCGGGTTTTAAAACATAGCTTCCTGGTATGCACGCCACGCGGGTGGTTTTTCGAGGGTTAGGATTATTTATTTATTTTGTTCTCACTTTATTATGCAAACTGTAAGACTAATTATCTAACTAACTATAATTGGACTTATTTGCACTAATGAAACCTAAGTAATTTATTTGTAACATGCATATATTATTGGATTTAACTCATAATTCTATAACTAATATATACATATATATATATGTATATATATATATATGCATGCACATACATTGATTTCATTCATTTAATAATTGCACATACACCCTCATGGCATTCATCTCTAACATGTAAATAATATGATTATAAGGACCTAAGTGAAATTAAATATATATACACAAGACTTATATCATACATTATACACATTACATTCATTTCTATCTTTCATTATATATGCATGCACATACATTGATTTCATTGATTTAATAATTGCACATACACCCTCATGGCATTCATCTCTAACATGTAAATAATATGATTATAAGGACCTAAGTGCAATTAAATATATATACACAAGACTTATATCATATATTATACACATTACATTCATTTCTATCTTTCATTCTCATTACATACACAAGAACACTCACTCACTCACTCACTCACACACACAAGGGGTTCGATTTCAAGAGAAAGAAGGAGGACTCGTCGTGACGTCACCCAGAGCTCGTTGTATCATCTTCATCACCTTCTAAATCCTCTCCTTTCTTCATTTCTTGAGCTAGGAGTGTGTATATATGTGTATGTATATATATGTGAATGTGTGTGATTTGTTGAATAAGTTGGGGTTTTATGGATTTGAGTTTAATATCATGCTTTTAAGTGTGTGTATGCATGAATATATGCTTATCTATAGACTTCTTGCATGGATTCTTGTTGGTTGGTTGATATATGAAATATGTATAGAAATGAGGGTTTTAATGAAGTATCTTGGATGATCTAAGCATGCAAATGTTTTTTATATGTTGCCTTGATGAAGTATTATGCGTATATTATTGTTATGCATGTGTTTAAAATGTTTTTCTTGCCAAGAAATGCCCTGAAGCTACCCCTCTTTCCTTCTCCATCTTTTTTCTCCTGAAACAGGGCAGTTTCTGCTCTGTTCTGCCGAGCAAGACTAGACGACACGGTCGTGTCGTCCTATACCTTAAATTGGACACGGTCGCGTTGTAGGTTCGATTTTTGGGAAAATTCGGACACGTTCATGTCCGAATACAAAGCAAACTTGACACGGCCGTGTTGATCTTCCGGAATTGGATTTCTATTTTACAAAAATCGGACACGGTAGTGTCCAAACCCTTTGAAAATATGACACGACCATGTCACATAAGATGGCAGCTTTGGAGTGTTTCTTTCGTTGCTTCTTGTTATCTTTTTCCCACCTCGTTTATAACTTATATGCAACATGAACATTTTCATAAATTAATCTCATCATCATCTCATATCATATCATCTCATGAACATGTCGTTCGTCGATACTTGGTCCATGGAGTCGAGTCTTATGTTAGTCTTTCCTTTTCTTCTACAAAAGGTCGGTCCAAGACTCGAGCAGCAGGCTCCTTAGCTCGTATTTCCTTTCTTTTACTCAAGGTGAGGTTTTCTTTACGTATTTAAAGCCCATATTATCCGAATGTGATCATTTCGGCCAAAACTTATATTATACATATAGTTTTCCAAAATGTAAAATATTTTATAAAGGAACCCTTCCTTTAACTGAAAACCTACCGATCGTACTGTTTTGGCGAGATATTGCACTGTATTGATTGGGAGCCAAGGAAAAATGTGGGATTGGCGATCGGAACGGCATCGGGCCATTAGAAAGAACCTTTGCACGTAGTACCCATTGAGAATATCTTCGCACGACCTAAGAGACGGGGAGGCGAGATATTCCTGAGCCAGTGGTATATCCATCGAAGGAGCGGGTAGGAGTCATGAGCCCCCCCTCTCACACTGTACTGAGGTGGCTCGGGCATTGCAAACCCGACCACCAAACCACGGAAGGAGGATGGATACTGAATCACTGATTGACTGACTGATTATTACTGAACTTGCATGATCACCTCACACCTTAATTAATCACTGTACACTATCGAAGTTTGGATGGAGATTTCACCCCTTCGCCGGGTCACTTATTGCCTAATGAATTTCTGTAATTAATTGATACTTGTAGTGCCGAGCATTGTCTCTTTTCCTAAACTATCCACTTGGATTATTGGTAAAATTATACCCGGGATTATAAGTTGCATGTTATGTGATATATATATGTAAATCCCTCACTTAGTCTTCACAGACTAACCCCTCCTCACTTTCAGCTTTTTGCAGGATCTCGCTAGGCTGGGAAATAGAGTCTGTCAGGTCTTTATTTTGTAGCCTACCTTGAGCATATCATGTCGATGCATACTTATACTTATTTTAGGATTATATATTATCTACTTTTGGGAATTGTATGGTGTTATACTTTTGGAGTTGATATGATTGTAGGTCGTAGTGGCCATACTTGTATACTTTGCTCCGTACTTGGGGTTATTATTGCTGCTTCTGCTTATAACTTATTGCATTGACCTCTAATTAATTGTTGGTTCAAGGGTTAGCCCCGCTTAGCTAAGGTCCTTTTATTTGTCCCCCGTTCGCCACTTGTTTAGTTCATATATGGATTTCTATTTCATATGTGGATTGGACGCTTGGTGCGAGGGATATAATGCCTATTCAACCCGGGTGCTACAGTTCTAGTCCAGAACAAGTGAGATCTTTCGGTTTGTATGCATGAGAGCAGTTCAAACAAAGAAGAGTGGCTTGGTCTGAATTCAAGCACGACCCACTGTCTGAATTCAGACATAAATTGTAAAATTTTAGAACTTACACGACTTAATTGCAAATTTCAAAACGAACAAGACCAAAATTGCCAAAATTAAAAATTTACAAGACTTAATTATAAATTTTGAAATGAATAGGACTAAATTGACAAAATTGCAAACTTACAGTATCAATTTGTATTTTTGTCGGTAAAGTATTATGGTAAAAAGCTAACGGTAGTAAGCTAGTAATTCTAGTTCGAATTTGATTAATTCGATCAATATAATGATGGGACAAATATAAAATACTTATCATGAGATTGATAAAAAATCAAAAAAATACATAATTAAATAAGAATTATAATTTGCTTCTCATTATAATATATTCAATTCGATTCTATCAAGTTTAGGATAGAATTTTAGGTAATTGTTAGGTGGAAGTATGGTTTAGTTTTTCAAAAAAGGAAAAGTGAGATCTTTGATTCCGATTCTGTCAAAATAAAAAAAGGAATACTCTTTGTCTTCATGACCAAATCAGCATGGATTACTAGAGGAATAATGATTTCGACAGGATTATTTAAAGGACTATATAGTTATGGAATTTTTCTAACAATTATTAGTGTTTCGTACTCCCAATTACAGTCACCCATCTGTTTAACTATCTATGCATCATAATATGTCATCCCGTCAAATATTTTGGTGAAAACTAATAGTGGAAATGCGTCAATCAAAGATATCTCTTCTTCATATTTCGGAGGAAGTTCTATTTCGAGCCCGATTCGATTAAATTGGTATAATGAGAAAGTGAGTATTTTACACTCATCGTATAATTGATAAAAAATTTAGGGAGAATGACAAATCATTACACATGCCCTTTTAATTGGTTGGGTTCGACCGAACCAAATTTGGGATAGAATTTCAAACATACTTAAATTAAATGCAAATATTAAATGAATGATTTTATTGTTTAAATTGTATTTTGTGCTTAGCAATTTGCTTAACTGCTGCTTAATTCAAGTGTGATTTCTATGATCGTCGTACATGTCTGTTATATTTATTTGGTTTTCGAGTCGAGTCATAAGTTGTGGTTGTATGTTTGCCACAAGTGTTCCTAAGGAGGAGCCCTAATTGTACGGGGGTTGTCTCATTTGAAGTTTTAAAGATCTTAAGACGAGGGATTAAAATATTTTCAATTAGGGTCAAACCATATAATATGTAAATAAATATATTCTTTTAAACTCAACCCTTATTTATTAAGTTTGATTTTTGACC
Source organism: Lantana camara (assembly GCA_037501455.1). Classification (NCBI taxonomy): domain Eukaryota; kingdom Viridiplantae; phylum Streptophyta; class Magnoliopsida; order Lamiales; family Verbenaceae; genus Lantana; species Lantana camara. The sequence goes on from CM074865.1 coordinate 80,418,626, forward strand.
CGTTGATATTATATATTATTAGCTATTTTAATAATATTTTAGTATTTTACTGAAAAAACGGATTTCCTTATAAAAATGGATTCTTGTTATATTATATATACGGTTGAGTGAATGAAAGTTTGATTTTGAAATGTGAAAATGTTAAAAGAAGGAAAGTGTGAAAATATTTTAAAAAGCGAGTAGTGATCGAATGATAAAATCCTTGGGGAATATGGGCCCAGATTTTGTAGTGGGTGGACCCCGGAGGTGTGCGCCAAAGGCTGATCTTGCTACGTACCCCTGTGAAGCTCTATACGGGGCATAGCCAGAGTTTGAATACATTACGTATAGATTGAGGTTATGGGTACCAAGACATATTGCCCCTAAGTGATCGAGTGGTTGGTTGGGGCACCTCGACTAACAATTAGACGCAGAAGGTTGGTTTATTGTTTTATATTTCTTATGTTCGGGGGGTGAGAAAATTGGAGAACTTACCCGTACTCACCGGGTTATTGTGATTGTTTTTGCTTATTGGTTCACAAGTATGCTTTCGTACTAATCAAAAGTTATCAATTCTTATGCATTCATACTTTAATTTTGAAAAGAATAAAAGTGTGAACCAAATTGGTGCTTTTATTTATATTTATGTATAACCTCTCACTTAGTCACTTGGATTAACGCCCCTTCTCTTTTGGTTTTGGCTTCAGACTGGAGTGAGTAGGCGGCATGTCAGTTCTAGGTTGTTAGGTATTGTCTAGATAGTTTGTTTTGAAGTTTAGTGTTTTAGAATTTTGTTTATTGGGAAATTCGGTATATACAGTCTATGTACCTATGCCTACTACTGTTATTGTTTGTCGTCGGCCTTATCGGCCTTATAATTATGTTTGAAATTTGATATTGATTGTTGTTGTTTTATGCTTCCTCTATGCTTGTGTTTGTTTATTTATCTCCGTTTGCTGGAGAAAATCTCAAGTTAAGGCTCAAAATTAACACTCGTCGTATTTCTCAGTGCGGGATGCGGTAAGAGCACCACAATTTCAGAATTAATGTTTGTGTAGAGAGAGCCTGCTCCATTAATTATTTTACGCTTTTATGTAAACGACATCGTGTTGATTAGTAGTAGAATTAGTAATTAATTAGAAGTTTTGCCCGCTAAAGCAGCACTGTACATATTCCGCTATTAACTAATCATGGCATTACTTTGATAGGACTTTTGCTGTAATAACTTTATTTATTAACGAGTTAATTACACTAAAATACTCCCATGTTTAGCCTAAATATACAACCTTTTACCAGGGAAATTGGAACAACAGCACATAGGCCAATTTATGCAATAATTGATTATGGCTGCAAATTCTTATCAATTCATAAAATTTTCAGAAAACTGTACATGATACGGAGAAACTTGTAATCTAGTCAAACTTTATATTTACTAGTAAAAACAATGTGCATTGCACATTAAATATATGATTTATCTAAATATTTTAAATAATTGAATTATTAAAATGAAAATATTAAAAATTATCAAATTTTCAAAATGAATATACGATTTATCTAAATATATATATATATTTTTTGAAAGTTAAGCCTCTCAAAGGGGAATATTATTGCAAATCAACAATAACAATAAAAAAATATAAGGAGAAATAACATAAAAATTAACGCAGGCCGAAGCCGTAATTCCAACAAATTTGTGAGTTATTATATTATCACCATGTCTAATAAAAGAAAAACGAATCCTAATAATAGGATTCGACTCCTCGAAGTTGAAGATTGTTCCTTCCAAGTTGATTTTAATCCGATTCGGGTGAAGTTTCGTAGCTGGCTTTACTCCGGATTGAGAAGAACAGTTACTATGGCCTACCACAGATAACTCGGCCAAAAATTTTCTCGGAGAATCACAGAAAAAATAAAACTGAACATAAAGATACTAACTAAACTTCCATACGGAAGGGACAAAACTTTCATACAAAAGAGATAAAACTTTCATACGAAAGAAACGAAAGAAAACATAAATAAATAAAAAAAAAACAGCGACGCAGACCGTCTATGCACCAGAAAAAAGTCAGCGGCGGAGCAGATCCCGCTAGATCTGGGAGGATGATAGTAGATCTGGATGAGTGGCGACGAATCTAAGAAGATGGTCGTAGATCCGAGAGAGTGGCAATAGATCTGGACGAATTTCGACAAATTTGTAAAACTGACGATGGTATAGATTTGAGTAAACCCGACGGTAGAGCAACAATAGTATTCTCCACCACCGGATCAAACCTTCAGTTAACTACATTTTCTTGAATCGAGTCGCGTAGAGTAGGGTTTAGAAACCAAAGAAAAAGAGAAGAGGGAGAGAAAAAAAGACCGATTTATCTAAATATTTGAAATAAGTCTAAAAGCAAATTGCATTTTTACCCCCATATTATAAGGTCGTTCTCATTTTTGGTCTCATGGTTTTTAAAAGTGATTTTTTTAGTCCCATAGTGTTTATTTTTGTAGTGCCTGAAGCGGCGAGCCACCACATCCCTCTCACCTAGACTCGAACCCACATATGAAATAGAAATCCATACATGAGCCCAAGACTAAGCGAAGGAGGACCTACGCACACGCTAAGCCAGACGGAGCTAAAACAAGACAAGAGCGTGCAAAACATAAACAAAGCGGAAGCATGCATAAGGAACTCAACATATAAATCAACAAACGACGGGTTCAACTATCCCTAGAAGCCTGTCCCGAAAATATACATACATTACAACATACTTGGATTCAACAATTCGTAGTTCGAACATCAAATACAAAGCTTATACAAATTACAACCGTATGCAAATGGTATGCAACTCGATTAAGAAGACTAGAGAACCCAACCGACACACTTCTTCGCCTAGTTTGAACCAACACCTGCAAACTAAAAGTTGAAAGGAGAGGGTCAGTCCACCGACTGAGTGAGGGGGGCTAAAGCACACCCACACACATATGCATATAGAGCAACGCACGTATTAAACAAAAAACTATGAACCAGGAGTAGGGTTTTGCACACTAAAACCATTTTCAAAACAAACTTATACCCCTATGTATCAAAACATAACAAGCTTAACATAATCGTATCATATCATAAGAAAAGGCTCCTACCCCATCGCATAATCTACATAACATACGAAAGCTCAGCGAGTACGAGCACAAACCACCCCAACTCCTCATAAAATATCAAATGAAAACATAAATCATAACATATCATACGTACCAACCTCCTTCGGGTGATGGAAGGGTTGCGCGAGCATAAACCATCCATTACATTAACTGCAGGTCGTGAGTTTCATGACACTCATGCCCGAGGACTCCATCCCCAAACCAAATCTCCTGGCGAGTTCCGGGTTCATCCTAGCATAACGGAGACTATATCTAGGCCGAGCCCGACAGCCCGATGCCGTCCCAGGATTCTCGACCCACAGTCTCCGGGGCCTAACATACCATATCATAACATAACATATCATAACGTAACGTACGTACCTTAGCAGAGCATACCTTACCTTGCAACTTAGCATATACTATGAACGTACCTCTCGTGTCATCCTAATCCGAAGCTGGCATGAAGACACACGGTTTGGAGCATAGCCTCGTTGCAAAACATTTAGCTTACGTACGCTTATACTTATAGTTTTTAAAAACCGTAACCGTTTGACAAAGTCATAAACATACCGTATAAGCACATATCTATTATATAAATATAATAGTATATTCGCATGCGGGCTTGAAAAATGAGTACATACGGTTATAAGTTGCATTAACTAAAAAGAAAACAAACCTAAACCTCACCTTTTACCAAAAGTGCTCACGGACGAGCATTGACGACCAAGAAGAAGCTAAATGGTGGAACTGACACCTGAACCAAACTCTGAGACAAACAAAATAAACTTATGACTTAGACTTGACCATGAACCAATTAGACCCTCGGTAAATGCAAATGATGCAATAGAGACAACAAGAGGTAGTACGTCGAGCAATCAAGGTCATATTCCTATACAAACATCGAAAACTTAGTAAAACTTGCATACTCATATCATAACACATCATTCATACATAAAACATATCGAAATCAAACAATAACAAGTCATAGCATAGCAATACATATATAAAAATAAGCACATAACATACAAGGATCAAGATCGGGGAGGAAAACGAGCAAAACGGACAAATAAATGAACAAAGCAAGCAAATCAAAGACTCTGGGGGACTAACGGCCATTAATCTCCCCCCCCCCCCCCCCCCCAAGCTTCCCACTAATGGAAGTTAGTGGGTACAGAGCCTCCACGAGCTGCTAACGGCCATTAGCTCCAAAATGTGCACCGGGCGGCTAACGGGCGTTAGTCACCCCAGGCTGCGTCTTCTTCGTGAAAATGGCACTGTTTACCCCTGAATACTCACTCAAACATGGAAACAACATATGTAACACATAAAGGCATGAAATGGATAAAAATATTCACAAGAACCACGCACAAAACTGACCCGAAACACGTCTCAAACCCAGCACAAACAAAGAGCAAAGAAAGGATGCAAAAACTTCAAGTTTCATACATTCAAGCTCAAGAACTTCCATTGAATCTCATTCCACACTCAAGAATCATCAAATACAAGTTCATACAAGTATAAAGGAAGCCCAAGTTGTCATATAGAAAGCTTTAAACCAAGAAATAACATGAAGAGATGTATATGATTCAAGATTCTTACAAAAACCCTTACTATTCATCATGGAGCTCAAAACCTTATCAAACTAAGCTCAAAATCTGAAATTAATGGATTAAAAGAAGCACATGAAGATGGAGAACAAGAATCCAAGCTTACCTCTTGTGTTGGATGAAGATTGAAGAAGACTTGAGCTCAAAATCCTTAAGGTATGAATAGTAACGGGTTTGCTTCTTTTCTCTTCCTTAGAGCTGATCGTTCCCTTCTTTTTCTTACTTGGTTCGAAATAGGGGAGCATAAGGGGTAGAAGGTTAAGTTAAGGTGAAAAGGGTTCAAGTCATGGGTCATTTGGAGTTAAAACGGGTCGGATATGGCCAAAACAGGCAGGATAGTGCATACCGGTTCAAGTTGTTCGGTTCAATGAAGATTCGGAGGTTCAAATGGGCTTAAAAAGTTATGAGGCTTATTCCATTGGCTCCAAATCGTCGAAATGAGGCCAATGGTGGTGACAGAATTCGAATCTGAATTCTCGAACTCAAGTTACGCGATCCGGAACCCAAGGCGCGCTAAATGCTCGTTAGGCCCTTGAGTCCCAATTTCACAAAAAGGGTCCAAGACCTGATGGATGTCGAGGCCACCAATAATAAATCCTAATTATTGCACACGATTAAATTGTAAAATAGTGGCAACGGGTATCGATCCACGAGGATTGGGAGAATTTGTGACTTTCAATATGCTAAGGAAACGAAACAAACAACAAAAATAGGGGGGTTTTGAGATACTTGATTAAACTAATAACGAAATAAACAAAACGAGACTAAATAAACAAATAATTAATAACTAAACTCAGCTGACACTTAAATTAATTCAGTAAATAACAAGTAGTTGGGATTTTCCTACGCATGCATCAGGCTATGATCACAGACAGGGTGATTAATTCCTCGTTAGGCTAGCTATAGTCGCCAAGTCCTCTCTGGCTCCCTCGTTTCTTCTTACTGTTTATAACGACTAAAAGAAACTCCTAATAATTGTTTTCTAATTAACCAATAACCTTAGTAAAAACTCCTTTTAAGATTCAATTGGGCAATTGCATTACACCCTAAAGAAACACTAACCCTAACCGACTAGGTAGAAACTCCTACTTCGCCTAGTTAGACCGTCTATCCCACAACACGAAATCAGTCGAACTTAACGGCCTAGTGATTGTTTGCTACTTCGTTAATTATCCGGCTAGACTCCACCAAATAAGTTAACTAGCTATATGTGAATTGCCTATTCTAAGATTTGAGCTCTTAATATAATCAAAGAATAAGAACAAACACAATGTCGTAAAAATAGAGATAAAACGGATAACTTGATAAAATCACCAATAAATTCGTCTCACACAACCCTAATGCATACTAGGAAAATCCCTACTAGAACGAAACTAGAAATTCACCAACAAAGGAAATTAACAAATCTAAAAATGAAATTAAAAGAGTAAAACTAATAGGAAAGGGATAGACTACCCCTCTCCTCGTCTCTGCCGTGTGCTTTTGTAGTGTGTGTAAGGGCTGAACTTCCTCCCATGATCTCCACATTCAAACACAATCATGGCCACTAACTCCATATTCTTCAATGTCTGGTAACTCCCTCAAAACGTTTTGACAGAATAAAGGCCACTAACTTAGACGTGCTTTTCAGAGTTCTTTTCCCTACTCATGTTTCTTTACGGGCCTGGATACTCATTAAGTTCTAAAAACAAATGAAATTAATGGGCTTGGGCTATAATTGCAAAGTATTTCCAGCCACAAGACCATGCCACAATCGGACTCTTCAAGCATGAATTAAATGGTCTTCCCACAATTGTTGCAGACATGGGCCGATATCTCCATGCAACACCAAATAATTGCTCCCAATTAATTGCACAATCACTCCAATTAGAATCAATGGGCCATCATTACCTTGTTCGCCACTGAGAATTAACAACGCCCAAACTCTACCATTCCACAACTTAATTAGGTGCACCTCTCTCCAAATGATTTGTGCTTGGTCTCCAATTGGCCACTCCTGTTCATATGGTTATGTTGCTTCAAATATAATCAAAACCTCTTAATTTCCGCAAGCCAGTGTCTTTCCTATCAAGAATCACGAGACCAATTAATTAAACCAAATCATGTGGCAAAATATAGCAATCTAAGCTCAATAATTGTTGAGTGTAAAAACTTCGTTTCAATAAAGCCCAAGTGCAAGCATCGATAAATCAATGTAGCAAAAGGGGTCGAATCCCAAGGGAGGAGTAAATCAATCAATTACCTAATGTTTTCGCCAATCTATAGACCAAAACGAGTGATAGAGTGAATTAACTACTTACGGAAATGAAAGTTAACTAAGATTAACAAACTAGAAACAACTAGAAAGCGAATAAAGTAGCGAATAACCAAGTTAACTAAGTGGCAATGGGGTAGTAATGATCATGCAAGGTTCGTGTTCAATTAGTGCTCTAATGGGACAAGGATCTCACAATCCTAATCACTAATGTATACACAAGCTCCTCTCGAAGTCAAGTGCGTGTACCTAATCAAAGTCTAAAGCCTAGTCTCGTGGTCATTAGCTCATTAATTAGATCAAACAAACAAGATTAGTGCAACAAAATAACTAGCGGCTTGGCCCGGCTACTCTATTGCTCGATTGCTCAAGATTAGGCTAAATGTCTTTATACCTAAAACTTAAGTGTTATAAAATTTCATCCAATTTACATACAATCTCTCGATTAGCATGCAAATCTAAGTTCATATCTAAGGTGATCAAGCTTAAACATGCAAACAAAGCAATTTCACAAGCATAAGATCAAGTAGTCCCACCTAGGCATTTCATCAAACACTTACCCTACATAATTCATCACCCCCCTTTGCCCAAGAAATTAGCCACTCATATTAACACTAGAGAGCAAGAAAATAATTGAGATCGTACTGAAAACATGCATATTCATTGAATTAAACCAAATATCAAATACCAAGAACAAAACTCTAAAAAAGATGAACAAGTGCCAAAAACTAAAGACATTAGTATCAAACTTAAAGCAATTAAATCTAACTAGGACTGAAAATGAAGGAAAATGATTGTTCTAGAAAGGAATTAACAACTACAATCTAATTAAAACTCTAAGGATCAAAGATAAAGCTAGAAGAGACTCCTAAATTAACCCTAAATTAAACCCTAGATGAGTCTCCCTAGAGAAATGCTGAAAACTGCCTTAAATAGCCCACAAAGCTTCTCGGAACGGCCCTGCGAACAAGCCTGCTAGCGCTGCTGGGAACGGCCGTTCCCAGGAAAGGCTTGGGACGGGAACGGCCGTTCCCATCCTCGGTCAAAGGTAATAATGCTGACTTTCCGGAATGGCCATTCCCACAATACAAAGGGCTTGGAAGGGCCGTTCCCATCCTCCAGCGCGGGAAATTTGAAACTTCACACGAATTGATCATTCTCGGCATCTAAATTCTCGTTTCTTGCCTCGTTTCAGCATTAACCATCTCCGAGCATAATATACCTGAAATAAGAGCAATTATAACAATATAAGGCCTAAAATCCGTCAAATCATGACATAAAACATGCTCAAATAAAGGTATAAAATAATCCTAACAAACTCCCCCACACTAGAACTATTGCTCGTCCTCGAGTAATGCCAAACACTTGAAAAGTCAATCCACTAACAAACAAATTCGCAAACGTCAATCATCAAATCGTCACAACAATCAAGTTTAGCCTATCGAACTCACTAATCACAAGTATAAAATCCAACAAAAATAGTATAATTAGCATACCTTTGTGTAGTGTGTGAATTTGAATGAAATAATGCACAACAATCACTCGGATTGATTTATATCTTTTGTTTAAGCACTAATCTACAACTTGAAATACACTCTTCGTGCCTATCTCCACTAATGGAATTGACTCAAGACTCGGGATCGAAAGGTCTTTCGAGCTTGTAATGTAGGCTTGGGTTACGGTTATGGAAATATAGATTCAAGTGACTAAGTCATTTCCCTAATCTTTTGTCAATTCAAAATTTCGCCTCGAAAGACACTAAAATGCACTCTAATCGTATTTTAGGCCTATTTAAAAGAAATAAACTTCCTCTAAGGGATCAAAGTGCATTAAAACATTCAAAGTGCTCAAAAATGAAGGCATGCTAACACACTATCTTTATCAAAAATTACACAAGTTTTCGCACATTCAATTAGCCTAACTCGATTAAGCAACAATTCAACGATCATCCTAAGCAAAAATTTTCAAAAATGGAGTCAATTCGCGTATTCAAAGCAAAACTCAATAATAAGCAAAGTCTAATCACAATATATGAATCATAAATCAAATAATTCCCCCCCACACTAAGAAATTGCAATGTCCTCATGCAAATAGATATAAAGTTCCAAGAGACTCCCTGTTTATGAAGAAACCGGCAACGGGCATGCACAACGTATCCCTAATCCTGTAATCACAACTACACAAGCAAGCATAACAAGCATGTATAAAAGTAATAATAACGAGGAAAAGAATAAATCAATACAAAACCAAAACATGCCAAAGTCAAAGATAATAATCCATTCATGCCGAATTCTACACAAAAAATACCAAGTCAAGTACACATATTCAACGTCAAGAACCGAAGTCTCAAAATGAACTAAAATATCTAAACAACAAGATATAACACGGGGGAAAATCAAGGGGGAGGGGGTGGCTGAAAAGTCCTGAGCATCTCGTAGATCCCACGTATATCGTCTCAAACGACGGTGATATCAGTCTGCATCGTGGTAAGGCGCTGATCCACGGAAGTGGTATGCTCAGTGTACCGCGTCTCAAGACCAGTCATACGCAATTGCATATTCTAAAACTGCTCCACAAAGTAAGCGCGGTCAGGGAAATCAGCCTGAGGCTCTGGAGCGGCAAAATGAGGCACATTATCATTAACGGGAGGCTCATGGTCATCAACGTGCTGTGGTGCAACAAAAGGTGGCACCTCTACCTCCTCCACGTGCCTACGATCAAGAATGCCCTCATCATAAAGTCTGGTCAATCTATCTCGATCCGCCATCGGCCAAAATACCACGTGATTGTTCAAGGGCTCTCCCCAAAGTCTAATCAGATCCATGTTGAAAAGTATACGCGCATTCACGGTGATAGCATCATCCAAAGGAACCTCGTGCTCAGCCGGCTCAAGACCTAACGCTAGTGCAATAGTAGTCACAAATCCACCCATACAAAGGCTCGCACCCTCACGCCGAGTAGCATTAAACACTCGATCCATCAACAAATAGGTACCATCCATCATAATTTGCTCCCGCATACAATAAAGAACATAGAGCTCTCAAGTTGTGACATTGCCGGTGCTCTGGGCACGGCCAAAGATAGATGCGGTGAGGAGCTTATGGACAATACGCCACAAAGGATCATTGATGCAAGTGCTCTTAGTGGAACGAGGAGTGTACATAACACCGGTGTCAAGCACATCAAAAGATCGCCAAATGTTGTCCAAGTGATGGATACTCTCCCATTCAACGGGCAAATCACGGCCGGTAGCTTCGGGAAAACCAAAAGTTTGACGAAGAAAGTCAGCATCTTTCGTGTACTCCACTCCATAGAGCATGAAAGTGGCTATCCCCGTATGCTTATTCCAATGCAAAGTCTCGGCAAACTCTCTTGTGAGTTGGGGATAAGTATGCACTCGGTTAGTAATGAAACTCCACCACCCGATATTCTCAAACAATTGTTGGACTTGGCGGAAGAGTCGGAGCTCTCTAAGAATAGGCTCATCCAAAAACTTGGTAGAAATGAGCTTTCGGCCGGAAAGGTTTCTCCTTGGAGGTCGATCTTCTTCTTCTTCAATTTCCGGCGGAGGGTGGGATGAGGAGGATGCAGCAGGATTAGCTCTAGCACGTTTACGAACCATTGGTACAGAGAATTGGGCTGAAAAGGGGCTGAAATTTGGTTCGGGCAATTGATCGAACACCTTATGTGCAAGACTGGAAAGGGCTGTTTGTAGACAAAAAGGTGTGGGAAATGGCCAACAAATGCTCAAAGATCAAAAATTCAGAAATTAAAGCACAAGAGCAACACAAATTTCCTCAAAGAAACGAGCAAGAAATCACAGAAATTCGGAATATGAGGAAAAGGGGCTGGAATTTGGAAGAATTTGGACAATGAACGAAGTGGGGAGTGGGGCTTACCGAGATGGAAGGAAGATGGCGCTGGAATTGTTGCTGTCGGTTGCCGGCGTCGGACGGAAGTCGCCGGAGTGGAAGATGCAGTGGTTGCTACGTCTCGTTACAGTTCGATAATGGGGAAGGGTGAAGGCTTCTGTAATGTAATGTGTGGGGGGGAATTATTCAAGAATGCTTGAGACAATAGAGACCATGATCCCTTAGTCTCATACGGAAGAGCACTATGCCAAGCTTTCGCCCTATCCCTCAAGGAGAATGGAAAGAGTCGAATTCTAATAGCTTCCTCGGGCACATTGTTGAGTTTGAATGTGTCACAAACCTCAATGAACCAATTCACATGTGAAATGGGATCTTCCGTAGCTAAACCGATGAATTGATTTTGTTGGAGGAGAGAAATATAGGCCGACTTAATCTCAAAGTGGTTCGCCCCCACTCCCGGTCTTCCAAAGTTTTGTTGGATGTTCTCCATACTTGGCATGGCATATTCCCTAATTTTCCTTTGAGGTGGTTGGTTAAGGGGCCTTTGTGGTGGTTGGTTAAGGGGTGGTTGTGGTGGTGGTCTTTGCCCTCTATTTGCCCCATTAAGGGCATCATTTGCATTAAAATCTTCCATTTGAATCGGGGTTGATACCTCTTGTCTCCTTTCCTTCCTTAATGCACGAAGTTTCTTTTCGATGTCCGGATAATGTTTCAAATTCTCCCAACTTTTAGCTCTTCTCATGCACAAGAACCTACAAGAGACAAACAAGCATAAAAAAAATAAAGGTCTAATTCACTAGTTACTAACAATCGGTAAGGGTGATTCAAATGCCTCCCCGGCAACGGCGCCAAAAACTTGTTGAGTGTAAAAACTTCGTTTCAATAAAGCCCAAGTGCAAGCATCGATAAATCAATGTAGCAAAAGGGGTCGAATCCCAAGGGAGGAGTAAATCAATCAATTACCTAATGTTTTCACCAATCTATAGACCAAAACGAGTGATAGAGTGAATTAACTACTTACGGAAATGAAAGTTAACTAAGATTAACAAACTAGAAACAACTAGAAAGCGAATAAAGTAGCGAATAACCAAGTTAACTAAGTGGAAATGGGGTAGTAATGATCATGCAAGGTTCGTGTTCAATTAGTGCTCTAATGGGACAAGGATCTCACAATCCTAATCACTAATGTATACACAAGCTCCTCTCGAAGTCAAGTGCGTGTACCTAATCAAAGTCTAAAGCCTAGTCTCGTGGTCATTAGCTCATTAATTAGATCAAACAAACAAGATTAGTGCAACAAAATAACTAGCGGCTTGGCCCGGCTACTCTATTGCTCGATTGCTCAAGATTAGGCTAAATGTCTTTATACCTAAAACTTAAGTGTTATGAAATTTCATCCAATTTACATACAATCTCTCGATTAGCATGCAAATCTAAGTTCATATCTAAGGTGATCAAGCTTAAACATGCAAACAAAGCAATTTCACAAGCATAAGATCAAGTAGTCCCACCTAGGCATTTCATCAAACACTTACCCTACATAATTCATCACCCCCCTTTGCCCAAGAAATTAGCCACTCATATTAACACTAGAGAGCAAGAAAATAATTGAGATCATACTGAAAACATGCATATTCATTGAATTAAACCAAATATCAAATACCAAGAACAAAACTCTAAAAAAGATGAACAAGTGCCAAAAACTAAAGACATTAGTATCAAACTTAAAGCAATTAAATCTAACTAGGACTGAAAATGAAGGAAAATGATTGTTCTAGAAAGGAATTAACAACTACAATCTAATTAAAACTCTAAGGATCAAAGATAAAGCTAGAAGAGACTCCTAAATTAACCCCTAAATTAAACCCTAGATGAGTCTCCCTAGAGAAATGCTGAAAACTGCCTTAAATAGCCCACAAAGCTTCTCGGAACGGCCTGCGGAACGGCCCTGCGCACAAGCCTGCTAGCGCTGCTGGGAACGGCCGTTCCCAGGAAAGGCTTGGGACGGGAACGGCCGTTCCCATCCTCGGTCAAAGGTAATAATGCTGACTTTCTGGAACGGCCATTCCCACAATACAAAGGGCTTGGAAGGGCCGTTCCCATCCTCCGGCGCGGGAAATTTGAAACTTCACACGAATTGATCATTCTCGGCATCTAAACTCTCGTTTCTTGCCTCGTTTCAGCATTAACCATCTCCGAGCATAATATACCTGAAATAAGAGCAATTATAACAATATAAGGCCTAAAATCCGTCAAATCATGACATAAAACATGCTCAAATAAAGGTATAAAATAATCCTAACAAACTCCCCCACACTAGAACTATTGCTCGTCCTCGAGTAATGCCAAACACTTGAAAAGTCAATCCACTAACAAACAAATTCGCAAACGTCAATCATCAAATCGTCACAACAATCAAGTTTAGCCTATCGAACTCACTAATCACAAGTATAAAATCCAACAAAAATCGTATAATTAGCATACCTTTGTGTAGTGTGTGAATTTGAATGAAATAATGCACAACAATCACTCGGATTGATTTATATCTTTTGTTTAAGCACTAATCTACAACTTGAAATACACTCTTCGTGCCTATCTCCACTAATGGAATTGACTCAAGACTCGGGATCGAAAGGTCTTTCGAGCTTGTAATGTAGGCTTGGGTTACCGACTAGGTAGAAACTCCTACTTCGCCTAGTTAGACCGTCTATCCCACAGCACGAAATCAGTCGAACTTAACGCCCTAGTGATTGTTTGCTACTTCGTTAATTATCCGGCTAGACTCCACCAAATAAGTTAACTAGCTATATGTGAATTGCCTATTCTAAGATTTGAGCTCTTAATATAATCAAAGAATAAGAACAAACACAATGTCGTAAAAATAGAGATAAAACGGATAACTTGATAAAATCACCAATAAATTCGTCTCACACAACCCTAATGCATACTGGGAAAATCCCTACTAGAACGAAACTAAAAATTCACCAACAAAGGGAATTAACAAATCTAAAAATGAAATTAAAAGAGTAAAACTAATAGGAAAGGGATAGACTCCCCCTCTCCTCGTCTCTGTCGTGTGCTTTTGTAGTGTGTGTAAGGGCTGAACTTTCTCCCATGATCTCCACATTCAAACACAATCATGGTCACTAACTCCATATTCTTCAATGTCTGGTAACTCCCTCAAAACGTTTTGACAGAATAAAGGGCCTGGATACTCATTAAGTTCTAAAAACAAATGAAATTAATGGGCTTGGGCTATAATTGCAAAGTATTTCCAGCCACAAGACCATGCCACAATCGGACTCTTCAAGCATGAATTAAATGGTCTTCCCACAATTGTTGCAGACATGGGCCGATATCTCCATGCAACACCAAATAATTGCTCCCAATTAATTGCACAATCACTCCAATTAGAATCAATGGGCCATCATTACCTTGTTCGCCACTGAGAATTAACAACGCCCAAACTCTACCATTCCACAACTTAATTAGGTGCACCTCTCTCCAAATGATTTGTGCTTGGTCTCCAATTGGCCACTCCTGTTCATATGGTTATGTTGCTTCAAATATAATCAAAACCTCTTAATTTCCGCAAGCCATTGTCTTTCCTATCAAGAACCACGAGACCAATTAATTAAACCAAATCATGTGGCAAAATATAGCAATCTAAGCTCAATAATCGGGAAATTATGCAACGTATCAAGACCCGAACAAACAAATCTAAAAGAATGAAATAAACACGTAAACAAGTTGATAGAACATATAATTCAAGTATATCATGTAGCCACGAAGTTCAGAAATAAATTCACATAAAAGAAGTTAAGTACGAGAAGAAAAACGTCGAATATAAAAACTTAAGGCAAATAGGTCATAAACAAATGACTTAACATATGAATTAAATTAAAAGAACATAATTACATAAATAAACTCTCTCGTGACGTCATACCTGACTCGTCGGAGAGATGTTGTGTCACAATTTTTGTTCATTTCAAGGACTTCCGTCCAAAAATAGATGGAAGTCTGACTTTAAGCTGTTAAAGTGTTGTTGGGTGGGACCAAGTTACTGTTCATATATTTATTATATAATATATACATATATATATACATATATTTATTATATATAATAGGTTTATTATATTTTATATAATATGTAATGCACGTATTTTATATTTTAATTTATAATATGCATTATGTTATATGTATCTTAATATATACGCGTATTATATATTATATATTATACACATATATTAACAATATATATTTTGTTTATATATATATATATATAATAAAATATGTGTAATACAAATATATAACACATAAATGTACGTGTGTATAAATATATATTAGTAAAAATAATATACATATATGTATATCTTATTATAGGGCGTAGATATATTATTGTAATATATATATTGATAGAGCACAAATATAACGAGGCCACGTCATGACACGTGGGCCCTCATGGATTCGCCACTTGTCTCTTCGGGCCAACTTAGCCGCCCTCATAAACTACTTGGAAATGGCTAAAGCCTGGCAATTGGCAAAACTATAAGTCTCCCCTCCGGCCCTCATTGGCCCCTCGAGCCCCTCGGACCCTCATTGGACTACATAAAGTTGGGATCCCTTGAGCCCCTCGGGCCCTCATTGGACCCTTGAGTCTCTCGGGACCTTATTGGTCCCTGGGCCTTCATTGGACCCTTGGGCCCTCGGGCCCTCATTGGTCCTTGGGCCCTCATTGGACCCTCGCGCCTCTAGGGACCTCATTGGTCCCTGGGTCTTCATTGGACCCTCGTGCCCCTCGGGCCCTCATCGGACCCTTGGGCCTCTCGGGCCCTCATTGGTCCCTAGGCCCTTATTGGACCCTCGCGCCCCTCGGGCCCTCATTGGTCCCTGGGCCCTCATTGGACCCTCGGGCCCTTATTGGACTACATAAGGATGAGTCCCCTTGAGGCCCTCGGGCCCTCATTAGACTACATAAAGTTGGGACCCCCAAGGTCCTCTATCCTAAAGTTGCCTCAAGCCTACTCACACCGAGCGCGTCAACCCCTCGGTAACAACTATATAGTGCTCTCTGACACTTCGTACTTGGCAGTGCACCTACCACCATTGCTTTACAACCACCTTTATGGCAAGCCTACAGATGCTTTCCCACAGATCTCCCACATTGGGCCACGTGTCTAGGACAACACTGGGTTTGGGACCATTTGATCAGATTACCCAAAACACCCTTGCCCTAAACTTATAAATATGAGATTGACACTCACATTCCCTAAGTGATTCTCCATACACAAACTCATACTGCATACAGATACTCCAGAACTGGTCACTCTTTCCTCCATTTTCTTCCCAAAATCTGCATACATCACCATCTTTGCATTCTTACTGCATTTTCTCCCCTGGTGTTATCCTAGCTGGAAGAACCCACGCTCTTTGGGAATCCCAGTTCCTAAGGCTCAAACGCCTATGATGGACTTCGCCCCGAACAAATCTTAAAGTGTTGGTGTTTTAATTCCTTTCCAGTTTCTGCACCACCATTTTTGGCGCCGTCTGTGGGAAACCATCATCTTCTTCGTCTTCATCTGTTCTTCATTTTCTCAAGCTAGTTGAGTTTAACATCTACAAATCATACCATGGTGACTGCAACCAGGTCCGGAGCCTTGGAGACTAGGGGAGGTTTTCCTCCCACCAACGAGGAAAACCCAGAGGACGGGGCGTACAACATCAACGTCCCCAATTCCGGAGTGAACGATACTCCGGCCACTGGCGTAGGTACCCTTTGGTGGGATCTCTCCCCACTGGTGGAAATGAAGCTGGAGCTTCTGGACCCTCCGTCCCGCCTGCAATGCTCGTTCCCGCCGCCAACGCCGCCGCATACTCCATGGCGTTGCCCCCGCAAGGATACATTTGCATGCAACCCTGGCATGATGCCAGGTATGATGCCCATGATTCAGTCCTATCAAGTTGGCAAGCCATAACTCCCAGTCTCCATTCCCAAAGAAATCCAAGGAGTGGAAATGCCACAAATGACACCGCAACAACTCCAGGCGCTCTACGCTCAATACGAGGTGCAAGCTGCCCAAAACGCTTGGAAACACTTTACAGCCGCCTACTTTCCCTCTGGAGTAGGCGCTCAAATGGCCTCTCCAAATAGGGGGACTGCAAGTGCATCCATTGGTGGTTGCCCAGAACGTGTTGAGGGCTCAACCCCACCGCAACCACCAGTGCCAGGGAAAGAAGCCCCCCCGAGGGGCCAGCCGGAGAAACCCCCAGCTGAGAACGAGAAAGCCCATCAGGAGAAGAGGGCTGAGGAAGAGGAGGTCCAATCAAGGATCTCCAGGAGAGTGAGTAGGAGAGATGGGAGCGACCCTCGTCTGGCTGTTGTCCAGGGTAAGTTAGAAGATTTGCAGCAGATGGTGGAGCAACTCTCTCGAGAGCAGTCTCAAGGCCCCCCGTTGGGGGCGAGAGAGCCATGGCCAGAGACGCTCGCTACCCTCGGAACCCAGTTCCTCGCCGTTGGAGGGAGGAAGATTATGAGGAGCACGACCATGAGGGAGGGAACTACATGCCTTTGACACACGGTTCCCCCTCATTTTCAACATCAAGGATCCCTTCGATTTCAACATCGGGGTTCCCCCTCGTTTTCAACATCAGGGTTCTCCTCGATTTCAACATGGGGTTCCCCCTCGTTTTCAACATCAGGGTTCCTCTCGATTTCAATATCGGGGTTCCCCTTGATTTTAACATAAGGGTTCCCCCTCATTTTCAATATCGAGGTTCACCCTCGTTTTTAATTTCGGGTTTTCCTCGATTTCAACATCGGGTTCCCCCTCATTTTTAACATTCTGGTTCCCCTCGATTTCAACATCGGGGTTCCCCCTCGTTTTCAACTTCAGGTTCCCTTCGATTTCAACATAGGGGATCCCCCTCGTTTTCAACTTTGGGTTCCCTTGATTTAAACATCGAGGTTCCCCCTCATTTTTAACATTCGGGTTCCCCTCGATTTCAATATTGGGGTTCCCCCTCGTTCACGCCTTTTCGAAGTTCATGTTCAAACTCTATATGCCACAATACTGTGACTATAGAGTTGGGGGGCAAATGATGGAGCAAAAATATAATGAGGCCACGTCATGACACATGGACCCTCATGGATTCGCCACTTGTATCTTCGGGCCAACTCAGCCGCCCTCATAAACTACTTGGAAATGACTAAAGCCTCGCAATCAGGAAAACTACAAGTCTCCCATCGGGCCCTCATTGGACTGCATAAAGTTGGGATCCCTCGAGCCCCTCGGGCCATCATTGGACCCTCGAGCCCCTCGGGACCTCATTGGTCCCTGGGCCCTCATTGGACCCTCAGGCCCTCATTGGTCCCTGGGCCCTCATTGGACCCTCGCGCCTTTCGGGACCTCATTAGTCCCTGGGCCCTCATTGGACTCTCGGGCCCTCGTTGGTCCCAGGGCCCTCATTGGACCCTCGCGCCCTCATCGGATACTCGGGTCCCTCGGGCCCTCATTGGACCCTCGAGCCCCTCGGGCCCTTATTGGACTACATAAGGATGAGTCCTCCCCTTGAGGCCCTCGGGGCCCTCATTAGATTACATAAAGTTGGGACCCCCAAGGTCCTCTATCCTAAAGGTGCCTCAAGCCTACTCACACCGAGCGCGTCAACCCCTCGGTAACAACCATGTAGTGCTCTCTGACATTCTGTACTTGGCAGTGCACCTGCCACCATTGCTTTATAGCCACCTTTATGGCAGGCCTACAAATGCTTTCCCACAGATCTCCCACATTGGGCCACATGTCTAGGACAAGACTGGGTTTGGGACCACTTGATCAGATTACCCAAAACACCCTTGCTCTCAACTTATAAATATGGGATTTACACTCACATTCCCTAAGTGATTCTCAACACACAAACTTATACTGCATACATATACTCCAGAAGTGGTCACTCTTTCCTCCATTTTCTTCTTCCCAAGCTCTGCATACTTCACCATCTTTGCATTCTTACTGCATTTTCTCCCCTGGTGTTATCCTAGCTGGACGAACCCACGCTCTTTGGGAAACCTAGTTCCTGAGGTTCAAACGCCTGTGATGGTCTTCCCCCCAAACAAATCTTAAAGTGTTGGCGTTTTAATTCCTTTCCAGTTTCTACACCACCATTTTTGGCGCCGTCTGTGGGAAACCATCATCTTCTTCGTCTTCATCTGTTCTTCCTTTTCTCAAGCTAGTTGAGTTTAACGCCTGCAAATCATACCATGGTGACCGCAACTAGGTCCGGAGCTTTGGAGACTAGGGGGGGTCTTCCTCCCGTCAATGAGGAAAACCCAAAGGATGGGCCGCACAACATCAACGTCCCCAATTCCGGAGTGAATGATACTCCGGCCACCGGCGGAGGCACCCTTTGGTGGGATCTCTCCCCACTGGTGGAAATGAAGCTGGAGGTTCTGGACCCGCCGTCTAGCCTGCAACGCCCGTTCCCGCCGCCAACGCCGTAGCATACTCCATGGCGTTGCCCCCGCAAGGATACATTTGTATACAACCCTGGCATGATGCTAGGTATGATGCAGGGCATAATGCCCATGATTCAACCCTATCAAGTGGGCACGCTATAACTCCCAGTCTCCATTCCCAATGAAATCCAAGGAGTGGAAATGCCACAAATGACACCGCAACAACTCCAGGCGCTCTACGCTCAATGCGAGGTGCAAGCTGCCCAAAACACTTGGAAACACTTTACAGCCGCCTACTTTCCCCCTGGCCCCCCTGGAGTAGGCGCTCAAATGGCCTCTCCAAATGGGGGGACTGTAAGTGCATCCATTGGTGGTTGCCCGAACGTGTTGAGGGCTCAGCCCCCACCGCCAGGGAAAGAAGCCCCTCCGCCTCCCCCCCCCCCCTAGGGACGAGCCGGAGAAACCCCCCACTGAGAATGAGAAAGACCCTCAGGAGAAGAGGGCTGAGGAAGAGGAGGTCCAATCAAGGATCTCTAGGAACGTGAGTAGGAGAGATGGGAACGACCCTCATCTGGCTGTGGTCCAGGGTAAGTTAGAAGATTTGCAGCAGATAGTGGAGCAGCTCTCTCGAGCGCAGTCTCAAACCCCCCCGCTGGGGGCGAGAGAGCCATGGCCAGAGACGCTCGCCACCCTCGGAACCCAGTTCCTCGCCGTTGGATGGAGGAAGATTATGAGGAGCACGACCATGAGGGCGGGAACCACAGGCCTTTGACAGGCGGTTCCACCTCATTTTCAACATCAGGGATCCCCTCGATTTCAACATCGGGGTTCCCCCTCGTTTTCAACATCAGGGTTCCCTTCGATTTCAACATGGGGTTCCCCTTCGTTTTCAACATCAGGGTTCCTCTCGATTTCAATATCGGGGTTCCCCTTGATTTTAACATCACGGTTCCCCCTCATTTTTAATATCGAGGTTCACCCTCGTTTTAAACTTCGGGTTCCCCTTGATTTCAACATCGGGGTTCCCCCTCATTTTTAACATTCGGGTTCCCCTCGATTTCAACATCAGGGTTCTCTCTCGTTCTAAACTTCGGGTTCCCCTTGATTTCAACACCAAGGTTCCCCCTCGTTTTCAACTTCGGGTTCCCCTCGATTTCAACATCGGGGTTCTCCCTCGTTTTCAACTTCGGGTTCCCCTCAATTTCAACATCGGGTTTCCCCCTCGTTTTCAACTTTGGGTTCCCCTCGATTTCAACATCGGGTTCCCCCTCATTTTTAACATTCGGGTTCCCCTCGATTTCAATATCGGGGTTCCCCCTCGTTCACGCCCATTTGAAGTTCATGTTCAAACTCTATATGCCACAATACTGTGATTATAGAGTTGGGGGGCAAATGATGGAGCACAAATATAACAAGGCCACGTCATGACACGTAGGCGCTCATGGATTCGCCACTTGTATCTTCAGGCCAACTCAGCCGCCCTCATAAACTACATGGAAATGACCAAAGCCTGGCAATTGGTAAAACTACAAGTCTCCCCTCGGGCCCTCATTGGACCCTCGAGCCCCTCTGGCCCTCATTAGACTACATAAAGTTAGGATCCCTAGAGCCCCTTGGGGCCTCATTGGAACCTCGAGCCCCTCGGGCCCTCATTGGACTATATCAATTTGGGATCCCTCGAACCCCTCGGGCCCTCATTGGACCCTCGAGTTTCTCGGGCCCTCATGGGACCCTCGAGCCCCTCGGGACCTCATTGGACTCTCAGGCCCTCATTGGTCCCTGGGCCCTCATTGGACTACGTAAGGATGAGTCCCCTTGAGGCCCTTGGTCCCTCATTAGACTACATAAAGTTGGGATCCCCAAGGTCCTCTATCCTAAAGGTGCCTCAAGCCTACTCACACCGAGCGCATCAACCCCTCGGTAACAACCATGTAGTGCTCTCTGACACTCTGTACTTGGCAGTGCACCTGCCACCATTGCTTTACAGCCACCTTTTGTTGGAAAACATGAATCAGAAAGCAGCGGAAATTTAAAAATTTTCCAACAAAAGGATCTTGGACTTGCAATCGTGTATCCAAATTCGTAGAGATCAAGAAACTCACTTGGGTAGTAGCTTTCTTGACACGTTTTGAGCCGCCCTCAAACGCGCTTCATGCGGTAATGGCAACTCGTTCCTTGAAATCTCTTTCTACTTCAGAATCCATTGTAGGGATAACAATCCACACCAACCTAGATTCAAATAATGTTAGGGAAGTTCTTAACAATATAACAGAAAGAAAGAAACATGAAACGAGAAAGGCATGATTGAAACTCCCTTCGAAAACCAGTTTTGCGAAAGTAGAAATCTGCCAGCCATAAAACCCTCGTGAAAAAATTCATCCTTCAGGATATGGACGAACGGTTTTCACCATCTTCTTTGGTTCGATTTTTTCACTCGTTTTCTGTTGGGTTCAGAATCGTTTCATCATCCCTTCTGATCGTTTTGCTTGATCCCCTCTTTTTGGTAAAGCTCGAATCTTCAAAACTTCTAAATTGAAGTTCTCTAGAGATAGTCCACCAACTTGGCTACAATCTAACTAGTAAGGATGCTAGTTCTCTAGTGAGTGTTTAGGCTTAACCTAGGGTTTCGTTTATCTTGGAGAAAGGATGGTGTTCAACACATGAACCAAAAGAATTCTCGATTAGCTCTAAGGGGAGCTCGAGCTCCCCTATTTATAGGAGAGGAGTGGCCGAAATTCCTAGTCCTTATGGACTAAGGATTTTGGTCCCTCTCTCCTATTACTTGATCATCAAGTAATTTTGACTTTGACTTTGAATTCTAATTCAAATCAACTTTCAGGAGAGCTAAAATATCCAAACTATTTTTGGATAATTTTATACTTTATTTATTTAAAATAAATAACTTATTTTATCTAATTAATTAATTCACAATTAATTAACTAGATTATTTTTCTCCAAAATAAGACTTTCTTTTTAATTCAAAAATTAAACCAAAGTCTATTAAATAATTAACACTTTTAATTATTTAATATATATATACAATATATATATTCACGTGAGACACGTGTCACAATGACACGTGTCACTCACGTGACCCACACGTGTGGTTTCACACGTGTGGAACCCTCTTGGCCCGATTAACTCGTTTAATCATTTTAAAGCCTTAACTCATGTAACCAAGTTGTTGTGTGTGACCCTCTAGGTTCTCAATTCAATTAGCAGTGACCCTAATTAATTAATTCACTAATTAATTAATCAGTCCACAGATTAAACGACCATAGTCTAGCAACAGGTGTTTAACCCCTAGCTGAATTGGAATGTTCGGATTCGACAGAACCTTTAAGTCATTGATTCATGTGAGATACAATCCTCCTACTTACTATCTCTCAACCAAGATCTAGGGTAAGAGAATAATCAGAACCCTAATAATCTGGTCTTAAAGCTAAGTGCATTTCATATCCATTTGATCTCAATCCAAGAAACCCTTTTCTTGATGTCTTGATCTACTGCCTTGGCTAAGGACTCCATATGACATATGAATGACTTACACAATAAGAGATCACCTTGCATATGCAAGTGTAGGTCCTTTCTTAATTCTCATTCACTTTCATGAGTCACTTGTGCAGCCCCAGCATAAGCCTTGAATCAGTTGTCTAAGGCGACACCCTTTAAAGCTTACACCTAAGACTACAGAGTTAACTCATAAAGTGACAAGGAACCTCAAGTCTAAGGATCAATTAATCACATCAATGACCCGTGAGATATTTCCTAATCTGGAAGTTTCTATTTCCTGAAATAGAAACTTCCTTTCCCATTTAGGAATGTTCTCACACGGGGCACCTCAGTGAACTGACTTATTAAAGTAAGCACCCTCATGTATCACGCACGTATCAACTATACACTTTGCACCTACATGAAACAAGGTGATCCTTCTTAAGGGCGTGATCCCACAAGCAAGCCTTAGAGGAGTCAGGTTGACACTCCCACTGTCGGTAGGACTCATCGGCTTGGAGTATTTTACTAATCATGACTTATGTGATATAGGGCTCGTTTCATGAACCATTTCACCTAAATGGTAGATTCCTAAAGTTATCAGGATTAGAGGAGTTCTCATACATGCGCACGTAATGGAAACACACAAAACACGTATTGGCATATAAAGAAGTGTTTGCCTATGATTGTAATCAATCGTATATTTTTCAAAGATTGTCTGTGATATAAGGAAAGTCCCAAAGCAGATTACGCCAAACCAGCTTTTTAGGGCACTATTCCTAACACCTTTATGGCAGGCCTATAGATGCTTTCCCACAGATCTCCCACATTAGGCCACGTGTCTAGGGCAACACTGGGTTTGGGACCACTTGATCAGATTACCCAAAACACCCTTGCCCTCAACTTATAAATATGGGATTTACACTCACATTCCCTAAGTGATTCTCTACACACAAACTCATACTGCATACAGACACTCCAGAACTGGTCACTCTTTCCTCCATTTTCTTCTTCCCAAGCTCTGCATACTTCACCATCTTTGCATTCTTACTGCATTTTCTCCCCTGGTGTTATCCTAGCTGGAAGAACCCACGCTCTTTGGGAAACCCAGTTCCTGAGGCTCAAACGCCTGTGATGGTCTTCCCCCCAAACAAATCTTAAAGTGTTGGTGTTTTAATTCCTTTCCAGTTTCTACACCACCATATATATATATAAAATATATAGTATAAAATACACGTATATATTATTATTATTATCATTGTTATAATACATATATTTATTATATATAATAGAAAAAATTACATTTTTAGTCCACAGTTTATAGGCAAAAGAATTTTTCGTCCTGTACATTTTTTTGCAGTCCTGGACATTTTATTTTCGACCAAATTAGTCCCAAACATAAAAAATTGCACTTTTCAATCCAAACAGAGTTAACATCCGTTAGTCAATCTTTTTGGTGGTCAATATTAAATTGGTGCACCGTCTGTAAGTGATAAATTGGTTTTGGTGGTGTGAACGTCCGAATTAGTTCGAATTTGCGAACTAAGTTGGATGATTGCTGAAAGAAAACTGGCCGTATTGACCATTAGGAATAAAGTACTAAACAAGTTCCTTTCTTTTTTTAGCTGCTAGTAAAATGAAGTGTGTTGCACGTTTGTCATTTGACTTATTTAAATAAGATTAGCTATTATATTTATTGAATAAATTAAGATATTACAAATATTTAATTTTTTTTTTTTTGGTTAACACAAGCACACCCAAGCGGGGTTCGAACTCGGGACCTTGCCTTCAAGAATGAACCCATTAACCACTTGGACTAACCCCCTGTTGACTTAAAAATATTTCATTTGATTAAATAAATATAATAATATTTTTAATTAACCATTTTGATTTTGGAAAACTACACTTATAAAAATATTTATATGAAATTTCTCTTTCAAATCATGTGAAATACGTAGAAGTTTAAAGTAGAGAAACATTCAAGTAAAAAAAATATAAAAATATTTATAACTATGTTATTATATAAAACCAAAATGTTTAAAGCTTATAATAATTTGGCCAAATAATTATAGTTTTCAAGCATAAGTAATAGTTTATAACTTTTAAATATATTTAATAAATGAAAAGATATAAATAAAATATTGATAAAAACATAAAAGATCATATAAAATATTATGTTAACTATATATACTTTATTCTTCTATTGTTTGATTTTTTAATATAATTTATGATTTATTTTTAACTTTTTTTTAATAAATAATTGAAGAATCTTTTGGTTCTCATTCAAAATGTAAAAGTCATATTCACTTTCAAAACTATGATTTTTGCACCTAATATTTTTTTATATATATATTTCCGACCTCGATTCCATCATTTAAAATAGGAATATTGTTATTTTTGTTTTTAATTTTTTTCTATTCCATAATCTTGAGAAATCATAACTTTTGTTATATCACTATCACCAATTTTAGTATAATTATATTAGACTAAATATTCATCTCTCAAACCGTGGATTTGACATATCATCATTTTCAATATTACCCCATTTCGCAAATCTTCATCTTCTTTTCCATAATTGTTATTTGGGTTAATGAGTATTTTTATTTTATTTTTCATTTATACTTCAAATTGTATTTTTTCAATTACATCAGCTACAACATGTAATTAGAAAGCAAAACTTCGTAAATACTTGTAAAATAAGTTTTCTATAATATTTTGAGTTACCTTCTTCTTAAACAATTAAAGCTGTTAGTAATTGAATTATACAAATGGAGCTTTAATAATTTATTTATTTATAAAATATTAAAGAAATAATATTTCATAAAAATTAATTAGTTTCTGAATTGATTTTCGATATTTATATATTGAGCTAAGTTATATACTCCACAAACAATACGATGAAAGCATTATACGCTCATGCACAATAATTAGTACCACTTTGTTCCTATTATTAATTCAAAAATAATTTATAATATAAAATTTTATAAATAAAAAAATATACTTATTGGTAGTTTAATATTTTTATAGGAAATATCCATTTCAGATTTGTGTATTAATGTATTGCATTTTTTGTACGTCTTATACTACAAGAAAGATTTGTTTTCAATCCTTACGGTCACCATTAAAACAATAACATTTATCTTGTATAGTAAAAAAAATAGAACTAACATTATGTCTCATAATTCCTTTTCCTATCTCTCTAATGAATTCTTTTTTATTTTTTATTTTTTATCATAAACGAAATAACCCAATACATGAAAAACAACCTCAAGTTAAGAGTTTATATGATTCATCCAATTTTGTAGCACGAGGTGCCAGCAAGTGGGAGAAATACGATTTCTCCAATTAGATCAAGTAAAAGCATATTGTTTCGACATTTATTTTATTTCAATTTTTTTTTTTTTATTTGCCATTTACTCTAACGACCATACTATCTGAAGGTTTAATAATCGATGATATCTACGACAACAATAATATTGAAAAGAGGGGAGCCACATGATTAATTAACCTACATGTGGTTGCCAAAGTATACCACTAATATACCCCAGAAACGTTGGCAATCATGCAAAATTATAAGTATAGCAAAGAAAAACTTAAGGAATGGCAAGTTCAAAATTAGAGTTATTTACACCATACCCCCTGTGTTAGGTGAAATGGGTAAAAAAGACCCTGTGTTATAAAAATTAACACAGGGAACCCTATGTTTTCAAAATATTTGCATGCCGAACCCTGAAAATTTCTAGTATTGATAGAACACTAATTTTATCTATTTATTGGATGCAAAATAACTAATTTAACCTTTTATATTATGATATACATCATCTTAAATCTTTCTATATTGTTCAATATTTTTTTATATGCTCCGAAACCCTTTTTTTATAAGCACCGAAACCATGTACAAAACAAAAATTACATGAAAAACGATATAAACAAGTATAAAAAATTGTATATACAGAGATGTGAGATGATCTATATCATAATATAAAAGGTTAAATTAGTTATTTCGCATCAAATAAATAGAGAAAATTAGTGTTCTACCAATACTAGAAATTTCCAAGGTTCGGCATGCAAATATTTTGAAAACACAGGGTTCCCTGTGTTAATTTTTGTAACATAACGTTTTTTCTGCGTATTTCACTTAACACAGGGGGTATGGTGTAAATAACTCATCAAAATTACCCAAAACCATTTAATCCACAAATATTCATGACATCTTATTTCATATTGCTAGAGTACACATAATACATATATTAAAACGTGCAAGAAGAGGCGGAGCAGCACCGTTGCTTCGCGCAAGCAACACACACATATATATATACAAGAAGAGAACTATTGCTATCTCTCTCCAGCAACTTAACAGCACAAACCGGATAATGTTCTAGAATATTATAGCAAGTGGAAGAACGACAAGGATTGCCTGGACTGCCACCTGAGTAGCCAATTCTGGTGTCACGTCCTGCTTAATCCAAGCTCCCAAGCGGGAGATCCGGCTCTCACTCAATTCCTTCTTTTTAACAGCGAATGTATCGCCAAAGCTGTAAGAAAATTTGAGGGTCCCTGTTGTTTTTTCAGTGCCCTTAAGGATTGGCCTGTCAACTGTCGCATGACCTCCATGTGGAAGTGCACTATCATAAAGATCTTTCAATGATGCACTAACCTCACCGATGAACCTGTCGTTATCAAATCATTAATTGAACTTATATTGTATTTTTCTAATTTTTTGGTGCTCAATTATTAGTTTAATGAATATTTTGGCTTAGTTGTAGGAGAGGGGAGGAGAAATATAATGCATAAAGATTCGAAAAGGTGCAAACAACTAGAAATTCAAGTATCGGCATACAGAAATTTGAGTGCCTACTCAAAAGACGAAATCCTGGAGCAACATGTATGTGCTTTTGATTACCTGCATAAAGAAGTTCGAATACCTACCAAATTAACTGTTTTCACTTAAAAAGAAATTATTGTGATGGTTTTCGAGGGGAGAAGACATTTTAAAGGCCATAAATCAGATTTTCCAGAATCATTCATCGCTTTCTATGCACTCATAGTATAATATCTCTCTCTAAATTTAGTATTTTCAACTTTCAAATAATCATCCGAGCAAAGAATGGGGAATGAAGATGATTTAAAAACGCAGCGTCCTCTACGAATTTTTCTGTCACTTCTCTTAGTTCTCATTGTAATGATGAATTTTAGGGAAAAAAAGAAAACTCCAGACTCTTTAGCTTTTTGGATGTTGGAAACAACTTCCAGTTTAAACACATAATGATTCTTCTTTTTCTAATAATTTGAACTTTTATAAAAAGTCATCAATTAATATGTTATGAGAGTCCGCACCAAAAAGATCATGTGGGAAAATGAACTTCACTTGTAAGGCTAGACAAAAAGAAGTCTTACATGCACATGAGACAGCTCTGATCCTCTAACATGTTTGAACATTGATTCTCTAATTTAGTCTCTTGTTTAAATTAAATATTTATTCGTTCTTCTCTCTCGCTCATCTTTTATGGTCATTCAAATTTGTATGCTAAACAAAAAGATATGTATTACCTATCCTTCAGACAGGGGATGCTGCAGTACAATTTGATGACGAGAGTGAGGCCGTAGTATTGCACACCAGACTCAGATATTTTGTAAGTGTTTGCGTAGCTCCATGCCGGATTCAGCCCGTTTTCTTCGTCCGTTCCGGTTTGGTCTCTTGCTCCTTTCTCGGCCGATCCAATAAATATAGTAGCATAAGCCCGTGTTTTTTTGCTATCATTTGAACGGAGATTTGGGAGGTTTTCTGCTGACTTTATTGTCAGATGGAATTCCCTGAACTTCACTTCCTCGTTCTCCTCTTCCATTTTTTAAGTAAGGATACTCACAAACTCTTTGTCCATCACAACATGTTTTTATAACGAGAAAATTAGAACCATAACAGTTGAGAAGACATCGCGCATATCTGGTTAATCTTAATCATGATGTTATTTGACAAAAGCCAACGGTAGTAAGCTAATAATTCTAGCCCGAGTTTAATTAATGCCATCAGTATAATAATGGGACGAATGTAAAATATTTATCGTGTGATTGGTAAAAAATTTAATGAAAATATAATTAGGAGGAATGTGACAAAACTCCTCAAGGTACAAGATAAATTTGAAATCACTCCCCCATGAAAAAAAAATATCAACACTAATTCCCCAATTCAAATTTATAATTGGGAAATTTTCATTTTTAGTCCTCTAAAGATAGTGTTGTTCGCTTTTGGTCTCGAACTTTTCACTTTTCTCACATTGCATCCTTTATGTTTCAAATAATCTCAATTTCACTCCTTTTACTAACAGACATTAAAAAATTGATGGAAAAAAGCGCGTGTCACTCACGTGCCACTCACATTAAAAAGGGGAATATCATTTTTGGTCCTCTAAAGATGCTCTTATTCGATCTTGGTCCTGATCTTTTAACTTTTCTCCTATTGTATCCTTTTTTATTTCATGTTTCTCAATTTTAGTCCTCCGCATCATACATGGCAGAAATTTGGAGATTTTTTTTTTTCTAATTTTCCCTCCAAAATCTGAGTTGGCACGTGACGTGGATTATTAATATTTGGCAAAATTGCAAGATTCGTCCTGTAAGTTTCAACTTTTCGGACTTTAGTCCTCTTCGTTTCCATTTTTTCAATTTTGTTCTGTAAGTTTAAAATTTTTGCAAAATTGGTCCGATTTCGGCCCGAATTATGCAAAATCCCCAATTTGGTGCACGTGTCACTAATTCGGGCCTAATTTGGCTGGCATGTTGACGACTTGGCGAATGACTGTGTAATATCTCAATTATTGTGTTAAAAATAATACCAAAAAAAAAAAAAAATGCCAACAAAGCATAGCATTATTATAAAATATTTTATATAAAAATAAATATTTTATTGTAATTAAATAAATATAAACAATAAACCAGACTCTATGTAATGTATATATATTAAATTGAAAATAAAATATAAAATAAAATCAAAAGAAAAAAGAAAAAAACTCTCGCCAGGATCTGTGTGTGTGTGTGTGTGAAGATCTGATTTTTTGTTTGTGTGTGTGTGAATCTGATGAGTTGTGGTGGTGATGGTGTTTGTGAATCTGAAAGGGGAAGGAAGGCGGTGGGACTTTGGGGATAGAGGTTAAAGACCCAAATGTCATCTTTGTGTTCAAATTCAGAACCCACTTTGTTGGAGGCAAATCTACTGGTTCTTCGATTTGGAAGTGAAGGCGAGGCGATGGTGGGGGTACTCCATCTTCTGAGGTGAACGGCGGCGAAGGGGGATGGTGGCGCGGCGGAGTTCCGGTGGTGGAGGGTTTCCCCCTTTCCTGAAATTGGGCGAGAGGGATGAAAAGAGAAACGAGGGATGGTGACGGGGAAGGATTTTTGCCCTCTGTTTCTGAAGTGGTAAGAGAGGGAGAACAGGGGAAGTGGATTCGTGGTTGGAGTTCGGTGAAGGTCGTGTCGCCAGAAATGATGGTAGGCTGTGGTCTTTGTAGGCGACGAAGAGAGAGAGAAACGGGATCGAGATAGAAAATAGGTCATTTCTCGACGGAATTTTGTAAATGAATAGTGTAAATCGAACACCGCGATACAAGGAACATGATGACACAGACGGGATTGAAATCTGACCAATAGTTTAAGAAATATGGCCGGTTAAACATGGCTGATCCCGACTCAAATCAGTAAAAAAATTGAACTAGTCGTGCAGCCAACTCCGATAACGGGATTCAGTGAATGAGGTATGAAAATTCATCTACTCGATGAGAGCTACAACCTGGGAGTGGTTTCATGGCCTAAAACAGCCGGACGACGAAGATATTGGCTGGTAAGGTTGCGGCTGACGACACGCGCAACAGGCACGAGTTTCAAACTTCGTTTCTGGCAATTTCAGCGGTTAATCGGAGCACCCACGGCACGAGCATTGTAGTATGCTTCAGGATGAATCTATTGGGATTGGTCTCGAGGATTGACGTGCTATTTTAGCGGAGATATCATCGGTTCAAGACGACACGGTGGCGTGACTTTTAGGACCTCGAACGAGCGTTTCCGACAATGGAATGGAGTCAATAGGTACGCGTTTCGAACGTCACAATGAGACGGCTTGAACACTGGGGGTCATAATATCCAATTCATCCAGACAACGAAACAACTTTGTTAAATAAAAATAGTTTATGTAATTACGTAGCATTTTTTTTATTTTTTTTTAATAATCCACATCATGCCAACTCAGATTTTGGAGGAAAAATTAGGAAAAATTCCCAAAATTTTGCCACATAGGATGCGGAGGACTAAAATTGAAAAATATGAAATAAAAAAGGATAAAATGTGAGAAAAGTTAAAAGATCAGGACCAAAATCGAACAAGAGCATCTTTAGAGGACCAAAAATAATATTTTCCCTTTAATGTGAGTGGCGCGTGAGTGACACGCACCTTTTTCCGTCAATTTTTTAACGTCCGTTAGTAAAAGGACTGAAATTGAGATTTTTTGAAACATAAAGCATGCAATGTGAGAAAAGTGAAAAGTTCGGGACCAAAAGCGAACTAGGCTATCTTTAGAGGACTGAAAATGAAATTTTCCCTTTATAATTTGATTTCATTCCTTATTTTTGACGAAATTGCCAAAATAGTCTTAAAGAAACATGAAATGACATAACACTTCACTCTTCTCTCTCACACAAATCATTTTGTATGTTGAGATTTTATATTTTTATTTTGTATGTTAATACTTAACAATATAATTTTCATACTTCAAGTGTAAAAATATATATATATATATATATATATATATATATATATATATATATATATGTATATATTGTGTAGGTTGATGATGTGGTTGAAATTAATTGTTGATTTATATTTTGAAGTATTAATTAGATATTATAAAGTATCCAAATTATAAAATAAAGTATTGAAATTATAAGACAGAGTATCCAAATTATAAAACAGAGTATTATAAAATTTTCAAATTATAAAACAGAGTATCTAAATTTAAAAGTAGAGTATTATTTGTAAAAGTTAAAGTACTCAGGTTTAAAATTGAAGTATGAGGGGAAAACAAAAAAGAAAAGAAAAAAAAAAGTATTGTTCGTAAAAGTTAAAGTACTTAAGTTTTAAATTAGAGTATTATTTATAAAAGTTAAAGTACCTAAATTTATAGGGAAAAGGATCTTTTACCATTTGATCTTTGCGCTTTTTACAATTTACCATCCCAACAAACTTTTTTTACAAACCGTTATCCAATCTTTGCATTTGTAACATACCGTCATCTAAACTTTTTTTTTAGTGGTTTTGACTAAAAAACATGATACGTGGCATGTTTATAAAACATATACATCACTTGTATTTTCACCAAAATTAAAAAAAAAAAAAAAGATTGATGTATGTTACAAATGAAAAAATTGGATGGTGGTTTGCAATCAAAGTTTGTTGGGATGGTAAATTACAAAAATACACAAAATTCGGATGACAAAAAATCTTTTTCCCAAATTTATAACTGAAGTATTGTTCATAAACAATAAAGTATTCAGATTTAAAAATAGAGTATTATTCATAAAAGTTAAAGTACTCAGATTTAAAATTGAAATAGGAAAATTATCATTTTTTGTACTTTAAAGATGTCCTTGTTCGATTTTGGTCCTGATTTTTTAACATTTATCCCATTCCATCCTTTTTGATTCCACATTTCTCAATTTCACTCCTTTAGCTAATGGACATTAAAAAATTAACGAAAAAAGGTAAGTGTCACTCACGCGCCACTCACATTTATTCAGGCCACGTGAGTGGCACGTGATTTTTTCCGTCAATTTTTTAACGTCCGTTAACTAAAGGACTGAAATTGAAAAATATGGAATAAAAAAGGATGCAATATGAGAAAAGTTAAAAGATTAGGATCAAAATAGAACAAGGGCATCTTTATAGGACGAACAATGATATTTTCTTATTGAAATATGAAAAAGGGAAAAAAAAAAAAAGGGTAAGGATATTACAATCAATTTAGGTGAGTGGGGAGTGAAATCAAATTATAAATTTGAAGGGAAGTTATTATAAATGTTTTTTTACATGGGGAGTAAACTAAATTATTTCCAATTAGGAAGGAGTTATTAATTATGGCCTCATATAATTAAATAACAATTATAATACATTTGTCATTATAATTTATTCGATTCGATTGAGATCAAGATTGGGTTAGAATTTTATGTAGTTATTAGCAGTGTTTTGAAAACCAGACCGACAGGTCCGACCGACACTTTGTCCGGTCCGAAAGACCCCA
This sequence comes from Lantana camara, assembly GCA_037501455.1. NCBI lineage: Eukaryota > Viridiplantae > Streptophyta > Magnoliopsida > Lamiales > Verbenaceae > Lantana > Lantana camara. The sequence continues at coordinate 80,451,684 of CM074865.1, forward strand.
TAAAACCGGCGAGGTTCGGATCGTGCAAAACCAAAAAAACTGCCCGATTAATCAGCGATTTTTGGTCTTGAAACTAGACCAGACCGCCAGTTTTCAAGCGGGGCATGTTCTTCCTCCAACATCTTTGCTACGTCATTTTTCCTTTTCAGCTGGGCAAGAGAGAGAGCGCGCGCTCTCTGTCATGAGTCTATGATGATGTTCTCGTCATACCCAAATATAAAATGAGCTGTATAAGAAATTGAGTTGATTAAAGATATAAAAAAAAAAAAAAAAAAAAAAAGAGTTGATTAACAGAACTCAAAATTCTGTTTTTGGTTTTACAGAACTCAAAAAACGATGATGAAGAAAAAGAACAGTAAGACCCTGCCGGCGTATAGGTTTGACAGGATTTGAATTAGGGGTGGGCGCGGGACGGGGAGTTCGGGGTTCGGGGAGTTCGGGGTCGGGGAGTTCGGGCTCGGGACGAGAAATTGGGTACCCGAGCCCGTCCCGAAGATGTCGGGTACCCGACTTATCGGGGAGTTCGGGAATCGGGACGGGCTCGGGGTCGGGGTCGGGGTCGGGGAGCCCGGATTATATTTCTTTTTTTTTTTTTTTTTTTTAAATTACTCTATTATGGGCCTGGGGCATTGGGCCTGGCTAATGAAATAATGAAATATTATTATTTCATCATTTTATGGGCTACTGCAGCCTGCTACACAATAAAATTAGGGTTATAAATTAACAAGTTTCCTCTTTTCTCAAAACTCAAGTTTACGGGAGGTGGATTCAGGCGTTCAGCAGTGAAGAAGACAATAAGTGTTGAGAAAAATCAAACTCTTGATTGTTGAAAGTGAAGACAGAAGACGAGAGGATATGATTGATGAAATTTCTTGGACCTCTTCTCTTGATGAGATTTGAGAAATTGAGAGAAGCAAAGTCTTCGTCCCTGCGATTTGCAAAGCCTGGAAAGGTAAAATTAAAATTAGATAATAAATAAATATATATATATATATATATATATATATATATATGCTATATAATATAAATTATATATATCGTATAATATATTATATTTCTTTTTTTTTTTTTTTTTTGCATCGGGTAGTTCGGGTACCCGATCGGGGAAATCGGGTACCAAATTACTACCCGATCCCGAGCCCGAATTGTTAATCGGGATTCGGGTACCCGTCCCGAACTCAAAACTTCCCGAACTCCCCGTCCCGATCGGGAAATACCCGATCGGGTCGGGACGGGGCCCGAATTCCCTGACCCGAACGCCCACCCCTAATTTGAATAGGTTTTTTATATTATTCTTTTTTGGGCTTCGATTGGGTAAAAAATATTCACATTTTTTTTTCTTTTACTTTCCTTTCCTTTCACTTTTTTTTATTTATTTATAAATTTATTCATATATTTATAATATTATATATTTAATTAATAAAATAATAATTATTTATTTATTACATTACGTCGATTTAATGGGTGGTTGAACCGATCAAATTGATAACCAATAGGCCTATCGATTTCACCTCTGATCGGACCTCCAATCCGGTTTTGAAAACATTGTTCCCTGCGTTTGTGGTCATCTTGATGACGCCGCATTTATGATGTCATCACCTAATTATTTCTTTTGTTGGATGTGTGAATTCTACTATAGTCATGTTAATTGATTGATTTCCACGCATTAGTCTCGACTCTTGACTATATAAAGTAATAAAACACTCTTCATTAGCACATCCCAATAATTCAATTTTTTTTCTCGTGATAGATTATTATTATTATATTCTACATTCATATAAGTAAATTCCTGTTTTTCTTGGCCAAAGAATTAACCGAGTGGTTTGAGAATTGATTCCCGAAAATAATGACCCGGGTTCAAATCTCTATGGCTATTTAGGGTGTGTATGTTAAAAAAAAAAGTAAATTCCTTTTTTCTTTTTGGGTTTTGTGTAAATATATGATTTATATGTGTATAATTATGAGGAAAAAAAAAGATCATATTTTTCCTACTCGCTCAGCTTTCTTAAATCAAACAAATTATTCAGCAATATATATTAGGGATAATTACGAACGACCCCCTGAGATATGGAAAAATTATAGATTACCCCCTAAGATTTGAGAAATTACGAACACCTCCTGAGATTTACATTCTCTCTTATACATTTCCCCAACAGTTAATAACAGTGTTAAGTTTTGATGACATCAGCAATATTATTTTTAAAAATTTCAATTCTATTCTTGGGGGTATATTGTAATAATATTGAAACTTTGAGGGGTATATTGTAAGAATCTTAAAATTGTAGGGATATATATGTAATGTTGGTTAAATTTGTATTTTCTTATTTGAAAATTTGTAATTTAAGCTCATATTTATATTTTGCCTATAAATAAAAATCAAAATAGATATCTCATGCATATTTATATGATGAAAAATTACAGATTTTACATTATGTTTGTCTCTTAGTTTAAAGTATATTTTGCATAAATTTATTTAAACTTTGTTTGTCTGAAAGAACAAATTTTCGCTACTAAATAGAAAACCATAAGAAATATACCAATATCAATCAATGCATTAATAAATCCACAAAAATATTTGTTAGAGTTATTTCAACAAATATTTCAAATATCAGTGATCTATAATGCATTTCTTTAAATATAATAAATAGTATTTCAATATAAACATACATCCCTAATATCTACAAAATAAAAATTAGACATTCATAAACTCTAAATATGAAATTAGTTCCTCATAAAAATATCTAAATATCATTAAATATCATTATTTGAAAAAATAATAATAATAAAAATTACTAGGTGGGTATAAAACTCAAACACTTACATCACACCCCCCTAAGAGTTTCAGTATTTATATTAATCTCCTTACCTTTAGGCTCTTTATTACATATACCCCCTTTAGTTTCAATATATAAAGGGTAAAATGGTAATATTGCATATTTAGTTAAATTTAACGGTTGAGATAACGGCCCAGGGGAAATTCATAATTTCTCAAACCTTAGGAAGCAATCTGTAATTTCGCCATATCTCAGGGGGTCATTCGTAATTATCCCTATATATTATTTTTTGACAACCAAAACCCTCAAAGGGGAATATTATAGCAAATCATGAGAAATAACGAGAAAAATACAAGAAGTAACAACAGAAAAATTAACGCAGGCCGAAGCCGCAATTTCAACAGATTTGTGAGCTATTATATTAGCAATACAATTAATAAAAGAAAAAAACTCTTTGATGATTGTTCCTTTCAAGTGGATCTCGATCTGCTCGGGTTGAAGATCCGTAGCCGCTTTTCCTTCGGATTGAGAACAAATAGGTTGGCCTACAGCAGAGAACTCGGCCAGAAAGTTACACGAAAAAAACACAGAAAAAGATAAAACTAAAATTCCATACGGAAGGGACAAAACTTCTGATGAGGCATAAAACCACGCTCGTATCAGAGCCGTCCACGTGTCGCCTCTTGCCGACTGAGAGATTGGACGCTCGCATTGATGGGCTTGTGGGCTAACCCAGCCCGCTCGCTCGCTTACCGGTACAGGTCCATGAGCCTCGACCAACTATTCAGGTAAAAGGGTTCTGATAGACAAATTTTGAACCCAAGTGTAAGTTCTTAATTCGGTTGTAACACTTAAGGTATCGTATCCATAGGGAAGGGAAATCAACAACCACCTTTATGACTAATTCTAATCTAGAGACCGACAAAGATCGAGAGTGTTGTTCTATACTACTATGACAAAATTAAACGAAGTAATAACTAATTAACCACACGAATTAACGAATAAAATCGGGAATAAATCACTTAGAGAAAACAGGTCGGGGAGTAAATCATATGCCCTTCAGTGCTTAAATCAATGCTCACTTACTTATGTATGATTCTTCAACCTAATCACAAATTTATATCTAGCTTCTTTCAAAGTCTAGATGTCTAATTAATCGAGCCAAGTGTTATTCTCACAATCACTTAGTAACCAGATTAATCGATTAAAACAATATTAGTGTATTTAAAACCTAGCGGCTTGGCATGGAATTCTAAATACGCGTTGTAGAAATTAGGGTTAAATTTCTTTAAGCCAAAAAGTCTAAGTTATGGAAAACAATCTCAATTTTCCTCAATCTCTCGATTATCGGGTAATTTACGATATGTTAATGGATGGCCAGTCCACTCACATTCTATTCAAAGTCGTTTTCCTAATAAAGAATCATACAATTTAACTCATGCATTAATTCAAACACCTTAGATGCATAATCCTTACCCCCTAACCCTAGGGGATTAGTTCCTCATAATAGACTCACAATTCATTTAAATCAAAGGAATTGCATTCAAAATATTCATGTCTATCTTAAACATCCAAACGAAACTAGGAATTCTGGAAATTTCTAACCTAATTATCAAAACGAATCTAGAACAATTAAGCTAACTATACTAAATCTCAATTAACAAAAACTAAGGCTTGAGGAATTAGTTTGAATAGAAAAGCAATAAATAAAACCAAATTGATAAAGTCTTGTGATTGGATTGAATCTTCAACTCTAGGTCTTCGTGTTTCTTCCGCCTAAACGTCCTCTTGAACTTCTGGGAAGGTATCGTCCAAAAAGCTCCCAAAATCCGCCTCAAAATCATGCTTAAATAGAATTCCTAACCCAGCTTCGTAACGTGACACGGGCGTGCAGTGCCCATACACAAAAATATGACACGCCCGTGTCAACTATAAAAATCGTATTCGCGCTTTCTACTTGACACGGGGGTGTCAAAGGTTGTTCTTCAGAATGACACGGGGGTGCAAGACTATCCGGACCTCTCTGTACCGAGACACGGGGTGTCTCGGTTTGCTCTACATTGGTGACACGGGCGTGTCACCTTCTGAAATCCATTGATCAGCTCCTGTACTGAGACACGAGGGTGTCTCAGTTTACTCTTCCAAGGGGGCACGGGCGTGTCCCCTAAAATTTCTCGTTTTTCGCCCGTCTTTGCATGGTTTTGCTTCTACTTTCGTTTCTTTGACTCCAAGGTAAAATGTACCTAAAAGGGAGCATAAATCACATTATAAGCTCTTGAAACGACATAAATTTAACTCAAATGGCCCTACAAATCCATGCAAAAATCCAATACATCAAACTCCCCCAAACTTGCATATTGCTCGTCCTCGAGAAATTAAGAAAATCGTATCAAACCAACCTCAAAATCAATCTCTCAACAAGGCAATTCTAAGAATTTCACTTAAGCAAGTCTAGCCTATCAAATACATTACTACCAAGCATAAGAATCAACACAATGGTACAAGATCGAATATCCTCGTGTAGTGTGTGAATTCGAACAAAATAATGCACAAAGGTTAGAACACCAAACTAATGATTCCTTCCTAAATACCAATGATAGACTTCGGAAAACATTCCTCGTACCTATCTCCACTAATGGAATTAACTCAGAATTAAGGATCGGAAGGTATTTCGAGGCTTGTAATGTGGGCTAGGGGTTAAGGTTATGGAATATTTAGTTTAGTAGTGACTCAACACACCCGGCTCACCCATTGAAATCTCCTCGGTCGCCATCTTTGTCTTTCCCCAAACTCCCCCAAACTTAGACCTTGTGTCTAAGTTTGTCACATGCAGATAGTCTAAGAGATTTTTCCATTTCAAATCTAACTCAACTACTTCTTCATTATTCTTTTATCTCTCTTTTTTTTTTCTTTTTCCTCTTTTGTCTACTTTTTGCTTTTGAAACTCGTTCTTTTACTACTTCTTTTTGAATTCTTCTTTTCTTTCAGCCTCTCAGATTATATCTTATTCTCTGCTTTTGGTTCTACATCAGGAAATCAGCAACATCTCCAATTGATTCAAACGAGTGAGCAAAGTGTGACTCTAGGGTAGGTTTATGGTGTTGTGCCTATGGCTTATAATGTGGCTACAAAAATTTATTGGCACAACACTTAGGCTCAGCGGGGTCAACAGGATTTCGTTATTTAGTGAACACGGCGCAATTGCGAGGCTACCTCCGACATGAATGCCTAAGTCATCTCCCTAATTCTTTGTCAATTCAAAATTTCGCCTCAATAGGACTAAAATGCATCCTAATCCACTTCTCAGTATTATTCAAGAATTACTAACTCAGCATCCTAAACTAAGTACATGACCTTGTTCAAATGTGCACAAAAATGAGGATATCCCATCATACCAGAGTATCAATACTCACACCTAAATTCATGCATTCGACTAGCCTAACTCACTTTCGCATAAATTCCAAAAATCAAACCTCATCGAAAAATTAAAAATTTCGGCCTATTTTCAACAATTAACTCTTCATTCTCAAGGATATCACCCTAACAAGTATATAATTTCCCAATGCATCTACCTATGCAAGATATTAACAATAAAATCCAAAACTTTTTGTCCCTCTCCCCCAAACTTAAAGCATGCAATGTCCTCGTGCATAAAAGAAAAAGAAAGAAGGCAAAAAGAAAACTCCCTCAACACAATGAAGAACCCGGCAACAAGCTATTCCTCAAGCCTAACCTGCACTTAGACGACTGAAACACGGATCATAAGCTAAGCAAAGCGAATGATAATCAACATGCATTTAACAAGAATCCTTGTCGTCAAGTACCTACTATAACCATATTAATAGCTAGCACAATACGAATAATTAGGTTAGAGTGGTTAAGTATATCATTATACAGACCAAAGCAAAAAGACAGAAAGCTAGAAAGGAAACCAATCATGGATATGGCGGCGGGAAGTGTGGGGGCTGGCTTGAGCTACTCTGTCCGGCGCCTCCAAATCGCGAGGCAAGATATGCATGGAGATTATCGAACTTTCCATCAATGTGAAGCTGCAAGGCATCAAGCCTTTCGTCCACATGCTCTACAAAGCTGTCCATCCGCGCATTCTGAGATGCCATATACTCCCGCATGTAAGCAGGAATCTCCTCATCGTCATCCTGGGCCACCGGCATCGGTGCTCCTCGCCCGGCATCCTCTCGGTCCGGAATCTGCGCAAGCCTCCTCTGCTGATCGAGAGTGAGGTCATCATACTTTGCCACACCCCACCTGTACATCCGATCAAAACGGTTCCTTTCCCTCTCCGGATACCAGGGTAAAACCCTGTCCTTCAAGCTCCCGGCAGGCTATCGGATGAAGAGATCCATCTTGATAAACGTCTGCTCTTCAACATAGGGAAAGTCGGACAAAGGCTCAGCATCTTCTGGCTGCCACCCTACTTCCTTGGCCAGCTTCGTCACATAGGCTCCATGGCCTATGGTTCCAGATGCCCTGCCAGCCACCTCCTTCAGCTTGTATATAAATTCGTACGTGGCATCAAACTGCACCCCCTCCTTCATGAAATACATAATGGCCAACTCAAACCCGTTGACATTTCCATCGCTCTCGTGCCTAGCACAAATTCCCACAACTTGGAATCTATGCACCATGCGCCAAACCAAACTATCAATCCAGGTGGCCTTAGTATTCCGCAGGTTGTAAGCCGGGGCACCAGCTTTTAGAGGGAATGATCTCCAGACCGCCTCTCTGTCCTCCGTAGACCAATTGGGCAAAACTGACATATCGCGACTAGGAAACCCTAAGGCGTCACGAATGTCGCCATCATTCAATGATAGGGCATTCTCCCCATCCAATGTGAAGTTGAGTTCGGTGGCGGCCTGATCCCAAGTCATAGTGGTGAAGAATGCTGTCGTGAACTCCGGATAGGTGTTGGCCAGAACCGTCATAAATGTCTTCCACCCTATGTTGTTAAATAAAGCCTCAATCTCCTCCCAAACTCCTAACCTACGGAGTGTAGTGATGTGCGGGAACTTGGTGGGCATAATGTTGTGCGTAGTATTCCGGTTGTAAGGGTTCCCAAGCCTTTCCAATGTGACATTCACGGAGTCCCGTGGTTGGCGGCCGGTGGGGCCGGAAGATGAGGTGAGTTGCAAGGGGGCGGGTCTCTTGTTGCGTCCCGTACTTCCTGCACAAAAATACCCCCAAATCAACAACAAAAATCAATTTAAGTTCAATGGGGCATTTTATCGAACACCTTGTAAGCACAAGTAAGAAGTCTAGGATTTCATCAAATAAAGCATGGCATTTCATCACCCAATACCTAGACTTAGCCCTCTATACTACTAAATTCATTTAAAGATCATAGGGCCTCAATTTCATCCACAAACGTGTATATAACCGCCCACAACAATCCTCCAAAATTTGCAAAATTCATGACAATGTGTAAGAGCAAGGGCCAAATTTTCCATTACATTTCAAACACCCAACTCTAGCATGCACAAAACTCGAGTAAGGAGCAAGAATTCATAGAAATTATATCCAACATGCTTCAATAAGAAATTAGGGTTCATCTTCTAAAAGGCCAAAAATTTGCAAATTTATGCCAAATCCTAATTCTAATCATGCCAAAACTTGAAATAGAGTCAAGAATTTAAAAGAATATACACATAAGCATGCTTCATAGAACTAGGGTCTAACCCTTCTCAATTAAATCCACTAAATTAAAGTACCCAAGAGAAGAGAAGACTTACCCGATTAATAGGAGGTAAAGTGTAATGTGTGTATTGTCTTGCCGGATTATGACCTAAAAACAATAGTGGTGGTGCTTGTGCCGTGTGGGAATGGGGGAAGAAGATAGATGAGAGAAGAGAAGGGGAGTTTTTGTGTTAAATGACAAGAAAAAGTTGAGGAACCCCCGTTTTATTTCAACCGAGCGGACACGACACGCCCGTGTCGTTAAGTATGCTGTATGAATGACACGGGGGTGTCATCCTTTACCTGGAGAATTCTGTACTCTGACACGGGGGTGTCGATTTTGCTAGTGGAATTTGACACACCCGTGTCATCTCTCGGCTGGCACTACTGTACGGAGACACGGGGGTGTCACAAAAAGCCTAAAGCAAGTGACACGCCCGTGTCACCCTTAAATCCGCCAATTCTCTTCTGTACCGAGACACGGGGGTGTCTCGGTTTACGCCTTGTGGGAGTCACGCCCGTGTCTCCCCCCAAACTTAGAATTTTGACACGAAATTTCGCACAACACGTTCCTTGTGTTTTCATCCGCTAAATTCGCACCTATTAGATCAAATTCTGCAAAGTAAGACCTTAGCACACCAAGTTAATCACCATACCATTTCATTTTAAAGAAAAACACACACAATACTCATGCACCCATTCGAAATTAAAAGCACAAAAGAACCTCAATACCGATTACCATCCAAGACCTTCATACTCCATCCACTCGATTCGAACCAAAATTACTTGAAACACAAGACAAAAGATATTTATCAATCACAAGCTTAACTATCAAAAGAAAGGGAAGAAAGGAGAAAGAAAAGGGAGAGAAGAATAGTTCTAAGTTATAGTCGTTAGCTTGACTTTATGACTCCGGCCTAAGGCGCTGGAACCGTTAACACACATGAGACGTGTTCTCCAATTCGATCTCCGGCGAGATATGGCTTGAGTTTTTGTCCATTCACCACGAAGGGTGGCGAGCCTTCATTGCCTATCTCCACCGCTCCATTCGCCAAAACTTTTACCACTCTGAACGGAGCGATGTTAGGAATAGTGCCCTAGAAAGCCGATTAGTCATAATCCGTTTTGGGACTTTCCTAGTATCACAGACAATCTTTGAATAATATACGATTGATTAATATCATAGGCAAACACTTCTTTATATGCTCTTGTTTGGTATGCGTTTACTTTAGCTGTGCATGTATGAGAACTCCCCTAATCCTGATGACTTTAGGACTCTACCATTTAGGTGAAATGGTTCATGAAACGAGCCCTATATCACATAAGTTATGATTAGTAAAATACTCCAAGCCGATGAGTCCTACAGACAGTGAGAGTGTCAACCTGACTCCTCCAAGCCTTGCTTGTGGGATCACGCCCTTAAGAAGGACCACCTTGTTTCATGGAGTTGCAAAGTGTATAGTTGATACGTGCGTGATACATGAGGGTGCTTACTTCAATAAGCAAGTTCACTGAGGTGCCCCGTGTGAGAAGATTCCTAAATGGGAAAGGAAGTTTCTATTTCAGGAAATGGAAACTTCCAGATTAGGAAATATCTCACGAGTCATTGATGTGATTAATTGATCCTTAGACTTGAGGTTCCATGTCACTTTATGAGTTAACTCTGTAGTCTTTGGTATAAGCTTTAAAGGGTGTCGCCTTAGACAACTGATTCAAGGCTTATGCTGGGGCTGCACAAGTGACTCATGAAAGTGAATGAGAATCAAGAAAGGACCTACACTTGCATATGCAAGGTGATCTCTTATTGTGTAAGTCATTCATATGTCATATGGAGTCCTTGGCCAAGGCAGTAGATCAAGACATCAAGAAAAGGGTTTCTTGGATTGAGATCAAATGGATATGAAATGCATTTAGCTTTAAGACCAGATTATTAGGGTTCTGATTATTCCCTTACCCTAGATCTTGGTTGAGAGATAGTAAGTAGGAGGATTGTATCTCACAAGAATCAATAACTTAAAGGTTCTGTCGAATCCGAACATTCCAATTCAGCTAGGGATTAAACACCTGTTGCTAGACTATGGTCGTTTAATCTGTGGACTGATTAATTAATTAGTGAATTAATTAATTAGGGTCACTGCTAATTGAATTGAGAACCTAGAAGGTCACACACAACAACTTGGTTACATGAGTTGAGGCTTTAAAATGATTAAACGAGTTAATCGGGCCAAGAGGGTTCCACACGTGTGAAACCACACGTGTGGGTCACGTGAGTGACACGTGTCCTTGTGACACGTGTCCCACACGTGTATATATATATATATATTGTATATATATATATATATTAAATAATTAAATGTGTTAATTATTTAATAGACTTTGGTTTAATTTTGAATTAAAAAGAAAGTCTAATTTTGGAGAAAATAATCTAGTTAATTAATTATGAATTAATTAATTAGATAAAATAAGTTATTTATTTTAAATAAAAAAAGTATAAAATTATCCAAAAATAGTTTGGATATTTTTAGCTCTCTTGAAAGTTGATTTGAATTAGAATTCAAAGTCAAAGTCAAAATACTTGATGATCAAGTGATAGGAGAGAGAGGGACCAAAACCCTAGTCCATAAGGACTAGGAATTTCGGCCACTCCCCTCTTATAAATAGGGGAGCTCGAGCTCCCCTTAGAGCTAATTGACAATTCTTTTGGTTCATGTGTTGAACACCATCCTTTCTCCAAGATAAACAAAACCCTAGGTTAAGCCTAAACACTAACTAGAGAACTAGCATCCTTACTAGTTAGATTGTAGTCAAGTTGGTGGACTATCTCTAGAGAGCTTCAATTTAGAAGTTTTGAAGATTCGAGCTTTACCAAAAGTGGGGATCAAGCAAAACGATCAGAAGGGATGATGGAACGATTCTGAACCCAACAGAAAACGATTGAAAAAATCGAACCAAAGAAGATGGCGAAAACCGTTCGTCGATATCTTGAAGGATGAATTTTTTCACGAGGGTTTTATGGCTAGCAGATTTCTACTTTCGCAAAACTGGTTTTCGAAGGGAGTTTCAATCTTGCCTTTCTCGTTTCATGTTTCTTTCTTTATGTTATATTGTTAAGAACTTCCCTAACATGATTTGAATCTAGGTTGGTGTGGATTGTTATCCCTACAATGGATTCTGAAGTTGAAAGAGACTTTCAAGGGACGGGTTGCCATTACCGCATGAAGCGCGTTTGAGGGCGGCTCAAAACGTGTCAAGAAAGCTACTACCCAAGTGAGTTTCTTGATCTCTACGAATTTGGATTCACGATTGCGAGTCTTAGATCCTTTTGTTGGAAAAAATTTTAAATTTTCGCTGCTTTCTGATTCCTGTTTTCCAACAAGTGGTATCAGAGCCACCTCGTTAATCGTGTTTCTGATTCGTCTCAATTATTCTGAATTTGGTGGAAATTCTTAGGCTTGATGCGATTGAGTATTTGTAATTGTTTTAGAAAGCCTGAATTACGAAACTGTATTTTTTCCTGAAAGTTTCTGAAAATTGTTTTTGCAAAATTTAATTTTTGAAAACTATTTTAGATTTGAAACTGTATAAACTGTTTTTGGATTTCTTGGATTGGTTTTGCTTTTGAACGAAAACATGAAACGAAAACACGGAATACGACGAACACGCGAAACCCCGCGCGCGAAGGAGTCGAGCGCCGCCGCCCGCCTGTCGTAGGCGCGCGCAAGGGCAACCGCCCAGCACCTCCCGCACGCCTGTGCGGGAGCCTCCCGGGCGCACCTAGCCCGTCACCGCCCAGGCCTGGCCGGGACAGACCGGCCAGCCGCCCGCAATCTGGGCGATAGCGCGCGCATGCTCGCGCACCGCTTTGCGTGCGGTCCCTTTCGCGAACGGGCCCCGTTGTTTTCGTAATCCGTTTTTTTCGTGTTTCGTGCAATCCAGTCCCAATTTTTCATTTTAATTTTAAAATTTTATTTTTGAATATTTATTTTTAATTTTTGAATAAAACTTAAAATTGGGATTTTTGAGAAATTGAAACGGTTTATATTTTGGGAAAACACATCTTTGATAAAATTATTAATTTTCAGAAATTAATTGGAATTTTATTTGTTTTGCTAAATTTGGGATTTATTGAAAACTTTTATAAATAAGACTCGCATCAAGTCGTGTTTTAAGTCATTAGGACTTGAAACGAGAATTTTAATTTATTGGCTAAATTTAAATTCTCGCTAAAGCATGTTAGGTGATCATGGGTTTAGACTTATGTATGGTTTTAATTTATGCACATGGATGGTTTAAATTGGGGTTGGAGCCCTATAGTTGCGTTTTTCAATTGAGGTCGGAGCCTCACTTATGTGCGTACTGTTATGTGATTTATTATGTGGTTTTCCATATTACTGTTTTTGAGGCCGGGGTATGCCCCGTGTATTTGTCTAAGGCCAATATGAAGATTGAGCCTTATTACTTTATGTCTTTTTCTTTTTATTGTAATTTGAGAGTAGAGATAGGTGGTGAGGTTTTATTTTCATTTTGGAGACAATGCACCCATGGAGTAAGATGAACCACATTCAAGTAACAAGGTGTCCATAAGTGAAGGCCCCTCAAAATGTTAGGGAGGGGAATCTCAGTTGTAAAAATGTAATAGAGATAGGGCTCGTATTTTGTTACCGCTTTCCCTTATGTGATTTAAACTGTTTATGTGGCATGTATGTTAGAACTTGTGATTGTGGAGTGGCTCCCACATATCACGCATAAGATAGGTAGAACCCATGATCATCTCATGTTAGTATCATGCTAGGACATGTTATCTGTTTATGTGCTTGTTTGAAATGCATTTAAGTTGTACTTGCATTAATCAAGACTAATAAAATTGGATAACATATATGTTGGTGAGGTCGAACCGAACAACTCTTCGGTTGATTCGAAAATTCCCATTAAATATTAAGCTCATTTCGAATAATAGGTATTTAATTCGAGATGCAAATTTTGAATTAAATTCCTAGCATTCCATCAATAGGTTTTAAGTTTAGTAAGTGAAGCTAGTTATTGTCCACGAGTCGTGGGATAGCTAGTGGAGCTTATTAGTTCTTAGTTACCTAATTGATCATTTTAAATGATCAATATTTCGTGGTCAATTTTGGCAAGGGCGATGTCCGCGAGTCGTGGGTCGTTCGAACTAAGTTCTGATCATGATCTTATGATTGATGGGTCTAGCTCAACGCCTAAGTAAATATGAATGTCGCACGAGTCGTGGGTCCATATTGAAAGATAGGTGATGCAAAAACAATTACTAAGAGTTCTAAAGGTGTTAGAATTGGTAAAGTTGTACCTACCTAGGATTTTACTTAGAATGTCCGCGAGTCGTGGGTTCGAGGTAAAATGCTTAGGATCTTAGTACCCATCGGGAAACGCGTTCCTCTTAGATCTTTGGGAATTATAGATCTTTGAAAAACAGTGGGAGCTACATTAGATTAAAGACCTTATCTTTTGTATATCGTTATAATTCAGCATGCTCACTTTTTCTCTGCTTAGCATCTAGGTTGTAGTTATGTGATTCTCTACAATATGAAATGCAAACCCATTCGTATCCATCCTTAAGTCAAAAGAGTTGACTAAGTCCTAACTGACTCTAATTGGCTTCGGACCCTAAAATTCGTTTTAGATTCCGAATAGAGAAAGGTGTTCTCTGAAGGGCGAAATTTTCAATTGTGAAAATTCGACCCGGGCCAAAAGGGAAGCAATCTGAGGTGAATGGATTTCTCCAAACCACTTAAGAGCAATTGAACCACCTCATAAAATGTTACAAGGTATAACATTATGGAATTATTCAATATTCCAAATGAGGAAACAAGTGCACACAAACAAGGTCTAAAGATCTTATTTGAGGATCTTGTGGTCTCGATCATTAACTGAGAAAAGAGTTCTCAATGCACTGATTGCTTACATTGCTTCCACCATCATTCAAACCCTTTATGGTCAACTAGAATGATGCTAATGTAGCATAGTTAATCATTTAGTTGATAATGGTTGAGAGCATCCTTAAATAGGAATAAAAGGTTGTGATGGTTAATTCTTCTTCTAAACTCACTAAGTTAAAGGCTTGAAGGCCTAAAGAAGAAGAAACCCTTAAGAGCCCAATGGAGGGGCATGTAAGGGGTACGCCCAAAAGACACTAGAGATCAAATTGGACGTTTGCTTCTATGGTAGCAATTAAGGACTTTGAAAGGGAACTGCAAAGAGTATGAGTACTCTGAAATGTTACCTCGTTAAGTAATTCTACTAGGAATAGAATTCACAAGTCTTGAGTTGACTCTGCATAATCTGTTGTGCAAAGACTCAAAGCACTAATGTTCTGAACATACAACGAGATAACAAAAGTAAGTAAGATGACAAAGCTTCGAATTACTTTGGAACGTTGAGACATAAAAGGATTAGCAAGTCAGACATCTTAGGATCATTTTACGAAAATGAACCTAGAGAGTTAACTTCCTATGAATCCTATCTTAAAGGGAAAGGTTCCCGAAACATGGTTTAGGTGAAACGTCGAACGTGCCAAAATTCTAGTGGATTTCGATCCATGCTGATGAGTGTAAGATGCTTAATGTAAGCACTAGATACAATCGTCAGTTTAATCATTATGAATGAATGTACTTGTTGAAGTACAAATTCGAAACTTATATGAAATTCTTAGAATTTCAAAAGGAGGTTAGGAACCGAAGTAGTCATAAGTTATAGGTAAATCGATATGATCGAGATAGCCAATATCTTAGCAACTAATTCCTTAGTCATCTTAGAGATAATAGGATTATCTCTCAGTAAACTAATTTGAGAACACCTTAGTGTTTCCGAATGAGGGAATGAAACCTAATGCAATATGGTCCATTCCATAGAAAGTTTACTGACTTATAATCATTCTAGGAATAAACTCCCAGAATATGCAGTTAGAGATTTTGAATTTAGTACCTTCCAAAAGACAGTCCTTTAGTTGCACTATGCAATGTGGCATACTAAATTCCCTAATTATTCTTGTCCAAGAATATAGTGGAATCCTCTTAAGTGAAGAGGATAGTGGGAGATAAGCTTGAAACGAGTTCAAGTTTATACAACAATATAGGATATCTTTTCTGCGATTCCCTTGAACAAAGGTTGTTTTTCTCAAGGAATGTACCTTCCTTAAGGAATCGTTCCTATAGAAGAAGAAAGGCAAGAAAGCAGACCTCAAAGAAATTTGAGGATAAATATCCATGTCACATATAGAAGAAACGAGCCCAATTTAGAACGCGTTTAGAACGCGTTCCTGGATAGCCAAGAAATTACTTGAAGAGGAGACACTGTCAGATTTGGAATCTGAGTAGTGTAAGCAAGCCTTGAAATCCAATATGGATTCCATATACTCAAACCAAGTTTTGACCTTGGTTGATCCACCTGATAGGATCAAGCTCGTGGAGCTTCGAGTGAATGAAAGCATTACAACCTTCTTGATGGTTGAAATGCAAAGGTCCATTTGGATTGTGTTTACCACATCCTCATATTCTGACTATGAGATATGATAAATGAATATGAGAACTATCTTGTTCAATATGAGATTGAAAGAGACTGAAATAAGGTATTTCTATAAATCTCACATTCAGTGGGAGTATGCATAAGGTATGCAAAACCCTAAGTCAATCTGTGGATAGATAAAGGCTTCTAGGAGTTAGACAATTCGATTCCACAGTCAAATCGTTTGACACAGATGGAAGTCGAACAAGTCTCAGAGTGTACATATGAAAGTTAGTGATGTAAGAGTCAATTACGGTTCTTTAGAAGACGACATCCTTCTCATTAGGAATGTCAAGGATGACGTGAAAGTTACCAATTCTTGTTTAAGAAACAATTTGACATGAAAGATCTTAGTGATTATCCTAAATTCTCGACATTCAAATCTATAGAAGATAGATCTAAGAGAATAAAAGGATTATCACAAAACGAGTACATAACCATAATACTAAAAGGAGTTTAGTATGGACAATGGAACATCTCTTTTGAAGAGTATGTGTCCTAAGATAACTTTAAGAAAGTTAGAATGTCCAAAATCCCTTTAAGTGAAAGGGTGCATAATGTATGAAAAGTTATGTACTAAATTAGATATGGCACAACACTAAGCGTAGTAGGCCGAATCTAACATGACCTCAGAGAAGGTCATTAGATCTCTGTAAAGGATGTCCTCAGAGTACTTGAGAAGAAATGAGGATATGTATTAGTTTACAGAGCCCAAAAGATCTTATCATTGAAAGGATATTTTGATGTAATTGTTGCATCAAACATAGATGATTGTAAATCATTAAAAGGATGCAATTTTTGCCTCAATGGCAAAGCAACGTGTTGGAAACATTCCAAGCACGAACGTGGCAAAATCTCGACTATTGTAGTTGAGTACTTAGTCGTATCAAATACCGCTAAGGTAAGTGTTTGGGTAAGAAACTCCATCTAACAAGTTAGATGAAGTTCCTAGCATGAAACAACACCATTATCATAACGTATGATTAAATGGATGGTTGCTCAAGTAAGAGAACCAAGACCTCACCCAGAGACTGAACACGTGATTACGAATCACTTTATAAGGAAAAGGTGTTTCCTAAGAGATGTGTAAACAAGAGGGTCACATCAGCAGAGAATATAGCAGATCCACTTTGGAAACGCCCAAAGTCAATAGGCTCTCAAAGTGCATCTTGAGAAGATGGGACTTAGAGTACCTAAATGGCTTTTACGGGCAAGTGGGAGATTGTTAGGAATAGTGCCCTAGAAAGCCGATTAGTCATAATCCGTTTTGGGACTTTCCTAATATCACAGACAATCTTTGAATAATATACGATTGATTAATATCATAGGCAAACACTTCTTTATATGCTCTTGTTTGGTATGCGTTTACTTTAGTTGTGCATGTATGAGAACTCCCCTAATCCTGATGACTTTAGGACTCTACCATTTAGGTGAAATGGTTCATGAAACGAGCCCTATATCACATAAGTCATGATTAGTAAAATACTCCAAGCCGATGAGTCCTACAGACAGTGGGAGTGTCAACCTGACTTCTCTAAGGCTTGCTTGTGGGATCACGCCCTTAAGAAGGACCACCTTGTTTCATGGAGGTGCAAAGTGTATAGTTGATACGTGCGTGATACATGAGGGTGCTTACTTCAATAAGCAAGTTCACTGAGGTGCCCCGTGTGAGAAGATTCCTAAATGGGAAAGGAAGTTTCTATTTCAGGAAATGGAAACTTCCAGATTAGGAAATATCTCACAAGTCATTGATGTGATTAATTGATCCTTAGACTTGAGGTTCCATGTCACTTTATGAGTTAACTCTGTAGTCTTTGGTATAAGCTTTAAAGGGTGTCGCCTTAGACAACTGATTCAAGGCTTATGCTGGGGCTGCACAAGTGACTCATGAAAGTGAATGAGAATCAAGAAAGGACCTACACTTGCATATGCAAGGTGATCTCTTATTGTGTAAGTCATTCATATGCCATATGGAGTCCTTGGCCAAGGCAGTAGATCAAGACATCAAGAAAAGGGTTTCTTGGATTGAGATCAAATGGATATGAAATGCACTTAGCTTTAAGACCGGATTATTAGGGTTCTGATTATTCCCTTACCCTAGATCTTGGTTGAGAGATAGTAAGTAGGAGGATTGTATCTCACAAGAATCAATAACTTAAAGGTTCTGTCGAATCCGAACATTCCAATTCAGCTAGGGATTAAACACCTGTTGCTAGACTATGGTCGTTTAATCTGTGGACTGATTAATTAATTAGTGAATTAATTAATTAGGGTCACTGCTAATTGAATTGAGAACCTAGAGGGTCACACACAACAACTTGGTTACATGAGTTGAGGCTTTAAAATGATTAAACGAGTTAATCGGGCCAAGAGGGTTCCACACGTGTGGGTCACGTGAGTGACACGTGTCCTTGTGACACGTGTCCCACACGTGTATATATATATATTGTATATATATATATATATATTAAATAATTAAATGTGTTAATTATTTAATAGACTTTGGTTTAATTTTGAATTAAAAAGAAAGTCTAATTTTGGAGAAAATAATCTAGTTAATTAATTATGAATTAATTAATTAGATAAAATAAGTTATTTATTTTAAATAAATAAAGTATAAAATTATCCAAAAATAGTTTGGATATTTTTAGCTCTCTTGAAAGTTGATTTGAATTAGAATTCAAAGTCAAAGTCAAAATACTTGATGATCAAGTAATAGGAGAGAGAGGGACCAAAACCCTAGTCCATAAGGACTAGGAATTTCGACGACTCCCCTCTTATAAATAGGGGAGCTCGAGCTCCCCTTAGAGCTAATTGACAATTCTTTTGGTTCATGTGTTGAACACCATCCTTTCTCCAAGATAAACAAAGCCCTAGGTTAAGCCTAAACACTAACTAGAGAACTAGTATCCTTACTAGTTAGATTGTAGTCAAGTTGGTGGACTATCTCTAGAGAGCTTCAAGTTAGAAGTTTTGAAGATTCGAGCTTTACCAAAAGTGGGGATCAAGCAAAATGATCAGAAGGGATGATGAAACGATTCTGAACCCAATAGAAAACGAGTGAAAAAATCGAACCAAAGAAGATGGCGAAAACCGTTCGTCGATATCCTGAAGGATGAATTTTTTCATGAGGGTTTTATGGCTGGCAGATTTCTACTTTCGCAAAACTGGTTTTCGAAGGGAGTTTCAATCATGCCTTTCTCGTTTCATGTTTCTTTCTTTATGTTTTATTGTTAAGAACTTCCCTAACATGATTTGAATCTAGGTTGGTGTGGATTGTTATCCCTACAATGGATTCTGAAGTTGAAAGAGACTTTCAAGGGACGGGTTGCCATTACCGCATGAAGCGCGTTTGAGGGCGGCTCAAAACATGTCAAGAAAGCTACTACCTAATTGAGTTTCTTGATCTCTACGAATTTGGATTCACGATTGCGAGTCTTAGATCCTTTTGTTGGAAAAAATTTTAAATTTTCGCTGCTTTCTGATTCCTGTTTTCCAACAACCGGACCACCTTGACTTAAGTTTTCCGGGAAAGAGTTTCAATCTAGAATTGTACAACAACACCAATTGACCCTCGACAAACTCCTTAACCCGAATATGCTTATCGTGCCACTTCTTCGTTCTCTCCTTATAAATCCAGGCATTTTCATAAGCCTCTAACCTCAGTTCCTCCAACTCTTGCAAGTCAAGTATCCTTTTCTCTCCGGATCTCGTGAGATCTAAATTTATAGCCTTAATGGCCTAGTATGACTTATACTCGATCTCGACGGGGAGGTGACACGCTTTACCATATACCAGCTGATACGGGGAAGTTCCTATGGGTGTCTTAAATGCAGTCCTGTAAGCCCATAACGTGTCATCCAGCTTTGATGACCAATCTTTCCTAGAGGGGCTCACTATCTTCTCTAAAATCCACTTCAACTCCCTATTTGTGACCTCAGCCTGCCCACTTGCTTGGGGATGATACGCCGTCGTTACTCGATGCTGGACCCCGTATTTCTTCAACAATGTTTCCATGGGCTTGTTGCAAAAGTGCGTACCTCTATCACTGATTAACGCCCGTGGAACTCCGAACCTATTGAAAATGTTCTTTTGCAAGAACTTAATCACCACCTTCGAGTCATTGGTCGGAGTTGCCACGGCTTCAGCCCACTTGGATACGTAATCTACCGCCACCAAGATATATTGATTTCCATTCGACGGTGGGAAGGGTCCCATGAAATCAATTCCCCAAACGTCAAATAGTTCAACTTCCAAAATATACTTCATTGGCATCTCATCCCTTTTACTAATGTTCCCGGCTCTCTGACAAGAGTCACACTCCTTGGCAAATATGTAGGCATCCTTAAACAACGTTGGCCACCAAAATCCTGACTGCAACACCTTAGCTGCTGTCTTCCGCCCACTCGAGTGTCCTCCATATAAGCTCGCATGACATCTATCTAACACTTCATCTACTTCAACCTCTGGGACACACCTCCTTACTAACCCATCCGAGCAATGTTTGTATAAATATGGCTCTTCCCAATAATAACGCTTCGCTTCTGACAAGAACCTCTGTTTCTGATGGAAATTTATGCCCGGTGGTAAAGCTTTGCACACCATGTGATTCACAATGTCCGCGTACCAAGGAACTATGACATTAGCCGCAAACAACTCCTCGTCAGGGAAATTCTCAGTGATCTCCTCCTCATACTCACCCTCCTTTTCCCCAACTTCTAAGCTTGACAAGTGATCGGCAACCAAGTTCTCCGTCCCTTTCTTGTCACGAATTTCAAGATCAAACTCTTGAAGCAATAAAATCCATCTAATCAACCGAGGCTTTGAATCCTTCTTTGAAAGGAGATACTGGATTGCTGCGTGGTCCGTGTAGACGACCGTCTTCGACCCTATCAAGTAGGAACGAAACTTGTCAAAAGCATGCACAATAGCTAATAATTCTTTCTCAGTAGTAGCATAATTTAATTGTGCATCATTTAAAGTTTTGCTAGAATATGCGATAACGTGTAAACGTTTCTCCCTTCGTTGGCCAAGAACAGCTCCATTGGCCAAATTGCTCGCATCGCACATTAGCTCAAACGGTAAAGTCCAATCCGGTGCAACCATAATTGGTGCCGAGGTAAGCTCCTTCTTCAACCTGTCAAATGCAAGTAAACAATCATTATCAAACACGAATTCAGCATCTTTTTGTAGTAACTTGCATAAAGGTAAGGTAATCTTTGAAAAGTCCTTGATAAACCGGCGATAGAAACCGGCATGACCAAGGAAACTTCTCACTCCCTTTATATTAGTAGGTGGAGGCAGTTTTGCGATCACATCAATCTTGGCCCTATCCACCTCAATGTCTTTCTCTGAAACCTTGTGGCCCAACACTATCCCTTCCTTTACCATGAAGTGGCACTTCTCCCAATTTAGAACGAGGTTAGTTTCTTCACATCTCTGCAAAACTTGAGAAAGATTATGCAAACCCGAATCGAAAGAAGAACCAAACACAGAAAAGTCATCCATAAAGATTTCCATTGTGCGCTCTATAAAGTCAGAGAAAATGGCCATCATGTATCGTTGAAAAGTAGCCGGGGCATTACACAACCCAAAAGGCATACGCCTATAAGCAAATGTACCATATGGGCAAGTAAACGTACATTTTTCCTGATCCTCTGGGGCTATAGCAATTTGGTTATACCCTGAATACCCATCCAGAAAGCAATAGTAAGAATGTCCGGCTAACCTCTCTAACATCTGATCAATAAAGGGAAGTGGAAAGTGATCTTTACGAGTGGCATTGTTCAACTTCCTATAGTCTATGCAAACTCTCCACCTCGTGACTGTCCTAGTTGGTATTAACTCATTCTTCTCATTTTTAATTACAGTCATCCCCCCTTTCTACCCACCTGCACAGGGCTAACCCACTTGCTATCCGAGATAGGGTAGATTATCCCGGCATCTAACAATTTTAGTACCTCTGCCCTAACTACCTCCTTCATGTTTGGGTTCAATCTACATTGATGTTCTACGGAGGGTTTATGGTCGTCTTCCATAAGAATCCTATGCATGCAAATAGATGGGCTAATCCCCTTAATGTCAGAAATAGTCCAACCTATCGCTCGTTTGTGTTGTCTCAAAACCCTCAACAAAGCATCAAGATGTGAATCAGTTAAATCAGAGGCAACTATAACAGACAATGTTTCAGATTCACCCAAATAAGCATATCTCAAATGATCGGGGAGGGGTTTCAGTTCTAAGTTAGGAGCTTTCTCAATAGAAGGACGAAGAGTGGGCTTACCTGTACCCAACTCTTCGTATACAAACCTCTTTCGGAATGGCACATATGAGGTGGCCTCAAGTGCCTTTGCGTAGGCGGCCAATTCTTCTAGTATGTCTTCCCCATCAATGTGGTCGTTGAGTCCTCTCAGACAGAGTTCGAGAGGGTCTTCGTTGCTTACAGACATCAGTGTTTGTTCTTTGATTTCCGCCATGTTGCATTGTTCTTCGAGGACGGGTCCTTTCATTGCCTTGAACAGATTGAACTCCACCTGTTCGTCTCCCACTCGAAGAGTTAGAATGCCACTCTTCACATCAATTAAGGCTCCTGTTGTGGCTAGGAAAGGCCTCCCTAAGATAAGCGGCATGTCTTGATCTTCCTCCATCTCTAACACTATGAAGTCTACCGATAGGTAGAACTTCCCAACTCTGACCAAAACATTTTCTAGGACTCCCGTGGGGTACTTGATTGAGCGATCGGCTAGCTGCAGGGAAACTGTAGTCGGCTTCAATGAATTCAATCCAAGTTTCCTACAAACAGATAATGGCTTTAAACTCACACTAGCACCAAGATCACATAAAGCTTTATTAAAGGACAAATTGCCAATTGTGCACGGAATTGAAAAACTCCCTGGATCCTTAAGCTTCGGAGGAAGCTTATGCTGTAGAATGGCGCTGCACTCCTCAGTAAGTGCTATTGTGGCATAGTCCTCCAATTTCCTCTTGTTGGAGAGGATCTCTTTTAAGAACTTGACGTACCTGGGCATCTGGGCTAGGGCCTCGGCAAATGGGATGTTGATATGTAGTTCCTTGAAGATACTCAAGAACTTCTCGAACTGTTTCTCCAACCTTTGCTTTTGAAATCTCTGCGGGAATGGAAGTGGTGGCACATACGGCTTGGGTGCCACTGGTGTCTTTGGCTTAGAAGGGAGCTCAATTGTCTGTGCTTCCTTCTCCTCTTCCGTGGGCTCGACTACTTTCTCTGACTCCATCTCGGCTTTCTTTTCTCTCCTTATCTCAGTCTCTACCGGCATTGCAGGCCCTTTGTAGGTTGTGCCACTTCGTAATGTAATGGCCTTGCAATGCTCTTTCGGATTCTCCTCAGGTTTACTTGGAAGCATGCCTTGGGCTCTAACATTTATTGTATTTGCAAACTGGCCCATCTGTACTTCCAAATTTTTGTTCTGAACTAGCACCTGTTCCACCTGAGACTCGAGTTTCTGATATCTATCATTCGAGACACTGATGAACTTTTCGAGGGCCGCCTCCCACCCCGGTTTCTGTTCTTGTGGTGGTTGTGGAGGTAGCGCGAATCTCTGTTGATTTTGATGTGATGGATGTGGTCCCTGTTGTCTCTGTTGGAAGTGTGGTCTCGGATTTGGGTTTGGGTTTTGAACATTCTGATTGTTTGACCACGAGAAGTGCGGATGATGTTTCCAACCTGGGTTGTAGGTGTTCGAGTATGGGTCATTCGCCGGCTTTTGATTTTGCACATAATTCACTTGCTCCGGACTGACAACAACCTGTGCACCTGCATTGGTAGAACGACAAACATCAAACGCATGGGGACCACCACAAATTTCACAAACTACCTGTATGGCGTTCGACTGTGCTACAGTGTTACGTGCAACAGAAATTGCAAGTTGGTCTAGCTTCTGGTTCAGTGCTTCGAACTTGGCATTAAAAGCTGTCACAGTGTCAGTGGTAAGTATGCCCGCTTCAGGTCTAGGTGGAGGAGGATTGCTCCTCTCTTTAGTCCAACTACTATTTGCTGCCATCTTATCCAGAAGTTGCATTCCTACTTCTTCGGATAGCGCCATAAATGCTCCTCCTGCTGCTGCATCAACCATGATCTTCATGTTTTCTGACATTCCGTTGTAAAAGATTTGTACTAGTTGCCATCTTGGAACACGGTGATGTGGGCATTTCCTTTGCAAATCCTTATATCTCTCCCATCCTTCGTACAACGTTTCTCCATCATAGATCTTGAAGCTCGTTATTTCGTCCCTGTACCTCATGTTCTTGCTAGGAGGGTAGAACTTGGCTAAAAAGGCCTTAGAGAGGTCCGCCCATGTCTGAAGTGTCTCGTTTGACAAAGTCGAAATCCATGCCCGGGCTTTATCCCTTAAGGAGAAGGGAAAAAGCCTAACTCTGATCGCGTCGTCAGAAGCATTATGGACAGATGTGATGCGGGGTCTTCATGTGCTAAGCCCCCAAACGGATTCTGTTGTAAGAGGTTGATGAACCCAGTTTTGATCTCAAAGTTGTTCGCCTCCACGGCGGGCCGAACCAGGTTGTTCTGGATTAGGCCGATGTTAGGAATGGCATAATCTTGAAGTGTGGTTGGTGGATCGTTATTGTGTTGAGCCATTGGAATTAGGTCCACTTCCTGCTTCTTTTCCTTTCTCCGCCTCGTTCGATTCGCCCGACAAGTCCTCTCAATTTCAGGATCGTAAGGCCAAGGTTCCAAGCCTCGCGATCGTAGCATGCACTAGGTACCTACAATTGGGAAAAACCCGTGGTCAAATTCAACGCACTTCAAAAAGAAATCAAGCAGAAAGGGGTGGTCTAAAGTACCAGAAAAAGTCAATAAAGTAATATTGATTTAAACGCCTTCCCCGGAAACGGCGCCAAAAACTTGATAGATAAATTTTGAACCCAAGTGTAAGTTCTAAATTCGGTTGTAACACTTAAGGTATCGTATCCACAGGGAAGGGAAATCAACAACCACCTTTATGACTAATTCTAATCTAGAGACCGATAAAGATCGAGAGTGTTGTTCTATACTACTATGACAAAATTAAACGAAGTAATAACTAATTAACCACACGAATTAACGAATAAAATCGGGAATAAATCACTTAGAGAAAACAGGTCGGGGAGTAAATCATATGCCCTTCAATGCTTAAATCAATGCTCACTTACTTATGTATGATTCTTCAACCTAATCACAAATTTATATCTAGCTTCTTTCAAAGTCTAGATGTCTAATTAATCGAGCCAAGTGTTATTCTCACAATCACTTAGTAATCAGATTAATCGATTAAAACAAGATTAGTGTATTTAAAACCTAGCGGCTTGGCATGGAATTTTAAATACGCGTTGTAGAAATTAGGGTTAAATTTCTTTAAGCCAAAAAGTCTAAGTTATGGAAAACAATCTCAATTATCCTCAATCTCTCGATTATCAGATAATTTACGATATGTTAATGGATGGCCAGTCCACTCACATTCTATTCAAAGTCGTTTTCCTAACAAAGAATCATACAATTTAACTCAAGCATTAATTCAAACACCTTAGATGCATAATCCTTACCCCGTAACCCTAGGGGATTAGTTCCTCGTAATAGACTCACAATTCATTAAAATCAAAGGAATTGCATTCAAAATATTCATGTCTATCTTAAACATCAAAACGAAACTAGGAATTCTGGAAATTTCTAACCTAATTATCAAAACGAATCTAGAACAATTAAGCTAACTATACTAAATCTCAATTAACAAAAACTAAGGATTGAGGAATTAGTTTGAATAGAAAAGCAATAAATAAAACCAAATTGATAAAGTCTTGTGATTGGATTGAATCTTCAACTCTAGGTCTTCGTGTTTCTTCCGCCTAAACGTCCTCTTGAACTTCTGGGAAGGTATCGTCCAAAAAGCTCCCAAAATCCGCCTCAAAATCGTGCTTAAATAGAATTCCTAACCCAGCTCCGTAACGTGACACGGGCGTGCAGTGCCCATGCACAAAAATATGATACGCTCGTGTCAACTATAAAAATCGTATTCGCGCTTTCTACTTGACACGGGGGTGTCAAAGGTTGTTCTTCAGAATGACACGGGGGTGTAAGACTATCCGGACCTCTCTGTACCGAGACAGGGGGGTGTCTCGGTTTGCTCTACATTGGTGACACGGGCGTGTCACCATCTGAAATCCGTTGATCAGCTCCTGTACTGAGACACGGGGGTGTCTCAGTTTACTCTTCCAAGGGGGCACGGGCGTGTCCCCTAGAATTTCTCGTTTTTCGCCCGTCTTTGCATGGTTTTGCTTCTACTTTCGTTTCTTTGACTCCAAGGTAAAATTTACCTAAAAGGGAGCATAAATCACATTATACGCTCTTGAAACGACATAAATTTAACTCAAATTGCCCTACAAATCCATGCAAAAATCCAATACATCAGGTTCGAAGCAGACAGGCCTGACGTTCACAGGGTCACCCTTCTCAGGGAGGCACCCACAAGAGGGCCCCGCTACTGGTGGTTAGGTTCTGACGCTCAAGGGTCACCTGCCGTGGGGAACCCATCCGTGCATTCTTCGAGAGTCACCAGCGCTCGTGTATGGTCCTCCGCCCCCGCGACGGATCCGAATCCTAACAAAACGGATCTTGGGGCCTTCCCCTCATGCGACCCTCGCCAACAACCTCTGACACAGAGGTGGTGCGCACCCTGCACCTGACACGCCGCCTCCTTTTCAGAGGTGTCGTTCTCACGCCCTCATGGGCTGCCACGTGTTAGGGCAACACAGGTTTGGGACCACACGGTCAGTTTACCCGATTTACCCTCACCCCTAACATATAAATAGGGGAGAACACATGCTCTCTTCCCCAAGTCATCTCCCTTACAAAATACAGACTCACTCACTGTTCTGGGATATTTTCCTCTGTTTCTCTTCATCAAGCTTGGCATCATTTTCACCACTACTGCATCACCACTGCATTGAACCCCTTGGTGTTATCCTAGCTGGAAGAACCAACGCTCAAAAGGAAACCCAGATCCTGAGGCTCCTTCGCCTGTGATGGTCTTTCCTTTTTTACACACAAATTCTAAGGTGATTGGTGTTTAAACCCCTTTACAAGTTTCTGCACCATCATTTTTGGCGCCGTCTGTGGGAAACCATCATCATCATCTTTTTCACCATCAGTTTCTTCCTATAAAAGCTAGTTGAGATATAACACCTTTGATTTTAAACATGGTGACTGCGACAAGGTCAGGAGCGGTAGGAAGTAAGGGTGCTCTTCCCCCTATCAACGAGGAGAATGCAGGGAACAACGCCCCCACTGGCGGTACGCCCCCTCCTCTCGCCGGAAATACTGAGGCCGCCGCTGCAACTCTATCCCCCGGAGGGAATGAGGCAGGAGGATCTGGCTCCAATCCTCCTCCCCTAGCCTTCGTTCAAAACATTCCAGCCTCCCATCCCGGCGTGTACTCCATGGCCATGCCCCCGCCGGGATATGCTTATATGCAACCGGGGATGATGCCCGGAATGGTGCCCATGGTCCAGCCCTATCAGGTGGGGACCCTAAATCTCCCCGCGTCGCTTCCGAGAGAAATACAATGGGTGGAAATGCCCCAGATCACCTCTCAACAACTGCAGACGCTCTACGCGCAATGCGAGGAGCAAGTGGTTCAGAATGCCTGGGAACTCTTCACCACTGCGTATTTTCCCTCCCTGGCAGGTGTTCGTGCGGCTTCGCCCGTCGGAGGACTCCCAGCTCATCCTCTAACAAGGGCACAGAATGTGTTGAGGGCCCAGCCGCCTCCGCCACCTCCTGCTCAGGAAAGAGAAGTCCCACCGAGGGTCCAGCAAGGGCAGCAACCCGATGGAAATGAAAGAGCCCCACAAAATGAGAAGGCTGAAAACAACGAAGAGGTCCAGTCGAGGGCCACAGAGGGCAAACCGCAGAAATATCTGCGATCCTCAGCTTGCTGCGGTATAAGATCAGCTTAAGGGGCTCCAGAATGTGGTGGAGCAGCTCTCTCGAGCAAGGTCTCAAGTCCCCCGCGACGGGGGCGAAAGGTCCAGGGCCAGAGACGCTCGCCGACCACGTAGCCAAATTTCTCACCACCGAAGAGAAGCCAGCTATGAAGATCCCGAGGACCGGGATTACAGAATCATGACGGGCGATTCCCCCCTCATCGACGAGGTTCTGATGACTCGTGCTGGGAAGGGAAAAATCCCCACGTCCGTCTACAGATATGATGGAACCACTGATCCAGCCGAGCATCTGGATCATTTTGTGCACCTGATGCATTTGTACGATCATCCGAGAAACTATTGGGCCAAAGTATTTGTCACTTCCCTCACTGGAATAGCCCAGGATTGGTATAAGAAGCTTCCTCCGCGCTCGATCCGAGGATATGCCGATCTAACAGATGCCTTCACAAGCCACTTCAACTCCTTGAAGGCGCCAGCCCCAGCCGCGACAGCTCTCTACAGTTTGGTCCAGGGGCCGAATGAAACGCTCAGGGCCTTCATGGGAAGGTTTAACAAGGAAATCCTGCTGGTGGAGAAGCCCTCTATGGATTTTTTGAGGCACGTTCTTTTTGGAGCCATCAACATGAAGCACTATGTCAGTAAACAGTTCGTGGAGGAGGTGGCCAAGAAAAAGCCACGCTCGTTGATGGAGATCAGGGACATAGCTGACTCGTTCTTTACCCTCGAGGATATGTACGTCGTGAGGGATCAGAAGATGGCAAATGCCCCTCGCCCCAGCAAGCCCCCGAGGACAGAGGAGATTCTAACAGGGGTCATCGTCGCAGTCCTAGCGCCGCTCGCCGTAATCCTTCCCCACCGCGTAAGTACGAGCGTATCCCCCTCAACCGTCCAATTGCCGAAGTATATTCTATGGTGGATAAGAAACTCTTCAAGAGACCACCGAAGCTGAGGGAGACTGAGGCTAAAAAACGCTCAGGAAAGTATTACGCTTTTCATAAGCAAAAAGGGCATGATACCAACGAGTGCCGCCAACTCGAGAGCGAGATTCAGAGACTTATCGCTGGGGGGCACCTCAAGGAGTTTGTAAAGGTGCTGGAAAGGTACGATGAACACTACGCCGATCGAGCACGTGTTAGAAGAAGGAGTCGTTCATGCTCAAGTAGTCCCCGTCATCATCACACCGAATCGCGCGACCGCGGCAAGGGGAAAGCGGCGGACGTAGAGAATCAGCCCTTTGCGGTCATTCACATGATCGTCGGAGGACCTTCGGGGGAGACTCTAACGCTTCCCGACGCCGCCACATTCGAAGTTATGATCAACGATCATCCCTGCCCAAGCCCATGCTCTCCATCGACAACTCTCCACGCTCAAAGGAAAATGACATTATAGGGTTTACAGAGGAAGATTTGGGACATATTGTAACACCCCATGGGATCGGTGAAACCTCTGACTGTCCCATGGTGGTTAGTCTAGACGTTCATAACCACGTTGTAAAGAGGTTCTTAATTGATAGTGGAAGCTCTGTGAACGTTCTCCTTTACTCAACGTTTCAAAAAATGAATATCTCAAACATCCCCCTCGAGCCCCTCAGAACAGCCCTCATTGGCTTTGGGGGCTCCGAGATTGTCCCTCGCGGACAGATTCGCTTGGCCACCTCTTTTGGTCGCGCCCCACAGTGAAAAACTTTGAGCGTCCTATACACGGTCGTGGAGGTGGACCTCCCCTATAATATCATCATTGGACGCCCGGCCCTCGTGGACTTCAAGGTAGTAATCTCCACTTATCACCAGAAAGTCAAATTCCCCACTCCCGAGGGTACGGGCGAGGTTCTGTGCAATGTCAAGGAGGCTTGGGAATGTTACGTCCTTTCCCTTCGAAGCCATAAGCCAAAACAAACCATTCAGGCGGGATCCAACAAAAAATCAGTTGACTTCCCCAAATTGGATGAGGATGGCCCGGAACGCAAAAGGGCCAAGTTGTACAAGAAGAAGAACAAAAAGAAGAATCCCAGTGGAGCCCAGCGCCCGGAGGACGGGCCACTTGGGGCCGTCGAAGGATCTTCCTCCGAGAACGAGGGTGATGGGCCCTCGGGTGAGGAAGGGGGTCGGCTTACTGGGAAGAAACGAGCGCTCGAGGCTCCAAGGCCTGAGATTCGTATCGAGCCCGCCGAAACGTTTTTGACCATCGAGTTGGAAATGGGGAATCCAGATAAGACCACCCAGATTGGCTCTAACCTCGACGGTCCCTCACAGGTTATGATGATTGATTTTCTCCGGGAGAACCTCGATGTATTTTCCTGGAAAGCTTCTGATCTCACTGGGATAGATCCGAGTGTCATAGTCCACAGGCTCAACGTGGACCCGGCCTTCAAGCCAGTCAAACAAAAGAAAAGGGACGTCTACGGTTTCAGAAGACGAGTCATTGAGGAAGAAGTGGGTAAGCTCCTTGACGCTCAGTACATTGAGGAAATATTATATCCAGAATGGCTCTGCAATGTAGTACTCGTCCCCAAAAGCGCCAACAAATGGCGAATGTGCAATGACTTTACGGACCTCAACAAGGCGTGCCCTAAAGACCCTTATCCCCTACCGAGGATCGACCAATTGGTAGATTCGACAGCGGGTGCGAGCTCATGAGCATGATGGATGCCTTCCAGGGATACTATCAGATCTTTATGGCGCCCGAGGATCACCCCAAAGCCTCGTTTGTTGTGCACTTGGGCGTTTACTGTTTCAAAGTCATGCCGTTCGGACTCAAAAACGCGGGGGCAACTTACCAACGCCTCGTCAATAGGATGTTCGAACGCGAAATTGGAAAATCGTGGAGGTATATGTGGACGACATGATAGTCAAGAGTGAGCTTCAGGAATCCCATCTGGAGGATCTCAAACAAACTTTCAACATCCTACGCCATTATGGAATGAAATTAAACCCATCCAAGTGCACGTTTGGCGTTCGGGGTGGTAAGTTTTTGGGGTACATGGTCAGTCAACGAGGCATAGAGGCAAATCTGGAAAAGATTAAGGCGATCCTTGATATTCCCTCCCCTTGGAACGTGAGGGAAGTCCAGGTGTTGGTTGGAAAGATCATCTCGTTGAACAGGTTCATCTCCCGCTCGGCAGACAGAAATTTGCCCTTTTTCAAAATTTTGCGCAACGCTTGTAATTTCGCCTAGAACGAGGAGTGTGAGAAGGCTTTGCAGGATATGAAGCTATACCTCACGAGCGCGCCATTGTTGACCAAACCTAGCCCTGGGGAAGGTTTAATCATTTACCTTTCGGTCTCCGCAGAGGCTACGAGCGTTGTCCTAGTAGCGACCCGCGAGCGCAAACATATGCCGGTCTACTATTTGAGCAAAACTTTGCAAGGGGCCGAGAAGAGATATATGGAGATAGAGAAATTTTCTTTCGCGCTCGTTAACGCGTCCCGAAGGCTAAGGCCTTATTTTCAAGCTCATTCTATCACAGTGCTCACAGATCAACCTCTTAAGCAAGTGCTCGCGAAACCGGATGTCTCAGGGTGGTTGATCAAGTGGTCGATCGAACTCAGTCAGTTTGATATCACCTTCGAGCCTCGCACCGCCATACAGGCTCAGGCGGTGGCAGATTTGTTGGTGGAGCATTTCAATTTGGGCACGGGGCCCTTGGCGGAACAAGGATTATGGCTTCTGCACACAGATGGCTCCTCGACCTCACAAAGGGGGGGGGGGAGCCGGAGTAACCCTCGGAGATCTTCATGGTGTGGAAGTAGATTATGCTATTAAACTGGCGTTTCGGGTCACCAACAACGAGGCAGAGTATGAAGCCCTAATCCAAGGCTTAGGATAGCCCATCAGAATGGTGCTGCTCGAATCACTGTGTATGTTGACTCCCAGTTAATCGCGAGTCAAATTGATGGCACTTATGAGGCTCGAGAAGCCACTATGGTACAGTACTTGGCGAGGGCCAAGGATGTGATCGCCAAGTTCAAAGAGTTCCATCTGTTGTAGGTACCCCGAGCGGAAAACGAGTGTGCAGACGCTCTTTCTAAGTTTGCTTTAGCCCTTGATGACTCTTGCGAGCGCTCAGTCACGTTCCTCAGGACAGAGAAACCGCTGATTAGTGAAACGGAACCCTCGCACGGGGTGAACATGATTGATCCAGCTGAACTTTGTTGGTTGGATGACATCATTAAGTTTATCAAGGATGGGACTTGTCCGAGCGATAAAATAGAGGCTCGGAAGATCAGGAGTAAGGCCCCTCGCTTTTCCCTCGACAACGACGGGCGGCTGTTCAAGCGGTCTTTCCAAGGCCCGCCATTGAGATGCCTAAGGCCCTCGCAAGCCAAGGAAGTGTTAGAGCATGTGCACAGTGGAAGTTGTGGAAACCATTCTGGCGGTCGAATTTTGGCTAAGAAGGTATTAAGGAGTGGATTTTACTGGCCCTCGTTGCTGCAGGATGCCATCAACTACTCCAAGAAATGTCCCAAGTGCCAGTTTCATTCCAACACCCCTCAACTGCCGGCCGCGCAAATGATCCCTGTCGACGTCTCATGGCCTTTCGACCAGTGGGGCATTGATATAGTGGGACCCCTGCCAATGGCGGTTGGACAGAAGAAATTTGTAATCCTCGTAGTGGACTATTTCACCAAGTGGGCCGAAGCCGAAGCGGTCACGAAGATAACGTTCAAAGTTGTGAGGGATTTCGTCTGGAAAAACATCATCTGTAGGTATGGCATCCCGAGGGTGCTCATCTCGGATAACGATTCCCAATTCATTGCTGCTGACACGCGGGATTGGTGCTATGAACTGGGGATTGAGCAGCGATTCACTTCCGTGGGCCATCCTCAAGCCAACGGTCAAGCTGAAGTAACCAACCGAACCATACTCCAGCATTTGAAAACGATGCTCGAGAGTAAGAAAGGGGAGTGGGCAGAAGAACTTCAAGGTGCCCTCTGGGCGTACCGTACTACCCCACGAGCGGCGACAGGAGAGACCCCTTACTCCCTCGTATATGGCTCCGAGGCAATGATACCTGCTGAGATAGCTCAAGAATCCCACACGCGTCGCTTATTTCGAGCCTTCAATCAACGAAGCCAACCGGACGTTCGAATTGGATTTGCTAGACGAAAGGAGGAACACAGCTTGGGCTCGCATCCACAAGTATAAGGCGATTGTAGCCCACCAGTATAACAAGCATGTCAGAGAAAGAACTTTCCAACTAGGGGACTTGGTCCTCAAAAAAGTTGAAGTCTCTAAACATGTGGGTAAGTTGGATCCCAATTGGGAAGGCCCCTGCAAAGTCATTCAAGTACGAGCGAACAACACCTATTTGCTAGAGACTTTGCAAGGCGAGCGACTCCCGAGACCGTGGAACGCATGCAACCTTAGACGGTTCTACGTATGAGCATCCACCTATGTAATCGCCCGCTCGCGGCACTTTGTATTTTCTTTTGACAGAAAACATGTTGTAATCCTCCCAAACAGTGCAATCATAATGGTAAGTATTTTATATGTTGTTATGTCATTAATTTGCTTTTTCCTTTGGTTAATGGCCTGGTTAATAAAAAGCTTACTCCGTGTTGAGCGCATTCCACGTCGAACGGCTTACTCAATACCTCGTTAATTTCAAATTGACGCACTATGCGGTAAACATACCCCACATTGAACACCCTGACGCTCATAAGCGTGTAAACCCCATGAATGAGGGTGTCAAGTGGTGGGATGCTAAACGCGTAATTTACGCCAGCTGGGCGTTCACCATGCCAGTTTGCGCTCGTAAACCCCCA
Organism: Lantana camara; assembly: GCA_037501455.1. Classification (NCBI taxonomy): domain Eukaryota; kingdom Viridiplantae; phylum Streptophyta; class Magnoliopsida; order Lamiales; family Verbenaceae; genus Lantana; species Lantana camara. Next base: position 80,485,423 of record CM074865.1, read on the forward strand.
ATGACCCTCACCTTCTTGGGTACGAGCATGCTCGCAAAATAGCGGATCCTGGACCAATCCTTTCATGGGTACCTCAGGATGATGCTAACACTACGGCTACGTTCGCTTTAATCCCATACTTAGCGAATCCTACAGTTGATTTCTAAGTATGTTCAACTCACTGGAACGCTCAAAATGGAGGTGCACGTCGCATGCCTAAGGCCAATACTTAGTTAAAATCCTTAGAGGTTTTCTGAGTTCAAATTCGAGCCTCATCGTGAATATGGCCAGGGAACCCTCTTAAGGAATTTCCTCGAGCCCAGGTCAGCATCTCTCAAATTGCCAGACATCTCCAAATTTCAAACTTAGTATGCATGGAGACAAGCGCCCGAGAACCCTCAAAGAAAACGCCCTCGCGCGCATACACTACCATCGCAGACATTCAAATGACAAGAAAGATAAGCGTACAAACATCGAGCGCAATGAGACAACAGCGATTAACATTCAAAAGCAAAGTAAAACAAACATAAATATTCAGGCAGTAAAGGGAAAGTTCAAATATGATGAGGAAAGTCTAAGGATCAGATACACATGTTAAATGTTCATAAACGCGAAGTGAAATCAAACAAGCAGGATCTTGAAGCGGCGGTAAGAGGAATTTCATTGAGCTTGGTTCTCAGGTTCTGGGGGAGCTATTGCGATAGGGACTACAACCAACGCGTCGGCATCAGAAGCCTGAGCCTCCCCAGGCTCCTCATCGACCGGCTCGTCCATTACGGTGCACTCGTCATCTATCTGAATGGGCTCGGGGTCTATAGGATTGGCCGCTATGAACTCCTGCTGGAGCATCGACACAAGTTCTTGATACTCCGGCTCCGCCAGACTTTCCGAGGGATCTTCATCCTGGACCATAGGCTCGCAGTTATCGTCCAGATCCATGCGTAGGCGGTCATCGGTTCGAGCGCTCTCGGGGGCCAACCCCAGCTTCACCATCTGCCCAATCGCCTTGTAAAAGAAGCGACGAGCGTTGTCAAAGCAGTTCATATTGGCGGCGAAAGCGAAGGCTTTTGAGCGCACGAACTTCAGCACTGCATCCCATGCCACTTTTGATTCTAGGCCAACTACCTTCTCTTCCAGTTCAGCGAGGGTCTTCTTGGTCTCTTCGTTTTGGCGTGTGCTCTCGGCCAGTTGACGCCCCAACTCCCCATTCTGATCCCTCAACTGATCGCGCTCTTGCTTGAGCTTCTTGTGGCGATCGTCGAGGACCAAATATGCGTCATCAGACCGCTTCAGATCCTCCTTCAGTCTGTCCTTCTCAAGATTGACGTCAGTCAGTTGGGCGTGGACGTTGTTGTAATCCTCTTGCAGTTGGCCAGGGTCTGAGATGCGCAGCAGTTTCTTGTATTTAGCCTTATGCTCAGAGTAGGCCTGCTCTCGGCCTTGCAGGTTCTTTAACCTAGGGATTACCTCTTACAAAGCCAGGAACGAGGGTCAATATCAGAGTTGTAATAGGAAAAATGGAAACTTCATAGAGGGAACAGGAGACTAACCGTCGGGAGTGCATGGCAAGCGTCATCCGCGACCCGAACGGCGTCATGCTCGTTTAGTTTGTCATGGTCGGCGGAGAATTGAAGTTTTTCGACGATGTCAGAGATTAGGTTCACAGAGTAAGCGCTTTTCTTCAGCAGAACTGGACCTTCCGTCCGTTGGCGTTTGTATCGAGTGTCGCCCCGGCAGCCTATCTTCCAGAAATCTTCATCCTCAGAAGAGGAAGTATCGCTGCCCTCGCCGCGGTGGCCCACAACCACCTCTTTGTCCTTTTCGGAAATGGGGATGGAATCTGGAAGTCTTCCGCACAGCATCGTGCATTCGGACAAGTTATCCCGAACGATTACGGAAAGTGCTGGAGCTTATTGCGATTGGCCTTTCGGGAGCAGCTAGGGGTGGAGTAGCATCCCGAGTGCCATCCACGGTCATATCCTTAATGGGGCGAGCCCCTGGGGCCTCATTTCCGGCGCCCCTGCCGCCGTCTCCTCGCCCTGTCCTACGGCGGACGCCTCTCCCCCTCGGAGCGTTCGAGGGTTGGGCCTGCTGCTGCTGTTGTCGCTGGGGGTTAACGCCCGCCCTTTGAGAGTTCATCATACGGGCAAGAGCCTCGGCGTTCATTCCCGTGGTTAATATTTGGATATCTGCAAATAAAGGATACGAGCGTCAGAAGGTGGCAGTGTAGATGATAATTGCAGAAGTACAATAAACCAAATGAAGTCAGCAATGCTATCCTAAGAGTTAGAGCAGTTAGTTCCTAGAATCTAACCATCAAGGGCCATGATATCTGCTGGAGGATTTGTTATCATGCTCAGGGGGCAGGATAGGCCATAACGGAATAATACTCCCTCATTCTTCATCAAGACCTCAGCCTTGATCCATTTCTTCTCATTTTTCATTGCGAGGGCCAGTCCCTTCGCCCAATCCTCGAAAGCTTTGTTCTTTGTCCTTTCCTTAATCAGTGGCCCTTCACCGTGTATCAACTACCCTCGGTGAACCCTGCAAATCCCCCCAGGAGCCCCAACGAAGAAATATTTCTCCTTCCAATGCTCGCCATATGAAGTGGAGGGAGAGTCAATCATTTTGAAGCCGGATTTGTCTTGGGCGTAGTAAAACCCATCTGTGGGGGATGAACGCGTTGAGCGGGCCACCTGGATCAAACTATCAAAATTATCAACGGAGGGTTCCTGGCCTAATGCCCTCTTCAGAACCACGAAGGTGTTTATTAAAGCAATGCCGTTTGGAAGAATTTGGGAAGGGCACAGTCTAAGATGATGGCAAATGGTACAAACGGTGGATGGGATCGGAAACCTTAGACCCCCAGCCAGGACCGCGTCCCAATAAACTGTCATCATCCCCGCGGCGGTAAATTTGCTCTTTCCCCCTCCTCGGGAAGGCGCATGGGGAACATCGCCTCATCCCAGTATGCTTTTGTCCTACTCCTCCAGATCTTCAAGCGTCAAGATGCTCTCAATCTCATCCAGAGACCTGCCGGTTTGGTGAGGGTTATTTTGTCTCACTCGGGTAGCAGGCTCTTTCCCTCTCATTTGGAGTTTTCTGGGGGGCTCAGCATCAGCACGACGCTCGGAAGGCCCAACACCGCCCTCGGGGGCCGCAATGGCCACTGTAATCCTATGATCTTGGGGTCTTACGGCGCTATTCAACACAGGAAACACTCTATCTCCCTGCCTCTGCATTTCCATTACGTTGTGCATCTCTTCAAAAAGGTCATTTACCCCTCCAGGAGCACGCTCGTTCATTCCTTGAATGGCGGCGTCAACCTCTTCATCCCTGGCTTCAACCGGAGCCCTGGCCACTGGAATAGCAGTAGGAATCTCCTCGCCTGGGGAAGCCCTGGCCATTGGAACTGCTGTAGGCACATTATCGTGAGGGGAAGAACTCCCCACTGACATCTCATCTATTTCCCTCACAAAAGCTTCTGCGTTGTTATTCGCCATATCTGGGGTTTTATTGGTTCTTGAGTTTGGAAATTTCTCTTAGTAAGATTGTCGGAGAAAGAGGCTTCTGGAAAGGATTCAATGGCAGAAAAAACAGTTCCTCACTTAGAAAGATTCACTCACGCACAACCTAAATCTAAAAGTTAGTATCAGAATATCAAGATTTGTGGAGGTTTTACCTAGAAATTGAAGAAAAAGCTCGCCGGAATCTGTAAAAGTTGCAGAGAACTCTTGCTGCGTATGTGCTTGAAGGAGACTGAATGCGTGAAAGAGGCTCCAAAACTCTGCAAATCCCTATTTATAGGGGAGAATTTACATTGATTAGGGCTGGAAATTCAAAACGCAATCATTTCCCGCCTAGAAAATCCCCCCACTTTTGGTAACCGCCTCACGTCTCCCGGAGTACACGCGCCCACGTTCCCACTCAGCATTTAATGCGGACACGACTTCATTTCATGCGATGTCAGAACGTGTCTGTTGCAGAAGCCAAACGGTCACTTCTCTTGCAGAGGCTTGACCCTCGGATATTCAAAATTCAAGGTTCGTCTCTCTTAAATTCTACAGTACGCTCAAGCGATACTACAGAATCTGGGGGGCAAAATGATGAGGCATAAAACCACGCTCGTATCAGAGCCGTCCACGTGTCGCCTCCTGCCGGCTAAGAGATTGGACGCTCGAATTGATGGGCTTGTGGGCTAACCCAGCCCGCTCGCTCGCTTACCGGTACAGGTCCATGAGCCTCAACCAACTATTCAGGTAAAAGGGTTCGAAGCAGATAGGCCTGACGGCTCGTAGGGTCACCCTTCTCAGGGAGGTACCCACACGAGGGCCCCGCTACTGGTGGTCTGGTTCTGACGCTCAAGGGTCATCTGTCGTGGGGAACCCATCCGTGCATTCTTCGAGCGTCACCAGCGCTTGTGTATGATCCTCCGCCCCCGCGACGGATCCGAATCCTAACAAAACGGACCTTGGGCCTTCCCCTCATGCGACCCTCGCCAACAACCTCTGACACAGAGGTGGTGCGCTCCCTGCACCTGACACGCCGCCTCCTTTTCAGAGGTGTCGTTCTCACGCCCTCATGGGCTGCCACGTGTTAGGGCAACACAGGTTTGGGACCACACGGTCAGTTTACCCGATTTACCCTCACCCCTAACATATAAATAGGGGAGAACACATGCTCTCTTCCCCAAGTCATCTCCCTTACAAAATACAGACTCACTCACTGTTCTGGGATATTTTCCTCTGTTTCTCTTCATCAAGCTTGGCATCATTTTCACCATTACTGCATCACCACTGCATTGAACCCCTTGGTGTTATCCTAGCTGGAAGAACCCACGCTCAAAAGGAAACCCAGATCCTGAGGCTCCTTCGCCTGTGATGGTCTTTCCCTTTTTACACACAAATTCTAAGGTGATTGGTGTTTAAACCCCTTTATAAGTTTCTGCACCATCAACTTCCATACGGAAGAGATAAAGCTTCCATAGGGAAGAAACGAAATAAAACATAACGAAAAGAAAAAACAGATAAGGAAAACGGCTGTAAACCAGAGAAATCCGCTAGATCTGGGAGGACGCCAATGAATTTGGAAGAAAACCGATGAAACTTACGATAAATCCACGAGAGTGGCAGCAAATCTAAACGGATTTCGACGAACAAATCTGAGAAGATGAAATAGATTTGGGTCGATCCGACGGTGGAACTGTGTTCTCCACCGCCGTATCAATGTTGTAATCTCTTGCGTGCGTTGCTGGGTCTTCTTTCAGAGAGAGAGAGAGAGAATTTGGAATTAGGGTTATAACTCCTATTAATCATCCCTATATATTATAAAATAACAATTTACAATAATTTGATGAATAAAGTTCTCTAAAAAAGAACAAAGGGGATTTATTGGAAGAATAACCAATTCAGATCTAGCAAAATTTTCTAAGTAATAGGAACTTTGATTCCGATTCTGCCAAAATAAGAAAAAAGGAACACTCTTTGTCATCAATACTTCATGTCCAAATCAGCATGGATTATTAGAGGAATAATGATTTCGACAGGATTATTTAAAGAACTATGGCCTCGTTTACTTTGCCATTAACAGGGAGTTTTACTCCCTTCACCCCCGTTTTCCGCCGTTTACTTTCTTGTTGCTCAAGCCCGCAATTGCCATACAAGCCCGTAGGTCAGGCGTGTTGATGGCAGATCCAAGAGACATGGCATTTTGGCGTGTTGGTGGGAACACGCCAGTTCCTGGGCGGCGTAAATGACCAATTGATCCCAAAGTTGGTGCTATTTACATGAATTTGCCATTGAGTTTAGGTTTCACGTTATGATTTCCCGCTGGCTCTGAAAATTTGGAGGGAGAAATTTTCTTGTTCCCTCTGATTTGCGCCCTTTCATATTTATATGGAATACCTTTGTTGGAATTTTTTTCGCAGCCAAGAACAAAGAATCTGTAGCGTGTAAAAGAAGACCAGGTAAAGAACTCTCCTTTCACCCTTCTTCCGCCCTCTGACGCTGACCGTCACCGGGTTTCTTTGCAGCTATTTCGTGGTGTTGCAATTCTTTGTGGGTGGCTGTGGCAACAAATCACTTCTCTACATTACCAGGTTTATTGTCTCTAATTCCCAGATTGAATACAGGAATGCAGTTTGAATTCATAATCTGTGTGAAATTATGTCCCACGTAATCCATTCCTGAAATTAATTTGGAGCAGTGCCAAAGGTTTTTCGGATTTCTTATGCATTCCTGATTTTTTCCAAAATTCTTTGGATGTAATTACAATTTTGGGTGAACTTTATGAACTGTTGCAATAGCACACAATTGTCATTGCGAGCATTTACTTAATTAATGGGTGATTTAGGTAAAGGTAGATATGGATGTATTTGTCCGATGGCTTAACTAATGCGTGGAGATTTGTAATGAAGAAGAAGAGAATAGGATCTGTTGTAGGTTGTATTGCATACATAGTTACTCGTAATCTCAAAATTATTGTTGCACTTGTTAAACCTTTCTGCTCTTTCAAGCAATTCATGTCCACCCAGTCTGTATGTTTATGTCTGTTGTAACCAATGTGTTATGAAAACATGTAGAATGGTGAATGGGTATGAAGATGAGGAGGCATTGTTTGCACTGGAAATTATTCGATATCAATTAATGAATGTGTTGATGATAGTTTACTTTGTATTGCAAACTGGTGTTTTGGACGATGAAACCGTGCGTAGATGTTATCAGCGGTACAGCTTACTAGCAAGGATCCCGGCACAAATAGAACATCTACATGGATTAGTGAGATTAAGTGAGCAAGACTGCATAGATCAATTACGACTGGGTAGGAATGCCTTTGCGAAGCTCTGTTTAGTTCTGGAACAAAGGGGTGGTTTAGTTGCAACTAGGGGAGTGTCGGTAGCGGAACAAGTAGCTATGTTGCTTAGTGTGCTTTCTCATCATCAAAAGCTTCGTGTTGTTAAGAAGTCTTTCACACGCTCAATTAGGACGGTAAGTCGTCATTTCCATGGAGTGTTAAATGCAGTGTTGAGATGTTATGAATTGTTCGTCGTAAAACCTGTTCTGGTTGAGGATGATTGTGAAGACAAGAGGTGGAAATGGTTTAAAGTGAGTGCTTCTAAATATGTACATAACCTTTTGAAACTGCCTTTGTTGTGGGTTTGAGGTTCACTTAATCTGTTTGTTCAACTATTTTAGGGTTGCTTAGGTGCTTTAGATGGAACGTATGTGCCGCTTAAAGTTTGTACTGCTCAGCAAGCCCGTTACCGTAGCCGAAAGGGTATTGTTTCTGTCAACACTTTGGCAGTTTGTGACCACAATTTAAACTTTATCTATGTTCTTACCGGGTGGGAAGGCTCCGCTGCCGACGGTCGGGTATTGAGAGATGCTATATATAGACCAAATGGACTAAAAATACCAAAGGGTTAGGTTAATCCAGAACTATGTAACTATACTCCATTTATTTATTCTTATTTCAGTTATTTTGGTAACGTAAAGTCTTAACTGAATATAATGTTCATAGGCAACTATTACCTTTGTGATGCGGGCTACACGAACGGGGAAGGGTTCTTGGCACCTTATAGAGGAGTGAGGTACCATTTGAAGGAATGGGGTAACGGGACTGCGAAACCACAAAATTACAAAGAATTATTCAATCTCCACCACTCAAAAGCCAGAAATGTGATCGAGAGAGCCTTTGGAATCCTAAAGGTCCGTTGGGGTTTCCTTCGTAGTCCGTCGTTCTATCCCATAGAGATACAAAACAAGATAATCATTGCTTGCTGCCTACTTCACAATTTCATCCGGTTGGAAATGACAATAGACCCGTTGGAAGCTGAGGTCCCAGAAGAGCCGGACGTAGATGAGACCATAGGAGAGTATATCGAGCATGTCCAAACAACGCAAGTGTGGAACAATTGGCGTGATAATCTTGCACAGACGATGTATAATGAATGGCCCGGGCGGCATTAGTTGATTAAGTTAATTATGTTCAGAAACTTAATTAAGTTTGTTTTATTTGAAAGATGTGTAATTGTAAACTTGTCGCTGTATGTTGGACCATTTGAATATTTAAGTGTTTTATCGGAACTGATGCAGTATAGACGCTACGAATCGCATGTTGTTTTGCAATTTGGTTGCCTTTATTCAGCATATATTTCTATCTTCAGTGTACCTAGGCAAATAAGTTATTCTTATTTTGTTAGCATATGTTTCAATCTTATTAAACCTTGGTAAACTTTGACAGATGTCTACTCCGGGAAACGAGGGATCTGGGACTTCAAAGGTCAAAGGACGTCGAGGCTGGACAGTGCAGGAAGAGAACTACCTTGTACTCGCATTTAAGGATATAATTGCAAACGGGTGGAAGGCGCCGAACGGGTTTCGTAGCGGGTTTGTTGTTCAGCTGGAAGCACGATTCAAAGATTACATGCCGAGGACAGATATAAAGGCCGAGCCACACATTTCATCCAAATATACCTCGTGGAAGAAAACCTACCACCAAATATCAAATGCTTTGAGCTTCAGTGGCATGAATTGGAATTCGACAACTTATACAGTTGAAGCAGAACCATCTGAGTGGGACTCTTTTCTTCAGGTTTTAAATTTTAATTTGTCGATGCATATAATTTACAATCAACTACTTCTTCAACTTTCAAATTCTGTTATTTACCTTGACTCTTTGTTGCAGCAATTTCCCAATCATTCTTCTATCCGCGGCAAACCCTATCCATTGTACGATGCATGGGTTGAGATATATGGAAGGGATAGGGCGACAGGGCAAAGCGCTATGGATTGGTCTGCAGCAGCTCCTCATACTCCAATTGATGTCACAGCTGACACCGTTGTGCAGAACTGCGCATCAGGATTCCCAACGCAACCAACTGTGTTAGGGGATCAGGAGGTCAACCAAGAAAATTCAGCAGGCACACCGTCGACACCAACGAAAAAGAAACGTAAGAGATCAGAGAAGAATTCAGATATTATTGTAGAGGCACTTACTAACTTCTGCAATGAATCAACTGCATCCATTCGAGCCGTTGCATCCAAGCTGGGGGCTGCCAAAGATACGATCAAGAGGCAAGAGGACATATTCGAAACAATCGGATCTTTGCCGATGCATATTGACATTGTTGATCATATAAAAGTATCAAACATGCTAGTCAACAACACTAGCCAAATGAACATGTTCTTCGGAATGAATACCGATGCTCGTATAGTGATGGTTCAAATGGCCATAGATGGTACGTTGTGTTAGTGGTTGTTCTCTGTTTTGTAAGGTTTTGTTGTCTCCAGCTTCGACTTGCATAGTGCATATGGTTGATTTTGCTTAATGTGGCTGCTTTGGGAGGAAGTTAGTGCTGAAATAATTGCTTGTCATGCCACTCTGTTTTTGTAATTATCTACAGAAGTATTGTTTATGTAAGTGCTTGTCATGGTACTCTGTTTTTGTCAGTGGCTGCAAAACTATTGCTTTTGTAATTACTTCTCCCGCATATCGGTTTATGTAATTAGATGCACACTAACTTTGGGAATTAGTTTCTGCTGTTATATATAATGTGTTTGATGTCTTTATGTAATTGGTTGATGACTTGATGTAATTATCTGCATGCTAACTTTGGCCAATTAGTTTCTGCTGTCAGGAGTATCTAATGAATGGAATTGGTTGTTGTTGTGAAAAAGCTGGTGCGCTTTGATGAACATTGCAGCATCAAATTTGATAAGTTACAATTGAATGAGAAATTCATTCGTTCTTGCTATTGGAAAGCAACACAGGAACACTGAAATTGGAAATAACAAGGCGCACATTTAACATGGAAATAACATGGGTTACTCCTCGTCCGAATCGGAGTACAAGTTTGGGTCGACGTACAGGTCCGGGCCGTCCGAGTTAAAATTGGGGAATTTCCTTTTCCGAAACGTCTCATGTAGGTGATCCCACAGCGGGAACCCCTCGTTACGGTAGTTCGTTTGAATTGGAGTTTCCTACAAAATTTGTTAATTAAAAGGAAGTAATTAGTGGAGTCGTTGTAATTTATATATGCATGAGTACTAAAAATATTAGCGTAATAACCTGACTCAGATGGAGCGTGTTGTACACATCGTTCACTTCGATTTGGTTGTTCGTACTGTCATAACTCACTCCCGGAATTTTAAGAAATTTGCGAAACTCGATGTATTCCGCTCGTAGCGATGTAATTGCCCTTCGCACGCGACCTTGGCGTACTCCGGCATACAATTTCTTTGAAAGTTTATGAGCCATTATAGCGCAGCCATAACGAGCTTCGACCTTAGTGAGGACGATGGTGTTCGCTGCGTAGTCCCATAATTCGTAAGCCACCAAAATTCTGAAGCAACGAGCGCACGGATATGTCAGTTGATCGCCCATCTTGACGTGATTGTAATTGTAACATGGAGTACGATGAATATATAGAGCCAAAGATTTGTTACATGGTCAAGTAGGCTGATAGCATTTTGTTAGAAGCCAAATAGGCTGGTCAGGAATATATGTACTATCAAATATTCACACCTAGTGCATGCGCAATAGGAGCTGAAAGATTCCCTGCACATCATTTTTTGGTTTGAGACATAAAGTTCACGCCAAAGCAGATTATATTAATACATGAAATTGGTCATACAATCTCGTCATTCCGATCATTACACATTCTTAACATATCAAATGTGCAACATACACATCATTTAAATCCTACAAATTACAAATGATGCATCGCAAAATAACTGAAACCATAAGTTTCACTCGTCATCCGAGTCAGAGTATAGCTCCGGATCAACAAAACTGCTAGCCGGTTCACCAGCGAGCAATGGAAATTTTTTCTTTCGGAATATACGATGAGCCATTTCCCAGTGGGGAAATCCTTTTGCATATAAAGTCATTTGACGCAATATTTCCTGCAGTTACCCCACGATAAAATTATGAAGTATTTGTACGATAACATACATATGCAGCACGAAAACTAACAAAATATTGAAATTTCTACAAACTACCTCGTCCGAGTGATTCTTGTTGAACTTATCAACAATACTGACTGTATTTGTGGTTCTATTGTACGTAACACCTTCCAATTTCATGAACTTTCGAAAATCAACATAGTGTGCACGAACATCCGTAACCAAGTCCCGCAACCGGTAATAGCCTAATTTAGTCTCAACCCTATTAACGACAACTCCGGCTGATATAGCGCAAGCCACCTCCGCGTCTGTAATACTAGCTACGTTCATCTTCATCACGTAACTCGACAGCTCCTGCAACATCATTTCCTCCAACAAATTATTGGAAGGACCAAAGTTGGATGTAGAGGTTCTGCTACCAGTATTCATGACAATGTTGAATAAGATTTAGAATTCACTGGATGATTTAACTTTTTCGTACTTGCACAGACGTGAGGGTCTATTTATAATGTGACATATGCCTGTATAATATATTTCGCTGTTCACTCACGAGCAAGCTACAACTAAAGGCATCAAAAGCAGTTTTTAACAGAGAATATGTGTACTGTTTGTTTGTTACCTCTTTGGCAGTATGCTCTTATCACATGTGAAGGAGAATCCAAGACTATTTCGCTGGTGTATAATGAGATTCTGATTCCTGCAGAGCCATTGTCTTCTGAATAAAGTGAAGCACGCCTAAACAAGCCAAAACAGGTATGTAATGCCCAACAAAATGAGAGTGTTGCTCATCAAGCAAATAATAACATATTGTACACTATAATAAATTAAATGGCAGTAAGTGCTTCCAAAAAAAATGGAGCTCAGTTTTGAAAAACATGAATATCCGTGCTTTAAATGTGAGGCAAAAGTCGCATTAGATTTACTGGTTGATCATGTTAAAGTGTATGGGGGTAAAGATCTGTCGTCTGCTATGCGAACCACCAATAATGTTGCTGAAGCCATGAGTAAAAAATTTGAGAAGTTGTACACCTACTATGATATACGAGACATTGTTGCAGTCTATCGTGAAAGATATCTAAGGTATGAGACATTTGTTGCCAAAATAGATGTATTTTACGACCCAGCGACAGACAAGTTCACGGTGGGCGAAGTGTACAACTTGCAGAAGAAAACATTGGTACTAAAAAGCAACATTTCATTCAATTCACAATATATAATGTAATACTACAAATATAAATTATTGTTGCATGTTGCAGGGTGTGTTCTGTCCCCAAGATCACGCATATGAGAAAAAATTCATGAAGTATGGATTTCATGACTACAAAGAACTTCATATACTTTTTAAGAGACTGAAATTTCACCTTCTACACGGAGAACCCGTAGAGCACGATCAAGACCCTCTATATTTCGCTTAGACTGATTCTGAGTGCGGCGAATTCAACAGCAACTTCGACGATGCTAACGACAGTGGGAACGAGTGAAATTAGGTAGGGTGATTGATGTGTTATTTCCACCCTAGCAAAAAAAAAAATACCTGAAATTAGACTTGTCACAGTATTGTCGAGTGACAACTTGCATTCTAATTCAATAACAAATTTATTTACAAGAACAGGGACTCATGGTCTGACACAAACAACAATTCCATTCATACGAAATCCATATCGTAATACAATTACAAAGGTACATCAACATTGTCGCATTGAAACCGACACATATTACTACTTCCAACAAACCAAACTGTCATGACGAGAAGAACCAAACAGACAGTGCTAGGCAGATAGTTATTCAACTACAACATCACAATAAATCCTAAGAAATACAATTATTTTAATCAACGATAGGTTCGAAGTGCACGCCCTCCCCGAAAATTTCCACAAATGCTGTCCAATGGCGCTCACCTTGCTGGTAATACACCAATGTCCTGGGCCTCTCCTGCACCACAAAAGAATCTCACATCGATTTCACGTTCTATAGAATATTGTTACGCTGAAACGTAAAATTCAATATCACATTATTTACCTTTGATATTTCCTGCCAGAAATAGTCATCCAAGAAAAGCTTATTGGATACGGGATCATAGTGACTTCCCGAGAATGTTAGCAAATGTTCGAATGTGTGATACCTTGATCTTAGCATTCGTATCTTCTTTAAATAGTACTCCTGAGTTTCAGCAACACCACTTTCACAATTCAAAACATCCAGCAAACTTTTAACGGTATCTGCTTCGTTAGCTCTAGAAATCAGAACACCGGAGCGTGCTTTCAATAGAAGCTGCTGAACTAGAGTGTTTTCTTTGGATTCATCCCAGCCATTTTTATAAAAAATTCGATCTTGACTGAACAAAGCAGCTCGTTGGAGCAAATTAGAGGAGGCCATACGTGACTATTGTAGCTGAACTCAAAAGGCAGGAACTGAAAGCATGAATGGCTCAAGGAGTGCCGCCCAATTTATAAAGGGAACTCACTATCAAATCAGGCATAGTTAAGCCAGCTGTAAATCAACTACAAAATCTAATACACGGAAAACAAATCTGATGAAAGATTCAATTCGTACATAATAGTACTTATTGTTTCAGCTAACCATCCATCCTACACAGTTCAATATTGCATATGTATAAGATTCAATTCCAGAAAACTAAAATTCATTCCCATCCTGCACAATAGTTGACCTCTAACAATAGAGTACATGGACACTTACGACAAAGCATACAACAACCATCAACAAATACAATGAGCTAACATAACCAAATAGATAGCATTCTATTTCAGCAAAAACAACATCAACAGAAACAAGAATGCTACACAGCAAAGCACAAGCAACAACGTAACTACCAAACAACAACCAACAAGAATCCGTGGATTGATTTCAACCTTATTACACATTACATCACGGTCTGAGAATTCATTACCAACAGAAGACAGTGGAGCTCCACTGCTTTCACCCACTTCCGATGTAGCCGGCGGTTTCACCGTCTTACACCTCAAAGTGCAGGACGAATCAGCGTCAAATTGGGGAATGCAATTGAGGACCTCATTGTCGGCGTGTAAGTACTGTCTCAATTCGCGATATTGCTCATCCCAAATCGTATCTGCCCAAATGAACCATAGTCGGTGTTCGATCCTCCGAGGGCATATGTAGTAATACCTTCCAGGAAACTTGGCGTTTCGCCCTGCGCAACGAAACGACATCAACCCATTCTTGCAATAAATGGTACCCTAAACTGCCGAACCATCTGTGAACAAAAAAAAATCTTGAGTTTAATTATTACGCCGTAAACGGACAACGGCTACATAGTGTCGGTTACGCCGTACCTTCTCCGCGTCGCCGGAGGTGAGAGGATCGCCGAATTTGGCGTGATCGTCTGGTGAGAAAGAGTTGTTGACCAATTGCACAATTCAGAGCCCTAAACCCCCAAATCGGAATGTAACCAACAGAAGATGCTATGGATGTGTATATTTCCATTTAAGGGCATTACGGTAATTAGCATCTTAAACACACAAATTAATATGAAAAGTAAACACACAAGACTAATAAACGAATGGGTCCTACTTACAAAGTAAACAAGAGTTGATGCCAAACTACCAACCTACTCTAACCTTATATATCATTACTTCCCAAATCATGATGAACCAAAGTAAACAAGGCCTATAGAGTTATGGAATTTTTCTAACAATTGTTAGTCTTTAGTACTCCCAATTATATTCACCCATCTCTTTTAGTGTCTATAAATCATAATAATACGTCATCCCGTCAAATATTTTGGTAAAAATTAATAATGGAAATGCATCGATCAAAGATATCTCTTCTTCATATCCCGGTAAAGTAGGAAAAAATGTAAATTTGGTATTTTGGTAATTTAATCTTGTCCATTTTAAAATTTATAATTAAGTCCTATAAGGTTGTTATTCAGCAATTTTGTTCTTGTCTATTTCAAAATTCATAATTAAGTCCCGTAAGTTCTAAAATTTTACAATTTATGTCCGATTTTCACAACAAATTTTATTAGTTGTCGAGATTGGCTGCGTGGCTCATTTCTTAGTTGATTTTGTGGGATAACATGACAAAAATATCTGACTTGTATAAAAAATTATTATACATGTGTCATATCTAATAAAAGAAAATTTAAATAAAAAATATAATTATATTTGAACGAACATGTCGTGCTCCCAGCGGAGTCTATAAGAAGGTGACTCGCTTAAACAGTTAACTTCTTTCCGAAGGAAAAAAAAAAGCCAAACTAACCCAACTAGTTGGTCAATCTCAAAGATCTTATCAGCCGATAAACCAGAGATGGACGACCATGGTCCCACGAAGAACTCTACGTACTTGGTCTAATTCAGAACAAGTGAGATCTTTCAGTTTGCGTACGTGGGAACACCTCAAACGAAGAAGAGTGATTTGGTCTGAATTCAAGCACGACACTCGTCGTCCGAATTCTGACATAAATTGCAAAATTTTAAAACTTACAGAACTTAATTGCAAATTTCAAAATGGATAAGATCAAAATTTAGTAAAATTACAAATTTACACGACTTCATTGTAAATTTTGAAACAAATATGACTAAATTGTCAAAATTACAAATTTACATGATCAAATATGTGTTTTTGTTGGTAAAGTATTATGGTAAAAAGCTAACGGTAATAAGTTAGTAATTCTAGTCCGAATTTGATTAATTCTATCAATATAATAATGGGACGAATATAAAATATTTATCATTTGATTAGTAAAAAAATAAAAAATATATAATTAAATAATAATTATAATATATTTATCATTATAATTTATTCAATTCGACCAAATTTGGGTTAGAATTTTAGGTAATTGTTAGATGGAAGTGTGGTTTAGTTTTTCGAAAAAGAAAAAGTGAGATCTTTGATCCGATTCTGTCAAAATAGAAAAAAGGAATACTCTTTGTCTTCATGTCCAAATCAGCATGCATTATTAGTGGAATAACGATTTCGACAGGATTATTTAAAGGACTATATAGTTTTGGAATTTTTCCAACAATTATTAGTCTTTAGTACTCCCAATTATATTCACCCATCTGTTTAACTATCTATACATCATAATATGTCATCCCGTCAAATATTTTGGTAAAAACTAATAATGGAAATGCATCGATCAAGAATACAAATTTTAATACTATAAATTTATAATTTTGATAATTTAATCTTGTTTATTTTAAAACTTGTAATTAAATCCTATAAATTTTTAATTTAGTAATTTTTTTTTTATCCATTTTAAAATTTACAATTAAATCCTATAAATTCTAAAATTTTATAATTTATGTCCGATTTTCGCAGCAACATTTATTAGTTGCCGAAATCAGCCATGTGGCTCATTTTCTTGTTCACTTTTTAGGATAACATGACAAAAATATCTACCTTGTATAAAAAAAATTATTATACATGTGTCATATTTTATAAAAGATAATTTAACTCCTTTTCAAAAGAAAAAACTAGCCAAACTGACCCAACTAGCTGGGCAATCTCAGATATCTAATCGGCCGATAAATCGGAAACATACAATCACGGTCCCACAAAAATCTCTACATACTTGTTCTAGTTCAAAACAAATGAGATCTTTCGGTTTACGAGCATGGGAGCAGCTCAAACAAAGAAGAGTGGCTCGGTCTGAATTCAAGCACGACCCGCGCAGTCTGAATTCGCTTGAATTCGGACATAAATTGTAAAATTTGAGAACTTACATGACTTAATTGTAAATTTCAAAACAGACCAAAATTATCAAAATTACAAATTTACACGACTTAATTACAAATTTTGAAACGAATATAACTAAATTGTCAAAATCCCAAACTTACAGGATCAAATTTGTGTTATTGTCAGTAAAGTATAATGGTAAAAAGCTAACGGTAATAAGCTAGTAATTCTAGCCCGAATTTGATTAATTCGATCAATATAATAATGAGACGAATATAAAATATTTATCATGTGATTGGTAAAAAATTTAAAAAATATATAATTAAATAACAATTATAATATATTTATTATTATAATTTATTCAATTTTACCCGATCAAGTTTGGGTTAGAATTTTAGGCAATTGTTAGATGGAAGTGCACTAACGAACAGTTGGTTCAAGTGGATAGAGATTTGAGTTCACTTAAGCAAGGTCTCGGGTTTCGAACCTTGTGGATGTAAAAAACTACGTATGGAGAGGGCTCCTCAATAAGCGTCTTCAGCTACCTCGGGAGATTAGTTTCTCCACTCAATTGAATAGGGAAAACTCTGAGAGATAAAAAAAAAATTAGATGGAAGTGCGGTTTAGTTTTTCGAAAAAAGGAAAAGTGAGATCTTTGATCCGATCCTGTCAAAATGAAAAAAAAGGAATACTCTTTGTCTTCGTGTCCAAATCAGCATGCATTATTAGAGGAATAACGATTTCGACAGGATTATTTAAAGGACTATATAGTTTTGGAATTTTTCTAACAATTATTAGTCTTTAGTACTCCCAATTATATATGGTCAAAAAAAAAAAAAAAAAGTACTCCCAATTATATCCACCCATCTATTTAACTATCTATACATCATAACATGTCATCCCGTCAAATATTTTGGTAAAAACTAATAATGGAAATGCGTCGATCAAAGATATTTCTTCTTCATATCTCGTGCAAAATTCTATTTTAAGTTTGGTTCGATCAAACCATTATATTGAGTGGATTAGTGTTTTATACTCGTGTGATTGATAGAAAATTTAAAGAGAATGATAACTCATTATATTTGTCCTTTTAATTGGTTGGATTCGGCCTAATCGAGTTTGGGATAAAATTTTTCATATTCCGATAAAGTATTATAGTAAAATACAAGTCTCTAAACCTATTGTGTATAATTTAAAGGACGAATTACGTTTGGGTACTCTCGAGTTAGGTCTAATTATAAATTACACCCTATATTTGGTAATTGTTTGCGTAGCTCCACGCCGGATTCAGCCCCTTTTTTTTGTCCGTTTCGGTTCGGTCTCTTACTCCTTTCTCGGCCGATCCAATAAATATAGTAGCATAAGCCCGTGTTTTTTTGCTATCATTTGAACGGAGATTTGGGAGGTTTTCTGCTGACTTTATTGTCAGATGGAATTTCCTGAACTGCATGTACTCCTTCTCCTCTTCCATTGTTTAAGTAAGGATACTAACAAATTCTGTGTCCGTCGCAACATGTTTTTATAAGGAGAAAATTAGAACCATAACAGTTGAGAAGACATCGCGCATATCTGGTTAATCTTAATCATGATGCTATTTGACAAAAGCCAATGGTAGTAAGCTAATAATTCTAGCAAGAATTTGATTAATTCGATTAGTATAATGATGGGTCAAATGTAAAAGATTTGTCATGTTATTGGTAAAAAATTAAATGAAAATACAATTAGGGGGAACGTGGCAACCCTCCCCAAGGCACAAGACAAATTTGATATCACACCCCCATGAAAAAAATATCAATACTAATTCCTCAGTTCAAATTTGTAATTTAATTTCACTCCCTATTTTTGACGAAATTACCAACATAGCCTTGGAGAAACATGAAATGATATCACACTTCACTCTTCCCTCCCACACAAATCATTTTGTTAACATAATATCTCAGATACACGATTTAATATTTTTATTTTGTATGTTAATATTTCAAAATATAATTTTCATACTTTATGTGTAATATATATATATATATATATATATATATATATATATATATATGGGGTAGAAATTAATTGTTGATTTATATTTTGAAGTATTAATTAGATATTATAAAGTATCCAAATTATAAAATAGAGTATCTAAATTTAAAAGTAGAGTATTATTTGTAAAAGATAAAGTACTCAGATTTAAAATTGAAGTATGAGAGAAAAATAAAGAAAAAGAAAAGAAAAAAGAGTATTATTCATAAAAGTTAAAGTACTTACGTTTTAAATTAGAGTATTATTCATAAAAGTTAAAATACCTAAATTTATAATTGAAGTATTGTTCATAAACAATAAAATATTCAGATTTAAAATAGAGTATTATTCATAAAAGTTAATGTACTCAAATTTAAAATTGTAATATAAAAAAAAATGATATTACAGTCAATTTAGGTGAATGGAGAGTGAAATCAAATTATAAATTTGAATCGGGGGTTAGTATAAATGTTTGAGAAAATTATCAAAATCATCCTGTAAAGTGAGTCATATACAGGTTGCATCCCAAAAGTGGGCAATGTCTCACTTTTAGTCCCATAAAGTGGCATTTGTCTTAATTTTGGTCCCATTAACTCATTTTCGCCCAAGATAACGGTTGACCACTAAAAAAAGTTACTTTTTTACTCTGTTTTCTTAAAAAAAAGTTACTTTTTACTTCGTAAAAAAAAATTACTTTTACTGTTAAAACATATTATATATATAATATTATATTATACACTACAAAAGAACAGCCAATTTCCGGCGAAAATTTCCGACGATATTTTGGGTCTTAAAATTTGCGATGAATTTCAGACGAAATTCAGACGAAACTAATAACATGTTACTTTTCTTCTATGATTTAAAATTTGCGGCGAACCTCAGACAAATTTTCGACGAAATATAATTATAGTTAAAAAAATAAATATTTTTTATAATTCAGACAAAGATTTGCGACGAACTTTCGCGTGAGATTTAAAATTATTTTCATTTAGTAGTTTTCAGATGAAAATTAGTCTGAAAGTCGTCGAAAATTTCAGACGAAATTTAGACGAACGTTTTCGTCTGAAATTATTTAACATTTGCGGCCAAATACAGACCAAATATTTCGTCTGAAAATAAGTGGGGTTTTTTTTAGCCAAATTCAGAAGAGTCTTCACCCCGATCATGTATGAGCAGTCCGACGATATTGCGATGAAATCCTTCGCCGGAAAATGAGCAGCTAAAATCGATTTTCTGCGACGCATCTCCTGCGAGATGTTTCGTCGGAATATTCATGCCCTAATTTGTTGGCTAAGTTCAATCCCGCCTCTTCAAAATCTCATTTCAGGCTTTTCCCTCCCATGTCCGCCACTCTCAATCTCCCTAGCTTGCTGAAAAGCTTGTCCTCATTCGAAAGATAGGGTTTCCACCGCCCCTAGAACCAACCTTCGCCCAAGCTTTCCGCCCCGCCGAAGCCTTGATGATTAATCGTCTTTCGCAGCAGCTGAGAACCCTAACTTATTACCTCTGGGTTCGACCTTCGCAGCAGCTGAGAAGAGTGCAAGAGGTAAGAACTCGTGTAATTGTAATAATTCCTTTAATTTGGTCCTTCAATTATTGAATTTGAACTCGTGTAATTGTAATAATTCCATTATATTGAGTGGATTAGTGTTTTATACTCGTGTGATTGATAGAAAATTTAAAGAGAGTGATAACTCATTATATTTGTCCTTTTAATTGGTTGGATTCAGCCTAATCGAGTTTGGGATAGAATTTTTCATATTCCGATAAAGTATTATAGTAAAATACAAGTCTCTAAACCTATTGTGTATAATTTAAAGGACGAATTACGTTTGGGTACTCTCGAGTTAGGTCTAATTATAAATTACACCCTATATTTGGTAATTGTTTGCGTAGCTCCACGCCGGATTCAGCCCCTTTTTTTTGTCCGTTTCGGTTCGGTCTCTTACTCCTTTCTCGGCCGATCCAATAAATATAGTAGCATAAGCCCGTGTTTTTTTGCTATCATTTGAACGGAGATTTGGGAGGTTTTCTGCTGACTTTATTGTCAGATGGAATTTCCTGAACTGCATGTACTCCTTCTCCTCTTCCATTGTTTAAGTAAGGATACTAACAAATTCTGTGTCCGTCGCAACATGTTTTTATAAGGAGAAAATTAGAACCATAACAGTTGAGAAGACATCGCGCATATCTGGTTAATCTTAATCATGATGCTATTTGACAAAAGCCAATGGTAGTAAGCTAATAATTCTAGCAAGAATTTGATTAATTCGATCAGTATAATGATGGGTCGAATGTAAAATATTTGTCATGTGATTGGTAAGAAATTTAATGAAAATAAATTAGGGGGAATGTGACAAAACTCCTCAAGACACAAGACAAATTTGACATCACTCCCACTACAAAAAAAACAGTTGATTTCAGACGAAATTTTCAGACGAACTTTTTCGTATGTAAATTTCAGACGAAACTTGTAATATTCCCTTTTTATTATAAGATGCAAAAGTTCCGGCGAACTTGCGAGGAAATTCCGCCGAACTAAAATTTTGCGACGAAATTTCGCCTGAAATTTTAAATTATTTTCGAATATCGTTACTTAGATGAAAGTTAGTCTGAATTTCGTCTAAAAATGATTGGGAATCTCAGACCAATTTCCGATGAATATTATGGTCTGAAAATATTTTAAATTGCGGCGTAATTCCGGCGAAGTTGGTGGTCTGAAAATGTTTGGGATTTTTTAGCAAGCCACAGACGAATCTTCGTCTGAGTTTCCGTCGGAAAATAACCCAACTAAAATCAACTTTGCGTCTAAAAATCAGATAACGCTCTCTCAGGCGATCTATTCCGGCGATATATTTCGTCGGAAAATTCATGCCCTAATTTGTTCCCTAAGTTTCAGACCCGCCTATCCCTCCCTCATTTCATCATTTTCCCTCCCTCGTTTGAGCCTTTCCCTCCCTGAAAATCTGAGCCACCACAATTTCCCTAAAATCGTACCATAATCTTTTTCTTGAATGGGTGTTATGAAGCTAGAAACAGCTCCGTTGTAACAATGGGCTTCGACGGGGCACATATGTAGAGCATGATTGTTGCGAGAATTTGAAGAAAAGCTTGGTGGTGTTGTGATTTGTAGCTACCAACTCAAGCTTTCTGGCGAGAATTCGAAGTAAAGCTGGTGGGGTTGTGATTTGTAGCTACCAACTCAAGTTAAGCTTTGTCAAGACTCATTCAATTGAGCTTTGAGGTGAGGTTTTCATACGGTAATATATATATATAATATATATAATATATATATATATATATATATATATGCTAGATAATATATATTCTTTTAGCTTAATTTCGTGCTAGTTGTTTCATAGATTATGCTAGATAATATATATGCATGCACTTATGAGACCCAGATCTGTGAAAGTTGAAAGCCTGAGATGAGATTTGCTCAATTTGTTCATACTCACTTAATATATACACATTCTATTAGGTATGGATTTATTGCTGAATTTGTTCATACTTAGTTAGGTGTACTCTTTTCCATTTGAAGTTGGCAAAATGTTTGTTAGATGAAATTGAAGACTCAACCATTTGTGGAAGCCTGAAATGAGGTTCTTTATATTTTTTGTGTATGAACAAAAGCTATTTTCTTTAAAGATCCCAGCTTTATGACCCCTGAAGTTGATTTGAGTTGATTTGTTCTACTAACTGATTTGCTAGTTCTCCAAATGTCTATAGGAATCGATAACTTTCCAAAATTAAATATGTTATTCTTTCTATTATTTATTTTTTGTTGCTTATATGGTGAAGGTTTAGATAGCTGCTCTAAAGGGAGTTGAATGTGGGAATGAAGAATGCATTGATGTTGCAATCAGCCAAAAGAGTTAAGTCTTGCTCTTCTTTCTCTTGAAACTGCATTGGTTTCAATTGATACTAGAATTAAGCACAAGTAGTGCCCATTTTTGGAATTTACATTGCTGATATTTTGGTTAGCTGAGCAAGAAAGTACATATTTTTGCAAAAATTACTGAAATTTAATTTGTTTTGAAATATATATATATATATATATATATATATATATATATATATATATATATATATATTTATATGCTTCAAAATAATGGAAAACTTGTGTTGAAGAGGATTGAAGTCAGTGTAGTATTATATTCTGAACACGTGAAAAGTTACATATTCTTAGCCACTTTTCATTATCTTTAGCCAATCAAGTAGGAATTCTTCATGATGAGGTGAAGGGATGTTGTGAGAAAGTTTTAAAAGCTTGAAAGTTTTAAGCTTTTAGAATTTTTATACAGATTTTGGTTATTAAAACATGATTTTTTGGCATTTTTAAATCTAGAAAGCTTGTGATCTTTTTGTTGTTTCTTGATATTAGCTTCTGTGTTTGCATATAAAAGCTTACTACTTATATGCTTATTTACATGATTATCAATTGAAAAACTAACAAGTTGTGCTTTTTTGCATGATCAATCCTATAATATCTTGCTTCAGCCCATTAGCAAGCATTAATTTAAACGGTCACCTGTCATCGGACATCAGCGGATTATCCGAACTGCAGATTATGTAAGTTTCAAATTTTTGATATGTATTTATGCTACGAATTTTTGATATATATTTCTGCTTCAATTCTTTCACTTCAAACGTCAATTCCAAACTCTTACAAACTCTTTTCTTGAAACTGTTTCAGTGGCATATACCCAACATAAAGGTTTATCTATGTTAAATTTCATGTTCATTCGAGTCCATTTGATACCCCAAAAAAAATCCGAAAGACACTGCTATCCCCTGTTTTTTTCCTGTTTTCTGATCTGAATTTATCTATGTTAAATTTAATGTGTGCATGTATAGAGTTTCTGCATAAATGTGTTTGTGTGAATACATGGTGACTAAAAGTAGTCATTTTTCTTCTTCTACTGTTTTGCAGGATCTAATTGCCAACCTTAATGTTGGATTGAAGTTTGTTATCTGTTGGATTTGAAGCTGCATCATACTAAGGTGAGTTTAGATTGAATAGATTGAATGCAATAATTTGAGTAAAAAAGTTAATCTTTAAGTAAAAAAGAATAGATTGAATGCAATAATTTGAGGCCATTAATAACACATACCAACTAGAAGTTTACATTCTGCCACATTTGTTTGAAAAATTAACAAAATATGAAGTTGCATTTATTTGATTGAAAACTGAAAGATGTATGTTTTTTGTTTGTGAATTTGCATCTGCTGAAATACATGAAGTGTGCGTGCAGTGTGGGTGATCTATTTGTTTAGGTATGTTATTAGAGAACAGTTTCTCTATGTATGATAGTTGAGAGAGAGTTTGGGATTTTGTAATATAAAAAGTCAGGAGAAGTTCCTGGGCAGGAGATTTGTTTATGTGATCCTTACATGGTGGACTCTTTCATCAGTTCACTTCTTTCTCTATATGTAGCTTCACTACATGAGTACTGCACACACATCTCTCTTGCCCTTCCTTCATTATTTAATACTATTTATTTAAAAAAATGAAAACAGAAGATTGAAATTGAAAGTGGAATTTTAAGCTGCAGTTTTGTTTATATAGTTGTAATTATTTGCATGAATTAATGTTATATATTCTGGTTTTGGAATTTAATGAACAGTTTTGCTAGGTCGAGATGAGGAATTAAATGTCAAATCCGGATTAGTATACTATTAAACAATAATATATATATTTAGTTTATTTTTTAGGAAGATGTACTTAATTAATGTAATCATTGTCCTATCTCAATTTTTTATTTTTTATTTTTCGTTTTTTTAGCGACTTAGTTGTAATATTTGTTTAAGTGGAGAGTATTTTGAATTTTGACAGCTTCTATGCAGTCTACAAAGTGGTCTTTTAAAGTTTGCATTATTAACTGCTTTACTCTATAATTGGGTAGTTCTCATGATGGTTCATTGTTTTTACTTCAGCCTACAAAGTGGTCTTTTAAAGTCTGCACATAATCTTGAAGAGCAGTGATCTGTTTTGAAGGTAAGATCTTTCATGCTATTGTTTTTTAATTCAATTATTCAGCTGGGTTTTGATGGATTTCATTGATATTGTTATTGTATATGTTTGCTAAGATAATGTTTTTGCTGGTATATATATTTGCATGGTTGAATTCTTGTTGATTGTTGAGTAATAAAGAGGGAGCTTGTAAGTGTTAAATAGTTGAAAAGAATAGTTCTGTTAGGTTGTTTGTAAGAAACATATTTTTCTAAATTGCATTAAATTAGATTACATCTGCTAGCTAGATTCTTGGATGGATCAAAGTTTGTCAAACATGGAAGAACAGAATTTCAGATAACCATATAAACTCAAATGTATTTTAAATTTTGACACCTTGTATGTAGAGACTTGAAATGTAAATTCCGAACTCATACAAACTCTTTTCTTGAAACTATTTTAGTGGCATATACCCATCATACTAAGGTTTATCTTTGTTAAATTTCTTGTTCATCCGAGTCCGTTTGATACCCGAAAAAAATTTCGAACAAAACTGTTGTCCCCTGTTTTACCCTATTTTCTGATCTGAATTTACGGACTGAGCAGATGGGGTAAACCTTTGAATTTTACAAAACGATTTTACCGAGAAGTACATATATATGTTGGGAGTATGCCTATAAAATTTCATAATTTTCTGAATTCGTTTGATATGGTAAACAAACTTGTCTTTGAAATGTGTCGCTGCAGCGGAGTTGCTGTATTGTCACGACTTTACTCTAAAATCTGTATTGGTGCAGAAATATGTAGGAATTGAGGCCAATTCCATTTGAAATATAAGGTTGTCTACTTTACTAGGATTAGACACAAAGGTGAGAAGCCAGGATGGATGTTATAGAGAGTTTATGATTACTTATCTGAATGGTGGAAGACGGCAGAGTTCACGTCTAAATCTTTGAAAAACAAGAAAAATAAGGCATCCACTAAGGGAGGCATACTTCATACAGGTGGAAGCATTTCAACTGCTACTATTCGAAAAAGATTGGTAAGTCATTACCTTAACAATATTTAACAATTAGCTTAGTTTGTGTTCGAAGAGCCTATTAAGTGTAGATTATTTGCAGAGCGAGAGGGAAGATAGAGAAGTAGACCATGAAGAGATAGTCAAGATGATTCGACTCAAAAAGTTGGATAAAAAACAAAAATCAAATAAGAATGTTGGAAATATTGATGAAAGCGGTGAACTAAATGAACAAAGTGATGATGTTGGTAGAGCTATGTGGGTCGACGAGCGTTCGAGCTCAACATGGGTTAGTTTGATTGTATTTATAAGCAATTAATAATTTATTAAAAGGTTTATGCAAAATCATAATGACCACTTACAGATATATATTATTATAGGAGCTTTACATGAAGTTGAAAGAAGATAGAAACCAACAAGCAGCTCTACTAGGTGAGGACGAGAGGGTTAACTTGCCTACCGATTTTGAATTACTGATTCAAGGGGGGGGGGGGGGGGAGGGGCAAACAAGAAAGGCGAGGTGTATGGCATGCCCTACTTGAAAAGCAAATGCTCACGTACTAAAACTCCCACTAACTCTCAAGGTTGCTCTACTACCTCAGCCCCATTGATTTGGATGAGTTGAGAAAACAACAACAGCAACTACTTGAAGAACAAGTTGCGTTACGACAACAAATGTAGGAGGAGCAGGCTGGGATACACCGACAGCAGGAGCAGATTTTATCCGCCATAGCAGCGATGATTGCTATGTTTCAACAACAACTTAATTCAGATCCCGATGTCCAACGTCACTCAAATGACTAGGCAAGTACTACTATGTATTTAAGTTATGTTGTGTGCCTGTTGTGTTAGTGTTGATTGTGGTGTTGGTAGTGTTGGGGGCTATTGTACCCTAAGGAGATTGATCTGTTTGGTATGAGTGCTGAATTTGGAACTGTTACCCTAAGGAGATTGATCTGTTGGTGTGAGTGCTGAATTTGGAACTGTTGTTGTTGGTGTTAATTGTTTATAATGCTAGATTTAATTGCAGTAGTTTAAATTGAGGTTTGACTCTCAAATGATAGCATTTATAGCAATTATTTAAGTCAACTATTGGAATTGGGTTTCTATTGTGTAGCCTTTGTACTACATATATGATCATCATTTAGCAACAGTCTTTGCACTGCTTTTGTACCAAGTTGAGATATTCAACAACCTATGATCATCATGCAGCCTCTGTACTGCATACATGTTATATAATCTGTAGCACCCGGAACGCTAGGCGCCACATCCCCCGCACTATAGGCTCAATCCACATATGAAACGGGCAATTCATACATGAACCGAAACTATAGCGAACGGGAGACAATAAAAACAAACACAAGGCTAGGCGGGTACCCTCAAATAAAACCAAAACAAACTCAGAGCAATAAAATAGCGGAAGCAAAAGCATTCAGTACATATAGATACCATATTTACATATTTACTTATAGGTACCGACAAATCATACCAATACAATCTCCATTCAAGTATAATGTAAGATTTAATACAAAATAACAAGTACAAAGTATGAAGATGCAGTGCTAGACCCGAATAAAAGACACGAGACTCTAATCCCCGCCTAGCACGAACCTGCAAAACTGAAAAGTTGAGGTGTCAGTCCAAACGGACTGAGCGAGGGGTATAAATAAATATATGCGCACGTACATGCAAGTTATAATCTCGGGTAATAATTTTAGGAAATCAAACACAATATTAGAGTAGAAGGTACTATCGCCCGAGGTTACAACTAATTCAATTTACCAATTAATTCAGTTCAATACAATCAATAGGTGGCCCGGCGAGTGAGGGCAATTCTCCAACCTTGCTCCGACCGTGTACAATCAATCAATTTGTTAGGTGATTAGGTGATCAAGCAATTATTTACTGTGCACAATTAGCAGTTTCAGTCCATCCTTCTTCCTCCGGGTGATGGTGGGATTGCAAGGCCCCACCATCCAATCAGTCTGGGCAGAGGGTACATGAATCCCTAAGCCCGGAACTCCTTCCTCCCCTAATCTCCTAGGGGGTTCAGGGGTCATCCCAAATGGTGAGGATAGCACTCGAGTTACCCGTCAGCCCATGCTTTCCCGGTTGGCTCGAGCCACTATCCTCGGGCCCACAGTGAAATTCAATACTCGCCCAATACAATCAATCCGTCAATCAATCAATTAATCAATCGGTTTTGCTAAATCATTTGAAAATCATAAAGTTCGCAAACTATAGATATATATATATACATTTTGGCCGAAATAGTCACATAGGGGTTGTAAGGGTTCTATTTATCTAGAAATTAAACCTCACCTGACCAAACCAACCAAAATGAAGCAAGAGAGCACCCTACTGAGCGGGCTCCTCGAAACCGGGACCGTGATCTGTGCGACAAGGACAAGTGTGAAGTAAGACTCGACTCGAATGAACCAATTATGACGAACGGCAAGGTCATGCACCAATATGTTATGCAATAACGATTTAATGAATGTCAAATACGAGCATGATTGTCAATAAACCAAGTATATAACATATACACGTATAACCAAGCACGCAAAACAATATGTATGAAAACAAGGGGTGACACGCCCGTGTCACAAAATTACACTAAGCCGTGACACCCCCGTGTCACGGTACAGCGGACCAAAAGTGGGAAAAGGAAGGTGACACGCCCGTGTCACAAGAACAAGGCAAACCGTGACACCCCCGTGTCACGGTACAGAAAAACAAAACCCAACAGCATGCACCCCCGTGTCACCCAAAACAAAGCAAAGGTGACACGCCCGTGTCACCTGTGCGTGACAGAAAAACAGGGGAGAAAACAGGGGTTTCCATGCAAAACCAACCCAAACTCCAAAATCAATCCAATAGAAATGCTCAAACACAACATATACATGATATACTACAACTATACAACAATCAAACCAATAAATATGCATCAAATCACCAAGAATTAAGCCCCAAAACCCCAAAATTATTCATATACTCCCACTTTCACATAACTCATGTAATATGCAAGAAATGAAGGGAAAAAGGGCCTAAACATGCTTCTATACAAGAATAACCATGAAAGCATCAAGCTAACATCAAACCCTACTCATATAGCCACTCAAGAAATCCAATCCATGCTTCCATATATACCTTGAAATGAATGAAGAATGAAATGAGATGAAGAGATGAAGATGTTGATGCTCTAGCTTCAAAGTTCCTCAATTATGGCTTGAGATTAGTTGAAATCTTCCTTCTTCTCTCTTGAAGGTGTTTTGATCGGTTTCTTGTGTGTGTGTGTGTAGAGATTTGATGAAATGTATGTAGGAGCAAGTGATGGAAGAGATGCATATACTAGCTATATTATATCAACCACTATCATAACATTTGTCCCCAATTTGCAAACAAGTCCCTAGGTTATTTAAATGAATGCAATCAAGTAATGTCCCTACCTAAAAGATCCATTAGCTCATCTCCAAGTTATGCAATTAAGTCCATAAATGTAATGAAATGATCAATTAAAGTCATATAATACAATTAAACACACTATCACTTAATTCATGAGTTTCACATTAAAATCAATTCATATAAATACATAGGAATGTATAAGGCACATTATAATATAATGAAATTATAATAAGCAAGTAAATATATAAACTTAAACTCCCAACACCCGAAGACCCGCACGTGGCGTGCTTACCTGAACTTCCGGAATTTGGGACGTTACAACTCTCCCCCCCTTAGAAGAATCTGGTCCCCAGATTCATTGGTCGGATGAAAATAACTCCGGGTGAAACTTTTTCATCTTCTCTTCCGGTTCCCAGGTCATCTCCTCTGATTTGTCACTTCGCCATAACACCTTCACCATAGAAATATTCCGATTCCTTAACTCTTGATATTTCTTGTCCAATATTCTGACCGGCTTCTGCACAAACGATAAATTCGGTTCCAACTCCACTTCTTCAACAGGGAGAATTTCGGTTTCATCCGGGTAATACTTCCTGAGTTGAGATACATGAAAAACATTGTGAATTCCGGTAAGATTAGGAGGTAGGTCCACTCGATAAGCTACTTCTCCAATTCTCTCAATAATTTCAAACGGACCTAGATAACGGGGATTCAACTTCCCTCCCTTTCCAATTCTAGAAAATCCCTTTCGAGGAGATACCTTCAAGAAAACCCGGTCCCCCACTTCAAATTTGAGATCCCTCCGGCGAATATCGGCATAACTCTTCTGTCTATCTTGTGCAGCTTTCATCCGTTGTTGTATAATCCGAACTTTCTCAATCATGGCTTCCACAGCCTTCGAGGATTTTTCAAGCTTTCTCCCTTTCTTGACTCCTTCTTGTTTTGACCATTTCCACTCTTCCAAATCGAAGAATAACGGTGATCTACATTTCCGCCCATATAACAATTCATACGGAGCCATACCAATTGTTGCCTGAAAGCTATTATTGTAAGCGAACTCTACCAAAGGAAGTTGATCGTGCCACGAGGTTTGGAAATCCAAGGCACAAGCTCGAAGTAGATCTTCCAAGTACCGAATAACCCTTTCCGATTGCCCATCAGTTTGTGGATGAAATGCCGTACTGAACTGAAGCTTTGTACCCAACAATTCTTGTAACTCTTGCCATAACTTCGAAGTAAAACGGGGATCTCGATCCGAAACAATACTCACCGGAATACCATGAAGCCGTACAATCTCCCGGTTGTAAATCTCAGCCAACTTCCGAATCTTGAAAGACATTCTGACCGGTAGAAAATGAGCAGATTTTGTCAGACGATCCACAATCACCCAAATACCATCGAATCCACCCTTCACTCTAGGTAACCCAGATATAAAATCCATCGTCACCTGTTCCCACTTCCACTCAGGAATAGGTAACGGCTGAAGAAGACCTCCCGGTTTCTGGTGTTCAGCTTTCACTTTCTGACAAGTGAGGCAACGCTTCACAAACTCTGCTACATCCTTCTTCAATCCATGCCACCAATAAAACTGCTTGAGATCTCTGTACATCTTATTCCCTCCAGGGTGAATTGAATAAGCCGACTTGTGAGCTTCCTCGAGCAATACCCTTTTCAAATCATCGGGTACTACTACTCGGTTCTTGAAACGAAGAAGACCGGTTTCATCGAACCCAAATGGACTCTCCGGATCCTCTCTAACCTTAGAGACCAACCTCTGAACTCCCAGATCCTTTCCTTGAGCCTCGAACATTCTGTACTTCAAGTCCGGATAAATGGAGATATTGGAAACTCGAGCTTTAATCACAATAGGCTCAACTCCCTTACTTGTACCTATCTCCAAGTTCGAAACACCCACTTTCCTACTTAAAGCATCAGCAACTACATTAGCTTTCCCGGGATGATATTTGATAACACAATCATAATCTTCTAGTCGCTCCATCCATCTTCGTTGCCTCATATTGAGCTCCTTTTGTGTGAAAAGATATTGGAGACTCTTATGATCAGTGAAAATCTCAAACGACACTCCATACAAGTAATGTCTCCACTTCCCGAGTGCGAAAATCACGGCAGCAAGCTCTAAATCATGTGTCGGGTAGTTCTTCTCATGATCCTTCAACTTCCGTGAGGCATAAGCGACAACCTTGCCCTTCTGAGTTAATACACTTCCCAAACCTTCCTTCGACGCGTCAGTATACACAGCATATCCCTCTGAACCCTCTGGAAGAGTTAACACTGGAGCAGAAACTAATCTCTCTCTCAAAACATCAAAACTTCTCTCACATTTCTCATCCCAATTGTATTTCACATCCTTCTTAGTTAACCGAGT
Organism: Lantana camara; assembly: GCA_037501455.1. Classification (NCBI taxonomy): domain Eukaryota; kingdom Viridiplantae; phylum Streptophyta; class Magnoliopsida; order Lamiales; family Verbenaceae; genus Lantana; species Lantana camara. Next base: position 80,516,739 of record CM074865.1, read on the forward strand.
CAAAGGAGCAGCGATCTTAGAGAAATCTTGCACGAATCTTCTATAATAACCCGCCAATCCCAAGAAACTTCTGATTTCGGAGGCGTTCTTTGGTTTCTTCCACTTCAACACTGCTTCAATCTTCGAGGGGTCAACCTCTAATCCATTCCCCGAAATAATATGACCTAAGAATGAAACCCGGTCGATCCAAAACTCACACTTGCTAAACTTCGCAAATAATTGATGCTCTTTCAATGTTCTTAACACCAATCTGAGATGCCTTGCATGTTCCTCGGCCGATTTAGAGAAAACCAATATATCATCAATGAAGATTACAACGAACTTGTCAAGAAACGGCTGGAAAATCCTATGCATCATGTCCATAAAAGCGGCGGGAGCATTTGTCAATCCAAAAGGCATGACCACGAATTCATAATGCCCATATCTTGTGTTAAAACCCGTCTTTGGAATATCTTCAGCTCGGATCCGTAGTTGATAATACCCTTGTCTTAAATCAAGCTTCGAATATACCTTAGACCCTTGGAGTATATCAAACAACTCTTCAATATGTGGAAGAGGATATTTATTCTTAACGGTCATCCGATTAAGCTCCCGATAATCAATACACAGTCTTAGAGTACCATCTCTCTTCTTCACGAATAAAACTGGAGCACCCCATGGTGACAAGCTCGGTCTCACATACCCAACTTCCAAAAGACCATCCAGTTGTACTTTTAATTCCTTCAATTCTGCCGGTGCCATCCTGTATGGAGTCTTGGAATAAGGTTCGGCATCCGGATACAAATCAATCATAAACTCTATCTCCCTCTCTGGTGGCAACGAATCCAACCTCTCGGGAAACACTTCGGGAAACTCTTTAACTACCTCGGTTTCCTCTAACTTCACTTGATCCTTCGGTTGATTAAGAATATAGGCTATAAACCCTGTAGCCCCATCACGGACCAATTTCTGAGCTTCTGAAAAAGATAATAAAGGCACCGTCTTCGAACTTTGACCCGTAACCAATTCAGAACCCACACTGACTTTCTTGGTCCGACAATCAACAGTGGCGTAGTGCTTGTACAACCAATCCATACCCAAGATAGAACCATACCGAGACATAGGCAACTCAATGAAATCCGTTGAGAAAACCCGACCCTCAATACTCACCGGCACCTCTCGAAAAACCCGGTTAGTTTCTATACTACCACCAAAAGGAGTACTAATCACGTAGCATGCATCGGAATAAGTAACACACAAGGGCAATTTAATAGAAACATCACAAGAAATGAAGGAGTGAGTGGCTCCCGGATCAAATAAAGTGTGTATGTTGATGCCATGAATGCAAATGGTACCTTCAACAAAGGCAGCCGGGTCCACGTCTGCATCAAGTTCCTCGCCTTCCAAGGCATAAGCAAGGGCCCGAATCATCGGCCTCTGTCCTCCAGGCGGAGGATTACGTCGATCCGGACAAGTATCCACCATATGATCGGCAGCCCCACAAATTAGGCATAATCCTAGACGCCTTCGGCAATTATCATAGTGATGTGTAGGTTGCCCACAGAAAGTACACTTAGGTTTCTCCGGTGGTGACGGCATAACCGGTGGCTGAGGAGCCTTCTGGACTGGCCCTTGTGGTTTAAACTTCTTCATAGGGCCCTTAAACTGAGGAGGAGCGGTATCATAAACCATCGGCCTCTTGCCGGCATTATAACCCGATCTTGACCCGGAACCTGAACCCTGTCCCGTCCTAAAAGAAGACCTCCGTGCAACAACCGAGTCTTCAACCTTAAGAGCTTTGGTGGTGGCCTTCTTCCAAGTGCTTGTGTTAACCGCTTCAATCGCTGCTTGAATATCCGGCCTCAAACCTTGTACGAATTGCATAGCCTTGTGGAAGTCGTCGCTAGCAATGTTAGGAGCGTATTTGGACAACCTCTCGAACTCGGCTATATACTCCGAAACTGATCTTCCTCCTTGTTTAAGCTCAGTAAACTCCTTAAGTCTTCTTGTGCGCGAAGATGGCGGGATAAACTTATTCTTGAACTCTCTTTCGAATACCTCCCATGTAATATGCTCCTCGGCGGCATCCAAGACAATTTTAGTACTCTCCCACCATGAATATGCTTCTCCCTGGATGAGGGTAAGAGTACACCGGGCCTTTTCCCGAGACTCACATGGAATAAGTTCCCAAACTCGTTCAACTTCTTTAAGCCATTGCTCGGCTTGAATATCGTTCCCCTTTTGGAATCTCGGCGGATGTTGATTCTGAAATTCCCTTAAAACAACGGAAAAATGTGCTTGTTGTGGCGGTGGAGGAGCTGGCGGTTCTGGAGGCACATAATCCCTTAGCCTCTGATCCATGAGTTGCACCATTGAATTTAAGAAATCTTGGGGTTGAGCTGGAGGTGGTGGAGGAGGGGTTCGATCACGCCGGTGATGACGTCGATGTCGAGGAGAACGATCCCGGTGATGTCGGTCACGAGCCATCCTGAAATTCGAACACTTTACATGCATGCTTGATTAACAAGTGCAATGAATGTAATTACAACACACAAAGGAATCCAACCACATAGTCACATAATCCAAGCACTCCAGATAGAATCAAATAAGTTCAAATAGGTTGCAAGACTCTCAAATAATCAATTAATCCTATGCCGTACGACTTAGACTCACAAGACACGACACTAGAGCCGCGGTTTTGCAACCGGGCTCTGATACCACCTTGGGATGTAGCACCCGGAACGCTAGGCGCCACATCCCCCGCACTATAGGCTCAATCCACATATGAAACGGGCAATTCATACATGAACCGAAACTATAGCGAACGGGAGACAATAAAAACAAACACAAGGCTAGGCGGGTACCCTCAAATAAAACCAAAACAAACTCAGAGCAATAAAATAGCGGAAGCAAAAGCATTCAGTACATATAGATACCATATTTACATATTTACTTATAGGTACCGACAAATCATACCAATACAATCTCCATTCAAGTATAATGTAAGATTTAATACAAAATAACAAGTACAAAGTATGAAGATGCAGTGCTAGACCCGAATAAAAGACACGAGACTCTAATCCCCGCCTAGCACGAACCTGCAAAACTGAAAAGTTGAGGTGTCAGTCCAAACGGACTGAGCGAGGGGTATAAATAAATATATGCGCACGTACATGCAAGTTATAATCTCGGGTAATAATTTTAGGAAATCAAACACAATATTAGAGTAGAAGGTACTATCGCCCGAGGTTACAACTAATTCAATTTACCAATTAATTCAGTTCAATACAATCAATAGGTGGCCCGGCGAGTGAGGGCAATTCTCCAACCTTGCTCCGACCGTGTACAATCAATCAATTTGTTAGGTGATTAGGTGATCAAGCAATTATTTACTGTGCACAATTAGCAGTTTCAGTCCATCCTTCTTCCTCCGGGTGATGGTGGGATTGCAAGGCCCCACCATCCAATCAGTCTGGGCAGAGGGTACATGAATCCCTAAGCCCGGAACTCCTTCCTCCCCTAATCTCCTAGGGGGTTCAGGGGTCATCCCAAATGGTGAGGATAGCACTCGAGTTACCCGTCAGCCCATGCTTTCCCGGTTGGCTCGAGCCACTATCCTCGGGCCCACAGTGAAATTCAATACTCGCCCAATACAATCAATCCGTCAATCAATCAATTAATCAATCGGTTTTGCTAAATCATTTGAAAATCATAAAGTTCGCAAACTATAGATATATATATATACATTTTGGCCGAAATAGTCACATAGGGGTTGTAAGGGTTCTATTTATCTAGAAATTAAACCTCACCTGACCAAACCAACCAAAATGAAGCAAGAGAGCACCCTACTGAGCGGGCTCCTCGAAACCGGGACCGTGATCTGTGCGACAAGGACAAGTGTGAAGTAAGACTCGACTCGAATGAACCAATTATGACGAACGGCAAGGTCATGCACCAATATGTTATGCAATAACGATTTAATGAATGTCAAATACGAGCATGATTGTCAATAAACCAAGTATATAACATATACACGTATAACCAAGCACGCAAAACAATATGTATGAAAACAAGGGGTGACACGCCCGTGTCACAAAATTACACTAAGCCGTGACACCCCCGTGTCACGGTACAGCGGACCAAAAGTGGGAAAAGGAAGGTGACACGCCCGTGTCACAAGAACAAGGCAAACCGTGACACCCCCGTGTCACGGTACAGAAAAACAAAACCCAACAGCATGCACCCCCGTGTCACCCAAAACAAAGCAAAGGTGACACGCCCGTGTCACCTGTGCGTGACAGAAAAACAGGGGAGAAAACAGGGGTTTCCATGCAAAACCAACCCAAACTCCAAAATCAATCCAATAGAAATGCTCAAACACAACATATACATGATATACTACAACTATACAACAATCAAACCAATAAATATGCATCAAATCACCAAGAATTAAGCCCCAAAACCCCAAAATTATTCATATACTCCCACTTTCACATAACTCATGTAATATGCAAGAAATGAAGGGAAAAAGGGCCTAAACATGCTTCTATACAAGAATAACCATGAAAGCATCAAGCTAACATCAAACCCTACTCATATAGCCACTCAAGAAATCCAATCCATGCTTCCATATATAGCTTGAAATGAATGAAGAATGAAATGAGATGAAGAGATGAAGATGTTGATGCTCTAGCTTCAAAGTTCCTCAATTATGGCTTGAGATTAGTTGAAATCTTCCTTCTTCTCTCTTGAAGGTGTTTTGATCGGTTTCTTGTGTGTGTGTGTGTAGAGATTTGATGAAATGTATGTAGGAGCAAGTGATGGAAGAGATGCATATACTAGCTATATTATATCAACCACTATCATAACATTTGTCCCCAATTTGCAAACAAGTCCCTAGGTTATTTAAATGAATGCAATCAAGTAATGTCCCTACCTAAAAGATCCATTAGCTCCTCTCCAAGTTATGCAATTAAGTCCATAAATGTAATGAAATGATCAATTAAAGTCATATAATACAATTAAACACACTATCACTTAATTCATGAGTTTCACATTAAAATCAATTCATATAAATACATAGGAATATATAAGGCACATTATAATATAATGAAATTATAATAAGCAAGTAAATATATAAACTTAAACTCCCAACACCCGAAGACCCGCACGTGGCGTGCTTACCTGAACTTCCGGAATTTGGGGCGTTACATAATCATTTAATCTTCATAGTGTACATTTTTTTGTCCAATATTCCAATTGTTATATTGATATTAATTTCTCTGTTTGTATATGCATATGTAGTTTAATAAGATACTTAAAATATGCTAACTTATATCATTTTGATGCATTATCTCATATATTCATGCATTTACGTGTAGCGCCCTGAGCTAAGTGACGCCACATCCCCCGCACCGAGGCTCGACCCGTATACGAAATAGAAAAATTCGTACACGTACCAAACTCACGACGAACAGGAGACACACTCACTCCCTGGCTAGGCGGAACCTAAAACAACCAAAACTCAAAGTGCGCGAAATAGATACACATGCGGAAGTGATTAAAGGATCAACATAAACTAGTCAAACAACATAAAGGCCGCACTGGCCACAAGTATCCAAAATATCATCATCACAGTTATCAAGTAATCTTAAGTCTTACCAAGGACTAGCGCTATTAGATATCATCGACATATATATACAAGTTATATACAAGTACCATCATGACCAAAATGATATCACCAAGTATATAAAAGTATACTAATGTTTGCATATACAAGTCGAATAATTGAAATGGGCTAGACTCTAAACTGAAAGACCACGACTTCACGTTTACTCCGCCTAGCTCAACACTTGTACCTGCAGTCAACGCCCAAAGGAGGAATCAGTCCAAGACTGGTGAGCTGAAAGATAATAATATAAGGGGTATAAGCTCACTCAACAACAAGAACCATAACTCACGCACACTAAAACCATTTCACTTGCTCGGCGAGATACGAGCCACTCCTCAACCTTTACTCCCACTCAAATACAATTTTAAATCATAAACAACAATAAAACAATCCAACCTTCATGCCCACTCATGATGGAAGAGAGGAATACGTTTCTCTAACCATCCACTACCTCACTACACTGAGACATGGGTGCATGACTCCCAATGCCTTCTTCGGGGGGGGGGGGGGGGGGGGGGGGGGGGGGGAGGAATGAAACCCGCCACGGCATAGAACCCTATAGTCCCACTACCTCCAATGGTGTTCTAGGATCTTGTGTCACTATGGGGATTATGTAATTGGATTCCCGTCGGCCCTTGTTTCCCCGGTTCACCTCATACACAATCCCCGGGCCCACAATAATACTTACCCCATGAGCGTCCTCATAGAGACAAAACAATTCCATTTATCTCGCTAAAATATTTTATTTGTTGCACTTTAGTAAGAGACTTTGCACTTGACTCATGCGTGAAAACAATTGGGTAATATCCCGAAAAATACTTTTATCCCTTTATGAAAACGGATCTTGTTTTTTTTTTTAAATTGGATATAGCAACCAATAACCCTTGCACCTATCTATATGTATAATATATAAATAATATGGCGCATGCGGGATGATAAAGGTCATATCTGCTTTCGACGCCCGTCGCCGTGGGGATTGACTGGATTGAAAGATTAGATAAAGAAACCTCACCCTGGACTTGTAGAAAGGACAAAAGCCAAAAAGAGAGAAGTTATGTACGTCTACTCCTCCGCTGGTGGGTCACCTGAGTCAAAGACACAATCTAGAATGAGACACGACTCAATGAACCACATAACAGACGCACGGCTTATGTTTGATAATGGTTAAATGCAATAAAGATGAAATATGAATGCAACATGTTTGCATGATTCACATTTAACACGTAAAGTAAGCAAATAAGATTTATTAGATCATATTGGCATGAGAAATAATTAGCCGAATTCAATTCATAACAAATACGAAGTAAATAAAAATCAAAGTTCATCACTTATTCTCATAAGGTTGTTTGTGCAGAAACTTTCAGCACGCGCGCATCGTAGAAAAATTATCATAACTTATTGTTCGGAAGATATTTCAGCAAGCTGTAAAATTCTTAGTGAACTATACATCTATGTCTTTCAAATGGCATAGGTCTTAATTCCCAAGTATTTCTGCATAAATACAGATTTAAATGCAAAGTTGACATGAAACAGAAATTTCGCTGCAGCAACATGTTTTAAAGAAAATTACATTTACCATATCAAACGAAGTCGGATAAATCTGAAATTTTATAGGAATGCACTCAACACATGTATAAATACCCATGTCAAACAGTTTTACAAAATTCAAATGTTTAACCGCTCTGCTCAAGCTACTAATCCAAATCAAGAAACAGGGGACAGCAGGGCATTCCGTATTTTTTTCCGGCTATCAAATAGACTCGGATTGACACGAAATTTGACCGAGGTAAACTCTAAAATGTTAAGAACGTCCAGTTGAAACAGTTTTGTAAAACGACAACGTACGAGTTCAGAATTTTGTTTTAAACTCACTACAGTAGCAGGGCTTCATGGCGGCAGTTGAGCAGTCGTAGCTTTTCCTCCATTTTCTTCCAACAAAACCATGCTAAAACAATTTCCTAACTCCCACGTAGATCATATACTCATATATATCCAAGAAATGAGACTAAATTCTATTTATTAAAACCACCTTGAACACGTTTCATGGCTAAATCATCCATCTAAAAATCACGTAAGGAAAGCTTGATAAATTCCAACAAATCCTACTCATCTTGGTTATATTCTGCACTTAATATCATAGAAGCATGGATTTCAAGGTTAACACGAAGGAGCAAGAACTCTAACTTCTACTCAACTATGCATACACACAATAATAAATATACATATATTGTTAGGAATAGTGCCCTAGAAAGCCGATTGTATATTCGCTTTGTGCTTTTCCTTATTGTAATCACAGACAATCTTTGAATGAAATAACGAATTGAGGCAACACTTCTTTATATGCTCTTGTTTGGTATGTGTTTACTTTATCTGTGCATGTATGAGCACTCCCCTAATCCTGATGACTTTAGGACCCTACCATTTAGGTGAAATGGTTCATGGAACGAGCCCTATATCACATAAGTCATGATTAGTAAAATACTCCAAGCCGATGAGTCCTACAGACAGTGGGAGTGTCAACCTGACTCCTCTAAGGCTTGCTTGCGGGATCACGCCCTTAAGAAGGACCACCTTGTTTCATGGAGGTGCAAAGTGTATAGTTGATACGTGCGTGATACATAAGGGTGCTTACTTCAATAAGTAAGTTCACTGAGGTGCCCCGTGTGAGAAGATTCCTAAATGGGAAAGGAAGTTTCTATTTCAGGAAATAGAAACTTCCAGATTAGGAAATATCTCACGAGTCATTGATGTGATTAATTGATCCTTAAGACTTGAGGTTCCTGGTCACTTTATGAGTTAACTCTGTAGTCTTAGGTATAAGCTTTAAAGGGTGTCGCCTTAGACAACTGATTCAAGGCTTATGCTGGGGCTGCACAAGTGATTCATGAAAGTGAATGAGAATCAAGATAGGACCTACACTTGCATTTGCAAGGTGATCTCTTATTGTGTAAGTCATTCATATGCCATATGGAGTCCTTGGCCAAGGCAGTAGATCAAGACATCAAGAAAAAGGTTTCTTGGATTGAGATCAAATGGATATGAAATGCACTTAGCTTTAAGACCGGATTATTAGGGTTCTGATTATTCCCTTGCCCTAGATCTTGGTTGAGAGATAGTAAGTAGGAGGATTGTATCTCACATGAATCAATGACTTAAAGGTTCTGTCGAATCCGAACATTCCAATTCAGCTAGGGGTTAAACACCTGTTGCTAGACTATGGTCGTTTAATCTGTGGACTGATTAATTAATTAGTGAATTAATTAATTAGGGTCACTGCTAATTGAATTGAGAACCTAGAGGGTCACACACAACAACTTGGTTACATGAGTTGAGGATTTAAAATGATTAAACGAGTTAATCGGGCCAAAGGGTTCCACACGTGTGAAACCACACGTGTGGGTCACGTGCGTGACACGTGTCCTTCATGGACACGTGTGCATGTGCGTGAATGTTTACTTGGTGATTAAATAATTAATGTGTTAATTATTTAATAGACTTTGGTTTAATTTTGAATTAAAAAGAAAGTCTAATTTTGGAGAAAATAATCTAGTTAATTAATTATGAATTAATTAATTAGATAAAATAAGTTATTTATTTTAAATAAATAAAGTATAAAATTATCCAAAAATAGTTTGGATATTTTAGCTCTCTTGAAAGTTGATTTGAATTAGAATTCAAAGTCAAAGTCAAGATACTTGATAATCAAGTAATAGGAGAGAGAGAGACCAAAACCCTAGCCCATAAGGACTAGGGTCCTCCCTTTATTATAAATAGGGGAGCTCGAGCTCCCCTTGGAGCTAATTGACAATTCTTTTGGTTCATGTGTTGAACACCATCCTTTCTCCAAGATAAACGAAACCCTAGGTTAAGCCTAAACACTAACTAGAGAACTAGCATCCTTACTAGTTAGATTGTGATCAAGTTGGTGGACTATCTCTAGAGAGCTTCAAGTTAGAAGTTTGAATATTCGAGCTTTACCAAGGTGAGGGGATCAAGCCGCGAGAAGAGCGTTCTTGGGTGGCTTGAAACGCTTCAAGAAAGACAATTAAGAAAGTAAGTTTCTTATCCCTACGAATTTGGATACACGATTGCGAGTCCAAGGTCCTTTTGTTGGGAAAAATTTTAAATTCCGCTGCTTTCTGATTCGTATTTTCCAACATATATAACTTCACCTCATGAGAAATCCATAGAAATAACTTTGCCTATTACCTCTGAGTCGGAAAACCAAGACAAAAATGGTGATGGTTGAAGAAGAAATCTTCCCCTTCCTTCTTGTACAGTGGTCGGCCAAGAGGGTTCAAGAAAAGGAAGTGATAAGTCTCCAGAGGTTATTTTATGAAAATGAATTTTAATACTAAATGGGGTATATGAATGGTTCGGTAATGGGTAGGCTAGAATAGTCTAGGTTTAATGATTTTTACTTTGGGTTAAGAAATTAAAAATATCTTACACATAAAACGATGAAAATCGAGAAATAAATCGTGTATTCCGAACGCTCGAATATCGAAATTAAATAAACCTAACATCTACGAATTTCATTTCTCTTGCTCATTATTTAAAATTAAGCATATTAGAGCAAAATTAAATAATAAAATGAATTAAAATAAAATAAAAACACATAAATCGTGAATAAAGCTCACACGTGCGACATCGTACTTTAGACGAAAAGAACGGGGCGTTACATTACGTGTCTTTAAAGTTTAAATCCTTAGTCAGCAAATAACCTTTGTAGGTTTAATGTTTTTGTTGACAGATCAGACAATTCAAATGACTTAAGTGGCAATGTAGCAACACTAGGTAAATTTTCAAATGGTGGAGAGAAGTTTTCGCTTCATATCTAGTATTGACGTATTTTACATAGTGTTTGCAAAATATGGATTTATGTAATAGTACATGAAGATTTTGTAATTCGGTAGATTTTATCGAATTTCGTGTAGTTGGATTTGTTATTACAATATTGTTGGATTTATGGACATGATTGAATTTCTAAATTATTGTTGGCCTATTACACATTATTGCTGAATTTCAAGTTTTTTATTATTTTATTTTGGGGTATATAATTGTTGAAAAACAGGTTGAAAATTCAAAAAAATAAATCAAAAATTAATAATAATAGCAATCTTGCGACGAAAATTGCGATGAAATTCGTCTAAAAATTTTCAGAATTTCCTATAATTTTCGAATTTTCGTCTGAAAATCGTCTGAAAGATATTGAAGTTCGTCTGAAAATCGTCTGAAAGATATTGAAGATCGTTTGAAATTTCTTCTGAAATGTAACATAAAAACAATAAAATATATTTTTCTTCGCCGAAAATTTGGTCGGAAATTTCCTCGGAAAAGAAATTCAGACGACAAATTTTGGTTGCAAAATCGTCGAAAAAAGATACGATGAAAATTTGACCAATATCTTTTCATCGCAATTTCGTCTGAAAATTAAACGATGAAAATTTGGTCCATATATTCTCGTCCGTAATTTCGTCGCAATTTCGCCGGAAGATGAGTTAGCCGGAAAATTGTCGATTTCGGGCGAGATAATTTTTCGTCTGAAATTCGTCGGATTTTCATCAGAAAAATAGTTCGTCAGAATTTTCAGAGGCTACTTGTTACTCCAACCGGTGATTTTCTTTCCGGGGTATGAGTTCCGATCAGTTGAAGCCCTTCCTCACTCCCTTTGAGGGCCGCTTTCCGCCAAATAGGTAGAATAGCCGGCTAAGTGTGAAGCCAAGTCATCGAAGTAAGCTGGGTAAGAAGCTTCCTTAGGCGCGCGCGCGGCGGCGGCGGCGGGGGAAGGGGGGGTGACTCTAGGGGATGTCTGCCTATGCAAGCAATTCAGTCAAGTCCGGTAAGCAAGCCACCCTGGTCCCAAGCCAAGAATGCCATCGGGGGCAGGTAAAGTCAGGCAAGGTTTGAAGACGCTCGACCAACGGGAGAGGATAGTAGCGGTACTTAAGCAAGCCGGGGAAACTTTGTATGAATTTGACTCTGACGAGGGTTATTCCATCCAACTTAAGTTCGTCGGAAGTTCGTGTGAAGTTTGTGGAAAATCATGGATTTCAGACGAAAAGATCCAAATTTTTGTCTGAAATTTTAGCCGAAAATCGACTGTTTTTTTGTAGTGTCCCCCATGGAAAAAATATCAATACTAATTCCCTAGTTCAAATTTGTAATTTGATTTAACTCCCTATTTGATATTAGCCGAAAAATCGACTAAATACCAAATTAATTTATTTGTTTGTGGAAACGAGATTTCACCAAGCTGTAGTAAAATAATTGATTGAGACGTTAATTCTTGAATAATTTACAATAGAGAAGAGATAAGAAAACAGTAATGAATGTGAAATAGAAATAAATAGTTGGTAATCGTAATCTTCAAATCTTTTGTCTTTTGCGTACAATAGAACTCTGAAAGATAATCTAAATACTGCAAATCTATGGAAATTGTACTAGAAAATAATAAAAGGGAGAGTAACAAGATATGACTGCTTAAAACTCTTCACAAGGTAGTTCTCAGAATTGGGACTGGTAGGTTTTCTATAGAATATGAATGACGACGTGACTTCTCCTTCTCTCTCCTGCCCTTTTATCTTCTTCCAAAAGAATTAGTTGTGAACACTTGGATTATTCCCCCAGATTCTAGGTACGAGGGCTCTTCAATATGTGAAACTTCTGCACGTTCTCCCTCTCTCCTTACTTTTCTCAACTTCCTCTTTTCTCTTCAACGTAGCAATCTTCCATAATTCTTAAATAATTAATAATAAAGAAAAGGGGCCCACATCATCACTTTCTCCTACTCAATCGAATAGTGTAGATGGTTGTGAGAGTAGTAAAATCTTGGAAAATAACTCTTGTTCTTGGATGTCTTGAAACGGTTGATCTCCTTTATCGGGTACGGTGATTGCCTCATTAAAAACCTCACTCGGGAACATCACGTGGGAAAAACCCTCATGAGTAAAAAGAGTACAACCGTTGGGACCCGTACCCAAGGCTTGCTTGAAGTTTTGCTTCTTGAAATTGCCTTAACGTTCTGCTTCTTGAGACTTGCTTAGCTTCCTGCTTCTTAAGATCTTCCTGACATTCTGCTTAGTGTCTTTATCCTTCCAGCTAATTACTCCTTTCAGCTTAACTGACTTTCATAGGTTCCTTTCTGCTCATTGTGTTCCCTTCTGCTTTTCTTTCCCGCCTCCTTAATTACAAATATCTCTTCTTCTCCAAAGTTTGGTGGGAGTACGTTCCTGTAACATATTTTCTCAAGATGTGATATATTTCAAGATATGATCATATCTTAAATTCTGGAGATAATCACCCAATATTCTCAGAACTATTTATCACGAAGACCATATCGATTCTCAATACGAATGAAATAATTTTAGGTAAACCCAAAATCGTGAAGATAATTACTAAAAATAATTTGCCTAGATCAACTGGATAACTCGAAATCATTTGCCTAGATCAACTGGATAATTTCTACACTTATCAATTAACCCAAGATTATCCCTATGACTTAATAATTTTATGAAAAGAGATAGGCTAAATAAAAGCAGAGATGTCACCGGGAGTTGACGAATTTTGACAAATAGGGTTTGCTTGTCCTGATTTATTTCAAACTCCTCTTTCTTGTACAGAGCCGCCGTTTCTTTCTTGTTGGTAAGAAACCATGGAATTCTGCTCATCCGTCATCCGTTCTACCGTCTGCAGCCACCACCAGCGGTGCATCGCCACTGCGCCACCGCTGCGCTAATTTTCTTCCTTTCTATTTTCTCTCTTTTTTTTTTTTTTTTTTTAACAGAGGAGAGCTGATATCCTCTCCTCCTTTCATAGATCTGGGTCTGCGTTTCTGTTGAAAGCGGCCTCGCCGAGACTTCTCGTCACCGTTCCGCCAGAGATTATCACCTGCACAGGCAAGGCTTTCGTCTCCGATCGCTTTCTATACTCTCTTCTCCCTTTCGGTTTTCTTCTTTTCCTTTAGTTTTCCCAAGAAATCGGGACTTCAATCTAGCAGATCAAAGTGTTTCTTTTAACTCCTTACAGCGCCGCCGCCGTCGCAGCGTGCCACCGCTCTTCGCCGCCGTGCAGGTGAGGCTTCTCTCCGCCTTCCTTTTCTATTTCTTCTTCTCTTTTTCTATCTTTGCACCACTGGATCTGGAGAGTAAAAGCTCTCGCGGTGGATCTGCCCAAAGCTGGCCATCTCGTCGAGCGTTTCAACCGCCCATCACGGCCGCGCTTGGCCAATGTTGCTACTGCTCGGGTCATGGATTTCCTCCACCGGCTGCTGCGTCTTCTTCCTTTAATTCTTCTTCACCCTCTTTCTTTTACGTTTCCGGTTGCCTTACACATTGAATGCTAAAAAAAATTACTCTTTGCTTGCAAGATCTGTAGCGAGAGCTAATTTGCCATGATTATTTCGATCTTCGTTGCCTCCATTGAAGAAAGTTTCCCCACCGGTAAGCACTTTGGAATTTTCATGCTTTGTGATGGATTGAATTCACTCGTCAGTCGCTAGATGTATTCCTTTATTGAAAAGAAACTGATTCTTTGACTTCTTGTTGATTTGGTGACATGTTAATGTTGTTGCTCGTTACTGAATTGGTGCTCACTGCCGAATTGGTGGAATTTTCTCATGGGTATTCTTCCAGTTTTCTGAAGGTGAAGCCTGCGTTTTTCTTGTATCTTCCATGTGTATTTGTTGAATCTGTTGGTTTTGTTGTAATAAAGACAGCTGATTGTCTGTCTTGTAATGAAAATATGTTGAAGTTGGCTCCTTGTAATAAAAGCATATTGAAAATAGATTTTATGGTGCATATCTTGTTGATCTGTCTCCTTGTATTGTTGATGAGAAAGTTGTTTCCCTTTCTTTATTTCTTTAATCTCTTGTTGTTGTTGTGCACGTGTTTTGGAATATTGCTATCTATCAGGTGTATAATATGCTATATCTTTTTGTTTTGTCTTCTTGCTTATGGTTTTTCTTTTTTTTTTTCTTTTCTCTTTTCCCTACTGCTGGGGGACATCCAGGGACCTTTAGGCATAGATTTTCAGGCTGAGGAGATGGAGGAGTTGCCTATTGCCTACCCAGCGCCCCTTCTGCTAACGGACCCACCTGTTCCGTCCACCACTGTTCTTGATCTTTCTGTTGCTCCGGCAGCTGCCGGCAATCTTCCTGACCACTTTACTGATCCGACAGCTGCTGTCGATCTTCCTGACCGCCCTGCTGATCCAGTAGCTGCTTGTGACCTTCCTGACCATCTTTTTGATCCGCCAGCTACCGGCAGTCTTCCTGACCTGCCTGCTTGTCCCCTAACAGACCCTTCTGGTGCTGCTGGTGGCGAAGCAGATCAAGGTGAGGGGGAGGAGACAGATCCAGGAGACGGAGGGGAGTTTGAGTGTGACCGCTCTGAGATAACTGAGGAGCAGTTGCAGGTACTTATTGGAAAGATGAACCTTCCTGCTGGCTGGGATGCCTTCCTTCCTGGTCCCAATGATAGGCCTAACAGGCCACTAGAGGGGTCAGCCTGTTTCTTCGAGGCACAGATAGATGCAGGGTTGCGCTTCCCTGTCCACACTTTCCTGGTCACTGTGTCTAATGATCTGCCCCTGAGCCTAGGCCAACTATGCCCCAATGCTGTGACTTTGCTATCTAGCCACTTTGTCCTTATGGGCTATTTGGGGGATCCTGCACAAGCCATGGATTTTTGCGATTACTTCTACCTGCGCATGCATTCCTCGGGATTCTTTTACTTTACCCCTCGGTCAAAGCTCGCCTTTCTCAAGCTCTCGATTCCCCCAAGGATTAGCATGCCCAGTACTTCTTTGTACACCAGACGGGCGGGTCGTGGGCTGTGTATACCACCTGGCATTCTCGACCTTCCACTGCTTCTAGGATTCGGCGGTCGAACATATCTTTGGATTCTAAGGCCCGTCGAGACAGACTGCAAGCGTATTATTGCTCTGCTGGGACATTAGGCGCTGACCCTCTTCTTTCCTACTACGGACTAATCCCCCAGCATGTAGCTCTTAAAAAGCCACCTGGCAGCTCATTTATTTCTCCTCCATTATGATATTCTACCTGCTTAATGTACTATTTGCATTTATTATCTCCAGTCTATCACCTGACAGCTTGTTCTTGCTTGATTTGCATAAGAGATAATGAGGAAATACTACATGCCCAATCATCGACCTCCTGCTGCTCATGAAGAGAACTCCCCAAAGAAGCGTTCTCCTACTCATAAGAAATGAAGATGACCTCCTGCTGTTTCTCGGGGATATCACCAGGCAGGACGTAAGTCTCCTAAGCCTCATTATCCTCATGCTCGTCATGCAGGCCGTCATCACAACTTTCCTGTCGGCGACTATCGTAAGCTCTATTCCAACCAATCTGAAGGGTCCAGCAAAAGAGGTAGGGAGGAGCGTAGATTCCCCTAGCCCTCCTGTCGTTGAGCAAGCAGGTCGCGACCATAAGGGGAAAGGGTATCTTCACCTTTTTGCTGAGCAGGTGAGGCGGGATTAGAGGGACAAAGATAGGTTCGATTCTTCTGCTACTGGGACCTCGCAGGCCCCTCCTTCGTCTGTCCCTTCTGGTGCCTCGAACCCGTATGTGCCCGCTTGGGATGTGTCATGGACTCGGTTTTCTCCACTTTCCCCGGGACTTAGGGCTCAAGCTCTTCAAGTGCCTACCGACGGTGATGGATAAGGGTGTCATGGATGAGATTGCTCGGGAAAACCTTCCTGCTGAGGCCACAATCCACCTTGCAAAGGTATATCGTGCCTTTCTCCCTTAATCATCCATTTTTCATTATCGCATCAGTTCTACTGTCTTTCCTTTATTTAATCGACTCCTTTGCAGGCGGGCATGCTTTTAGGGTACTGGCACGACCGGGAGCTGGTCATTCCTCCTGTCGTCACAGAAGAGCTAGAGAGCCTCCAGTAGGAGCAGGATGCTCTTTGCCGCGAGCTGGCAAGGGCACATAACTTGAGACAGAAAGCTGAGGGGAAAGCTGCCCTCCTGGACACAAAGCTGAAAGATCTGCAGGTGGCCTATGACCGGGGAAAGAAAGAGCATCAAACCTCGCCCGTACAGCAGCAGGTCTCCCTTCAGGCAACATAACAATTCTTGGGGACTCCAGCAGGAAGGAGCCTTTTGGAGGGTCGCTGGCTGCTCCGCCATGCTGAGTACCTGAGTTCCCCACAGTTCTAGCAGGCGGTTGATGAAGTAGCCCAGGAGAGAGTTCAAGAAGCTTCAGTCTCGGCTTTCAATCGGGGCTTTCGTGCCGCGTACACCCATCTGGTATTTTTAGGCCATTTAGCTCCTGATATATTCCCTTCTGTTTCCGACATCCAGCAGGCCACGTCTTAGGCCTCAGGTGCGTATTACTGTCAAGTTTCATACTTCATAGCCCCACTTCTTTTTCCTGTTTTCCATAAACTCCTTCCAACTTTTCTCAATGATTGATTCCTTTGTTTCTACTGTAGGCGGGGTCTTGTCCCTCCCCCCCCCAACAGCTGGTAGAGGCGATCTCGCAGGTGATAGCGGAGAGAAGGTTGGGAGCAGCCACGTCACCGAGCCTGAGTAGGCAGCTATTGCTAATCTGCAGTCAAGCCTGGAGGGGGCCCCCATTTCTGCTGTTGTTCCTCCTGTGTGCTTCCCTTCTGCTCCTATTCTTCCTGCTACCGGGCTTCCTTCCAGTGATCTTTCAGCTTCTACTACTCCTGCTGTTGTTCCCCCTCCAGGCGTCGTCCCTCCTGCTGAGAAGGTAGACTTAGCGAAAGAGAAGGGGACCTAGATGTGTTTTGCGCTTCTCCTGCCTTTATCGAACACTTTACCATTCTGTTTTTATTGATCAACCGTTGATGTTTTCGGTTTGAACTTTACGCATATTTTGGATTGAGCACTTTTCTTTTTTTTTTTTTTGAGCTACATAGGATTTAGACTTTGGTTTTTCTGACTATGCTTTTGGTCATTTCCCTCGAGCACACATTTAGATGCCTCCTTTTTGGACTGCCCAAATGAATGTTGGGGCTTTCGAATGGAATGAATGTTTTAGATACTTGGTTTTTCGGCACATGTTTTTCATTTCATATGGATATCTGGTTTAATTCATTCTCTGCTTTCTCTCTTCATTTTTTGTTTCTTCGGCTGGGAGGAGGCGGGCAGTCTAAAGAGGTGGTTCTGGTGCAGTTGCTGTAAGGGCACTCTCCTTGGTCTCCCTGCTACTTCTTGTTCAGCTGGAGGTCAGTTCTTCCGGCTAGCTGTTTCAGAGACGTTCTATCTGGTCCTCTGCAGCGTTCATTAGCATATAAGGGTGCTGCTTGTGTAATAAAAAACTGCCAGATCCCGTTATGCTGAGGGCGTTCTCTCCGGCCCTAGCGTTAGCTGTTTCCTTCTAGCTAGATGGCCAGGTCACCTGGTAGAAGCAGGTGGAGAAACACTCTAAAGAGCAAATCTTCTAGCTCTTCCCAAGGCTTTTGCGTAATCAACGCCCTTTCCTAAGAGGGACTTATTTGTGTGCCCCCTTTAACCCGGGTAATCAAGCATCATCATATTTTGATTTCTCGATGATGTAGGCGCAGGGGCTTTTCATGTGTCTGTTCTCAAGTGTCAATTGAACAACAAAATGCATACGACATTCGCATTGTATGCTCTTTCTCATTGTAACGCCATTCAACATATTTCATGGATGCTCATTTGCAATCACAATCGCATAAAGCCAGTTCATGCATAATCTTGAGCAGAAATATGTGTATTAGAAATACAAAGCATGAAAAATAAAAGAGGTGTAACCTGGAAGTTTTTCTGATATATTTCGCTTTTCGACGCCTTCCAGGTGTGCAGGCTGTCCGCCTGCTCACCAGAAAAACCTTTTTAGGTTTTGTACGTTCCAAGATCGGGGCAACTTTATTCCGTCAGCGTCTTCCAGCTCGTAAGCTCCTCGTTCCATAATCTTTATAACTTTGAAGGGTCCTTCCCAGCTGGGGCCCAGCTTACCAATAGGTTTCAAGGCATCTGCCCTCCTGAGCACCAGGTCTCCAACCTGAAAGTCATGCGATTCCGCCTTCCTGTTATAAGCTGCCATCATTTGATTCTTGTATTTCACCATTCGTATAAGAGCTCGATCTCTAGCTTCTTCTATAGTATACAAATTCTCCCTTATTAGCGATTCGTTCTCTTCTTCATTATAGGTTTCTCCCTGTGGCGAGGGCATTCCTACTTCAGCAGGAATTACTGCTTCGGCACCGTACACCAAGCTGAAGGATGTCTCCCCCGTGGTTACACTAAGGGTGGTTCGGTGAGCCCATAAGACCATGGGCAGCTCGGTAGACCATTTCTCTCTAGCTCTCTCCACTCTAGTTTTGAGACCGTGTAAGATGAGACGGTTCATTACCTCCACCTACCCATTGGCCTGCGGGTGGTAGACCGCCGAGAAGCATTGTCGAATTCCTAGCTGCTGGCACCATTCTTTTAGCTGAGCTCCTCTAAACTGCCTTCCATTATCTGAAACCAGCTCTCTCAGAACTCCGAATTGGCAAACAATATTTTGTTATAGGAACTTTATCACCTCTTTCTCCATGATCTTCACTATCGTTTCTGCCTCCACCTATTTGATAAACTAGTCCACAGCTACTATCATGAATCGCGTCTACCCTTTTCCCAGAGGAAGTGGGCCGACTATATCGACGTCCCATATGACAAAGGGGCATGGTAAATACATTGTCGTGAGAGGTTCAGCTGGCTGATGCAAAAGTGGAGCGTATTTTTGACATCGCTCGTATTTTGCAATGAACTCCTGAGCATCCGCTTTGACAGTTGGCCAGAAATATCCTGCTCTCAACACCTTTCCAGCCAAGGAGGTCCAACCAGAATGATTTCCACGGCTCCCTTCATGTATTTCTCACAGCACGTACTGGCTTTCTTCCGATGACAGGCATTTAAGAAGGGGAATTGTCATTGATATTCTATATAGGAAACCTCGATCACCACAAATCAAGCAGCTTTTTGTTGCACTCATAACGCTTTCTATTTATCGGCTGGAAGGATGTCATGCAGCAGGTAGTCCAGGATCTCCTCCCTCCAGTCATGATCTTCCTGTCCCATCAAAACTTCTTGATCAGCATTTTCATCCTGCTCCAGCAGTCTAGCAGTAAGAGTCAAGACTGTAATCTTTCTGGTTTGAACACCCTCCAGCGTGCTAGCCATTTTGGCTAGTCGATCAGCTTTCTTATTCTCTTCCCGCAGTATCTACTCCAGCTGGAAGGTAACAAATCTTGTCTTCATTTTATTCACTTTAGCCAAGTAAGCCATCATCCTTTCTTCATGAGCTTCATATTTTCCTTCCACCTGATAGGACACTAGCTATGAGTCTGAATATACCATTAGGTGTTGTGCTCCGGCTTCTTTGGCTAACTTTAGCCCCATGATCAATGCCTCGTACTCTACTTCATTGTTGGATGCTTTGAAATCGAATCTGATAGCAAATTCGGATTCATCTCCCTCGGGGCTAATTATCACCGCTCCAGCTCCGCTCCCCGAGCTGGTGGATGAACCTTCGATGTGTAGCAGCCATCTGTGTCCTTCCTGCTCGGGCGCCATGATCATCTCTGATATAAAGTCTTCCAGGGTTGCGCTTCAATTGTTGCTCTTGGGGAATATGTTATGTCAAATTTCCCCAGCTCTATGACCCATTTGATCAGCCTTCCTGATGTTTCCAGTTTCCCAAGCACTTGGCTCATTGGGTAATTTGTGCGGATCACTATCGCATGCAATAAGAAGTATGGTCGCAATCTTCAGGCTGTAACCATGAGCGCAAAGCTAGCTTTTCCATGTCCGGGTACAGCTGCTCTACTCCCTTAAGCACTTTGTTGACATAATATACCGGCTTTTGAGTTCCATCTTCTTCTCGAAGCATGACGGAGCTGACAGCTTATCCTGATACTACCAGTTACACATACAAGAGTTATCTTGGTATGGGTTTGACCAAGAGGGTATTCCCTCTAGGTATGCCTTCAAGTCTTCGAAAGCCTTCTGGTATTTCGGGCTCCATGTGAATTTACACGCCTTAGTACCCTAAAGAAAATGAGGCTTTTTTCTGCCAGTTGTGAAATGAAATGGCTCAAGGATGCCATCTTCCTGTTAAGCATTGCACCTTGTTCGGGGTCGCTGAGGCCTTCATATCCCATATTGCCTGAATTTTTACAGGATTGGCTTGAATTCCTCTCTCCATGACGATGTAACCAAGGAATTTTCCTCCCTTCACTCCAAAAGAGCACTTGAGTGGGTTCAACTTCATATTGTATTTGCACAGGACCTGGAAGGCTTCTTCCTGATCTGCCAGGTGAGTGTCAAACTTCCTGTTTTTTACCAGCATGTCGTCCACATAGACTTCCATGTTTCTTCCTATCTGATCTTTGGATATTTTGTCTACCAGGCGCTGGTAGGTAGCTTTTGTGTTCTTCAGCCCGAAGGGCATGACCACGTAACAATATGTCCCTCTAGCTGTGATAAAGCTCACTCTTTTTTGGTCTATTGGGTCCAAAGGAATCTGGTGGTAGCCCCGAGGCATCCATTATGCTGAGAAGTTCACACCCGGAGTTGAAATCCACCAGCTGATCTATTTTTGGCAGAGGGTAGAAATCTTTGGGACATGCGTTATTCAAGTTTCTAAAATCAACACACATGCGCCACTTGTTTTCCTTCTTCGGGACCAGGACTACATTGGATAACCACTCAAGAAACTGAATCTCCTTGATGTGCCCGGTAGCTATTAACGTGTTCACCGGGTCTTGTATGATTTTATCCCTTTCGGGGCCATGTGTCCTCTTCTTTTGCTTCACCGGACGAACCTTTGGATCCACGTTTAGCCTATGAACTGCCACGGAAGAGTCAATTCCTTCCAGCTGATCATCCGTCCAAGCAAAGGCATCCACATTCCTTCTAAGGAAACCTGTCAACTCCTCCTTCAATCTGGAATCCAGCTGTGATCCTATCCTGGTTGTCTTTTCAGGCTCTTCGGGAATTAACTCAATATTCAGGAGCTCCTCAATGGACTCTATTTTTGGATGAGGTCCATCTTCTTTATCTTCCTTTTCAGTTTCTTTCAGCTTTCTTTTCTTGTCACTTCGATCTCTCTTTTCTCCCTCCTGCTTAGCCTCCTTCATGTTTGCTTGCTGAACAGCTTTAACATAGCATTTCCTGGAAGAATGTTGGTCCACTGACACCTCTCCAGCTCCCTCCAGTGTCGAGAACTTGATCTTCATGTGATAAGTGGAGATGACTGCCTAAAAGGCGTTCATAGCTGGTCTCCCAAGTATAGCATTGTAAGCTGAAGATCTTTCCACCACTGTTGTGTGTAGAATTTGTATGATTTCAAGCATTGATTAGATTATATTTTTGTGCCATTTGAAGTGTTTATGTGTTTATTTTACTCCATTCAGATGTTTTTAAAGTTGGAGTTACGAAACGGCGAAGCAAAGCAAATTCATGCATTTTTGGAGGAAAATGTGGTAACTCCCGTTACCCCTTAGAAGAACAAATTCAGTAACCCCCGTTACCAGACACAGGAGCTAAGCTTTGGCGAGATAGGAGGCGTAACGCCCGTTACCCCTGGGCAGAAGAAAAGTGGTAACGCCCGTTACCACTTATAAAAGCGTTATGGCGATTTCAAGCTGTAACGGGCGTTAACGAGAAATGCACATGGAGTGGTAATGCCCGTTACCAGTGTCGGCGAGAAACAATTAGGGCTGCTATTTAAATGCGTTTTGGAGTCTTTTTGAGAGAGCTTTTCTTCCGGGTCGTGACCTAGGGTTTTGGAGAGAAGACAAGGAGTTTCAGATGAGTTTTTCAGAGAATTCGAGAAGACGAAAGGATTGAATTCTTAGAACAATTTCAGGTTTTATTGTTGCTTTAATTATCAAACTAATTCCTTTGAGTTTAGGTTTAATTAGTTTTCGTATGTTAGATTCATTTTTTAGATATTACTGAATGTTTATGAGTTTGATTCTTAGACTTTGTTTAGATTTGATGAATATGAAATTGTTTAATGCAATTTCCTTTAGTTTTATGAGTTTTGCTTTAATTATGAGTAGCTAATTCTCTAGGGCTAGGGAAGTGATGATGAATGCATGATAAGTGTTTGATTTGATGCTTCAATGACTTGTGTTAATTCTTAGTTTGAAAACAGGTTTGAATTGACTTGCCATGGCCTGATCATCCTTAGCAGGTTTCATAATTGCCTATAGATCGAGAGATTGATGGTAATTTAGATGGTTTTCATAACTTGTAAGTTGTAGAATACAAAGAGATTTGGTTCTAGCTTATACAACAGTAATTTTATTCCATGCCGAGCCGCTAGAATATTGAATTGCACTAGTCTTGTTCCTATGGTTTAAATAACTATTAGTGATTGCGAGAGCAACATTGAACACTAATTAAGCACTTGGTTACACCTTGAGAGAGGGTAATACAAATATAAGTGACTAGGTTGTAGGATTACACTTGTCAGACGAGTATCATATCAACTCTTGAATATACGATTCATTACTTTCCCCTGCCTGCTTAGTCTACTGATTTCTAATTTTCTTGTTTAGTTATTACTTGCACGTATTTCTAGTTATTTTCTTAATTTCTATTTTTAGTAGATTAATAAACAATAACCTCTCAAAGTCGTTCGGTCTTTAGATTAGAAAGAAGTATAGAGTAGTGATTGATTTTCCTTCCCTATGGGTACGATCCTATTGTGTTACGCGTATGTTAGTGTACATTTGCACGATTGGTTTTAACTGAAGTAGAACATAACAACAAGTTTTTGGCGCCGTTGCCGGGGAAGGCATTTTAAGTCAATATTACTTTAATATTTTGATCTAGTGCTTTAGACCGTTATTTTACTTTGTGTTCTTTGTCTTTGATCACTGTGGAATTGAACTGAGGATTTTTTTTCCCTTTGTGCAGGGTTACAGTGCATGCGAAGATCTCAAGATCCGGAATTAGTACCATATGATCCGGAGATCGAGAGAACACTAAGTGCTATTAGGAGGAGGCGTAAGAAGGAGAAGAAACCTATTTCTTTACCGATGGCTAAACCAGACCCACCACCACCAGCCAGCCAGCCATTAGAGATTATAACGTGCCACAGGCTGGAGCAATTCAGACTGCAGCTCATCCCCCGATCGCAGCAAATAACTTTGAGATCAAACCAGCTATCATCAATCTGCTGCAGAACAATTCCTTTTCAGGATTACCATTGGAGGATCCAACATCATATCTTCAGTATTTTCTTGAGGTGTGTGATACCTTAAAAATTTACAATGTCACTAATGATGCTATCCGAGTTAGGCTTTTCCCCTTTTCATTATGGGAACGAGCTAAAGCATGGTTGAGTACTGTCCCAAATGAATCTTTTCAGACTTAGACAACATTATCTCAGGCTTTCTTAGCTAAGTTCTTTCCACTTAGCAAGACCACGAAGTACAGGAATGATATTCATGGTTTCAGACAATTAGATGGAGAGTCTTTCTATGAAGCTTGGGAGAGATTCAAGGATTTGCAGAAGAAGTGTCCCCATCACGGGATTCCCGGTTAGTTATTGATTTAGACTTTTTATAATGAGATGACCCCTACTTTTAGAGGAGCGATGGATACCGCAGCTGGCGGAGCTTTCTTGTTAAAATCTGAAGCAGTTGCTACTGAGTTGTTAGATAATATGCATAAAACGATGTTTTTGTGCACAAGAGGAGCCATGCACAACCAGTTAAGGTGCAAGCAAGAGTCATAGAGTTAGATGGCCTAACCGCCATCAATGCCAAATTTGAAGCCCTTAACAAGAAATTGGATCAACTTTCTGTCAATGCAGTTGGGATACCATCCCAACCAGTTCAGGTAACTTGTGAAATTTGTAGTGGTCCACATGCGTTTAATATGTGTCCTCATACCAATGTAGGAGAACATGTGCAAGAGCAGGTGAATTACGCAAACAATTCCAAACCAGCAAATGATCCCTACTCAAACACCTACAATCCAGGATGGAAGAACCACCCTCATTTTTCTTGGTCGAATAATCAGAATGTTCAACAACCATCTTAACCTAGGTTGCAGTTTCAGCCTAGGCAGCAATTTCAACCAAGACCACCAGCCTCTTACAATGCTACGCCCCCTCGACAGGAGCAAAAGCAAGGATGGGAGGTTGCACTTGAGAAGTTCATAACCGTGTCTACAGGTCGACATCAGAAGTTGGAAGCTCAATTAGATCAAGTGGTAAATCAGACCAGAACTTTGGAGACTCAGATTGGTCAGATTGCCCAATCTTTGAATATGAGAGGCCCAGGAATGCTCGCAAGTCAAACCGAAAACAATCCTAAGGAGCATTGTCAGGCCATATTTGTAGGAGACAATAGAGAGAATGAAGGTCCGAAGATCCTTGCAGGTTCGGATGTTGAAAAAGTTGTACTTGAGAAAGTTGAAGAGGAAGATGATTTTAAGAAGGAGAATTTAGAGAAAGAAGTGATTTCAAGCAAAGAGAAGTCTGAGAACTTCACCACTGTTATACTTACTGACGAGTGCAGTGCTATTATTCAGCATAAGTTTCCCCCGAAACTTAAAGATCCAAGGAGTTTTTCAATTCCTCTCACTATTGGTTCTTTGCAATTTCATAATATTCTATGTGATTTAGGAGCTAGTGTGAGTATAATTCCTTTATCTACTTGCAGGAAATTAGGAGTGAAGGAGTTTAAACCGACTACCATGACACTCCAACTAGCTGATAGATCGGTGAAATACCCGACAGGAATTCTTGAAGATGTGTTGGTAAAAGTTGGAAAATTCCACATTCCTACTGATTTTGTAGTTCTTGACGTTGAGACTGATGAGAGGATGCCATTAATCCTTGGAAGACTGTTTCTAGCGACGGCTGGAGCGGACATAGATGTTCAGAATGGACATCTTACGTTCAAAATAGGAGATGAAAGAATGGAGTTTAGGAATTTTGGTTCCATACCACCATCACCGATTCCAGATAAGTGTTTCATGATTAATGTTATAAGTGAGATCTCAGACGTAACGACACTATTTACAGAGAAAAGAGATGCAGTTGATTGGGAAGGAGAACCGAAGTCCCAAAAATTGAGAATAAAGGATGTTTTGGAATTAGATACTTTGAGATCAAGCTCCGGTTTTGTGAGTAACAAGAACGAGGTCACTCCATGTGACTCGTTGCTTGGGGATTGCTAATCCCTAATCCGTTTTTCAAAGTCAAGCTAACGACTATAACTTAGAACTAAATTTTTCTTTCCGTTTCCTTTTGCTTTTGTTTTCGTTGTTTTCTTTTCTTTCGTTCTCGTTTTTCTCACGTTAATAGAATTGTCTCTCAGTTTGCAGGTTACTTGATGTTTTGCTAGGAAGCCAAAGTCTAGATGGAGCAAGGACCGTGATTTGAGCTTTAATATCAATTTTGAGGTCCATTTACTTTGTTCCTATGGTGTGCATGAGAATGATTTGTCTATGTGAAGAATGAATTGATAAGAATCATTGTTTATGTGTTGAGTAATGTTTGTGTGTACCATGATGGGTGCACTATGGTTTGATTGAATTTTGTGAGTTAATTTCGGGTATTTAACGCGATTAAGCATCTTCCGGTTTTTATTTGTCTTATAATTGTGTTTTGGGCAGAATATGGGTAATGGGCATTACATCCTCAGAGTTGGTTTTAGTAACGCCTGTTAACAGAGTCAGACGTCTAGGGCATTAAGGGTAACGACCGTTACCCCGTCCAAGAGAAAATCCGGTAACGCCCGTTACCGAGACGATTACGCGATTATTAGGGTTGGAAAATACGTTTTTAATGTTAAATTAATTCTTTTCCTACCCAATTTCAGATTTCTCTCCCCCAAACCTATAAATACACTTGCCCACACTCATTCTACTTTAGAAGAGATTCAATAGTTCCCCTTGGTCAACCATTGTCAATATGTAACCAAGTTTACACTCTCACTCTTCCTTCTTGAATCAAGGTAAGTCAATACCCCTTTTTTTAGTGTGAATTGTTAGATTTAATTTTTCCAATCTATTTCTCCCCTGATTTATAGACATATTCGTTGATATGTTGGATATTCTTTTTGCCACACTTAGATCTTTGCATATGTTTGAACTCTGTGAATTTTGTTTATGCAGTTGTGCTCTTCTTTACGGAATTTGTGACTTGTGTGTTGATTGTTGAATGCATGTTGATTGTCAATTGCCTGTGCACTTGATCCGTGTTTTCTAGTCACTGATTCAGGTTTTGGAAGCTTTGCTGGCACGTTGCCGGTTCTTTATTCGATCAGGGAGTTTTCTTGAACTTTAATTTTTCATTTGCATAAGGACATTGCAAAGATTAAGTGTGGGGGAGGAAGTGCATGCTTGTTATGAGTTTTATTGAATATTTGCAGGATTAGATGTAGTTACACTTATGATTTGCTAAGAATCGAGTAATTTTGAAATTTTTGAAAATTTTTCCTCATTTTTGACTTTTTCTTTGAAGTTTGATTGTTGAGCTTTTACTAGAATAAGTTAAGCTTTTTGAATTGAGGAAAATTTGCATGAGATTTGATGATTTAGTGTGTTAGTATGCCCTTATATTTTGAGCACTTTTGAATGAGATAATGTACTTTGCTTAGAAAGGTAAATTGATGATTTCCAAATGAGTAAGATTTGATTAGGATGCATTTTAGTCCTATTGAGGCGAAATTTTGAGTTAATGAAAGATTAAGGAAGTGAAGTAGGCATTCGTTGTCGGAGGATGATAAGCCTTTCTTTTTAGCCGTTTTTCACTAAATAGCGTAATCTTATTGACCCCGCTGAGCCTAATTATTGTGCAAAGATTTTTGTAGCCACATTATAAGCCTAATGCATAACATAAGAATACCTACCTTGTCAATTTTACACCAAGGCTTGCTCATTTGATTTTTATGGTGAATGTCTATCTTTTGACCCCTTTTGATTGTTCTTATGCTTGAATTTGAGAGAAGTATGTAAAGAAAAAGAAAAGAATGAGAAAAATGTGAAAAAGAAAAGATATGAAAGAAAGAAAGAAAGAGCAAAAGACAAGAAAAAGAAAAATTATGCAAGTGTGAAACTGAGAGTGTGATATACAATTGTTGAAGAATTTGGGGGTTTTTCATGTTTAATGGCGGAATTGAAGTGCCGAGAGTTTAGAGATTGAATGATGTAAGCTTGGTGAGTAGTCACTTGGTCCAAATTTCCATAACCTTACCCTAAGCCTACATTACAAGCTCGAAAGACCTACCTATCCTAAGTCTTGATTTAATTCCATTAGTGGAGATAGGTGCGAAGAGTGTAGTCCAAAGTTGATGATTAGAACTTAGGAGGAAATTGTGAATTTTTCATTCTAATCTTTGTACATTGTTTCGTTTGATTCACACACTACACAAGGGTATACTTTTCATACTAAGTTTTGACGATCTTATGTTCATGAGTACTTGATTTGATGAGCTAGACTTGTTTAGGCGATGGTCGATGATTGCTTTGAGGAGATGGTTTGATAAAGATGTGTTTTCTTGATTTCCGTATTACTCGGGGACGAGCAATAGTCAAGTGTGGGGGATTTTGTTGTGTGTAGAATTTTCATGATTTCAAGCATTGATTAGATTATATTTTTGTGCCGTTTGAAGCGTTTATGTGTTTATTTGCTCCATTCAGGTGTTTCTAGAATTGGAGTTACGAAACGGCGAAGCAAAGCAAATTCACGCATTTTTGGAGGAAAATGTGGCAACTCCTGTTACCCCTTGGAAGAGCAAATTCAGTAACCCCCGTTACCAGACACAGGAGCTAAGCTTTGGCGAGATACGAGGGGTAACACCCGTTACCCCTGGGCAGAAGAAAAGTGGTAGCGCCCGTTACCACTTATAAAAGTGTTATGGCGATTTCAAGCTGTAACGGGCGTTAAGGAGAAATGCACATGGAGTGCTAACGCCCGTTACCAGTTTCGGCGAAAAACAATTAGGGCTGCTATTTAAGTGCGTTTTGGAGTCTTTTTGAGAAAGCTTTTCTTCCGGGTCGTGACCTAGGGTTTTGGAGAGAAGACAAGGAGTTTCAGATGAGTTTTTCAGAGAATTCGAGAAGACGAAAGGATTGAATTCTTGGAACAATTTCCGGTTTTATTATTGCTTTAATTATCAAAATAATTCCTTTGAGTTTAGTTTTAATTAGTTTTCGTATGTTAGATTCATTTTTTAGATATTATTGAATGTTTATGAGTTTGATTCTTAGACTTTGTTTAGATTTGATGAATATGAATTCGTTTAATGCAATTTCCTTTAGTTTTATGAGTTTTACTTGCGATGGCCTGATCACCCTTAGCATGTTTCATAATTGCCTATAGATCGAGAGATTGATGGTAATTTAGATGGTTTTCATAACTTATAAGTTGTAGAATACAAAGATATTTGGTTCTAGCTTATACAACAGTAATCTTATTCCATGCCGAGCTGCTAGAATATTGAATTACACTAGTCTTGTTCCTATGGTTTAATTAACTATTGGTGATTGCGAGAGCAACATTGAACACTAATTAAGAACTTGGTTACACCTTGAGAGAGGGTAATACAAATATAAGTGACTAGGTTATAGGATTACACTTGTCAGACGAGTATCATATCAACTCTTGAATGTATGATTCATTACTTTCCCCTGCCTGCTTAGTCTACTGATTTTTAATTCGTTTGTTTAGTTATTACTTGCACGTATTTCTAGTTATTTTCTTAATTTCTATTTTTAGTAGATTAATAAACAGCAACCTCTCAAAGTCGTTCGGTCTTTAGATTAGAAAGAAGTATAGAGTAGTGATTGATTTCCCTTCCCTGTGGGTACAATCCTATTGTGCTACGCGCATGTTTGTGTACACTTGCACGATTGGTTTTAACTGAAGTAGAACACCACAACAACCACTAGGAACCTCACCATGTGAGTCCTCGTCCTGGGCTTGGTTCCCAACATAACCCGCAGGGAAACCATCCCCATAGGTCACACGACCTCTTCACCGAATCCGAACAAGGCAGTCTTCACATGCTCGAGCTCAACCTTTCCCAAATCCATCTGCTCGTAAGCCTTGCGGAAGAGGATACCTGCTGAGCTCCCACTGTCTATGAAGATCCTCCCCATGCCATAGTTCGCGATGCTTGCTGTTATGACCGGGGCATCGTTATGAGGAGCCTGAATTCCTTCCAGGTCTTCTGGGCCAAACTGTAGCGTGGGTTGTTATCCTGCCTGCTCAACCTCCATAATAAACGAAACCGCCTACGTATGAAAGGCAGCCTCCTGCGTATGTACCCTCCTAGCCAGATGGGAGTCCCCGTCTATCGGTCCTCCCATTATCATATGGATAAATCCTTTCTGCTGAGGAACTTCCTCCTACTCACGCCTTCCTATTTTTTCTGGTTCTGCAGGGGCTGCCTCAATCAAGGGCCTATGAGGTGAGAGGTGCCTTCTCTGATCCTCCCCCCTCGATTGGTGATCCCTCCTGTCATAGTTCTGCCTGGGGGGATTCCCTCCTAGAGGCCTCCTTCCTGGTGCATTCCTTCCAAGCACATTTCTTCCAGGCAGATTTCTTGCAGGTAAATTTCCTCCTGCTGTATTTCTCCTTGGGAACATCTCCCAGCCTTTTGTTCGATCTCGACAGATCAGCTCTTGCAGGAAGCCTTCTTGAATTAATCTCTCAATTTTATCTCGCAGGTGGCGGCATTCGTCGGTGTCATGGCCATAGTCTTTGTGAAACCGACAAAACCTCTCCGAAGGGGGCTTGTGGGGCCCATTCTCCGAGTTCTGGGGGCCAATTCAAGAGCCCTATTCCTTGAATCTTCATGAGGGTTTGGGTCGGTATCGTACGTAGTGCGGTGCATCGGTTATAACGAGGCCCAAGGCTCAAGAGCTGCTCTCGCCTTTTAAGTATTCTGATTCTTTTAGATGGAGCTGGCAGGCGTTCGTCCTCCTTTCTTTCCCTTCCCTTGTCAGTTGTTCACTTGTCCTTTCCGGCTTCTGCTTCCTCAGAATTAATATACTTTTCCACTCTAGTCAGGAGGTCATCCCAGCTGGTACGCCGCTTCTTAGCCAATGAAGTAAAGAATGCTCCTTTCCTCAGGCCTTCCTGGAAGGCACTAGCACACACTTCCACAGTAGAAGAAGGAACCTCCAGCACGGCTTTACTGAATCTGTTGATGTAACTCCTCAAAGACTCCTTTTTCCTCTACTTTACTGTGAAAAGAGCATTCGGAGCTTTCTGATAGTATCTACTACTAGCGAACTGGTGCAAGAACAGTGAAGAGAACTGTTCAAACGAGTGTATGGATCCAGGCTCAAG
Organism: Lantana camara; assembly: GCA_037501455.1. Lineage (NCBI taxonomy): Eukaryota > Viridiplantae > Streptophyta > Magnoliopsida > Lamiales > Verbenaceae > Lantana > Lantana camara. The sequence goes on from CM074865.1 coordinate 80,547,717, forward strand.
CTGTCGGGCCCACTCTTCAGCAGTGTCCGTAAACGTAGTCAGGAACACTCTATATTTCACACCTTCAGTGTGCTGGTACAACAATTCTAGGCTCTCAAATCAATCCAAATGCTTTTGGGGGTCCGTTGTGCCATTGTACTCCGGCAACCTGGATGTTCTGCAACCTGGCGGGAGTTCGTCAGCTAGGATCCTCGGGCTGAAAGGCCCGTCCCTCCTGATCACCCTGGTAGGACCTGCTCTCATTTGTCTCTCCATATCTTCCAGCCTTTGTTGTAACCTGACAGCCCAGTCAGGCTGCTAAGGAAGGTCTGGTTCTCTTCTTCCTGTCTGGTAATCCATAGGTGGTGATAGGACTGTCTGCTGCCACGTAGCTCTGCCTGCAGCCCAGGCTCCAGTTCTGCCAGCTCCCTGGAACACCAGGGGATCCCCGACTATAGGAAGCTCTCCCCCTGCTGAGGGTGGTATTGTCCTCCTGGTCATTGGTTCTGCAACGTGTGGCGGCGGGACTGTTCCATGCCCTTGAGCAGGCAGCTCATCCTGATGTACTGCGGCAACTGCTACAACTGCGATAATCTATTGTTGGAATTCTCCTGCTGTAAGGTGAATGGGGACATCTAGTCGTAGCAAGCCACTCCCCAATCCGCCAGATCCATCAGTTGTTCTCTTAGCATACAACTGTCTAGCAGCAGGGTTGTCTTCTGACGATACCCCTCCAGGTATATCAGTCACCCTGGTAGTCTGCTGGGGGTTGAAGGTATGACTCAGCAATGCTTCCAGCTCTTCAATAGATGGCTGGTAGTCCTCCTGTTTGTCTGTTCCAGCAGGCAGGTTCAGTCTTTCAGGCAGGAAAACCCTTCCAGGTGGGAGATCTCCTGTACCTAGAGGGATCAGCAGGCCTCCATCTCTAATTCCGGGATTTTAATTTCGTAGATTCCTCAACCTCCCTATCACGCTGGATTACGGGAGGTTTTCGCTATCCTCGGTTGACGGTGTGACTCCCGTTACCGTACTAAGGGTTGAATCGGTTAACACCGGGATACTTCCAATGAAGAGTGGGTTTGATGCACTTCCGACCGCATTTTCAGCACCCGTCACGGCCGGAGCCGACGAGTTGACTGAGGTTGTGGCAACGTTGGACTCAGTGTTGGATGCAATGGAAACTCTTGAGGAACTTACGCCTTTTGCTCGATTTAATCATTTTTCCATAGACGGCGCCAAATGATATTAGCCGAAAAATCGAATAAATACCAAAATAATTTATTTGTTTGTGGAAACGAGATTCACCAAGTTGTAGCAAAATAATTGATTGAGACGTTAATTCTTGAATAATTGACAATAGAAAAGAGATAAGAAAATAGTAATGATTGTGAAATAGAACTAAATAGTTAGTAATCGTAATCTTCAAATCTTCTGTCTTCTGCGTACAATAAAACTCTGAAAGATAATCTAAATACTGCAAATCTATAGAAATTGTACTGGAAAATAATAAAAGGGAGAGTAACTAGATATGACTGCTTAAAACTCTTCACAAGGTAGTTCTCAGAATTGGGACTGCTAGGTTTTCTATAGAATATGAATGACGACGTGACTTCTCCTTCTCTCTCCTGCCCTTTTATCTTCTTCCAAAACAATTAGTTGTGAATATTTGGAATATTCCCCCCCAGATTCTAGGAATGTGGGCATTTCAATATTTGAAACTTCTGCACGTTCTCCCTCTCTACTTACTTTTTTCAACCTCCACTTTTCTCTTCAACGTAGAAATCTTCCATAATTCTTAAATAATTAATAATAAAGAAAAGGGGCCCACATTACTATTTTTGACGAAATTACCAAAATAGCCTTGAAGAAACATGAAATGATATCTTCACTCTTCCCTCCCACACAAATCATTTTGTTAACATAATACATCATACACACGATTTTATATTTTTATTTTGTATGTTAATACTTCAAAATAATATATATATATATATATATATATATATATATATATATATATATATATATATATATATATATATATATTGTGTAGGTTGATGATGTGGTAGAAATTAATTGTTGATTTATATATTGAAGTATTAATTAGATATTATAAAGTATCCAAATTGTAAAACAGAGTATCTAAATTTAAAAGTAAAGTATTATTTATAAAAGTTAAAGTACTCAGGTTTAAAATTGAAGTATAGGGAAAAAAAATAAAGAAAAAGAAAAGAAAAAAGAGTATTGTTAGTAAAAGTTAAAGTACTTACGTTTTAAATTAGAGTATTATTCATAAAAGTTAAAATACCTAAATTTATAGGGAAAAAAATTTTTTGCCATCTGAACATTTGCGCATTTTTACAATTTACCATCCCAACAAACTTTCTTTGCAAACCGCCATCCAATCTTTGCATTTGTAACATACCGCCATCTAAACTTTTTTTGTTTTTAGTGGTTTTGACTAAAAAAATGACATGTGGCATGTTTATAAAACATACACATCACTTGTAATTTCACCAAAACCAAAAAAAAAAAAAGTTCAGATATCGGTATGTTATAAATGCAATGATTGGATGGTGGTTTGCAATCAAAGTTTGTTGGGATTATAAATTACAAAAAGAGACAAAGTTCGGATGGTAAAAAATCTTGTTAATTGAAGTATTGTTCATAAACTATAAAGTATTCAAATTTAAAAATAGAGTATTATTCATAAAATTTAAAGTACTCGGATTTAAAATTGAAATGGTGAAAATATCATTTTTCGTCCTCTAAAGAAGCCCTTCTTCGATTTTGGTGCTGATCTTTTAACATTTATCCCATTCCATCCTTTTTTATTCCACATTTCTCAATTTCACTCATTTAGCTAACGGACATTAAAAAATTGACAGAAAAAGGCGCATGTCACTCACGTGCCACTCACATTTATTCAGGCCACGTGACTTTTTTCGTCAATTTTTTAACGTTCGTTAGCTAAAGGACTGGAATTGAGAAATGTGGAATAAAAAAGGATGCAGTATGAGAAAAGTTAAAAGATCAGGATCAAATCGAATAAGGGCATCTTTAGAGGACGAAAAATGATATTTTCTCATTGAAATATGAAAAAGGAAAAAAAAAAATAAGTAAGGATATTATAGTCAATTTAGGTAAGTGTGGAGTGAAATGAAATTGTAAATTTGAATTGGGGGTTAGTATAAATGTTTTTTAGATGGGGGAGTAAACTAAATTATTTCCAATTAGGAAGGAGTTATTTTTTATGGCCTCATACAATTAAATAACAATTATAATACATTTGTCATTATAATTTACAATTCGACTCAAATCAAGATTGAGTTAGAATTTTATGTAGTTATTAGCGGTGTTTTGAAAAATCGACTGGTCCGACCGATTCAACCGGTGACTGACACCTTGTCCGGTCGGAAAGACACCATAAAACCGATCGGTGCAGAACCAAAAAACGGTCTTAACCGGCAATTTTTGGTCTTGAAACCGACCAGCTAGACCGCCGGTTTTCAGGCGGGGCATGTTCTTCCTCCAACATCTTTACTGCCTCATTTTTCTCTTTCAGCTGGGCAAGAGAGAGAGAGAGAGAGAGCGCTCTCTGTCATGAGTCTTAGATGATGTTCTCGTCATACCCAAATATAAAATGAGTTGTATAAGAAATTGAGTTGATTAAAGATAAAAAATTTTAAAAAATTTAGTTGATTAACAGAACTCAGAATTCTGTTTTTGGTTTAGCAGAACTCAGAAAACGATGATGAAGAAAAAGAACAGTAAGACCCTGCGGCGTATAGGTTTGGCAGGATTTGAATAGGTTTTTATATTATTCTTTTTTGGGCTTCGATTGGGTAAAAAAATATTCACATTTTTTTTTCTTTTATTTTCCTTTCATTTTTCTTTATTCCATTTGTTTTTCGGTTTACTTATTATGAGACATTGAAATTTCTATAGGAAATAATAAATATTGTGGAAGAATATAGTTTTATAAATGTAACATATTGTTTTTAGATATTGTGTGAATAAAAAAAACCTCTCTTCCTCTCTCTCTCTCAAACTCTCTCAAAGGCTAAAATCCTAATCTACTTGATTCAAACTCAAGACAAGGTAGTTTTCTATCCGGCGGTGGTGAATACTATCATTGCTCCACCGCCGGATTGACTCAATTCTATTCCGTCTTTAGATTCTCAGATTTGTTCCGTTGAAATCCGTTCAAATCTGCTGCCACTCTCTCGAATCTACCGCCATCTTCTCAGTTTCGTCGCCACTCTTCCAGATTTAATGTCATCCTCCCAGTTTGGTGGGATTTTCTAGTACAAAGACGATCTGTGTTACTGTTTTTTTTTTTTCCCTTTTATGTTATGTTTTTTTTCGAGTTTTCCGTTTGGAAGTTTTATCCCTTCCGTATGGAAGTTTTGTCCCTTCCATATGGAAGTTTAGTTAGTTTCTTTAGATTCAATTTTATTTTATCTGCGATTCTCCGAAAAAAAATTTGGTCGAGTTATCTGCTGTAGGCCAAGGTAACTGTTCTTCTCAATCCGTAGAAAAGGCGGCTGCGGAACTTTACCCAGATTTGATTAAAATCAACTTGGAAGGAACAATTTTCAACTTCACGAAGTCAAATCCTATTATTAGGGTTCGTTTTTCTTTTATTATACGTGATGCTAATATAATAGCTCACAAATTTGTTGGAATTCCGCCTTTGACCTGCGTTAATTTTTATATTATTTCCTCTTGTAATTGTTCCTCTTGATTTGCAATAATATTCCCCTTTGAAGGGGTTGACGTTAAAAAAAAAAGATATTGTGTGAATAAATATAATTTTTTACTTTAAATAGTACAAATTATAAATTTATTTATATACTTACAATATTATATATTTAATTAATAAAATAATAATTATTTATTTATCACGTTACACCGATTTGATCGATGGTTGAACGATCTGTTAACTATTATGAACGCCATAGTATTTGGGGAAATTTTCTGTATTGGATTGATTTCTGTTGATTTCTCAATGAATAGAACTTACAACATACGTACAATAAATAGATACAAACATCTACAGAAAAAGGAAAAGATATGTACAACTGTAATCCCGCTAATTATGGAAATAAATCCCTGCTAATTAGCCGTAATCTCTAACACTCCCCCTCAAGCTGATTGTGGGATCACACACATTCAGCTTGCTCAGGACATCTGAAAAAACTCGCCCAGTCACAGCCTTAGTGAGAATGTCTGCCAATTGATCCTCTGATCGTACGAAAGGAAACGTTATGATTCCACTCTCGAGTTTTTCTTTGATAAAGTACCGGTCCACCTCTATGTGCTTGGTTCGGTCATGCTGAACCGGATTCTCTGAGATGCTTATAGCCGCTTTATTATCACACCATACTCTACACTTTTCATTTACGGGGAATCCAAGCTCCTCAAGTAACTTCCGAAGCCAAAGGACTTCGGCCAGTCCTCGTGCAATTCCCCTAAACTCTGCTTCTGCACTGGACAAAGCTACTACCTTCTGCTTTTTGCTCTTCCACGTGACAAGATTGCCACCAACCGTGGTAAAATAACCCGAAGCGGAACGCCGGTCATCCTGATTCCTGGCCCAATCTGCATCTGTATAGGCCTCAATGGACAGATCCCCGTGTTTTTGGAACAACACTCCTCTCCTGGGAGTCCCCTTGAGATATCTGACCACTCTAAGTGCTGCTTCCATATGATCCTGCTGTGGTCGGTGCATAAACTGACTTAACACGCCTACTGCATAGGAAATATCAGGCCTCGTGTGTGACAAATAGATCAACTTCCCAATGAGGTGCTGATACCGGCTTCGGTCAACCATTTCTGAATCTTCTTTTATCCTTAGCCCGTGATTCACAACGATAGGAGTCCCTACTGGTTTACTGTCAAGTAATCCTGTCTCTGCTAATAGATCAAGTACGTACTTCTGTTGGGAAATAAAGATTCCCCGCCTTGACCTAAGTACCTCAATCCCTAAGAAGTACTTCAATTCCCCCAAATCTTTCATTTCAAACTCCTCAAACAGATTTTTTCTCAAAAGCTTAATTTCCTCAAGATCATTCCCAGTGATGATCATGTCATCAACATAGATGATAAGACAGGTTACTAACTCACCCCTTCTCTTAAAGAACAAAGTATGGTCCGAATTACTCTGTTTGAACCCATACTTTCTCATAGCAACTGTGAATCTCCCGAACCAAGCTCTCGGTGACTGCTTGAGCCCATAGAGTGCTCTCTTCAACCTACATACTTCCCCTGCACAAAACTGCTCAGAGAACCCTGGTGGAGGCTCCATGTATACTTCTTCTTCCAACTTCCCATGTAGGAAGGCATTCTTCACATCAAACTGATGCAACGGCCAATCCTGATTAGCTGCTATAGAGAAAAGTACTCTGATAGTGGCAATCTTAGCAACTGGAGAAAAAGTCTCTGAATAATCCACACCGTACGTCTGTGTATACCCCTTGGCTACCAATCTAGCCTTGTACCGCTCAATAGACCCATCAGATCGATGTTTGATGGTGAACACCCATCGGCAACCTACCGGTCTCTTCCCTGGTAGCAATCTGCATCTTTCCCAAGTCATGTTCTTTTCAAGGGCCATCATCTCTGTTTTCATGGCCGACTTCCACTCATCCTTCTTCTGAGCTTCTTCAACTGTTCTAGGAAGCACATCAGCGTAGACTGCTGCTGAATATGCTCAAGCTGTCACTGTTAGCTTTCCCTGTGCATAATCAGCAACCGGATACTGGGATTTTCTGGGTTCATACTCCAGTTCATACCTCTTTGGAGGCACTTCCCGATTACTCCGTGGTGGAAGGATATACCGGTCACTTCCCGTGGGCTCCCCCTGAACCTATCTTTCCTGATCCTGTAATTGTTCCTGAACCTATCTCTCTTGATCCTGTAATTCCTCTATGGAAGATTATTAATAGTACCAACAGAATTATTATCAAATGAGGAAGTTTCAAGGGGTACCTCAGGAACATTCTGTGGTTCGGATCCTGGGACTGGTGCTGACATGAGGGGCTGAACTGTGGGAGATGTCTGCTCGATGGTCCCGCCTACTGGATCTTTTTGGTTCGGATCTGGCATAGTAGAGTATGACACCCAACTTAGTGGATCTATAGACTGCTCCCCCTGACCACTAGGTTGGGTGTGGTAGAAGAACTCAGTTTCTAGGAAGTTGCAGTTCATGGTGGTGTACATGCGTCGTGTGGATGGGTGATAACAACGATACCCTTTTTGATTGACCCCATACCCAACAAAGACACATTTAACTGAACACGGGTCAAATTTAGTACGTTCCTGTTTAGGGATATGAACAAAAACTGAACACCCAAAGACACGAGGCTGCAGAGTCAGAGGTGTGGGAACACTAACATATCTGGAGAGTTCTGAGAGAGGTGTCTTAAGATCAAGAATCTTAGTGGGCAGTCTATTGAGGAGGTAAACAGCTGTGGTAATAGCTTCAGGCCAGAAGGACTTAGGAAAACCTGCATCAAACATAATGGCCCTAGCAATTTCAAGGATGACCCGATTTTTACGTTCAGCAACCCCATTTTGTTCAGGTGTATGAGCACAGGTGGTTTGGTGAACAAGACCCTTTTTCTGAGAAAAACTGTTTAAAGCTGGAATTAACATACTCCCCCTCATTATCTGACCGAAGAATCTGTATTTTGGCATTAAACTGAGTTTGGACCATGTTATAAAATTGGACAAACTTAGAAAAAACCTCTGACTTATGTTTCAAAAAATATATCCAAGTCATGCGCGAGCAATCATCGACAAATAATACAAAGAAACGAAAACCAGAGTGAGAACCCGTGTACGGAGCTGGGCCCCAGACATCTGAATGTATAAGGGAAAAAACTGTATTCACACGGGTTCCAGAGTAGTGATATGACTGTTTATGACTCTTAGCTAGAATGTAATTTTCACAGGGTAACTGACTCTGACTTCTAGATGGAAAAATACTTGGAAAAAGTGAATGCAAGTAGCTAACCGATGGGTGACCTAACCGACGATGCCATAGCCACTGCTGCCTCTCAACGGTCCCGTGAGCCAGCGCTGCAGTTCCGTTTTGAGCCACATCATCCACATAGTATAACCCATCACGTTCAGTGCCACGCCCAATCACTTTCCCCGACTGAATATCCTGCAGAAGACAGAAACCAGAATAGATCACTACAACGCAATTTAATTCTCAGGTAACATGACTAACTGAAAGCAACTTGCAGGATAAATTGGAAACATATAAACAATTTTTCAAGGTTAAGGAAGGAGATATATCAATCGTTCCGGTGCCCTGAACTGACAATAGATCCCCGTTAGCACACTGAATAGCTGGTCTCGCAGACTTTGACACTGTAATTAAGTCATTATGGTCATAAGTCATGGTATCGGTGGCCCCATAATCAAGGATCCACTCGGTTTGCTTGGGTCCTTGGGTTATAAAGGCACTTCCGCATTTTGTGGGATTATTCTGAGTTTCCACCAAACTTGGGGGGCCATTCTGTAAAAAATTAAAAAATTGGGGACCAATCTGAACTTTCTCCAAACTTTGGGGACCAATCTGCAAGGGTTCGGAACTTTGGGGACCACATTGACTGAAATCATAACCTGGGGGACCACACTAAAAATAATCATTTATAGAGGGTTGGGATTGCTAATCCCCAACCCTAATATCTTTGTTTGTGGCCGTTTCACGCCATTCATTCGCTGGGTTCATACTCTGACTGAAATCAGAGTATTTTCCCGTTGCATCACATTTCGCTGCATCCCACTTCTCTGCCATCATGCCGCCTGCCGTTGCCGCCCAATGATTGGACAGCCGTTGTCCGGTCGGCGGAGGTTCCATCCTTGTGGTGGTCGGCGGTGCTGGGTTTATTTCCGGCGAGTTCTGCTCCACAGAACTGAAATTCGATGGTCTCCATCCATTCTCAAACCCCGGCGGCACTGGTCTCGCCGACGGTGCTTGCCGCTGCTTTGGACTGAGGACCGGCGGTTCTGATCTCACTGCTGGGTTCATGAGGGCGAAGTTGGTGCCTCCGTCTTCTTCTTCTGCCTTTGTGACAGTGGCTATGGCGGTGTTGCTGGTACCGCCGCCTCTGTCACGCTGCTGCTTTCTGGTACTGTAGCGCGATGATGACTTCGGCTCCAGTGGTCGCTGATCTGAGCGCGAGAGGCTGGTTAACTGGGTGGCTAATGAGTCTGCTACTGGAGACTCCTTGCGGTGTTTGATTTGGCTGTCGGTTGATTCGGCCATGGCCGAGATTGCTGCGGTAGATGATGAGCAAGGAATCAAATCCATTTAATGGATCGAAACCCGCTCTGATACCATGTTAACTATTATGAACGCCATAGTATTTGGGGAAATTTTCTGTATTGGATTGATTTCTGTTGATTTCTGAATGAATAGAACTTACAACATACGTACAATAAATAGATACAAACATCTACAGAAAAAGGAAAAGATATGTACAACTGTAATCCCGCTAATTATGGAAATAAATCCCTGCTAATTAGCCGTAATCTCTAACACGATCGAATCGATAACCAGTAGGCCTACCGATTTGACCTCCGGTCCGGTTTTGAAAACATTGCCTCCTGCCTCTCTGTTACCACTTATGAGGTTTGTGGTCATCTTGATGACGCCGTGTTTATGATGTCATCACCTAATTATTTCTTTTGTTGGATGTGTGAATTCTACTAAAGTCACGTTAATTAATTGATTTCCACGCATTAGCCTTGACTCTTGACTATATAAATTTATAAACCAGATTACCACATCCCAATAATTCAATTTTTTTCTCAATATAGATCACTAGTGTATACTCCGTGCTATGCACGGTATTTATATAAAATTATAGTATATGATTTATGTTATTATATATTACTCGTAAAAATTAAAAATTAAAATAAAGTAATCTATATTTTGGATAAAAATTTAATACAGAAAAAAATATTCGTTTACTTAACAATCACATAAAAAATCATCAGATGAAAAATATCTTTTAAAATAATGAGAGTTATAAATAATTATGAATATTGATAAACAATGGAATTATTTTTAAAAAAAATTAAAAAAATAAGATTCAACCAAATTACAGTATAGATAAAAAAAAATATTTAAGTTGAAAATGTTACAAAATAAATAACATAAAATATTTAAAAAATAAAAACTAAAAATAAATGTGATTGAAAAGTGATATTAATCTTAAAAATATGAAAATTATATAAAAATATAACATATTTCCTCAATTTAAAAAAATCAAATAAGTTAATAATTAAAAGAAAAAATAGCTCAATCATTATGATAAATCTATTGAAACAATAAAACAAATAAACAATAAAAAATAATAAAATAAATAATTATCAATAAAAACAATAAACATAACTATAGTAAGTATTGAAATTATAAAACATATCTACTTAGTGTAAATAAAAATATAATAAAATAAATGGAGAAAAAAATAATAATGAAAACTTAAAATTCATTTAAATTTGAACGTTCACGAAAAGATATTTTCATTCAGTTAAAAAGTACAAAATTGTTTGATAATGAACAATTTCAAAATAAAAAGATGGTGTAAAATAAATAAATCAAAAGTAATAAAAAAAAGACGATAATATTAGCTATTGATAACAAAACTATACGAAATAAAATAAATCAAAAGATAAAAATTAAGTATTTGTTTCAGTTATTAATCACAAATCTATAAAGTAAATGAAAATTACATTAAAACAAAATAAAAAAGAAAAAGACAATAAAAATTAAATTCATTTAAATTTGTGGCTTCTTAAAAGATTTTTTCATTCGATTAAAAGGACAAAATTGATTGATAATGAACAAATACAAAGTAAAAAGATGGTGTAAAATAATATAAATCAAAAGTAATTTAAAAAGTAATATTATTAGTTCTTATGACAAATCTATACAAAATAAAATAAATAAAAAAGAAATCAAAAGATAAAATCAAAAAAATGAAACATAAACGTTAGGTTTTTATAACAAATATATATAGTGCAAATGAAAATTATCATAAAACAAAATAAAAAGTTACTACAATCAAAACTTAAATACAAAAAATACAAAATTGATTGATAATAAACAAATACAAAATAAAATGATTGTGCAAAACCAACTAAATTAAAATTAATATCAAAAAAAAATCACATATGCAAATATACAAAAACAAAAAGAACAAATAAATCTTCACAAGGGGAAAAAGAGAATAAAAGAAAATGTAAAAATACTTACATTGTTAATGAAATACCTCAAATTTTCTCTTAGAAATTGTCGACAAAACAACTAAAATCCTAGACTGGCAAAGAAGAAACTGAAAAATAGATTAGAACAATAAAAATTATATCAAATGTAATATTTATATGTCTGGCAATTCTATTGAGATAAATTAAGTAACCTAATTAATCATCTTTATTATTAAGAATTTGAATTTGAAAAGTTAATGACATTTTATGGAAATTACATCATATAATTGTGTACTAATATAACTAAGGATCTTTTACAAATTTATCCATGATCGGCATAATTTCCCATTAAAACTCCATACGACATAAATTTAAATATATATTAAAAAAATAAAAAATTTAACATTTGATATAAAATGCAATTGATATTATTTATTAATTAAAATAAATTAATGAAGTTTTTTTAATAATAGATATAAACAAATAACATCCACTTATGGATATTTATTGAATTTTTTTTAATAATGGATTTATAAATAATATAAATCAATAAACTTTTTTTTATTAGAATTAAAATATTTCCAAAAAATGAGAAATAAATATTACATTTCATGAGTTTTATTAAATTTTGAGCATTGTCATTAATTACATGACATTTTGAATTTAAATTAAAATATATTTTTCTAAATTTATGCATTCAAAATAAATTTTACCATAAATTGATACTTTAATTGAGGTCAATTTCCAAAAATCAAGGCACATATAAAATTGTCAAATAAATAAAATAATTTAATAACCATAAACCAATCACAATTTATAATTTGAATTAAAAATCTCAAAAAAACCAAAAAATTCAATTCAGTCAAAATCAATTTAATTAGGGTCAAACACACATTTCCTATATATTATAGTATAGATTATTACATTCTACATTCATATAAGTAAATTCCTTTTTTTCTTTTTGGGTTTTGTGTAAATATACGTTTTATATGTGTATAATTATGGGGAAAAAAGATCATATTTTTTCTCCTCGCTCAGTTTTCTTAAATCAGACAAACTATTCAGCAATCTATACTGTAATATATAGGAAGGGTATGTTTGATCCTAATTGAATTGATTTTGACTGCATAGAATTTTGTCTTTTTTTTAGATTTTTAATTCAAACTAAAAATTGTGATTGGTTGATGGTTATTAAATCATTTTATTTATTTAGTAATTTTATGTGTGTTTTGATTTTTGGAAGTTATCCTCAATTAAAGTATGAATTTATGGTAAAATTTATTTTGAAAGCAAAAATTTAGGAAAATATTTTTTAATTTAAATTCAAAAACTCATGCAATTAATAACAATGCTCAAAATTTAAATAAAATTCATAAAATGTAATATTTATTTCTCATTTTTTGAAATATTTTAATTCTAATAAAAAAAAGTTCATTGATTTATATTATTTATAAATCTATTATTTAAAAAATCCGATAAATATCTCTAGGTGGATGTTATCTATCTATATCTATTGTTAAAAAAAAGTTCATTAGTTTATTTTAATCAATAAATAATATCAATCGAGTTTTATATTAAATGTTGAATTTTTTATTTTCCTAATATAAATTTAAAATTATGTCGAATGAAGTTTCAATGGCAAATTATGTCAATCATGGATAAATTTGTAAAAAATACTTAATTATATTAGTACACAATTATATAGGATGTAATTTCCATAAAACGACATTAACTTTTCAAATTCAAATTCTTGATAATAAAGATGATTAATTAGGTTACTTAATTTATCTCAATAGAATTGCTAGACATATAAATATTGCATTTGATATAATTTTCATTATTCTAATCTATTTTTCAGTTTCTTCTTTACCAGTTGAGGGTTTCAGTTGTTCTTTATAGTCGACAATTTCTAAGAGAAAATTTGAGGTATTCCATTAACATTGTAAGTATTTTTACAACTTCTTTTATTCTCTTTTTTCTCTTTTGAAGATTTATTTGTTCTTTTTATTTTTGTATATTTGCATATGTAATTACTTTTTTGTATTAATTTAATTTAGTTGATTTTATATCATCTTTTTATTTTGTATTCGTTTATTATCAATCAATTTTTTATTATTTGTTGAATGGAAAAATCTTTTCATGATGTTCAAATTTAAATGAGCTTTAAGTTTTGATTGTAGTATCTTTTTATTTTGTTTTATTATAATTTTCATTTACATTATATATTTTTTATAAGAACCTAACGTTTATGCTTCATTTTTATGATTTTATCTTTTGATTACTTTTTATTTATTTTATTTTGTATAGATTTGTTATCAATTTTGATCCTTTCAATCGAATAAAAAAATCTTTTCAGGAGGCTCAAATTTAAATGAGTTTAATTTTTATTGTCTTTTTCTTTTTTATTTTGTTTTATTGTAATTTTCATTTATTTTGTAGATTTGTGATTAATAACCAAAATAAATGCTTGATTTTTATCTCTTGATTTTTTATTTTATATAGTTTTATTATCAATAACTAATATTAGTTCCTGTTTTTATTACTTTTGATTTATTTATTTTATACCATCTTTTTATTTTATAACTGTTTATTATCAAATAATTTTTTATTTTTAATTAAATAAAAATATCTTTTGTCGAACGTCCAAATTTAAATAAACTTTAAGTTTTCATTGTTATTTTTTTCTCTATTTATTTTATTGTATTTTTATTTACACCTAATTGATTTGCTTTATAATTTCAATACTTACTCTAATTATGTTTATTATTTTTATTGATAATTATTATTTTTATTGTTTATTTGTTTTATTGTTTCAATAGATTTGTCTTACTGATTGAACGTTTTTTTTTTCCTTTTCTATTATTAACTAATTTGATTTTTTTTAAATTGAGAAAATATGTTATATTTTCATATAATTTTTATATTTTTTAGATTAATATCACTTTTCAATCACATTTATTTTTAGTTTATATTTTTAAATGTTATCTATTATTTATTTTGTAATTTTTTCAATTTCTTATATATTTTTTTCATCTAGATTGTAATTTGGTTGAATCTGTTTTTTTTTTTTTAAATTAAAAATTTTAGAATAATTCTATTGTTTATCAAAATTTATAATTATTTATAACTCTCATCATTTTTTTAAAAATATTTTTCATCTGACGATCTTTTATGTCATTGTTAAATAAATGAATATTTTTTCCTATATTAAATTTTTATCCAAAATATAGATTACTTTTATTAATTTATAATATTTACGAGTAATACATAATAACATAACTCATATACAATAATTTTATATAAATATCGTGAATAGCACGGGGGTATATGCTAGTATATATTATAAAATAACAATTTACAATAATTTGATGAATAAAGTTCTCTCAAAAAGAATAAAGGGGATTTATCGGAAGAATAACCAATTCAGATCTAGCAAAAATTTCTAAGTAATATATGCCACACTTATTAGGTGGAAGTGTGGTTTAATTTTTCCAAAAAAAAAAAAAAAAAGTAAGTGTTGTAAAATTGAAATTGTAAATACGTGAAATAGGACAAAAGTAATTGAATGATTTTTAATACTCAGTATGAGATATATTTAATACTATCTATAATATGTATTACAAATCTGGGTGTTCTCTAAATGAATTGAAATAATGAGATATTTATAAGAAGAATTTACATGTTGCCTAATAGAATTTATTGTGCATTTACGCATTAAAAACGTAATGCCTTAAATACATAACATGAATGTTGAACAATGGCATTCACATCTTCATTAATTGTTTGTAACACTCCCCCTTGAATGTCATTGTAAATATCTCTCTTGTGTATGTCTTTAGAGCTGCCTCATTAAAAACCTTATCAGGAAAAACCCAGTGGGACAAAAACCTGAAGAAGGAAAAGAGTACAGCTGTGTATGCTCCCCCTGTTGTTAACATCGGTAGATCTTTTCATAAATCTCGAAGATGACGCATTCCAATGTCATGGACATGATTCTTGAAAATTGTAGTGGGGAGCGCCTTTGTAAAGAGATCTGCAGAGTTGTGACATGATTGAATATATTGGACACTGATTTCTCTATTCTTCTCAAGATCTTGTGTATATTGGTAAAACTTCGGTGGGATATGTTTGGTTCTGTCAGTTTTAATATATCTCTCCTTCATTTGAGCAATACATGCGACATTATCTTCATATATCGTCGTTGGACTTTTATCAATTGATATGCCGCAGGAGGTCAAGATGTGTTGTGTCATAGATCTTAACCAAAAACATTCTCGACTCGCTTCATGAAGTGCAATGACTTCAGCATGGTTGGAAGAAGTAGCAACAAGTGTTTGTTTCTGCGATCTCCAAGAAATTGTAGTGCCTCCAAGTGTAAATACGTAACCTGTTTGGGATCTAGCTTTGTGTGGATTTGATAGATATCCTGCATCTACATAACCAACCAAAACATGGTTTGTATTTTTAGAATAAAATAATCCCAAATCAACTGTACCTCGAAGATATCGGAATAGATGTTTAATCCCATTCCAATGTCTTTTAGTTGGGGATGAGCTGAACCTTGCTAATAAATTAACTGCAAAAGATATTTCAGGTCTAGTACAATTAGCAAGATACATAAGAGCCCCGATTGCACTGAGGTATGGTGTTTCAGATCCAAGGATTTCTTCATTTCTTCGCGAGAGCGAAATGGATCTGTTTCTACACTTAGCGATCTCCCAATCATTGGAGTGCTTAAAGGGTTTGCTTTATCCATATTAAAGCGTTTCAACACTCTTTCGGTATAAGCTGATTGATGTACAAAAATTCCATTTTGTTTATACTCAATCTGCAAACCAAGACAGAATTTGGTTTCCCCAAGATCTTTCGTTTCAAATTCATTCTTTAAATATGCTGTCGTTTCATGGATTTCTTTGGCAGTCCCAATAATGTTCAAATCATCAACATAGACAACAATAATAATGTATTCAGATACTGTTCTCTTAATATATACCCATGGACAAATTGGATTATTCACATATCCATTTTTTGATAGGAATTTGCTCAAGCGATTGTACTACATGCGTCCTGACTGCTTTAACCCGTAAAGAGATCTTTGTAATTTGATCGAACATTTCTCTTTAGGTTTTGATTTTAATGCTTCAAGCATTTTAAATCCTTCAGGGACTTTCATATAAATATCACTATCAAGGGATCCATACAAGTAAGCTGTAACAACATCCATTAGACGCATTTGTAATTCTTGGGAAACTGTAAGGCTGATTAAATATCTAAACGTACTTGCATCCATTACAGGAGAATACGTTTCGTCATAATCAATTCCGGGTCTTTGAGAAAATCCTTGTGCAACAAGCCTTACTTTATATCTTGTGACTTCATTTCTTCCATTTCGTTTTCGTACGAAAACTCATTTGTACCTGACAGGTTTTACACCTTCAGGTGTGGGGACAACAGGTCCAAACACAATTCTTTTATTCAAAGAATTTAATTCAGCCTGAATAGCGTCTTTCCATTTATTCCAATCATGTCTATTTTGACATTCAATGATAGATCTTGGTTCAGGATCTTCATTTTCATGAATGATGTCTACTGCGTAAGAAAATATTTCATCAATGTTGATATCACTTTGATCCCACAGTTTTCTTGAATACAAGTAATTAATTGAGATTTCTTCATTTATCTCACTTTGTGTTTCCTCTCGAACACTTTCCTCGTTTTGTGTCTCTTCTGGGACACTTTCTTTATTCAAAATTCCTTTTGTGATATCTTTCTCATTTAGTGTCTCTTCTGAGACACTTTTTTCTATACCGTGATCATCATTCATATTAGCTCCTTTTCTTTTACGAGGATTCCTATCCTTCGATCCAAGAGGTCTACCACGCTTCAGGCGTGCCGTAGATTCATGAGCAATATTTTTCTCAGGTTGACCTTTTGGAATCTCAATTCGAGCAGGAGCGTTAACAGCTGGTATATGTGACTTAGTCACTCGTTTTGCATCTGTAAAAGCATCTGGTAATTGATTTGCAATACTTTGCAAGTGTATAATCTTTTGTACTTTCATCTCACACTGCCTTGTGCGTGGATCAAGATGCAATAATGATGGTTCATACCATGAAATGTTCTTTTCCAACTGTTTGTTTTCTCCCCCTAATGCTGGGAAAATATTTTCATCAAAATGACAGTCAACAAAACGTGCTCTAAACATATCACCCGTTTGTGGTTCAAGATATCTGATAATGGATGGACTTTCATATCCAACATAAATTCTGAATCTTCTCTGGGGCCCCATTTTAGTACGTTGTGGTGGTGCTACAGGCACATATACTGCACAACCAAAAATTCGTAGATGGGAAATATTTGGTTTTTGACCACATGTAAGTTGGAACGGGGAGTATTTATGATAAGCACTTGGTCTAATGCGAATTAATGTCTCTGCATGTAAAATCGCATGTCCCCATAATGAAATTTGAAGCTTTGTTCTCATTATCAGTGGTCTAGCAATAAGCTGAAGACCTTTAATTAATGATTCAGCTAAACCATTCTGTGTATGGACATGAGTAACAAGATGCTCAACAGTAATTCCAGTTGCCATACAATAATCATTAAATGTTTGGGATGTGAACTCACCAGCATTATCCAATCGAATTTTCTTGATTGTGTTATCAGGAAATTGTGCTCGTAATTTAATAATTTGGGCAAGCAATCTTGCATATGTCATACTACGAGTTGATAACAAACAAACATGTGACCATCTGGTAGATGCATCGATCAATACCATAAAATATCAAAATAGCCCACATGGTGGATGAATTGGTCCACATATATCACCTTGAATACGTTCAAGAGAAGCAGGTGATTCATCTTTTATTTTAACTGGTGATGGTCTCATAATCAATTTCCCAAAAGAACAAGCTGTACACGAATCCTTTCTTGTTTGATGAATCTTCTGGTTCCTTAAAAGATGCCCTTGTGTACTTTCAATGATCTTTCGCATCATTGTTAAACCGAGGTAACCCAATCGATCATGCCAAATAATAAAATCTTGTTGATCCACAAACTCCTGGTTTGTGATAGCATGTGCTTCAATTGCACTTATGCGTATATAATATAAACCTGATGAGAAAGCAGGTAATTTTTCCAAAACAGGCCTTTTGTTAGATTCAATACTTATTATATACAAGTATTCAGTATTCTCCTCATTTCCAGTTTCAATGTGATATCAATTAAGACGGATATCTTTGAAGCTCAACAAATTTTTTTGGGACTTAGAGCAAAACAATGCATAATTAATTATAAACTTTGTCCCATCGGGTAGTGATATTATAGCTCTTCCGGAGCCTTCAATCAATTTTGCACTGCCCGATATAGTATTAACATTTGCTTCACTTTTTATCAGATGAGAGAAATATTTTCTATCCTTTAGGTTTGTGTACGTCGTGGCACTGTCTGCAAGACATATATTCCTTTTATTTGAGTCGATCTCGTATGAATGCAGTGATGTATCCATATCTTCATAATCAAAATAAAAAATTCATAATAAGGGAATGGAAATAACATGTGGGATAATAATACTAATAGCAAAACGGGGTACATAATGATAGGAAATAAAATATAATACAATACGAAATAAAGTTCAAATAGCATATAACTAATAATCAACTATGTAAGTTAGAGTTCATTCGACATGAGAAAATCAGTCGTATCGAGATGCGTGATATCGGCGAAGCTGTCAAATTCATCATCCTTGAGAGCCATATTTGCTTCAATCTCGTTATCTGGATTATCGAAATCAGGGATATTATTTGCAAAATTTGCCTCAACATTTTTTCCCTTTCCTTTGATTGAAGCTTGATATAGCTTAACAAAATGGTCAGGCGTACGACAGGTACGCGTCCAGTGGCCCTTTAGACCACATCGAAAGCATGGGTTTTCTATACCCTTCTGATGATCATTTTGGGCAAATTTGACTTTTCTTTGTTTGCTTTCGTGATTATTTTTCTGGCTTCCAGAAGGACCACCAGGATGATGATAACTGTAGTTTTTATGGCCTCGTCCACTGCCACGGCCACGCCCTCGGCCACGACCTCGTCCATGACCACGACCACCTCTTTTGGGGTAGTTGTGTACTGCTGCATTTGCTTCTGGCAAAGGAGCAGATCCAATGGGGCGGCTTTCATGATTTTTCAATAAAAGCTCATTATTCATTTCAGCTACCAAGAGACATGAGATTAACTGAAAATATTTTGTAAAACCCTTTCACGATATTGCTGCTGCAGGAGCAAATTTGAGGGGTGAAAAGTAGAGTAGGTTTTCTCAAGTTAATCATTATCAGTAAGGGGTTCACCACGCAATTTCAGCTTAGAACTGATTTTGAAAACCATTGAGTTATACTCAAATACAGTTTGAAATCTTGTAGCCTCAAATGAATCCACTCATAACGAGCCTTAGGGAGGATAACAGTTTTCTGATGATCATACTTCTCCCTTAAGTTGTCCCACAATTCAAGCGGATCCTCTACAGTTAAATACTCAGTTTTTAATCATTCATCAAGGTGCTGACGGATAAAAATCATGGACTTAGCCTTATCTTGGCTTGATGCCTCATTTTCTTTCATAATTGTTTCAACGAGACCTCTTGCATTTAGATGGATCTTTGCATCAAGAACCCATGACAGATAATTTTTTCCAGTGAGATCTAGAGCAGTGAAATCAAGCTTCGTAAGATTCGACATACTTGTAACTAATATAAGATAAAGAAAATAACTAGTACATTTATTCTATTAAATAACACATAAAATAATTTAAATGCTAAGTTTAATTCTTATACCCATGAGCAATTAAGGGATCATGAAAAATACAATGAAGATGATACATATATATATTTTATTTTATTTTACTAAGAGCACAAATAAACGTAAATGTAAAGCAATTAATATGTAAGTATAAATATAAGTTATGCATGCAATTAAACGTATATGTAAGTATTAATGATAATAAGTTATGCATGCTTAATGTTAATGAAAACATATGCAAAGCAATTAATACATAAGTATAAATATTAACAGTTAGAACATAATTTAAATGCATTTAATTATGTACTGCATAAATGAATAAAGGAGGCACGATCTTCCATTATAGATAAATAAATATTATAAGGAGGTTCGGACTTCCATTATAAATTAAGTTAATATTATTAGGAGATTTAGTCTTCCATTGGATATAGATAAGTAATATTATGAGAATTTAACATTTTATTATATATAAATAATTATTATGGGGAGATATACTTACTCGTAATAATATTATATATGAAATTGTAAATGGATATGTAATCTAAGAATGTAAATAAATAGATAGAAAATATTACTCTTGTCTTCTAGTCGATTCGCTGGAGAAAGTAGAACGATCGTGCTGATAACGTGTTGTAAAACTGAAATTGTAAACACGCAAAATAGGACAAAAGTAATTGAATGGTTTTTAATACTCAGTATGAGATATATTTAATACTATCTATAATATGTATTACAAATCTGTGTGTTCTCTAAATGAACTGAAATAATGAGATATTTATAAGAAGAATTTACATATTGCCTAATAAAATTTATTGTGCATTTACGCATTTAAAACGTAATGCCTTAAATGCATAACATGAATATTGAACAATGGATTCACATCTACATTAATTGTTTGTAACAGTAAGATCTTTGTTTCCGATTCTGCCAAAAAAAAAAAAAAAGAAGAGAACAGTCTTTGTCTTCATTTCCAAATCAGCATGCATTATTAGAGGAATAATGATTTCGACAGGATTATTTAAAGGACGACAAAGTTATGGAATTTTTCTAACAATTATTAGTCCTTAGTACTCCCAATTATATTCACACATCTGTTTAACTGTCTATAAATCATAAGATGTCATCCCGTCAAATATTTTGGTAAAAATTAATAATGGAAAAGCATCGATCAAAGATATCTCTTCTTCATATTCCGGTAAACTAGGAAAAAATGTAAATTCCGTATTGTAAATTTATAAATTTTGGTAATTTAGACTTATTTATTTTAAATTTTGTAATTAAGTTTTATAAATGTGTAATTTAGTGATTTGGTATTATCGGTTTTAAAATTTATAATTAAGTCCTCTAAATTCTAAAATCTTACAATTTATGTCCAATTTTCACAACAAAATTTATTAGTTGCCGAAATAGGTCACGTGGTTCATTTCTTTGCTGACTTTACGGGATAATATGATAAAAATATCTGACTTGTATAAAAAAATATTATACATGTGTCATATCTAATAAAAGGAAATTTAAATAAAAAAACATAATTATATTTGAACGAACATGTCGTGCGTCCAGCGGAACCTATAAGAAGGTGACTCGCTCAGACAATTAACTCCTTTTCAAAAGAAGAGAATAGCCAAACCAACCCATCTAATTGGTCAATCTCAGAGATCTTATCGGTCGAAAAAATCGAAGACGGACGACCACGGTCCCACGAAGATCTTTACGTACTTGTTCTAGTTCAGAACAAGTGAAATCTTTCGGTTTGCGTACGTGGGAGCAACTTAAACAAAGAAGAGTGGCTCGGTATGAATTCAAGCACAACCCGCACCGTCTGAATTCAGGCATAAATTGCAAAATTTTAGAACTTACAGGACTTAATTGCAAATTTCAAAACGGACAAGACCAAAATTGTCAAAATTACAAACTTACACTACTTCATTTCAAATTTTGAAATGAATATGACTAAATTGTTAAAATTACAAATTTATAGGATCAAATTTGTATTTTTGTTGGTAAAGTATTATGGTAAAAAGCTAACGGTAGTAAATTAGTAATTCTAGCCCGAATTTGATTAATTTGATCAATATAATAATGGAACGAATATAAAATACTTATCATGTGATTAATAAAAAATTTAAAAAATATATAATTAAATAACCATCGTAATGCACTTATAATTATAATTTAATCAATTCGCTCGATTACCTTTGGGTTAGAATTTTAGGTAATTGTCAGATGGAAGCGTGGTTTAGTTTTACGAAAAAGGAAAAGTGAGATCTTTGATCCGATTCTGTCAAAATCAAAAAAGGAAAACTCTTTGTCTTCATGTCCAAATCAGCATGGATTATTATAGGAATAATGATTTTGACAGGATTTTTTAAAGGACTATAGAGTTATGGAATTTTTCTAACAATTATTAGTCCTAAGTACTCCCAATTATATTCGCCCATCTGTTTAACTGTCTATAAATCATAATATGTCATGATTGTCATCCCGTCTAATATTTTGGTAAAAATTAAGAATGGAAATGCATCGATCAAAGATATCTCTTCTAGGGGTGCGTTTCAAGCCGAGCCGAGCCAAGTTTGGCAAAAAAAATCCAGCTTGAGCTTGAGCTTGAAAATTATTTGCATGGCTTGAGATTGAGCTTGAGCTTGTCAAGCTTATTTTTTTAGGGCTTGAGCTTGGCTTGCCCAAAAATCGAGCCGAGCTCGATTCGACTCGACCAGCCAATAGATTTTTGTTGGATATTTTTTTAACTCTCATTCAATAATAATATTAAACAATAACAAAAATATTAAGATATATAATACATTTAGTATATTAATATTTTTAAGTTTTATATCATTATTAATAAATTATAATCATTAATATATACTTGATATTTTGAGCTATGTATGAGTATTATTAATTATATTATAATAAACTATAAATTATGCAATTACACAATAAATTTTTTTAACATATACTTATGTTATTAATTAGTTATTATGTTATATGTTAGTAGTATTGTATAGAATGATACGTTGCTATAATTATTGAATTGTGATATTATTAAATCATATTTATTGTCAAAATAAATAGACAAAAATATATAATATATCATATATTTAGTATTACTAGATCATATAAATGTAGATTAATTTACTGCATATTTATATATATAAATTATTAAATATTATAATATATATATATATATGTATATTAATATAATACAATATGCATATCAATATATATATATATACTAGCTTGCGAGCCGACTTGCAAGCCTCGAGCCTCAAAGATTTAGGCTTGAGCTTGGCTTGACACACAAGCCGATCTCGATTAAGCTTGGCTTGAGCTTGACATCGTTCGAGTTCGAGTTGAGCCAGCTTGAGCTCGGCTTGTATGGCTCACAAGCCAGCTTGGCTCAGAGCACACCCCTAATCTCTTCTTCATATTTCGGTAAAGTAGGCAAAAATACAAATTTGGTATCGTAAATTTGTAATTTTAACAATTTAATTTTATCCATTTTAAAATTTATAATTAAGTTTTATAAATTTGGAATTTAATCATTTTGCAATTAAGTTCTATAAGTTCTAAAATTTTATAATTTATATCCAATTTTCATAGCAAAATTTATTAGTTGACGGAATTGGTCACATAACTCATTTCCTTGCTGACTTTGCAGGATAACATGATAAAAATATCTGACTTGTATAAAAAAATTATTATACATGTCACATATCTAATAAAAGAAAATTTAAATAAAAAAAGATAATTATATTTGAACGAACATGTCGTGCGTCCAACGGAGCCTATAAGAAGGTGATTCGCTAAAACAGTTAACTCCTTTTCAAAAGAAAAGAATAGCCAAACCAACCCAACTAGTTGGTAAATCTCAGAGATCTTATCAACCGGCAAACCGGAGATGGACGACCACAGTCTCACGAATATCTCTATGTACTTATTCTAATTCACAAAAAGTGAGATCTTTCGGTTTATGTGCATGGAAGCAGCTCAAACAAAGAAGAGTGGTTCGGTCTGAATTCAAGAACGACTTTGAATTCGGACATAAATTGCAAAATTTTAGCACTTACAGGATTTAATTGTAAATTTCTAAACGGACAAGATCAAAATTGTCAAAATTACAAACTTACACTACTTAATTACAAATTTTGAAACGAATATGACTAAATTGTCAAAGTTTCAAACTTACGGGATCAAATTTGTATTTTTGTAGGCAAATTATTATGGTAAAAAGTTAACGATAGTAAGCTAGTAATTCTAGCCCGAATTTAATTAATTTGATCAATATAATGATGGAAAGAATATAAGATATTTATCATGTGGTTAGTAAAAAATTTAAAATATATATAATTAAATAATAATTATAATACACTTATCATTATAATTTATTCAATTCGACTCGATTAAATTTGGGTTAGAATTTTAGGTAATTGTTGGGTGGGAGTGCGGTTTAGTTTTTCGAAAAAGAAAAAGTGAGATCTTTGATCCGATTCTGTCAAAATAAAAAAAGGGGAAATTTGAGAAAACTCCCCAATTGTATAGTCAATTTTTAGTTTACTCCCCATGTCTAAAAAAATTTTAGTTCACTCCCCAATTCACATGCATAATTTTAGTTAGCTCTCCAATTTTGGGGGCAGATACCACATATGGCGATTTAGATACACCATATGACGAATTAGGTACACGATTCTTGAGTTTATCTAAATCGCCATATGTGGTATCTAAATCGTCATATAGTGTATCTAAATCGCCATATGTGGTATCTGCCCCCAAAATTGGGGAGCTAACTCAAATTATGCATGTGAATTGGGGAGTGAACTAAAAATTTTTTAAAACTGGGGAGCAAACTAAAAATTTTTCAACCCATGAGGAGTTTTCTCAAAATTCCCCATAAAAAAAAGATGTCCAAATCAGCGTGGATTATTAGAGGAATACTCTTTGTCTTCATGTCCAAAAGTTATGGAATTTTTCTAACAATTATTATTCTTTAGTACTCCCAATTATATTCACCCATCTGTTTAACTATCTATACATTATAATATGTCATCCAGTCAAGTATTTTGGTAAAAACTAATAATGGGAATGCGTCCATCAAAGATATCTCTTCTTCATATCTAGTGCGAAATCTATACGATAATATATAGGAAGGGTGTGTTTGACCCAAATCAATATAATTTTGATTAAATGGTGAATTATTAGAATTTTGAATTATTTTAATTGATAAAATTATTTTTATGGTAGGTTATTGACACTAAATGTAATCTTAATTTAATTTAAATATTTTCTCATTTATCTCCATAATTTAGGAAATCACAATTTAAATGCTTTCCTTAATTTTTTTTTATCACTTTAGGTTTTCTTTTCCTTTCATTTTATTTTTCCACCATCTACAATATTTCTTCTATAAAATGTGGTGCCCATAAAACCAACCAATATAAATATGTTTTCTTTGTGTAATTTTTTTTGTTATGATCACAAAGCTCCATCAAGATCAAAAATACAATGCCAAACGAAAAAGTGGAGGAGCATAACTTACAAACGGGTAACTTGATATTTTATCATAACTATGTATATTTGATTTTTTTTTTTTTTTGTTGATCTATTCTTTTGGTTTGTTTTTTTTTTTTTTTAATTCTTATTTCATTTTAGATTTTTTGATTTGATTGTTTTATATTTTCTAGAATTTTTTTTTTATAATAGATAATGGAGAATTTATTAATTTTTAATTAAGTTAATTTTACAATGTTTACTTGAATATTATTAAAATAATATATTTTGCTAATGATTCTATTCATTTAAATCATTTTTGTATATTTATTTATATGGTTATGTTTTCATGTATAAATATTTTAGTGTTATAATTACATTCTTGTGTTTTATTTTTGTGCTATAATTTTCTATACATGTTCGTCATTTAATTGTTTGGTTCTAAATTTTGAAGAATTTCATATATCTTCATAATTTTTTATTTTATTAGTCCAAGTTATGCTATAAATTTTTAATTATAGTTACTATGGCCATGTTTGTTGTAATTGTACTTTTTAATTTGTTTTCTTTTTCATTCCTTTATTTTGTGAAAAATCTTCAATTATATTTTTGAGTTTTATTTTCAATCGGACAATATACTTTTAGTATATTTATATTTATATCTATCTTCTTTTTCCATTTTTTTGGTGCCATTTTATATCTATCTATACTACAATATAGGACAGATTTATTTTTTTTGACCTATTATATGAATTTTAACTAAATTTTAATTTTCTAAAATGTTGAATATTTTTTAATTGATAAAAGATATTATTTTTGGCTAATAATAAATGCAAAAATTTATTTTCTGAATATATATATATTTCGAATTATCTCAAATGATATTATTATGGAAAATTACTTAAATCATGGATGATTTTTAAAAATTTGTTAATTATATTTGGACGTAATTAAATAGGACCTAATTTCCATAAGACCCATTAAAGTTTTAAATTCAAATTCAAACCTTTATTAACTAGATTCTTTCTTAATTAATTTACTTAAATCACTCCATTAGTTTGAGGAAATTAGCTAGACATACAAATATTATATTGATACTATTTGCATATATTTAAACTAATTTACCTTTCATCTTCACCCATCAAAGTTTTTAGTTCTCTCCATAGTCGATTGCTATGATAAAATCAAATCAGTTTCAAGAAGTAAGTAATTCTAATTTATTTTTTAATAATTTATTTATTTTTAATTTTTGTGATATGTTTCTTCCTTTTTTTATTTTTATTCTACACTATTCTTTTTATGTTTGTTCATTATCAAATAATTATTTATTTTTAATTGAATTTTTTTTGGGAATATTCAATTCTAAATCATCTTTTAGCTTAGATTAAATTTATTTTTCTTTAATTATATTTTATTTTATGCCGTATAAATTTTGTTATAAATTTTTGTTTCATTATAATATCTTTGCGCTTTGATTTTTAATTTTTTATCTCAAAATATTTATCACCATATTTGTTATTTATAAAATCATTACATTTATATTTCAATTGTTTAATTATTTAATTAAGGAATTATTAAGGATTTTATTATATTTTATCGTTTATTCAATCTAAAAATTTACTTTCACATTAATTACACTATGCTTATGATGATCATTTTTATGATATTTGATGGTGCAGAAACTTATAATGGATGTAAACACCAATCACTTTAGAATTTATGTGTAGGAGGGAAGACCATCACAGGCCTTGAGCCTCAGGAACTGGGTTTCCTTTTTGAGCGTGGGTTCTTCCAGCTAGGATAACACCGAGAGTGCTGAATGCAGTGATGAAGCAACTGTGGTGGAAGTAAGGTCAAGCTTGAGAAGATGCAGAAAAATGGCGGAAAGGACCCAGAACAGTGAATGCAGTATGTATCGTGAAGATGACTTGGGGGAGAAAGCATGTATTCTCCCCTATTTATATGTTAGGGGTGAGGGTAAATGTGTAACTTGACCGTGTGGTCCCAAACCTGTGTTGCCCTAACACGTGGCCGCCTGTGAAGGTGTGAGAAGGACGTTTCTGAAAAGGAGGCGGCGTGTCAGACGCGAGATGCGCACTACCTTTGTGTCAGAAGTTGTTGGCGAGGGTCGAGCGAGAGGGAGGAGCCTAAGATCCCCCTTGCCGAGGTTCGGATCCAACACCGCCAAGCATGGTCATGCACGAGCGTCGGTTCCGCTCGAAGAGTGTAAGGATGGCCTCCCCACGATAGTTGACCTTTGAGCGCCGAAATAACGAGCGTCGTTAATGGGGTCCTCATGCGGGTGCTTAACTGGGAAGGGTAACTCTGAGGGCCGCGATGCGAGCGCCAAGCCTGTCGGTTCCGGGCCCTTTATCTGCACAATTGTTTGAGGCACGAAGGCCGGTCTTAGCTGGCAAGTGAGTGGGCTGGAAAGGCCCACGAGCCCATCAAGGCGAGCGTCCAGTCCTTAGCCAGCGATGTACTGACACGTGGACGGCTCTGATTCGAGCGTGTTTTTAGGTCTCATCATTTTGCCCCCCAAATTCTGTAGTATCGCTCCGAGCGTACTGTAGAATTTATTAAGAAGGGG
Organism: Lantana camara; assembly: GCA_037501455.1. Taxonomy (NCBI): domain Eukaryota; kingdom Viridiplantae; phylum Streptophyta; class Magnoliopsida; order Lamiales; family Verbenaceae; genus Lantana; species Lantana camara. The sequence continues at coordinate 80,575,793 of CM074865.1, forward strand.
CCTTGAATTTTGAATATCTGAGGGTCAGGCCGTTACTAGTGATGAGACGGCTGGCCTTCTGTAACGGACATAAACTGACATCGCATTAAATGCTGTCAAGTCCGCATTTAATGCTGAATGGGAACGTGGGCGCGTGAACTCCGGGAGACGTGAGGCGGTTACCAAAAGGGGAGGGATTCCCTAGGCGGGAAATGATTGCATTTTGAATTTCCAGCCCCAAATCAGTGTAAGTCATCCCCTATAAATAGGGATTTACAGCTATCTAGGATCTCTTTCACGCAACTTGTCTTCTCCAAGCATACACGCAGCAAGAAATCCCCGCAACTTATAGCGATTCCGGCGAGTCTCTGTTCTTCAAACTTTTAGGTAAAATTCCCTAACATCGTTCTTATCTTCTTCGTGCTAACACTAGATTTCGGTTAAGTGAGTGAAAAACCCTGAGTAAAGAGCCACTGCCCACCATTGAAATTGTTCTAGAAGTCCTCTCCTTCCTTGAGTTTTCTGTTAAACATCCCGTTTCTAAAAGTCGACAACTGAACATGGCCGGAAACCAAGCTGATGATTACGTACGGGAGATTGAGGAGATGTCGGTGGGGAGCTCTTCCCCTCATGGAGATGTCCCCATAGCTGTCCCCTTGGCTAGGGCGCACCCCGATGGGGGAATCCCCATGGCGATTTCGGTAGCCCAGGCTCCGGCCGATGCCGGGGAAGAAGAGGTGGACGCCGCCGTTCAAGGGATGAACGAGCGTGCTCCCGGGGGGTTGAATGACCTCTTTGAGGAGATGCACAATGTGATGGAAATGCAAAGGCAGGGGGAGAGGGTATTCCCAGTGTTGAATAACGCTGTGAGACCCCAAGACCACAGAATCACAGTAGCTATGACGGCTCCCGAGGGCGAAGCGGGGCCATCCGGGCGCCCATTCGAGGCTGAGCCCTCCAGAAGGCGCCAGAGGAGAGGAAGAGAACCTGCCACTCGAGTGAGGCAGGACAATCGCCATCAAACAGATAGATCACCGGACGAGATTGTGAGCATCTTGACGCTCGAAGATCTGGAGGAGTTGAAGGCAAAAGCTTACTGGGATGAAGCAGTATTTCCCATGCGACTCCCTGAGGAAGGGGAGAGGGCCAATCAACCACCACTGGGAATGATGACGGTTTATTGGGACGCAGTCCTGGCTGGGGGCTTAAGGTTCCCTATCGCTCATTCCGCTGCTACCATTTACCACCATCTAGCGTTTTGCCCTTCACAAATCCTGCCCAACGGCATAGCCCTAATTAACACCTTTATAATAGCGATGAGGGCTCTAGGCCATGCTCCCTCGATTGTCAATTTCGACAGTTTGATACAAGTTGCTCGCTCGCCACGCTCGTCGCCTACGGATGGGTTTTATTACGCTCAAGCCAAATCAGGCTTTAAAATGATAGATTCTCCGTCCTCTTCCTACGGCGAGCATTGGAAGGAGAAATATTTCTTCGTGGGGGCCCCTGGGGGGATCTTTGGGGTTCACCGTCAGTGGATGATTCATGGCGAGCGTCCTCTGGTTAGGGAGAGAGCTAGGAATAAAGCTTTTGAGGATTGGGCCCAGGGATTGGCCTTCGAGATGAGGGCTGAGAAAAAATGGATTAAGGCTGAAACCCTGATGAAAAACGAGGGTGTGCTGTTTCGTTATGGCTTATCCTGTCCCCCGGACATGATACTCAATCCTCCATCTGACATCATGGCCCTCGACGATTAGATTCTAGGAACTAACTGCTTTAACTCTTAGAACAGTCTTCTAACTTAGGGTAATTGCTGTATCTCTGCGTCTGTGATTTGAGCAATCTTTTCCTGATGCTCGTTCCTTCTTGTTTGCAGGCGTTCAAATACTATCTCAAGGGATGAATGCTGAGGCCCTTTCCCGTATGTTGGGCGTTCAGGGACCCGCCGCTGACCCTCAGCCTTCACAACAACAACAAAACCGTCCGCCCAACGCTCCGAGGGGGAGAGGAGTCAGGCGAGCGGCAGGTCGGGGACACAATGGCGCCCGCGGGGGAGTAGCGAATGAGGCCCGCAGGGGTCCCATTGAAGATTTGACCGTTGACGGCGCCCGTGGGGCCACCCCACCGCCGGCGGCCCCTGAGGGTCCCATTTCCCTGAGTTCGAGCGGGTCACGGAACCGTTCGGGCGAGCCCGTCCGCATTCATGAAATCCTTCGGGCCGATCGTCAAGGAAAGAGAAAAAGACTCCCGGATTCAATTCCAATTTCCGGTAAGGGGAAGGAGGTGGTGATAGGGCACAGGGGCGAGGGTAGCGACACTTCTTCGTCAAAGGACGAAGATTTCTGGAAGATTGGGTGTAAAGGCGATTCCCGCTATAAGCGCCAACGGACTGAGGGTCCGGTGCTTTTGAAAAAGAGCGCCTACTCTGTGAACCTCGTTTCTGATATCGTCGGGAAACTCCAGTTTTCCGGCGATCATGACAAGTTGAACGAGCATGATGCCGCTCGCGTCGCTGATGATGCCTGTCATGCTCTTATGACGGTAAGTCCTTAGTATCCTTTGAAGATTTTCGACTTCCAGTGTTTGCATTCGAGCGCTAATCTTTGTGTCTGACTTTCCAGGAGGTAATCCCTAGGTTGAAGAATCTGCAAGGGCGAGCGCAGGCCTACTCCGAGCACAAGGCCAAGTACAAGAAACTGTTGCGCATCTCAGACCCTGTTCAGCTGCAAGAGGATTACAACAACCTCCACGCTCAACTGTCCGCTGCCAACCGTGATATGGACCAGCTGAGGGAGAACCTTCGGAAGACGGACGAGGCCTATCTTACTCTTGACGAGCGCCACAAGGAGTTGAAGGTGGAGCGTGACCAGTTGAGGGCACAAAACGGGGAGCTGGGCGAGCAGCTGGCGGAGAGCACTCGCCAGAACGAGGCAGCTAACAAGGCCCTTGCTGACTTGCAAGGCAAAGTACAGGGTTTGGAAGCGAAGATATCCTGGGAGGCAGTGAAGAAGTTCGTACGCTCCAAGGCTTTTGTGTTCGCGGCCAACATCCATTGCTTTGACAATGCAAGGCGTTTCTTTCACAAGGCCATCGGGCAAATGGTGAAGCTGGGCTTGGCTCCCGAAAGCGCTCGGAATGACGCTCGCTTATGAAAACTGCGAGCCCATGGTCCAAGATGAGGATCCCACCGAGAGCCTAGCGGAGCCGGAATACGAGGAGTTGGTGCAAACGCTTCAGCGGGAGTTTATCGCCGCCAACAGGATAGATCCCGAGCCCCTCCTGATAGAAGATGAGGGCACCGTCATGGACACCGTCGACGTCGAGGAACCTGGCGAGGCCCCTACTTCTGACGCCAATGTGTTGGCCCCGGTTCCCCTCGCAACCGCTCCTCCTGAGCCCGATGCTCCAGCCCAGTGAAGCTCCTTATGTTGATCCCTTTCCTTGTCATATTTATGAATCATTATTGTCTGTACTTAACCCTTCAATCACTTTTTGAATATTTCGGATTCCTTTGTGCTCCGTTTCTTTATATTCCTGAATGGAGAATGATGTTTTTCTTTCTTCTTTTTCTGCTGGGATGTTTGAATGCGCAGTCTTTTACTTTGGAGTGATGAATGATGTTATTTCATTGTGCTTGTCGTTCTCTTTAGTATGAACTGGTCTTTCTTGTATGAACGTTTGCGATGAGCGCGTTTGTGCGCGAGGGCGTTTTCTTTAAGAGGGCCCCGGCATTTGCATCATCAGTTTAAAATTTTGGTAAAGTTTGAAAATTCGAGGGGCACAGATACGAACACGAGGGTGTTACCCCGGGTGTTCCCTGGCCGTATCCGCAAATAGGCTCGAATTTGAACTTAAGAAACCTTTGGGGATTCGTCTAAGTATGGGCCCAGCGACCATGCACCCTCGCTTCGGACGCACCGATAAGTTACACGCACCTTAGAAATCAGCCATAGGATTTGCTAAGTGTGGGAGAGGATAGAGCGTAATCATAGGGTTAGCGTCGATACGAGGGACCAATGAAAGAGTTGGCCCAGGATCCCATATCCTATGAATGTACTTGTACTTAATAAGTTGAGGGTCATTGGGGTTCTTACGAGCACGAGCTGGAGTGGCGAGCACTCAGCTGGCGTAAGTTGAGCATTGTGCTCCCCGTCGTTCGACACGCTCATTTTTAGTGTTTATTCTTACAAATCGCTCAAACTGTTCTAGGTGGACGGTTATCAACACCTGTATAGTGCAGCTTTGGAACGATTGAGGTATCGCGTAGGCTTTTCGAAGTGGAGGATGCTCGACACGGAGCAGGCCTCTCGTCGCACGAATCATTAGATCAAATAGGAAAGCAAGCAAAGGATTAAACACTTACTGTCATATATAGATGCATTTTCGGAAATGATTACAATACGCTTCCCGTCGAAGGAAAACACTCAATGCCGCAGACGGGCAATTTTACAAAAAAGATGATGTTTACACGTAGAACCTTCTAAGGTTACATGCATTCCATGGCCTAGGGAGCCGCTCGCCTTGCAAAGTTTCCAATAGGTAGGTGTTGTTTGCTCGTACCTGGATGACTTTGAAGGGGCCTTCCCAATTAGGATCCAACTTACCCACATGTTTAGAGACTTCAACTTTTTTGAGGACCAAGTCCCCCATCTGGAAAGTCCTTTCTTTAACACGTTTGTTGTACTGGCGTGCTATGGTCGCTTTGTATTTGTGGATGCGTGCCCACGCAACATTCCTTCTTTCGTCCAACAAATCTAACTCGAACGCTCGATTGGATTCGTTGGCAGCAGGCTCGAAATAGGCAACGCGAGCGGATTCTTGAGCGATTTCCGCAGGTATCATAGCCTCGGAGCCGTACACGACGGAATAAGGGGTTTCCCCCGTTGCCGCTCGCGGAGTAGTACGGTATGCCCACAGGGCTCCCTGAAGTTCTTCAGCCCATTCTCCTTTTTTACTCTCGAGCATCGTCTTCAGATGCTGAAGTATGGTTCGGTTGGTTACTTCAGCTTGACCATTAGCTTGTGGATGACCCACGGAAGTGAATCGTTGCTCGATCCCTAGCTCATAGCACCAATCCCGTGTGTCAGCAGCGATAAACTGGGAACCGTTATCTGATATGAGCACCCTCGGGATGCCGTATCTGCAGATGATATTTTTCCAAATGAAATCCCTCACAACCTTGAAAGTTATCTTGGCGACCGCTTCCGCCTCAGCCCACTTAGTGAAATAATCCACAGCAAGTATTACGAACTTCTTTTGCCCGACCGCCATTGGGAGGGGTCCCACGATATCAATGCCCCACTGATCAAAGGGCCACGAAACATCAATAGGAATCATTTGAGCTGCCGGCAACTGAGGAGTGTTGGAATGGAATTGGCACTTAGGACATTTCTTGGAGTATCTAATGGCATCCTGCAATACCGAGGGCCAATAGAACCCACTCCTTAAGATTTTCTTTGCCAAGATTCGTCCGCCCGAGTGGTTCCCACAACTCCCACTGTGAACATGCTCTAAAACTTCTTTAGCCTGCGAGGGTCTCAAGCATCTCAACGGTGGGCCCTGGAAGGATCGCTTGAATAACCGACCCTCAGCATCCAATGAGAACCGAGGGGCCTTACCCCTGATTTTCCGAGCCTCCATTTTGTCGCTCGGGCTGGTTCCATCCTGGAGGAATCTGACTATTTCGTCGAGCCAACAAGGCTCAGAGGGGTCAATCATATGCACTTTTCTCGAAGGTTCGCCCCTATTTATCAGCGGTTCCTCTGTTCTAAGAAATGTAATAGCGCGCTCGCTGTGGCCGTCCAGGGCGGATGCGAATTTCGACAGAGCGTCTGCATGTTCGTTCTCTTCCCTCGGGATTTGTAAAAGGTGGAATTCCCTGAACTTAGCTATAACCTCCTTAGCGCTCGCCAGATACTGCACCATAGTGGCTTCTCGAGCCTCATAAGAATCGTCGATCTGACTCGCGACCAACTGCGAATCCACATATGCAGTGACCCGAGTGGCGCCATTTTGGAGCGCGATTCTGAGCCCCTGGATGAGGGCTTCATACTCCGCTTCGTTGTTGGTGACTTGGAACGCCAACTTGATGGCGTAGTCAACTTCAGCTCCAAGAGGGTCCCTGAGGGTCACCCCGGCTCCCCCCCCAAGCGAGGTCGAGGAGCCATCTGTGTGTAGCAACCATAGACCATCTTCTTCCGAGGGCTCGATACCCAGGTTGAAACGTTCCACCAATAGGTCGGCTACAGCCTGAGCTTGTATCGCTGTACGAGGCTCAAAGGTGATGTCGAATTGACTGAGCTCAATTGACCATTTAATCAATCTCCCTGAGACATCTGGCTTTGCGAGCACTTGTTTGAGGGGCTGGTCTGTGAGCACCACGATAGAATGTGCCTGAAAATATGGCCTCAACCTCCGAGAGGCGTTAACGAGCGCGAATGCAAACTTTTCTATTTCCATGTATCTTCTCTCCGCTCCCTGTAGAGTCTTGCTCAGGTAATACACCGGCATATGCTTACGCTCGCGGATTGCTACGAGGACAGCGCTCGTGGCTTCCAAAGAAACTGATAGATAGACACAAAGATTCTCCCCCGGGTTTGGTTTGGTCAACAAAGGCGCGCTCGATAGGTACTGTTTCATGTCCTGCAGGGCCTTTTCGCAATCCTTGCTCCAGGTGAAGTTACGAGCGTTGCGCAAAATTTTAAAGAAGGGTAGATTCCGGTCCGCTGAGCGGGAGATGAACCTATTTAGTGAAATGATCTTACCCACTAGCACCTGGACCTCTCTCAGATTCCGAGGGGAAGGTATGTCCAGGATTGCTTTAATCTTCTCTGGGTTTGCCTCTATGCCTCGTTGGCTGACCATATATCCCAAAAATTTGCCACCCCTAACGCCAAATGTACATTTGGAAGGATTCAATTTCATACCATAATGCCGCAGAATATTGAACGCTCGTTTGAGGTCTTCCAGATGGGAACACTGGCGTTCACTTTTGACGATCATGTCATCCACATATACTTCCATGGACTTTCCGATCTCGTACTCGAACATTCTGTTGACGAGGCGTTGATATGTCGCTCCTGCATTTTTGAGCCCGAAGGGCATAACTTTAAAGCAATAAACACCCATATGAACCACGAACGCAGTTTTAGGGCGATCCTCAAGAGCCATAAATATTTGATAATATCCCTGGAAAGCGTCCATCATGCTCATAAGTTCAGACCCAGCGGTCGAATCTACCAACTGATCAATTCTAGGTAATGGGTACGGATCTTTGGGGCATGCCTTGTTGAGGTCGGTGAAGTCATTACACATGCGCCACTTGTTGGCGCTCTTCGGAACGAGCACCACGTTACAGAGCCACTCGGGATATAGGATTTCTTCTATGTACTGAGCGTCAAGCAGCTTATTGACTTCCTCTTCTATGACTTGCTTCCGGAACCCATGAACATCTCTCTTCTTTTGCTTTATCGGTTTGAAGGCCGGATCCACGTTCAACCGGTGGACAATAACGCTCGGGTCAATGCCGGTGAGGTCGGAAGCCTTCCAGGCAAAGACATCAATATTATCCCGCAAGAAATCAATCATCATAATCTGGGAGGGGCCGTCAAGGCTGGAACCTATCTGCGTGGTCCTGTCGGGATTCCCGGGTTCCAATTCGATGGTCAAGAAGCTTTCCGTAGGCTCCACTCTTATTTCTGGCCTCGGCAATTCGAGCGCCCTTTTCTTTCCTGTGACCCTTTCGTGGGTACCTCCCGAGGGTATCGGGTCCTCGTCTTCCGAGGAAGAAACCCCAACCTCACCGAGGGGTGAATTGCCAGCATCCTCGGGTTTATCCGTGGCCTTCTTCTTATTCTTCTTCTTATAGAGTTTGGCCCTCTTGCGCTCGGGGCCATCTTCATCCAGCTTGGGGAAGTCGACAGACTTTTTGGTGGAGCCCGCCTGGGTGGTTTGTTTTGGCTTGTGGCTTCGAAGGGAAAGTACGTAGCATTCCCAAGCTTCCCTTACATTGCACAATACTTCTCCAGTTCCCTCGGGAGTGGGAAACTTGACTTTTTGATGATAGGTGGAAATTACCGCTTTGAAGTCGACGAGGGCGGGTCGTCCAATAATGATGTTGTATGGTAGGTCCACTTCGACCACTACGTAGAGAACATTCAAAGTCTTTCGCTGTGGGGCGCGACCGAAAGATGTGGCCAAGCGAATTTGTCCGCGAGGGACGATCTCAGAACCTCCGAAGCCAACGAGGGCTGTTCGGAGTGGTTCGAGCGGAATGTTGGTGATATTCATATTTCGGAACGTGGAATAAGGCAAAACATTCACGGAGCTTCCACTATCAATTAAGACCCTCTTTACAATGTGATTATGCACATCCAAGCTAACCACCATGGGGCAGTCAGAGGTTTCACCGACCCCATGGGGTGTTACAATGTGATCTAAATCTTTTTCTGTGAAGCCTACGCTCTCATCTCTCTCTGAGCTTGAAGGTTGACGAATGGAGAGCACTGGCTTGGGTTGAGAAGATCTCTGGTCATAGCTCCTGAGGTATCGACGTCGGGAAGCGTTCGAGTCACCTCCCGAGGGTCCTCCGGCAATCATGTGAATGACCGCAAAGGGTTGATTTTCCACGTCCGATGCCTTCCCCTTTCCGCGGTCATTGGGCTCGGGGTGTCGGTGACGGGGACTGCGTGAACGCGAACGACTTCTCCCTCGAATACATGCTCGTTCAGCACAGTGTTCGTCGTATCTCTCTAGCATTTTCACGAACTCCTTGAGGTGCCCCCCGGCAATTAGCCTCTGAACTTCACTCTCAAGCTGGCGGCACTCGTTGGTATCGTGCCCTTTCTGCTTGTGGAAAGCGCAATATTTTCCAGAGCGCTTCTGGGCCTCGGTTTCCCTTAGTTTCGACGGCCTTTTGAACAGTTTTTTGTCCGCCATAGCATACACTTCAGCTATAGGGCGGTTGAGAGGGACTCGCTCGTATTTCCGAGGGGGTGGAGAGTTTCGCCGGGTGGAGACTGGGCTGCGGCGGCGACCCCTGTTAGAATCCGTCCGGTCCTCGGAAACTTTGCTAGGACGAGGGGCGTTCGCCATTTTCTGGTCCCTTGCAATGTACATATCCTCGAGAGTAAAGAAGGAGTCCGCGATCTCCCTAATCTCCATCAGCGAGCGTGGCTTTTTCTTGGCCACCTCCTCTACAAACTCCTTGCTGACATAGTGTTTCATGTTTATGGCTCCGAAAAGAACATGCCTCAGGAAGTCCATCGAGGGCTTTTCCACCAGCAGGATTTCCTTGTTAAACCTCCCCATGAAGGACCTGAGGGTCTCACTTGGCCCCTGGACCAGGCTGTAGAGAGCTGTCGCTGCGGGGGCTGGAGCCTTTAGGGAGTTGAAGTGGCTGACGAAGGCATCTGTTAAGTCATAATATCCCCGAATCGAGCGCGGGGGGAGTTTTTTGTACCAGTCTTGAGCCATTCCAGTGAGGGAAGTGACGAACACTTTGGCCCAATAGTTGTTGGGGTGATCGTATAAGTGCATCAAATGCACAAAGTGATCCAGGTGCTCGGCTGGATCAGTGGTTCCATCGTACCTATTGACAGACGAGGGGATTTTGCCCTTCCCTGCGCGAGTCATCAATACCTCCTCAATGAGGGGCGAGTCGCCCGTCATGATTCTATAATCCCTATCATCGGGATCTTCATAGCTGGCTTCCCTCCTGTGGCGGGAAATTGGGCTTCGTGGTCGGCGAGCGTCTCTGGCCTTGGACCTCTCGTCCCCATCACGGGGGACTTGAGACCTTGCTCGAGAGAGCTGCGCTACCACATTCTGGAGCCCTCTTATTTGGTCTTGTACTGCGGCCAGTTGAGGGTCACCAACATTTCTGCGGTTTGCCCTTCCTGTGGCCCTCGATTGGGCCTCTCCGTTATCTCCGACCGCCTCATTTCGAGGGGCCCTGTCATCTCCTACAGGTGGTTGTTCCTGCTGGACCCTCGGTGGGGCCTCATTCTCTTGATCCGGTGGTGGTGGAGGCTGTTGGGCCCTTAGCGCATTTTGAGCCATCGTCAAGGGGTGTGCCGGGAGTCCTCCCAGGGGTGGGGCTATTCGAGCGCCCGCGTGTGAGGGGAAATAAGCCATAGTGAAGTGCTCCCAAGCATTCTGCACGGCTTGACTCTCGCATTGCGCATACAGCGCCTGAAGTTGTTGTGTAGTGACTTGGGGCATCTCTACCCCCTGTATTTCCCTTGGCATCGTTAAGGGGAGATTCAGCGTCCCCACTTGATACGGCTGGACCAAAGATACCATTCCAGGCATCACCCCGGGCTGCATAAGAGTGTATCCTGGCGGCGGCATCGTGGTCATAGGGTACATGCCAGGATGGGAGGCAGGGATATTTGGGGCGGCTGGATTGGTGCCTGATCCTCCGGCTTCATTTCCAGTTGGGGGAGGAGCAGCAGCAGCGGCATCAACGTCTCCGGTGACACGCGGAGGTGCGCCCCCGGCGGGGGTGGGGCTTCCATCGTTTTCTCCATTGGCGGGAGGAAGTCCTCCTCTATTCCCCAGAGTTCCGGATCTTGTAGCAGTAACCATGATGAAAGATTTTGGTGTCACTTTTCAACTAGCTTTTAAAGGAAGAATCTGGTAACGACGAAGACGGAGGTGACGGTTTCCCACAGACGGCGCCAAAAATGATGGTGCAGAAACTTATAATGGATGTAAACACCAATCACTTTAGAATTTATGTGTAGGAGGGAAGACCATCACAGGCCTTGAGCCTCAGGAACTGGGTTTCCTTTTTGAGCGTGGGTTCTTCCAGCTAGGATAACACCGAGAGTGCTGAATGCAGTGATGAAGCAACTGTGGTGGAAGTAAGGTCAAGCTTGAGAAGATGCAGAAAAATGGCGGAAAGGACCCAGAACAGTGAATGCAGTATGTATCGTGAAGATGACTTGGGGGAGAAAGCATGTATTCTCCCCTATTTATATGTTAGGGGTGAGGGTAAATGTGTAACTTGACCGTGTGGTCCCAAACCTGTGTTGCCCTAACACGTGGCCGCCTGTGAAGGTGTGAGAAGGACGTTTCTGAAAAGGAGGCGGCGTGTCAGACGCGAGATGCGCACTGCCTTTGTGTCAGAAGTTGTTGGCGAGGGTCGAGCGAGAGGGAGGAGCCTAAGATCCCCCTTGCCGAGGTTCGGATCCAACACCGCCAAGCATGGTCATGCACGAGCGTCGGTTCCGCTCGAAGAGTGTAAGGATGGCCTCCCCACGATAGTTGACCTTTGAGCGCCGAAATAACGAGCGTCGTTAATGGGGTCCTCATGCGGGTGCTTAACTGGGAAGGGTAACTCTGAGGGCCGCGATGCGAGCGCCAAGCCTGTCGGTTCCGGGCCCTTTATCTGCACAATTGTTTGAGGCACGAAGGCCGGTCTTAGCTGGCAAGTGAGTGGGCTGGGAAGGCCCACGAGCCCATCAAGGCGAGCGTCCAGTCCTTAGCCAGCGATGTACTGACACGTGGACGGCTCTGATTCGAGCGTGTTTTTAGGTCTCATATGTTTTTTTTACATATTTTTATGTTTGTTAATCCATGTTTGATAAAAATAAAAAGATCAATACTTTTTCATATTTTACTTAAACCAATAGGTTTTGGTTTGAAGTGTGTTTACCTATTTCTTTATATGAGTTTGACTGACCTAAAAGTTAAAAGATTTTTTTTCACTTTTTTTTAAAAATTTTTGTTAGGAAAAATGATTTTCTTCTGAGTTTTATTTTACTCTTTAATTTTAATTGTTTTATAATACATGAGCCTCTTCTTCTTTTATATACCGAAAATTGTAATTGTTTATCATAAATGATTATTTTTAAATTATTATTGTACTTTTAGAAATCAATTTTACTAATTAAAAACTATTATTTTAATTATCATTAAGCTTATTAAAATAAATTTTATGTTTTAAAAACTTTAGCAAATTAAAACTCGATCATGTTTTATAATATTTCAAAAAGTCTCTTTCTTCGAAGCGATAATAAAAAGTAAAAGTTGTATTTTATATATATATTTAGATGGGAATTAATTTAATTGTGTCTATCTATACTATATAATAAAGGAAGTGTTTTTAATTTTCCTTATATATATTTAAAATTATGTCAAATGACATTATTATGACAATTCACTTAAATCATGTATGATTCTTTAGATCAAATTTATTAGTTATATTTGGACATAATTAAATAGGATAGAATTTCATCTAAGATCCACTAAACTTTTAAATTCAAATCCCAATATTTGTTAATTAATTCCTTTCTTAATTAGGTTACTTAAATTATTCCATTAATTTTATATAGAACAGAGATTTTTTTTTTTTTTTGCGAAATATAAATATTATATTGATACTATTTGTATATTACTTTTTTAATTTAATAAAAACTATAAATTTCGTGAATTTTACCAATACATTGATATACTTATAGTTAATATTATAAATTATTATATATTTCAAATATATTGGAGAAAAAAAATACATTATAAATTACAATCTATATACGATTACCGTGCATAGCACGGGGCACACGCTAGTTCTATTTTAAATCTGGCTCAGTCAAATCATTATAATGAGAGGGTGAGTGTTTTATACTTATTGTGTAATTAATGGAAAATTTAGAGAGAGTGATAAATCATTATACTTGCTCTTTTAATTGGTTGGGTTCGATCGAACTGAATTTGGAGTAGAATTTTCCGTATTCCGGTAAAGTATTATGGTAAAATACAAATCTCTAAACCTATTGTGTATAATTTAAAGGGCGAATTACGTTCGGGTACTCTCGAGTTAGGCCTAATTATAAATTACACCCAATATTTTTGGAAATTACAATTAATGCCTAAAATAGATGTGTCATTTGAGGTCCTCTATTCCGTTAGGATTCCATTATTTTTTAAAAAAATTTCTCAAAATACCCCTAGGAACTATTTTATTGTATATTAAATGCTAAGGGCTTATTTTGTTAACACTTATAAATTCAGGGACTATTATGTGTATCATTCTATAATTGCGTTTAAGTTATACAAAAAATTAGTATTTATCCACACATTTACAATTATAAATATATACGTAAAAATCCTACTATTTATTTGTATATACAATTAGTTTAATTGTTTAATTCTAATTAAACTTGATATTTTAATTAATAATGTATATTTTTATCCACATATTTTTTTTTATAATGAGTATTTTTATCCACACATATATATATATTTTTAATAATATGTATTTTCATCCACATATTATAGTTATGGACATATGCATAAAAAACCTTACTATTTAATAAAAGATTCATATTAATTAATAAATATGTTTAAACAAAACTCTTTCTTTTTCACAATTGCACCTTCATCGTCCACCTCCCCACTAATTCATAACAATTGCCGTCTTTTTTGCTTCTAGTGCCACCAACAATATCGCCGCCACCACAATCTCTCCATCACCATTATCGCTTAGCATCTTTCTTTCAAACTTTCCGATTTGGGACAAAGCAGCAGTGGTTTCAACCTCTTCACCCCGTCAACCATCGTCGCGTCACTGCTCCTACGGCCACCACCAACATTGCCACCACCACAATCTTACAACCACCATCATTGCTCAACATCGTTCCTCCAAATTTCCATATTTGGAATTTCTTTGAGCAGTTTTCTGTTCTAATCTTTGTGCGTATGTGTGTTGTGTGTGAGTGATTCTTTAGGCGATTTTGGTGTTGTGATTTTTGTGCTATTTTGATGCGGTGTGGTGGTGGGATTTTGCGGTGGTTTGGTGGTTCAAAGTAGGTGATGTGATTGGATTTTAGTATGGTGTGTTGGTGCAATTTTGATGGTGGTGTGGTGGTACGATTTTGGTGCGACGTAGTGGTGTTAAGACATTGGGAGGTGGTGCGATGCCAGCGGCGCAAAGATGGATGTGGTGATGCAAAGACGGAGATGGTGATGGTGCTCACATAATTAGGAATTTAATTTTTCAGTTAATATAAATTTGGTTTTTTAATTTGAATTATGAAATTAATTAATTTTGTTTTTCAAATACTTAGGAATTTAATAGTCTTTACTCTAAATTAAAATTTCAAATATGTGTCAACGGTTTTATACTTTTGGGATTTTGAGTGTAAAATGAAATAACTTAATTGCAAAAATATACATAATAATCCCTAAAATTTTTATATATTAACAAAACATGCCCTAAACATTTAATATATAACAAAATAGTCCATAGGGTATTTTGCAAACAATTTTAAAAAAATAACGAAACCCTAAAAGAATAGAGAGACCTGAAACGATACATCCATTTTAGGAAATAATTTGTAATTTCCAAAAGTGCAGGGTGTAATTTATAACTTAGTCTAACTTAAGTGTACTCAGATGTAATACGCCCCAATCTAAATGTGAGCCAAAACGATTTAACTTTAACAAAGTGGATTATTGGGGATAACCCAAAGGGTTTAGGCGAATAGTCAGTTCGCGGATAGAGCTAACTGACTAGTGGAAGGGAGATTCAACCTTAAAGGTATGTTAAAATCTTGTTAAATCGAATTTTTTTCTCTCGTCCTGGGAGCCATATTTTCTCTCACCCTGAGAGTTCCTCATTCTGCTGCTTCAAATAATAAAACGCGCCCCTTTAAACCCAATTTCATAGGCCTCCGATTTGCACTCCAACTTTAATTCCTTCACTTCATATTGCTGGGCTTCGAATCCCCTGCTCATCTAGAAAAGGTTTCGAAAAGAGACCCTTCATAGCTTATACTTGTTTCTTCATGGAAGGGGCGACGGAACTACTGCAGCAGACCAGGAATATGTCGATAAGGGAGGAAGAGGACGTCGTGACAGTAGAAGAGGGAGACTTAGAGACAAGAGGGGCTACGAAGCATTTTCTGGTGGTAGGACGTATCCTGTCGACAAGAACCCCCAATTTTGAAGCTTTCAAATCAACTATGATACATGCCATCAACCCGGGCAAAGGCATGGACATTAAAAGGCTAAATGAAGGACACTTCATGATGATCTTTAATCACTCGGTGGATAGGCGGCGGGTCTTAGATAGGGCGCCGTGGGCATTTGATCGGAGCCTGGTGGTTTTACAAAGTATAACCGAAGAAGAAAACCCAGCTGAAGCGGACCTACAATGGCGTGACTTCTACGTCCGAGTGCACGACCTTCCTCTGTGTTGCTGGACAAGGCCTGTTGCTACGGCGATTGGCAATGGTATTGGTCGCTTTCTTGAATTAGATGCCCAGGGAAATGGTGTAAATTCTCTAGCAAATGGTATGCGAATCCGGGTAGCGCTGAACGTCCTCAAGCCATTGAAGAAGGACCTAAAAATCAAAACATCATCAGGATCGAAAGAAATACGAGTTTCTTTAAGATATGAGAAACTACCCAACCATTGTTACCTCTGTGGCCGACTCGACCATACCATGAGATCGTGTCATTTACAATACGAAGATGACTTCGTCGATCCCGCACCGGACTTCCCATACGGACCATGGTTGAAAGCGGAGCTGATGCGTGGTGTATCTGGGTGGAGAGACCAACGCATCTCTGGTGGAGAAAGGTGGGCAACCGGACCTCTCAGCAAAACGACGGACGAGCGGCGGCTGCTTTCAAAGGCGGAGACGCAGATGCTAGTCGCATCGGCAGATGGGGGAAGCGGTGGCTAGCTTGGTCGCCGACCGACACGCCGAAGGTGAGAAACGAGCCTTCTCGCAGGGACAGCCTGGCTGTGGAGCAGGTCTTTGGCGGTGCGTGGGTGGGTGGTTCTAGAGCTGTGATTAGGACGGTGGAAGAAAGCAGATCCGTGGAGGAGTTGGCTACGCTGAAAGAAGAAAAGGCGGCGCAAAACCCCACTATTCAGAGATGCAGTCAAATTGGCGTTGAAAACTCATGGAAGAAGCCCCTGGAATCTGACTCAATACCACCCAACCCTAGGGCTGTCAATGGATCGGATTTTAATCCGAATCCGATCCGAATCCGATCCGAATTTTAGCATATTCATCCGATAAAAATGTTCGATGGATCATATCCGATTATAAATATTCGTTATCCGAAATAAATGGAGCGAATATGGAATTAACGAATCCGATCCGTTTAGAATCCGAATCCGATTATATATATAATATTTAATTAAAATAAATTATTTACTTGTACATAATATTAAGTAAAATGACTAAAATTATAATTTTCACATAATTATCACTTTAAACAACAATAAAATTTGAATTATTTACTCTAAAAGTATATATTTTCCTTTATTAATAAGTTTAAGTTAACTTATTTTAAACAAATATAAATAAAATCATCAAATAATCCATTAAATAATTATTATTTATTAATATTATGTAATTATATTTATTCTTTATATTAAATTTGTTAAATAAAAAAATTAAATTTTATTGCTAATCGGGTTGGATCTTTAATCGGATATAATCCGATCCGATTATACATGGATTCAAAATAAATGAATCCGATCCTTTAATCGGATCCTCTTGTCGGATTCGGATCCGGAATCCCCTGATCCGGTCCAAATCCGACCCATTGACAGCCCTACCCAACCCTATGTTTTCACAAAGCCCAAACCCCTTTTCTTCAAATAGCCCAACCTTGAATTCAATTAGCCCATTTCCATCACCTAATATTTCTTATTCCCAAACTCCTAATAGGATGACCCATTCCCATAAATTTAACATATTTAATGGGCCACCTTCTAATTCTAGTAGCCCAAAACAAACTTTACCCCCACCAACACCCAATACCACCGTCCCTGTAGCCCATTCACTTACTCAAATCTTTAATAATTTACAGTTTGATGACAGCCATGAAACATACAACCCTCATAACCAAGTCCAGCATCTATCAAAAGAAAAGACCAAACTCAAATGCATCATAATTATGCCCCCAAGCCAGCCACTATTCCTCCCTCGCTTCCAACCTCTCTCACAATATCACGCCAAAATATCTCCTTCTTAAAAAATATTCAAAGTGTTTACTTGGGGGATGATGGTGCTGAAGACATGATTACTACCGAAACCACCTCCACACCGATAGTCACATCCGATGAACAACTCTTTAATGTCCCCATCTCATCACTAGAGACCTCAGCCCACAATATACGAACTCGTGCGAAGACCCAAACTAAAATCAACCCTATCTCTAAACTTAAACCACATAAGTCCCTCAGACTCCCCTCTTATCTCCAGAGGACATTTCATCCCAAATCAGCTAACACCAACACTCTACATGTGATTGACGATCTTGTTGTTTCGGCAAAGGTTGCCCGGCAACCTCGCCGATAACAATGAAGCTTCTTTGTTGGAACTGTCGAGGAATCGGGAGAACCCCGACAGTTCGTGAGTTGGAGGGCCTCTTGCTAGCTCATTCTCCCTCAGTGGTGTTCTTGTCAGAAACTAAGTGTAAAACAAGACGGGTGGAGTTTTTGAAAAACAAATTTAATCTTCAGGGGGTTTGTATGGACTCTGTACGTACGGGAGGGGGCATGACCCTCATTTGGAGAAGTGAGGTGTATGTAGCGTTAAGGAGCTATTCGAGAAATCACGTGGATGCGTTGGTTACTTCTGAGTCAGATAGTTGTTGCTGGCGTTTCACCGGGATATATGGGAGACCAGACTCAACTAACAAATTAGTCACATAGGATTTACTATGACACTTGAGCAGGAGTGCTGATTATCCATGGTTATGCGGGGGAGACTTCAATGAAATACTATATAACTCGGACAAAGAGGGGGGCATTCCAAGACAACCGGGTCGGATATCAGCATTCCGCAGTTGTTTGACAGATTGTGGCTTAATGGATCTAGGGTTTGAAGGGTATAAGTTCACTTGGAACAATGAGCATCGGAATTCCGGAACGGTGCGGGAACGGATCGACTTGGCCGTGGCCAATAATGCTTGGAGACTTAAGTTCCCTGGGGCAAGAGTTAAGCACTTGGAGTCTATCCACTCTGATCACATGCCTATATTGGTTGACCTTAGTGGCACAGGGTCACCCAAGCTGTCTAAAAGAAGGCGTTTCAGATTTGAGGCAATGTGGATTCGACATGAGGACTGCGCGAAGGTCATTGAGGAGGAATGGAAAAAGGACTCCAGAAAGAAGCGTACGATATCCCGTGGGAGAAAATGGAAAATTGTAGCATTGGCTTGCTGAATTGGAGCAAATCTTCTTTCGGTGATATCAAGAGAACTAGGGAGACAATACAAAAAAGGATTACTGAACTGAGAAGGGGTGCAATCTCTAACAAGTCGAAACAAGAGGAGGGACGTCTGATGGATCAGTTGGCTGAATTGGATGCCAGAGAGGAAATAAAATGGAAGCAACGGGCCAAATTTCTGTGGCTAAAGGAAGGAGATAGAAACACATCTTTTTTTCATGCAAAGGCAATACCAGATTTAGAAATAACTCCATTTCGAAGTTGAAAGACTCACGAGGTGAATGCTGCGAGTCAGCTACTGGGATCCAGGATATAATCACAGATTATTTTAGCTCACTTTTCACTTCCAGCAAACCGGATATTACGAATATAGATATGGCTTTGAATTGCCTCACTCCTAAGGTAACACCATAGATGAACATCAGACTTCAGGACCCATATTCTGCGGACGAGGTAACTAAAGCCTTAACTCAGATGTTTCCATTCAAATCGCCTGGGGCGGACGATATGCCACCTATCTTCTTTCAAAAGTTCTGGCATATTGTCCATAAAGAGATTATTGCATGTGTACTTAGTTTCTTAAATAACCATAAATCTACTGTGCATATGCATGCTACTCACATTGTCCTGATCCCTAAATGCTCAAATCCTGAATCCATTAACCAGTTTCGCCCAATTAGTCTGTGCAACGTAGTATATAAACTTGCCTCCAAGTGCGTGGCTAATTGATTGAAGCCTTTACTAAACCTAATTATCTCTCCTTACCAATCTGCCTTTGTTCCGGGCCGTTTGTTCACTGATAACGTCCTAGTTGCCTTTGAACTGAACCATTTCATAAAACAAAAAACAAAAGGCAATGTGGGCTTTCTATCCCTAAAATTGGATATGAGCAAAGTTTATGACAGAGTGGAATGGGTTTTCCTGCGAAGAGTGTTGACAAGATTAGGCTTTCAGCAAGGGGTAGTAGACTTGATTATGCATTGCATCTCACACGTGAACTATTCCTTCATCCTGAGTGGGTAGCAGTTCGGTCGGATTACACCGGAGAGGGGGATCAAACAGGATGACCCACTATCCCCTTATTTATTTCTTTTGTGCACAGAGGTGTTTAGTTGCCTTTTACAGAGCCAGGACAGGCTGGGCCGCATTAGAGGGGTGGCGATCAGTAAGACTGCTCCTCGGGTCTCTCATCTGCTGTTTGCCGATGATACCTGTTTGCACTAAAAATTCGTGTTATTGATTTTTAGTCAACACCGAATAGATAATACAAATTATTTGAAAATTCAAGTAAAAGTGGGTCTTCGATCTTCAGCTTGATCCTCTGATTCTTCCTTTGAACTTAAAGTTGTTGAATCTTCAAACGCTTCTTGATGGATTTGATGGTTTGATCTTCGTCAACTTCGAATTTAGCTTGTAATAACGTTAATCCGTAAGTCCTTCGACTTGTTTACGAATCAAACGCTAGATTTTTAGAGAATTACGCCGATGAACTCGCCGATAACTCTGTGGGTTTAGCTCGAATATAACGCCGATTTACCGGTACAATGCCTCGATAACGGATCAAACGCCTAGATTTGATAACTTCGGGGAAGAAAGGTTTGTAGCCTTTCTTGAATTCGTAGAGAGGTTTTTAGCCTTTCTAGAACTTGTAGAAAGGTTTTTAGCCTTTCTTGAATTCGTAGAGAGGTTTTTAGCCTTTCTGAATTCGTGTTGTGTGTTGAATGAACTACACATGACCTCTTTATATAGGTGTAGGATTCAAAACTTGTGGCTCAAGTCAAAGTTTATTTAATAATTATCTCTTGTATTTTTTTTAAGAGATAATATCAAATAAATCATATAAATATTTATCTCTTTAATATTTTTTTATTTTTTTAAAGAGATAATATCATACAAGACTTGAATTTGATTGGTCGGTGTGACGCAATACGCCACGTGTCGCCATATGATTTGTCTTGGCTTTCTTTGACTGCAAGACTTGATTTAATTGGTCAAAACATGTCAATTTGACACGTGTCACCACTTGATTTGTTGATAAAATAATCATTATAATATCAATTCAAATTCAACTATTTAATTTTGAAATTAAATTTAGGATAATTTCAAAATATTAAATAGCCAATTAAATTAATAATCTAAAGTTCATTTATCCGTCTACAAATGCCCCCACTTCAAGGCTTGGCGAAAAACATACCAAGTAATCGTGTAAAGACGAGACTTGAAGTACCCAAATTTATTGGACATAACTTTTTTTTGAAGATGTGACTGAGCTTGAAGTTTAATTCAAGTTGCCTATGTACCCCCTCAAGAGGATCAAGTCATGACGTAGTTCAAAAATTTTTTTTTTTTTTCAAACTTGTTGACATTTTATACTTGTGTCAGGGAGTAAACACTTGACTTTGATTTTAAACAATTTATACTCGTGTTAAGGAGTAAACACTTGAATTTGATTTGAAAACAGTTTATACTCTTGTTAAGGAGTACACTTGATTTTGATTTGAAACGGTTTATACTCGTGTTAAGGAGTACACTTGATTTTGATTTGAAACAGTTTATACTCGCGTCAAGGAGTCTTGAATTTGAATTTGTAGATAGTTTATCCTCATATCAAGGAGCTTTCATGACAGTTTATTCTCTTATCAAGGAGAATTTCAACTTTCACTTGAATTTTAGTTGCCCCCGGTATTTTCCTGGCGGTCTGTATCCACTTGCTGAATTTGATTTCTTTGATAATACATGATACTTCTTTTGCCCCCATCATGTTTAGGTTGCATGGTGTAGCTCTTTTTTATAACTTGACATTTGGATTTTGGAGAGCTGAAGCGATATCTTTTGATCTTCAATTGAACTTCGAGTTCGATTTGTGAAGGTAAGAGATGAGAGGTAAGATTTGTCCCACTGGGCGTGCCAATCTGTTTGCACTAAAAATTCGTGTTTATTGATTTTTCGTCAACACCGAATAGATAATACAAATTATTTGAAAATTCAAGTAAAAGTGGGTCTTCGATCTTCAGCTTGATCCTCTGATTCTTTCTTTGAGCTTAAAGTTGTTGAATCTTCAAACGCTTCTTGATGGATTTGATGGTTTGATCTTCGTCAACTTCGAATTTAGCTTGTAATAACGTTAATCCGTAGGTCCTTCGACTTGTTTACGAATCAAACGCCAGATTTTTAGAGAATTCCACCAAGAACGCCGATGAACTCGCCGGTAACTCTGTGGGTTTAGCTCGAATATAACGCCGATTTACCGGTATAATGCCTCGATAACGGATCACACGCCTAGATTTGATAACTTCGGGGAAGAAAGGTTTTTAGCCTTTCTTGAATTCGTAGAGAGGTTTTTAGCCTTTGTAGAACTTGTAGAAAGGTTTTTAGCCTTTCTTGAATTCGTAGAGAGGTTTTTAGCCTTTCTGAATTCGTGTTGTGTGTTGAATGAACTACACATGACCTCTTTATATAGGTGTAGGATTCAAGACTTGTGGATCAAGTCAAAGTTTATTTAATAATTATCTCTTGTATTTTTTTGAAGAGATAATATCAAATAAATCATATAAATATTTATCTCTTTAATATTTTTTTATTTTTTTAAAGAGATAATATCATACAAGACTTGAATTTGATTGGTCGGTGTGACGCAATACGCCACGTGTCGCCATATGATTTGTCTTGGCTTTCTTTAACTGCAAGACTTGATTTAATTGGTCAAAACATGTCAATTTGATACGTGTCACCACTTGATTTGTTGATAAAATAAACATTATAATATCAATTCAAATTCAACTATTTAATTTTGAAATTAAATTTAGGATATTTTCAAAATATTAAATAGCCAATTAAATTAATAATCTAAAGTTCATTTATCCGTCTACAATACCCTTATTACTTGTGAGGCAAGAATGGAGGCGGTGGAGGCTATTATGGATGTGTTGGGTGTTTATGAAAGGATCTCTGGCCAGAAAGTGAACTTTCAGAAGTCTACTATTGTATTCTCAAGGAATATTGAGGTGGAAAGGATGAACGCCTTGTCGCGGCGATTAGGTGTTCAAAGGGAGAGTTGTCATGCTAAATACCTAGGCTTACCGGCTATTGTTGGAAAAACAAAGAAGGAGGTCTTTGCAGGCATTCGGGAAAAAGTGTGGAATAAAATTTCAGGCTGGTTCACCAAGTTTCTTTCACAAGCAGGCAGAGAGGTTCTAATTAAGTTTGATGGGGTCAAAACACGCTTGTCCTCATCTTGGCGCGTGGCACCTTAGGATGATGGCACTTGCTTCTCTAAGATTACATCAGACATATACGAGCGCTCAAACCTTCGAGCGCTGGCATCCCGCAAGGACACGCGTCAACTCTGCTATGGATACACGTGCATCAACACTATTGCTCTTACCGCTCTTCCACAAGCGTCGTTGGTACTGCATGACTAGTACCTCAATCAATCTAAGCGAGCCTTCTTCGAGCGCTACATTCCCTCGGAGAGGCTCCCGCTTCAATCTCTTACAACAAGTTCCAACCCTCATCCCCTAGCGGATATCTTGGCCTCCAAGGCTTCTGGTTGTCACGAGCGTGCTCTTAAGCCCTCGTTACCAACCTCCCAAACGGCTCTCTGACACATCGTACATGCCAGTGCACCTGCCCCTGTTGCCAACACTAACTCTCAGCAGCTTTTGCAGAAGATTCCTCTTAGGTTTCTTTCTCACAGCGCCACGTGTTAGGGCAACATTCGGCCAGGACCACATGGGGCAAATGACTAAAGGGTCCTTGACCAACCCTCAACTATAAATAAACAGAGTCATCTCCTTCACTGTAAGCGATCCTCATTACTGCAACTCCTAGTTAGCTTACATTTCCTCTTTCAGATCATCTGACTTGAGCGTCGGAGAGCCAAACTGGGTATCACCCCCGGTTCCCCCAGCTTGGCCTTCTGACTTTTCAGTGTGTTTGTCCTAGCAGGTAGAACCCCATTTTCTCCGGCGAGATTCCGGCGGTTTCCCCATTCAAACAAATTCTAAAGTGATCGGATTCTAATCCCCCCCCTTTCGGAACCCATCAAAGTTAGTGTTGCAGTCAATCCCTACATATGCCATGAGCTGCTTCAAGCTTCCCGACTCCTTGATTCGGGAAATCGAATCAATCATTTCAGATTTCTTCTAGAGCAAGAATGGGACGAGTAAAATTCACTGGATCGCATAGAGAAAATTATGTCGATCAAAAGGTGAAGGGGGCCTAGGATTTAGAGATTTAAAGGCTTTCAATCAAGCTTTGCTGGCTAAGCAGGCATGGAGACTGGTCATAGAGCCTCAAAGTCTGATAAGTCGGGTCCTGAAAGCAAGGTACTTCCCAAGGTGTGACTTTCTCAATGCAAAAGCGGGATACAGACCCTCTTACACGTGGCGCAGCATTGTTCAAACTCAGGATATAATTAAGGCAGGCTTCCGATGGAGGGTAGGATCGGGGTCCCGGATTACAGTGTGGAAAGATGTATGGATCCCGAGACGGTTTGCCTCAAAACCGTTTACCTCTTGCCCCACAGGAGCAGAAAATGTTAAAGTCAGAGAGTTGATGGTGAGAGGAGGGGAGGCATGGGATGAAGATCTCATCAGAGCATTATTCTTGCAGGTGGATGTGGATTACATTCTGAGTGTCCCTTTAGGAAAATCAAGGAATCGTGACATGTTGATTTGGCATTATACTAAGAATGGGCGGTTCTCCGTCCGTAGTGCTCATAAAGTGGCTGTCTCCCTACTGCACAAAGATGAGCCCACAGGCTCTGGGAACGGCGAATCTTGGGGGTTTCTATGGAATGCGAAAGTTCCACCAAAGGTGAAATGTGTTGCTGGCGCATTTGCAAGGAAGCACTCCCAAACACGAAAAATTTGAGGAAACGAGCTTGTGGGGAGGGGCTGATGAGCCCTCAGTGTAGGACAGAACGAGAGGACACTCGCCACATCTTCCTTGGGTGCCCGTCAGCCCGTATCACATGGGCAATGAGCAACCTTCCTTGGGCAGTTATAGGGCAATGGAGAGGGAGCTCGGAAGAGTGGATGAGGATGGTGATGAGTAGACTATGTGAGCAGGATTCAACTTTGTTTTTGTTGATCGTGTGTTCAATGTGGTGGAACAGAAATAGGATGCTCATGGAAGGAAAATGTTTCTCACCACTAGAGCTCATCCAATATGCTCGCTCCTACTGACATTCCTACAGGGAGGTGGAAGTGGAGAGCCACACAGTGGCTGTGCCTAAGAGCTTGTCGGCAAATTGGCAACCCCCAGCAGTACCTTACGTGAAATTAAACTTTGACGGAGTTATATTTGAAAAGGACAAACAGTATGGAGTGGGGGTTGTAGCAAGAAACGAAAAGGGAGATGTTGTAAGCTGGGTCTCGAGACGGGGGTGGGGTATTTTTAACCCAGAGATTGTCGAGACCTTTGCCGCACTAGAAGCCGTCAAGCTTGCAGTCAGGAGGGGTTGGTCCCACGTGGAATTTGAGGGCAATGCACAAAACGTTATCAATAATCTCAAAGACGACTACCCAGATTGTTCCACAAGCGGTGCTATTATTGATGACATTAGGGAAATTCTATCTCTTATTCCTGTTGTCTCTTTTCAGTGTGTCCGTAGAACAGGAAATAGGGTAGCACATAGTCTAGCTAGGAATACCTCTGTTTTTAAAGAAGGGGACTTTGATATCCCTGATCACACTTCGACTTTTATAACGTCGGACGTTTATGTTGAGTAATAATATTGGTTCTTGTTTCAAAAAAAAAAAAAAAGATTAGAGGAAGGAAAAGTGAGGGCTTTTATAAAGTGGCGGATACGTAAGAAAGACTAAGAAGATAATGATGTATCTGGGATAAATATAGAAGAGAGAATCAAGATAGGAAAACTCGAATAAGACGAAGCGAAATCTTATAAATAGATCAGGGAAGGAAGGAAAAAGGCAGAATCAAAAAAGAAAAGAGAGAGAGAGCGAGAGAGATCTAAGAAACCCAACATTGTATTAAAAATGATAGATATTAATATAAAAAGAAAAAAAAAAAAAGCACAATAACGTTAAATAACACAAACAAAATTTTTTTTTAAAAATCTTATCAACAAGAAAAATAAAAATAAATGGAATAATACGTGCTAAGCATGCGCATCCTACTAGTCACATAATAAGTGCAAAATACTGATTTTCTTAATACACTAGTTTGACCTCCCTTTAATTTTTCAAGGTTACAGACCTCCCCTTTAATTGAAGTTTTACATTTCTTAATAATAGTCCACTTTTTGATCTCTAGAGTTTTTACCAAAAATAATGGGATTATCATTTTTATTTTTATTATTTTTTCTAAACGGAATTTCAAATCTAAGCATCAATAACATTCATGCTTGGAATAGCCGCGTACTAAATTTAGATGCTCAAAAAGGTTAAAAAGCTATGAACAAATTGATATAATTCGAAAATGGGAGACATATTATGATTAAATCATACATATCTTTGTTCAAGTAAAGATAAAAAACAAAGCAGAATAACTCTTACATAGTTTTAACTTGAAAGTTGTCACTTACCAAGCTCTCCGCACCTTCATAATCCCCTTCTTCCAATTGAGATTTGTATATGGTAACCGTAACTCGGAGGGTTTCATTCCCAAGTTCGTCTTGTTCCTCTGCAATTTGTTTTGCGGATTCAATGGTAGAATAGATACAGTTTTCCAATTGAATTGATTCAAGCGTTGGTATGTTCCCAATATCGCAGGGGATCTCCTTCAGTGGTATGTGGAAAAGAACAAGGTGCTTCAGGCGTGGAAAATGAGAGCTCTCTGTACTCCAGCATTGCCAACCCCTACTGTCGTCAATATACAGGTATTTTAAGTTGCAGAACTGCCCTTGTATTGTCTCCCACTCAGGTGTGGTGAAGGACACATACCACAGTTCGAGCGCCTGTAGATGAGGTAATGAACCTATCTTCATATTAATGTCTTCCCAACTGAGCCGTGTGTTCAATAGGCACAACTCTTTGAGCGAATGTGGGAAAATGAGGTTCGGCAGCAAATCGTCCCGACTTGGCAGACGGCATTGTAGATATTCAAGTTTATGCAGATGGACAAGATTGTTGAGACAATAATATGATGCCTTGTAATAATGTAATGTCAACTTCTTGACATTAGGGATTCTCTTAACTACCTCCTCACCAAGCTCCAAGTTTTCTACTTCCATGAGTGTATGCAGGTCATGTAGAACAAATTCATTCATGTCACCATTCGGAGGGTCGGGAAGGGTGAGATTGATGCACTGAACATGCCTTAGTAGATGCATCTTCCAAATTTCTGGTGGTGCAGCAAAATGACCAACCCATCTGGAAATAATTAATGTTTGCAGATTCCAAAGGAGGGAGGCCGAAGTTGAAAATATAGGAAACTGATTGTAAGATTCGACTGCAAAGTACCGCAAGTTAACTTGCTGAAATGTATCTACCCATCTACGGTCTCCATTAGGATAGATTAATGGGCTTTTAAATACCCTTAACAATCTGCATTCAAAAGCCGGTAAAACATTATCAGAATAGCATATCAAGGAACGGGCAGCTGATGAAGATTGCAAATTCTGAAAGTATTCCTTGTTGAGTACTATGCGGCGTTGTGTACTAATTCCTTCATGATCATGTTGGTTTGCGGAAAAAACAAACCTCTCTTTTTGAGCTTCTCTTATGTATAGATCTCTCAAGAGATCATGGATTTTACAAAATTTTATGTTTTCAAAATATCCACGCTCCCCAACCAAAATGAGATTCCTATCAATAAGATCCATCAAGTACTTTTCACCACTCTCTTCCAAATTTTTTCCGCTAATTGGCTTAAAAAATCCTTCCGCAACCCACATACCGATGAGTTCAAAGACACATATTTCATTGTCTTCAGGAAAAATTGCCATGTAGAGAAAGCATGCTTTCAGATGAATGGACAACTCATTGTAACTCATAAGTAGTATTTTCAAGTTCCGTTCACTTTCCTCTAAGTTCACAATTGAACTTACATTTTGTAAAATATGTTCCCAATATTCTCGTGTTGGTTCAGACTTAGCAAGGAGTCCTCCAAGCACAACAATCGACAAAGGGAGTCCTCTACAATTTCTGGCAATCTCCATTCCGATCTCCTTCAACTTAGGGGGGCAATCTTTTTCTCCAAAGATAGTTTTGCATAATAGACTCCAACTTTTATCCTGATCTAGAAAATTCATCTCATGGACACAACCACCACTCAAATAAGAAGCAACATTTGATAATCTAGTAGTTACAATAATTCTACTTTCTTCGTTGTTTCTTGGGAAGTAGAATTTTACCTTATCCCAAACATCATTACTCCACATATCATCAATTACAATCAAATATCTTCTACCATATAGGCTTTTGTATAAGTTTTCTCCTAAATCTTTCACACTCATGTGACTCAAACTTTCCATACTCCCATGGTTTTTTAGGCAAAGAAGAACTTCCATGAGAATCTACTTTATATTATATTCTTGAGAAATTGTAACCCAAGCAAGAATGTCAAAATGTTGCTCTACGCGTGGATGTGTGTAAATATTTTGAGCAAGTGTAGTCTTACCAATTCCACCCATGCCAGAAATTGGTATGATTTGACGATCAGAATGCGGTTGTCCGGTGAGCTTATGCAACAATTCATTTAAAACATCATCAAAGCCCACCGTGGTATTGCGTTGTGTTGAATGAGGCTTTGGTGAAAAGTCGTGTGTTGTTTTGATTCCTTGCAGCTGCTCTTGAGTTCCCAAATTCTCTTTAATCTCGATCACTTTCTTTAGATCTTTATACAATTTCAAGGAACTGATCTCATCGTGAGCTGCGGCTGGACTCTGCAAGCCACTTGCTTCTTCAAAAAAATCTCGCAGGGAAAGAAAGTCCTCTCCTTTATAAATTCTGTACTGACTATGAAGTTGATCGACTATATGGGATTCGATTACATCCTCTGCTGTATGAGCTGCATCTGCAATGCGGATCCGCAACCTCTCCACTTCTTGGCTGGAATAATGACAATTATAAGCTTCAAGAAAATCTTGTAAAAAAACAATCTTTTCAGTCAATGATTGAGTTTGTTCCCTGTCAAGAGTGATTGGAGGTTGAGGATGGTGATGGATCTGATCGATAAGAGTCATAAGAGAAGTTAGTGCTGCATAAGCTGCCATTGGTGTAGCAACTATGGTGTTCTCAGGATGGGCTATGGGTCATTGCAAGAAAACCAAAGTTTTATCTGGTTGGTGAAAATGTAATTTGGCTGTTTGTTTTGGACAGTGGTCACTTTATGTGGACCGATGAAAAATATTTAATTAATGACTAAATAATTTGATGATTTGGAAAGATAATACTGGAATTTAAAAAGTGAAGATTCCTAAACAAATTGCAATAGATAAATTAGCACGACAGGCTGGCCATTAAGATTGCTCAAATCTCTATGATAGCAGACATGAGAAAATGGGATGAATGATTTGTTATATTGTTTAATTGATCAATTTTGAAATGTTGGCGATCCTCATGCTATGTAAATAAGCAATATTAATTATGATTTAACACCATTGCCGTGTATTTTGGCTTGGGAAATTCTTGTATGCACCCGTTGCATATATTCTTTTTTATTTATTTATTTAAAAATTATTTATATTTAATTTTTTAAGCTTTATAAATAGACACTAAATGTTGAAATTAAAATATATTTAAATAAATATATATTCTATAACAATTTTTTATTTTTAAATTTAATTTAGTAAAGTGTTTTATAAATTAACTTTTATTTCTAACTAATTTTTATCTTTTTCTTTTAATTTAATTTCTAATTGCAAACTAATGTACTTATTTAAAATATGAGTTTTCTATGATAAAATATTTAAATATAAAAAATTAGCAATATTTATGGTACAGATACAATATTAAATTTAATGTATAATACTCATAGATATATAACATTTTATTGAAAATTGGATATGATACTCATAAATATATAACATTTTATTACATTAAATTTTAAAATAAAAAAATGTTATAGAAAATTTTATATTTTTTTCCGAATATATTATATTTATGATGTTGTTCGTCTACTTATGAAGCTTAATAAATTAAATAAAAAAGAAAAAAAAACTACAAAATTAAAAGAAAAGTAATTGTTGAATAAAAAATAGAATGATGTATGAAACCCATGCCTAGTGCATACAAGAATTTTCCTTTTGGTTCCCGCAGGGCGTAGCTCAGTTGGTTCCGGAGGGATAGATTTGCGACAATGTGCAAGGTTCGATTCCCACAAGCTGCAATGTGGGAGCTTTATTCTTGAGTCCAATTTGGGCTTTGAGGGTGAGCTTCTTGTAGACCTAGTGAGGAGCATACCTCCCCTTTAACGGGCCGCTGAGTACCTGATTTACCTCCTCCCACTTGCTTCGTCGGGTCGGGGTGTGGGGACCGAGAGGGCCCTTAGGGTTGGGGATTCAACCTTTTGCGACAAGAATTTTCCTTTTGGCTTCTTGCATTTGATCATGAATGTTTCCTTCTATGTTGCACGGACACGACACGACACGACACGGACACGGCGACACGGATTTTTTCAAAATTTTAGGACACGACACGACTCCGACACGGCTATATTTTATATAAATAAATATATTTTATATATAAATAAATATATTTTATATAAAAATAAAAATATTTTATAAGTATAATCTATGTAACATAAAATATTTATAAAAATATATAATATTAAAAACTAAAATAAGTTTTGTTATTTCAATTTTCTCTCCAAAAAATTCAAAAAATATTAAAAAAAGCATAAAAAAATGATCAAATTTGCCCCGCCGTGTCCGAGCCGTGTCGGACACTCCACCTGGCCGTGTCCGACACCGTGTCCCAATTTTATTTTTTTTCGGACACTCCTTCAGCCGTGTCCGACACGTGTCGGAGCCGTGTCGGAGCCGTGTCCGTGTCCGACACGTGTCGGACACTGCACGGGCCATTTTTTAGGCGTGTCCGTGCTTTAGAGGTTTCCTTTCATACTATCCCTCCCTCTTAATTATCTATATTTATATCTACATCTATATTTTACATTATATTTTATTATTAGACTATAATTATGTATGAACCTTAAGGAAATATAGAGAATTACAATTTGATATCATTTAATTAAATCATTATATTTATACACTCTCGTGAATTTGATAATTACATTTACACCCCCTCATAAATTTAATAATATCACAAAAAATAGACTTTTTTTGAGTGTGTAATATAATTTTTAAATTCATGAATGGGTGTAAAATTGTAAATGCCCAAAAGTAATAAGAAGGTTTTCATGTTTACATTTGGTTTTATTCTTGATTTTACTCTATGAATAGTTTTATTTTAAGCAAATAAATACTTAGTTTACTATTTTAAATTAATAATTTATAATATATATTTTAAATAATAATACCTGAATAAAAATTATTGATATAATTATTATGAGGATATTTTTTTGCAATCAACAAGTTGTCAGGAACTTATAATAGGAGCGTTTACATTTGGCATAATGGTGTGTTTAAGCATTTAATCTCCCAATTGCATGCGTTTACTTCTAAGATGATGCATGAACACTTTGGCACCACAATCTTTCGGACGTTTTACACTTTAGTATTCAACCTTTAAATTTTGATTATTTAGTACCCAACTTTTAAAATTTGTTACATTGTAGTCTGTAGAGCACCCGAATCAAAATTTCGGTGGAATATTTCAGCCAAGATAAAAATTTTAAAGGCAATGTAATCATTTTAAATTTTTTATATATTAAAAAA
Source organism: Lantana camara (assembly GCA_037501455.1). Taxonomy (NCBI): domain Eukaryota; kingdom Viridiplantae; phylum Streptophyta; class Magnoliopsida; order Lamiales; family Verbenaceae; genus Lantana; species Lantana camara. Next base: position 80,606,771 of record CM074865.1, read on the forward strand.
TTAAAAAAATGTAAAAACAAAAGTTGAATATAAATACTGCCACTACCCATCACCGTTGCCGCCTCCCCCTCTACCGCCGCTGTCCTTTCCCCTTCTCCACCTCTCATCGCCACAGCTCGCCACAAACCACCACAATCCGACCGACAAGATTCCTCCGACCACCGCGGTCGTTTATTGTTGCCGTCGCTATTGCTACTGCATCAATTCGTTGTCGCCTCTGTCAGAATCTCATCTAGCCGGATAAAAATCAGGCTAGGAATAGTCTTTTTTTTTTTTTTTTTTCCCTGTATTTTATTTAAAGAATACACTGCCTTTTTTTAGTTACTTAATAATGTTTGGATATAGATACAATTCTTTGGATTTTATCGTTCTCCACTCATAATATTCCTCAACTGACCTTACGAATGCTGCTTCCCTAATCCCGACTAACTACATGTACAGATGAACTAGTATATATCCCGTACTACGCACGGAGTGATCAATTCAAATTGAAAATGGAATAAATAAAAATTTCAAATGAATGAGATACAGTGTTTTAAAAAATCACAAATTCGTGAATGTATAAATTACAATTCAATAACTTGGGTCAACCTACAAAATATGCAATCCAATTACTCTTGGTAGCCTACAAAATATGCAAAACAAAGGGGCAGTTTGAAATAACTCCCTATCAGTTTGGAATATTTTTACTTAACTCCCCCTGAAATTATACTTCATAATAGGATATAAATACGGAATTAGAACGTTTTAGTACTACATTTTGTGAAAATTATACAACATCTTTTGAGAAGTATTTTAAGTACTACATTATGTGAAAATCATACGATATTTTGCCCAAATGGGAAGTTAATTAAAAATATGATGCCCAATTGGAGATTTATCCCATATTAGCCCCAAAACAAATTACTCTTTAATATTAACAAAATTAAATATTAGTTATACTCCTAAAGTAGGGCATTTTTTGTAAATTTAATACTGTGAATATAGGTATATTCAGAGTGATTTATAAATACATATAATTATGATAAAATATATTAATAATTTTATATTCATACATAGATTATGAGATTTACTATATTTAATATAATGCATGATATTTAAAAATAAATTTAATATAAGTATCAAATTTAATTTTTATAGAATATCTTAATTTTTTATGAATATCTATAAATTTATAAGTAAATAAAATAATATATTCAACATGTATTTTTATTTATATAATATATAATATATTTATATTTGTATTTATACCTATATCTAATACAATTTATTAAATTTTTAACGCTATTATATATTCGTAATAATAAAAAAATTATAAAATAATATAAATTTAACAACTATATGACGATTATATAAAAAATAAATAAATTTTGAAGATTGAAAATTATTAATACTATGGGGTATCGAAGGAATGGATAAACTCAAATTTGTAGGAATGAACATTACCTTAGTAATGATAATTTCCAATTATATTTTGTACCAATCAAGGATTTGAAAATGGATGTGAGAATGCTCATTTCATTCCCACCTCATTCCATCGTATCAATCATGCCGTTACAACTTTATAATGAAATTAGTTTTCTTTTCTGAATTCAAGAACATTTCTTTATAATTTTATTGTCTTTAGTTTGTGTAGCTTTTATAATTCTTTTAAACATTTCTTAATTTTTAATGAGTTAGATTCGTTTCTTTTTTTCTTGATCTTCTTTATTTTTGGAGATTCACCCCATAGTGATTTTAGGGCTTAATATTTTTTGTGAGCGATACTATAATATTTCAATTTATTATTTATCACCAATTTAGATTTTATTCTCAATCACACAATTTAGATTTCCATGTATATGATTTTTTTGTACGAAACTTTTTTTAATCTAACAAATTTTCTTTTACATCATAGATATTTGAATTATGATTTTGTCACTTGTTCTATTTATTAATTTTTTCTCCTTTCTTTTATTTTTTCAATATTTATTTTCATAATTTTATTGCCTTTTGTGATCTAATTTTTTGCCATTTTTCCTATCTACATTATTGCTCCATTTTTTGTGGTGGTTGATTTTTCTAATACCGACTAAATCCAACATCATTTTTTTCTTTCGTAATAACTAATCAGTTCTAATACTATCAATAAGAATTTTGGATTATTTTTAATACATTGCTCCACTTTTGAATATTTTCTTTATTTTAATATTATCATATTTTTATGGTCGGTTTTTTCACAAGAAATACATAATATTAATTATAACTCATTGAAATCTAACATATCTAACATAATATTAACTATAACTTATTGAAATCTTTTTTAGAAACGCAATTATTAAACACGATATTGTATGTTGAATGCTTATATATAAATACAACTTAATCTTAGACAATAAATTCAACGAAGTTTTTAACCTATAAAAAATAATATTGGGCAACTAACAATTCCTAACAATATAAAAATTACTAATAATCCTCCATAATGATTCGAATATCCTATCTTGCGGTTCACAAAGGAATAAGGGTACTTATAGAGCATGCTATAAATAATTCAAAATAAAGACTAAAATACCAAAATCTCAAAAAATAATTGAATACATGAAATCCATGAATAAATATACAAAATAATATATTCATAAAATATGCAAATGGTAAAAAAAAGTTTTGGATTACAATACCTTACATCATTGAAACACATACGGATGTTGGAGCCCCGAGATTATTGTTGTTTCCCGATGGAAACGTATTGGGTACAAAAACTTCATCTTTTAACTCCGAAAATTCATTGACCCCCTAATTGATAGTACGTAATGTTATGATAGATACATGAAAGTGCTTATAAAATAAAAAATGAATTGTGGCAAATTAACATAAGATACATACTCTGTAAGTTAGAGTCGTGCTCCTCAGATCGATTCACATGCGTCTGAGCTATATTTGTACAACCATGCTCATAAATAGATGTACCAGTTATAACTAATTGATTGTGTGGAATATCAATATTATGTGATTTTTTTACCTACAATATTTTGATCAACACCTAATATACATAAAAAAATCATTAAATCAACAAAATAAAAAGTTGAAATTAAAATAAAAATTATATATAAAAGAAGAAATATTACGATTTGTAGTTTCCACATATCCTCTTGCATCAACTTGACCTTGATCTGTAATAATTCTATGCTCATCGATAATGTGATCTATGGATATAATAGTATACATTTACAAAATAAGTAAACATATATAACTAAATAATATGATCAATGCCTAAACAATTAAATTATACCGAGTAAAATAGGAACATAACAGAGTTCTTGTGAATTGAATTGGTCATGACCACCACCACCAGCTTGTACTTCCCCTATATTGAATAAATATAAATATTATGATGTATGACAAAAGATGTAATCACAATTCAATAACATATATATCAAAATTCAATAAATATATACCAACATATATGTAAAATATTAATGGGAGCATATCATTCGAAATAATGTAACCATCATGCATTAAATTAGTTGTGTGAGATGATGACCCTCGTCTCGAACGTGTCGATGTTCCTCGGGCAGCTCATCTGCCTCTTGATGGTGGGCTATAGATATTAGAACCCCGTACTTCGTTTGGCGAGTTATTATGGAGTCCGGACAAAAATTAATATTCTATCTGTAATCGTGCTAAACGTTCGGCCACTAAACCATCATTTACTCTGCTATGCCGTTTAATATATAAGTCCTTCTTTCTATTCAATCGTGCAAGCTTGTAACTGTTTTGATTGTTATTCATTTTATCCCTGCACAAAATAAAAATAAAAAGGATAGTTGAATTTATTTGACCTAAATTAGTTATTACAAAAATATCACTTTTCATAACGATTTGCATCGCATAAGCATGAAAGAAAGTTGTCGTGTCATTTGTGATGTAATTATAATTACAATATTTTCTTCTTTTTTTTTATCAGATTATAACATTTTATAATGGTACTAAATTTGTTTGGAATTCAATTTAGTTCAACTATTAGTTCATAATTTGATAAATTATTTTCAGTTTAAAATTAATACAATTCTAGCCTATAAACCTTAATCATGGCATCAACCTCATAAACATAAAAGAAAGCGGTTACTATAACCTTAATCAACATTTTCGCATAACAGTGGCATGAACATTTTCACATCAACATGGCATCAACAATAATATATTCTAATAATATCAATACAAAATCGGATTGTATCTTGATATTTTAAAATGAATTAATTCAAACTTAGTCAAAATATTCTAAAACTAATGAAGTCAAAATATAAGATTAAATCTATACAATTAAACAAAAACAAAAACAACTCGTACCTTATGAAATTGATCCGAAAATTTTGAAAGTTCTTTAAACCTCGTTAATCTGGTCTAGATTTTCAAACTTCGTCAGTTCCATCAATGAATTAAATTGCTACTTGATATCCTAAAAATAATTAATTCAAAATGTAAGATTCAAATAATATAATTAAACTTTGAATTAATTCGTTTATTGCATACCCATATTTTTAAAATCTCAAATATGATAATTTATGAAAATAAAAATAATCCGTACCTTAAGATATTGAGTCAGAAATCACAAAATCTTTTGAACTTCCTCAGCCACTTCAGGGATTTCAAACTTGAAAAATCTCATCAAGAACATGAATTACTATTTAACATTCTATAAGTTTTGTTATAATTTTTTTTTTCTTGTTATGGATATCTTTTTAATCTAATTAATAATAGTAATAAAGATCTCTCAAATTATGGAATGGATGACCTACTGAATATACAAAAGTTCTCAACCTAAACTTTATTAACGTAAGTTTTCGTTAATTATAATAATAATATTAAATACCAACCCAATTATGGGGTGGATGTCAATTAAGTCTCCTTAATTGTGGGTGCAAACAAATATAACATTTATATATTCCTTTCTGAACATTTATATATTTTTAATAATCAAATTAATAAAATTTATTTATATTGATAAAAATATATATATATTATTTAAAAAATTCTTACATGGAAATTATATTATGAATCTTGACAAATATAATTATTTTCTTTAGGTACTATTTATTTTCATAATAAAATATTTTACAAAATAAAGATCAACCAATCACATTTTTTCTATCTAATTTAAAACCTAAAAAAATAAAATAAAATTACACATCATAAAAAATACACAAAAAAAGTCAAACATGGTTCACAAATATATAATAGTATAGATTCAGAATTCTAAAATCTCATCATTTAGAAAAAAATACAAATAAAAAGTATATTATGAATCTTGTCAAAATAATTATTTTTCTTAATTACTATTTATTTTCTTAATAAAATAATATACAACATAAAGATAAGGCAATCACATTTTTTTATTTAATTGAAAATCTAAAAAAAAAACACAAAATATCATTTAGTCAAACTTGCTAAAGATAATTATTTTCCTTAGTTACTACTTATTTTCATAATAAAATAATATACTCAATAAAGATAAGCCAATCACATTTTTTATATGTAATTAAAAACTTCAAAAAAACCACAAAATTCCACGTCATCGAAAATGCACAGTTGAAAAGTCAAACGTCGTTATCAAATAGATAATAGTATAGATATTAACTATTAATTTTAAATTTTAAAAAATTAATTAATTTGATGGAGTAATTTAAGTAACTTAGTCAATTATCTTTATTTTGTAATGTTTGAATTTAAACTTGAACTTACTGACTTTTTATGGAAATTGTATCCATGATTTAAATAATTGGCCCTTAAAATTAATTTAATGAAAATATAGAAATATCAAAATATATGCATATAATATTAACCTTAATTGATTAGAATAAATATGAAAATTAATTCCATTCAATCAAATTTTCCAAAGATAATTATTTTCTTTAGTTACTATTTATTTTTATAATAAAATAATATATAAAATAAAGATAAGCCAATCACATTTGTTCTATTTAATTAAAAACTTCAAAAAAACAACAAAATTCCACGTCATATAAAATGCACAATAAAAAGTCAAACATCGTTTTCAAATATATAATATTATAAATGTTTTGAGCTATATTTAATACGTTAATCTATTTAATTAAGTCAAGACTTATAAATAATGAATTAATGGTTGATAATAGAACTAATGGTTGATAACAGAAAGAAATTTCCTTAGTTAAAGTTAAGATTTCATCATATATTATAAAAATTAATATTTATTAAAAGTGTTAAAAAAGGTTAATTCCCTTAATTTTTGCTAAAATATGTTAAGTTTATTTCAATTAATAAAACCAATCAATTAATTAAGTTGATTAACCAATTAACATAAATAAACTATTATTAATTAAAAGTCTTAAAAATATTAAAGATTGTGTGGTTAATTATTAATGGGATATTTCCTAAATTTATAAAATAATAAATTAATTAATGTGATTTGGGTAAATAATTAAAGTTTACAAAAATACCAAATATATTGGAAAGTCAATTGACCAATCAAATAACTTTTAAAAAATAAAAAAAAAAGAGAAAAAAGTATTGAGTCAAAATCAAAATTTCCAAAGATAATTATTTTCCTTAGTTACTATTTATTTTTATAATAAAATAATATATAAAATAAAGATAAGCCAATCACATTTTTTCTATTTAATTAAAAACTTCAAAAAAACAACAAAATTCCACGTCATAAAAATGCACAATAAAAAGTCAAACATCGTTTTCAAATATATAATATTATAAATGTTTTGAGCTATATTTAACACGTTAATCTATTTAATTAAGTCAAGACTTATAAATAATGAATTAATGGTTGATAATAGAAATAATGGTTGATAACAGAATGAAATTTCCTTAGTTAAAATTAAGATTTCATCATATATTATAAAAATTAATATTTATTAAAAGTGTTAAAAAAGGTTAATTCCCTTAATTTTTGCTAAAATATGTTAAGTTTATTTCAATTAATAAAACCAATCAATTAATTAAGTTGATTAACCAATTAACATAAATAAACTATTATTAATTAAAAGTCTTAAAAATATTAAAGATTGTGTGGTTAATTATTAATGGGATATTTCCTAAATTTATAAAATAATAAATTAATTAATGTGATTTGGGTAAATAATTAAAGTTTACAAAAATACCAAATATATTGGAAAGTCAATTGACCAATCAAATAACTTTTAAAAAATAAAAAAAATAGAAAAAAGTATTGAGTCAAAATTGACACAATTGAGTTAAAAGACACCCTTGATATATATTATAGTATAGATATTGATATAGATATAGATTAATAAAACTATGTAAATAATTTAAAAAAAATCATACATGAAAAATATATTATGAATATTGTCAAAAATAATTATTTTCGTTAATAATATTTATTTTTATAATAAAATAGTATACAAAATAAAAAAAATTTTAAAAATTTTCTCTATCAATTTTTTTAACCCTAATCTATACTATTATATATTTGAAAACCACATTTGACTTTTTGACTTTTTGTGCATTTTGATGATGTGGCATTTTGTGGTTTTTTTGGAACTTTTAATCAAATAAAAAATTGTGATTGGTTGATTTTATTTTATTATGAAAGTAAGTAATAAATCAGAAAAATAATTATCTTTGGCAAGGTTGACTGAATGATATTTTGTGTTTTTTTATATTTTCAATAAATAGAAAAAATATAATTGGCGCATTTTTATTTTGTATAAAATTTCATCATGAAAATAAATAATAATTAAGAAAAATAATTATTTTTGAAAATTTTCATAATGTACTTTTTTATGTGTACTTTTTTTTTTTTATAATGTGTAATTCTTAGAATTTTGAATTATTTTTATTATTTAAAAAGATTATTATTGATAGTTCCAAAATAAATCTTTTCTTATTTGATATAAATTCATTATAATTATTTTACGTGATATAAATTAATTTTTATTTATCCTAATCATCAATTATAAAGTAAATTCAAGAGTTTTAATTGAGTGTCAATATAATTAATTTCTTAAATTACTCCATCCAATTAATTAATTTTTTCAAATTTAAAATTAATACTTAATAAATTTATATCTATATTTATATCTAAATCTAAATCTATCTATATCTATACTATTATATATTTGAAAACCACATTTGACTTTTTGACTTTTTGTGCATTTTGATGATGTGGCATTTTGTAGTTTTTTTGGAACTTTTAATCAAATAAAAAATTGTGATTGGTTGATTTTATTTTATTATGAAAGTAAGTAATAAATCAGAAAAATAATTATCTTTGGCAAGGTTGACTGAATGATATTTTGTGTTTTTTTATATTTTCAATAAATAGAAAAAATATAATTGGCGCATTTTTATTTTGTATAAAATTTCATCATGAAAATAAATAATAATTAAGAAAAATAATTATTTTTGAAAAATTTCATAATGTACTTTTTTATGTGTACTTTTTTTTTTATAATGTGTAATTCTTAGAATTTTGAATTATTTTTATTATTTAAAAAGATTATTATTGATAGTTCCAAAATAAATCTTTTCTTATTTGATATAAATTCATTATAATTATTTTACGTGATATAAATTAATTTTTATTTATCCTATTCATCAATTATAAAGTAAATTCAAGAGTTTTAATTGAGTGTCAATATAATTAATTTCTTAAATTACTCCATCCAATTAATTAATTTTTTCAAATTTAAAATTAATACTTAATAAATTTATATCTATATTTATATCTAAATCTAAATCTATCTATATTATTATATATTTGAAAATCACATTTGATTATTTGACTTTTTATGCATTTTGATGATGTGGAATTATATTAATTTGTAAATTTTAATTTTGAAAACCCGAAAAAAGGGCACATTAATTACATAAATTTGTCAGATTCATTATTTGTACTATTATAGAGTTGCCAATAATAAAGGATTTAGTTTGCTAACTAAATAAATGAATGAAAACCCCTTAATCTATGCTCCATTTAAATTTTTTTTTTTTCCTAATTAGTTTTAAAATGGATGAAATTGCCTCTATAAATTCTATCAGCACTCTCAAAATTATACGAATTTAGAGTTTCACTTCATGGTTAAGAGAAGAAATTTTATATGGAGCAGACCATTTTAAATATGAGAAAACTTTGTTAAATTTTTTTTTTATTATTAAATCGAATTATTTTTTGTTTTAATTTTGTTAGTTGTGCTCTAAGATTTGTGTTTTTAATTAATTTTTCATTGTGGTTCATTTTCTTCATCTTCATGATTCGCCAATACATCTATCTATACTATAATATATAGGATGGGTGTTTTTGACCCAAATTATACCAATTTTGATTGAATAGAATTTTATGATTTTTTTTAACATTTTTATTCTTTAAAAATTATTTCATTGGTCAGTTAATTTTTCAACCTATTTAATATTTTAATTATTTACTAAATTCCACTAATTAAGACATTAATATCATAAATTTAGAAAAGTCAACTAATATCATTTTATTTATGTCAACTTTTCAAATTATTTACTCAATCCCACTAATTGAGATATTAATCCCATAAATATAGAAACCCTCAATTAATATCAATTTATGTCAAGAATTTTATAGGTAAATTTATAATTCTAATTTATTGGGATATACACGGTATAATTAAGCCATATAATTATATAAATTGTTACTATTACTAATTTATAAATCCACGCTATAATTAAGCAGGATATGCACGGTATAATTAAGCCATATAATTATATAAATTGTTACCATTACTAATTTATAAATCTACACTATAATTAAGCTATATAATTAAGCCAAATCATTAATTAACCTGCACAAAAACTTTTATATATAGAGATGCAGTTGGCACGAAGCATATTTACGACATTAGTTTTATAACATTACTTTTGGCACAAACTTTCAATACAACTCAGGTAATCTCTTCTTTAATTATTGAAATTGTTCTTACATATTATATCATAAATTATGATTAAAATGTTTCACAACATATTTATATTTTAATTGTTTAAGGTATCTATTGTATGCTAATTCATAATTTTTTCGTCTCTTTTTTTTTTTTTTTTTTTTTTCCAGATAGCATATGTGACACAATAATTTTATATGTATTTTTGTTCGGTGATAATTTATGTATTGTGTGTATGTGTTTTTTGATTTTATGATTTTTCTTGATTTTTTGATAGAGAATTATATCCTTGTGAAGTTGTTGTCCAAGTGCGCTGTGTGTGAAGGTAATTTATATATATATATAAATATATATATATATTTATGAATTAGTAGTGTATTTTTTTCTTGCACATTTACAATACATTTATATTTTAATATATTGTGGTATTTACTTATATATTAATTTATAGTTTTTCCTCCGTGTTTTAACACAGAATTATCTTCTTCTGAAGTTTTGTTCAAGTACCGATCAGTAAAGAGGTAATTTTTACACATATTATTAATTTGTTCAAGAATAATTTATATATTATGTATTTTTTTAATACAAATTATTTGTATATTTAGAGTAAAAAAATAATTTTTAATACTGATTATTTGTATATATCCACGCATAAATAATTTTTATTTATTTGTACTCTACACAGAAATATATATATTTATTTATTTATTTTCTTACTATTTTTATCCAGATATGTGATATTTAATTTAATTCTTTTTTTAACAATAACTATTCTCACTTTTTTTTTTTTTACTATTAAATGTCTAATTCATTGTATGTTAATAGAATTATGAATTGAGAAAATAAATTGTGATAAATTATGGTATGCAACGTACAATTATTGCTAGAGTGGTTGGACGCCTTATTCAGGACAAATGATATGCATTAGTTGCAACGACGTTGTTAATGCCACTATCAGGTAATCTTTTTCAGATAATTATTTATTTATTATAAAAGTTTATTTGATGCAAACAAAATTTTCTTTTTTTTAATGTAGGTTTCGTGTATATTTGAGGGTAAAAGACAAAAGTAGTACGATTAATTTAAAATCACTAAACAAGCAGGGTGAATATATATTTCGCAACAAGACTATTTATTTCAATATCTTGGAAGAAAAGGTATAATAAAATTTTATTTTTGTTTAATTTTAACATATTTACATATGTGTACCTCTTCATTATTTTTAGGAAAATGGCGAAAAATTATATAAGTTCTTTTAAAGGCCCCATTTTCACATTTATCATTCCTGTACGACCGAGTTTCGTAAGATCAGATGTTCGATGTACGGTGAATTTCGTTCTAATCATTGATTGGTTTGAAGAGTGCTTCCATCTTTTCGAAAGATTGCTTCTTTTACACAAATAAATATAATATTGGACTCATGAAACAATTAAAGATATTTATTATTATTATACTCAAATTATTATATTATGTTAGATGCATTATATACTGTTACTGTTTCCGTGCATAGCACGGGGCACATACTAGTTAATAATAGTATTAAATATCACCCTAATTATGGGGTAGATGTCTTGATATATAAAATTATCAATTTAATATTTTTTAACTTAAAACTCATTAATTATGACATTTATTTATTTGATAAAAATATATATAATTTTAAAAAGAAGTTCATATATAGAAAGTATATCATAAATATTGTCAAAAATAATTATTTTCCTTAATTACTTTTGTTTTCATAATAAAATAATATATAAAATAAAAATCAACCAATCACTTTTTTTCTATTTAACTAAAATTCTTAAAAAATCTACAAAATTACACATCATCAAAATGCACAACAAAAAGTCAAACATGGTTTTCAAATATATAATAGTATAGATAAGTATAACACATTAGAAGCTATGTTTTAAAACCCGGACCGGACGTCAAACCGGAGCCCCTACTGGTTACTGGTTTTATTGGTTCGACCGGTCGGACCACTGGTCGAACCGATATGACGTCATAATTACGTAATAATATATTTTATTATATATTTATATATAATATTAAAAATATTAGTTAAAAATTTTAATATATATATTTATTTTTGGGCTTTTACCCTAAGCCCAATAATATTTTGCCCTAAGCCCAATATTTTGTAACCTCAAATACAGTAGTCTAGCCGCTGTTTTCCAAAAAGAAGAAAAGAAGACATCTCCTTCGGTTCTCACTTAGAGCAGAAAATAGTTCCTTCAAATCTGTCCGCCACCACCTTCAGAAGATATCCGCCGCCGGAAGCCCTCCACCATCTCGAAAGCTGAAGATATCCGGCGCCGGAAGCCCTCCACCATCTCGGAAGCTGTCCACTTATTAGTCGCCTAGTTCTCCACCACCTTTGAAAGCTCTCCATCTCTCAATCGGCAACAATGCGTGACTTTTTTTGATAGTTGATTGGTAGATAATCGTTTAATTTCTCTAGATCTATTGCCTCATCAAGCTTCTCAAACTCAAAAATGGTGGTTTTTCGAATTTTTCATTTTTTTTTAAATCAAGATCCGGGCCAAACGGTCTGCAAACCGGGGCCGATCCGGTCCTCTTGCCGGTTTTTGACTGGTTTCATCCGGTCCTCTCCGGTTCATAAGAGCAGCGGTTTTAAGGGGCTACTCGGACCGGACAGGCTGCCGGCCACCGGTTGAACCGGTCCGACCGGTCGGTCCGGTCCGGGTTTTAAAACATAGATTAGAAGGATAAGTCGTGGTTATTCTCGGCATTGATCGTCCGGCGCTTAAATAAAAAGATATACACCCTCGTTTGTAATCAAAATCAGATTTAGAATATTAATTGCAGTTTCCTTTTCCTTATAAATCATGGGTTTTTATACTAGTGCAACTCATCAGTCCTCTGCTGACACGTGGCGCTCATTATTGTGGGCTTTTCTTTATTGGGCATAAAGCATTTCCCTTTAATCCTTCAAAGCATGGGTCAGGTTATTGCTAAATCCCATGACTATAGCCCAAATTTATGCCACCATCCACACATAATGCAACAATCCATTGAACTTATAAATAAACTTAAAATATTAATTTTATGGGATTTTCTCATGCATGACCTTATAATAATAACTTTATATGAATATTGATGGGTTTTTCATAATAATAAATTATTATCTTTATAAGCTTTAATGATTTATGTAACTAAAATATCTCAAATTCGATTTTTTAGACCATATGACTGTTATCATATATCCAGCTGGAAAGGATGGATCGTGGGTTTCTCCATGAATTTACGAAGTGTTTCGATTACTCTTGCTGGCCTCAGGGAAGGTCTTAGGATCGCTTGTGAACGTCGGTTTCATAGAGTCGAAGTTGAAATGGATTCTCTGGCTGTCTTATCCATGATCAAGAATGGTGTGTCTATGGATCACCATCTTGGCAATATTGTGGCGGATTGTCATAATCTCATCAGAAAGCCATACTCGCCGGGAAGGTAACTATTGTGCTGATAAATTGGCCAAAATGGGCTGAGGAACCGGGCTGGATGGAAGAGCTCCTGAAGGATGACGCTTATAAGCTGCTGAGCTTGTCTTTCCCATATATATATATACTAGTATGTGCCCCGTGCTATGCACGGAAACAGTAACAGTATATAATGCATCTAACATAATATAATAATTTGAGTATAATAATAATAAATATCTTTAATTGTTTCATGAGTCCAATATTATATTTATTTGTGTAAAAGAAGCAATCTTTCGAAAAGATGGAAGCACTCTTCAAACCAATCAATGATTAGAACGAAATTCACCGTACATCGAACATCTGATCTTACGAAACTCGGTCGTACAGGAATGATAAATGTGAAAATGGGGCCTTTAAAAGAACTTATATAATTTTTCGCCATTTTCCTAAAAATAATGAAGAGGTACACATATGTAAATATGTTAAAATTAAACAAAAATAAAATTTTATTATACCTTTTCTTCCAAGATATTGAAATAAATAGTCTTGTTGCGAAATATATATTCACCCTGCTTGTTTAGTGATTTTAAATTAATCGTACTACTTTTGTCTTTTACCCTCAAATATACACGAAACCTACATTAAAAAAAAGAAAATTTTGTTTGCATCAAATAAACTTTTATAATAAATAAATAATTATCTGAAAAAGATTACCTGATAGTGGCATTAACAACGTCGTTGCAACTAATGCATATCATTTGTCCTGAATAAGGCGTCCAACCACTCTAGCAATAATTGTACGTTGCATACCATAATTTATCACAATTTATTTTCTCAATTCATAATTCTATTAACATACAATGAATTAGACATTTAATAGTAAAAAAAAAAAAAGTGAGAATAGTTATTGTTAAAAAAAGAATTAAATTAAATATCACATATCTGGATAAAAATAGTAAGAAAATAAATAAATAAATATATATATTTCTGTGTAGAGTACAAATAAATAAAAATTATTTATGCGTGGATATATACAAATAATCAGTATTAAAAATTATTTTTTTACTCTAAATATACAAATAATTTGTATTAAAAAAATACATAATATATAAATTATTCTTGAACAAATTAATAATATGTGTAAAAATTACCTCTTTACTGATCGGTACTTGAACAAAACTTCAGAAGAAGATAATTCTGTGTTAAAACACGGAGGAAAAACTATAAATTAATATATAAGTAAATACCACAATATATTAAAATATAAATGTATTGTAAATGTGCAAGAAAAAAATACACTACTAATTCATAAATATATATATATATTTATATATATATATAAATTACCTTCACACACAGCGCACTTGGACAACAACTTCACAAGGATATAATTCTCTATCAAAAAATCAAGAAAAATCATAAAATCAAAAAACACATACACACAATACATAAATTATCACCGAACAAAAATACATATAAAATTATTGTGTCACATATGCTATCTGGAAAAAAAAAAAAAAAAAAAAAAGAGACGAAAAAATTATGAATTAGCATACAATAGATACCTTAAACAATTAAAATATAAATATGTTGTGAAACATTTTAATCATAATTTATGATATAATATGTAAGAACAATTTCAATAATTAAAGAAGAGATTACCTGAGTTGTATTGAAAGTTTGTGCCAAAAGTAATGTTATAAAACTAATGTCGTAAATATGCTTCGTGCCAACTGCATCTCTATATATAAAAGTTTTTGTGCAGGTTAATTAATGATTTGGCTTAATTATATAGCTTAATTATAGTGTAGATTTATAAATTAGTAATGGTAACAATTTATATAATTATATGGCTTAATTATACCGTGCATATCCTGCTTAATTATAGCGTGGATTTATAAATTAGTAATAGTAACAATTTATATAATTATATGGCTTAATTATACCGTGTATATCCCAATAAATTAGAATTATAAATTTACCTATAAAATTCTTGACATAAATTGATATTAATTGAGGGTTTCTATATTTATGGGATTAATATCTCAATTAGTGGGATTGAGTAAATAATTTGAAAAGTTGACATAAATAAAATGATATTAGTTGACTTTTCTAAATTTATGATATTAATGTCTTAATTAGTGGAATTTAGTAAATAATTAAAATATTAAATAGGTTGAAAAATTAACTGACCAATGAAATAATTTTTAAAGAATAAAAATGTTAAAAAAAATCATAAAATTCTATTCAATCAAAATTGGTATAATTTGGGTCAAAAACACCCATCCTATATATTATAGTATAGATAGATGTATTGGCGAATCATGAAGATGAAGAAAATGAACCACAATGAAAAATTAATTAAAAACACAAATCTTAGAGCACAACTAACAAAATTAAAACAAAAAATAATTCGATTTAATAATAAAAAAAAAATTTAACAAAGTTTTCTCATATTTAAAATGGTCTGCTCCATATAAAATTTCTTCTCTTAACCATGAAGTGAAACTCTAAATTCGTATAATTTTGAGAGTGCTGATAGAATTTATAGAGGCAATTTCATCCATTTTAAAACTAATTAGGAAAAAAAAAAAATTTAAATGGAGCATAGATTAAGGGGTTTTCATTCATTTATTTAGTTAGCAAACTAAATCCTTTATTATTGGCAACTCTATAATAGTACAAATAATGAATCTGACAAATTTATGTAATTAATGTGCCCTTTTTTCGGGTTTTCAAAATTAAAATTTACAAATTAATATAATTCCACATCATCAAAATGCATAAAAAGTCAAATAATCAAATGTGATTTTCAAATATATAATAATATAGATAGATTTAGATTTAGATATAAATATAGATATAAATTTATTAAGTATTAATTTTAAATTTGAAAAAATTAATTAATTGGATGGAGTAATTTAAGAAATTAATTATATTGACACTCAATTAAAACTCTTGAATTTACTTTATAATTGATGAATAGGATAAATAAAAATTAATTTATATCACGTAAAATAATTATAATGAATTTATATCAAATAAGAAAAGATTTATTTTGGAACTATCAATAATAATCTTTTTAAATAATAAAAATAATTCAAAATTCTAAGAATTACACATTATAAAAAAAAAAGTACACATAAAAAAGTACATTATGAAATTTTTCAAAAATAATTATTTTTCTTAATTATTATTTATTTTCATGATGAAATTTTATACAAAATAAAAATGCGCCAATTATATTTTTTCTATTTATTGAAAATATAGAAAAACACAAAATATCATTCAGTCAACCTTGCCAAAGATAATTATTTTTCTGATTTATTACTTACTTTCATAATAAAATAAAATCAACCAATCACAATTTTTTATTTGATTAAAAGTTCCAAAAAAACTACAAAATGCCACATCATCAAAATGCACAAAAAGTCAAAAAGTCAAATGTGGTTTTCAAATATATAATAGTATAGATATATATATATAATGAGATGTGGTGCAGCTGAATGAGTTGGAAAATATATTTGGAAATTTCAATTTTTGTGAATTATTTTTGTCCTTAAGCTGCCTGAAAAGCTGGAAGCTGGGCATAGAGTTTGAGAAGCCGATATAAAAGTTAAAATTCGTAAAAAGTTGAAGCAGTGAAAATATGAATTCAGAAAAATTACTGAGTAATTGTCGTTGAATAATTATAGTTTTTATTTTATTTTAATTTGAGATAAATAAAATGAAAATTTTTGGCCGAAAAGAATCAAAATAATGGTCAAAGTTTAGCGTCCGTCACAGACCACAGAGTACAACTGTACAACTGGCACGATAAATTTCTTCTTGAATCTTTATATTTGCATTTTTTTTTTCTCTAGATTGTTGAGACTTAAAGACAATAATCACAATATTTTTCAATCAAATACTTTAGCGTAACAATTAAATATCAGAGTATTTTTATCCCTTGAGCTTAAGAAATGGAAAATTTTAGCTCAAACCCGATTCAATCAAATCTAACAAATTATAATGACAATTGTATTATACTTGTCATTCGATTTATCATTTGTAAATTTTTCATTAATTATACGATAAACTTAACACTCAACACACTCGCCTTCTTATTTTACTTCTTTGACCGATTTCTTCCCTTTAGTTTTTCAAGGTTACCTCCCTTTAATTGAAGTTTTACATTCTTAATAATTGTCCACTTTTTCTTTAGAGTTTTTACCCAAAATACCTGAGTACTAAATTTTCTAAAAAATATTTAATGAAAAAAGAGATAAAATTATTGTCTATAATAATGGTTTTCTTTCAAATTCATTTAAAAAAGATATAGTTTGGATTCAATATTTAACGATGGTCTAACCTAACTCAGATTTCATTCGAGTTCAATATTTAATCTCATTAACAAATTCGAATCTTTTGATCTGGTCGGAAGGCAACCCATTAACAGTACTATCACCGGAGGAGGTTGCAAAAGGCGCTAACCCAATATTTATGAGCTTTCGAGTTTCGATTTGGGCCAAATTAGCCCGAGAGCCAAAAAATGTTGGGCTCTATGGAAGTGTTTTCAAAATCATTAAGCTTATACAGAAATTAAAATAAAAGTTATAAATTTATAATAATAAAAAAAAAAGGTTAAAATAGTATTTTAAACTAATGATGTTAAGAAAATTTTAAAAGTCAAAAATCATAAAGTAGATCCAATTACATTAAAATATATATTTTTTAAAGGTTGAATGTTGGTTCCCAACTACCCCAAATAAAATTCGAACCCGTGACCTGATGTATATGCTTACCACTTAAGTCATCTACTCGTCTACAATTACATTAACATGAAAGAAGAAATAAATCTCACCAAAAACCCAAAAAAAAAAAAAAAAAAAAGAGCAGAATATGAGACTCAAAAAATCTGACTGCAAAGCTTCAATATCCTTCAATTTCTTTATTCGTTTCCTGGGCTTCAAATAAAATCTCTGCAAAGTTAGATGCTTGAAAAGGTTAAAAAAGCTATAAAAAATTGATATAATTCAAAAATGGGAGACATGTTATATTAAATCATACTTATCTTTATTCAAGTAAAAGTAAAAACAAGGCAAAATCAAC
The DNA here is from genome assembly GCA_037501455.1 of Lantana camara. Taxonomy (NCBI): domain Eukaryota; kingdom Viridiplantae; phylum Streptophyta; class Magnoliopsida; order Lamiales; family Verbenaceae; genus Lantana; species Lantana camara. The sequence continues at coordinate 80,625,198 of CM074865.1, forward strand.
CTTTAGTCAATTTTAACTTGAAAGTTGTCACTTGCCCAGCTCTTCACACCTTCATAAACCTCTGATTCCGATTGAGATTTGCATAAGATAACTGTGACTCGGAGGCCTTCATTAAGTTCCTCTTGTTCCTCTGCAATTTGCTTTGCAGATTTAATGGCAGAAAACCTACCGTGTCTCAACTTAATTGATGCAAGTGTTGGTATGTTTCCAATGTCGCTGGGGATCTCCCTCAGTGCAGGTACGTTGCCGAGAACAAGGTGCTCGAGGCATGGAAAATGAGAGCAGTCTGCACTCCAGTATTTCCAATCCCTACCGTCATTAATACACAGGTATTTTAGGCTGCAGAACTGCCCTTGTATTGTCTCCCACTCAGATGTTGTGACGGACAACCACAAAAGATTGAGTGACTGAAGATGAGGTAATGAACCTATCTTAGTATTAATTACTTCCCAACTGAGCCGTGTTTCCCATAGGGACAACTCTTTGAGCGAATGTGGCAAAATGAGGTTCGAGAGCAAATCGTCCTTGCTTGGGAGACTGCACTGAAGATATTCAAGTTTATGCAGATGACCAAGATTGTTGAGATAACAATCTGATGCCACATGATACCGTTGTTCCAACTTCTTGACATTAGGAATTCTCTTAACTACCTCCTCACCAAGCTTCAAGTTTACTACTCCCATGAGCGTATGTAGGTTATGCATAACAAATTCCTCCGTGTCCCCACTTGGAGGGTCCGGAAGAATGAGACACATGCACTCAACATGTCTTAGTAGAGGCATCTTCCAAATTTCTAGTGGTACAGCAAAATTACACTGCCATCCGGAAATAATTAATGTTTGCAGATTCCAAAGGAGGCAGACTAAAGTTGAAAATATAGGAAATTGACTGAATAAGTCGACAGCAAAGTACCGCAAGTTAACTTGCTGAAATGTGTCTACCCATTCACGGGTTCCCTCAGGATGAATAAATACCCTTAACAATCTGCCTTCAACCGCTGGTAAAGCTTTATGAGAATAGCATATCAAGGAACGGGCAGCTGATATAGATTTCAAATTCTGAAGATATTTCTGGTTGGATATGTTCTTATCAATAACTATGCGGCGTCGTGTATTTATGCCTTCATGATCATGTTGGTTTGCGAAAAAAACAAACCTCTCTTTTCGAGCCTCTCTTATGCATAGATCTCTCAAGAGATCATGAATTTTACAAAATTTTATTTTTTCAGAATATCCACGCTCGCCAACCAAAATGAGGTTCCTATCAATAAGATTTATCAAGTACTCTTCACCACTCTCTTCCAAGCTTTTTCCACTAATTGGCTTCAAAAATCCTTCCGCAACCCACATACTGATGAGTTCGGAGACACGTATTTTACTATCTTCGGGAAAAATTGCCATGTAGAGAAAACATGCCCTCAGATGAACGGGCAATTCATCGTAACTCGTATGTAGTATTTTCAAGCTCCGTTCACTTTCCTCTAAGTTCACAATTGAACTTACATTTTGTGAAATATGTGCCCAATATTCTCGTGTTGGGTTGGAATTTGCAAGGAGTCCTCCCAGCACAACAATCGACAAAGGGAGCCCCTTGCAATTTCCAGCAATCTCCATTCCGATCTCCTTCAACTCAGGGGGGCAATCTTTTTCGCCAAACACAGTTTTGCAGAATAGTCTCCAACTCTTACCTTGATCTAGAAAATCCATCTCATGGACGCAACCACTACTCAAACAAGAAGCAACATTTGATAGTCGAGTAGTTACAACAATTCTACTTCCTTTGTTTTTTGTTGGGAAGTAGAATTTTATCTTATTCCATACATCATTACTCCATATATCATCCATTATAATCAAATACCTTTTTCCACATAGGCTTTTGTATAACTTTTCTCCTAATTGTGCCTCACTCATTTGACTCAAACTTTCCCTGCTCCCATGGTCTTTTTGGCAAAGAAGTGCTTCTAAGAGAATCTCCTTTATATTATATTCTTGGGAAATTGTAACCCAAGTAAGAATGTCAAAATGGTGCTCTACTAGTGGATGTGTGTAAAGATTTTGAGCAAGGGTAGTCTTACCAATTCCGCCCATGCCAGAAATTGGTATGATTTGATCACGTGATAGTCCAGTGAGTTTATCCAACAATTCATTTAAAACATCATCAAAGCCCACCATGGTATTGCCTTGTGTTGAAGGAGATTCACCAGGTGTTGTTATAATTCCTTGCAGCTGCTCTTGAGTTCCCAACTTGTGTTTAATCTCCTCCGCATCTTTCTTGACCAGATCCATGTCTTCTAGCACCTTTTGTAGACCTTGATTCAAGTAAGTAGAACAGATCTTGTCTGCCTCATGAGTACTTGTGGATTCCACGATTATATTTTCCTCTACTCTTCGTTTTTTCCGATTGAGGTCAGCAGAGCTTGTCTGGTCCCTCCTCACAAGAATTTGATCGGCTATATGGGATTCGATTACATCCTCTGCTGCATAAGCTGCATCTGCAATGCGGATCCGCAACCTCTCCACTTCTTGGCTGGAATAGTGACGATTATAAACTTCAAGAAAATCTTGCAAAAAGACAATATTTTCAGTCAATGATTGAGTTTGTTTCTTGTCGAGAGTAACCGGAGGTTGAGGATGATGATGGATCTGATGGATAAGATTCATAAGAGAAGTCAGAGCTGCATAAGCTGCCATTGCTGAAACAACTATGGTGTTCTCAGGATGGGCTATGGATGTTTGCAAGAAAATCAAAGTTTAATCTGGTTGGTGAAAAAGTAATTTCACATCAGAGTTTCTTGGACAGTGGTACTCACTTTATGTGGAAAATTAATAATACTACAATTTAAATAGCCAAGATTCCAAAACAAGTTGCAATCGATAAATTAGCATGACTGGCTGGCCATCCTTTAAAGTTTAAGAAAGGAAACATGTGAAAATTTATATATCGGGTAATTTTGAAATGTTGGCAATTTTTTCTTGGTATTCAAACTGTGATTGTATATTTGTATATCAAAATTTTTGTGGTCTATATCTATATTTTATTAGTATATTTATTATAAAAATATGAGTTGGATTTTTTAATTTTGTATACTTTACTGATTGAACGAAATACCCTCATAATAATTATGTCAATAATATTTATTTGAGGATAATTATGTAACAAGAAGAATATTGAATACTAACATATTTATCGCGTGTTTATGTAAAAATAAAGATCAATTGAACGTATCAACGAAAAATGTATTAGTCACCGATAAATTGACTCGACAAAATAGACAAATAATTAGACATTACATTCGTTTTACTAAACTAAGTTTGGTTCTAGCTCAACATTGCTTGTTCTCAGTTTTAAGTCATACTCATCAAATCATACAAATAAGTCAACTTCATCCCTAATTTCCTTCGTTGACTCTAGTTTTAGTTCGACATTGCTTGTTTTCAATTTCAAATCCTACGCTACAAATCATATAAATAGGTTAACATTACCTCTGATTTACTCAACTAAGTCCAATTTTAGCTTAACTTTTTTCAGACTAATTTTGGCTTCAATTCTATTGCTGGTTTTCGATTAGTAGGCACAGTTTATAAGAGTTTCTGTATAATGTTTGATTGTATTACACCAAGGAAGAGGGTTACAGAGTATAAATACACGATACATACAAGAGATGAATACAGAAAGGAAATCTCAACAATCTCAACTAATCCCTACAAATATACAGCCTAAGATAAATCCTAAGAGAGCTCAATCTGTTGTGCTGAGATTGGGGCAATCAGTTATGCGGAGATCTCGGCTTATCCTCTACACGCCCCCGCAAGATGGAGGATCCGAGGGAGACGCCAATCTTGTCACGGCACCGTAGGAACTGCTGACGAGGGAGAGCTTTGGTTAAGGCATCAGCCAGTTGGTCGGCAGAGGAGACATGGCGGACAGAAAGAGCACCTCTCTGAACTTGTTCCCGTACGAAGTGGAAGTCAAGCGCAATATGTTTCATCCGCGAATGGAAAACCGGGTTGGAGCAGAGATGAGTGGCCCCAATGTTGTCACAAAGGATAGTCGGAGGGTGAGGTAGATGAACACCTAATTCGGACAGAAGGGAGCAAATCCAGCGAACCTCAGCCGACGTGGACGCAACGGCTCGGTATTCAGCCTCCGTAGATGAACGCGCAACGCTGCGTTGTTTCTTTGAAGACCAACTAATGGGGTTAACACCAAGATAAATAATATGGCCACTCGTAGAGGTGTAGTCGTCTTTATTACCCCCCAGTCCGCATCCGAAAAAGCCAAGAGATTCATAGTGCTGTTGCGGCGAATGTAAATTCCAAAGTCAGAAGTGCCACGAAGATATCGGAGCAGCCGTTTAACAGCAAGAAGATGTGACGTGGTTGGCCGATGCATGAACTGTGAGAGACGATTGACAGAGAAGGCTATGTCGGGCCGGGTAAGAGTGAGATACTGAAGCCCACCAACGATAGAGCGATATTCAGCGGGATCCGATAGAGAGGTGCCAGAAATGAGCCGTAAGTCTGTATCAGGAGAAAGCGGAGTGGCGACCGGATTGGAGCCCGCCATATCAAGACGATGAAGTAAGTCATGAATGTACTTACGCTGAGAGAGAAGTAGTCCGTCGGGCGTGGAGGTGCATTCGATGCCAAGAAAATAATTAAGAGGGCCCAGATCTTTGAGGGCAAATCTGGCCGAGAGAGTGTCAATGAAGGCCGACACAACAGTGGCATCAGGTCCGGTGATAACAATGTCATCGACATAAACTAGGACAAAAAGCAATCCATTATCTCTTGGCTGGATAAATAAGGATGAGTCGGTAAGAGAATTAGAGAATCCCTGAGCAAGAAGGAACCCCCGTAGTTCCGAGAACCATGCACGCAGAGCCTGCTTAAGTCCATAGAGAGCCTTGTGTAGCTTGCAGACATGGTTGGGCTGATCCTTCTCAACGAACCCGGGCGGCTGAATCATATAGACAGTGTCGGAGAGATGGCCTTGGAGAAAGGCATTGTTGACATCAAGTTGCCGTAGAGGCCAGCCTCGTGTCACAGCAATAGTAAGAACAATCCGAATGGTGGCTGACTTGACAACGGGACTGAAGGTGTCTTGAAAATCGACACCCGGGCGTTGATGAAAGCCCTTTGCTACAAGGCGAGCTTTGAATTTGTCAAGAGACCCGTCGGCACGGCGTTTGACACGGAACACCCACTTGCAACCGACGAGGTTGGGAGCTTCATAAGCTAGGACCAAACTCCACGTTCCATTTCGGACCAATGCATCATATTCGGCGGCCATCGCCGCGCGCCAACACTCATCCCGTAAGGCCTGTGTAACAGTTTTAGGCTCGATGTCAGCAGCTGGGACAACCTGAGAAGAAAGATTCAGCTTTTTAGATGGTTTACGAATATTATTTTTACCACGTGTGATCATGGGATGGTGTTGTTGCAATAGAGAAGATGAGGGAGCAGTGGGTGAAGGCGGAGTTGTGGCAGATGCAGGCTGGAACTCCGGTTGAGAAGTAGGGGAGGCGGCGGTGAGAGGAGTGGGAGAAGGAGACGTACCAGATGATGGTGATGGAGCTGACGGCGAGGAGCTGACCGAGTCGCGACGGGGTTGTACTGGAGGTATGAATGACACCAGCGGTGGAGGGGGGGTAGGTGTTGGAGTTGAGATAGAGCAGTCGGTAGGAAAGGACTCGGTGGCTGAGGCTTGGGCGGAGAATGGGAAGCTATGTTCGATGAAGCGAACATGACGGGAGGTATATAAGCGGTTCGTGGAGAGATCGAGGCAGAGATAAGCACTTTGAGTTAGGGAATAGCCAAGAAAGACACAGGGAGAAGATAGAGAGCTGAGTTTGTTGGCGGAGTACGGCCGGAGCCAAGGGTAACAGAGACACCCAAATATACGAAGTTTACCGTAGTTTGGGGGTTCACGAAACAGGGCAAGATAGGGGGAAGACATGGAGAGACCTGGAGTGGGGAGACGATTTATGAGATATACTGCGGTGGCAAAGGCAAAGGGCCAGTAGGACACGGGAATGGAAGCATGATGAAGTAGGGTGAGGCCCGTTTCCACAATGTGCCGATGGCGGCGTTCGGAGTACCCATTATGTTCAGGAGTATGTGGCGGGGTAGTAAAGTGGGAGATGCCATTATCGGCGAGGTATGAGGTGAGGGCCATGTATTCGCCACCATTGTCAGAGTAGAGTGCTTTGATTTTGGTGTTGAATTTCACCTCAACAAGGGGTTTAAACTTTTTAAAGACTTCCGATACTTGAGACTTTTTGGAGATGGGAAAAAACCAAATGTATTTAGTGAAGTGATCAACGAAGATTATATAGTACTTGTGATTATCAAGAGAGAGTGCGGGAGATGTCCATACATCACTGAACAAAATGTCAAGAGGAGAACTAGATTTTATTGATGAATCACCAAAAGGAAGTTTGTGACTCTTATTACAATGACATGAATGACAATCAAGAATTTGAGGGGGAGGGGAAGACTCTAGGCTGTAATGGTGGATGGTGTGGCGAAGAATACGGGCGGATGGATGCCCTGGCCGATTTTGCCAAACATCTCCAGAGGGTTTCAGGGATGAGGTTGCAGCCAGTTGTGAGGGAGAAGGTTTGAGCATCGGCCATTCATACACGCCATTATTGGAACGACCCGTCACGACCGAAGCCCCCGTCGCCAGATCCTTCACCTGAAAACCATAAGGGGTAAATTCAACAGAGACATGATTAGATTCACAAAGCTTGGAAACCGAAATTAAATTCTTATGCATAGAGGGAACATAAAGAACATTGTTAAGGGAGAGAGAAGAGTGATGAGATGGTAAAGAGACACAACCCGAGTGAGTAATTGGAAGGGAGGACCCGTCACCGATCATAACGCTGTCTTGATGAGTGTATGGAGTTGGGAGAGAGAGAGCATCGAGGTCGGCAATCACGTGATGAGACGCACCGCTGTCAAGTAGCCAAGAAGGCGGGGACGAAGGGTTGGTGGAGTTATTTGGTGTCGGGACAGTGGTATAGTGGGCACGGGGCTGCCACGGGGTGCCGGGTTGAGTTTGTGGGCGGCGAGGTGGCTGATTTGGCCGATGATAGGGAGTGTATGAGGGTGGAGACGGTTGTTGGAGGATTTGGAATTGGGGGCACCTGCGAGCCGAGTGACCTTGGACACCACAGAGTTGGCAGGTTCCAAGGTAAGGGCGGGGCGAACGGTTGGAGGTGTTGTGAGATGGCAGTGGGTTTGAGGGACGCCACTGACGGTGTTTTGGTTGAAGGGCCGCGGCATTGGCGGAGATAGGAGTAGTGGAGTGGTTGAGCTGAGTAGAGGTGAGGGAAAGTTCCTTGTTCAGGAGTTTTTCATGAAGTTCGGCCAAGGAAATTGGACTTTCTCGGGCATTGACGGCATCAATGATAGAGCGATAGGAGTTATCAAGGCCGTCAAGGACGATATCAGTGATGTCCTCTGGGCCGAGGGGGTGGCCGAGGAGCCGAAGTTCGTCGGATTTGGTGCGAATATGTGTCATGTATTCGTTGATTGTCTTGGTGCCTTTGGTGCAACGTTTGAGGGCATCCCGAAGTTGTTTGATATGTCCCCGGGAAGCATTGGTGAACGTGGTTGCAAGCTCCTGCCAGGCTTCACGAGAGGAGAGAGCACCGTGGATGATCGGAGCAATGGTGTGGTGGAGGGATCCGGCCAGGGCAGCGAGAATTAGCTGGTCCTGTTGGAACCAAGAGGCGAACGCCGGATTGGGAGCAACGGCGTCGCCAGAGGAGATGGATTCGGGAGGTTTCACCGTGGATCCATCAACGTAGCCAAAGAGGTTGTGACCACGAAGGAGTGCTTGCATGTGAAGCTTCCACGCCATATAGTTGTTGGAGTGAAGCTTGACGGAGCCGGAGGAATTGATTAGGGTGAGGGACCGTGTGGGATCGGTCGGTGCAGCGGAGGAGATGGCAGAAGAGTCGGAAGCCATGGGATAGAGGAAAAAAAAGGAGAGGATTTTATGGATCGATGGCCTGTGATACCATATAAGAGTTTCTATATAATGTTTGATTGTATTACACCAAGGAAGAGGGTTACAGAGTATAAATACACGATACATACAAGAGATGGATACAGAAAGGAAATCTCAACAATCTCAACTAATCCCTACAAATATGCAGCCTAAGATAAATCCTAAGAGAGCTCAATCTGTTGTGCTGAGATTGGGGCAATCAGTTATGCGGAGATCTCGGCTTATCCTCTACACAGTTCAGTTTTAGTTTAACATTTTAAGAAGGAAGAAAGGAAGCAAAAGAAAGTCACATTATGTACATAAATTTGGCGAATTCAGTATTAAAAGCCCACTATTAAAAGGAGTACTTGAGATTCTATTTGGAAATTTGAGGGACAAAACATTTCATAAAGAGTTGCAATTTGACGATAGAGCGAAGACAGTCATTCCTCTTAAAATCCCATAGTATTATACGCTCCAATAAACAACCGTGCAATTAGTGACAACCTCGTATTCATGGAAAATTCTAGTTCAGATCCGGCTGGACTGAACCCATAATCCCTAAATTTTCCATTAATCACACGACAAAGTGTAAAACACTCGCTCCCTCGTTACACCAATTCAGTCGAGTCAAGTTCAGGGTAGAATTACCCTTTTCCAAAGCTACATATATCATGACATTTCAGTGGTGGTAGATTGGTCTCCAACGCCGTCATGCCTTCCCCATGAATTGGCATTGCGGTTTACTAAGCCGGGCCCGTCTCAGCTGCGTCAGGGGCCACATGATCGGCATGTCCGTCCCTCAGTTCCGGCAAGATGTGGACAGTTGTCGCTTCTTGATTGCTTTGTATGCTTTCGATCCTCCTAATGGCTTCTCTCATGTCTAATCGTTGAGTCGGATTGCTCTCCGTGCAAGCTGACCGATCCGCGTAAGTTGTTGCATGTCATTTAGACTACTCATGGCGCTTGCAATGTCGGGGTCTAGTAAATCGGCCTCTCTCCCCTCGTCAACCGCTGATCTTACCCATTGGAGTAGATCTACCTTCCCTTGGGCATGGTGGAGATAATGAGAAGGGAATTTAAAATTCCCAGATACCAGATGTTGGTAATTAGATAAATAGTTTAGATAGAAAGTAATTTTAGTAAGGAAAAGGTTCGATTTTGGAATAGAAATATATTGAATAAATTGGACCAATATAGTTGATTGGGATTTTAGTATTTTGAAAAGTTAGGAAACATAAATAGAATAGTGGAGGAGAAGGAATTTGTATTTGGATAGAAGGGGTTATTCGAATGAAGTTATTCATCAGTACAAACATGGAGCATACATCATCTATAGTACATTAACCGACCTGATTAGGTCGGTTGATTAGCCTTTAGATTAATCTAGATTTAATTTTTTGATTAATCATCAATCTAGCAAATTCTATAATTTTGACTAATTAGATAACTATTGAATATTTAGATTAATCTATATCTGGATTAATCCATATCTAGATTAATCTATATTTTACTAATAATCTAAAATTATCTAATATCTAAATCTAGATAAATATGTATTGAAAAATACATTAATTTTAACAAATTTTCCTATAAGAATTTCGAGAATGATGATCCCAACCGTCGGTTGTTGGATGGACGGTTCGGATTTTACTTCTAGAGTATTCTGTTCTGCTAGGGGTTAACAAACGCGCTTTTTCTATTGACCGCCTCTATTTAAAAAACGCGTTATGGCTGATGCGCGGAAATTCCCCTGGGGTTGGCGGACATAATGACGTGGCATGGCTTCACCAATTGATCGGTCAGCTCACCAAAATTCGATCAGCACTTTCTTCTCTAATTCGATCCACGTGGCACACAAAATGGACGGATTTGATCCGGGTGTAGGTTGAACGCCTAGGCCAAAGTTCGACTTACAAGTGATGTGTCCGAGCAAGAAATGACATGGTTTCATCACCAATTGATCAGCCAGCTCTCAGAGTCCGATCGACACATTCCTCTTTAATTCGATCCACATGGCACACAAAAGGTACATATTTGAAAGGTGTGTAGGTAGAATGCCTAGGCCAAAGTTCGACCTAAAAATCATATCTCTGAACGAGAGATATCATTGAATATGTATTTAATATCCGAGGTCCTCTGATATGCCATACATCATACCTCGTTTTATCCCACTGTCATACGTGCTGATAAGATTACTTTCTCAAGCTCTTCAATTTGTCACTCTTTTTAAATCACATATTGATTTGAGCAATGAATTTGAACCACTTTAGTAAGTTAAATCCAAAAACAATCAAATAATTATATACATATTAGAAAAGGAAAAAAAAAATATTACATGATTTCCACTTTAATATTAAAAAAAATAATGTTTTAGTGATCGCTAGAATTGTACTGACATTGTTTCGAGAAGTAAATATTTTTAATATTCTAATATTTTTAAAAATATCATTTTAATATAATACTTTAGCCTATTATGTGGTGTTCGGTATTTATATTGTGTTAGACGGCACAGTTTCAACTTAAGCAAATTAGTTTGGAGGTTTGGGAGTCGGTTGTTGGGTTTCTTCTTCGTCCTTGTATATATACACTCAGTATTGCTTTTCTTCAACGAATGAAACTGAATAAACCCAAAATTCAGTTCAGGAATTTTACATGGTATCTAGAGATTCAGGAATTGAGTTCCTAAGAAATTGAGCTCACAGGAATTTTACATTGTATCTCTGCGGATTGAGTTTCTCTGGGTTTTGCTTACTGAATCTGAATTGAGACAAGGAAATGGCAATTGGATCAGGATCTGGAAATGCTGGAGATGTACGGTTGCGGTCAATTCGTTTCTGTACATACTTTTACTTTGAGAAATACATACTTTACTTTTGAAACCCTAATTGCTCTGACTTCTCAAACTCATACGCCGCCATAGCCTAGGGTTTCTACAGCGGTCAATTCGTTTCTACAGACTTGAATTGAGATCATTTTCTTACTTGGAGTCCGTATAATACTTCACTCAAATGAAGAAACTATGTGCTGAGCTACAGTATCTGCATCCTTTACCTGTGTGTACTTATGTTATTATGGCGGCTGCAAAGGGAGTAGGAGAGTATAATTGTTCAACCAGACTTATACAATTCCTTATGGGATTATCTGAGAGCTATCACAACACAAGGAATCAGATTTTAGTGATAATCCTTTACCAATTGTAAACAAGTCTTACTCTGATATTAAGTGTGGAGAAACAGAGACAAGTGCACACCAATTATCTTGACATATCAGATTCTGCCATACTTGTTCATAAGAAACCTTATACAAGTTCTAACAACGTACCAACTGGAAATTCTTTGCAAGGTTTGCAACAGGGAACGAACGTGGATAAATCAAGTCTGAAATGTTCAAAGTGTGGATACAAAGGACATACTGTCAATACTTGCTTCAAATCTATGGTGTACCTGGCTGGTAGAAGGAGTTGAAGGCTAATCAGGCATGACAACATGGCTGATGTGAGTGCAACTTCAGAACTTCTACTGGAATTACTGCTGATCTAAGTTTCGAGAATGAGGTGTAGGAGGCTCTTAAAGCAGGACAAGCTGATGAAACAGTCCCTATATCACTACATGGCGAGCATGGCAGATTTTGAAGGTATTGCATGCATTGATTTTAGTCTCAGCATAACTGTCTCTAACTTGCAGGGAAGATGAATCATGAGATACAGGAGCAAAAAATCACGTGTTGTGATTTAAGTTTGTTATCTAAACCCAAAACCACAAACCATCCCATAATAATTCAATTGCCAGATGGAACTAACAAATCAGTAACACAGTTTGGAAATATTAAACTCAGCCCCCTTCTCATGCTCAAAGATGCTTTATATGTGTCTCCTTTCCACTACAACCTCTTATCGGCTAATAAATTGTCCACTGACAATCTAATCAATTCATATTTTTCCCAACACATCTGTCTCTTGCAGGACCATAAATCTGGAACTACTCAAGCAGTGGGCAAAATGGACAAGAAACTGTACATCTTAGATTCTAAGAGCTTTGATCCTTCTGTAATTCAGTTGTATTCTTCATGTACTCCATTTACTGATGTTAATTGTAATCGAACTTCTGTAAAACCCAGTATTGATGCATGTACTTTGTGGCACAAGAGGCTTGGTCATGCTTCTTACTCAACTATGTCGCATTTGAATTTTCTCAATAAAAATGTTGTTTGTGTTCCTATTTATGATTTATGTCCTTTAGCTAAACAAGATCGCATTCCTTTCCATAACAGTACTTCTCATGCTCAACATATATTTGATCTTATTCATTTAGACACTTGGGGTCCATATCCTCTTAAATCTATTATTGGAGCTCAATACTTTCTCACAATGGTGGGTGATCATTCTAGAGCTACCCGGACATACCTTTTCTCTCACAAAACACAAATTCCAACTCTTTTGAAACAATGTCTGGCCTATTTAGAAACTCAGTTTCATGGAAAATTTAAACAAATTAGATCTGATATTGGTAAGGAGTTTACCAACAAAGGCTGTCAAGAACTCTTCTTGTCTAAAGGGATTTTGCACCGAAAATCAACTCCTTACACTCCTCAACAGAACGGGAGGGTAGAAAGAAAACACGGACATATTTTGGATCTTGCTAGAGCATTGTTGTTTCAGTCTAATTTACCTAAGAAATTTTTGGGTGAATCTGTTCTTATACCCACTGCTATTCTGAATAAACTTCTTTCTGCTGTATTAAATTGGAAAACTCCTCATGAGCTTTTGTATAACAAACCACCTGATTACTTGCACCTCGGAATGTTTGGATGTCAATGCTTTGTTACCAACACTCTTCCACATAAAGACAAGTTTTCTGCTTGAGCTACCAAGTGCATTTTCTTAGGATATAACCAAGGTCAGGAAGCATATAAAGTCTATAATGTTCTTATTACGCTGGTTTGACTGCCTTCTTCCCTTTAGTTTTTTAAGGTTACAGACCTCTCCTTCAATTGAAATTTTACATTTCTTAATAGTAGTCCACTTTAGAGTTTTTACCAAAATAATGAGATTATCAATATATATTATTTTGTTGACTAAACTAAACTTCAAGTCTAGCATCAATAACGTTCATACTTAGAATACCCGAATACTGAACTTTCTAAAAAATATTTAATGAAATAAGAGACAAAATTATTGACTATAATAACGATGTTTTCTTTCAAATAAATTCAAAAAAGGTATAGCTTGAATTCAATATCTAAGGATGGTCCAACCTAACTATAGCCGGCTCGCGAGCCACGAGCCAAAAACAAAGGAGCTTGGGTTCGAGCTCGGCTCGAGAAAGCTCACGAGCCAGCTCGCTTGTTTACATCCCTAGTCCAACCTAACTCGATTTCATTTCAATTCAATATATAATCTCAACAGATTCGAATATTTTGATCAAATCCGATGCAAATTCGTTGAAAAACCTACTATCAAGGGAGGAAGTTGCAAAAGGCTTTCGATTCGGGCCAAAGTAGCCCAAGAGCTGAAAAATGTTGGGCTCTATGAAAGTGTTTTCAAAATTATTAAGCTTATAGAGAAATTAAAATAAAAGTTATAATTAATAAATAAAAAGAGTTAAAATAGAAGGTAAAATAATAATTGAAACTAATGATGTTAATAAAATTCTAAAAATCAAAATCATAAAGTAGATACAATTACATTAACATGAAAAAGAAATAAATCTCACAAAAAAAAAAACAGCAGAACAACACAATATGAGATTCAAAAAATCTGACTGCAAAGCTGCATCCTTCAATTTCTTTATACGTTGCTTGCCTCAAATATCAAATATCTTCATCTCTGCAAGGTGGAAAAATATTAGGAGGAATTTATGTATGACAGAAAAAAAATTTAAAACAAAAGCATATTCATCATAAGCTGCAAAGTTAGATGATTGGAAAGGTTAAAAAAGCTATAAACAAATTGATATAATTCGAAAATTGGAGACATGTCAATGATTAAATCATACTTATGTGTATTAAGTAAAAGTAAAAACAAAGCAAAATCAACTCTTACTTAATTTTAACTTGAAAGTTGTCACTTGCCAAGCTCTCCACAACTTCATAAACCCGTTGTTTCCATGCAAATTTGTATAAAGTAACTATAACTCGGAGGCCTTCATTCCCAAGTTCCTCTTGTTCCTCTGCAATTTGCTTTGCAGATTTAATGATATAAAAGCTGCAATTTTCCAACTGAATTGATTCAAGTGTTGGTATGTTTCCAATGTCACACGGGATCTCCTTCAGCTTAGATACGTTGACAAGAAAAAGGTGCTCTAGGCGTGGAAAATGAGAGCTCTCTACCCTCCAGCATTCCCAATCCTCACAGTTACTAATACACAGGTATTTTAAGCTACAGAACTGCCCTTGTATTGTCTCCCACTCGGATGTTGTGATGGACACCTGACACAGTTCGAGCTGCTGAAGATGAGGTAATGAACCTATCTTCGTATTAATGTCTTCCCAACTGAGCCTAGTATTTCCTAGACGCAACTCCTTGAGCGAATGTGGGAAAATGAGGTTCGGCATCAAATTGTCCCAACTTGGGAGACTGCAGTGTAGACATTCAAGTTTGTACAGATGACCAAGATTTTTGAGACAACAATTTTCTGATGCCACTTCCTCATACAATAGTCTCAACTCCTTGACATTAGGGATTCTCTTAACAACCTCCTCACCAAGCTTCAAGTTTACTACTACCATTAGAGTATGTAAGTTGTGTAGAACAAATTCATCTGTGTCACCACTTGGAGGGGTCGGAAGTCTGAGACGGGAGCATTCAACATGCCTTAGTAGAGGCATCTTCCAAATTCCTGGTGGTACAAAAATATTTCGACCCCACTCGGGAAAGCAAATATTTAACGTTTGCAGATTCCAAAGGAGGGAGGCTGAAGTTGAAAATAAAGGAAATGGATTGTGAAACACGACAGCAAAGTACCGCAAGTTAACTTGCTGAAATATGTCTACCCATTTATGCTTTCCCCTAAATACTCTTAACAATCTGCATTCAACAGCTGGTAAAGCTTCATCAGAATGACATATCAAGGAACGGGTAGCTGATACAGATTGCAAATTTTGAAGATATTCCTTATTGGATATGTTCTTATCAATAACTATGCGGCGTTGTGTATTTATGCCTTCATGTTCATGTTGGTTTGCGGAAAAAACAAACCTCTCTTTTCGAGCTTCTCTTATGCATAGATCTCTTAGGAGATCATGGATTTGACAAGATTTTATTTTTTCAGAATATCCATGCTCACCAACTAAAATGAGATTTCTATCAATAAGATCCATCAAGTACTCTTCACCACTCTCTTCCAAGCTTTTTCCACTAATTGGTTTCAAAAATCCTTCCGCAACCCACATACTGATGAGATCGGAAGCAAGTATTTTATGGTCTTCAGGAAAAATTGCCATGTAGAGAAAACATACTTTTAGATAAACGGGCAACTCGTCGTAACTCATACGTAGGATTTTCAAGTTCCGTTCACCTTCCTCTAAGTTCACAATTGAACTTACATTTTGTAAAATATGTGCCCAATATTCTCGTGTTGGTTTGGACTTCGCAAGGAGTCCTCCAAGCACAACAATCGACAAAGGGAGTCCCTTGCAATTTCGAGCAATCTCCATTCCGATCTCCTCCAACTCAGGGGGACAATCTTTTTTGCGAAACACGGTTTTACAAAATAGACTCCAACTCTTATCTTGATCTAGAAAATCCATCTCATGGGCACGACCACTACTCAAATAAGAAGCAACGTTTGATAGTCTAGTAGTTACAATAATTCTACTTCCTTGGTTGTTTCTTGGGAAGTAGAATTTTACCTTATCCCATACATCATTACACCACATATCATCCATTACAATCAAATACCGTCTACCAAATAAGCTTTTGTGTAATTTTTCTCCTAATTCTTCCTCCCTCATGTGACTCAAATTTTCTCTACTTTCTTGGTTTTTTAGGCAAAGAAGAACGTCTATGATAATCTCCTTCATATTATATTCTTGAGAAATTACAACCCAAGCAAGAATGTCAAAATATTGCTCTACGAGTGGATGTGTGTAAAGATTTTGAGCAAGTGTAGTCTTACCAATTCCGCCCATGCCAGAAATTGGTATGATTTGACGATCAGAATGCGGTTGTCCGGTGAGCTTATGCAACAATTCATGTAAAACATCATTACAGCCCACCATGATATTGCGTTGTGTTGAATGAAACTTTGGTGAAACGGCTGGTGTTGTTATAATTCCTTGCAGCTGCTCTTGAGTTCCCAAATTATCTTTAGTCTCCTCCACATCTTTCTTTATGTAATTGACATTCTCGATCACTTCCTTCAGATCTCTATACAATTTGAAGGAACTCATCTCATCGTGAGCTGCGACTGAACTCTGCAAGCCACTTGCTTCTTCAAAAAGATCTCGCAGGGAAAGAAAGTCCTCTCCATAAATTTTGTACTGACTATGAAGTTGATCAACTATATGGGATTCGATTACATCCTCGGCTGCATAAGCTGCATCTGCAATGCGGATCCGCAACCTTTCCACTTCTTGGTTGGAATAATGACGATTATAAGCTTCAAGAAAATCTTGCAAAAAAACAATATTTTTCGTCAATGATTGAGTTTGTTCCCTGTCGAGAGTAACCGGAGGTTGAGGATGGTGATGGATCTGATCGATAAGATTCATAAGAGAAGTTAGAGCTGCATAAGCTGCCATTGGTGAAGCAACTATGGTTTTCTCAGGATAGGCTATGGATCTTTGGTGAAAATGTAATTTGACTGTTTGTTTTGGAGGATTCACGCCAGAGTTTCTTGAACGGTTTGTCACTTAATGTGGACTGATTTGATGAGAAAATATTTAAGAATTTGATGATTTGGAAAGATAATACTAGGATTTAAAAACTGCAGATTCCTAAACAAATTGCAATATATAAATTAGCATGACAGTCTGGCCATTAAGATTGCTCCCAATCTCCGTGGCCTTTAAAGTGTGCATGGTAGGTAACATGTGAAAATGGGAAGAATGATTTGTCATATTTCTTCATCGATCAATTATGAAATAATTCGTCGTACGTTCACCCTTTTTGACTAAACAAATTTAAATATTAATTTAATATTTTAATATCAATTTTGCCTACAATTTCATAACCCATTTCCATTTTTTAAATCTTATTCAACAAATTGAATAAATAGTTATTTATTTCACTTTTTTAAAGAAACAGAGTCCAATTTTAGTTTGTCATTTTATACCATATCTTGCTGGATTTTGGATAAATATAAGATATATATTTATATATGTGTATACTTAGATATTTATCAATCTTTGGAACAAAAAAAAGAAAGATATTTATCAATCTAATATTTGAATGAGAAAATTAAAATTGTAATATGTAAAACTAATTATTTGCTCAAACTATCCCACACATCTTCCATCCCATAAACCAGCAATATGTAAAACTTCAAAAGATTACAGAAAAGTGAAGTCTTGGATTCAAATATTGAGAGCAAATAAGCCTTGTAAGATTCAGACCATAAACTCGCATTTTGTTCTACATTATTAGAGATTTGAGACAATAATCACAATAATTTTCAATCAAATACTTAATGGTAACAAATAAATAATATTTACCATTGAGCTTAACAATCTTGGACCCGTCCTTCGAGCAGGGTTGGAGCCAACGAGGGCATTTGGCGTGGAATCCATTCCTGACGCTTCATTATAATTGTTGTATACATTATTTGTAGTTATAAATTTAAAAACAAAAAAAAAAATTGAAATTCACATTTTTTTTGTGATTTAGCATCTCTATCTGTTTCTTCTCAAATAAAATCTTGACTCCGCAGCTCGGATCGAGCATAATTGTATTTTAAGTATACTTCCGGATTTTTTTTGTGTAGTGCAGCTATAACTTGTTGGTATAAAATCACCTTGTATACTTGTGCAAAAATATATTTAGCAAATAAATATATCAACTAAAACACATTTATATCATATAATGACATTTATATCATATGATCAAAATAACAATAAAATTAACTTAAGAAAGCGTACTTGAACGCAAATTGGTGAATCGAAGCCTATGTATCACACAATTTCTTTAAGGGTTTATTCGTCCTTCATGGTGCTTTAAGGTTGATTCGAACAGCCTCCCTAGATACAACGATTCTTCAATAACCAAAGGAAACACTCCAACTGATTACTCCGGCGAACTAAATTAATTGGAAACTCTTCTTATGATATGATTAGTGTAGTGAGTGAATTTGTAGTGAACACACTTCAATAAATTTGTGAGTTAGTAAAATGAGTTATATGCACTCATATTTATAAATGTTGATGTGCCTCTTCAAGAGGGGTGTTAATCTTTCATAAGTGACTTAAGAAAATTAATAAGATACCATTTCTTAATCCGAAGGGTTGCGGACCAACACCACTCATTTTCGGATCACTCTATAGTAGTTGCAAAGTCAAGGTACGCAGTTTGTTAATTTGGATGCACAAAATGAGGAGGTGCATCTTTAAATGAGCTAGACATGTCTCTATGTGAAGGCATCACTTAGCAATTAAGATAAACAGTTAACTTAATTTATTTAATGTCCCATATATATATATATATATATATATATATATAAATATATATATATATATATATATATATATATATAATTGTGTCGATTATTGATTTTTCAATTTTCTCATTCAAACTTAATTTTGATAAATAAATTAGACATAAATATTATTTATTATTTATCAAAATTCCAACATAACTTTAAGTCGTATCTTTTGTCTTCTGGCAGAATGGCATGAGATTATACTCTAATAGAAATATCAATTTTTTTAAGGGTCAAAAAGGGGAAAAAAAAAAAAAGAAAAAGAAAAAAAAAGAGGAAGCAAGGAAGGAAGCAAAAAAAAAAGTCACATAAATTTGGCGAATTGAGTACTAAAAGCTTACTATTAAAGAAGTACCTGAGATTCTATTTGGAAATTTGAGGGACAAAACATTTCATAAAGCGTTGCAATTTGACGACAGAGCAAAGAAGGGGTTGGTAAAGACGGTGGTTCCTCTTAAAATCCATATAATATTATACGCTCCAATAAACAACCGTACAATTAGAGACAACCTCGTATTGATGGAAAAATCTAGTTGAGAAGGGAATTGTGGTTTACCAAGCTGGCGCCATCTCAGCGGCGTCAGGGGCCACATGATCGGCATGTCCGTCCCTTAGTTCCGGTAAGATGTGGACAGTTGTCGCTTCTTGATTGCTTTGTATGCTTTCGATCCTCCTAATAGCTTCTCTCAGGTCTAAACGCTGAGCCGGATTGCTCTCCGTACAAGCTGCACCGATCCGCATAAGTTGTTGCATGTCGTTTAGACTACTCGTGGCGCTTGCAATGTCGGGGTCTAGTAAATCGGCCTCTCTCCCCTCGTCAAACGCTGATCTTACCCATTGGACTAGATCTGCCTTTCCTTGGGCATGGTAGAGATAATGAGAAGGGAATTTTCCTATAAGAATTTCGAGAATGATGATCCCCAGACAAAATACGTCGCATTTTAGTGAGACGGGTTGTTGTTGCTTAGCCTCGGGGCCTTATAGGCCATTAGAGCTTGCATGGCTTGGTTGCTGACTAAGGAAGACAATCCAATATCCATAGTCGACGAGTAAAGGCTCTTAATCCAGTGTTTGGTTCCACCACATGGTTCTGATCAGGGCTGCCATGAATCAAGAGCTGTTGCATTTGTGAAGGATTGTTTGAGCTTTAGGAGTATTTCGGATTCTGTCGTTGAATATTTATGGTTTTTATTTTATGATTTATAATTACATATTCACCTTAAATAAATAAATATAGAGAACTACGATCTGATCCCTCTTAATTAAATAATTACGTTTATATCCTCTCATAGAATTAGTAAGCATAATTACATACCTTCATAAATTTGATAATTACATTTATATCCCCACACTAATTTAATAATATCCAAAAAATTAACATCTTTTGAATATGTAATGTAATTACCTAAATTATGAGAAAGGATAAATATAATTATTAGACTAAAAAGTACCAAATTGAATTTTTTATATTTCTTTGGGGTGTAACTTTCTTTATTTTATTTTAATTTTGAGATGGTGGAGAAAGTTGCTTTGTGTGTAAAGTCGCAAAATTTTGTTTTGTAACGTCTCTTCGGTTCTTTAGTAAGACGGCGCCGTTTGAACTTAAGCAAATTAGTTTGGAGTTTTGGGAGTCGGTTGTTGGGTTTCTTCTTCGTCCTTAGATATATACTCTGTATTGCTTTTCTTCAACGAATGAAACTGAATAAACCCAAAATTCAGTTCAGGACTTTTACATGGTATCTAGAGCTTCAGGAATTGAGTTCCTAAGAAATTGAGTTCTTCATGCTTGTATAAATTCGAAATTCAGTTCACAGGAATTTTACATTTTTATCTCTGCGGATTGAGTTTCTCTGGATTTTGCTTACTGAATCTGAATTGAGACAAGGAAATGGCAATTGGATCAGGGTCTGGAAATGCTGGCGAATTCGGATGGAGATCCGATGCACTTACCGTCTTCAGATTTTCCAGGTATGAAATTCGTTTCTACACACTTGAATGGAGATAATTTTCTCACTTGGAGTCGGAGCAATGAAAATTGATTTTGGAACAAAAGAAAAATTGGGGTTTGTAACTGGGAAAATTGCTAAACCTAATGAGGATGATGATAATTACGAGCAATGGATTCGTGTGGATTTTATGGTACGGTGGTGGATTCAGTTATACTTGAAATGGAGAGGCGTTCTTATACACTTCTACTGCCAAGGAATTGTGGGATTAATTGTAGGAGAGTTATGGAGATTGTAATGGTCCCCTTCTGTGCCAGATACAGAGAGAAATAAGTTCAATGACACAGGGAAGTATGTCCTTCACTCGAATGAAGAAACTCTTATAATTGTTCAACCAAACTTATACTATTTCTTATGGGATTGTCTGAGAGCTATGACAACATGAGGAATCATTTTAGTGATGGATCCTTTACCGAGTGTAAACAAGGCTTACTCTCTGGTATCAAGGGTGGAGAAATAGAGACAAGTGCACACCAATGATCGTGATATATCAAATTCTGCCATGCTTGTTCACAAGAAACCTTATATAAGTTTTAACAAGGTACCAACTGGAAATTCTTTGCAAGGGCTGCAACAGGGAAAGGGAAGTGGATATATCTAATCTGAAATGTTTTAAGTGTGGATACAAAGGACATATTGTGGATACTTGCTTCCAAATCTATGGGGTACTTGACTGGTACAAGGAGTAGAAGGCTAATCAGGCATGACAACATGGCTGATGTGAGTGCAACTTCAGAACTTCTACTGGAATTACTGCTGATCTAAGTTTCGAGATCCAGGGATACATTCAGAATGAGGTGTAGGAGGCCCTTAAAGGAGGACAAGCTGTTGAAACAGTCCCTACATGGCGAGCATGACAGATTTTGAAGGTATTGCATGCATTGATTTTAGTCTCAGCATAATTGTCTCTAACTTGCAGGGAAGATGAATCATAGATACAGGAGCAAAAAATCACATGTGTTGTGATTTAAGTTTGTTATCTAAAACCAAAACCACAAACCATCCCATAATAATTCAATTGCCAGATGGAACTAACAAATAAGTAACACAGTTTGGAAATATTACACTCAGCCCCCTTCTCATGCTCAAAGATGCTTTATATGAGTCTCCTCTCCACTACAACCTCTTATCGGCGAATAAATTGTCCACTGATAATATAATGAATTCATGTTTTTCCCGACACATCTGTCTCTTGCAGGACCATAAATCTGGAACTACTCTAGCAGCGGGCAAAATGGACAAGAAACTGTACATCTTAGATTCTAAGAGCTTTGATCGTTCTGTAGTTCAGTTGTATTCTTCATGTACTCCATTTCCTGATGTTACTTGTAATCGAACTTTCGTAAAACCTAGTATTGATGAGTGTACTTTGTGGCACAAGAGGCTGGGTCATGCTTCTTACTCAACTATGTCACATTTGAATTTTCTCAACTTGTGATTTGTGTCCTTTAGCTAAACAACATCGCATTCCTTTCCATAATAGTGATTCTCATGCCCAACATATATTTGATCTAAAATCTATTACTGAAGCTCAATACTTTTTCACAATTGTGAATGATCATTCTAGAGCTACCTGGACATACCTTTTCTCTCACAAAACACAAATCCCAACTCTTTTGAAACAATTTCTTGCCTATGTAGAAACTCTGTTCCA
Organism: Lantana camara; assembly: GCA_037501455.1. Classification (NCBI taxonomy): domain Eukaryota; kingdom Viridiplantae; phylum Streptophyta; class Magnoliopsida; order Lamiales; family Verbenaceae; genus Lantana; species Lantana camara. The sequence continues at coordinate 80,647,493 of CM074865.1, forward strand.
TTGCAAAACTAAACAACAGATCTGATTATGGTACTGAGTTTACCAACATAGACTGTCAAAAAACTCTTCTCGTCTAGGGAGATTTTGCACCAAAAATCAACTCCTTACACTCCTCAACAGAATGGGAGGGTAGAAAGAAAACACAGACATATTTTGGATCTTGCTAGAGCAACGTGCCATGAAACCGACGAAGTGGAAAAGTGGGGTGCGACGTGACGGAGTGGGAGGTAACTGGTGGAAGGTGCTCCTCGAATGTGGGTTGGAGGACGAAACGTCTCGGACTTCTTCTTCTTCTACAACTGCGATGAATTTTTACTGGGTTGGTTACGGTTTCAGAAGACGGTGGTGGAAATTTCAAAAAACTGTCGGGGAAGGTGATGGAGGTGATTAAAGGGATATGGTTTGTCATTCTTCAATTTCATCAAGGGCATTATGGTATTTTTATGCATTCTGGGGTTAGGAAGAATATATTCAGTATTAGGGATTTAAAACAAACAAATTTCAAAGTGAGAGCTTAGGATAAGATTTTTGCCTTATCAGGGAGTAAGTTTTAATTTACCATTAGAAGTTATAATAAATAGAAACAATTAAAATAGTAATTGAAACTAATGATGTTAAAAAAAAATTAAAATTCAAAGTCATAAAATAGATCCAATTATATTAACATGAAAAAGAAATAAATAGCACAAAAACAAAAACAAAAAAAGAAGAGCAGAATATGAGATTACAAAAATCTTACTGCAAAGCTGCATCCTTCAACTTCTTTATTTGTTGGAATCGAAGAAATCTCTGCAAAAAATTAGAAAACAAAAGCTATAAAAAACTGATATAATTCGAATATGGGAGACATGTTATGATTAAATCATACTTGTTTTTATTCAAGTAAAAGTAAAAACAGAGCAGAATTAACTCTTACCTAATTTTAACTTGAAAGTTATCACTTGCCAAGCTCTCCACAACTTCATAATCCCATCGTTCCCATGGAGATTTGTATAAGGTAACTGTAATTCGGAGGCCTTCATTCCCAAGTTCCTCTTGTTCCTCTACAATTTGCTTTGCTGATTTAATGGTAGAATACGTACAATTTTCCAACTCGATTGATTCAAGTGTTGGAATGTCTCCAATAGAGCTAGGAATCTCCTTCAGGGTATGTAACCATTTAAGAACAAGGTGCTCGAGGCGTGGAAAAGGAGAGCTCTCTGCCCTCCAGTGCTCCCAATCACTACATTGGGAAATACACAGGTATTTTAAGCTGTAGAACTGCCCTTCTATTGTCTTCCACTCGGATGTTGTGAAGGACACACTCGACAGTTTGAGCGCCTGAAGATAAGGTAACGAACCTATCTTCGTATTAATGTCTTCCCAACTGAGATGCATGTCCAATAGGCACAACTCTTTGAGCGAATGTGGGAAAATGAGGTTCGGCAGCAAATCATCCCGACTTGGGAGACGGCAATGTAGATATTCAAGTTTATGCAGATGGACGAGATTGTTGAGACAATAATTTGATGCCACCGAATACTGTAGTCCCAACTTCTTGACATTAGGGATTCTCTTAACTACCTCCTCACCAAGCTTCAAGTTCTTTATTCCCATGAGCGTATGTAGGTTATGCAGAACAAATTCATCCGTGTTGCCACTCGGAGGGTCCGGAAATTCGACACACACGCACTCAACATGCCTTAGTAGAGGCATCTTCCAAATTTCTGGTGGTGCAGCAAGATTATGATGCCGTTCGGAAATAATTAGTGTCTGCAGATTCCAAAGGAGGGAGAATATAGGAAATTGAAAGTGATACTCTACAGCAAAGTACCGCAAGTTAACTTGCTGAAATGAATCTAACCATCTAAGGTTTCCCTTAGGGTTATTAGTGGGGCTTTTAAATACCCTTAACCATCTGCCTTCAACCGCTGGTAAAGCTATTGGAGAATAGCATATCAAGGAACGGGCAGCTGATACAGATTGCAAATCCTGAAAATATTCCTTGTTGGATATGTTCTTACCAATAACTATGCGGCATTGTGTATTTATGCCTTCATGATCATGTTGGTTTGCGTAAAAAGTAAACCTCTCTTTTCGAGCTTCTCTTATGCATAGATTTCTCAAGAGATCATGGATTTTACAAAATTTTATTCTTTCAAAATATCCATGCTCGCCAACCAAAATGAGATTCCTATCGATAAGATCCATTAGGTACTCTTCGCCGCTCTCTTCTAAGCTTTTTTCACTAATTGGCTTCAAAAATCCTTCCGCAACCCACATACTAATGAGTGAGGAGACACTTATTTTACAGTCTTCAGGAAAAATTGCCATGTAGAGAAAACATGTCTTCAGATGAACGGGCAACTCGTCGTAACTCATATGTAGGATTTTCAGGTACCGTTCACTTTCCTCTAAGTTCACAATTGAACTTACATTTCGTAAAATATGTTCCCAATATTCTCGTGTTGGTTTGGACTTTGCAAGGAGTCCTCCAATCACAACAATCGATAAAGGGAGTCCTTTGCAATTTCTGGCAATCTCCATTCCAATCACTGCCAACTCGGGGGGGCAATCTTCTTCTCCAAACACAGTTTTACAAAAGAGACACCAACTGTTATCCTCATTTAGAAAATCCATATTGTGGAGGCAACCACTACTCAAATAAGAAGCAATATGTGATAATCTAGTAGTTACAATAATTTTACTTCCTTCTTTGTTGTTTGGAAAGTAAAATTTTACCTTATCCCATACGTCATTACTCCACATATCATCCATCACAATCAAATACCTTCTACCAAAGAGGTTTTTGTACAACTTCTCTCCTAATTCTGCCTCACTCTTCTTGCTCAAACTTTCCCTGCTCTCTTGGTTGTTTTCGCAAAGAAGAGCTTCTAAGAGTATTTCCTTTATATTATATTCTATAGAAATCGTAACCCAAGCAAGAACATGAAAATGGTGCTCTATGAGTGGATTTGTGTAAAGACTTTTAGCAAGTGTAGTCTTACCAATTCCGCCCATGCCCGAAATTGGTATGATTTGACGATCAGAATCCGGTTGTCCCGTGAGCTTGTGCAACAATTCATTTAAAACATCACCAAAGCCCACCATGATATTGCATTGTGTTGAATGAGACTTTGGTATAACGATTCCTTGCAGCTGCTCCCGTGTTCCCAACTTTTCTTTAATCTCCTCCACATCTTTCTTAACCAAATCCATCTCTTCTAGCACCTTCTGCAGACCTTGATACAAGTATGCAGAACAGATCTTGTTTGCGTCATTGGATTCAACGATTATATTTTCCTCCGCTCTCTGTTGACTTTGATAGAGGCCACCAGAGCTTGTGTGGTCCCTCCTCGCAAGAATTTGATCGGCTATATGGGATTCGATTACATCCTCTGCTGCATAAGCTGCATCTGCAATGCGGATCCGCAACCTCTGCATTTCTTGATTGGAATAATGATGATTATAAGCTTCAAGAAAATCTTGCAAAAAAACAATCTTTTCGATCAATGATTGAGTTTGTTCCCTGTCAAGAGTAATAGGAGGTTGAGGATGGTGATTGATCTGACCAATAAGATTCATAAGAGAAGTTAGAGTTGCATAAGCTGCCATTGGTGATGCAATTATGCTGTTCTGAGGATGGGGTATGGATCTTAGCAAGAAAACCAATATGGTGAAAATGTAATTTGACCTTTTGTTTTGGAGGATTCACACCAGAGTTTGTTGGACTGTCTGTCACTTAATGTGGACTGTGTTGGAATTCGTCAACCCTAACGCAGCGGAAATTAAAATTTTTAGGGATTATAAAACAAGTTTTATCGGAATTCCAATTGAGATCACCTTTGATTCAAGATTTACGATTTAAACAAAAGAAGAATCAAATACCTCTTTTGCTTCCGGTTGATGACGATGATGTGAAGGTTTTCCAAAACCTGTCCGGTTCTCTTCTATTCGATCTTCTTCCAAGAATCCCACGCGGAATTCCTCTAAGGTAGTCCACAACTCGTAATTGAATAACTAATCAATTAGCACACTAGAACACTAATTAGATATTGATTATCTAATAGTATTCTCAATACTGTATTGAGAAAAGAGAGAGAAGAGAGACTTGGAGAGAAAGCAGAAAAGAAGAAAAACAACGATGATTTCTTTCTTCTCACAAATCTGTTTATATGCTTAACCCTAGGTCAAAAACCCTATGGGCTAAGCTAGTTGATATAATGGGCTTTAATTAAATTACTACTAATTAAACTAAAAGGCCCAATATTTATTTAATTAGTGGACTTAATTTAATTACAATAATTAAATCAAAAGTCCAACATCTAATTAAATTGGTGGACTTAAAAATTAATTACTCCTAATTAAATTTCAAGTCCAATTAATTTAAATACACTTATTTAAATTAATGTTAACTCTTTAACATCTATTCTCAATAGCTTAACAATTAAGCATAAATTAATTAATACAATTATTAATTAATTACTCTCTCATAAATTAAACTCTTTTAATTCATCAATCAATCTCTATTGATCTTTAGATAATCGTGTTGTTCAATTCGAGTCATTGTGTGACCCCTTAGGTTCACCAATGAATAGTAGTAGGCCCACATTCTTAATGTGGTATTTCAGATAATCTTTTATCTTATTGATTTAATTGAACCCTTTCAATCAATCACTGTTTAATTAAAACTCCTTTTAATTAATCAGTACCTACAGATCATGATCGATGTCTAGTGACAAGCTCATGACCACCCATCCAATAGGTGAAGTTTATGTTGTGAACCTTTCAGTCTCATGGATACCGTGAGATAAGATCCTTCTATCGTCTAATCCCCGAGTAGGACCTAGGGCATGGGAATAATAGAACCCTATTAGTCCTAATGCTATGAATTAATTCTAATAGCAATTCCATTTGATCTAACACTCTAGGAAACCCATTTCCTAATTTAGATCTCACTACCTTGCGCAAGGATTTAAGTGGAATGTGCTACAATAGAACTCATGGGTGATTCACTCGTTCTTCTAGACGAGCGATAGATTCTATGTTGGCCTCTCATATGCCCCCATACATGATTCGGACAATGCCAACATACAACCATAACGAGATTCATGGAACCCATGAATCTCTAGGCGCATATCAAACATTGCCCTTGTCATGCACAGAGCATCAATGGAGCCTCAAGTCTAAGGACCATTTAGACACTACCATAACTAGGGAACCAACCTCATCATTAAGGTGGAAAAGCCTTACCCCATTGAGGTGTTCCTGTCGGGATCCTCAGTGTACTTGTTCCCTAACAAGCACCCTCATACGCATGTGAATATCCCTACATTCAATACTTATGAAACAAAGTAACCTTTCTAAAAGGCACGTCATATGAGCAAGTCTCAAACGAGTCAAGTCAACATCCCCGTGCTTATTAGACTCTTCGACTTGGAGTTGGTTTAGATCACGCCATAGAGACTTATTTCATAACCTCCATCCAAATGCGAGGTCAGGTCCCGTAGCTTAATGTGACCTTGGGGTTTCATCCATACACAAACAGTTATAATATGCAATTAATAAACTTGAATGAGATATGATAAATTGGCCACATAGAATTAAACGACTATGAAACGTTACATTTATTATTTCATTAATGTCACAAATTGCTGCTAATAGAGTAGTTTACAAAAAGAGGCCTAAACTATTTGGCTCTTCTAGGGCACTACTCTAACAGACTGATGAGAAAATATTTAATTAATGACTACATAATTCGATGGTCTGGAAAGATAATGCTTGGATTAAAAAAGTGAAGATTCCTAAACAAGTTGCAATAGATAAATTAGCATGACAGAAAATAATTAGCTAGATAAGTCTTTGTTACCTATAGTGCTTGCAGCAGCTTCTATTAGTTTGAGTTATTAAGATAGATATTTATTTGCTTGTATAAATACAGATCTGACCACATTTGTTGGCTGATTTTCACAATAATGAAACACAATTTGTATAACAAGGCTTGCCATTAAGATTGCTCGAATCTCTATGGCCTTTAAAAGTTTAAAGTGTGCACATGAATGTGAAAATGGGAAGAATGATTTGTCATATTTCTTCATCAATCAATTTTGAAATAGTTCGGCATTCTCCCTTTTTGACTAAACAAATTTCAATATTAATTTGACATTTTAATATCAATTTTGCCTACAGTTTCATAGCCCATTTTCAATTTTAAGTCTTATTCGACAAATTGGATAAATAGTTACTCATTTCACTTTTTTAAACAAACAGAATTCAATTTCAGTTTACCATTTTATACCAGCTTGTTGAATTTTCGATAAATATAGGATATATATTTATATATATGTGTATTTATATATTTATCAAAATTCAATATTTGAATGAGAAAATTAAAATTAAATTGAATAGAGACTTAAATACACACAAATGGTATAATCAAGGGCGCACCCCTTCAATCAAATAAGTTGATTTGACGAAAGCATGCAACTTTTCATTTTAACTAATCACCTATTCGGAGATGATGCAAAGCACCTTTTCATCTAATTTGCAGTTTCAATGATTTAAGGTGCGATTTAAGTGCGGCATTGATTTGAAAGGTTGTAGCTTGTGGAAATTGCTACAACCTGTTTTGTGAGTGTTTTGATTGTCTTAATAATTTAATCATGAAAGTTTAATAACTTTTAACAATTACATTATCATCTATAAATAAACTTCACTATTATAATTTTCATTCATACCATTCATTAAATACATACTCACAATTATATACTAGTACTTACTCTAGTTATAACATCTAAATTATAAGAGAGTTCGAAACAATTAAAATTTGAGGTTCTCGTAATTTGTGGTACTATTATTACGAGAAGTGGTATTTATATTTTGGAAGAAGATTGCCGTTAATAAGTAGCACCTGAGCGGTACAATTTTATCTTAAGGAAAAATAGTCGAATTCTCACCTCGATCTTCGCAATAATTATAGTAAAATTACATCCTTATCTATGTCTATCTATATATATTATAGAAGCACGAGTTGGTTTTTTGATTTCTTGAAACTTTGTGATCGGCCAAAATATCCTCACTATAATACTTTCAACAATATGAAACTAGAGAGTAATTTGGTAAATCATACTATATATTATTGTATTTCAAAATTTTAAAAATACTTATTTGAATGAAAATAGAACTCTTTAATAAAATTAGAATTAAGACTCCTTCAATCCGTAGACAACATATATACAATAATGAAGACTCATTTTAAAATTAATTAATATAAGTTATATTATAAGATGCTATTATATTTAAAATTTCTAAAAATATTTATTTGTGTGAAAATAGAACTCAATAAAATGTAGAAGTATTCCAATCTATAGAAAATATATAAAGCATCATAGTATGAACTCTTTCTAAAATTAATATATTAGTTATAAGTTATATTATAAAGATATTTATAATTTAAAAATAAAAAAAATAAATATTTACCATGTTTCATATAAATATATATGTTCACTATTAAAATTTATTATTACTTATCGATAAATAAAAAAGAAATAATTTAATTGTACAACTGAAAATAAAGAGAAATATATGAAACTATTTAAGAGTGCGGAGAAAAATTGATAGATAGAGACAAGTACAAAAATGAAAAACAAAAAAGTAAATAAAATTTTGATGGGAAAAGAAATACATATTTAAATAGTTATATAAGAGATTAAATGTATTATAATAGACAAAAGTTTAATAAATTTTAAAAATTTGTTGCTAATTCAAAAGAATATCCCACCTACCAAAATTACAAGTCTAACCAAGGTTATTTAAAATTAAGGAAATATCTAACGTGTGCGCACATAAAAACAAGATATATTTTAATTTTATAATTATTTTTTTATATTGTTCAATTAAATATTTCTTTAATTTTTTATATAAATATACTCTTTTGATTAACCATTTATACTACATACATAAATAATATAAAAACTAAAATTAATCTTAAATAATACTCATTAAAAAATATAAATAATAAAAAATAAAAATAAAAGGGACAAATAAAAAAATTCTAAGGAATAATTAAGTAAAAGAAATAAAAAAATTAAAATTCAATTCAAATAATTATTAAAAATAATATCGTTAGATATTTCTGATATAATTTTTGTTAAAATTTCAAATTGTGATAAGTAATAAAATAAAAAAATTAAATTATACAGTTGAAAATAGATAAACACACATACACACACACACACACAAAAAAAAAAAAAAAAAAAACTTGATACCATAGAAGTACGGAGAAGTCAAATGGATGAAAGAAAAGAAAATTTAAAAACTAAAATTAGGTTAAACTAAAGACTTTGCAAAAAAATTTGGTGCAAATTTACAATTTAGATCAATATTAGTTTTTATTAAGTTTATTACTTTACTAATAATATAAATATTTATTGAACTTATATTCATATCTTCTACTGTATTTATTTACTAAAATTAATGTATACGATAATGCAAAGAAATATTTTATTTTGTGTGAAGATGTATTTGTGTTACTTTAATATAATATTGTACATTTGATAAAAAAAAAAATCATAAATTAAATTATATTAAATAAAAATAGAAAATGTTGAAAATGAATTTATTAAAAAAGAGTAAGCGTATAAAGTAAAGAGTAACAGAGATACCAGAAAATATACATATTTGTAAAAGAGTGAAGTGGTATAGAAAATAACTACAAAGATGCTAATACATTAATGTAATTAAATTATTTTTACAGTTCATATTATATTGATCTAAAGTTAGTTGTTTTAATTTATTAACATTGACGTGTATGTTAAAATAAGCTCTCACATTTTATTTTCTAGATATATATATATTTATTATTTTAATATAATATTAAAAATAAATATTTGGTAACATGTCAATTGGACCATGTAGAGCGTCTATATGGGAATCATGTGGACCCTAAGTCCACCATGGGCGAACCATGAAGGGCCACGTAGACACTTCCCAGGGGTGCCACGTGGATTTCAATCTTTAAGGCCAAACTCCATGGCAAAGTCATACTGGCCAAGAGGCGACCCACATATGAGGTTGTTGAGTCGACAAGTTGAAGCAAATGGCCCAAACAATCAAAGTCAGCCTAGGCAACCCCCAGATTGACCAATATACGAGAAGTCGTGAGGTCGATCCGGCAACTAAGCGGGCCAATTGGATAAAGCCAAAAGGCCAAAAGGTCAAATGAGGCTCATTGACCAAATCCTAGGTCGAGAGATCGATAAGATACTACGAGTCAAAATACTACCAACGACCTGAGCATCTATAAATGTGCCAACTTCTAAGTTCATGTGTCAAACCGTCAGAAGACATTTAGTGTCAAAGATACCAGATGCGGCTAAAAGATGAAAAGTCAAAGTATCCATCAGCTAGGTTTAAAGTAAGCTTAATAACAGATTATGAGATACATTTTATGTGATTTGTGTGTATTTTAGACTGTTTTGTGTCCTATTAGATTAAATTTGTAATGTTTTCATATAAATTTAATGAGATTATCCTAGAGTGAATAATATAAATGTCAAAGAACAAAACTTCTATTATCAAACGAGAGATACTGTCATTATTTCTACACACACAAATAATCATGTTTAAGAAAAAATGAATCATTAGTAAATTTCAATGATGGTAGATTGGTCTCCAACGCCATCGTCCCTTCGCCATGAATTGGCATTGCAGTTTACGAAGCCGGGAGCCGTCTCAGCTGCTTTGGGGGCCACATGATCGGCCTGTCTGTCCCTCAGTTCCGGCAAGATGTGGACAGTTGTTGCTTCTTGATTGCTTTGTATGCTTTCGACCCTCCTAATGGCTTCTCTCAGGTCTAAACGCTGAGCCGGATTGCTCTCTGTACAAGCTGCACCGATTCGCATAAGCTGTTGCATGTCGTTTAGACTACTCGTGGCGCTTGCAATGTCGGGGTCTAGTAAATCGGCCTCTCTCCGCTCGTCAACAGCTGATCTTACCCATTGGACTAGATCTGCCTTCCCTTGGGCATGGTGGACATAATGAGAAGGGAATTTTCCTATAATAATTTCGAGAATGATGATCCCCAAACAAAATATATACGTCGCATTTTGGTGAGACGGGTTGTTGTTGCATAGCCTCGGGGGTCTTATAGGCCATTAGAGCTTGCATGGAATTGGTCGCTGATCAGTAAGGAATACAATCCATAGTCCACGAGTAAAGGCTCCTAATCCAGTGTTTGGTTCCACCACATGGTTCTAATCCGGGTTGCCAAGAATGAAGAGCAGTTGCATTTGTGAAGGATTGTTTGGCTTTAGGAGTATTTCGGATTCTGTCGTTGAATATTTATGGTTTTTATTTTATGATTTATAATTACATATTCACCTTAAATCAATAAATATAGAAAACTACGATCTGATCCCTCTTAATTAAATAATTACGTTTATATCCTCTCATAGAATTAGTAAGCATATTTACATACCTTCATAAATTTATTAATTACATTTATACCCCCACACTAATTTAATAATATCCAAAAAATTAACATCTGAATATTTAATGTAATTATTAAATTATGAGAAAGGATAAATATAATTATTAGACTAAAAAGCACTAAATTGAATTTTTTATATTTCTTTGGGGTGTAACTTTCCTTATTTTATTTTAATTTTGAGATTGTGGAGAAAGTTGCTTTGTGTGTAAAGTCGCAAAATTTTGTTTTGTAACGTCCCTTCGGTTCTTTAGTAAGACGGCGCCGTTTGAACATAAGCAAATTAGTTTGGAGTTTTGGGAGTCGGTTGTTGGGTTTCTTCGCTCTTCTTCAACGAATGAAACTGAATAAACCCAAAATTCAGTTCAAGAATTTTACATGGTATCTAGAGCTTCAGGAATTGAGTTCCTAAGAAATTGAGTTCTTCATGCTTGTATAAATTCGAAATTCAGTTCACAGGAATTTTACATTTTTATCTCTACGGATTGAGTTTCTCTGGATTTTGCTTACTGAATCTGAATTGAGACAAGGAAATGGCAATTGGATCAGGGTCTGGAAATGCTGGCGAATTCGAATGGAGATCCGATGCACTCACCGTCTTCAGATTTTCCAGGTATGAAATTCGTTTCTACACACTTGAATGGAGATAATTTTCTCACTTGGAGTCGGAGCAATGAAAATTGCTTTTGGAGCAAAAGACAAATTGGGGTTTGTAAATTGTAACTGGCAAAATTGCTAAATCTAATGAGGATGATGATAATTACAAGCAATAGATTCGTGTGGATTTTATGGTACTGTGGTGGATTCAGTTATACTTGAAATTGGAGAGGCATTCTACTGCCAAGGAATTGTGGGATGAATTGCAGGAGAGGTATGGAGATTGTAATGGTCCTCTTCTGTACCAGATACAGAGAGAAATTAGTTCAATGACACAGGGAAGTATGTCCTTCACTCGAATCAAGAAACTCATAATTGTTCAACCAAACTTATACTATTTCTTATGGGATTGTCTGAGAGTTATGACAACATGAGGAATCAGATTTTAGTGATGGATCCTTTACCAACTGTAAACAAGGCTTACTCTCTGATATTAAGGGTGGAGAAACAGAGACAAGTGCACACCAATTATCTAGACATCAGATTCTGCCATGCTTGTTCACAAGAAATCTTATACAAGTTTTAACAAGGTACCAACTGGAAATTCATCGCAAGGGCTGCAACAGGGAAGGAAAGTGGATAACTCTAATCTGGCATGTTCAAAGTGTGGATACAAGGAACATATTGTGGATACTTACGTCCAAATCTATGGGTTACCTGACTGGTACAAGGAGTTGAAGGCTAATCAGGCACGACAACATGGCTCAAACACATGGCTCACAGCCTCACATGGCTGATGTGAGTGCAACTTCAGAACAAGCTGGAACTTCATTCAGAATTAGGTGCAGAAGGCTCTTAAAGGAGGACAAGCTGTTGAAACGGTCCACCTGGCGAGCATGACAGGTTTTGAAGGTATGGCATGCATTGATTTTAGTCTCAGCATAATTGTCTCTAACTTGCAGGGAAGATGAATCATAGATACAGGAGCAAAAAATCACATGTATTGTGATTTAAGTTTGTTATCTAAACCCAAAACCACAAACCATCCCATAATAATTCAATTGCCAGATGGAACTAACAAATCAGTAACACAGTTTGGAAATATTAAACTCAGCCCCCTTCTCATGCTCAAAGATGCTTTATATGTGTCTCCTTTCCACTACAACCTCTTATCGGCTAATAAATTGTCCACTGACAATCTAATCAATTCATATTTTTCCCAACACATCTGTCTCTTGCAGGACCATAAATCTGGAACTACTCAAGCAGTGGGCAAAATGGACAAGAAACTGTACATCTTAGATTCTAAGAGCTTTGATCCTTCTGTAATGCAGTTGTATTCTTCATGTACTCCATTTACGTGCTGATAAGATTACTTTCTCAAGCTCTTCAATTTGTCACTCTTTTTAAATCACTATTGATTTGAGCAATGAATTTGAACCACTTTAATAAGTTAAATCCAAAAACAATCAAATAATTATATACATATAAGAAAAGGAAAAAAAAAAAATTTACATGACTTCCACTTTAATATTAAAAAAAATAATGTTTTAGTGATCGCTAGAATTGTACTGACATTGTTTCGAAAAATGAGAAGTAAATATTTTTAATATTCGAATATTTTTAAAAATATTATTTTAATATAATACTTTAGCCTATTATGTGGTGTTCGGTATTTATATTGTGTTGGACATAGTGCAATTTTTTTTTTTTTTAAATTAGGATCTCTATATAATATCATGTATATATTAATAATTTAATTTTAATATTAATATTTGTACTCGTGCATCATAATAAACCAATAATATAACTTTTTTTCTCAAAACTACCAAGCCCCTGTCAATTTCTTTACACCTATTGTACTTTTTTAAAAAAAATAAACCGACAAGCGAAGCTATAGCCTGTAGGGTTATTAACGAGACATCCACCTCATATATAAGTCAACTAAATCAAAGTAAATGTACAAGCACTCATGATAATCAACAATAGTATTCGAACACGAATGGCCACAGAAATAACAAACAAGATATTTTATGTGAGCTAAACTCCTTAAATACCAAAAGATTATTGAGCTAGCATCGACCTTAATAGAATCGTGGCCTGAATTGAGCTCTCGACCCCCCTGCTAAGCCGTAGGATTACACCTGTTGTACCTCGTTTTTTAAATAGATGCTGTCAATAGAAAAAGTGCGTTTCTTAACCCCCTAACAGAACAGAATACTCTAGAAGTAAAATCCGAACCGTCCATCCAACAACCGACGGTTGAGATTGTCGCATTTTGGTGAGACGGGTTGCTGTTGCATAGCCTCGGGCCCTTATAGGCCATTAGAGCTTGCATGGCTTGGTTGCTGACTAAGGAATACAATCCATATTCCACGAGTAAAGGCTCTTAATCCAGTGTTTGGTTCCACCATGCACATGGTTCTGATACGGGCTGCCAAGAATCAAGAGCAGTTGCATTTGTGAAGGATTGTTTGAGCTTTAGGAGTATTTCGGATTCTGTCGCTGAATATTTATGGTTTTTATTTTATGATTTATAATTACATATTCACCTTAAATAAACATAAAGAACTATGATCTGATCCCTCTTAATTAAATAATTACATTTATATCCTCTCATAGAATTAGTAAGTATATTTACACACCCTCATAGATTTAATAATTACATTTATACCCCTTCACTAATTTAATAATATCCAAAAAAATTAACATATGTAATGTAATTATTAAATTATGAGAGAGGATAAATATAATTATTAGACTAAAAGGGTACAAAATTGAATTTTTTATATTCCTTTGGGGTGTAACTTTCTTTATTTTATTTTAATTTTAATTTTGAGATTGTAGAGAAAGTTGCTTTGTGTGTAAAGTCAGATATTTATTTTGGAGCAAATTGCATTTTTGGTCCCATAGTAATAGGCCATTATCGCTTTTGGTCCCATGTTTTCCAGATTTGGTTTTTTTTGGTCCCGTACTATTTTTTTTTATCACTTTCAGGAATTGACGGAAGTCACTGTTCATCCGTCAATTTACTGTTCATCCGCCATTTTTTTTTGGCCATATCCATTAATTTCATATATTATATATAATATATGTATTATATTTTATATAATATGTAATACATTATTATATATAATATATGTATTATATTTTATATAATATGTAATACATGTATACACTATAATATGTAATTTATAATATGCATTTTGTTATATGTATTTTAATATATATGCGTATTATATATTATATAGGGATAATTACAATTTTGGTCATCCAACTATACGACTTATTCCCTTTTGGTCCCCCACTTTCCAATTTGACAATTATGGTCACTGAACTACCTCTTTTTTTACATATTTGGTCCCGCCGTCAGTCTTGGCGTTAAATTTAACGGAAATTACAGTTTCAGGCCAATTTTGGCGCCGTTTTCTACGTTTTCCCTCATTTCTTCCCGTTGTTGTTTATCCTGATTTGTAATCACATATGAAAGCTTCAAAAAGGGACAGAACTCGAAAAATAGCTTCTCTGCCAGCATCTCGTCATGAATTGAGGCTATTTTGGTTGAGTTCAGGGCTTTGTGCAATCTGGGCCATCCTTTAAGCATGCGATCTGCTAGTGCTTCTATGAAATAAGTTGCGATTCTCTGCATTGTGTCGCCGTTGGGAGAGGCAAGGTGTGAAATGTACTCAAATCAACGATGTTAGCATTCTCTATGCTTCCGGAAGCAACATGGTTGGCACATGCGACGAGGAGGTGGATTAAACAGAGTCCTCTCTCTTCAGATCTCATTTCTCCATGGAGCTCAAAGATATCAAGTTGAATCGAAATCGTGGTACATAAAAACATCATGTAGATAATATGGTCATGTAGTATATTAATGGTGCCCTTAAACTTGACTAGAAATGATGTATTAGTATTGAAAACCTCCTCACAATTATCAAGAAGAGACTGATTACAGGTGATATGTTTATTTGCTCCTGAATTAATTATCCATTAGGTATTGCCCGTCCAAATTCGAATAGGAAATGGCAAATAGAGGTATACCTGTGGTGCTCTCCTTAGTGCCAGAAGTACTAGCCTCAACGATCGTGGAAGCAGACTGCAACTGTGAGGATAACATGGACAACAAAGTTTGATATTTTTGGCCAGTTAAGGAATGAAGAAATTCATGAGAATTATTAGAACCAGAGTTGCTGGAACTAGTTGAGAACACCACATCCACATGATTGACAGCTTAGTAAGAGCTAGACTGATGTATTGAAAGGTTGAAACGCGTCCTGTTGCCTGAGAAATATCCAGGAGAATATCCATACAACATATAGCACTTGTCAATAGTGTGAGTGGTCCCGCGGCAGCAAGTTCACTCTATGCGACCCCGCCCCCGCCCAAAGCCTATGCCAAAACGTAGAAATGAGGGAAAACGTAGAAAACGGTGCCAAAATTAGCCTTAAACTGTAATTTCCGTTAAATTTAACGCCAAGACTGACGGCGGGACCAAATGTGTAAAAAAAGAGGTAGTTCAGTGACCATAATTGTCAAATTGGAAAGTGGGGGACCAAAAGGGAATAAGTCGTATAGTTGGATGACCAAAATTGTAATTATCCCTATTATATATTATGTACACTTGTATTAATAATATATATTTTGTTATATATTATATATAATATATTATATATAATAAAATATGTGTAATACATATATATAATATATGTATTTACGTGAATTACATATATAAATGTATGTGTGTGTATTATAAAATATACATATATTATTGTAATACATATATTATAAAATATATACATACATGTGTGTAAATATATTATAAAATATATACATATTATTGTAATACATATATTATATATCATATAAAATACACGTATATATATTATATATAATGCATATATACGTGTTTATATTTGAAAGAGCAAATTGCATTTTTGGTCCCATACTAATGGGCCATCATCACTTTTGGGCCCATGTTTTTCAAAAGTGATTTTTTTGGTCCCATAGTAATTTTTTTTTATCATTTTGAGGACTTCCGTCAAATAATTGACGGAAGTCACTGTTCATCCGTTAAATTGGATGAACAGTGATGAACAATGGCTTTTGTCAACGGATGAACAGTAACGAATGAACAGTAACTTCCGTTAAATATTTGACGGAAGTCCTCAAACTGATAAAAAAAAATTACTATGGGACCAAAAAAACCACTTTTGAAAAACATGGGACTAAAAGTGATAATGCCCTATTAGTATGAGACCAAAAATGCAATTTGCACTATTTTAAAATATAGTACAAAATATAATATGTACGTGTATACGTGTATATATATAATATATAATATATAGGGAAAATTACATCCAGCTACCGTGCAGTTAGGCCTAATTACAACGCAGTCCATCATTATCGCGAAATTACAAATAAGTCCCCAACTTTCATGTTCCGTCTGAGGTCCCTGGCGCCGTTAGGGTTCCGTTAGGATTAGACCCTATAATACCGAAAATACCCCTAAATATTTTATTATTTTTATAATTTTACTAAAATACCCTTGGGACTGCAATGTTAATATCATATTATGCAAGGATCGTTTTGTTAGAATATGTATTAAATAAGGATGATTTTGTAAATTTCATCATCAGATTAATAAAATCATTTAATTATTTTAATATTTTTTATTATCTTTATAAACACTAAATATTATATAAATATTGAAATTAATCAATAAATATAGATTATTTTATATCAACAATGCATATAAAATTGGATATTGTAAGTTAAAATTACACATTCGAAATTTCAATATATTAAATTCTCAAAAAAAAAAAAAAAAATTACATATCAAATTACGCATTCGAACTTCCATTGAATAGAATCACATCTCCAATTTTCACACCAAAAAAAAAGACATAATACATCCTAAGTACAAGGAATTAAAACTGAAGGAACTTATAAATAAAATTTCAGAATATACAATCCACCAGACTCCAGAACAAAGATTGACGTAGCGATTTTTTACAATATACTGACAAAAATGAAGTAACAATTTACTCCAAAGTTGCTTCTAATTCTCAGCACATCATTTAACAACTGTAATTATCTGTACAACGGGCAATTAATACTCAGAACGCAGAATAAGGATTCAAACGACAGAGAGAGACGGAACACATAATAAGGATTCAACAAAAACATAGAGAGATTGAAGCAAAATCAAAGCCCAAAATCACAATAATTAATTCAGTCCAATAGTACCGAGCATTAAACCACAAAAATCATTAAAATTCCAACCCCCATCCATTAAAATCGTACATATATGGAGAGCAATTCAGTTAAGCTTCAGAAACTAAAAATATATTTTCTGGTGTGTGTGAGAATCGAGAGTTTTGAATCTCAAATGATGATGAGCGGCACCACAACTATGAGGAGGTACCTGAAGTCGTAAGAGCAACCATCACCAACAACACCAAATCGACCCACCTTGTTCAGATCTGGTACTGGTACAACCACCATTGGTCACATTCAGTGGCCATCCACCAGATCCGCCACCACTAAAATAGCCCACCACCAAATCCGACGACACCACCACCACCATACCACCCCTTCCGCTCACAGATTCTTTGAAGTTGCAAGAGAGAACAAAGAGAGAGAATCGGTGGAATGAGAAATAAAAACGAGAGAGAATCGATGGAAGAGAGAGAGGTGGAGAAATAATTGAAAAAAAAAAAACAGAGGAACAGAATCGGTGGCAGAAGAACTCAAACGGGTGCACTTAAAATCAAACGCCATAATATTCCATATCAACCAAGCCCAAGAGCATCCAATCCATTTCTTTCTCACTCTACACTTTAAAAATCAAATCTTTTCCAAACCCCACGCGTTTAATTCAAGAATCATAAATTAATCATGAATTTAGAGCCCCAAATTAATATTCAGAGAAAGATTACTTACCCAAAACATCGACAACGAGGAGAACGGCGAACTTCAAGTCCGAAGGGCCAGAAACGTAGGCTTTGAGCCCAGGGGATTTTGTAAAAATAGTGTCCTTTTGCTCCTATATTGCAATTTTGGTGTAGTTTCGCAGGATATTGCAATTTTGGTGTTTTACGCCCTTCAGGATAGCGTAACTATGAATTTTTTTTTTTTTTTAATTAAATTTTCCATGTTCCGCTCTTGGTAAGAGCGTAATTCCTGTTGAGTATCGTTTGACCAGACTCGCCATGTGGATGACTTGGCTGCCATGCTGGCGCCTTGTAACAGTAGTTACGCTCTTCAAGGGAGCGGAATTAAGGAGATTCTCTCCATCCAAAAATGCGCGAGTTATTCCCCAAACCCGGCTGTATTTCGTGATCTGCCCCATTTTTTCATTGTTGGGAAATTATTTTTTATAAGTGTACAGTGATTACGCCTCTTGGAACAGCGGAAATAAAAAATATTCACTTTTCAGCAACAACCATTTCTTCCATTTACTTGCATATTTTCACCTTGTACTCCGATTTCGGATTTACCGCCGGAAGGTTGAAGAACAGGCAGCTGCCGCCCGTTAGAGAAGACAGATTAGCAGGTCGCCGGCAGATCGGTGTTGGGGGTTGATTACTCGCTGGTTGGTAGTCTCTGAAGCAAAGAATTGCATGCGTTGCTGCGCGCTTGCTGGTGGAAGACGCATCCGTTAGATCTGCCCACTGTTGTTCCGCCATTGATAAGTACCTCGAGGTAACAATTTTCCCCTTCAGCTCCATTTGATGGCCTGAAATAGAGAGGAGGGTGCAGTTTGGGTTTGATTAAACGGGCTTGCTGGTTAGGGTTATAGTTTGGTTCAAATTTGTCTAAACAATGACTTTATATGTACGTGGCAGTGATAATGTTTGGAGGTTTGTCCAATAAATTTAGGAGTTTGATTGTCAATTTGTTGTTTCCTAAACCCATTGCATCCAAAATTCTCTGTCGCTTTGCCTGTTATGGGAAAAGTCCCTTTAATGGTCCCCAACCATTGTTTATTGTCACTTTGCCATGTCAATGTGGGCACATGTTTGCAAAGGAGACCCACCGTTTGTTACCCCTAATTGGAATGTCTTAGAATTATAAATTCAGGCCCACCGTTTAGAATCAAAACTTTGTTTGACCAACAGAGACAAACTATGAGCTAACTTTAGGTAATAATTTGTTTAGGTGAAGGCCGAATCAGGAGCTTTAGAGAATAATTTATTTTAGATTGTAGTTTTGACTTTTAAAATGTCACTATGAGCTAACTTTAGGTAATAATTTATTTGTGAAAATCTCATTCCTTTTAAAATATTGTAATAGTAAGGTTAAGATTTTACTGAGTAAGTATTGGTATTTTGACCCTTATTGAAAACTGAAATTATGAAACTGTTAGAGTAATGTAACAGTAATTATATATATTGTTTTAGAACATCATTGGGTATTGTATATGAATATAGCAATGATTAAGTATTGTTTTGCAGTAAGAGTGGTGTTGGAATTGTTTTAATTCCAAAAAATTCTAAGGGGATCAGATATATGTGGTCATTGATATTTATGTCTGTGTGGAATTCCATCAATTAAACTTGTTTATATTTGATCTCATTTTGTTTCTGATTGTTTTATAGTCCTGCTCGTTTGTTGGTTAGTGCTGTTGGCAGTGCATTGTATGAGGGTAATTCTTGTAAGCCCTTTTTTTTTTAGTACATGAATGGAAATGTTCAATATGTACAGTTATGTATGTTAGATATTTTACATGTCTGAAATTAGAAGTATGATTACAAGGCAGTGAGATGCCCTGGCTAGGTTCAGTGATTATATTCTTTCCCCATTTACAGTGCCATGTGAGACTCAACATGTATACCTACTTTTGAATGTGATTATATTGAAACTTAGTATATGTAAGGTGTTATTCTATGTAAGGGTTGAATGCATGTGAATACTACTTGAATATTTGAATGCATGTGATTATGCTACATTTCAATAATGTGAGGAACTGCAAGTATGAATATTTGTGTTATATTGCAAGTAGTGCAGTTTCAATATATGAATAAATTGTTTTGCATAATATACACAGAAACCCCCTTTGGATCCCTCATCTTAGCACTCAGATTCCACCATGGGGGTAGCGTTACAGAGTCCAATTATCAAATACACTGCGATGTCGGACCTATTGGGGTAATAAGTATTCCAAGAAATTCTACTTTTACAGATTTTGTAGATCACTTGTTCACCTATCTCCAACTCCACCGTGAATTGTACCACATCAAAATTTCAGCTTCCTGTCTTATTTCACGTGACCCCCCTATGGAGAAACTTGTGCAAATTGCAAATGATAGTGAGCTATGTTACTTTACGGACCCGTTGAGGAGGTTGGAGTGCGTCCCGATCTTCATTCAATCCGAATATGGAAATGAGATGTGCAATTACGTGTCCATGCTATCTCAAGAAGAGTTTCCCGAATATGGAGTACTTAGCTACTTATGAAGGCGGATTCTTTCCAATTTGGGATGAAGAATATTGGCCAGAGGCGTCGTTTAATTTGATAAACACTAACGAGGAACGACCAAGGAGATCGGGGACAAGAAGGGAAAGCGCTGGTAGAGACCGTACCACAAGATTTCCGATGGAAATGGATCGCTCGCAGACTCGAGAGCGGGCGAGAGCGGCAAGAAGGCGGGGCAGATAATATGTCCGATATATTTTACGTAAAGCCTATTTACCTTGAATGTAAAAGTTTCTGTACGTGCTTGCTAAGTCTACAAAATGTAATGAATAATAAATTTTCTCTTTGATTATCTGTAAGTCTTTATTTTATCTCATTTCTACTATTTTTGGTTTCAAACGTTTGCGATTACGATGCTCCTTTTTTTAATTTAAATTGCATTGAGTTTTCATCATCTTGCGCCTATTATACAACTATATCATAACAGAGATTCTGTGCGTCAATCGGAAATAATATGTCCATATTTCTCTCATTCCATATTCAATGTTATTTTGTTACGGCTTACCTTGTAATACAATCAACCTAATTATTTTTAACCTAGTTGTTAAGGCTTAGATAACTTTAACCTTCATGGTGCATATGAATGCAGTAGCCCATTGGAGTTTTCCCATGTTCCACCTTCAAGGAGATCAAAAAACTATTCATTACTATGTCAAAAAAAATAACAATTATTCATTACCCTTTTCTTTAAAAAAAAAAATTTCCGTTGACATATAAGCACGAGCCCATTTGTGTTTTTCCATGTTCCTCCTTCAAGGATATCGCTAACTTATTCATCACCCTTTGCAAATGAAAAAAAAATTTAAATCTGCTAACAAAGGAATTTCAACTGTTTCCGCCATTTCAAATGGCGGAATTACTGTACATCAACAAAACTTTGTTTTTATTCGATATCTACGGGACAATGAAAAAATGGGGCAGATCACGAAATACAGCCGGGTTTGGGGAATAACTCGCGCATTTTTGGATGGAGAGAATCTCCTTAATTCCGCTCCCTTGAAGAGCGTAACTACTGTTACAAGGCGCCAGCATGGCAGCCAAGTCATCCACATGGCGAGTCTGGTCAAACGATACTCAACAGGAATTACGCTCTTACCAAGAGCGGAACATGGAAAATTTAATTAAAAAAAAAAAATTTCATAGTTACGCTATCCTGAAGGGCGTAAAACACCAAAATTGCAATATCCTGCGAAACTACACCAAAATTGCAATATAGGAGCAAAAGGACACTATTTTTACAAAATCCCCTTTGAGCCCACCTTGTTCATTCACCGAACCAACTCCAGTGCTGGGACTCAAAGTTGGTGGGTTTTCACAGCACTGAGGTCCCGACATCTATGGAGAAAATCGAAGAGTTTCGATCTTGCCCAGATCCGGCGCCGCACCACCACCATCGATCACTTTCAGTGAGCCTCCATCTAGATCCGCCAACACCACTTCGCAGATTCTTCCATGTCGCGAGAGAAAGAGAGAATCAGTTCTTCGTTCTCTTTTTTTTTTTTTTTTCCGCACAAGAGAGAGAATCAGTAATTTGTCATTGTAATTTGCACTTTGGTATACATCATCTGAAGAAGGTCAATTTTGTCATTTCTAATTTTTAATATTTAATTAAAAAATTTAAGAAAAACAGGCTGCAATTCCGTCAGGGGCAGGAGGGTAAATTTATATCTTCCGTCAGGGACCTCAATCCAAACAATACTTATAGGGACTTATTTGTAATTTCACGATAATGATGGACTGCGTTGTAATTAGGCCTAATTGCAGGGTAGCTGGATGTAATTTTCCCTAATATATAATATGTACTTGTATAAATATAATATAATATAGTTAAATATACATATATATTATATTATATATATTATATGTACGTGTATACGTGTATATATATATATAAATATAATATGTGTAAATACATAATACATACATATATATATATATATATATAATATGTGTAAATATGTGTAATACATATATATGTAAATACGTATATATATATATAATACGTGTAAATACATATATTTTGTTATATATATATAAATACGTATATATATATATGAATATATATAATATACATATATATAATATACACGTATATATACATATATTATATATCATATAAAATACACGTATATATATTTTGTTGTATGTATTTTAATAATATGCGTATTATATATTATATATTACGTACACTTGTATTAATAATATATATTTTGTTATAGATTATATATAATATATAATATTGATGAGGTCAAAATACGCTCGTCCCACGTTTGGACACGTGGCACCTCCCAGACGACGACACCTATCCTCCTGTGATTACGGCTGTCATACACGAGTGCTGAAACCCCTCGAGCGCCAGTATCCTCCAAGAACACGTGCTGTCTCTGTTGCATTCGCACGTGATCAATGTTACCGCTCTTACGAGCGCCTTTCACACTACATGTCTAACGTTCCAATTAATCAAGGAAGCCCTCTTCGAGCGTTACATTCCCTCAGAGAGGCTTCCACTCCAATTCATTACACAAGCCTTGGCCTTCATCCCCTCACGGATTCCTTGGCCACCAAGGCTTTAGTTGACACGAGCGTGCTCTCAAGCTCTCGCTACCAACTCCCCCAAACGGCTCTCTGACACACCGTACATGCCCGCGCACCTACCACTGTTGCCAACACCAACTTTCACCAGCTTTTGCAGGGAAGATTCCTCCTAGGTTCCTCCCGCAATGCCACGTGTTAGGGCAACATTCGGCCAGGACCACACAGTGCCAATGACCAAAGGGTCCCTGACCCTCAACTATAAATATGCAAGGTCATCTTCTCCACTGTAAGCAACTTCCATTACAGAAAATTCATACTTAGCATACTTTCTCTTTCAGATCTTCATCTGACTTGAGCGTCGGAGAGCCAAACTGGGTATCACCCCCAGTTCCCCCAGCTTGGCCTTCTGACTTTTGTCTGTGTGTTTGTCCTAGCAGGTAGAACCTCCATCTTTTCCGGCGATCTTTCAGTGGTTTCCCCACTCAAACAAATTCTAAAGTGATTGGACTCTGTACCCCATATTCAGACCCATCATTTTTAGCGTCGTCTGTGGGAAACCAGTTCTCAATCCAATTCTTTCCTCTCTTCTGCTAGTTGAAGAACAAGCACCCAGAATCTTCACAATCATGGTTGCCACGAGATCTGGAGCTGCGGGAGGAGGAGACAACACCTCCCATGAAGCCAACCTTGTTATTCCTTTCGCCACTGGCGGAGCCCTGCCTCCTTCCGTCGCTGCAGGAGGAGCCCCATCTGCTGTAGGTGTGACACCCCTTACGGAATCCGCAGTCCCCCCACCAGCACCACCAGTTTTCGGCGCCGCTGGAGGAGTTTCTCTCCCCACTCTTCCACAGCCTCCTCAGGCCCCATGGGTTCACGCCCCTGTGAACCCAGGAGGCCAGAACTACCTGATGCCTCCGCCTGGGTATAAACTCACTCCCACCGTCATGGTGCCGCCGGTTCAGCCCTATCACGCCGGCCAGATCCAGCTCCCTTGGTGATCCCCAGGGAGATTGAAGGAGTAGAGTTACCTCCTCTAACTCCTCAGCAACTAAGGGCTCTTTACGCCCAATGTGAGGTTCAGGCGGCCCAGGGGGCATGGGAAAGGTTCTATTCCATGTACTTCCCCTCTGGGCAGGCCACTCAAGCCGCCGCGCCTTTGGGCGGACTGCAAACTTACCCTCTCAGGGAGGCCCAAGCCGTCCTAAGGGCACAACCGCCAGCCAAATAGACGCCCCACCAGGGCGACAACGAGTATCCCCCTGTGGACAGGAACAGGGAACCCACTGAGAGAGTCAATGAAAATGAAGGGGACTCTCATGCCTCCAAAAGGGCTTCCCGAGCCACCAAGCGAGGGGACAAAGAAGGAGAGGTAAATCCTAATATCCTCACAGCTGTGCAAGACCAGCTACAGGGTTTAAAGGATATGGTCGGACAGCTCTCTCGAGCGCGGTCTCAGATCTCCCATGACAGGGATGAACGAGCCGATGCCAAGGATGCTCGTCGCAAAGACCGTCAGCAGCAGGTCCCCCACCGTAAGAAGCAAGAGGAGAACTTCTGCACTTACGAGTACCATCCCTTGGCAAGGGGCTCTCCCCTTGTGGAAGAAGTTCTGATGGCCCAAGCAGGAGCGGCCAAAATCCCCACATCCATTAATCGCTACGACGGAACAACTGATCCAGCCGAGCACTCGGATCATTTTTTGCACTTGATGCATCTCTATGAGCACTCGAGCAACTACTGGGCCAAAGTCTTTGTCACCTCCTTGGTAGGAATGGCTCAGGAGTGGTACAAGCGACTGTCGCCGCGCTCGATACACTCATATAGAGAGTTGGCCGACGCTTTTTTGAACCACTTCAATTCTCCGAAGGCCCCAGTCACGGCGCCCACAGCCCTTTACAACATAGTGCAAGGCAATAATGAATCTCTTCGCTCGTTCTTTGCCCGCTTCAACAAGGAGATCTTGCAGGTGGAGAGACCGTCCATGGATTTCTTGATCCCAGTGCTCTTTCAGGCTATGGATCACAAACAGTATGTGACCAAGAAGTTTGCTGATGCCATCGTGGAAAGAAGACCTGGAACCCTCATGGCCTTGAGGGAAGTTGCCGAGCCGTTCTTTGCGCTCGAAGACATGTATGGGACGAATGGTCCCCGGCATCACAGCCCGGCAAGAAACGAGCGCCCCCAGGAGCGGGGCAGGGAAGTCATTGTTAAAAAAGAGCGTCATCAGGAGCGTAAAAGATCGCCCCCACCCCCTCGACGATTCGAGTGCATCCCGCTCACGAGGCCAAACTCAAAAGTCTATAACCTCTCCGATAAGAAACTCTTCAAGAGACCTATAAAGATGAGGGAAACAGAGGCCTT
Source organism: Lantana camara (assembly GCA_037501455.1). Lineage (NCBI taxonomy): Eukaryota > Viridiplantae > Streptophyta > Magnoliopsida > Lamiales > Verbenaceae > Lantana > Lantana camara. The sequence goes on from CM074865.1 coordinate 80,672,932, forward strand.
GAGACGCTCGAACAAATATTGTGCTTTCCACAAACAAAAGGGCCATGATACGGATGAATTTTGCCAGTTGGAAGCTGAGATTCAAAGACTCATCGCTGCGGGCCACCTGAAGGAATTTGTCAGGATTTTGGAGTGTTATGATGAGCGCTGCAACGAGCGCGCTAGTGAGAGAAGAAGGAGCCCATCGTGCTCTAGAAGCCCGCGGAGGCGGGGCCCCACGGAGAGTAGCCATCGAGGCAAAGGAAAGGCTCCGGAGCAAGAAAACACCCCTTTCGCCGTCATCAACATGATAGCAGGAGGTTCCTCTGGGGGAGACTCTAATGCTGCCCGGCGACGGTATGTCCGAAGTTATGACCAACGTAAACCAATACCCAAAACCCCGCTCGAACCTCTCAAAACAACCCTCATTGGCTTTGGAGGCTCAGAGGTTGTCCCACGAGGGCAGATTCGCCTGGCCACTTCATTTGGCCGAGCCCCACAGCGTAAAACGCTCATAGTCACATATGCAGTGGTAGAGATTGATATTCCCTATAACATTATAATTGGGCGTCCAGCCCTCGTGGATTTCAAAGCCATCATCTCCACCTACCACCAGAAAATCAAATTCCCTACCCCCGAGGGTGTTGGAGAAGTACTGTGCAATGTACGAGAAGCTTGGGAATGTTATATGCTGTCCCTCAGGAAGCCTAAGGCAGAGAAAACATTCCAGACGGGGTCCGCCAAGAAAACTGTTGATTTTTCCAATCTGGATGAGGATGGTCCCATGCGCAAGAGGGCCAAGTTATGCAAGAAAAAGAACAAGAAGAAAGATCCCAGCGCCAAAGGCTCCCCCGAAAACGCTCCGCCAGGAACTGTAGAAGAATCCTCCACGGAGGAAGACGAGCGAGAAAGTGGCGAGCCCCTTGAAGACGGGCGCTTGATAGGAAAAAAGAGGGCACTCGAACTTCCCCGCCCAGAAGTAAGGATTGAGCCCTCGGAAAAGTTCCTCACCATTGAGCTAGAGCCAGGCAACGAGGATAAAACTACTCAAATTGGGTCCAACCTCTCCGAGCCCTCGCAGATCATGATGATTGATTTTTTCAGAGAAAACATTGACGTCTTTGCATGGAAGGCATCTGACCTCACAGGGATTGACCCGAGCGTCATAGTCCACAGGCTTAACATGGATCCCTCGTTTAAGCCCATAAAGCAAAAGAAACGGGATGTACATGGTTTTCGGAAGAAGGTCATTGAGGAAGAAGTTAACAAACTCTTGGAGGCCCAGTACATTGAGCCCATTTTGTACCCCGAATGACTGTGCAACGTGGTGTTAGTACCCAAGAGCGCAAACAAGTGGCGCATGTGCAACGATTTTACCGATCTAAACAAGGCTTGCCCTAAGGATCCGTACCCGTTACCCAGAATAGACCAGTTGGTAGATTCGACCACTGGCTGTGAACTCATGAGCATGATGGACGCCTTCCAGGGGTACTATCAAATCTTCATGGCGCCCAAGGACCGCCCCAAAACTTCATTTGTTGTCCACTTGGGAATATACTGCTTCTTAGTTATGCCCTTTGGACTCAAGAACGCTGGAGCCACCTATCAACGTCTCGTCAATAAGATGTTCGAGAAAGAAATCGGAGGATCCATGGAAGTTTATGTCGATGATATGATTGTCAAGAGTGAGTATCAGGACTCGCATTTGGAAGATCTCAAGCGAACCTTTTCGATCCTACGCCAGTATGGGATGAAATTGAACCCTTCGAAGTGTACCTTTGGGGTACGAGGGGGAAAATTCTTGGGCTACATGGTCAGTCAGAGGGGAATTGAAGCCAACCCGGAGAAAATCAAGGCTATCTTAGAGATCCCTTCCCCTCGTAATCTCCGGGAAGTACAAGTACTGGTGGGAAAAATCATTTCCTTGAACAGGTTCATTTCGCGGTCGGCAGATAGAAACCTTCCTTTCTTCAAAATCTTGAGAAACACACGAAATTTTGCTTGGACGGACGAATGTGAAAAAGCATTGCAGGATGTGAAGGCTTACCTTTCGAGCGCCCCACTCCTAACCAAACCCGTCGAGGGTGAAAGGCTATTGGTGTACCTCTCCGTTTCAACAGACGCAACGAGCGCAGTATTAATAGCCGTGCGGGAACGCAGGCATTTGCCTGTTTATTATTTGAGCAAAACATTACAGGGGGCCGAGAAGAAGTACTTGAAAATCAAGAAATTTGCGTTTGCCCTCATCAATGCATCAAGGCGATTGAGGCCTTACTTTCAAGCGCACTCAATAACGGTCCTTACTGATCAACCCTTGAAGCAAGTTTTGTCCAAACCGGACGTGTCAGGAAGACTGATAAAATGGGCCATTGAGTTGAGTCAGTTTGACTTAAGTTTCGAGCCCAGAACCGCTATACAAGCGCAAGTGGTAGCGGATTTGCTGGTTGAACGCTTCGGTTTAGAACCTGTTGATCAGGAGAACGAAGGGTTATGGATCCTGCACACGGATGGTTCCTCAACCTCTCAGGGGGGTGGGGGGAGCAGGAGTAACCCTTAGAGATCCCAATGGGATTGAGTTAGACTTTGCAATCGGTTGGATTTTCAAGTCACCAATAACGAGGCAGAATATGAAGCCCTTGTGCAAGGATTGAAAATCGCTTTTCAGAACGGAGCTTCCAGAATTACTGCTTATGTTGATTCCCAATTAATTGCGAGCCAGATTGAAGGAACTTATGAGGCTCGAGAAACCACCATGGTGCAGTACTTACGCAAAGCCAAGGAGATCATCGGGAAGTTCAAAGAATTCCACCTACTCCAAGTCCCACGAGCGGAGAACGAGCGTGCTGACGCTCTATCTAAATTTGCTTCGGCGTTGGAGGGCACTTCTGACCATTCGGTCACGTTCCTTAGAACGGAAGAGCCTTTGATCAAGGAGAGAATTATTGGGGAAGTGGTCGCTATGATTGATCCGCACGAGCCATGTTGGCTTGATGATTTCATCAGATTTCTTAAAGATGGTGTTTGTCCCACTGACAAGGTAGAGGCTCGGAAAATTAGAAACAAGGCCCCTCGATTTTCTATAGACTCTGAAGGAAGGCTGTTCAAGAAGTCATTTCAAGGACCTCCCATGAGGTGTCTGAGGCCCTCGCAGGCAAAGGAAACGCTCGAATTATTCACAATGGGAGCTGTGGGAATCACTCAGGAGGGCGTATCCTGGCTAAGAAAGTCCTGAGAAGTGGGTTTTATTGGCCCTCAATTCTCCAAGACGCCCTTGAATTTTCCAGAAAATGCCCTAAGTGCCAGTTCCATTCCAATCTCCCTCAACTGCCGGCCGCTCAAATGATCCCCATAGATGTCTCTTGGCCCTTTGACCAGTGGGGAATTGACATTGTTGGCCCCTTACCCATCGCGGTCGGACAGAAGAAGTTCGTCATTTTAGTTGTCGATTATTTTACCAAATGGGCCGAGGCTGAGGCCGTAGCAAAAATCACCTTCAGGGTGGTAAGGGACTTCATCTGGATGAACATCATCTGCAAGTACGGGATACCGAGGGTGCTCATTTCGGACAATGGATCCCAATTCATAGCAGCCGACACCCGAGAGTGGTGTTCAGAGTTGGGGATTGAACAGCGCTTTACCTACGTGGGCCATCCTCAAGCCAACGGACAGGCGGAAGTCACCAACCGAGTTATTTTACAGCATCTGAAGACAATGCTGGAGAGCAAAAAAAGTGAATGGGTAGAAGAACTACAAGGGGCACTCTGGGCCTATTGCACTACTCCACGAGCGGCTACAGGCGAGATGCCTTTCGTGCTCGTCTATGGGTCAGAAGCGATGATACCGGCCGAGATAGTAAATGAATCCGCTCGTGTAGCTTACTACGAGCCTCAGCTTAATGAAGATAACAGGAGCCTGGAATTGGACCTATTGGAGGAAAGAAGAGACAAGGCCTGGGCCAAAATACACAGATACAAAGCGATTGTGACACAACAGTACAACTAGCGTGTGCGAGAAAGGACGTTGCAGTTGGGAGATTTGGTTTTGAAGAAAGTAGAAGTGTCCAAGCATGTGGGGAAATTGGACCCCAACTAGGAGGGGCCATTTAAAGTAATCCAGATCAGGGCTAACAACACTTATACCCTGGAGACGCTTCAGGGCAAGCGCTTGCCTCGCCCTTCGAACGCATGTAACCTCCGGCGGTTTTATGTTTAACAGCTCTCTAGATTCGATGATGTAACAACCCCGTTCATGGGTTCTATGTACTTCAAATTTCAAGTAAGTTGCAATACGTTCTTTTCAATATCTTTGCACTTCTGCTTTTTATTAAAAAATAATAAATAAAAAAAAATAATAAAATTACATAAATGGATGAGACCCACGTCCCTCACGAGAGTGGTCGACAGTCCATCCCAAGGCAAACACTGCTATTACACATGGGTTACGCTTGCCAGCACTCTACTCCGCGTGGGGGGACGCCCTCATAAGGACAGACTGGTAACGCTCACAACCAACTTATTAGATCAGAAAGAAAATATGAAGGGAATCCTAGTAGGCCTTGGCCGTTTGTTACAATGCCTTGCGCTCGAAAACAGGATCGCTGGCGGACAGGAACAAGAACGCTCGTGTAACAACAACATCATTAAGAAGAAATTTTACAAGTCTTGAACGAGGGCAGTCTCTCGGTAAGACCCTCGTAATCACTCAAGACTTAGCAAAATTTCCCAAAACTAAGAAGGAATTTCGCAAGTCTCGAACGAGGGCATTCTCTCAGTAAGACCCTCGTAGTTACTCAAGACTTAGCAAAATTTCTAAGTATAAAAGCAAAAATTCATACAAGTCTTGAGTGGGGGCAGCCTCACAGTAAGACCCTCGCAATTACTCAAGACTTAGTAAAATTTTTCGAGTTGTTCTGAGTAATGCAATTTTCACTATGCTTGTTACACACCATCTTATTATTACAAGATTTGTTCACATCAAGCGCAAAGTGAAAGTTCGCGATTAAGGAAAGGGTAAAAGACAGTGTCATGGAAAGGAGAAAGTTTATTTACCCAGAGGCTTTCGCCAGAAATTACAAAATAAGGGCTCACAGGCCCACGATATTAATGCATAAAAAAGAAAGGCCTTAAACTAAGGTAAGAAGAATTGCAAAGCAAAGCTGGAGAGAAGGAACTTCAGGCGGCGGGAGCGATGTCTTCATCCAGAACCACCAAAACAGGACCTTTCGGCTCTTGATGAGGGGCTGCTGGAGGCTCAGGATTGTTGTCCCCAGGGGCTCATTGGCGTTGGGCTCGTTAGCAGGGGCAGGGACGTTTTCGCCAACTGGAACAAGGGCATTCTCCGCGGCAGGCGCTTGAGGCTCGTTTTCAGGAGGATCATTTTGTGCTGATTGGGAGCCTTCTTCTAGGGGATGGGCCGCCACATACTCATCTTGAATAAGGGTGACCAGAAAAGTGTATTCGGGCTCAGCAATGTTGGACTCCGGGTCCTCAGGATTTTCTTCATCCTCCTCGCAGCGCTCATTGAACATGAGCCCCGTGCCTTTCTCCCTGCGCATGGCTGGATCCGTCAACCCTTTGCGGATGCCTTGCTCGATGGCTAAGTTGAAGGCCTTTTGAGCCTCATCCAAGCAGTGCAAAGAAGCCGCAAAGTTGAAAGCTTTGGAGTGACAGAATTTGATAAACGCCTCCTTGTTTGCCCGCTCAAGACTTTGGGGCCACTGGTTCATCGTGTCATTGAATTTCCTCTCTGCCTCCAGAGCCCTCGTTTGCCAGCCGTCACGCTCAGTCTCGAGCTTCTTGTAGCCCTCACCAAGTTGGGCAAGTTTGGCGCTCAGACTGTTCCGAGCGTTCTCCGCGCTCGCAAAATCACCCTGCAGCTTCTTCATTTCCTCCTCCATCCTCCTGTACTCTTCCTTGAGGGATTCGTACTTGGCCTTTTCAGTGTCCAGCTTCTCCTAAATCTGGACGGGATCATTCGCACGCGCCATTTTCTTGTATTTGGCCTTGCGATCAGAATAAACTGAGGCGCGCATCTGAATGTTCTTGGCCCTCGGGAGTACTTGCTGAACGAGCCCTAAAGAATGAAAATATTAGCAAGAATATGGAAAAATAATACCTTCCAGAGATAGTAAAATTGCAAAGGGATGAGAGCTTACAAAAATGATGGCGTTCACCATATCGTAGGTCACCTTCTCAACGGGCTCAGCGTACAAGTGCTTGTGGTTCACGGTGAATTGGGCCTTGTCGTATAGGCGCTCGCTAATAGATTGGTCCACGGTCCCGGGCCTCAATAATACGGCGCCACCGTCCGAGGAGCCTGCGAAATCCCTATCCCCACGATGGGAAAACTCCCACAAATACTCCTCCTCGGAAGAGGAAGTTTCACCGCTGCCCTTGGGGCCTTCAACAACTTGCTTCCCCTTGCCCGTTATTACGAGGGTGTCAGGCATCCTCTTCCTTTTGCGGGATGGCCTATCAGCGCTCGATTGAGCCTCGTTTATCACCCGCTGCCTTGGGGCCTTGCCTGATTTGCAGCACGAGGGTCTGCCACCCTCAAATCTGTCGGAGGAGGTGGCCGTACCACTACTCTGTCCTCCACGTTGGCCGCTCGGCTGTCCCCTCGGCCTCGGTGAGTTTGAACGCCGGGAGCTGTGCTTGAGCCGGTGTCATGCTGGCCACCACGAGCGTCCCCCCTGCCGCTCTGAGGCCTCGAGGGCGTTGTTGTTACTCTTGCTGGGCTTGGCGCCTGTTAGCGCTAGCAAACCTGGCAGCTTGTCTAATTCCTCCGGCCATTTCTAAGATTGTCGCTCCTGCAAAGAAGGTGGAAACAAGGGTTAAAAACCCTTAGACAAACTTCTCCATATGCAAGTTACAAGTGCAGAAATAAACAAGTTAACGTTCCTATCTACGTGTTAGTGCCCTAGAATCTAACCGTCTCTCTCCAAGTCACGAGCGGGGGGGTTGTCAAGATAGTGAGGGTCGTTAGTAAGACCACAAAGGAACATAAGCTCCGTATCGTCTATCCAGTCTTTCACTCGAATCAAGTGACACTCGTCCCTCAATGCCTCCGCCAAATCCTTGGCCCAATCCTTTGGGAAAGCAGGTTCCAGGCGATTCCTCGCGAGTGTACCCTTCCCATGCGAGATCCAATCTGACGACACCCCAAAACCTTCCTCCGTGGGGGCCCTGACAAAAATGAACTTCTCCTTCCAATTCGGGCCATAGGTGGTGGAGGGAGAGTTAATTAATCTCAAATGGGCCTTCGCCTGGATGTAATAGAAGAAGCCCGCTTCAGGTGACGAGCGTGGCGAGCTGACCACTTGAAATAAAGCCTTGAAATTCCGCAGGAAGGGCTCGTAACCGACGCATCTCATGAGTATCACAAAGCTTGTTAACAGCGCGAGGCCATTGGGCACAATTTGCGAGGGGCAGAGGCCCAAATCGTTCAGGATATGAGCCACGGGGAGCGGAATTGGGAACCTCAACCCCCCTGAGCTGACCGCATCAATATAGACCGCCATCTCACCGGGCGGCGGGTGATTGGCGCGCTCGTGTTTAGCAGGGATTCTCCATTGGAAACGCTCATCCCAATAGATGGGGGCCATGGCGGATTTTACCTCCCCCAAGGTTATTGTACTTGGAGTCTCATCTGGGATGCGGTCGGTCGCCTGCATACCCGAGCCATGGTGATATTAGAATTTGAAGAAGCCGGAGAGGATGAGTTCTGGGTGGCCATTTCTCCGACTTCATGGGCGAACTCCTCCACATGTTGGTCGGCCATGGCGATATTGGAATTTGAAAGAGATTTGGGGATTTTTTCTGGGAAGATTTGTATATCTAAAAGAGATTCGAGATTTCTAGAGAGTAGAAGCCTAAGGAATTGCTGGGTCCTAAATGTGATTCTAAGGTTAGAAAAGTTAGAAAGTTTCACTAGAAATTACCTTGAAATTTCGGGGAAAGCTAGAAGGAAGATTTGGGATGCTCTGAAACTGGAATGCAAAGAGTTTTTCTGCTGAAAGGATGCGTTGAAGATTTGTTCGCGTAAAAGATGGAATGGGTGCGGAATCCCTTATTTATAGGGATTGGAGTCGGTACGGTTTCTGGCTAAAATTCAAAATCGTAATCATTTCCCGTCTAGGAAACCGTCCACTTTATTGAACCGTCGCGTACTTCCCAAGATTCACGCGCCCCACGCGCATCAGCATTTAATGCTTAGACGCTCCAAATGGTCAGAAGAAAGGACTGCATTTAATGCTTTGACGTTACAAGCGGTCAGTTGAAGAGACCGCACTGATGGCAAAATTAGAAGAAAGATTGCCCAACACGCCAAACCCCGAACGAGCGTCATGCTCGGTGGGTCGCATTAGGAAAAATTCTACAACCCTTACCACTAAGGACTACAAAATTGGGGGGCAAAATGATGAGGTCAAAATACGCTCGTCCCACGTTTGGACACGTGGCACCTCCCAGACGACGACACTATCCTCCTATGATTACGGCTGTCATACACGAGTGCTGAAACCCCTCGAGCGCCAGTATCCTCCAAGAACACGTGTTGTCTCTGTTGCATTCGCACGTGATCAATGTTACCGCTCTCACGAGCGCCTTTCACACTACATGTCTAACGTTCCAATTAATCAAGGAAGCCCTCTTCGAGCGTTACATTCCCTCAGAGAGGCTTCCACTCCAATTCATTACACAAGCCTTGGCCTTCATCCCCTCGCGGATTCCTTGGCCACCAAGGCTTTAGTTGACACGAGCGTGCTCTCAAGCTCTCGCTACCAACTCCCCCAAACGGCTCTCTGACACGCCGTACATGCCCGTGCACCTACCAATGTTGCCAACACCAACTTTCACCAGCTTTTGCAGGGAAGATTCCTCCTAGGTTCCTCCCGCAATGCCACGTGTTAGGGCAACATTCGGCCAGGACCACACAGTGCCAATGACCAAAGGGTCCCTGACCCTCAACTATAAATATGCAAGGTCATCTTCTCCACTGTAAGCAACTTCCATTACAGAAAATTCATACTTAGCATACTTTCTCTTTCAGATCTTCATCTGACTTGAGCGTCGGAGAGCCAAACTGGGTATCACCCCCAGTTCCCCCAGCTTGGCCTTCTGACTTTTGTCTGTGTGTTTGTCCTAACAGGTAGAACCTCCATCTTTTCCGGCGATCTTTCAGTGGTTTCCCCACTCAAACAAATTCTAAAGTGATTGGACTCTGTACCCCATATTCAGACCCCTCAAATATAAAATATATATTATATATAATAAAATATGTGTAATACGTATATATACGTGTATAAAATGTAATATACATGTATTATTGTAATGCATATATACGTGTTTATATTTTAAAATATAGTATACTAGTATATATACAATATATAATATATAATATGTAACAATATATATTGTTAATACATGTGTATGATATATAATTTATAATATGCGTATATATTAAAATACATGTAACTATGTATATATTATATATACATGTATATTATACATGTATTTTAATATAGTTACATGTCCATAATATATATGTATTACACATATTTTATTATATGTAATATATATTATATATTATATATAATATATAACAAAATGCATATTATAAATTAAAATATATAATATATAGGGTATTAATAATTTAATACGTGTATTACATATTATATAAAATATAATACATATATTATAGATAATAAATATATAAAATAGATGAAATTAATGGATATAGACCAAAAAAAAATAAAAATTGGCGGATGAACAGTAAATTGACGGATGAACTGTGACTTCGATCAAATAATTGACGGAAGTCCTGAAAGTGATAAAAAAAAATTAGTACGGGACCAAAAAAACCAGATCTGGAAAACATGGAACCAAAAGTGATAATAGCCTATTACTATGGGACCAAAAATGCAATTTGCTCTTTATTTTGTAACGTTTCTTCAGTTCTTTCGTTAGACGGCACAATTTCAACTTAAGCAAATTAGTTTGGAGGTTTGGGAGTCGGTTGTTGGGTTTCTTCTTCGTCCTTGTATATATACACTCAGTATTGCTTTTCTTCAACGAATGAAACTGAATAAACCCAAAATTCAGTTCAGGAATTTTACATGGTATCTAGAGATTCAGGAATTGAGTTCCTAAGAAATTGAGCTCACAGGAATTTTACATTATATCTCTGCGGATTGAGTTTCTCTGGATTTTGCTTACTGAATCTGAATTGAGACAAGGAAATGGCAATTGGATCAGGATCTGGAAATGCTGGAGATGTACGGTTGCGGTCCATTCGTTTCTACAGACTTGAATTGAGATCATTTTCTTACTTGGAGTCCGTATAATACTTCACTCAAATGAAGAAACTATGTGCTAAGCTACAGTATCTGCATCCTTTCCCTGTGTGTACTTATGTTATTATGGCGCTGCAAAGGGAGTAGGAGAGTATAATTGTTCAACCAGACTTATACAATTCCTTATGGGATTATCTGAGAGCTATGACAACACAAGGAATCAGATTTTAGTGATAATCCTTTACCAATTGTAAACAAGTCTTACTCTGATATTAAGTGTGGAGAAACAGAGACAAGTGCACACCAATTATCTAGACATATCAGATTCTGCCATACTTGTTCATAAGAAACCTTATACAAGTTCTAACAACGTACCAACTGGAAATTCTTTGCAAGGTTTGCAACAGGGAACGAACGTGGATAAATCAAGTCTGAAATGTTCAAAGTGTGGATACAAAGGACATACTGTCAATACTTGCTTCAAATCTATTGTGTACCTGACTGGTAGAAGGAGTTTAAGGCTAATCAGGCATGACAACATGGCTGATGTGAGTGCAACTTCAGAACTTCTACTGGAATTACTGCTGATCTAAGTTTCTAGAATGAGGTGTAGGAGGCTCTTAAAGCAGGACAAGCTGATGAAACAGTCCCTATATCACTACATGGCGAGCATGGCATGGCAGATTTTGAAGGTATTGCATGCATTGATTTTAGTCTCAGCATAATTGTCTCTAACTTGCAGGGAAGATGAATCATGAGATACAGGAGCAAAAAAATCACGTGTTGTGATTTAATTTTGTTATCTAAACCCAAGACCACAAACCATCCCATAATAATTCAATTGCCAGATGGAACTAACAAATCAGTAACACAGTTTGGAAATATTAAACTCAGCCCCCTTCTCATGCTCAAAGATGCTTTATATGTGTCTCCTTTCCACTACAACCTCTTATCGGTGAATAAATTGTCCACTGATAATCTAATCAATTCATATTTTTCCCTACACATCTGTCTCTTGCAGGACCATAAATCTAGAACTACTCTAGCAGTGGGCAAAATGGATAAGAAACTGTATATCTTAGATTCTAAGAGCTTTGATCCTTCTGTAATTCAGTTGTATTCTTCATGTACTCCATTTCCTGATGTTAATTGTAATCGAACTTCTGTAAAACCTAGTATTGATGCATGTACTTTGTGGCACAAGAGGCTTGGTCATGCTTCTTACTCAACTATGTCACAATTGAATTTTCTCAATAAAGATGTTCTTTGTGTTCCTATTTGTGATTTGTGTCCTTTAGCTAAACAACATCGCATTCCTTTCCATAACAGTGATTCTCATGCTCAACATATATTTGATCTTATTCATTAGACACTTGGGGTCCATATCCTCTTAAATCTATTATTGGAGCTCAATACTTTCTCACAATGGTGGATGATCATTCTAGAGCTACCCGGACATACCTTTTCTCTCACAAAACACAAATTCCAACTCTTTTGAAACAATGTCTGACCTATTTAGAAACTCAGTTTCATGGCAAATTTAAACAAATTAGATCTGATAATGGTACGGAGTTTACCAACAAAGACTGTCAAGAACTCTTCTTGTCTAAAGGGATTTTGCACCAAAAATCAACTCCTTACACTCCTCAGCAGAACGGGAGGGTAGAAAGAAAACACGGACATATTTTGGATCTTGCTAGAGCATTGTTGTTTCAGTCTAATATACCTAAGAAATTTTTGGGTGAATCTGTTCTTATGCCCACTGCTATTCTGAATAAACTTCTTTCTGCTGTATTAAATTGGAAAACTCCTCATGAGCTTTTGTATAACAAACCACCTGATTACTTGCACCTCGGAATGTTTGGATGTCAATGCTTTGTTACCAACACTCTGCCACATAAAGACAAGTTTTCTGCTAGAGCTACCAAGTGCATTTTCTAAGGATATAACCAAGGTCAGGAAGCATATAAAGTCTATAATCTTCTTATTACGCTGGTTTGACTGCCTTCTTCCCTTTAGTTTTTTAAGGTTACAGACCTCTCCTTTAATTGAAAGTTTACATTTCTTAATAGTAGTCCACTTTGCTTTAGAGTTTTTACCAAAATAATGAGATTATCAATATATATTATTTTGTTGACTAAACTGAACTTCAAGTCTAGCATCAATAACGTTCATATACTTAGAATACCCGAATACTGAACTTTCTGAAAAATATTTAATGAAAAAAGAGACAAAATTATTGCCTATAGTAAAGATGTTTTCTTTCAAATAAATTCAAAAAAGGTATAGCTTGGATTCAATATCTAACGATGGTCCAACCTAACTCGATTTCATTCCAATTCAATATCTAATCTCAACAAATTCGAATATTTTGATCGAATCCGAAGCAAATTCATTGAAAACCCTACTATCAAGGGAGGAGGTTGCAAAAGGCGCTCACCCAATATTTACGAGCTTTCGGTTCTTCGTTCATCCCCTTTTCACTCGGCTGTCTGTCTCTGTTAGCGCTGTGGCAATCAATGTTAAAAGGTTAAAATATAAGGTAAAACAGTATATAAAACTAATAATGTTAATAAAATTTTAAATGTCAAATTCATAAACTAGATCCAATTACATTAACATTAAGAAGAAATAAATCTCACAAAAACAAAAACAAAAACAAAAACAAAAAAATACAGCACAATATGAGATTCAAAAAGTCTTGACTGCAAAGCTGCATCCTTCAATTTCTTTATTCGCTGCTGGGCTCAAATATCTCAGCCTCTGCAAGGTGCAAAGTTAGGTGCTTGAACAGGTTAAAAAAGCTATAAAAAATTGATATAATTCGAAATTGGGAGACATGCTATGATTAAATCATATTTATGTAAAAGTGAAAACAAAGCAGAATCAACTCTTACCTAATTTTAACTTGAAAGCTGTCACTTGCCCAGCTCTCGACACCTTCATAATACCCTTGTTCCAAATCAGATTTGAATAAGATACTGTAACTCGGAGGCCTTCATTCCCAAGTTCCTCTTGTTCCTCTGCAATTTGCATTGCAGATTTAATGGTAGAATATGTACAACGAGACAACCAAATTGATTCAAGTGTTGGTATGTTTCCCATGTCGGAGGGGATGTCCTTCAGCTTAGGTAACTTTTCAAGAACAAGGTGCTCGAGGCGTGGGAAATGAGAGCTCTCGGCACTCCAGCATTCCCAATCCCTACACTCGATAATAGACAGTTTTTCTAAGCTGCAGAACTGCCCTTGCATTGTCTCCCATTCAGATGTTGTGAAGAGCACACGCCACAGTTTGAGCGCTGGAGATGAGGTAATGAACCTATTTTTGTATTTGGCAAAATTGCAAGATTCGTCCTGTAAGTTTCAACTTTTCGAACTTTAGTTCTCTTCGATTCCGTTTTTTCAATTTTGTCCTGTAAGTTTAAAATTTTGGCAAAATTGGTCCGATTTCGGCCCGAATTATGCAAAATCCCCAATTTTGGCCGACGTGGCACTAATTCGGGCTTAATTTGGGGCTTTTTTGTCTGACTGGGCAAGTGATGTGTAAAATCGTCCAAGTAGGATAATTTGTGGAGGGAAAATCTTTGTCTCATGCCTCTTATAATAGAATCCTAATTACATGGTCAAACCTAGTTGTGAAAAAACCGATGCTTTCTTCTCCAACTTTCTCGCATTGAAGAGTACCTTTTCCGTTGGTTGTTGTAACAGTTTGAACGCATGCCTGCAAAGAACTTGGCTTCTTACACTTTGATGCTCGCTGGGTATGCAAAAATGGGGGTGTTCGATGTAGCAAGGAAGGTGTTTGAGGAAATGCCTATGAGGGATGAGGTTTCATGGAGTACAATGATTGTTGGTCTCGCACAACATGGGTGTTTCGATGATGCATTTGGATATTTTAGAGAGTTGTAGAGAGTGGGGATGAGGCCTGATGAGGTTTGCTTGACAGGGATTTTATCAGCATGTGCACCAGCAGGGGCCCTAGATTTTGCATACTATAACAGTCTGATTATCCATACTGTATTAGTTTGACTTCCATATTGTCAATGTGCATTTCAATGAACAAGAATCTTATATCCAAATTATAGTTATGTTAATTGAATACTTCTTGTGTTTTTTCTATTTATGGAATAAGAAAGTATATAAAATGAGACATTATCATATAGTGAAGCTAATGGCTGTTCTGCAAATGTAATAAACAGAATGTTAACACATTCTCATAAACAACTAAACAAGAGTTTGACATGATACTAACATACCAAATGTTTGCCATTACACTATCATACCAAATGGCAACATTACCAACAACATAACCAACTGTTTGCCATTACAAAAACAAAAACAGGATTAATGGCAACACTTGCACCAACATAACCAAGTGTTTGACATTACAAAAACAGGACAAATGGATAATGTAACAAATTGCTTTCCATCCTTCAGAATTATAGGTGTCTCATCATCCACCATAACTTGTCCATTAATCCCTTGAAATGGAGCTGGCTCAATGATCCTAATCGCAGTTTGTTTTGCTTGCTGGTACATGGATGGTGGCCTTCTTGTAGCTGGTTCTCTTCTCCTTGCCTTTTTGGGTCTACCAACACCCCTTCCATAATTTGGAGGCAGGGGGGAATCAGATCAGAATGTTCCCATTCACTTCTGTCATTCATTGGCATAATGATTGTGGAGTTCGCTTTGTTATATTCTTCAACCTTGTAACAACTATGAACAAAGTCCTCAACATTTAAACCCTGCTTATCAATAGCACATCATCAGTAGCCTGATAATCACTCTCATGGAAGAGGCTATCCTCACTCTCATCACCCTCTTCACTAACATCTTCTCTATCACTTCCAACCTCATTATCCTCATCTTGCTCATTACCCTCATTAACTCCCTCATCATCCTCACTTCCTAAGAGTTCAATCTCCAAATCAGCTTCCACATAGTCAAACACATGCAAAGACCCACCCACATACTCAAGTGGAGGCCCTGCACTTACACTACCCCCATAATGCACAAAAACATTTAAATCTCTTTTCGATGGATCTGTAGAGGAAACAGAACACAATGAAACAAAAAATTATTCCTCAATACAAGAACAGGGACCAAAGCTTTCTAATAATCTCAGCAGCACAAGGGACCACAAAACCCACCCGTCCACCACATTCAAAAGGGCATAAAAAACCAAAATTCTCACCAAGCTTTGTACTTACCGTATGCAGGGTGTGGATAGTTGTGATATTTCTTGTCTCTAATCTTTGGCATCTTGCAATCGCACTGATATCGCCACAATGTGAAGAAGAAACATGAAGAAGAAAATGAAAAGCTAGGGCTTTAACACAATGATTTAGCCCTTTGTTCGTATTTTAATTCAAAATACAAATTCCACATATTACGTACACAAGGCATACACGTACACATCACTTGCCCAGTCAGATAAAAAAGCCCCAAATTAAGCCCGAATTAGTGCCACGTCGGCCAAAATTGGGGATTTTGCATAATTCGGGCCGAAATCGGACCAATTTTGCCAAAATTTTAAACTTACAGGACAAAATTGAAAAAACGGAATCGAAGAGGACTAAAGTTCGAAAAGTTGAAACTTACAGGACGAATCTTGCAATTTTGCCTTTTGGTATTAATATCTTCCCAACTAAGCCGCGCGTTCAATAGGCACAACTCTTTGAGCGAATGTGGAAAAATGAGGTTCGGCAGCAAATCATCCCAACTTGGGAGTCTGCATTGAAGATATTCAAGTTTATATAGACGACCAAGATTGTTGAGACAACAATATTCTGATGCCACCTTCTCATACCATAGTCTCAACTTCTTGACATTAGGGATTCTCGTAACTGCCTCCTCACCAAGCTTCAAGTCTTCTACTCCCATGAGCGTATGTAGGTTATGCAGAACAAATTCATCCGTGTCGTCACTTGGAGGTTCCGGAAATTTGACACACTTGCATTCAACATGTCTTAGTAGAGGCATCTTCCAAATTTCTGGTGGTGCAGCAAAATTATCCACATATTGGGAAATAATTAATGTTTGCAGATTCCAAAGGAGGGAGCTGAAGTTGAAAGTATAGTAAATTGACTGTGATACTCGATAGCAAAGTACCTCAAGTTAACTTGTTGAAACGTGTCTACCAATCTACACTTTCCCTTAGGATATATAAATACGTGGGCTTTTAAATACTCTTAACAATCTGCCTTCAACCGCGGGTAAGCCTTTATGAGAATAGCATATCAAGGAGCGAGCAGCGGATACAGATTGCAAATTCTAAAGATATTCCTTGTTGGATATGTTCTCATCAATAACTATGCGCCATTGTGTATTTATGCCTTCATGATAATGTTGGTTTGCAGAAAAAACAAACCTCTCTTTTCGAGATTTCCTTATGCATAGATCTCTCGAGAGATCATGGATTTTATAAAATTTTATTTTTTCAAAATATTCACGTTCACCGGCCAAAATGAGATTCCGATCAATAAGATCCATCAAGTACTCTTCACTGCTCTCTTCCAAGCCTTTTCCTGTAATTGGTTTCAAAAATCCTTCCGCAACCCACATACTGATGAGTTCGGAGACACGTATTTTACTGTTTTCAGGAAAAATTGCCATGTAGAAAAAACATGCCTTCAGATGAATAGGCAACTCATCGTAACTTGTATGAAGGATATTTAGGGACCTTTCACTTTCCTCTAAGTTCACAATTGAACTTACATTTAGTAAAATATGTGCCCAGTATTCTCGTGTTGGTTTGGACTGTGCAAGGAGTCCTCCCAGCACAACAATCGACAAAGGAAGTCCTTTGCAATGTCCAGAAATCTCCATTCCAATCTCCTCCAATTCAGGGGGCAATCTCTTTCTCCAAACACAGTTTTGTAAAATAAACTCCAACTTTTTTCCTGATCCAAAAAATCCATCTCTTGGATGCAATCACTACTCAAATAAGAAGCAACATTTGATAATCTAGTAGTTACAATAATTCTACTTTCTTGAGTGTTTCTTGGGAAGCATAATTTTATCTTATCCCAAACATCATTACTCCACATATCATCCATTACGATCAAATACCTTCTACCATATAGGTTTTTGTGTAACTCATCTCCTAATTGTGCCTCAGTCATTTGACTCAAACTTTCCCTACTCCCATGGTCTTTTTGGCAAAGAAGAACTTCTATGAGAATCTCCTTCGTATTATATTCTTGAGAAATTATAACCCAAGCAAGAATGTCAAAATGTTGTTCTACGCGGGGATATGTGTAAAGATTTTGAGCAAGTGTAGTCTTACCAATTCCGCTCATGCCTGAAATTGGTATGATTTGGCGATCACGCGGCGGTCCAGTGAGCTTATGCAACAATTCTTTTAAAACATCATCAAAGCCCACCATGGTATTGCGTTGGGTTGAAGGAGATTCTGATGAAACAACAGGTGTTGTTATAATCCCTTGCAGCTGCTCTTGAGTTCCCAACTTGTCTTTATTCTGCTTCACATCTTTCTTGACCAAATCCATCTCTTCTAGCACCTTTTGCACACCTTGATACAAGTACTTGTGGATTCGATTATATATTCCTTGATTTTGATAGAGGCCAGCAGAGCTTGTTTGGTCCCTCCTTGCAAGAATTTGATCGACTATATGGGATTCAATTACATCCTCTGCTGCATAAGATGCATCTGCAATGCGGATCCGCAATCTGTCCACTTCTTGGCTGGAATAATGACGATTATAAGCTTCAAGAAAATCTTGCAAAAAAACAATCTTTTCAGTCAATGATTGAGTTTGTTCCTTGTCAAGAGTAACTGGAGGTAGGGGATGGTGATTGAGCTGATCGATAAGATTCATAAGAGAACTTAGAGCTGCATAAGCTGCCATTGGTGAAGCAACTATGGTGTTCTGAGGGTGGGCTATGGATCTTTGCAAGAAAACCAAAGTTTAGTCTGGTTGATAAAAATGTAATTTGACTATTGGTTTTGGCAGGATTCACACCAGCGTTTCTTGGACAGTGGTACTCAATTTATGTGGACTACATTAATTTGATGATTTCCAGAGATAAATTAGCATGACAGGCTGACAGGAGAAAATGGGAAGAATGATTTGTCTTATTTCTTCATAGATCAATTATGAAATGTTGGCAATTGTTGGTATTCAAACTGGGATCGTACACCAAAATTCTTGTGATCATCATGCTTTGTAAGTACGCATTAATAAAAATCATGATTTAACACTATTGAAGTGTATTTCTGCAATAACTATAAGCTCTGTTCGGTCAAATTATCAATTTAGTCCCACAGGATTGGCCCCTCACCAATTTAGTACCGTGCGTTTGGAATAATTCAATTTAGTTTCAAATCCTAAAATTCTCAACCAATGTGATCCCAAATGCTAACGGACGTTAGAAAATTAACGGGATTGACCAAATTTCTGGACGGTAATAAACATGTGAGAGTATTATTATGGAGAAATTTTTAAAATTTATCCACAAATCGAAGAAAATCGAAGACGGGTTCCTAGAGTTTTTTGTAAAAGAAATGGTAGAATATTTGGGGGAAGTGTGAATGAGTAAATTGGATGTGTTAGGGTTCTGTTTTTGACCCTCCAAACTCTAATTCAGCGTGTCAAATGGTCAATTTCGTTAGTTTTCCAACGTCCGTTAGCATTTGGGACCACATTGGTTGAGAATTTTAGGATTTGGGACTAAATTGAATTATTCCAAAAGCACGGGACTAAATTGACGAGGGACCAATCTTGTGGGACTAAATTAGCAATTTAGCCGCTCTGTTTCGCTTCTTTTATTTGATCATGAATGTTTCCTTTCATACCAATAACCTCTCTTATCGATATGTATATCTATATTATATTTTAGAGATTTGAGAAATTACGAATACCCCCCCCGCGCGAGGTATAAACCCTCTCCCATAAATTGCCCCAACTATTAAATTTGATGACATCAGCAAAATTATTTTTAAAACTTCAATCCTACCCTTACGGGTTAAATTGTAATATTTGTTAGGAATAGTGCCCTAGAAAGCCGATTGTATATCCGCTTTGTGCTTTTCCTTATTGTAATCACAGACAATCTTTGAATAAAATAACGAATTGAGGCAACACTTCTTTATATGCTCTTGTTTGGTATGCGTTTACTTTAACTGTGCATGTATGAGAACTCCCCTAATCCTGATGACTTTAGGACTCTACCATTTAGGTGAAATGGTTCATGAAACGAGCCCTATATCACATAAGTCATGATTAGTAAAATACTCCAAGCCGATGAGTCCTACAAACAGTGGGAGTGTCAACCTGACTCCTCTAAGGCTTGCTTGTGGGATCACGCCCTTAAGAAGGACCACCTTGTTTCATGGAGGTGCAAAGTGTATAGTTGATACGTGCGTGATACATGAGGGTGCTTACTTTAATAAGTAAGTTCACTGAGGTGCCCCGTGTGAGAACATTCCTAAATGGGAAAGGAAGTTTCTATTTCAGGAAATGGAAACTTCCAGATTAGGAAATATCTCACGAGTCATTGATGTGATTAATTGATCCTTAGACTTGAGGTTCCTTGTCACTTTGTGAGTTAACTCTGTAGTCTTAGGTATAAGCTTTAAAGGGTGTCGCCTTAGACAACTGATTCAAGGCTTATGCTGGGGCTGCACAAGTGATTCATGAAAGTGAATGAGAATCAAGATAGGACCTACACTTGCATTTGCAAGGTGATCTCTTATTGTATAAGTCATTCATATGCCATATGGAGTCCTTGGCCAAGGCAGTAGATCAAGACATCAAGAAAAGGGTTTCTTGGATTGAGATCAAATGGATATGAAATGCACTTAGCTTTAAGACCGGATTATTAGGGTTCTGATTATTCCCTTGCCCTAGATCTTGGTTGAGAGATAGTAAGTAGGAGGATTGTATCTCACATGAGTCAATGACTTAAAGGTTCTGTCGAATCCGAACATTCCAATTCAGCTAGGGGTTAAACACCTGTTGCTAGACTATGGTCGTTTAATCTGTGGACTGATTAATTAATTAGTGAATTAATTAATTAGGGTCACTGCTAATTGAATTGAGAACCTAGAGGGTCACACACAACAACTTGGTTACATGAGTTGAGGCTTTAAAATGATTAAACGAGTTAATCGGGCCAAGAGGGTTCCACACGTGTGAAGTCACACGTGTGGCTCACGTGAGTGACACGTGTCACTGTGACACGTGTCACACACGTGTGTATATATATATATATATTAAATAATTAATTAGTTAATTATTTAATAGACTTTGGTTTAATTTTGAATTAAAAAGAAAGTCTAATTTTGGAGAAAATAATCTAGTTAATTAATTATGAATTAATTAATTAGATAAAAATAAGTTATTTATTTTATAATAAATAAAGTATAAAATTATCCAAAAATAGTTTGGATATTTTTAGCTCTCTTAAAAGTTGACTTGAATTAGAATTCAAAGTCAAAGTTGGAAATTACTTGAAGATCAAGTAATAGGAGAGAGGGACCAAAATCCTAGCCCATAAAGGACTAGGGATTTCGGCACCCCCCTCCCTATAAATAGGGGAGCTCGAGCTCCTTATGGAGCTAATTGGCAATTCTTTTGGTTCATGTGTTGAACACCTTCCTTTCTCCAAGATTAAATTAAACCCTAGGTTAAGTCTAAACACTAACTAGAGAACTAGCATCCTTACTAGTTAGATTGTGATCAAGTTGGTGGACTTTCTCTAGAGACTTCAAGTTAGAAGTTTGAAGATTCGAGCTTTACCAAAGGAGAGGGGATCAAGCCGCGAGAAGAGCGTTCTTGGGTGGCTTGAAACGCTTCAAGAAAGAACAAAAGAAAAGTAAGTTTTCTATCTTTACGAATTTGGTTACACGATTGCGAGTTCAAGGTCCTTTTGTTG
The DNA here is from genome assembly GCA_037501455.1 of Lantana camara. Classification (NCBI taxonomy): domain Eukaryota; kingdom Viridiplantae; phylum Streptophyta; class Magnoliopsida; order Lamiales; family Verbenaceae; genus Lantana; species Lantana camara. The sequence continues at coordinate 80,694,101 of CM074865.1, forward strand.
GAAAAATTTTTAAATTCCGCTGCTTTCTGATTCGTGTTTTCCAACAATATTAGTTAAATTTGTATTTTTTAGTTTAAAATTTTATAATTTAATATAATATTTATATTTTATGTATAAGTATCAATCGAATTAAATATTTCATGCATATTTATTTCATACCTTATATTTATGTTTTAGTTTTATTTATATTCTGCATAAGTTTATTTAAACTTATTTGTTTGAGGGGACAATTTGAAATAACTCTCCATCAGTTTGGAATATTTTTACTTAACCCCCAATAAAATTATACTAAATAATAGGATATAAATATGGCATTTGAACGATTTACTACTACATTTGTGAAAATTATACAACATATTTTGAGATGTATTTTAAGTACTACATTATGTGAAAATTATATAACATTTTGCCAAAATGGGAAGTTAAGTAAAAATATGATGCCCAATTGGAATAACAAAATTTTCTTCTGGAATAAAAAATTATAACAAACACACCAATATCAATCAATGCATTAAAAAATTCACATAAATATCTATCAGAGTTATTGAAACAAATATTTCAAGTGTTGGTAATCCATAATAATCTACCTGACATACAAAGAATAACATCCCAATATAAATATGCATACGCAATATAAAAAAAATAAATAGCCATTCATAAACTCTAAGTATGAAATTAGTTCATCATAAAAATATTAAAATATCATTAAGTAGCATTCTTTGAAAAAAGAAATATTAAATAGTTACAAAATTCAAGTACTTATATCAAACCCCCCAAAAAATGTCAGTACTTACATTAACCTCATTGTCTTTGAATTTTTCTCACATATACATCGTTGAGTTTCAGCATATGAGAGGTAAAATAGTAAAATTGCACATTCTCTTAAATTTAACGGAGGAAATAACGGGTTAGGAAAAAATTCGTAATTTCTCAAATTTCAAGGTGGAATTTATAATTTCGCCATAACTTAGGGGGTTGTTTATAATTATCCCTATAGTTTATTATTTTATTTCTATATTTATTATTTATATTATGAAAGTACGAATTAGATTTTTTAATTTCTTATGATAATTGTCTAAAATATTCTCATAATAATTATGGAATAATTTTTATTTAAAGATAATTATGTAATATATATATTATAAATTATTAATTTAAAATATTAAAATAAATAGTTGTTGACTTAAAACATAACTTTTCATAGAGTAAAATTAGAATAAAACCAAAACATGTCATGTGTGAAAACATACATTATTTGGTATTTACTATGCATTTGTGAGAGCCTCGAATTAAAGGCACAGGCTTGTATCACATGCCTTTTTGGCATGCGATATATATCATAAGCTATACCATGAGGAAGAAAAATATTATTTTGCCCAAAACTTGTTCACTAATATGAAAATCTGCCAACGAAATGCACAGAGAATTTATGTGAAAGGTAGAAGAGAATAATTAAGGACATTTGTGTCATTTACAGCTAAAATGTCATTATCTAATATTAAGATATAGTCATGATTAAGGGAGTTAGCGATAAATGTCCAATATGCATATCTTTGTTTAAGGCGTGTTATTAGTCATAAAATGTTTACTTTTTATGGATGAAAACTCATGTTATGTTGAATTTCAAAATTCACCCTTGAGCTTTTCTATTTGTTATTTGGGATAGGAACACCTTCAATTTCTTTTTCTTTATATATATATATATATAATAAACGCACAAATAAAGTTTTTAATTTCTTACAAAATATAGATCATTCATACCCTCATAATAATTAATCAATAACTATTAATTAAGGATAATTATGTAAATACATGTTATAAATTATTAATTTAATTATATTTAAAATTATTTATTGACGGACTCTTGGTAGAATTAAAATTTTTTAAATTAAAAAAAGTAAAAAGGATACATAATGCGATAAGGATTGTTAATATATTTGTTAGAAATCAAGAAGGGGGTGAATTGATCTTTATGTACTTTTTCGCACAATGTCCTCTTAATCAATACTTCTGAGCTTACAAGCTCTTTCAAGAGTCTCAGAGTGAACTCTTCACTTAGATCAAGGTTTCTTCAAGTTTCAAGACAAAGGTCTTGACAAATGCTATATGCCCAAGTCTTGAATAAGACTGGTTCTCAATTCAGCTACTACCAGTGGTACAAATTTCGTACCAGTCAAAGTGTCAATCACTTGCTCCAAGATTTAATGGATGATAACTTTAATAATAACAATGCTTGGATAGAACAATAGCTCAACAAGTGATCTGATCAATTAGATGAAATTTATCAGAGTGTCTCAGAGATTTAGCATAAAGTAATAGCCACAACACAAGGCTATCACCAAGATATTATATCCACTCAAGATTCACAGATTCTAGTAGCTCATGCATAAGCCAGAGATGTCAAACAATACGGAACAACTGAGCTACTGGAGACTTCAGATAATCAGCTCAAACACAAGCTTAATGAGTCTCAAACACAGATGGAGAGTTGAGAGAGCGAGACAAAGTATTTAGAGAGGTTTGACCTCCAAGGTTGTGTAAAACACTAACCAAGAAGATTAATCCTCTACCTAAGGTTGTTAAGCTTAGGATTTTCAATGGGTCACTTTGATAGAATGAGAGATTACAAAATATAACACAAATAGAGCCTGTTCGGTACCCTCAGCAAACTAAGGCCCGGTACAATACGAACCAAACTCTAGGATCTCCAAAGTTCTTGTAACACTACCCACCAAAAGACACTAACTCTTTTATCCAGTGTAAACAAAGTAGCAGCAAACAAAGAATGGAAGAATCAGTTTCTTGTGTTGAAGATGATCCTCTTTTATAGCTTGAACAATATGACCGTTGATCCCACTTTGTAAATTCAAACTGGGCACATCTCCCAAGATGTCTTGTACCAGTTCAGTCTTCAACAAATCAGATGCAAGTGGGAGAGAGAAAAAAGGCTTCCACTAAGTTTCCGTTAGAGAGCATTTGCCTGAGAGAGATTTTTCAAGTCAATTTTAAATTCAAGAATAATAATATTTATTTCCTTGTAACCTGTGCAGCTTATTTTAGCTGATTGATCTTGAGTGTTCTTCTGGAATGATTTGTTCCAGTGAATGTTCCTATGCAACACTTTTTGTTGATCAAATCAAAACATTTGAATGTTCAACATATATTAATTAATTGTATACAAATTTTATAACATAAGTTGTTCATTTTTTAATTGCAAGGCTTATAATTTAAAATGTTATAATAAGATATATATAACGAATTGAAAAACAAAAAATTGCTTCACTTTATAAATATAATAAATTTCGGTAATTATGTAATATAAATTTTATTTAAATTGAATGAGTTACATATGATAACTTTCAATAAATCAATCCTAATGTAATTTTAATTATATAAGTCCACAATTTTAATTTTCTAAGTTCATAAATTTTCTTAAATTATAATCATATTATAATTTTATAAACTTATCTAATTAACAAAATAATATAATCGAAAATTTACAGTCCAGAAAAAGTTCCTCCACCAGATGAAAAAAAAAAGGTCTCTGAATAATAATATTTCAATGGCATATAGTTGTAAATAAATAGAACTATATCAGGCATAGGTGTAAATTACATGTGCATGTTAAAATCCATGTGATACAAACACGCACTATTTGCATGTCTTAAATTGCACCTATAATCACAGCAGACTCACGGGCTTGGCCCTATCACACAGGCTGCGCGTTCAGCAAAGTAAACGGCCGTCAAGGTATGTTTACTTACAAATCAAGTGAGGCTGACTGGCATTTGTGGTGATTTATTTGTAACTATGATGTGGAATAATAGCAAGACAGGTTCCAAAATGGTGACCGTGTCGTGTCATGTGTCCAATACTCCTTACGTAGAAAATTCAAAAAAGAAGATTTGTATCGCTATATCTTTGTCGTGTCGTGTGTCCGATACTACTTATGTAGAAAATTCAAAAAAGAAAATTTGTATCATTGTATCTTTGTCGTGTCGTGTGTCCGATACTCCTTACGTAAAAAATTCAAAAAAAAAAATTTGTATCGCTGTATTTTTGTAGTGTCTTGGCGTGTCCATATCGCGGTGTCTATATCCATACATCATAGATTTGTAGGTAGGAGATGAGAGTAGAGCAGCGTCCTCCTTCCTATTAATTTATTGGGATAATTACGGACAACCCCCTGAGATTTGGTGAAATTACATATTGCACCCTGAGGTTTGAAAAATTGCGAACTTCCTCCTAACCTTTACACTTTCTCTTACAAATTTCACCACCGTTAATCACACTATTTAAACTCATATTTACATCCAAAAATACCCTTAGGGGATATATTGTGATTTTACTAAGAATTTAATGGTATAATTGTAATATTAGTTAATCTTAGATTTTTTATATTTAAAAAGTTGTTATTTAATTTAAATTTAGTATTTTATCTATAAATATAAATTAAATTAGATATCCCATGCATATTTATTTTTATGAAGTATGATAAAAAATTATAAATTCTCTCTTATATTTATATCTTAGTTTTAAATATATTTTGCACAAGTTCATTTAAAGTTAATTTAAAATAATTTATTTACAATTATAATAATCTTTTTCTCAAAATAAAAATTCATATAAAAAAAACACACAAGAAGTATCAATTATTGCATTACCATATTTTCCCCTCATAATTGAAAATCGTAACAAACACACCAATATCAATAAATGCATTAGTAAATTACATAAATATCCTTCAGAGTCATTTAAACAATTATTGCAAACGTTGAACATGCATTATCAACGTCTACAGTAAAATTTTAGGCATCCACAAACTCTATGTATGAAATTAGTTTATCATAAAAATATTAAAATATCATTAAATAGTATTCATTAAAAAAAAAAAGTTAGGTAGATACAAAATTCAAGTATTTACATCAAACCCCCTAAGAATTTCAATCCTTGCATTAACCCTCCTTTACCTTTGCCTCTTTGTTACATCAAACCCCACCAAAAAAAAAAAAATAGAACTTAAGTGATTTCAATGTATTTTAGAAGCTTCACATCTTTCGTCTTCCCTTAATTGTTATGAGAATTATTTATATTCTATGTTTTCTTGTCCTATGAGAATAAAATTGACATTAGTTTTTAAATATTAATTAAGTGTTAAAAAACATCAATTAGGACAATTTTGTGACACCATCCACACATAATTTAACAATCCATTCAACTTATAAATTATTATTTTAATTTATAAACTTTAATGAATTTATGTAATTAAAATATCTAGAAATTCGATTTTTAGACCTATTAAATATCCAGCTGGAATGAGATGTGCTACGTTGAACGAGTTGACTCCTTTTCTTTAGTATTTTGGGTGAGTTTTGGAAATCTCAATTTTTGTGAATTATTTTTGTCCTCAAGCTACATTCTATTGCATGAAAAGTTGGAAGCTGGGCAAATAGTTTGAGAAGCAGATACAATAGTTAAAAGTCATAAAAAGTTGAAGCAGTAAAAATTAAATAGGGCTAATTACAGACAACCCCCCAACCTTTGGGGAGTTGTGCGCTTTCCCCCTCAACCTTTGGATCGGTGTGTTTTACCCCTTCACCTTTGTAAAACGTAACACTTCAGCCATTTGAACACACTTTGACCGTCGATTTCTCTTCCGTCACGGCGACCCAAGTTTCAAGACCACCGTCATCGTGTTCGTCTCTCCAAGGAGAGCAAAATCCATACCCCGCTCGACTCTATTAGCCGCTAAAAGCTTCGTTCATCGTGCGTTGTCTTTAATCGATAATTTCTGTTTCGTCGGTTGTTGAATTTTGATTTCGAGACCATTGCTGTGTTCCTTGCGTCGAGAGCTTCAGTTTGACGTATAATATTAACACATTTGAAATCAGATTTATATAGATTTGCTTTGTTAAAGTATGTTCAATGGGATGAAGTGTTACGTTTTACAAAGGGGGGGGGGGGGGGAGGGGGGGGGGTAAAACGCACCGATTCAAAGGTTGAGGGGGAAAACGCACAAACCCCCAAAGGGTTGGGGGGGGGGGGGGGTCTGTAATTAGCCCAATTAAATAATAATAATTCGGAAAAAAAAGTACTGGGTAATTATCGGAAAATAATCTAAAAATTATCACGCAAAACAAATTTTTACTTATTTATGAAAATAATTTAAAAGTTAGACTTTGGTTGATAAATAATTATAGTTTTTATTTTATTTTAATTTAAGATAAATAAACTGGAAACTTAAGTTAGATATTTTTGTTCAAAGAGAATGAAAAAAATGGTCGAGGTTACCATCCGTCTTAGACCACACAGTACTTACAAATAGCATATAAGTCAGAAATACAATTGCAACTATAAGTATTATATACGGAGGAAATTTATAAATCTGACTGCAAAGCTGCATCCTTCAATTTCTTTATTCGTTGCTGGGCTCACATATCTCAGAGTCTGCAAGGTGGAAACATATTAGGAGGAATTTATGTAGTTGACAAGAAATTAGAAAACAAAAGCATATTCATCATAAGCTGCAAAGTTAGATGCTTGAAAAGGTTAAAAAAGCTATAAACAAATTGATATAATTCGAAAATGGGAGACATGTTATGATTAAATCATACTTGTTTTTATTCAAGTAAAAGTAAAAACAAGGCAAAATAAACTCTTACCCAATTTTAACTTGAAAGTTGTCACTGGCCAAGCTCTCCACACCTTCATAATCCCCTTTTTCCAATCGAGATTTCAGTAAGGTAACTGTAACTCGGAGGGCTTCATTCCCAAATTCCTCTTGTTCCTCTGCAATTTGCTTTGCAGATTTAATGGCAGAATACGTACAAGACGTCAACTCAATTGATTGAAGTGTTGTTATGTTTCCAATGTCGCTGGGAATCTCCCTCAGCCTACGTAAGTCATCAAGAACAAGGCGCTCAAGGCGTGGAAAATGAGAGCTCTTTGTATTCCAATATTCCCAATCCCTATAGTCGGCAATACGCAGGTATTTTAAGCTGCAGAACTGCCCTTCTATTGTCTCCCACTCAGATGTTGTGATGGACTGTGGAAACATTTGGAGCAACTGAAGATGAGGTAATGAACCTATCTTCGTATTAATGTCTTCCCAACTGATCCGCATTCCAAATAGGCCCAACACTTTGAGCGAATGTGGGAAAATGATGTTCCGCAGCAAATCGCCCCATCGGAACCAGCAGCTTAGATTTTCAAGTTTATACAGATGGACAAGATTGTTGAGACAATAATCTGATGCCAACTCATACCGTAGTTCCAACCTCTTGACATTAGGGATTCTCTTAACTACCTCCTCATCAAGCTTCAAGTTTACTACTCCTGTGAGTGTATGTAGGTTACGCAGAACAAATTCATCTGCTTGACCACTCGGAGGGTGCGGAAGTGTGAGCCTGCCGCATTCAACGTGTCTTAGTAGAGGCATCTTCCAAATTTCTAGTGGTGGACAACAAAAACTCAGATCAAAAATTAATGTTTGCAAATTCCAAAGGAGGGAGACTGAAGTTGAAAATACAGGAAATTGACTGTGATAGTACATGCCATCAAAGTACCGCAAGTTAAATGTATCTACCCATCTACTATTTCTCTTATGATAAATCGTTGGGCTTTTAAATACCCTTAACAATCTGCGTTCAACCTTAGGTAAAGCTTCATCAGAATAGCATATCAAGGTACGGGCAGCTGATACAGATTGCAAATTCTGAAGATATTCCTTGTTGGATATGTTCTCATCAATAACTATGCGGCGTTGTGTATCTATGCCTTCATGATCATGTTGCTTTGCGGAAAAAACAAATCTCTCTTTTCGCGCTTCTCTTATGCATAGTTCTCTTAAGAGATCATGGATTTTACAAGACACTATTTTTTCAAAATATCCACGCTTACCGACCAAAATGAGGTTCCTATTTATAAGATCCATTAAATACTCTTCACCACTCTCCTCCAAGCTTTTTCCACTAATTGGCTTCAAAAATCCTTCCGCAACCCACATACTAATGAGTTTGGAGACACGTATTTTACTGTCTTCGGGAAAAATTGCCATGTAGAGAAAACATGCCTTCAGATAAACGGGCAATTCATCGTAACTCGTATGTAGTATTTTCAAGCTCCGTTCACTTTCCTCTAAGTTCACAATTGAACTTACATTTTGTAAAATATGTGCCCAATATTCTGATGTTTTGAACTTTGCAAGGAGTCCTCCAACCACAACAATCGACAAAGGGAGTCCTCTGCAATTTCTGGCAATCTCCATTCCGATCTCCTCCAACTCGGGAGGGCAATCTTTTTCTCCAAACACAGTTTTGCGGAATAGACTCCAACTTTTATCGTCATCTAGAAAATCCATCTTATGGACGCAACCACTATTCAAATAAGAAGCAACATTAGATAGTCTAGTAGTTACAATAATTCTACTTCTTCCGTTGTTTCTCGGGAAGTACAACTTTATCTTATCCCACACATCATTTTTCCATATATCATCCATTACGATCAAATACCTTTTGCAACATAGGCTTTTGTATAACTTTTCTCCTAATTGTGCCTCACTCATTTCACTCAAACTTTTCCTGCTCCCATGGTCTTTTTGGCAAAGAAGTGTTTTTAAGAGAATCTCCTTTATATTATATTCTTGAGAAATTGTAACCCAAGCAAGAACGTCAAAATGGTGCTCTACGAGTGGATGTGTGTAAAGATTTTGAGCAAGTGTAGTCTTACCAATTCCGCCCATGCCACAAATTGGTATGATTTGATCACGTGATAGTCCAGTGAGTTTGTCCAACAATTCATATAAAACATCATCAAAGCCCACCATGGTATTGCCTTGTGTTGAAGGAGATTCACCACATGTTGTTATAATTCTTTGCAGCTGCTTCTGAGTTCCCAACTTGTCTTTAATCTCCTCCACATCTTTCTTGACCAAATCCATCTCTTCTAGCACCTTCTGCAGAGGGCCTTGATACAAATAAGTAGAACAGATCTTGTCCGCATCATGAGTACTTGTGGATTCGACGATTATATTTCCCTCCACACTCCGTTGTTTTAGATTGAGGTCAGCACGGGTTGTCTGTTCCCTGCTCGCAAGGATTTGATCTACTATATGAGATTCGATTACATCCTCTGCTGCATAAGCTACATCTGCAATCCGGATCCGCAACCGCTCCACCTCTTGTCTGGAATAATGATTATTATAAGCTTCAAGAAAATCTTGCAAGAAAACAATCTTTTCAGTCAATGATTGAGTCTGTTCCTTGTCGAGAGTAACCGGAGGTTGAGGATGGTGATGGATCTGATGGATAAGATTCATAAGAGAAGTTAGAGCTGCATAAGCTGCCATTGCTGAAGCAACTATGGTGTTCTGAGGATGGGCTATGGCCTGTGGATGTTTGCAAGAAAATCAAAGTTTAATCTGGTTAATGAAAATGTAATTTCACATCAGAGTTTCTTGGACAGTGGTGCTCACTTTATGTGGACTACATTAATTTGATGATTTCAAAAGATAATACTACAATTTAAATAGTCAAGATTCCAAAACAAGTTGCAATAGATAAATCAGCATGTTGCTGGCCATTAAGATTGCTCCAATCTCTATGGCCTTTAAAGTTTAAGATAGGTAACATGTGAAAATTTATGTATCGGGTAATTTTGAAAAGTTGGCAATTCTTTCTTGGTATTCAAACTGTGATTGTATATTTGTATATCAAAATTCTTGTGATCTATATCTATATATTATATTATATTATATTTTATTAGTATATTTATTATAAAAATACGAGTTGGATTTTTTAATTTCTTATATCTTACTGATTGCGCAAAATACCCTCATAATAATTAGGGCTAAACCCAATTTCCCCCCTATCCTTTTTCGATTTTTGCACTTACCCTCCTATCCTTTCATTTTTTGCATTAAACCCCCTAACCTTTGAAAAATATCACACTTAACCCCTTGTAATAAACTTTAACAAAACAAATCTATACAAAGTTGATCTCAAATGTGTAGATATTATATATCAAATCGAAGCGCTCGACGCAAGGAACACAATAATGGTCTCAAAATCAAACTTCGTCAATCGACGAAGTAGAAATCATCGGTTAAAGACGACGCACGACGAACGAAACTTTTGGTGGCCAATAGGGTTGGCTGAGGTATGGACTTTGTTCTCCTTGGAGAGACGAACACGATGGCGGTGGTCTTGAAGCTTGGGTCGCTATGACGGAGGAGAAATCGATGGTCAAATTTTTTTGAAGGGGTTAAAGGTAATATTTTTCAAAGGTTAGGGGGTCTAATGCAAAAAATGAAAGGACAGGGGGATAAGTGCAAAAATCGAAAAAGGATGGGGGGAATTCGGTTTAGCCCTAATAATTATGTCAATAATTTTTATTTGAGGATAATTATGTAATAAGAAGAATATCATGTTTACATATGATAAATACTATATAACGTATTTATGGCGAGTTTATGTAAAAATAAAGCTCAATTAAACGTATCTACGAAAAATGTATTAGTCACGGATAAATTGACTCGACAAAATAGACAAATAATTCGACATTACATTCGTTTTACTAAACTAAGTTTGGTTTTAGTTCAACATTGCTTGTACTCAGTTTTAAGTCATACTCATCAAATCATACAAATAAGTCAACTTCATCCCTAATTTCCTTCAGATCCGGATGGACCGAACCCATTCTCCCTAAATTTTTCATTAATCACACGACAAAGTGTAAAACACTCGTTCCCTCATTATACCAATTCAGTCGAGTCAAGTTCGGGGTAGAATTACCCTTTTCCAAAGTTACATATATCATGACATTTCAGTGGTGGTAGACTGGTCTCCAACGCCGTCATGCCTTCCCCATGAATTGGCATTGCGGTTTACTAAGCCGGGCCCGTCTCAGCTGCGTCAGGGGCCACATGATCGGCATGTCCGTCCCTCAGTTCCGGCAAGATGTGGACAATTGTCGCTTCTTGATTGCTTTGTATGCTTTCGATCCTCCTAATGGCTTCTCTCATGTCTAATCGTTGAGCCGGATTGCTCTCCGTGCAAGCTGCACCGATCCGCGTAAGTTGTTGCATGTCATTTAGACTACCCATGGCGCTTGCAATGTCGGGGTCTAGTAAATCGGCCTCTCTCCCCTCGTCAACCGCTGATCTTACCCATTGGAGTAGATCTGCCTTCCCTTGGGCATGGTGGAGATAATGAGAAGGGAATTTAAAATTCCCAGATACCAGATGTTGGTAATTAGATAAATAGTTTAGATAGAAAGTAATTTTAGTAAGGAAAAGGTTCGATTTTGGAATAGAAATACATTGAATAAATTGGACCAATATAGTTGATTGGGATTTTAGTATTTCGAAAAGTTAGGAAACATAAATAGAATAGTGGAGGAGAAGGAATTTGTATTTGGATAGAAGGGGTTATTCGAATGAAGTTATTCATCAGTACAAACATGGAGCATACATCATCTATAGTACATTAACCGACCTGATTAGGTCGGTTGATTAGCCTTTAGATTAATCTAGATTTAATTTTTTGATTAATCATCAATCTAGCAAATTCTATAATTTTGACTAATTAGATAACTATTGAATATTTAGATTAATCTATATCTGGATTAATCCATATCTAGATTAATCTATATTTTACTAATAATCTAAAATTATCTAATATCTAAATCTAGATAAATATGTATTGAAAAATAGATTAATTTTAACAAATTTTCCTATAAGAATTTCGAGAATGATGATCCCAACCGTCGGTTGTTGGATGGACGGTTCGGATTTTACTTCTAGAGTATTCTGTTCTGCTAGGGGGTTAACAAACGCGTTTTTTCTATTGACCGCCTCTATTTAAAAAACGCCTTATGGCTGGTGCGCGGAAATTCCCCTGGGGTTGGTTGAAGCCATACTCTGTTCCTTAGTTTCCTTGGTTTGCCTTTTGTAATGATTAATTTAGTTATAAGAATATTGGAGAAAATAATGACGTGGCATGGCTTCACCAATTGATCGGCCAGCTCACCGAGATCCGATCGGCACTTTCTTCTCTAATTCGATCCACGTGGCACACAAAATGGACGGATTTGATCGGGGTGTAGGTCGAACGCCTAGGCCAAAGTTCGACCTACAAGTCATGTGTCCGAGCAAGAAATGGCATGGCTTCATCACCAATTGATCAGCCAGCTCATCAGAGTCCGATCACCACATTCCTCTTTAATTTGATCCACATGGCACACAAAAGGTACAGATTTGAATAGGTGGTAGGTAGAATGCCTAGGCCAAAGTTCGACCTAAAAATCATATATCTGAACGAGAGATATCATTGAATATGTATTTAATATCCGAGGTCCACTGATATGCCATACATCATACCTCGTTTTATCCCACTGTCATACGTGCTGATAATATTACTTTCTCAAGCTCTTCAATTTGTCACTCTTTTTAAATCACATATTGATTTGAGCAATGAATTTGAACCACCTTAGTAAGTTAAATCCAAAAACAATCAAATAATTATATACATATAAGAAAAGGAAAAAAAAAAAAATTTACATGACTTCCACTTTAATATTAAAAAAAATAATGTTTTAGTGATCGCTAGAATTGTACTGACATTGTTTCGAAAAATGAGAAGTAAATATTTTTAATATTCGAATATTTTTAAAAATATTATTTTAATATAATACTTTAGCCTATTATGTGGTGTTCGGTATTTATATTGTGTTGGACATAGTGCAAATCTTTTTTTTTTTTTTAATTAGGATCTCTATAAAATATCATGTATATATTAATAATTTAATTTTAATATTAATATTTGTACTCGTGCATCATAATAAACCAATAATATAACTTTTTTCTCAAATCTACCAAGCCCCTGTCAATTTCTTTACACCTATTGTACTTTTTCAAAAAAAATAAATCGACAAGCGAAGCTATAGCCTGTAGGATTATTAACGAGACCTCCACCTCATATATAAGTCAACTAAATCAAAGTAAATGTACAGGCATTCATGATAATCAACAATAGTATTCGAACACGAATGGCCGCAGAAATAACAAACAAGATATTTTATGTGAGCTAAACTCCTTAAATACCAAAAGATTATTGAGCTAGCATCGACCTTAATAGAATCGTGGCCTAAATTGAGCTCTCGACCCCCCTGCTAAGCCGTAGGATTACACCTGTTGTACCTCGTTTTTTAAATAGATGCTATCAATAGAAAAAGTGCGTTTGTTAACCCCCTAACAGAACAGAACACTCTAGAAGTAAAATCCGAACCGTCCATCCAACAACCGACGGTTGAGATTGTCGCATTTTGGTGAGACGGGTTGTTGTTGCATAGGCCATTAGAGCTTGCATGGCTTGGTTGCTGACTAAGGAATACAATCCATATTCCACGAGTAAAGGCTCTTAATCCAGTGTTTGGTTCCACCATGCACGTGGTTCTGATCCGGACTGCCAAGAATCAAGAGCAGTTGCATTTGTGAAGGATTGTTTGAGCTTTAGGAGTATTTCGGATTCTGTCGCTAAATATTTATGGTTTTTATTTTATGATTTATAATTACATATTCACCTTAAATAAACATAAAGAACTATGATCTGATCCCTCTTAATTAAATAATTATATTTATATCCTCTCATAGAATTAGTAAGTATATTTACACACCCTCATAAATTTAATAATTACATTTATACCCCTTCACTAGTTTAATAATATCCAAAAAATTAACATATGTAATGTAATTATTAAATTATGAGAGAGGATAAATATAATTATTAGACTAAAAGGGTACAAAATTGAATTTTTTATATTCCTTTAGGGTGTAACTTTCTTTATTTTATTTTTATTTTAATTTTGAGATTGTAGAGAAAGTTGCTTTGTGTGTAAAGTCAGATATTTATTTTGTAACGTTTCTTCAGTTCTTTCGTTAGACGGCAAGGTTTCAACTTAAGTAAATTAGTTTGGAGGTTTGGGAGTCGGTTGTTGGGTTTCTTCTTCGTCCTTGTATATATACACTCAGTATTGCTTTTCTTCAAAGAATGAAACTGAATAAACCCAAAATTCAGTCCAGGAATTTTACATGGTATCTAGAGATCCAGGAATTGAGTTCCTAAGAAATTGAGCTCACAGGAATTTTACATTGTATCTCTGCGGATTGAGTTTCTCTGGGTTTTGCTTACTGAATCTGAATTGAGACAAGGAAATGGCAATTGGATCAGGATCTGGAAATGCTGGAGATGTACGGTTGCGGTCAATTCGTTTCTACAGACTTGAATTGAGATCATTTTCTTACTTGGAGTCCGTATAATACTTCACTCAAATGAAGAAACTATGTGCTGAGCTACAGTATCTGCATCCTTTGTTGGGGATTTTTAGAGAAATGAAGAAAAGGAATTCTTAAGATAAAGTTTTTAGAGAAAGGTTTTTACTTGATTTTTTACTTGCTTCAAATCTCAAATAAAAGTACATATTTATAGGCTAAGATGCCCATCAAGATACATGCACAAGGTGCAACCTTCCAAGTTCCTAATTTAATAGGACATTTGAAAGACACCTAAATTATACAAAGAATCTAGGAAATACTTAGAATATAATCTAATATTAATTTTTCCAAATACATTTGACTAATTAAATTCCAAATTGGATTCTTAACACCCCCTCTCAATTTGTAATTTTCAACCACTTCTTGAACTTCTCGAACTTTTCACTTGTCACGGCCTTAGTAAGAAAATCTGCCACTTGATCATTTGTGTTGATGAACTCCAAGTGTATGTCACCTTTGTTCACAAGATCTCGAATGAAATGATGTCGAAGCTCAATATGCTTAGACCTTGCATGAAAGACGGGATTTTTAGTCATGGCAATGGTTGACATGTTGTCACAAAAAAGAGTAGTAGGATGCTCTTGTTTTTCTTGCAAATCAAAGAGAATTCTTCTTAGCCAAATTGCTTCACAAGCTGCATCAGTGGCGGCAATGTACTCGGCTTCACTTGAAGAAAGTGCAACCGTTTTTTGCTTTTTAGAACTCCAAGCTATCACCTTTGAACCAAGACAAAAAACATAGCCCGAAGTGCTTTTTCGATCATCCAATGATCCTGCCCAGTCACTATCCGTGAAGCCAATCAACTTGTTATTTTCTTCTTTTTCATACTTGATCCCTTGTTTCTTAGTACCTTGAAGATATCTAAGAATTCGTTTCGCAGCGGAAAAATGCATCTTGCTAGGATCACTCATGAATCGAGAAATATAACTCACCGAATGAACAATATCCGGTCTTGTGTTGGTGAGATAAATCAAAGAACCAACAAGACTTCGAAATATTTTCAAGTCAACTTTTTCAACACCGTCTTCTTGTTGCAATTTCTCATTCAATGCCAAAGGTGTTGCCACGGGTTTGCAATTCTTCATGTGAAACCTTTTTAGCAAGTCATCAATATACTTTTCTTGAGAAATAAAGATCTCACCTTCCGTTTGTTTCACTTGAATTCCAAGAAAGTATCTCATGAGCCCCAAATCTGTCATCTCAAATTCTTGCATCATATTTTTCTTGAAATCACTCACCATTTCCATGTTAGTGCCCAAGTAAATAAGGTCATCAACATATAGACAAACAATCAAAAAATCTTGTGTACCTTCCTTCTTAACATAGAGTGATGGCTCACTTTGACTTTTTTGGAATCCTTTTTTGCAAAAATATCCATCAATCTTGCTATTCCAAGCTCGTGGTGCTTGCTTTAACCCGTAAAGAGCTTTCTTCAAACGATACACTTTTTCTTCCATTTTTTCCCTTTCATATCCTTGAGGTTGTTGCACATAAACCTCTTCCTCAAGCTCACCATTAAGGAATGCAGATTTTACATCAAGTTGGTAAACTTTTAGCTTCAATTGTGCTCCAAGTGCTAAAACGGTCCGAATTGTCTCCATTCTTGCCACCGGTGCAAATGTTTCGTTAAAGTCAATTCCGGGCTGCTGAGAATAGCCCTTTGCAACCAATCGTGCCTTGTGCTTTTGAATGGAGCCATCTTCATTAAGCTTAGTTTTGAACACCCATTTCAAGCCAATCACTTCTTTTCCTTCTGGTAAATCCACAAGCTCCCAAGTTTTATTTTTCTCAATTGCTTTAATTTCTTCATCCATGGCTTTTCTCCACACTTCTTCTTTAATTGCCTCCCCAAAATTCTGAGGTTCAACACCAAGGAAAGCAACATCACAATTTTCATAAATTTCTCTTAAAGATCGTACCTTCCTCGGAGGTGTTTCAGAATCAGAACTTTCTTGACTTGGAGAACTTGCTTGTGGTGAATTTTCAGGAATTCTCACTTGATTTGGAGTTTGAACTTCTTGTTGTGGCTGATTTTGTGATGGTGTTAACTCCAAAAATTCATTTGAGGATGAACTTTCCTCCCGGCTCCAAACTCCTTGTTCATCAAAAATCACATCTCTTGAAATAATCAATTTGTTCGTCTTTGGATTATAAAGTCTATAACCCTTCGACTCATCGCTATATCCAACAAAGATGAGTTTTTCTCCTTTTGCATCATATTTGTCTTTGTTTGGATCTGCAACATGTGAGTATGCAATACATCCAAAAATTTTGAAATGATCAACAATGGGTTTTCTTTCATACCATGCTTCAAAAGGAGTTTTATTGAGAACCGCCTTGGTAGGTGAACGGTTGAGGATGTAGATGGCCGTATGAACAGCTTCTGCCCAAAATTTATTTTGCAATTCTTTGCTCTTTAGCATACTCCTCGCCATTTCTACAATTGTTCGGTTTTTCCTCTCGGCAACTCCATTTTGTTGTGGACTTCTCCGTACGGTGAGTTGCCTTTGAATGCCATTTTCCTTGCAATACTCCATGAAAGGGGTGAACAAGAATTCTCCTCCCCGATCAGTCCTTAATGTCTTGATTTTACATCCACTTTGTTTTTCTACAAGTGCTTTAAATTGAAGAAAAACAGAAAATGCTTCTGATTTTTCATGCAAAAAATACAACCACATCATCCTTGTAAAATCATCAACAAAAAGAATGAAATATCTTTTGTTACCGAGTGAAGGAGTTCTTGTAGGACCACAAATGTCGGCATGCACCAATTCAAGAGGAATTTTGGCCCTCCAAGAAGTTTTTGGAAATGGTAATCTATGCATCTTGCCATAGATACATCCTTCACAAACTTTGTCTTTTCTTTCAATCAAGGGAAGACCGACCACCATATTCTTCTTTTGGAGTAATTGCAATCCTTTGTTATGCAAGTGTCCAAATCTACGAACAACTTTCGATCTCCTGTCATATGGTTGCTGCACCCGCTATCAACATACCACCTATTTTCATATTCTTTTTCTTTACTCATGCAGGAAAATAGTTGGTCACCTTCATTTTTGGAGAAATTGGCTTCGTCCTCGTCTTCTTTGTTTTTCTTTGGACATCGGCTGTATGAATGATCTGCATTTTTACAATTTTTACATCTAAAAAAGCAATCCTTCATCACATGATTTGTTTTTCTACATATTCGACATGATGAATCCGACCCTCCAAAGTGTGGCTTTCCATCTCTAAAATTCTTGCCTTGCCCTTTTCCATTTTTATTGAAGAAGCCACCTTTTCCACCTTTTTGCCATTTAGAGCTTTTCTTGTTTGAAACATAAAGTTTGGATTGAAAAGCTTGCTCCAACGGTTGATTTGAGGATCTATTCAATCTTTCCTCATGAACTTGGAGAGAACTCATAAGTTCATGAAAGGTGTAGGTGGAAAGATTTTTCGATTCTTCTATCGCAGCAACGACGTGATCAAACTTTGTTGGAAGGCTTCTAAGAACCTTTTGGACAATTTTTCTCTCTTCAATAACATCGCCAAGACTTCGAATTTGGTTGACGATCTCAGAAACTTTGGTGAGAAAAGCTTGCATATGATCACCTTCTTTCATTGCCATATTATCAAAATCTCTCCATAGAGATTGAAGTTTTAAAGAGATGACTTTCTCGTTTCCTTGAAAGCTTTGTTTTAAAATATCCCAAGCTTCTTTGGCTCTTTTTGTTCCAAAGATTCTTGGAAATATTGTTTTACTTACGCCTTGTTGTAGATATCTCAAAGCACTTGCATCTCTCCGAATATTCTCTTTGTAGGATTTTTGTTGTTGCTCGGACCAATTTGTGCTACTTCCTTCGGGTGGAGGCTCGGGAAAGGAAGTCTCCACAACATCCCAAAGATCTAAAGAGATGAATAAGGTTTGCATTTGGCTGCTCCAATAATCATAGTGTTCGCCTTCAAAGATGGGTATTTGGTTAGGGGGTATAGGCAAACATTGTTAAAACCGAATTTGAGGCCTTTTTTTTTTTTTTTTTTTTTTTGGGTAGAAGTTGGCTCTGATACCAAATTTGTTGGGGATTTTTAGAGAAATGAAGAAAAGGAATTCTTAAGATAAAGTTTTTAGAGAAAGGTTTTTACTTGATTTTTTACTTGCTTCAAATCTCAAATAAAAGTACATATTTATAGGCTAAGATGCCCATCAAGATACATGCACAAGGTGCAACCTTCCAAGTTCCTAATTTAATAGGACATTTGAAAGACACCTAAATTATACAAAGAATCTAGGAAATACTTAGAATATAATCTAATATTAATTTTTCCAAATACATTTGACTAATTAAATTCCAAATTGGATTCTTAACATCCTTTACCTGTGTGTACTTATGTTATTATGGCGCTGCAAAGGGAGTAGGAGAGTATAATTGTTCAACCAGACTTATACAATTCCTTATGGGATTATCTGAGAGCTATGACAACACAAGGAATCAGATTTTAGTGATAATCCTTTACCAATTGTAAACAAGTCTTACTCTGATATTAAGTGTGGAGAAACAGAGACAAGTGCACACCAATTATCTAGACATATCAGATTCTGTCATACTTGTTCATAAGAAACCTTATACAAGTTCTAACAACGTACCAACTGGAAATTCTTTGCAAGGTTTGCAACAGGGAACGAACGTGGATAAATCAAGTCTGAAATGTTCAAAGTGTGGATACAAAGGACATACTGTCCAGAAGGAGTTGAAGGCTAATCAGGCATGACAACATGGCTGATGTGAGTGCAACTTCAGAACTTCTACTGGAATTACTGCTGATCTAAGTTTCGAGAATGAGGTGTAGGAGGCTCTTAAAGCAGGACAAGCTGATGAAACAGTCCCCATATCACTACATGGCGAGCATGGCAGATTTTGAAGGTATTGCATGCATTGATTTTAGTCTCAGCATAATTGTCTCTAACTTGCAGGGAAGATGAATCATGAGATACAGGAGCAAAAAATCACGTGTTGTGATTTAAGTTTGTTATCTAAACCCAAAACCACAAACCATCCCATAATAATTCAATTGCCAGATGGAACTAACAAATCAGTAACACAGTTTGGAAATATTAAACTCAGCCCCCTTCTCATGCTCAAAGAAGCTTTATATGTGTCTCCTTTCCACTACAACCTCTTATCGGCTAATAAATTGTCCACTGACAATCTAATCAATTCATATTTTTCCCAACACATCTGTCTCTTGCAGGACCATAAATCTGGAACTACTCAAGCAGTGGGCAAAATGGACAAGAAACTGTACATCTTAGATTCTAAGAGCTCTGATCCTTCTGTAATTCAGTTGTATTCTTCATGTACTCCATTTCCTGATGTTAATTGTAATCGAACTTCTGTAAAACCTAGTATTGATGCATGTACTTTTTGGCACAAGAGGCTTGGTCATGCTTCTTACTCAACTATGTCACATTTGAATTTTCTCAATAAAGATGTTGTTTGTGTTCCTATTTGTGATTTGTGTCCTTTAGCTAAACAACGTCGCAGTCCTTTCCATAACAGTGATTCTCATGCTCAACATATATTTGATCTTATTCCTTTAGACACTTGGGGTCCATATCCTCTTAAATCTATTATTGGAGCTCAATACTTTCTCACAATTGTGGATGATCATTCTAGAGCTGCCAGGACATACCTTTTCTCTCACAAAACGCAAATTCCAACTCTTTTGAAACAATGTCTGACCTATTTAGAAACTCAGTTTCATGGCAAGTTTAAACAAATTAGATCTGATAATGGTAAGGAGTTTACCAACAAAGGCTGTCAAGAACTCTTCTTGTCTAAAGGGATTTTGCACCCAAAATCAACTCCTTACACTCCTCAACAGAACGGGAGGGTAGAAAGAAAACACGGACATATTTTGGATCTTGCTAGAGCATTGTCTTTCTGAAAAATATTTAATTAAAAAAGAGAGAAAATTATTGCCTATAATAAAGATGTTTTCTTTCAAATAAATTCAAAAAAGGTATAGCTTGGATTCAATATCTAAGGATGGTCCAACCTAACTCGATTTCATTTCAATTCAATATATAATCTCAACATATTCGAATATTTTGATCAAATCCGACGCAAATTCGTTGAAAAACCTACTATCAAGGGAGGAAGTTGCAAAAGGCTTTCAATTCGGGCCAAAGTAGCCCAAGAGCTGAAAAATGTTGGGCTCTCTGAAAGTGTTTTCAAAATTATTAAGCTTATACAGAAATTAAAATAAAAGTTATAATTAATAAATAAAAAGAGTTAAAATAGAAGGTAAAATAATAATTGAAACTAATGATGTTAATAAAATTCTAAAAATCAAAATCATAAAGTAGATCCAATTACATTAACATGAAAAAGAAATAAATATCACAAAAAAAAAAAAAAAACCAGCAGAACAACACAATATGAGATTCAAAAAATCTGACTGCAAAGCTGCATCCTTCAATTTCCTTATACGTTGCTGGCCTCAAATATCAAATAGTCTTCATCTCTGCAAGGTGGAAAAATATTAGGAGGAATTTATGTATGATGAAAAAAAATTTTAAAACAAAAGCATATTCATCATAAGCTGCAAAGTTATAGATGCTTCGAAAGGTTAAAAAAGCTATAAACAAATTGATATAATTCGAAAATTGGAGACATGTTATGATTAAATCATACTTATGTATGTGTATTAACTAAAAGTAAAAACAAAGCAAAATCAACTCTTACTTAATTTTAACTTGAAAGTTGTCACTTGCCAAGCTCTCCACAACTTCATAAACCCCTTGTTTCCATGCAAATTTGTATAAAGTAACTATAACTCGGAGGCCTTCATTCCCAAGTTCCTCTTGTTCCTCTGCAATTTGCTTTGCAGATTTAATGATATAAAAGCTGCAATTTTCCAACTGAATTGATTCAAGTGTTGGTATGTTTCCAATGTCGCGCGGGATCTCCTTCAGCTTAGATACGTTGACAAGAAAAAGGTGCTCGAGGCGTGGAAAATGAGAGCTCTCTACCCTCCAGCATTCCCAATCCTCACAGTTACTAATACACAGGTATTTTAAGCTACAGAACTGCCCTTGTATTGTCTCCCACTCGGATGTTGTGACAGACACCTGACACAGTTTGAGCTCCTGAAGATGAGGTAATGAACCTATCTTCGTATTAATGTCTTCCCAACTGAGCCTAGTATTTCCCAGATGCAACTCCTTGAGCGAATGTGGGAAAATGAGGTTCGGCAGCAAATTGTCCCAACTTGGGAGACTGCAGTGTAGACATTCAAGTTTGTACAGATGACCAAGATTTTTGAGACAACAATTTTCTGATGCCACTTCCTCATACAATAGTCTCAACTCCTTGACATTAGGGATTCTCTTAACAACCTCCTCACCAAGCTTCAAGTTTACTACTACCATTAGAGTATGTAAGTTGTGTAGAACAAATTCATCTGTGTCGCCACTTGGAGGGGTCGGAAGTCTGAGACGGGAGCACTCAACATGCCTTAGTAGAGGCATCTTCCAAATTCCTGGTGGTACAAAAATATTTCGACCCCACTCGGGAAAGCAAATATTTAACGTTTGCAGATTCCAAAGGAGGGAGTCTGAAGTTGAAAATAAAGAAAATGGATTGTGAAACACGACAGCAAAGTACCGCAAGTTAACTTGCTGAAATATGTCTACCCATTTATGCTTTCCCCTAAATACTCTTAACAATCTGCATTCAACAGCTGGTAAAGCTTCATCAGAATGACATATCAAGGAACGGGTAGCTGACACAGATTGCAAATTTTGAAGATATTCCTTATTGGATATTTTCTTATCAATAACTATGCAGCGTTGTGTATTTATGCCTTCATGTTCATGTTGGTTTGCGGAAAAAATAAACCTCTCTTTTCGAGCTTCTCTTATGCATAGATCTCTTAGGAGATCATGGATTTGACAAGATTTTATTTTTTTAGAATATCCATGCTCACCAACCAAAATGAGATTTCTATCAATAAGATCCATCAAGTACTCGTCACCACTCTCTTCCAAGCTTTTTCCACTAATTGGTTTCAAAAATCCTTCCGCAACCCACATACTGATGAGATCGGAAGCAAGTATTTTATGATCTTCAGGAAAAATTGCCATGTAGAGAAAACATACTTTTAGATAAACGGGCAACTCGTCGTAACTCGTACGTAGGATTTTCAAGTTCTGTTCACCTTCCTCTAAATTCACAATTGAACTTACATTTCGTAAAATATGTCCCCAATATTCTCGTGTTGGTTTGGACTTCGCAAGGAGTCCTCCAAGCACAACAATCGACAAAGGGAGTCCCTTGCAATTTCGAGCAATCTCCATTCCGATCTCCTCCAACTCAGGGGGACAATCTTTTTCGCCAAACACGGTTTTACAAAATAGACTCCAACTCTTATATTGATCTAGAAAATCCATCTCATGGGCACAACCACTACTCAAATAAGAAGCAACATTTGTTAGTCTAGTAGTTACAATAATTCTACTTCCTTGGTTGTTTCTTGGGAAGTAGAATTTTACCTTATCCCATACATCATTACACCACATATCATCCATTACAATCAAATACCGTCTACCAAATAAGCTTTTGTATAATTTTTCTCCTAATTCTTCCTCCCTCATGTGATTCAAATTTTCTCTACTTTGTTGGTTTTTTAGGCGAAGAAGAACGTCTATGATAATCTCCTTCATATTATATTCTTGAGAAATTACAACCCAAGCAAGAATGTCAAAATGTTGCTCTACGAGTGGATGTGTGTAAAGATTTTGAGCAAGTGTAGTCTTACCAATTCCGCTCATGCCAGAAATTGGTATGATTTGACGATCAGAATGCGGTTGTCCGGTGAGCTTATGCAACAATTCATGTAAAACATCATTACAGCCCACCATGATATTGCGTTGTGTTGAATGAAACTTTGGTGAAACGGCTGGTGTTGTTATAATTCCTTGCAGCTGCTCTTGAGTTCCCAAATTATCTTTAATCTCCTCCACATCTTTCTTTATGTAATCGACATTCTCGATCACTTCCTTCAGATCTCTATACAATTTGAAGGAACTGATCTCATCGTGAGCTGCGATTGGACTCTGCAAGCCACTTGCTTCTTCAAAAAGATCTCGCAGGGAAAGAAAGTCCTCTCCTTCAAAAATTTTGTACTGACTATGAAGTTGATCAACTATATGGGATTCGATTACATCCTCGGCTGCATAAGCTGCATCTGCAATGCGGATCCGCACCCTTTCCACTTCTTGGTTGGAATAATGACGATTATAAGCTTCAAGAAAATCTTGCAAAAAAACAATATTTTCGGTCAATGATTGAGTTTGTTCCCTGTCGAGAGTAACCGGAGGTTGAGGATGGTGATGGATCTGATGGATAAGATTCATAAGAGAAGTTAGAGCTGCATAAGCTGCCATTGGTGAAGCAACTATGGTGTTCTCAGGATAGGCTATGGATCTTTGGTGAAAATGTAATTTGACTGTTTGTTTTGGAGGATTCACGCCAGAGTTTCTTGGACGGTTTGTCACTTAATGTGGACTGATTTGATAGGAAAATATTTAATTAATGACTACACAATTTGATGATTTGGAAAGATAATACTAGGATTTAAAAACTGCAGATTCCTAAACAAATTGCAATATATAAATTAGCATGACAGTCTGGCCATTAAGATTGCTCCCAATCTCCGTGGCCTTTAAAGTGTGCATGGTAGGTAACATGTGAAAATGGGAAGAATGATTTGTCATATTTCTTCATCGATCAATTATGAAATAATTCGTCGTACGTTCACCCTTTTTGACTAAACAAATTTCAATAGTAATTTAATACTTTAATATCAATTTTGCCTACAATTTCATAATCCATTTCCATTTTTTAAATCTTATTCAACAATTTGAATAAATAGTTATTCATTTCACTTTTTTAAAGAAACAGAGTCCAATTTTAGTTTGTCATTTTATACCATATCTTGTTGGATTTTGGATAAATATAAGATATATATTTATATATGTGTATATTTAGATATTTATCAATCTTTGGAACAAAAAAAAGAAAGATATTTATCAATATAATATTTGAATGAGAAAATTAAAATTGTAATATGTAAAACTAATTATTTGCTCAAACTATCCCACACATCTTCCATCCCATAAACCAACAATATGTAAAACTTCAAAAGATTACAGAAAAGTGAGGTCTTGGATTCAAATATTGAGAGCAAATAAGCCTTGTAAGGTTCAGACCATAAACTCGCATTTTGTTCTACATTATTAGAGATTTGAGACAATAATCACAATAATTTTCAATCAAATACTTTATGGTAACAAATAAATATAATATTCACCATTGAGCTTAACAATCTTGGACCCGTCCTTCGAGCAGGGTTGGAGCCAACGAGGGCATTTGGCGTCGAATCCATTCCTGACGCTTCATTATAATTGTTGTATACATTATTTGTAGTTATAAATTTAAAAACAAAAAAAAAAAAATTGAAATTCACATTTTTTTTGTGATTTAGCCTCTCTATCTGTTTCTTCTCAAATAAAATCTTGACTCCGCAGCTCGGATCGAGCATAATTGTATTTTAAGTATACTTTGGATTTTTTTTGTGTAGTGCAGCTATAACTTGTTGGTACAAAATCACCTTGTATACTTGTGCAAAAATATATTTAGCAAATAAATATATCAACTAAAACTCATTTATATCATATGATCAAAATAACAATAAAATTAACTTGCCAACAGGGGGTTGGTCAAGTGGTTTGAGGGTTGATTCTCGAAAACAATGATTCGGATTCCCTCTGGCCACTTGGGTGTGTCTGTTAAAAAAAAATTAAATTAACTTAAGAAAGCGTACTCGAGGCCCGTGTATCACACAATTTCTTTAAGACTTTATTCGTCCTTCACGATACTTTAAGGTTGATTCGAACAACGTCCCAATATACAACGATTCTTCAATAACCAAAGGAAGCACTCCAATTGATTACTCTGGCGAACTAAACTAATTGGAAACTCTTCTTGTGACATTGACATGATTAGTATAGTGAGTGAGTTTGTAGTAAACATACTTTAATGAATTTGTGAGTTAGTAAAATGAGTTATATACACTTCTGTTTATAAATGTTGATGTGTCTCTTCAAGAGGGATGTTAACCTTTCATAAGTGCCTTAAGAAAATTAATGAGACACCATTTCTTAATCCGAAGGGTTGCGGACCGACAACACTTATTTTCGGATCACTCTATAGTAGTTGCAAAGTCAAGGTACGCAGTTTGTTAATTTGGATGCACAAAATGAGGAGGTGCATCTTTAAATGAGCCGACATGTCTCTATGTGAAGGCATCATTTAGCAATTAAGATAAACAGTTAATTTATTTAATGTCCCATATATATATATATATATATATATATATATATATATAATTGTGTCGATTATTGATTTTTCAATTTTCTCATTCAAACTTAATTTTGATAAATAAATTAGACATAAATATTATTTATTATTTATCAAAATTCCAACATAACTTTAAGTCGTATCTTTTGTCTTCTGGCAGAATGGCATGAGATTATACTCTAATAGAAATATCAATTTTTTTAAGGGTCAAAAAGGGGGGAAAAAAAAAAAGAAAAGAAAAGAAAAAAAAAGAGGAAGCAAGGAAGGAAGCAAAAAAAAAGTCACATAAATTTGGCGAATTGAGTACTAAAAGCTTACTATTAAAGAAGTACTTGAGATTCTATTTGGAAATTTGAGGGACAAAACATTTCATAAAGCGTTGCAATTTGACGACAGAGCAAAGAAGGGGTTGGTAAAGACGGTTCCTCTTAAAATCCATATAATATTATACGCTCCAATAAACAACCGTACAATTAGAGACAACCTCGTATTCATGGAAAATTCTAGTTCAGATCCGGTTGAATCGAACCCATACTCTCTAAATTTTCCATTAATCATACGGCAAAGTGTAAAACACTCTCTCCCTCATTACACTGATTTAGCGGAGTCAGGTTCAGGTTAGAATTACTCTTGTCCAAAGCACATATATCATGACATTTCAATGGTGGTAGATTGGTCTCCAACGCCGTTGTACCTCCGCCATGAGTTTGCATTGCGGTTTACTAAGCCGAGGGTCGTACGATCAGCATATCCATCCCTCAGTTCTGGCAAGATGTGGATAGTTGTCGCTTCTTGATTGCTTTGTATGCTTCCTATCCACCTAATGGTTTCTCTCAGGTCTAAAGGCTGAGCCTGATTGCTCTCCATGCAAGCTGCACCGATCCGCATAAGTTGTTGCATGTCGTTTAGACTACTCGTGGCGCTTGCAATGTCGGGGTTTAGTAAATCGGCCTCTCTCCCCTCGTCAACCGCTGATCTTACCCATAGGACTAGATCTGCCTTTCCTTGGGCATGGTGGAGATAATGAGAAGGGAATTTTCCTATAAGAATTTCGAGAATGATGATCCCCAGACAAAATACGTCGCATTTTGGTGAGACGGTTGTTGTTGCATAGCCTCGGGGGTCTTATAGGCCATTAGAGCTTGCAGGGAATTGGTTGCTGATCACTAAGGAATACAATCCATAGTCCACGAGTAAAGGCTCCTAATCCAGTGTTTGGTTCCACCACATGGTTCTGATCCGGGCTGCCAAGAATCAAGAGCAGTTGCATTTGTGAAGGATTGTTTGAGCTTTAGGAGTATTTCGGATTCCGTCGTTGAATATTTATGGTTTTTATTTTATGATTTATAATTACATATTCACCTTAAATAAATATAGAGAACTACGGTCTGATCCCTCTTAATTAAATAATTACGTTTATATCCTCTCCTAGAATTAGTAAACATATTTACATACCTTCATAAATTTAATAATCACATTTATACCCCCACACTAATAGAATGATACCCAAAAAATTAACATCTTTTGAATATGTAATGTAATTATTAAATTATGAGAAAGGATAAATATAATTATTAGACTAAAAATACTAAATTGAATTTTTTATATTTCTTTGGGGTGTAACTTTATTTTATTTTAATTTTGAGATTGTGGAGAAAGTTGCTTTGTGTGTAAAGTCGCAAAATTTTGTTTTGTAACGTCTCTTCGGTTCTTTAGTAAGACGGCGCCGTTTGAACTTAAGCAAATTAGTTTGGAGTTTTGGGAGTCGGTTGTTGGGCTTCTTCTTCGTCCTTGTATGAGTTGTATATAAACACTGAAGCTTTTCTTCAACGAATGAAACTGAATAAACCCAAAATTCAGTTGAGGACTTGTTAGGTTGTGGAGCCTGATATAATATCTGATGTATTATTAGATAGGGGTAATTACATCTAGGTACCTTGTATTTAGGCCTAATTACAATTTAGTCCTCGCACTTTCGTTTATTACATATTAGTCCCTAACATTTCATGTCCGTTTGAGGTCCCTAGGTTCCGTTAGGTTTCCGTTAAAATTTTTTTTTTTTTTCCAAAAATACCCTGAAGGACTGTTTTGTTATATCATAAATTATCAAGGGTCGTTTTGTTATTACACGGAAACAGCAGGGATGATATTGTAATATTTTTCATTTTTCAAAAATAGCCATTGGTGGCTGTTTACAATATCATCCCTTCTGTTTTAATGTAATAACAAAACGATCCCTGATAATTTAGGATATAACAAAACAGTCCCTCAGGGTATTTCCTAATTAAATAAAAAAATTGAAGGGTATTTTTGGGAATTTTTTTTTTTTTTTTTAACAGAAACCTAACGGAACCTAGGGACCTCAAACGGACATGAAATGTTAGGGACTAATATGTAATAAACGAAAGTGCGAGGACTAAATTGTAATTAGGCCTAAATACAAGGTACCTAGATGTAATTTCCCCTATTAGATATTAGTTGTTGTCATGGTTCAACCTCTTTTCCTAGTAGGTTTCTTATGACTTGAATTCCAAGTAACTTTGGATATCCTGTAATCACCAATATCTATAAATAAATCCCTACTGCCATGGAGTTTACCGGTTCTTGGGTGTTACCACGTAATCTTTGTGTCTCTGTTTGTATCCTTTAAATATTGCTCTGTTTTTCTTCAACTAAAATAAGAACTAAATCTGCAAGAGTGAGTGTTTGACCCAACAATTGGCGCCGTCTGTGGGAAAGATTCACCACGATCTATGCAGATGGAGATCTCAAAGATTGGAATCGAGAAGTTTGATGGATCGGAGTATAGTTTCTGGAAGATGCAGATTGAAGATTATTTGTATCAGAAAGATCTTCACGAACCCTTGTCAGGGGAGATGCCGGATTCCATGAGCGAGGAAGACTGGAAGGTTAAGGACCGTCAGGCGCTGGGGTTGATCCGGTTGACTTTGTCTAAGAACGTGGCATTCAACATCGTTAAAGAAAAGACAACGGCGGGTCTGTTGAAGGCGCTGGCAAACATGTATGAGAAACCCTCTGCGATGAACAAAGTATACCTGATGCGTAGATTGTTCAATCTACAGATGACAGAGGGTGGGTCCGTTGCGGATCATATAAACGATTTTAATATGATTGCTAGTCAACTGAGCTCTGTGGATATCACCTTCGAAGATGAAGTTAAAGCCCTGATTTTGATGTCATCCTTACCTGAGTCTTGGGATAGTGTTGTTGTTGCGATTAGCAGTTCTCGTGGGTCTGAGAAACTAAAATTCGATGAAATCCGAGATATAATTCTCAGCGAAAGCATTCACAAACGAGAACTTGGGGATTCATCGGGCAGTGCACTCAGTGTTGATCGAAGAGGAAGAAGCAAATCGCAAGGACAAAACACACATGGGAGATCAAAATCAAAGCTTCGTGGAAAATCTCCACATAAACCAAACGTGACGTGTTGGAATTGTGGGGAAAGAGGACACATCAAACCTGATTGTAAACAACCCAAGAAGAAGCAGAATCAAAAGTCCAGAGATGACAACGATTCTGTAAATTCAGCCGAAGACATTGAGGATGCTTTAATTCTTAGTGTGGACAGTCCACTCGAATCCTGGATATTAGACTCTGGTGCATCTTTTCACTCATCTCCAAGCAAGGAATTGTTTAGAAACTTCAAATCTGGAAATTTTGGGAAAGTTTATCTTGCTGACAATAAGGCCTTGGAGATCGAAGGAAAAGGAGATGTTTGTATACATACTCCGGTAGGAAATCAATGGACATTGAAGGACGTTAGATATATCCCTGGACTCAAGAAGAATCTAATTTCTGTTGGTCAGTTGGATAGCACAGGTTATGCAGCAGAGTTCGGGAAGAATTCATGGAAGATTGTCAAAGGTGCTATGGTGGTAGCACGAGGCATAAAGTCTGGAACCTTATACACTACTACAGGGTGTGTAAACGTGGCCACTACTGCTGAAGGTACTTCTAATTCAGAGTTGTGGCATAACAGACTTGGACATATGAGCTCTAAAGGAATGAAGATGTTGGTTGCGAAAGGAGTCTTAGAGGGACTGAAGGTTGTTGACTTGGGTCTCTGTGAGGGTTGTGTTATGGGAAAACAGAAACGAGTCAGCTTCACAAGAGTTGCAAGAGAATGGAGAAAGACACCATTGGAACTAGTACATACAGATGTCTGGGGATCATCACCCGTTACTTCACTTGGCGGATCTAGATTTTACGTTACCTTCATTGATGATTTCAGTAGGAAGGTATGGGTTTATTTTTTGAAAAACAAATCTGATGTGTTTGCCACCTTCAAACGGTGGAAAACTGAAGTGGAGAAACAGACAGGTTTGAAAATCAAATGCTTAAGATCTGACAATGGCGGGGAGTACGAAAAATCAGAATTTAAGGCACTCTGTGAAGCTGAGGGAATCAGAATGATAAGGACAGTTCCCGGGAAAGCAAGGCAAAACGGAGTTGCTGAAAGGATGAACAGACCATTGAATGAGCGTGCACGAAGTATGAGAATATATTCTGGATTGCCAAAGAATCTTTGGGTAGATGCTGTGAGCACAGCTGCATACTTGATTAACAGAGGTCCATCGGTTCCCTTGGATTTTAAGATTCCAGAGGAAGTATGGACGGGAAAGGAGTTGAATTACTCTCATTTGAGGACCTTTAGCTGCACAGCTTATGTTCATGTTGATCCAGAAAAAAGAGATAAACTTGATGCTAAGGCTGTGAAGTGTTACTTCATAGGCTACGGGTCTGATATGTTTGGTTACAGATTTTGGGATGACAAAAGCCGAAAGATCCTAAGACACTGTGATGTAACATTTGATGAAACTGTCATGTACAAGGATAGAGATACGAGGCAAGTGGGAGTTGAGGTTGAGTTGCAAGAAAGTTCGCCAAATAGTGTTACCACTGAAACTCAAGAAACTTCAGAGGTTGTTGCCAGTGAATCACAGATTGAACCAATGACACCCAAACAAGTTTTGAGGAGATCATCCAGAACAATCAGAGCTCCAGAAAGGTATTCACCTTCATTACACTATCTTCTGCTAACTGATGAAGGAGAACCAGAGTCCTTTGATGAGGCCTTACAAGTGAAGGATTCGGTCAAGTGGGAGCAAGCCATAGATGATGAGATGTGTTCACTTGAAAAAAATAACACATGCGTGTTAACTGAGTTACCTATAGGAGAGAAAGCTTTGCTGAACAAATGGGTGTTTCGAATCAAATCTGAATTGGATGGGGAAAAGAGGTTTAAGGCTCGACTAGTAGTTAAAGGATATTCACAAAGGAAAGGTATTGACTATGCTGAAATATTTTCCCCTGTTGTGAAATTAACCACTATTCGAATTCTATTAAGTATTGTTGCATCTGGAAATTTGCATCTTGAGCAAATGGATGTCAAAACAGCATTCCTACATGGAGA
Organism: Lantana camara; assembly: GCA_037501455.1. Classification (NCBI taxonomy): domain Eukaryota; kingdom Viridiplantae; phylum Streptophyta; class Magnoliopsida; order Lamiales; family Verbenaceae; genus Lantana; species Lantana camara. Next base: position 80,725,269 of record CM074865.1, read on the forward strand.
TTTGGATAAGGAGATCTATATGCAACAACCAGAAGGCTTTGTAATACAGGGTAAGGAACATATGGTGTGTAAGCTCACTAGGAGCTTGTATGGACTGAAGCAAGCACCGAGGCAGTGGTACTTAAAGTTTGATTCTTTCATGTGCAAGAATGGTTTTCACAGGAGCGAAAAGGATCAGTGTTGTTACTTTAAGAAATACACAAATTCTTATGTATTTCTACTTCTGTACGTGGATGATATGCTGATTGCAGGATCAAGTATGAAGGAGATAAACTCTCTAAAGGCAATCTTATCATCAGAATTTGAGATGAAAGATTTAGGTGCAGCAAAACAGATTCTTGGGATGAGAATTTCTCGGGACAGAGCTGTTGGGACCTTAAATCTGTCCCAAGAGCCGTACATTGAGAAGGTATTGTCTAGATTTCGGATGAGTAATGCGAAACCCACAAATACGCCATTGCCAAACAATCTGAAATTGACAAAGGAGCAGTCACCAAAGTCAAATGAGGAGCACGAGTACATGGCATCAGTTCCATATGCTTCTGCAGTCGGGAGTTTGATGTACGCTATGGTCTGCACGAGACCTGATATAGCACATGCAGTGGGAGTTGTCAGCAGGTATATGTCAAACCCGGGGAAAGAGCATTGGGAAGCTGTGAAGTGGCTTTTGAGATATCTGAAAGGTACACTCGATATTTCACTCTGTTATGGAAATGGTGGAGTTACTCTGCGTGGTTTTGTTGATGCTGATTTAAGTGGAGATGTGGACTCAAGCAAAAGCACATCCGGGTACATTTATACTATAGATGGAACGGCAGTTAGTTGGATGTCTAGACTTCAAAAATGTGTTGCTCTTTCATCTACTGAGGCTGAGTATGTAGCAATAGCTGAAGCTGGGAAAGAAATGATATGGCTATTAGGTTATCTGGAAGAGTTAGGCAAGAAACAACACGAGAAGATTCTTTACACAGATAGTCAGAGTGCCATACAGTTGGTGAAGAATCCTGTCTATCATTCAAAGACAAAACACATTCGAAGACGGTACCATTTTACTCGAAAATCAGTGGAGGATGGTGATATGTGTTTGGAAAAGATAGAGGGTACAAAGAATCCAGCAGACATGTTGACTAAATGTGTTGATGTTGGAAAACTAAGGTTATGCAAAACCTTAGTTGGTCTTCTATAATGTTTATAGAAGATGGTGTTGCGGTAGGGTGAAGATATCAGTGATGGAAAAACCAATTTGCGAATACATTCTTTGGAGGGGGCTGGATGCATCAGTCTCCAAGTGGGAGAATTGTTAGGTTGTGGAGCCTGATATAATATTTGATGTATTATTAGATATTAGTTGTTGTCATGGTTCAACCTCTTTTCCTAGTAGGTTTCTTATGGCTTGAATTCCAAGTAACTTTGGATATCCTGTAATCACCAATATCTATAAATAAATCCCTACTGCCGTGGAGTTTACCGGTTCTTGGGCGTTACCACGTAATCTTTGTGTCTCTGTTTGTATCCTTTAAATATTGCTCTGTTTTTCTTCAACTAAAATAAGAACTAAATCTGCAAGAGTGAGTGTTTGATCCCAACAATTATATGGTATCTAGAGATTCAGGAATTGAGTTCCTAAGAAATTGAGTTCTTCATGCTTGTATAAATTCGAAATTCAGTTCACAGGAATTTTACATTTTTATCTCTGCGGATTGAGTTTCTCTGGATTTTGCTTACTGAATCTGAATTGAGACAAGGAGATGGCAATTGGATCAGGGTCTGGAAATGCTGGCGAATTCGAATGGAGATCCGATGCACTCACCGTCTTCAGATTTTACAGGTATGAAATTCGTTTCTACACACTTGAATGGAGATAATTTTCTCACTTGGAGTCGGAGGAATGAAAATTGCTTTTGGAGCAAAAGAAAAATTGGGGTTTGTAACTGGAAAAATTGCTAAACCTAATGAGGATGATGATAATTACGAGCAATAGATTCGCGTGGATTTTATGGTACGATGGTGGATTCAGTTATACTTGGAATTGGAGAGGCGTTCTTGTACACTTCTACTGCCAAGGAATTGTGGGATGAATTGCAGGAGAGGTATGGAGATTGTAATGGTCCTCTCTTCTGTACCAGATACAGAGAGAAATTAGTTCAATGACACAGGGAAGTGTGTCCTTCACTCGAATGAAGAAACTCTTATAATTGTTCAACCAAACTTATACTATTTCTTATGGGATTGTCTGAGAGCTATGACAACATGAGGAATCAGATTTTAGTGATGGATCCTTTACCGAGTGTAAACAAAGCTTACTCTCTGGTATCAAGGGTGGAGAAATAGAGACAAGTGCACACCAATTACCGTGATATATCAAATTCTGCCATACTTGTTCACAAGAAACCTTACATAAGTTTTACCAAGGTACCAACTGGAAATTCTTCGCAAGGGCTGCAACAGGGAAAGGAAAGTGGATAAATCTAATCTGAAATGTTTTAAGTGTGGATACAAAGGACATATTGTAGATACTTGCTTCCAAATCTATGGGGTACTCGACTGGTACAAGGAGTTGAAGGCTAATCATGCAGGACAACATGGCTCAAAACACATGACTCACAGCCTCACGTGGCCGATGTGAGTGCAACTTCAGAACAAGCTGGAACTTCATTCAGAATTAGGTGCAGAAGGCTCTTAAAGGAGGACAAGCTGTTGAAACGGTCCACCTGGCAAGCATGACAGATTTTGAAGGTATTGCATGCATTGATTTTAGTCTCAGCATAATTGTCTCTAACTTGCAGGGAAGATGAATCATAGATACAGGAGCAAAAAATCACACGTGTTGTGATTTAAGTTTGTTATCAAAACCCAAAACCACAAACCATCTCATAATAATTCAATTGCCAGATGGAACTAACAAATCAGTAACACAGTTTGGAAATATTACACTCAGCCCCCTTCTCATGCTCAAAGATGCTTCATTGTGTCTCCTTTCCACTACAATCTCTTGTCAGTGACTAAATTGTCCGCTGATAATCTAATCAAACTCATATTCTTCCCAACACACTGTCTCTTGCACGACCATAAATCTGAAACTACTCTAGCAGTGTGCAAAATGGACAACAAACTGTATATCCTAGATTCTAAGAGCTTTGATCCTTCTGTAATTCAGATGTATTCTTCATGTACTCCATTTCCTGATGTTACTTGTAATCGAACTTCCCGTAAAATCTAGTATTGATGCATGTACTTCGTGGCACAAGAGGCTTGGTCATGCTTCTTACTCAACTATGTCACATTTGAATTTTCTCAATAAGGATGTTGTTTGTGTTCCTACTTGTGATTTGTGTCCTTTAGCTAAACAACATCGCATTCCTTCCCATAACAGTGATTCTCATGCTCAACATATATTTGATCTTATTCATTTAGACACTTGGGGTCCATATCCTCTAAAATCTATTATTGGAGCCCAATACTTTCTCAGAATTGTGGATGATCATCCTAGAGCTACCTGGACATACCTTTCTCTCACGAAACACAAATTTCAACTCTTTTGAACAATTTTTGACCTATGTGGGAACTCAGTTCCATTGCAACAAATCAGATGTGATAATGGTACTGAGTCTACCAACAAAGATTGTCAAGAACTCTTCTTGTCTAGAGGGATTTTGCACCAAAAATCAACTCCTTACACTCCTCAACAAAATGGGAGGGTAGAAAGTAAACACAGTGGGAGCGTAGAAAGAAAAAACAGACATATTTTGGCACAAAAAATCAACTTCTTACACTCCTCAGCATTGTTGTTTGAGTCTAATTTACCTAAGAAATTTTGGAGTGAATCTGTTCTTATGGCCATTGTTATTTTGAATAAACTTCCTTCTGTTGTATTAAATTGGAAAACTCCTCATGAGCTTTTGTATAACAAACCACATGATTACTTGCACCTCAGAATTTCTGGATGTCAATGCTTTACTCTTCCACATAAAGACAAGTTTTCTGCTACAGCTACCAAGTTCATTTTCTCTTAGGATATAACATCTATGATCTTCTTATTACATTGGTTTGATCGCCTGCTTCCCTTTAGGTTTTCAAGGTTACAGACCTCCCGTTTAATTGAAGTTTTATATTTCTTAATAGTAGTCCACTTTTCTTTAGAGTTTTTACCAAAATAATGAGATTATCAAAATATATTATTTTGTTGACTAAACGGAACTTTAGGTCTAGCATCAATAACGTTCATACCTCGAATACCCGAGTATTGAACTTTCTAAAAAATATTTAATGGAAAAGGAGAAAATTATTGTCTGTAATAACGATGATTTCTTTTAAATTAATTTTAAAAAGGTGTAGTTTGGATTCAATATCTAACAATGGTCTAACTGGACTTGATTTCATTCGAATTCAATATCTAATCTCCTTAACAAATTCGAGTCTTTTGATATGATTCGAAGTCAATCAGTTGACAACACTACACTGAAGTAGTTGCAAAAGGCTCTCACCCAACATTTATGAGCTTTCCATTTGGGCCAAAGTAGCCCAAGAGCTGAAAAATGTTGGGATCTTTTGAAATTGTTTTCAAAATGATTAAGCTTATAGAGAAATTAAAATAGGAGTTATAATAAATAGAAAAAGTTAAAATAGAAGGTAAAATAGTAATTGAAATGAATGATGTTAATAAAATTTTAAAAGTCAAAAGGGATAGTTACGAACATCCCCATGAGATATGATGGAAAAGCGAATTCTCCCTATGGTTTGAGAAATTACGAATACCCCTATGAGGTTTATATTTTCTCTCACAAATTACCTCACCCGGGTGTTAAATTTTGATGACGGCATCAAAATTATTTTTAAAAATTCCAATCCTACTCTTAGGGGATAAATTATAATAATATTAAAAATATGATGCTATATTTGTAATATTATTTAAATTTGTATTTTTAATTTAAAAATTTATAATTTAATTTAATATTTATATTTTATCTATAAGTATAAATTGAAATAGATACTTCATGCAAATTTATTTCATAACTTATGTTTATATTTTGGTTTTATGTATATTTTGCATAAGTTCATTTAAAGGGTTAAATTTTTTTTGCACCCCAATATTTGGGTCGATTTGTACTTTAGTACCAAACCTTTAAAATTTAAGAATTTGATACCTAACCTTTGATTTTTTGTTCACTTTAGTGCCCAAATTAAAAATCCGGCAAAACTTTCTGGCCAAAATGAATTTTTAAGGGTAAATCAGTCATTTTAATTCTGTGCATATTAAATAAAAAAGAAAAAAGAAAAAGAGAAAAAGCATTGAATTCCAGTACGAATGCGGAACTGTAAAACCCCATTAAATTCCGGTGCAAATCCGATCCCAGAAGGGGATGATTGATAGATTTGATGGTGGTTTTGGCTGTGATCGGTCCACCATCCATCCAAGCGTGAGTTGAGGATGAGCTACTGGACTGAAGGGGTTTGGATTTTGTTTGGCACAGAATAGGTGGTGGGATGCTAGGGAGGAAGCACGGTACTTTTTCTTTTTTTCATTTTAATTTTTTTTTAATTTTTAAAATTACTGATTTGCCCTTAAAAATTTATTTTGGCCGGAAGATTTCACCGGATTTTTAATTTGGGAAACTAAAGTGAACAAAAAATCAAAGGTTGAGCATCGAATTCGTAAATTTTAAAGGTCGGGTACTAAAGTGCAAATCGACCCAAACGTTGGGGTGCAAAAAAAATTTAACTCTTATTTAAACTTATTTGTTTGAGACTAATAATTTTTTCCTCTGAAATAAAAAAACTATAACAAACTCACCAATATCAATTAATGCATTAATGAATTCACATAAATATATATATTCATCAGAGTTATTTAAGCAAATATTTCAAGTATTAGTGATCTCTAATGCATCCACGTTGCATATAAAGAATAACACTTCAATATAAACCTGCATACCCAATATAAAAATAATAAAAATTAGCATTCATAAACTCTAAGTATAAAATTAATTCATCATAAAAATATTTGCATCAAACCCCCCAAAAATTTCAATATTTGCATTAACCCCATTATCTTTGGGTTTTCCTGACATATACCCCTTGAGTTTCAACATATGAAGGGTAAAATAGTAAAATCACACATTATGTTAAATTTAACAGAGGAAATAACGGGTCAGGAGGGAATTCGTAATTTCTAGAACTTCAGGGGGAATTTGTAATTTCGTCATATCTCAGGGGGTTGCTCGTAATTATCCCAAGTCAAAATCATAAAGTAGATCCAATTACATTAACATGAAGAAGAAATCAATCTCGCAAAAACAAAAACAAAAAAAGTGTTCAAAGTAGAGAGAGAGTTTCTGGAATGATTTCTGATATTATTCTCAAAGAAGATACATGTGTCTCCATATATACACAGACTATCTAACCAATACTGCCATGTCATCTATGCTAATCTAAGAACGTAATATACTAACAAAGGCATGTTAAATAAATGTTACAACTTCAATATCACACTTCTACAAAAAGAACAGAACAATATGAGATTTAAAAAATCTCACCGCTGAGCTGTGTCCTTCATTTTCTGTTTCGCTGCGGGGCTCAAATATCGAAATCTCTGCAAGGTGGAAACATATATATATTAGGAGGAATTTATGTATGACGAAAAAAAATTAGAAAACAAAAGCATATTCATCATAATGATATGGACGGAGATATGGATGAAGATATGGTGTATCAAGAGAGATATCAAGATGGATATGAAGATTCTGAATATTACGTAAAATATTTAGAGAGAATAGGAATTGGATAAGTCTTAATATTTAGTTTGATAGGATTTATATTATATTATTTTATATATTACTTTGTTTATGGTAGTTACGTGATAGGAGAAGTTTGAGTTGTTTTGAGAGTCTTATTAGGTTTAGGGTATTTTTACCTTTATATATTAGTCCTGTTACGTTTACAGCATTCAAGCAATAACAAATCAGTTTTTCTTTAATCTCTAAAACCTATAATCTCTCTTCCTCTCCTAATCTTCAACCGGCCGGACGGTCCTCCGGATTATCCCTCTTTCTCATCCCCTTCTCTAACGAGCCTGAGACTGCTCTAAAGTCTCTTACGATACGAAAGTTCGTATCATTGGTGCTTTCATTGAGAGAATGGCTGAAACGATTAGTGTGTCCAGTTTGCAGCGAATCGACACGCATTTGCAGGAAGCTCTGAAACAGATTGAAATCATGATAACCTCGACGCAGGCCATGAGACAGATCGTGCAAAATTTTCGTCCCTTCGTGGCTAAGACAGAAAAACCGTGTGTAAAGCCTGAAACGGCAATTGCATCTACGATTGGAGAAACTGCCTCCACATTTGCCAATAACTCGGTAGGTCCTACAACTGTTGTTAGCAGTAATGAGACGGAAACTGATCTGAATGCTGTTGTTGATTCTGATGGCATGAACAATCACCCTTTTCCTACAACGGATCCTGAACCTATCATTACTTCTGAAATGGCTACGTCTTTCAACACTAAAGAAGTAATTGAAAAAGATAATTTTGAGGAAACCCTTTCTATCCCCAAGGACACGGTTGCTAGTGATGGCATCTCCTGGGAACCGATAGGCAATGTTTGGGGTGTTCCGGAATTACACCTTGAGGACAAGGTGGTTCTCGAAGGGTGGAAGAGTGATATGGACGGAGATATGGATGAAGATATGGTGTATCAAGAGAGATATCAAGATGGATATGAAGATTCTGAATATTACGTAAAATATTTAGAGAGAATAGGAATTGGATAAGTCTTAATATTTAGTTTGATAGGATTTATATTATATTATTTTATATATTACTTTGTTTATGGTAGTTACGTGATAGGAGAAGTTTGAGTTGTTTTGAGAGTCTTATTAGGTTTAGGGTATTTTTACCTTTATATATTAGTCCTGTTACGTTTACAGCATTCAAGCAATAAACAAACTTTTCAATTCTCAATCTCTTATCTCTGAAATCTCTCTCCCACTCAATTTCCCCCGGCCGGACGGTCCTCCGGATTATCCCTCTTTCTCATCTCCTTCTCTAATGAGCCTGAGACTGCTCTAAAGTCTCTTACGATTTTATATAAATCCTATCAAACTAAATATTAAGACTTATCCAATTCCTATTCTCTCTAAATATTTTACGTAATATTCAGAATCTTCATATCCATCTTGATATCTCTCTTGATACACCATATCTTCATCCATATCTCCGTCCATATCACATAATTAAGCTGCAAAGTTAGACGCTTGAAAAGGTTAAAAAAGCTATAAACAAATTAAATTGATATATTTCGACAATGGGAGACGTGTTATGATTAAATCATACTTATCTTTGTTCAAATACCCAAACAGATTCCAATCCCAAGCTCCCCAATCGTAAAAGTAAAAACAAACGGAATCAACTCTTACATAAATTTAACTTGAAAGTTATGACTTGTCAAGCTCTCCACACCTTCATAATCCCCTTGTTCCCAATGATATTTGTATAAGGTAACTATAACTTGAAGGCTTTCATTCCCAAGTTCCTCCTGTTCCTCTGCAATTTGCTTTGCAGATTTAATGGCAGAATACTTGCAAAGCACCAGCCGAATTGATTCAAGTGTTGGTATGTTTCCGATGTCGTTGGGGATCTCCTTCAGCAAATGTAAGTTGTCAAGAACAAGGTGCTCGAGGCATGGAAAATGAGAGCTCTCTGCACTCCAGTATCCCCAACTGCTACAGTGGGCAATACCTAGGTACTTTAGGTTGCAGAACTGCCCTTGCATTGTCTCCCACGCAGTTGTTGTGAAGGACACCCATGCCAGATTTAGTGACTGGAGATGAGGTAATGAACCTATCTTCGTATTAATGTCTTCCCAACTCAGCCGCGTTTCCAATAGGCACAACTCTTTGAGCGAATGTGGGAAAATGGGGTTCGGTAGCAAATAGTGCCCATCTGGGAGAATGCAGTGTAGATATTCAAGTTTATGCAGATGGACAAGATTGTTGAGACAATAATCTTCTGTTACCATCTTCTCATACCGTAGTCTCAACTTCTTGACATTAGGGATTCTCTTAACTACCTCCTCACTAAACTTCAAGTTTACCACTCCCAAGAGTGTATGTAGGTTATGCAGAACAAATTCATCCGTGTCGCCACTTGGAGGGTCCGGAAGTCTGACATTTTTCATCTCAGCATGCCTTAGTAAAGGCATCTTCCAAATTTCTGGTGGTCCAGCAAAATTATGCCCCCTGGGAATAATTAGTGTTTGCAAATTCCATAGGAGGGAGGCTGAAGTTGAAAATATAGGAAATTGAATGTGAATGTCGACAGCAAAGTACCGCAAGTTAACTTGCTGAAATGTGTCCACCCATCTACGGTTTTCCTTACCATAAATAATTGGGTTTTTAAATACCCTTAAAAATTTGCCTTCTACTGCTGGTAAAGCTTCATCAGAATAGCATATCAAGGAACGGGCCGCGGATACAGATTGAAAATTCTGAAGATATTTCTTCTTGGATATCTTCTTATAAATAACTATCCGGCGTTGTGTATTTATGCCTTCGTGATTATGTTGGTTTGCAGAAAAAACAAACTGCTCTTTTCCAGCTTCCCTTATACATAGGTCTCTCAAAAGATCATGGATTTTACAAAATATTATCTGTTTAGAATATTCACGTGCACCAACCAAAATGAGATTCCTATCAATAAGGTCCATCAAGTACTCTTCACCACTCTCCTCCAAGCTTTTTCCTATAATTGGTTTCAAAAATCCTTCTGCAACCCACATATTGATGAGTTCGGAGACATATATTTTACTATCTTCAGGAAAAATTGCCATGTAGAGAAAACATGCCTTCAGATGAACGGGCAATTCGTCGTAACTCGTGTGTAGTATTTTCAAGTACCGTTGATTTTCCTCTAAGTTCACAATTGAACTTACATTTCGTAATATATGTGCCCAATATTCTCGTGTTAGTTTGGACTTTGCAAGGAGTCCTCCCAGCACAACAATCGACAATGGGAGTCCTTTGCAATTTTTGGCAATCTGCATTCCGATCTCCTCCAACTCAGGGGGGCAACCTTTTTCTCCAAATACAATTGTGCAGAATAGACTCCAACTTTTATCCTGATCTAGAAAATCCATCTCATGCACGCAACCACTACTCAAATAAGAAGCAACACTAGATAGTCTAGTAGTTACGATAATTCTACTTCCTTTGTTGTTTCTTGGGAAGTAGAATTGTATCTTATCCCAGACATCATTACTCCACATATCATCCATTACCAGCAAATACCTTCTACCATATAGATTTTTGTACAACTTTTGTCCTAACTCTGCCTCACTCAATTGACTCAAACTTTCCCTACTCCCGTGGTCTTTTTGGCAAAGAAGAATTTCTATGAGAATCTCCTTAATGTTATATTCTTGAGAAATTGTAACCCAAGCACGAACGTGAAAATGGTGCTCTACGAGTGGATTTGTGTAAAGATTTTGAGCAAGTGTAGTCTTACCAATTCCGCCCATCCCAGAAATTGGTATGATTTGACGATCAGAATGCGGTTGTCCGGTGAGCTTATGCAACAATTCTTTTAAAACATCATCAAAGCCCACCAGGATATTGCGTTGTGTTGAATGAGACTTTGGTGAAACAACAAGTGTTGTTATAATTCCTTGCAGATGCTCCTGAGTTCCCAACTTCCCTTTAATCTCCTCCACATCTTTCTTGACCAAATCCACCTCTTCTAGCACCTTCTGCAGACCTTGATACAAGTATGCACAACAGATCTTGTCTGCATCATGAGCACTTGAGTATTCAACGATTTTATTTTCCTGTGCTCTCCGTTGACTTTGATAAAGGCCAGCAGAGCTTGTCTGGCCCCTCCTCGCAAAAATTTGATCGACTATATGGGATTCGATTACATCCTCCGCTGCATAAGCTGCATCTGCAATGCGGACCCGCAACCTTTCCACTTCTTGGCTGGAATAATGACGATTATAAGCTTCAAGAAAATCTTGCAAAAAAACAATCCTTTCGGACAATAACTGAGTTTGTTCCTTATCAAGTGTGATAGGAGGTCGAGGATGATGATGGATCTGATCGATAAGATTCATAAGAGAAACTAGAGCTGCATAAGCTGCCATTGGTGAAGCAACTATGGTGTTCTCAGGATGGGCTTAAGGCTATGGATGTTTGCAAGAAAACCAAAGTTTAGTCTATGGTGAAAATGTTATGTGACTGTTTGTTTTGGGACGATTCACACAAGAATTTTCTCGGACAGTGGTCACTTTATGTGGACTGATGAGATAATATTAATTAATGACTAAATTAATTCGATGATTTGGAAAGATAAATAAAAGGATTAAAAAAGTGCCAGAGTCCTGGTCAAATTGCAATAGATAAATTAGCACGACAAGCTGGCCATTAAGATTGCTCGAATCTCTATAGCTAAAGTTTAAGGTGTGCATATGAAAATGGGAAGAATGATTTGTCATATTTCTTCATCGATCAATTACGAAACGTTGGTATTCAAATTTCAAACTGTGAATGTATGTATCAAAATTCTTGTGATCATCAATGATTTAACACGATGCTGTGTATTTCTGCAATAACTATAAGCTCCGTTTTGGCTTCTTGTATTTGATCATCAATGTTTCCTTTCATACCAACGACATATCTTATCTATATCTATATCTATATTTTATATTAAACTAAGTCTGGTTTTAGTTCGACATTGTTTGTCCTCAGTTTTAAGTCATACTTGTCAAATCATACAAATAAGTCGACTTCACCCCCAAATTTAGTCCATTGGCTCTAGTTTTAGTTCGATATTGCTTGTTTTAAGTTTCAAATTCTACTCTACAAATCATATAAATAGGTCAACATTACCTCTCATTTACTCAACTAAGTCTAGTTTTAGTTTAACTTTTTTTTAGATTGACTTTGGCTCCAATTCTATTGCGAGTTTTCGATTTAGTTGCTACTTTACACATTTCGAAAATAGTTCGACATATCCCTCTTTGACCAGATAAAGTTCCGATTTAATTTGGCATTTTAAAACTGATTCACTTCTTTTGCTGGACAAAGTTTCAGGTTTATTTTAATTTTGACATCGATTTTGTCTATAGTTATATAGCCAGTTTTTATTTAAAATTTTGTTCGACAAATTGTAAAAATAGTTCATTATTCTCCCTTTTCGACTAAACATATTCCAATATTAATTTGACATTTTAATATCGATTTTGCTATAATTTTGTAGCCCGTTTTCAGTTTTAAATTCTATTCAACAAATCGGATAAATAGTTACTCATTTCACTTTTTTAAAGAAACAGAGTCCAATTTTAGTTTGCCATTTTATACCATCTTCCATCCAATAAAATACCAGTATGTAAAACTTCAAAAAATTACAGAAAAGTTAAGTCTTGGATTCAAATATTGAGAGCAAATAAGCCTTGTAAGATTCAGACCATAAATCATAGACAACCACAAAAAAATCATACTTCGTACAAATCAAATAAGCAAATCAAAAGGGCATAACAATCTGTTGAGACAATAATCACAATAAGTTTCAATCGAATGCTTCATAGTAACAATTAAATTCCCAAATATTTACTCTTGAGCTTAACAATCTGATGGATTTTAGTATTTATCAAATTTTAATAGTAAATGAATGAAAAAAAAAAATTAAAATCAAATTTTAATAAAGACACAATTATGTTATATACATATAAATATTTGAAACAACGCACGCTAGACTGCGTTGCCCCCACAAACTTATACTTGCACGTCATATGAAAAGTTAAACTCCCTTTTGAAGAGACGCGATTATTATCTATAAATAGACTCTTATACTTTGCATTTTTATTCACTCAAATCTTATTTTCATAGATACATATAAGTACTCACTATTACATACTAGTGTTTATTTCAACATCTAAGTTAAAAGAGAATTCGAAACACTTAGAGTTTGTGGTTCTCATAATTTGTAGTGTTACTATTATGAAAACTAGTCGTTGTATCTTGGAATACGATTGTCGTTAATTCGTAAACACTTGAGTTTTCGTCCTAAGGAAGGAGAGTTGAACTCTCACCTCGACTTTCGCAATTGTCATAGTAAAATCACGCCCTCATTACTCAAAATAAATTCAACAAGAGTTGACGTTGTAACTTGGGAGACGATTGTCGTTAATCAGTAATTAAGCACATGAAGGGGCAATCTCCTATTAAGGAAAGAGATTTAAATTCTGGCCTCGACCTATGCAAGTGCCCAATTTCATATCTAACCAATAAGAAAATGACACGTGTCATTTTCTTATTGATCGGGGGTATTTAAGTGCAATAACACTCAAAGATTGAGTACTAAAGTGTAAAATTTTAAAGGTTAGGTACTAAAGTACAAAATTTCCTAAAATTTGGGGTGCTAATAAATATTAACCTTGAAAAAAAAAAGAAACCGGGGAGGGGAGGCAAAGGAAGCAAAAGAAAGTCACATAAGCCCACACCGCTCCTAAAATTTTTAAAAATTTTATCATCACATATAAATTTTGATATATTTATTTTTTTGCCCCCTTCAATTTATAGTTTTTTCCCCGCCCTCCGACTTACATAAATTGCAATTCACCATTCATAATAATTAGGATATATTTTTAGATTAATTTAAATTTTATCATTAATTTATTTTAATCTCTTTTTTCAATATAAATCCATTTTTTATTTCTTTTATCAATAAAATCCTTTTACTCTTCTTTCTCAATATCAAAAAATCTCAACTCAATTTTTTTCATTCATCTAAACGTCTTCTTTTCTCAACTCAATCTCAATATCTTTTATTATCTTTCAATCCTTTTTACGTAGGAGACGTCTTCTTTTTTCAACTCAAACCTTTTTATTCTCTCTACAACAAGAACATGTCTTCTTTTTTCAACTCAATCTCAATCTTTTCCACTCTCAATCTCTTTTATTATCTCTTAGTCCTTTTTATTCTGGAGGCAATCCTTTTTTTTCAACTCAATCTTTTTTAGTTCTTCTTTTTCTTTTCCTTTTTTATTCCTTCTATTTTTCTTCTTCTTAATGTTAAACCCTAATTTTTTAACATTCGAAATTTACAAAGGTTGGAAAAAAAGTTGATGGTAGTCCAAGTTCAAATTAATTATCAATATGCGGGTAATATTAATAGTTTTTTTTTTTATTATTATGAATAGATTATTTAGACTATGTTAATTATGAATTAGTTCAATAATTTGAGAAAAGTTCGTATTTATCTCATGAGAATAAGTCAAAATAATTGTGTTTAATTTTGGATAATTCAGTGCGTAATGAGTTCTTGAATGGTAGATTAGTGATGGCCGATGGGTATTTTTTAAAGATAAAAGATATATTTTGTTTTTTATGGTATTTTGTTGTTTTATTTTTAAGTCAGGATAAACTGAGATTTATCTATAATTGTTTCATTTTTTAAATATATCGTTTTAGACTTTGTTATACCTAATACACAGAGCGAATAGTTTAAGTTATACTTATTTTATTAAAAAACAAGAAAAAAGAAAGTTATAATAATTTTATTCATATACATCAAATAAAATAATATTTATATTTTTTAATAAAATAATATTTATATTTTAAATAATATTTTTTATTTTTTTAATTTTTTAATTTTCGCCCCATTAGTTTAAATCCTGGTTCGTTCTTGCATAATGTACATAAATTTGGCGAATTGGGTACTAAAAGCCTCCTATTAAAGAAGTACTTGAGATTCTATTTGGAAATTTGAGGGACGAAACATTTCATAAAGAGTTGCAATTTTTGACGACAGAGTAAAGAACGAGTTGATAAAGACTATTATTGTTCCTCTTAAAACCCATATAATATTATAAGCTCCAACAAACAACCGTACAATTAGAGACAACCTCGTATTGATGGAAAATTTTAGTTCAGATTGGACCGAACCCATACTCCCTAAATTCCATCAATCACACGTGAAAATGTAAAATACTCGTTCCCTCATTACACCGATTTAGTGGAGTTAGGTTTGGGTTAGAATTACCCTTCTCTGAAGCACATATATCATGACATTTCAATGATGGTAGATTGGTCTCCAACGCCATCGTGCCTTCGCCATGAATTGGCATTGCGGTTTACTAAGTCGGGGGCCGTCTCAGCTGCGTTGGGGGCCACATGATCGACCTGTCCGTCCCTCAGTTCCGGCAAGATGTGGATAGTTGTCGCTTCTTGATTGCTTTGTATGCTTTGGATCCTCCTAATGGCTTCTCTCAGGTCTAAACGTTGAGCCGGATTGCTCTCCGTGCAAGCTGCACCGATCCGCATAAGTTGTTGCATGTCGTTTAGACTACTCGTGGCTCTTGCAATGTCGGGGTCTAGTAAATCGGCCTCTCTCCCCTCGTCAACCGCTGATCTTACCCATTGGACTAGATCTGCCTTCCCTTGGGCATGGTGGAGATAATGAGAAGGGAATTTTCCTATAAGAATTTCGAGAATGATGATCCCCGGACAAAATCCTCGGCGAGACGGGTTGTTGTTGCATAGCCTCGGGGGTCTCATAGGCCATTAGAGCTTGCATGGCTTGGTTACTGATTAAGGAATATAATCCATAGTCCACGAGTAAAGGCTCTTAATTAATGTGGAGATGATTCAAAGATCATGGTGAAATAGATAATAATAAAGTTTATTGAAGAGCATCCCATGAAAAATATAATTTTTGATTGCTGAAATATACTCCACTGATGTTGAGAAGATTGGATTAAAAACGTTTTGAAAGAAAGAAATATGATGACGGATACTTTTAATACCTTAATTTATTTAATAAACATATTAGCTAAACTTACTTAAATAAATTAAATGTTAAATGTGCAACGCACGTTTATTTCACTAGTAATAATAAGAGGGGGTCTGGTAGCCCTGCAGACTTAATTTTACTTAGTATCTTTCGGGTTTATTAACCTCTATTAGCCAAATCAAAGAGGGCGTAATTTTTTGTTTGGTAGTTAATAATGTGCAAAACCATGGTAGTTTGTCATAGTTAATATTCTGTTTGGTTAGTTATTTTAACACTCGATTATTGGTCAAAATTCCCAATATGCCCCTCGTTTAACATGGAAAGTGGGCAGACTTGGTACACTCGATTATTGTTGTTTGGTTTTAGTTATTAATGGCAATTGTTGCTTTCCAAAAAGCCCAACACATATCCCCCTGACAACGATAGTGCAACATTCTAATTACAATTTAGCACAAATCTCCAAAGTCCAGTCAAAAATAAGGAAGCACGTAGCAAAACCGTACCAAAGTGGATGCTACAACACTCTGTGAGGAACACCCGGCTCCCATTTGCAGAACAATATTTTCACTTTGAACACAAATTAAATGCTACCTACGTACATGCTAACAATTTCTGTGGCATACAACTACATAAAGGCTAAGCTCAATATCATACTTCATATAAACCCATGAATAAGCCAGAGGTTGTGTTAAGGTCAACTACTAATTAATGTCCTTACACAACTTACACCAGCACTAATAATACAAGTTCCTGCACATAGTGTCATTACTAGTAATAGATAATACAAACGAGTTTTAAGTTCCTGCAACATCACACATAAAAAACAGAGACAATACATAGGTAATCCATTTCGAAACCTAGTCACTAACGTGCTCCGAACATCCACCGGCATTCCATAAAATGCGCTGCAATTACAGTGATTGTTAGCGAGATGGTGTGCGGCCCAAATCACGGCTTCTTTTGACAAGTCAGGAAGAGTGATTAATGCATCGTATAGACCATCTTGTTTGGCAGCAATATCATTTTGAATTGGGTGGTTCAAACTTGAAGAACTAGGAACAAACTAGCTGTCAATGGTCACTCGGGCAGATTCCATAAGTTCACTCATCAGGTCTTTTATCTGAGATGCATCCAGATTAGAAGTACGGCAAATAATGTAATTCTTATTGCCGACAATAACCATTAGTTGCTTGTTCGATATGTAAAGAGAAACAATTATATATACGCAGGAGGTGACCTTCATATTTTAGCACTGGAATTACAAGAATCAAACCATTAAATCCGCCGAAAACCTTAACCTCATGTTATGATCCATTTGTTGTGAGTTCTTAATAAATCTGCAAATGGGGAACCCAAACAAACAATCAAACGCACTTTATGTACAGTGTAACATTATGTGCTTCTAGGATAAGGATTTCAGTTCCAAACAAATACAAAAGAATGTGTCAAATTGAAGATAAAATCACACAAGACTGCCACCGAAATTCAAATAAGATAATCGACACAAAAAGACATACCAGCAACAACAAGGTTCACGCATAACAATCATGAATCAACATAACTGAGAACACAGAAAGTTTAAACTATAAAGAATATCCATAATTAAGGGCTGGTCGGCCCAGAACACTGCAGTAATGAGAATGGTAGCGAAGTAACATAAAATCGAATAATTAACGAACAAAGATCTCTAATCATCATATGTTTCAGCTGCGAGGACAAATTACCTGGTGGAATTTTGGTTAGGGCTCAACGTAAGGCGACAATGTACCCAAATTGCTACCTACAAAATGGGGGAAAAGCAATCTACTCAGTTAACGATAGTAAGGATGGAGTGTTTAGGTCTGTATTCGTTCATCAGGTGAACAACAAACCTTGGTGATCTTGCCAGGCAACGAGAAAAACTTGGAGCCCTAAAGCGCAGACACTGAGTCCTCTGCAACTCATGGCAACAAAAAGGTGAACAGTTCATATATGAAATTCAATGTTGCATACCTAATAAAACATTAAGGCCCCGTTTACTTTGTCAAAAAGGATTTTGAAGCTCATGAAATCACATGTTAATGTAGCTACACTAACTGTCATTATCTTTTGTTTACCTATAATTTTTGTTTCTTTGTTTACTTTTCGAAACCAGTTTATGCATGTTTAGTGTTAAATTACATGTCTGCCCTCAACTTACAGAACATTAGATCCTTTCATTTTCCCCCAAATTGTATCTGTTCCTCCAAAGAGAAATTTCCCCACATTCGCTTGTATCCCTTCCTCTGCAATTTCCGAATACATGGTTGTATGCCGCCAAGTACAGACCCTCTATTTTATATATCCTCAATTTCCAGTCTAGTATTTCAATGTTGTTTCTATTTGTATTTTCAGTTTCAAGATAAGCAGAGTAATAAATAAATTTTATGACTGGGATCACCAAAATCAACAAATACACAATTCACATATAATGTTCCTGGTGCGAAGAGAAAATACAGACAATTCATGTAACCCTGAAAAGATTATAAATCAACAAAATATCATACTGAAGACATCACCTGCACCAATACAGTTCAGAGTGCATGATGTACAAAAAGATCAACATAGTTTCATGACTTACCAATCCATCTTTCTACACCTAACCAGGCATTCATTTCCCTACTACATCATAAGATGAATAAAGTTCCATGTTCCAACAGCAGACAACAAAAAATGTACAGCAACCTTATGGACTTTAAAATACACACCGACCAATCTAACTTATAAAAAGTAAAAATCACTTTTTCAAAGCACTTATCCCATAACGTCAGCCGAGTTTACCTCCGATTCGGGTCGCAACAGTTATCCTGAAGAACATGTTCATCTGACTCAAATATAGGCAAAGATCCAATCACCTCAAAATTTTCTTCTTGCCGCTTAATAGTATCTTTTGCAGCCCCAAGCCTCGTTGCAACGTCTTGAAGAGATTGTTGTTGACTCATTTCAAAATGTTGTTATGGCTTCGACGATTTCCTCACTTCCTTTTTCTGCTTTCTTCATTTTTTTCCACTAAAAACGGCCGTAGAAAGTCGGGGTTGGGAACCAATAGAGTTAACCTGATTTACCATTATGTCGGCCAAACCCATGGGCATTGTCGGGTGGTATGATGCATTGTTTTGCTCTTCTCTATCAGATGTGAGATCGACTGGGTGATAGGATGCATCTCAAACCTTCAGGTTATGCCAATGCAAATTAAATATCCGTGTAAAATAATAGCAAGAATGAAAAATCAATGCCTAATTTGATTTTGAAAATATTGATGATAACGACCATCAAAATCCAAAGGCAAATCACAGAAACTTAATATCATGATGAAACATAAAATATATAATCTTATAATTAATATTACCAAATTACTCTAGAGTCATAAAAATGCACTACAGGAGGCTAAACAATAATCAAAATAACACTGATATTGGCTTTAAAACAGGTCTAAGTGATTTTTCAACTTTTGTTCCCTCTTCCTACTTTCATCGTCTTTAACGCTAAATTTCATCATCTCAAGCAATAGCCAAAATCTGCCATTAACTTCTTGTGAACAAGTACTAATCAAATAAAATTTAACCATAAAGTCAAATAAATACAGAAAACCATAAGGAACTCACTTTAAACCATTTCCATCGATCGTCATCACAGCTGCTCAATTTAGCGAAAAGCGTTTCTACCCAAAAGGAGTTGTTCAATGCAATCTTTGACCATTGAAAGGTAGAAGGTTGTATTTGCGATAACAGCAACGCATAAATTCAAAATCTAAAACCCCACTTTATAAAACTAGATAAATGAGAATATAACTTGCAAGCGAACAATCTCCAAAGCCGCAACTGCCTCTTCCTCATCACAGAGAAGGTCCATTCTTCAATGGAACAAAATTCATATCAAACACACACATCGAAAGTATGGACATATTTGAAAAAAGTAACACAATGCTCAGTCTTAGAACAACGCTAACGGAGCTTAGAAAAATAACTCAAAAAACCAATCATGGAACAAGTTACTGAAAACAGAGAAAGCAATCCCACCTTCAGGAGCAAACAACAAACAGGGAACATCGTAAGTAACAAAGAATTCAATATTTAAACTACCATAAGAAGCTACCAACCTCAGTGCTAGTTAATTGAATACCTTTTGGCTGCGCTTGAACCAGATATTTCAAAGAAAATCGAATCTGGGACCAAAAACCAAGGAGCAAAGCAGTTAATTCTCGAAATATTGGGGAAGTTCAGAAAGGATCGAAGATTTCTATGGCAAATTACTATCTGCGTTTCTTGCTAGGGCGTCAATGAGAATTTTAGCACAGAGGAAAGAAAAGAAATGAGGAAAGAAAAGAAATTATGAACCTTTTTCAAGTACGGAAATTGATTGAACTAGGGCTCCAATTTTTCGTCCCAATCAGTAAACGAAGGGAAAAGTTTTCAGTGGCAATGTAATGTAACTTCGATCAAGTATTGGGGTGATTGATCATTACCAACGGCCAACGCGTGTCAGGAGGCATGTGTAGTGAGACATGGGGTAATAGTCCATTGTTTCTTTAGTTTTTACTCAAAAATAATGAGATTATCGTGCGTATATATATATATATATTGTTGATTAAATGGAACTTCAGGTCTAGTATCAATAACGTTCATACCTGACCTAGGTACTGAACTATCGAAAAAATGTTTAATGGAAAAGGAGATAAAATTATTGTCTACAATAACAATGATTTCTTTTAAATTAATTTAAAAAGGGTATAGTTTGGATTCAATATCCAACTATTGTCCAACTTAACTCTGATTTTTGAATTCAATATCTAATCTCCTTAACAAATTCGAATCTTTTGATATGATCCGAAGCCAACCCATTGACAATCGCACTATCACCGAAGAAGGTTGCAAAAGGCGCTAACCCAATATTTATGAACTTTCGATTTGGGCCAAAGTAGCCCAGAGCTGAAAATTGCTGGGTTATATGAAAGTGTTCTCAAAATCATTAAAGCATATAAAGAAATTAAAATAGGAATTATAGTAAATAAAAAAAAAAAGTTAAAATAGTATTGAAACTAATGGTGTTAATAAAATTTTAAAAGTTAAAATCATAAAGTAGATCCAATTACATTAACATGACAAAGAAATAAATCTCACAAAAACAAAAACAAAAACTAGAAAAGAAGAGCAGAATATGAGATTCAAAAAATCTGACTGCAAAGCTGCATCATTCAATTTCTTTATTCGTTGCTGGCCTGAAATATCTCAGTAATCTCTGAGGTGGAATCATATTAGGAGGAATTTATGCATGACAATAAATTAGAAAACAAAAGCATAGTCATCATAAGCTGCAAAAGTTAGACGCTTGTAAAGGTCAAAAAAGCTATAAACAAGTTGATATAATTGGACTTATTTTAACCATAAAATGGAATTGGATCTTGCTTAATTTGAACTTGAAAGTTGTGACTTGCCAAGCTCTCCACACCTTCATAATCCCCTCGTCGCAATTCAGATTCGTATAAGGTAACTGTAACTCGGAAGATTTCATTCCCAAGTTCCTCTTGTTCCTCTGCAATCTGTTTTACAGAAATAATGGGAGAATAGGAGCAATGTTTCAGCTGAATTGATTCAATTGTTGCTATGTTTCCAATGTCGCTGGGGATCTCCTTTAGCCTACCTAAGTCCTCAAGAACAAGGTGCTCCAGGCGTGGAAAATGAGAGCTCTCTGTACTCCAGTATTCCCAATTAAAAAACTTGATAATACGCAGGTATTTTAAGCTGTAGAACTGTCCTTGCATTGTCTCCCACTCAGACATTGCGAAGGACATACTCCACACATGGAGCACCTGAAGATGAGGTAATGAACCTATCTTTGTATTAATGTCCTCCCAACTGAGACTCGTTCGCAATAGATGCAGCTCCTTGAGCGAATGTGGGAAAATGATGTTCTGTTGTAAACGACTAGAAACTGGGAAAGTGAAGTCAAGATATTCAAGCTTATACAGATGGCTAAGATTGTTGAGACAATAATCTGATGCGAACTCATACTGTAGTTTCAACTTCTTGACATTAGGGATTCTCTTAACTACCTCCTCACCAAGCTTCAAGTCTTCTACTCCCATGAGCGAATGCAGGTCATGCAGAACAATTTCATCCGTGTCGCCACTTGGAGGTTCCGGAAATTTGACACACTCGCACTGAATATGTCTTAGTAGAGGCATCTTCCAAATTTCAGGTGGTGCCAAAGCACTAAGCTCCCATTCGGAAATAATTAATGTTTGTAGATTCCAAAGGAGGGAGAATGAAGTTGAAAATATAGAAAATTGGTCGGAATAACTGGCAGCAAAGTACCGCAAGTTAACTCGCTGAGACCTATCTGCCCATCCATAGTAAGGCTGCATAATTGAGCTTTTAAATACCCTTAACAATCTGCCTTCAACCGCTGGTAAAGCTTTACGAGAATAGCATATCAAGGAACGGGCAGCTGATACAGATCTCAAATTCTTCAGATATTTCTTGTTGGATATGTTTTCATCAATAACTATGCGGCGTTGTGTATTTAGGCCTTTACGATCATGTTGGTTTGCAGAAAAAACAAACCTTTCTTTTTGAGTTTCTCTTATGCATAGATCTCTCAAGAGATCATGGATTTTACATAATTCTATTTGTTCAGAATATCCACGCCTAGCAACCAAAATGAGATTTCTATCAATAAGATCCATCAAGTACTTTTCACCACTCTCTTCCAAGCTTTTTCCACTAATTGGATTCAAAAATCCTTCCGCAACCCACATACTGATGAGTTCGGAGACAAGTATTTCATGGTCTTCAGGAAAAATTGTCATGTAGAGAAAACATGCCTTGAGATGAACAGGCAACTCGCCATAACTCATATGTAGGATTTTCAGGTACGGTTTACCTTCCTCTAAGTTCACAATTGAACTTAGATTTCGTAAAATATGTGACCAATATTCTCGGGTTGGTTTGGACTTTGCAAGGAGTCCTCCAAGCACAACAATCGATAAAGGGAATCCTCTGCAATTTCTAACAATCTCCATTCCGATGTTCTCCAACTCAGGGGGGCAATCTTTTTCTCCAAACACAAATTTGCAAAATAAAATCCAACTTTTATACTGATCTAGAAAATCCATCTCATGGATGCAACCACTGCTCAAATATGAAGCCACATTTGATAGCCTAGTAGTTACAATAATTCTACTTCCTTCTTTGTTTGCTAGAAAGTAGAATTTTACCTTATCCCAAACATCATTACTCCACATATCATCCATTACAATCAAATACCTTCTACCATATAAGCTTTTGTATAACTTTTCTCCTAATTGTGCCTCACTCATTAGATTCAAACTTTCCCTACTCCCATGGTCTTTTTGGCAAAGAACTTCTATGAGAATCTGCTTCATATTATATTCTTGAGAAATTGTAACCCAAGCAAAAATGTCAAAATGGTGCTTTACGAGTGGATGTGTGTAGAGATTTTTAGCAAGTGTAGTCTTACCAATTCCGCCCATGCCAGAAATTGGTATGATTTGACGATCAGAATTCGGTTGCCCAGTGAGCTTATGCGACAATTCATTTAAAACATCATCGAAGCCCACCATGATATTGCGTTGTGTTGAAGGAGATTCTGATGAAACAACAGGTGTTGTTATAATTCTTTGCAACTGCTCTTGAGTTCCCAACTTGTCTTTAATCTCCTCCACATCTTTCTTGACCAAATCCATCACCTCTAGCACCTTCTCCAGACCTTGATACAAGTCAGTGGAACAGATCTTGTCGGCATCATGAGTACTTGTGGATTCAACAATTATATTTTCCTCCGTTCTCTGTTGACTTTGATAGAGGCCAGCAGAGCTTGTTTGGTCCCTTTTCGCAAGAATTTGATCGACTATATGGGATTCAATTACATCCTCTGCTGCATAAGCTGCATCTGCAATGCGGATCCGCAACCTCTCCACTTCTTGACTGGAATAATGACGATTATAAGCTTCAAGAAAATCTTGCAAAAAAACAATCTTTTCAATCAATGATTGAGTTTGTTCCTTGTCAAGAGTAACCGGAGGTTGAGGATGGTGATTGATCTGATGGATAAGATTCATAAGAGAAGTTAGAGCTGCATAAGCTGCCATTGGTGAAGCAACTATGGTGTTCTCAGTGAGAATGGGGTATGGATGTTTGCAAGAAAACCAAACTTTAGTCTGGTTAGTGAAAATGTAATTTGACTGTTTGTTTTGGTAGGATTCACATCAGAGTTTTCTTGGACAGTGGTCACTTTATGTGGACTGATGAGAAAATATTTAATTAATGACTATATTAATTCGAGGATTAATAAAGTGCAGATTCCTGGACAAATTGCAATAGATAAATTAAGATTGCTCGAATCTCTATGGCCTTTAAAGTTTAAAGTGTGCACATGAATGTGAAAATGGGAAGAATGATTTGTCATATTTCTTCATCGATCAATTAAGAAATTTTGTATATATCAAAATTCTTGTCATCCTCATGCTATGTAAACAAGCATTAACTATCATTATTCAACACGATTGCTGTGTATTTCTGCAATAACTATAAGCTCAAACCAACGTCCTCTCGTATCTATATCTATATTTTATATTATACTAAGTCTAGTTTTAGTTCGGCATTGTTCCTCAGTTTTAAGTCATACTCATCAAATCATACAAATTAGCCGACTTCACCCCTAAGTTACTCCACTGACTCTAGTTTTAGTTCGACATTGCTTGTTTTAAGTTTCAAATCCTACTCCACAAATCATATAAATAGGTCAACATTACCTCTCATTTACTCAATTAAGTCTAGTTTTAGTTTAACTTTTTTCAGATTGATTTTGGCTCCAATTCTATTGCGGGTTTTCGATTTAGTTGCTACTCTACACATTCCGAAAATAGTTCGACATTATCCCTCTTTGACTAGACAAAGTTCCGATTTAATTTGGCATTTTAAAATTGATTCACTCCTTTTTCTGGACAAAGTTCAGGTTTTTTTGATTTTGACATCGATTTTGTCTATAGTTATATAGCCCGTTTTTAATTTTAAATTCTATTCGACAAATTGGAAAAATAGTTCATTATTTTCCCTTTTCGACTAAACATATTCCAATATTATCTCTCAATCCTTTTTATTTCAGAGATGTGTTTTTTCAACTCAATCTTTTTTATTTTTTCTTCTTCCTCTTTTCTTTTTCTATTTTTCTTCTTCCTTTTTTTTTTTGAAACGTAAACCCTCGAAGGGAAAATTTGCTAAATCAATCTGAATCAAAACATACTAAGGAACAATGGAAAAAATAAGGCAGTCTCAAGGCCGCGATTCTAACAGATTTGTGGATGCAATCATAGTTGTTCCACGTCTGATAGAACAAAAACTAACATTCTCAAAAATAGAACTAATACTCTTGAATAGCTAGTCAAATTTAATTTCAACACCACAACCGGAATCTCAATGATTGCAGATTCTTTTGCTGTTAAAGCCAGAGTCATACAGGTCGACTCGTGATCTGGCGTGTCTCCGTTTAATTAATTTTGAAGTAGATGCAGCCATCCATAAGTATGACGATGGGAACGGACGATTGAAGCGCAAGTAGGAGCACCCTGCATTAAACATAAATTAAAACTGCTCTCATTCAAAAGAAAAAAAAAAAAAGAAACTCTCATACGACATAATAATTACTCCCATGCGTGAGAAACAACCAAAAAAGAAAATAGAGATCCAGATCTCAAAATGAGATTTGGATCTCAATCGGAAGACAAAAGAGAAATCTAGAAAAAATACCTAAAAAGTTGATAGTAATGTTCAAATTAGTTACCAATAAGTAGGCAATATTAATAATTTTTCTTTTATTATAAATCAATTATTTAGACAAAATTTATGATTATTTTATTAATTTTGAATTAATTTAATATTTTGAGAAAAGATCATATCTTTATGTCATGAGAATAAGTAAAAGATAATTGTGTTTAATTTTGGATAAATTATATTATTTATATTTTTAATTTTTCTCCCATTTATTTAAAAAGTCAGAGATAATTGTGTTTAATTTTGGATAAATTATTATTATCTATATTTTTAATTTTTTTAATTTTCATCCCCATTATTTGAAATTCTGGTTGCTACATAATATACACTAGCAAACTATGCACATTCGATGCATGTGCAAATAAAAAATAATTATTGCATGAATATATTAAAATTAAAAAGTTTCATTAAATATATACTCTATAGTTATTTTTAATATAATCACTAATTTATGATAAAAAAAAATAAATAAGTAGCACAAGATAATGTCATATTAATAATTATAAAATTTTAAATATAAGTGAAAAGTGATAAAAATTATTATAAAAAAAAATGCAAATGATGAGGAAAAAAAAAAGAGAAGTTAAGAAGAGAAGTGATTAGACAGAAAAGAGAATTCACAAAACCTGGAAGAACTAAGACGTGGAGGAGATAAAGTCGGATGAAATCAATCAATAAATAAATAGAAAATAAATTACTTTTAGAATCCAAGAGACCAAACTTGGATCTCTCGCTTAATAAATAGTATAGGTAAATTTGGTGAATTGAGCACTAAAAGCCTACTATTAAAGAAGCACTTGATATTCTATTTGGAAATTTGAGGGACAAAACTTTTCAAAGAGTTGCAATTTTTGACGACAGCAAAGAAGGGGTTGGTAAAGACAGTTGTTCCTCTTAAAATCCATATAATATTATACGCTCCGATAAACGACTGTATAATTAGAGACAACCTCGTATTGATGGAAATTTCTAGTTCAGATTGGACCGAACCCATACTTCCTAAATTCCATCAATCACACGGCAAAGTGTAAAATACTCGCCCCCTTATTACATCGATTTAATGGAGTTAGGTTCGTGTTAGAATCACCCTTCTCCAAAGCACATATATCATGACATTTCAATGATGGTAGATTGGTCTCCAACGCCGTCGTGCCTTCGCCATGAATTGGCATTGCGGTTTACTAAATCGGGGGCTGTCTCGGCTGCTTTGGGGGCCACATGATCGACCTGTCTGTCCCTCAGTTCCGGCAAGATGTGGATAGTTGTTGCTTCTTGATTGCTTTGTATGCTTTCGATCCTCCTAATGCCTTCTCTCAGGTCTAAACGCTGAGCCGGATCGCTCTCTGTACAAGCTGCACCGATCCGAATAAGTTGTTGTATGTCGTTTAGACTACTAGTGGCGCTTGCAATGTCGGGGTCTAGTAAATTGGCCTCTCTCTTCTCGTCAACAGCTGATCTTACCCACAGGACTCTGTCTTCCCTTGGGCATGGTGGAGATAATGAGAAGGGAATTTTCTTATAAGAATTTCCAGAATGATGATCCCCAGACAAAATACGTTGCATTTTGGTGAGACAGGTTGTTGTTGCATAGCCTCGGGGGTCTTATAGGCCATTAGAGCTTACATGGCTTGGTTACTCATTAAGGAATATAATCCATAGTCCACTAGTAAAGGCTCATAATCCGATGTTAGAAGGACGTTGCTGTTAAACGTGAAAGAAGCCATAGGTTTAGGAAGATTTCTTGTATTGATTTCTGTAATTGCTTGCTTACAATATACAAGGGACAATGTACAATATATACCGTAAAGTAATTACATAAATATGGAAAGTCAACTATCAAATCCCTAATTTAACGTTTCCTTTCTTAACATTTCCCCTCAAGTCGAGTATCGGGTCTTTGATGCTCAACTTGCTCAAGACTTCACTGAATATCCTCCCGTTAACTGCTTTTGTTAGAATATCCGTCAGCTGATCCTCAGAACGGACAAATGGAAGGTCAATCACTCCTTCTTCGAGTTTCTCTTTTATAAAGTTTCTGTCAACCTCAATGTGTTTGGTTCGATCATGCTGAACCGGATTTTCTGATATACTGATGGCTGCCTGGTTATCTCATCTCAACTTGCACGCTCCTTTTGCAGGGAATCCGATTTCTGCCGACAACTTCCTAAGCCACAACACCTCAGTTACTCCACGTGCTATGCCACGAAATTCTGCCTCTGCATTTGACAACACCACCACTTTCTGTTTTTTGCTTTTCCAAGTTACTAAGTTTCCCCCCCACTAGTGTGAAGTACCCAGACGTCGACCTCCTATCCGCAGGATTGCCGGCCCAATCTGCATCAGTATAAGCATCAATGTTTAGGTGTCCATGTTTCTGATACAACAAACCTCTTCTCAGACTGCCTTTCAGATACCTACAAACTCTGATAGCAGCATCCATGTGATCTTTCTGGGGTCGGTACATGAACTGACTCAGAACCCTGACTGCACATGCTACATCAGGCCGAGTGTATGCCAAGTAGATTAGCTTCCCAACTAACCGCTGATACTGTTCTTTATTTGTCTCGTCTGCCCCCTCCACTATCCTAAGTTCGTGATTAGTAACCATAGGGGTGTCTGCTGATTTACCATCTAGAAGTCCAACCTCTGCTAGAAGATCAAGTACAAACTTTCGCTGTGATATGAAGAGACCCTGTCTTGACCTTAGCACTTCAATCCCTAAAAATTACTTCAACTCCCCCAAGTTTTTCATTTCGAATTCCTTGAACAAGTTCTCCCGGAGTTGTACAATCTCCTCAGTGTCATCTCCAGTGATAATCATGTCATCTACATAGATGATGAGACACGTTACCAGCCCATCTCTCCTTTTGAGGAACAACGTATGATCCGAGTTGCTCTGACTGTAGCCATACTTCCTCATAGCTACTGAAAACCTCCCAAACCACGCTCTGGGTGACTGTTTCAGGCCATACAGTGTTTTTCTTAACCTGTATACTTCCCCTTGTTTGTAACCCTGAGTGAATCCCGGTGGGGGTTCCATGTATACTTCTTCCCTGAGATCTCAATGTAGGAATGCGTTCTTAACATCAAACTGATGTAGAGGCCAATCCCTGTTGGCTGCTACTGAAAAAATAACCCTGGTCGTAACAATCTTAGCAACGGGAGAAAACGTTTCTGAATAGTCTATACCGTATGTCTGAGTGTACTCCTTCACCACTAATCTGGCTTTATACCTCTCAAAACTGCCATCTACTCGGTGTTTTACTGTAAAGACCCATCGACAGCTAACCACTTTCTTTCCACTGGGTAATTCACACTTCTCCCAGGTACCATTCTTCTCCAAGGCATCCATCTCGGTTTCCATAGCCTGAACCCACTTGCCATCTGCAGGTGCTTCCTCTACTCTGTTTGGCACGTGAACAGAATACACTGAGGCAGTATATGCACGTGCTCGCTGGGACAAGTTCCCTTTGGCTAGATCGGCCATCGAGTCCTTAGGCGCCTTGCTCACATGTTCTGGCTCATACCGCTTTGGGGGTACTCCCCGAGTCGCCCTGGGGGATAACACATATCTGTTCTCCTATCCTAAATCTGTCTGTATTTCCTCTTGTACCGCATCGCCATCCTGACCTGTATTGTTAGCTTCACAAGTTTCAAGGGATATAGTGTTGATAACTGATTCGAACTCACGTACCTCAGGGATATCAGTCTGAGTGGTTGGGTCGTCAACATGGATTGGTGACTGTACTGTGTGTCGGGTCTGCTCGATGGTTCCGCCTACTTGCTCTTTTGGGACTGTGTCGGGTCAGAGTGGTGATATCCATCCTAGCGGGTCTATCTGCTGAGGCTGACTCTCCCTACGAAGACACATTTAAGGGAACAGGGGTCAAGTATGGTCCTATCAGACTTAGGAATGTGAACAAAGACCGAACACCCAAAAACTCGTGGCGGAAGAACTAACTGAGATGGTACACTAACCCGTTTCCCCAGTGCTGTAAGGGGGTTTCAAAACTCAGGGTTTTGGTGGGAGATTTATGAGATACGCTGAAGTGGCTAGAGCTTCGGGCCAGATATGTTTTGGGTAATGGGACTCAAGCATGAGAGCCCTAGTCACCTCTAGGAGTTGACGGTTCTTACGTTCGGCCACTCCATTTTCTTGTGAGGTGTGAGGGCAAGAAGTTTGGTGGATTAACCCATGGTCCCAGAAAAACTGTTTTAAGGTAGAATTGACAAATTCCCCTCCATTATCGGATCTAAGAATCTGAATGTTAGACTTAAACTGTGTTTGCACCATTTTGAAAAACTCCATAAACTTTAATGGGACATTAGATTTATTTTTTAGAAAGTAAACCTATACCATTCTCAAACAATCATCAACAAGCAAAACAAAATACCGAAAACCATGAGTACCCGTGTCCAGGATGGGACCCCACACGTCAGAATGTACTAATGAAAAAATTTCTTTGGCTCTAGAATAAGAAACAGAAAATGACTGTCTGTGACTCTTGGAAAGAATACAAGTTTCGCAAGCTAACTAGCTACATTGCGAAAAAAGACTAGGAAATAAAGACTGTAGATAACCTACTGAAGGATGTCCCAACCGCCGATGCCATAACCACTGTTGGCATTCCACTGTCCCGTGAGCAAGTGCTGCAGTTCCGTGGTGAGCTACCTCGTCCACATAGTACAACCCATTTTCTTCAGTACCACGCCCAATCACTCTCCCCGACTGAATGTCCTGTAGCAAACAAAAAGTGGGATAAATCAGAACTATACAGTTTAGTTCTCTTGTTACATGACTTATTGATAATAACTTGCAAGACAGATCTGGAACATAAAGACAATTATTTAATTTTATATTGGGGGAAACATCTATGGTTCATAATCCAAGAACTGAGCAAAAACTGCCAATGGCATTCTATATGGATGCTATGGGAGAAGAGGTGTTGTTGGAGAAATCGGCCGGGTCGTACAACATAGTGTCAGTGGCCCCGCAATCAAAGAGCCACCGAGGACTTTTATTGCTTGTGCCAGTCCGAAGGGCCACTCCCATATCTCCACATTTATCTTCTGTACTATGATAAATTCCTTGACAATTCAACTCATTTGATGCATCTTTATTCAAGAATTTACAAGAAGATATTAAACTGGAATTTAAAAAATGGATGGGGCACGGATGGGGAGTAAATGGGCATTTCACCAAATTACCACAAATACCTAAATTTTGTGGGTGACTTTCATTTCCTCCAGCAGCCGCACCTCTTCCTTCTCCACTCTCTCTTCGGCCCAGATGCAGGCCTGCCATGGCTGCCATCCCCGTGGTTTAGCCGGTGGTTTGCATTGCCACGGTCGCGACCCTTGTTGCTTGTGCCACCGTCCCTGTTGTGGTCCCAGAATCCGCGTCACTATGGCCACCGGCCATCAGATGTGCTCTGTCGTAGCCCGTTACGGCGCCGGCTGCGCCACCCTTCGGGAAGCCCAATCACCTCAAAGCATGTTTCTCTCTTATATCCTACACGGCCGCACTTGTCACACTTAAGAGAAGAGCGATCTCCATCGCTAGATCCGCTGCTGGACTGAGGGTTACGTCGCGGCGGCGGTCTAGATCTGAACCTGGAAGAGTCCGCCGCCGGTGGGTTTGACCCCGTATCCTCGCTGTGGCTGGGTTTTTGTGATAAGTCCTACTCCAATTCCGTTGTTCCCCGCCGATGATGATGCCCGATCAGTGCCCATAATCTCTCGCCGCGCGGATTCTCACCTGATGGTGGCATATGCCTTCTCCACCGACGGTAAGGGGTTCTCTTTCAGAAGATCTCTCCGCTCTGTGTCATAGCGATCGTCTACTGTTAGGAATAGTGCCCTAGAAAGTCGATTGTATATCCGCTTTGTACTTTTCCTTATTGTAATCACAGACAATCTTTGAATGAAATAACGAATTGAGGCAACACTTCTTTATATGCTCTTGTTTGGTATGCGTTTACTTTAGTTGTGCATGTATGAGAACTCCCTTAATCCTGATGACTTTAGAACTCTACCATTTAGGTGAAGTGGTTCATGAAACGAGCCCTATATCACATAAGTCATGATTAGTAAAATACTCCAAGCCGATGAGTCCTACAGGCAGTGGGAGTGTCAACCTGACTCCTCTAAGGCTTGCTTGTGGGATCACGCCCTTAAGAAGGACCACCTTGTTTCATGGAGGTGCAAAGTGTATAGTTGATAGCTTACTTTAATAAGTAAGTTCACTGAGGTGCCCCGTGTGAGAACATTCCTAAATGGGAAAGGAAGTTTCTATTTCAGGAAATGGAAACTTCCAGATTAGGAAATATCTCACGAGTCATTGATGTGATTAATTGATCCTTAGACTTGAGGTTCCATGTCACTTTATGAGTTAACTCTGTAGTCTTAGGTATAAGCTTTAAAGGGTGTCACCTTAGACAACTGATTCAAGGCTTATGCTGGGACTGCACAAGTGATTCATGAAAGTGAATGAGAATCAAGAAAGGACCTACACTTGCATTTGCAAGGTGATCTCTTATTGTGTAAGTCATTCATATGCCATATGGAGTCCTTGGCCAAGGCAGTAGATCAAGACATCAAGAAAAGGGTTTCTTGGATTGAGATCAAATGGATATGAAATGCACTTAGCTTTAAGACCGGATTATTAGGGTTCTGATTATTCCCTTACCCTAGATCTTGGTTGAGAGATAGTATGTAGGAGGATTGTATCTCACATGAATCAATGACTTAAAGGTTCTGTCGAATCCGAACATTCCAATTCAGCTAGGGGTTAAACACCTGTTGCTAGACTATGGTAGTTTAATCTGTGGACTGATTAATTAATTAGTGAATTAATTAATTAGGGTCACTGCTAATTGAATTGAGAACCTAAAGGGTCACACACAACAACTTGGTTACATGAGTTGATGCTTTAAAATGATTAAACGATTTAATCGGGCCAAGAGGGTTCCACACGTGTGAAACCACACGTGTGGGTCACGTGAGTGACACGTGTCCTTGTGACACGTATCCCACACGTGTATATATATATATATATATTGTATAATTAAATGTGTTAGTTATTTAATAGACTTTGGTTTAATTTTGAATTAAAAAGAAAGTCTTATT
Organism: Lantana camara; assembly: GCA_037501455.1. Taxonomy (NCBI): domain Eukaryota; kingdom Viridiplantae; phylum Streptophyta; class Magnoliopsida; order Lamiales; family Verbenaceae; genus Lantana; species Lantana camara. The sequence continues at coordinate 80,757,986 of CM074865.1, forward strand.
TTGGAGAAAAATAATCTAGTTAATTAATTACGAATTAATTAATTAGATAAAAATAAGTTATTTATTTTGAATAAATAAAGTATAAAATTATCCAAAACTAGTTTGGATATTTTAGCTCTCTTGAAAGTTGATTTGGATTTGAATTCAAAGTCAAAGTCAAAGTTACTTGATGATCAAGTAATAGGAGAGAGAGACCAAAACCCTAGCCCATAAGGACTAGGGATTTTCGGTCCTCCCCTTTATATAAATAGGGGAGCTCGAGCTCCCCTTAGAGCCAGAAATTGGCAATTCTTTTAGTTCATGTGTTGAACACCATCCTTTCTCCAAGATAAACGAAACCCTAGGTTAAGCCTAAACACTAACTAGAGAACTAGCATCCTTACTAGTTAGATTGTGATCAAGTTGGTGGACTGTCTCTAGAGAGCTTCAAGTTAGAAGTTTGAAGATTCGAGCTTTACCAAGGAGAGGGGATCAAACCGCGAGAAGAGCGTTCTTGGGTGGCTTGAAACGCTTCAAAAAAGACAATTAAGTAAGTAAGTTTCTTTTCCCTACAAATTTGGATACACGATTGCGAGTCCAAGATCCTTTTGTTGGAAAAATTTTTAAATTCCGCTGCTTTCTGATTCGTGTTTTATAACAAGTGGTATCAGAGCCACCTCGTTAATCGTGTTTCTAATTCGTCTCAATTATTCTGAATTTGGTAGAAATTCTTTGGCTTGATGCGATTGAGTATTTGTAATTGTTTTAGAAAGCCTGAATTACGAAACTGTATTTTTTCCTGAAAGTTTATGGAAATTGGTTTTTGCAAAATTTAATTTTTGAAAACTATTTTAGATTTGAAACTGTATAAACTGTTTTTGGATTTCTTGGATTGGTTTTGCTTTTGAACGAAAACACGAAACGAAAAGCCTGGATCGTGACGAACACGCGAAACCCCGCGCGCGAAGACGTCGCGCGCGCGGGCCGCCTGGCCTAGGCGGGTGCAGGGCAGCCGCCCAGCACCCTCCCGCAGCCATGCGGGAGGCCTTCCGGGCGCGCTTAGGCGTGCCCGCCCATCATCGCCCGCAAGGTGGGCGAAGGTACCGCGCGCGCGCACCGCTACGAGTGCGGTCCGCTTTCGCGTACGGGCCCCGTTTTTCTCGTGATCCGGTTTTTCGTATTTCGTGCAATCCAGTCCCAATTTTTTATTTTAATTTTAAAATTTTATTTTTGAATATTTATTTTAATTTTTGAATAAAACTTAAAATTGGGATTTTTGAGAAATTGAAACGGTTTATATTTTGGGAAAATACATCTTTGATAAAATTATTAGTTTTTAGAAATTAATTGGAATTTTATTTGTTTTGTAAATTTGGGATTTATTGAAAACTTTTATAAATAAGACTCGCATCAAGTCGTGTTTTAAGTTATTAGGACTTGAAACGAGAATTTTAATTTATTGGGTAAATTTAAATCCTCGCAAAAGCATGTTAGGTGATCATGGGTTTAGACTTATGTATGGTTTTAATTTATGCACATGGATGGTTTAAATTGGGGTTGGAGCCCTATAGTTGCGTTTTTGAATTGAGGTTGGAGCCTCACTTATGTGCGTACTGTTATGTGATTTATTATGTGGCTTTCCATATTACTGTTTTTGAGGCCGGGGTATGCCCCGTGTAATTGTCTAAGGCCAATATGAAGATTGAGCCTTATTACTTTATGTCTTTTTCTTTTTATTGTAATTTGAGAGTAGAGATAGGTGGTGAGGTTTTATTTTCATTTTGGAGACAATGCACCCATGGAGTAAGATGGACCACATTCAAGTAACAAGGTAGCCATAAGTGAAGACCCCTCAAAATGTTAGGGAGGGGAATCTCAATTGTAAAGATGTAATAGAGATAGGGCTCGTATTTTGTTACCGCTTTCCCTTATGTGATTTAAACTGTTTATGTAGCATGTATGTTAGAACTTGTGATTGTGGAGTGGCTCCTACATATCACGCATAAGATAGGTAGAACCCATGATCATTACATGTTAGTATCATGCTAGGACATGTTATCTGTTTATGTGCTTGTTTGAAATGCATTTAAGTGTACTTGCATTAATCAAGACTAATAAAATTGGATAACATATATGTTGGTGAGGTCGAACCGGACAACTCTCCGGTTGATTCGAAAATTCCCATTAAATATTAAGCTAATTTCGAACAAATAGGTGTTTAATTCGAGATGCAAATTTTGAATTAAATTCCTAGCATTCCATCAATAGGTTTTAAGTTTAGTAAGTGAAGCTAGTTATTGTCCGCGAGTCGTGGGATAGCTAGTGGAGCTTATTAGTTCCTAGTTACCTAATTGATCATTTTAAATGATCAATATTTCGTGGTCAATTTTGGCAAGGGCGATGTCCGCGAGGCGTGGGTCGTTCGAACTAAGTTTTGATCATGATCTTATGGTTGATGGGTCTAGCTTATCGCCTAAGTAAATATGGATGTCGCACGAGTCATGGGTCCATATTGAAAGATAGGTGATGCAAAAAGAATTACTAAGAGTTCTAAAGGTGTTAGAATTGGTAAGTTGTACCTACCTAGGGTTTTACTTAGAATGTCCGCGAGTCGAGGGTTCGAGGTAAAATGCCTAGGATCTTAGTACCCATTGGGAAACGTGTTCCTCTTAGATCTTTGGGAATTATAGATCTTTGAAAAACAGTGGGAGCTACATTAGATTAAAGACCTTATCTTTTGTATATCGTTATAATTCAGCATGCTCACTAGTTCTCTATTTTACCATTTAGGTCGTAGATTCTGTGATTCTCTACATGTTTTAAAATGGCAACCAAAAACCCTCTTGTATCGATCCTCGAGTCAAACAAGTTGACTGGTCCCAACTATTCTGATTGGCTGAGGAATCTAAAAATCATTTTAGATTCTGAGAAGAGAACTTATGTTCTCTTCGAAGGGGAGCCAAGTCCCGAAGGGGATGCTCCCACACGGGCCGAGCGGGACGCGATCCAGAAGTGGAAGGATGATAATCTCCAAGCCCGTTGCCTTATGTTGGCTAACATGTCTCCGGACTTGCAAAGGCAACATGAGGCCATGGAATTCGCTTGGGAGATTTACGACCACTTAGAGCAACTTTACCGCCCAAATGAGCGTGTTACAAGGTATAACACTTCAAAGGAATTGTTCCACTTGAGAATGAGGGAAGGTTCAAGTGTCCATGAATATGGACTCAAGTTTCTTGCCCTTATTGAGAAACTTGCTTCCATGGACATGCCACTGAAAGATGAGCTTTCAGTGGACTTGTTGCTAGCCTCGCTCCCACCATCATTCAACCTATTTGTCCTTAACTTCAATATGAATCATGCTGGTGCTACTGTAGCCGAGCTGATTAGTCAGCTTGTGACTGCTGAAAGCACAATCAAGAAGGACAATAAGGTTTTGATGGTGAATGCTCCATCTTTCTCTTCTGGGCCTTCTAAAGGTAAGGGAAGAAAGCCCAAAAGAAGAAGAAGAAACCCCTTAGGCCCACTGGTGGCATTTCGAAGGGGAAAGCCCAAAAGAAGAAGCGTGATCAGAAAGAGGATGTTTGTTTCCATTGTGGCAAAGCGGGACATTGGAGGAGAAACTGCCCAGAGTACAAGGCTACTCTAAAGAAAGGTATCTTTCTCGTTGAAGTAAATCTTTCTATTAATTCTAGTTCTTGGGTACTTGATACCGGTTGTGGAGCTCATATCTGTAATGACGTACAGATGCTAAATGAAGTTCAACAACTCAAAGAAGGAGAATGTGTCTTGAAGATCGGCGATGGCTCAAACGTTGAAGCTCGAGCTTTAGGCACAATTAGATTAGATTTAGGTAGTTTTGAGTTAGTCTTAAATAAAGTCCTTTATGTACCGAGCATTATTCGTAATATAATTTCAGTTCCAATTTTAGATTGTGAAGGTTATGAAACTTATATTAAGAATGGTAAATACTTTATCCAACGGAACAACTCTTCCGTTCACATCGGTACTCTAAGTAATGGACTTTATCTAACTCAGAATATCAGTATTATAAATATACAACGAGAAACTAAACGTAAGAGAGATGACAAAGTTTCAGCTCCCTTATGGCACGCTAGATTACGACACATTTCCAAGAACAGAATTAGCAAGATAAACACTTTAGGATCATTCTCTGAAAATGATCTCAAAGAGTTAACTTCTTGCGAATCCTGTATCAAAGGAAAGATGTCCAAAGTTCCTTTTAAAGGGACTGTGGAACGTGCCACTAAGGTCTTGGATCTGATCCATTCTGATGTTTGTGGACCGCTTAGTGTAAGCACTAGAAACAATCATCAGTATTTCATAACCTTTACCGATGACTTTAGTCGATATGGTTATGTATACTTAATAAAGTATAAATCTGAAGCTTTTGAGAAATTCTTAGATTTTCAAAAGGAGGTTGAGAACCAAACTGGTCACAAGATCAAAGCACTTCGATCTGATCGAGGAGGCGAGTATCTTAGTGAAGAATTCCTTAATCATCTCAAAGATAATGGGATTATCTCTCAGTGGACTCCTCCGGGAACTCCTCAGCTTAATGGAGTTTCTGAGAGAAGGAATCGAACCTTACTTGATATGGTTCGTTCCATGATGAGTTTCACTGACTTACCACCTTCTTTCTGGGGTTATGCCCTAGAAAGTGCAGCAAAGATTTTGAATCTAGTTCCTTCTAAGTCAGTCCCTAAAATGCCCTATGAAATGTGGCATGGCAAAATCCCTAGTTATTCTTACTTAAGAATTTGGGGTTGTCCTGCTTATGTGAAGAGGACAGTGGGAGATAAGTTAGAATCTCGTTCTAACTTATGCTACTTTGTAGGTTATCCTAAGGAATCCATAGGATACTACTTCTATGATCAATCTGAGCAAAAGGTGTTTGTTTCCAGAAATGCCACTTTTCTTGAGGAACCGTTCCTTAAAGAAAAGAAAGGGAAGATCATAGAATTAGAGGAAGTACAAAGTGAGCCCACGCCACACACTGAAGAGACGTCCCCTACTGATCAACCACAACCAATCATGGATTTCGATACACACGAAAATCCTCCTCTAAGCGTTCTGAACGCACTCCTAGGCAGCCGGAGAGATGGTATGGATTCTTCCATGAAATCTCTCAAAAGGATAATGATCCTTTAACATATGAGGAGGCACTTTCAGATTCTGACTCTGAACAGTGGATAGAAGCCATGAAATCCGAAATGGACTCCATGAACTCCAACCAAGTTTGGACCTTGGTAGATTTGCCTGATGGGGTCAAACCCATAGGTTGCAAATAGATCTTTAAGAGAAAGCTTGGAGTTGATGGAAGCATTGCAGTCTACAAAGCAAGACTAGTTGCAAAAGGATTCACTCAAAGACCCGACGTGGACTTTGATGAAACCTTTTCGCCAGTTGCAATGCAAAAGTCTATTCGGATCATGCTTGCCATTGCTACGTATTATGACTACGAGATATGGCAAATGGATGTGAAAACTGCCTTTCTCAATGGTGACATTGATAAAGACATTTATATGGAGCAACCTATAGGTTTCACATTCAGTGGGAGTGAGCAAAAGGTTTGCAAACTCCAAAGATCAATCTATGGATTGAAACAAGCTTCTAGGAATTGGAACATTCGATTTGATGAATCAGTCAAAGCGTTTGGCTTCATTCAAATTTCGAATGAGTCCTGTGTGTATAGAAAGGAATTGGAGACCTCAGTGCAATTCTTAGTACTTTATGTTGATGACATCCTTCTTATTGGGAATTCAAAGGATGACATGAAAGTGACTAAGTTATGGTTATCGAACCAATTCGAGATGAAAGATCTTGGTGATGCGTCCTATATCCTTGGAATTAAAATCTATCGAGATAGATCTAGAAGGTTAATAGGACTATCACAGTCGATGTACATTGACAAAGTATTGAAGAGATTCAATATGGAGTCAGCGAAGGTTAAGAACCTTCCTATGAGTGTAGGAACATGTCTTTCAAAGAAGATGTGTCCTAAGACTAACCTTGAGAAGGAAAGAATGACTCATACACCTTATGCATCAGGAATAGGTAGCATAATGTATGCAATGTTATGTACTCGACCGGATGTGGCTTATGCACTTAGTGTGACAAGTCGTTTCCAATCTGACCCTGGAGATGGTCACTGGGCTGCCGTGAAGAATATTCTTAAGTACTTGAAAAGCACTAAAGATTTATTCTTAGTTTACGGAGGTCAGAAAGATCTTACTGTCGAAGGATACTGCGATGCAAGCTTTGCATCTGACTTAGATGATTTTAAGTCAATGTCAGGATACATTTTCTGCCTAAACGGCGGAGCGGTGAGTTGGAAGAGTTCCAAGCAAACTACCACTGCAGATTCGACCACTGAGGCCGAATACTTAGCTGCAAATGATGCAGCTAAGGAAGGTGTTTGGATTAGAAACTTCATTCAAGAGTTGAATGTTGTTCCTAGCATGAAAGACCCCATTTCTGTGTTTTGTGACAACACTGGGGCGGTTGCTCAAGCAAGAGAACCAAGATCTCACCAACGGACCAAGCACATTATGAGGAAGTATCACCTAATCTGTGATATTATCAAAAGAGGAGATGTGCAAATCGAGAGGGTCACATCAGCAGAGAACGTGGCAGATCCACTTACTAAACCCCTTAGTCGAGAAGCTTTCCAAGGTCATCTTCAGAAGATGGGACTTAGAGTAGCTTTAGAATGGCTTTGACGGGCAAGTGGGAGATTGTTAGGAATAGTGCCCTAGAAAGCCGATTATATATCCGCTTTTTACTTTTCCTTATTGTAATCACATATAATCTTTGAATGAAATAACGAGTTGAGGCAACACTTCTTTATATGCTATTGTTTGGTATGCGTTTACTTTAGTGGTGCATGTATGAGAACTCCCCTAATCCTGATGACTTTAGGACTCTACCATTTAGGTGAAGTGGTTCATGAAACGAGCCCTATATCACATAAGTCATGATTAGTAAAATACTCCAAGCCGATGAGTCCTACAGACAATGGGAGTGTCAACCTGACTCCTCTAAGGCTTGCTTGTGGGATCACGCCCTTAAGAAGGACCACCTTGTTTCATGGAGGTGCAAAGTGTATAGTTGATACGTGCGTGATACATGAGGGTGCTTACTTTAATAAGTAAGTTCACTGAGGTGTCCCGTGTGAGAACATTCCTAAATGGGAAAGGAAGTTTCTATTTCAGGAAATGGAAACTTCCAGATCAGGAAATATCTCACGAGTCATTGATGTGATTAATTGATCCTTAGACTTGAGGTTCCATGTCACTTTATGAGTTAACTCTGTAGTCTTAGGTATAAGCTTTAAAGGGTGTCGCCTTAGACAACTGATTCAAGGCTTATGCTGGGACTGCACAAGTGATTCATGAAAGTGAATGAGAATCAAGAAAGGACCTACACTTGCATTTGCAAGGTGATCTCTTATTGTGTAAGTCATTCATATGCCATATGGAGTCCTTGGCCATGGCAGTAGATCAAGACATCAAGAAAAGGGTTTCTTGGATTGAGATCAAATGGATATGAAATGCACTTAGCTTTAAGACCGGATTATTAGGGTTCTGATTATTCCCTTACCCTAGATCTTGGTTGAGAGATAGTATGTAGGAGGATTGTATCTCACATGAATCAATGACTTAAAGGTTCTGTCGAATCCGAACATTCCAATTCAGCTAGGGGTCAAACACCTGTTGCTAGACTATGGTCGTTTAATCTGTGGACTGATTAATTAATTAGTGAATTAATTAATTAGGGCCACTGCTAATTGAATTGAGAACCTAGAGGGTCACACACAACAACTTGGTTACATGAGTTGATGCTTTAAAATGATTAAACGATTTAATCGGGCCAAGAGGGTTCCACACGTGTGAAACCACACGTGTGGGTCACGTGAGTGACACGTATCCCACACGTGTATATATATATATATATATTGTATATATATATATATATATTAAATAATTAAATGTGTTAGTTATTTAATAGACTTTGGTTTAATTTTGAATTAAAAAGAAAGTCTTATTTTGGAGAAAAATAATCTAGTTAATTAATTACGAATTAATTAATTAGATAAAAATAAGTTATTTATTTTGAATAAATAAAGTATAAAATTATCCAAAACTAGTTTGGATATTTTAGCTCTCTTGAAAGTTGATTTGGATTTGAATTCAAAGTCAAAGTCAAAGTCAAAGTTACTTGATGATCAAGTAATAGGAGAGAGAGACCAAAACCCTAGCCCATAAGGACTAGGGATTTTCGGTCCTCCCCTTTATATAAATAGGGGAGCTCGAGCTCCCCTTAGAGCCAGAAATTGGCAATTCTTTTGGTTCATGTGTTGAACACCATCCTTTCTCCAAGATAAACGAAACCCTAGGTTAAGCCTAAACACTAACTAGAGAACTAGCATCCTTACTAGTTAGATTGTGATCAAGTTGGTGGACTATCTCTAGAGAGCTTCAAGTTAGAAGTTTGAAGATTCGAGCTTTACCAAGGAGAGGGGATCAAACCGCTAGAAGAGCGTTCTTGGGTGGCTTGAAACGCTTCAAAAAAGACAATTAAGAAAGTAAGTTTCTTTTCCCTACAAATTTGGATACACGATTGCGAGTCCAAGATCCTTTTGTTGGAAAAATTTTTAAATTCCGCTGCTTTCTGATTCGTGTTTTCCAACATCTACCCCGGTGAGGAATTGAAAGAGGGCGCTTTCGGATCTGAGGCAGTTGAAAATCGTGATGTCCCCCTCGCAGGTCATCGGATTCGGTTGTCTGAGTTCGATTTCTCTCCAAATTCTCTAAAAATTACTATAGAATTGTTCAATAGTATCACTTCCCTGTTTCATACTGTGTGCCCGGACGGTGAGATCAAATATCTAGAGGTTGTCTCCACCGTGACCATAAGTTACCTGTAATCCCTCCCACAGGGCTTTTGCCGTGGGGTACTCAGCTTAATTGGCGACCAGGTTCTGTTCCATATTTGCGAGAATCCATGTGCACACGACTAAATCCGTTTGTTCCCATTGAGTGTAGGTTGGGTCTGCCGCCTGTGGTGGTTGTGGGACTCCGGTAAGATGGCTTAACCTCCTCCTTCCCCCGATTTCCATCCTTATCAATCGAGACCATAGGGAGTAGTTGGAATCGTTCAATTTTATGTTGATTGAAATTGTGTGGGTAATTGGTGGCTGACTTGATTGGGTTTGGTTTGGCTGCAGATTTCTGAGTAGGCTGGATAACTGAGTGGCCAAGGAATCGACGGGCTGCTGCGATTCCATGTCGGAATTGGCTGTGCTGTGATCGTCGGCCATGGCTGTGAGAAGGTAAAGGTAGATGATGAGCAAGGTTCAGATCCGTTATAGGATCGTCGCCCTCTCTGATACCATGTTAAACGTGAAAGAAGCCATAGGTTTAGGAAGATTTCTTGTATTGATTTCTGTAATTGCTTGCTTATAATATACAAGGGACAATGTACAATATATACCGTAAAGTAATTACATAACTATGGAAAGTCAACTATCAAATCCCTAATTTAACATTTCCTTTCTTAACAGTTGCTTGATTTGAGGTTGCCGTGTGGTAAGGTCAACGACAAATTCTTCATCTTTCCTATAATGGTAACCAAGTGGAGCCAACACATTCTTATGCTTTAAGCCTCCAAATCTTCTCATCTCCATATCAAACTTATCTCTTCCTATTTTAATCACTTCTTTCATGCTTTTCACAACAAGAGTTGCTCCATTGTTCATCATCGCCTTATAAGTTGACCCTTTCGTTCCGGTTTGAGCATTTCAGTAGACGCTCTCATCAAGTCGGCCAATCCGAACTCGCCCTTGTCATAATTCATCATAATAAAATCATTACCACCACCTTTCGTAGATCCCCTCTTGCTTAACCTTGACTGATGGCCCGATGCCCTTAGCCTGTCCAGTGGCCGGACTCCGAATCCCTTCCAACTTGAATCATTATCCTCTTGCTCTGTCCCCGAGACAAAACCTGGAAATGGAATCTTGCTGGCACACCACTCTAATATGGGTTATAAACCTAGCTAGGATTGTCAATGGGTCAGATTTTAATCCGAATCCGATCCGATTATTTGCACATTCGACCGATAAAAAAGTTCAATGGATCATATCCGATTATAAATATCCATTATTCGAAATAAATGGAGCGAATATGAAATTAAACAATCTGATCCGTTAAAGATCTGAATCCGACTATTTATAATATTTTATTATATTAATTATTTTATTAATAAAGAATACTAATAAAAATAATTAAACATTAAACTTTCAATGTATTTATCATTGCATTAATAATATATGTTTCAATATTGATCTTAAAATAAAATAATATGTAATCTTTTATCAATAATTTTAAATCAACAAATATTACATGAATACATGTAGAAATAATAACTAACTAATTATATAATAATTATTATATGTTTATATTTTTTTTTATATTTTTTTTTTCTTAAAAAAATCTTAAAATTTATTGTTAATCGGGTCGGGTCTTCTATCGGACTCAACATTCATGCATTCGAATCCTATAGAATTCGGACTCGGATCCTATAATCAGATATCCTTATCAGATTCGGATCCAGAATTTTCAGATCCGGCCCGAATCCGACTCGTTGACAGCGCTATATAAACCATTGATATTTGGACTTATATTGAGTTTCATAACCAAGCCCAAAAGTGTGAATAAAGTGGGAAATTATTGGCCTAATTGGCTCAAAAATAGATTCAAGCACATTAAGCAAACCAAAGTATGTGCTAAAGGGAATGAGATCTTGACACGTGGAAGGCTATGATCAGGGCACTATTCATTATAAATACCAGTTTTACTATTAGGAAAAGGTAGCTTATGCAAACATTCTATTGTCTATTCATTGCTTTACACTGCTTCCATAGTAGTGCCTGACTTTAGTACCCAGTGGAGGGGCTTCGAAGTGTTTGCCTATTTGTTGAAGCAGCTAAGAGATCACGTATCGTTGCTACAAGAGCTACTTGCGATACGAAGAAGATATGATTTTGGTCGTATGACACTCCAATCCAGTGTTTGGTTCCACTGCATGGTTCTGATCCGGGCTGCCAAGAATCAAGAGCAGTTCCATTTGTGAAGAGATTGATTGAGGTTAAGTTAGGACTTAGGAGTGCTTCGGATTCTATTGTTGAATAATTATAGTTTTTATTTTATTTTAACTAGTAATTCTTGCACACCCTATGCGTTTACAAATAATAAAATTATTATTATCTTAATATATATTAAATTAAAATTTTTATATTAATATTTATTTTACAATTATTTTTAATATAATTATAAACTTAAAAAGATATTATAAAATAGAAATGTAAAAATATGCAAAAAGAAAATAAATACATAATAAAGAAAATTGGAGTAAAGTGAGAGAAAGAAAAAAGAAGTTAAGTGATAAATATAAAATAAGACGTTGAGAGTGTGATATAAAAATTTGAAAAAAAATAAAATTAGAATCTAAGATATCAAAACGGTTACTTAAAGGATATTCACTTAATATAATAGTATAGATTTAAGATCGTAGAGAAAGTTGCTCTGTGTGTAAAGTCGGGTATTGGAGTTATTTACACCATACTCCCTGTGTTAGATGAAATGGGCAAAAAAAACTCTGAGGGAACACTGTGTTTTCAAAATATTTGCATGTCCAACCCTGAAAATTTCTAGTAGTGGTAGAACACTGATTTTCTCTGTTTATTGGATGCGAAATAACTAATTTAACCTTTTATATTATGATATAGATGATCTCACATCTCTCTATATACAATTTTTTATACTTGTTTATACGGTTCTTCATGCAATTTTTATTTTGTACAGGGTTTCGTGCATATAAAAAAAGGGTTTCGGTGGATATAAAAAAATATTGAACAATATAGAGAGATTTCTATCAACACCAGAAATTTTCAGGGTTTCACATGCAAGTATTTTGAAAACACAGGGTTTTCTGTGTTAATTTTTGTAACACAGGATTTTTTTGCCTATTTTACCTAACACAGGTACGGTGTAAATGACTCCATTTGTAATGTTTCTTCAGTTCTTTAGTTAGACGGCACCGTTTCAACTTAAGCAAGTTAGTTTGGAGGTTTGGGAGTCAATTGTTGGGTTTCTTCGTCCTTTGTATATATATACATTCTGTATTGCTTTTCTTCAATGAATGAAACTGAATAATCCCAAATTTGAGTTCAGGAATTTTACATGGTATTTAGAGATTCTTGTTCATAAGAAAGGTTCTAGAGCGAGCAACTGCGGATTGAGTTTCCCTGGATTTTGCTTACTGAATCTGAATTGAGACAAGGAAATGAAAATTGGATCAGGATCTGGAAATGCTGGCGAATTCGAATGGAGATCCGATGCACTCACCGTCTTCAGATTTTCCAGGTTTGAAATTCGTTTCTACACACTTGAATGGAGATAATTTTCTCACTTGGAGTCGGAGCAATGAAAGTTGCTTTTGGAGCAAAAGAAAATTTGGGGTTTGAAACTGGAAAAATTGCTAAACCTAATGAGGATGATGATAATTAGGAGCAATGGATTGGTGTGGATTCTCAATGCAGTTATACCTGAAATTGTAGAGGCGTTTTTATACACTTCTACTGCCAAGGAATTGTGGGGTGAATTGCAGGAGAGGTATGGAGATTGTTATGGTCCCCTTCCGTGCCAGATACAGAGAGAAATTAGTTCAATGACACGGGGAAGTATGTCCGTCTTCACTCGAGTGAAGAAACTCTGGGATGAGCTACAGTATCTGCATCCTTCTTATGAGATTATCTGAGAGATATGACAACATAAGGAATCAGATTTTAGTGATGGATCATTTACCAAGTGTCCAAGTGTAAGGTAACTATAACTTGGAGGCTTTCATTCCCAAGTTCCTCTTGTTCCTCTGCAATTTGCTTAGCAGATTTGATGGCAGAATACTTACAAAGAGTCAACCGAATTGATTCAAGTGTTGGTATGTTTCCAATGTCATAGGGGATCTCCTTCAGCGTAGGTAAGTCATCAAGAAAAAGGTGCTCAAGGCATGGAAAATGAGAGCTCTCTGCAATCCAGTATTCCCAACCCCTACAGCCAGCAATATGCAAGTATTTTAAACTGCAGAACTGCCCTTGTATTGTCTCCCACTCAGATGTTGTGAAGGACACACGCCACAGTTTGAGCGCCTGCAGATGAGGTAATGAACCTATCTTCGTATTAATGTCTTCCCAACTGAGCCGCGTGTTCAATAGGCACAACTCCTTTAGCGAATGTGGGAAAATGAGGTTCGGCATCAAATCATCCTGACTTGGGAGAAAGCAATGTAGATATTCAAGTTTATACAGATGACCAAGATTGTTGAGGCAATAATACTCCGATGCCACCTCCTCATACTGTAGTCTCAATTTCTTGACATTAGGGATTCTCTTAACTACCTCCTCACCAAGCTTCAAGTTTTCTACTCCCATAAGTGTATGTAGGTTATGCAGAACAAATTCATCCGTGTCGCAACTTGGAGGTTCCGAAAGTATTGTACTATTCATCTCAACATGCCTTAGTAGAGGCATCTTCCAAATTTCTGGTGGTGCAGCAAAACTAAGCTGGCATCGGGAAATAATTAATGTTTGCAGATTCCAAAGGAGGGATGCTGAAGTTGAAAAAATAGGAAATTGACTGTGAATCCCGACAGCAAAGTACCGCAGGTTAACTTGGTGAAATGTATCTACCCATCTACGATTTCCCTTACGATGAATAATTGGGCTTTTAAACACCCTTAACAATCTGCGTTCAACAGCTGGTAAAGCTTTTCGAGAATAGCATATCAAGGAGCGGGCAGCTGATACAGATTGCAAATTCTGAAGATATTCCTTGTTGGATATGTTCTTATCAATAACTATGCGGCGTTGTGTATTTATTCCTTCATGATCATGTTGGTCTGTGGAAAAAACAAACCTCTCTTTTCGAGCTTCCCTTATGCATAGATCTCTCAAGAGATCATGGATTTTACAAAATTTTATTTTTTCAGAATAACCACGTTCACCAACCAAAATGAGATTCCTCTCAATAAGATCCATCAAGTACTCTTCACCACTCTTTTCCAAGCTTTTTCCACTAATTGGCTTCAAAAATCCTTCAGCTACCCACATACTGATGAGTTCGGACACACGTATTTTACTATCTTCAGGAAAAATTGCCATGTAGAGAAAGCATGCTTTCAGATGAACGGACAACTCATCGTAACTCGTATGTAGTATTTTCAAGTACCGTTCACTTTCCTCTAAGTTCACAACTGAACTTACATTTCGTAAGATATGTGCCCAATATTCTCTTGTTGGTTTGGACTTTGCAAGGAGTCCTCCTAACACGACAATTGACAAAGGGAGTCCTTTGCAATTTTGCGCAATCTCCATTCCAATGTGCTCCAACTCAGGGGGACAATCTTCTTCTCCAAACACAATTTTGCTAAATAAATTCCAACTATTATCCTGATCTAGAAAATCAATCTCATGGCCACAACCACTACTCAAATAAAAAGCAACATTGTTTAGTTTGGTCGTTACAATTATTCTACTTCCTTCATTGGTGCTTGGAAAGTAGAATTTCACCTTATCCCATGCATCTGTACTCCACAAATCATCCATGACAATCAAGTATCTTCTACCATATAGGCTTTTGTGTAATTTTTGCCCTAATTCTGCATTACTCATTTGACTCAAACTTCCCCTACTTCCTTGGTTGTTTTGGCCAAGAAGAACTTCTAAGAGAATCTCTTTTATATTATATTCTTGGGAAATTGTAACCCAAGCAAGAACGTCAAAATAGTGCTCTACGAGTGGATGTGTGTAAAGATTTTTAGCAAGTGTAGTCTTACCAATTCCGCCCATGCCAGAAATTGGTATGATTTGACGGTGAGAGTGCGGTTGTCGTGTGAGCTTATGCAACAATTCATTTAAAACATCATCAAAGCCCACCATGATATTGTGTTGCGCTGAATGAGAATTTGGTGAAACAACAGGGGTTGTTATAATTCTTTTCAGCTGCTCGTGAGTTCCCAACTTGTCTTTAATCTCCTCCACATCTTTCTTTACCAAATCCATCTCTTCTAGCACCTTCTGCAGACCTTGATACAAGTAAGTAGAACAGATCTTGTCTGCGTCATGAGTACTTGTAGTTGTGGATTCCACGATTATATTTTCCTCCACTCTCCGTTTATTTCGATTGAGGACAGCATGAGCTTGTATGGTCCCTCCTCGCAAGAATTTGATCGGCTATATCGGTTTCGATTACATCCTCTGCTGCATAAGCTGCATCTGCAATGCGGATCCGCAACCTCTCCACTTCTTGGCTGGAATAATGATGATTATAAGTTTCAAGAAAATCTTGCAATAAAACAATATTTTCAGTCAATAATTGAGTTTGTTCCTTGTCAAGAGTGATAGGAGGTCGAGGATGGTGATGAATCTGATCTATAAGATTCATAAGAGAAGTTAGAGCTGCATAAGCTGCCATTTCTGCGATGGAAGTATTAAGTGAAGACTATGATTTCTCAAGGGTTGGCTGTGGAGTTTTGCAACAATGATTTCTCAGGGGTTGGCTATGGGAATTTACAACAATGATTGTGCATTTGTTAATGTACTATTTGGTGAAATATGAATTGTTTTAATTATTTTGCTTTGGCAGGATTCTTAGAAAAGTGTCTTCGATAGTGGTCACTTCATGTGGACCGGTGAGATAACGTTTAATAAATAATTATAGAGGAAATTGTTATTTTGGTCCCATAAACTATCCACTTTTTAATTTTGGTCCCAACCATTGGTGATTTCTCAATTTTAGTCCCGTATTTTTGATTGTTTGCAAATTTCATCCCACCGTCTATTATCCGTCAATTACAAACAAAATAATTGCAATTTACCCCTTCTCAAATATTTTGTTCTCAATTAAGACCCTACAAAAAAATTTAATATATATATATATTAATTAATTTATATTTAAAACAAAACAATATTGTATTATTTATATCAAACAAATTTAACTATATTAATAATATGTATATACGTCTACAAAATAAATAAATAAAATTTATTAATTTAAAAAATTATTAGAATATGCTAATAAAAAAATGTATTCACATGATGATTTTTTTTTATATTATAAAATAACAAGTCAAAAAGAGTATAATATATATACAGCTGGAATTTTGGAAGGGATTTCCACATCATAAGTGATGGCACCCCTGGCTATGATATACAAAGGATGCTTAGAAGGAAGAAGCTATTGGCTGATCAAGTTTTGGCTGTGTGATTGGTTGGTGGTTTGTTGGGATTGACTGTTTCTGTGTTCGGCCATGGCCGGGAAAGGTATGAGTAAGTGATGAGCTAGGTTCAGATCCGTTTCAACGATCATCACCCGCTCTGATACCATGCTAGAAATTATGGATTACATCTTTATTTCTTGTGTTATGTATCTCCAGTACAAGGAATGTTTTAAATAAACGAGAACACCTAATACTAGACCTAAATCACTCCACCTATCAAGGAAAAGTTGGTCAAAGAAATACCAACAAATCTGGCCTATCTTTTACTTATTAGGAATACAATCTTCCGTTTCAGGGAAAATTTCAAAAATGGTATACCAACTCTGACAGGTGTCGAATCCGTCAAAAATAAATGTAAAATCCTATTCGACGACTAAACACAGAGTATAGTGCAAACAGGGTCGATCCACAGAGACTGGTTGATTTATTTCTAACAATTGCAAGGAATTCACGAAAAGAAACAATTAAAGAAGGGGTTTTTAGAATTATTCTAACTAAAGTATGCAATAAAAATAAAACAACAAGAATTAAATAGCTAACTAAAACTAAACAAATAAGATCACGTAGGGTTAAATCAATCAAAGGGAAAATTACCTAGCCAGGGATATTCGATTCGAATTGTTATATTGATCATTGACTCAAAGATAAATTCAAGTTATTCAGACAGATTGGCTATAGTTGATAGAGACACTCGACTCAACCTCGTTTTTACTTAATTCGTTGGATCACCTAGAGACACTCGACAGTTATCTTCCCTAACAAATTCACAACCCCTAGAGACACTCGACAGGATTTAATGAATTTGCAGCATTAAGAACCATAAAAACACCAACCCTAATTAACCAAGTCGTGACACATGCAAGATTTAAATTAGATTATCAAATCCCTTAGTGAACGAGGAATTTTATCGCTAAAACCCTGCCACTAATTTACCACAAGTTATCAATCAACTTTACTACACTTCAAGCATCATGAATGGCTATATGCAAATTAAACAACCTAGAGATCGTGCACTATCCCGAAATTGCCTAATCACAATAAACGCGAAACACGGAGATAAGATAAATGCCTAAATAAACATGAATTGATAAAAACGTTTAGGTCTCACAATATCCAAATCGAATCTTAATCCCTAGCTAGATAATTAAAAACTTAGCTACTAAAATTCATAAAAACAATCAAGGAATTCTTTAACATAAATAAACTAAAAACAAAAGAATTAATCTAGGGAAGAACGGTGATGCCGAACTTCTGCCCAAGTGTTACGTAATTCTCCCAAAGCTACTGCTGCTGAATATATAAACATGTAAACGTCTCAAATCCTTGTGCAAATCGGAGTAGGTATCTTGTCTTCCAAGTCCAACACATCCTCTAATATTCACACCAAACTGGGCTTCCGCCAAAAAGTTCCCAACACGCACGCCATGTAGCCCATCTCCAAGTTAAGCAAAATTGGCCCACTAGCGTCAATTAATCTAGGCCCAAATCAATTAGCATCCCTAAGTCACAATTAAATTGGTCATTGTCAATTAAATTCCACGGCCATACTCACGTAGCCCATCTCCCAATTAAACAAGTCAATCCAATCTTTATTAAATTCCAAATATTCCGCCAGCTAGGGCTGTCAATGGATCGGATTTTAATCCGAATCCGATCCGAATTCGATCCAATTTTTGGCATATTCGTCCGATAAAAATGTCCGATGGATCATATCCGATTATAAATATTCGTTATTCGAAATAAATGGAGCGAATATGGAATTAACGAATCCGATCCGTTTAGAATCCGAATCCGATTATATATATAATATTTAATTAAAATAAATTATTTACTAGTACATAATATTAAGTAAAATGACTAAAATTATAATTTTCACATAATTATCACTTTAAACAACAATAAAATTTGAATTATTTACTCTAAAAGTATATATTTTCCTTTATTAATAAGTTTAAATTAACTTATTTTAAATAAATATAAATAAAATCATCAAATAGTCCATTAAATAATTATTATATATTAATATTATGTAATTATATTTATTCTTTATATTAAATTTGTTAAATAAAAAAATTAAATTTTATTACTAATCGGGTCGGATCTTTAATCGGATATAATCCGATCCGATTATGCATGGATTCAAAATAAATGAATCCGAATCCTATAGGATTCGGATTCGGATCCGGTTGTCGGATCCTCTTGTCGGATTCGGATCCGGAATCCCCTGATCCGGCCCGAATCCGACCCGTTGACAGCCCTACCGCCAGCCCATAGCTTTTAATGTATGCAAATCCAAAATCCACCACTTCACCCACATTCAATTCCAAACTATTGCAGCCTAACTCCAATTAAAAGCAATTCCCTCCGAGCTCACGTGAATGCATGCATGACCCACACATCACCCCAGCTTCCAACCAAACCATCACCAATTGACCCAAGATTAAATCCACAATTTTCATGCATTATTCCAACTAAATTCCAGACGCAGCAAGTCAGTAACAACCACAATAAGTCCATCCACGGTTCATCCCTTATGCGAGAATATCTTCATAAAATGACCAAGTTTGCAACAATTTCGCCTTAAAGCCCCCTTTTTACAATTTAAACAACAAAACATCAATTTCATTTAAAATAATATCAACTAAAGCACAATTCGGGGCAAAATTAAATTATAAAGATGACGAAATAGCGAGTTATCAAACTCGGACCATTTTGCAATTTTGATACAAAATGTTTTCCGGCGACATCAAAACCCCACATCTCCAAAAATTTTGCAAAATCATGCAAAATTTCGCTGGAGCTGGAAAAACCGCCGGAAAGCTGACATGGCATCCTATGTGGCCAAAATGTTTAGAATATGGCAAAACCACTATGACACGTCACAAACCACTGCACACATGAATAAACTCTTAAAACATTATACTATTATATTCATATATGTGTGTGTATAATATTTCCCCTAATATATATTATAATAAATATATTCATATATATTAATTAATAAATATATATAATATTATAATAAAAATATATTGTACATTAACTATAATTATAATTTACAGTTTATATGCTATATATATATACATACATACATATATATATATATATATTTATTTATTTATAATATTCCATATAAAGAAAATTAAAAAGAAAAAGGGAAAAACTTCATCTTCCCGATTCATCTGCGGCATAAGAGTGAAAAGCTTCGCCAGTTGCTCTAATGGCGAAGAAACGAAAAGCTACTTCTTCTCAGAAACATGAGCAAAAACCCAAAATAAGTCGTAAAGTTGTAGAAGAAGTAGAAGAAGAAGAAGAGGAGACATCTGATGAAGAAGAAGAAGAACAACCCGAAGAAGATTCCTCGTCAAGTGAGCAGCAATCAGAATCCGAAAACGAAGAAGAGGAAGAATCATCTTCCTCCGAAGATGAACCAAACGACGAGGCATCCAAAAGAGAAACCCTCCGCGAATTATTGGAACCCTACGAAAAATCCCAAATCATAAACCTCCTCAAAGAGGCTTCCGCAAAAGACCCAAAGCTCATATCCAAAATCGTCGAGGTGGTGGATTCGGATCCTACCCACCGAAAAATATTCGTACACGGCCTCAGTTGGGACGCCACCTCCGAGCAGCTTGTACAGGCATTCAAGCCCTTTGGTGATTTCTGAGTCAAAACCCTCAATTTTGCTGGAAGCCCCCTCAAGATGGTTTTTACCTTCTTGTACAGTCGCTGCCGCCCCCTCCCCTCCTTGCTCGATGGTTGAAGGTGGAACGCCGGCCTCCACAACCTTTTTTATATTTTCTTCTCATTTTCTTTCCTCAATGGCCAGCACCACCAAGCAGCCTTCGCCACCCACCGTCATCCACCACCGTCCCTATCACTGGCAGCCACCATTACCTTCATGCCATGGAAATTGCAGGATGAAATATGATTATACATCTGATTTTCTTTTAGATCCAAGGAACTTTGGAGATAATAGATCTATTTTTTTATTTTTTTTCCAGATCCGATTTGCAAGAAACGTTATTACATTTTTTGGGAAGAAGAAGAACAATGATGTTTTTCATGAAATTTTTTTCCAATGAGATTTGAAAACCTCCCTTATTTTTAATGAGATTTTCATTTGAATCTTTCAGATCTAGTTTTGGGAAGAAGATGAACTTTAATGATTTTAGTTTTGAAAACCTCCCTTATATTTTGAATTTAATTAAATTCAATACTAAAATATATAAATATCTATGCATTTGGAAATAATCAATATTATAAAACATATTATGTTAAATTTTTTATTTTGAATTTTTTTATGATAAATGTCATATTATATATATAATTATTTTTTATTTTGTCAAATTTATTTTAAATATTAATAAAGTTAAATCACAAAATTTATAACAATAATCCTATTTAATAAAATGCTCAATTGTTTTTTAAGTGTTAAATTAGGTGGAGGATACGTCATCGGCTAGTTGGCAATGTTCGTCTTATGTGGCACCCACATTGGACACACGCAGGACTTAAAGCCACGTCACAAGTGGTTTTTTGAAAATGGAGCGGATTTCCGGCCGGTTTTTCCAGCTCCGGCGAAATTTTACATGATTTTGCAAAATTTTTGGAGCTGTGGGGTTTTGATGTCGCCGGAAAACATTTTGTATCAAAAGTGCAAAATGACCCGAGTTGGTATACCATTTTTGTAATTTTCCCTCGTTTCATATTTAGCCCATAACCAATAGTCAATTATTCCAACAAGTTCGACACTGCTCGTTTTCATTTTCAAATCCTACTCTACAAATCATATAAATAGGTCAACATTACCCCTGGTGTACTCATCAACTAAATCTAGTTTTAGTTTGACTTTTTCTAGACTGATTTTGGTTCAATTGTATTGTTGATTTTCGATTTACTTGCTACTCTACACATTTAGACAATAGTTCGAAATTATCCAAGTAGACAAAGTTCAGATTTAGTTGGGCATTTTAAGATTGAATCGCTACTTTTGCTAGACAAAGTTAAGTTTTAACTTGACATTTTATTATATCGATATATTTTGCCTACAGCTATATAGTCCCTTTTTACTTTAAATCCTATTCGACAAATTGAAAATGGAGTTCGTCATTCTCCCTTTTTGACTATACAAATTCCAATATTAATTTGGCATTTTGATATTGATTTTGCCTATAGTTTCATAGACCTTTTTCAAATTTAAATCTTATTCAACAATTCGGATAAATAGTTACTCATTTCACTTTTTCAAAGAAACATAATCCAGTTTTAGTTTGCCATTTTATACCATCTTCCATCCAATAAACCACAAGTATGTGAAACTTCAAACTTCGAACCTCCCAATCTTGTCATCTCCATATCAAACTTATCTCTTCCCATTTTACTCACTTCTTTCATCCTTCTCGCAACAAGAGTTGCTCCATTGTTCATCATCGCCTTATAAGACGGCCCTGTCGCTCCGGTCCCGAGCATTTCAGCCGACGCTCTCATCAAGTCTGCCAATCCGAACTCGCCCTCTGTCGTAATTCATCATAACTAAATCATTACCGGTTCGTTTCGTGGATCCGCCTCTTGCTCGAGCCTGACTGATGCCCCGACCCTGTCCGGTAGCACACTTTCCAAAATAGGATTACCATCAAGCAGTTGCATTTATGAAGGATTGTTTGAGCTTTAGGAGTGCTTCGGATTCTGTCGTTGAATAATTATAGTTTTTATTTTATTTAATTAATTTTAAGATTGTAGAAAGAGTTGCTTTGTGTGCAAGTCGTTATATTTTGTAACGTTTCTTCAGTTCTTTAGTAAGATGACAGCGTTTTCAACTTAAGAAAATTATTTTGGAGGTTTGGGGTCAGTTGCTGGGTTTCTTCTTCATTCTTGTGATCTATACACTTTGTATTGCTTTTCTAGTTTTTGAATGAAACTGAATAAACCCAAAATTCAGTTCAGGAATTTTACATTGTTCAGGAATTGAGTTCTTCGTCCTTGTTTATATTCGAAAATCAGTTCAGAAATTTTACATTGTATATCTGCGGATTGAGTTTCTCTGGATTTTGCTTACTGAATCTGAATTGAGACAAGGAAATGGCAATTGGATCAGGATCTGGAAATGCTGACGATGTACACTGCCTCTTTTTTCTTTACTTAATAATATTTTGATATCATTATAATTTTAGTAAACTTATTAATATAATAAGTTTTCCATTAAATACTATAATACAATTTAAGAATGTAATATATACAACAGGCGAGGTAAACCGGATATTATGTCAAAATATTTTGTCTTTTTTATGTTTTTGTAGATTCTTTTATCAAAATGTGCTAAATTTAGTATTATGATTTTTCTCGTTCATGTTGCAATATATTGGCATTCTCATTTGTATTATAGAGACTACAGTGAAGGCTTTCAACAAGATCTCAAAAATGATCTCACAATTAAAACTTGCATTCTCATTGTATTTTTCAGGGGTGTTTTGGTAATTACAATATAATGTGATTATTCAGATCAACAAAGTAAACACATTTCCCACCCTAACAAGAGCCAAAAACAAGAAAAGTAAAGGCGTGTTTGTTTACTATCACAAATTTGCAATAACACAACATACATTAATACGACTTGATAAGTAAACGCCTCCTTGGATTTTTTACCATGCTAAGGATAAAATTACTCACATAATAATAAGAACTCCGAGAATAATATGAAGGATTTTATATTTACATACGATAGAATACTAACATATTTCTCACCCCTTAATCTAAAACTAAAGATCAATCGATCGTATCTACGAGAAATATATTAGTCACGGATAAATTGACTCGAAAAGGACAAATAAGTCGACATTGCATTCGTTATACTAAACTAAGTATTTACAATGAGAGTCCAAAGATAAAAATGCACAAAAGCATAAGCTAAACCCAAAAAAACATGGCTTATCTTCAATCCCAACAACATTTAGCCCAAACCCCAACAAAAGCCAAATCCTTCACCGGATCTTAAGAGCATAATCTTCAATCCTCATAGCAACGACAAAATAAACACCGTAACCTTCCAGCAAGTAATTATCTTTTAAAAGATAATTATATAAAATACACATTATAAATTATTAATTTAAAACATTAAAATAAATACTAATTCACTTAAAATAGAACTTTTCGGAGAATAAAATTAAAAATAAAACCAAATCGAAACATGAACAGTGGAAGAGAAAAAATAAGGACATTTCTATCATTTACAGCTAAAATGCTATTATCTCATATTGATTATCTGATATTGAGATATAGTATACTTTTTTTTCCTGTTCACTTTGTGGTTCGGATGAGATACGAGATAAATGAGTAATGGGATGAGTGATGGATTGTTCATCCCAATGTGAGATGAATAATCAATCTTTTGTCCAATATCATTTTGGACCGTGTCATTAATCCCGAACTCACAAAAATATTAGTAAACATAAATTTAAGTAGCACTATTAATCTAATCCCTTTCGATAATCATAAACATGCAATTTAAGAAAAAAGTGCTTTAGCCCAATACCCTATGGGTTTCTGGGTTTACTTGATGTGATGCAAGCCTAGTTGAGGCCAATAGGCCCAAGGCATTTGACCTGTTTCATATGTAAGAATTAAGATAACGGGGAATTCCCGAAAACTCCCCAAATGATAAGCCCAATTCCTTTTAGTTCCCCATTTTCAAAAATGATGTATTAAAACTCAAGAATCGCGTATCTAAAACCTCAAATGATGTATTTGAAATACAAGGAAAAAATCATGTATCTAAATCCCAGAATCATGTATCCAAATCCCAGAATTGCGTATCTAAATCCTAGTATCTCGTATCTAAAACCCCAAATGATATATTTGAAAATGGGGAGCTAAAAGAAAGTTTTCAAACCCATGGGGAGTTTTAAGGAATTGCCCCTTAAGATAACAACTCAAAATTGTTGTTGTAATTTAGCCCATTTTAAATTGATAAAGTGATTTCTCTTTTTGTCCCTCATCTAAACTCTTGTTGGTCTTTTTTATTTTTTTGGTTTTCGCGCCACTCAAGTACTTTTTTTTTTTTTTTTTTTCTTTTTTTCTCCTTTGGAGGGCAACTTAGGAATTTAAGTTTTGTCTACTGAGCTTAAAGTTATTAGTTATAAACAAAAAAATTTAATAGGTTGTGCTACCAATATTATATCACGTCTATGTAAATGTAAGATATGGTTATTAGTCCATAACCAATCCAACTTGTTTGGAATCTTACAAAATACAAGTAAATTATGTCTAAAAGTTATGATGTATGGATGTGAATACGGCGACACGAATATGACACAACACAACATGAATCTTTTTTTAAAAATTTTCACTTGAGGAGTTTCGGATACAAATGGCTGACACGATACAATAGAACAAAATGATATTTTTATAAATGTACGTGGATCATACTTTAGGAGTAAACAACACTTTTATTTTTCAAGAGAAAACATGATTTGTATATAAGGAAAGTAAACGACCGCCTTAATGAGTTCTGTCACATAGGATTTAATCTTTTGAACAATGTAATGAACATTATTCATCATAAAAAGATGAGCCAAGGAAAGGTCCTTATAATGCTTAGACTTACCATCCAGATTGAACTGCAAAATGACAATAATCCAAATAAAGTGAAGAGCCAACCAAGAAGCCTGGCCTTCATAGTTCATACTCTGAAAAATCCCTATCCGGGATTTAATTGAAGTTTTACTTTTAAAAATCGTATAGTTTCAATTTAATATCTAATGATGGTCCAATCTGACCCGATTTTATTTGAATTCAATATCTAATCTCCTTAACAAATTCGAATCTTTTGATCTAGTCCGAATTGACGAACCAATATCATAGGAGGAGGTTGCAAAAGGCGCTTCCCCAATATTTAAGGGCTTTCGATTTGGGCCAAAGTAGCCCCAGAGCTGAAAATTGTTGGGTTCTTCGAAATTGCTTTCAAAATCATTAAGCTTAATAGAGAAATTAAAATAAAAGTTCTAATAAATAGAAAACGATGAACAAGTAATTGAAACAAATGATGTTAATAAAAGTTTAAAAGTACTTACTGACCAATAAAAAAATAAAAGTTTAAAAGTCAAAATCATAAACTACATCCAATTACATCAACACTAAGAAGAAATAAATCTCACAAAAACAAAAACAAAAAAAAAGAAGAGCACAATATGATATTAAGAAAATCTGACTGCAAAGCTGCATCCTTCAAGTCAACAGTCTGCAAGGTGGAAACATATTATATTAGGACTTAGGAGGAATTTATGTATGACAAAAAAATAGAAAACAAAAGCATATTCATCATAAGCTGCAAAGTTAGACGCTTGAAAGGGTTAAAAAAGCTATAAAATATTGATATAATTCGAAAATAGGAGACATGTTATGATTAAATCATACTTATCTTTATTCAAGTAAAAGTAAAAACTAAGCAGAGTCAACTCTTACTCAATTTTAACATGAAAGTTGCGACTTGCCCAGCTCTCCTCTAATACATGACCCCCTCGATCCCATATTACTTTGTACACGGTAACTGTAACTCGGAGGCCTTCATTCCCAAGTTCCTCTTGTTCCTCTGCAATTTGCTTTGCAGATTTATTGGCAGAATAAGTACAATCTTCTAACTGAATTGATTCAAGTGTTGGTATGTTTCCAATGTCGCAGGGGATCTCCTTCAGCTTAAGTACGGAGTGAAGAACAAGGTGCTCGAGGCGTGGAAAATGAGAGCTCTCTGCACACCAGTATTTCCAACCACTACAGTCGGAAATACGCAGGTATTTTAAGCTGCAGAATTGCCCTTGTACTGTCTCCCACTTAGATGTTGTAAAGGACACACCCCCTAATTCGAGCGCCTGAAGATGAGGTAATGAACCTATCTTCATATTCATGTCTTCCCAACTCATGAGCCACCGGGATGAAAATGAGTCAAGGAACAATTCTTTGAGCGAATGTGGGAAAACGAGGTTCCCTAGCAAACTGTCCTGACTTCGGAGATAGCAGTGTAGATTTTCAAGTTTATATAGATGATCAAGATTGTTGAGACAATAATATTCTAATGCCACCTTCTCATACCTTAGTCTCAACTTCTTGACATTAGGGATTCTCTTAACTACCTCCTCACCAAGCTTCAAGTTTTTTACTCCCATGAAAGTATGTAGGTCATGCAGAACAAATTCATCCTTGTCGCCACTTGGAGGCTCCGGAAATTCAACAAAGTCCCACTCAACATGTCTTAGTAGAGGCATCTTCCAAATTTCTGGTGGTACACCATCATTTATCATCGCTCTTGATATAATTAATGTTTGCAGATTCCAAAGGAGGGGGCCAGAAGTTGAAAACATAGGAAATTGGCTGTGATGCCAGACATCAAAGTATCGCAAGTTAACCAGCTGAAACGTGTCTACCAATCCACGGTTTTCCCTAAAAATACGTGGGTCTTTAAGTACCCTAAACAATCTGCCTTCAACCGCTGGTAAACCTACAAAAGAAACGCATATCAAGGAACGGACAGCTGATACAGATTGCAAATTTTGAAGGTATTCCTTGCTGGATATTTCCTCATCAATAACTATGCGGCGTTGTGTATTTATGCCTTCAACACCATGATGTTTTGTCGAAAAAACAAAACTCTCTTTTCGAGCTTCTCTTATGCATAGATCTCTCAAGAGATCATGGATTTTACAATATCTTATTTTTTCAGAATATCCATGCTCATCAACCAAAATGAGATTCCTATTAATGAGATCCATCATGTATTCTTCACCACTTTCTTCCAAGCTTTTTCCACTAATTGGCTTCAAAAATCCTTCCGCAACCCACATATTAATGAGTTCGGAGACGTGTATTTCTCTGTCTTCAGGAAAAATTGCCATGTAGAGAAAACATGCCTTTAAATGAACGGGCATCTCATCATAACTCGTATGTAAGATTTTCAAGCTCCGTTCACTTTCCTCTAAGTTCACAATTGAACTTAAATTTTGTGAAATATGTCCCCAATATTCTCGTGTTGGGTTGGACTTTGCCAGGAGTCCTCCAATCACGACAATCGACAAAGGGAGTCCTCTGCAATTTCGTGCAATCTCCATCCCGATGTCCTCCAATTCAGGGGGACAATCTTTTTCTCCAAACACAGTTTTGCAGAATAAATTCCAACTTTTATTATGATTTAGGAAATCCATCTTATGGCCCCAATCACTAGTCAAATTAGAAGCAACATTTGATAGTCTAGTTGTTACAATTATTCTACTTCCTTCTTTGTTGTTTGGAAAGTAGAATCGTAGTTTATCCCAAACATCACTATTCCACATATCATCCATGACAATCAAATACCTTCTACCAAAAAGACTTTTGTACAACTTTTCTCCCAATTCCGCCCCACTCATTTGACTCAAACTTGCCCGACTCCCATGATCTTTTTGGCAAAGAAGAACTTCTATGAGAATCTCCTCCATATTATATTCTTGAGAAATTGTGACCCAAGCAATAATATCAAAATGTTGCTCTACAAGTGGATGTGTGTAAAGATTTTGAGCAAGTGTAGTCTTACCAATTCCGCCCATGCCAGAAATTGGTATGATTTGACGAGGGGAATGTGGCTGTCCAGTGAGCTTATGCAACAATTCTTTTAAAACATCATCAAAGCCCACCATGATATTGCGTTGTTTTGAAGGAGAATCTGATGAAACAACAGGTGGTGTTATAATTCCTTGCAGCTGCTCTTGAGTTCCCAACTTCTCTTTAATCTCCTCCACTTCCATCTTTATGTAATCAATATTTTCGATCACTTTCTGAAGATCATTATACTTCTGCAGATCTTTATACAATTCGTAGGAACTGATCTCATCGTGAGCTGCGATTGGACTCTGCAAGTCATTTGCTTCTTCAAAAAAATCTCGCAAGAAAAGAAAGTCCCCTCCTCTTCCGTAGCGAGTAAGAATTTGATCGGCTATATGGGATTCGATTACATCCTCTGCTGTATAAGCTGCATCTGCAATACGGATCCGCAACCTCTCCACTTCTTGGCTGGAATAATGACGATTATAAGCTTCAAGAAAATCTTGCAAAAAAACAATCTTTGCAGTCAATGATTGAGTTTGTTCCTTGTCAAGAGTGATCGGAGGTTGAGGATGGTGATGGATCTGATGGATAAGATTCATAAGAGAAGTTAGAGCTGCATAAGCTGCCATCGGTGAAGCAACTATGGTGTTCTCAGGATGGGCGGCTATGGATCTTTGCAAGAAAACCAAAGTTAAGTCTGGTTGGTGAAAATGTTATTTGACTGTTTATTTTGGTGTTTCTTGGACAGTGGTACTCAATTTATGTGACTACATTAATTTGATGATTTCAAAAGATAACTTAGCATGACAGGCTGGACATGAGAAAATGGGAAGAATGATTTCTCATATTTCTTCATCGATCAATTATGAAATGTTGGTATTCAAACTGTGATTGTATATCGAAATTCTTGTCATCCTTATGCTATGTAAATAAGCATTAATAATAATAATCATGATTTAATTAGCACGATTGCAGTGTGTTTGTGCGATAACTATAAGCTCTGTTTGGCTTCTTGTATTTCATCATGAATGTTTCCTTGCATACCAACAACCTCTCTTATCTATATTTTATATTATATTTTATTATTATTATTTATTATTTATATTACAAAAATAAGAATTATGTTTTTTTAATTTTTTGTGATGATTGCCCAAAATATTCTCATAATAATTATGCCAATAATTTTTATTTAAAGATAACTATGTAAAATATATATTATAAATTATTAATTTATATAACTCTTCATAGAGTAAAATTAAGAATAAAACCAAATGTAAACATGAAATCCTTCTTATTAGTGTTTGTTTTTCCAAACAATGCATGTCATGCATCTACGAAAATCATGTATTACTTGGTATTTATTAGTGATTTTGGCTTTCGACCAAAAATTAGTGATTTTGGCTTGGTTATATCATACACCTTTTTGGCATGTGATATATGTCATAAGCTATAACATGAGGAAGACCAATCTACCTAAAACTTGTTCAATATTACGAAATCTGCCACTGAATTGCCTATAAAATTTATGTGGACGGAGGAAGAGAATAAACAACAAGCACATTTCTATCGTACATAGCTAAAATGCTATTATCTCTTATTAAGATCTAATCTACTTTTTAAGAAAAAATTGATTTAGCCCAATAACTTATATGTTTCTTGTGTTTACTTTGATTTAGCCCAATGCTGGTCATTTTTTGAGTTTTTAATTAACTCAATCTTTATCAGGTATGTGCATTTACTATCTTGTCTGTATCTTCTTTTTTATTACAATCATGCCATTGATTTGGGGGATTTCCATTTTGGTGGGACTGAAGTGGAGGGGCATCTGAGTCTTTTTATATATACTCCTGTCACAACTAGTCAAACAGAGTAAACTAATTGGGTAAACAAAATATAATAAACGGGCTATACAACTTCAAGTAAACAATTCCAATTTGCAGCATTGGGCAATATAATCTATTTTTTCAATTTCAAAATTATAACCCATTGGTTTGCAAAAATGTGAAGTAAACGAGTTCTTACTCGGTTATTTAGAAAAACAAATAGAACTTATGTGATTTCAACGTATTTTAGAAGGTTCACATCCTTCGTCTTCCAGTATTATTATGCATTATTTATATTCTATGTTTTCTTGTCCTATGAGAATTTCTTCATCTATAAATTCGATTTTTAGACCTATTATATATCCAGCTGGAATGAGATGTGCTACATTGAACGAGTTGACTCATTTTCTTTTGGTATTTTAAGTGAGTTGGGAAATATATTTGGAAATCTCAGTTTTTGTGAATTATTTTTGTCCTCAAGTTGCATGAAAAGCTGGGCCTGGTGTTTGAGAAGCAGATGCAAAAGTTAAAGTCATAAAAGGTTGAAGCATTAAAAAATAAATAATAATAATTCAACTTAAGAATGGAAGAAAAAAAATATAGACATATTGAGAAACACTTTTATCAAATGAAATAAATCTTTGAAAAAATTATTGATTTCGTCCGGTGAAGTAACCCACTTGTAATTTTGATCCGAACAATTGTCACTGTCTCATTTTAGGTCTCATAAAGTCACTTTTTTCTTAAATTAGGTCTCATTGACCAATTTTCATCCAAAATAAACGTCTGACCATTAAAAAAATGTTTGACCGTTCAAAAAATTGCTTTTAAACCCTTTCTATTTATTTATATTTTCAAACCTACCCCAAACTATTCAAATTCTATATTTTCACCCCAAACTATTATATATATATATATATATATATATATATATATATATATATTATATACACGTGTATATTTTATATATAATATATAATATATTATATTATATAGTATAATATATATAATATTTAATATTTAATACTTATATTATATACGTGTATATTATATATATAATATATATAATATTTTATATAATATACTATATATTATAATATATTATATGGTATAATATATAATATATAATATTTAATGCACAATGTTATTTATATATGTGTGTATATATTATATATTATATAATATTATAATAATATATATAATATATCCACGTCTATATAAATAACATTGTGCGGATATATATTATATATTATATATATAATATATATGTATATGTATATATAGTATTATATATACGTGATATTTAATATATAATATATATATATTATAATGTGATGGGGAGAATTTGTTTGTGTGGGGAAACAGAGATCAAAAGCTCAGGCGAGGGTCGTCGAAGGAGATGGGATCTACCTACTAGGAACAAACACACAGTCAGAAGGTCGAGCTGGGGGAATGGGGCGTGATGCTCAGTTTGGCTCTTTTACGCTCAAGTGAGTTTCAGATGGTGAATGAAGAAGATGAAGTAAAACAGAGCTTCAGGTATGAGAGCTTGCTTACAGAGCATGTGTGATCTTGAGTATTTATAGTTGAGGATCAGGGCCCTTTTGGTAATTATCACCCAGTGGTCCTGCACTAGTGTTGCCCTAGACATGTGGCATAATGAGGGATCTCCTACAAAAGCCTGTGAAAAGGTTGGTGGCAAGCAACAGTTGCAGGTGCGTGGGTATATACTATGTGTTAGAAAGCCTTTTGGGTTGTTACCGAGGGCCAAGCACGCTCAGGTTTTGATACGAGCTTTGGGGGCTCGCAGGTCCGAGGGGACACCTGGGCCAAAAGCGTTGTCATGAAGGGAATGGTTTCGCCTTGGTGATGATGGAGGAATGCCTTCGAGGGCAAGCTCAAGGGTAGCCTCAAGGGTCATATTATGTTTGTCATTGCTAGCCTTATTTGTCCGCTCAGGGAAGGCTAGGATTCCTTGTGAAGCTGGAGCGCTCATCCCTTCGAGGGAAATGAACAACTTCGAGGGGGACTTGAGGTGATCCATGGTATGACATCAGGACTGGACCGTACAATTAGAGACAACATTGTATTTATGGAAAATTCTAGTTCAGATCTGGTTGGACCGAACCCATACTCCCTAAATCTTCTATCAATCACATGACAAATTGTAAAATAATTGCTCCCTTATTACACCAATTTAATCGAGTCAGATTCGAGGTAGAATTACCCTTCTCTAAAGCTACATATATTATGATATTTCAATGGTGGTAGATTGGTCTCAATGCCGTCATGCCTTCGCCATGAGGTTGTATTGCGGTTTACTAAGCCGGGGGTCGTCTCAGCTGCGTCGGGGGCCACACGATCAGCATATCCATCCGATCCTCGTAATGGCTTCTCTCAAGTCTAAACACTGAGCCGGATTGCTCTCTGTACAAGCTGCACAGATCCGCATAAGTTGTTGCATGTCGTTTAGACTACTCGTGGCGCTTGCAATGTCGGGGTCTAGTAAATCAGCCTCTCTCCCCTCGTCAACCGCTGATCTTACACATTGGACTAGATCTGCCTTCCTTTGGGCATGGTGGAGATAATGGGAAGGGGATTTTCCTATAAGAATTTCGAGAATGATGATCCCTAAACAAAATACGCCGCATTTTGGTGAGACGGGTTAGCCTCGGGGGTCTTATAGGCCATTAGAGATTGCATGGCTTGGTTACTGATTAATTAAGGAATATAATCCATAGTCCACTAGTAAAGGCTTGTAATCCGGTGTTAGAAGGACGTTGCTCGATTTGAAGTTGCCGTGTGGTAAGGAGAATGACGAGAGTTCGTCGTGGAGATAGCCTAAACCTCCTGCAATCCCTTGAGTGATCTTGAATCTCACGGGCCAGGTGAGCTCACTATGAGAGCTTCCCCGACCACCTGAGAATAATGAGAAAATCGTTATTTTCGTCCTATAAAATATTCTCTTTATAATTTTCATGTGGGTCATTATTGATTTCTAAATTTTAATTTCTACCATTTTACCAAGTCTATTCATATATAAGTGTTTCATTAAAAAAAAAAAAAGCCATTGATATTAAAACTAACAAACAAGCTCACAAATAAGTATATCTTGATTCATACCATGCAACAAAAACTCCAAGCTCCCCTTAGATTGAAACTCAAACACCAAAAGCTTCTCGTCTTTCCTATAACGGTAACCAAGTGGAGCTAACACATTCTTGTGCTTTAAACCTCCAAATCTTCTCATCTCCATATCAAACTTATCTCTTCCCATTTTGCTCACTTCTTTCATCCTTTTCACAACAAGAGTTGCTCCATTGTTCATGATCGCCTTGTAAGATGATCCTATCGCTCCAGTCCCGAGCATTTCAGCGGACGCTCTCATCAAGTCGGCCAATCCGAACTCACCCTTATCATAATTCATCATAACTAAATCATTACCGTTGTCTTTCGTGGATCCCCTCTTGCTCGACCCTGATCGATACCCCGACCCTGTCCGGTGGGCAGACCCCAATCCCTTCCTACTTGAATCAACATCATTTTTTCGCACACTTTCCAAAATTGGATTACCATCAAGATTTTCCTTATGAAGTAATTCGTTTGAACTTCTTCGATTTCGTTGCTTCATCACGAATATCCCGACCACCATCAGTACAAGAACCGCTGCGAACGCCACCAGACACCACATTGCTATCTTCAAACCCTTATTTGAGCTCCCCTTTCCCTCATGTCCAACCGACGAGGGGCCAGGGCCCGGCGGAGTACTCCCACAAGCCCGGCCCGTGTGACCCCCACACAACCCATTGTTCCCCTCAAATGCCCCGGGCCCGAACCTCCCCGACATCCCCGAGGGTATCTCCCCCTCCAAGTCATTATTCGAAAGGTTCACCTCAACCAAATTCGCTTGCTCAAGCCGAGGGATCGCACCCGAAAAACGATTGTTCTCCAAATACAGCTCCATCAGCTGGGAAAGCCCGGCCAACGAAACCGGAACCCGGCCCCAAAACTCGTTGTTCGACATCCAAACCTTCTTCAAACCATGCAACTAGGGATGCAAACGAGCCGAGCCGAGCCTTTTTCTGGCTCGATCTCGGCTCGAGCCAAATGATTATTATATTATTTTTAATTAAAATTTAGTTTTTTAAAATAATTTAATATATTTTTATATATAATAATATATATTTATTAAATATATATACATATATATTATAAATATATTACTTTTTTATTAATTTTATATAAAAATCAATAAATATATATATAATAATAAAATATTTATATATATAAAAATTAAAATATTAATTTTTTAATTAAATATATGGGCTCACTAACTAAAAAGGGTTTGGGTTCGGGCTTGGCTCGAGCTTGCTCGCTAAGCTCGCGAGCCAGCTCGGCTCGTTTGCATCCCTACATGCAACCCCGAAAAGTAATCCGTTGGGATTTCGCCGGAAAACCGATTACCCGATATGTAAACCCCTTTCAAAGCCCGCAACCGATTGAAATCAGGAACCGGGCCTGAAGAGCCATTTCCAGTGAAAGCAACAATTCTCAGGCCCGAAAGTGATGCCAATGCTTCTGTATCTATCTTTCCTGATAAGCCCATGTTCCCGAGACGAAGCCCCGAAACGGAATCGTGCTGGCATACCACTCCAATCCAGTGTTTGGTTCCAACACATGGTTCTGATCCGGGCTGCCAAGAATCAAGAGCAGCTGCATTTGTGAAGGATTGTTTGAGCTTCAGGAGTGCTTCGGATTCAGTCTCTGAGATTGTTAATGGAAGAATGATGATGGAAACATAGATAAATAGCAAGAACGGATTATGAAGATGGGTAATCCCCATAATGAGGGGGAAAAAAACAGAAAGAAAAAATTGAAAGGATGTTACTGATTAAAAATATTAGCCATGTTTTTGTGACTATTATTATACCATTGGTAAGGCATTATGGTCGGGCTGAAGGTTCGTAATAAATTTAGAAGGTGTGCAAGTGTAATTTATTTTGGTTAGATGTCCATTTTGCGTTTGAATCGTTCATGCTATTAAGGTGTAAAAGTTTTCGGTTCAAATTACTAAAATATAAAGTTTTTTGATGAATGATAGTTGTATGGTAAGTGATTCGAATACAAAATTTTTAATTAAATTAGTATAGTATTAAATATGTTAAACTACACCACTTAGTAGTGTTTGCAATTGTGAAACGGCTTTAGATTTCTTTTTTATCTTCCTTTATTTCTTTTCTTTTGTTTTTTAATTGTATTTAATTTTTCAAGAGGTCATACCGATGACATTACTGGCCGGCTAATTGTTCAATAAAAAATAATATTATTTTCATTGTTAAAATTAAGTAAGTATAATCTTTTTAAAATAATTTACCTAATATACAATTTTGAGAATAGAAATAATATTTTTTTCGACATTAATCAAAAACTATTTTCAGATGGATATCACGCTGATACCCATCGACTTTGTTCGGAAGATTGAGCGTCTCTGTGTCTAACTAGCAGTTGATCCGTTTAGCTGGCATAGCATGAGGTAGGGCTGTCAACGGGTCGGATTCAGACTGTATCATGAGATTCCGGATCCGAATCCGATAAGAGAACCCGATAACTGGATCCGATCCGAATCCTATAGGATTCGGATCCATTGTTTTTGAATCCATATATAATCGGGTCGGACCAAATCAGATAAAAGATCCGACCCGATTAGCAATAAAATTCATTTTCTTAAATAACAAATTTGATATAAAAAAGTAAATGTAATTACATAATATTTAATAAATAATTATTATTTAATGGATTATTTGATAGTTTTGTTTATATTTATTTAAAATAGGTTAATTTAAACTTATTAATAAAAGAAAACATATACTTTTAGAGTAAAAGATTTAAATTTTATTATTGTTTAAAATAATAAATATGTGAAAATTTTAATTTTAATCATTTTACTTAGTATTATGTAATAGTAAATAATTTATTTAATTAAATATTATATATAATATCGGATTCGGATTCTTAACGGGTCGGATTCCTTAAATCTATATTCGTTCCATTTATTTCGGATAACGAATATTTAGAATCGGATATGATCCATCGGATATTTTTATCGGACGAATATGCTAAAATTCGAATCGAATTCGGACCGGATTCGGATTAAAATCCGATCCATTGACAGCCCTAGCATGAGGGGGCGTGAATTCCTTGCTTGGCCACTCCTCTTTGGCCGACGAGGGCCCGAGAACCTTTAGTAGTGTTTGGAGATTAGTCCACTAGTTTTAATTTGTTATTTTATTTTTTTTTCGTGAGCATTCGAGTCAAAATAGTATCTTTCATTCGTGGATCACGAGCATTTGTACCTTAATTTTGAGGCTTTGGTTGATATACATGACGGACCTCATTAATAACCCTACGGTGCGTCTGGTTCCTTACAAGAAAATCAAAGTATAAGATAAGGGTTCCGTTAAATCCCCTTTGCAAACATTTGTGTGTGTTCATGCATTTCAATGTTGTTGGGCCTTAAATTATTTTGTGTTTTATTATAAATCCCAAACCAAGCCTGTGCTAAGTGGGCCTCAATATAATCTTCCATAAATGAGTTATTTACACTTTTCACCACAAATATGACCTCGTTTGCATTTTAACCCACAAAACTTCCAAAATTCACAAATGTCCCCCCAAAGTGTCCTTCTCATCCACCCCTTCAAAATATGTCCCCTTCAAAGTATCATTTTAAGTAATTTATTGTGGCGACAAACATAAATAACTAGAAGTACAAGGACTTAATTCCCAATAAAGCCAAATAATACTTGTAGTATATGTGAAAAGAATTGTATACTTCATGATGTATATTGCATAGTTTTGTCATTTTCAAATTATAAGGAAATATCTAAGTGGCCACCAATCTAAACCGTTGGAGCTATAATAGAGAGTTGCGATGGCTCACATAAGTACATCTTGTAGAAGCTAGTAGCCAATTATATTTGGGGTTTTTGATCCGATTTCGAGCTAGAGATTCGTTATGGAACGATTTATTTTTGTAGCCTTGCAGCGTCCCGATTATTGTATTCCTCTCCTTCTCCTTTTTTTGTTGTGCTCTCCCCAACCCCAAACCTCTCTGTTTATAGATCTTTTTTACGAGTTGATCTCTTTTCGTCTCATTCTAAGTTTCTCTGATTTACCCTAAATTCATTTTATCTCTATTAACCCTTTGCGTGTTGGACACTTCGAGGAAAGATGTTATCCTGATATATACGTCTATTCGTTTGTTCGGTAGTGAACAGATCCATCGTTATTTTATTAATATTTTCTACGAACAGAACCATGGAGCAGGCCCTATATGGGCGGTGGGCCTATAGGTCTGGCCCCAACAATTTTCTTCCGAACTCGAGCGTTGCAAAGATTTTTTTATGGGGATGACGCTTTTAATTCGATTACTTCATTAACGAGATGAAATTTTAAATTTTATGAGAGATATTTCTTAGAATTTATTTATCAAGAGGGTGTTTGCAAAAACTGCAGCTTTGGCCTTTAGGTGAAGATGAAGTAGAGGATAAAGTTATAAAAAATCCAAGTAGTTATATATTGTTGTGCATTGGTGGATAAAAATAAAAAATAGTTGGGTATTTAAAAAAATAAGTTGGAAAATATTTTTAATATACTACACAGATTTTTTTGTTTATTTACGAAATTAATTTAAAAGTTAGAGTTGACCCCTAAATGATTTCAATTTTCAACTTACTTCTCCTAAAAATGATCAGAATACATGGTATTAAAATATTTTGAACGATGTAAATCAAGTAAAAATTGAAAATTCTTCTTTTTTTTTTTTTTTTGTTTAAAATTTGCAAATACTATCTTCATATAATAAAATTAAACCATTAATCTAGAAAATATCTTAGGTTGCATAATATAAATGTTTTTATGTAAATTTAGATAACACCCATCTTAATGGGATTTGTTTATGTAGAGTGACTTAGGGTTTGGATTATATTTTTGTCACATTGTAAATGTTTTGTACTTTTAGTGACATTAATTTATTCTGACATGTTAATAACACTGAATTGGTACATATGACCAACCCTCTATAATTGGCCTCATAATAAAGAATAGTCAACTGAGATGACGAGAATACCCCTGCTTATATACCATATTAACATCACTCTCATGTTTTTCTACATAGTTTCGAGCTCCGGATTAACCCTCAATTATTCTGGTCTAAACATGCGGATGATGTGTTAATCCTCAATAACGTTTGAGGAGCGTCACTCTCATTAAATAGCCTTTATTCTTATATTGATTTAACAAAACACTATCAGCATTAAATAATCATAATTTATAAATATTGAATCAGTTCAATGAGTCAAAATAATATAACGAACTTGAAAAGAAAAATAAAAACGTTTTCCTCACATTCAGATTAGAACTCTTTCGAATCTAGTTTCACACCAAAACAATCTACACTCATATTTCAAAATTCGGTTAGGCTAGCGAACATTCATGATGAACTACTTATTGAATTTGACACCCAAGCTCCAGATTAATCCTCGATTATTCTGATCTGGACATGCAGATGATGTATTAATCCCTCGATAATGTTTTGGCAGCATTATCCTCATTAGCTAGCTTTTACTCTTATATTGATTTAACGGTAAACTATCAACATTAACTAATCGTAATTTATTTCTATCGAATCAACTCAATCTCGTTACGAACTTAAAAAGAAAAAAACAAAAACATTTCCCAAGATTGGTACTTTTCTGAAGTTGGTTTCACACCACAGTAATTTTAACTCATATTTCAAAATTCGGTTAGGTTCGCGAGCGGTCTTATCGGTTCCGTTGCATTCGACACCCAATCTCGCCTCGACAACACAAACACATGAAATACATGTGGCACACTTTGTTGAGTGCGACCACCACCAAACCCATAATTATTGAATGACCACAAAACAAACACTTTGCATATCATTTTGTGTGAGATTTTTCACGTGGTGGATGAGACTCCATTTTAATAGTATGGTATTCATGATCAAGAAAGGGACAACTGTATAGTACAACACATTTGGAATAGCAATAAATTCTATAATTATGGGGTTTTAATATAAGGTTAATTGCTTGTACCTACCTTAATTTTTTAAAACTGGTCTTAAAAAATAGGGTTAATTACATCTAGACCCCTTCCGAGTTTAGTATATTACAATTGGACCCCTATTAGTCATTTTATTATAGTTTGATCCCTTCTAAAATTTCAAAATTACTAAACGGTGAAGAAAAGATACAATTTCGTTAAATATTTCACGGAATATTCCAAATAATTGTGAAATAACCATTATATTCAAAATAATTGTGAAATAATTGTTTGTTTAACCATTTATTTATTCTAAAAAGACATGATTTTTTTCTTCTACTTTTATAAAACATGATCTTAGAACCAAACATAATGATCATTTCACAATTATTTGGAATATAACGTAATTATTTTGAATATAAAGTGAAATATTTAACGAAATTGTATCTTTTCTTCACCATTTAGTAATTTTGAAATTTTAGAAGGGGTCAAACTGTAGTAAAATGACTAACAAGTGTCCAATTGTAATATACTAAACTCGAAAGGAGTCTAGATGTAATTAACCCTAAAAAATAATCTTTTTAATTTGCTTATCTACATCGATAAGCTGAGTCGAGTGGGATATGAGAAATATTTCGTATAAATTATGAAAACTTCTTTGATTTTCCACGATTTCCACTGCGTTTCTTAATTTATTGTCGCTGTCAATTATCAGTTTTATACTTTAAGAAATTTCAGACAGAGAATATCGGGATAAAATCGATACATCTGTCGTCCGGCTAGCACTTCAGTGTATCTTTGCGGTCGAAAACAAATTCCAAAGCAAATCAACGTAACTGATCAAGCGTTTTAATTGAGTTATCGGAAACTAATTACTATTACTAGAAAAAACTTTACACCTTAACGGTCTGATCGGTCACACGAGGGGTCAAAATGCAAATATGAAAATATTTACTATCCCAATGGATGAACAATGGCACATGGATGGCAGCATCTTCACCAATATTCAATTTGGAGCTCGTGTTTCTTTCTTCCATCTTCTTTTCTTCTCCACAAGGCCCCACCACTTTCTTGTATTTACTCCACCGAACCTTTCTTAGGCAATTTTCACGTGCTTAATGCATCCATAAAAAACACTTCTTTTTTTATATTTTATTCATGGCCTAAGGGATAAGCCCCAACATGTATCATTTCCCTATTTTCTGTCATTTTTTGGGAAAGTTGTTTCTGGAAATCGAAAAAATTTCGCAAGAAAAGTTAAAGGGTTCATTTTGATTAAGTTTTCTTTTTGTGGGTTCTTTTTAAATTTTTAAATTTTTTTTTTTGGTGAGCATGTCGATTGCAAGGAATTTCTCAGATGGGAGGGGGCAGGGGAAGGTGATGGAGAAGCCGAGTTTTGTACAGACCTGCAATCTTTTGAGCCAGTATATTAAGGAGAAAGGTAGTCTCAGAGATTTGAACCTTGAGATTGGGGGAAAAGTGGAGAGCTTGGAGGCTATAGGTAAGAGTTTGTACTGTTTATGATGCTCTGGAGTTTGAAGTGATTGTTGTTATAGATTAGCTGCTGTAATTCTTCAAGAATCTGGTTTTGCATGGTTTCTGTGACATGAATTGTTGTGTGTGTGTGTGTGTATGTGTGATGATATGAACTGATTTTGGTTGTAGTTTAGCTGCTATGATTCTGAAAGTATCTGTTTTTCATGGTTTCTGTTATATAGATTGTGTGTGTGATGCTATGAACCGATTTTGATTGTAGTTTAGCTGCTATTATTCTCAAAGAATCTGTTTTTCATGGTTTCTGTGATATAGATTGTGTGTGTGTGTGATGCTTTGAACTGATTTTGGTTGTAGTTAGCTGCTATAATTTCTCAAAAGAATCTATTTGTCATGGTTTTCTGTGACATAGATTGTTTGTTTGTAAAACTTTTCCAGTTTTTCTAGTTTGTACAATTTCCTGGAATAGCCCAGATTTAGACCAAAAAAGTAGGAAAAGAATAGGGAGTTCCATGTAGATCTACAAGTTTTTGGGAAAGATGAAACTTTTATGAAGCTGATTTAATATGCTAAGATTTTACATTTATTCTCACTTTTTGGCAAGAAGGAAAACTGAATTTCTTGATCTTTCAGATGATGAATCTGAGCTTTTCTTTGTTTTTGTTTTAACTCAGTGAAGCCCGGATCATCTCTTGCTGCTTCAGCTTCTGCTTTTGTGACTTTGCCCACAAATATGGGGAAATCTGCTCCGAATTCATCACGAAGTCTGGCAAGTGGTGAATCCTCCATTACTATAGTTGAAGATGGCTCAAATAAAGCTAGCACAAGGTTCTTTCTTTTTGCCCTTCATTCATTTGCTTTTATTTTTGTAGTTATACTTGTAACAATTAATAACATCTAAAATTTCATTGAAATAGTTTCCCCGTTCGATTTAGGCAATCCATAGCGTTTGACTTGGTATTATAAGGTGTTGAACAAAAAATTTCAGTGTCTGTTCTATTTAGATTTACAAACTCGTAAGAGCATCTTGCCTTTTTGTTTCCATTTTGATTTTTTCTTTTAAATTTCAGCAAAGAGGGCACAACGGCAATGTCACAATCGAAGCCTTCACAGTTGACAATCTTTTACTCGGGGAGAGTATTGGTTTTTGATGAGTACCCGGTGGAGAAAGTTAGGGAGCTCGTGTCTATTGCTAAAAGGAATAGCTCCCAAATGTCTTATGGCATTCTGTCCAACACCTTGCAAGAAAAAACTAAGAACCCCAACGGTCCTTCAGCCTCCGCCTCTACCTCCAGCGCGCGTGAAGGGCTTCCACCACGGCCCCAAACGGGAAGCGGGAAGCAGCCTATTGGCATTTCATCAAACTCATGTAAGGAGAAAAGAGTTACTTGTACTGCCACCAACAGCGGGGATGTGGCTTCGAGCTCACAAGCACAAGAAGCACTTTCGCCACCCTCGGAGACCAACGGATCTGGTAATCAATCGACTTTATTATTACCGAAAATGTATAAACTTTCTGAGATTTGGGATTGTACTGATTTTTATTTTCATATTTTTGGGTGATTTTAGATATGCCAATTGCAAGAAGATCATCGCTGCATAGGTTTCTCGAGAAGAGGAAAGATAGGTATGCCATTTTTTTGGTTCTTGATTATATTTTATTTTCCAATGTATATTTTGTTTGAAATTTTAGTTTTAAAAGTTAATTTCTCCATTTCAAAATGTTCATTAATCTTCTTTCCAAAAAACCCTTAATTTATTTTACCATCTAAAAGATCCACGAATAGATCTTTATCCTCGACTTTTATCCCGTTTCCGCGTAAAGTTTACCCTCGAATCCCTTACATTATCTAGTTTAATTTCTGGAATTCAACCATATTTTATACTGTCTTCAAACGCAACTGCATGCTACCTGCAACTTTTACAGATCGGATTTCCTATTTCAGTCGTGCATTTCGATACCTTATACATCTTAAAACGTCATCGCATGTTATCTGCAACTTCCACATAGTGGATTTCCCGTTTCAACTCTGTATTTCGATATCTCAGACGTCTTAGAACACAACTGCATGTTGCTTGCATCTTTTACGGATCGAATTTTCTCTCTCACACCCTCCCTTCTATATTTCGATGTCATATACATCTTAAAACGGAACTGCATATTACGTGCTGCAACTTCTACACATCGTATTTCCTGTTTCACTTATGTATTTCGATTCGACTCCGATTTCACATTACTATTACCACCATTAAGATTTTAATTATTTTCTGCATTTTGCTTGTATAGGGCTGCTGTCAGGGGTCCTTACCAACATAGAGAACAGGATGCAGCCCCTTCCCATAAGGATGAAGAACAGCTTGACCTCAATAACTAAAGCCATTAATTCCTTCAAGAAAGACTAGGGTTTTTATGTTGTATCATTGTATGATGTTTTTTCTTTCTCCTATATTGTGGTACATCATTTTCGATTATAATATGTTGTAAGATTACATCTTATAGTTAGGTTCGAGTGTTTCTTTTTCTTTTTCTTTTTTTTTTTTTTTTGAGTTCGAGTTCGAGTATATGTTGTTAGGTTTCGAGGGAATGATGTCCCGTCAAGTGTTGTTAGGTTCCGATGGAACGATGTCCCGTCTGGTGGGATGGGGTCGATCGAATCGGGTTAGGAATTCGGAAAGAGTAAGTTGATTTGGGATGATTTAGTTCATGGATTAGTGCCGTTTTGTACATAATATTATTAGAGGTTGTTTTAAATTGATCATGTTTTTATTCAACTTCCTTATTTTATCTATATTATTATATTAAGTGATAGACCCTTATAGTAATCGTTTTGGTGTCTTGAATTTTAAAATTATTTATTTATTTTTTTATCACACTTTTTACATCTTATTTTTTATTTA
Organism: Lantana camara; assembly: GCA_037501455.1. Lineage (NCBI taxonomy): Eukaryota > Viridiplantae > Streptophyta > Magnoliopsida > Lamiales > Verbenaceae > Lantana > Lantana camara. The sequence goes on from CM074865.1 coordinate 80,801,170, forward strand.
TTTCTAAACTTTTTTTTTTTTCTTTCCTTTCACCTTACTCCTTTTTTTTTTATTATATACTTCTTTTCTTTCCACATATTTTTTAATTTCTAATTTATATTATCTTTTAAATTTATAATTATATTAAAAATAATTACAAAATAAATATTAATATAAAAATTTTAATTTAATATATATTTAAACAATAATAATTTTGTTATTTGCACATAGAGTGTGTAGGAATTACTAATTTTTAATAATGGATCTTTCACCGTCAAGTGATGTAATTAAGTGGTTCGGTATTAGTCTGATTCAATTAGAGTTTTCGTACTTTTACAATTAAATTGTTTGATTAGGTTATAGTTTATTTTTATTATTAACACGGAGAGTTTTACATTTAAATGGTTCGATCTAACTACATAATTACAATTTAATTCAAGCCAAAGTAACATAACAAAACACTTTATCTCAATTTATAATGCACGGATACGGCGTTATGATGTGGATATAGTAACACAGATTTTTCTTAAAATTTTCTCGTTAGGACTCGAACACGGTATCAGGATACTAGACAATCAAAATGAAAGAGACTTCAATATTTTGAAAATAGAACTTGAAACAACATTTTGAATAATAGAAATTGAAAGCACATTTTAATTTTAATTTTAATTTTGCAACTAGAGCAAATTAAATACATTTTCACATGAAAAACAATCAAAATTAAAACCACAAATACAAGAATTAGGAAATATTCTTAAATCAATGTATTTTTCTTCTTCTAATTGTGCCCTATTTATCCATATATGCAATTAAATTAAAAAAAATATTTACTAATTAATTTTACACATTAAATATTATATTCCAATAATTTAAATTCTATATTATAGCATATAGATACATGATGAGACACAAAACCGTTCTCGAATCGGAGCCGGCCACGTGTCAACGTTTGGCGATTGCGTTACTGGACGCTCGCATTGATGGGCTCGCGGGCCTGCCTAGCCCACTCACTTGCTCATCAGTACAGGCCCCTGAGCCTCGGCCAACCGTTCAAATGAAGGATTCAAACTGATGGGCCCGACGCTCAAGTCCCGACCCTCAGGGTCAGCCTTCTCAAAGAAACACCCGCACGAGGGGCTCATTCTTGATGCTCGGGATTTTGGTGCTCAAGGGTCATCTGCCATGGGGGGCCCATTCGTACACTCTTCGAGCGTCACTCGCGCTCGTGCCTGATCCTACCCCACTGCGATGGATCCGAACCTTCGCAAGGAGGACCTTGGGTCTCCCTCTCCCACGACCCTCGCCAACAACCTCTGACACAAAAGCAGTGCGCACCTTGCACCTGACATACCGCCTCCTTTTCAGAAACGTCATTCTCATACCCTCACGGGCCGCCACGTGTTAGGGCAACACAGGTTTGGGACCACACGGTCAATTTCCCCATTTACCCTCACCCCTAACATATAAATAGGGCAGAACACATGCTCTCTCCCCCAAGTCATCTTCTTCCACAAGAAACCCTGCACTTTCTCTGAGTCATACTACTGCATTTTTCCGACATCTTCATCTTCCTCAAGCTCCTTGCATTTCATCATTTCTCGTTGCATCCTCATTGCCTAAACTGGTGTTATCCTAGCTGGAAGAACCCACGCTCATCGGAAACCCAGACCCTGAGGCTCAAACGCCTGTGATGGTCTTCCCCTCAACAAACAAATTCTAAAGCGATTGGTGTTTAAATCCTTTACAAGTTTCTGCACCATCATTTTTGGCGCCGTCTGTGGGAAACCATCATCCTCTTCATCTACATCAGATTCTTCCTCTTGAGCTAGTTACAAAATAAAACCAACAGCCTTCATCATGGTAACTGTTACAAGATCCGGAGCCCTGGGGAACAAAGGTGGGCCTCCTCCCGTCGATGAGGAAAACGCCGAGAACCACCCCACACCCGCCGGAGGCACGCCTCCGCCTATCGCTGGAAACACTGATGCCGCTACTGCCGCTCTTCCCCCAACAGGAAATGAGGCAGGAGGATCTGGCTCCAATCCTCCTCCCCAACCTTCGCTCAAAACGTTCCAACCCACCATCCTGGCGTGTACCCTATGGCCATGCCACCTCCAGGATACGCTCTTATGCAGCCCGGAGTGATGCCTGGAATGGTGCCTGGAATGATGCCTGGAATGATGTCCATGGTCCAGCCGTATCAAGTGGGGACATTAAACCTTCCATTGTCACTGCCTAGGGAGATACAGGGGGTGGAAATGCCCCAGATTAGCACTCAGCAACTTCAGGCGCTGTACACGCAATGCGAAGGCCAGCGGTGCAGAACGCTTGGGAGCATTTCACCGCGGCATACTTCCCCTCATTGGCGGGTGCTCGAGCGGCCCCGCCCCTTGGAGGACTCCCGGCGCACCCATTGACAATGGCGCAGAACGCATTGAGGGCCCAACAACCACCCCCTCCACCGATTCAAGAAAATGAAGCCCCTCCGAGGGTCCAACCGGAGCAGCAGCCAGATGGAAATGAGAGGGTGGAAAATAATGAGGAGGTCCAATCGAGGGCCACAGAAAGGGCAAACCGCAGAAATATCGGTGACCCTCAGCTTGCCACAGTACAGGATCAACTAAAGGGGCTACAGAATGTGGTAGAGCAGCTCTCTCGCGCAAGGTCTCAAGTCCCCCGCGATGGGGACGAGAGGTCCAGGGCCAGAGACGCTCGCAGACCACGTAGCCCAATTTCTCGACGTCGCAGGGAAGCCAGCTATGAAGATCCCGAGGATAGGGATTATAGGATCATGACCGGCGATTCACCCCTCGTTGAGGAGGTGTTGATGACTCGCGCAGGGAAGGGCAAGATCCCCTCGTCTGTCAACCGATATAATGGAACCACCGATCCAGCCGAGCATCTGGATCACTTTGTACATTTGATGCATCTATATGATGATCCTAACAACTATTGGGCCAAGGTGTTCGTCACTTCCCTCACTGGAATGGCTCAAGACTGGTACAAAAAACTCCCCCCACGCTCAATTCGAGGGTATTATGACTTGACCGATGCCTTTGTAAGCCACTTCAATTCCTTAAAAGCACCGGCCCCAGCCGCGACCGCTCTTTACAGCTTGGTCCAAGGGCCGAACGAGACTCTCCGGTCTTTCATGGGAAGGTTCAACAAGGAGATCTTGTTGGTAGAGAGGCCCTCTATGGACTTCTTGAGGCACGTTCTGTTCGGAGCCATCAACATGAAGCATTATGTCAGCAAGGAATTTGAGGAAGAGGTGGCCAAGAAAAAGCCACGCTCGTTGATGGAGATAAGGGACATAGCTGACTCGTTTTTCACCCTCGAGGATATGTATCTTGCGAGGGATCAGAAGATGGCAAACGCCCCTCGATCTAGCAAAGCCCCCGAGGATAGAGGAGATTCAACCAGGGGTCGCCGCCGCAGCCCTATTCCCACTCGTCGGAATTCTCCACCCCCGCGTAAGTTTGAGCGCATCCCTCTCAACCGCCCAATCGCCGAAGTTTATTCCATGGCGGATAAAAAACTGTTCAAGAGACCGCTAAAATTGAGAGAAACAGAGGCCCAAAAGCGCTCGGGAAAGTACTACGCATTCCACAAGCAGAAGGGGCACGACACCAACGAATGTCGTCAGCTTGAGGGTGAGATTCAGAAGCTAATCGCTGGGGGGAACCTCAAGGAGTTCGTGAAGGTGTTGGAGAGGTATGATGAGCATTCCGCTGAGCGAGCGCGTACCCAACGAAGAAGCCGTTCACGATCGTGGAGTCCGCGCCACCATCACCCCGAGCCAAGCGACCGTGGCAAAGGGAAAGCCTCAGACATGGAAAACCAGCCCTTCGCGGTCATCCACATGATTGTTGGAGGACCCTCGGGGGGCGATTCTAACGCTTCTCGGCGTCGCTACGTACGGAGTTACGATCAAAGATCTTCTCAGTCCAGGCCAGTGCTTTCCATCGATAGCTCATCACGCTCGGAAAAGGATGAGAGCGTAGGTTTCACAGAGAAAGATTTAGAGCATATTGTAACACCCCATGGGGTCGGTGAAACCTCTGACTGCCCCATGGTGGTTAGCTTAGACGTTCACAACCACGTTGTAAAGAGGGTCTTAATTGATAGTGGAAGCTCCGTGAATGTTTTGCCTTACTCCACATTTCAGAAAATGAACATCACAAACATCCCGCTCGAACCCCTCAGAACAGCCCTCGTCGGCTTTGGGGGTTCCGAGATCGTCCCTCGTGGACAAATTCGCTTGGCCACCTCTATCGGTCGCGCCCCACAGCGAAAAACTCTAAATGTTCTCTATGTAGTGGTCGAAGTGAACCTGCCATACAACATCATCATTGAGCGCCCAGCCCTCGTCGACTTCAAAGCTATAATTTCCACCTATCATCAGAAGGTCAAATTTCCCACTCCCGAGGGTACCGGAGAGGTGCTGTGTAATGTTAAGGAGGCCTGGGAGTGCTACATACTGTCCCTTCGAAGCCACAAGCCCAAGCAGGCTCCACCAAAAAGTCTGTCGACTTCCCCAAATTAGATGAAGATGGCCTCGAGCGCAAGAGGGCTAAACTCTACAAGAAGAAGAATAAAAAGAAGGCCGCGGGCAAACCCGTAGATGCGGGGAATTCACCCCTCGGAGCGGTTGGGGATTCCCCCTCGGAAGACGAGGATCATATACCCTCGGCAGATACCAGCGAGAAAATTACAGGTAAGAAATGAGCGCTCGAACAACCGAGGCCTGAAGTGCGGGTAGAACCTACGGAGAGCTTTCTGACCATCGAGTTGGAGCCTGGGAATCCTGATAAGACTACGCAAATAGGTTCCGGCCTCGATGGTCCCTCCCAGATTATGATGATTGAATTTTTGCGAGAAAATGTTGATGTCTTTGCTTGGAAAGCTTCCGACCTCACGGGTATAGATCCGAGCGTTATTGTCCACAGGCTGAACATGGATCCGGACTTCAAACCTATAAAACAAAAGAAGAGAGATGTTCATGGGTTCCGGAAGCAGGTCATAGAGGAAGAAGTCAATAAACTGCTTGACGCTCAATACATAGAAGAAATTTTGTATCCCGAGTGGCTTTACAATGTGGTGCTCGTTCCGAAGAGCGCCAACAAGTGGCGTATGTGCAATGACTTCAGGACCTCAACAAGGCATGTCCTAAGGATCCGTACCCACTACCTAGAATTGATCAGTTGGTGGATTCGACCGCTGGGTGTGAACTTATGAGCATGATGGACGCTTTCCAAGGATATTATCAGATATTTATGGCTCTTGAGGATCGTCCTAAAACTGCGTTCGTAGTCCATATGGGTGTTTATTGCTTCAAGGTTCTGCCCTTTGGGCTCAAAAATGCAGGAGCGACATACCAACGCCTTGTCAACAGAATGTTCGAGTGTGAAATTGGAAAATCCATGGAAGTGTATGTGGACGACATGATCATCAAAAGCGAACGCCAGTATTCTCATCTGGAAGACCTCAAACGAGCGTTCAACATCTTGCGTCGTTACGGTATGAAACTGAATCCTTCCAAATGTACATTTGGCGTGCGGGGTGGCAAATTCTTGGGATATATGGTCAACCAACGGGGCATAGAGGCAAACCCAGAGAAGATTAAAGCAATCCTGGACATACCCTCCCCTCGCAATCTGAGAGAGGTCCAGGTGCTTGTAGGTAAGATAATTTCATTGAACAGGTTCATCTCCCGCTCAGCGGACAGGAATCTGCCATTCTTTAAAATTTTGCGTAACACTCGAAATTTTACCTGGAGTGAGGACTGTGAGAAAGCCTTGCAGGACATGAAGCAATACCTGTCGAGCGCGCCTTTGTTGACCAAACCTAATCCAGGGGAGAACCTGTTTGTCTATCTGTCAGTTTCCTCAGAAGCGACGAGCGCTGTCCTCGTAGCGATTCGCGAGCGTAAGCATATGTCGGTGTACTATTTAAGCAAAACTCTACAGGGAGCGGAGAAAAGATACATGGAAATAGAGAAGTTTGCTTTTGCGCTCGTTAATGCCTCTCGGAGGCTAAGGCCTTATTTTCAAGCACATTCCATCGTGGTGCTTACAGATCAGCCCCTCAAACAGGTGCTTACAAAATCGGACGTCTCAGGGAGATTAATTAAATGGTCAATTGAACTTAGTCAATTCGACATCACCTTCGAGCCTCGCATGGCGATACAGGCTCAGGCCGTGGCAGACTTATTGGTGGAACGTTTCAACTTAGATACCGTGCCCTCGGCAGAAGATGGTTTATGGCTTTTGCACACAGATGGCTCCTGACCTCACAAAGGGAGGAGCCGGGGTAACCCTCAGGGACCCTCTCGGAGCTGAAGTTGACTACGCAATCAAGCTGGCGTTCCGAGTCACCAACAACGAAGCTGAGTATGAGGCCCTCATCCAGGGGCTCAGGATTGCGCTCCAAAATGGAGCCACTCGGGTCACCGCATATGTTGATTCGCAGTTGATCGCGAGTCAAATTGATGGTTCTTATGAGGCTCGAAAAGCCACCATGGTGCAGTATCTGGCGAGCGCTAAGGAGGTGATAGCCAAGTTCAGGGAATTCCACCTTTTGCAGGTCCCAAGGGCAGAAAACGAACGTGCTGACGCTCTTTCAAAGTTCGCATCCACCCTGGATGGTTTTAGCGAGCGCGCTGTTACATTTCTTAGAACAGAGGAGCCGCTGATAAGTAGAGGCGAACCTTCGAAGGAGGTGGGTATGATTGACCACTCCGAGCCTTGTTGGCTCGACGAAATTATCAGGTTCCTCCAGGATGGAACCAGCCCAAGTGACAAAGTTGAGGCTCGTAAAATCAGAAACAAGGCCCCTCGCTTTTCATTGGACGCCGAATGACGATTATTCAAGCGGTCCTTCCAGGGCCCACCATTGAAATGCTTGAGACCCTCGCAGGCCAAGGAAGTTTTAGAACATGTGCACAGTGGAAGTTGTGGGAATCACTCGGGCGGTCGAATCTTGGCAAAGAAAGTCTTAAGGAGTGGGTTCTACTGGCCCTCGGTGTTACAGGATGCCATTAGCTACTCCAAGAAATGCCCTAAGTGCCAGATTCATTCTAACACCCCTCAGTTGCCGGCGGCTCAAATGATTCCTATTGATGTTTCATGGCCTTTCGACCAATGGGGCATTGATATTGTGGGACCCCTCCCAATGGCGGTCGGACAAAAGAAATTTGTAATACTCGCTGTGGATTACTTCACTAAGTGGGCCGAACTGAAGTAGTTGCGAAAATAACGTTCAAGGTTGTGAGGGACTTCATTTGGAAGAACATCATCTGCAGATACGGCATCCCGAGGGTAATCATCTCAGATAATGGATCCCAATTCATTGCCGCTGACACGCGGGATTGGTGCTACGAACTTGGGATTGAGCAACGTTTTACTTCCGTGGGTCACCCTCAGGTCAACGGTCAAGCGGAGGTAACCAATAGAACCATACTCCAGCATATGAAGACGATGCTCGAAAGTAAGAAGGGCGAATGGGCTGAAGAACTTCAAGGAGCCTTGTAGGCGTACCGTACTACCCCGCGAGCAGCGACAGGAGAAACCCCCTATTGCCTCGTTTATGGCTCCGAGGCTATGATACCTGCGGAGATTTCGCAAGAATCTGCCCGCGTTGCCTTTTTCGAGCATGCTACCAACGAAGCCAACCGAGCGTTCGAATTAGATTTGCTAGACGAAAGGAGAGATGCTGCTTGGGCTCGAATCCATAAGTACAAAGCGACCGTAGCCCACCAGTACAACAAACGAGTCAGAGAAAGGACTTTCCAACTGGGGGACTTGGTCCTCAAAAAAGTTGAGGTTTCTAAACACGTAGGCAAGTTGGATCCCAATTGGGAAGGCCCCTTCAAAGTTGTCCAAGTGCGAGCAAACAACACTTACTTGCTAGAGACTTTGCAAAGCGAGCGTCTCCCGAGACCGTGGAACGCGTGCAACCTCAGAAGGTTCTATGTGTAAACTTCAGTCCTTGTAATTGCCCATTGGCGGCATGGAGTACTTTCTTTGGACAGAAAGTGTGTTGTAATCATTTTGAAAATTGTAAGTATAACAGTAAGTATTTAGTTCTTTGTTTTCTCATTTATTTGCTTTCCTATTTAATCAAATGATTCAGGCAACAGAAGGCCTACTTCGTGTCGAGCATCCTCCACGTCGAACAGCCTACGAAATACCTCAATCATTTCAAAGCAACGTTATCCGGATGTTGAGAATCCTCCCCACGAAATAGTCTGACGATTCCTAAGGGTATAAAGTTCTAATAATGAGCGTGTCGAATAACGGGGAGCGAAATGCTTAATTTAGGCCAGCTGAGTGCTCGCCACTCCGGCTCGCGCTCGTAAAAACCCCGATGACCCTCAACTTCCAGAGTAAGAGTACACTCGTAAAATAATGGATCCAAAATTATTCCTTTCATGGATTCTAAGCGACGCTATCCCCACGCGTACGCTCGCTTTGATCCCATACTTAGCAAATCCTACCGTTGATTCCTAAGTATATTCAACCCACTAGAGCGTGCGAGACGAAGATGCATATTGTTGGGGCCAACACTTGGGCGAATCCTCAGAGGTTTCCTAAGTTCAAATTCGAGCCCCACTACAAGTACGGTCAGGGGACCCCCTTGGAAACACCCTCGCGCGCACATGCATTCATCGCAAGTACTCAAACAAGAAAGACAAATGCACAAACGTCGACTGCGATAAACCACCGCGATCAATATGTAAAAAAAAAAAAAAAAAAAAAAAAAAAAACAGAAGAGAGTACACAAACATCCAGGCAGTAAGAGAAAAGGTCCAAATATACGAGGAAAAGCATAAAGAAATCCAAATACGCTGAGGAAATCTTAAGGAATAAGTACAGACACCTATCGCAGAAATTAAAAGTGTTCATGAACATAAATGGAAACTAGGATGGCTAAGCAGTAAAGTAGCAGAGGGATAATCTTCAAGGAGCTTGACTCTCGGGCTCACGAGGGGCAGTTGAAAGAGGGACTGGGGCCAGCACATGGGCATCAGAAGTCTGCGCATCACCAGCCTCCTCGCCATCTTGAGCGTCAATGGTAATGCCATCATCCTCTATTTGTAGGGGCTCGGGATTTAGGGGATTGGCCGCCATGAACTCACCTTGGAACATCGCCACCAGCTCCTGATACTCGGGCTCAGCCAATTCATCCGAGGGATCCATGTCATGGACTACGGGCTCGCAATTCTCGTCTAAATCCATGCGGAGGCGGTCATCGGAGCGAGCACTTTCCCGGGCTAACCCTAGTTTGACCATCTGCCCAATTGCTTTGAAAAAGAAGCGCCTGGCATTGTCAAAGCAATGGAGGTTGGCAGCAAAACCGAAGGCCTTGGAGCGCACGAACTTCATCACTGAGTCCCATGCCACCTTCGACTCAAGGCTGGCCACTTTTTCTTGCAAGTCAGCGAGGGACTTCTTGATTATATCGTTCTGGCGAGTACTCTCGGCCAACTGTTGTCCCAATTCCCCATTCTGAACCCTCATCTGGTCACGCTCCTCTTTCAACTTATCGTGACGATGGTTGAGAGTCAGGAAGGCGTCGTCTGATTTCCTCAAGGCTTCTTTCAACCTATCCCTCTCGAGGTTGGCATCCGTCAGTTGAGCGCAAACTGCATCGTAATCCTCCTGCAACTGACTGGGGTCGGAGACGCGCAACAGCTTCTTATATTTGGCCTTGTGTTGGGAGTAGGCCTGCACTCGAGCCTGCAAGTTCTTCAGCCTCGGGATTACCTCCTGGAAGGCCAAAATCGAGGGTCACTATCAAAAGTGGAGACAGAGTAGACTGAGGTTTCGCAAAGGAAATGAAAAACTTACCGTCATGAGGGCATGACAAGCATCGTCGGCAACACGAGCGGCGTTATGCTCGTTCAACTTGTCGTGGTCGCCGGAGAACTGGAGTTTCCCGACAATGTCAGAAACTAAGTTCACGGAATACGCACTCTTCTTCAGCAGTACCGGACCCTCGGTCCGTTGGCGTTTGTAACGAGCGTCCCCCCGACAGCCAACCTTCCAAAAATCTTCTTCCTCCGACGAGGAGGTATCGCCGCCTTCGCCCCGGTGGCCCACGACCACCTCATTGCCTTTGCCCGAAATGGGAAGCGAGTCGGGCAGCCTTTTTCTCTTCCCTTGGCGGTCGGCCCTCAGGATTTCGTGTATTTGGATCGCTGTCCCCGAGCGGTTACGGGAGGTGCTTGAGCTCAGGGCAATGGGCCCTTCTGGGACGGCCGGAGGGGGAGTAGGATCCCGAGCACCGTCGATGGTCAGGTCTTCGATGGGACCGACGATCGGAACTTCATTTCCCGCACCCCTTCCGCCATGTCCTCGCCCTGCCCTTCGTCGGGCTCCTCTTCCCCTTGGAGCGTCGTGGACTTGTACATGTTGCTGCGGTTGTTGAGGGTTAGCACCTCCCCTCTGTGCGCGTATTATCTCAGCGAGACGTTCGGCATCCATCCCTGCTGTTAGTATTTGGATATCTGCAAAACAAAGGGTGCGAGCGTCAGAAGTTGAATATTTGGATAACAACTACAAAGTGTAATAAGTAAAGATAAGTCAGTGAAACTATTCTAGAGGTTAGAGCAGTTAGTTCCTCGAATCTAACCGTCGAGAGCCATGACTTCGGCCGGAGGATCTATTATCATGCCTGGGGGACAGGATAAGCCATAACGGAATAGCACTCCCTCGTCCTTCATCAAGACCTCAGCCTTGATCCATTTCTTCGCGCTCCTCATCTCGAGGGCTAACCGCTTTGCCCAGTCCTCAAAAGCCTTATTCCTTATCCTCTCCCTAATCAATGGCCCCTCGCCATGTGCCAACCACTGTCGGTGAACCCCGAAGATCCCCCCTGGAGCCCCCACGAAAAAGTATTTCTTTTTCCAATGCTCGCCATAGGAGGTGGAGGGAGAATCTATCATCTTAAAGCCCGATTTGGCCTGGGCGTAATAGAACCCATCTGTGGGGGACGAGCGTGTTGAGCGGGCCACTTGTATTAAACTGTCAAAATTAGCAATCGAGGGTTTATGGCCCAGAGCTCTCATCATAATTACGAAAGTGTTGATTAGGGCAATGCCGATCGGCAAAATTTGTGAAGGGCAAAGCGCCAGGTGGTGGCAGATGGTGGCAACGGCGGGCGAGATGGGAAACCTCAGGCCCCCGACCTGAACCGCGTCCCAGTAGACTGTCAACATCCCAAGCGGCGGTCGGTTGGCCCTCTCTTCTTCCTCGGGAAGTCGCATAGGATACACTGCTTCATCCCAATACACTTTCGCCCTCAACTCCTCTAAATCGGCGAGCGTCAAAATACTCTCAATTTCATCAGGGGATCTGTCGGTTTGGTGAGGGTTATCTTGCCTTACTCACGTTGCCGGCTCCTTTCCCCTTTTTTGGCGCCTTCTGGAAGGTTCAGCCTCAAATTGACGCCCAGATGGCCCTGCACCACCCTCAGGGGCCGCCATTGCCACTGTAATCCTATGATCTTGAGGTCTTACGACACTACTCAACACTGGGAATACTCTCTCTCCTTGCCTCTGCATTTCCATCACATTGTTCATCTCTTCAAAAAGGGCATTTACCCCTCCAGGAGCACGCTCGTTCATCCCCTGAACGGCGGCGTCGACCTCTTCATCCCTGGCATCAACCGGAGCCTAGGCCATTGGAATCGCAGTGGGAATCCCCTCACCTGGGGACGCCCTAGCCATGGGAACAGCTGTAGGTACGTTACCATGAGGTGAGGAGCTCCCCACTGACATCTCATCTATTTCCCTTACATAAGCATCTGCATTATGGTCTGCCATGTCTGGGTTCTGGTTATTGGAGATGAAGCTTTTCGCAAAAGACTCAGTGGAGAAGAAAGATTTTGGGATGGATTCAACGGTAGAAAGGATTCCACACTTAGAGAGATCACTCGCGCACAACCTAAATCTAAAGTTAGTAAGGAAAATAAGGGTTTACGGATTTTTACCTAGAGTTTGGAGAACAGAAACTCACCGGAATCGGTAAGAGTTGCAGAAATTTGTTGCTGCGTATTTGCTTGAAGAAGACGGAATGCGTGAAAGGGATAAAAGAGTCTTCCGGATCCCTTTTTATAGGAGAGTGATTTTCGTCAATTAAGGGTGGGGATTTGAAAACGCAATCATTTCCCGCCTTGGGAGACTCCCACTTTTGGGAACCGCTTCACGTCTCCCGGAGTCACGCGCCCACGTTCCCACTCAGCATTAAATGCGGATAGGACATCATTTAATGCCATGTCAGAACGTGTCCGTTACGGAAGCCTAGAGGTCACTTCTCTTGAAAGAAGATTGACCCTCGGATGTTCAAAAAATTCAAAGCTTGCTTCTCCGAAAATTCTACAGTACGCTCAAAGCGATACTACAGAATTTGGGGGGCAAAATGATGAGACACAAAACCGCTCTCGAATCGGAGTCGGCCACGTGTCAACGCTTGGCGATTACGTTACTGGACGCTCGCATTGATGGGCTCGCGGGCCTACCTAGCCCACTCACTTGCTCATCAGTACAGGCCCATGAGCCTCGGCCAACCGTTCAAATGAAGGATTCAAGCTGATGGGCCCGACGCTCAAGTCCCGACCCTCAGGGTCAGCCTTCTCAAAGAAACACCCGCACGAGGGGCTCATTCTTGATGCTCGGGATTTTGGCGCTCAAGGGTCATCTGCCGTGGGGGGCCCATCCGTACACTCTTCGAGCGTCACTCGCGCTCGTGCCTGATCCTACCCCGCTGCGATGGATCCGAACCTTCGCAAGGAGGACCTTGGGTCTCCCTCTCCCACGACCCTCGCCAACAACGCACCTTGCACTTGACATACCGCCTCCTTTTCAGAAACGTCATTCTCACACCCTCACGGGCCGCCACGTGTTAGGGCAACACAGGTTTGGGACCACACGGTCAATTTCCCCATTTACCCTCACCCCTAACATATAAATAGGGCAGAACATATGCTCTCTCCCCCAAGTCATCTTCTTCCACAAGAAACCCTGCACTTTCTCTGAGTCATACTACTGCATTTTTCCGACATCTTCATCTTCCTCAAGCTCCTTGCATTTCATCATTTCTCGTTGCATCCCCATTGCCTAAACTGGTGTTATCCTAGCTGGAAGAACCCACGCTCATTGGAAACCCAGACCCTGAGGCTCAAACGCCTGTGATGGTCTTCCCCTCAACAAACAAATTCTAAAGCGATTGGTATTTAAATCCTTTACAAGTTTCTGCACCATCAATACAGATACATCGATATGCATATAGCTTCTATATATCGGCAAAAAATAAAATTTAACTAAGATATTGGGCATAAAATTTAATTACTTTATATATCGGGCCAAATTAGTAAAATTAAGAAAATGACCCGGTAAAAGCTCGCCTATAAATAGCCCTAACTATGGCATTATATTTTCCCCCCTTTCAGTAAGGCCTCTCTTTCATTTTTCCTTTTTTTCTTTTTTATTTTTTTTTCTTTTCTTTTTTTTCTCTTTCTTCTTCGAGGTCCCAATTTTCCCCTTCTCTCTCTACGAACCCTAACGCTAGAATAATCTTCTCGATCGTTCAATCGAGTGCTCGTTTGGTTTCAATCGGAAAATGCAGAATCAGAGGTTGAAGCAGCAGCAACATCAGGCTTTGATGCAGCAAGCTCTTCTCCAGCAGCAGTCGCTCTACCACCCCGGTCTATTGGCTGCTCCGCAGGTTCTTTTTAATTTTGTTTTGTTGGTTTGGAGTTAATCTGTCACTGTAGTTTCTGTTCGTTGTGATTGTTTTCGTATTTTGTTTTGTGAATTGTGCTATGGTCGCGAGGGCGATTTCGAGGATGTTAGCTTGTTTTGGTTTTGGTTTTTGTTTTTTTTTTTTTTCCACATTTGTCGTGGTGCGGATTAGCTTTGTTGGTTGGTTGATTGTGGGCTGTGCTATAGGTTTTTGATTTTACTTTTTAGTTGCTTGAAATGGGTGATCGCTGAATGGTGTAAAAATTTATTTTGGACAATTGTTTTATGTAAGTAATTGTTCTTGTTGGAACGGAATCATTGGAAAGACTGGAAGTAAAGCGTTCCGAGGCAGTCAAAATTCCATTCTATAAAATGGGCGTTTCCTTAGTTGAATAATTAGTTGAAAGTGTGAGTTTTTATGTCACAGAGCTATGTTGTTGAACTGAGCAACTTTGGTGGGAGCTCCTTGAGTGTGGAATTTCACTTTACATGGCTTGCAGTAATTCTGTAGTTCCCCTCAATGGTGAATCGGTAATGTTTACGTAAAGATGTTGAAAATTCACCTGTGTGTTTGAAATATGTTCCTTCCAAGTTTGGTTTTGTAAGAACAACCATTTAGTTTCTGTACATAAAAAGGTTTTGTGCAAGCAGTCTTTGTTATCTTCCGTTTTATGGGTTAGATGATTTTTTTTGGGAGATGAATTAGGAATCCTTTTCTTTATTTTTATTTCCTTTTCTTTTTGGCCATTTCATTTTGCAGATTGAGCCAATTCCAAGTGGAAATCTGCCTCCTGGGTTTGATCCAAGTACATGCCGCAGTGTGTGAGTGTCATTCAGAATTTTCTTATAGTTCTTTTTCCCACCCTTCATTGATGAATGCCTAGTCTGCACACTTGTGCAATACCTGAAGTTCCTGCATTTTCTTTTTGGAGTTAATATGCTACTGTGAAAGTCTCCGTGTCATTAGTTCTTCTTCATGTCTTGTCTACGACTACGTTACATATTATTAAAGCCCATTAGTTCTGAATTTTTATTTTTTTTATTTTCACCCTCTTCATTGATGATTGCCTAGTCTGCGCACTTGTGCAATACCCGAAGTTCCCATGTTTTCTTTTTAGAGTTAATATGCCACTGTGCAAGTTTCTGTATCACTAGTTCATCTTCATGTCTTGTCTACATCACATATTATTGAAGCCAAAATGTGTGTATTCTGTTGTGACTTTATTGAATATCTAAGTTCTCTTGCAATTTCTCAGATCTGAATCTTTTTGTGCCTCATGTGATATTATTTTGTATCATCTGAATGAGTCTTATATATTCATCTCTTTCTATTTGTTTCTTTTTTTGATCTTTTAGGTCTTTTATTTTTGAGAAAATGCAGGTATGTTGGAAATATTCACACACAGGTGACCGAACCACTTCTTCAAGAAGTTTTCGCTAGCACCGGTCCTGTGGAGGCATGTAAGCTTATCAGAAAAGAAAAGGTGCCATTCTACTCAAGTGGTTTTGTTCGTTCCCATGAATATTTATCACCAAAAATGATTTGGAATCTGGCTCTACAGCTGATTATGACATTTATCCTCTTTTTTGTTCACTTCAGTCATCATATGGATTTATTCATTATTTTGACCGTAGATCGGCTGCACTGGCAATATTGACCCTCAATGGAAGGCATCTGTAAGTAGAAATCATTGTAAGATTTGGTCTAACACTTTCAATAATTAAAAATGGTAATATCTTCTGCGATATTCAGGTTTGGGCAGCCTATCAAAGTCAACTGGGCATATGCAAGTGGTCAGAGGGAGGACACGACAAGTACGTCTACATTTTATGTTTTCTTGCATATGCTATCTGGTGGCCTTAGTATATGATGCTGCATGCCATAATTCTGTCTTATAATATTCTCTACCTCTTATTTTAGGCCACTATAACATTTTTGTTGGCGACCTCAGCCCAGAGGTTACTGATGCTATGTTGTTTGCGTGCTTTTCTGTTTACCCTAGCTGTTCGTAAGTCTCTCTCCCTCTCTCTCTCTCTCTCTCTCTCTCTCTCTCTCTCCTCCCTCCCCCCAACACCCACACACACTGATTGTTGGCCAAAAATTTCTTGGATTTTGATCTTCAAAATGTTGTACAAAAGAAGTGCTCGGTTTGTGCTTTGCTTATGGTTTATTTTGGAAGGAACTGATTTTATCTTCATTGGTCGTAGTGATGCAAGGGTTATGTGGGATCAAAAGACTGGGCGTTCCAGGGGGTTTGGATTTGTTTCTTTTAGGAACCAGCAGGTATGTTTTGTGTGACTTTTATCTTATTGTCTTTCACCATAATTTCCTCGGGTTTGCTGACTCATTGGGATTTTCTATGTTCAGGATGCTCAAAGTGCAATAAATGATTTAACTGGTGAGAATGGCTTGGATTAGTTTCTTTTGTAAAACGTTTTCTTCATGCATCTCATAATGAATTGTTGTTTTGCTTGCTCTGAATTGTGTATCATAACAAAGCTTAAGTTATTCATTGCTGCTTTCTATATGACATCTTTTCAGGGAAATGGCTGGGCAGTAGGCAGATACGTTGCAACTGGGCCGCAAAAGGTGCTGGAACCAGTGATGAGAAGCAGAATTCAGATTCTAAAAGTGTTGTAGAACTGACAAATGGCTCCTCAGGTCAGTAAACTGGCCCCAGGGATAAATTGCTTGTAAGCTACTATTAAATGGCAATGGCGTTGACTCTCCTAATTTCTAAATTTTAGTTAAAAAGGTTTATCACAAGATGATCTTCAAGCCTGTGATAATTTGGTTATAGTTGAGTTGCCAGACAAGTGAAAAGTAAACTTGTTATTTGACTCATTAGATTTTCCTTGTTATATGCCATAAAACTATCTGCTCTTGAGCTGTTAAATGTTTTTTTTAGATATCTGAATTCTGAACTAAAAGAATGACCATACACAGCCATCCACCTACCCAAAAATAAATAAATAAATGAACTCTCTGTTGAGTCCTCATTATTAAGTTCTCCTCGCATTAAAAAGCTTTTGCTTTGTAGTTTCTGCCTGACTTTTGTAAAGAGACATTTTTCACTATGATTTAGTTGCCCATAATTTCTGTCTTAGATAACTGACCCTTATCTGACTTATCTCCTGCAGAGGATGTTAAGGAGGCTGCAAGTAGTGAGGCTCCTGAGAATAATCCTCAATTCACTACCGTCTATGTCGGCAATCTTGCTCCTGAGGTATGTCTGTAGGAATCTTCATTTATTTAGTTATTCAGATATATGTTCCCCTAAATCTGGATTTTTTCTATTGAGAACTTTATAGAGCTTTCCTCGTTTGATTTCCCCCAGGTAACTCAGGCTGACCTCCATCGCCACTTTCACGCACTCGGTGCTGGATCAATTGAGGAAGTGAGGGTCCAGCGTGATAAAGGTTTTGGTTTCGTTAGGTACAACACTCATTCAGAGGCTGCTATGGCTATTTCAATGGGAAATACTCAATCATTCCTCTGTGGCAAACAAATTAAGGTTTGTTTTTTATTCCATGTTATAAATTAAAGAGTTCTTGAATGCACTTGGTGGATAAATTTACACATTTAGTTACTGTATTATATTTCTTAATATTAATCCATAGACATCACTATGTCAATTTGATATGTTCATTTAAGTACCCAGAAAGTGACATTCTCACATGTGCTTACAGTGCTCGTGGGGTAACAAGCCGACTCCACCCGGGACAGCCTCAAACCCACTTCCACCCCCTGCCCCCGCACCCGCATCCTTACAGGGCCTTTCCGCAGCCGAACTCTTGGCATACGAGCGCCAGCTGGCAATGAGCAAGATGGGTGGTGTCCACGCCGCACTCATGCACCCCCAAGGGCAACACGCTCTCAAGCAAGCTTCTATGGGGATGGGTGCCGGAGTGAGCCAGGCCATCTACGACGGTGGCTTCCAGAACGTTGCTGCTCAACAGCTCATGTATTATCAGTAATTTTATAACTAAATTCGATCCATATGTGCAAAACTTAAAAAAAGTTACATGATGGCCGTCCTCGAAACCTGTCTTTGAGATTTTCTCTCAGCTTTGTAGGATGTTGTGTAGAATTTTTGGCTTCCGGGATGGCTCCCTGAGGAGACATATTGCTTGATGTCCGTCATATGTATTTATACGCGCGATGTGTATGGTGGTTTTCGTGTTTCGAATGTGTTGCGAGTGGTTTTTATGTTGAGTTTGTTTCTCTTATGTTTATTGTTCATTCTGGCTATGGTAAGATTTATATTGTTTCTCTTGTTCTTAGGGGAGGGGAGAGGTGTTCTGTGTAATATCCGGAAGTAGAGATGATGTTTGTTTTAGGAATCGATGAGCTCTTCAAATTAAAGTATGTGAATCTGTAAGATGTGAACCTAAATAGGTCATAAGTTCATGAACTCATTGGTGAATCTAATAGTTGCATAGGCATATGATTCAAGAATTTTGATTTTTTTTTAAACATCGGCATATCCACCGTTGATTATAGTGATTAATTCAACAAGATTAATTCCCTTGTTGAATCATAGGCATTTTATAGAGTGGGATAATTGAATTTTGATATGGTATGCATGTTATGAATGCAAAACGACTAAAATGTTAGGACGTAGTTTGTATTGATACTTTCATGATTTGGGACTTACTTTAGTTTGTTTCCATCAATGTTTTTTTTGGTCGAAATGAGTTCTAAACTATAATGCACACGTGTACAGAGTACAGACACAATGTCAAGAATTTTTTGTCGAAAATGATTTTTAAATTATGATGCATGTACGGATACAATGACAAAATTTTTCTTTTTTAAGTTTTATCAAGGTATTGAATATGATAAGACATGCAAATTTAATTACTAGTAGTTTGAAAATGGGTGGCCAGACTGTCATTCTAATTTTTCTATTGCAATTTGTTTAGGAATCTGCATGTTTAAAATCCTGTCGTTATCTTTTCCAAATCATCAAAGTCCACATACAGGCTACAGCCACTGTCCAAGAAAGACTGATAAGAATCCTGCCAAAATAAATATTCAAATTACATTTTCACCCAAATAGACAAACCTTTGGTTTTACTGCAAATCTCCATTGTTGCTTCCCTAACAGTTCCACCAGAGAAATGGCAGCTTATGCAGCTTTAGTTTCTCTTATGAATATTATAGATCAGATCCATCACCATCCTCAACCTCCGATTACTCTCGACGAGGAACAGACTCAATCACTCACTGAAAATATTGCTTTCTTGCAAGATTTTCTTGAAGCTTATAATGGTCACTACTCCAAACAAGAAGTGGAGCGGTTGTGCATCCGTATCGCGGGTGCAGCTTATGCAGCAGAGGATGTCATCGAATCCCATGTAGTCGATCAACTTCTTGCAAAAAGATCAGATGGCAATGGAAAGAAAAAAAAGCTTAGAGAAAGTGAAACAATATTTTGGTTTCGTCAGAAGATATGTAGTCGATCAAGTTCTTGCGAGAAGAGAGCACACAAGCTCTACCGACCTCTGTCAAAGCCGACAGACAGCGGAGGAAAATGTAATCAAATCCGAAAGTACTCATGATGCAGACCAGATTTGTTCTTCTTACTTGTATCAAGGTCTGCAGAAGGTGCTAGAAGAGATGGATTTGGTCAAGAAAGATGTGGAGGAGATTAAAGAGAAGTTGGGAACTCAAGAGCTGCAGCAAAGAATTGTAACTGCACCTATGGTTTCACCAACTTCTCATTCAACACAGCACAATATCATGGTGGGCTTTGATGATGTTTTATATGAATTGTTGCATAAGCTCACCGGACAACGGGATTCTCCTCGTCAAATCATACCGATTTCTGGAATGGCCGGAATTGGTAAGACTACACTTGCTAAATATCTTTACACGAATCCACTAGTAGAGCACCATTTTCACATTCTTGCTTGGGTTACCATTTCTCAAGAATATAAGATAAAGGAGATTCTCTTAGAAGTTCTTCTTTGCCAAGAAAACCAAGAGAGTAGGAAAAGTTTGAGTCAAATGAGTGAGGCAGAATTAGGAGAGAAGTTGTACAAAAGCCTATGTGGTAGAAGGTATTTGATTGTAATGGATGATATGTGGAGTACTGATGTATGGGATACGGTAAAGGTCTACTTTCCAAGCAACAATGAAGGAAGTAGAATAATTGTAACGACCCGACTGACCAATGTTGCTTCTTATTTGAGTAGTGGTTATGGCCATGAGTTGAATTTTCTAGATCGGGATAATAGTTGGAGTTTGTTTTGCAAAACTGTGTTTGGAGAAGACGATTGCCCCCCTGAGTTGGAGCACATTGGAAGGGAGATTGTGCGAAATTGCAAAGGACTCCCTTTGTCGATTGTCGTGATTGGAGGACATCTCGCAAAGTCCGAACCAACACAAGAGTATTGGGCATATATTTTACGAAATTTAAATTCAATTGTGAACCTTGAGGAAAGTGAAAGGTGCTTAAAAATATTACATTCAAGTTGTGACGAATTGTCAGTTCATTTGAAGGCTTGTTTTCTCTACATGGGAACTTTTCTTGAAGACAATAAAATAAGCGACTCCGAACTCATCAGTATGTGGGTTGCAGAAGGATTTTTGAAGCCAATTACTGGAAAAAGCTTGAAAGAAAGTGGTGAAGAGTACTTGATGGATCTTATCGATAGGAATCTCATTTTGTATAGTGAGCATGGGTATTCTGAAAATTCAAGATTCTGTAATATGCATGATCTCTTGAGAGACCTATGCATAAGAGAAGCTCAAAAGGAGAAGTTTGTCTTCTTCGCAAACCAACATGATCACGAAGGCATAACTACACAACGTTGCATAGTCATTGATCAAAACATATCCAGTAAGGAACATCTTCAGAATTTGCACTCTGCATCAGCTGCCCGTTCCTTGATATGCTATTCTAAGAAAGGTTTACCAGCAGTTGAACGTAGATTATGCTATTCTGAGGGTGTTTAAGTGGCCAGTTATGTTTCTTAAGGGAAACCGTAGACGGGTAGATACATTTCAGAATGTTAACTTGCGGTACATTGCTGTCCAACGTCCCTCTCAATGTCCCGTATTTTCTTTGGCAGTCTCCCTCCTCTGGAATCTGCAAACATTGATTGTATACGGAGGGAGTAATCTTGTTGCACCACCGGAAATTTGGAAGATGCCTATGCTAAGGCATGTTGAGTGCTTCAGGCTCACACTTCCGGACCCTCCAAGTGGCGACATGGATGAATTTGTTCTGCGTAATCTACATACGCTCATGGGAGTACTAAACTTGAAGTTTGGTGAGGAGGTCATTAAGAGAATCCCAAATGTCAAGAAGTTGGAACTAAGTTATGAGTTGGCATCAGATTACAGTTTCAACAATCTTTGCCATCTGCATAAACTTGAATGTCTTGACTGCAACTTCCCAAGTTGGGACGATATGCCACAGAACTTCGTTTTCCCACATTCGCTCAGGGAGCTGCGTCTATGGCGAACGAGTCTCAGTTGGGACGACATTAATACAAAGATAGGTTCGTTACCTCATCTCCAGTCGCTCCAACTGAAGTCATTGCTCACCGCAGGATCTAAGTGGGAAACAGAACAAGGGCAATTCTGCAGCCTCAAGTACCTGTTATTGAGCTGGTGTAGGGATTGGGAATACTGGAGTACAGAGAGCACTCATTTTCCCCGCCTCGAGCACCTTGTTCTTGAAGGTTCAGTTAAACTGAAGGAGATCCCTCGTTTGATTGGAGACATTCCGACACTCAAGTCAATTCAGTTGAGAAGATGTAGCCATACTGCCATTATTTCTGCAAAACAAATTGCAGATGAACAAGAGGAACTTGGGAATGAAACACTCCGAGTTACACTGATCTTAAATGAACTTCTTTGGAGATATCAACAAATGGAGCCAAGTCAAAACTTCCAAGTTAAAATCATGTAAGAGTTGATTCTGCTTTGTTTAATCATAAGAGTTCTCCCATTTTCAAATTATATCAGTTCTTGGATTATGATTCTCTGCCTATACGCTTGGTTTTCTCGGTTTTATATATGAGGGAGGCCTCGTTAAACCACACGGTCTCTTTAACCGGTTTCGATTCAATATATATATATCAGTTCTTCATAGCTTTTTTAACCATTTCAAGCATCTAACTTTTGCAGCTTCTGATGAATAGCATTTGATCACATTGTGTGTATGAATATGCAGAGACTCAGATATTTGAGCCCAGCAATGAAACAGAAATTGAAGGATGCACCTCTGCAAGTCAGGGATTTTGAATGTCATATTGTTGTTTTTTTCTGTGTATGAGGTTAATTTTTCTTAATATTAATGTAATTGGATCTTAGTCTATGATTTTGAGTTTTCAAAATTGATTAACACCATTAGTTTTCACTTTTTAATTGCTATTTTACTATTTTTTTAGAAAAATAAATGTATATAGAGAAAGTGTTTGCAACTCAAAGAAAAACTATTATGGTCTCGTAGCTTGTTTTTAGCATTTTATTTAATGGTTCTACATATTTTTTAATTAACTAAAATTTTAATTGGATAATCATAATATTGCTAAATTAACTTTTACTACGAAGAACAACAGAACTCTGGAACTCTAGAATAATGTACTCTGATAATGTCCATAATTGGTTAATAAATTTAATCGTTTTTAAAAATATTATTTTTGCGTGTAAGAAAATAATGTCTTTTGACCATAGAATTTTTATTACTTGAAATTTATATTCATTCACTCAAGTAGAATTTCATTAAATTTATATGGAAACAATATGATTTTTGTGTTGCAAGATGTAAACAATTAGGTTGGGTGCACTAAGGCCGTAAATGGACATCCGAAGAAAATTCGATATCCGTCCGCATCCGAATTCGTTTAAAGAGGATATTATTCGTATCCAATTATAGATATCCAAATAATAAACGGATAAGGATATGATAATCACATATTCGATCCGTTTTAATATCCGATCCGTGTAAATATATGTTAATATATCCATTATCCGATTTATCCGTAATCCGTATTAGATAAATAATATATTATATTAAAAATATGTATAAACACACATGTTTTTCTTAATATACATACACATATATGTATACACATGTATATTATATTATTATTCTCTCTCTCTATTTAACAAAATAATATAAGTTACATATAGTATATTATTGGTTAAATTATTATATTCCAAATCAATTATATAAAAAGTTTATAATCGATCACACCGCATCTCTATATTTATTAAAAAAAATGAAAATGATATATATGAAGAGAGACATAGTTATTATTTCTCCCTCGGTCTGAAATACATACATATAACGTTATATAATTATAAATAATTTATGCTATAAATGAATAGTTGAAAATCCTATTAGAATATGGCATCCGTCCAAATCCACCTTATATCCGTGTAAAGAGGATATTATCCGAATCCGTTCGATTTATAAACGGATAAGGATATGGTAATCATACATTCGATCCGTTTAACATCCGTTTACACACTTTGCACCATTATTTTCATTAAAATTTTTAATTCTCCAGTAATGTATTAATTTTTCAGATAAAAAAGACATATGCAGTGTGCACTTCATATGTGCCGATAGTAGAGTCCACCACTTATGTTTTAGGCGATATGTGACCAGTTCCAACCATATTTAGAGGAAAATAACTTATATATTCGTTTTTTTTTTTTTTTTAAACACGTACATCCAAATAAGATTCGAACTCGAGACCTTGTCCTTGAGAATAAACACATTAACTATTTGAACCAACGTACAACTTATAAATTAGTTAGCAATATATAAGTCAATTCAAGTGATTTTTTCTACGAATATAGTCATAATTGGTAGCATTCCATTTAAAACACAAGTAATAGGCTCCACTAACGTTCTATGCTATATCTAGGGCTGTAAATGGATATCCGGAAATCCGATATCCGTCTGCATTCGAATTCGTTTACAGAGGATATTATCCGAATCCGTCTCAAGACGATATTATCCGTATCCGATTATAGACATCCGAATTATAAACGGATAAGGATATGGTAATAAGACATCCGATCCGTTTAACATCCGATCCGTTTCATTATCCGTTAGATTTTCCGTTATCCGATTTATCCGTAATCCGTATCCGATAAATAATATATTATATTAAAATATATACACACAACTGTGTATGTATGATAGATTATTAGTATTAAGTAAATTTTTTTGCGCATTTATTAAAGAAAAATCTTAGGTTTTAATAGTAACCATATGTTTACTTCAACATTTATATTGAGATAATATAAGTAACATATATTATGTTATTAATAAAAGTATTATATTTCAAATTAATTATATGATAAAATTTATAATTTCCAACATATTTATACATTCACTAAAAAATAAAATTAATATATATAGATATAGTTATTATTTCTCTCTTTGTCTAATATATCTATATATATATATATATATATATATATATATTCAAAGTCATATAATTATTAAATAATTTATTTATAAATGAGTAGTTGATAATTTGATTAAAAATTCGAAGTTATATAGTTAAATAATTTATGTCAAAATGAATAGTTGAAAATCCGATTAAAATCCGAATCCGTCCGAATCCGCCTTGTATCCGTATGAAAAGGATATTATCCGAATTCAATTTAAAAGGATATTATCCTTATCCGTCCGAATCATAAAAGGATAAGGATATGGTAATCATACATCCGATCCGTTTAATATCCGTTTACACCCCTAGCTATATCGCACGGATACGGACACGGCGACACGGACACGACACGATACGGATACGGTGATACGGATTTTTTTGTGAATTTTCCACGTGAGAAGTGTCGGACACGGTGTCCGACACGAGTGTCCGACACGACACGACACGGCAAACTGATATTTTTAGAAGTGTCGGTGCATTAGAGGTTCTATGTGAGGTGCTCATGTTTTTTTCATATAAAAATTAATGATCAAACTTAAATTATAATGTTTTACAATGTTCGAGACTAAAAAATTATAAATAAAAATAACGATACAAATAATGTTACTTTTTACGCCTTATTGGATTAAAATTGTATTTTTTTCAATTTATATTATTGAAGAATTTCTTTAATCACAAAACATGTAATTATATAACTACTATATAAGATATTTATATAAAACTAAAAGATACACACTTTAGCATGTAATTAAAATTAAAAATAACCTATTGTCAAAAATTTTAAAGTGAATTAATTTATTATATCCTAATTGGTTAGACATGTCTTATTATAATAAATATTTCAAATTATAGGTCGTAAGAATGAAAAAAAATCGACAACTTACATTATAAAATTTGAATATAATTCATTAATGCATTAATTTCAAAACAACCCATTATCGAACTATGTAATAATTTATAAAAAATAAAAATTCAACTCTTTATAAGAAATCAAAACCCCAACTCATACTTTTTCGATATGTAAATAAAAATCACACTTACGTAAATGGTAATGCAAAAATTGTATTTGCTATTAGAACTAACCTCTCAAAAATTTTACGAGTTTTTTTTTCTCTCAAAACTTTACAAGTTCATTTTATTTAATAATTATAGCTTCTTTGAAGAAAACTATAATATTTTATTATTGGTTATTTATTTCTAGATATTTATAATGTATTATTTAATTAAAAATATTTTGTCTATACACTAACTTAGAAATATTCACACAGCTTCTTAGTCTTTGACGCAATTCCACTCTCTCCCTCTCGCGCAGAAGCTCACAAATTGAGGGAGAAACTGAAGCAATTTCGTGGAGATTTTCCTCTTTCGGAGCATGAATTTGTGGCATTTTCTCTGAATTGAAGTCTTGAAGATCGGAGATTTGCATTAGCAAGAGATCCTCAGAGCTATGGGGATTTCTTTCAAGGTTTCTAAAACTGGCAGGAGGTTTCAACCGAAATCCGTCGCCGCCTCTTTTCCTGCTGAAGAGGAGGAGTCTAACGACGCCGCAATTGATGCCTCGAAGAAGAAGGGTGAAGCTATTTCGTCTTCTACTAGGAAGCTGACGGTATTGTTTTCCTTTCTTTTTTCCTTTTCTGTTCAATTGTATGGTGACGCATATTGTGGGTGCGACGATTGACTTTATTTTTTGAGTAAATTGTTGAGATGTGACGTTCGGATTTCTTAAATGTGTGAATTGTTGGCGAATTTTATCGTTTTCTGGTGATTGTTTTCGATTAATTTGATGGGGTGTTTAGAGGCTTTTGATTTAGAACGAATTCAGTTGTTTTGCAATTGGGAGGACGATTTTCGTCTGTTGTTGTTTAATTCGGCGTGAAATTAGGGTTTTTTTTTGGTATTGTTTCGAATTGGGAAGAAGGGGGGCCCGAGCAGAAAACTTGCCAGTGGTTATGTTTCAACTTTCATGTTGTAGTTGCTTTGTCGGGTTTTCTTGGATGGGGCGATTGATTTGAATTTTCTTGGTATAGGGAGAGACTGGTGACAACAAGGGAAATACTGAAATCTCTGGTAAGTGGATGCTCTCTTACGAATGTAGTCAGGAGTTACATAAATATTGGGTTTCTTTACATGGTATTTCTAACTTTCTGTGATTTTTTTCCTCCCTTCTTTCTTTTCCAGACAAGGAAGTTTCATTCACGCTCAGCCTTTTTCCTGATGGATATTCAATTGCGAAACCTATGGAGGTTTGTTTTTCAAATTAAGTTGATTCTGAGAAAGTAACTAAAATTGCCCTTATCGGAAAATGTAATTTGGTTTTGGCTAAAGTTACTATGAAGTGCTTGAGAATTTTCTATGAACTTTCAGAATGAATCTGGCCGTCAGACTTCCATCGAAGTGCCAAAGTTTTTGCATCCATATGACAGAGCATCTGAGACTCTGTTTTCGGTAGGTGTTTAACAGTTTGTGTACATATGTGAATCAAGTACATGTCCTGTGTTATGCTTCCTTTAGCTAGGTGTAGTTGACGATGGGTTGAAAATTTAATGTTAATTCAACTGTCACAAGATCATTTCATTTGAAGCTTATTGCCACATAAGCTGAAGCTGATTGCTTCTTGATTAATTCACATTCTAGATACTGAGGGTTTGACTAATTATGCATGTAGTTGTTTCAAGGTGTTCTATTCAAAACCTGTGTGGATTCCATATCGTTCTTTTTACAATGAAGCACAGGTAGAACTGGCTCCTTCTGTTTGCCAAGTAGTGCAGACTCATTGGTTTTTACATATAGCAAATGCTCTTTTTTTTTGTCCTTTTCAGTATAGCGAAATCTTTTGTTATTTGAGAACTTTCATTTTCTTCAACTGCTTGGTTCTGTTTTAGTTATAGCACTGTCTAATATTTGCAACTCTACGGGGCTTTCTCTTGTTTAAATTAGTATGTCTTACTTATGATGCTTGTTGTTCAAAGGCAATTGAGTCCGGGCGATTGCCGGGAGATATTCTGGATGATATACCATGCAAATACGTTGATGGAACTCTTGTCTGTGAGGTAATTTACCTTAATTACTACATGCTGATAGTTTCTGACTACAAAGACTGTCTCCGCTTTATTTTCATCTTCACATTTGGCTGTTGATAAAATGATTTATAACATAAAATGAGGAATATAATCAATTCTGGTTGTATATAATCTACATACAGCTGCGAGATTATCGGAAGTGCTTTCCTGAGGGGATTAATATGGCTGCTGAGAACAGCTCACCCGTCATCAACAGAGTCTGTCTTAAAATGTCACTGGAAAATATAGTGAAGGATATTCCATCTATTTCAGAAAATGGCTGGACATATGGTGATCTGATGGTAAGCGATACTCTTGGGTCATCGAGTGCACTAGAACGATATTCTATATTGCTGAGTTATTTACATTTGTTTGAAGGAAGTGGAGTCCAGGATTTTGAAAGCCTTACAACCTCAACTATGCCTAAATCCAACCCCGCAGCTGGACAGGCTCTCTGACAAATCAGTTCCTTCTAAGGTCTATATAGAAATCTTAATTTTTCTTGTTTAAATAATGATCGTTTACTTTAAACCGTTGGTTTACCTTCGTTTTTCAGTTAAATTTAGCAATACACAGCATGCGAATGAAAAGATTGAAGCAGATTACAGAAGTTTCTATGTCTTCAAATAATATCCAAGGGAAGAGAGTATGTCTTCCAGAAAGCTCGGGATCTTTAATGCATCAACAAGCCTATGAGAACTTGAACTCTCAAAATAATCTTTCAAGCAGTATGCCTCCACTAAGAAACAACAGCTTTGGGTCAGATGGTTCTCTTCTGCCATCATCTCCTCTGGTGTCCCACCAACCGAAATATCTAGTTGGGGCTGGGAGCCCTAGAATGATGAAGGATCAACGGTCAGGATCTCTTCTGAATGCATCTGTAGTTTCTCCTGGTGGGCAGGATATGATGATCCCGTTTTCTGATAATGGCATTTCTTCTGTTCATGGTAGTAATAAGAGAGAGAATCAAGATGGCCCATTGTCTCCACTTAATACCAAGAAGCCTAGGCTAGACAATTTACAGAATTTAGGACAACAAACAGACAATTTACAAGCATTTATGCAGCAGCAGTCAATTGCAAGGGGCATGCAGTATGCTAACAATGGCATGCAGAAATTTTCCCCACAGATGTTTGAAGGAAGTCTAAATCAGGAAGGTGGTGGTTCCATGCCATTCACTATTGGACAGCAAGGAATGAGATACAACTTAAAGGAAGAACCAGTGGATACCGACAAACCAATGATAGGAGAATCAGAATTAAACAATATTGATCCCTCACGAATGCAGCAGCAGCAGCAAAGAATCCCTCATCAGTTCATGAGACCAGGATTCCCTCAAACTCCATGGAACAATCTCGATAGTAATTCCAGAAAGGAGGAATCTTTTCAGAAGAGGAAGTCAGTTCAAAGTCCTCATGTTTCCGCGGGAGGGTTACCTCAGTCTCCATTGTCTTCAAAATCTAATGAATTTTCTAGTGGTTCAATTGGTCATCAATTTGGTGCCGTGGTATCTCAAAAGGAGAAATCTGCTGTAACTTCTCTTCCTTCTGTCGGTGGCAACAATCCGTCTTTCAGTTCAAGTGCTAATGATTCCACGCAGAGGCAAACCCAGGCACAGGCAGCTGCAAAGAGGAGATCTGGTTCTGTTCCTAAACCACCTGCAATAAGTGGAGTTGGTTCCCCAGCAAGTGTTGGAAATATGAGCGTGCCAATTAATGCAAGCAGCCCTCCTGTTGGAAATCAGCCTTTGGGTGATCAAAGCATGCTCGAGAGGTTCTCGAAGATAGAAGTGGTGACTATGAGGTATTTCTTTCAATCAAACTGCCATGTTTCTTTAGCCTTCTGGCCTTTACAGTGTGTTTGGTAGTAGGACTTGCCTAGGAAAGAAAATACCAAAGAAGAAGAAAAGTAAAAGAAAGCCAAAATTATCAAAATTGTTTGGTATTGAGAAAAATATGAGGAAAATGATTCTCCTATGTGTATAAGATATTTGGGTAATAGGCATGAGTTAAATGATGGATTAGGATGAGAATGATTAATGGCAATGAATTGAGTGATGGATGAGAACGAGTTATGAAAATATAATTGTAAGCTTTTCCTGTTTTCTCCTTCTCCACCCCATTTTGTGAATTCAGGCAAGTTCTACTATTTACTCTTCTATGCTTCAGCATTAAGAATTGTAGCCACAGCTTCTGGTGATTTTAACATTTAGAATTTTTATGTAGGTTTGTGCTGCTCTATATTCTTCTCAAACGTTTCCCTCAATTTTAGCAGCTCTCTCTCTCACTCATGTCATCTTTTCCTGTTTCAGGTGTCAACTTAACCGCAAAAGAAATAAGGTGGATGAGTATCCTATTGGAAAACGCAATGCATATCCTGCTCAGCAAGTGGTGTCTCTTCTCTCCTCTGATTTAAACAATGAGAATTTGAAAGAAGAATGTGCAATGCCATTGTCAAAGTCTCTGGTTGGTGGCAACATGAATGTTAGCAAGATCAGAATCTTGAGCTTTGTCCAGACAGAGCGTGTAATTCAAGGTGATTGACTTAAAAATCTGTGAGATACGGAGATATATCATTTTTGGTTAAATTATGGTTGATCGTTATAATATGTATATGCAGGTAATAGCTTCCAGTTTGTTCAAAAAGCAAAAAGTAGGATGATCATGTCAGAGAAACCAAATGATGGTTCTGTTGCCTTTCATATTGGAGACATACATGATGCTGAATACTTAGCTGCCGAGGATTACTTTCTAACATTGCCAAATACCGTGAGTCTATTTCTTTTTACTTTTTCCAATTCATTAATTAATTTTTAATACAAAGGTTATGAGTTTGTATATTAGCTTATGTCTGCTTTAGTGCATACTGTGAGTTTGCACACACACACACACGCAAACATACACTCTAAACATGCTGCCCCTTTTTCTTAACATTGCTGACACATGCAAACTTAAATCATGCAGCACACTGCCGACCTACTTGCATCACAGTTCTCTTCCCTGGTACGTCATAATAATCCCTTTAAAACATTTACTGCTGCATTTAATTATCATTGTCTCTTACAATAGTTAGTCTACACTTGATCAGCTGGTGCGCGAAGGGTATAATGTAGAGGCTGATCATGTCCAACCTAGACCCGTTCGTATGAACACTCCAGGAATTCCTCCAAATTCTGAAATGCAGCAATTTTCTGAAGGCAGTGTCCCAATTCCGCAACCCAATGATATTGCCAAAAACAGTAATGTCCCCACACAGAATATGCAAGGCCAACGGCTGCTACCTCAGGGAAATAACCAAGCGCTTCAAATGTCTCAAGGACTCATGCCTTCCAGACCCCAGCAGCCCGAACAGCTGGCGGCCCAGCAACCACAACAGCAACAACAGCCACAGTACCAAAGATCACCCATGATGCAAATTCCAGCTAATTCGATGCAGCATTTAAATAGTATGGCTCAGAATGCAAATATGCAGCCGCAGTTGGGTCAACATATGACGAACAAACCCAATCCACTCCAGCTTCAGTTTTTGCATCAGCAGCAGCAACAACAACAACAACAACCGCAAATGCTTCAATCACAACAACAGCCACAGCAGAATATGCAGAGAAAAATGATTTCTGGCCTTGGAACTGTTAGCATGGGCAATATTGGTAATAATATGGTTGCCCTTGGAAATTTGAGCAACGTTATGGGGATAGGTGGGGCTAGGGGGGTGGGGGGATCCGGTATTTCTGCACCAATGGGGGCCATGTCAAACATGGGGAACATGAATCAGAATCCAATGAATCTGAATTCGGCTTCAAATATCAGCAATGCTATTAGGTCTGGGACTCTCACACCAGCACAAGCTGCTTATATGAAGCTGAGAATGGCACAAAACAGACCGAATCTGTTGGGGAATCCTCAATCGAGTATCGGAAACATGTCTGGAGCTAGACAGATGCATCCAGGGTCCACTGGTTTGTCTATGCTGGGGCCCCCTCTGAACCGGCCTAATATTAACCAAATGCAGAGGACTGCTATGGGGCAAATGGGCCCACCTAAATTGATGCCAGGAATGAATCTCTACATGAACCAGCAACAACAGCAGCAGCAGCTTCAACCGCAACAACAGATGCAGCAGCAGTATCAACCGCAACAGCAGCTGCAGCAGCTGCAGCAACAGCA
Source organism: Lantana camara (assembly GCA_037501455.1). Classification (NCBI taxonomy): domain Eukaryota; kingdom Viridiplantae; phylum Streptophyta; class Magnoliopsida; order Lamiales; family Verbenaceae; genus Lantana; species Lantana camara. The sequence goes on from CM074865.1 coordinate 80,832,546, forward strand.
ACAACTACAGCAGCAGCAGCCGCAACAGCAGCTACACCCACAACAGGAAACGACATCACCACTGCAAGCTGTGCTCTCGCCTCCACAAGTGGGGTCACCATCAAGCATGGGAATTCCACATCAGCAACAACAACAACAACAGGCTAGTCCCCAGCAAATGAGCCAGAGGACACCAATGAGCCCACAACTGAGTTCAGGAGCTATGCATGCAATCAACGGTGGTAATCCAGAAGCTTGTCCAGCAAGTCCTCAGCTAAGCTCACAGACTATGGGTTCAGTCGGGAGTATCAACAATTCCCCTATGGAGCTACAAGGTGTGAATAAAAGTAACTCAGTAAATAATCCGTAGAAAAATTGGTGATATTGTTGAACTAAGTATATAGTTTTTTTTTTTTTTTTTTTCCTTTTGTTTCAATGTTGTGAGGGGTGGGGGGGTAATTCTAGGGTGTAGGTAATTTTGTTGGTAATAGTTTGATTTCGTATATTATGTTAAGCGAAGCGAAGGGGTTGTGTCGTTTGTGGATTAGGAAGGTTTCGTCCATTTGGATTTGGTCTCCTTAGTAATCAGCACCAGTTATAGGAAATTCAGTTTCATCTCAGGCAATGGTGTTCATATGCATGACTTTGATGTTGAAGCTACTGTAATATAATATGCGATTCTGATGGAAATCAGTTTGAGATGTTGTAGGTTTTAGCATATTGTTGTTTTCACAATATGGTGTCTTAGTAAAGAGTTGGACTGAGAAACATTCATATCTTTTATGTCCCGGAGAACACTTATTCTACCCAAGGGTCTTGATCTAGTGGTGATCGGTTAGATTACAAGAGGCGGACATTCTACTAAGGGGTCTTGGTGATCGCTTAGATTACAAAAGGTGCACTAACTGATTTTCCAAGAGGTCACGGGTTCAAAACATATTTGTTAAAAAAATCCCTTGGGTAAAGCTTTACCTGTGGTCTGGCTCGAACTTATTTAAATAGCATATGGAACCAAAAAGAAAACACTTACTCCGTGTGTTCAAAGTTCAATTATCTATTACACTTTATCATAACATGATATTGCTCAAGTTCGAAGGTACAATAAAATTATGTTAGCAACATTAAACAATTTGAACACTCAAATAATGCTTACATAGCATGGTTTAAGTGTAAAACTAAGACGAATAAGGAAAAAGAAAATTGTGTGACCATCAATAGCCTTTCCCAGAAATGGAAACAAGTGCAGAATATCAAGTCATAATTGGAAACAAGTGCACAAAATAAGCAATGTTAAGGATAAATAACTATTCTCTGCATCAGCCAAGACAGTTTTTCAGTACACAGATACCTTTCGTCTTCCTTTCTTTGAACTCGAAAACGAATTCCATCTGACATAACATCGAACTACAGAAAGCTTCGCAAAAAGTATAATGTAGTGTCCTTTAGAACCTATTCCCACCTATTTCATGCAAATTCCTGCATCTATCTCCAAAATGGCATCTTCCTTGAGCATAATATCGACATTTCTGCTTTTCTTGAAAACCCTGTTCTTGAAACGGCGGATTCCCAGCTGCATATACATTCTTCCTATGATATCCATGACTATGCTGGGAATATCTAGAATGATCCAAGTTCGTATTTGGCTGCCAACCTTGTGTGCTTTTGTTATGATGAAATGTATGCAATGGATAGTTCTGATTTTCTTCGAAATGCTGAACTTCTTGAAAGCTGACTTGGGATGGATTTGTCAAAGATTTGAAGGTACTTGACTGTGAACTTGTCTGTTGAACTCCTCGAGAGCTGGAGTTGATGTTGATCAAAGGTTGTCGTTGATGATGATATTCTGGTAAAACATGTGCATTTGGCATACTGTTTGGAACGTTGATTTTGCTTGTGACTTGCTGCTGTTTAGGACGGTTAACCAATATCTCTGGCTCCATGGATACACAATGCAAATGTTCTCTTCTATCATCTTCTTGCTTTCTGTTTCGGTGTTCATCTCTTTTTGGCCTAATGGTACAAGGAAAATATAATTATACATTAAGGAAAGAAAATTATTGAAGTTGTATATATTGTAATTTTGTGTAACACTTTTCTCTGATTTCAGAATTACAAATGCTCCCTTATGGACAATCCGAAATTTGATTGGAATCAAAGTTTATCAAGAAACATGGACTATAAGGTGGAGAGAGCTTATAAGGGAGGTGTGGGTAATAAAGAAGGGATATTTGTGTAATTATATACAGTTTTAGGGGAGGTTGTTGTAATTTTATTTCACTAAAGAAAGAATACCTAGTTGGCTTGTGCGTTTTTCTCATTTCCTTATGTTGTATGCGCGCTTCCCTATTCAAACGAGCAACACCGCCTCTAGCATGCTTTTCTGACAGTATCTTCTGCCTTTCACCTTCATCTTCCCATTTCTATTTCCAAAATAAGCACTTAAGTATAGCAATATATGATGTATAGACAAGTGATGCCATGAATTTATCCATTAAAAGAAAATGGTTGAATCAAACCTGTCTCAACGTTTTCAATCGGTAGAGATTCCTCCCTTTTATGAGCATCGGGTGAAGCGGAGGCAGCGGTCTTTCTCCTTTGCTCCATAACACCTCAATCTGCTCAAATAATTAAAAAGTTAAATCTTATTTTAATTGCTAACAAATGTGAAACCACATAGATCTCAAGTAAAAGCATTGTTTTAGAGAAGTTTATGTTATTGGTGAATATTTTCCACGAAAAATGTAAATGAAAAGTTGACAAACTTTATTATTTCCCACTCGCCTTTTTTACTTAGATATCATATACTTAATTTCAATTTATGACATGAAAAATTAGCTAACCGTAAACGTATGTTGCTGCTTGGCAGCTCCATAGCTCTCCTTCACAATCCGGCCTGCAACAATCCTTGTGCCACAAGGGGGACCATTTGCACTACGAGATGCAATGTTAAACCTATTATAAGCCATCACAAGAAACTAATTAGAAATACTTTGTAAGTATTATTGTGTTGTAATTTCATTTTTAGCCAAAATTGGTGCAACTCTCTCGCAGCGATTATCCATGGATTAAGTATCCACATTCTTATTAATCCTTACACATAATTCTTACATGCTAACGTCCGTTAGGTAATAGGAATTGAGAGAAGTGATTGAAATCTTGATTGGCTTACATTTCATACACATTTTGCTCAAACATGACTATGTCTCCCATGCATGCATCACCTGAGAAAGACGAAAGATCGTAGGAGTAAATTATAATTAAGATAAAAACCTTCATACCCTTCCACAGATGTTCGATCAGTATACGAATTCAGCCAGAAATATTCTTATATACATATATGTGTATGTATCTTTGAGTACACCAAACTCAACTGTTAGGACCTGAAAATCCCATTTCAGAACTGATGAAGCTATCTGATAAAAAAGTTTACCTTTGCAATTCAACACGAAACTCGATGCCGGATACTTTTTCTCCCCACCACCACCGGAAATACTGAAAAATATGCGTATCCTCATGAATAAAATTAATTCAAATGTTGTTCTATTCTATCCTCGTAATTAAAAGACAGGATAAAAGTCCAATTACTCGATGTGCTCCTTAATCCTCTGAATTAGTGTATCTTTGTTGCCACTCAATCTCAATCCATGTTTCCTTAGATAAATCTTGCATTCATCCACTTTCAATCTCTCCACCTGGCCAACTGCAGAAACACCAGCATAAAGAACACCATCATCACATTCAACCAAAAGGAAACACACACACACACACACACACATGTGAAATTCTGCATCCATTGAAATGTTAAACAAACCTTCAATAATTTTTAGAACAGCTTCATAACTTCTTTGCTCCTTGTCATTGAGCTGTGGCAACACAATTTCTATCGAATCCGACTCTTCATCTTCCCCTCCATTCATTGGCTTAACCAAACTACCAAAAACGAAAGCACAAAACACCATCAATTTCAAACACCAAAACAAAAAAAATTAGGCTTCAAGATTGATTGAAAAACCCCATATTTTCCACACATAAACTTCTCAGTTCTCATCAGCATCACCCACTTGACAAAATTCGACAAAAACACAAGCTAACATCATAAAGAAACAATCTTTACGGATCATACTGTACACCCATCTCATCTGCAAAAAAATTAAATAAATTCAAACGTGGAATTTGATAAAGGAATCTAATCAACTACCGTTGGGCCTTGGTTTTCCGCTTGAGAGAGAGATTTGCGAAGGTTTCCTCAAGAACGTCGAAGGTGGGGTCTTCTTGCGAATCATCGGAGCGTCCATCATCGGTTTCGGATTCATCATAACCCTCTGAAGAACCCATTATCGTTCTCAAAGATTCAAGAGAGATTCAAAAACAGAAAGAGAGCAGATTTTGCAAGATTTTTGGGGTTCTACACTTTCTCCATCTACCATTTGCTCGCTGTTATTCAAAAAAGTTTTAACGTTGGAAAATGGGGAATTTTCACAATTTACACAAATTTGATTTTTGGGCTAATTTAGATTTTGTCAATTGGGCTTTTAATTGGGTTTTGGATGTGGGCCAAATATTTGTTTATTACAATTTAGTCCTTGTAATAGGTGAAATTGGCAAAACACCCCATTAATTCAATAATAAGCATTTTGCTTTCCTCTTAAGTTTTCATTTTCAAATCACCAACTTTCTTCAAATAGGACCTATTTTTTTTCATTCTCATTTAAAAATAAATTTAGGCTTCATAAGCTTTTTGGATTGCCGATATTAGTTAGTTCTAGTGGTTAAAGGATTCTTTCTTCAAGACAATGACTCGAGTTCAAATCTCTCTAACTATTTGAATATGTTTGTTAAAAAAATGAAGCTTTTTAGATAAATAATGGATGTAACAAATATCACTTCAAGCAGTATTAGTATCAGAGGTTAGGAGGTGCTCGAATGCTCCCGAGTCATATTCCTCCTAACTATCAAGAAGTGATCTCCCGACTTCATAATTTAGTTTCGTCATTGAACCACACTTCTATTTTTTATTATTTATAATGTAAGAATATAAATACGGAATTGAGAATATGGAATAGGAGAACGAATACTCGTGATATGAATTTTTTTCTTAAATTTCACCGTATTAAATTTAGATATTCGGTACAAAATTATATCCTTTGAAAATCCCGACAAACAACGAGTAATTTATGCTTTACATTGATGTAATTCTCCTCCTCCCCAAATTGCCGGTGTCCAAGATCAAGACATGTAGTAAAAGTTAGACACTAAAATTAAATATATGTATTATTATTTAATTATTTAATTGTTGCATGGCTAATATTTAACTTGTTATTTTCATCATATTTGCTGTCTTGTTCAATTTTGCCGGTGTGGAAGATATCTTAGAACAAACCAATTATTCGTACAGCATTACTATGATGCCAATATTTTGTACGAATATCCCTTTTAAATGCCATTTTCAAAAATAATAAATAATATTTTTTACTTTAAGGATATTAAATTATGAATTAATGTATATTTAACTTACACGTTAAGTTGCCACAAAAAATATAAAGAAGCAAAAATCTTGCACTCTTCAAGAGTTCCTTGAGAAGTATAGTGAAAGCAAGCTCAAGTTTTGGGGCTCCATATATTTGTGTGAGTAATTTCTTTACTTTTAAGAACTAAAAAAGTTCGAATTTCGGGTATTTTCGTTATAAAATAAGTATTTTGTGACGAGGTGTTTTTACATTCGTTAAATGATATTTTGTTACTGGTTAGTTTACGATAGAAAGCTCTATAAACGTATTACGAACTTTATTGATATTTTCGACGGACTTCCGACGGCTGTGGCCGTCTGAATTCAGTAGTTTTCTTGTAAAATTTTATGTGAAATAGTATTTGTAATTCTGAATATACAAGAAATGTTATAAATTGGAGAAGTAAAAATACTTGCATGGCTTTGAGAGTTTCATCATGCTCATGCATAGTTAAGTGATTTGTAAATTAGCAAACAATAATATTATTATATTAAACAATTATATATATTATATAACAATTTATAACCAAATTTCAATTATTTTCCATCATTTTATGCAAAAATCTTCCTCAAAACGTAGTTTAATCGACGAATTCCCATCTGGGCTGCTCTAATTCTTACTAAAGATTGAATCTTTACTCTCTTTTTCCCAGTTCTTCCTCCTCAGCTCCACAAATGGTGGTGGGGTCTTGCGTGGCATCTCCACTCTGCACCTGGTTGGTGGCAGCATGCATGACTATGGGCACTGAAAAGGGAGAAGTTTCCAAGTCATCGGAGTTCTCGAAATGGCCGAAGAAGTTGGGAAGATTATCTTCTCGAAGGAGGGAATTGGTAGCTCAAATCAGCAAAAATGGTGGGATTAACAGTTTGATGAATTTCTGCCCCTTTGAGCCGTGTGAAGAGTATTATAATTCTAAGGGTTTATCTTCTTGGAGTGGGGTTTTTGCGGAGAATTATGCATTTCCATTCTTTGGGTCCAAGGATGTGAGGATGAATCGCAAGCAAAGGAGGTTGAATCGAGGTTCTCGTTCTGGTAAAATTGCTGATCACTTCTTGAATGCTGTATTTCGCTGGGGTGGGGGGTGGCCGCCCCCAAAGAATATCCATCATCTTTTCTTTAGTGCCCTTTTTCCCCCTCGTGGATTTTGTAGTTTCATTACTTTGTATATGAACTTCTTGAAATTGATAAATTGTCTCAAAGATTTCAGTTTTGTCCTCTGTTACGGAAGGGTTGATGTTTCCCTTATATCCATGCTATAGATGAAATTCATCTTTAACTTATGCATATGATGTAATGGAGTTTGAGCTTTCTTGAGTGGTTTTTTTAGTGTGTTATTTGGCAATGTTGAGATCACAAGAGTATAGACAAGAATTTAGAGGTTTTTATGTTGGATTGTAAGCTGAAGTGTTATGAGAACATGTATTTTGTATCTCCAATTTTGAGCTTTGAGAATGCCAAGCTTTTGTGCTAGGTGAAACAATGGCCGTATCTACACAACTTGTGGACCCCACCACGACAAAGAAGAAACACATTACTAAGAAAAGAAGGGTTGTTGTTACAGGGCTCGGGGTAGTGTCGCCTCTCGGACATGAAGCTGATGTGTTCTATGATAATCTTCTCGAAGGTATTAGCGGGATTAGCCAGATTGAGGCATTTGACTGCACTGAGTGTTCCACAGTAAATCTTCCTTAACTTCATCTCCTTATTATATAGATTAGGGATAGCTACACTAACATACCCTGAGATTTAGCCAAATTAAAGAAACTTCCCCTGAGATTCTAGAAATTACAGAAACTTCCCCCGACATTCCCTGAGTTTTGACACATGTTACTGTAGTCAGGAAGTTAAAGTCAAATATTGATCATTAAGTGTCAAAGGAAAACCAAATCATTTATAACAAAATAGAGATGATTTCATCAAAATTCATGGATCTACTTGTAATGTAAATTCTTTGATACCAGAAGGTTTGTAATTTCTCAAACCTCAAGGTTAAGTTTGTGTAATTAGGAAAAAACTCAGGTTATGTCTATGTAATTATCCCTATATATTATGTTTTTTAGTAGTGGGAAATTGTAAAGGTATGAATTTTGATAGTGGGGCTTGTTTGAACAGCGAATTGCTGGAGAAATCAAGAATTTCTCTGCAGAGGGTTGGGCCTCACCGAAGCTTACAAAAAGAGCAGATAAATTCATGCTTTATTTATTAACCGCTGGGAAAAAAGCTTTGGAGGATGGTGGGATTACAAGTGATGTTTTGGAGGAGTTGGATATGGCCAAATGTGGGATTATCATCGGTTCCGCTCACGGTGGGATGAAGGTAATTTTTTCAGAGAAAAGTAAAGGGAAAGGTTTTAGCAGAAGCTAAAAGCATTCCACTGAGATGCTTCTAGCTTTTGCACTGTTTCAGCTTAAAATATAAGGATGTGTTTGGATCGAAGGATTTGAATGTGTAGGTGGTAATTTTAAGGGCATTCATCTTTAGGTAAAAACCTCAAATTATGGATTTGATATCTTTACCTCCTAATCTTTTTTTAACAGGTATTTAGTGATGCTGTAGAAGCATTAAGGGTATCACACAAGAAGATGAATCCTTTTTGTGTACCTTTTTCGACTACTAATATGGGTGGAGCCATCCTTGCAATGGATTTGGTAAGTCAACTTTTATTTTCTTTTACGGTTAAGCAAATTAAATGTGAAATTTGTTTGCTCAAGTTATCATGAATTGCAGGGTTGGATGGGTCCAAATTACTCGATATCTGCGGCTTGTGCTACGAGCAATTTCTGTATATTAACTGCAGCAAATCATATTATAAGAGGTGATACAGTAAGTGATTAACTTACATCTAAGTTTGCTAGTGCTGTGTTTTTTTCAATGAGGTTTTTCCATTATGTATTTGATTTTATTAATTAAGATCAAACCTTGCAGGATGTAATGCTTTGTGGCGGCTCCGATTCTGCAATTATTCCCGTAGGTTAGTTTTAAGTATAAATTACAATTATCCCCCTTGTTATAGCAGGGGGGTCTTATGTTTGAGCCCCAAGGCCATTTTCGTCCACGAAATAGTAAACAACGGTAATATCCTTCCTATGAAAGGGCATTTTGGTAAATAGATAGAATAACTGGCAGACATAGTGGAACATTTTGCCCGAAAAGTAGGGGATTGATGGTAATATTTAAAAACAATAGGGAGTTTCTTGTAATCTAGATAAACCTTCAGGGGTTCTGGCTGTAATTTTCCCTAGTTTTGTTGTCCATATTCGACATGCCACTGTATGCATTATTGATGCTCAAACAGTCAAACTACATATATTTTACAGGATTGGGAGGATTTGCTGCATGTGGAATCTTATCAAGGAGGAATGATGATCCAGCTGAAGCCTCTCGTCCGTGGGACGTGGTAATGGCATCTACTTAATTTCATTCCACGTTTTTAGCATACGTTGCTGTATATGAATCTGGTTAAATCTTTAAATGATTTGAGAATTGACGCTCAATTTAATTCTGTAATGCGAGTAGCAAAGTGATGGATTTGTTATCGGAGAAGGTGCTGGCGTGCTTCTGCTGGAAGAACTAGATCATGCAAAGGTATGCTTCTACAAGATTATGGTTTTAGTAGTTTCAATAGTATGATAGTTTTTAAAATTTTAACCTATTTTCTAAATAATATTGCAGCGTAGAGGAGCAAAAATCTACGCAGAGTTTCTAGGTGGGAGCTGTGCATTTGCTTCGCCCGAGCTTGATGGTAAACTTCTTCGTATTACTATTCCATTCCTAAATTCATTCCGTCACTGCTTAAATCCATTCTTGCATACCAATCATGCCGTTAGTATTCACAAAATCCTATGTTATTGCCTATAATTTCTTTTAAAATGTGCTTAAATTGATATATTGCAGGAAGAGGAGATATTCTTTGCATAGAGGAGGCCTTGGCTGCGTCTGGGGTAGCCAGAGAAGATGTCAACTACGTAAACGCTCATGCGACATCAACACCATCGGCCGATTTTAGAGAATACGAAGCTATCATTCGTTGTTTTGGACAGAATACAGAGGTGATTGTCTGAATGATCTTGATAATGGCTGAATTTTTGTTTTTGTTTCTTACTTTTGGCATATGTGCTATGATCAATGGATTCAGCTTCGAATGAACTCGACAAAATCTATGATCGGTCACTTACTGGGCGCTGCTGGTGCTGTTGAAGCTGTTGCAACTATCAAGGTAACTGTTTTAGAGTTGCACTTCTTGGTATCCGTGGCCAGTATCGGGCAAAGTTGTTGAATGATCTCCGATATAGGGCCCGTATGTGCAAAAAACGGTTCTAGATTGTGTCGAATCTTTAGTTTATTTGAAAAATATGTTAACATACGATGTGGGACGATCTGAAGTGTTTGATGTATAAGTAGGACCGGAAACTCGATTCAAATCGAAAAGAGAAAGGTAGAAAGGAACTTGAAATAACCAATCTTGATTTTGTTATAGGCCATACAGACAGGATGGATTCATCCAAACATCAATCTGGAACACCCTCTTGAAGGCATGGTAATGGTTTTCGTTCCGAATGATAGTCTCATTGAGTTCTATTTCTCAACTACTACTTCATTCTAGCGTTACGCTGTCGTTTCAGGATGCAAGTGTGCTAGTCGGCCCGAAGAAGGAAAGTCTAGACGTAAAAGTAGCGCTTTCGAATTCGATTGGCTTTGGAGGACACAACTCATCCATTCTATTTGCACCCTACAAAGATTGAGTAGTGTAGTTCGCATCACACTCTTGAATCTTGGGATTCAATATGTTGATTGATATGTAAAATTTTATGATTATGAATACAAATTTGGCAAGTTCAACTGCAAGCGCCAAGGATAGTTGTGCAAATGCATACATGAAGATATGAACTTGATTTCCCTCAGCATACCAAACCAATCACCACACGACGTAGATTAGTGATTCGACATTATGCAACATAAGGTGATACCTGTAACTTTGAAAGGTGGAGAGGGTCTAATGTAAAGATGTTGTCAACTTGTGCGGTGTTATTTGTAATTTTCAAAGATATAGAGGGCCGATGGTATCAGTCGTCGAGGAGGATTTCGTAACCAACCCCACTTGAAAAACAGCCAAAAACTGAGATAGTCAAATCACCATTCTGAAAATATCTTCAAAATTTAAATGTGGACATGATTAGTTTACTTAGTAGACAAAATGTGTATAGGACTGATGCAACCTGGTTCCTGTAAAATGTTCAATTGATATATCTCTTAATCAATCTTCGAATATGCTAAATCTCGAGTCCTCGTAGAGGGGAGGGGGGAGGGGGAAGGGGGATTTTTGTGACGACTCTTGCCAGTGATCTCGAAAAATGAAATGCAACTGTGAAGCCGGAAACTGCATGGCATACTGGCAAGATCGAAACGGTTCATCAACTGCACATTGATGTGTGGCATCATCACCAGATCTTCACTTTAACCCAGAAGAGGAGGAAAACAACTCCTAGAACGACTGCAACAGGGGCCCATTTCCGAATCAAAGCCTACCAAAACGATTGATGGAATTACTCACATATCTGATACTTTGTAATACTGAATCATGTTGTTAATGAAGGGAGCAAAAGAGAGATGCAAATATAGAGCACAGACACTCACTATACGAACTTAAAAGTAGGAGTTGAACATGTACAACTTCCCACGTTTTTGGTATTAGAAAGAGAATTTGCTATCCAATGAATAAAAAAATTAGCTTCTAACATGATGAGAAAGAATTTATTCAAGAATGATGCTAATGTGCCAGCAGGAAGAAACTTTTGCAAATTTGTTCGCATTTAAAAACTCATACTTGATTGAACCCATAAGCAAGAACCTTGGGAACAGAGAGACATGAAACGTACTTGGCGGTTCAAATCTTTTGCCTTATCTGCATATATGCGGGATTCGGATGTCAGGCGACTGGACATCTGACTGACCTCTGCAAAAGGTTGATAATGGAATAAAATAGTAATCAGTTATGAGATTGAAAAGCAAATTAAAGTGATGCATGAAAGAAGTAAGCCACAAAATTGAAAAAGAGAAACAAGAAACAAATGGAAAGAGGGAAAGGCTTCAAGTCAAATAATTCCATCTTGTGAAGTGTTAGGTTAAATGTCAGGCCCATAAAGCTGGAAAGGCAAGTGATTAATCGCCTAATTTGTTTTGTCTAAAAAGATCTAACATGGGTAAAAAATACAAGAAATTTGATGATGGAACATAATGCAATCACTTACGGTCCAACTTTTCACCAACACCGAGAACTTCTTGTACATTGCGAGTCATTATCTGGTGAACTTCATACAGTTCATCATTCAACTTTGAAATATTTCGCTGAGTTCTTGTATCCTGGTACAATTTCTTTGTCTTTTGTATGAATGTATCTAGCAAATGCAAAAGAAGCCGGTGATCAGAATAAGAAAAAAGGAAATAAAGAAAGAAACACTTTAATCCAACAAATATAGGCTAAATAGTCTATTTCCACTGTATACATACAGTAGACAAAGATAATGACTTACCAAATTTAATAAAAGCATAAGGTCTCGCAGCAGTTTCAATCTGATTCCCATACGCACGCTCAAATTCATTCTTGAGGTCTTCCAGATATTGAAAGGCAAGCTTCTTAGGATAAGCACGATCACACATTGTCAAATAACACACACGGCCTTCAATAATATAACTAGGCACACGAGTTAAGGTAATAACTTTCCAGTGAAGGAGGAAGAAAAGAATACTACTAACAGAAGTTCATATATTGGGCAATGAAAACATGGATCGAAGTTTAGAGCACAAAAGTATTCCTCGAGTCTTGCTCAATTTTCCTAGAAGTTAGTTACGCACGTACAGGAATGCACAGGCTACAATCATATTATACCTATAAATGGGCAAAGCGAAAATGGACACCATCTGAGTAAAAGAAGCTTTATCAAATAGCTTATAACTGCAAAGTGATTGCCGACAGTCGGTATGTGTATTCAAATTTCTAGTGATCATATCCTACTAGTGGGTGAATACAAGAAATATGCATTCTCAGTTAATTTTTAATAGACAAGGGATCCTTGGCAAGCCCCTAACAAGTCAACAAAGCAGTACCTAAGAAACGATTTTCTTCCAGAAAATGAGTTAAATGCATTGATGTGGAGTTATGTGGTAAGGAAACTACTCAAATATTCATTTTTTCCAAGTCAATGACAAAAGAGAATCTAGTCGTCTCTCTGATACAACATTTTGCCAAGCCATTGCAGTTGAGCAAATGAACTGGTCCCTCCAATGGAAACATCCATCATGTAAACAAGCAAGGATAAATATTTAAAAGCTAAATTAAAAACCCAAAAGGATACTGGAATACATATGGTCCTGTTTCCACTGACATTCTTGAAGGTTCATTCTGGCCCCTTGAGAGGTTCTTGAACAAAGACTTAACTTGCTGTTTGTAAAAGTCAGATTCCGGAACATCACGACCGTCATCTAGACCCTCTGCAAGTGGAAGACCATCAGTAACACGAGCAATCATAGTCAATTTCACCATCTTTATTCACAAGCTCACACCTGTCAGATATTAAGTGAAATTATTCAGTCAGACAAAAGAGACCTTAACATTAAAATATTTATGTGCTCTATGCATAGATTCTGTCATTTATCAAGAAGAACAATGAGATGAGATTGCAGAGAAAATTAAGCTTCATTCCAAAATGGAGGCTGTATTGCTCCTAATACATCCTGAGCACGTTCGGATTGGAGAACCTTTGAATTTTACAATGATATCCCAGGTACGAAATTTTGGGTACTGAAGTATTTTTCTGAAGTAAATCTAAAAAACAACCAGCAAAAACTAATGTAAAAGATTTTCACAGAGATTCTGTGGGGCAGCCATTCCAATTTCAATGAAAATACTAAGAACATAACCAATCATCTGGTCTTCTACTTTCACTGCCATCCTGCTGCAGGAGCAGATTCCGCATCCGGAATTTGTACTCTCTAGGGAATAAAAGAAACTTCATTTCCTCTTTTTCCGTAATACTCGACCACATCTTAGCTCTTCAAATCAGAATGTCTAATTACTCTGATAACAAAAATACGAGATAATCCCAATTTCCTCGTTTACGCCTCCCCGTTCCAGTTTCTCAAACAAACGTTAGTCGAAATTCAGACATAAGCAATCGCAGAGGCCAAACTACTTCTTCCGCCATTTTCACCAGTAACTCACCTCGCACAACACTCATCAATGAAGCTCAAATCCGCCACGCACTCACACAAACAAGACCAGCCACCGCCTCAAACATCACAAAACCAATCCCCCACATTTTCAAATCAATTAATCATAAACTCATCCAAACACATAACTGAAACCCAAAAATAAGATAACCATATACCTTTGCATGCGTATGTGAGCCCCTGTCTCTATGAATGCGGATATCCCCGATCTTCAATTGGATTCAAATTTCAACAACAGCTCTACGATGGGGTTCTCCCGATCAGATCGTCAGCCCGAAAATCCAAACGATCGGATCGGCGGACTACGATAATCTGATCCGAATTCACGAGATTGAATTGGGGGAAATTGGAAGATGAGAATCTGGATTCTGGATGTGTTGTCGCCAAATTTGACTGCAATTGTTAATGGCGAGCTGAGTACTTTTATTGGCTTTTTACGGTATTTTCATGGCGATGGGAAATGCATTTACTTTGCCAGTAACTCTACGAATACGGTCTGTTTGCCCAATAAATAATGTCCGAAATACGTATTAACCAAATTGAATAATCGCGAACCTTCCTCGTTATACTGATTTGATCGGATTAGTTTCGTGCTACGAGATAAAAACGACGAACCTCGTTGATTGATATTTTTATAAATTTGGTATAGTTACGAGACTCTTTATCAAGTACTTCTGATTCGAACTTATTTGATCAAATCAATATGATAAAGAGATGAGAGTTTTATATTTGTCTTGTAATTCGTATAAAATTTAGATAAAGTAATAAATAAAATGATAAGTATAATATACTTATCATTATAATCAATTGAGTTCGATCGAATAGATATACGCTATAATTTTTCTTTTTTTCTCTTATTATACTTATTTGGCTGAACCTAAGTCACATAATGCGAATGCGAGAGCGAGTGCGGGTGCGGGTGCGGGTGCGGGTGCGGGTGCGGGTGCGAATGCGCAAAATTTTTAAAAAAATTGAGTGCGGGTGCGCCTTAGAGCGTTTAATAAAAAATTATTTTAAATAATTATATTTATAATATTATTTTATTTTATTTAACTTTGTATATAAAAAAATTGATTTTATTTAAGTATTGATTATAATAACTTAATTTCATCATTATATAATAATCATATATTAAATCAAAAAATTAAAATTCATCTTTCATATTATTATACGTGTGTATTAAATAAATTTTAAGTCTTCTTAAAGCGAGAAATGTGCACAAATTCGTCAGTGCGAAAAACTAAAATTTTAAGTCGTCTTAAAGCGAGCAATGCGCACAAATTCGCCAGTGCGAGAATTGAGTGTGAGTGCGTTGAGTATGATAGAAGGATTATGTGACTTAGGGCTGAACCATTTATGAGTTAGACTTACTCTAAATCTGTGTATTACACTTTTTAGGGTTAATTACATTGAGACTTCATGGGAGTATAGAAAATTATAACTCGGGATCCTCTTAATTAAATAATTGTATTTACACCCATTCATCAAATTATTAATTATAAGAAACACCCACTGGTTTTATTAAATTTTTTATGACATCATCAAATATTTGATTTGAATTTTCTATTTTACCTTTTTATTTACTGTATAAATTTTTTTTCTTTTCAAAATTATCCTTTATTATATTAAAATTGATAGTGATGTCTAAATGTAATTAATTAAATTAATTAGTTAGAAATCTATTAATTAAATTATTCATTGAAAAATAAATTTATTTAAAAATATAATAAATTATTCATCTCCTTAGGGACTCGACCTCTTGTGCTACAATTGTTTTTTTGACAAGCTTGCACTTGGGATTTATTTTCAAATATTTCATCTAGTTTTTGACTTCGCTACAGCTCTCGTTTTTTTCGAGTTTGATACCTTCCCAGACCTTTAAAATCTGGATGAGGTTTAACGAAAACTCGAGGCCTCAATAGCCGAAACTACGAGTTGTGGTTGGGTTGAGAATTAACGTGAACAGGGTGCGGTGGTGGTGGCGATAGAACCGAAGGTAAGACAATTATAGAAATATGAGAGAGAAGATATTGAGAATTTGAAGGGTAAGAAAAGGGTGAAATAGTCATTAGATAAAATAATTATTTTTATATTAATTTTAATTAGTTATTAACAAGGGTATAATGGACACTTTAAATATTTTGGGAACTTTCTATTAAGTTTTAGATGGATTAATCTTACTTCATTGGTTTAACTAGGAGAGTCATGAGTTGTAGTTTTCTATACTTCTATGAGGTCCAAACGTAATTAATCCTAATTTTTATTTGATTTTGTCACTTTTCTTAAATTTTACGGCAATCCCGTGTTAAGTATAGATTACTTATTAGTTTCAGTGACTTAGACAAAATAATTTGAGTTAGAATTACGTGTTTGGCAAAAATTTACTTCTTTCTTCTTTTGGCAAAATACATTTTGCACCCCTAAAGTAATTTTTATGTTTCACTTAACCCTGAATCATCAAACGTAGAACTTCTTGTCTCCTAATAAATTTTCAGACAAAATTGCCCTTATATTTATAGAAATATAAATACATACATATATATTTATAGTTCGTATAAAGTAGTATTTAAGTAATATACATTAAATATTTGTAATTTATACATAAAAGTAAGTAATATTCTGAAATATTATATTAAAATAATTACCAAAAATATTAATGAAATTAACTTAGAATTATGTCGTGTCTTTTTTTTTTTTTTTTATCTAAATGATTTTTGAGAAACTTATAAACAAAGATTAACCTAATTTATATATTTTTATGTTGAAGAGTAATTAACAATAATCTCAAAAAAATGATTTTAATTATCAATTATTGTGTACTTTTTAAATTACAATTTTGAAGTATTCTGAATTAAACGAATTCAATTAAATTATTTAAAGTAAGTTATGAACTATGTATATATATGTATATAAATTTCTTCTAAGTTCTAACCTAATTAATTTGATCTAAATATTAATTATAAGATACTCAATATTCTATATTGATTAATTAAGGGGGCGAATGAGCCATTTATTAATTTGGAGGGGCTAAAATGCATATAACCATTTAAATCGGGGTTAGATTCGAAAGAATGGTTACTTTGGGGCGAAGATTGGTATATATAAAGCTTTTCAAACAGTGGAAGAAACTCTTCCAGTCTTCAGTCTTCATCAGCTCTGTCTGCTCGAATTCTTGGAAATTGATTGTATATATATATATAATCACTTTCTGATTCTCTCAAATTCCCAATTACATCCAATTTTGCCAACATCTGAGACGATCTGTGAATCTATAAACCCTAGAAATCAGAAAAATATTCCGTTGTTTCAGCGTACGCAATCATGAACCGTGGCAGAGGCGGTTATCGTGGCGGCGGAGGTGGTGGCGGAAGGTACTACAATAACAGAGGGCGATCGCCGCAGCCCGTGGGTCGTTACGTCGTTCGTCAGAGGCCTATGGTAATATCGACTCCTTTACGCTTGATTGTTTTGTGTTTTTCCCCTTTTTGCTTTAGCATGGTGTGATGCCCTTACGGTGGTGTTAAAGGGATTGTTTGTTTGATTCCAGTTGAAAGAATTGGTTTTTGAAGCTTGTTTTTTAATGGGTTTTGGAAACCTTCCATTTTAAGTAGCTGATGTTAACTTTTCACTCTGCAAGTTCTCATGTGAAAAGTTGAACAGATTAGGTAGTAGTTATGCATGTTTGCATTTTTCATTTGAGTATGAAATTTAGAAGCAGCTACCTTTACAGAAAGTCCTATAGGAATTTTTCTTATCATTATTAGCTTAATGTCTTGCATGGATGAAATAAGAATTTGATCAATTACCAGATCATAAGAATTTGTAAATCATTTCCATGGAGATGTTGTACAGTCGAAATTACCAGATTGTATGATCGATTATGTTCCTTAAGAAGTATTCCAAATGCAAATTTCGTGGTGGGATCTTATTCAGAGTAAGAGGTATTAGAGATCATTTTACGTGCGTATTCTATTTTGATTCGTCACTTGTTGAAAATTTGCTAAGTTATAACCACTAGATTATGTGATCATTTGTGTTAGCTTTAAGAAGTATTCCCTAATGCGAGTTTCCAGGTGGGATCCCATACAGATGATGCATCGCTGACTCGTGAAAGTGGATCTGCCGGAAATGGGAGAAATTCTGAAGTGACATCTGTAGATGGTGTCACGAAGAAAATTAACGATATGTCAACATCAGATTATTCATATGGGGCTAACTCCAACCCATCACGAAGTTTTGGAAATTCTGAAATGGTACAGAGTGTTCCTGAAGCAGAAGAAGAAAGGGCAAAACCATTGGATCTACCATCTGTTGCCCATCAAGGTTACAATAATGATTTCCCTTCATCATCAACCCAGTCTGAATTGAATGCGAAAACAACCCATATGATTCAATCGCAGGATGAAGAGGAAGACAATCGAACCCTATCATGCTCCAGCCTTACAACCTCTGATTCTACATCCAAGAAAAAGGAGCCTTCTCAGGCTATGG
The DNA here is from genome assembly GCA_037501455.1 of Lantana camara. Taxonomy (NCBI): domain Eukaryota; kingdom Viridiplantae; phylum Streptophyta; class Magnoliopsida; order Lamiales; family Verbenaceae; genus Lantana; species Lantana camara. The sequence continues at coordinate 80,850,749 of CM074865.1, forward strand.
GTGCTCATTTTCAAGATGGTCAATTCCCTCAGGAAGTTCAAAATGAGAAGAAGGCTTCTGACAGAACTAGTGAATTTGAGAATTCTGAACTACATAAGGGATTATGTTTTGATATTTGTGAGGAGAGAAATAGGAATGTTGTGAAGCTGAAAACCTCTCTGCTTGATAAGAACAGAGCAATGAGGAATGAAGCAAAGCGTCGTACACAAGGAAAGAACATTGAGACTCTTAGAACTGGCATGATTCTGCTAAAGGGTTATCTTCCTTTAGCGGATCAGGTGCGTAAAATTGACCCTCTTTGTACTGATCACGCATTTGTGTTGCTTAATCTTTTGCATTTTATCACCACTTCTGATCTTGTTTATGTTATTAGTAGGCATGAGAATATGTGTACAAAGGAAATAAAAACTTGAACCTCAACTAAGAACCTGATAGATCTTCCATCTTTCCTCCAGAAATTTCATTAAATATGAGTCTAGAACACAAATATTTATAAGTGAACTTTATGTTTCCCTAGGTCAAATTGATAAAAACTTGTCGAGATCTTGGTCTGGGCCCTGGAGGTTTTTACCAACCTGGTTATCGTGATGGAGCAACGTTACACCTGAAGATGATGTGCCTTGGTAAAAGCTGGGATCCTGAGACAAGCAAGTATGATGATATAAGGCCTGTTGATGGAGCCAAACCTCCCCCTATCCCTGATGACTTTGTGCGGATAGTTAGTGGAGCAATTAAGGAGTGCCATGATCATTTAGAGTCACAATCCAAAGGAAGGAATCCGAAAAAGATTATTCCTTCAATGTCTCCAAACATCTGCATTGTAAACTTCTACTCAAAGACTGGAAAGCTTGGTCTTCATCAGGTTTGTCTATAAATATTTTCTCTCTCCATTCTATTATTTTTTGTTCTTTCGCTTTTAGCTTTCTTGAACTCGGGAGATTGCTGTTACTCTAAATAGATACATGGGAGATCCAACACTCAAAATTATTGTGTTTGCAAACTCTAAGCAATTCTGCACTTTTTTGTTTTTTGAGGTGCTTTAAGAAATATCTAAGAACCAACTTCTAGCTTATAGATTATTTTTCTAAATTTCAGGCAGATTACCTCTTAGCTTTGTATATTAACTGTTCCATTGCAGGACAAAGATGAAAGTCGAGAAAGTCTACACAAAGGACTTCCTGTGGTCTCTTTATCCCTCGGTGACAAAGCTGAATTTCTATTTGGGGACCAGAGGGACATTGAGAAAGCTGAAAAGGTTGAACTGGAATCGGGTGACGTGTTAATATTTGGAGGTGATTCTAGGCATATTTTCCATGGGGTTAGTACCATTCGTCCCGACACTGCTCCTAAGCCTCTTTTGGATGAAACAAATCTTAAGTCTGGTCGTTTGAATCTCACTTTCAGAGAGTATTGATGTTTACACATGGTAATTGGTATATTTCTCTATCGATTCACACTGTTTAGGTTTATCTGCATTTGCGGTATGTATTGTTTTACTGTCTTAACGTATTGTTTGAGGATCTTATGATGTTGCTCAAATTTTCAAGTGTGTTAATTGAAATGGAGGTTACCTTAATGTATATAAGAATCTGGAAATGGATTCTTGTGTCATGTAAATATAGGCTGCAGTGGAATATGAACACTTGATTAAGAGAGGAGAAATTGTTGAAGTGTATATGACTATATGTGTTCAAGTGTGATCAATAGATTTCATTTCTTTGCTCGAAATATACATGAGTGCACTCGTTTCGCATTAGTTACTCATAGATGTGGCAGTAATGTTGTACAAATATGTAGGGGGAAACTTTTTCTCTAGCCATCCACGGGAATTGGGCGAGACATTTCTTCACCAACTCCTTGTAGTCCTTGATGCTATATGGTTTTAGCCTCGCGGCACTCGAGCGTAGTTGTGAAGTCTCTCGACCTAGATCAACTCCGTGTGACCAAAAAGGCTGATCTGTGTTTCAAACTCGACCACATGTTTCTCGGGGTCTATGTTCCCCTTAAATTAGAAGGTTGTTAGGAACCTTGTCGACGACCGTGGATAGAAAGGGGATTTGACTTCCCTTTCGCTCTTATAGATTCGGGTCGAAGGATTTTCCGAGTCCAATCGTTGGAATGGTAGGGGTTGAGCATGGCAGGCCAATCTACTGGGACAGAGGAGGACTCCTCCTCCTCCGGGTTGATCTACTTTCGCTCCCGAGCCCCTAGGCGATTGAATACGGGAACATTTCATGATAGGTCTAGTTCTTCCCAAACACTACAAATTTAGAAAACATGAGCTTAAAAGCTTTAAAAAAGAGAGAGAGAGAGAGAGAGAGAGAGAATGGAGGATTTGACGCATTTTGGCTCTCCGACGCTCAAGATAGTCAGGCTGCTCGAGTGAAGTCGAGAAAGAGAAAGAATATTTAATGCAGTAACAGTGACTCATTTGTGTAATAAATGAGATTATATTTATAGTAGAGAGTTTTGTGCATGCATGGTATACATAATCAAATGTGTATTAAATAGAAGGTATGATACAGGCGTGCAAAAACATGGTTCCTTGTATCTACCGTGTCAGAGAATTTGCAGGGAAATCTCAGACATTAAATGAGGACGTAGAGGGTATGTCCTACATTAAATGTTGATTCTCTACCCGATGCTCCCCGGTCAACTCGACCGTCCCCTCGTGAAGACAATGGGTCGAGAGACCATCAAGCCTGAGAGAGGCACAACTAAACAGATAGCTTTGAGAAATCATGGGTCGAGAACAGTGTTGTTGGTCAGAACATCCGAGGCTAGGTGGAGGCCTATGGTGGCTCCCAAACCATCGTCACGTGGTGACACCTAGCGCAACTGGCAGTTCGAAATAATTCTCTATCAACTCATTACATTGATTTGATTGACCGTTATAAAATATTTTTCCACCAGTTAATTTACTTTCTTTTTTTGCCCCTACTATAATTTTTATGTTTTAGATAACCACTAAATCATCAAATGTAGCACTTATTGTCTCTTAATAAAAATATTTAAACTTTATTGTCCTTGCATGAATAGGATTAGACATACATATATATAATTTATAACCTCTAAAGCACGGACACGCCTAAAAAATGGCCCGTGCAGTGTCCGACACGTGTCGGACACGGACACGGCTCGGACACGACACGGCACGGACACGTGTCGGACATGGCTGAAGGAGTGTCCGAAAAAAAAAATAAATTGGGACACGGTGTCGGACACGGCGAGGTGGAGTGTCGGACATGGCGGAGCAAATTTGATCATTTTTTTATGCTTTTTTTAATATTTTTTGGAGAGAAAATTGAAATAACAAAACTTATTTTAGTTTTTAATATTATATATTTTTATAAATATTTTATGTTACATAGATTATACTTATAAAATATTTTTATTTTTATATAAAATATCTTTATTTATATATAAAATATATTTATTTATATAAAATATAGCCGTATCGGAGCCGTGTCGTGTCCTAAAATTTTGAAAAAATCCGTGTCGTCGTGACCTTGTCGTGTCGTGTCCGTGTCCGTGTCCGTGCAACATAGTTTATAACTAATATACATTTAATATGTATAATTTATACATAAAAGTAAGTAATATTATGAACTATCTTATTAATATAACTATTAGAATATTAATTAAATTAACTTAAAAATATGTTATATCTTTTCTATTAAATGATTGTGGACAAAGTTATAAATAAAACTGAACCTAATTTATATGATTTTATGTTGAAGAGCAATTTACACCTCAAGAAAATTGATGTTTTAACAATAAAATAATATATTATTTTTAAATATCGAAATAAACTAGATTTAATTGTTTATCTGCTATAAACCAAAATTTACTATTGTGGATAAAAATCACTCTTAGTATTTTGTTGCTTGAGTTTATTAGTTATATTCTTTTAATATTTAATTTTCGATTCATATATTTAAATAGATACAAAACTTGATTATATAAATAAATAAATTATGTATTGTCTCCTCAATTCCAAAATAATAAGTTGCAATGATTAAGTCTTGTTACAATTAATGAAGGGTGAATTAGATATGAGTCATATGACTACCCTACTCTAATTACAACACGATTTATTTAGGTTGATAAATTATATTTTAGTCTCTGTGAATCTTATTTGTTTCTAAATTTTTTATGAAATTTGTATAAGTACACTTATGTTTCTGATAGCTTGCAAACCAAAATTATGAAATCACCCCTAAAGTTTATAAATATAAATAAAATATCCTACAAATTATGAATTTAACACTGAAATCACAAATCAAATTAAAAAAATAAATCGAAAGTATTTTTGGAATAACATAACAAAACCCTATGGACGTTGGAGGCTATAAACGTCTCTCAACAATTAAGAGCTAAATGTAATTTCTCAATTTATATAAATTACATTGTAGTTAGGCCTAAATAAAAGGTAGTCAAATTCAATTATTTCATTAATAAATGATATCAAACAGAAAATTATATGAACTATGGATTAATTAAGGGGGCGAATGAGTTATTTATTAATTTGTAGGGGCTAAAATGCATTTAACCATTAAAACTGGGGTTGCATTCGAGATAATGGTCAGTTGGGGGAGTAGATTGGTATAATTGCTTTTCAGACACGAAGAGACTCTTCAGTCTTCACTGTTCAGCTTCAGCTACATGTACTGTTCTTGTTCTTGCGTCTGCTTAAATTCTTGTAAAATGATTATATATATATAATATTTCGCCAACATCTGCGACGATATCTGAATCTATAAACCCTAGAAATCTGAAAAATATCCCGTCATTTCAGCGTATGCAATCATGAACCGTGGTGGCGGCGGAGGTGGTGGCGGAAGGCACTATGGTTACAGGGGGCGATCTCCGCGGCCTGTGGTATATTATCAACCCCTTTTACGATTCATTGCTTGGTGTTTTTCCCCTTTTGATTTAGCATGGTGTAATGCCCTTACGTTGTGTTAAAGGGATTGTTTGATTCCAGTTGAAAGAATTGGTTTTTGAAGCTTGTTTGTTAATGGGTTTTTGAAACATTCCATTTCAAGTAGCTGAGGTTAACTCTTGTCACCCCGCAAGTTTCTCAGGTGAAAAGTTGAAAAGATTAGGTAGTAGTAAATGGTAATGCATGTTTACATTTATGATTTGAATATGAAGTTTAGAAGCAGCTACCTTTGCAGGAAGTGAAAAGGCAACTGGTTCAACCAAAAGTGCTATAGTATTTTGGGAACTTTTTTTGTGATTGTTTACCTGATATCTTGATGGATGAAATCATGAAATACAACAGTTGCCTCTGTGACAATATTTAGACCGTTTCATTTCTAACTTCAGAAACCACACCAGAGCACATGCTTGTGCTGAATTTATTTACTTCGTCTCGTTTTTGTGATGCTGGGATAGTGAACACTAACATTTGATCAGTAAAGCAAATTGAAAAGTGCCACCAAATCATAAGAAATTTGAACTATCAATTCCATGGAGATGTAGTATACTTGAATTTACCAGATTATATGATCAATTATGTTCCTTTTAGAAGTATTCCACATTCAACTTTCCTTGTGGGATCTGATCCGGAGTAAGAGGTATTAGAGACCATTTTACGTGTGTATTCTATTTTGATTCGTCACTTGTTGAAATTTGCCAATTCATAATCACTAGTTTATGTGATCATTTGTGTTAGCTTTAAGAAATATTCCCTAATGCAATTCCTAGGTGGGATCTCATATGGATGATGCTTCACTGCCTCATGAAAGTGGATCTTCCAGAATTGGAAGAAATTCCGAAATAACATCTGTAGATGGTGTAATGAAGAAAATTAATGATATGTCAACTTCAGATTATTCGTATGGGGCTAACTCCAAACCATTAAGGAGTTTTGGAAATTCTGAACTGGTACAGAGGGCTCTGGAAGCAGAAGAAGAAATGGCAAAACCATTGGATCTACCATCTGTTGCCCATCGAGGTTCCAATAATGATTTCCCTTCATTATCAACGCAGTCCGAATTAAGGAATATCCATATGATTCGATTGCAGTATGAAGAGGAAGACAATCGTACTATATCATGCTTCAGCCTTACATCCTCTGTTGCTAAATTATATAAGAAAAAGGAGCCTTTTCAGGCTATGGGTTCTCATTATCAAGATGGTCAATTCCCTCGGGAAGTTCAAAATGGGAAGAATGCTTCTGATAGAACTAGTGAATTTGAGAATTCTGAACAACATAAGGGATTATGTTTTGAAACTTGTGAGGAGAGAAATAAGAATGTAGTGAAGCTGAAAACCTCCCTGCTTGATAAGAAGAGAACAATGAGGAGTAAAGCAAAGCGTCGTTCGCAAGGAAACAAGATTGACATTCTTAGGAGTGGCATGATTCTGCTAAAGGGCTATCTTTCTTTAGCGGATCAGGTGTGTAAGATTGACCATTTTTGTACTGATTTTCCACACATTCTAATCCTTGTTATGTTAACTATTGTAGATTATAAGTAGGCATTAAAATATGTATTCAAAGGAAATGAAGACTTGAACCTCAACTCAAAACCTGATAGATCATCCATCTTTCCTCCAGTAATTACATTAAATATGAGTCTATGACACAAATATTTATAAGTGGACTTTATTTTGCACTAGGTCAAATTGATAAAGTCATGTCAAGATCTTGGTTGCGGCCCTGGAGGTTTTTACAAACCTGGTTATCGTGATGTAGCAACGTTATATTTGATGTGCCTTGGTAAAAACTGGGATCCTGAGACAAGCAAGTATGATGATATAAGGCCCGTTGATGGAGCCAAACCTCCCCCTATCCCTCATGAGTTTATCCAGATAGTTAAAGGAGCAATTCAGGAGTGCCATGATCATTTAGGGTCACATTCCAAAGGAAGGGATCCGAGAAATATTATTCCTTCAATGTCTCCAAACATCTGCATTGTAAACTTCTACCCAAAGACTGGAAAGCTTGGTCTTCATCAGGTTTGTCTACAAAGATCTTTTCTCTCCGCTCTATTATCTTTTGTTCTTTGCTGTTACTTTTCTTGAACTGTGAAGATTGTTGGTAATATAAATAGTTACATGGGATCCAACACTCAAAACTGTTGTGTTTGCAAACTCTAAGCACTTCTGCACCTCTTCTTTTAAAGCACTTTAAGAAGTATCTAACGTCCAACTTCTAGCTAATAGGTTATTTTGCTAAATTTCAGACAGCTTACCTCTTAGCTTTGTATATCAACTGTTCCATTGCAGGACAAAGATGAGAGTCAGGAAAGTCTACAAAAAGGACTTCCTGTGGTTTCTCTCTCTCTCGGTGACACAGCCGAATTTCTATTTGGGGAGCAGAGGGACATCGAGAAAGCTGAAAAGGTTGAACTGGAATCAGGTGACGTTTTAATTTTCGGAGGTGAATCTAGGCATATTTTCCATGGGGTTAGCGCCATTCGTCCCGACACTGCTCCTAAAGCTCTTTTGGAACAAACAATGCTTAGACCTGGTCGTCTGAATCTCACCTTCAGAGAGTATTGATGTTTACACATGGTAATTGGTATATTACTCTATTGATTCATACTGTTTCGTTACGACCGATCCTACAAAAGATTTATCTGCAAATTTATCTGCATTTGTGGTATGTAATGTTTCACTGTCTTGTTTTAGGATCTTATGATGTTGCTCCAGTTTTCAAGCGTTTAAATTGGGATGAAGGTTACCTTAATGTATATAAGAATCTGGAAATGGATTCCTGTGCCGTGAATATAGGCTGCAGTGGAATATGAACACTCGATTAAGAGAGGAGAAATTGTTGAAGTGTATATATGTTCTAGTGTCATTAATAGATTTCATTTCTTTGCTCCAAATCTACATGAGTGCACTCATTTCGTATTAGTTACTTGTAGATTCGGCAGGGAAAATGTAGGTTCTTATACATTAATTTTCTCTAATGAATAACTTATTGGATATTAGCATTGCCTAACTATGCATGGATCAATTAAATTAAAGTATAACAAACATTTAAAAGCCTAGATTCCAATTCTAATAGCCATTTCCTAACCCCACCTCACCCACTTCTTCCCCTTATAAATCTGCAGGCAAGAAATGCTGAAGCTCTTCAATAGTGGAGGAAAACGACCAAAATGGCCTTCTCTTCAGCACTTGCTCTCGTTGCAGGTCTTCTGTCGATTGCTTTCACATCCTCTTCCGCGCAAGGTCTTTTCAATAATGTAACTCTTTCTGGCGTTATTACATGCCCCTACACCTCTTTGGCTCGTGCTGGAACTTTTCCCGTGATCCCACAAGCAAAAGTTGATGTTGTTTGTGGAATCCCGTTTTTAGAAAGAGTGACCAGATCAACGACGGCCGATAAAGCAGGGACTTTTTCCATCGGCTTCACACCATTGGAGGTGCTGTTCAGCAACCAGGACTTGTGTCATCTTAATGTTACAATACCCTCTGATTCGAAATGCACTTTTGACCCCCCTGGGGGCTCCCTGAGGTTCCCTATCATAACCATCCGATCGAGCGCAGGAGTTGTGATCGACTATGTTCCTGGCGCGCCTACTTATGTGTTGCCCAGGAAATAAGAGAGTCTTGAAGTTTGGTTGCACGGTCATAACAGCGATTCGGAGTTTGCGAGTTCTATGTTCCCTATTATGTTTGACATGCATTGATTGACATAAGACTTTTTGTTTGAAGTTCTATTAAGAAGTTCATTTTCGTTTGAATCTAATAGTTGTTTGTTGGGGTATCTTATTACGCCACCTTCTTAACTTTGAGAAATTATGGGAACTTCCCCTAAGATACCCTAAAGCTCGGCCTAGTAATCAAAATTCACATCTAAGATGAATTTTTGTAATACCTCAAAATTCAAGGGAGGTTTGTGTAATCGGGCCAAATGTTAGGGTATACGAGTGTAATTTTCCTCGGTAAGTTGCCATGTAGAATTTATTTGATGTTAAACGGGTGCAAAACGGGAAATATGAAAACGCAAGGAACTCGAGAGGTGCTTCCAGCTTCTAACTTTTCCAACTTTTCGAGGTCAAGAGCGCATAGAAACACGATGGACGAACAAGCACAATCTTTAAGCCATAAGCTTAATATCGTTTATTTCTAACTTCGGTGCAATTTTTGTATATCGTAGGTTTGGTGTACTTTTGGCGTCTATTTTAATTTTGGTGTGTACGACTTTATGTGAACAGGGGCGACTGACATAGTGTGAACTGTGAAATGGGGTCAATTGACCTCACTATATATTACTTATATATTTGCACTTATGTTTTATTTTTTTGAAAAAATGGAAATCTGAAAGAGTTTTTGGTATAAAATTCTACAATGAATCCGCGTTCAAGGAAAATAGTTCAATAAAAAAATTTCTGAGCAAAGGCTGACTACCTTTAAAAACTTGTGGCAGTTTTTGGTAGAATCGATTTCCAGGAAATCGGTTATACTGTTCATTAAGATTTTTTTTTGAAAAAACCGTTGATAATGACAGGTGGCACAATGTAAGTAGAGAATTTTTTTAATGAAATCGTATTCTTAGAGAGCAGATCCATAGAAAAAACGAAAAACTAATGGTGTGAAAGCGGTACACACCAAAATTAAAATAAATACCAAAAGTACACCAAATCTATAATATACCCAAAAATATTCATACCAAAGTTACAAACTCACCTTGTTTTTTTTTTTCTTTTTTTTGTGTGTACAAAAAAAAGACTAAAAATAGGATTTTTATATCGTTATCGAGGGTATCCCAAATTGTTAGCTCATGGCATGAATGACCTTTCTTTGCAAGGAAATCAGCATATTTGTTCCCTTCTCGTCAACAATGAGTCACCTTCGCCTGTCATGGTCGGGCAAGGAGACTCCTGCAGTCCGCAATCAGATCCCCCAAGGGATGTAACTCCAAGGGGATTTTGTAATTATTAATGAGAGACACCGTAAAACGAGGAGTCACATTCCAGCCCGAGAAAATCACCTTGTTGATTAACTTAAAATGTCAAATAATAACTTCCACTCTTCTGTAAAATTACCATATGGGACCCCAAAAGTGGAATATTTCAGTTTTACCTAACTTATTCTCCCCATTTCTTGAAATGGATCAACTTGGTTGATAATTGATGGTTTGAACTTTGAACTACTTTAGCACTTCCCATTGTCCTAATCCTACATTCTTAAACATCACAATCACAAAAATCTTGTGACCCAATTATTTTCATTTAACTTTGTAACTTTTCACTATTGTATATAAAATTTGAAAAATTGCATATACCACCCCTGAGTTTAGGAGTAATTACAAATTACACCCCTTTTATTAAAAATTCAATCTTGCCCTTGTTATAAAATCCTAACCCCCAATTGATGGTGCAGTAGTAGGTGGCCAGCCTCTCTGCAGCTTTTCTTTCATCAAATTTATTCATCTTTTTGGCAGCCAAACTTCAATAGCCATTTCACCTGACAATAACTACTTTTGATTGAGCCACAAAAGCAGAAGCTACATAATAAAAGCTTAAACTTTTTTGAAGCAATTCCCATAAGCTACTCCACCCCACCAGCCAACCAAAAAGAGCTTCCAAATCTTCTTGGTGGGGATCCACAAACTAAGTATAAAGATTGCAAGTGAAGTGTTGGATATAAAAATCACTTTAAAAAAGCTTTCTTAACTCAAGAAAAGTTGTTTGCATCAGCTTTCACCAAATATTGTATTATGTTTCTTGTGGATGTAAGCTTATCTTGTCTGAGCTTATCTGAATGCACTACTTCAAGAGGGAGGATGCTAGAATGGTTCATTCAGATTTGATTTAATGGTCTTGAAACTTGAAAAGTTCTGGAATTTTGAAATTCGTCAATGGATACGGATACGTGTACGGAGATATGATTGGATGGGGTCGGTTGAAGCTGGAGAAGCAGGGCACATGCCTGGTTGCACGAAGCCTCTTCTGAGAATCGGGCGTGTGCCATGCTCCTCCAGCTTTGTCCGTCTCCTATCGAGTATTATGCATGCCACGAGATCATCGCCCGGGGATACAATGTGATACGGGGTGAGTTTCTTGGTAGCCTTTATCTTCGAGGGGAAAATTCGTCGTTTTAGATGCGGCCTCTTGAAACTGTGAAGAATATTGATATAGGTTTCGAGGGGACTGCTGTTAATAAGCATGCATGAACCTGAGGAGATAGCTGCTTCTGCCAGCCCCTTAAGTTGAAACTCGATATGATTCAGATAGTCGAAAATATATAAAAAAAAATGAGAGGTTAACATTAAGATAAAATGAGATATAAAAAGAATAAGAAATTCCATCCACAATGTTCGTTGTAATAATTCCTTGTATCTCTATACCACAATTTTCAAGCAAATGCCATTGCTTCTGCTTCTGCTCTAACCATGTTGGCATAAATGCCATCCAAATGCGCAGCCAATAGCGTCTCGTGATCGCCATACTCGGCCACTGTGCCACCTCTCATCACCGCTATGAAATTGGCCTCCCTGATGGTTGACAGGCGGTGCGCCACCACGACGGTGGTGGCTCGTTTGGAAGCCTTCTTGAGTGCATTTTGGATGTGTTTCTCGGATTCAAGGTCCAATGCGCTGCTTGCTTCGTCCAATAAGAGGACTCTCGATTTCTTTAGTATCGCTCGAGCTATGGCGATTCGCTGCTTCTGCCCTCCCGATAATTGCACTCCACTGTCACCAACCTGTGGTAGAATGCAGAGAAGAATTTGAAGAAAAGGTCAATGTCACATAGACAGGTAAACATCTCTTTAATATCCAAAAATTACACATACTTCCCCTGTGGATAAGAAAAAATTACAGGTACAGTGTAATGTTTCCAATCTCCTAGGGGTGGTTTGTGTAATTTGATAAACATCAAGGAGAGGTCTGTAACTTCTGCAGATTTATGGTTGTGATATTGCAATCTTGAAATTTCAATCACACACACACACACACATTTGAATCAATCAACGGAAAGTTATCGAAAAGAGGATTTCGATTAGATGTCGAAAGAATTTACCTCAGTTTCATATCCTTGAGGGAGGCTACAGATGAACTTGTGAATATAAGCTTCTTTAGCAGCTGCCTCAATCTCACTCCAAGAAGCATTAGGATCACCAAAGGCAATATTTTCCCTTATACTACCTGCAAACAAGCATGGCTCTTGTCCCACTAAAGCAATCTGCCTTCTCAACCACTTCACATCAAACTCCCTCAAATCAACCCCTCCCATCATTACCCTCCCCCTTAAAGGATCGTAAAACCGTTGTATCAACCACACGACGGTCGATTTCCCGGATCCACTTCCACCGACTAAGGCCACCATCTTCCCCCCCTTAATCTTGAGGGTGAAATTGTCCAGAATGGCCATGTTCGGCCGAGACGGATACGCAAACACTACTTTCTTGAACTCGATATCCACGAACTCCTTTGATCCATCGATCTTCTTCCCCTTCCTATCACGATCATTCCCACTTATTAAAGGCCTACGGTTGATAATATCGAAAATGGGAGGAATGGCACTCGGAGCTGTCGAGGTGTCCGGCGCTAGGCCTGCGAGCTGTCCCACGGAAAACGAACTCAAAACAAGAATCAAGAAGATCTTATACACGACCCCAAAATCCGTGTAGTCCTTTTTCACAAGATATGCGCCGAAAAAGAGAGTGAGAGTGTAAGCTCCATACATGGCACCTTGAGAAACACCAAGAACTGAGCCAAGAATTTGAGCCCGTCTCACCGACATCCGTTTAGGCCCGTTTAGGGACTGATCAAATGACCGAACCACCCTTTCTTGTGTCCCGAATGTGGTCACGGTTCTTATACCCGAAACCGCCCCAGCAGCAATCGTGCTAGCCCGGGCATAGGCACTATTGTCTAGTTTAGGCCCAACCGAGATGATCAAGTTTATGTAGCTCGCCCCGAGAGTCAGAGGGGTAACTGCAGCTGCCAACAGAGTTAATCTCCACTCCAGATAAAATGAGACGCCTAGTCCAACGGCTGCCGAGCTCAATCCCATCAAAAGAACAGATAACCGATCTCCAAGAACTGACCGGAAGGTGACACAGTCCTTTGAGAGCCTTGAGACAAGCACTCCGGTTGAATTATCAGATAAATCGAACCAACCAGGTTCTTGTCTTAATATAGATGTGAACAACAAGTTTCTAACTCGTCTCGTGAGCTTCGTCCCAGCCACACCGCATAAACCTTGTTGGCCCGTCATAAAAATCAGGTTGCCTACTCCTAGACCGAGTATGACTAAGGATAGATGCCTGATTTGTCTTTTCATGTCGTCGATGACGGGGAGAAACATGACTCGAAGGGCTTCACCAAGAACTAGAGGAAATATGGAGAGAACTGCACCAGCAATCAAGCCTAGAAACAGCCCGAGTATCAGTATAACAGCCTCTGGTTTTTGTAAGGTCCAAATATCAGCAAGCTTATATGATTCATGCAGCTTCGGTTGTACAACTTCATCTTCGATCCCCTCTGATTGAAGGTACGTCTCTTTTACGTCGTTCTTTCTTGATCTTTCGTGCATGGATTTGTCAACCTCGTGGAAATCTGGCATCTTTGTTTGAGAATCTTGATTCTCCTGAGGTTGTGAGGTCAGTCCTTCTGATGCGAGCTTCACGAGATCAAAATACGCACCACGTTTCTCCATGAGGCGGTGGTGATTCCCGGTTTCAATGACGGAGCCGCGGTCGAGTACAATGATTGTGTGGGCGTTTCTGACGGTGGCTAGCCTATGAGCAATGATGATGGTGGTTCTGCCTACGGATATGGTGTCTATGGTCTTTTGAACCACAGCTTCAGACTCTGGATCTAAGGCACTTGTGGCCTCATCCAAGAGGAGGATTCTTGGATCTTTGATCATGGCACGTGCGAGCGCTAAACGCTGCTTTTGACCACCAGAAAGCTGCGTCCCACGATCGCCGACCTGAGAAAGATGAGAAATGTTTTTAAAATTACACGAACATCCCCTGTAAAAGTTTTGAAAATTACACAAACATCCCCTGAAAATGAACATTTACAGTGTAATGCTTTCAATTTCGAATCCGTTGGGTGGTTTGTGTAATTTGAAAACATTCAGGAAGTAATTCATAGTTTTCCCAATTTTATGTGAATCAGCAGTAAACTACAATTTCGGAGGGGGTGTAGATTGAATCTTGAAAAGACCCGTTCTCTTAAAATTCAATTTTTATGAAGGAAACTTCCAGCTTCATTCCTAAGAAAGATTGAAGATACTAAGGTTGAAATCTGTATACGAACCTCGGTATCATATCCTTGTGGAAGGGCAGAGATGAAGTTGTGGGCATTGGCTGCCACGCAAGCTGCAATAGCCTGTTTCTTCGTAGCGTTTTCCTTCCCCATCATCACGTTTTCCAGTATGGTCGTTGCGAAAAGAACCGGTTCTTGACCAACCATACCTATTTGATTCCTCAGCCATTTCACTTGCAATGTCCTTAAATCATAACCATCTAGAGTGATGAATCCTGAAACCGAGCACGAAAAACTATATAAACTGACTCAAAAACTAACTTTTTATGACAAAATATAAAAACACGCGTACTTCATATGAAACAACACATTTCCTATCTCCAAAGAGATAAAACTAGAGTTGTCATTTACCTTCGTTAGGATCATAGAACCTTTCTATAAGAGCGAATATTGTCGATTTTCCCCCTCCACTAGCACCAACTAAAGCTAGAGTCTTTGAAGGTTGAATGACTAAGTTAAGAGATTGGAGAATCGGTATCGTTGGACGAGCTGGATAGGCAAAAGAAACACTTCTAAATTCTATCTTTCCACTAACATGAGCTGGTTTTCTTCCCTCAGGACTGTAAGGATCAATATCTGGAGTTCTGTCAATTACTTCAAAGATTCTGCTGGCTGCTACAGTTCCTTGTGAAAATTGCGCAAAATATGATAGTGACAAAGCCAAGCCCCTGTATAGAAATGAAAAAGGTAGTTAGAAATAGTTTTGAAAATTACAGTTAGCCCCCAAGGTTGTATGAATGTTGTGCTTTTTCTACCCAAAGAAAGTTGGAATTTGCTCTACCTGCCCCCAACGTTGACACCGAAGAAGCAGGCAATGGCGGCACCGCCTGAGAGCTGGTTTTTTGAGATTAAGATTGAGCCATACCAGAAAGCCAACGCCCATGTTCCGTAAGTCACAACGTAAATGACTCCGAGTCCTGCACCTTTTGCGAATCCGAGTTTCGCCCCTAAAGGGACTGATTTATCAAGAAAATCTGCGTATTTTTCGGCTAAAGTATCCTCTGCTACGAAAGCAATCACAGTTCGGATAGAGCTTATGGCTTGTTCTGCTATGCTGCCAGCTTTTCTGTATGAACCCTTTAAAGAAACAAGAAAAATGAATTAGTTTAGGAGGATTTTTTTTAATGAGTATGATAATAATCTTGGGGTTTAACGCAATTTATTCTTATGACATAGCACTCTTCCAAGATTAATTGGTGATTATTTCCTTTTCTTTTGATTCTTTTTTTCTAATAGAGATGTATGGATCATTTGCGGAAATAACGAAATCGTGCGAAAGCTCTATTTGCCTCTACCGTTCTATAAGTATCTTCCTTTTTTTGTACGTTGTAGCACTCCCTTTGGCAGCATCTACTAATTCTGAACTTACTTTGGAAGTTAAGAAACTATGGAAAATTACATTGATATACCCTGAGGTTTGGCATAATTACACAAACCCCCCTGAGGTTTGAGATATTGCAAAAACTTTCCCTCACATAATCTAAGATTTGGCCTAATACGTGATATCATAGTTGTGACATTAAATTCAAATATTGATCAAGTGGCAAGGAGAAAATGGGGTACTTATAGATGAAATCATCAAAAAGGATGGATCCAAATATAATGTAAATTCTTTTACAGAATAAGTTTGTGTAATTATTTTAAACTTATTGTTCGCTCTCCGAAAAGTAGTGCAACGTCGTCTTTCAAAATGCACGTCAATGAGAATATTTTGACAATTTTCTTGCTTCTCTTTTACCTCTTCTTTTGCAGCTAGGCCACCATATATAGCTTTGTAAGCAATCCCACAAGCCATCGTTAATGGAGTCACTGCAAAAACCGCAAGGGAGACCTTCGGGGATTGCAAGAATCCAACTGTGTAACCACAGATGAAGGTGAATATGTGATGTACAAAATGCGCCATCTGCATCACACACGAGAAACGCAAATCAAACACGATTTGACTTAATTACACAAACTTCCCCTGAGGTTCAAGAAATTACAAAAACTTCCCCCGTAACTGTGGTCATTTAATGGGAAAAGTAAGTGGCTAACCTTCTCTGCCATAACTTCCTGGATTTGTGCAACATCACTAGAAATTCCATGCATAATATCACTTGTACTCAGATTTGTATCAAAGTATCCAATGTCCTGTCTCAGAACAGCTCTCAGATACTCTGTTCTGATCCTGTGAGCCGATCTCTCACCGACCAGCTTCCAACACGTCACCTCTGCCGTCCGATCAACACCAATTCAAATCAATACGTCGTAAACACACACAAACACACACGGAAAAAAGATCGAAATTTCGTAAGTGAAATGAAATATGTGTTTCTTTACCTAAGTAAGCTCCCAACATGACTATGGCTGACAATGCAGTCATTAGCAAGCATATCTATCACAAGGAAACAGAGTTTCAGAAAAAAGAAGTTATTTTAAGTCGAAATTACGAAAACTTTGAGGCGCGAAAAGTAGAATAAAATAAAGTAATAATCGTCGTACCTTATCGACGTCCTTCATCATTTGGATCTTGTTCTTGCTGTCCTCGCCTCGAGCGAGTTTGTTGACGAATTTCCCGAAAAGAAAAGAATACCAAGGGAGCGATCCTCCGTTGATGAGAGCTCCAATGCATCCGAAGAATATGAGTACTAAATCCAGCTTCGTCGAGTACCTGAACAAGCTGAAGAGCCCAACAGACTTCGGTGGTGCCTCTTCTTCTTCGTCCTCATCCTCCTCCTCGACGAAAGCGGGCCCCACATCAAGTCCGCTCTGGCTGTAATGGCTTGGGGCCCGCGTCCCAGAATGGTCATGACGATGACTGCTATGGTAGTGATCACTACCATCGTCGTCGTCGTGACCATGACCGTGACCGTCTTTATGACCATAATGCCCCTCGTGGTGATTCAACATTTTTCCATGATCAACATTGTTATGACAAAAATGCCCCTCATTTTCATGCATGTAAGCATGAGATACTGAGAACCATCTTGGATCTTGATGCTCCTTGATATCACGGTACGTCTTGATGAGACGAATCTGACGGTCGATATCGTGAGGGATACCGTAATCGACGGTGCTGAACTCGTCCCCATCACCACCATTGACATTTTCCGCGATCCGGCTCCGGTCAGGGCCCGAATATCCGACATTACCCCTGACCGGAGCAACGTAGCTCTGCAGCTCGAGCCTCCCCGAGGGCAGAGGATCATAACCCGAATGGGAATTCTCATAGTAAGGATTGGAGAAGCTCTGAAAAGCTGCACCTCGAGTGTGTGAGAGATAGTAATCATTGGCCGACCGCCGGAACGTTCTGCTCCGGTCAGACGAATTCGCCGTCCAGGGGCTAACCGCCGCCCCGAGATTGCGGTTTTCGTGCCAGCCGGAGGGCTCGAACTGCTGCCACGAAAGCTCGCCCTGCCACGACCGGTCATCGTCGGTGGCAAAAGGGCTCACGGGAGTCGGGTGGCTCCGCCTCCTCCGCGGCGGCGGCGGGGTGTGGGAGAACATGTAGGAGGCCGAGGTGGAGAAAGAGGCGGAGAAATGCTGAGACACTGCCGGAGTAGTGTGTGTTCTGCGTGTTTCTTGTGTGTTCATCATGAACGCCATGGATTTACAGAACTTCTATTATCTCTCTCCCTCTCTCTCTATCTCTCTCTGTGCATGTGAAACAAGAACGAGAGAGAATTGAGTCAGAGACAGAGCATTTGCATCAAGAAAGTTGTATTAATCGCCTGTTTTCGACAATCCACACGTAGAAAGATCAGAAACAACGCTGATAAAAGGTATAATATGATGAGATTTTGACATATTCTTGATGATTGATGTGTTCGTAACTATTTGAATATGAAACGAGTTGAAACTGGACTTAAGTGTAATTATTTTAGTGAAGAAAAACGATGAATATATTGCTTAGTTTTGGCTGGGCCGGCTTGAGGAAGGCGTTGGAACTTAACGCCGGCAAATCAAATAGTCTTTTCTTCTTGTTTATATAGCCTCATTCGTTTCTTCTTGTTTATTTTTTGTCAAAAAAATACAATTTAGGATTCAAACACTACAAGAAAAAATAACATTTTCTTGTTATGAATAGTAAAATTAGATTAACATTATCTATGAATAATTGAAGTGAATTTAATGTTTTTTCACAAAAGGAAATCGGGACGGGGAGACGATAGGTAATTCTAGTCCGAGTTTGGTTCGACCAAATCAATGTGATGAGAGAGGAGAGTGTTTTATACTTGTTGTGTGGTTGGTGGAAAAGTTAAGAAAAATTACAAATTAAATGACAAGTGTAATATACTTGTTATTATGATTGGTTGGGTTTAGCCAAACCGGATTTGGATAGAATTTTGCAGTGACAATTCAAAAGTATTAAAAAAATTTAGGTACCACAAAGTGGTGTAATTTAGTGATTTCACGTTATGCTAGTTTTGCCAAAGGTGTCAAGTTCAAGTCCCTAGAAACGCAACTACTATTGATAGAGAGAATTTAACAACCTAAATGGTTCTACCCGACTCAACAATTGAAATGAGCTATAGAACAAAAAAGTAAAAAAAAAAAATTTAAGTTAGATCCGATATCAATTAATAATGTAAATGAGTATGTTATAGTATTACATTTGTTATTTAATTAATCATTTTTCTTAAATATTATATTGGGATCTCTTGTTTCAATTTTATGTTCCATCTCTTGTTTCACTTATCTATACTATAATATATAGGAAGGGTGTCTTTTGACCAATTATATTAATTTTGACCAAATTCTAATTTTTTAGAATTTTGAATTATTTTAAATGATAAAATTATTTTTATGGTAGGTCATTTAGTAATAATTGGAATCTTTAATTTTTCAAAACAATTCAAACCATATCAATTATCTCCCTGATTTACGAAATCTTTTAAATTGATGAATTAATATGTATCCTTATTTATCTTTTAGGGTTTCTTATATTTATTATAAAAATTCTAAGCACCCATCCATTATCTTCACACGTTATTTTTTTTTTTTCTCATGCCTCACCCATTCTCTCTTCATTCCCACACCTCCGATTCCATTCATCTTTTTTTGCCTCTATCACGGTACGAGCAATTATTTTCTTATTTTTTATGTTGCAAACTTTATCTCGAGAAATTATAGAGATTCAAAATTTATGTATTGATACACAAAGTTTTGTTAGTTTTTACCTTTGTTTTGATTTAGTATTATTATTTTTATATATATTTTGTTGTTGTCGATTTTAACATTTTAGAGATTTTTTTATTTATGTTTTTTATGAAATTTATATGGAAGATTTGAACTTTTATTTTTATTGTTTTACGAATTTATCTAATTATTTTAATTTTTCATTGTTATAATTTTTAATACTTTGTTCTAATTGTTTTTGTTTATTCAAAGGAATTTATTGTATTTAATGATTGTATTTAAATTAATTTTTTATTTGACGCATTTGAAGTATTTTTTAATAATTTTTTTTAAAAAAATTTTAAAAATTATATTTTTAACGTAAAATATTTTTTTTTGTGGTTGTTAGTGTAATAAAATAATATTTAACACTATGCTCAAGACTAATCAAATTAATTATCGAAGGATTTTCGGGTTTTTAACTTTTTGTTCTTTTCTTATTCATTTATAATTTATGATTTTCTTTGAGTTGATTTCATATTTATAATTGGAGACATTTAAAAGTTAGATTTAATAATTTCTTCAAGCAATTAAGAAATATTATTTCATACTTTTTTCAATTTGAATTTTAATATGTTTTAGGACATTTTTATTAAAATTTTATTTTATTTTATATTTTATTTTTATTAATTTCTGATCTATTTTTATCATTAATACCATGTTTATCATTGAATTTTGACATGAGATTGACAATAGATGATAGTAATAAGTTTACATTTGGATTCAATGATATATTTTTTTCCAATTACCTATTTCTTCGAGATATATATATATATATATATATATATATATATATATATATATATATATATATATATATATATATATATATATGTTTTGTAGTCTAAATTTTTTTTATTTTTTAATTGTTTTATAAGTTACTTTAATTGTTGTAGATTTTTTTAATGAATTTTTTTTCTATTTACTATAATTTAAACTTTTTTTATTTTTTTCTATAATTTAACTATAGAAAAGGTTAACATATTTCTATTTGGTTCATCCTTTTTTATTTCGTTTAATATATCTATCTATTTATCTATAAAATCATACGCATCATATATAGTTTTTAATTCTTTTTATGCGGAGTATAAATTTTTTTTGATTTATCCATAATATTTTTGTTTATTATTGATGAACAATTTTTTTTAAATTTTAGTTTCATTTAATTAATGGCTTCATACTTAATATAGTTATGTTTATTTTTTTTTGTTAATAGTAATTTTTATTTATTTTGAATGTTAATTTTTTTAAAAAATTGAGCGATTTTTCTTTTCTATTAACTAATTTGCTTTTCCCAAAATTGAAGAAATATGTTATTTTAGTTTTTCTTTTTTAAGAAGTTTATCTATTACATATTTATTACTTTTTCAACTATTTAAATTTTTTTTATCTGGATTTTAATTTGGTTGGGTATTTTTTTTATTAAAAATTTTAAAATAATTGCATTTTTTATTAAATTTATAATTATTTATAACTTTCATTATTTCTTAATAATATTTTTTGGTCCAAGGATCTTTGATGTGATTGTAAACCAAACAAATGCATTTTTTTGTTTTTTGTTTTTTTTCCTTCTCATTAAGTTTAGAATAAATTAATTTATTAATTATTTTATTGATTATAAATATTTCCCCAAATTTTGGTACTTTAGTTTATTGAATTTATGTATTTAATTGTAATGATGAATGCAATTTTTTTAATCTTGAATTATTATTTTTTTTCATTAAATTTAATTTACATAAATTGATTATCTACTCATTATTCTTTTTGTTACTTATTATTTTTTTATATGCTTAATTCAAATATAATAATAATAATAACAATAATAATAATAATAATAATAATAATAATTACCAAGTTTAGTATAATGACCTATATTTTTAAATAATTTGGATGATTTTCTATTTCATATATTTTACATAAATTAACTATCTATTTTAAAATAAATAATTTTTGAATATTATCTTAGTTACGACTAATATATAATATTATAAATCACAAACTATAATGTTTATATAAAAACCGTGCATAGCACGGGGCATATGCTAGTATACATATATATACGTCACAATTTTATGTTTCATCTTTTATTTCACTTATACATATACACCACAGATATTATGTATGTGAGTGAATGAAATATGGAATTTAAAGTCCAATCACACTATAATCGTTAAATGATATCCCATTTGATCATGTTGATTAGATCGATTAAGTTCGGGTTAGAATTATCAAAGATGTTAATCAAAAGGGCAC
This sequence comes from Lantana camara, assembly GCA_037501455.1. Lineage (NCBI taxonomy): Eukaryota > Viridiplantae > Streptophyta > Magnoliopsida > Lamiales > Verbenaceae > Lantana > Lantana camara. The sequence continues at coordinate 80,872,404 of CM074865.1, forward strand.
AAAAATGATTTCTTTATGGGTTCTCGATTAAATATTTTACCTTTATTTCGACGAAATGATTTTACTTGTTTAATAATATTTTTTGTTGTAATGGAATCAAGTATGATGGATATTATTAATCCCTTTATTTATTTATTTCCCTATCCATTTTCTGACTTCCAAATGTCAGTGAACTAGCCAATATCTAACTAGTCTATTAATAAATAAATAAAATGTAGTTTTATCACTCGATGCCCTTTGTGAATTCTTTAATTAATTGCTCTGTTTTGACCATTAATAAATGTTAATCATGACATTACAACTAAACTAATTCATACGATTTCAGCAGATTAGGTATATACTCAATTGGGTATAAAACTCAAATTCTATTAATTCTACTCGAGAAATCGAATATTATTATCGGGGAAAAAGGTTTTTTTTGTTATTCGACTTTGCACGTTTTTGTAATTCACCATCCGAATAAATTTTCATCGCAAATCATCACTCAATGTTTGCGTGTAATATACAGTCATCTAAACTTTTTTTTTTTTTTTGCTGGTTTTCGCTAAAAAACATAATACGTGACATATTTATAAAATATACATGTCAGTTGTATTTTCACCAAATCACCAAAAAAAGTAGTTTAGATGACAATATGTTATAAATAGTTAAATACAAACATTGGATGACTTGCAACGAAAGTTTGTTGGGATGGTAAATTGCAAAAAGAGACAAAGTTCATATGACAAAAAAAATCATTTTCCCTTATTATTATTATTATTATTATTGAAACCACTTATTTATATTCTTTATTTGAAAAAATAGAATTTTAAATAAACACATAGTTTTCAAATATATCCAACTTAGGTACCCCAAAATGATGAAAAGATGCATGATTTTCGGATAAGCAAACAAAAAGTGAGGACTACAGTTCAAGATGGATATGATGAGATTATAAATTAATGTAATTTCGAAAGTTACTGTTTAATTTTTTAAATTTATTTGTTATACCTTTCACTAAATAGTTATTCGAGCTCACTATGGTTCAATTTTGTTCGAGTCAATTCGAGCTATTTCAAACTCGACCTTTTCTCGAATCATGCTCGACCCCTCCCTTCCATAAAAGAAAAAAGAAACTTGAACTCGAGATAAAATTATGAATTTGAGCTTGGTATTGATCAAGTTCGTCTCGTTTCGTCTCGTTTCTAGTCCTATTTTTGGTGGGAGTGTAAATATTTACTTGGGCATATACACCATAGGCCCAACTCCTTAGCACTTGAAGTACATAAGTCCATCTTAGGCCCATTATATAAAATAAGATTTAGATTTAGTTTCTGAGTTAACATTTATGATAAATATTATTTGATAAAATAAAATAAAATAAATGTTTTTGGAGTGCCAATAAATATGAAAGAACTAATTAGTAATACTAATAACTAATAAGTCAAACATACCACAAACTGCCCACCGACCACCAGTGTGATGGGCCACCTATGAATTCACATCTGAGTTTTAATAATAATAATAATAACTAGTAATTTTGGCATACTCATTGCGTGTGCAAATTATAATTTTTTTTTTATATTTAAACTAATTTTTATATTAATATATATTTTATAAATATTTTTAATATAATTATTGAATTAATACAAAAATAACATAAAAGCATAAAATATCAAACAACACTATCTTAAAAAAATAATAAAAGAAAAGAAAAATAATTGAAATAAGGTGAGAGAAAAAAAAAAAGATAAGAAAATGTAAGAGAAGAAAACGGATAAAAGATAAATAAATAAAAAAGAAGAGAGAAAACCGTAAGAGAAGAAAACTGATGGATAAAAGATAAGTTAAAAAAAAAAAAAAAAAAAAAGAGGACACCAAGAGTTAATAATATAGTATAGTATAGATAATAATATAAAAAAAGAGGTAAAAAAAAAAAAAGTCCATAATTTGAGCCTTGAGGTCATGTACCAAGGATGATATATGTATTCATCCAAAACCATAGTTTAATGGTTGGACTCTAATAATTTACGAAGAGGTTTCGTGTTTGGATAATTAAGAATATAATTATCATTAACATAAAATTATACATTTAAATAATTCTATTCGATTCGAACCCAACAAATAAGATACACTCATATACAGTACGATAAAAACGACTGATAAATCAAAATTCAACGAATAAGATAAATGGAATGATATAAACAATCAAGAAACTCGAACTAAATGACAAAAACGATCAAGAAAATGCTTGTGCGGCAGATTAAGAAATCCAAACCCAATAAAAAATATATATAGAATGACAAAAACGATCAAGAAAATACATAATAGAACAAATCCTTCCCATCTCTAAGCAAAAACTAGCCAGACAATGTCACCTTCAAAAGAAATAGAAATAACCTATATTTTTCATTATTTCCCAATATATACATACTCACAAAATATTTCTTGAAGGAACATTCGGAAATTAAAATGTCCATTTTTTATTCCCTCTTTTCATGAGGCATATTAACATTAATAATTAATAAATAAATAATTCTACTAACACATCCAATTAACGAGTATAATTATTGAATTAATCCTCTCTTAAAAAAAAAACGAAAAAAAGAAATTGTAAATCAATGATAATGCTTGATGGCAATATTATTTGTCTTGTCACTTTCACCTTCCAATCTATAAATACCGTCGATTAATTTAGGATTTTATTTTTCAAGAACATGACATTATTTTCTTTAAGAGTGGTCCATTTCAATCCTACTTAGGTGACATAAAATAGAAATAGCAATAATTTTTAAAAATATTATGAAGAAAAAAAATGAAGAAGAAAATATTGCATGACAACTGTTGGGTGCTCCACATGAATTCTGCCCGCATTGCTAGTTCAAATTAACTAATTTTCAATATTTATTTTATTGAAATATTAATAGATATTTAATTGAATTTAAATCTTGCCCAAATCGTGTGTGTCATCACATTCCCAACCTAATTATTAGGTTTGTCTTAATAGAAATGGGCTGTATTCATGATGTTAAGGTTTAAATTATTAGTAATTATATCCGATACTCCATATAGAAATGACGCGATACAAATATTACAATACAAATATTTTTTATGAAAATTTACCATGTAATAAATATGCTACCGACATAATATATTTAGAAATCTCATTACATCATATATAATTACGTAGAAGAAATGATTCTTGAATAATTACAATGATACAAAAATTACAGTATATATGGGTACGAGATGTAAAAATGACGTGATACAAAAATTACAATAGATGTATATTTTTGCAAAATTTTATCATGTAAAAGGTGTACGACCCATGTGATAAGAGACGGCAAATGATATTTTAGAAATGTTTTTGTACCGTATGTGAATATGCCGAGGAAATCATTCTTAATTTGGATAGTTATAATGCACAAATATATACATGAAGATACACATACAATACGAATATGATAATATGAATTTTGTTCCATCCTATATGAAATGCCTAAGGAGTGTAGTATTTGATCCCTTAAAACAAAGGTGGTTTTGTTTTAACAGTTGATAATAGCAAAGTTGTACAATTGAAGGGTTCATTTATTTTGATTGTAGCTATTATAGGGCATTAGGGAGAGGAGACTAGGGAATTTAATAGGATTTATGTGTCAAAATCCTATCATAACACTCATATTTGAAATTTGAATATTTATAAAAAAATAAAAATGATAAATTTAACAAGGATCATCTTGATATTGATTTTTAGTTTTCAATGCACCGATACTTTAAAAAATATTATTTTATCATGTCGTGTTGGACACTCGTATTTGATCATATCCAACACTTTTCACGTAAAAAAAAATAAAAATAAAATTAGTGTCGTCGTATCTATACCGTCAGAGACGGAGGCAAAGGGGGAACAGGGGACAGGGGTGCCCCAACCCCCTCTAAATTTAAAAAAATAAAAATAAAAATTTCTAACTACATATTTTATAAAAATTTATTTTTATCCATCTAATTTTAGAATTTCGCTCCCCTAATTGTAGATTTCACCCCTCTAGTTTAAAGAAAAATTATAGTTTCACCACTTTTAAAAATAATATTATTTATAATTTTGATATTATAAATTTTCATCACCTCTCATTACAAATTCTGGTTTCGTCTCTATATATCGTATGTGTCCGTATCGTCGTATTTGTATTCGTGCATCATAGTTCTCTATAGTATCCGAACTCAAAAAAACAAAAACGAAAATAAAACAAAAAAGGGATTTTTATTTTTTTACAAAATAACTTGCTAGAACATCTAAAATAAGATAAAAAATGTGACAATTTGGGGGATTAATATTGACAAAAAAAAAAAAAAAAAAACAACGAATGGGCATTTTAGTCATTTCAGATCTCCCCCATTGGTGACTGTCTCTTTTGTCTTTTCATCCCTCCAGGCTCCAGTTAAGATTTCAAACATCACACAAAAATTAATTTAAAAATAAAAATACAAATACAAAAAATGAAAAATAAAAAAAAAAAAAAAAAAAAAAAAAGGAAAAGAAAAATTTTGTCTGAAAGCACAAACAATCACAGCACTCCATTCTTCATCCTCCCACTCTCTCTCCACTTTCTCTCTCTATACATACACCTTCTATATATATATATATATACGTGTGTATATTGTTGAGGAAGAAAGAGGGGTAATGGTATACATACACTATAGATACACTCCATTTTCACTGGAGGGAGGAGTAAAGCTACAACCAAAGCCCATTTTGTAGGGCTTTTTTGCTTTTCTGCTAAGCTTTTGAAAAGCAAAACCCCCCAGAAATCCTTATGGTTTTCTGAATTAAGTAATCTTGGTGAATTGGTGGGTAGCGGGCCTTGAATGCGACGATCGGGTTTGAGAATTGAAGATCTCCGCATTGGCATTGTTGAGGTGAGTTCCTGATTTTGCTCGATCGTTGGGTGTTTGTGTGGGAATTGAGCTAGCTGGGATGCGGTAGCTGTGGATTGGATTAGTTTAGCTGGTGTTTGTTGGTAGCTGTTTGAATTTTTATGCATTGCGTTTGGTGGAGCTGACATGGAGTTGTGGATTGTGGAAATGCTGGGTTGGAGCTGATGTCGGGTATTTGTGTTCTGTTTTTGTGTAATCAGATCTGGGTTTATTTGGGTTGTCTTGTGATTGATTCCGTTAGGGTGATGCAGCTCAGTTTGAAGTGCATTGTGCGCAGTTTGTTAATTTTTTTTGTTTTTGATGGATTTCGGTTCGGGTATATGGTCGAAGTGATAAGGTTTCGAATTGGGATCTTGTGTCTGTTGATTTTCATTCTATTCGTGGTTTTATGTTGATTGGGATAATCGATTACCTTGCATTTCAAATTTCATGCTCACTTCAGTTATGTGCTTCAACTGGAAACACATTTGTTATCTGAGTAGATTCTTGTTCTAACTTCTGTTCGTCAAATGCAGGCTGTTACAGGCACTGCATTGTGTATGTTGTTCAACGAATGGTTGAGTTTTGATATATAGAGCTTTTAGCCTTTGAGGCTACTGAAGTGTGTATATGAGCGGAGACAGAAGAAATAGTGTAATTTCCTAATATGGAGAAGATGAAGCTGGATGCACAACTAGACTATGCTGTATTCCAGCTTTCGCCAAGGCGCTCCAGGTGAAACATTTGTTTCTATATGTTTTTATTATCTTTATCATTAGAGTCCTTGGTAAATTTAGTTATTTTGCTGAGACATCCTTTTTGCCAGATGTGAATTGTTCGTCTCTAGTGGTGGGAGCACTGAGAAAGTTGCGTCAGGGTTGCTTAAACCATTTGTTACTCATTTAAAAGTTGCAGAGGAACAAGTTGCTTCTCCTGCACAATCAGTTAAGCTTGAAATTGGGACTCGCAAAAATGCTGAATCGTGGTTCACAAAGGGAACGCTTGAGAGGTACTGCAATGAAGTTTTGGAAGGAATCTAGTCGTTGAAAACTTGAAACTAGCATATATATCTGATTTATTTATACTTTTATCTTCAGGTTTGTTCGATTTGTTAGCACACCAGAGGTTTTGGAACTGGTAAATACCTTTGATGCCGAGATGTCACAGTTGGAAGCAGCCCGAAGAATTTATTCACAGGTATTTATTTATTATCTTGTAATTCTATTGGTTGTGCTGTGAATGGAGAAACACTAAATTACTCCACTAATCTATTTCAGGGAGCTGGAGATCAACATTCTGGTATGACTTCTGATTACTTATTGTCATTCTGTTTCCTGTTTCTCTATCTATGAATGGTAATTCTGTTTGGATATAGTGATACAAGCAGAGATTTTTGCCTTCTAATATGATGAGAATCCTTATAACTAATGTGGCGAGCTTTTAATTTGTTGTTTTAGATAATGGTAGAGTGAATTTTCTTGCCTTACCTATTTTCTGCATTTGCGCACCCTTCTAGAACTAAATTGAAGAATATGATACCGGTTTTCTATTGAATCGAGTCTTTTGATTTGCTTTTAAGTTTCATCAAGATTTATTTTTGTTCCTAAACTTTCTCAACTAATGTGCTTCATTATCCTCAAAGTTCAATCTTTCTCAATCTGGAGTAAGTGTAACAAATATGTGATAATCTCCCGCATGAGCTTTCCATTGGAAAATCGATCCAAGCAAAGTCGTAATGGCGTATTATCCAGCATTTTCATTTATATATCTTCTGTGCATGTATATTTCTTAATTAATCAAGAGATGTTACCAATTTTTGGGTCTTCTGGTTTCCCAAATAATTTTTTAGGCAGGTTGCTTAAGAACAGATGCCAAATCTCCTTGCTCATTGTAGCTTTATCATTCTGACGATTTATTATCATTATTTATGTTTTTTCCCGTCATGAATTGTCCAGGCGGAGGTGGATCAGCTGTGACAGCAGCAGATGATGCGACAAAGTAACTCTTTTATCTTACTTCAACTCCGCCCTAGTTTTATCTATTTAGCAAGTCATGTCTCATCTGTGCTCTCTTGGCTGGAATGAACACAGGAAGGAGCTTCTGAGAGCTATTGACTTGAGGCTTGGAGCTGTGCAGCAGGACCTGTCTACTGCCTGTGCTCGTGCTGCTGCTGCCGGTTTTAATGTCGACACCGTTCCAGACCTTCAAATGTTTGCTCATAGATTCGGCGCACATCATCTCAAGTAAGATATCTCAACTCCTTTCGCCGATCTTGAATTGTCAAGTCACTTGAGATAGGCTCGAAAATTTCAACCAAATGCAGTTTGCTTGAGTTTGACTCGAGTCAGGCTCAACTCATTTGCATCCAGGGCATTGCTGTTAGTACTTGAAAGTGGAAATATGAGTAAAATTGGAAAATAAGATATTATTGAGTAAATTTAATGATAATAATATTCATTTTTACTTAGTAACGTATAAATTGTGTGTATAATTAGTATTGGGCCGTAAAGTGGTTATAAAAATTTGAAGTCTTTACATGCGGGCCGTAACTATACTGTACAGCCCATGCAATTTCATGATTTTCTGAAATACCTTTCTACGTCTTTTGCAGCGAAGCTTGTTGCAAGTTCATATCCCTGTGCGAGAAGCGCCCGAATCTCGTCAACCAATGGAAACCCGTGCCCGAAGATCGAACAATCCGTTCTTCATGCGGGTCGGACATGTCCATCGAGGAAGACGTTTCTTCACCTTCTCCCAGGCAAGAGTCCACCACTTGCAAGCAGCCCAATGAGTCTGTCGGGGAAAAGGATGGTAAAGGTGAGACTCCAACTCCTGAACAAACTGGGTCGATTCAGGCGAGTCAGCCGGCAAGGCGGCTGAGTGTTCAGGACAGGATAAACATGTTTGAGAGCAAACAGAAGGAGAGTTCGGGAGGTAAGCCTGCTGTGGCGGCAAAGCCGGTTGAGTTGCGGAGGCTGTCATCTGATGTTTCAACGATGGGGGCTGCGGCGGAGAAGGCGGTTCTCAGGCGGTGGAGTGGAATTAGTGATATGAGTATTGATTTGAGTGTTGACAAGAAGGATAGTGAAAGCCCATCAGCATGTACTACTCCATCCTCTGCTACTGCTTCTCAGGAGAATAAGTTTTTGAATTTGAATGATTCTGCTGCAAAGGAGAGTAAGGTTGTTCTGAGCTCCAATAGGGTTAGTGATAATAAGTCTGAAGAGTTCTTTGAAAGTGATGGTTTGACGGGGAAGACCCAGTCAAGGTCTTTTGTTAGCATGTCAGACAATCAAGAAAGCTCTGAAGAGAAGTTTAAGAATACTTTGAAAGGGAAGTTGAAGGGTTCTCAGAGCAGTGAAAATCCTAGTGGGTCCCACTCACAGATTGATATCCCTAGTCAAAGGGAAGCATCTGAATCAAAGGATGAATCTTTTACGCAAAAAACTCTGAAGTCAGCTAGGAAGACTGGGGGAGAGTCTGCGCTTTCTGAAGGCATTTCTGGTTCACGAATCAAGGAGGCTTTTGCTGCCCGGTATAAAGGGGTTGAAGGTGATTACTCCTCCTCTTCTCAGCAACAGTTAAGATCTATTGGTGCAAATGAATTAGATGAAAAGCAAGAATTAAACACCTCCGAGAAGGTCTCCTTTGTTTCAGGCATTGAGGATTCTGGACTTGAGAGAATGAAGTTCAATAGGCAAGGTTTCAAATCTCAACGAACTGAAGGGTTTGATTCTTTCTCAACGCCGCCTCCAGAGCAAGTGCAAAGGGTAAGGCAACAAAAAGGAAATCAGGGACTCAATGATGAGTTAAAACTGAAAGCAAATGAGCTTGAAAAGCTCTTTGCTGAGCATAAGCTGCGAGCCCCTGGAGATCAATCGAGTTCTGCCCGTAAAGGCAAGTTAGAGGACTCACAACGAGAGCTGGAAAGTAGACAACAAATACCAGATGTATCCCCTCAGTTGTCTGATAATTTTAAGTCAAAAGAACCTAAAGGTAGTTTCAAGAACAAAACCAAGTTCACCAAAATGATCGACAGCCAAAACTTTGGTGATGCTTTGAACAGGAGTTTCTCTGAGCTGGGAGTTTCAGAGGGTTCTAGAGGGAAATTATATGATAAGTATCTCCAGAAAAGGGATGAAAAGCTGAGGGAAGATTGGAGTTCCAACAGAGCAGAAAAGGAAGCTAGACTGAAGTCCCTGCAGGATAGCCTTGAAAGGAATAGATCTGAGATGAAGGCCAAATTTTCAGGGGAGGATTCAATATCCACTGCTCGTAGACGGGCTGAGAGACTCAGATCATACAATAGCAGGTCAATTATGAAAAGGGAGCAGGTAGATTTATATTTACGTTTAATTATACATGAAACTAATGACCCGAGCAAGTTTTTATATCTGTTTTTTTTACTTTCGGACTTAATTGAGTTAGTTTCCAACTGTTGAAATTCCCTTTGACAGCAATATTTAGACTTTGGGGATAGTGAGGATGATGAGGAAGCATCAGCTTTTAATGAACTCTCCTTAGGAGATGGTGTTTCTAGGATTCCACAAGGGAAGAAGTTTTTACCCAATAACCGAAATCTGTCGTCTTCCACTCCTCGCATCTCAGCAGCTCCAGTTCCAAGATCCACCACCAAAACTTCCTCTAATCCCGGAAAGAGAAGATTACAAGCCGAAAATCCCCTTACACAATCTGTCCCCAACTTCTCTGAACTGAGGAAAGAAAACACTAAGCCTTCTTCTGGAGGAAGTAAAACATCTCGTTCACAAGTAAGAAACTATTCTCGCAGCAAAAGCATAACTGAAGAGGACAAGTCTCGCAGATCTCAGGCATTGAGGAAAAGCAATGCAACTCCAAGTGAGTTCAAGGATATACCTCCTCTAGATTCTGATACTGTTGTTTCGACACCATTAAAATTTGACGAGGAAGTATTGAAAAATGTGGGGTCCACGAAGCCTTTTCTTAAAAAGGGTAGTCGTGCTAGATCAAGCATTGCAAGGCAGATGGCCGTTTCTTTGGAGCCCGAGCCCATAAACAATGTAGATGAAAATGATGAAACAGCATCTTTACCTGATGATGAATTGGAGACTACTGTAAGAGAAGAAGGAGACGAAGAAATTGAGACATTGAACACCCAAGTGCCCAAGATTTTGGAAGATGAGGACCAAATTGTAAATTCTGAATCCGAAAATGGTGACAGCGAAAATCTAACATTTTCCCGAGTTGACCAGGCTTTGGGTTCACAGTTACCTATTGAATCGCTCCAAGATTGGTCCAATGAAAGCCCTATGTCATGGAACGCTCGATCTCAACATCCCTTTTTGTATCCTCAAGAAACATCTGATGTTGATGCTTCTCCTGTTGGGAGTCCTGCTTCATGGAATTCAAATTCTTTAAACCAAATGGAGTCTGATGCCGCGAGAATGAGGAAAAAATGGGGAGCAGCACAGAAACCTATGTTAGCAGCTCATTCGTCTCATAATAATATATCCCGTAGTAAAGACATGACTAGGGGTTTTAAAAGGTTGCTAAAATTTGGAAGGAAGAATCGTGGGTCGGAGAGTTTGGCTGATTGGATATCTGCTACTACTTCTGAAGGAGATGATGATACAGAAGATGGACGAGATCCTGCTAATCGGTCATCAGATGATCTTAGGAAGTCAAGAATGGGATTTTCTCATGCTCTGCCTTCTGATGATGGATTTAACGAAAGCGAGTCTTTTTATGATTCAGGTGATTTTATGGTACCTATTTATATGTCATTAGATTATCTTGTATTTTTACCCGCCTAATTCTTTTCAATGAAAGGTATGCCAAATTCATTGGAAGAGGTTTATTTTATTGGTGGGATAGTTACAGTCGCATTGCTGGAGGTTCTAATTACAAAAACTTCCCCTGAGTTTGAAAAATTACAAAACATCCCGTTTCAAAAAACTTACATTACATCTAGGTCCATCCATTTTAATAGTTTCATCTCTATTTTTTAGAAATTCTCTACTTGCCCTCGACACTTACCGATCAATATTTGACTTCAACTCCTGACTATAGCATGCGTTAGGCCAAATCTTCAAGTATGCCTCCGGAAGTTTTTGTAATTCTCAAAGCTCAAGTACAATTTTTTACAATTAGGCCAAACCTCAGGATATGTCGATGCAATTATCCTTATTTCATGTAGTGTTATAACCATCTTCAATTTGTACATGATTTTCTGTTAATCTGTTCATGCCCTTTTCTTCTCACAGTACAATCTTCACACAGTTCTATCCCGGCGCCTCCAGCCAACTTCAAACTAAGAGAGGATCATATTTCCGGAAGCTCAATCAAAGGTGAAGTACATAAAATCATGCATTCTTCCTTCCACACACCTAGTCTTTTGCTTATACTTCCCTCTTGCCTTTACAGCTCCAAGATCGTTTTTCTCATTATCGACGTTTAGGAGCAAGGGAAGCGAATCGAAGCCTCGATAGGTATTTCCCTTTTATAGATGATTTACAAGTATGACGGCAAATGATTGAGATTGAGAATCATCTACCAGATAAATATAATGTGTACATGCGCATGAAAACCATGTGGCTCTTATGGAGATTCTAGTTATTTCTTCTTCATATTGTATTATTATTATTATTATTCTTAGTGTTATTATTATGCATGTATATTGTAATGAGTGGATAGTTCCAATTGGGGGAACATCGATGTGATTTTTGTAGCTTATATATTCTTTTTTTTCTGGTTAATTGCAACTGGTTTTTGTACTGCACTTTGGTATTAAAACGGTGTACAAGAATCAAACGTTGTCAGTTTAGGGAAGAGTTCAAGCACGTACGTTATGTTATGATTTAGGGCTGTCAACTTTTTTATCGGTTGAAAATGTCAAAATTTGATTTTGATTTTGATTGGGTTTGGATTAAAATCGGACCTAGGTATAAATATAATGATTGTTAACATATCTGCTATAACTTGTAAGAAAGCCCAATAGTTTGGGCTACGTGGGTTAAAAGCCTGGTACAGGGAAGGCCCAAATAAGAATAGCCCCTTTACTTAATGGGCTTTCTTTGGGGGGTTTGAAGCTTCAACTTTATTATTAAAATAGCCTGGCCCTTGCCCTAGGGCTGTCAACTGGTCGGATTCGGACCGGATCAGGAGATTCCGGATCCGAATTCGATAAGAAAATCCGACTACCGGATTCATTGTTTTTGAATCCATACATAATCGGGTCGGATCATATCCGATAAAGGATCCGACCCGATTAGCAATAAATTTTATTTTATTTTAATAATGAATTTGATATAAAAAATAAATATATTTGCATAATATTAAATAAATAATTATTATTTTAATGGATCATTTGATAATTTTGTTTATATTTATTTAAAATAGGTTAATTTAAACTTATTAATAGAAGATAATATATACTTTTAGAGTAAAAAAATTAAATTCTATTATTGCTTGAAGTGATAAATATGAGAAAATTTTAATTTTAACCATTTCACTAAATATTATGTACTCGTAAATAATTTACTTAATTAAATATTATATATATTATCGGAGTCGGATTTTTAACGGATCGGATTCCTTCAATCCATATTCGCTCCATTTATTTCAGATAACGAATATTTATAATCGGATATGATCCATCGGACATTTTTATCGTACGAATATACTAAAATTCGGATCGGATTCGGATTAAAATTCAACCCATTGACAGCCCTACCTTGCCCCTTGATCACTCTCTGTAAGGTGTTAATTCGGGTGGGTTTGAGTTGGGTTGAGATAGGAATAAAATACCCAATTTGTACCCAACTTGACCCAAAATTCAATCCAATACTCCTGTTCTTACTTTTTTGTCGATATATCGGTCTCATTTATTTTGGAGATAAGCTTTAGCCAGCAGGGGTGTTAATTTGGGTGGTTTCAAATTGGGTTGAGATATAAATAAAATACTCAATTTGAACCCAACCCGATACGAAATTCAATCCGATAATCCCGACCTTACTTTTTTGTCAATGTAGGTCTCATTTATTTTGGAGATAAGCTGTAAAGGTGTTAATTTGGATGGGTTCGGATCGGGTTGAGGTAGAAATAAAATATCCAATTTGAACCCAACCCGATACTCCCGACCTTACTTTTTTTGTTAACATATCGGTCTTCCATTTATTTTGGAGACAAGCCGATAGTTTAATAATAAGTAACTGAAATTTGATCGAGAGCAATTGAGAATCGACAACTATTCTTCTTGAAGGGAGAAGAAAGCAATTTTTTGGCCAACATGTTTATTAAGACTTTTTTTTTTTATCTAACTATTTAATAACAAAAGCTAAGGGGACCACTTTTCTTGATGCTTTAATGGAGCTTGAATCTTAATGCATGTTGCAACTTGATTATTGTCATGGAGACAACATGTTTCATGCTTTGCATAATTTAGTCATCTAAATCATTATTAACATTAGTTGCATTACTATTTCATTTTCTTTTATTATTATTCCTTGTTAATAGTACTAGAATGGCCAAGACTAATAATTTTCTCCTCCATGTTTGTCGATTATCCAATTTTCAATAGTAACATTAACTAACATTTCATGATATACGAACACGAAATCGGTAAAGTTAAAAAAAAAATCTTAAATATATCACGTAATATTAAGATCTGTGTATGCTGCGAGTTCCCCATGCTGCACAACAAAATAATATTTTTAAAATTGTCGATATCCATCAAAATACATCACACAGGTAAAATCACAAGTTGCACAAGTGTGGATCAAAGCGCAATAAAAGAAGGGACAAGTGGGGATGGAGATATGGGACAAGACATAGTTTGTGGGACTCAATTTGTGCAAGTTGCACAATTGAGGGGGCTAATTGCAATTAAATCCAAAAGAAATGGGGCCCAAATATAAATAATAGAAAGCGGCGGCTGTCAGCGTCAAAGAAAACTTCCCCCAAAAGCTGATGAATAGCGCCTTTTGGCGTTAGTCCCTATTATATTTACATATTTCAAATTGGTTCTTTAAAGTACAATCAAGTTCTGTTGAGCCCCTATTGCCCCACGTGACGTGGGGCCCACTAATTTATTTTCTTGTTTTTTGGTCAAATTCCAACTTAGCAATGATTATTAAGGAATTAACAAGTTTAGATAATATAATTTTTGTATTTAAAAAAAAAAGATAATATATATATTTTTTTATTCTTAATAAAAAATTGTAATTTACATTGATACATAAGTAGAGCCAACGGTATATAAACATTTAATTTCTCTTATTTTAGGGCACTTGCTAATGTTTCAATAAAATTATTCAATGTGGGCTCAGATTCTTTATTTGCTTGGATCAGGATCACATCTTGTGTTCGATTACGAATGATTAATTTCCTCGTTGAATTGTACATGAAATCAAGAAAACTTAATATTAGTTAAGAAAACCACACTCTATAGAAGGTTGGTTATTCAAATGTTGTACAAAGAAAGCATGTTAAAACTACAACATCATACATACTAAAATTACAAAATCAAACAACAATGTCACAATGTAGACACAAATTACATTCTCAACCCTAAAGCAGCTTCGAATCCGGGCATTCATTCCTAAAAAAACCCGGCCCGTATGATGTAAAGCTCGGGCCATTTCCACGTTGGTTATAAACAACGTAAACTCATAATTGGGCCGAGGTTTTGTTGAACCAACCGCATTTGCAAGCAGATGCGATGCGCCTACCTCCTCGTACCTTTCCTTGTATTCTTTCTCCTGTTGTTCTCTGCACCGGTGGATGATCCACCGGGACCCATGCAAAACCCTCTGGATTGGACCGGGCTGGGCTGTAAGTTATTCGGGCTCAGCCCATTGGACGACGAAGATGATGAATACGCGGTGGAATGAGAAGAACAGCTAAAGTCATCTATGTCACTTTGGAAAAGTTCATCAAATAGCTCCTGAAGTTCTTCAAAGCTGCCTTCCTCTCCATTTTCCTGTCAATCACAGAACTACATTTTGAAACATGATGAGGCACTTAGCCACGGGTCGTTACTCGAACAATATTTGAAAACGGGCCTACATTCACATCGTTAAATGCTAAACCACTTACTATCTTGCAATGCTCGAACAATCCCATCCCCCCACCACCCCACAAGCGAATTAAGAGATCAAACACATACTATTTAGCAATTTATGAATGGTTCACATCAATGCATTCTTCAAATTTTGATCCCAAATATGACAGCAAACATGAAAGGAAAGAGGAGAAACTCACATCAGATTTAGTTTGGCTCATCATAGTTGCCATTTCATTCAAGAATTCCCCCATACCCTGCATCAAAATTGAAGTTAACTTCATCAATAATCCACTCATTTCAAGAAGTAGGAGGGCTTTAAGCACGAAGGGGCTAAAAGGGCCATTTCATACTCCAATCTTGTCCTCTTCCTTGTATTTTTTAAGCAATTTTTCTAGTGAATTTTGTCAACAAAGGGACATTGGGACCACACTTTCACTCAAACATATAATGATATACTATTCTACACATATTATCATCCCTTAACTAGAAAAATCAAGGCCAAAAGTTGAATCTTGAATGCATCCAACAACAACTTGCATCCCACCTTTATGATGTGCTCAATTCCCCATCATACCTAATAATATAATCAAAAGATCCACAAACTTGCAAAATAAATCAACCACCACCATCTCCAAATTCACCTTTTAAGTCAAATTTTATACTGATTAAGTGATTGACAGACTTGCTCTGATTCACATACTAGTCTTGTCAAGGGATTTTCGAATATATATGCATATGTACATGAAAAATTAGAAGCGGGCTAATAACAGTGGCGGAGCCGGAACTTTATTCGGGGAAGGTAACTAAAATTACTAAAATAAAAGTTTTAAAAGTATATATATATATATAATAAGGGCAAGAAAGTTGGGGGCGGTCTCCACCGAATGCCCCTTGACTCCGCCGCCGGCTAATAACGACCCCATTTATTTTCTTGAATTGAAGACCACTTCAAAAAAATCAGGCATTTAAAAGGGGTCACATGTAATGTGTGGTTGAATGTCTTATTTCTACAAAACCTTAATTTATACATACATTTTCGTCATCATCGTCGTTGCAGTCGTAGACTCCTATGTCGTAAAGAAATCTTTTGTTTGCATCAGAGAGCACTAAGATGACAATAGGTAGCATCTCGTCAGTCCAGATACATATATAAGTATTCACATATAATTCAAGAATGTACGCAAATGCAGCCATATTCCTTTGATTTTGACAAACAATCAACTATTTACTATCACATTACTCAACACGCATTAATACAAAAAGGGAATCCACAGAATTTGAACATTTGATCTAAAAGTTTTTTGTTTCTGCAAAATGAGAATCAACCACCAAAAGATCTCAAAGCAAGGATCATTAAAGATCGCATTTTTGTTGAAGTTTCTCTCCAAAAATCCACCAAGATGATCATAATACACACGTACTTTATAATATTGTTTTTCAACGTTTAAACTATTGGGATGCAATATGCTTGAAGATCTTCAAAGAATATAATATATTTACCAGAATAAGCTTGCTGAATGGCTTGAAATTTCTTCTTTGACTCTTCCACATACCTAGGATTCCCAGAAGAGGAGCAGCGATCCGGGTGCCATTTCTATCACAAAACCACAAATTCATAAAACTCAACACAACAAAAACAGAGCAAATTCAACAAGATATCATGTGATCTCCATGTCTTGAGTTTTCACACAAAATTCCCCAGAAATTGAGTGATCCAGAGGAATTTACACAATGCTGTGCGTGTGTGTGTGTAAGATATAAGGAGTTTCTTGAAATAAAGTTCAAACCAGTGCAAGTTTCTTGTAGGCATTCTTGAGGTCAACTTCTGTGCATTCTTTCTTCAACCCTAAAACAGCATAAAAATCGATGCTTTTATCTTCCCCAGCTGCCATTTCTCAAAGCCCACGATAAATTTCAGCTCAAAATTCAATCTTTTCGACAAATTACAACAAAATTTAATGTTCTGAACGAACCCTTCTCGAGAAGCAATATGCCTGTTATCTTATATATGCTTATCATGCATATACATACAACAAAATATATATATATAATATCCAAAAATACAACCCCTCAATAAATGCTAAAAGATTACTACAGGACGTAACCTCCTCAGCATTCTGTAAAGAGAGAGAGAGAGAGAGAGAGAGATCAACAGCTCTCTCTTCTTGAGAAGCCTCCAGAAACAGGGTTTAAACTCATATATATATATATATATATATGTATATTATATGGCCTTTTATAGCATATAGGGATCAAAGATCAAGTAATTCTTGAATAATTTAATTAAAATGTTGCAAACTATATATTAATTATAGAGAAAGAAACAATGTGTGGGCTGGCTTTTAGATAACGATTGCTGGGTTAAAAACAAAGGGCTGGGATTGAATATGGAGTTAGATATTTTTTTCTTACTTGATTCTGTCTCCAGAAACTTCTCTGTTTACTGTTTGATACTCTGTTTCCCCTGTTTACTATATCTGTTTTTGCCATTTTTGTTTATTTAATTGATTGAATTTTTAAAAAATTTCATCAATTGTAACATATATAAAGACTACTTCCTTTGTTATCGGATTTTGTCGAATCGGGTTCGAGCTATAATTACTCGTATGTGTTTCTTTGTGTAAAAAGTTGGGAAGGATAGAAAGATGGGAAGATTCTTGATTTTGTCTATCTGGATTATGTTGTGTCAATTTAATTAACACAAATGCAACATTTGGTATGAGTCATAGACTCAGAGTCTCTTGTTAAAAATATTCTTAGATATATTATTATTCGTGTTGATGTGTTCGTATTAGATCGTTTTTTATTATCAGTATTCATGCATTATTGATTATAATTTTAGAATACATACCAAGTAATACATGGTTATATATATATTAAAATTGTGAAGGATTGGACTAACCAAAAAATCAGACCTTTTATGATTAAGATGGTCTTAATAGGATTTTGTACTTGTCAAGTGGTCTGTATAAATCTGTCTATTAGTTGTACTAATTATTAAAGCTAATTGTAATTAATTGTTAAAGCTGACCCTAAAAATACATTTAAATTAATTAAAGCAAGTGTCTGGGGTTGAGGTCCAAGTTGCATACTTGCATATCAAACCAAGTACCAACTTGCTTGTTTTCAACAATTTATGTACTCAACTTGCCTATAATGAATCAAATTCCAATTCATAAAATTCCCCCATTTCACTTTATTGACCACATTCATTATGGGATCATGTATTTTAGTCTTCTAGTTTGTACGAAATAACCGGACATCATCAAATTTTCTGTCGACAGGTAATCTTTGTTTTCTCTTTACTCGATTCTTTATCGTGCTGATAAAAAAGTAACTTGTTTTTCTATGAACTTTGTCACTAACTGAACATTTCGATTATCCAAATTGGTTCGATTTTTTTAGGCTTTTGATGTCGGTTATAGAAATATACTTTTAAAATATTATCGAAAACTGGAACAACGGTAAGTACCGACCCTTTTTTACTCTACTCTTCATTTCATAGATTGGACAAAAAATGAATTTCAAAGTTGTGTTTAAGTTCAAATTTGTGGTCTTGGCACTTGGTTTAGGTCTAGAAGGATCACACCAATTGGTATATTTACACATTTCTTTTGGTAAAGTATTGGAGTTTTTCTTGGGCAAAGACATCAAGTGGGCAACTTGGAGTAACATATAAAGTAATCTTTAGGGTTTGAAATTTGCAGCAAAGCCAAAATGGTAACTTTTCAAGAAAAAGATATGGTAGAAGAAGTGACTTTATCTTATTATGTGATTACTTTAAAGGCTTTGGACGCTATTACATTCTCAACTCCGTTTCAGTTCGATTCGACCCTTGAATCAACTCGATGCAAAGTAAGTCGAGGAAAATTCTGAAGTCAAGATCGACTAGGATGGATATATTTAAAAGGGCATCATCTATCGAAGATGAGAAGCTCGTATGATCCTGTGATGGACAATGCTAGCAATGGCAGCCGACGAGGAGAGCTCACGAACATGATCTTACGTGATACTTCTTGAAGTTACTACATTTATCGCATCGGTGTGTCGTCATTTACTTAAAATACGATTCAAGAATCAGAACGAGTGGTCTTTTCGAGAAGTTGTTCTTTCAAACATTTGTAAGCAACATAAAAATCTTGATGTAGGGTTCCAAACTTCCAAAGTTGTGATGATTCTGGGTATCTGGGATCTGATTTGAGGTCCAAATTGGAGTGGTCCAAGTTCTAATCCTGAGTTCTGCCCACGTGATGTTCAGGTAGAAATGGCTTCAAATCACGTGCCTTGGGTTCAAAATGGGTGCCCCATTGATATGCTCTCTCAATCGCAATCATAAACATATATATACACCAAACTATATTCACAAGATCATAATCTATCATGCACAAATACGGACACAACAATATGGATATGATATGAATACGGTGATACATATTTTTTCTTGGATTTCCCATATGAAAAGCGTCAGACACGGCAAAATAATGTTTGTAGGATTGTCCTAATATCATAATAAAAATAGGTAAAATATGGAAAATATCGTGCTTATTCATTAACTTCAAAAGAATTCAGACAAAATTTCAATGTGTGTGAAAGATAACTTACTGAACTCCAATTTTCTGTTGCTATGAGTAATGCATTTGATAACTAGCATGAATACAGCGAGCAGTTATAAGCCTACGTAGTGCTTATTCTTGTACAAGTCTTTAAGGAATGATTCGGTTAATTCTCTGTTCTCAAAGCTTTTATCCAGTCAATTTCAACTCGAAAATCACCTGGACCAGTTTCCGCACCTGGAACTCCAGCTTCTGCATTAACCGAGAGGGACATGCCAACAACTCGAGCTGGGTTCATCTCGAGATCTGCATCTATAACATTGCCTCTCCATGTTGGCAGATACCGAGCAAGAGGAATCTGTCCGATAAGTACACAGTTCTTGAGATGAAAATCTAGTCGATATGTTCAACTTAAGTTGGTAATGAATTCCATAGAATGTAGGTGCATCGATGGGGTAAAGAGAGGAAACTCAGCAGCCTGCACCATGTTGGCGAACTGAATCGTGTGTGTGTGATCGTATTTTTGTGTGTGAGAGAAAGAAATAGAGTGCTTACCTTGGCAATATACCAGTTATCTTTGGGCACGAAAACAAATGCTTGCCATGAGTTATCTTCCTGTTGTCCAGGAGAATTCACCCAATTCTCTGTATATATCTGCGATTAAGTTAGATGAAGTCTCAGCAGAGAACCTTTTGTAATTACTTGTTATACTTTTTCCTTGCAAAGCATTTGAGGACTTCAAACCATTTAAACATCAGAACGAAACTATCTTGATATATTACTCACAGTAGATATGTAGCATCTTCCGTCTCCTCTAAGTTTTAGGGCTAATGTATCATATGCATCCAAATCAATGAAGCCATCAAACTGCAAAACATGCGGCCAATGAAGTGAATGACATTCAAAAATGAAATTGAGTTAGGGAAATGTCATATAGTAGGTTTGTTAGGAACAGAGCCCACAAGGCTAAGCATTTAAAAAAACATAGTCACATAGATGACGCTGAATCAATACGCTTTCAATATGAGAAATGTGTGTACTACCAAAGTATATTGTCCAGGAAAAAAAAATCAAACTTGAGATCTAAATAAATATAATTTACCTTTTTAGATCTCATCCCACAGAAGCCACTTCGACTCATATTCCATTTTGAACCTTCATCAACATCCAAAGAAAGGTTTCCAGAGAATAAACCTATGAGGGGTAAAACCCATGAAGCATTTAGCAAATACAAGTCGTTTCAAGTATAACTACATCAAACTTGTATCCAGCATGCAAGGTTTCCTTTATAAATGACATTCAATGACTTTGCCTCACAGAGCACAGTCTCACATTTCTAGGTTTGGCTTTCATAAGTGCAGAAAGATGAAATTACCAGCTACAACGTTCAAATGAGCAAGTGAAAGAGGGAATCTTTACCGACCAGTAGCACTTGATCCATTAACAGGCTCTTTTATCTGCAGCGATGCTGATGACAAACCTGAAAAGATACCTTCAACCATTATGAAAGGCTAACCATTTACCGTTTCTTCTCATTATTTTCTCGAAACTCATACACACTACTAATTGCAAATAGCAGCTCCTGTTATAGCTCTGAGAAAGCAATAATCATCTAATATTTGTCCTTAAAAGTAGTATAACTAGTTCACTAGTCAAGTTTGTGGTCCATGGAAGGTCATATGGTGAGAACCCAAAAGAACACAAGACAAGTAAGTCTTTTGTTAGTTCTGCTATTTAATTTACATAGTAACATGAAAGTTTCCCATATTCATACCTCCGTATTCAGAATCCGAATACAAATGCCATCGTTTCAGCTCCTCTTTCGAGTCAAATTTGAAGATATATCTTTCACTTGGAGGAACCAAGTCTTCAAGGTTCCATGTAAGAGCTGCAAAATGAAAGGAAACAATAATAACACTATAGGAATTTTCTCTCTTCTCATTTTGCAGAAAATTAAAGGGGTCACGACAAATTCCTCGAAATTGAATCAAGAATCAAAAGGATCCAACCCCATTTTCTCCGACGCTTAAAAACTGCATAATTTATCACACACCCCGGCGAAAACTGAGTGAAAATTTGTTCAAACACCTGTCAAACTCATTCATTTCTCCAAATTACACAAAAACAAACAAAACCCAACACAACGATCGCGAGCCTAAACAGGTTAACAACCAAAATCCTAACAAATTCTACAATCAAACGAAACTAAAGAAAAATTAAGCAGCTTTTGTGGACAATTGAGGTAATATGGGAAGAACAAAAGCGAAAACATACCCCTTTTAGTTGCATTCAGAGAAGCTTGCAACAACCCTCGAAACCTCGACATTTGAAATCCTGGAACCAATAAATATTTTCCTTTGAACAAATTCCACGCAACGCGAGCAATTACAGAGATTATGATTGATTTGAGCTCCGAAACGACGGAAAAGGAATCACCTTCAACTGGACTGAGGAAGTGTTGAGGACGACGAAACTACAAACGACGCCGTTTCTATCGTAACGTTTTATGTTCCCAATAAAGTCGCATTATACCTGTGATGGTAACGGGTTTTGGTTTAGTCGTTTTAAATAGCGATTTCGAATCGATTACGTTCGAACTTGTCGAATTTGAGATCGATTGTTTGAATGTCCGATTAGAAAACTAATTCATTTCGTATACATTTTCAAGTCGGATTCAATTTAATTTATATTTCAAGTAATATGAATCATTTTAAGTCTAATTAAGCTCGACCTGCAAAGTTCATACATTGAATCGGTTCATTAACACTTCCGAATTCAAATGTTATCAATGGTTACACTAGCGGTCTCCTACCTTGACGGGATTTACAAATTAATCAAAATATATAAGATAGAGATTAAGAGACCGTAGCAATAGATCATTCCATAAAATTATCTAATTTTGATGTACAAGATCTTCATAAGAGGCAAGTACAGAGCATACTTTAAGATAATTATGAATATATTATAACATACGGAAGAACTAGAAGGGGGAAACTTAAGCAGACATGATAAAGAAAGACATAAGGGTCTTTTATTTATAAACTTCGATACCCTAAACACTGATGCTCCTCCGTCTTATATAGAGAGCGGACTTAAAGTATTACACGACGAAATTGAAAAACTTTGGCGTCCGAGACTAAGTTCTTACATCTACACATAAACAAACAAACTGGAAAAGTAAATACAGGATTGAAAGAGACATAAAGTAAAGGTTACAGGAAAGACCAAAACAAATGGCCGATAAAGAAAATAAAAGTCAAAATTACCAAAAGAAACAATTTTTCACACTACTAAACTTTAAATTAAAATGTATGAAAATTTTAGCATGATCTAATTCAATCGATTATTCTACTTATTGTCACCTACTCAAATTTAATCAAATCAAATCCGAACTAGAATTATCGAAAATAAACACCCTATTAACTTTTGTCAAATTTACATGGAAAACATTATGAACCCATATAGGTCCTCTTCTTAATCCCAACATTTAAGGACATCTGGGCAATCCATGTTCTTTCTAGACGTTTCTTGAACAACCAAAGCATCTTCTCGAAAATTACACTTTACCCCTTTAAATTCCATACCTTTCTCCCTCAACACAAGCATTATCATCATCCAACAGTCTCTGCAATTCAAAGAGGTTATTCACTTCTGTTGATTGATTACTGCCAAGAACTATGAGTGCTGTAGTCGAAGCAATGAGCGAGCTCCTCAATTTCCCAGAAACCATGGAGAAATTCCTCCTCTCCTCCTCCCGCCAAAACGACCACCGCGGCGGCGGCGGCGATGTCTCCGCCGCCGCGATGCCGGCGGACATTCTCGACACCCCGAAGGAGTACGTCTTCCAGTTGGACGTTCCGGGCCTCTCCAAATCTGATATACAGGTACCAAATTCGTTGCTGAAAATGTGAAATTCGATAAAATGCACATATTACTGTAATTTGTGCAAACTATTGAGGGATGTTTGTGTAATTTAATGCAACTATACAGAACTGCTTCTGGCTAATTTCTTTAAGCTAACTGAGTGTGTAATGACAATATACGGATTGAATCTGAGATTTTATTTTCTGGGTTGTGGGATTCATTCTTCAGGTGAGTGTCGAAGATGAGAAGACGTTGGTGATAAAATACGCATATTACTGTAATGTGTGCAAACTATTGAGGGAAGTTTGTGTAATTTAATGAAACTATACGGAACTGCTTCTAGCTAATTTCTTTAAGCTAACTGAGTGCGTAATACAATAAACGGATTAAATTTGAGATTTTATTTTGTGGGTTGTGGGATTCATTCTTCTGGTGAGTGTCGAAGATGAGAAGACGTTGGTGATGAAATACACATATTACTGTAATTTGTGCAAACTATTGAGGGAAGTTTGTGTAATTTAATGAAACTATACCGAACTGCTTCTGGCTAATTTCTTTAAGCTAACTGAGTGTGTAATGACAATAAACGGATTGAATCTGAGATTTTATTTTCTGGGTTGTGGGATTCATTCGTCAGGTGAGTGTCGAAGATGAGAAGACGTTGGTGATAAAAATACACATATTACTGTAATTTGTGCAAACTGTTGAGGGATGTTTGTGTAATTTAATGAAACTATACAGAACTGCTTCTAGCTAATTTCTTTAAGCTAACTGAGTGTGTAGTCACATTAAACGGATTAAATCTGAGATTTTATTTTCTGGGATTCATTCTTCAGGTGAGTGTTGAAGATGAGAACACGTTGGTGATAAAGAGCAACGGGAAGAGGAAGAGGGAGGACGGCGAGGAGGAGGGGTGCAAGTACATAAGGTTGGAGCGGCGACCGCCGCAGAAGCAGACAAGGAAGTACAGGCTGCCGGAGAACTGCAACGCCGCGGCGATCACGGCCAAGTGTGAGAATGGGGTGCTGACGGTGGTGGTGGAGAAGCTGCCGCCGCCGCCGAAGCCGAAGACGGTGGAGGTTGCCATTTCTTGAATTGAGGGAGTTTGAGGTGGTGTAATGGAGAATGTAGGCTTTGTGCATCAGGTTTCAGTTCAGAATGTATGTGCAGTGGAGATGTTGGGAATGTGATGTCGATGAATGTATTGTTGTTTTTGTATTTATGGAGGACGTAGTTTAATTTGTTTTAAGGTCTAATTATGACCCAAAACTCTACCTTAGAAAAGCGTTTTTTGTTAAGATAGAAAATTAACTTACAATTTATTATATATTTATGATTTATGCACTCTTGTTTTTAAAAAAAAAAAAAAAAATATATGTACATTCAAGTGAAATTTGAATTTAGAATATTATTCTAAAAAATAAATTTATTAATGAATTTTTGAATTTAGAATAATTCGAATTTAGAATATTATTCTGAAAAATAAAATTTTTGAATCCAGAATATTGTCCTCAAAATTGTTGTTCATATTCTGGAAATTAAATCCATTAATGAATCTTTAAATTTAAAATATTATCCTGAAAATTATCTTGAAAAATGGCCCATTACCAAACTTGTTGGCTGTTGGTTGGACACGAAGGTACTCGAATATGGTAACATAATTTTTTTTCAATTTTTTACATAATATTTTTCCAATTTTTTGGTTAGAAATGTTAGTAAGGAGGATTGGCTATGATGCATGGACACTTTTAAAAATATTATTTTGTCGTGTCGTGTTCGACACTCATGTTCGACACCGTGTCCGATACTCCTTACGTGGGAAATTAAAAAAAAAATCCGTATCGCGCTATCCGTGTCGTATCGTATCCATGTCCGTGCATCATAGAGGATTGGATATAATGTTTGAATACGATATAATAAAATAATATTTTTAAAAATATTCGTACGAAAAAATCAAATGCCATTTATATGCAAAGATAGTAAATTATAATTATGATGTATGAAATATGAATACTGAAACACCAATACAGCAAATATGACTAATTTTTTTTAAATTTATCAGATGGGAGATATTAATCTATATCTATACTATATATTAATCGTGAGACCCCAGTTGTAACCGCTTTGGTCTCTTGGTGTCCTCTTTTTCTTTTCTTTTTCTTTTATTTATTTATTTATTTATCTTTTATCCAACTTTATCTCTTCCACGTGCTATTAATTTCTCTTTTCTATTTCATCATTCTTTTCTTAGTTTCTCTTTTCTTTCTTATCGGTTGTATTTTTTTTAATTATAATTTTTATCACTTTACTTATAATTTAAATTTTTATAATTATTAATATGACATTATCTTATCTTACTTATTTATTTATTTATCATAAATTAATGATTACTAGTAATTTTGGCACACTCGTTGCGTGTGCAAATTATAAAATTTTTTCGTTTAAAATATATTTAAATTAATTTTTATATTAATATATATTTTATCAGTATTTTTAATATAATTATTGAACTAATATAAAAATAACATAAAAACATAAAATATCAAACAACACTATCTTTAAAAAAAAAATACAAAAGAAAAAAAATTGAAATAAGGTGAAAGAAAAGATAAGATAAGATAAAAAAAAATGTAAAAGAAGAAAACACCTAAAAATAAGTAAATAGAAAAGAAGAGAGAAAATCGCAAGAGAAGAAAACTGACAGGATAAAAAATAAATAAATAGAAAAAATAAAAAGAGGACACCAAGAGACCATATTTGCCTCTCGCGCTTAATAATATAATAACTAGCAATTTTGCACATTCTATGCATGTGCAAATAAAAAATAATTATTATATAAATATATTAAAATTGAAAAGTTTTTATTAAATATATACTCTATAATTTTTTAATATCTATACTATATTATTAAGCGCGAGAGGCAAAGGTGATCTCTTGGTGTCCTCTTTTTCTTTTTTTTTTTTACTTATCTTTTATCCATCAGTTTTTTTCTCTTACGGTTTTCTCTCTTCTTTTCTATTTATTTATCTTTTATCCGTTTTTTTCTCTTACATTTTCTTATCTTTTTTTTTCTCTCACCTTATTTCAATTATTTTTCTTTTCTTTTGAATTTTTTTAAAAGATAGTATTGTTTGATATTTTATGCTTTTATGTTATTCTTATATTAATTCAATAATTATATTAAAAATACTTATAAAATATATATTAATATAAAAATTAATTTAAATATAAAAAAAAAATTATAATTTGGACACGCACGAGTGTGCCAAAATTACTAGTATAATATTAGACATGAGTATTAAATACAATGCAATGAGTAAAATAATATTTTCATGTATCATAAACATGATTAGAAATATTGAAAATTTAACAAAATGGAACTATTCTCTCAAGAATTTGAATTCCCAGCAATGGATCAAACCCTCTACAACAAACATCTCGAAAGAAAAGAAAAAATGAAAATAAATTAAAAAAGCTATGTCTCAATAACCTGTATATTTGACAAAACTGTGACAGGCATCCTCCAAATACCTTGTTAGAATGCATGGAGCTGTTTTGCTATGTTCAAAACTTAGGTTAACTTTCTCTTCTTGCTCTTCTTTGATTTCTTCTTTTTCTTCTGTGTGCGTGATTTTGACTCGGGATCCTCGTCGTCGGCCTCCATCAAATGCTCGTATTCCTCAAGACTAGCGAATGGGGACGTCCCAGGAGCTTTTCGTGATTTTCGTTTCTTTTTCTTTTCATCGAAATCAGTTTCAAAATCGCTCCCATCATCCGCTTCACCTATGGCGATGTCATCATCATCATCGTTGTCATCATTCTCATCATCGTCATCGTCATTAATTTCTTCATCGTCGACATCTACATCCGAAGGGACTTCGACGTCTTCAACACTCTCATCAGCAATCAAGTCCTCATCATCTTCATCGGCCATCTTGTCCAGGTCATCATAATCATAGTCACCACCTGATGGGTTGCTAGAATCCAACACATTGTCGATCTCTTCATTGTCACTCGCATCATCAACTTCTTCGCCATCAACGGCATACAATTCTTCAGCAGCTTCTTCATCGGGTGTTTTCTTCTTTTTCTTCTTGGGTTTCTTTGAGGAATTCATTTTGTTCATGTAGAACTTGTGGAAAACTACATCCTCAGGGGGTACATCGGATTCAGCTAACCGTAGGATTTCGGCTCCTATCAGCTGGTGGTTCATGTCAATCTGTCGGAAACAAGGGAAGGTGTGGGGTAATCACAATGGCATCACCAAACAAAACTTAATTTTGATTTTTGAGTACAGAAGTATGAATGATTTTGAAATAGAACACAAAAACAGTGCTTAGGGATACTTGAAAGGCTTATTTTCAATACATGAAATTCGCATATCGGCCTCTCGAGCATATACCAACCACGAAATTTGACAATATAATGCAAAGAGGGGGCAGAGAGACTAACCTTCTTAGCAGGTTCAATCTGGGAGGCACCATGCCATGTATTTTGCTTCGGTTTCTTTTCCATGAACTTGTCGAGGAAGGCACCAAGTGAAAGGTCAGTGAGTGGATTGCCATTGTACACAATATTGACCCCAGAAAGAAGGGTACTGGCCATTGCAGCAACCGATGGATGCACATGTGAGGCAAGTACCGTTAGTTCCCACCAGCCAACCCGATCTGCATTGCTGTTGCTCATGAAAATTAGTAAGCATAATAAATTAGCAATCAACACAAAATCAAATGAATGCCTTCTCCTAATTTCTTCAATACTCAGAGGCTGTAATTAATTCCCTTAACATAATTTCACAATCTTAAAGTGTTCAGGGTTTGGACATTTGTAACAAGTTCTTTCAGATTTCATAATTAATTTATTATCCTATTCATTTGATTATCAAAGGTAAACCATCTCATGCATCCATATAACTGCAGAAAAATTACCAATAAGCAGGTTCCCTGTGGCGTGGATTGTAACCTCCAGGTAATATTGGGCCTTGACGACTCTGCACTTCATGGTCAGAAGTAGACTTGAATTCGTCAATTTTACTGGAAGGAACATCACCCATTAAATCATCGGTTTCATTAAGACTGTCATCTTCAGAATCAGACGCTGATCCTGGTTCATCAGGAGACGAATCACTATCATCTTCAGATTCATTTTTTTTGTCAGCAATAGAATCTTTATTCTCCGTGCTATCTTTTTTGGGAATGACCTGATTGTCATCATTTTCAGTAATATCTTCAAAATGCTCAAGATCTTCATCAGCATCGACAGCCTCATTTTGTTGCACCATATTCCTACATGACAATGGAGTTTCCAGCTTCAATCAGAAAGAAAATCTTATTTTTGTAATGAGGAAAAAGATCATTTGAAGATTTACCCTACCAAAGAGGAGGGCGTGCTTTAAGGACTTCAGAAAGTAGAAATAGGCATCCGCAGGCATATTGAGGTTGCAGCTGTAAAGCAACCTACTTGGCAATAGGACAGTGTTCAGCACAATCTCAAGGACTATAACAGTATTAATGGCAAAGAAAAAATATTTTTCCAC
This sequence comes from Lantana camara, assembly GCA_037501455.1. Classification (NCBI taxonomy): domain Eukaryota; kingdom Viridiplantae; phylum Streptophyta; class Magnoliopsida; order Lamiales; family Verbenaceae; genus Lantana; species Lantana camara. The sequence continues at coordinate 80,901,292 of CM074865.1, forward strand.
GCAAACCTGCAACAAGCGTTTAGAAAATGCTGCAACTCGCTTAATATTGATATCATTCTTCATTGCCCTCAGTAAGAGCGCAATAAACATTTCCTCCTGCAAGTAAATGACAGAACATGATTAAACACCGGAAACATGGTCATAAGGAAAAGATAATCTAAATTGGTCTATTTACCCAGCATATGAAAGATATTAATTACACACACAGTAGGGCAGAAAAAATTGACAAATCAATCAGAGAGGAAGTTTATGAGATAAAGGAGCCTTTGAGTACCAACATTGGCACTACAAAAGGACGAATATCGTCCAGTATGTGGCTTCAATTCAGCTAAATAATTCTGTATAAATACTTATCCTACCAGTAAAAGGAGTAGAGCCTCCCAACTAAAATAATTGATTTAGGCATGTAATGTTGATTGTGTGCTTTGAGGCAGCAGTATCTATCACGAAGCAAACAGATAAAATACAGTGCATGTTCCAAGAATAGTGGCATTATATAATATTACTGACCTTGGAAGAATTCATTGCAGCTGGGAGCAGGAGTTTGGAGTATAAGGCTCGATAAAAACGATCACTCACAATTTGATTATTAGAAGAAATTTTGTCAAGAAGCATTAGAGCTTGAACTCCAACATTAAAGTTCTTCGAATGAACCTGAGGATCAAAAGGTATCATGGATATGGAACCATCATATCATAAACAATTTCATTGCCAACATTTTTTATGAGCATCAAAGGTCCTACCAGCTGAAACAACAATGGCGTCTGGATCTCAATTACATCATCAGCTTCATCACTAGACACAAATGGAAAAGCTCTATTAACACCCTGCAAGAAAAAGTAAACTTTTTAGACACACAAGATAAAACTTGGGCCTCATACTTACAGATAAAAGGTCTTATAGCAAAGATGAACGCTATTATATGGCATTAACTAAGAATGAATGAAATATGGATTCTACTAACAGTTAGAAGAGCTGACAATAACCGCGAATCCATTTCAATATGTGATTCTGATGTGGCCTTCGTTTTATCTTCTTTCAGAGAACTGGAGGCTTTTTTGTCATGCTTAGTTCCAGATGGTGCTGCTCCAGCTTCAGATATCAAAAGCTTCACAAAATAGAAAATCCAGTCAAAAAGCTTTCAGCTGGGGCAAGCAAAATAAAAGTAGTATGGTCGAAATGCCACCTAATCAGAATGGGTAAAACAAAATATTAGATGAAACACTCAAAACTGAGATCCCAGTCGAATTAATGGATAAATGGTAAAATGTACATGAAATATTAGGGCTCTACCTTGAAGAGAGCAAAATAAATATCAATCAACCGTTCAGCTGCTTTAGGACCATCTCCTTTGTGACTCAAACGAATTTGAGTCAAAAAGTTCACCTATACATCATCAAGCATAAAAGAAAAATTAGGCTTCTTTGATTCAACCTCAACCAAATTAAGTTAACAATAAAGGAGGGTAATTATTGATGTGAACTTGATTGGAACATACAGCATGATATTTGGCTCGCAACCCAAGATGAGGTCGAAAAAGGAAATTATCCACTTCATCAATCACCACTGCCTGGAAAAGGAGAGAGAAGATTCAATTACAGTTTTGCATTGGTCAATAACAAAAAACATCATTGTTGAATTTTATATGTCCAAAACTGTTAAAGGAAGTAGTATAAGGTACAATAAAACTACCTTCATATTTGGATGCTCAGTTAAAAGATTAGCCAATTGGTAATCAGCATTTGATGCAACTTTGTTTTCAGGGTCTCCAAGATGTAAACAGGTCAAGCAAAAGAAAATGATTGAGATCTTCATTAGGTTCGACCTATTAAATGCATAGAAGACGACAACTATACCTTATTCACCAACGAAGAGAGTAGACGCCGCTCTTGTTCTGATTTGCTCTTCAGCAACGTAAATATGGTCTGAATTGTACCAAACAAACAAGAACAAGTAAGAATTTCAATTCAATCATGTTGACTCAGTTTCAGCAATTCCTATACTAACCAAATTCCATAAAATCTAAATCAATCTTAATTAGTCAATCAGTAATTGGATTACAAGATTATATTGTCAAAGAACAAGGAGCAATTGTCACATAATCAATGATTACTTGAGTGTTTCGGAGTGCTAGAACAAATTTGTATAACTTAAGAGGATGCATAAAACACAAAGATCAAACACACAAGTGAAAGCTAACCTTCAATGCCAGGCTTTTAAGCTTAACTATTACATCAAGTGAAGCTTGCTCAAGTGCCGAAATAAAATTTTAATACCTGCAAATTAAAACCAATATGTTTAATGTTTCACATAAAGTGACAATCCAGAAAGCATAACGATTGCTAATGCTTCAGATTCTCACATTTAATTGTACTTTTTATAAATCATTATATTTCATTTGAAATGTAATGTATCAACACAAACCCAGAAAATGGAATCGAAATATAAAATAAGAAATACCTATCCTTTAAGCATTCCTCCCAATGCCAAAAGAGTAAAAGAGAGTGACCATCCTTTGCATCGGACAGGTGATTTAGAGGCCGCTGAAAGAGAGTCTTCAGTTTGCGATCGGGTAGTAAACTGGCAAAAGAATTAAGACAAATCAACTATACAGCAACTTCATTGCCACCAAATACAAGGTTGCAAATTAGTTTTTCATTCAAGCAGTACGCCAACAACCAGGTGAAAACGGAAACATGCAACTCCTAGGACAATGTTCCTCTAATGCTTCCCAAGAAAAAGGTCTCCAAAGAACACGTATTGCGGGAGTTTCTTCTCTAAAACAAGCCAAAGGGAATAAGAAATCACTTGTACTTACATAATAAAAATTTCTTTTAACGCGTCAAAAGCTGTGAATGCATGCCGTTTACCAACTTTTGAAGTCACCATTCCTGCATGTCATAGTTTACTCATAACATCATCTCACAAAGAATCTCAAGACTGGAAAATATTCGCAATCATACAGCTTTGTATTGAAAAAACTTTTCAATAATAAATTCATTTTTTGGTCCACTTATTACTCAGGTTTAGCTGATGGTTGAGGCTTGGATTTGATGGGACCTGTTTTCCGAAAATCGGAGTCGTTGAAGCAGGAGGAGGGAGCGGCGGCGGAGGAGAATCCGAGGGTGGAGGCGAAGGAAGCGACGTCGGATTCGAGGTTGCCGGCGTCGTTCCTCTGGGGTTTGGCTTTGCAACCATTATCGGACTGTGTGAATTGTTGAAATGTGGGGAAGAAGAAGGTTTTAAAAGGGTTTATGCATAGCGATACGACGTCGTATTGAGGAAATTATGTCTGGAGTACTTTTGGGCCATAATATATGGCTGGGCCGGAGCCACATATATTGGCCCAGATTCTTATTGGACTTCCAATTTGAGCTTCATTGTCCATTTTCATCTGTTTCGTTGTTCTTAATTATAAGTCATAATAGTATCATCTTAAATTTCGAATCGAGTATGGATCGGATTCAGATTAAAATCCAACCCCTTAACAGCATTAATAATTTACTATTCTAATAGCAAAATGTTGAATTCCCATCATCTTCTCATCTTTGATAAACTATGCCCTTTTAAATGTATCCATCCAAATTGATTTTGGCTTGAAAATTTTCCTTGATTTTCTTTTTTGATACATCGAAAATTTCCTTGATTTGCTTTGGATAAAATGAGGTCTTCTTGGACCAACTCTACGAGTTCAGCTAGTAGGAAGAGATTTACTGTCCCTCGGTTAGTTAATAATACACATTACTAAGATAAAAATTCATAAATATAATTTTCACCAATTATCATTTATACATCTAGCAAGGTGAATTAAATTAAATATTACGTTGAAGTGGATTTTGGTTAGAATGGAATGTGTTGTTACAAGTATAGCACCAACCAGTGTACTTGTTCCCATAAGGGTTGCAAACGAGTCGAGCTACATATGGAACTATTTGAACTCATTCCACAACCCAATATCGAATTAAGTGAATATATCATCAATTCCAGCAACATAAATAAAAATGCAAGACCAAAAACATTTTCCACACCAGAATGATGAATAGAATTCTGAAAACACACAATTGAAGCTCCCTACGATTTGAACAGTTATTTTTCTATGTAATTTCTTTTTTTTTTTGAAAAAAATTTCCACACCCAAATCAACAATAATCAAGCATTCCAACATCAATTGATAACATTTTATAAGGGATTCAAGTGCGCCAGCAGCAGAAATAGGAAGGAACGGGTACCACATGCGACTTTTTTCATCTCATCTCTACGGAAACAAAAAGAAGTAACTAATTAAAACTCAAATCCCCACCCTCACACCAAAAGGGAAACGACCATTTTGAGCGTCTCCTCGCCTTTCAAAAGCATCAAATTATCACCCAAAATTAGCTCATGTTGTATACCAAATTCTGACTGAACACCAAGGTTTGCGAAACAAACAAAATAATCAAAAAAGAAACAGCACATATAGACAGATATACGAACTAAATGGACCAGGATTCGATAGTTAAAAAATGTGGGATACAACTAAACATCTGCATTTGGAATTTGTCGAAAAAGAGTAGTCTCAAAATATAGTTAAGCAATAAAAAGATGATTATATGGTTTCAGTTGTAAAAATTCATCCAGACGATTATTCAAAGACTTTTATGATTATTAAAATTCTGTAAATATGCATATATATCATTTGCAAAATTAAAATGTCATGAGAATTTCGCCTTATTATATGGTTTAAAGTGTAAAAATTTCTCCAAGCGATTATTCAAAGATTTTTATGATTATTAAAAATTCTACAAATATGCTCTAGGCAGAAATTAAAATGTCATGAGATATTTACCAGTGGATCTAGCTTGTTCCTTGGACTCTGTACCTTCTGTCAAACAAGTCTAAGCAAACACTATTTTGACTACATGATACTCAGTCGATATGCATCTGTTCTTGTAGCTCTATATCGAATGATCATTTCACCCAAAATCCATTTGCATTGAGAAGGCTAATTCATACGGAACAAACACTGATAATAGAGTTGTACATAATACGTAAAATACAACTTTCGATTACAGCTGCTCCAAAATCAACAACAATTTCTACTCCAATGAACTACAGAACTTAGTTAACTTGTTACAATGCAACTAGAGTACATAACGATAAAAGGCATTACAATATCCTTTCAAAATACACTACAATTAGCAGACTACAATTAAACACATATAGCTTATCTAAGACTTACGGGAAAAGTAACTACGGCCATATACTTGACCTCAATATTTCTTGTATTATGCGGCTTCACGTTTCTTCACCTTCCTGGCTTTAGCGATATTGAGCTCATATTCCTTTCCATATTCAAACCGAATGTCGAAATCCATTTGAGCCATAGAAAGCGTTGTGTCATGGTTAACACCTTTTGCATGGCCACCTAGGGTGACACGAAAGAATTTATCTTTGTACTGCTCTTTGGAGGTCATGCCACGAAGTATCATCAACGCAAATAGGTGCTGCATGTTGCCCAATTCAATGCTGGAAGAAGGGGAGTCGACAAAGCTCTGTAAGAGACCTTCTAAATGGGTCAAGGCATCCTTTTTATCTTTTCGGATAGACTTCAGTTTTTTTTTATCCCCTTAACTATAGATTTGGTGGACAAATAAATTTTCTTGAAAGATTGAAGTTTATTCTTTTTTTCCTTCACTATAGATTTGGTGAACAAATAAATTTTCTTAAGCGATTGTATCCTTTGTCTTGCCCTTGTCACTGATTTCTTCACAAGTTTCAATTTCTTCTTATAATCGGACTTATGGTATGGGAGCTCATCGACCTCTTTAGACTTCTGGAAGTCAATTTCATTCTCCTCAAGCAACTGCTTGAAGTGGAGATATGGTGAAACTGCCGCAGCAATGTTGGATCAGGTTGCCATAACTGCAAATATACTTACTTGACGCATCATCAATTTATACACATTAAAGGATAAAGTCAATCTAAAACCAACATATAAAGACTAATCACTTCAAGGTAAAGGTACATGAAAAGAGACCAAAAACATTTTCCACACCAAAATCATGAATAGAATTCTGAAAACACACAATTGAAACTCCCTACGATTTGAACAGTAATTTTTCTATGAAATTTCTTTTTTTTTTTTTTTTTTTTGAAAAAAATTTTCCACACCAAATCAACAATAATCAAGCATTCCAACATCAATTGATAACATTTTATAAGGGATTCAAGTGCGTCAGCTGCAGAAGGAACGAATACTACATGCGACTTTTTTCATCTCTCTCTACGGAAACAAAAAGAAGTAACTAATTAAAACTCAAATCCCCACCCTCACACCAAAAGGGAAACGGCCATTTTGAGGGTCTCCTCGCCTTTCAAAAGCATCCAATTTACACCCAAAATTAGCTCATGTTATATACTAAATTCTGACTAAACACCAAGATTCGCAAAACAAACAAAAATAATCAAAAAAGGAACAGCACATACAGACGGATATACGAACTAAATGGACCAGGATTCGGTAGTTAAAAAATGTGGGACACAACTAAACATCTGCATTTGGAATTTGTCGAAAAAGAGTAGTCTTCAAATATAGTTCAGCAATAAAAAGCTGATTATATGGTTCCAGGTGTAAAAATTTCTCCAGACGATTATTCAAAGATTTTTATGATTATTAAAATTCTGCAAATATGCATATATGTCATTTGCAAAATTAAAATGTCATGAGAATTTTGCCTTATTATATGGTTTAAAGTGTAAAAGTTTCTCCAAGCGTTTATTCAAAGATTTTCATGATTATTAAAAATTCTGCAAATATGCTGTATGCAGAAATTAAATGCCATGAGATTTTTGCCAGTGGATCCAGCTTGTTCCTTGGATTCTGTACCTTCTGTCAAACAAGTCTAAGCAAACACTGTTTTGACTACATGATTCTCGGTCGATATGCATCTGTTCTTGTAACTCTATAATGAATGATTATTTCAGGCACAATCCATTTGCATTGAGAAGGCTAATTCATGCAGAACAAACACTGATAATAGAGTTGCACATAATATCTAAAATACAACTTTCGATTACAGCTGCTCCAAAATCAACAACAATTTCTACTCCAATGAACTACAAATCTTAGTTAACTTGTTACAATGCAACTGGAGTACATAATGATAAAAGACATTACAATATCCTTTCAAAATACACTATAATTAGCAGACTACAATTAAACACATATTGCTTATCTAAGACTTACGGGAAAAGTAACTACGGCCATATACTTGACCTCAATCTTCCTTGTATTATGTCGCTTCACGTTTCTTTACCTTCCTGACTTTAGCGATATTAAGCTCGTATTCCTTTCCATATTCAAACCGAATGTCGAAATCCATTTGAGCCATAGAAAGCATTGTGTCATGGTTAACACCTTTTGCATGGCCACCAAGGGTGACACGAAAGAATTTATCTTGCTCCAAAAGGTGGAATCGCCCACCTTAGGCGCCCCTCCTAAGTGACCCCACATCAGTAGGAGAGGAGGTAATCACGGTGACTCACGGCCCCACAGGTAGGAGGACGGTTTCTGGTGGCCACAAGGGGCTACCCACCATATTGAATGGATAAAACCCCCCACACTGCGCCTGCCAGAGTTCGAACCTTGGTCCTTGCTCCAAATCTGCTACTTGTGTTACCACTGAGCTAAACCCGCGGGGGTACGAAAGAATTTATCTTTGTACTGCTCTTTGGAGGTTATGCCACGAAGCATCCTCAACGCAAATAGGTGTTGCATGCTGCCCAATTCAATGCTGGAAGAAGGTGAGTCGACAAAGCTCTGTAAGAGACCTTCTAAATGGGTCAAGGCATCCTTTTTATCTTTTCGGAAAGACTTCAGTTTCTTCTTTTTTTCCTTCACTATAGATTTGGTGGACAAATAAATTTTCTTGAAAGATTGAAGTTTCTTCTTTTTTTCCTTCACTATAGATTTGGTGAACAAATAAATTTGCTTGAGCGATTGTATCCTTTGCCTTGCCCTTGTCACCGATTTCTTCACAAGTTTCAATTTATTCTTATAATCGGACTTATGGTATGGGAGCTCATCGACCTCTTTGGACTTCTGGAAATCAATTTCATCCTCCTCAAACAACTGCTCGAAGTGGAGATATGGTGAAACTGCCGCAACAATGTTGGACCAGGTTGCCATAACTGCAAATATACTTACTTGACGCGTAATTAGTTTATACACATTACAGGATAAAGTCAGTCTAAAACCAACATATAAAGACTAATCACTTCAAGGCAAAGGCACATGAAAAGAGACCAAAAATATTTTCCACACCAGAATGATGAATAGAATTCTGAAACACATAATTGAAGCTCCCTACGATTTGAACAGTTATTTTTCTATGTAATTTCTTCTCTTTTTTTTTGAAAAAAATTTCCACACCCAAATCAACAATAATCAAGCATTCCAACATCAATTGATAACATTTTATAAGGGATTCAAGTGCGTCAGCTGCAGAAGGAACGAATACTACATGCGACTTTTTTCATCTCTCTCTACGGAAACAAAAAGAAGTAACTAATTAAAACTCAAATCCCCACCCTCACACCAAAAGGGAAACGGCCATTTTGAGGGTCTCCTCGCCTTTCAAAAGCATCCAATTTACACCCAAAATTAGCTCATGTTATATACTAAATTCTGACTAAACACCAAGGTTCGAGAAACAAACAAAAAGAATCAAAAAAGAAATAGCAAATACAGACAGATATACGAACTAAATGGACCAGGATTCGATAGTTAAAAAATGTGGGATACAACTAAACATCTGCATTTGGAATTTGTCGAAAAAGAGTAGTCTCCAAATATAGTTAAGCAATAAAAAGATGATTATATGGTTTCAGGTGTAAAAATTCCTCCAGACGATTATTCAAAGACTTTTATGATTATTAAAATTCTGTAAATATGTATATATATCATTTGCAAAATTAAAATGTCATGAGAATTTCGCCTTATTATATGGTTTAAAGTGTAAAAATTTCTCCAGGCGATTATTCAAAGATTTTTATGATTATTAAAAATTCTGCAAATACGCTCTATGCAGAAATTAAAATGTCATGAGATTTTTGCCAGTGGATCTAGCTTGTTCCTTGGACTTTGTACCTTCTGTCAAACAAGTCTAAGCAAACATTGTTTTGACTACATGATACTCAGTCGATATGCATCTGTTCTTGTAACTCTATAATGAATGATCATTTCACCGACAATCCATTTGCATTGAGAAGGCTAATTCATGCGGAACAAACACTGATAATAGAGTTGTACATGATATCTAAAATACAACTTTCGATTACAGTTGCTCCAAAATCAACAACAATTTCTACTCCAATGAACTACAGAAATTAGTTAACTTGTTACAATGCAACTGGAGTACATAATGATAAAAGGCATTACAATATCCTTTCAAAATACACTACAATTAGCAGACTACAATTAAACACATATGCTTATCTAAGACTTACCGGAAAAGTAACTACAGCCATCCAATGAACTACAGAACTTAGTTAACTTGTTACAATGCAACTGGAGTACATAATGATAAAAGGCATTACAATATCCTTTGAAAATGCACTACAATTAGCAGACTACAATTAAACGCATATTGCTTATCTAAGACTTACTGGAAAATTAACTACGGCTATATACTTGACCTCATTTCTACTCCAATGAACTACAGAACTTAGTTAACTTGTTACAATGCAATTGGAGTACCTAATGATAAAAGGCATTACAATATCCTTTCAAAATACACTACAATTAGCAAACTACAATTACACACATATTGTTTATCTAAGACTTACTGAAAAAGTAACTACGGCCATATACTTGACCTCATTTCTACTCCAATGAACTACTGAACTTAGTTAACTTGTTACAATGCAACTTGTAACACCCGAGCACAAGGCGTCACATCCCCCGCACCGAGACCCGACCTGAATATGAAATGGACGATCCATACCCGAGCCAAATCACTGCGAACGGGGACAAACACACACTCTAAGCTAGGCGGGCTAACCCTTAAAACCATATAACAACATAAAACATTAAAGCGGAAGCAATAAACGAACATATACCATATATATATGTACCATGAGCATCCAAGCTCCAAAAATCATTCATATATATCATCAATTGCCATCACGGCCCAAAACATATACGCTCCACATCATTATACATATACAATGATTGAAATAAAAGTATGCAAGTGTAAGACTCAAAATACAGAGCTAGAGACGAATGCAAGACCTAGGACTCGTATTCCCGCCTAGCTCCCTCAACACCTGCACAAAACAATTGAAAACCAAACGGTTTCAGTCCAAAAGGGACTGGTGGGTATAAAAATAGGGCATAGATATAACATACGACGGTAATTAAAAAATCACATGCAAGCTATAATCCCAAGTGAGGTTTTTAAAGAATTTCCCAAGTGGGTGAAATAGAGAAATCATCAAAAGGGATTATAACGATTTATTAACATTAGGTCATTATTGGCCCGACGAGTGGGCGTGCATTATCTCTAACCATCACCTTGTGTAAACCATTTAAACATTCATTCATTCATTCTTTTCATGCAATCAATCTTTTGTGCACATTCATTAACATTTATACCTTCTTCCTCCAGGTTGGTGGTGGGTTTGCAAGGCCCGACCACCCATTCATTGACCAAAAGGGGTTACATGACTCCCCAGATGGCGCTCAGCATCCATTCCTCGCTAACTCCTAACGAGGTCCGGTTACGCCGTTCATTGGTGGAACTAGTGTGAGGGATCACCGTCGGCCCGTGCCTCCCCGGATAGCCACTCACACTAAGTCCCTGGGCCCCATTCGTGCATTCGATCATTTCTCGCCAAAACATTAGGTAGGATTCATAAAATAAGGCTTTACGTCGAAAACATTTACTCTTTAAAACGACTCTCTATATATATATAAAATTTTGGTCGAAAGCTTTCACATCGAAGGTATATATAGGGTCTTATATCTACATAGAAGAAAAACCCACCTTAAACCGTCAAAAGAAGAAAGCACGAGCCTCACTGACCGGCCTTGTCTCCCACTGGATCAAAATCTGTGCAAGAAAGGTGAAGTGAGACTCAATATGACCAAATAAGACGCTCGGCAATGCAATGCTCATGATATGAATATGTAAAAATGAGATTAGGTTATGAAAATGTTCATGTGCACTATTAAGGAATTTAAATCATATAATCAAGTCATTCGATCTTTCATAATTCCATATTTCAATCAATTCAATTCAAGTAATTCAAATATAATCAAAGCACAAATTAAATCACATTTAAAATTAAAACATAAACAATTAAACATATTCAATCGCATTTACAATTAGAAAATAAACAATTAAATACATTCAATTAAATTTAGAAAATTAAATAAAACATGAAATAGGTAACAATTAAATTAAATAATATTAATATATAATAAACATATATAAATATATAATAAATATATACCTATTATATATTATATTATATATATATATATATATATATATATATATATATATATATATATAATATAATATAATATAATGCATACGTATTTCATGCATGCAAAATATCTTAAAAATGCATGCAAAACTAATACATGCATGCAACTATCATTAAAGTGCTTGCAATTCCATGCATCAACCAATTTCTCATGCAAGAAGAAAAGGAAAAGAAACAAGCAGCAGCTCACGTCAACAGCAAAACATGCATGGAATTATAAGGTGACACCCCCGTGTCACCCCCAAAGAACAAACTGAGACACCCCCGTGTCTCGGTACAGCAATCTCAGGCCAACGCGCACCCCCGTTCCGTGCTGGAAAGAAGAACAAAGACACACCCGTGTCTCGGCGTGCAGCAGCAGCAGCAATTAATACGCAGACAGCCCCTGTTTTTCTAGCTTAAACGCAGCAACAACTGATGCAATATATGGGCAATAAAAGCAGCAACAAATAGCATGAAAAGCAGCAACAAATCAGCCTTAACAATGCACGAAATTGACAGCAAACGCAAGGAGGAAACACAATAGTTGTGACAGCAACTTCCAGGCCCAAAAACAGGGTATAAATTGCGAAAAACAGGGCATGAAATGATCTCCATTAATCCCAACACATTCATATAAGTTAGGCTAACAAATGTACAGCAAAACACCACAAATTCAACCTATAAATCAGTTCCAAACAAGCTCAACCAAGTAAAGCTGTCATACGTGACATTCATGAAGTTTTTCTCAATGTTGCATAATTGATATCTCATAAATACTTCAACTACCATGAAATTAATGATCATAAATGAGAAGAAGATATCAAAACAATCATTCTCAAGCTTGGAATCAATCAAATCCATCAAGAATTGAATGAGATCAACAACTTTGCTCTAAACCCCTTATTTTCGAAATCAGTCCAGAAACTCATGAAACCATGATCAAATTTGGGGATGAATGAATAAAAATGATCAGGAATGAACATATATTACAACCCTAAGCTTACCTTGTTGATTGAATGAAGATTGGATGAGATTTGAGCCCCAAAATCTCCAAGGAAAGCAAGGTTACGGGAGAGAACTGGAGAGCAGTAACTTTGGCTGAGATTTGTGAATTGTGTGAGGGTTGGTTCGGTTAGGGCATGGTACAGCAGGTTAGGTGGTTGAGTTAGGGTTCCATAGCATCAAACCATGGTTAAATTGGTCAACAAATGGATGAGTTATGGCCATTTTAGTGCAACAAGGTCAGTTTCGTCGCCGTTTCGTTTTTCGGTTGAATTTCGGAGGTTCAAATGACGTTAGAAAAATATAAGGCTAAGTTTACTAAACTCTAATTTTCGTTACGAGTTCAGCGGAGTTGACGGAACTCGAATCCGAGTTCCCGAGCTCAAGATATTAAATACGGAACCAAGGGTGTGCTAAGTGCTCGTTAGCCCCCGACTTGGATTCCAAAATTCAAATTAAATCCGAAACACATGCAAATGAATCCGAAAATACAAAACGAACAAATATTCATATACAAGACACGTATAAGTTCAACATATTAAATTTGCACAAAATTCCGGTATCAATTCAAATAGAAACGAAGCAAGTAAATGTGACTCATGGACAATGCAACAATAAAATTCAAAATATATTAACAAATAATGTAACATTTACATACGTATATAATATATTATGAATACATGCATGAAAAATTAATTTATAAATATAAATGCATGCATACGTATATATATATATAATGAATACATGCATGCATATATAAGTTATAAATATAAATGCATGCATACGTATATATATATAATGAATACATGCATGCATATATAAGTTATAAATATAAATGCATGCATAATTATTTTCATGCACACGTACACAATAATATATATATTTACATATATATTTATATTATATAAATATATTTAATATTAATAACATTAAATACAATAATTAACATTTAATACAATTAAAATATAAATTAAATACATAAAACACGTATAATTAATTATTTCACGCAAATTGACAAACACTTACGTCATACCTGTACGACCGAAATATCGGGGCGTCACAACCTCTCTCCCTTAAAAGAATCCGTCCTCGGATTCATTGATCACTCGGAAACAATTCGGGATGAAATCTCTTCATCTTATTCTTCGTCTCCCACGTAGCCTCTTCCGTTTTATCACTTCTCCATAAGACTTTAACTAATAGGATCTGCCGATTTCGAAGCTCTTGAAATTTACGATCCAAAATCTTAATCGGCTTCTGAACGAAGGTGAGATTCGGTTCAATTTCTACTTCCTCGACGGGGATAACTTCCGATTCTTCCGGATAATATTTCCGAAGCTGAGACACATGAAATACATTATGAATTCCGGTTAAACTCGGGGGTAGGTCCAAACGGTAGGCCGTATCTCCAATTTTCTCCAAAATCTCATACGGTCCTAAAAACCGAGGATTCAATTTCCCTCCTTTTCCAATCCTCGAGAATCCCTTACGAGGTGAGGCTTTCAAGAATACCCTATCACCAACTTCAAACTGAAGATCCTTCCTTCGGTGATCGGCATAGCTTTTCTGTCTGTCCTGGGCCGCTTTCATCCGTTGTCTGATTATTTGGACCTTATCAATTGCCTCTTGCATGGCCTTAGAGGGTTTTTCCTTGTTCTCTCCTCGTTTCACACCCTCTTGCTTCGTCCAATTCCATTCTTCCAAATCAAAGAACAACGGTGACCTGCATTTCCGTCCATAGAGAGCCTCATATGGAGCCATTTCTATCGATGCTTGAAAGTTGTTATTATAGGCAAATTCAATCAAAGGCAATTGTTCGTTCCATGAACCCGAAAAATCCAATGCACATGCTCTCAACATATCCTCCAAATATTTAATTAATCTCTCTGATTGCACGTCTGTCTGAGGATGGAAAGCTGTGCTGAATTGAAGCCTTGTGCCCAGATTCCTTTGCAATTCTTGCCAAAATCTAGAAGTAAACCTCGGATCCCGATCTGATACAATGCTAACCGGTACTCCATGAAGTCGGACAATTTCATCCACATATTTCTTAGCCAATTTATTCACCTTATCCGACATCCGAATAGCAAGAAAATGTGCCGATTTCGTCAGTCGATCCACTATTACCCAAATTCCATCTAAACCATCTTTCACTCGTGGAAGGCCCGTAACGAAATCCATCGCCACTTGCTGCCATTTCCATTCTTGAATAGATAACGGTTGAAGTAGTCCCGATGGCTTCTGATGTTCTGCCTTCACCACTTGGCAAGTCAATCAATGTCTCACGAAGTTGATCACATCCCGTTTAAGTCCATTCCACCAATAAAATTTCTTTAAGTCCTTATTCATCTTGTTTCCCCCGGGATGTATCGAATACCCTGACCGATGAGCTTCTTCCAATATCAACTGTCTTAACTCTTCCGGAACCACCACTCTATTCTTAAACCTTAGAAGCCCGTTGTCATCAAATCCGAACGGACTCTCTGAATCATTTCTAGTTTTCTGCACCAACCTCTGAACTTCGGAGTCCACTCTCTGAGCTTCAAACAATCTCTGCTGAAGATCCGGTTGAATGGTAATATTCCGAATACTAGCTCTTAGCTTGAAGGACTCAGATTCATCCTCAACTTCCACCTTAACACTTGACACG
Organism: Lantana camara; assembly: GCA_037501455.1. NCBI lineage: Eukaryota > Viridiplantae > Streptophyta > Magnoliopsida > Lamiales > Verbenaceae > Lantana > Lantana camara. The sequence continues at coordinate 80,916,455 of CM074865.1, forward strand.
CTAGCTTTCCTACTAAGCGCATCCGCGACCACGTTGGCCTTTCTTGGATGGTATCGAATCGTACACTCATAATCTGCCAACATCTCCATCCAACGCCTCTGTCTCTTGTTTAATTCCTTCTGAGAAAACAAATACTGGAGGCTCTTGTGGTCGGAAAAGATCTCAAAAGAAACTCTGTAAAGATAGTGTCTCCACTTTCCCAAAGCGAAGATTACTGCTGCAAGCTCGAGATCGTGAGTGGGATAATTCTGTTCACGATCTTTCAATTTCCTCGAGGCATAAGCTATCACCTTACCATTCTGCATCAAAACACATCCCAACCCTTCTTTCGAGGCGTCCGTATAAACCATGTATCATTCAGTACCCTCGGGAAGTGCTAATACCGGTGCAGTGGTTAATTTTTCCTTCAAGAGTTGAAAACTCGCTTCGCATGCCTCGTCCCACTCAAATTTAGCTTCCTTCTTAGTCAATCGTGTTAAAGGACCGGCTATCTTCGAAAAATCCTTCACGAACCTTCGGTAATAACCTGCCAATCCCAAGAAACTTCTAACCTCGGAAGCATTTTTCGGACTCTGCCACTGAACGACCGTCTCGATCTTTGAAGGATCAACTTCGAAACCCTTACTTGAAATAATTGGCCTAGAAAAGCAACCCGGTCGATCCAAAACTCACACTTACTAAACTTCGCATACAACCGCTGCTCTCTCAACGTCTCCAATACCAAATTGAGATGCCTAGCATGATCTTCCGGAGTCTTTGAATACACAAGAATGTCATCAATGAAGATTACGACGAATTTATCCAAATACGGCCGAAAAATCCGATGCATCATGTCCATGAATGCTGCAGGGGCATTTGTCAAACCAAACGGCATCACTACGAACTCATAATGCCCATACCGGGTATTAAATCCTGTCTTTGGTATATCCTCTTCTCGGATTTTCAATTGGTAGTAGCCCTGCCTTAAATCCAATTTCGAATAAACCTTTGAACCTTGCAGCATGTCAAATAAGTCCTCAATGTGGGGCAATGGGTACTTATTCTTGATAGTCATCCGATTAAGCTCCCGGTAATCTATACACATCCTCAATGTTCCATCTTTCTTCTTGACAAAAAGAACCGGAGCACCCCACGGAGATGAACTCGGTCGAATATATCCACTCTTAAGTAATTCCTCGAGTTGAATCTTTAACTCTTTCAACTCCGCTGGAGCCATTCTATAAGGAGTCTTGGAGTAAGGTTCTGATCCCGGATATAAATCAATAACAAATTCAATCTCCCTATCCGGCGGTAGAGAACCCAAATTTTCTGGAAATACGTCGGGATATTCCTTTGCCACGGCCGTCTCCTCAAAACTTGATTGATCCTTTGGTTTGTTAAGGAGATAAGCGATAAATCCCATGGCTCCATCCTTCACCAACTTGCGAGCTTCCATAAACGATAAGAGTGGTACATTCTTCGACCCAACTTCTCCAATCAACTCTTGACCCAATTTAATCTTCTTCTTAAAACAATCAACCTCGGCCCGGTGCCGGTATAACCAATCCATCCCGAAGATTACCCCATACTTCTTCATAGGCATAACAATGAAATCTGCCGGATAATCTTTCCCTTCTATCAAAACTGAACAACCCCTGACAACCCGATCTGTCTGCAAACTACCTCCAAGAGGCGAACTCACATAATAACAGGAATTTGAACAAGTAACAGGTAGGCATAGAGAGACACATAGATTAGCAGATATAAAAGTATGCGTGGCACCCGGATCGAATAATGCATGAATGCTCGTGTTATGAATGCAAACGGTACCTTCCACCACGGCGTTTGGATCAGCTTCAACTTTCTGCTCCTCACCCTCAAGGGCATAAGCTCGTGCCTGAACCATCGGTCTCTGAGCCCCAGCTTGATATCCTGGAGTCTTGTCCGGGCATGAAAAAGCCATATGATCCCCTTTTCCACAAATCAAACACAATCTCAATCTCTTTCGGCAGTTGTTGTAAGAATGAGTTAGCCATCCACAATAAGTACATGGAGGCTGATCATTGCGAGATCCCTTAGGAACCGGTGGAGCCTGAGGTGGTCGTGGAACGGGTGCAATCGGACCTCCTACTCTAGGCTTCTTGAAAGGCCCTTTTTGTGGTGGAGCTGGTACATTCATCGGCCTCTTTCCTTTGTTAAATCCCCAGCCGGATCCTGATCCTTGTCCTTGGCGATAAGCTGGCCTCCTCGCATTCACAGAATCTTCAACCTTTAAGGCTTTCGAAGTAGCCTTCGCCCACGTGCTCGTATTAACTGCCTCTAAAGCTGTCTGGATATCCGGTCGAAGCCCTTGAACAAACTGCATAGCCTTATGGAAGTCATCGCCTGCTATATTTGGTGCATAGCGGGATAACCTCTCATACTCTGAAATATACTCGGCCACAGACCTCGATCCTTGCTTCAGTTCGGTAAATTCTCTCAATCTTCGAGTACGGGATGAGGGAGGGATGAATTTATTCTTGAATTCCCTTGTAAAGATTTCCCAATTGATCTCCTCTCCAGCTGCCTCCAATACAATCCGTGTGCTTTCCCACCAAGAGTAGGCTTCCCCTTGTATTAAAGTGATGGTGCATCGAGCCTTCTCTTGGGACTCACATGGAATGAGTTCCCATATCCTCTCTAACTCTTTCAGCCACAATTCCGCTTGTATATCATTTCCCTTGAAGAACTTGGGAGGTCTTTGATTTTGAAACTCCCTAAGTATAACAGAAAGTGGTGCCTCAGGCGGTACAACAGGTGCAGGTGGTGCTGGAGGTGCCGACATAATCTCGTAGCCTTTGATCTATAATATTGATAACTGAGTTAACAAAGGCCTCTGCCGGCGGTGGTTATGGTTGTGGAGGTGGAGGTGTAGGAGTACGATCACGATGATGACGTCGTCCTGGAGATCGATCACGATGTCTACGTAGAGGCATCCTGTCAATAAACACTAAAATGCGTGCTATTTTTAGTCTATGCATATTAATGCAAATAATTCAATCAGAATTCAAAATTTAAATCAATTAAGCACAAAAGAGAGGTATATGCAACACATTGTCAAGTAGTTCCTAAGCCGAACGACCTAGACTGACTCACACGACACGAGAGCCCGGGTTTTGCAACCCTAAGCTCTGATACCACTTAAGGATGTAACACCCGAACGTAAGGCGTCACATCCCCCGCACCGAGACCCGACCTGAATATGAAATGGACGATCCATACCCGAGCCAAATCACTGCGAACGGGGACAAACACACACTCTAAGCTAGGCGGGCTAACCCTTAAAACCATATAACAACATAAAACATTAAAGCGGAAGCAATAAACGAACATATACCATATATATATGTACCATGAGCATCCAAGCTCCAAAAATCATTCATATACATCATCAATTGCCATCACGGCCCAAAACATATACACTCCACATCATTATACATATACAATGATCGAAATAAAAGTATGCAAGTGTAAGACTCAAAATACAGAGCTAGAGACGAATGCAAGACCTAGGACTCGTATTCCCGCCTAGCTCCCTCAACACCTGCACAAAACAATTGAAAACCAAACGGTTTCAGTCCAAAAGGGACTGGTGGGTATAAAAATAGGGCATAGATATAACATACGACGGTAATTAAAAAATCACATGCAAGCTATAATCCCAAGTGAGGTTTTTAAAGAATTTCCCAAGTGGGTGAAATAGAGAAATCATCAAAAGGGATTATAACGATTTATTAACATTAGGTCATTATTGGCCCGACGAGTGGGCGTGCATTATCTCTAACCATCACCTTGTGTAAACCATTTAAACATTCATTCATTCATTCTTTTCATGCAATCAATCTTTTGTGCACATTCATTAACATTTATACCTTCTTCCTCCAGGTTGGTGGTGGGTTTGCAAGGCCCGACCACCCATTCATTGACCAAAAGGGGTTACATGACTCCCCAGATGGCGCTCAGCATCCATTCCTCGCTAACTCCTAACGAGGTCCGGTTACGCCGTTCATTGGTGGAACTAGTGTGAGGGATCACCGTCGGCCCGTGCCTCCCCGGATAGCCACTCACACTAAGTCCCTGGGCCCCATTCGTGCATTCGATCATTTCTCGCCAAAACATTAGGTAGGATTCATAAAATAAGGCTTTACGTCGAAAACATTTACTCTTTAAAACGACTCTCTATATATATATAAAATTTTGGTCGAAAGCTTTCACATCGAAGGTATATATAGGGTCTTATATCTACATAGAAGAAAAACCCACCTTAAACCGTCAAAAGAAGAAAGCACGAGCCTCACTGACCGGCCTTGTCTCCCACTGGATCAAAATCTGTGCAAGAAAGGTGAAGTGAGACTCAATATGACCAAATAAGACGCTCGGCAATGCAATGCTCATGATATGAATATGTAAAAATGAGATTAGGTTATGAAAATGTTCATGTGCACTATTAAGGAATTTAAATCATATAATCAAGTCATTCGATCTTTCATAATTCCATATTTCAATCAATTCAATTCAAGTAATTCAAATATAATCAAAGCACAAATTAAATCACATTTAAAATTAAAACATAAACAATTAAACATATTCAATCGCATTTACAATTAGAAAATAAACAATTAAATACATTCAATTAAATTTAGAAAATTAAATAAAACATGAAATAGGTAACAATTAAATTAAATAATATTAATATATAATAAACATATATAAATATATAATAAATATATACCTATTATATATTATATATTATATTATATATATATATATAATATAATATAATGTATACGTATTTCATGCATGCAAAATATCTTAAAAATGCATGCAAAACTAATACATGCATGCAACTATCATTAAAGTGCTTGCAATTCCATGCATCAACCAATTTCTCATGCAAGAAGAAAAGGAAAAGAAACAAGCAGCAGCTCACGTCAACAGCAAAACATGCATGGAATTATAAGGTGACACCCCCGTGTCACCCCCAAAGAACAAACCGAGACACCCCCGTGTCTCGGTACAGCAATCTCAGGCCAACCCGCACCCCCGTTCCGCGCTGGAAAGAAGAACAAAGACACACCCGTGTCTCGGCGTGCAGCAACAGCAATTAATACGCAGACAGCCCCTGTTTTTCTAGCTTAAACGCAGCAACAACTGATGCAATATATGGGCAATAAAAGCAGCAGTAAATAGCATGAAAAGCAGCAACAAATCAGCCTTAACAATGCACGAAATTGACAGCAAACGCAAGGAGGAAATGCAGCAGTTGTGACAGCAACTTCCAGGCCCAAAAACAGGGTATAAATCGCGAAAAACAGGGCATGAAATGATCTCCATTAATCCCAACACATTCATATAAGTTAGGCTAACAAATGTGCAGCAAAACACCACAAATTCAACCTATAAATCAGTTCCAAACAAGCTCAACCAAGTAAAGCTGTCATACGTGACATTCATGAAGTTTTTCTCAATGTTCCATAATTGATATCTCATAAATACTTCAACTACCATGCAATTAATGATCATAAATGAGAAGAAGATATCAAAACAATCATTCTCAAGCTTGGAATCCATCAAATCCATCAAGAATTGAATGAGATCAACAACTTTGCTCTAAACCCCTTATTTTCGAAATCAGTCCAGAAACTCATGAAACCATGATCAAATTTGGGGATGAATGAATGAAAATGATCAGGAATGAACATATATTACAACCCTAAGCTTACCTTGTTGATTGAATGAAGATTGGATGAGATTTGAGCCCCAAAATCTCCAAGGAAAGCAAGGTTACGGGAGAGAACCGGAGAGCAGTAACTTTGGCTGAGATTTGTGAATTGTGTGAGGATTGGTTCGGTTAGGGAATGGTACAGCAGGTTAGGTGGTTGAGTTAGGGTTCCATAGCATCAAACCATGGTTAAATTGGTCAACAAATGAATGAGTTATGGCCATTTTAGTGCAACAAGGTCAGTTTCGTCGCCGTTTCGTTTTTCGGTTGAATTTCGGAGGTTCAAATGACGTTAGAAAAATATAAGGCTAAGTTTACTAAACTCGAATTTTCGTTACGAGTTCAACAGAGTTGACGGAACTCGAATCCGAGTTCCCGAGCTCAAGATATTAAATACGGAACCAAGGGTGCGCTAAGTGCTCGTTAGCCCCCGACTTGGATTCCAAAATTCAAATTAAATCCGAAACACATGCAAATGAATCCGAAAATACGAAACGAACAAATATTCATATACAAGACACGTATAAGTTCAACATATTAAATTCGTACAAAATTCCGGTATCAATTCAAATAGAAACGAAGCACGTAAATGTGACTCATGGACAATGCAACAATAAAATTCAAAATATATTAACAAATAATGTAACATTTACATACGTATATAATATATTATGAATACATGCATGAAAAATTAATTTATAAATATAAATGCATGCATACGTATATATATATAATGAATACATGCATGCATATATAAGTTATAAATATAAATGCATGCATAATTATTTTCATGCACACGTACACAATAATATATATATTTACATATATATTTATATTATATAAATATATTTAATATTAATAACATTAAATACAATAATTAACATCTAATACAATTAAAATATAAATTAAATACATAAAACACGTATAATTAATTATTTCGCGCAAATTGATAAACACTTACGTCATATCTGTACGGCCGAAATATCGGGGCGTCACACAACTGGAGTACATAATGATAAAAGGCATTATAATATCCTTTCAAAATACACAATATAATTAGCAGACTACAATTAAACATATATTGCTTATCTAAGACTTACCAGAAAAGTAACTACGGCCATATATTTGACCTCATTCCTACTCCAATGAACTACAGAACTTATTTAACTTGTTACAATGCAACTGGAGTACATAATGATAAAATGCATTACAATATCCTTTCAAAATACTCTACGATTAGCATACTACAATTACACACATATTGCTTATCTAAGACTTACTGAAAAAGTAACTACGGTCATATACGTGACCTCAATCTTCCTTGTATTATGTCGCTTCACGTTTCTTCACCTTCCTGACTTTAGCGATATTGAGCTCATATTCATTTCCATATTCAAACCGAATGTCGAAATCTATTTGAGCCATAGAAAGCATTGTGTCATGGCTAATACCTTTTGCATGTCCACCTAGGGTGACACGAAAGAATTTATCTTTGTATTGCTCTTTGGAGGTCATGCCACGAAGCATCCTCAACGCAAATAGGTGTCGTATGCTGCCCAATTCAACTGGAAGAAAGGGAGTCGACAAAGCTCTGTAAGAGACCTTCTAAATGGGTCAAAGCATCCTTTTTATCTTTTCGGATAGACTTCAGTTTCTTCTTTTTTTTTTTTTTTTCCTTCACTATAGATTTGGTGGACAAATAAATTTTCTTGAAAGATTGAATTTTTTTTCTTTTTTTCCTTCACTATAGATTTGGTGAACAAATAAATTTCTTGAGCGATTGTATCCTTTGCCTTGCCCTTGTCACTAATTTCTTCACAAGTTTCAATTTCTTCTTATAATGGAACTTATGGTATGGGAGCTCATCGACCTCTTTGGTCTTCTGGAAATCAATTTCAGCCTCCTCAACCAACTGCTCAAAGTGGAGATAGATATGGTGAAACTGCCGCAACAATGTTGGACCAGGTTGCCATAACTGCAAATATACTTACTTGACGCATCATCGGTTTATACACATTGAAGGATAAAATCAGTCTAAAACCAACATACAAAGACTAATCACTTCAAGGCAAAGGCACATGAAAAGAGACCAAAAACATTTTCCACACCAGAACGATGAATAGAATTCTGAACACACACAATTGAAGCTCCCTACGATCTGAACAGTTATTTTTATATGTAATTTTGTTTCAAAAAAATTTTCACACTCAAATCAACAATAATCAAGCATTCCAACATCAATTGATAACATTTTATAAGGGATTCAAGTGCGTCAGCAGTAGAAATAGGAAGAAACGGGTACCACATGTGACTTTTTTCATCTCATCTCTACGGAAACAAAAAAAAGTAACTAATTAAAACTCAAATCCCCGCCCTCACACCAAAAAGGAAACGATCATTTTGAGGGGTCTCCTCGCCTTTCAAAAGCATCTGATTATCACCCAAAATTAGCTCATGTTATATACCAAATTCTGACTGAACACCAAGGTTCGCGAAACAAACAAAAATAATAAAAAAAGAAACAGCACATATAGACAGATATACGAAAGCACCACGGGAAGAGAACTTACGATTTTCTTCTTCCACAGATCTGAGAGCCTTACGATTTCCTTCTTCTATAGATCTGATAGCTAGGACGATTTTCTTCTTCCAGAGATCTGAAATCGTCTTCCAGAAAACTGAGAGCTGGGACGATTTTTTTCGAGCTAGGTTTTTCTGGTCTCACTCAAAACCTAAAACTATACACATAGGCACTGAGGAAGCGTTGAGGACGACAAAACTACAAATGATGCCGCTTCAAGAGTAACGCTTTATATTCTGACAAAGTCGCTCAATATCTGTGATTATAGCGGGTTTTGGTTTAGTAATTGCAAATGTGACTTCGAACAAATGAGAGATTTTTGGAGGGCTTTAAAGTTGAGCTCGAATTCGATCTCAAACTATTTCGGCTCGCGAACTGATTCGATTCATATACAATTTTAACTTTAACTTAATAAAACTTATATTTTAAGAAATCATGTATCATTTCAAATTTGATAAAGCGCGATTCGTAAAGTTCGTCAATTGATTTGATTTGTGAACACTACCAAATTTGAATTCAGGATGTTGTCGTGACAAATAAAATTATAATAGAATTCCTTTTTTAACACATGTACAGCCGAACAGAATTTGAACTCAGGAAGTTGGCGTGAAAAATAAAATTATAATAGAATTCGAATTTAGGATGTTGTCGTGAAAAATGAATTTATTAATTATTTGGATTAATTCTTGTTGGTTGAACATGGAGGTACTTGAATATGGTAACATCATATTTTTTCAAGTTTTTACATAATATTGTTTCAATTTTTTTTTTGTCAGAAGTAAGAAATATTGGATATAATGTTCGAATATAATATAATAAAATAATATTTTTAAAAATGTTAATACCCAAAAATCAAATGCCATTTACATGCAAAGATAGTAAATGGAGGTTGCCATTTCTTGAATTGAAGGAGTTTGAGGTGTTGTATTGGAGAATGTAGGCTTTGTGCATCAGTTTTCAGTTTAGAACGTATGCGTTGTTGAATAACATTAAATACCGTCTTAGTGAGTTTTTAGTTAAGTAATTATTTGAAGAAAATAAAAGGTCAAGAGTCTTTGTAGATGAAAGGCCAAAAGGTTGTCTTTATAGTTTTCATTGTCTTTAAGGTTCCTTTTGAAGAGTCATGGCTGATATTTATAAAGGGGCTTGTGGGTTTGTTTTGAGATAGAACTCAGAATAATACAAAAGTAAAGAGAAGTTTTATAAGCTCCTATTTTTTCTCTTCAATTTACGTTTCAGTAGCTTAAGGAAACAAAGGTGAAGTCATTCTGAGTTTTCAAATTGGTATCAAGAGCCAATGGCGAAAATGACAGGTCAAATGCCGCTGCCACGATTAACAAAGGCAAACTACGAAAACTGGAGCATTCAAATGAAAGCTCGTCTCGGATCTCAAGATGCATGGGAGGTGGTCGAAAAAGGTTTCGTAGAACCTTCAGATACCTCGGGAAATATGGCGGCTCAAAACAAGGCATTGAAAGAGGCACGATCGAAGGATAAGGCGGCAAAAGGTTGAAGATTGCCATGTATCATTTGGAGATGCATCAAAGGTGGAGGTCAAAGGCCGAGGTATAGTTTGTTACTTACAAATGGATGGTTTGAAAGGGTCAATTAAAGATGTGTATTACATACCAGACCTCAAGACCAACATTTTGAGTTTGGGGCAACTCACGGAGAAAGGTTACTCGATACTTTTAAAAAATCGGACACTACGCTTGAAGGACAAACAAGGGCACTTGGCTGCTCGAGTCGAGATAGGAAAAAAAATCGGATGTACAAGCTAAATTTGAGAAATGTGCGAGAAAAATATTTGCGAGTCAATGTAGAAGACAAGACATCACTGTGGCATCTTCGCTTTGGTCACCTACATCATGGAGGTCTAAAAAAATTAGCAAACAAGAACATGGTGAATGGGCTGCCGGATATGGACTATGAGGGCAAATTTTGTGAAGAATGTGTGCTTGGGAAGACAAGTGAGAACTTCATTTCAAAATAAGGCAGAATATCAAACAAAACACATTCTTGAGTTGATTCATACCGATATATGCGGACCCTTCACCCCCGAATCTTTTACGGTAAAAAGTATTTTATTTCCTTTATTGATGATTTCTCACGGAAAACATGGGTTTATTTTTTGAAGGAAAAATCTGAGGCATTTGAGGTGTTCAAAAAATTCAAAGTGATGGTAGAGAAGGCAACCGGTAAATACATCAAAGTTGTACGATCCGATAGAGGTGGAGAATATACATCGACGACTTTCATGGAGTATTGCAAGGAGCAAAGCATAAGAAGATTTCTAACTGCACCATACTCTCCTCAACAAAACGGTGTGGCTGAGAGGAAGAACCGAACTATTCTTGACATGGTTCGATCAATGCTCAAGAGTAAAAGAATGCCGAAGGAATTCTGGGCAAAAGCTATGCAATGTGCCATCTATGTACAAAACCGATGTCCACATATGAAGTTAGATCATCAAACACCGCAAGAGGCTTGGAGCGGACAAAAACCAACCGTTTCTCATCTCAAAGTATTCGGTAGTGTGGCTTATGCACACGTACCGGATCAACGAAGAACAAAGCTTGAAGACAAAAGCAAAAGATATATCTTTATTGGGTATGATGAGAAAACAAAAGGGTACAAGCTACTTGACCCAATAAGCAAGAAAGTCTTGATGAGTCGTGATGTGAAAATAAATGAAGGAAGTGAGTGAGACTGGAATAATTCGAAGGAGGTTATCATTGATGTTGGAGAATCATCAGTCGTTGCACCAACAAGCACACCAACAAATTCTGAAACTACCGATGATGAAGATGAACCACGACAACCCAAAGTGCGAAGTTTGCAAGATTTTTATGATTCAACAAATGAGATACACCTTGTATGTCTTTTAGCTGATGCAGAAAATATTAGCTTTGAAGATGCGGTGCGAGACAAGAAGTGGCAAGCTGCTATGAATGAGGGGATTAAGGCAATTGATCACTGTTGGAAAACACGAATCAGAAAGCAGCGGAATTTAAAAAATTTTCCCAACAAAAGGATCTAGGACTCGCAATCGTGTAACCAAATTCGTAAAGATAGAAAACTTACTTTTCTTTTTGTTCTTTCTTGAAGCGTTTCAAGCCACCCAAGAACGCTCTTCTCGCGGCTTGATCCCCTCTCCTTGGTAAAGCTCGAATCTTCAAACTTCTAACTTGAAGTCTCTAGAGAAAGTCCACCAACTTGATCACAATCTAACTAGTAAGGATGCTAGTTCTCTAGTTAGTGTTTAGGCTTAACCTAGGGTTTAATATAATCTTGGAGAAAGGAAGGTGTTCAACACATGAACCAAGAATTGTCAATTAGCTCTAAAGGGGAGCATGAGCTCCCCTATATATAGGAAAGGGGAGGGGCGGCCGAACCTAGTCCTAATGGACAAAGGATTTGGTCCCTCTCTCTCCTATTACTTGATCATCAAGTATTTTCCAACTTTGACTTTGAATTCTAATTCTAGTCAACTTTTAAGAGAGCTTAAAAATATCCAAACTATTTTTGGATAATTTTATACTTTATTTATTATAAAATAAATAACTTATTTTATCTAATTAATTAACTAGATTATTTTCTCCAAAATTAGACTTTCTTTTTAATTCAAAATTAAACCAAAGTCTATTAAATAATTAACACTTTAATTATTTAACATCACATAATCACGTGTGGCACACGTGTCTTAATGACACGTGTCCAATCACGTGAGCCACACGTGTGATTTCACACGTGTGGAACCCCTTAGGCTCAATTAACTCGTTTAATCATTTTTAAGCCTCAACTCATGTAACCAAGTTGTTGTGTGTGACCCTCTAGGTTCTCAATTCAATTAGCAGTGACCCTAATTAATTAATTCACTAATTAATTAATCAGTCCACAGATTAAACGACCATAGTCTAGCAACAGGTGTTTAACCCCTAGCTGAATTGGAATGTTCGGATTCGACAGAACCTTTAAGTCATTGATTCATGTGAGATACAATCCTCCTACTTACTATCTCTCAACCAAGATCTAGGGCAAGGGAATAATCAGAACCCTAATAATCCGGTCTTAAAGCTAAGTGCATTTCATATCCATTTGATCTCAATCCAAGAAACCCTTTTCTTGATGTCTTGATCTACTGCCTTGGCCAAGGACTCCATATGGCATATGAATGACTTACACAATAAGAGATCACCTTGTAAATGCAAGTGTAGGTCCTTTCTTGATTCTCATTCACTTTCATGAATCACTTGTGCAGCCCCAGCATAAGCCTTGAATCAGTTGTCTAAGGCGACACCCTTTAAAGCTTATACCTAAGACTACAGAGTTAACTCATAAAGTGACAAGGAACCTCAAGTCTAAGGATCAATTAATCACATCAATGACTCGTGAGATATTTCCTAATCTGGAAGTTTCCATTTCCTGAAATAGAAACTTCCTTTCCCATTTAGGAATATTCTCACACGGGGCACCTCAGTGAACTTACTTATTAAAGTAAGCACCCTCATGTATCACGCACGTATCAACTATACACTTTGCACCTCCATGAAACAAGGTGGTCCTTCTTAAGGGCGTGATCCCACAAGCAAGCCTTAGAGGAGTCAAGTTGACACTCCCACTGTCTGTAGGACTCATCGGCTTGGAGTATTTTACTAATCATGACTTATGTGATATAGGGCTCGTTTCATGAACCATTTCACCTAAATGGTAGAGTCCTAAAGTCATCAGGATTAGGGGAGTTCTCATACATGCACAGCTAAAGTAAACGCATACCAAACAAGAGCATATAAAGAAGTGTTGCCTCAATTCGTTATTTCATTCAAAGATTGTCTGTGATTACAATAAGGAAAAGCACAAAGCGGATATACAATCGGCTTTCTAGGGCACTATTCCTAACAATCACAACAATACATGGGAGCTAACAGAATTACCGAAAGGGGTTCAACCTATTGGCATGAAGTGGGTGTTCAAGAAAAAGATGAATGCCCAAGGCGAGATAGAACGGTACAAGGCGTGACTTGTTGCAAAAGGATACAAGCAAAAGGCCGGAATCGATTATGACGAGGTATTTGCTCCTATTGCTAGAATGGAGACGATCCGATTACTTATTTCACAAGCTGCCCAATTGAAATGGTCGATATTTCAAATGGATGTCAAGTCGGCATTCTTGAACGGTGTACTCGAAGAAGATGTCTACGAACAACCACCCGGGTACATGAAAATCGCAGAAGAGAATAAGGTGTTAAAATTGAAGAGGGCGCTTTACGGGTTGAAGCAAGCATCGCGGGCATGGAATACACGTATCGATTCCTATTTTAAGGAGAACGAGTTCAAGCAATATCCTTATGAGCATGCCCTTTACACAAAGAAGAATGAAGGTAATGTGTTATTTGTTGCTCTTTATGTGGATGATCTCATTTTTATGGGTAATAATAATGAGATGATAGAAGAATTTAAGAGGACAATGACACGGAAATTTGAGATGACAGATTTGGGTTTGATGAAACTTTTCCTTGGTTTGGAGGTTAGACAAGTAGAAACAGGAATCTTTATATCACAGGAGGCATATGCAAAAGAGATTTTGAAGAAACACAAAATGATAGATTGCAACCCGGTATCAACACCAATGGAACCAGGTGCAAAACTCTCGAAGTTCGATGGAGGAGAATGTGTCGATGCCAGTAAATACCGGAGTTTGATAGGAAGCCTTCGCTATCTCACATGCACAAGGCCGGATCTTGCATTAAGCGTCGAAATTTTAAGTCGGTTCATGGAGGAGCCGGTTTATTCACATTGGAAGGCATTGAAGCGAATCCTAAGGTACATCCAAGGAACGTTGTCACTCGGGTTGTTTTATTCAAAATCAGAAGTTTATAAGTTGGTTGGCTACTCCGATAATGATTGGTGTGGAGACGTAGATGATCGGAAAAGCACATCGGGATATGTGTTCTTTATAGGAGATAATGCGTTTACTTGGTTGTCAAAGAAGCAACCGATTGTGCCGATTTCAACATGTGAAGCTGAATATGTGGCAGCATCTTGGTGTGTATGCCATGCAATATGGCTCAGAATTTTGTTGAGTAAGATGGATTTAAAGCAACTAGGTCCAAGTGATTCAAGTTGACAACAAATCAGCAATTGAGTTGGCAAAGAATCCGGTGAACCATGAAAGGAGCAAACACATCGATGTTCATTTTCACTTTATCCAAGATCGTGTGAAAGAAAGAAGTGTGGAATTGGTGCACGTAACAAGTCCGGATCAAGTTGCGGATATCTTTACAAAACCGCTACCAAAAGTGCTTCTCGATAAATGCAAGAAGATGCTTGGCATGGCTGATGGTAGAAGTATTTAAGTTTATGGGGGAGTTTTGTTGGATAAACATTAAATTCTACCTTAGTGAGTTTTTAGTTGAGTTATTATTTGAAGAAAATAAAAGTTCAAGACTCAAGAGTCTTTGTAGATGAAAGGCCAAAAGGTTGTCTTTATAGTTTTCATTGTCTTTAAGGTTCCTTTTGAAGTCATGACTGATATGTATAAAGGGGCTTGTTGGTTTGTTTTGAGATAGAACTTAGAATAATACAAAAGTAAAGAGAAGTTTTATAAGCTCCTATTTTTCCCTCTTCAATTTACGTTTCAGTAGTTTAAGGAAACAAAGGAAGTCATTCTGAGTTTTCATGTGCAGTTGAGATTTTCGGAATGTGATGCAGATGAATGTATTGTTGTTTTTGTATTTATGGAGGACGAAGTTTAAGTTGTTTTAAGTTGTAATTATGATCCAAAACTCTACCTTAGAAAGCGTTTTTTGTTAAGATAGAAAATTAACTTATAATTTACTATATATTTATATATTTAGGATTTATGGATACCCGGCCACTTTTTTTTTTTTTTCCCTTTTTTTACCACTTGTACAACCAAATAGAATTCAAACATAGGATATTATCGTGAAAAATAAGGTACTTAATTCTTGGTAACATCATATTTTTCAATTTTTAACATAATATTTTTTTCAATTTTTTTTTGGTCAAAAATATTAGTAAGAAGTATTGGATATAATATTCGAAGACGATATGATAAAATAATATTTTTTAAAATGTTCATTAAGAAAATCAAATGCCATTTTCATGCGGAGATAGTAAATTATGCTATTTACATGCAAATATAGTAAATTATGATAATGATGTATGAAATATGAATACTGAAACACCAATACAACAAACATGACTAATTTTTTAAATTTTTTTAAAAATTTATCACATGGGAGATATTTAATATAATATTAGACATGAGTATTAAATACATCCAATAAGTAAAATAATATTTTCATGTATCATAAACATGATTAGAAATATTGAAAATTTAACAAAACGGAACTACTACACTCAAGAATTTGAATTGCCAGTAATGGATCAAACCCTCTACAACAAACACAAAGCAAAAATGAATATAAATTAAAAATGCTATATCTCAATAACCTGTATATTTGACAGAACTGTGACAGACATCCTCCAAATACCTTGTTAGAATGCATGGAGCTGTTTTGTTATGTTTAAAACTAGGTTAACTTTCTCTTTTTGCTCTCCTTTGATTTCTTCTTTTGCTTCTGTGTGCGTGATTTTGACTCGGGATCCTCGTCGTCGGCCTCCATCAAATGCTCGTATTCCTCAAGACTAGCGAATGGGGACGTCCCAGGAGCTTTTCGTGATTTTCGTTTCTTTTTCTTTTCGTCGAAATCAGTTTCAAAATCGCTCCCATCATCCGCTTCACCTATGGCAATGTCATCATCATCATTGTCGTCATCATTCTCATCATCGTCATCATCATTAATTTCTTCATCGTCGACATCTACATCCGAAGGGACTTCAACATCTTCATCACTCTCATCAGCAATCAAGTCCTCATCATCTTCATCAGCCATCTTGTCCAGGTCATCATAATCGTAGTCACCGCCTGATGGGTTGCTAGAATCCAACACATTGTCGATCTCTTCGTTGTCACTCGCATAATCATTGTCTTCGCCATCAACGGCGAACAATTCTTCAGCAGCTTCTTCATCAGGTGTTTTCTTCTTTTTCTTCTTGGGTTTCTTTGAGGAATTCATTTTGTTCATGTAGAACTTGTGGAAAACTACATCCTCAGGGGGAACATCGGATTCAGCTAACCGTACGATTTCGGCTCCTATCAGCTGGTGGTTCGTATCAATCTGTCGGAAGCGAGGGAAGGTGTGGGGTAATCACAATGGCATCAGTATCACCAAACAAAACTTAATTTTGATTTTTGAGTACCCAAGTATGAATGATTTTGATATAGAACACATAAGCAAAGCTTAAGGAAACTTAAAAATCTTGTTTTCAATACATGAAATTAGCATATTGGCCTCTCGAGCATATACCAACCACGAAATTTGACAATATAATGCAAAGAGGGGGCAGAGAGACTAACCTTCTTAGCAGGTTCAATCTGGGAGGCACCATGCCATGTATTTTGCTTCGGTTTCTTTTCCATGAACTTGTCGAGGAAGGCACCAAGTGAAAGGTCAGTGAGTGGATTGCCATTGTACACAATATTGACCCCAGAAAGAAGAGTACTGGCCATTGCAGCAACTGATGGATGTACATGTGAGGCAAGTACCGTAAGTTCCCACCAGCCAACCCGATCTGCATTGCTGTTGCCCATGAAAATTAGTAAGCAATAAGCATAATAAATTAGCAATCAACACATGATCAAATGAATGCCTTTTCCGGTAGTTAATTCTCTTAAATTAATTTCACAATCTTAAAGGGTTCAAGGTTTGGACATTTATAGCAAGTTCTTTCAGATTTCATAATTAGTTTATTATCCTATTCAATTGATTATCAAAGGTATCCGGACCAAAACTTCCGTGATTCTCACACATGCAGTTACACGAAAACATACTTGAATTCATAAAAAAGCAGAAAAAATACCAATAAGCAGGTTCCCTGTGGCGTGGATTGTAACCTCCAGGTAATATTGGGCCTTGACGACTCTTCACTTCATGGTCAGAAGTAGACTTGAATTCGTCAAGTTTACCGGAAGGACCATCACCCATTAAATCATCGGTTTCATTAAGACTGTCATCTTCAGAATCAGATGCTGATCCTGGTTCATCAGGTGACGAATCACTATCATCTTCAGATTCATTTTTCGTGTCAGCAATAGCATTTTTATTCTCCGTGTTATCTTTTTCGGGAATGACCTGATTGTCATCATTTTCAGTAATATCTTCAAAATGCTCGAGATCTTCATCAGCATCAACAGCCTCATTTTGTAGCACCATATTCCTACATGACAATGCAGTTTCCAGCTTCAATCAGAAAGAAAATCTTATTTTCGTGATGAGGAAAAAAATCATTCGAAGATTTAGCCTACCAAAGAGGAGGACGTGCTTTAAGGCCTTCAGAAAGTAGAAATAGGCATCCGCAGGCATATTGAGGTTGCAGCTGTAAAGCAACCTACTTGGCAATAGGACAGTGTTCAGCACAATCTCAAGGACTATAACAGCATGAATGGCAAAGAAAAAATATTTTTCCACACAAACCTGCAACAAGCGTTTAGAGAATGCTGCAACTCGCTTAATATTGATATCATTCTTCATTGCCCTCAGTAAGAGCGCAATAAACATTTCCTCCTGCAAGTAAATGACAGAACATAATTAAACACAGGAGCATGGTCATAGGGAAAAGATAATCAAAATTACACTATTTACCAGCATATGAAAGATATCACACACAGAGTGGGCCAGAAAAGACACTAAAAAAGGACGGATATCGTCCAGTATATGGCTTCATTTTCAGCTAAATAATTCTGTATAAATACTTATCCTACCAGTAAAATGAGTAGAGCCTCCCAACTAAAATAATTGATTTAGGCATGTAACGTTGATTGTGTGCTTTGCGGAAGCAGTATCTATCACGAAGCAAACAGATAAAATACAGTGCATGTTCCAAGAATAGTGGCATTATATAATATTACTGACCTTGGAAGAATTCATTGCAGCTGGGAGCAGGAGTTTGGAGTATAAGGCTCGATAAAATCGATCACTCACTATTTGATTTTTAGAAGAAATTTTGTCAAGAAGCATTAGAGCTTGAACTCCAACATTAAAGTTCTTCGAATGAACCTGAGGATCAAAAGGTATCATGGATATGGAAACATCATATCATAAACAATTTCATTGCCAACATTTTTCATGAGCATCAAAGGTCCTACCAGCTGAAACAACAATGGCGTCTGGATCTCAATTACATCATCAGCTTCATCACTAGACACAAATGGAAAAGCTCTATTAACACCCTGCAATAAAAAGGAAACTTTTTAGAAACACAAGATAAAACTTGGGTCTCATACTTACAGATAAAAGGTCTTATACCAAAGATGAACCCTATTATATGGCATTAACTAAGAATGAATGAAATATGGATTCTACTAACAGTTAGAAGAGCTGACAATAACCGCGAATCCATTTCAATATGTGATTCTGATGTGGCCTTCGTTTTATCTTCTTTTAGAGAACTGGAGGCTTTTTTGTCATGCTTAGTTCCAGATGGTGCTGCTCCAGCTTCAGATATCAAAAGCTTCACAAAATAGAAAATCCAGTTAAAAAGCTATCAGCTGGGGCAAGCAAAATAAAAGTAGTATGGTCGAAATGCCACCTAATCAGAATGGGTAGAACAAAATATTAGATGAAACACTCAAAACTAAGATCCCAGTCGAATTAATGGATAAATGGTAAAATGTACATGAAATCTTAGCTCTACCTTGAAGAGAGCAAAATAAATATCAATCAACCGTTTAGCTGCTTTAGGACCATCTCCTTTGTGACTCAAACGAATTTGAGTCAAAAAGTTCACCTATACATCATCAAGCATAAAAGAAAAATTAGACTTCTTTGATTCAACCTCAACCAAATTAAGTTAACAATAAAGGAGGGTAATTATTGATGTGAACTTGATTGGAACATACAGCATGATATTTGGCTCGCAACCCAAGATGAGGTCGAAAAAGGAAATTATCCACTTCATCAATCACCACTGCCTGGAAAAGGAGAGGGAAGATTCAATTACAGTTTTTGCATTGGTCAATAACAAAAAACTCATTGTTGAATTTTATATGTCCAAAACTGTTAAGAAAATAGTATAAGGTACAATAAAACTACCTTCATATTTGGATGCTCAGTTAAAAGATTAGCCAAGTGGTAATCAGCATTTGATGCAACTTTGTTTTCAGGGTCTCCAAGCTGTAAACAGGTCAAGCAAAAGAAAATGATTGAGATCTTCATTAGTTTCGACCTATTAAATGCATAGAAGACGACAACTATACCTTATTCACCAACGAAGAGAGTAGACGCCGCTCTTGTTCTGATTTGCTCTTCAGCAACGTAAATATGGTCTGAATTGTACCAAACAAACAAGAACAAGTAAGAATTTCAATTCAATCGTGTTGACTCAGTTTCAGCAATTCCTATACTAACCAATCTAAGTCAATCTTAATTAGTCAATCAGTAATTGGATTACAAGATTATTCCGTCAAAGAACAAGGAGCAATTGTCACATAATCAATGATTACTTGAGTGTTTCAGAGTGCTAGAACAAATTTGTATAACTTAAGAGGATGCATAAAACACAAAGATCAAACACACAAGTGAAAGCTAACCTTCAATGCCAGGCTTTTAAGCTTAACTATTACATCAAGTGAAGCTTGCTCAAGTGCCGAAATAAAATTTTCATACCTGCAAATTAAAACCAATATGTTTAATGTTTCACATAAAGTGACAATCCAGAAAGCATAACGATTGCTAATGCCTCAGATTCTCACATTTAATTGTACTTTTTATAAATCATTATATTTCATTTGAAATGTAATGTATCAACACAAATCCAGAAAATGGAATCGAAATATAAATAAGAAATACCTATCCTTTAAGCATTCCTCCCAATGCCAAAAGAGTAAAAGAGAGTGGCCATCCTTTGTATCGGATAGGTGATTTAGAGGCCGCTGAAAGAGAGTCTTCAGTTTGCGATCAGGAAGTAAACTGGCAAAAGAATTAAGACAAATCAACTATACAGCAACTACATTGCCACCGAATACAAGGTTGCAAATTAATTCGTCATTCATGCAGTAAGCCAACAACCAGGTGAAAACTGAAACATGCAACTCCTAGAACAATGTTGCTCTAATGTTTCCCAAGAAAAAGGTGAAAACTGAAACATGCAACTCCTAGAACAATGTTGCTCTAATGTTTCCCAAGAAAAAGGTCTCCAAAGAACACGTATTGAGGCAGTTTCTTCTCTAAAGCAAGACAAAGGGAATAAGAAAGAACTCGTGCTTACATAATAAAAATTTCTTTTAACGCGTCAAAGGCTGTGAATGCATGCCGTTTCCCAACTTTTGATGTCACCATTCCTGCATGTCATAGTTTACTCATAACATCATCTCACAGAGAATCTCAAAACTGGAAAATATTTGCAATCATACAGCTTTGTATTGAAAAAACTTTTCAATAACACATTCATACTTTGGTCCACTTATTACTCCCTAAATCACAAACTTTATCAATTCAGCTCAAAATTCAAAATCCCCATACCAAGAAGCGAGTCAATCGCTTTCAAATTCGCAACCGCATTATCCCCAATCAGAACCGACAACGCCGAAACCTTATCAGCAGCCGTCCCCGACCTCTGTGTAGCCACAAGCATCTTAATATCCCCATGCTGCCCTCGCGACGAGCTATACTCCTGCGCATACTGCCACAACAACCGCTCCCCCAGCTCTTTCTTCTTCTCCACCAAACGCTTCCACTCCTCCACATCACTGAACTCAATTCTCTTCTCTCTCCCAATCAATTTCTCCTCCAGCTGAGCTGCATCATCATGCCACACTCCCAACGCACTCGATTTCACCAACGGAAGCTTCGGAAGGTTCTTAAACTTGCTGTTATCATTCTCAGCCAACAAATTACCGTT
Source organism: Lantana camara (assembly GCA_037501455.1). Lineage (NCBI taxonomy): Eukaryota > Viridiplantae > Streptophyta > Magnoliopsida > Lamiales > Verbenaceae > Lantana > Lantana camara. The sequence continues at coordinate 80,937,760 of CM074865.1, forward strand.
ACCGGAATCGAGATTCTGCTTTTGAGCTGGCTTCGGAGCCCGGCCGGGGACTGCTTTCCGATTATTGAACTTCGAAGCTTTCTGCAACGAACTCTTGTCAGGTTTAGCTGGTGGTTGAGGCTTGGACTTGATGGGACCTGTTTTCCGGAAATCGGAGTCGTTGAAGCCGGAGGAGGGAGCTGCGGAGGAGGAGAATCCGAGGGTGGAGGCGAAGGAAGCGACGTCGGATTCGAGGTTGCCGGCGGCGTTCTTCTGGGGTTTGGATTTGGCCTTTTTAACGGCCACCATTGTCGGACTGTAGGAATGATTGGAGGAAATGTGGGGAAGAAGAAGGGTTTAAAAGGGTTTATGAAGAGTGAAACGACGTCGGATCGGGGAATTATGTCTGGAGACTTTTGGGCCGTAATATTGAAAATGGGCTGGTCCAGAGCCAGATATGTTTGGGCCCAGATTCTTATTGGGCTTTCGATTTGGGCCCCATGGTCCATTTCCATTTGTTTCGTTGTTCTTAATTGTAGTTCATAATCAAATCATCTTAAATTTCGGATCGAGTATGGATCGAGTTCGGATTAAAATCCAACCCCCTTAACAACCCTAATAATTTACTATTCTTATAGTAAAAAATTGAATCCCCAACCCTAAGGCCTCTTATACCCAGCCCGACGAAGATGAGAGGAAGTAAATCAGGTACTCAGCGGTCTGTTAATTGGAGATGTGGATCTCACAGCCTATAAGGAGGCCTCTCAGGGCCTGTACGGAATATTTTTTTATTTTTTTTTTCCATCTCCAAATAAAAACTCATATTGAATTTAAGAATAAAGGTCTCAAATTATAGACCAAGGGAATTGAATCTTGCACTTGTAGCAAATCAAACACTTCAGAACCAACTGAACTACATCCTGTAGGCTAATAATTTACTACTCTATTAACACGAAGTGGATTATTTACGAGCCGCGAAGTGGATTATTACGAGCCGCTACACTAGTTTAATAAGAGGTTCCAAAGTTGTGTTTTTTTTTTTTTTTTTAAATTTTAAGACACGCACCCCAAGTGGCCAGAGGGTCTTGAACCCGGGTCTTTGCTTTCAAGAATCAACCCTCAAACCACCTTCGAGAATCAACCCTCAAACCACTTGGCCAACCCCTGTTGGCATAAGAGGTTCCAAAGTTGATCATTCCTATATTAGGATCTAAATTTTCGGTATTTGATAAACATGATCATGTAAGAAGCTCTGCAATAAGATTTAAACAAAATAAAAGAGAATCCGAAACTGTGGCACAAGATATAACACATATATGGTAAATTTGTGATGTATTTAGTTTATGATGCACACGTACAGACACGAGAATACAAATATGACGCACAAGACAACACAAATTTTTTCTTAGACGTACCAAACGACAGTTGTCTAACACGACACCACATTACAAACTAATTCCATACATAATACTATCTATACATACAAGAATCGAAACCAACAAAAAAAGGTAACCGAAAAATACGAACGAGCCGAGGCAAAATACCAAAATACAGAATCATACCAGCAACAAGATGAATTATGAAAAGAATAAGAATACCAATAGTAACAGCAATAATTATTGTTATACTTATATTACAGACATGAGACAACAAAGTAAATTAAAATTCAAAAGTTGCCTAAGTATATTTACAAGATGGATGGTTTCTAAAGAGGTTATGGAGGTGGAGAAAAGACTGCACAAACCCATGCTTTTAGGCAGCATCACTTGTATTTGAAGACTCAATGGTTTTGAACCATAACTGAGACCAGTAAAATTAGTTTTCTGCAAATGTACAATTTTGGAAAATAACCTTTGATTTGATGAAAATCCTAATCTGTACCAAAAATTTCTTCTCCGTTTCCCCGTCACCCGTTTCTTTCTTTCTTTCACCATTTTATTTCGCAGTAAATAATAGACGGACACCCTTAGGATGGATCGTAATGGAGGTCGAATAATGGGAGGAATGTGTAAATTTGCTAGGAGTTTTGGCAAACCTCTAAGGAAACATCATGTCTCCGTATGTGACCCAGTTTGCGAATCTTTCGGAAAATCCAGCGAGGTCGTTGGAGCTACATGATGCGCGGTAACAGAGATCAATGTCGGCCGGTTCCTTTCCCTGGAACGGGGAAAATAAGAGATGAAGTCAAGACTCAGATTGTTAACAGTAAGGTGCTTCATTTATTATTTTATTGTGTTTGGTTTACAGGTTCTGATGAGGAAAGAAAAATGATCGAAAAGAGAGAAGGCGTGACTAGATAAATTACAGAATTTCATGTTTGTTTGGTTGCGTAAGGGGAGCAATGAACATACGAGTTCGGTGAAAAAGTCGAAGCTCTTTCCTCATCGATTATACCAAACATAGTTAACAGGAATAAAAGCGTAATAGAATATTAAGTGCTGCAGTGAACATACCTTTAAGCTTGAGCCAGACCGATAAGATGGGGCTGCATCGCCCACTTTAATTTCACCCGATGATGTGGCACCAGTTGGAGAACCAATTAGCAATGATCTGCAACCAATATAGAGAATGCAGCAATTGCAACGTCAAGTGTCAACTCTTGGGACGAGAATACCATTCTAATAATTACTATATTAGAATATTATGAACATCAATGTTACCTTTCATATGTTTCTTCTTCACATGAATTCCCAGATGAAGAAATCCAATCAACGTCAAGAAAATTTGAACAGTTGAATGAATCTCCACGTTCAACGAAATATATGCTGTCATTTTCAAGACACGGGTCTTGTTGTGTATCAGCAAAAAGCCGTGTGCGAGACATTGAGGGGGTATACCTACAAAAGGAAGCCAATATCAGAAAGAATTGGAAGAGCATAAATTAACAACAGAAATCACAGAAAGCCAACATGAGAATGCAAGAAAAGGCTTAACACTGGCCATCCTCTGTACTGCCCGATTTTGTCAGATGACAGATTATGCATTTGAATAATCATGATTTCATTTAATTTGCTAATGAAAATGTCTGGTCAACTAGTTAGACACTTTTTTATGTACGATGAAATACTAGTTAGACACTTTTTATGACTTCAACTAATATATTTATTATAATTAAAATAAGTTTACTTAAATAAAAGAAAGAGGTTTAAAATCTATTTAGGAGATTGAGAGTTTGAGAGGAGAGAAGGGAAAGCTGAGTAGGATAATGAAAGAAAGAAAATAGAAGAAGAGGACAGAAAATGTGAGAAAGAAATGTACTTATTTTGTATGTGACAAATCCAAATTAAATGGAGAGAACAATCTCACTTTATTTAATATTATGGATAGTATAGACTATCAATACTTACCTCGAATAAGAGATACTACTCCCACAAGTTGAAAATTCAGGAGTTGATTCAGAAAGACCCGCCAAGTTCGAAGACCCTGGGATCTTCACAGGCAATGGCCCGTGAGGATCATCCATCTGTATAACCTTTGCATCAACCATAGGTGAGTTGCTATCACAAAGAATGTTTCCATCAGAAAGCGACCTTTTGATTATAGACCTGCAAATTTAGGTTTTTGTACAAATCAGCAATGCAGGGTGAAAACAAACATTGTTCAAGGTATTTTCGGTTTTTCTTTTCCATCACTCAACAATTTATCGGGTATCAAGCAAATGCAGCTCCTCTGTCTAAGAGTATGGCTAATATAAAGGGTGCATATATTTGCTAATTACCTAGCATTTTCCTCCGCAAAATCAGAAGCACGCCTACCAACATTGTAATGTTGATCAGAATCCAGTTCCCACAAAGCTGGTTTACCATGCTGCGGTTGGAAATGACCCAAGAACCTGCCCACGAACAATACAATGATGCAAATCAGAACATTAGAGTCAATCTCTAGTGTAAAAGAATCTGTTCGTTAACTCAAATGAATTGTAATAAGAAACATACAGAAACAGAACAGCGAGATATCTTCAGAAAAAATTCAAAAGAAACAATTGACTTACACATTTATGGCATCTTGTTTCTCGCCATCCATGTAGGCATTACTATAGTAACGTTGAAGAGTTCTCAAAAACTCTTGAGACTGGGTTGCTGCTTTCCACTGACCTCTTCTCTCGGAAAAGATCTGTGCAATGTAGACAATAAGCAGAGAAGAATATGGGAAAGACAGACATGTGGAGACAAAATAGAGTAAAGGCATTTCAGTGTTCCAACTATTTTGATTGAATTGAAATGTTCATGAGAGAAATGTAATATTGGATAAAATTTAAGGATACTAATGTAGTATAATGCAACTACAATCTCAACCTCTTTGATTCTAACAAGTAAAATTAATTTTTACCTTATTGTGTGCAGCTGATCCACCATATTGTTGAGCAAGTGTGTCGCCCATAGCTTCGTAAATTTTCATCAACTCATCAGCTAACGGGGAGTCTAAATTAATGGAAGAAGCATCAATGTAACCCAAAGCATGCAACTGATGGCCAAGAGCAACCAGCCCATAGACATATTGTGCAACATTTGTGCGATCCAAACAGTCAATGCAATTGGTTCTTAAAACCCCTTTCTGAAACACTGGAGGCTTAACAAAGCAACTTTCATTCACTTCACAGGAATTAGTGCTGTCTTTGGTGCTGTCCTCATCAGCAGAATCACCATTGCAATTGTAACTGCCTGGGAGTTGGCTGTATACAAGTGGACAAATAATCAAAAAGATGGATAAGCACAGAAGGGGAGCATCAGTTTTTGTTCCAGGAAAGCACAATCGACAGTTAGATATCTCCAGAGCTCAAAAATAATAAAACTTTGTGTGAAGGCTAGGATTTTACAATGTATAAATAGAACTAGGAAAGAAGAAAAACACTGCAGGAAATGAGATACAAACAGAAGGAAGTTATCCTAGAAATGCAAAAGCATGATAGAGTGTGCCCTTCAGGAAAGAAAAAAAGAGAAACAAAATGATAGTACGCTTAAATTTGGTGGCTAGACAAGGTATTTATCTATAAGATAGTATAGTCCAGCATTACAATAACCTTGGCTCCATCTTGAACATTAACTTTATAGGTCTAAAGACCAATAATACACTTTTATCTCAAGTGAATACCCAAGAAGCTGTTGGATTATCTAAAAACTCTCATATTCTTCACCAAGTGAATACAATCTGAAGCAACCTTCAGATCGGCAAATCAGTAACCTAATTCAGATAGAAACGGAGAATACAAGTGTGGTGAATGATTAAAACTACTCAATTTTCATATACCAATGCTTCCACCAAAATGGATCCATAGCTAAAGTAGGACCAGTTTATTTAATTTTCTCACCTTGATGGCAAAACTTGGCAGTAAAAGAAGCCAGTTAAATCCAATGCATTATGTGCCACTTTGACTAAATATGTCAACACAGTAGCTGCTTTGCTGCAAAAAAACATACGTTTTTTTTTTTGAGTCAACCATATCCAACAGCATGCAAAATGGAGAAAACGGAAGAAGGAAACTGTGCCTGTTATACTTTCTGGAGTATTTACTCAAATCCCAGTGAAGGAATTTCAAGCGGTTTTCATGTGCAAGATCTTTATTAATCAACTCTATAGCAGTAGCAAACTCTGCACGTAGAATTGATTCTCTAGGCTTCTTCTCACGAGTCTGGAAATCAAGAAAGAAATGAGTAATTACATAATTGGAACCAGTAAAAATCAGGAAAATATAATGTTAAGGAAGAATCCACATGCTAGCAAAATCAGTTTCATCAATCAACATAAAATTATACCTTAATCAAATTTAAAATTATAATAGGATTCCCATATCTCTTGACAAGATTCTCGAAGTGAAGTTTGGTGGCTTCATACTTCTCGTCCTTCTTTGACACTGAACAAATAAACAGAGTCAGCAGAATTGTGAACCATTGGCACTTAGAAATTAGAATATATTATCTGAGTAACAAGCCATACATATGATGTCAGGTTTAATATTTAATCGTGAAGTTTCCTGTGACCAAAAGAGGGGTATTGAACCCCGGTTCTGCACAACAGAAGATATTTGTATCGGACTTCCTTCCGGCACATCCTCCAGCACAATTTGTTCAGTCTCGACATCGTTTGCTACACGACCCTTCTCATTCACCCCCCGTTTTAAATATCTGCAGTACAAGACCAAGCAGCAATAAGTATAGAGGTAAGAGGAATTTAGTTCTTTGCAGCAAGAAAAAAATATATATATACAATAATCTTCGATTCCTATGACCTTGTCCCTGCATAATGACGGGATCTTCTAGCAATAAGAATCAGATTAAAGTCACGCCCAGGTATTGATAGTTTAACCTGTTACAAAGTCAACACAAATCTTCAAAAATTCAGAAATAAGAAATAAAGAATTGTAATCACTAAACCACGTTATCAAAAGTACAAAAATGGGGAGGCATCGAAAAAAATTAAATATGAATCTGAGTAACACCACCTGACATTAGAGATTACGTGTTATCTTGTAGTAAAAGTTCAATTAACGAACGAGATATAATTTCAAATGGGAAAATAACGCAATAATGGCAAATACCATACCCTGTGCGAAAAAGAATTGAATTTCATATCATGCGATACCTGAATAAAAGCAATATATCCCAACAAATACAACAATAGCAATAATTTCCGACAGGCAGCAACAGAATGGGAAATAAGGAACCATCTCACCCTCTATGGAGAACTTTTGGAAGGGATTATTTACCTGTTTAAAGAAGCCGTATACCAATGCCACTGTCCAGACCGAATTCTTAAGCTGATTGCGAATTCCACGAGTTAAGAATTCATTCCACACAAACATTGTCTCGTAGAGAACCAGTCCTGTTTCATGGTTGCTTAGGTTCTTTTGAAGACTAAGCATAACATGGTAGGAGTAGCTAAAGTAGAAGTCCTTGGTAAGATCCACATTGCGTAGGAGCTTCTTGTATCTAGTTATCAACACGAGAAAAGGCAGAGGCAAAACCATGTAAATAGAAATCCAGTTAAAAAGAAATGTAAGACATTAAAGTGCTAATTAACACAAAAACCAAAAGGCAATAGTTTCCCCCTGCAATCTGATGATACCTTGTCTCATTCAACATGTTAAATTAACATCACAAGACCAATGTGGTATGCCCCTGCACATTTGCTGGGAAAAACTGGCACCGGGCACTAAGAATATTTAACTATTTAGAATGCACTAAAAGTGCTGCTTAATATATCTATAAAGATATAATAATCAATGAATCTCTCCTTGGCCATTTGCCCCAGAATAGAGGAGCCAAATACTAGTATGGGTATGAATTCATTAGGATCGTAAGACTGACATTCACATAAGGGTGTATCACAAATTATTACAGAGGTTACCTTGGCATGTAGAATTGGTGAACGATTCTATAACAGAAATGCACGTTAAATAGCCAGAAAAACAGCTACATTTACGACAAATAATCAAAGATACAAAACATAAATAAGCATATTCATCTTAGGTTCTGTCTTCTCGTAATAATACTACGACTTTACAGTTACATGCGGAATTGGCAAAAGACCTGTTCTCATTTTTAGAATTAGCCATATTTGAGTGCACAGTAGAATTGGGTATTGGAATCATCTCGCTCTTAGCAATGGAATACACTGCATGACCACAAATCGAGCCAATCTTCCTTCTTTTAGTGATAAGCAGCATGTAATAAGGTCCCAAAAATTTTATGAATCCTGTAATAGTTGGAAATCCACAAGCAGATCAGGAAAAATAGTGAAACATTATTTTGCTACCTTAGCACAACTAACTCATGAGTCATGAGGGGAGGAAATCTTGAAGATATAACATACCAACAATTCCATAGCAGGTGGTGACAAATTTCAGTCCGCCAGTTGGCTTGTTTCCTTCATGAATTCTTTTTAGGAGATCGTAGCATTCGATTTCCGAGTATGTCGTAGAATCTTCAGTGATACTTAACTCGGACTGCTCTGATCGGTTGATCTTCAACACTTTCCAATATGTTCTATTTTTGTCCCGTCCAATCATATAGAAATTCTACAGCAAGAAAGATATCAACATTCTAAAAATATGTATAACAAAGTAAATTAAGCACTTAATACAGACATATCCAATCCAAAAATGCAATCAATGCATGGAAGTAGATGGATGCAAAATCTTTAGATAAAATGCGGTATTCAATGCACACAAAAACCTTGCACAATCACACGTGTCCTCACCTACTTTACCAGTATTCATTCTCAAGGGTTCTTAAGAAATGCCCGAATAGTTAAAAGTTTCCAATATCAGATCTTGATCGCACAGTCCTTCTGCCCTACGTTATCTCACCTTCTCTCAACATAATGCAGTTATCCTATCTTCCCAAATACAGCTTCACCCTCCCTCCAATAATTGTACAAGTTTAGTCAATCACATATTTATAAGCTATATGTAACATAAACCACGGCGATAATCACCATTTTTATGACCGAATAATTTAGAAACAGAAAGTGAAAACGATACCGAATCACCTGTCCAGTTTTCTTTATCATCTCCACCAATTTATAGTAAAATTTTGCAAGAAAGTAACAGAAACCAACAAGCAAAGAGAAACATTCAATAATCATCATGAAAATAAAAACAGAAATGTAAAAATTCAGATTCCAGCTAATCCAAATATTGTAGCTTATACTAAATCGAGCCGTATTACATTTACATAGAAAGGAACTACATTTCTTCAACAGCTCAGAATCTATTGACTGGATACATGTAAGGTTCTATTCTTGACGAACAAACAGGCAATTACTGCTTAAGAAAACCAAAATCCACAGAAACTAAAACCAGCTCCTAGTTCCCTGAAATCCCACATCCATCCATTCACCAATCAAAATCAACAATCACACATTCCAACTTCTACAACACACAACCAAAACTAAAAAACTAATTCACGTCAAACAATAAAAACGCCGACGAGATCAAAACAAAAAACGGATTAATAAATATACCGAACGGGTTTCATAAAGCCTGAATTTCTGCAGATAGTGGCAACCTCCACCTCCGTAATTCGACTCCACATTGATCCCAAGCTTCTGCTCATTCTCCATAACCATGCTTCCCGTCCCCGAGCTCGAGCTCGGGCTTCTCAAACCTAATTACAGCATACAAATCCTCTAAACCAGAAACACTTCAAGTCAACTCTGCTACACAAAACCTTAGCTACCTCATACAATCCACTCCACACACACACATCGAAATTCAATATCTGAATCTACTCGACAACTACCAACTACAATGAGAATCGTTTCTCCACTCGAAAAACAGCGAATTTTAGCTGGAAATTGAAAAATTACATAAAACCTAAACAAAAAATGCTGAAATTGACAATGATGAGTTTGAAAATATGCGCTTCTCGCCGTAGATCGGAGGAGGAGATCCAGAAGCTGAGCTCCGGCGACTGCGTCCACACAAAATTGGTAGAGAGAGAAGGAGAGAGAGAGAGAATAAGCAAATATAAATATGTATAAATATATATATATATCGTATAATAATTGGTTGATTGTAAGTCTTAATAGCCAGCAAGGATTGGAAACTCGTTAGGGCAAAATAATTTTCAAATTGAAAAAAAATATTATAATTGTGGGAGTTGCATGGAAGTTAATAGTATTAATTTTACTCCAAGAAATTAGAAAAAATTAAAATGTATTTGAAATTTAATTAGATTGTAATCAATTTAGACATTTATGAATATAAGAATTTGCATTGATGTTTGGAGAATTCAAATTTTGATGATGTGTTTTGACCATTTAATATAATTTTGACTCCCGTATTGTATTTCGTGTTTGACGTGAAATTTAAATTCGATTGTTGAAGCATACTATTTTTCTGACGTTCGATGTGTTTTTAACTGTGGCTTCTCTTTTAATGTGATTTATTTGTTGTGACTATTAAAATGCCAAATTCGTCTGAGATTATATGTGTTTTAAAACATAATCACTGAAATTGTTTGTGTATCGTAAATCTACGAAGTAAAATAAAATTTTTTGTATAATGCCATGTACATTCCCAATTATAATTTTTTGTTTGATATTTATCGTCGTGTTAAAGTAAAAGTTTTGTATAATGGTATATGCGTCTGAATCACGTTTTTTCAATTTTTAACAACAGTTTCGATTTTTAGCTACCAAAATGCAAGTGTTTCCTCATACTAGATACGTTCTGACAAATGATAGTTCAAACTTCAAAGTTAAATCTTAAATCTAACTACTAAAATATAAAAATATGTCTCATATCTGATGCGTATTGAATCACGCTGATTAATTTTACCATGAGACGGATATTCAAATAACGTAACATAATGAAATTATATTTTTAGTAAGAACATACATCATAGATAAAAACACTAACTTAAATTTTAATCCTTAATTATTTATTTAAATCACTTCTTTATAAATAAATAAATAAATAAATATATATATAACTCAATATATTTTAATATACTTTGTAATGTTCAAAATTAGAAAATTAGGAAAAATTTAAAAGTTTGGTTAAAAGAAGAAAAAAGGTAATTTCTTGAAATGCATTTCATGTGATATTGGATGTATATCGTCCACTTATATAAATAATAATTAATTAATTAATTATATTTAAATAAATAGATATTTATTTACGGCATTGCAACGTAGAGCCATCCAGAATATGCCAGCTGGTTACAGCATATGCCGAAATTGCAAGGTCAGCCTTTCAGATTACTATTCATTATTTGGAAAATTACATTTAGACCCCTATAATTGGATAATTTGCACATGAACCCTTTTATATTTAGGAGATTATGATTGCACCCCCGTAGTTTGTAAATGGGTTACAGACAACCACTTGAGTAGGCTAGAAATTTAAATGTTTACTCGTTAATATTTTGATATATAGTAACCAAATTTATCCGAGTGTCACATATGGACCAATTAAAAATGATAAATTTACTAAGAAAATTATTTTTGTGGAAATGCAAGGTCACTTAAACTAAAAATAGTAAAATGATGCATATTAAATAATCGAGATTGAAAAAAAAAAAAAAAAACAGTCATTACGATCGTAGGGAGTTTAACGAGATCTTCATCTCATGTATTGCAGATTGACAAGAGTTACATAGTTCCAAGCAAGACGGTAACTCGAAAATACCCACAAAAATAATGAGGCATGAACAACCTTGGACATCTATCAAAAATAATGTTCGTCCTATTTGAGGACATGTTAGTCCCTAGCGTAATTACAACAACTAAAGTAGCGGCAAAATCATAACAACTGAGTTAACTTCCGAATACACAATTGAAGTTAATATATTTTATTAAAACTAGTGCGAATCACTTCCATATTTTGGAAAAATATAAAATTTCGTGGACACATGTACTCTACGTCAAGATTTTAACGAAAAATCGTTTATATAGTAGACGTCTGATTCATTGCAAAAACGACATTCTATCGTGTTACTGGCATATCTATATTTGAGATTAAATTTACTATTACAACAACATATATTAAATCAAATATTAATATTTGTAAAGGGATGTTTCTATAAAGTTTATAGAGGGAATTCACATAATTATATCAAATGTCATAAGTAATTTGTCATTTCCATATAAGACATGGAAAATTAATGAGATGGAAATAAATAAATTGACATCTTTCTAGAAAATTTGGAATTAATTAACAAATTCCAAGAGAATTGGGAAAGGTGGAAATATTTGCGGGTTGTGTCAAGTTTGAAAGGATATTGACGAATAATTTTATACATATTCCTTCTTATCATCAACTTCTACATACTTATCAAAGTGTTACATCAACCATAAAAGAATTAAATAATAAAGATTTATTCGCAAATATAAAAATACAATATATTACATCGAGGGGTCCAATTAAAATAGCGACCAAATATTCCATATTATTTTGTATAAATTAAGATACACACAAATTTTATTTTTAGCCGAGTAGTTTAAATTTTCCTAAGTTTGATTCAGATATTTAATATTAAAATTATGAATTTATACGGGTAAAATTAGACTTTATGTTATAATTTTGACCAATTCATAAATATTTGTTCCAAAATTAATAGGAACTTAGAAAGTTTCTTTAAAATGTATAATTTTATTGACTAATATCTTTGCGACGTGTTTTGCTCAAAGGTGATAAGTACGTGCTTTCACGCTTCAATGATTAACCCAATAAAAAGGTTCCTTATTATTATTATATTTTTGGAAAAGGACCTTTTTTTTTTTTTTTTTTTCATTGTATTTATTGATAGAAGATTAAAGGTTAAAAAAAGAAAAATATGAATATGGAACAAGACAACCACTAAACTTATCATTTTATATGAGATATATGGATATAAATACGATATACGAATACTATATGATACGGATGTAACGATAAATATATTTTCTTAAATTTGTTATGTGAAAGGTATCCAATATAGAGAATATCCGATACGAACATCTAATATATTATGCACTATCGATAACAAATATAAATACGCATGTTTCACATACGTGTGAATGTATGATCATTTATCATCTACGATGTACGAATAATTCTAAAAATATTATTTTGCCGTGTCGTGTCATTTCATGTCCAATACTCCTCACGTAGAAATTCAAGAAAAACTCGTATCATCGTATCTGTATCGTGTTGTGTCCGTGTCGCCACATGCATATTCGTGCACCATAGTTTATCATATATAATATTCGGTATTTTTCTAAATTTCGTATTAATTACATGATGATGATAGTCAAAGATTCTATATATATAACATTACACTGATTTGTTGGAACCGAGTTGGAACTAAAATTACTTATTTAATTTGAGAGGTGGTTGTTAAGGAATGAAACCATATTTGAAAATAATTAGTAGTAACTATAAATAATTAAGTTAATATTGGAATTAATAATATAAGTGTAGATGTGAACATGCTAGATGCATGGGTGTGTGTGTTTTTGTTTAATTAAACTTTATCTTTTACAAGTTATATTGATGGGTTCATATTGGTTATGTCATATTTGAAAAATATTTAAAGATATATATATATATATTATTAATAATAAAATATGAATAATATAAGCCGCATAATGAATAGCAAACATGTGATTGGCATTAATAACGTGGTTTGAAAATTTGTGGACATTAATTTAAATAATATAAATTTTCTTTCTTGTTTTTTGATAAAATATAAATTGTCGACATATATAAATAAATAAATAAATTTATATTTCTACATTATCACAACTACCTATGTTGAAAATATTTATTTCATTCAAACTCGAAATTCGCCTTCTTTAATTGCATGTATTATTTTTTATGCCTTTTACAATTTTCCACAATAAAGACACAATAATTATTATAGAAAAACATTAAATTAATTCTCAATTTAAAATTTAAATGAAAATTAATAATTGTCTGTCATTAATTGTTTGAAGCCTAATCGTTGAATGGCTTCGTTTTCCACCAAATAAATAAATAAATAATAGTCATAATCTCATTTATTTTAATTAACTATTACTATAGGTTATTCATTAGTCAAGTTTGCCCAACACGTTAAATAATAAAAAATGCCTTTGCATCTTCCTCCCCACATTTTAGGTTAAATTAATGAGAGTTCTCTAGTTTTTAAATACGTAGCTTGATTTACCGAGTATTTAAATATAATTACTATTAATAAAAAGAATTTTTATAATTGAACAATTTGATCGAACCCGTACCGTAGTATATGAGAGAAAGGTGAACATATATACTTGATCTGATGTCTCGTAAGTCTTTGGAAACACAGTTCGATTTAGTATCTGCCCGGTATGAATAAACCAATTGAACCCGTACCCGTATAAGATTTTTTCTTTGTGGAATTAAAAATGTTTAAATTAGTGAATCCTATTGATGATACCATAAAAAGTTGATTATTCATTTCACATTTCCGGTAGGATGAATAATCCACCGCCACGTCCCATTCTCATCCTATTATTCATTTATCTCGTTTTATCCCAGTCAACAAATTAACATCCTCGTAATACCTTAGCAAAAGGTAAACATATATATTCGATCTGATATCTCGTAAGTCTTTAAAAACATAGTTCGATCGAATATCTACCCAACACGAATGGTTCGATCGAACTTGAACTCGGAATATTTACACACACAAGAAGGTGCACTTGTGTGAGAGAGAATCAATAATTGGGATGGTGAGGAAGAACATGGGAAAGAAGGATATGATTGATAAAAACGAAAATGTCAAATGTTGTAATAGGGACCTTTTGCTAGCGTGTTACACATTAATTTCTTGGATTCTTTATGCACGTCACCTCGCCACTCATTCTGCCAATCATAATTATCTTGCTTCCTTTCTTAATTTGTCAACTTAAATAATTACTGCCTTCTAAATCCAAGTAATTTAATATCGTCACGTCGTTTGTGTTCCATCGTATCGCATCGAATAAATATTGTATAATAATTTTAGAATTGGATTAATATTATTATATTTGTCTCGTATTATGTCTGATTTATAATGCTTGTGGTCGTGCTATAAAAAAATTAATTATAAATGATTTACCTATATAATTATAGTGCTTGTAGCAACCGTTAATCTTGCATGTACGTGTTTGATGGTCGTGACCGTATTTTGTGGGGCACATTGATTTCAAACTTTTATTCGTCGTTGTATCATTTTGAATCTGTATTTTTTTATTTTTTATTTTTTATTCTACGAGAAACTAATCATTTAACTTGTACATTTGTGAAAAATACAAATTCATTTGCGTAGATTTTGGTGATATTCCGACCGTGGGAAGACTTTTATTCTCTTTGATTTAAGCCGTTATTTATATTTTCCTCTTTAGCTTCCAAAAAAAAATTATAGTGCTTTTGACTTTAGGAGCGTTTGGTTATATTTTAGTGCTCGTGAAGCAATAAAGAATCTTTATATAAAATTGAAGATCAATAAAGTGTTGGGGAGCATAGAAAAGTAGGTAAAAATGTCCATATATATATGCTGAATTATATGTTATAAATTCACTTTAATCAAAGGCATTTATTCAAGAACCAAAAAAAAAAAAAAAGGGCCATTTATTCTTTAATTCCAAATGTTTGAGGAAAGATCTTCATAGGGCCCTTTTAATTTAATCATAAGTTATAAAAACAATATCATACATCGTGACAAGTTCTCCCGATACAAATTGTCAATAAAATTATAGAAATATAAACACACGGCGAGAATTATAGATTTCTTTTCCTAGATCTCATTATAGATTCAAATTAAATTAAACTACTAATATATAAAATCGAACAATTGATTTCTGATTAATTTTATGTCGTACCGATTCGTTGAGCTACTCGATAGTAATGGTTGGGAGAGTTTTGGAGGAATTGAAGAAAACAAAAATTAAGTTGTCAAAAATTAAAAATAGGTGATTAGTCTAAATCAAATGTAATTATCTAGATGGTGTACTTGCCTGTGGTTCGTGGGGTGAAAATGCACCTATTTGGGACAAAAAAACAAAGGAACATCACTTGGACATTGACATGTCTTCATTAGAGAGATTGTGTGTGTGGTTGAATTTGTAATTTGTGGAAATTGTCAAATTAATTACTTTTACCACAATATCAATATATATATATATAGAAATTGTCAATATATATATATATATATATAGAAATTGTCAAATTAATTACTTTTACCACAATATCAATATATATATATATAGAAATTGTCAATATATATATATATATATAGAAATTGTCAAATTAATTACTTTTACCACAATATAAAAGTAATTAATTTGACAATTTCCAATATATAGCCAATGAGGGTACGTAGCAGCCTCGCGTGAGGTAAGATGAGAAGGGGCGGATCCAAGATTTTTCATCAGCGGGGACTGGAAATTTTTAGACTTCAATATATTAAAAATAATAATAATAATTTGAAATTGATTAAGACACGATAACTTATAGATGATAACTATTTTCGACGATTCGTGTTCCCTTCAATTTTTGTTTTCACGTATAGATAACTATGGTCCCTTATTTAAAAAAAAAAAAAAACACTAAAATTTGTTTCGGAATTATAATATCTACTATCGAGTGTAGTAATTAATCATTTCAATAATTTTAGGTAAGTTCAAGTATAGGCAATTGAATTAAAAAAAACTATTAAGCCTTTTATATTCAAAATTAAAATTCGAATTCATAATATTTTATTAATTAATATGTATTGAAAATTATAATTTTTGTAATATTAACTTGACAGAGTTAGGTTTTGATTAGAATTACCTACGTTATATGATATTTTTTTTTTTCTCTCATACATTATCTATACAATAATGTAGCACCCACACGTAGGGCCACATCCCCCGCACCATAATCCGAACCCGAATACGAAATGGAATGTCCGCACCCGAATCCGAATCATAGCGAACGGGAGACCAAACACACACTCTAGGCTAGGCGGAGCTAGACCAAACGGAATCAGAGTGCGCGGAAGCGAAAAAAAGATAAAAGCAACAAACAAAACCATCACAGATATATATAGATACCAACACACACCTATCCATACAGTAATTACATATAGGTACCAACACTTCCTGTACAAAAGCCATCAAGGCTCGAGCGAAATAGTACGTAGGTATATACAATCCATAGCTGTACAAATACAAAATAATAATGTGCAGGTATGTAAATGCACCTAACGAGACCTAGACTGACAAGTGCATAAGAAGACACACTTCCCCGCCTAGCTCACGCTCCCAAAACCTGCAACTAAAAGAGTAAACGAGGAGTCAGTCAACTGACTGAGTGAGGGGGCTAACGCACACCCACACCCTATATATATATATAGAGCAGAGCACAAAGCAAAGGGTGAAATTATGAACCGGAATAGGTTTTTCAAACTAAAACTTTCCAAAACTAATACATATACGTTAAAACATTTCACAAACACTATCCCGATTCATACTTCTCAAACATACATAACAAAACAAATGCTCGGCGAGAACGAGCTTCCAACCTTTACTCCTCAGAACAAACAAAATAGAAATCATACACTCTCCTCTACACCAATGATGGAAGAGCCACCGGCGGCCCTAACCATCCAAACATATACAGACTCACGAGGGGTAGCGAGCCCACATCGTGCCCTCCCCGGTTTTTACGCCGAAGGCATCGAAATATCACACCTTCCCAAACTCCCAGGGGTCGCGTGTGATATATCGGATGGAGACTACGCACAGGCCGAACCTCGACGGCCCGAACCGTCCCGAGGGTTCCTTACCCGTAGCTCCTTGGATCCACACATACAAATCATATCATAACAAATGCCAAATCTTTCATGGCGATCTCGCTAACAGAATTGTAAAGTCTTTTCCAAAACATAGCTTACATAGGCTTATTTAATATCTTTTCCCAAAACAAAGTTGTTCACAAGATCATAAACATATTCTAATCAACACATACATATCTATATATATAATATATAGTCACATGCACGGCTTGAAAACATCACATAAGGCTTTAGGTCGCTTAGCTAATAAAAGTCCTAAACCTCACCTTGTGCGTGACCAAAATACGAGCAGACGTGAACAACCTACGCCTCGGGCTCGTCAACTGGAACCTCCTCTGAAACGAAAGCCCAAGACTTAGACTCTATATGAACCAAAGAAGACGATCGGCAAAATGCATGATTCATGTTCATAAATAAAATGTCACAAATTATAGTTCAACATATTCATTTACAATTTATCATGCAATAACAATCAAGTTATAACAATTATCATGCAAAAGAAAAGCATTTAAAGTCATAAAAGTGCATAATTAAAGCAAAGAGAAGCAGTGACAGCTTTCAGGTTTCAAAGAGAAAAATCCACCCCCACGGATTTTTCTAAAGGGGAAAAATCCACCCCCATGGGTTTTTCTAAAGCTACTGCCTCAAATCCACCCCCATGGATTTTTCCAAAGGGAAAAATCCACCCCCGCGGATTTGATCCAGTAGCACGGTTCCGGCCATGGGAACGGCCGTTCCCGTTCCCAGTGCAAACTGGGAACGGTCGTTCCCACTCTCGGCATGAACAGTAACTGGGCCTGGGAACGGTCGTTCCCAGTTTAAAACTGGGGCGGGAACGGCCGTTCCGGCCTGGTTCGAAGTCTGGAGCAGAGCTTTTATTACAGAAACAGGGGAAGCTCAAAAATTTGCCAAAAATGGCCAAAATTCAATCCTTAAAGTTGCCACAACTTCTCAAAATGCACAAACAAATCAAATAAATCATGCTTGACATATAAATACTCAAATAACTCAAGAAAACGGAATTAAAAGGCATGATCAATGAAATGCAAAATTCAAGCAAAAAAACA
This sequence comes from Lantana camara, assembly GCA_037501455.1. Lineage (NCBI taxonomy): Eukaryota > Viridiplantae > Streptophyta > Magnoliopsida > Lamiales > Verbenaceae > Lantana > Lantana camara. Next base: position 80,956,070 of record CM074865.1, read on the forward strand.
TGATCATTCATAAATACTCCACCAACCAAAGATACTGGGCAATAAATACAGCATATACAACCTATATAACTCATATAAGTAGCTAGGAAGCAATACAACAAGCAAAGAGCAAGTAATCACATATATAGCTAAACCCTTACTATTCACGTAGGGAAGCAAAGGCACATCAAACTCACATCAAACTCAGGAATTAAACCATAGAAATGAAAAGCACGACGTGGGGATTCCGAAACATACCTAAGTTCAAGAAAAGACGAAGAAACGAGAGAGATATTGGCTTGGGAAGTTGGAATGATAAATCTTGGGGTTTTGGCTCTTGGCTTCTAGAGTTGCTGCTGATTTGAACGTAAAATGAAGGAGAAAGGAAATGGTTCAGCCTTTAAGGCTGGACTGGTCGGTTCACGGGTTCGGTTCAAGGTTTCCGGTTCAAGTTGGTTCGGTTCAACAAATACGGGTTCAGTTATGGCCAACTCAAATTAAAACGAATAAATCTCATGCAACATTAATTCAAATAAATTCATATAAGTTCAAATAATTCAAAGTAGTCTTATACAAATAATCTAAAACGCAAATAATATTAAATCACATAATTTACCTGTACCGACTGTGAGTCGGGGTGTTACAAATAAGATACATTATACTAATTTTTCCTAGCATAAAGATACAATAAATTAAAAAAAAAATTCCTGGATTGCTTATTATAACAAAGAAGTCACACTTTTAATTATTTTTATATTCGAACGAAACTTAAGTTATATCTAATATAATATATACATATAACATTTATTATATATAATAACTAATAAATTTTATACTCTTAAAAAGTGTTAATTAATTTTTTTTTAATAATATATATTTGTATTTTAAAAATAAATTTTGAGGGGTCAATAGGGGATGGGGTGGGCGCCAAGGGGGGACTTGAGCCCCCCTTGTCCTTAGGTGGCTCCGTCCCAGATGACGAGGAATTTTTTGTGTGACGGGCCGTGTTCGGGAACTCGTTCCTTAGATTTAGTGGATAAATGAATACTAAAATAATTACGGATACTAGATGTAACGCGATGGAGCGGTAAAGTAATCTTACAGATAAGGGTAAAAGGAGAAAATACGAATAGAATAGAAGAAGTTTAGACGCAGAGTTGATAACGAATTAAACCCTAATAAGATTTCTATATAAAGAATTGTTCAGATCTGTAAATCAAAACACAAAAGAGTAGAGAAAGAGAAAAGAACAGTGAGACGAAACATTATCAATATCTATATAATATATGTATGTATATCATGGAGACATATTAATTAATTATATTAATGATGTGTTGGGCCCTCTTGGATAAGCTTTTAAAACATTGATAATTAAATTGCTGTGAAAATGGGCCATGGCTGCGTTGCTGGCCCAATGAGTGCTTCACACAAATACACACACAATATGTGTGTTCCTATGTGGGTAACATTACAATACATAATATTATATAATATATAATGTTTAAATACAAAAACAAATACGAATACCAACTACGCATGAGAGGATACGATACGTATAAGTATTCATACATGTGTGCTGTCTATATATATGTGTATGCGAGGACTGAGATTATGTACGTGTCAATTTCGTATAAGTGATAGAAAATGACACACACACACACCGAAATTTTTTATTCTTATGTAAAACGATGTAGTATTGATGATATTCAATTTCTGTCGACTCAAATGTCTCTATAACAGAGTGATAGTATAATGTTTCTTCTTAATCTCTCTCTATTTTTTTCCTCCACCGTCCCTTCCCTATGGCCTACATGTCTTCTCCACGGACAAATTTTCTGCAATTTCATCAATAGATTTTCTTTTTCTTTTTAATCTTCTTACTTTGTATATGCGCGCGCATGTACATATACTTGGTCATGACTCATGTACACACATATACACATGAGTACAATACGTTTGAATATCGTGTATCTATCTATCTATCTATCTATCGATCCATCTATTTATATATGTCTATGTCACATGTATGCATATATAATGTGTACATGTACACATGAGTAGTGAGTACTTTGTACTTATACTTTGACTATAGTTTGATTACATATGAATTGCATTTAATTTATATAAAAGTATTGGAAGTAATTGGAATCATAGTAACCTTCGTGATGTATGGAGTTGAAATTGAAATTAATGAGCAAATTCCTTGGAGTTTGCCGGTGGTTTCGTATGTTTGAATTTCATATACATTTTTATTTATTTATATTTAAATATCTTAAACAAGATTATTCATTCACATTTCCGAAATTGCTATATTAATATAAGTGTTATAAAATTTGAGCTTTATCAGTTTAACGAGATGGGACCATAAATGTTTTAAAAATCGGACCGTTAAGCGAACCGAAAAATCAACTGGGTCAAGGGTCACTGGTTCAATCGTTGGATCAACCGTGATCGAACCGGTGACGTCATAATTATATCATAAATAATATTAAATATTAAATATTAAATATTTATAAATCATAAATAATAAAATATATTTTAAAATTTACTTTTATATTTTCTCAATTTATATACAAATATAATATGCAAATATAAGAATATTATAAACAATTAATTAAAACCCAAAGATTATGAACTAAAATAAAACACAAATTCATAATTCATGATTCGTAACATGAACATTTAAAGTTCAAAAGTCCGAGACAAGAAAATAATCATCCCAAATTAAATAAAAATACATAATACATTAGTTTTGAAGAAGTGGTTGCATAAAACATATAGAAATAGTGGAGAAAAATATAGAAAATTAGAGAAATTGGGGTTTAATTTTATCAATTTATTGTTTTTTAAAAAATCGAACGGTTCACTTGACCCGAAAACGGTTTTACGGTTTGAACGGTCCAACCGCGGTTCGAAACGGTTTTCACAAAATAGAGCGGTTTTTGAGTGCGAACGGTTTTGGGATGATGACCGGTCCGGTTTTTAAAACATTCAATGGGACATTAGGATTCTTAAGCAAACACTTCGATTCTGAAGTTTGAATGAAGTAATTGAGTCGAGAGAATCTTCCTATTATTTATCTTCCGACTTTACGAAAATAACAACTGAAATAAGAGGATTAGCTCTGTATTGGATTTTGGGATCCATCAAATGGGTTGGCTTTTTGCAAACTTCTTGACATGGGCCTGAAAAAATGGACACCTTTCCCATCTCAATTGATTAGGACTTTGGTATAATGGAGACTCTAGAAAATACAAATACAATATAATTATTGACTTATCGTAGATTTATGCCTAATTACAATGTAATCTATTTAAATCGTAAAATTATATTTTAGTTTCTATAAGTTTTGTTCGGTATGAGGTCCCTAACAAAGTTTATAAAAATACACTTAGACCCCTAACGGTTTGTATGAGAATTACATTAAATATACGACGAAAATTACAAAATCATCCATAAAATTTACAATATAAACAAAACAATTCATATAAATTATGAATTTAACAACACATTCGTTGAAGTTACAAATCAATTAAAAAAATTAGGGGTAATTTTAGAATAACATAACAGAATTCTACCGAACGTTAGGGATGATAAAGGATTCTAAAAAATTAAAGGACTAAAATGTAATTTTTCAATTTAAATGCAAGATATTCGGATATAAAACTTCCTTATATTTATAAAGTTTGGAGAAAATTACAATTTAATCCATTTTCATGACTGTTTAGGCCATTTTATGAGGATTTTGTTGCAAAGTTGCTCGATGGAAGTGCGATTTTAGTTGGAAAAAAAAAATGAAAATTCTCATTGCAATAACGTTTCTTCTTCTTCTTTCTTCCCTAAATCCTAAACCTAGCCTCTCAAATTCTCAATTTCTCACAGAACTAGGCGCAAGTCCAGCGATCATGACTTGAACTGGAGCAACCATTGATTGTAGACTGCATAAATTTCAACTCTGCCGCCACCGCCGGCCCGCTTCCAGTCCGCCGGCGAGTCTGGGATTCGAGGAGACTCACTTGTTCTTGGTTTCATCCTATTCGAGCCAGGTATGAGCTAAATTTCTGTCTCTCAAGTTTAGATTTTCTTTCCTCGTTTGTGAATTTGTTTGATAAATGGGTTGTGGAAATTGCCAAAAAAAAATCGTTCTTGCATTCCAATTAGTTCGATATAATTGCCGCGATCTTTTCTTTTTGTATCTCGTTGCGAAGGATGTTTGTCAATTTAGGTTCTTGAGAATGTTGAATGGCAATATACACTTTCTTGATTTTGGAAGCTCTGTGATTTGTGTAGCTAGAAGCCGACGAACTGGTTTGAGTTGCCTCAGCTGAGACTTCTCGGCAATGTATACCAGAAGAGCTGCTCTCCCTACAGTTAAATCTCTTAGACCACTGCTTACATTATGTAGAACAAGAGGCCCCAGTTTAACCCTCCCTGATTTCGTTAGAAATCTCAGTACTGCGGCTGAAAGATCAGATTTTTACAATAATTTTGATGGGGATGTTGCTGAAAATCAACCCGGTTATAGTAATTATAATCGAAATGTTGGGGTTCGCGATAGGGGTTTAGGTGGAGTTCAGCAAAACCAAAACCCTCGTGGGTTTTATGGGCAAATCCTGGATACGCAGCTCGGCATTGAAAGATCGAAATTTTCAAATAAGGTTGGTAATCTAGATAATCGGTTTTATGGGGCTGAGCAAAACCAGAACCGGCTTTACGGGCAGAATTTTGATGTCCAGAATGGTAATTTTGCATCTATGGGAAAAGGCAGTGATCCTCAGAACACGTACCAGCCGAATGCAAACTCTATAGGTTATGATAATGGAGGAATCTCTGGAATGTCACATTTCTCTGGTCAGAATAATTTTGGCGGTTCACATGGTGGAAACCAAGAAATGTCACAGCTTAATGTGTATAATGCTGGAAATTATATGCAAAATGGAGCTGGGATTCGTTATTCTAATGGAGCTGACTATCAGAAAACTTGGAATGAATCCCAAAGCGATGCAGTAATTAATTCTGAAGCACCTTCATCAGATGTGGACTCAGTTAAAGCTGCTAAAGAGGTTCATTCCAGAAGCAAAATAGAGGATCTTGATGAATATATCAAAGAATCGAAACTAAAGGAGGCGGTTGCACATTTGGAACTGCTACAGAAGGAGGGTGTTCAAGTCGACCTGCCTCGTTACATAGCATTGATCAAAGCATGTGGTGAGAATGAAGCTTTGGAAGAGGGCAAATCTATTCACGAGCACCTGTTAAAGTCCACGCCCCATCCTGAAGTTAGAACATACAATTGCATTATCGAGATGTACTCTAAATGTGGTTCAATGGACCTTGCATCTGAAGTGTTTTATAAAATGCCTAAACGTAATCTAACATCGTGGGACATGATGATATCTTGGCTTGCCAAGAATGGCCATGGAGAAGATGCACTCGAACTTTTTGCAGAATTCAAGAAATCGGGATTGAAGCCCGATGCTCAAATGTTTGTTGGCATCTTTTCTGCATGTGGTGCCGTATGTGATATTGTTGAAGGAATGCTGCATTTTGAGTCCATGACTAAGGATTTCGAGATTGCTCCAACTATGGACCACTATGTCAGTATTGTAGACATGATGGGAAGTGCAGGATATTTAGACGAAGCTATGGATTTCATTGAAAAAATGCCACTCGAGCCCTTTGTAGGAATTTGGGAAACTCTGATGAAATTTTCAAGAATTCATGGAAATGTACTCCTCGGGGACCGATGTGCTGACATCATCAACCTTATGGACCCCACACGCCTTGACGACCAATCAAAGGCCGGCATCATACCAATAAACCCCTCTGACGTTGCCAAGGAAAAAGAGAAAAAGAAACTAAGTGGCCAAAATTTGCTCGATGTGAGGAGTAGGGTCCACGAATATAGAGCCGGAGATCGATCCCACCCCGATCACGAGCGAATATATGCACTACTTAGGGGATTGAAGCAGCAAATGAAGGAAGTTGGCTACATACCCGAGAACAAATTTGTGCTCCACGATGTGGATCAGGAGACTAAGGAGGACGCCCTAATGGCTCATAGTGAGAGACTCGCTGCTGCACAAGGTTTCCTGACGAGCCCGGCTCGTTCGTCCCTGCGCATTATCAAGAACCTAAGGGTATGCGGCGATTGTCATAATGCGTTCAAAATTATTTCCAAGATCGTCGGAAGGGAAATTATTGCACGCGATAGTAAGAGATTCCATCATTTTCGAGATGGATCGTGTAGTTGTAACGATTATTGGTGAAGTCGAACATATTCCTTTCTTAGTTTTTTAGGTAATTTATTATGTTTGAACCCCTATGTAATACAATTCTTGAAATGATGAACTTTGTTCTTCATATATTACAATTCTTGAGCTGTTCCATTTGTTGGCTGCAACTTGTTAAGTTCTTTGTTATGAAGCTTTGCTAGGTTTGTTGAAACACATATTTGCAGGCCATAGTTTATGTTTTTCATGCAAGAAATTAAAGCTCTTAATTATCAATGAAATACAGTGTTTCATGAATTATCCTTCTATACCTTAAAATCTTGAATCTTGGAGAGAGAGAGAGAGAGATTATACTACAAATCAGCAGAATGTACACTTCAATCTGGTCTTTGATTATGCTACAGAAGAATAGCTAGAGAGCATTTCTTGGAGACTGTTTGGGTGTTTAGAGGAAGTGATATCTGGAAATTAATCACACAGATGTTAGATTAAGTGAGATTAAGAGTGATAAATTAAAGATTAACATAAGATAATAAAGATTTACTCCATACCAAGTCCAAGTGATTATGATCCCTTCTCATACTATAAAATTCATTGCTAATCCCAAATTTCAAATTGCTGACATTTACACCACAATCCAAAGCAACCTATCACAGCATGTAGGGATTAGGGATTGGAATATATCAATTTGGAGAAACTTTAAGAGAACAAAAAAGCTAATATTTTTAACTTTTTGTGCATGAAATTGAGTATATATATAACGAGTTCGACAAAAATAGATAATTACGAATACCCCCCCTCAATGTTTGGCCAAATTACGGGGAAAACTCTTAGCAGTCGATAAACTCAGATGTTTCTTTTACCTTAATCTTTGGCAGGGTGATATTGAAAATCCTGACTTGTGCTCGAACATCGCCTAATATCCTAACACCAAACACTCCCTTCGATTCGCCGCTTCTTTTCGAATTTCCATTCAAGATTTCACTCACATTTACACATTCAAACGAGGCTCTTGTTTGGATGCTCACATTCTTGCTTCTTGGAGGCTGATGAAACTGAGGGATCCTAATCAATCCTACCACTAATCCTTCACTAAGGACATGAAACTTTGTATAACCAAAAGTTAATCCAACTTTATTGGGATTCTCGGCCCTCAAGTTCAGAGACAAAACCGACGAAACAATGAGGTTTTGCCGGTTCACGTTGAGCTTATAAGACTTCACATGAATTTCTTGGACTGAGAATTCAGGCATCTGGGGCTTCAAGATTAGGACAGTGCAAAGAAGAGGGATCCCAAATAGGAAAATTGCCAAGAAGATGAAGAGGAGGATGAATAAGCAAGTTTTTTGACAAGATATATGTTGTTTGATCATGATTTTGGACAAAAACCTTCATTTTTGGAGAAGTATATGTGTCTTGACTGTGTTGTTTATGAGGTTTTTAAGATGGTTGTGGAATGAATGACCTTTAGAAGAAAGAATGTGATGTTTTTCGTATGGAAGTATCTTCCTCCTATTCCTTTCTTGCTCAGAATTTTGGGCTTTTTTGTAAGCTTTTTGATTGTTCTTCAAGTTTTCCCATAGAATGGCATCATCCCATTTATGAAGCTATATATATATATATAATTCAAGAAAATACAGTATGAAGCATGAACTAGAATATTTGGTATATATGTGCAAAATTTTTAAAAGGAAAAAAGATTTTTTATCATCCAAATTTTGTGTTTTTTGCAATTTATCATCCCAACAAACTTTCATTGTATACCGCCATTCAATGTTTGTATTTATGACAATACCGTCATTTAAACTTTTCTTTTAATGATTTTGGTTAAAAAACATGGCACGTGACATGTTTATAAAACATACACGTCAGCTGTATTTTCACCAAAACCACTAAAAAAAAAGTTTAAATAACAATATGTTACAAATACAAATATTAAATGACGATATACAACAAAAATTTATTAAAACGATAAATTACAAATAGCTACAACACGACAAAGAAAAATCTTTTCCTTCTTCTAAAAATACATCCACTTGAGGTTTCAAGTGGGGTGGGTATTATTTCACTATTTCTAGAGATAATTTTGAACGTTGTACACATTTATTTCGATTGTCATAAGCTATATTTTAACGGGAAATTCCCGTAAAATTCTCATATGGGAATTCAAATTCCTCTTTACTCCCCACTTTAAAAAAAGTTCCTTTGAACTCCCCAGATGAAAATCAAAGTTCCTCTTTACTCCCCGTTTTTTTGGAAGGTTGTATAAAAATTCAAAAATCGCGTACCCGAACCCCGAAATCACATACTTAAATGCCCAAATGATGTATTTGGGGCCATGGGAAGTTAAAGGGAATTTAACCTGTCATCTAGGGAGCAAATGGAAACTTTTTTAAAAATGGGTTAAAGGGAATTTTTTCAACTTTTAGGTACTATTTATAGAAAACCCCATATTTTAATATTGACATATTGTCGAACCTCGAAGATTAATTTGTAATTTTACCTAACCCTTTTGAGGTTTAAATATTCACAAAATTCCACAAAAATTATATACCATGGGTCAAAATGAAAAATCTTGTCTTCTGAATTTTCTTAATTCTTACTTCATATTTTTCTCCCAATAAAATTTCGTCAACTTTGCCTAAATTCCGACAGTCAAAAATTAAAAGTAGAGACTGACTTCATATATTTCTTCCCATAAAATCTCGTCAACTTTTGTATAAATTCCGACAGTCAAAAGAAAAACATCAGTAATTTTGAAACTAGGAAAAGAGAAGGGAACTTTATGTAATAAATCACAATGTTTTAGGTATTAGGACACATGCGGTAAAGACTTGGAGGGAGCATCTTAGGACCTAGATGTATCTACTTTCTTAATCTTGACAAGCAACATAAAATTTGACCCCCCTTAGCCGCCCCCTCGACCCTCTCAAAAGCTCTTTTCTCTATGCACGTACGAATCAGATAATAAATCACGATAAATCTCAATCTGTTCTTTAAAAAAACAATCCCACGTCTGGTACGCACAAAGAGTCATAACATTAGATAAAACTCCCGCACTATCGCTACCCGAAGTCAAACATGAAACTTTGCACTCAATTACCTCCCTAAAGACCAGTTGATCTGTACGATTCCTGTACTACTACTACTATGCATCATATCTCTCTCTCTCTTCACAAGAAGCCAATTCTTACATGATTCTTGTACTACTATGCATCATGTCATCAGACTGACCAGGCAGGCAGGCCACTATTATTGCTTCAATGATTTCAACATTATTGCAAGAAATCCAGGGAAAGATTCACAAGTTTCAAGAATGTTCTGCTACATTCAATCACAGAGCCAATTGCAACACAAACAAAAACAAACAGCAACACAAACAGCAAGAGTTTCGATTGTAAAGAGTAAACAAATCTTGGATTCATATTCACAAACAATATGAACTTACAGAGAACCAAAATGTAATGAACAATAGCACTTGACAAACAACAGATAGTCATAGTCATATAAGATAATCATCAAAAGTTAAACACCATTTCATACAGACCATAAGTTTCAAAATGACCCTCAGTTTTGAAGCCTCACAGACACAAAATTAAACCTAGTTTGGTTACCTATATACTTTCTCAGACAACAACCGAAGCCTAAAAAAGACACCATCCATGGCTTAAGCATGATTTACTGTTTGGCCCTCCTTGATTCACCAGCAACAAACACACCTGAAGAAACCGAAAGGAAACAATTCGAACCGATAAACGCGTGTTCTTGAACTATATTTCAGAAAGATAAATGCAAATGATGAGCGAGGATTTAAAAGCACTAACATGTAGCCTTATTTACAGAACAGGCATCAAGAGAGAGGGAGAGGGAGGCTTAGTACACGCCGCCCAACATCGATGGGACATCATCGAAAGACCAGAGATCCATTCCGCTCCCACCATCTTGAACTGCATCTCCATTGAGGAAAGCATCGATGGAAGCATCCCAATTGCCATCAAGGAATGGCATCTGAAAGAGATTCTCTTCAGCAGGCATGAAATTCTCTGGATTCGACTTGGCTTTCTTAGCAGGGGCTGCATCGTCCATGAACTGATTCTGATCACTGTCGATGACATTCGAGATCACAGATGATATTTCTGGGGTTTTCACACAGTTGTCACCCCAACCGAAATCCGAACAGTCAAAAGAATTGCTCCCCTGATCTGAGCTGAAGTAAACATTTGCACCATCAGGAAAGTTGTTCTGTTTCATCTGTGGTTTCTCTTCCAAGAAACTCAATGAATCATAGCAGTCATTGTTCAGCACATTGGCGAAATTCATGTTTTCATTCACGTTAGGAAGAACTGGCTCCGGGCTTTCTTTAGGAAGAATTTTTTGTGAATTCACCTTAACTGTACGTCTTGAGGCCGAGTTGGGAGCATTTTCAGGGAAATTTACTTTCGCTTTCTCGCCTCTGATCCTCCGAGCCTCAGTGTCATAAGCTCTAGCAGCTTCTTCAGCAGTGTTGAAAGTACCAAGCCAAACACGCACCCCTTTCCTTGGATCGCGTATCTCCGCAGCCCATTTACCCCATGGACGTTGTCGGATACCTCTGTATTGATTCTTTCTCTTTCTTTTTAAGGACTTTTCAGTATCCTCATCAGATTCAGCAGTGTCTGTAGATTTCAGACCTAAAAACAGGGACATATCTATTAGAGCAAAAACATAAAATTAAATAAAGAATGGAATATACGGAATATCAGCAGCCTAGTTATAAGAATGTTGAACCTTTAACAATTTTCAATTTGCTTTAATTAAAGTACGCCAGATATTAGATCCATGGGGTTCTAATTACAATCAAACACAGGAAAGGAAAAAAAAAAGGTTTGAGCCAAGAATAGAACTGGCTAAAGGACTAGATCCACAATTAAGAGTATGCTGGAGGAACATACAAAAACATTGTTATTTTTTGGCCACCCTTTTGAGAAAAAACTGCATATCTTCTATCTTTTTTAATTTCTTTTGTTCTTAAAAAAGCATGCGAAAATGGTTTCATCATATCAAAAAAATAGCTGTAAATAGGACCCTTTCCCCCAAAAAAGCCAATAAACTCAAATTTCCAAATACTATTCTTCAAGCAACTCTACTCTCCACAATTATAGACAAAACAATCTGACCCATACAACCAAATCATCATTAATGGACTAAAAGAATGGAATTCATCACCATCAATAGACTAAAAGAATGGAATATAAATTTCATTGACAAAAACAAGCCCAGAGAACACTAAATTACATCATTATATTCCACAAAAGAAAAAAAAACTTCAGCAAAAGGCATAAAATTTCTTCTTACATATCATTTACTCTCACACTTACCCACAATTTCTTCAATTCAACCAGGAAAAGAAAGAGACAGATAAAAGATGGACATAAAAATCAAAACTTGATCCCAATACCACATCCCAACCAAGAAAACGAGCTAGTCATTACCAATCATGAACCAGCAAAACAATTTAATCTTCCAGTAGCACATGACATGCAGAAGAAAAGAGAAAAACAAAAAACAAAAAACAAAATTAAAAAAATAAAGACCAGAAAAATCAAAGCTTAATCCTGAAAACATCACTCTAACCAATCAAATGACCGAGTAAAGCAAATGAACCATTGTAGACATCATAATCAGATACCAGCTTTACCTACTCAAATGAACATAACGAAAGACTTCAAAAGGCATAAGCAAAAAGACAATCATTACTCTGAAAACCAGGATGATTCTTCGAGGCAGAGTACCCCGCCTTCTTAACTCCGGCACCCTCTTCATCGTCGGAGTAATCCTTGAAATCCTGAAAATCAGCCTCGAACTCATCGTCCAGGTCGATCACGGCCTCAGATCTCAGCGGCTTGGAGTGATAGTTCACCGGATTCTTCTTCTTCCTATTCAGATCGGCCGAACCACTGCCCCACAGCAAGTCCGCCGTCAGCCGCCGCGACGACCGCTTCGCCGGCGATATCAAATTGGAGATTATAGCTCCACCACACATTTTTTAAGCTAGATTTACGCAACTGTTAACTATTTCTTCGCAAATTTATTGATTGGGTTCAAGATTCTTGAGAGAGAGAAAAGGGGAAGGATTTTTGGAGTGGGAATTGATTAAAGACAGCTTTTTATATATATTGCAGAGTGAGCAAAAAGAGGCAGGTGAGATATCGGCAGGAACGAGGTGGCCCCCTATGTGAAATGACTGTTTTGCCCTTGTCGGGGCAGCGTAATTACCGTTCTGGTAAGCTTTTTGTTTGGACGGAAATGCCCCTGCTTCGGTTATGATCACGGATACTATAAGTATAATACGAATTTTTCAAATTTCTATGTAAAAAGTATTAGATATAATGTAGGATAGATAAAATACGGTGAATAATATTTTTTAAAAGTATTCGTGTATGAAAGATGGAAAACTGAAAATAGGAATAATATTTTAGATTTGAATCTATTGATAAATGCAAATTAATTTATTGCCACATTAATGATAAATCTTGGAGTGATGCTATGTGGTTGAATGATTTTATTTTTAATTATGGATTAAGAATTAAAAGCATATATTTTATTTTTACATGTTCCATAAAATTAAAAATCAAGCGTTACTCTGATAATAATATATTATAATTAGAAAATTATGTGTCTTAATTAAGAATGAATCAATTATATGGATTTATAATTAATATATACTTTTAAGTTTAGATTACATTATATTGTTATGAGTAAACAAAATAAAAAACGAATAATACTTCATAAAATTAATTAATAACTTAATCCCTATAATTCGGTCGTTTTTAATTTTGTTTCCTAACTTTAATCCAAATTTAGTTCAATCAGATTAATATAAAGAAAGACGAATGTTTTATACTTCTTGAGTAATATTTGCTATTATAATTGATTGTTTTTAATCGAGTCGAATTTGAACTTAATTTTTCTTCTTAGTGTATATATAATTCTGGTGTCGTGTTGAAATAAAATTTATTTTAAACCACATATGTAATATACTTTGACCATAAAGTGAAATACTTTAGGGGATAAGAGTAGAATTTATTATTGTACTTGAGTAATTAATTATTCTATTACCATTTTATTCAAAAAAGAGAATATTATTTAATGTGGAGGAATAAAATAATCATAAGCTATTTAAACTTAAATAGTCTTTCCTTGTGACAGCAGACAAATATGGAATCATATTCTACGATAATATTTTTTTAATTAACTTCACAAATGAGGAAGAATTTACCTTATTACTTATTAGGAAGATTACCACTAAGACTTAGCCACCCAATATTTACTTTCAATCGACTTATAATCTTATTTAAAAGAGGAATTTATTCAATGTTTGAGAAGGACAAGAACTCAACAAATTCGATGAACTGCCTTGACATATTGGATTGGAAATTTAGAATATGATATTGTTGGATAAAACCCACTTTTACGCGTATTATTTTATTTGTAGTGTCGTGCATGTATACGAACATGTATTGTGCATAAATTTAAGAAAATGTTAGTTTCTTATTAGGTACTTATGGTAATACCTGCGTCTAGTCTAAATATCAGAGGATTGTGATCATATGGGGCCGTGGTAGAGACAGTAAAATTTATTCGTGCAATAATTTTGTGAGATACTGTACCGAACATATCTTATACATAAATTTAAAAAAATGTTAGTTTCTTGTCAATTATGTATTCGTGTATTTGCGTCTAGTCCACATATGAGATAATTGTTATCATACCGAGCTTTGGTGGAGATAGAAATTTATTCGTTGGAGAACGAAATTAGTAAAATTAAAAAAGGAAAATCTTAGGGGACGGTGCTGATGGAGCACAAATATAATGAGGCCACGTCATGACACGTGGGCCCTCATGGTCATGGATTCGCCACGAATATCTTTAGGCCAACTTAGTCGTCCTCATAAACTACATGGAAATGGCTAAAGCTTTGCAATTGGGAAAACTACAAGTCCTCCCTCGGGCTCATGTCTCCCATCAGGCTCGTGACCCCTCGGGCTCGTGACTTCACTTGGGTTTGAGACCCCTCGGGCTCGTGTCTCCCCCCGGCTCGAGTCCCCTCGGGCTCATGTCTCCCATCAGGCTCGTGCCCCCTCTGGCTCTTGTCTCCCATCAGGCTCGTGGCCCCTCGGGCTCGTGACTTCACTTGGTCTCGAGTCCCCTCGGGCTCATGTCTTCCCTCGGTCTCGAGTCTCTCCTTGGGCCCTCATTGGATTGCATAGAGATGAGTCCCCTCAGGTCCTCATTGGACTACATAAAGATGAGTCCCCTTGAGGCCCTCGGGCCCTCATTAGACTACATAAAGTTAGGACCCCTCAAGGTCCTCCATCCTAAAAGTGCCTCAAGCCTACTCACACCGAGTGCGTTAACCCCTCGGTGACAACCATGTAGTGCTCTCTGACACTCCGTACCTGGCAGTACAACTGCCACCATTGCTTTATAACTACTTTTATGGCAGGCCTACAGATGCTTTTCCTCAGATCTCTCTCATTGAGCATGTGTCTAGGGCAACATCAATTTTGGGACCACTTGGTATCAATTACCATTGTGCCCTCACCCTCAACCTATAAATACTCAAGGTACTCATCTCTCTCACCAAGCTATCTGGATCAAACACAGAACATTCTACAGTAAACATAATATATACACTCACCTAGAGGAAGCACCTTCAATCACAGCTCTGCTTTCATCTTCTACTTCCAGCATCCAGAAATACCATTGAGTTAACCTACGATGTTAGCCTAGGTGGTAGAACCCATGCTCTTATCCTGATACCTATCCCCTGAGACCCTTTGGTTGATGATGGTCTTCCCCTCAAACAAATACTAAATGTTGGTGGTTTGAGCTTTTCCAGATTCTTACCCCATCAGGTGCCACCAAAATTTGCAATTTTTAGTTGAAAATTTCATTTTCTTTAAATTAAAAAAATAATATTATAATAGAAGCAAGAAAATTGAGATGAATCACGTATTCGACTATACTTAATTTTCCAAATTGTGAGATAATGATGATGGAATGTGAAAAAATCGAATATTACTTCTAAGAAAGTTGTAATTATAATTATTGGGGTCAAATTTTGCCTAACTTCTCTAGAAAGTACCTAGAACACAAAGAAAGATTTCACCTACTTTGATTAGACTCTTTTGTTGAATATTTACCTAAACCTTACTTTGTAAAAATGTTAATAGACCTTTTTACCCTTCCCAAACATTGGCTCCAAATTATGGTGGAACATAGCAAGATTTTAATTAATTTTATAGAAGTAACTTCTGTGATATTATTAATTAATTATTTATGCTAATTAATGAGCCACTTAAAAAGAGATAATTGTAAAAAATATATAAGTTTTGATGCACAAATTTAGATATGTAATTATACGAATATAGTGATATAATTTTTTTAAAATAATTTATGTGATAGATGTTCAACGTAACACGACGATAAAATAATATTTTTAAAAATATTTGTACATCATATTTTAGAAATACAAAAAAATATTTAAAATAAAAAACATTCCTCTAAATTAAAAGTGTAAATTATTTTTGAACCCAATGGTTACCTTTTTTTCCCCTATATTTAAAGGTTGAATTTAACCTTTTTTTTTTGGTCCTAACGAGGTTGAATTTAATTGATATTAGGAATTTCATTTTTTTTTAATCTTATTTATTTGGGATCGAATTGGATCAAATTATTTAAATATAAAT
Organism: Lantana camara; assembly: GCA_037501455.1. NCBI lineage: Eukaryota > Viridiplantae > Streptophyta > Magnoliopsida > Lamiales > Verbenaceae > Lantana > Lantana camara. The sequence goes on from CM074865.1 coordinate 80,972,013, forward strand.
TTTTTTTATTCAAAACACTTGGATGAAAATTTTGAATCGAGAACTTACGATTAAATTAATATAGCACCACCGAACCTATCTCACCTTACGATCAAATTTCATAAATTTGAATAAGAAGAAAAGACAAAAGTTAATAACATCCTTGGGTAGTTTGTGAAATTTATATAACCTCAGGGGCCAAATGATAAAAGATGCAAAATTATATCTATAGAGTGGGTGCATGCACGCACCAGCGAAAGGTGGGGCCCATGGACCAATAATAGCCCGTAAAGAGAGAAAAACGACAACTAAAGGTGTGACCCAACAACACGAGAATTATATTTGAGGCCGTCAAATAATAAAAATAGTATTTCTGCCCCCCAAAACTTTGTAATAATTATCTTTCTCTCATTTATTTTGTCCTTTTCTTTAATCAAATCAAGAAGTGACGTCCCACTATTGCTGACGTGTCTATGATTATTTTGAACTCTTTTTTCTTTTATTCTTAAAAATATTTCTTATACGGCGGCGATCGAAAATACTATGATTGCTCCACGATCGAATTGATTCACATTTATTTTGTTGCCAGTTTTTCAGATTTGTTCTGTACAAAGACAATTTGCGTCCACTGCTTTTATTAAGTTAAGTTTTCTTTTGAGTATTCAATATCGAAGTTTTATATTTTTCATATGGAAGTTTTGTCTCTTTTGTATAAAAGTTTTGTTATTTTTTTAGGTCCAGTTTTATTTTTTTCCGTACTTTTCTCATGAAAGTTAAGTCTATTTAGCGTGAGGCTAACTATGTAGCCCATTTGCTCTCGAAAATTGCAATTTCGGCTTGCGTTAGTTCATTGCAGCTTCGGCTTGCGTTCTTCCGACTTTTGTCGCGTTGATTGTATTATCTGATTTGATTATATGATATTATTCTTGCTTTAAAAGAAAAACAAATATTTCTTATAAATTTGTTGATAATATTTTATAAAATATGACAATATCTATACTACATTCTCTTTCCATTTTTGATATATGATGTTCTACAATTAATTATGTTTTACAAAAGTTAGTATATTAGATAATCAATTTTATTATATATCATCATCACTCGACAATTTAACTACAATTTATTGAGAAAGTAATTAATTGTCATGAGCGGCAAAATAAAATCGTAATTAATACAAAAGATCTTTATATATTTAATACTCGATTGATCTGTTCCAACTCAAACTCAAACTCAAAAAAAAAAAAAAAAAAAAAAAAAAAAAAACGCTAGAAAGGATAATTATTAATAAGAACTCCTTCAATATTTACAATAGAATATCACTTTTTAGGTTATATGATGCAGGACACGCAGACACTTTTTACATAAATTGTTTTTATTGTTATATTTGTATCATGTCGTGTCCATATTTTCATATTTGGCTTTGTGCATTCTAAATTATCATGCCATTTGCGATAAATTAAAATTACAAAAAAAAATAAAAATAATAATAATAATAAAATCAAACAATAAGCTAAATTTTAAGAATATCACAATCACTTGAGCTGCACAAGAATTAACGAATAAATTGATTGTATATCACAATGGATACCCTAATTTGAGGGGAAAAAAAATGAGACATTGATAAATTCATTTAACATCATAAAATCGTACAACTCTCATTCTTTCATTAGCAATTTAGCATTGATTGATTGATTTAGTTGAAATTTATAAACTTTTATTTATTTATTTGTGAACAAATGGACAAAAGTTGCTGACCGGCCAAAGAAATATTCCTAATTGTTATCCACAAACCATGTTACCATCGTTATATTAATCTAGGCATAAGTGGAAAAAAAAAAAAAAATCATGATTTTGTGTCTCTCATTGTGCTTGAGATCTAATCTGGCTCAAAATTGGTTTTTATTAAGGTGGAAGTCTAGCTGGCAATCTCGGGTTGATCAGTCAAAAATTTGTAATAGTGGGCTCTTTAATCGATCTAAAAACACTCAAAACACATGAGCTCAAAGGCCAAATTGGGGAACTTGGGGATGGGCTCAAGTTTGACTTTTCGACAATCAAGTTAGCGTGAGGCACGCGCTTAGAGAGAAAAATAATGCTAAGGAGGCTATTAAATGCTTTTAAAATTGCTTACCAACCACTGTTGAAGGGAGGACATATTTTTAGTATTGGAAGATTAACATAGTAGTACGTGTACTGCAGCTATGCATTAAATGCGATCGAGAGTTAATCTTGACTAGGAAATGCTCGATCCCCACCAAGGGGTATAAAACGTTCCATTTTCCCCTTTTTGGTAAGACCTAGCGCGGTAGGCATTAAATGCGTCGACATGAGAAGGGGACACATGTCGTGAGGTGACGTGTCTTTGGCGTGTCGAGAAGGGCTCGACGCGTGGCGCCGGTAAGAAAGGTCGATAGCCTCTAAGCCTTACCTGTTCTGTCAAAGTGACCAAGAGGTTGGATCTTGGAGATGGAGCTTGGCTCATGTGGGAGCAGACCCGCATCGATCCGACCACCCATAGCCTCTCGATCCGGGCGCATGTGAGGTGGGGTCGGACTTGGAGGTTGAGGTTGAGATGACCCGTGGGGCGCAAACCTCAACTCGGGTCGGTCAAGATGGGACGGGGTCGACGTGGCTCCACGTTGGGCATGCCACGTGGCCCAATAATATTATGCCATATCAAGATCAAGAATTGGTGGATATATATATGTTTTTTAATAAAATAAAACTTGCATAGGCCGTAGGATTTTTATCAAGAATTACTCGTTCATTAAAATTAACCGAACATCCAAATAAAAATATAAGCATTTGTAACCCACTTATCATACAGAGAAACCATATAAAAATGTCCACGAGTATAATATTCGGAAAACAATATATGAGCAATGTGATTAAAACAACCCTTCATGCACGAGAAATTCATTGGATCGTCAACTGGTTTCGTTAAAAGGCATCGCCATCTCGCAGCCAATGATCTCAACATTGTCTGCGATATGGTTTGGGTTAATTTGGTGGGGGTCTCCTTCGATCTGGTTGGGTGTAGTGGGGGATCGGGTATGATGGGGATGTAGGCCTTGAGCTGAAGATTGGGGTCGATGATCTTTTTCTTTCTTCTTTTTTTTTTTTTTTAATTTTAACATAGGAATAAATGAAATTACTCTTACTATCCTCATGTGCATGTCACATGGGTGGTATTTTAACCCAAAACCACTAAAAAATATGTTTGGAAGGCGGTTTGTTAGAAATTAAAACTTTAGATGGCGATTTCGAGTGCGAAATAGTTGGGATGGTGAAATACCAAAAGAATCATAGTTCGGATGGCAAAAAATCATTATCTCGTTATTATTATTATTATGGTATTGATTGGATTATTTGTCCTACTTTAAGGTACTTATAAATTGGCAAAGCTAATTATTATAATCGAAGTTGAATTTCCATTTTCCATTATTATAAAAAAAAGCAAAATATGAGGAAAAAGTCAAACAACTTGAAAAATAAAAGTTAAATAATGGTATATTCTAAATTTAATTATGGGTAATTATTAAATTAAGGTGGTTTGTGTCGGGCACACTACCTTTGATATCATGTGCATCTGGGTGCTATATCTGCCACGTGGCGCCGCAACAAAAGGACTATTATACCCCTACAAAATAAAGATAATGTCAAATATTTAAATAACCATGTAGCAGAAGCACGATACGGATAATAAGTGAAAAAAAAATTTTTTTTAAGATTTTTATATACAATACGATCCGATAAAAATTATATTTTTTAAAAAGTTTATATATTAAATTTTCATATAATCATGTCAGACGTGTTACGTCCATATCTAATTACATGTTTTATACAATTTTTTTTTTTTAATTTTAAATTTTGACTTATTTAAATTGGAATCATACTATAAATAAAGTTAGGGAATGAGATAAATACTATATCAAAAAAGCTAGATAAAAGAAAAAATAATTAAAAGGTGATAATTTAATAATGATCAATTAATTACATATATTTTATGTAGTCCAAATTAATTTGGACCACGCCCTCCTTACCTATCTGTTAGCTGTGAATCACTCCAATTCGCATAATTTCTTGTGCCCTTCCCAAGCAACAACAATTTGACCAATTTTTTCAAAAAATTTCAAGATATTTAAATCAAATTTTATAAATTTATATTATTTATTAAGCGAGAGACTCAAATATATACTATCGGTCTTCATATATGTCTAATTATTTCATTTGTGGATTATTAATATACATCATAATTTCATTTTTCATAATAAATATTGATTTAAATAAAATATAATTTACTAAATATTACATGGAATTTATTTCGTAGCATATTATGCGTCTTTAAGTCTTAACTACTAGTTTTTTTTTTTTTCAAATGCACACACACTCAACATGGCCAAGGGATTCGAACGCAGAGTTATTACTCTGCCGAAAGAACTCTTAATTAATTGGATTAACCACTATTAACTTAACCGCTTGCTAATTTAATTAAACTAGACAATAATAAATAACTTTTTGACATTATACAGAAGACACGCGACGCGTTTACTGATTCACGAAAAGTTATTGTTACCATTAATGAATTTATTTTATATACCAACATGCCTGATGGGGTCAAAATACGATCGTCACACGTTAGGACACGTGGCATCGCCGAGATGATGACATCTGTCTCCCCAAGGTTGCCCCTATCAGCACCCGAGCGTTAGGCCCCACGATCGCTGGGCTCAACAAGCGCAATCCATCTTCAGGAGTTAAGCCCAACGAGCGCTGTCTCCCACGAGCGTCCTACAACTAAACAGTCGGTACGCCCACGTGCCAAGGGAGCCCTCTTCGAGCGTCACACTCCCTCAGAGGGGCCTTTCCTTTGGTTCGTCACCTGAACTGAAGCCCTCGTTCCCCTCAGCGGATATCTTGGCTTCCAGTGCTCTAGGTTGTCACGAGCGCGCTCTCAAGCCCTCGTTACCAACCACCCACATGGCTCTCTGACACAACGTACATGCCCGCGCACCTGCCACTGTTGCCAGCACTAACTTTTAGCCGCTTTTGCAGAAGATTCCTCCTAGGTTTCTCTCTCACAGCGCCACGTGTTAGGGCAACATTCGGCCAGGACCACTTGAGGCAAATGACCAAAGGGCCCTTGACCCTCAACTATAAATAGCTAAGGTCATCTTCTACCTTGGTAAGCTTTTCTTCACTTCTGCAACTGTGACTGAACTTACTCTTCTTCATACATTGAACTGACTTGAGCGTCGGAGAGCCAAACTGGGTATCACCCCCAGTTCCCCCAGCTTGGCCTTCTGACCTATTTTGTGCTTGTCCCAACAGGTAGAACCCATCCTCACTTTTCCGGCAAAGCTCCGGTGGTTTCCTCCACAAATATAAATTGTAAAGTGATCGGATTCGGATCCACCCTTCTCCGGACCCATCATTTTTGGCGCCGTCTGTGGGAAACCAGTTCTTCATCTCCTTCCTCTCTTTTGTTGGTTGAAAAACAAGCACCCTCTTTACCTTTATCAGTCATGGTTGCCACGAGATCTGGAGCAGTAGGAGGGGGAGATAACACCTCCCCAGATGCAAATATCATTCTTCCTTCCACCGCCACCGGTGGAGCGCCGCCACCTTCCGTTGCCGCTGGCGGAGCACCTCCCGCCGCGGGAGTGACCCCGCATGTCGAATCTTCTGCACCACCCTCTGCACCACCGGTGATGCCCGTTCCCACCGCCGCGGAAGGAGCTTCTCTCTCAGTTCCACCGCCATTTGCCCAGAGTTCCTGGGTCCATCCCCAGATGAATCTAGGAATGCAAGGTTACCTGATGCCTCCTCCTGGATACTCCCTTACTCCGGCGATGATGATGCCACCGGTCCAGCCATACCATGCCGGACAACTCCAGCTCCCCGTGGTGGTCCCCAGGGAGATTGAAGGAGTGGAGTTACCACCACTGACCACCCAACAATTGAGGGCTCTATACGCCCAATGTGAGGTTCAGGCGGCTCAGGGGGCATGGGAAAGGTTCCATTCCATGTACTTTCCCTCTGGGCAGGCCACTCAGGTTGCGGCCCCTTTAGGCGGACAGCAAAACTTTCCCCTCAGGGAAGCACAGGCTGTCCTGAGGGCACAACCACCGCCACCGCCAGCGAGAGAAGTGCCCCAGCAAGGGGGCAACGAGCGCGCCTCCGTGGGCAGGAACAAAGAGCCCACGGAGCGAGTAAATGAGAATGAAGGAGACTCTCATGCCTCCAGAAGGGGATCACGAGCCCCCGGGCACGGAAACAAGCAAACGGACGTAAATCCTGACATCCTCGCGGCTGTGCAAGACCAGCTGCAGGGTCTCAAGGATATGGTGGGACAGCTCTCACGAGGGCGGTCAACTCAGATCTCCCCTAGTCGGGATGAACGGGTTGACGCCAGAAGCACCCGCACCAAGGACCCACCTCCAAGGGTCCCCCGTCGCAAAGAGCCGGAGGAAAACTTCGGCACGTACGAATACCATCCATTGGCGAGGGGTTCACCCCTCGTGGAAGAAGTTCTGATGGCCCAAGCAGGCATGGCCAAGGTCCCCACCTCCATCAACCGTTACGACGGGACAACTGATCCAGCTGAACACTTGGATCACTTTGTGCATCTCATGCACCTCTACGAGCATTCCAGCCATTACTGGGCGAAAGTGTTTGTCACTTCCTTGGTAGGAATGGCTCAAGAGTGGTACAAGCGACTGCCACCGCGCTCGATCCACTCGTATGAAGAGTTGGCCGATGCTTTCCTCAACCACTTCAACTCTTTGAAGGCACCAGTCACCGCACCCACAGCCCTCTACAACGTGGTGCAAGGCAAGAGCGAATCGCTGCGCTCGTTCTTCGCCCGCTTCAATAAGGAGATCTTGCAGGTGGAGAGGCCCTCAATGGATTTCTTGATCCCGGTGCTTTTCCAGGCTGTGGATCATAAGCAGTATGTGAGCAAAAAATTTGCTGATGCCATCGTAGAGAGAAGGCCAGGGACTCTCATGGGCCTAAGAGAAATAGCCGAGCCGTTCTTCGCGCTCGAAGATATGTACGGGACGAATGGTCCCCGACACAATAGCCCGGCCAGGAACGAGCGACCTCATCACGAGCGGGGGCGGGATGTGGCAGCCAAGAAAGAGCGCCCTCATGAGCGCAGAAGGTCGCCACCACCCCCTCGTAGATTCGAGCGCATTCCGCTCACCAGGCCAAATTCTGAAGTCTATAATCTCTCCGACAAGAAGCTCTTCAAAAGGCCAATCAAAATGAGAGAAACAGATTCACTCAGGCGCTCTAACAAGTATTGCGCCTTCCACAAGCAGAGAGGGCACGACACGGATGAGTGCCGCCAGTTGGAGGCCGAAATCCAAAGGCTCGTCGCAGGGGGCCACTTGAAGGAATTTGTCCGAGTCCTCGAGCGCTACGACGAGCAATGTAATGAGCGTTCCGGCAGGAGAAGGAGGAGTCCTTCCCGGTCAAAGAGCCCGAGGGGTAGAGGACCCCCTGAAAGCAGCAGCCGCCGGAGCAATAAAGGAAAAGCTCCTGAGCAAGAAAACGAGCCCTTCGCAGTTATAAATATGATAGCGGGAGGCTCATCAGGAGGAGATTCAAACGCCTCCAGACGGAGGTACGTTCGGAGTTACAACCAACGCCCAGCAGTGCCCAAGCCTATCTACGCTATCCAGGGATCAAGCGCCCGAGGAACGAGAGAAAATGATGTAATAGGCTTTGATGATAGGGATTTAGGGCACATTGTAACGCCACATGGGGAAGGTGTAACTTCCGATTGCCCCATGGTGGTTAGCTTAGATGTACATAATCATGTTGTAAAAAGGGTATTGGTAGATAGTGGAAGCTCCGTTAATGTTTTGCCTTACTCTACATTCTTAAAAATGAAGGTTGATCTCCCGCTCGAGCCTCTCAAAACAGCCCTCATTGGCTTTGGAGGCTCGGAAGTTGTCCCACGAGGGCAAATACGTCTGGCTACTTCGTTTGGCCGAGCCCCTCAACGCAAAACACTCCTGGTGACGTACGCGGTAGTGGAGATAGACATTCCATATAATATCATAATTGGGCGCCCTGCCCTCGTTGATTTCAAAGCCATCATCTCCACATACCACCAGAAGATTAAGTTTCCTACCTCCGAGGGCGTCGGGGAGGTGCTCTGCAATGTACGAGAGGCATGGGAATGTTACATGTTATCCCTCAGAAAGCCAAGAGCGGAGAAAACTTTCCAAGTCGGCTCCACCAAGAAGTCAGTGGATTTCCCCAATCTAGACGAGGACAGCCCGGCACGAAAGAGGGCAAAGTTGAATAAAAAGAAGAACAAGAAGAAGAGGGGAGACGATGGGGAGAATCCCCTCGAGAATGCACCGCCAGGAACTGTTGGGGGATCGTCCTCAGAAGGAGACGAGCCGAGAGAAGATGAGCCAGCATCCAGTGACCGCTTGACGGGAAAGAAGAGGGCGCTCGAACTTCCTCGCCCTGAGGTAAGGATTGAGCCCTCGGAGAAATTCCTTACCATTGAACTGGAGCCTGGAAACAAGGATAAAACTACTCAGATAGGATCTAACCTCTCAGGGCCTTCTCAAATCATGATGATTGACTTCTTAAGGGAAAACAGGGATGTATTCGCGTGGAGAGCCTCCGACCTCACAGGGATTGACCCGAGCGTCATCGTCCACAGGCTTAATGTGGATCCCTCATTTAAACCCATCAAGCAGAAAAAGCGGGATGTACATGGCTTCCGGAAAAAGGCCATTGAGGATGAAGTTAATAAACTCCTGGAGGCTCAATATATCGAGCCCATCTTGTACCCGGAATGGCTGTGTAATGTCGTTTTGGTACCCAAGAGCGCGAACAAGTGGCGCATGTGCAACGATTTCACTGATCTCAATAAGGCCTGCCCTAAAGATCCGTACCCGCTGCCCCGGATTGACCAACTGGTGGATTCGACCGCTGGCTGCGAACTCATGAGCATGATGGACGCTTTCCAGGGATACTATCAGATCTTCATGGCCCCAGAAGACCGCCCCAAAACTTCGTTTGTTGTCCATCTGGGGGTATATTGCTTCTTAGTTATGCCTTTCGGACTCAAGAACGCAGGAGCTACGTATCAGCGGCTCGTTAACAAGATGTTTGAAAGTGAGATTGGGAAATCCATGGAGGTTTATGTGGACGATATGATTGTCAAAAGCGAGCGCCAGGATTCCCACTTGGAAGACCTCAAGCGCACCTTTTCGATCTTGCGTCATTATGGCATGAAGTTGAACCCTTCAAAATGCACCTTTGGAGTACAAGGGGGAAAGTTCCTAGGGTATATGGTTAGTCAGAGGGGAATTGAGGCCAATCCAGAAAAGATCAAGGCTATTTTGGAGATCCCTTCCCCTCGAAATTTGCGGGAAGTACAGGTCCTAGTGGGAAAAATCATCTCTTTGAACAGGTTTATCTCGCGCTCGGCGGACAGGAATCTTCCCTTCTTCAAAATTTTGAGGAACGCACGTAACTTTACTTGGACAGAGGAATGCGAAAGAGCGCTGCAAGACATGAAGACTTATTTATCGAGCGCACCGTTGCTGACTAAGCCCGTTGCAGGTGAGAGATTATTTATGTATCTTTCCGTTTCTCCCGAAGCCACAAGCGCTGTTCTGGTTGCTGTACGAGAGCGGAAACACTTGCCTGTCTATTATTTGAGCAAAACCTTGCAAGGAGCTGAAAAGAAGTATTTGGAAATTGAAAAGTTCGCGTTCGCTCTTATTAACGCCTCAAGAAGGCTAAGGCCTTACTTTCAAGCGCACTCTATAACGGTTCTAACCGACCAACCCTTGAAGCAAGTGTTGTCCAAGCCAGACGTATCTGGAAGATTAATCAAATGGGCCATCGAATTGAGCCAGTTTGACTTATGCTTCGAGCCCAGAACCGCAATACAAGCTCAGGTTGTAGCCGATTTGTTGGTTGAACGCTTTGGTTTTGAGCCAACCGTCGCGGAGAATGAGGGGTTATGGATACTACACACAGATGGCTCCTCGACCTCACAAGGGGGAGGAGTAGGAGTGGCCCTCAGAAGCCCCGATGGGATTGAGCTGGACTTTGCCATCAAACTAGATTTCCAAGTCACTAATAACGAAGCAGAATATGAAGCCCTCGTGCAGGGATTGAATATTGCTTTTCAGAATGGAGCTTCCAGAATCACCGCTTATGTGGATTCACAATTAATAGCGAGCCAGATTGAAGGAACTTATGAGGCTCGAGAAACCACCATGGTACAGTACTTGAGCAGAGCCAAAGAAATCATTGGGAAATTCAAGGAATTTCATCTACTTCAAGTGCCCCGAGGAGAAAACGAGCGTGCTGACGCTCTGTCAAAGTTGGCATCAGCTTTGGAGGGTACTTCTGAGCGTTCTGTTACGTTCCTCAGGACTGAGGAACCTTTGATCAAAGAGAGGGTCGCCACCAAGATAATCGCTATGATTGATCCAAACGAGCCCTGCTGGCTCGACGACATCGTCATTTTCCTCAGGGATGGAATCACTCCCGCAGACAAGGTGGAAGCCAGGAAAGTTCGAAATAAGGCCCCTCGTTTTGCTCTGGATCACGAGGGGAGGCTGTTCAAGAAATCGTTCCAGGGACCACCCATGAGATGCCTGAGGCCCTCACAAGCGAAGGAGACGCTCGAACTCATCCACAGTGGAAGTTGTGGGAATCATTCCGGAGGGCGTATTCTGGCGAAGAAGGTCCTGAGGAGTGGGTTTTATTGGCCCACGGTTCTTCAAGATGCCATTGAATTTTCAAGGAAGTGCCCCAAGTGCCAATTCCATTCAAATCTCCCTCAATTGCCAGCCGCACAAATGATTCCAATAGACGTCTCTTGGCCATTCGATCAGTGGGGAATAGACATCGTGGGCCCCTTGCCCATAGCTGTGGGACAAAAGAAATTTGTCATTTTAGCCGTCGATTACTTCACCAAATGGGCCGAGGCCGAAGCGGTTGCAAAAATTACTTTCAAGGTTGTGAGGGACTTCATCTGGAAAAACCTCATTTGCAGGTACGGCATACCGAGGGTGCTCATTTCTGACAACGGATCTCAGTTCATCGCAGCTGACACAAGAGAGTGGTGCTCAGAGTTGGGGATCGAACAGCGGTTTACCTCTGTAGGGCACCCCCAAGCTAATGGGCAAGCGGAAGTTACCAACAGGATTATCTTGCAGCATTTGAAAACCATGATCGAGAGCAAGAAAAGTGAATGGGCAGAGGAGCTGCAAGGAGCGCTGTGGGCTTATCGTACCACCCCACGAGCGGCCACTGGAGAAACTCCTTACGCGCTCGTTTACGGATCAGAAGCAATGATACCAGCGGAAATAGTAAATGAATCCGCTCGTGTCGGCTATTTCGAACCTCAGCTCAACGACGGCAACAGGAGCTTGGAGTTGGATTTGCTGGATGAAAGGAGAGACAGAGCATGGGCTAAGATCCATCATTATAAAGCCTCTGTGGCCCAACAGTACAACAAACGTGTAAAGGAAAGGACCTTCCAGTTGGGAGACTTGGTTTTAAAGAAAGTGGAAGTATCCAGGCACGTGGGAAAATTGGATCCCAATTGGGAAGGCCCATTCAAAGTCATACAGATCAGAGCTAACAACACTTACACCCTGGAGACACTTCAAGGGGAGCGCTTGCCTCGCCCTTGGAACGCATGTAACCTCCGGCGATTTTATGTTTAAAAGCTCTTTGCAAACTCTGATGTAACAACCCTCTTTGACGGGTCCTATGTACTTCAAATCAAAGTAAAAGGTAACATAATCTTTTTAATTCCTTTAATATTCCTGTTTCTTTGGTTGCTTGAATGGATAAGTCCCATGTCTCTCGTCTTTACGAGCGTGGTTGGCAACCCGTTCCAATATATATGTTGTTATCTCGCATGGGTAACGCTGGCCAGCGCTCTACTCCGCATGGGGGGACGCCCTCATAAGGATAGACTGGTTACGCTCAAAACCAATTGGACAAGACGGAAGAAGACGGTGAAGAAAATCCTAGTAGGCCTTGGCTGTTCCTTACAACGCCTTGCGCTCGAAAATGGGATCTACTACAAGGGCAATTCCCAGTAGGCCTTGGCTGTTCCTTAAAACGCCTTGCGCTCGAAAACGGGATCTACTACAAGGGCAATTCCCAGTAGGCCTTGGCTGTTTCTTACAACGCCTTGCGCTCGAAAACGGGATCTCCTACAGAAGCAAATCCTAGTAGGCCTTGGTCGTTTCTTACAACGCCTTGCGCTCGAAAACGGGATCTCTTGCAGAACCAGGAAAACGATAAGAGCCATAGCGCTCGAACGATGGCCTCAGAATCAAAAAGGAATTGCACAGGTCTTGAGTGAGGGCAACCATTCAGTAAGACCCTCGCAAATACAAAAGACTTAGCAAAATCCCCCAAAGACAGTCTTGAGCGTAGGGGCAATCCCATAGTAAGACCCTCACGATCGTTCAAGACTCAGACGAGAAGTTTACACAAAAACAAAATTTATACAAGTCTTGAGCGTAGGGGCAATCTCACAGTAAGACCCTCACGACCGCTCAAGACTTGGACAAATTTTCAAAGGGAAAAGTTTATGCGAATCTTGGGCGTAGGGGCAATCTCACAGTAAGACCCTCACGACCGCTCAAGACTTGGACAAATTTTCAAAAGGAAAAGTTTATGCGAATCTTGGGCGTAGGGGCAATCTCACAGTAAGACCCTCACGACCGCTCAAGACTTAGACAAATTTCAAGATAAATTTACAAAGGCAGAAATTTATACAAGTCTTGAGCGGGGGGGCAATCTCACAATAAGACCCTCACGATCGCTCAAGACTTAGACAAATTTTCATTGCATCAAAGGAATAAAGCGTTCACAGGAGTATACTACACGGTCTTATTATATGATTCATAAAAGGAAATGAAGAACAAGGGCATGGAAAACGGAATCTTTATTTATGGAAAAAGGGAATTATTACAAAGCAAAAGGGCTCAAAGGCCCATGAAATTCTATTACAAGAAGTAGCAGAAAATCTGAGAAATACAGGAATTGATAAAAGGAAAGCTTCATGCAGCTGGAGCGATGTCTTCATCAACAATCACCAGGATTGGGCCATGAACCGGGCCATGGATTGGACCCTCAGGCTCTTGTTGATGGGCTTGCGGATCGTTGGGCTCATGATCATCTGGAGCGGGAGCGTTGGCATCTTCGGCAGCTGGGACAAGGGCTTCCTCCAAGATAGGCGCTTGGGGCTCATCCTCGGGATCATCATGTTGAGCGGATGAGGCAGCATTACCCGCACTCCCGTCCCTATGAGCGTCGGCATACTCATCCTGGAGCAACTTGACCAGGAAGTCATACTCCATTTCAGCAATGCCGTCCGCGGGGTCGTTGGGATCCTCGTCCACCTCCTCACAGCGCTCGTTGAACAAGAGCCCCGTGCCCTCGGCTTCTTTCATTGCCGGATCCGTCAGCCCTTTGTGGATGCCCTGATCCACTGCCAAGTTGAAGGCGTTTTGAGCCTCATCCAAGCAGTGCAACGAGGCCGCAAAATTGAAGGCTTTGGAGTGGCAGAATTTGATCAACGCCTCCTTGGTTGCACGCTCTAAGCTTCGAGGCCATTCGTTGACAGTATCGTTGAATTTGCGCTCGGCCTCCAAAGCCCTCGTTTTTCAACTTTCCCGATCCGCCTCCGCTTTCTGGCACCGCTCGTTAGCCTGGGCCAGTTGATTGCCCAAATTGACGCGAGCACCGTCGACCGCCACAAAGTCCTCCTTCAGCTTCCCCAACTCCTCCTCCGTTTTGTTGAACAAGCCCTTGAGGGACTCGTACTTAGCAATTTCTGTATCCAGCTCCGATTGGATATGAGCCGGATCATTCGAGCGGGCCATCTTCTTGTATTTGGCCTTGCGCTCGGCGTAAGTGGAGGCTCGCATTTGCATATTACAGAGCCGGGGAAGAACTTGCTGCGTAAACGAGAGGAAAAGTGTTAGCCAAAAAGATGATAATTTATAGGAATCCACAAAGATAAGCAAGGAGTGAGGACTTACGGAGATTAAAGCGTTGGCCGCATCAAAGGCCACCTGCTCCACGGACTCGTTGAAAAGGTGTCGATGGTCCGCAGAAAACTGAGCCCTGGTGTAGAGATCTTGGGCCATAGTTTCGGAGAGGGTGCCGGGCCTCAGCAGAATGGGCCCCCCATCCGTGGGACCTGAGCATTCCCTGTCCCCTCGTCGAGTGAACGCCCATAAACGCTCTTCCTCTGAAGAGGAAGTGTCCCCCTCACCCTTGGGGCCCTCGACAACTTGCTTGCCTTTGCCCTTGATGGCGACAGAATCGGGCATTCTCTTCCTCTTGCGGGAAGGCCTATTTGCGCTCGAGCTAGGACGAGCCTCTGTTATGGTCAGCGTGGTTGCTGGCCTCGGTTGTTCTGAAGGAATGGGGGGTTGTACGTCACCTGCTCTCTCTGATCGCCCCCTGGTCTCCCTTGGGACCAATCTGCGTTCCCCTCGGCCACGAGGGGGCTGCACCTCAGGGTTGGCGCTCGAACTGGTGCCACCACGAGCGTTACCTCTATCATTGCGGTGGCGAGGGCGCTGTTCACGTTGTTGATCCGCCTGGGAGGTCTGGTTTCTGTTCGCATGAGCGAAACGAGCCGCCTGTCGGATTCCACCAGCCATTGCTAAGATAGCGACTCCTGCAAGAGTGAAATTTTCAAGGGTTAGAAATATTCAAATCATCTACTCAGATTACAAGTTGCAAGCACAGAAAAGAAGTTAGTATTTATTCCTATCTACAGTTAGTGCCCTAAGAATCTAACCGTCTCTCTCTATGTCACGAGCCGGAGGGTTGTCAAGGAAGAAAGGGTCATTGGAGAGACCGTACAAGAACATAAGTTCTGCATCATCTATCCAGTCCTTTGCTTGTATCAAATGGCCCTCGTCCCTTAGGGTTGCCGCCAGGTTTTTTGCCCAATCTTTGGGGAGTGAGGGTGGCATACGGCTCTTTGAATACGAGCCCCACTCTGTGCTCACACCAAAGTCCTCTCCTGCTGGGGCCTTGACGAAGATGAACTTTTCTTTCCAATCAACACCATAAGTGCTCGAGGGCGAGTTGATCAGCTTCATATGGGCCTTCGCTTGAACGTAATAGAAACCGGCCTCGGGGGATGAGCGGGATGAACTGACCACTTGAAACAGGGCGTTGAAGTTCCTCAAGAGGGGCTCGTAACCCATACTCCTCATCAAAATTATGAAGCACGTCAAGAAGGCTAAGCCGTTGGGCACGATTTGGGACGGACACAAGCCCAGGTTATTCAGCAAATGAGCCATTGAGACCGGGATGGGGAACCTCAAGCCTCCTGAACTCACGGTGTCCACGTACACCGCCATCTCACCAGGAGGCGGATTATTTGCACGCTCGTGGATTTCTGGGATCCTCCATGTGTACCGCTCGTCCCAGTAGATGGGTGCCATCATTGTTTTCACATCCCCCACAGTAACTGTGCTGGGGGTTTCGTCAGGCGTGCGCTCGGTAGCCTGGTAGCCCGACCCTTCGCCCTCGTTTTGTCTTTTGGATTTTTGGGACTTCTTGCTTTTTCCCTTGTCCCGGGCCCTTTCTGAAGGCCCGGTTATGGCCTCCGCCACTGGAAGCGGGTTTGCAACGGCCACGGTCACGGTGTGGCGGTGAGGATGTGTGGCACTTTGAGTTATGGGGAGAGTGACCCCTTGTCTTTCCGCCTCCATTACCAGATCCATCTCCTCAAAAAGAGGATCCGTTCCGCCGGGGTTCCTGTCCTCCGCTACCATCACCGCCGCTCCCAACCCTTCATCTCTAGGAGAGTCGGGGGAAGAAGAACTATCGATGGCCATTTCGTTAATTTCACGGGCAAACTCCTCAACTTGTTGGTCGGCCATGGCAGAAATTGGGTTTTGGAAGTTTTCCGGTGAAAGGTTAGGGTTTCTTCGGGAAAAAGGAATCTAAGGGATTGTGAAATCCTAAGGATCAAATCTACGGTTAGCAAAGTTAGAAAATTACTCTGAAAATTTACCTTGAAGGTGTTTGAGAAAGCTGGAGAGGAGGTTGAAGGTGCTCAGAAAACTGGTATGCAAGAGAATTCTTTTTGCAAGGGATGCTTGAAAGTTCTGAATGCGTAAAGAGTGCAGAGGTTTCAGAATCCCATATTTATAGGGATGGGAGTTGGTACCGTTTTCGGCAATGAATTCAAAAAGGTAATCATTTCCCGCCTAGGAAACTGCCCACTTTATGGAACCGCCACATGCTTTCCAATGCTCACGCGTCCCACGCGCACCCGCATTTAATGCCCTATCGCTTCGAATGCTTCAGAATAGTACAGCATTTAATGCGAAGACGATACAAGCGGTCAGTTGAAAAGACCGCATTTAATGGCACCATCAGAGGAAAAATTGCTCAACACGCCAAGTCCCGTACGAGCGTTGTATGCGAAATATCGAACGTGTCAAAATTCTACAGTCCTTATCACTAAGGACCACAGAATTGGGGGGCAAAATGATGGGGTCAAAATACGATCGTCACACGTTAGGACACGTGGCATCGCCGAGATGATGACATCTGTCTCCCCAAGGTTGCCCCTATCAGCACCCGAGCGTTAGGCCCCACGATCGCTGGGCTCAACAAGCGCAATCCATCTTCAGGAGTTAAGCCCAACGAGCGCTGTCTCCCACGAGCGTCCTACAACTAAACAGTCGGTACGCCCACGTGCCAAGGGAGCCCTCTTCGAGCGTCACACTCCCTCAGAGGGGCCTTTCCTTTGGTTCGTCACCTGAACTGAAGCCCTCGTTCCCCTCAGCGGATATCTTGGCTTCCAGTGCTCTAGGTTGTCACGAGCGCGCTCTCAAGCCCTCGTTACCAACCACCCACATGGCTCTCTGACACAACGTACATGCCCGCGCACCTGCCACTGTTGCCAGCACTAACTTTTAGCCGCTTTTGCAGAAGATTCCTCCTAGGTTTCTCTCTCACAGCGCCACGTGTTAGGGCAACATTCGGCCAGGACCACTTGAGGCAAATGACCAAAGGGCCCTTGACCCTCAACTATAAATAGCTAAGGTCATCTTCTACCTTGGTAAGCTTTTCTTCACTTCTGCAACTGTGACTGAACTTACTCTTCTTCATACATTGAACTGACTTGAGCGTCGGAGAGCCAAACTGGGTATCACCCCCAGTTCCCCCAGCTTGGCCTTCTGACCTATTTTGTGCTTGTCCCAACAGGTAGAACCCATCCTCACTTTTCCGGCAAAGCTCCGGTGGTTTCCTCCACAAATATAAATTGTAAAGTGATCGGATTCGGATCCACCCTTCTCCGGACCCATCAATGCCAACTATGGCAATAAAGTTGAATAAATATTAGCACAATGGTAATATCATATTAAATAAATCAATTAAAAAAAAACATATAAAGGGTTTTAATTGGCTTAGAGCGAAAGTGGTTCCTATCATTAGTATTAGGTAGGAATCAACACTCCAAACTCCCAAGGGACATCAACTCCAATTCAAAATTTTCCTTTCACTTTGGTCCTAAGTTTTAAGTAATTAAATCAAAATAATTTAATATTACCACTAAATCATTAATAATAATTATTATTTTCCCTTTGCCATGCAAGTTGGTACTATGTTTAGACCTTATCAATTGGTACCATTTTTGTCTTATTATTTGATATTTTATAATATTACCCTAAGAAGCAAGTTGCCAAATAGCCCCTTCAAGTTGCCTAGAAGGAACTAGGAAGGAATAAATAAATAAATAAATAAATATCTACTCGTTTGTATGCAATTCTACAGCTTGTTTAACTGCTCAAGAAGTGACATCTTAGCTAAAAAAAAAAAGAAATTAATATAAAAGACGACCCCAAAATATGAATGATGAGATACAGAATTACAGGGTTCGAGTCGGCTGATCGTTTCAGATCACTAAAAAGTAAAATTTTTCCTAACAATGATAGTTATATTACGAAGAATCCAAATTCGAAATCTCTAGTTAAGTTAGCATAATATTGAACTGCTAGAATCCGTCATTTTTATTGTTCTATATATATATATATTGGTTATATAACTCATTATTTTGAATTTGAACCATTTAAGTATAAAATTCTTTATATTAATGATAGTTACATTTTTAAAAACTCGAACGGCTAAACTAGACCATTAGGTGGTGAAATGATAGATATATACTTATATTAGAGAAACCATATTTGTTGTAGATAAAATGGGCCAAAGTTATTCGGTCTTTAGCTTCTTTAATGTTATCGGGCCTTAAAATCATGAAATTTGTGGCCCATTTTCATCAAATATCTACTTTATTGGGCTAAAAGTTGCAGTCTAGACCCATTGCTTGCTCTGATTTCTTCATAAATTGGGCCTAATGGAATTAAACCTCTAATGGGCCTTAAGGTTTTTTGTGTATATTGATAGAATTTAGAAACTAGTCCAGTGTTGTTTTAGGGTCTTTGAGTACTTGGGCTTATAAAGCAAAAGAAAGCCCGTTTCACACCACGGACTGAATCGGTCTCAATTCATTCGATTCGAGTATTCGTCATTCCGTCTCGGAATCTAAGGGTCATAGACCCGTAACAATGTGGACGGATCAAACCACTAAAATAAAAATTTTCTTATCAATAGTAAATATTTTTCTAAATAATAGAACACGAGACTAAATTCAGTTAAACTAATATACCGAACTGCTAAACTACACGACTCGGCAACATCAAGAGCCCTATAGCTAGCTAATAACATTTCAACCTATATGGATGGCATTGAGGGCAAAGTGGTGAAAAGAACTTTAAATTTGTACCCTTGGGAAAAAATGATGGAGACATGACCATAAAGGGAAATTCTTGCATGAGCCGGGTGTGGGGCCCAATTCCTACACCCGGCTCTAATACATGAATAAAAAAAGAATAAAAAAAAATATATTTTTTTAATCATGTATTAGAGCCGGGTGTAGGAATTGGGGTCCACACCCGGCTCATTCAAGAATTTCCCGACCATAAATGCTATGGGTACATTTCCCACTAGTTCATTGGCACTATTTTAATCCCACACTTCTTAAACAATTTCAATTCTGTCAAACAAACATACACTGCACTACCCAACAAAACGCATTAATTCCCTTGTTGCCCCACTTCATTTCTTTCTATTGCAATACAAATTTTTTCGTATCGTATCTATATCATCGTGTATCGTGTCTATATCTTCATGTGTTGCAACTTGCAAGTGGGCAATGTAAGTTGTAGCGAAACAAGATTTCTTGAACTTGAATCCCAAACCCGTAGACCTAAGTTAATGCAATAAAACAACCAAATCTTCACAACATTTGAAACAAAACAAAGCTAAAAAACACAAGGATCATTGATCTTTTTCATAGCATTCTCCTCAAACACAACCATAGTTGTTTCATTTTTACAACACATTCTTGATTCCCACATTCTTTTTCTTACACACACTCCTCCATCCCCACTCTTGTGGCACACTTTCTACCAAGAAAGATGCCCATTTCACTCTCATTACACATATACATCTCACATCATCATCAAGCTTCAAAAGCTTGAGCAAATCAAGATTTGCTCATGAAGAAAAAACCTCAACATTCACAAACATCATTAACTTCATCAAAGTGGTTGCTGCAGCGTCACAACTAAGGGGCTTGTAACATTGTGCTTACCATCGAACCACACAATGGAACCACTCCTAACTACTGAATTACCTGGGGATAGCTTCATTGCCTCGATTTTTACCCTAACAAGAAAGTTCAACTTCTGCCCGACCCGTCGGAAAGCCAGCCTATCCGGCTCGACAGTCACCACCGCCCCCTCCGGAGGCTGGACCCTTACCTTGTAAATTGAATCCGCCTCGCCCACATTTGTCACCGTCCTAATGAAATGGGTCGACAACTTGTGCTTCCCGTACTGTTGGAACACGACGGCCAACGAGGGGTAGTTCAAATTTCCCGCGTGGCCAGCCCTCTTCGCTCCCCGACAATCCGCCCCCTTTCGAGTCACCACTTCAATGTTCTTCAAAGTGTAGTTTGAATTGCACAGGAAATCCACATAGTCGTACGAGTTTAAGTCATAAACAAGGCCTGGATCCATGGCCTTTTGCGGGTGGACGTGGCCCGAGCCATAGTCCATAACCGTGGACGAATTTCTCGTGGCCTCGTCAAGCATCGCTCCACCGAGGCTGTCCACACTGTAAGCCGTGGTCATCAGGGCCGACCGGATGGCGGCCGGGCTCCACTCGGGGTGCGCCGCCTTCAAAAGGGCTGCAAGTCCCGAAACGTGAGGGCAAGCCATGGATGTCCCTGACAAGATATTGAACTCAGTGTGACGCTTGTCCGAGGGAATGCCGCTAGGCCCGACATTGTCGGGCCACGCCGCGAGTATATTCAATCCCGGCGCAATCAAATCAGGCTTCAATATTTCCGGACTCTCCGGATTCGGACCACGGGCCGAGAACGAGGCCACAATCGGGGCGGGAGCAACGTGCAGACGGGTGCCTCTGAATACGATCGTAGCCAATGCCCGAGATTTTGATTTCGACCTCGTCCCTGATTGGATGTACTTCCGGATTTCATCCCCGGCAGCCGCGCCAACCGCAGTCGCCGGCAGGATGTGGCAGTCGGCCACCAGACCTTCGCCGTCGAACACACCATTGGCCAGAATCATGGCAACTCCACCGGCTTTCTTGACAACTTCACCCTTTGCTGCCCTGGAATTGATCCCTCTGTCACATAGGACTATCTTCCCTCTCACTACATTCGGGTCTAAGGAGCCGTCCAGACATAGAGACGACGAGTATCCGTCGCTGCCTTCGCCGCCGGCGTAGATCAACGGGTAGAGCTTATCGTGCTTCAGGGCGGGGCCGCCGTAGACGCTCACGCCGGGAATTATTTTTCCGTTTCCGAGCTTTACATCGGCCGGGAAGTCCCGGTCGATTGTTCCGGCCCCGACGGTGGTCACCCACGGCGCCACATTGGTGACTGTTAATCCGCCGGGGCCGCCGTTCCCGGCGGAGGCCGAGACGAATATGCCGGCATCAAACGCATTGAATGCCCCAATTGCAATGGCGTCCAGGTAGTACGGCACCACCACTCCGCCGACGCTCAAGGAGATGACGTCGACGCCGTCGGAGACGGCGGCGTCGAAGGCGGCGAGGATGTCGGAGTCGTAGCAACCAGCATTCCAGCAGACTTTGTAAGCGGCGAGGCGCGCCTTCGGCGCCATCCCGGCGGCGACCCCCTTAGCGTAGCCGAGAGTTGAAGCGGGGAAAACGTATCTCCCGGCGGCGATGGAGGCGGTGTGGGTGCCGTGGCCGTCGGAATCCCTCGCCGAACGAAACTCCGTCGTTTCGTTCATCTTTCCGTTAGTTGCTTCGTACCCATTGCAGAAGTACCTAGCTCCGATCAACTTCCGGTTACACAAGCTCACCGGAAACCTCTCTCCGGCGACGCACGCGCCCTTCCATTTCGCCGGAGCAGGGCCCAAATCCCGATCATTGAAGCTCTCCCTCTCCGGCCAGACCCCAGTATCAATCACTCCAATCACAAGATCCGACCCAAAATCCGATTCCTTCAACAACCCAGCGTTATCCCCAGTCCTCAACCCCAGAAACTCCGGCGACCGAGTCGTGTGCAGCTCCCTCACCTGCTCCGGAATCACCGCCATTACCCCAGACAATCCCTCCATCTTCTTCGCTTCGGAAGCCGACATTCTCGCGGAGAAGCCATGGAAAACGGCGTCGTACGTGTGCAACACCCTGGTTTCGCTTCCGGAACCTTCTGGACCATTAACGCCGCCATTGGAGACGGATTTGAGAGAAGATTCGTACCAGTGTCCATGAGTCAAGAACACAGAGGGTTTCTTGTCGTGCTGGACGCGAACAATGAAGGTCCTTCTCTGCTCCGGTTCTTGAACGGTTGAAGACGACGCGAAACCCAGTAACGAGGTGAGGATAAAGGCAGAGAAAAGGAGATTAGAAAGGGGTTTCGTTGGAGAAATCGCCATTGTTGGAGATGAGGTAGAGCTCAAGATTCAGTGACATAGTGTGTGTATTTAAGAGTCTGAAAAACAGAGATGCAAATGGAAAAGTGAGTCAGACATAAGAGGGCTGTGGGACTCCATTAATATCGAAATCTAATAATATAAGATTTTGGATGGATCACATTATTCTAAAATTAATTTCCATATTTTTATATATAAATTATATATATATAAAAAAAGAATTGCAAGAAAAATAATAAAATTGAATACTATGCATTTTTTTATATCAATTTTGATTGGAAATAATATAATTGTTTTTGGATATAATACATGTTAAATCATAGTTTTATGTAATTAAGATACATGGTTACATATTTAAATGCATTTTTAAATAAAACTATAATTTCCCGTTATAATGTCCCAATTTTTTTAAGGGTTAATCACCAAAACCTTCACCAACCTCAAAGATTCAGAATTACAAATATATTTAAAAATATTATTTTATTGTATAATGTCATGTCGTTCATTTTTATATAGAAATTTAAAAAAAACTAATGTACAGATATATCTAAAAATATTAATTTGTTGTGTCATGTTGTGTCAGACACTTTTCAAGTAAAAAATTCTAATAAATTTGTGTTATCGTATTCGTATCATACCGTGTTCATATCCGTACATCATAACTTCCGACCTTTGGGCGTATTTTCTGAACAATCTTGTTATTTCTGTCACTTTTTAACCTTTTTAATTTATGCGTTTGCATTACTTTTCTGAAGGCAAGAAGTGAAGATGATATATTATAACTAGAAATAAACAATAATTTAAAAAAGAAAGTTAAATTAAGTTAATTACTCAATGCGATGAAGGTAAATGAAAAAGAAATATGCACCAAAATCATCGAAATATAGCTTGATTACTTATCGCGGCGAATCGGACTATCTATTTGACCAATTGAAGGTTTAATCAGGTTGGATTGTTCAATCACTGAAACGAATAATTTCAATAAAAAAAGGCGGATTTTGACAAATTTTGAATTTGAAGATGGAACCATACCGTTTTTTTTAGTGGGTCGAAGATCTACCGGTCATATGGGGCAATTTTGAAAACCCTAATTGGAATTATTTGGATGACAATGTGGTGGTTTCCCATCAATTTTCCTTTCTAAATGAAGTGTGGAACATCTTCATCTAAAAATCACATGACTATTTTTTTGGAAAAATTGATTGCGATAGAGAAGTCAAATTAATTTCCTCTCAAAAATTGGTTTAATGTTTGTCCCTCCACACATTTATTTTTCTACCTATTTTCATCTATTTGTATTTAACTATTTATTAAAGAAAGTTATTTTTGTCTGTTAACAAAATAATTATTCTTTATGAAGTGCTTTATTTTGTCCTATTTTATCTTATGGTATTCATTAAATAATTTTCTATATTTTTTTTTTTCAAAATTAAATGCAACTTTAGGAATATGAATTTTTTATATATATATATATACTAGTACATATCCCCGTGCTATGCACGGAGTGATCAATTCAAATTGAAAATGGAATAAACAAAAATTTCAAACGAATGAGATACAGAGTTTTAAAAAATCACAAATTTGTGAATGTATAAATTACAACTCAATAACTTGGGTCAACCTACAAAATATGCAATCCAATTACTATTGACAGCCTACAAAATATGCAAAACAAATGACTTCTTTAATATTAGCAAAATTAAATATTAGTTATATTCTTAAAGTAAGGCATTTTTTTGCAAATTTAATACCGCGAATATAAATATATTGAGAGCGATTTATAAATATATATAATTATTATAAAATATATTAATATTTTTATATTCATACATAGATTATGAGATTTTACTATATTTAATATAATGCATGATATTTAAAAATAAATTTAATATAAGTATCAAATTTAATTTTTATAGAATATCTTAATCTTTTATGAATATCTCTAAATTTATAAGTAAATAAAATAATATATTCAACATGTACCTTTATTTATATAATATATTTATATTTGTAGTTATACCTATATCTAATACAATTTATTAAATTTTCAATGTTATTATATATTTGTAATAATAAAAAAGTTATAATATAATATAAATTTAACAAATATATGACGATTATATAAAAACTATAAATTTTGAAGATTGAGAATTATTAATACTATACCCCAAGGAATGAATATTTTCAATTATATATTTGTAGGAATGTATATTACCTCAGTAATGATTATTTCCAATTATATTTTGTACCAATCATGGATTTGAGAATGGACATGAAAATACTCATTTCATTCTCATTCCATTCCATCATACCAATCATGCCGTTACAAATTTATAATGAAATTAGTTTTCTTTTCTGAATTCAAGAACATTTCTTTATAATTTTATTGTCTTTAGTTTGTGTAGCTTTTATAATTCTTTTAAACATTTCTTAATTTTTAATGAGTTAGATTCGTTTCTTTCTTTCTTAATTTTTAATGAGTTAGATTCGTTTCTTTCTTTCTTAATCTTCTTTATTTTTGGAGATTCACCCCATAGTGATTTTAGGGTTTAATATTTTTTGTGAGCGATACTATAATATTTCAATTTATTATTTATCACCAATTTAGATTTTATTCTCAATCACACAATTTAGATTTCCATGTATATGATTTTGTTGTACGAAACTTTTTTAATCCAACAGTTTCTCTTTTACATCACAAATATTTGAATTATGATTTTGTCACTTGTTCTATTTATTAATTTTTTCTCCTTTCTTTTATTTTTTCAATATTTATTTTCATAATTTTATTGCCTTTTGTGATCTAATTTTTTGTCATTTTTCCCGTCTACATTGCTCCATTTTTTGTGGTTGTTGTTTTTCTAATGCCGACTACATCGAACATCATTTTTTTCTTTCGTAATAATTAATCAGTTCTAATACTATCAATAAGAATTTTGGATTATTTTTAATACATTGTTCCACTTTTGAATATTTTTCTATTTTAATATTATCATATTTTTAGGGTCGGTTTTTTCACAAGAAATACATAATATTAATTATAACTCATTGAAATCTAACAGATCTAACATAATATTAACTATAACTTATTGAAATCTTTTTTAGAAACGCAATTATTAAACACATATATAAATACAACTTAATCTTAGCCAATAAATTCAATGAAGTTTTTAACCTATAAAAATAATATTGGGCAACTCACAATTCCTAACAATACAGAAATTACTAATAATCCTCCCTAATGATTCGAATATTCTATCTTGCGATTCACAAGGGAATAAAGGTACTTATAGAGCATGTTATAAATAATTCAAAATAAAGACTAAAATACCAAAACTCAAAAAAAAATTGAATACATGAAATCCATGAATAAATATACAAAATAATATATTCATAAAATATGCAAATGGTAAAAAAAGTTTTGGATTACAATACCTTACATCATTGAAACACATGCAGATGTTGGTGCCCCGATCATTGTAGTTTCCCAATGGAAACGTACTGGGTACAAAAACTTCATTTTCTAACTCCGAAAATTCACATCCTTGATCCCCTAATTAGTAGTACGTAATGTTATGATAGATACATGAAAGTGCTTTAATTTGAAATAAAAAATGAATTGTGGCAAATTAACATAAGATACATACTCTGTAAGTTATAGTCATGCTCCTCAGGTCGATTCACATGTGTCTGAGCTATATTTGTACAACCATGCTCATAAATAGATGTACCGGTTATAGCTAATTGATTGTGTGGAATATCAATAATATGGGATTTTTGTACCACAATATTCTGATCAACACCTAATATACATAAAAAAATAATTGAATCAACAAAATAAAAAGTTGAAATTAAAACAAAAATTATATATAAAAGAAGAAATAGTACGATTTATAGTTTCCACACATCCTCTTGCATCAACTTGACCTTGATCTCTAATAATTCTATGCTCATCGATAATGTGATCTATGGATATAATAGTATACGTTTACAAAATAAGTGAACATATATAACTAAATAATATGATCAATGTCTAAACAATTAAATTATACCGAGTAAAATAGGAACAAAACAGAGTTCTTGTGAATTGAATTGGTCATGACCACCACCACCAGCTTGTACTTCCCCGATATTGAATAAATATAAATATTATGATGTATGACAAAAGATGTAATCACAATTCAATAAAATATATAAACAAATTCAATAAATATATACCAACATATATGTAAAATATTAATGGGGAGCATATCATTCCAAATAATCTAACCATCATGCATTAAATCAGTTGTTGAGATGATGACCCTCGTCTTGAACGTGTCGATGTTCCTCGGGCTGCTCGCCTACCTCTTGATGGTGGGCTATAGATATTAGAATCCCGTACTTCGTTGGAGAGTTATTATGGAGTCCAGACAAAAATTAATATTCTATCTGTAGTCGTGCCAAACGTTTGGCCACTAAATCATCATTTACGCCACTATGCCGTTTTATATATAACTCTTTATTTCTATTCAATCGTGCAAGCTTGTAACTGATTTGATTGTTGTTCATTTTATCCCTGCACAAAATAAAAATAAAATAGATAGTTGAATTTATTTGACCTAAATTAGTTATTGCAAAAATATCACTTTTCATAACGATTTGCATCGCATAAGCATAAAAGAAAGCTGACGTGTCATTTCTAATATAATTATAATTACAATATTTTCTTTTTTTGTTTGTCAGATTATAATATTTTATAATGGTACTAAATTTGTTTGGAATTCAATTTAGTTCTTACTATTAATTAGTTCATAATTTGATAATTATTTTCAGTTTAAAATTAATACAATTCTAGCCTACAAACCTTAGTCATGGCATCAACCTCATAAACATAAAAAAAAAGCAGTTATTATAACCTTAATCAACATTTTCGCATCAGCATGGCATAAAAATTTTCGCATCAACATGGCATCAACAATAATATATCCTAATAATATCAATACAAAATCGGATTGCATCTTGATATTTTAAAATGAATTAATTCAAAATTAGTCAAAATATTCTAAAACTAATGAATTCAAAATATAAGATTAAATCTATATAATTAAATAAAAACAAAAACAAAAATAACTCGTACCTTATGAAATTGATTCGAAAATCTTGAAAGTTCTTTAACCCTCGTTAATCTCGTCAAGATTTTCAAACTTCGTCAGTTCCATCAATGAATTAAATTGCTACTTGATATCCTAAAAATAATTAATTCAAAATATAAGATTCAAATATATAATTAAACTTTGAATTAATTCGTTTATTGCATACCCATATTTTTTAAATCTCAAATATGATAATTTATAAAAATAAAAATAATCCGTAACTTAAGAGATTGAGTCAGAAATCACAAAATCTTTTGAACTTCCTCAACCTCATCAGGGATTTCAAACTTGAAAAATCTCACCAGAACATGAATTACAATTTAACATTCTATAAGTTTTGTTATAGTTTTTTTTTGTTGGATATCTTTTTAATCTAATTAATAATAGTAATAAAGATCTCTCAAACTTTGGAATGGATGACGTACTGAATATACAAAAGTTCTCAACCTAAACTTTATCAACGTAAGTTTTCGTTAATTATAATAATAATTTTAAATACCAACCCAATTATGGGGTGGATGTCAATTAAGTATCCTTAATTGTGGGTGCAAACAAATATGACATTTATATATTCCTTTTGTAACATTTATATATTTTTAATAATCAAATTAATAACATTTATTTATATTGATAATATATATATATATATATATATATATATATATATATATATATATATATATATATAATTCTTACATGGAGAGTATATTATAAATCTTGACAAAGATAATTATTTTCTTTAGTTACTATTTATTTTCATAATAAAATATTTTACAAAATAAAGATCAACCAATCACATTTTTTTTATCTAATTTAAAACCTAAAAAAAAAAAAATTACACATCATCGAAAATACACAAAAAAAGTCAAACATGGTTCACAAATATATAATAGTATAGATTCAGAATTCTAAAATTTCATCATTTAGAAAAAAATACAAATAAAAAGTATATTATGAATCTTGACAAAACAATTATTTTTCTTAATTACTATTTATTTTTTTAATAAAATAATATACAACATAAAGATAAGACAATCACATTTTTTTATTTAATTAAAAATCTAAAAAAAAAAAGACAAATTATCATTTAGTCAAACTTGCCAAAGATAATTATTTTCCTTAGTTACTACTTATTTTCATATTAAAATAATATACAAAATAAAGATAAGCCAATCACATTTTTTATATGTAATTAAAATTTTCAAAAAAACCACAAAATTCCACGTCATCGAAAATGCACAGTTGAAAAGTCAAACATCGTTATCAAATATATAAGGCCGCGTTTACATGGGGAGGTAGAGCATGTTATCTGGGTCTGACATGGTCTGGCACCTGTTTACTTCTTGTGTGCCGCAGCCCGCATGTTAACGCGTGGCCCGTGTGATTGGCGGGTAGAGGCATGACCCTGGAACACGCCAAAATTGCGTGTTTATAATTCGGCCTCTCTAACATGGGCTACAAAATGTCTGTACTGTCCAAAAGTTTACTAAATTTACGATGTAATGCCACTGAAATTATCCCTGAAACTGAATTCTTGGCTGCCATTTTTTCGTTTCAATTCATCTGCTTCCTCTTTAAATTTTTTGACTGAACTTATTCTTGCAACACCTTGTTCGCGGCACTTTGGTTGCGGTGCCACCACCGCCATCTCTCCCACCTCCACCTCCACCTCCACCCTCACCACCGCCGTCCACCATCACCAAATAAGATCCACTGTTGCCGTTAAGATCGGAACCACCACGATCAGATCCGCACTCCACCGCCAAGAAAAATCAGATCCACACCCCCATCACCACTGATGTCCAAGTCGTGAAAGGAAAATCCGCCCATCTCCTCCCCGCGATGCGGCGCTGCTCTTTCCCCGTTTTTTCGTCAGAGCCTGGGCGAGGGGAAGGAGAGAAAGAAAACGGGGATGGTGGCTGACTTATGAGAGCAAAGAGACAGAGAGAGAGTGCGGCGATGACGGCGCTGTGTTGGTGGATGCCGGAGGATGCTTGGTGGTTGCTGCTGCTCTCTTCTTCTTCTTGAGTGAATGGCAGAATCGGGGAGGGAGGGGAGGAAAGAGAGCGGAAGAGAGAGAGGAAGGCAAATAATTGAAAGGGTATAGACGTCATTTACCACAATTAGGGCAAACAGACTACAAAAGTAAACAAAAGGAAAAAAATAACTGGGCCTTGCCAACATGGGTTGTAAACACGTGTTGAACAATTTGTCCAACCCACAATATCATGACATGTATTAACATTTTCTGGAATGTAAACGCCGCCTAATAGTATAGATTAAAGGTATCAATTAAAAGGAAAAGAAAATTACAATAGAGATGGTAAATAAATTGTTGGGGGAATTCAATGTCACGTGCTGCTGCAAAATTTTGTTAGGGAAACATGGCTTACGACACCTTTGTCTTTTTATTTCAGCAATTAAAAGCCGATTTTGGAATTGGAAAATAAATAAATATAATTAAAGTGTAGCTTTCTAAGTTGGAGATTATTTTTATATTAAGAATTTGAGCATTTATTTATTAATTTGGGGTGGAAGGATATTAATTTTATTTATCTTATTCTTTATCCTGATATCAAAATTTTGATATATTAGTTCATACTTATTTAGTTATTTAAATGAAAATATTATGAAATATATTTTGACGATTTTCAAAATTTCCAAACTACCGGACTACATTACATGCATTAGAATTGAATGAACTTGCGAGTGAATGACTAATTTCCTCCTAATTCCTATAACACATGATTATTTTAATATTATTTTATCGTGTCGTATTGTGTCATATTCGATACTTGTATTTAAAGCCATGTTCGATAAGAAAAAAGTTATATTGGCATATCCATATTCGTGCATTATACATTACCTCAAAATTAATAATTAAAAAAAAAAATAAAAAAAGATAAGAAAATTATTATTATTTTTTCTTTTTTATTTTTTTAACTCACACACATCCAAGTCACGTTCGAACCAATTTGAGAATTTCTTTTTCTTGAAAGTTGAAACACACTAACTCAAATATTTTAGAGATTTAACTTACCTTAAACTGAATTTTTTTGACATCTTATTCTTTATTTATTTATTTTTTTAGATTATATGTAAACTGATTAATTCACCCATAAATCAATCTAATTTTTTACTTTTTAAAACTATACGTATAAGATTTGTAATATTTTTAACTTAGAGATACTAATTATAATTATACAATTTTATAGGGCGTACTGATAAATTATTATTTCATTTTCAGCTGAGATTATGTTTATGCGGAAGAATCACAAAAATGATTCTGAAAAATGGGTCGTATATAAATTATATATAACATATGATATTGATTATAAAATATTTAGAATTAGTAATTTATTCCATTTTAATATTATTTTTATTGAAAAATGTGCTTTTATATATGTTATATCAATTTATTTAATTTAATTAGAATTAATAATGGGAAATATCTAAAGTAGTGATGTGGGACACGTTTGGTTTCTTGAATGTCGGGAAGAATTGTCGTCTATCTGTGAAAGCTGACTCTGAATTTTCTTCACATAAAAACACCACACGTGCCCACTTAATAAACTTTACTCCTATATTTTAATTATATTAGAAATTTTTTTAATAAAAAAAATTTAGTATACAGTGTATCGATATATTATTTTAATCAGAATTTGATGTTCGATTTTTCAAATACGTAATTATCTTACCAACAAGGTCAGCGTAAAAGGTTAATGATTTCATTCTCCAAATTAAGATTTCGAGTTTAAATTCCATTTGAGTATGTGTGTTTAAAAAAAAAATATATAACTATCTTTAATTGGGGAGTTTTATATTTTAGTGATTCAATTTGATTTATCATATGATGCTGTTAAATTCCTGAAAATATAATTACCATCAATAAAAAATACTTTACTCTTAATGGTTCGATTCGACTCGATTTGAATAAATATATTATATATATATATATATATATATATAATAGGTCCCATTACAAAACGATTATTCTTGGTTATCGGCCATCAAACGACATCCTCATGTATTAAATTTAAGAAAAAATATAAATATTTTATGTTAGTATCATATTGTATTTATATTTTTATATCAATATCGTTATTGCCTTATTGGCGTCGTGTTATATCTATATATTTATATTTAATATATTCCTAGAACAAATGAAAGATATCAAAATTTCAATTATATGTTATGATTGAATTTCTGATATTTTCCAAAAGGAAAAAATAGTGGCGACATTGAATATTTTGGATTTTTATGGTAAAAAGAATAGTATATTTGGGAAGAACCATAAATGTGATATTTTCTTCAACTTCAAAAATTGTCGGTGCCAATAAATAAAGAATTGGTCTTCCTAGTTCCCATTTAATTTGTTTACTTTTTTCTTCAATTTGGTAAATAGTAAAATTAAATATAGTAGCCACTTCGGGCTAAAATATAGTATTTTGTTTAGCTAAAAACATATTTATAATCGGTTTTTAAAAACATATTTATAATGTATACACGTGAG
Source organism: Lantana camara (assembly GCA_037501455.1). Taxonomy (NCBI): domain Eukaryota; kingdom Viridiplantae; phylum Streptophyta; class Magnoliopsida; order Lamiales; family Verbenaceae; genus Lantana; species Lantana camara. The sequence continues at coordinate 81,003,686 of CM074865.1, forward strand.
TTGTTTTTAAATTAAAACCATTAAAAAATAGTTTAAATAGTGATATGTCACAAAGAAAAACTGGGGGAATTTACGAGTTAAAATAATTTATTTTGTAAGTTACAAAAAATACTATAATTGACACTTAAAAAAAAAAAAGAAAAAAATAACTCACTACCTATATTATTATCGTTTTTTTTAATAATTTTTTATCTAAACTTTCAAATACTTCAGATTGTCATTAGTATTTCATAAAAATGTTTTAAATTGTCTGAAATATTTCAAATTGTCATGTCCTTCGTAAAAATTTTCAGATTTATACTTGTATTCTATAAAAACTTTTAGATTATCGTATCAGCCATTTAGGTAACCTACAACCAATTTTTGATAGAAGTTGTTATTTTTCACCGGAAATGAGACACGTGTTAACACCTAAATGATTGAGATGATAATATGAAAATTATTACAAAGTGCAGATGTTAGACTACAATTTAAAACATTTAAAAGTTCGGATAAAAAATTGAACAATCATACTACAAGGCTATGTTTTTTTTTTCTCTAAAAGATATATTATTATTATTTCTCCAAAAAAAGGAAGAAAGCATAATATAGTTTCATTTAAAATAGTAGAAATTAGATGAATTATGTGGCATTACTTCACTCATTTACCTTTTGAATTTCAAACTATATACACACACAAGCATTTGACTTAATCATTAATTAACTTTATAAGTTTTAATTTTAATTTAAAGGACAATTGTGGGGTTTATGAAAATTACTTTTTCTTATTGTTGATTGAAAGTCATCATTATTATGATGTACAAAAGAGGAGCTTTATGTGCTTGCATGACCCCCTAAAGTGGGCATTTCAAACTCAAAACCACAACTTTCATCATGACATTGCTATTTAAGTTCTTTCAATTGATTTAGTCAATTGGGGTCCTTTTTTTTAGTCTCTAATTGCTTTTTAATAGTAGCTTCTTTCATCTATTGCCTTTGTTTTGCTTTACAATTTTCTACTTGCTTTTCCATGTTCTTGCAATTATTACCACTTATTATAATCCACTTGCTTTTACCTCCTACCAATAATTTAAATTAATTTTTGGAGGGGTGCTAGTTTAACTATATATTAGTGTTTGAGTATGGTACTATGTTAGTTTAATTATAAATTTTATATTTAATTTTAACATTATGCCATCTCATAGTAATAAATATGGTGTTCGAGTCTTACACTACGCTAAGTTATGTTAGCTTAACTACAGATTTTTTGTGCGAATCTTGCATTGTGTTGGCTAGTTTTAGAATCTTACACTATGCTAGCTCATGACTACAAATATCGAGTTCGAATCTAGTGTTATGCTAATTTAACTGTAAATATCTTGAATCTGACGACGTGCTAACTTAATTACAAATTTCATATTTGAATCTTTAAAAATAGAGTAGATCTTTTGAAAAACAGATTAAATATTGTTGTGCATTATGCTACCTTAACTATAGATCTCGTGTTCTACCTTAATTAGAGATCGTGTTCAAATCTTTTAAATTATAAACCTATATTATACTAGGGTTGTCAACAGTTCCAAATTTGGATAGAATCAGTAAAATTTAGACCCGAATCCGATAAAAATATTCGGTAACCGAACCCAAATCTTATAGAATTCAAATTCATTGATTTTGAGTCCACGTGTAATCGGGCGTGATGGGTCTGAATATGGATGACAGAGTCCGATCACTTTAGAATTTGTTTAGGGGAGGAAGGTCAGTTGGAGTTCGCCCATCTGAATATGGATGACAGAGTCCGATCACTTTAGAATTTGTTTAGGGGAGGAAGGCTAGTTGGAGTTCGCCGGAAAAGATGGGGGTTCTACCTGCTAGGACAAACACACAGACAAAGTCAGAAGGCCAAACTGGGGGGAACTGGGAGTGATACCCAGTTTGGCTCTCCGACGCTCAAGTCAGATGAAAATCTGAAAGAGAAAATGTAAGCTGAGTAAGAAGTTACTGCAATGGAGGTTTCTTACAGAGATGGAGATGAAGACTCCTATTTATTATAGTTGAGGGTCAGGGACCCTTTAGTCATTTGCATCGTGTGGTCCTGGCCGAATATTGCCCTAACACGTGGAGTTGCGAGAGAAACCTAGGAGGAATATTCTCTGCAAAAGCTAGTGAAAGGTGGTGTTGGCAACAGTGGTAGGTGCGCGGGCATGTACGATGTGTCAGAGAGCCGTTTGGAGAGTTGGTAACGAGGGCTCGGGAGCACGCTCGTGTCAACTAAAGCCTTGGTGGCCAAGGAATCCGCTAGGGGATGAGGGCCAGGGCTTGTGTAACGATTTGGAGCGGAAGCCTCTCTGAGGGAATGTAGCGCTCGAAGAGGGCTTCCCTTGGTGGTTAACCATGCTGTGCGAAGGGCGCTCGTGGGAGAACGGTAACAATGATCACGTGCAGAGGCGGTGGAGACAGCACGTGTTCCGGGAGGATACTGGCACTTCAAGGGCTTTAGCGCTCGTGTATGATTGTCGTGACCGCAGGACAGGTGTCGCTGTCTTGTAAGTGCCACGTGTCCAAACGTGGGGCGAGCGCATTTTGACCCCATCATTTTGCCCCTCAATTCTGTAGCCCTTAGTGATAAGGGCTGTAGAATTTTATCCACTGCAATTCATCGTACGTGTCGCTCGTATGAAGCTTTGCGTGTTGAGCAATTATATTTCTGATCACTCCATTAATGCGGTCCTTTCGCCTGATCGCTTGTAACGTCCAAGCATTAATTGCAGTCCTTTCTTCTGACCATTTGGAGCGTCTAAACATTAAATGCTGATGCGCGTGGGGCGCGTGAGTCTTGGAAAGTACGTGACGGTTCAATAAAGTGAACGGTTTTCTAGGCGGGAAATGATTACAATTTTGAATTTTTGCTAGAAACCGTACCCACTCCCATCCCTATAAATAAGGGATTCTGCATCCATTCCATCTTTTACGCGAACAAATCTTTAAAGCATCCTTTAGCAGAAAAACTCTTTGCATTCCAGTCTCAGAGCATCCCAAATCTTCCTTCAAGCTTTCCCAGAAATTTCAAGGTAATCTTCGACGAAACTTTCTAACTTTTGCTAACCTTAGAATCACAATTAGGATTTAGCGATTCCTTAGGCTTCTGTTTTCCAGAAATCCCCAATCTCTCTGGATATACAACACTTCCCCGAAAATATCCCCAAATATTTTCCAAATTCCAACATCGCCATGGCCGATCAACATGTAGAAGAGTTTGCTCGTGAAGTAGAAGAGTTGGCCACCCAGAATTCGTCTCCTCCGGATTCTTCCAGGGATGAAGGGTTGGAAGCGGCCGTGATAGCCATAGATGAAAGGGACCCAGAAGGGGTTGAACCTCTTTTTGAAGAGATGAACCTGGTAATGGAGGCGGAGAGGCAGGGGGTGACTCTCCCGATAACTGAGAGTGCGACTCACCCTCATCGCCATACCGTGATGGTGGCCATCGCCGCTTCGGCGCCAGAAGCAGAAGAAGTAGCGGGGCCCCCCGAAAGAGCCCGTGACAAAGGCAGGGGCAAGAAAACCAAGAAAGCCAAAGGGCCCAAAGAGGGTGAAGGCTCGGGTAAGCAAGCGACCGACCGTACCCCAGATGAAACTCCCAGTACAATAACTTTGGAAGAAGTGAAGACAATGTTGGCGCCTATCTATTGGGATGAGCGCTTCTCATGGAGGATCCCTGCTAGCCAAGAGCGTGCTAACCGCCCGCCTCCCGGTGAGATGGCGGTCTACATGGATGCTGTCAGTTCTGGGGGCCTGAGGTTCCCCATTCCACCCCCTGTGACCCTTATTCTGAACGACTTGGGCCTCTGCCCCTCGCAAATTGTGCCCAACGGTCTTGCACTGTTAATGAGCTTTGTGATACTCATGAGATGCGTTGGTCACGAGCCCTTCCTGTGGAATTTTAATGCTCTTCTTCAAGTGGTCAGCTCGCCGCACTCGTCGCCTGAGGCGGGTTATTTCTATTATATTCAAGCGAAGGCCCATTTGAAGTTAGTTAACTCTCCCTCCACCACCTATGACCCGAACTGGAAGGAGAAGTTCATTTTTGTTAGGGCCCCCGCAGATGAAGGTTTTGGGGTGTCACCAGATTGGATCTCGCATGGGAAGGGTTCACTTGTGAAGAACCGCCTGGAATCCGCTTTCCCAGAGGGTTGGGCCAAAGGCTTGGCGGAGGCGTTGAGGGACGAGGGTCACCTGATTCGTGCCAAGGATTGGATTGACGACGCTGAACTTATGTTCCTATGTAGGCTTACCAACGACCCGCATTACCTTGACAATCCCCCTGCTCGTAACTTGGAGAGAGATGGTTAGATTCTTAGGGCGCTAACTTCTAGTTAGGAATACTAACTGTGTTTTCCCTTTGTAACTTTGTATTTTGAGGAATTTGTTTAAGGGTTTCTAACCCTCGTTTTCACCTTCTTTGCAGGAGCAGCGATTTTAGAGATGGCCGGAGGAATCGGACACGCTGCCAGGTTTGCTAACGCCAATAGGCGTCAAGCCCAACAAGAGGAACAACAAAGCCCTCGAGGCCGCGGAGCGGGCAGGGGGGACACTCGCGGTGGCCAGTATGGAGCCAGCTCGAGTACGGCTCCCAGCACTCAAACTCAACGAGGCCGAGGGGATAGCCGAGCGACCAATGTGGAGAACAGAGTAGTGGTGCGGTCACCTCCTCCGACAGATTCGAGGGTAGCCGACCCTCGTGAAGCTAATCAAGCGAGGTCTCAAGGCAACGTGGTGATAAACGAGGCTCAATCGAGCGCTGATAGGCCTTCCCTCAAGAGGAAGAGGATGCCCGACACCCTCGTGATAACGGGCAAGGGAAAGCAAGTAGTTGAAGGCCCCAAGGGCAGCGGAGAAACTTCCTCTTCAGAGGAAGAACATCGGTGGAAGTTCGCCCGTCGAGGGGACATGAACTTTTCCGGCTCTACGGATGGGGGTGCGGTTTTGCTGAGGCTTGGGACGCTCGCACAGACTGTGAGTGAAAATTTGTATGACAAGGCCCAATTTACTGCTGACCATAGGCACTTTTACACTGAGTCTGTAGAGACGGAGGCCTATGATATGGTGCACGCTTTAATCTCCGTAAGTTCTCATTCCCTTGCAATTCCCTCATCTCTGGTAGGTATTACTTTCCCACATTCTTACTAACACTTTCATTCTTTCGAGCCCATGCAGCAAGTGCTCCCGAGGGCCAAGAACATTCAGATGCGCGCCTCAGTTTATGCTGATCGCAAGGGCAAGTACAAGAAAATGGCGCGCGCGAATGATCCTGCTCAAATCCAAGTGGAGCTGGACACTGAAAAGGCCAAGTACGAATCCCTCAAGGAAGTGTATAGAAAAATAGAGGAGGAGATGGAGAAACTGCGTGGTGACTTTGCGAGCGCGGAGAACGCTCGTAACAATTTGAGCGATAAATTTGCCCAACTTGGCGAGGGCTATAAGAAGCTGGAGGCCGAGCGTGATGGCTGGAGAACGAGGGCTCAAGAGGCAGAAAGGAAATTCAATGATACCATGAACGAATGGCCCCAACGTCTCGCGCGAGCAAATAAGGAGGCGCTCATCAAATTCTGTCATTCTAAAGCCTTCAACTCCGCGACCTCCCTGCACTGCTTAGATGAGGCTCAAAAAGCCTTTAACTTAGCCATTGAGCAGGGCATTCACAGAGGTTTGACAGATCCAGCCATGCGTGGGGCAGAAGGCACGGGGCTCATGTTCAATGAGCGGGGCGAAGAGGATAACGAAGATCCTGAGGAACCTGAGGCCAATATTGCTGAACCGGAGTATGACTTCCTGGTCAAGCTTATCCAGGATGAGTATATGGAAAACCATCCTCCAGAAGAGGCCCCCCAACGAGCCCGACGCCAATGAACCCCATGATCCTCAAGCGCCTGCAGACAACGAGCCAGAGCATCAGGCTGCCCAACACTAAGAGCCGGAAGGCCCCGTTCATGGCCCAGTGGCCCAGAATATTTTGGTGATTTTGGATGAAGATGCGACTTCTGCTGCCTAAAATTCCTCTCCTCCAATTTATCTTGCAACTTCTCCTTACTTTCAGTCCAGTACTCCCATTTCTTTGTAATAATGCTACGGGCTTTGGAGCCCTTACTTTGTAATTTGGGTGAAAGCCTTCATCAATAAAATTCCTCTTTTCCATAATATTGTCTTTTACCTTTCTTTTGATTGCGAATTCTCACTTGGCGCTTGTTGTGAACAAATCTTGTGGTAATAAGATTGTGTGTAACATGCTCAGTAAAAATAGCATTATTCAGATAGGTTTCTGACACTTGGTAGGTTTTGTTAAATCTTGTAAAACTTGAAAAATTCTATTAAGTCTTGAGTAATCATGCGGGTCTTGTTGTGGGGCTGCCCCCATTCAAGACTTGTGTAAACTTTTGCTTTCATACTTAGGAAATTTTTACTAAGTCCTGAGTGATCATGAGGGTCTTACTAAGAGACTGCCCTCATTCAAGACTTGTGAAATTTCTTCTTAATCTTGGGAAATTTTGTTAAGTCTTGAGTGGTTACGAGGGTCTTACTAAGAGACTGCCCTCGTTCAAGACTCGTGAAATTTCTTCTTAACGATGTTGTTGTTGGAAGAGCGTGCCTGCACTTATCTTATTTCAGAATTTGCAAACGATCCCGTTTTCGTGCGTAAGGCGTTGTAACAAATAGCCAAGGCCTACTAGGATTTCCTACGTACTTTTCTTCCGATTCATCAAGTTGGTTGTGAGCGTTACCATTCTATCCTCATGAGGGCGTCCCCCCACGTGGAGTAGAGTGTTGGCAAGCGTAACCTATGTGCAAGAACATTGTACGTATTGGAATGGGTTGCCAACCACGCTCGTAGAAACGAAGGACGTGGGTCTTATCCATTCATGCAATTAAAAAAACAGAAGTACTGAGATATTGAAAGGAATGTATTGTAACTTACTTGAAATTTGGAGTACATAGAACCCATTAATGGGATTGTTACATCATCGTTTTTAGAGAGCTTTTAAACATAAAACCGCCGGAGGTTACATGCGTTCCAAGGGCGAGGCAAACGCTCTCCTTGAAGTGTCTCCAGGGTGTAAGTGTTGTTAGCTCTAGCTTGTATAACTTTGAACGGACCCTCCCAGTTGGGGTCCAATTTCCCCACATGTTTGGATACTTCCACTTTCTTCAAAACCAGGTCTCCTAGCTGGAAAGTTTTTTCTCGCACACGCTTGTTGTATTGTTGTGCCACGATTGCCTTATATCTGTGTATTTTTGCCCAGGCCTTGTCTCTTCTTTCCTCCAATAGGTCCAACTCCAGGCTCCTGTTTCCTCCATTAAGCTGAGGCTCGAAGTAAGCTACTCGAGCGGATTCATTTACTATCTCGGCTGGTATCATTGCTTCTGACCCATACACGAGTGTGAAAGGCGTTTCGCCAGTGGCCGCTCGTGGGGTAGTGCGATAAGCCCAGAGTGCCCCTTATAGTTCTTCTGCCCATTCACTCTTTTTGCTTTCTAGCATTGTCTTTAGGTGTTGTAAAATAACTCTGTTGGTGACTTCTGCCTGTCCATTGGCTTGAGGATGGCCTACGGAGGTAAAACGCTGTTCAATCCCCAACTCTGAACACCATTCTCGCGTGTCTGCTGCTATGAATTGGGATCCATTGTTTGAAATAAGCACCCTTGGAATACCATATCTGCAGATGATGTTTTTCCAAATGAAGTCCCTTACGACCCTGAAGGTGATTTTTGCCACGGCTTCAGCCTCGGCCCATTTGGTGAAATAATCGACAGCTAGGATGACAAACTTCTTTTGTCCGACCGCGATGGGCGAGGGGCTAACAATGTCAATTCCCCACTGGTCAAAGGGCCAAGAGACATCTATAGGGATCATTTGAGCGGCTGGCAGCTGAGGGAGATTGGAATGGAACTGGCACTTAGGGCATCTTCTGGAAAACTCAATGGCGTCTTGGAGAACTGTGGGCCAATAAAACCCACTTCTCAGAATTTTCTTAGCCAGGATACGCCCTCCTGAATGATTCCCACAACTCTCATTGTGAATAAGTTCGAGCGTTTCCTTTGCCTGTGAAGGCCTCAGACACCTTATGGGAGGTCCTTGAAATGACTTCTTGAACAGCCTTCCTTCAGAGTCTATAGAAAATCGAGGGACCTTGTTTCTAATTTTTCGTGCCTCTACCTCGTCAGTGGGACAAACACCATCTTTAAGAAATCTGATGATATCATCAAGCCAGCATGGCTCGTGCGGATCAATCATAGCGACCACCTCCCTAACAATTCTCTCTTTGATCAAAGGCTCTTCCGTTCTAAGGAACGTGACCGAACGCTCAGAAGTGCCTTCCAACGCCGAAGCAAATTTAGATAGAGCGTCAGCACGCTCGTTCTCCGATCGTGGGACTTGGAGTAGATGGAATTCCTTGAATTTCCCAATGATTTCCCTGGCTTTGCTCAAGTACTGCACCATGGTGGTTTCTCGAGCCTCATAAGTTCCTTCAATCTGGCTCGCAATTAACTGTGAATCAACGTAAGCAGTAATTCTGGAAGCTCCGTTCTGAAAAGCAATTTTCAATCCTTACACAAGGGCTTCATATTCTGCCTCGTTATTGGTGACCTAAAAATCCAACCTGATTGCAAAGTCCAACTCAATCCCATTGGGGTCTCTGAGGGCTACCCCTGCTCCTTTCCCTTGTGAGATTGAGGAACCATCCGTGTGCAGGACCCATAACCCCTCACACTCCTGATCAGCGGGTTCTAAATCGAAGCGTTCAACCAGCAGATCCGCTACCACCTGCACTTGTATAGCGGTTCTGGGCTCGAAGCTTAAGTCAAACTGACTCAACTCAATAGCCCATTTTATCAATCTTCCCGACACGTCCGGTTTGGACAACACTTGTTTCAAGGGCTGATCAGTAAGGACCGTTATTGAATGCGCTTGAAAGTAAGGCCTCAATCCCCTTGACGCATTGATGAGGGCGAACGCAAATTTCTAGATTTCCAAATACTTTTTCTCCGCCCCTTGTAACGTCTTGCTCAAATAATACACAGGCAAGTGTTTTCGCTCTCGTACGGCTATTAATACCGCGCTCGTTGCCTCGGTTGAAATGGAGAGATACATAAACAGCCTTTCACCCTCAACGGGCTTGGTCAGGAGCGGAGCGCTCGAAAGGTAAGCCTTCATGTCCTTTAGCGCTTTTTCACATTCGTCCGTCCAAGCAAAATTATGAGCGTTTCTCAAAATCTTGAAGAAGGGAAGGTTTCTGTCCGCCGAGCGCGAAATGAATCTGTTCAGGGAGATGATCTTTCCCACCAACACTTGTACTTCCCGGAGATTTCGGGGGGAAAGGATCTCCAAGATAGCCTTGATTTTCTCAGGATTGGCTTCAATTCCCCTCTGACTGACCATGTAGCCCAAGAATTTTCCCCCTCGTACCCCAAAGGTACATTTCGAAGGGTTCAATTTCATCCCATACTGGCGCAAAATGGAGAAGGTGCGCTTGAGATCGTCCAGATGTGAATCCTGGCGCTCGCTCTTAACAATCATGTCGTCAACGTAAACCTCCATGGATTCTCCAATTTCCTTTCAAACTGTTGGAAAACACGAATCAGAAAGCAGCGGAATTTAAAAAAATTTTCCCAACAAAAGGACCTTGAACTCGCAATCGTGTAACCAAATTCGTAAAGATAGAAAACTTACTTTTCTTTTGTTCTTTCTTGAAGCGTTTCAAGCTACCCAAGAACGCTCTTCTCGCGGCTTGATCCCCTCTCCTTTGGTAAAGCTCGAATCTTCAAACTTCTAACTTGAAGTCTCTAGAGAAAGTCCACCAACTTGATCACAATCTAACTAGTAAGGATGCTAGTTCTCTAGTTAGTGTTTAGGAAGGTTCTTAACCTTTGCTGACTCCGTATTGAATCTCTTCAATACTTTGTCAATGTACATCGACTGTGATAGTCCTATTAACCTTCTAGATCTATCTCTATAGATTTTAATTCCAAGGATATAGGACGCATCACCAAGATCTTTCATCTCGAATTGGTTCGATAACCATAACTTAGTCACTTTCATGTCATCCTTCGAATTCCCAATAAGAAGGATGTCATCAACATAAAGTACTAAGAATTGCACTGAGGTCTCCAATTCCTTTCTATACACACATGATTCATTCGTAATTTGGATGAAGCCAAACGCTTTGACTGATTCATCAAATCGAATGTTCCAATTCCTAGAAGCCTGTTTCAATCCATAGATTGATCTTTGGAGTTTGCAAACCTTTTGCTCACTCCCACTGAATGTGAAACCTATGGGTTGCTCCATATAAATGTCTTTATCAATGTCACCATTGAGAAAGACAGTTTTCACATCCATTTGCCATATCTCATAGTCATAATATGCAGCAATGGCAAGCATGATCCGAATAGACTTTTGCATTGCAACTGGTGAAAAGGTTTCATCAAAATCCACGCCAGGTCTTTGAGTGAATCCTTTTGCAACCAGTCTTGCTTTGTAGGCTGCAATGCTTCCATCAACTCCAAGCTTTCTCTTAAAGATCCATTTGCAACCTATGGGTTTGACCCCATCAGGCAAATCTACCAAGGTCCAAACTTGGTTGGAGTTCATGGAATCCATTTCGGATTTCATGGCTTCTATCCACTGTTCAGAGTCAGAATCTGAAAGTGCCTCCTCATATGTTAAAGGATCATTATCCTTTTGAGAGATTTCATGGAAGAATCCATACCATCTCTCCGGCTGTCTAGGAGTGCGTTCAGAACGCCTTAGAGGAGGGTTTTCGTGTGTATCGAAATTCGTGATTGGTTGTAGTTGATCAGAGTGGGACGTTTCTTCAGTGGGTGGTGTGGGGTCATTTTGTACTTCTTCTAATTCTATGATCTTGCCTTTCTTTTCTTTAAGGAACGGTTCCTCCAGAAAAGTAGCATTTCTGGAAACAAACACCTTTTGCTCAGATTGATCATAGAAATAGTATCCTATGGATTCCTTAGGATAACCTACAAAGTAGCATAAGTTAGAATGAGATTCTAACTTATCTCCCACTGTCCTCTTCACGTAAGCAGGACAACCCCAAATTCTTAAGTAAGAATAACTAGGGATTTTACCATACCACATTTCATAGGGCGTTTTGGGGACTGACTTAGAGGGAACTAGATTCAGAATCTTTGCTGCACTTTCTAGGGCATAACCCCAGAAAGAAGGTGGTAAGTCAGTGAAACTCATCATGGAACGAACCATATCAAGTAGGGTTCTATTCCTTCTCTCAGAAACTCCATTAAGCTGAGGAGTTCCCGGAGGAGTCCACTGAGAGATAATCCCATTATCCTTGAGATGATTAAGGAATTCTTCACTAAGATATTCGCCTCCTCGATCAGATCGAAGTGCTTTGATCTTGTGACCAGTTTGGTTCTCAACCTCCTTTTGAAATTCTAAGAATTTCTCAAAAGCTTCAGATTTATACTTCATTAAGTATACATAACCATACCGACTGAAGTCATCAGTAAAGGTTATGAAATACTGATGATTGCTTCTAGTGCTTACACTAAGCGGTCCACAAACATCAGTATGGATCAAATCCAAAACCTTAGTGGCACGTTCCACAGTTCCTTTAAAAGGGACTTTGGACATTTTTCCTTTGAGACAGGATTCGCAAGAAGTTAACTCTTTGAGATCATTTTCAGAGAATGATCCTAAAGTGTTTATCTTGCTAATTCTGTTCTTGGAAATGTGTCCTAATCTAGCGTGCCATAAGGGAGCTAAAACTTTGTCATCTCTCTTACGCTTTGTTTCTCGTTTTATATTCATAATATTGATGTTTTGAGTTAGGTAAAGTCCATTAGTTAGAGTACCGATATGAACGGAAGAGTTGTTCCGTTTGATAAAGTATTTACCATTCTTAATATAAGTTTCATAACCTTCACAATCTAATATTCGAACTGAAATTATATTACGAATAATGCTCGGTACATAAAGGACTTTGTTTAATACTAACTCAAAACTACCTAAATCTAATCTAATTGTGCCTAAAGCTCGAGCTTCAACGTTTGAGCCATCGCCGATCTTCAAGACATATTCTCCTTCTTTGAGTTGTTGGACCTCACTTAGCATCTGTACATCATTACAGATATGAGTTCCACAACCGGTATCAAGTACCCAAGAACTAGAATTAATAGGAAGATTTACTTCAACGAGAAAAATACCTTTCTTTAGAGTAGCCTTGTACTCTGGCCAGTTTCTCCTCCAATGTCCCGCTTTGCCACAATGGAAGCAAACATCCTCTTTCTGATCACGCTTCTTCTTTTGGGCCTTCCCCTTCGAAATGCCACCAGTGGGCCTAAGGGGTTTCTTCTTCTTCTTTTGGGCTTTCTTGCCCTTACCTTTAGAAGGCCCAGAAGACGAAGATGGAGCATTCACCATCAAAACCTTATTGTCCTTCTTGATCGTGCTTTCAGCAGTCACAAGCTGACTAATCAGCTCAGCTACAGTAGCACCAGCATGATTCATGTTGAAGTTAAGGACAAATGGGTTGAATGATGGTGGGAGCGAAGCTAGCAACAAATCCACTGAAAGCTCATCTTTCAGTGGCATGTCCATGGAAGCAAGTTTCTCAGTAAGGGCAAGAAACTTGAGTCCATATTCATGGACACTTGAACCTTCCCTCATTCTCAAGTGGAACAATTCCTTTGAAGTGTTATACCTTGTAACACGTTCATGAGTGCGGTAAAGTTGCTCTAAGTGGTCGTAAATCTCCCAAGCAAATTCCATGGCCTCATGTTGCCTTTGCAAGTCCGGAGACATGTTAGCCAACATAAGGCAACGGGCTTGGAGATTATCATCCTTCCACTTCTGAATCGTGTCCCGCTCGGCCCGAGTGGGAGCCTCCCCTTCGGGACTAGGCTCCCCTTCGAAGAGAACATAAGTTCTCTTCTCAGAATCTAAAATGATTTTTAGATTCCTCAGCCAGTCAGAATAGTTGGGACCAGTCAACTTGTTTGACTCGAGGATCGATACAAGAGGGTTTTTGGTTGCCATTTCAAAACACATAGAGAATCACAGAATCTACGACCTAAATGGTAAATCAGAGAACTAGTGAGCATGCTGAATTATAACGATATACAAAAGATAAGGTCTTTAATCTAATGTAGCTCCCACTGTTTTTCAAAGATCTAGAATTCCCAAAGATCTAAGAGGAACACGTTTCCCAATGGGTACTAAGATCCTAGGCATTTTACCTCGAACCCACGACTCGCGGACATTCTAAGTAAGAACCCTAGGTAGGTACAACTTACCAATTCTAATCACCTTTAGAACTCTTAGTAATTGTTTTTGCATCACCTATCTTTCAATATGGACCCACGACTCGTGCGACATCCATATTTACTTAGGCGTTAAGCTAGACCCATCAATCATAAGATCATGGCCAAAACTTAGTTCGAACGACCCACGACTCGCGGACATCGCCCTTGCTAAAATTGACCACGAAATATTGATCATTTAAAATGATTAATTAGGTAACTAAGAACTAATAAGTTCCACTAGCTATCCCACGACACGCGGACAATAACTAGCTTTACTTACTAAACTTAAAACCTATTGATGGAATGCTAGGAATTTAATTCAAAATTTGCATCTCGAATTAAACACCTATTTGTTCGAAATTAGCTTAATATTTAATGGGAATTTTCGAATCAACCGGAGAGTTGTCCGGTTTGACCTCACCAACATATATGTTATCCAATTTTATTAGTCTTGATTAATGCAAGTACACTTAAATACATATCAAACAAGCACATAAACAGATAACATGTCCTAGCATGATACTAACATGTAATGATCATGGGTTCTACCTATCTTATGCGTGATATGTGGGAGCCACTCCACAATCACAAGTTCTAACATACATGCCAGATAAACAGTTTAAATCACATAAGGGAAATCGGTAACAAAATACGAGCCCTATCTCTATTACATTTGACAATTGAGATTCCCCTCCCTAACATTTTGAGGGGTCTTCACTTATGGCCTCCTTGTTACTTGAATGTGGTCCATCTTACTCCATGGGTGCATTGTCTCCAAAATGAAAATAAAACCTCACCACCTATCTCTACTCTCAAATTGCAATAAAAGGAAAAAGACATAAAGTAATAAAGCTCAATCTTCATATTGGCCTTAGACAATTACACGGGGCATACCCCGGCCTCAAAAGCAGTAATATGGAAAGCCACATAATAAATCACATAACAGTACGCACATAAGTGAGGCTCCAACCTCAATTGAAAAACGCAACTATAGGGCTCCAACCCCAATTTAAACCATCCATGTGCATAAATTAAAACCATACATAGATCTAAACCCATGATCACCTAACATGCTCTTGCGAGAATTTAAATTTAGCCAATAAATTAAAATTCTCGTTTCAAGTCCTAATGACTTAAAACACAACTTGATGCGAGTCTTATTTATAAAAGTTTTCAATAAATCCCAAATTACCAAAACAAATAAAATTCCAATTAATTTCTGAAAATTAATAATTTTATCAAAGGTGTATTTTCCCAAAATATAAACCGTTTCAATTTCTCAAAAATCCCAATTTTCAGTTTTATTCAAAAATTAAAATAAGTATTCAAAAAAAAAAAAAAAAAAAAAATTTAAAATTAAAATAAAAAATTGGGACTAGATTGCACGAAATACGAAAAATCGGATCACGAAAACGGGGCCCGTGCACGAAAAGGGGTTGCACGTCCCAAGCGCGCGCGCGCGAGCGCACAGCTCCTGCCGGGACGGTGCGGGCGACGGTGGGCGGCCAGTCTCGGCCGCCCTGGGTGGCGCGCCCGGAAGGGCCTCCCGCGCGGTTGCGGGAGGGTGCTGGGCGGCTGCCCTGCGCGCGCCTAGGACAGGCGGGTGGTGCGCGCGAAGCCCGCGCGCGAGACTCCTTCGCGCGCGGGGTTTCGCGTGTTCGTCGTATTCCGTATTTTCATATCGTGTTTTCGTTCAAAAGCAAAACCAATCCAAGAAATCCAATAACAGTTTATACAGTTTCAAATCTAAAATTGTTTTCAAAAATTAAATTTTGCAAAAACCAATTTTCAGAAACTTTCAGGAAAAAAATACAGTTTCGTAATTCAGGCTTTCTAAAACAATTACAAATACTCAATCGCATCAAGCCTAAGAATTTCTACCAAATTCAGAATAATTGAGACGAATCAGAAACACGATTAACGAGGTGGCTCTGATACCACTTGTTGGAAAACACGAATCAGAAAGCAGCGGAATTTAAAAAAATTTTCCCAACAAAAGGACCTTGAACTCGCAATCGTGTAACCAAATTCGTAAAGATAGAAAACTTACTTTTCTTTTGTTCTTTCTTGAAGCGTTTCAAGCCACCCAAGAACGCTCTTCTCGCGGCTTGATCCCCTCTCCTTTGGTAAAGCTCGAATCTTCAAACTTCTAACTTGAAGTCTCTAGAGAAAGTCCACCAACTTGATCACAATCTAACTAGTAAGGATGCTAGTTCTCTAGTTAGTGTTTAGGCTTAACCTAGGGTTTAATTTAATCTTGGAGAAAGAAAGGTGTTCAACACATGAACCAAAAGAATTGTCAATTAGCTCCATAAGGAGCTCGAGCTCCCCTATTTATAGAGAGGGGAGTGCCGAAATTCCTAGTCCTTTATGGGCTAGGATTTTGGTCCCTCTCTCCTATTACTTGATCATCAAGTAATTTTGACTTTGACTTTGAATTCTAATTCAAATGAACTTTCAAGAGAGCTAAAAATATCCAAACTATTTTTGGATAATTTTATACTTTATTTATTATAAAATAAATAACTTATTTTATCTAATTAATTAATTCATAATTAATTAACTAGATTATTTTCTCCAAAATTAGACTTTCTTTTTAATTCAAAATTAAACCAAAGTCTATTAAATAATTAACAAATTAATTATTTAATACATATATATACAATATATATATATATATATATTCACACGTGTGTGACACGTGTCACAGTGACACGTGTCACTCACGTGAGCCACACGTGTGATTTCACACGTGTGGAACCCTCTTGGCCCGATTAACTCGTTTAATCATTTCCAAGCCTCAACTCATGTAACCAAGTTGTTGTGTGTGACCCTCTAGGTTCTCAATTCAATTAGCAGTAACTCTGATTAATTAATTCACTAATTAATTAATCAGTCCACAGATTAAACGACCACAGTCTAGCAACAGGTGTTTAACCCCTAGCTGAATTGGAATGTTCGGATTCGACAGAACCTTTAAGTCATTGATTCATGTGAGATACACTCCTCCTACTTACTATCTCTCAACCAAGATCTAGGGCAAGGGAATAATCAGAACCCTAATAATCTGGTCTTAAAGCTAAGTGCATTTCATATCCATTTGATCTCAATCCAAGAAACACTTTTCTTGATGTCTTGATCTACTGCCTTGGCCAAGGACTCCATATGGCATATGAATGACTTACACAATAAGAGATCACCTTGCAAATGCAAGTGTAGGTCCTTTCTTGATTCTCATTCACTTTCATGAATCACTTGTGTAGCCCCAGCATAAGCCTTGAATCAGTTGTCTAAGGCGACACCCTTTAAAGCTTATACCTAAGACTACAGAGTTAACTCATAAAGTGACAACGAACCTCAAGTCTAAGGATCAATTAATCACATCAATGACTCGTGAGATATTTCCTAATCTGGAAGTTTCCATTTCCTGAAATAGAAACTTCCTTTCCCATTTAGGAATGTTCTCACACGGGGCACCTCAGTGAACTTACTTATTAAAGTAAGCACCCTCATGTATCACGCACGTATCAACTATACACTTTGCACCTCCATGAAACAAGGTGGTCCTTCTTAAGGGCGTGATCCCACAAGCAAGCCTTAGAGGAGTCAGGTTGACACTCCCACTGTCTGTAGGACTCATCGGCTTGGAGTATTTTACTAATCATGACTTATGTGATATAGGGCTCGTTTCATGAACCATTTCACCTAAATGGTAGAGTCCAAAAGTCATCAGGATTAGGGGAGTTCTCATACATGCACAGCTAATGTAAACGCATACCAAACAAGAGCATATAAAGAAGTGTTGCCTCAATTCGTTATTTTATTCAAAGATTGTCTGTGATTACAATAAGGAAAAACACAAAGCGGATATACAATCGGCTTTCTAGGGCACTATTCCTAACACAAACATCCCGTTGACGAGTCGCTGATACGTGGCTCCAGCGTTCTTGAGCCCAAAAGGCATGACTAGGAAACAATAAATCCCCAAGTGAACAACAAATGAAGTTTTGGGGCGATCCTCCTGTTAGGAATAGTGCCCTAGAAAGCCGATTGTATATCCGCTTTGTGCTTTTCCTTATTGTAATCACAGACAATCTTTGAATAAAATAACGAATTGAGGCAACACTTCTTTATATGCTCTTGTTTGGTATGCGTTTACTTTAGCTGTGCATGTATGAGAACTCCCCTAATCCTGATGACTTTAGGACTCTACCATTTGGGTGAAATGGTTCATGAAACGAGCCCTATATCACATAAGTTATGATTAGTAAAATACTCAAAGCCGATGAGTCCTACAGACAGTGGGAGTGTCAACCTGACTCCTCTAAGGCTTGCTTGTGGGATCACGCCCTTAAGAAGGACCACCTTGTTTCATGGAGGTGCAAAGTGTATAGTTGATACGTGCGTGATACATGAGGGTGCTTACTTTAATAAGTAAGTTCACTGAGGTGCCCCGTGTGAGAACATTCCTAAATGGGAATGGAAGTTTCTATTTCAGGAAATGGAAACTTCCAGATTAGGAAATATCTCACGAGTCATTGATGTGATTAATTGATCCTTAGACTTGAGGTTCCTTGTCACTTTATGAGTTAACTCTGTAGTCTTAGGTATAAGCTTTAAAGGGTGTCGCCTTAGACAACTGATTCAAGGCTTATGCTGGGGCTGCACAAGTGATTTATGAAAGTGAATGAGAATCAAGAAAGGACCTACACTTGCATTTGCAAGGTGATCTCTTATTGTGTAAGTCATTCATATGCCATATGGAGTCCTTGGCCAAGGCAGTAGATCAAGACATCAAGAAAAGTGTTTCTTGGATTGAGATCAAATGGATATGAAATGCACTTAGCTTTAAGACCGGATTATTAGGGTTCTGATTATTCCCTTGCCCTAGATCTTGGTTGAGAGATAGTAAGTAGGAGGATTATATCTCACATGAATCAATGACTTAAAGGTTCTGTCGAATCCGAACATTCCAATTCAGCTAGGGGTTAAACACCTGTTGCTAGACTATGGTCGTTTAATCTGTGGACTGATTAATTAATTAGTGAATTAATTAATTAGGGTCACTGCTAATTGAATTGAGAACCTAGAGGGTCACACACAACAACTTGGTTACATGAGTTGAGGCTTTAAAATGATTAAACGAGTTAATCGAGCCTAGAGGGTTCCACATGTGTGAAACCACACGTGTGGGTCACGTGACTGGACACGTGTCATTGTGACACGTGTACCACACGTGATTGTTTAATAATATATTAAATAATTAATTTGTTAATTATTTAATAGACTTTGGTTTAATTTTGAATTAAAAAGAAAGTCTTATTTTGGAGAAAATAATCTAGTTAATTAATTACGAATTAATTAATTAGATAAAAATAAGTTATTTATTTTATAATAAATAAAGTATAAAATTATCCAAAAATAGTTTGGATATTTTTAGCTCTCTTAAAAGTTGACTTGAATTAGAATTCAAAGTCAAAGTTGGAAATTAATTGAAGATCAAGTAATAGGAGAGAGGAACCAAAACCCTTGCCTATGAGGACAAGGATTTCGGCCGCCCCTCCCCTTTCCTATATATAGGGGAGCTCATGCTCCCCTCTAGAGCTAATTGACAATTCTTTTGGTTCATGTGTTGAACACCTTTCTTTCTCCAAGATTAAATTAAACCCTAGGTTAAGCCTAAACACTAACTAGAGAACTAGCATCCTTACTAGTTAGATTGTGATCAAGTTGGTGGACTTTCTCTAGAGACTTCAAGTTAGAAGTTTGAAGATTCGAGCTTTACCAAGGAGAGGGGATCAAGCCGCGAGAAGAGCGTTCTTGGGTGGCTTGAAACGCTTCAAGAAAGAACAAAAGAAAAGTAAGTTTTCTATCTTTACGAATTTGGTTACACGATTGCGAGTTCAAGGTCCTTTTGTTGGGAAAATTTTTTAAATTCCGCTGCTTTCTGATTCGTGTTTTCCAACACCTCCGGCGCCATAAAGATTTGATAGTACCCCTGGAAGGTGTCCATCATGCTCATGAGTTCACAGCCAGCGGTAGAATCCACCAACTGGTCTATTCTGGGTAATGGGTAAGGATCCTTAGGGCAAGCTTTATTAAGATCAGTAAAATCATTGCACATGCGCCATTTGTTCGCGCTTTTGGGCACCAACACCACGTTGCACAACCATTCTGGGTACAAGATGGGCTCAATGTACTGAGCCTCCAGGAGTTTGTTAACTTCTTCTTCGATAACCTTCTTCCGAAACCCATGTACATCCCGTTTCTTCTGTTTGATGGGCTTAAACGTGGGGTCCATATTGAGTCTGTGGACTATGACGCTCGGGTCAATCCCGGTAAGGTCAGATGCCTTCCACGCGAAGACGTCAATGTTTTCTCTGAGGAAGTCAATCATCATGATCTGCGAGGGCCCAGAGAGGTTGGACCTGTTGGAAAACACGAATCAGAAAGCAGCGGAAATTTAAAAATTTTCCAACAAAAGGACCTTGGACTCGCAATCGTGTATTCAAATTCGTAGAGATAAGAAACTTACTTTTCTTTTATTCTTTCTTGAAGCGTTTCAAGCCACCTAAGAACACTCTTCTTGCGGCTTGATCCCCTCTCCTTGGTAAAGCTCAAATCTTCAAACTTCTAACTTGAAGCTCTCTAGAGATAGTCCACCAACTTGACTACAATCTAACTAGTAAGGATGCTAGTTCTCTAGTTAGTGTTTAGGCTCAACCTAGGGTTTCGTTTATCTTGGAGAAAGGATGGTGTTCAACACATGAACCAAAAGAATTGCCAATTCGCTCTAAGGGGAGCTCGAGCTCCCCTATTTATATTAAGGGAGTGGCCGAAATTCCTAGTCCTCATGGACTAAGGATTTGGTCCCTCTCTCCTATTACTTGATCATCAAGTAATTTTGACTTTGACTTTGAATTCAAATTCAAATCAACTTTCAAGAGAGCTAAAATATCCAAACTATTTTTGGATAATTTTATACTTTATTTATTTAAAATAAATAACTTATTTTATCTAATTAATTAATTCATAATTAATTAACTAGATTATTTTCTCCAAAATTAGACTTTCTTTTTAATTCAAAATTAAACCAAAGTCTATTAAATAATTAACACATTTAATTATTTAATATATATATACAATATATATATATATATATATACACGTGTGGGACACGATGACACGTGTCACTCCACACGTGTGGAACCCTCTTGGCCCGATTAACTCGTTTAATCATTTTAAAGCCTCAACTCATGTAACCAAGTTGTTGTGTGTGACCCTCTAGGTTCTCAATTCAATTAGCAGTGACCCTAATTAATTAATTCACTAATTAATTAATCAGTCCACAGATTAAACGACCATAGTCTAGTAACATGTGTTTAACCCCTAGCGGAATTGGAATGTTCGGATTCGACAGAACCTTTAAGTCATTGATTCATGTGAGATACAATCCTCCTACTTACTATCTCTCAACCAAGATCTAGGGTAAGGGAATAATCAGAACCCTAATAATCCGGTCTTAAAGCTAAGTGCATTTCATATCCATTTGATCTCAATCCAAGAAACCCTTTTCTTGATGTCTTGATCTACTGCCTTGGCCAAGGACTCCATATGGCATATGAATGACTCACACAAT
The DNA here is from genome assembly GCA_037501455.1 of Lantana camara. NCBI lineage: Eukaryota > Viridiplantae > Streptophyta > Magnoliopsida > Lamiales > Verbenaceae > Lantana > Lantana camara. Next base: position 81,024,636 of record CM074865.1, read on the forward strand.
AAGAGATCACCTTGCATATGCAAGTGTAGGTCCTTTCTTGATTCTCATTCACTTTCATGAATCACTTGTGCAGCCCCGGCATAAGCCTTGAATCAGTTGTCTAAGGCGACACCCTTTAAAGCTTATACCTAAGACTATAGAGTTAACTCATAAAGTGACAAGGAACCTCAAGTCTAAGGATCAATTAATCACATCAATGACTCGTGAGATATTTCCTAATCTGGAAGTTTCCATTTCCTGAAATAGAAACTTCCTTTCCCATTTAGGAATGTTCTTACACGGGGCACCTTAGTGAACTTACTTATAAAAGTAAGCACCCTCATGTATCACGCACGTATCAACTATACACTTTGCACCTCCATGAAACAAGGTGGTCCTTCTTAAGGGCGTGATCCCACAAGCAAGCCTTAGAGGAGTCAGGTTGACACTCCCACTGTCTGTAGGACTCATTGGCTTGGAGTATTTTACTAATCATGACTAGGGATGTAAACGAGCCGAGCCGAGCCGAGCTTGGCCCTTTTTTCCTGGCTCGAGCTCGGCTCGACCAAGCTTGTGAGCGGCTCGGCTCGGCTCGCGAGCCATTAAAAAATATATATTTTTATTTAAAAAATAATTATTTTTAATATTTATATATATTTTTATATAAAAATAAGTATATATATATATAATATTATATATTATATAAGTATTTATATATATATAAATTAATATTTATTTATTTTTAATTAAAAATAGAGGCTCACGAGCCGGCTCGCGAGCCACGAGCCAAAAACAAAGGGGCTTGGGTTCGAGCTCGGCTCGGCTCGGCTCGAGAAAGCTCGCGAGCCGGCTCGCTTGTTTACATCCCTAATCATGACTTATGTGAAATAGGGCTCGTTTCATGAACCATTTCACCTAAATGGTAGAGTCCTAAAGTCATCAGGATTAGGGGAGTTCTTATACATGCACAGATAAAAGTAAACGCATACCAAACAAGAGCATATAAAGAAGTGTTGCCTCAATTCGTTATTTCATTCAAAGATTGTCTGTGATTACAATAAGGAAAAGCACAAAGCAGATATACAATCGGCTTTCTAGGGCACTATTCCTAACATGACCCAATTTGAGTAGTTTTATCCTTGTTCCCCGGCTCTAGCTCAATGGTGAGGAATTTTTCCGAGGGCTCAATCCTTACTTCTGGGCGGGAAAGTTCGAGCGCCCTCTTCTTTCCTGTCAAGTGCCCATCATTAAGGGGCTCGTCACCCTCTTGTTTGTCTTCTTCTGAGGAGGATTCTTCCACTGTTCCTGGTGGAGCGTTTTCGAGGGAGCCTTTGACGCTGGGATCTTTCTTCTTGTTCAATTTGGCCCTCTTACGCACGGGACCATCCTCATCCAGATTGGGAAAGTCAACAGTTTTCTTGGTGGACCCAATCTGGAATGTTTTCTCTGTCTTAGGCTTCTTGAGGGACAACATGTAACACTCCCAAGCCTCTCGCACATTGCACAATACTTCCCCAACACCCTCGGGGGTAGGGAATTTGATTTTCTGATGGTAAGTGGAGATGATAGCTTTGAAATCAACGAGGGCTGGAGACCCGATTATAATGTTATAGGGAATATCAATCTCCACCACTGCATACGTGGCCATGAGCGTTTTGCGCTGTGGGACCCGACCGAATGAAGTGGCCAGGCGAATCTGCCCTCGTGGGACGACTTCTGAACCTCTAAAGCCAATGAGGGCTGTTTTGAGAGGTTCGAGCGGGATGCTGACATTCATCTTTTGAAACGTAGTGTAGGGCAAAACATTGACAGAGCTTCCACTATCCACTAACACCCTCTTTACAACGTGATTGTGGACATCAATGCTAACCACCATGGGGCAGTCAGAGGTTTCACCGACCCCATGGGGCGTTACAATGTGCCCTAAGTCCCTATCATCAAAGCCTATTACATCGTTCTCTTTTGAGTGTGGATCATTCGCCTCCTGAATGGCGTAGATGGATTTGGGCCTGGATGGGCGTTGGTCATAACTCCGGACGTACCGTCGCTGGGCAGCGCCAGAGTCTCCCCCAGAGGAGCCTCCTGCTATCATGTTAATGACCGCAAAAGGGGTATTTTCTTGCTCAGGAGCCTTTCCCTTACCCCGATGGCTACTCTCCGTAGGCCCTCGGCCTCGCGGGCTTCTAGAGCGTGTCGGACTCCTTCTTCTCTCCCCGGTGCGCTTTCATCACAACCCTCCAAGATCCTGACAAATTTCTTCAGGTGGCCCCCAGCGATGAGTCTTTGAATTTCAGCTTCCAACTGGCGACATTAATCCTTATCATGCCCCTTCTGCTTGTGGAAAGCACAGTATTTGTTCGAGCGCCTCAGTGACTCGGTTTCCTTCATCTCGACGGGTCTTTTAAAGAGTTTCTTATCAGAGAGGTTATAGACTTCTGAGTTCGGCCTTGTGAGCGGGATGCGCTCGAAACGGCGAGGGGGCAGGGGCGATCTCTTGCGTTCCTGGTAACGCTCCTTCTTGACAATGACATCCCGGCCCCGCTCTTGGTGGCGCTCGTTTCTTATTGGGCTGTGATGCCGAGGACCATTAGTCCCATACATATCTTCGAGCGCGAAGAACGGCTCGGCAACTTCCTTTAAGGCCTTGAGGGTTCCTGGCCTTCTCTCCACAATGGCGTCGGCAAACTTTTTGCTCACATACTGCTTGTGATCCATAGCCTGAAAGAGCACTGGGATCAAGAAATCCATAGATGGCCTCTCCACCTGTAAAATCTCCTTGTTGAAGCGAGCAAAGAATGATCGAAAAGACTCATTCTTGCCTTGCACTACGTTGTAAAGGGCAGTGGGCGCAGTGACTGGGGCCTTCAGAGAATTGAAGTGGTTGAGAAAAGCGTCGGCCAACTCTCTATACGAGTGTATCGAGTGCGCCGGCAGTCGCTTGTACCATTCCTGAGCCATCCCCACCAGGGAAGTGACAAAGGCTTTGGCCCAGTAGTTGCTCGAGTGCTCGTAGAGATGCATCAAGTGCAGAAAATGATTCAAGTGTTCAGCTGGATCAGTTGTTCCGTCGTAGCGATTGATGGAGGTGGGGATTTTGGCCGTCCCTGCTTGGGCCATCAGAACTTCTTCCACGAGGGGAGAGCCCCTCGCCAAGGGATAGTACTCATAAGTGCAGAAGTTCTCCTCTTACCCCTTATGGTGGGGGACCTGTAGCTGGAGGTCTTTGCGACGAGCGTCTCTGGCATCGGCTCGTTCATCCCTGGTATGAGAGATTTGAGACCGCGCTCGAGAGAGATGTCCGACTATGTCCTTTAAACCCTGCAACTGGTCTTGCAAAGCAGCGAGGATATTAGGATTCACATCTCTCTCTTTGTCCCCTTGCTTGGTGGCTCGGGAGGCTCTCTTGGAGACATAAGAGTCCCCTTCATCTTCATTGATCCTTTCGGTGGGCTCCCTGTTTCTGTCCACAGGGGGACGCTCGTTGTTGCCCTGGCGAGGCGTCTCATTTGCGGGCGGTTGTGGCGGTTGCGCCCTTTGGATGGCCTGAGCCTCCCTAAATGGGTAAGTTTGCAATCCGCCCAAAGAGGCGGCAGTCTGAGTGGCTTACCCAGAGGGGAAGTACATGGAATGGAATCTTTCCCATGCCCCCTGGGCCGCCTGAACCTCACACTGGGCGTAAAGAGCCCTTAGTTGCTGAGAAGTTAGGGGAGGTAACTCCACCCCCTCGATCTCTTTGGAGATCACCACTGGGAGCTGGATCTGGCCGGCGTGGTAGGGCTGAACCGGCGGAATCATAACGGTGGGGCTAAGCGTGTAACCTGGGGGTGGCATCATGAAGGAAGGACCTCCTGGACTCGCATGGGTATGAACCCATTGGGTCTGGGGTGGCTGTGGAAAAGTGGGGAGAGAAGTATCTCCAGCGGTGCCAGAAACTGGTGGTGCAGGTGGCGCAAGTAGAGGAACAGAGGATTCCGCCAGGGGAGTCACACCCACAGCAGGTGGTGCTCCTCCCATGGCGACGGAAGGAGGCAGGGCTCCGCCCGTCGCAGTGGAGGGAATAATGGTGTTGGCATCCTGTGAAGTGTTGTCTCCTCCTTCCACAGCTCCGGATCTTGTAGCTACCATGGTTGAGAAGATTCTGGGTGTTCGCTTTTCAACTAGCAGAAGGAAAGAAATGAATTAAGAACTGGCTTTCCCATAGACGGTGCAAAAAATGATGGGTCTGAATATGGATGACAGAGTCCGATCACTTTATAATTTGTTTAGGGGAGGAATACCAGTTGGAGTTCGCCGGAAAAGATAGGGGTTCTACCTGCTAGGACAAACACACAGACAAAGTCAGAAGGCCAAGCTGGGGGGAACTGGGAGTGATACCCAGTTTGGCTCTCCGACGCTCAAGTCAGATGAAAATCTGAAAGAGAAAATGTAAGCTGAGTAAGAAGTTACTGCAATGGAGGTTTCTTACAGAGATGGAGATGAAGACTCCTATTTATAGTTGAGGGTCAGGGACCCTTTAGTCATTTGCATCGTGTGGTCCTGGTCGAATGTTGCCCTAACACGTGGAGTTGCGAGAGAAACCTAGGAGTAATATTCTCTGCAAAAGCTAGTGAAAGGTGGTGTTGGCAACAGTGGTAGGTGCGCGGGCATGTACTATGTGTCAGAGAGCCGTTTGGGGAGTTGGTAACGAGGGCTCGGGAGCACGCTCGTGTCAACTAAATCCTTGGTGGCCAAGGAATCCGCTAGGGGATGAGGGCCAGGGCTTGTGTAACGATTTGGAGCGGAAGCCCCTCTGAGGGAATGTAGCGCTCGAAGAGGGCTTCCCTTGGTGGTTAACCATGCGGTGCGAAGGGCGCTCGTGGGAGAGCGGTAACAATGATCACGTGCAAAGGCGGCGGAGGCGGCACGTGTTCCGGGAGGATACTGGCACTTCAAGGGCTTCAGCGCTCGTGTATGATTGTCGTGACCGCAGGACAGGTGTCACTGTCTTGTAAGTGCCATGTGTCCAAACGTGGGGCGAGCGCATTTTGACCCCATCAGGGCGGATTAGACCCGTTAAAAGATCTGAACCGATTAATAATAAAAAGTATATTTTTTTTATAAAGAAAATAAGTATAAAAAAATAAATATAAATATATAATATTTAACAAATAATTATTGTGTAATTATTTTATTTATATTTATTTAAAATATGTTAATTTAGAATCATTAATAAAGGAAAATATATTTTTTTAGAATAGGTAATTTAAATTTATCATTGTTTATAGTGATAATATCTGAAATTTTTTAATTTTAATTATTTTATGTAATATTTTTTTACTAATAAAATAATTAATTTAATTAAATATATTATATAAAATCAGATTCAGATCTTTAATGGATCCGATTCTTTAATTTTATATTCACTCAGTGAATGAATATTTATAATCAAATATGATCCATCCAGGCATTTTATTGAATAAATATGCTAAAATTCAGATTGAATTCGAATCAAAATCCAACATGTCAACAACCCTATATTATACTACATTTAATTAGAGATTTCATGATTAGAGATTTCATGTTTGGATCTTTAACCACAAACCTATACACACTAGTATTAATAATGTGATGGCTTTTGATTGCCACATAAATGAATGAATTATTATGATGGGTGTCGAAGCCACCAAAAATAAATCCCAAATATTGCACACGATTAAATTGCAAAATAGTGGCAACGGATATCGATCCACGAGGATTGGGTGAAATTGTAACTTTTATATGCTAAGGAAATGAACAAATAATTAAAATGGGGGGTTTTGAGATTTGATTATACTAATAATGAATTAAATAAAATGAGATTAACTAAGTAAGCAAATAAAATAATTAAGCACAGTAAACACTTAGACTAATTCAGTAGATGATAAATAGCTGGGATTTTCCTACGCATGCATCAGGCTATGATCACGGACAGGGTGATTAATTCCTCGTTAGGCTAGCTATAGTTACCAGTTACCTTAGGCTCCCTCGTTTCTTCTTACTTTTTAGAACGACTAGAAGAAACTCCTAATAATCGTCCCCTAATTAACCGATAACCCTATCAGAAACTCCTTCTAAGATTCAACCGGATAATTGCTTTACGTACTAAAGAAACACTAGCCCTAACCGACTAAGTAGAAACTCCTACTTCGCCTAATTAGACCGTAATATCCCACAACACAAAATCAGCCGAACTTAACAACCTAGTGTTGATTGCTACTTCGTTAATTGTCCGTCTAGACTCCACCAAATGAATTAACTAGTTGTGTGTGAATTGCTTATCCTAAGATTCGACGTCTTAAATTAATCAAAGAATAGAACAAACACAATAACGTTAAATTAGAAATAAAACGGATAACTTGAATTAATCAGCAAAAGAAATAGTCTCACAAAACCTAATGAGGAAAATCCCGACTAAAACGAAACTAGAAAATCACTAACAAGGGAAATTAACAAAGTCTAAAAATAAAGAAAGGAAGAATGAAAGCTCCCGTGTTGTTGCCTCTCTTCCTCAAAGCGTGTATCCCTCCCCCCCCCCCCCCCCCTCTCTTGGATGTCTTGCATATAAGTAGTGCAGAAGGTGTTTAATTCTTTTTCCCCACTTCCTCCACGTTTTCTATCATAAAGGCCACTAACTCCCACGTTCTCAATGAGTGCGCCCAAGTTGCTGCCCAAAAAAACGGGTCAGGGTTCCTGACCGTGACCTCAGGTAAGCTTCTTCACTATTTTTACACATTCTTTCCTCAATAAACGCCCACTAACTCTTTCATATAATGCTAATAATCCCCTGAAACATGCTGCACCCACAAAGTATAGCCATAAATCTCCAATTAATGGCCACCTTCAAGTAGCTATTAATCCCTCCATTTGTGAGAATTAAATGACAAGAGAAAGTGGGAGGTTTCTTTTCTCTTTAACCGTTGCAAAGCTGTTGCATGGGATTAAACTTTTACTCCAAAACTAATCAATTTGGGCTGCCTCTCCATAATGGGCCAAGCATTGTAATTCCAACTAATCTAAGAAAAGATGAGAATTTGCTTGCTTTGATGTACAGGCCTCACGCATGGCTGCCAACTTTGTTTCAAGACCTTTCACTTTTGGGCCAATTTTCTCCATGTTGCGTTTCCTGAAATGAATCATAAAATCCAACTAAAATCCACAACTTGGACTAGACAAATGTGCAAAAATATAACAATTAAGCTTACTAACTTAATGAATATGCAATGTATCATATTAGACACACTTGGACATGATAATGTAACATATTTCATAGAACTAGAAGAGCTACAAAATGTATGGGTCAAAATACATATAATTACATAACAAGTACCTAAATTTGGCCACTATATCAAATTAACCCCCACAACTTCCTCTATAGGGAGCATTTTTCCTATTCCTACATTCTCTTCCAATCTCAAACTTCTGCTCCCAAACTTCTCAAGAATTCAAATATGGCCCACTTTTGCAGGAACCCTCTTCTTGAGTTGCAACAATGGCTCAATACATATATGTGTAATCAGTTTCTTGCTCTTTCTGCAATTTAATAAAGATTGGGGGAGAAATATCTCAAAAGATGAAAGAATGATAAAGCCTCAAGAATATCCATTCCCTCATTTGTTCATCTTTTTCTTGTAATTTGAAACACTGCACTGTGGGCATATGTATTCGAGCCCATCTGTCTTGGCATAATCCTGGAAAGACAAATATTATGGTTAAGAATGGAGTTTTCGTGCAACGGGAGGGGAAAAAGAATTTTGGGGAAAAATAAATCAGGTTAACCACTTAACGCGGGGAAAGAAAACGAAAAAAAATGCATCAAAATCATTGAAATATAGCTTGATTACTTATCGCGATGAATCGAACGATCAATTTGACCCACTAAATGGTTAGTCGGGTTGGACTGGTCAACCATTAGAACGAATAATTTCAATAAAAGGAAAATGGGTTTTGAGAACTTTCAAATTTAAAGACGGAACCATACTGTTTTTTTTACTGGGTCGAAGATCTACCGGTGAGATCGGATAATTTTGAAAACCCTAATTGGAATTATTTGGGTGACAATGTGGCGGTTTCCCATCAATTTTCCTTTCTAAATGAAGTGTGGAACATCTTCATCTAAAAATCACATGGCTCTTTACTTGGAAAAATTGATTGTGATAGGGAAGTCAAATTAATTTCCTCTTAAAAATTGGTTTAATGTTTGTCCCTCCACACATTTATTTTTCTACCTATTTTCATCTATTTCTGTTTAACTATTTATTAAAGTAAGTTATTTTTGTCTGTGAATAAAATAATTATTATTTATGAAGTGCTTTATTTTGTCCTATTTTATCTTATGGTATATAATAAATAATTTTCTTTTTTAAAAAAAATAAATAAATGCGACTTTAGAAATTATGCTTATTTTTATATACATTAATGGTAACAGTTAAAAGGAAAAGAAAATTAAAATAAAGATGGTAAATAAATTGTTGGGGGAATTCAATGTCACGTGCTGCTGCAAATTTTAGTTAGGGAAACGTGGCTTACGACACATTTGTCTTTTTATTTCAGCAATTAAAAGCCGACTTTGGAATTGGAAAGTAAATAAATATAATTAAAGTGTAGCTTTCTAAGTTGGAAATTACTTTTTACCATTATTTAGATATCGGAGAATTCCCGAAAACTCCCCAAATGATAAGTCCAATTCCTTTTAACTCCCCATTTTAAAAAATGATGTATTAAAACTCAAGAATCGCGTATCTAAAACCCCAAATGATGTATTTGAAATACAAGGAAAAAATCATGTATCTAAATCCCAAAATCATGTATCTAAATCACAGAATTGCATATCTAAATTCCAGAATCGCGTATCTAAAACCCCAAATGATGTATTTGAAAATGGGGAGCTAAAAGGAAGTTTTCAAACTTATGGGGAGTTTTAAAAAATTATCCCTTTAGATATTAAGAATTTGAGGATTTATTTATCAATCTGGGGCGAAAATGAGATTTATTTTACTTATTTTATTCTTTTATCTTGATATCAAAATTTTGATATATTACATAACTAGCCTACGACCCGTGCGATGCATAGAATGATTATAATTATACTATATTTAAAACAAATAAAAAATATTTTATAGAATTTGTTAGGAATAGTGCCCTAGAAAGCCGATTGTATATCCGCTTTGTGTTTTTCCTTATTGTAATCACAGACAATCTTTGAATGAAATAACGAATTGAGGCAACACTTCTTTATATGCTCTTGTTTGGTATGCGTTTACTTTTATCTGTGCATGTATAAGAACTCCCCTAATCCTGATGATTTTAGGACTCTACCATTTAGGTGAAATAGTTCATGGAACGAGCCCTATATCACATAAGTCATGATTAGTAAAATACTCCAAGCCGGTGAGTCCTACCGACAGTGGGAGTGTCAACCTGACTCCTCTAAGGCTTGCTTATGGGATCATGCCCTTAAGAAGGACCACCTTGTTTCATGGAGGTGCAAAGTGTATAGTTGATACGTGCGTGATACATGAGGGTGCTTACTTCAATAAGTAAGTTTACTGAGGTGCCCCGTGTGAAAACATTCCTAAATGGGAAAGGAAGTTTCTATTTCAGGAAATGGAAACTTCCAGATTAGGAAATATCTCACGAGTCATTGATGTGATTAATTGATCCTTAGACTTGAGGTTCCTTGTCACTTTATGAGTTAACTCTGTAGTCTTAGGTATAAGCTTTAAAGGGTGTCGCCTTAGACAACTGATTCAAAGCTTATGATGGGGTTGCACAAGTGATTCATGAAAGTGAATGAGAATCAAGGAAGGACCTACACTTGCATTTGCAAGGTGATCTCTTATTGTGTAAGTCATTCATATGCCATATGGAGTCCTTGGCCAAGGCAGTAGATCAAGACATCAAGAAAAGGGTTTCTTGGATTGAGATCAAATGGATATGAAATGCACTTAGCTTGAAGACCGGATTATTAGGGTTCTAATTATTCCCTTACCCTAGATCTTGGTTGAGAGATAGTAAGTAGGAGGATTGTATCTCACATGAATCAATGACTTAAAGGTTCTGTCGAATCCGAACATTCCAATTCAGCTAGGGGTTAAACACCTGTTGCTAGACTATGGTCGTTTAATCTGTGGACTGATTAATTAATTAGTGAATTAATTAATTAGGGTCACTACTAATTGAATTGAGAACCTAGAGGGTCACACACAAAAACTTGGTTACATGAGTTGAGGCTTTAAAATGATTAAACGAGTTAATCGGGCCAAGAGGGTTCCACACGTGTGAAACCACACGTGTGGGTCACGTGAGTGACACGTGTAAATATATATATTGTATATATATATATATATATATATATATATATTAAATAATTAAATGTGTTAATTATTTAATAGACTTTGGTTTAATTTTGAATTAAAAAGAAAGTCTAATTTTGGAGAAAATAATCTAGTTAATTAATTATGAATTACTTAATTAGATAAAATAAGTTATTTATTTTAAATAAATAAAGTATAAAATTATCCAAAAATAGTTTGGATATTTTAGCTCTCTTGAAAGTTGATTCGAATTTGAATTCAAAGTCAAAGTCAAAATTACTTGATGATCAAGTAATAGGAGAGAGGGACCAAATCCTTAGTCCATGAGGACTAGGAATTTCGGCCACTCCCTTAATATAAATAGGGGAGCTCGAGCGAATTGACAATTCTTTTGGTTTATGTGTTGGACACCATCCTTTCTCCAAGATAAACGAAACCCTAGGTTGAGCCTAAACACTAACTAGAGAACTAGCATCCTTAGGCTACGTTTACTTGGCATTTAAATGAAGGTTGGGGTTGGTAATCCATCCTTTTCACAGCTTTACTTTTACATTTTGCTTTCCTACTGAATTCACGGAGCCCCGGGATCCGTACAGTTAATGGGGTTGCTATTAATCTCAACAAATTGGAGGTTTTATTTATCTTGTACGGACGAGTTCTGTAAATTGACCAAACTGTCCCCATTCTTTAATTAAAATTACAATATTGGCCCTTTGCTTTTTCCCCAAATTCTTGCCCCAAATATTTTAGCATTACATTCCCGCTCCAATTTTCAGGCTCGGCTTTCTTCTCCAGCAGTAGTTCTCTGGCATCAAGAAGTGTGAACAATTCGGTCTTGAAATTGCACAATCAGAGTGCTGAGCTTGGTTGTTTCGTTCCTTCCCTCTTACGCATTATTTTTCGCATAGTTGCCTCGACATGGCTGAAGTTTGGGATTAAAATTTTTTGTGTTTTTATTTGTAAATTTTCTCGCAAATTGCAGATGCAAACTGCTTGGGCTGTGATTTTTCTGCAGATTGGGGGTTAGCACTAGTGTAGCGGTGTTCCAGATCAGGCGGGTTCAAGAGTAAGGTAAGGGTCATCTGCACGATTTACACTTGAATACTATCCATTATTTGGAACCCCTGTAACTTTCTCCTTCATCTTTCTGCTTGTGGTGGCAAAAGCTATGTTTGTGAAATGTAAAGAAGTTGCAGTGTATCCTATATTAATATTTTGTTTGGTGAAGAACATCTTTGGCTCTGCTTGGATGGAGATTAAGAGAAGATGTACCTAGATGATCAAGTTGTGGCATGTTGCTGCAAATTTACAGTAACATAAAAGCATCTTTTTGTATATTGTTGATGAGTATCAAACGTCTCCTTATGAAATTAGGTTTGGGTTGTTGATTGGATGGGTATTTGAAGTAGAAAAAGTAGAGGGCATCTTGGTAATTTGCCATTATAACCATTGGATACAAACCAAGAGAAGTAAAAAAGAAGGTCAATCAAGATATCTCCTAACTCCCAAAGTAAAAGATACTAATGGATAATTAGTCCCCAAGTTTTCAAATTTTAAACCATTCCCCTTGGTTTACATACAAGAGAAGTAAACGCAGCCTTACTAGTTAGATTGTAGTCAAGTTGGTGGACTATCTCTAGAGAGCTTCAAGTTGGAAGTTTGAAGATTTGAGCTTTACCAAGGAGAGGGGATCAAGCCACGAGAAAAACGTTCTTGGGTGGCTTGAAACGCTTCAAGAAAGAATAAAAGAAAAGTAAGTTTCTTATCCCTACGAATTTGGATACACGATTGTGAGTCTGAGATCCTTTTGTTGGGAAAATTTTTAAATTCCGCTGCTTTCTGATTCGTATTTTCCAACAGAATTATCATAATTATATTATATTTAAAATAGTTGAAAATTATTATCAATTATTATTTTTAGTAACATATAATTATATGCCCCTGCGACCCATGCGACGTATATAATTATATTTTTTATAGTATATAATTATATGCTAGCATGCGATGCATGCGATACACGTAGTTTTATAGTTATATTTATTCTAAAGTAAATTAAAATTGTTAAATATTAAAATAATATTACAATTATAAAGAATTTATATTATAATTATATTATTTATGTATAGAACATCTAACTAAAAATATATAAAGTTATTATTAATGATAAAATTAATTAAAAAATGTATGTGAACCAAAAAACACAAAAAGATAACTAAGAACATATTACACATATTAAAATTACAATCATATGAGTATCATATTATAATAATGTTTCATTTATCTAAAATAAATATAGAACCATATGAAATATATACAATGAATAAAATATAACTAAGAATATAACTTTAAAGTGAAATTGGTCGTATATAAAAGAAAACTCAAAATTATTAGAAATTTTAAGAATATCAATTTGATAATTCTAAAACAATATCTGTAATTTTGAATAAAAACCCACATGAAGTAAAACAAGTAAAACAAGAACAACGAAAACACATCACATTCTTAAAATACATATCAATTTTGTAATATCATTATATACTAAATAATGAAAATATTATGAATAATATGAAAATTTAAAAATTAATTTATAGATTTTTACATAATATAATATTTATTTTATAGATTTTATAAATTTGCAATAGTTGATCATTAAAGGTAATAATTTAGTAATAATAATAATAATCAATTATAATTTTTAATAAAATTTAAATAAGATCACTTCCTCAATTAAAGAGTTAAGATACTCTATAGTCTAACTTCTTTCTTTTTTTCTTTTTTCTTTTTTTTTTTGTGTTACTCCATAGTCTAACGACATGATTGATATGATATAATAACATATGAATAGAATGAGCATTTTCACATTCATTCCTAAATCCTTTATTGGTATAAAATACAATTAAGAATGCTCATTAGTCCTTCCCAAGATAATGTCCATTCCTTTATTCATGGTATTATCCATTACCCCAACCTTGATGGTATTAACAATTCTCAATCTATTGAGAATCAACTTATATTTTAATTTTATAAAAGTATCCACAGTAAATCTAATTAAATCAAATCTTACTCTTTTATGTTCTTCGTTTTTTGTTCTGCTATTTTTCGACTATCGTCTTTCCCACAAAATTTAATAAAATTTAAATCAAATTATCTCATTATTCAAGTGTCTTTTGGGGTTTTAAGAAAAAAATAAAAATAGAATAAGAATATAAAAAAAAAGTTAATTAAGAAGATTAAGAAACTAATAATGAAAGAGGAAAAATCATAACACTATTGCATGAATAAGAATAAGAGTTCTTGAGCAATGGGCCAACATTAAAAAGTAAAAAATAAAGGTAAATCATTAGATATGAATTTAATGAAAAAAAATTGTTACAAATAATAACGATGAATAAAAATAATTCATAATTAATGTTATAAAATTATATATAAGAGGATTGATTTTTTTTTTAAAATAACGTAAAGAAAGAGGATTGAAAAAGTTTTTAAATAACATAAAGAAACGCGTTATATTATAAATCCCTAAATAGCTAGATAAAAAATAAAGAAAAAATATTGAAAATTGAAAAAACAACAGAAATGCTTCAGAAAAAATATATTATATATAGAACAGACAGAGAATATGTCTACATAAAAATATATTCAAACATATTAATCATATTAATGAATAAATGAATTCACAAACATAGCTAAATACAAAAATGAGTAAAATTAAATTTGAGATAAATTAAATAAATAGTTGATTCAAAATTACAAAGGAAGCAAGATTTGACTATTAGAAAGGTAAACATCCCTAAATTCAATATAACAAATATAAATTAATACTTACAAAAAAATATACATCACATCAACAAATAACGGATTTGAAAATTAACGATACACAACAATTTGAAGAAAATAAAAAACTTATAATTCAAAACACTCAAATTAGTAAAAATAGAGGTATCTTCGGAAACATGAAACTAAAATACTAATCAATAAATAATAATAATAAAAGAAATATATAGATAAATCTGCAACATATAGTATAAATTCACATTCTTCCTAAAGGAAAAGGTAACTGTAATCATTGAACAAAGGGTAATGAAAAGTAAAATTTCAATTAAAAAGAAATTCAAGAAACTCTCTTATTTTTAACTTCATCTTTACATATTATACCTTTCATGAAAATACAAAGAAAAAAATCATGAACCTTAGACATATATCATCGAAGGAAAAAACAAAGATTATGAACACTATACATTAACTGAATCCCCAATCTTGCTCTTGTTTTTCCTCTTCTTCGCACTTTCTGTACCCGACTTTTTCGCCATTGTCCCAAATTCTTCACTCAATCTTTTTCCAATCCGAGTGAAACTGAAAGCTGAAGGAGATTCGAGCTTTTCTGAACCCCCAGTCAACATTATGAAATTGTGTTCAAATCTCTACAATTTAAAACATCTTAGATAAATTATAAATGAGAAAAAAATGAATGATAGAAATAAATCTGAATGAATGCATTTTAAGAGAGGGGATTAGGAGATGGAGAGATTGATTATATAGACATAAACAAATTTGAATGATATGGTATATTGAAAGAAATAAGGAAATAATAAATAATATCCATTAAATACGTGTGTGATTGCGTACAAATAGAGAATTGATTCTTGAGATCTTTATGAATTAGTTAAAAAATACCAAAAAGAAAAAACAACTGAAATCATTCTAATTATTAAAAATAATTTAGAATTATTAAAATTCACCAATGAATAAATTTCAAATGTCATGAATTCAGAGGGAGTGGTGGCTATATTAGGTAATTCAATTTCGTTTGCTCATTTTTAGTAGATTTGATTACTAATAACATATATTTAGTGTTGATTAATGGAATAATTAATTTTTTTGGTGGAAATTAATGGAATAATTAATGAATTGCATATAATAAGGATTGTGTTTAATAATAATTGAAATATATTGATCAAACAACCAATTAGAAATTATTTTTTTAATAAAATATTTTAAGAAAAACACAAAATAATATTGAGTCAAAATAGTACAATTACGTACACATATCGTGGTGCTATATATAATAGTATAGATATGTATAATTTCAAAAGAAATTCATATATGAAAAATATATTATGAATATTGCTAAAAATAATTATTTTCTTTAGTAATATTTATTTTCATAATAAAATAATATACAAAATAAAAATTTTGATTTTAAATTTTCTTTATCTATCTCTTTAACCCTAATTAATGATAGCATTAAATATCACCCTTATGGGGCGAATGTCGTGATATGTAAAAATTATCAATTCTTTCTTTCTTAATTTAAAGCTCATTTATTTTTATTAATAAAAATATGTATAATTTAAAATAGAAATTCATACATAGAAAGTATATTATAAATATTGTCAAATATACTTTTTTTCATTAGTTACTATTTGTTTTAAAATAAATAATATACAAAATAAAGATCAACCAATTATATATTTTCTATTTAATTAAAAATATCAAAAAACTCACAAAATTCCACATCATCAAAATACACAACAAAAAGTCAAATATCGTTTTCAAATATATAATAGTATAGAGTATAGATTACAGTTCATACTTATTTAAATAAAAATATTTCGATGATTTCAAAATTTCCAAACTACCCTACTTCATTAGAATTGAATGAATTTGCGAGTGAATGGCTAATTTCCTCTTATAATGCACAATTACTTTAATATTATTTTGTCTTATCGTATCGTGTCGTGTCGGGTCGTGTCATATTCAATATTTCAAATGAAAAACTTAAAAAACTTTTTTTACAGTGGCGTATTTGTATTCATACATCATAAATTATCTTAGAATTAATAATTTTAAAAAAATAAATAAGATACGGAAATTTTTTTCTTGAAACACACGAAGTCAAATATTTTAGTAATTTAATTTACCCTTAAATTGATTTTTTTTTTTTGATATTTTAGTCTTTTTTTTAAACAAATTATGCGTAAAACGATTAATTCACCCATAAATTAATCTAATTTTTTACTTTTTAAAACTTATACGTATAAAATTTGTAATAGTTTTATCTTTCCGATACTAATTATGATTATACGACTTTAAAGTGGCGTAACTGTAAACTATTATTCATTTTCAGGTGAGATCATGTTTATTCGGAAGAATATTCTCAAAAATGGGTCGTATAAATTATAACATATCATGCAACCATACGAATACGACACGACACGATACGAACATAGCGATGTAATTTTTTTTTAATTTTTCACGTGAAGAGTGTCGGATACAGTATCCAATACAAATGTCCAACTCGAGACGATATGAAAAATGATATTTTTAGAAGGATTCGTGGATTATCGATTATAATCGATATAAAATATTTAGAATTTGTAATTTATTCATACTTACCTTATACCACTCTATATGTTGTTTTTCTGTACGTATCTTTTATCTCCTCTTGATATAATTTAAATATTTATGTATCTTCAGTATGATATATGTTTTGGTAAAAGTTCAGGCAAACATCACTGACAAAGAACAGAGGTTTTGATACATGGCATACAATAGTTACCGGAAAGGCACAACACGACAATATGAATGGAAAATCATTTGCAGCTTTTGTCGTGCTGAAACAATTGCGAGACCTAGGTATTACTTTATATGTTCCTTTTTCATTTTATTTATAACATCTGATATTAAATCACATTTTAAAATCTTTTTTAATAAAAATTTTATATTCAACTTTTTGAGTCTAGATTTGTTGTCACACTATTGGACAAATTAACTCAGTTGGATGCTCTCGTGTTTGAGGAGCTTGCAGAAAAGGTTCTCAATATATCTCTTGTTGAACCCATGAAACTTTGATGAAGAGGTAATCACAATAATTTTGGATGATGGAATCTTATTACGATACTGAATACCGATATACTATCATTTCGCTGATTCAGGCTGACGAACAAACCATACATGCTGAAGTTCAAGGATACTCAAGTATGCATTCTTCCATTTATTTTCATTGAATTTTTGGCTGTCTCATTTCCCCTGGTAAAGTAATATATCTATTTGTTTCTGTATAGGTTCCTCTGGTAAAGTAATATATCTATTTGTTTCTGTATAGGTTCCTCTTCAGCTCATAAAGATAAAGGAGATTAAGAAGCATCCTATTAAATCTTGAAGTCTTGACTGTGTCTGTAAATAGGACATCCTATTGAATCTTGAAGTCTTCAAGGTGACTGTAAATATGTAATATTTAGACTAAGCGACACACTAAACTTTTGGATTTTTATTTGGTGACCAATTTTATCAGCATCCTTTCATAAGAAATCATTTCTCCTCATACAATATAAAAATAATGAATATGTAAAGGTCTTTATATTTTGCTCCCACTTTTGTAAATATTTTCAAACCTCAATTATGTTTAATTTTTCTTTTTCCTTTCGTATTTGTACAATTCGGTTTTTTTATTAGAGGTAAGTTATTTCAACTGAATGTATCATACTTGTTCGTTTTTTAAAGATGAGGTATTGTTAAACTTTTAAGATTAACAAAATAAAACGCATAAATGTGCTACAGCGATGTGGCCATTTCGTTTCTTGTTTCTCCCTTGGTTTGTATAAATTTGTTAAGGTATTAGAAAACATAAATTAAATTGGAAGAAAACATTTGTGAAAAATCTGATTCGAACAATAACAAGTTTCATCAACAAAATAAATTATACAAAAACTTAGATTCTTATAAGAGCCATTAAATTAGTCCAAATTAAGTAGAGAATTGGGCTCATAATTCTAAAATTCCTCCGGCCTTTTAATTAAAGATCGGATAAGTATTCTATTCCTAATTTGTCCCTCTCTCCAATTATGATGTTTCAGTTTTACTTTACCCAATTCCAAATTTGACCGTCACCGTCGTTTTCTCTCAGAGAGTTTCTCCATGGAGAAGTGTTTTTGAATTGAAGAAATCTGATTTCTTCAAATCGCCGCCATTTTTCCCACTCACGCCACCAGCAGTTGCGTTTTCAGTACGTGTGTATATTAACACTTCACATAACCCATTTAACAATCACCCGCTTGTTCTGCTTTTTGTTATTCCGAATCCTATAGCCGTAGTATTTTTAGTTTTTCGATAAATATAATCCCAAATGAGAATTTTTCAATATTTAATCCTAACAAATTTAAAAATATATATATTTATAATAATTTTTTTTAATTAAAAAATACATATCCAATATTAGGAATAAATTAAAAGAATACCTACCACATGATATGTATTTTATTTTTATAATAAATAATAAATAATTATATTTTAAAGTATAAGTATTGCTTTAAAATTATAAAATAAAAAAACAAAAACATTATACATAATAACATAATTAATAAAATAATCTTCAATATTGCATTTAGTTAAAAATATGTAAAATAAAAAATTAAAAAATAATTAATTTTTTAATTTGTATTCCAGACGTTGGTTTGATGGAGCATGTTCTCCCACTTCAAGAGACATACTACATATCTAACGCCAGAGTTCAATTTGTAGACCCTCAGTATCGAATGGTTCCACATAGCTTCCAATGGGTTATAAATAGAGCCACCGCCATTCGTCATGTGACTGATGCATCTTTGCTTAGAGAACTCGGAGCTCCAAGGTTTACTAGGTTTTCGGATATTCCATACTCTTTTTTATAATCTATCATATCTCCATTCTTAACTAGGTACCGGAAATGACCATGATGCCGTTTCCTTTCCTTTAATGATATTTTTCCTTGTAGGCCCCTTTCATATTCCAATCAATGCTCATAATGATTAGTGAATGAAATATGAAAAGTGAAAAGCATAAAACATAGTTAAAAGTTAAAAGGAATAGGTTTAATTTACTTTTCTTTGTTTTATAGTTTTTAATATCTTTTAATACCTCCTCTTATTTTATAGTTTTTAATTTGACCTGGTAACAACGACAAGTAATGCATTTAATTTTGATTTTTTTAAATGAACTCTAATTTTCTTTTAAGTTATTTTATTCTCTCATTTGGATTCAATTTTGGGCAGCGGAATATCACTAAATTATAGCTATGAAATTAACATATATTTTGAATCATGAATGTGATAAAAACAAAAGGGCATGGAAATCAAACATTGAATTATGAATGTGACAATTTTAATGTCAAAACAACTTGTCGAAATTACAAAGATTTTCATGGTACATAAACAAATTCTTCTAATATTGAGAATTCAAAGAATTGAGAAATTGTAATTTGTGTTAAAACAATAGAGAAAATTACAAATGAAGCCAGTAAATCAATTACCAATACTACCCCTTTAAAGCGCTCCAAATACCACCTTTGCCTCGAGACTCCAAAAAAGTCAAAAGATTCACCTTCACGCACAATAATAAAAATTAAAACAAACCCCGTGACTACCTCTCGTGCACGTTAACACTCAACGCACATGCAGGCGGTGCGTCGCAGCACCTCCGGCATATCGGCGCCTCTGCTCCTCTCGCCGCCGCAACAATCATACACCAACACCAACCCTTCCTTCATCCCCCCTCTCCGCCCGCCCACTCCGCCGCAACAAATCATCGATGCAACCCACAAACTGCACTAGCACCATCTGATCCCCAACCCCGACGCAGCTGAACCTCACCATGCTGTCCAGTCTAACCTGCGCCGGCATCGGCGGGCTCATTATCTTACACCACTCCCCAAAATGAGTACCAAGGTAATTGCAAGAATAACTCATTTTCAAAGAGCAATTGGATGCTATAACTTCCAAGTAGAATGATAACAATAATCCCAGAAACAAGCAAATCAACATGTTCCCACATTCTCGCCAATTTACATGCAAAACAACCATATATCACAATTAAAATCATTTTTAATGTTTCAAATTACCATATGTACTTTATCATTTTAATAATGAATTCTTGAATCTGTCACTATTTATATATAGCTGCACAAAATACAATCTGTATGCATTATATCCTAACACAAGAATCCTTTCAAACACGAGCACAACTAAATTAAACCAAAAAGAATTCTTTTTTCGCTTAAACCAAATCAAATTGAGAACTTAATCATGAGAAATCCATTCAAATCGCATGAATTAAATTAAAACTTCAACAACCAACAACCAAATCAATCTGTAGAAAACAATTGGTATACTAGATCGATAAAATCTTACCTCCTAAATTCGGTCCTTAATTCAGCCCATCATCGAGCACAAAACGCCTGCTGATATTGAAACGAGATCGATGCCTTTGATTTAAGAGAATTCAGCACTGGACACAAAATTACAAGTATGCACCAAAATTGGAATGAAGGCTCAACAAAAGGGAAATTTTATTTCAACATTATTGCCTCACCACCAGACACAGCCGCATCAGGAACCATGGAATTAACCAAAAACCTACAAACACAACATGGTGAAAAATATTTTATTTTATTTAAATTTTAAATTATAAAACAAATCGGGAAAGACTAACCACAGACGAATTGAGAAATTATATTATATACATAATAATTGAGAAATTGTATCGCTTTGTGTGTATATGCAACTACTGTTATAGAAATTCATAAATATTCTGAATGTATTACTTTCTTATGAATATAGTATTAATATGCTCTGCCCACTTGTTGTTATTATTAATCTTATAAGTGTTTGTTTTGCTGTTATACAACTACTATATTGTTACTCTTGCTTTATGTTGATTATCATGTTAGCTATTTACTTATGTAGCTTGTAGGCTGTTGTGTTACGCAGACGTCACCTCCAAGTTCAGAATATAAAAGGCCTCAACTGAATTTATATCTTCTACTGATATTTTAGTTTTATTTTTGTGTATAGAGAATTGTTTTTTTGCATTCTGCTTACAAACTGTTAGCTTTTATCAACGCTGCATATGCTCCCTGCTTGATATCTCTATTTGCCTAAATGAAGGAATTCTATGTGTACATGGGTGTTTTAGTTATTGACATTTCTTTGAAACTCTGTCACTATTTTTAACTATCAAAGTTATTTTGTCACTTCCTTTCTCTGTATGTGCAGTTTCTGTGTATATACAACTACTGTACTATTAAATATTCTGAATGCATTAATTTCTTATGAATATAGTATATACAACTCGATCCCGGATAGATTGATGCTTCTTGAGGACAAGCATGGTTCCGGTGCCTAAGTCCCATATCGGGATCGATAGGGGAACTGGGATTAGGATCGATCCCAAGGGGATGCATGCAAGGGTGATCCCCTTGACGGGTTGGGATCGAGTTCGATCCCAATGGTTAACGCGTAAGGGTGATCCCCCTGGCGGGTAGGGATCAAGTTCGATCCCAATGGTACGCGCACAAGGGTGATCCCCTTGGCGCATGGGGATCGAGCTCGATCTCAACGGTACGCGCACAAGGGTGATCCCTTTGGCGCATGGGGATCGAGAATCGCTGAGGTGGCGAGACGTCCGCGTGGCCCCTTCTAGGGCGTGCCACGTGTCATAGCCATTTTATGCCATATCAGATTGCATATGAAGAATTAATTTATTTTTTATCTATAAATTAATTTTACTTTCAAAATATATTTATTTTATATTTTAACGACTCAAATTAGTTGAGTTCATGATAATCATTTTTTAAAATGATTAATAATATTTCATAATTGAATAATATGTTAAAAAAAATAAATTTTATGTAATCTACATATAATATGTTCAAGGAGTAGTGATTTCATAAGTATTTTTTTTTTAAAATAATATATTAAATAAAAAAAAGAAATATAAATAATTAAATTTTATTTTATACATATCATAATTGAAAAATAATTAGGATTATGTATTTTGTAAGAAATAACAAAATGAGAAAAATAAGAAAAAATAAAAAAACTAAACAAAGCAAGAAATATGCCTAAGAAATAAAGACGAGAGAGAAAATGATAAATGTCAAAATTTAAGAAGAATGATAACAAGCGTATTACTAAACCCATATATACGAATGTATTGTATATTCCAAACTATTGTCTGCAAAACTGAATGAATCTCCAGGGCTAGATCCCAGAATCCACTAAAATCTAAATCCAGATTAATATGTAAAATCCAAACAAGAAAACCAAGATTAATCCACCATGGAAATAACGGATCCACACAAGAATCAAAGATGGAGGAGTAGATCTGGTTCTAAAGAGAGAGAGAAGCTGACCAAAAAAAAAAATAGAAAATCATTTATATAGCCTATCATCATTAAAAAAAAAAAAAACGATATAGAGAGAGTCTTCGTCATCGCCATATCTAATCCCCATTCATTCTCAGATGTCATCATCAGCGGACACTTGCAGCTCCAGACACTTCTCATGGATTATGAAATCTTGTTTCCCCAATCCCCAACAGCCCCACCACCCCTCGCCGCTAACCTCCACCGCCGCCGCCGCCGTAACCACCACTATCTCCTCCCTCCCGGATGACATTCTGCTCGAGTGCCTCTCCCGAGTTGCTCACTCCACCCTCCCTTCTCTCCCCGCCGTCTGCCGCCGCTGGGCCCACCTCCTCAATTCGCCCGCGTTTCAGCTCCTCCGCCTCCACCACCACCTCCTCCTCCACACCCTATTCGCCATTTCCATTTCCAGCTCCGCCCTCTTCAGCGCTACCCTCCGATTTGAACCCCCCGGCTGCGAGCCATCTTGGAGAGTCTCCTCGTTTGTTCCCTCCAAGGAGGACGATAATGGCGGTTCGGGAAATGGATCTGCTTTTTGTTCGTTGTCCCATTTCAGATTGGTCTCCATTGGCCGGAAGATTTATGTAATTGGTCGGGCGGCGATGCTCCGGTGTGACACCTGGACCGGAACTCTCGTCCCCAAGGCTGGAATGCTTTTCCCGAGGAAGAAATTCGCCGCCGCAGCCGTGGCGGGGAAGATACTCGTCGCCGGTGGTTGCGCCCGAACGTCGGCCGTGGAGGAGTATGACCCAGATGAGAATGTGTGGAGCGTGGTGTCCGACGCGCCTCGGCGGAGGTATGGGTGCATCGGAGCTTCAGTGGATGGTGTCTTTTACGTTATTGGTGGGCTGAAGATTAGCCCATCCGGAAACGAGGGATCCGCGTCACGCGCCGCCGGGCATGTGTACGCGAGTTCGATGGACCTATACGACGCGGCGGCGCGTGTGTGGCTGAGGAGCAGATCGGTTCCCGCCGGCGGCTGCGTGGTGGCGGCGTGCTCCGCCAACGGTAATGTGTACGTTCTTTCAAGCCACGCCGTGGAGCTTTCGTTCTGGAAATTCGAGGCGTCGAGAAAAAGTGCTAATTTTGGGGAGTGGTGTAGGATAATGAGCCCGCCGATGCCGGCGCAGGTTAGACTGGACAGCACGGTGAGGTTCAGCTGCGTCGGGGTTGGGGATAAGGTGGTGCTGGTGCAGGTTGTGGGTTGCATCGATGATTTGTTGCGGCGGAGTGGGCGGGCAGAGAGGGGGATGAAGGAAGGGCTGGTGTTGGTGTATGATTGCTGCGGCGGCGAGTGGAGCAGAGGCGCCGATGTGCCGGAGGTGCTGCGACGCGCCGCCTGCGTGTGCGTTGAGTGCTAACGTGCGCGGGGTTTTATTATTGTGCGTGAAGGTGAATCTTTTGACTTTTTTGGGGTCTCGAGGCAAAGGTGGTTAAAAATCCAGTCTTTAACAGCACCTAGTGTTTTTCTCCCACCTTCAACTATTTCAGGTTTCTCTCCTTCTTCCTCATCCTTTATCTTCTGATACCGTTGATTTTATAAATATTATGTTTGTTTTAGTTGTTATTACTGCATAATAGTTATAATTGTTTGCAAATTTGCCTGTGAGAATTTGGTGAAAATTTGGCCTAATTTTTCGGGTTTTTCCTTTTGCTTTCGTTTAATTCCAAGCTTGTTTTTTAGGCGTGTAGGTGGAAATTTGGTGTGTAGAAATTGTTCTGCTTGTTGTGTTTTTCAGCCTCGGATTGAGATTGATATTATTGTTAGTTTTGACCCCTTTCACTGTTAGGTGTGTTGTTCGAGAGTTAGATTCAAGATGTCCCCGGGTCACTGAGAAGATGATGAATTGAATTTCGCGTGTTTGGAGTTATAAGATGTTGTTCTGATTCTGTATTTCATTGTTGGCAGTGTTTGGGTTGCCAGAAGGCCCCCTGGTTATGCTTTCGTCGAATTTGATGACCGAAGAGATGCCATCAGGGTTAGGATTTCTAACCTTATATTATTTCGTTAAGATGCCTCTTTGGGATTTACTCGTGCAAGTTGAAGATTGTAACATTCTTTTCCATCAAGAGTTTTTACTTTCTATGATAAAATAGGATTTGTAGCCTGGACTTATGACCTTTTTTGGCCCCTTGGATCAGGTAAGAATGGTTGGAGAGTTGTGATTTAAAATGCTATGAATGTGGAAGACGTCCACCTAGTTATGGGCGAAGGTAATGTTTGTTTTGTGGCAAGAGAATGACCATTCTGCTTGTATTACTTGCATATACATATTACTTGACTATATATAGCTCTCCTGGATGATTCTTATGGTGTTATACTCCTCGTGGTCGATCCCCCTGGCGTCGTGTGGTCCAACCCATAAAGATGTCCACTGCCGACTAGGGGTGCTTCGGGCAACAAGAAGGCGGCTATCGTTCCATGCTCGCCACCATATCGTGGAAGAGATGAGGTGCCATGCCATATGCTAACGGGTTTTTTCACAAAAAATCTACTTCTCTTTGTGCTTTCTTTTTGTCATTTTTGCAGTTTCTTTCGTTCGAATTTTAGTATGACTTTAGGCGTGAACATGTAATTTTAGGAACTATCAAGGTAGTTAGAAAATCCACTTATTATTTGCGAAACACGAGTCCTTAAAATTTGAACGGTATCTTAGTTGAGGGATATTTGGTTACATGACAACTTTTATGAAAAAAAATCCATTAATTTGTGTAAATCCTTGGTGGTTGTCGTCGATTTTGTAAGTTTTGGTGGACTATTGTTCATTAGAAAATATTTTTTTGTTTTTACTTTTCAATCCTCCAAAATCCACATCTCCATTTCTCCTCTTGTAAAAGATTCAACTATGAAACCCCTTTGAGGTCAGGCGAGATGTGCATTCCCATTTTGGGTGTTTTTATACGCTATATTAATTTAAGTGTTTAATTCCTGAAAATGTAACTATTATCAATAAAAAATATTTTATTCAATTATATAGATCCCCATTACTAAAAGCGTTTACCTCTAAAAATAATATTTCTGTACGTGTATTATACTGGGCATCGTTCATCCAACAACATCCTCATTATTAAATTTAAGAAAAAATATAAATATTTTACGTTTGTATCATATTGTATTTACACGTTTATATCAATATCTTTACTGGTGTTGTGTTGTATCTATATATTTATATTTAATATATTCCTAGAATAAATGAAAGATTATCAAAATTTCAATTATGTTATGATTGAATTTCTGATATTTTCAAAAAAGAAAAATAGTGGTGATATTGAATATTTTGGATTTTTATGGTAAAAAGAATTGTATATTTGGGAAGAACCATAAAAGTGATGTTTTCTTCAACTTCAAAAATTGTCGGTGCCAACTGCCAAGAAACAAAGAATTGGTCTTCCTAGTTCTCACTTATTATTTCTTCATTTTAACTTTAATTTTAATTTGTTTATTTTTTTATTATTTTTTTTTTTTTTTCAATTTGGTAAATAGTTAAATTAAATATAGTAGCCACTTCGGACTAAAATATAGTATTTTGTATAGCTAAAAACATATTTGTAATGCATACATGTGAGTTGTTTTTAAATCAAACCACAAAAATATGAATTAAACAGTGATGTGTCACAAACAAAAATTAGGTGGATGATTTGCAAGTTAAAATAATTTATTTTGCGAGTTACAAAAACATTATAATTCACATAAAAAAAATTAAAATAGTATTTTCCAGCGAAGTGGCTACACCAAATTAAAATGGTTATATCTCTCAAACTAGAAAAGATATTGAGGTGATTCCAATTGGAGAGTGTTCTAGACTCAAAGAAATTGATCGTGTCCGAAAATCAGGTCAATTGGAGTTCATTTGAGGGGCTACCCGGCCGCGGAAAGTACAAGGCAAAATTTACCCGGCAGGGAAAAAGAGAGCAGGAGACCCTCTGGACTAAAGTACCCGCCCGGGTAACCCTTCTGGGCTGGAAAAAGGGTGCAAAACAGGGGCTTGTTCGTGGAGGGAAGAAAGGGGAGTAAAATCACAACAAAACTCAACCAAAACACTCCAAAACAATCATATAACTTAAATACATCTTTTAGGTAACATTTAATCCAAGGAAACATACTTAGATCACCAAGAATTCATCCAACAAACCCATATGCATACCATGATATTCAACTTTCATACAACTCATGAATTCATGCAATCTTTCAAGTATAATGATCCTAATCATGCTTCTAACCATAAATAAACAAGGAAGCATCACATAATCATCAAACCCTACCCATACATCTCAAGAGATTCAATCAACTTCTCCATTTATACCTTGAAATGAAAGGAAGAAAGGATGAAATGATGTTGGGATGATGATGATTCCAAGGTATGCAACTTTCCTTCTTGAATTCTAACTTGAAATGATGAAATTTCCTCCTTCTCTTCTTGGTGTTTGGATCGTACCATGTGTGTGTGAGTGTGTGAGATTTTGATGAAATGTGATGAATGAAATGGAAGAAGAGAGATGAATGATATTTACATGAATCTTCCACTAAATGAGATGACTCAACCAATTTTGCACTTAAGTCCTTGGAATATTTGAACTAATGCAATCAAGTATGGTCTCATGGTAAAAGATCAATTGAAACCATTTCATGTTGTGCAATTAAATCCACACTTTTGTATAAATGATCAAGTAAGGACACGTATGAGCATTTAGTCACATGAGCAATTTAATTCACGTAAATTCACAGTAACGACAATTCATATAAATTCTTAGAAATATAATGCATATAATGTTATGAAATTTATGTAATATCACATAATACATAAAGGAAAAACCGAGGCGTTACACTAATTGCTTTTTAATAGTAGCTTCTTTCATCTCTTTGTTTTGCTTTACAATTTTCTACTTGCTTTTCCATGTTCTTGCAATTATTACCACTTATTAAAATCCACTTGCTTTGCCTCCTAGCAATAATTTAAAATAATTTTTGGAGGGGTGCTAGTTTAACTATATATTAGTGTTTGAGTATGGTAATATGCTAGTTTAATTATAAATTTTATATTTGATTTTAGCATTATGCTAGCTCATAGTAATAAATCTGATGTTCTGAGTCTTGCGTTATGCTAAGGGAGTCTTTACTTGTGTAGAAAAGGGCACTTTGGCTAAATAAACCCCTCATTTCCACCTTTTACTTTGTAAGTTTGGTTATCCATCTATTTCTCGGAGCCCCGAGATTTTGGTAGAAAAGGATGGTGAATATTGCCAGCAAAAAAGGGTGTTATTATTTTGTCTTGTACGGATGGTTAGGCCGGAATGACCAGTCTACCCCTCAACTTTTTGAGCAAATTTGAAGAAGCTCGAAAATGGTGGACAAGAAGTTAGGATTTTGAGGAGACATGAGGCTGGGGTTGCTTGGGGGAGGAGACAAAATCAGCACCAATAATGCTAATTATGGGAAACGAGGGTTTGATCAGACGGTGGATTTGAAGCTCAATCTCTCGTCGGAGGATCGGAAGGATGTGGATCAGAACGATTCCAAGGAGAAAAACTGGAAAAATAACGCTACGGTGGATAGTCCTGCTAAACCTCCCGCTAAGTGTGTTTTGTATAATCCTGTGTGCTTTGTTTGTGCTTTATTTTCTGCATAATTTTGTTTGTGGAAAGTGGAAGTTTGGTCTCAATTGGGGGTAATTTGATGCAGAGCACAGGTTGTGGGTTGGCCGCCGGTCCGGTCTTTCAGGAAACATGTGATGGCGGTTCAGAAGAGGAGCGACGCGGAGGAGACGGCGGAGAAGGGTGGCGCCGCCGCTTTTGTGAAGGTGAGCATGGACGGCGCTCCTTACCTCCGGAAGGTTGACTTGAAGATGTACAGGTCTTACTGAGATCTCTGTGATGCCCTGGGAAAGATGTTCAATTCCTTCAACTGCCTAAAATTCTCAACTTTATTTTTTTTTTCTTGAGAATAATAAATTACATCTTGCTTGATAATAATTTTGTATAATTGTACAGCTTATTTATTTGAAATAATTCTTGAATGAAGGTAAATGTGACTCGGACTGGATGATGGACTTCATGAATGAGAGCAAGCTGATGGACCTTTTGAAATGGTTCTGATTATGTGCCAACTTGTGAAGACAAAGGTGAGATTGGATGCTTGTTGGTGATGTTCCGTGGGAGTAAGTCAACTTATTCATCAACATAAACCTCATCAAATTGATCTCATTGTTTCGACGATTATGAATTAAACTTGTTATTGTTTGTTTGAGTCAGGATGTTGGTTGGATCGTGCAAGCGCCTGCGTTATTTTCAACTTCTAACATTTATACATCCCAATTAAAAGAGAAAGAAGGAAAAATACATCCCAAACCAATTAACATTTATCTTCAGCTTCTAACTTCTATGTTATTTTATCAATATTTGTTGTCCAATTTATCTATGTATATATATGTTCAGGAGCTGCCTTGCAAACCTAAGTGGCCTCCATGCAAATGCAAATTTAAGAAAGTTGAAGAAGAGTGCTATGAATGCTGCTACAAAACATGCAAACCAAAGATCATTTGCGAGCCAAAGGTTAAGTGTTGCGAGGAGATTCACTTGCAACACAGTGCAGGAGTAACTCAAGCCACGCAGTTAATTTAGTGGTGAGTGGGTTAAAATGAAGAGGATTTCATCCTCCTTCGTTGCCATATATATATGTTGTGTAATAAATATAAAGAGGGTTTGCGTCTATCTAGTTATCCACCTTCGGTGTCTCGTTATGTTAGAAAGAAGGTTGGTTTTATCCTCCTTTCATTGTCGTTTTGTATTGGTTTTGTCCTCCTTTCATGAACACAAAAGTGGAGATTGGTGCTTTTTGGGCAGTCCGCAACTGACCTTCAATATTTGCCTTATTCAAAAAAAAAATTACCTTATTACAACCAAGAAGCTCTCAGATTTGAGCCGACTCTGCTATGAGAACTTGGAGTAAATTAATAATTTCTAACCGTTGGGCACAATTTTTAATATTGGGGTAATATTGTCATTTACATATTAACCAACTGGTTATTAATCATGAAAGTGAAGAGTATTAACTTTTATGATTATCTTGGATAACTCATAACCAATAAAAGTAAAAAGTCCACTAGACTAAATAGCCCAAATATTTTCAAAAAATAAACCATTATCAATGGATAGTAAACAAGAAAAGTAAAGGCTCCCTAAGTCATGTTAGCTTAACTACATATTTTTTTATGTGAATCTTGCATTGTATCGGCTAGTGTTTGAATCTTGCACTATGTTAGCTCATGATTACAAATATCGAGTTCGAATTTAGTGTTATGCTAACTTAACCGCAAATATCTTGAATTTAGCGACGTGCTAACTTAACTACAAATTTCATATTTGAATCTTTAAAAATAGAGTAGATCTTTTAAAAAACAAATTAAATATTGTTGTGCATTATGTTGTCTTAACTATAAATCTCATGTTGTACTTTTAATTAGAGATTGTATTCAAATCTCTTAAATTATAGGTTGTCAACGATTCCAATTTGGACAGAATCAGTAAAATTTAGACATGAATTCGATAAAAATATTCAGTAATCGAACCCAAAACTTATAGAATTCAAATTCATTGATTTTGAGTCCACGTATAATCGGGTCAGCTTAGACCCGTCAAAAGATCTGAACCGAAATATATTTTTTTAATAAAAAAAATAAGTATAAAAAAATAAATATAAATATATAATATTTAACAAATAATTATTGTGTAATGATTTTATTTATATTTATTTAAAATATGTTAATTTAAAATCATTAATAAAGGAAAATATATTTTTTTAGAACATATAATTTAAATTTATTATTATTTATAGTGAAAATATTTGAAAATTTTAATTTTAATTATTTTATATAGTATTTTTTACTAATAAAATAATTAATTTAATTAAATAATATATCAAATCAGATTCAGATCTTTAGTGGTTCCGATTTTTTAATTTTATATTCGCTCAGAGAATGAATATTTATAATCAAATATGATCCATGAATATTTATAATCAAATATGATCCATCAAACATTTTATTGAATAAATATACTAAAATTCAGATCGGATCCGAATTAAAATCCAACATGTCAACAACCCTATATTATACTACAGTTAATTAGAGATTTCATGATTGGATCTTTAACCACAAACCTATACACTCTAGTATTAATAATGTGATGGCTTTTGATTGCCATATAGATGAATGAATTATTAGACACACTTGGACATGATAATGTAACATATTTCATAGAACTAGAAGAGCTACAAAATGTATGGGTCAAAATACATATAATTACATAACAAGTACCTAAATTTGGCCACTATATCAAATTAACACCCACAACTTCCTATATAGGGAGCATTTTTCCTATTCCTACATTCTCTTCCAATCTCAAACTTCTGCTCCCAAACTTTTCAAGAATTCAAATATGGCCCCCTTTTGCAGGAACCCTCTTCCCAATGGCTCAATACATATATGTGTAATCAGTTTCTTGCTCTTTCTGCAATTTAATAAAGATTGGGGGAGAAATATCTCAAAAGATGAAAGAATGGCAAAGCCTCAAGAATATCCATTCCCTGATTTGTTCATCTTTTTCTTGTAATTTGAAAAACTGCACTGTGGGCATATGTATTCAAGCCCATCTGTCTTGGCATAATCCTGGAAAGAACAAAAATTATGGTTAAGAATGGAGTTCTCGTGTAACGGGACGAGAAAAAGAATTTTGGGGTTATGGGATATCGTTTTTACTTTGAAGGCTCCCAGACCAGGTCGCCGGTCACAGCCGAAATGAGCCCATTCCCCGCACAATCCACAGTTAACCCAATCTCCGGGAGCGCTACTGGTAAATGTTGAAATAATAAATCAAGAATTAGTAATCAACAAACTGGATAGAAATAGAGTGTTTTGTTTGTGCCTTTGTGCGTGTATTGACGCGTAAAATGTGAAGTATTACGAAATATCAAGAATTGGTGATCAACATCTGTGCTATACTTTGTTTTTCCATTTTTCTTGGGCAAGTTAGATTTGTCACCGCTGAGGTTCGGCGAACTTACAAATTACTCCCTCCAGTGTAAAACTTCCAGAATGACCCCAACTTACGGTTTCAACAGGGGTACTTCTGGCGGTATTTTAGATGTTTTACGCATCAATTGCAAAACTCAGGACTACACAATTGTTTGACAAACCTGAGGGATTCATTTGTAAATTCACCACCCCTCAGGGGTAGTTACTGTAATTTGCCCTTTTGTGTGTGTGTGTGTATACTGTATAGTGGCAAAAGAGAGAGGATTATAGGTTTAACCTGTGGCACAGCAAACAGCACTCTCCATCAACATCATCATGAGCCAATTCATATTCCAAGAGATAAGTTTCATAATGCCTTTTAAGTGTATTGCCAACACCCTGGTTTCAAAGATAATTTACGATTAGTAAAAATATCGATGGAAGGCAAGGAAGACTCTGATCTCAGACTAAAAGTTTGTTAATGTAAAACAAAAAAGCGCATCTATGCAAAATATGCTAAATGATTGAAGATAAATAAGGTATTATCGAAGTCTAAATGACTAAATCAGAAATTAAAATGTCTTAGGGTATACCGTCATTCTATTGGTAACAGTGTGGTTGCGCATCTTTGAGAAAACCTGTCCTTTCCAATTGATGCCATTGCCAACGTGAAAACCCCCTCTTGTCACCACCTGATTAGCATAAACATCCGAATCGAGTCATAAAAACAGTTATTTTGAATTTTTTTTCATTCTTTCTTTTATATTTGTTTTTCTTCTATGTTGAACGTATAAGTGTATAAGAAGTCTCACCTCCCGGTACAAGTTAAAGAGATCGAGACGCTTAGCATTGAGTATGGCGTCTGGGAATTCTGCAAGCCCACCTTGAGGAATAAGACGGTTATGCCCTCGAAGGATGAGAAATTGCATTACATCCTTCAGAAATTCCTCCTTCAAAGAACAGAAGAAATAGAAAAGAAAACCATGAGAACAAGAACAGGAAAAACCCAAGAGAGAAAATTCACTAAATTGACGACATTGCACATATTTAATTTTTTAAAAAAAAAGCTAAAAACTAATGATACTAAATCTAGTTCATGAAGGCTAGCACCAAAAAGAGCACAAAAACCTCAAACTAAAAAGAGGGGAAAAAACTTTGAAAATAGTTACAAGTTAACATTTAGTGGGTCTCAAAGTTCTTTACGAATTGGCAAACTTCATTTTCCACCAAAGGTACAGTTGCATATCTCAAAATACCAAGCTATGAACAATACATAGGTTTCAAAGAACGACAGTGATACTAAGGGATAATCACACCGAAGCCCCCTGAGGTTGGACCTAATTACACAAACTTTCCCTCACATTTTGGGAGTTACAAAAACTTCCGCTATCAAAGAGTATGGAATCGAATTTACTGATCAATATTTGGATTTAAATATATGACTATAATAGTATGCTAGGGGAAGTTTTTGTAATTTTAAAACCCCAGGGGAAGGGGAAATTTGCGTAATTTAGGTAAACCTCAAGGTATGCCAGTATATTTATCACGAATAATAATAAAGAAAATTTACCTCAGTGCAAACATGTAGAGGGCTTCTCCCACAACCATGCTTCTTCAAAGGAAGCGGATTCAAAGATAAAACCTGTTTAGCTTGATAAGAATTTGAACTCGATTTCCTATGAGTCACAGGGCCCGCTCCAGAATTACCATGCTTTAAGGGAGCAACTGGACCCACATTAGCTTTCACTTGGCTCCCTTCATGCACAACATCCCCATCTGAAATTCCCGAAAAAGGCAGCATTTTCTGATGACGAACATGTGGAATAGGCCTTAAAGCAGCTATTTTTATTTTTTGTCTTGATGTTATAACCGGTACACTACTTCCATTTTCTTTCTCTTCCTTCTTGATAAAAACAGCTTGATTTCCTCCATTTAAGGATATAGAGTTTGTTTCTTGCCAATTGGAGGGCCTTTTCCTGCTGGGAGGAGGTGCTTTTAGCCATGCCGGAGGAGTAGCAACTTTGAGATTGTGGAAACCGTTTTTCTTTTGTTTTGAGTAGAAAAAGAGGAGTCTTTCTGCATCTTCTTTTTCAAATGAAGCTACAGCCAATCCTTGGATACTGGCAATGCCTAATGCTACAAACGTACGATATGAAATATCTGGAGCTAGTTGCCTCAATACCTGAAAATTTTAAATATGATTAAATTATATGACTTTGATTTTGGATTTAATTGTATCCAACCCCCTCTCCTGTAGCCAATTAACAATAAGTTGGTAACTGAAATTACATGATTAAAAATAAAGTTGATATGATTGCAATTAGTACCTGTGAAGCCCATGTTGGAGCCTTCACGCAAACTTCAAACACATCTGCTCCACAAGCTACTGAGACTGATCTTCGAGGTTCAGATACGGGGAGTTTGTTTGCATCACCATTCAATGTATTAATCAGCTGACTATTCTCAATGATTTCATTCTTTATGTGATTTTCCAATAGCTAAATGAACAGAAAAAAGAAAGAGAAAAAAGGAGAAAACAGTGAGCAAGAACCTAAATAACAAAAATATTTTCAACCCTCAGAGTTGATAAAAATTACAGTGTAGTACCTGATCGTCGAAACACGTCTGCGCACTTCCTGAAACCAAAAGAGAAATGTGGGCAGAGCTACTTGTTGACATATCACATCTCATTGTCACGACCCCACGAGAAAATGTGCCGGCTTGAAGAGGTGGAGGAAGGGCACTGAAACCAGAAAACATTTTGAGCGTGTTTTTAAGTGACACTCTCTGCTATTTACATGTTTTTTTATCATATAATTTTGTTATATTTTCTTTCACTATCATTATCCCAATAAACACATTAAAATAGTTCAAGAATATTAAAGTTATTAATATACCATATAAATTTGGATGCTTACCTTACTCGATTATGAAGTTTGCTCCCTCGCATCTGAATCATCACAAATAAATATATACATTATCGAAAACCAAAAACACGCAGGTCAAAGTCAAACTATGGGTGTAACAAGGAGACATTACTTACTTCAATACTGAGGAGGGCATTCAAACCATCCTCCAAAGACCCCAACAAACTATCATCCTGAAAAAGACAAAATATATAAAATCCATGAGACAAAATCAAAAAATATCTTAGATGTTTTTAACGAAACCATAAATGATATATTTAAATGAAGTCCCATTACCAAAGAATTTGATATTCCACAAACAAGAAACCTCATGTTTACATCATCATCATATATCTTTATAGCAGGAAGTGAACCAGAAGAACTTTCTTCGTCATCAGCAGGATCCTCTGCCTCGGGAATTTCAACATTGATCTTAGGAGATTCTCCAAGAAGATTGGGGCCCACTTCATCATCTCCATTCTGGCCATCGGGGAGGACTAGATTATTTCGAAGACAATGAAGCCTAAACGAGGCCTCTGCCAATCGGAAGGCATCCCATGTATGGCATGAAGAGCTGGTATGATCAGAGAACAATATAAATAATGATCCACTTTGCGATTATCCAAGTAGGTTTTTACATTTTGCCCAATAATTTTCTTTGTCATTTGAAATTTACATTTTAAGTTTATACTCTCATTTTCCACAGGGTTAATTATCCGAAAGGGGGACCATCACAATTTCGTGAAGTCCAGATGGCAAAATGTTACAACAAAAACGAAAAATAGAAACAAAGCATAGTAGACTTTATAATAAGATATTAAGTTGGTCAGGAATACAATTACCTTTGTATTACAGAGAATAATGAATAGCGAAAATGACTTGCGGCATAGCACGAAAATGAGTTCTTCCAATATATTACGTAAGGAATTCCCTGAAAATTATAAAAAAAGTGACAATAAGAAAATTATCGGCAAATTGCAACAAAAGCAAAGCTCTATCACAAGCTTTTCTTTCTTAATCTAAAACCAAAAACATCTTGCAAACAAATTTATATAAAGGTTTCCAACCCATTTACCTTAGAATGAAGAGACTCGGCTAAACTTTCACCATTTGGTATCTCCAAATAAACCTTCATAAATATTAAAAATAATCAGATAAAACCCAAGTACAATAGAGCTAATAATGTGACAGGATTGCTCTTTTTTCTTACGTATGATTGCATTATAAGACGAAACAAATTATTACACACACACATTCAACTTATTAGGAGGAAATTCAAAATATTTCCTTATTAGAGAAAATAGCATACCGTAGTAGGCATTGTGGAGCTAAAAAGTCCAGACACAGAATCCGGAGAGGAATATTCCGTTCCTCCCCATACGATCGATCCAACTTCATCATTTGGCAACTGTTCTCCTCGTAAGTAGACGAGATTCGGTTGCCATGAATCAAGAACCTTTCGGAATTCATCCATAGTCGGATTCTTCAACGTTTGTACCTATATAAAAATGGACATAAAAACCGTATCAAAAATTGAAACAAAAGAGAATAAAAGCTTTACAAGATCAAAGTACTTCAAAGCTTCAATTTGCACCTCTAACCGTCCTGAAGACACGATTTCCGGAAACGGGAACTTTTGCTTCTCATCTGAAACATCTTGCTTCTGCTTATTTTCGGATTTTCCAGCACTTAAGACTGCTAGGAGATTGCAAGTGTTCTTCAGAGCTCCTTGGGTGTGGAACATATCCAAAATCACTCCCTCTTACTCTTAGAGAGAGGCAAAATTGTAATGAGACAAATGTCTAAAAAAGAATCCACTACTCAACTTCAACAACACATTCAAAATTCATGCCGCAGGCATGACAGGGAGGAAGCTTCAGCCAATTTTGTAGCACCAAATTTATCACTCTCTCTCTCTGAAAAAAACTGGAGAAAACCAAGAAAACTCGAACCCTGATCTGCAGAAAGGGAACTACACATTACAACCCAAAATCAAACAAAAACACAGCAAATAAACTTCCCCAACATCAGCAATCACAAGTCTGAAGAGATTCCAAAAACCAAAAAAAAAAAAATAGAACTCAAAAACTTCAATTCCCAAACAGAAAACCTCCACAAAACCACAAAATCAGCAGAAAACAACACAGATTGAGAAAAACCCAGATGAGGAAACATGAAAACTCACCGACCCAGATGAAGAAATCCGAGCAACTCCAACAACCCAGATGAAGAAATCAACCAAGATCGCAGCTTTCGCAACAGAACCACCAATAACTCCCCCTTATTATATCAGAAACACCAAAAAACAACAAAAGGGGCAAGAATAAAAGAAACCCTAATGCCACTACCTTTTAAATTCCAACCCCGACCCCCAATAAAAATCAAAGCCGAAATAGAAAAATGGGAAAAAGGGAAAAGAAAATCGTGTGTTTCAAGAATCTTTATCAACTGATCTTGGGAATGAGTGATGGACTCTCTCTATCCACCGCTAAATCAACACCATCCAAAAAAAAAAAAAGGAGCCCAACATAAAAATCAAATCTTTATAATAATTCGGGCAATAAACTAGAAATTCTTCCCAACGATTTTCTTTTGTTTATTAGCTTAAAAATGACTACTATTATTACTAGGATGTTGTGTCAGCTTTAATGCAGTAACCATAATTTTCTTTCTCCAATATCCCAAAGTCAAACTACAGAAACAACAACCTTAAATCTTAATCCCCCTTATGTCTTAGCCAACCAAATTTTACGTTTGATTCGTGTGGTTTCTTTCCAAGAAATTGTTGAAAACAGTTGTTAATTGGGGTTTTCTGTAATAATAACAGTTATTATTAAAGAAAAAACATACGTGAATCAATGAGTTTTCTTGTGTAGCTTGCATGATTCGAGCGTGTGTATTGATGTCGTGTTCTTTGAAAAATATTGTGGAAATCCATTTTTGGGCCTTTTTCATGCATTCTCGGGAATTTTGGGTAAATTATTCCTTCTTGAATTTGAAAAGGTATGTGTTGTTTTTATGCTAAAATTGTAACATTCAGATGCTGTTTTTATCTTGAGAATGATAAGCCTTTTTAGCCTTTTAATTTTGTTCATTTTTTTGATATTTTGCTGGTAAATAATTAGATTCGAGCACAGTTGTGAATCAAACATAAAATTTTTGATTAATCTAATATAATATCGAACTACTAAATTATAACGTTCAATAATAGGAGATTCTTTTATCTCAAAGAGACAAGGTTACAAGAATAACAATGGTATCCCTTTGTTCTTGATTAGTTTTGAATTATAGGAATTGAAGCTCAATTTAGACTTGATTGGGTTTAATTTGATGTTTGTACTTTGGGTCATTGACTTAACCCAACTCAAACACTTGTTGGGCTACAACCTCCATATAATTATAGCCCAGGAATGAAACCAAATCCAAAATCATTACTATAATTGTTATTGTGCCATTTTCTTCTTTTTTTTTTTAAAGGAAAGATAGGAGAAAGTAACAACTTACAAGCAACCTAAATCTTGGCAATATAGATAGAACTTAAAATAAAATGTGCTAAATTGTGAGTCGTCTTATTTCCATCCCGACGAACAAAGGAGAAAGTGAAAGTGACCTCCCGAATGTGGGACAAGAGCTCTCGAATGGTCATCGTAAGCGTGCTTGAGCTTGATCAATCCATCTCGATCCTCACGAGACTATACTCAAGAATGAGGCAATCAACATCTAATTATATTAACATAATGCTGAATTGCTAAGTCGTACTGTATACCGTTACTAAATAGAATTAATGACATATAGGGGTGTGCTCTGAGCCGAGTTGGCTTGTGAGCCGCACAAGCCGAGCTCAAGCTGGCTCGACTCGAACTTGAATGATGTCAAGCTCAAGCCAAGCTTAATCGAGATCAGTTTGTGTGTCAAGTCAAGCTCAAGCCTATTTCTTTGGGGCTCGATGCTTGCAAGCCGGTTCGCAAGCTAGTATATATATATTTATATTATATATATATTGATATGCATATTGTATTTTATTTATAATTATATATATATATATATATATTATAATGTTTAATAATTTATATAGATAAATATACAGTAAATTAATCTACATTTATATGATTTAGTAATACTAAATATATGATATATTATATTTTTTTATCTACTTACATTGACAATAAATATGATTTAATAATATCGCAATTCAATAATTATAGCAACATATCATTCTATACAATACTACTAACATATTACTTTGATAATATATAATATTTATCCAAACAAATAATTTAATAAAAAATAGATTCAATCTACTATAATAAATAATTAATTATATAAGTATATATCTTAATAAAATATTAGTTAATAATTTATTTGGTATAATTACAAGATATATAACATAATCTATTACTATATTATATATTATCTATAATATATGTATGACCCTTACTAAATTTTGTATCATAATATGTCTTAGTAACATATTATTTTACAATGACATATTAGACCATATAATATTATTAATACAAAAATATATTCATAAAATATTCACTCAAATATTTAATATAATAAGATAATAAATATCATATACCATAATAACTAATTAATAACATAAGTATATGTTTTAATAAAATATTAGTTAATAATTTTTATTGTGTAATTACATAATTTATAGTTTATTGGAATATAATTAACTGATAATTCCTCAAAAATCCCCAAGTGTAAACAGAATTTCCTTTTCACTCCCCAATTTTGAAAAAGTTCCTGTTCACTCCCCAATTGAAAAACAAAATTCCTTTTCACTCCCCAAGGTTGTATAATAATTCAGGAATTGCGTACATTTTTTAGGGAATTGCGTATAAAAATCCCGGAATCTCGTATATACGACATTTTGAGATTTTTATACGCAATTCCCTAAAAAATGTACGCAATTCCTAAAGACAATGTACGAACATGTACTGTTTGTGGGGACCTAAAAGGAATTTTGTTTTTCAATTGGGGATTGAATGAGAACTTTTTCAAAATTGGGGACCTAAAAGGAATTTTTTCAACTTTTTGGTACTATTCAAAGATTTTTCCAAAAATTACTATAATTAATAATACTCATACATAATCTAAAATATCAAGTATATATTAATGATTATAATTTATTAATAATGATATAAAATTTACAAATATTAATATACTATATATATTATATATCTTAATATCTTTGTTCTTGTTTAATATTATTATTGAATGAGAGTTAAAAAATATCCAACAAAAATCTATTGGCTCGGCAAGTCGAATCGACCTCGGCTCTTTTTTTGTGCAAGCCAAGTTCAATCCCTTAAAAAATAAGCTTGACAAACTCAAACTCAATCTCAAGCCATGCAAATAATTTTCAAGCTCAAGCTCAATCTAATTTTTTTTTGTCAAACTCGACTCGGCTCGGCTCGAAACGCACCCCGAATGACATAGGTAATTAACTACATAAAAATGGCATATTTATGCCTTTACATAAATCTAAATAACCTAAAGTTTCTAAAATTGAATGGAAACTAAAAAATTAAGGGGAAAAAAAAAAGGACCCCGCCTAATTTTTCAAATTCTTCCATCAACTACTTTGAGATACTTAAGAAGGGGTGGCGCCGCCCCCTCCGGAAGCCTACTATCCTCACATTGGCGGCCGCTGCCGCCATCACCACGGCGGCGCTCGCGGAAAGAAGCTAGAATTCTTTTAGTTGCGATTTCAATCTTCTTCATGTCATCAAGATATATCTGC
Source organism: Lantana camara (assembly GCA_037501455.1). Taxonomy (NCBI): domain Eukaryota; kingdom Viridiplantae; phylum Streptophyta; class Magnoliopsida; order Lamiales; family Verbenaceae; genus Lantana; species Lantana camara. Next base: position 81,064,790 of record CM074865.1, read on the forward strand.
CTGTTTCTGCACTCATCACTACAAAACCCCAATTCACCCCTGCAAAAACACACACACACTCACACTAATCAGTACTTGAGGAAGAACTAATTCAACTTTCTTGAATTAAATGTTTTATATATAGATTCATGTTTTACCTGTAAATGTAGACATCTTTGTGAAGCTTTAAGGGTCTGTGGCAAAGATGGCAAGATTTGAGAAAACTGTAAGAATGTTGATGATGATGATCATGATCTTCGGACGTGCGATCATCCACGTAGAAAACGGGCTTCACATTCCCTCGGCCCGACCCGATATCATTCGAATCATCCCTGTTCTTGCTCCACATTACTGGCAACATCATATCTATATATATATATATATATATCTTAAGCTCTTTCCTGTGTTTTTCTCTCTGTCTTCTCTCCCAAATGTATGATCTCTCTCTCCCTCCCTCTCTCTCTCTCTATATATATATACACAATTACACACACAGAAACACGCAGTGAAGGATTGTGTAGTGTGTGATAATGGAGGTTGGTTTGAGGTGGACAATCATTTAAAGGTTCTACTGGGGAGAGAAAGAGAGACATAGAGATAACACATTTGATAAACGTGTGTAAAATAAATGAAGTGTGTTTTAATTTTCTTTTTTTTCTTTTTCTAATTTACGAAGAAAAGAAGGTTTTGTTTGTTTATAAGTAAAATTTTCAAACGTGGGATTTGTGCATGAAATCCCAAGTCCGTGTTCTTTTGCTTTTCTGTGGATAGCATAGGTGAGAAATAAATATCTATGTCTTTTTCTTAATTTTTGAATGTGGAATTGCGATTATTATCAAGTTTTTTATTCATTTTTTTGGACATTAATAGTTTATCAAGTTACGTTGTGGTTTGATTTATAGAAATTTAGAGACGAATTTTAATAAAATCTCAATTCGTTCGGTAATTTTACATGTGTCAGTCATGTGTCATGTGTTAAAATAATTCGTTTTCATATAACAATTAATTATTTATAAGCGAGTGAAGTTATTTTCATGTGTCGAATGCTCAAAACTATGAGTTCTAATGTTCTATTGAAATTGAGCCCACATTTGTTGAAGAAATTAGAGTCAGCATGATTATAATGTAAGTTGTCAAATTATTATCTAAAATAACAAATTAATATTATCTGAGATTAATTTTTATTTTTGTTATATTTAATTTATATACGGAACTAAGATCTTAATAGGATCGAAATTAAAGTAGTGTGAATAATAAATATATAAACTCGGCAAGCGGGACAAATTTATAATTCTTATAAACTATAACCATAAAAATAAGAAGAAGCGATTGTGCTACAAATATAATAAATTGTTGTTTAATTTGTTTTTTCTTAAATAAAAATTTTATTCCATATTTTTAAATAACACATAACTTTGACACCATATAATATTCTATTTATTATACAAGTTGTTCAATTGTCAAACTTCATGTGACCTCATTGTTAGGGTGTTAGGGAACATGAAAAGACATGATTAATTGATTTCTCTCAATTATTAATTTAAATATTAGAAAACATAATATTTTCAAGAAATACCAAGCTTGTAAGGAGAGGCTTTTGCAATAATAATATTTAAACTCTAAGGCCTCGTTTACTTGTAAGGTAACCGAGGGTTTTTCCCCTTTCTCCTCCCATTACCGTCGTCTACTTTGTGAGGGTTGAAGCCTATGTTTGCCGTACAGGCCCGTAGGTTCTCCGTGTTTTTGGCAGAGCCATGGAACATGGAATTTTGGCGTGTTGGCTGAGACACGCCTTTTCTCAAGGCGGCGAAATTACCTTGCGGACTCAAAGTTGAGTGTATTTACATGAGATTGCCATTGTAAAGTAGGGTCCCTCGTTTTTTTTGTTCTTTCGCGCTGGAATCCCCAAAATTGGCTGCTGAAATTTGTTGTCTTCCCCCTTCTGAAGGAGTTCTTCTGTCGCATAGAGTTATACATTCCGCGTGAAGCAAAGGCGAGGGCCCTGGTGTGCAAGACGCTCAAGGTCAATTTTCCTTTTACCCTAACTTCATCCTCTGCTTGGAAATGATGGTGGAACTCGATATGTGCAGGTAGTAGGTTTTGCTTGAAGTTTTATTGAATACCTGCATTCACGAGGTAATGTCCACATTCCGCTATAATTGTACACTACTTCCTTTGTATATGTATGATTAATTTTGTGCAATAGTTTTCCTATAGATGCCATTTATATGTGTTCCCTGTTTTGAGAGTAAATACCAAAGTGCATGCTTAGGTCTATACTCCATTTGGTGTCTTGGATTGAAGGATGAATGTTATTGAATTAGATTAATGGTAGCAGAATTTTAGAAACATATTCGTAGGTTTTTTGCAAATCATTAGTGTTGTGCTTCTGTATATGGCCATATTGTGCTTCTCTTGATGTACTATTTCGATTTGCACTATTTTTGTACAAGAACCCAGTTTTCTGAAAAAAGTTTAAAGCTAAAGTTGGTGCTGTAGATTCGATGATGAATTAAATGAAACTAAATTACTTGTGAATCATTTTTTTGTAACATATTACCAAGGTGATGCAGTACATTAATATACGGTTGATGTATATGCCTGTGTTGTGTTTATTTTTAATCCATCACTTTGTAAAACTTGTAGAATGGACAGAATGTCCGAAGAGGAGGAGGCTTTGATTGCCTCGGAGATAATTCGTTACCAAGTAATGAATGTCTTAATGTTAGTTTACTTTTTGTTGCAAACTGGGTTGTTGGATAATGAATCAAAGCATCACTGTTCTACGCAATATAGCTTTAATGCATGGATTGTTAAAGAATGTAGAATGAACAATGGGTATGAAGATGAGGAGGCAGTCATTGATCTCACGATTATTCAATATCAAGTAATGAACGTGTTGATGCTAGTTTACTTTGTCTTGCAAAGTGGTAATTTAAGAATACACTTCAATTAGCACCTTCTGTTTTAAATATGTAATTTATGTGTGTTTGATGTCAGATGTTGGAACTTATTTATATTCAGTGTGCTTTACTCTCTTGGTGTGAAATGTATTTTTGTACTTTTGCATTGAATGTGTAGCTCTGTATTAAATTTGGTTGTTCTATAATAATTTTGTAGTTAGTCGATCTTTGATGAATTCTGGTAACCATGTTTGCGTATTGTTAAAGGGAATGTATATGTGATTCATTTTGACAGATGTCTCTGCCGCCAACTGAGGGTTCGGGGACTTCTAAAATCAAAGGAAGTCGTGGCTGGATGGTAGGAGAGGAGAACAATCTTGTGCTTGCATTTAGAATCATAATTGCAACTAGATGGAAGGCGCCGAGTGGGTAACGAAGTGGTTTCTTAGTTCAACTGGAGGCGAGATTTCCTGAATTTGAGGTGAAACGAAGAAACAAACAATGATCCGGCCTTCTGACGATGCCAACTGTATTTCCTGAATTTGAGGTGAATCAACCTAATTCTGTTGGTTTGCAGCCTATCCCCGCGACTGGGAATTCCGAAAAACAGAAGAGAAAAAGATCAGAGAAAGCTTCTGAGGTTATTGCTGAGGCAACTAACTTTTGCAGTGAAACGACGGCACCTATACGCGACGTCGCTTCGAGGCTTGGGGCTGCAGAAGATACCATCACGAGACAGAAAGAAATCTTCGAAGTAATTCGATCTTTGCACTTAAATATTGACATCCGAGACCACATGAATGTGTCGAACTGACTCGTTAACAACCCTAGCCAAATGAACATGTTCTTCGGAATGGATACAGATGCGCGCAAGGTGATGGTGCAGATGGCAATTGACGGTACCCTGCGTTAGTTGTGTTTTCTTTCTTGTTTATTGAAGTTTTTGTGGTTCATCAGATAATTGTTGGAAAACTGACCAATGATGATGCTTGTTTTCTGTTTTTGGGTTCATATCATGACTGCTTCAATTACTTATGATGAAGGCAAATATGTTTTTGTATAGTCCTTGCGAACTATTTCTGGGTATATACTGTCTGGATGTAGCATTTTATGTTAGTAAAATTTATCTTTAGTTTAAGGGCTGGATTCCCAATTTCTTTCTTTGAAATTTTTAAGGAATTTGTCCAACGTGCATGCAAGTTTGTGATATAAACAACTGCTTCAAAAATGCAAAGTGCATGATGCATTTCTTTATTGAAAATGAAAATTACAGAAAGGTACTTAAGCATTTCCATTTGGGGATCAGAAGGTATTTGGGTCTAGCGCTAGTTCAAAGAAACAAATGGCACTAAATTATTAAGAGCAATATAGTAATTGAGCAGTAATCATCCGTTTTCATATCTACAAAGTAAACACTGAAACTTAAAACTAGCCCAAATATAAAGAAAAGTAAACAAAGTTTATTGACATATACCGTACACGCACAAACTTCTAATAACATGACCCCCATTTTCCTTTCTCACTAAAGTAAACGAGGCCTAATAGTTTAATAAAGTAACATCCTTATCAATTGTTTTAATTTTTTGATAGAAGTCGTGGATGAGTCCAACGACTATAGGAAATAATTTTATTTTTATTTTATGTATTTTGTATTAATTATAAAAGTGACCCCAATACTTCTAAAATATTTTAGATAGGTATATAAAGTATAATTTTATAGATAATATCAAGAAAGTACGCATAAACATTGAAATTAATCATGCTTTAATAATAGAAGTACTCTAAAATTCATCCTATAATCCATAAAACACTCAAATAATTTGTAAAAATTTTATTACCTCTCTTTATCTCTTTCCTCTTCTACAACTCTGATTTATTTGTCCTCCAAGACTCGTCTTCGTTCCTCCTCGGTTAGCCCTTCTTGTTCCAAAAGTCCTTACAGCTTCTTGCTTTCACGGACATCAACTGGAAACAGACTTCAACCTCCAACGGAAAATCTCACTACGGCTTGTAAGTTTCAACAAAAGGGTTGTAGAAAATATACTGGAGTAAAAAGGTTTAATAAAACTCTTAACAAAGTATTTATCTCGTGTATATGACAAGGAGAATTTTATTTCCTTCAAAAAAGGTTTTATACAGACATGATATATTCTGAAAAAAGATTTATTTGAAATACAACACTCAACACTCAGAAACTGAGAGACTCAAAGATTATTTTACATATGACTCTCTGGATTCAAGACAAGGTGGTTCTCATCATACAAGAGAATCTTTATTTATAGGCTATATTCTTGCTACTGTTTGGACTTGAAATTTTTATTTGGAATCCGCTGCTTTATCCTTCAACGATCCAGATCTTGCCGACACTTTTCTATGGTTGAGATTCTGCCGACACTTCTATCTGCCACTTGATAATTGGAGTATGACGTCATGGCATTCGTCATTTCCTTGCTGATGTATGTGCTTACATCACTGATGGTTACATCCCATCATCTTGCAAGCTTCTTGTCTAGTCTCTGTAGTGCAGAAAAATTCATGTTTTTCAAATTTATTTATGAATTCCATTAAAAGAGGAGAGCATATTTTTCCTCCTTTGGTGAGTAGAATCCAATTTCCTTTACTCATCAGCGTTTCGAACTTATATTTGTACAGATTTTCTGCAACACTGTGAATAGCTTTTATTCCCAAGGCACGCCTTTGGACAATCCATTCTTTAGTAACTTGGATCTTCCTTAACGGTTTATTTCCTTGCTCAAGCTTTATGGTGTCAGAAAGGTGGTCTGCAGTGATCATGAAGAAAACTTCATGCCATATATGCTTCTCTGGTTCTGGAGATATGGTATAGAACTTGAGAACCACCTGTCTTCCTCTGGCAAATTTACTGATTTGAGATTTTAGGGTATCATCAAATCTGGATATTTCTTTGAGATCTTTACTTGGGTAGATTATATCAAGGAACCCAAAACAAGCATATCTATAAACTGCTTCTGGGCATGCTCCCATGATGCAGGTCAATCTTGGATATATATTTTTTCCTTTGGAGAAAAATATAGTATCTGTATTTTCCATAAGTGATTTTTGGGAAATCACCACCCATTAACGGATTTGATTTTGTCTTTACCATCTACCGTTTGAAATGGACTAGATATATGCATACCCATATATTGGTCTTCTAAGTTTCTATAAGTGATTTTTGGGAAATCACCACCCATTAACGGATTTGATTTTGTCTTTACCATCTACCGTTTGAGATGGACTAGATATATGTAAACCCATATATTGGTCTTTATTCTGAACCAAAATCTATATTTCTGGATAAAAAATCTGCTAAAAAATTATCAGTTCCTTTTATGGGAATGATTTTGAAATCATAGAGAGATAGGAAAACTTGCCATCTATGTAACCTTCTATAATTTGGTTCACTGGGTAATTTATTTTTTGCAAGACTTGGAACTTGAGTGTTATCCACATGAACAATGAAAGGTTTTTGGAGGAGGAAAAGTGAAAACTTTTTAATCCCATTTATTACTCCTAATAACTCCTTTTCATGTGTAGTATAATTTATTTCTGCTGATTTAAAAGTACCACTTGTATATCTACAAATCTCATTAAGATCTGTTTTCAAGATTGCAGCCCAATATAAATCAGAAGCCTCAGTTTGAAGAATTAAATTATCATTTTTATCAGGAAGCCTTAATTCTGGAAGAGTTTTACATTCTTCCTTTAACTTTATGACAATTTCTGTATGTCTTGGAGCCCATCCTTTTGTATTATTTTTTCTTAATAACTTTTGTATTTCATGTCTTTTCTTAGCTAACTCAGGTATGAAACCTTCAGCATAATTAAGACATCCTAAAAATTTTTCTATTTGTTTTCTATTTTCTAATTTATCAGGAAACTCAACTATTTTTCTAGATATATGCGGTTGCAATTTTATACCTGCAGCACTCAGTTTTAATCCTAAAAACTCAATTTCTTTAGTTTCTATGACTGCTTTTCTTTCAGACAGGGCTATACCATTTTCTTTACATAATTTAGCAAAGAGCAAAAGATGTTCTCTATGTTTATCTATAGTATCTGAACAAATAAGAATATCATCTATATAAACAACCATGAATTCTCTATATTTGCTAAATATATCATCCATCTTTCTTTGATATATTGATGGTGCATTTTTTAATCCAAATGGCATTACTAACCATTCGTAATGTCCTTGAGGGGCACTAAAGGCTGTATATTGGATACTGTCATCTTCCATTTTTATTTGCCAAAAACCAGATGTACAATCAAATTTTGAGTAATAGGATTTATTCTTTACTAAGTCTATTAATACTTCTTTATTGGGTAATTGGTAACTATCACCCTTAGTAAAATGGTTTAATCTTTTGAAATTTATTACCATTCTTGCTTTATTTCTTTTCTTTTCAGCTTCTTTCATTACCATGAATGTTGGACTAGAAAAGGGGCTAAAACTTTTTCTAATCAATCTTTTATCTAAAAGTTCTTTAATTTGTTTTTTGAACTCTTCTTCTTCACTTAAAGTATATCTCATGGGTCTTTCTTTAATTATTATATTATCAGTTAATTCTATTCTAGCTTTTGGGTAATCTTTTTTCCAAAAAGCCAATGGATGGTCACTATAATTTTCTTTTATCTTACTAGTAACCGTTTCTAAGTTTATTCTTTTTATAACTATTTTGTTTATTGGTATTTGTATTTTTTCATATATGGAGTGTCCACCACGCTTAGCTGGCTGAACTCTGAAAGGATGGTTTAATCGTGGTAGTTTTAACAAATGACCACACTTTGTTTTAAGCACAATAGAATATGCATTTTGCATATAATATTGAAATTGTTGTAGGAAATCATTTCCTAATAATATATCAACTTCTAGTTCATTATATTCATATATTCTAGGAACCATTATTATCTTACTTCCTAAGACAATATCAACATCTATTGCTGATCTGTGTATATCCTGTGATTTTCCAGTTACACCTTTTATTCTGATTTTCCCATCTTCTTTCCATTTATTAATCAAGAAGGTTTTGAAAATAGTTATTTCAGATCCAGTATCTATTAAAGCACAAGTTATTATTTCATTTTCAGGGGTTTCTCTTATTCCTACCTGAATGAAAACACTAATTGTAAAGTTATATCCTTTCATTTTATTCTCGGACAATATATGACTTTGTCTTCTATGCAAAGTGTTACTCCATCTTTTTCTATCTTATAATAATTACAACTATCCAGGAAAGCATTTCCTAAAATTATGTCATAGGAACTTCCCGTCATATTTTCATCTAGATAACATTTAACAATTATTCTGGATTTATCAATGTTTATTGGGATAGATATTTGTTGGTTACAAGTAACTATCTTTCCTTCAAAGTTTTCATAGTAGAAACTCTCATTTAAGGTTTCTATCATTAAACCTTTATTTTTTATCTTAGCAAAGTGATTTGCACTTGCTCCTGTGTCTATTAATATTTTTGGTTCTTTAATATATTCTTGACCATTGAAGTATTCTCCCAAAATGATCATTGTTTTATTTATTGAATTTTTATTTATACTTAAGGTTCTGGTTATATTCATTTTTTGATTTCTCCTAGCTATACTATTTCTTCCAAATTCTATTTGAGGAGTTTTACTAGAAGATCCTTCTTCTATTAAAGGCTTATTTATGATTTCCAATTCATAATTTGTTATTTCCTTAGGGTCTTCAAGAAGAGGTAATTTAGCCAAAGCTATTTCCCTACATTCTTCATCTATTTCTAAATGTGGTTTATCTTGATAAATCTTTCCATAATTACTATTGCTTAGAACATATAATGCTCTATAGTAAATTGAGAAAGCTTTGCTTTTCTCTTTTAATCCTATATCTTTTATGAATTTGTAATGTAAACTTAAAGTTTCGTCTATATTATGATCATTTATATTCACACTATATTTAGGATATAAATCAAATAATATTTGTTTATAACACAGATTTCCTTCTATTGTTCCTAGATGACTTCTCTTCGCATCTGTAAATCTCTGATCATGAAGAGAAAGTACTATAGGACTATCTATTCCTTCTCTAAATAATGATTTTACTAGGAATTGAACTCTTCCTAAATATATATATTGTATTTTACCTTTTTCCTTTTTATCTTTTATTTTATTCAAAGCTTGATTTATTGTGTTTCTAGTTAACAAGTTGATCTTAACTTGCCCTGAAGTATGTTCAATGTTTATAGATTTTTCTACTTCATGGTAGTCATATATATTTATTTTCTTTCTTTTTATAAGACTTGATATCCCTTTAAATATACTTTGACTGGGATTAGTAGCATTTAATTTTAGTTTCTTTATCTTATCTAAAGTTTCTTTATTGAAGGTAATGCGTTCTGCATATCCTTCTGGTCCTTCATAAATATCTATTTCTTCATCAGATAATTCTGTTATTTCAGAACTCATTCTGATTCAGTATCTAATTATGAAGATATTTCATTTTCTGATAGATCTGATTCTTCCATATATATTTCTTTTCCAAAATAGTTTTCTATATCGGAAATTTCTTCAAGTTCATCCCTTATTTCTAAAAATTCAATTTCTATATTTTTAATATGTTTAGCTTTAGGTTTTGGACATTCAGGTGATTTATGACCTTCTTCTCCACAATTCCAGCATTGACATTTCGTTAATTTTTTATTTCTTTCTTTATTAGGTTTATTTTCATACTTATTTCTCTTAAAAAACTTTCTTCTGGGTTTTATATTTTTCCTTTGGAAATTTTTATATTTTTTATATTTTTTCTTATAAAATTTTCTTTTATTCCTTTTAGGGTATGTCATTCTATTACTTCCCCATTGTGTAGGTAATTCTACTGTATCACAACAGAGTCTAGTTATTCTTTTAGATTTTTTATATAATTGTTGTTCACTACATATTCTTTTAAGTTCTGATGTTAATACGTTTATTCTTCCTCCTGGATTTTGAGGGTATTTATTTTTCTTTTCTCTCCATACTTTATTCATGTGATTATTCCAAGGATAAGGAAGTTTAGTGTAAAACATATTTAGCATTATCTCTTGAGATTCTGTACTATAATATTGGGTATAATAATAATCTCTAAATTCACATACATAATTTTTTATATTACACATTGAGAGTATGCTTAGGTTTATTAGATTACTTCTTGCTTCATCTTTTTCTCTTTCTATTTCTAATTCTTTATTAGCTATCCATGATTCACCTAAAAATTCATCAGATATATTTGCAACTATACTTTGTACTCCTGTTCTTATATCTATATCAAATCCAGTTTCCATTCCTACTTTCATTATTCCTTGTATATCAGGAGATACTCCTTCCCACCATTTAAGAACTATTCCATCAAACGTAGTTATAATATATTCGCTCTTTTTACTAGCTCCCCAATATATATCATCCTGGGTTAATAAAAAGGCTATCATATCGTTCTGCCACTTTACTATCGCTTTTCTATTATCTACTTGACAATCTAGATTTAATTTACTCCCTTGGAGATTTATAGGTTCACTATATTGTTTGGTAGGTTGATATTTTGGATTATAAGATATATTCTTCTTACTTTGTTCTTTATTTTTCTTGGGTCTATAATATGTTTTAGGGTAATTATCGTTAGAACCCATAGAGGATTCTGGAGTTTCATTAGTTACTCCTGAAGGTCCTCCGGTTGTATTCATTCTAACTTCATATTCAACTATATCATCTAGATTTATTTTTTCAAATTCTTCTATTAAATCATTTACTTCATTCATTATTTTCAGAATTTTCTTCTAGTCTAGCTTCTTCTATAATTTCCTTTAATTTTGATTCTTCCTTTATTTTATTTTCTCTATCATCTTGTTCTTTTAATAATCTAGGGAGGTATATTGTATACATATATTCATCAAATGATCCAGGTTCATATTTCTTTTCTGTTGGTATAGTAACAATCTTTGTAGGTGTTTTTATTATTTTTTCAATTTCTCTTTTCTTATCCAATTTTGTCTTTTTAATATTATCTTGAATAAGGTTATTTAATTGCTTTATTTCAATTCTAATAACTTGAATTTCTGTATTTATATTCTTTATTTCAGATTTTAATTTTACTAATTCTTCTAATAATGTATTTATAGCATTTGCAACTGACTCAATATGATTCATTATGGTGAAGCGAGTTGCCAATCTGTATCATCGTAGGATTCATATCCTCCTTCTGTATATGTTTCATTTAAATTCCATTTATCTGAGCAAAAATTTAAATATATTAAAGCTGTGTGTATTAATATTCCTATTATATAACTTTCTATTATTGGTTTTATGATTTCTTCCATTTTTGCCAATTTTCTGTGGCTTCTTCCTTCTGTTTTCTTATTTTTTGTTTACACATTTTAATCTTATTTTTTATTGCTTTATTTTCTTTTTTACTTTTATTTTCTCTTTTATATTCTTCTAATATTGTTTTTAATCTTAAAATATTATTTATATTATCAACCCATTTATTTAAATGGTTAACTTGATTAGGTTTTAATAATCTGTCCATTTATATAGTCAAAAGATTTATATAATGATCTCTATCTTTTTTATGATTATTCATCCTTTCATAATAATATTTACTAGGATATTTTTTATATTGGTGTTTATACCATTTATACATTGAATCAAAATATTTTATAGATTCAATTATCTTCCTTTTATCAAATATTTTCATTTTATTTATTATTTATTTGGATAACCTGGCTCTGATACCACATAGACGCGGAATATATTTTGTATTTGGGTGATATTAAACATGATATTAAACAAGATTATTTATAAATTAGCTTATTGCTTTTTCAATATATTTTAGTCTTCTTATTTCAGAAGCTAACATTGCTTCATGAAACTCTATTTGTTTAATGATATGATATTCTTCAACATGAAATAAATTATCTTTATTAATAGTACTAATAAGTTGTAATTTTTCTTTCTCTATATTAATTCTAGCTCGTTGAAAATCTATACTTATCTGTATATTTCGTGTTAATTCACGGATTCTTTTGTAATATTTACTCGGCATATTTATACTTATAAATTGTGCCAAACAAATTCTAAATAAAAACAAAATGATAATTCTTCAATTGTTAAAGGCCGAATATGATATAACTGTATATATGCATCTAATATATTAAAAACCATAGCTCTAAAGGTTTCTTTATTCATATTATTTATTTTTTCAAATTAATTTTCTTGTTCATAAATTTGTTCTATAGCTATTATAATTTTATTTATAAAATTTAATTTTTTATTTGTTTTTGCACAATCTGCATCACAGTCTATTTGGTTTATATTATGCTTTTCTGTATGTTCTTTTCCTAGCCTTCTCATTCTATCAGTTAAGAATTGTTTTACGAAATGTCTAAAATGTTTATTAGATGTATTTCCGTCAAAACATTTACAAAAATTACATGCAAGGAGTAGCCCTCTACTATAATCATCATCGGAATTATCATCCATATGATAGTATATAAGTTTTTTGAATTTAGGGGCTTATTTGATACTTTTAGAAAATATATAGGCTTTTTTATAAAAGAGTTGGGTTGAAAATATAATTTTTAGAAAGTTGTTATATTATTACTATTCATGAATAGTAAGGGAAAAACCCAAGGTTGAATGATTTTTTAGGAGTCGTGGACGGTGTCCACGATTTGTATCATTTTATTAATTCTTACAAAAGAAATATTATTTTATTAATTTATTTTGAAAAAAGTATTATTTTTAAAAAGGTCTCCTTGTAAGGATAATATATAAAAAAATAATAATATTATAACATTTTAAAATATTTTATACGTGCTTAATCTATACTATTATATTGTCAAAGAGTCAAGTAGAAACCGTTTTGATATTTTGTATTATCAATTTCTATTCTTTTTTTGTTATTTTTTCAACCAATCATACAACGTGTTACTTTTTGTTTATCTATTAATCCTTTTTTTTTTTCTCACCTCACTTCAATTTTTCTATTTTTTTTTTTTTGCTTTTTTCTATATTCTTTAATTTATACTTTAGTGTTATTTTTTTTACTAATTCCATTAGATATTATCTTATTTTATTCATTAATTTATTATAAATATATATTTATCGTTAAATAAATTTGAAAAAAAATATATAATCTCCTTAATTAATCTCATAAATTTTAGATAATTTCCAACTAAATACACAATCTCATAAATTTTAGGTAATATCCAACAAAATTTTAGGTACTGATTTTCACGGATTAAAATATAAATCTCTTAATCAATAGGAAATAAACTTTTGGCATTATTAAGGGAATCATCACCTTGATCCAAGAAACTAAACTGTTTTTCTTCCTCGATATTCACATCAAGTTTTGCTTTCACATCTTTTATTTTGCGGGCAATATCATGACGTGTAACAACTTTTTTGAAAGGCAAACAAGAAGAATACGGGATCAAGGGGCATGCCTGTCAAAGAATTTCACAAAAAATCTAATCAATTGAAAGACAAAGTTAATTATCAAGAATTAATAGCATTATTTTTATAAATCTACACCATCCTATTTAGGAATCAAGATTTCACACACCTTGTTGCTCAACCCACGCATAACAATGCATCGATGATGCACCATTAATATCTGTACTAATCAACTAGTATCCCCCAAATTCAAGTCCGCCCCCATGTCATGGAAAGCTTTAAACTGGAGCCAAACTTCAGTTTAAAAGGGAGCCGTTGGATGAGTTCTGTTGTGGACCGTAGGATCTTATTTAAACGCACATCTTCAAACGATGCCGTATCAACTAATTCCAAGAGCATCATGACTGTTGATTCTGGCGCCACGGATCCAATGGTGGAGATTAATCCTGGAGAGCGATCAATTGCGACCGTTGATCAAGAACATGATCGTAAGGATCACAAGCTGAAGGGAGTAGCTTTCATGGTGGGGGACCAGACTCATCACTGATGAGGAATCGGTTACGGGAATGCACTGAGGAGTTTGTTATTTCATTTTTGTTGATTCATGTGTTTTGTGAGGAGGTATTTAGCGTAGAGAAGGGGTCATTTGTGTGGTCAAGTTTTGTGCTGTAAGCTTTTTCTCTACAATTCCTCATCCCCTGTTCTTCTACTTCTTCTCATCTCTTCTGAACATTGTTACTGTTTTATTGCTTAATCAATACAGATACCAAGTTATTGTGGGGTTTTTTGGTGTTATTTCAATTATCATTTATTGAGTTTGTTACATTTGGTATCCAGAGCTTGGCGATCCCGACGGCCTAGCAATGGCGGATGGTTTGCGCTCGAAGGAGTTACAGGAGCTTAAGGGTGCTTTAATCGAGGAAAGAGCTATGCGAGCTGCTGTAGAACAGAAAATGGATGGTAAATTCAACGAGCTATCGGGTGTTTTGGAGAAATTAACCCTCCAGATGGGCTCCATTGCAGATCAGATGCAAAGTTATAACAGGAATAAGTCAGTAATGGGTGAGGGGTTAGCTGCAACACCAGGAAATGGGGGAGGATCGGTGACGAAGAGCACAGTTAACGTGGGAGAACAATCGCAGCAATCACAAGGGAGTCAGAGTTCTGCTCATTCTTCCCACAAGTACATCGAATTCCCAGCATTTGATGGATCTAATCCCAGGGGATGGATTCGGAAGACTCAAAGGTATTTCCATTTACTACCTACTATTCCTGAACATGAAAAAGTTACGCTAGCATCGATTTACTTCAGTGGAACCGCGGAAACTTGGTTACAGAGTTTGATCGAAACGAAACCATGTTTAAGTTGGAATGAACTCATTGATGAAGTATTGAAGCGGTTTGATGTGGGTAATAGACAAATGATCGTGGGAGAGTTCCATAGGCTAAGACAAACAGGAACAGTAGAGGAATATTTAGTTCAGTTTGAAGATTTAAAGTCTCAAATGCTATTGTTCAGCAAAGATTTATCTGAAGAATATTTCACTGCTGCATTTATCTGTGGTTTGAAAGATGAGATTAAGGCGGCAGTATTTGCGGGGAAACCTCAGAGTTTGGGAGATGCTGTTAGTAATGCTAAAAACCAAGAAGCAGCTGTGGATGCTCTACTAATTAGGGCTAATGTGTTGGGGAGGAATAACCAAGGCATGAAGCAACAGGTGAAGACAAACCAACAACCAACTGCTGTTAAAACGTGGAATTCTGGGAATAAATTGAATCAGTTTAGTAAACCTAATTCTATTCTAAGAAGGTTGTTAACTGCATCCGAGATGAGGGCAAGGAGGGAGAAGAATCTATGCTACAATTGTGATGAGGTCTACTCTCCAGGCCATAAGTGCACCCAGAAGCAACTCTTTATTATCATCCCTGAAGAGGATGATTGGGGTGGATTAGAGGAGTATTTTAATATGGAAGATGAAGTGGAAAATGATCATGGTGACACTGAGGAATTGACTATTTCCATACACTCTATTACTGGAAAAGAGAGTCCCCATATGTTTAAAATGAAAGGGAGTATTGAGGGAAAGGAGGCACTAATATTATTAGATTGTGGAAGTTCTACCTGTTTTGTTGATGAAGAGATGGCCAAAACATTAACAGGAAGGAAGGAAAACACTAAGCCAATGAGAGTTAAAGCTGCTGGTAAAACTCAGTTGGTTAGTGATACCATCTATCCAGATTTTGAGTGGGAAATCCAAGATCATAAGTTCAAGTTTCCAACCAGAGTACTAGACCTGGGAGGAGTTGATATGGTGATGGGGGGTGATTGGTTGAGTAGCATGACTCCCATTGGGTTGGATTACAAAAATAACAGGATTTCAGTACTCAAGGATGGGACCAGAATCAGTCTCCAGGCCCTCAAGAACCAATCTGAGATTGACTTTATTTCTGCAGCTGGAATTGAAAAGATGCTCAAGAGTGGGGATAGTGTGGATATTGGGCAGCTGTATTCTCTCATAGCTGAACCATTATTGAGGAAATTGAGGATTCTTCACTGAAGGAAGTTCTGGAACAGTTTACTGCTGTGTTTGAAGAACCTAAGTCTCTACCTCCTGTAAGAGAAATTGAACACAAGATTGATTTAAAGACTGATGCTGTACCAAAGAAACAACTCCCATACAGATATTCTCATGTGCAAAAGGATGAAATTGAGTCTTTGGTCAAAGGAATGTTAAAGGAGGGAATTATCAGGCCAAGCCAGAGCTCCTTTGCTTCTCCAGTCCTACTTGTCAAAAAGAAGGATGGAACTTGGCGCATGTGTGTTGATTACAGGTATCTAAATACATTGACTATTAAGCATAATTTCCCTATCCCTGTTATAGATGAGTTACTGGATGAATTACATGGTGCTAGTTTCTTTTCTAAGATAGACCTGAGGTCTGGATACTTTCAAATCAGGATGAGAAAAGGAGATATTTCCAAAACCAGTTTTGTGACACATAATGGCCACTATGAGTTCTTAGTCATGCCATTTGGATTGTGTAATGCACCATCTACATTTCAATCCTTGATGAATCAGATTTTCTTCCCACATTTGAGAAAATTTATCCTAGTATTCTTTGATGACATATTGATTTATAGTAAGACATGGCAAGAGCATCTGGAACATCTTAAAACTGTCTTAGCTATACTAAAACATCATGAGTTATATGCCAAGATGAGTAAGTGCAGCTTTGGAAAGAGGAGTATTGACTATCTGGGACATATCATTTCTGAGCAAGGAGTTGCTACTGACCCTGAGAAAGTGGAAGTGATGAAGCAATGGCCTAAGCCCAAGACTGTTAAGGAGCTGAGGGGGTTCTTGGGGCTAACAGGATATTACAGAAAATTTATACAGTATTATGGATTGATTAGCAAGCCTCTAACTGACTTGCTAAGGAAGGACAATTTTAAGTGGAATGAGATGGCAGAGACAGCATTTGAGAACTTGAAGAAGGCAGTCTCTTCTGCACCAGTGTTGATACTTCCAGATTTTCAGAAAACTTTTACTTTGGAAACAGATGCTTGCAATGATGGGATAGGGGCTGTACTGATGCAGCAGAATAGACCTATTGCTTTCCTAAGTAAGGCTTTTGGGGAGAAGAATAGAGGACTCTCTGTATATGAAAAAGAGTTTTTAGCTATACTAATGGCTGTGAAGAAATGGAGACATTACCTACAAGGGCATCACTTCATCATCAAATCTGATCAACAGAGTCTTAAACACATGTTGGATCAAAGGATGGGCACACTCTTGCAGCAAAAATGGATTTCTAAGCTATTGGGATTTGATTATGAGGTACAATACAAAAAAGGAGTAGAGAACAAGGTGGCTGATGCTTTATCCAGAATCAACCATGATGAAATCCAATGTAATTTCATTTCAGCAGTGGTACCATCCTGGGTAACAGAAGTAAGTGATTCTTACACCACTGATTCCTTACTTACTCATATCCTACAAGCAAAAGCTGTTGATGCAAATTCATTTCCTGAATATACTTGGAGTGGTGGGTTGATAAGAAAGAAGGGGAAGATTTGTGTTGGAAATGATAATAATTTGAAGGAGAGAATCATAAAGGCTCTGCATGATACATCATTAGGAGAGCATTCAGGGATTCATGGAACTTATCAGAGAGTTAAATCCATGTTTAACTGGCCCAAACTGAAAGGAGATGTGGAACAGTGGGTTAAGGAGTGTGATGTTTGTCAGAAATCTAAGCATGAAAATGTTAAATACCCAGGTCTACTACAACCTTTGAGTATTCCTGAGCAAGCATGGACTCACATTACCATGGACTTCATAGAAGGGTTACCAAAATCAGAAGGGAAAGAAGTGATACTTGTGGTGGTAGACAGGTTCAGCAAGTATGCTCATTTTTTTGCTTTAGCTCATCCATTCACAGCAGAAATCATAGCTAAAGTATTCCTAGATAATGTGTATAAGTTACATGGCATGCCTCATGTAATTGTATCAGATAGAGACAAGGTTTTTACAAGCAATTTCTGGAAAGAGTTATTCAAACTTACTGGAACATCACTGGATCTATCCACTGCATACCACCCTCAGTCAGATGGTCAAAGTGAGAGGGTGAACCAATGCTTAGAGACTTACTTGAGATGTATGTGCCACATGAGGCCTAAGCTTTGGAAGAAATGGTTGTCTATGGCAGAATTTTGGTATAATACCAATTACCATTCAAGTCTTAAGCTCACTCCTTTTGAAGCATTGTACGGGTACACTCCTGCCAAGGTTATATTGGGACCTTATTTTGAATCTGAAAACTGTGGAGTGAAGGATCTCATACAAGAACGAGTTAAGTTTAATATTGTGCTTAAGGAAAATTTGGAAAGGGCTCAACAAAGGACCAAGTTATATGCTGATCAGAATCGCACCGAAAGGATTTTTACAGAAGGTGACATGGTTTACTTGAGATTACAACCATACCGGCAGAGCTCCTTAGCTCTAAGAAAGAATTTAAAACTGTCTCCTAAGTATTTTGGTCCATACAAGATTCTTTCTAAGATTGGTGAAGTTGCTTACAAACTAGAATTACCCAGTGGCTCTCAGATCCATCCCGTATTCCATGTATCCTTGCTTAAAAGAAAGGTGGGAAAGAAGCGGGTGCCATGCATCAATTTACCTGAAGTAAGTGATGAAGGAGTGTTCAAGATTTTTCCCCTGGCCGTATTGGATAAGAGGTTGGTTCCTAGAAACAATAAACCAGTGGCACAGATCTTGGTGCAATGGAATCAAGGGACTAAGACAGATGCGACATGGGAGGACTACAATGATGTAGTCACTAGATTTCCAAAGTTTGATCCTTGGGGACAAGGATCTCAAGAAGAAGAGGGTATTATCATGGAAAGCTTTAAACTGGAGCCAAACTTCAGTTTAAAAGGGAGCCGTTGGATGAGTTCTGTTGTGGACCGTAGGATCTTATTTAAACGCACATCTTCAAACGATGCCGTATCAACTAATTCCAAGAGCATCATGACTGTTGATTCTGGCGCCACGGATCCAATGGTGGAGATTAATCCTGGAGAGCGATCAATTGCGACCGTTGATCAAGAACATGATCGTAAGGATCACAAGCTGAAGGGAGTAGCTTTCATGGTGGGGGACCAGACTCATCACTGATGAGGAATCGGTTACGGGAATGCACTGAGGAGTTTGTTATTTCATTTTTGTTGATTCATGTGTTTTGTGAGGAGGTATTTAGCGTAGAGAAGGGGTCATTTGTGTGGTCAAGTTTTGTGCTGTAAGCTTTTTCTCTACAATTCCTCATCCCCTGTTCTTCTACTTCTTCTCATCTCTTCTGAACATTGTTACTGTTTTATTGCTTAATCAATACAGATACCAAGTTATTGTGGGGTTTTTTGGTGTTATTTCAATTATCATTTATTGAGTTTGTTACACCCCAATTTGAATCAACAACACCTACCCACATTTCATCAACGACAACAATTTTATCCAATACCTTGTGCTTAGAAGAAGCTTCAGATTGTGCTTAGGAGAAGCTTTGGAGGAATGGAGGCGCTGTTCGATCTGAAATTTGAGAAGAGAGATGTTCCACTCATCCAAAAAGTCGTCCATTTCGTACGAAGCGTCTTCAAGCCTTTTCAACCATTGTTTGATGGTTTTGTCACTGAACCCTCTCCGATCGGCATCTCCAACATATTTCTGACATTCTTCAGCTTGTAGGAAACACCAAGGACCTAATTCTCCACGCCTCTCGCCAAATTTACTTGGTTTGTTATCTGCTCCCCAAACATAGTTTTCAGCCGCTCTGCAACAACATAAATAATTGCATCCGCCATGGGATCTCTCCTGTCGAATTAATTGTATCAACGCTAGCCTAGAGCAAATATTGTGGAGAGAAAAACCCTTCATCAAGAAAAGAGAAACTTTGTTAGTATATATACCCTTCTTCAAGTTTTTATTTCACAAACCAGATACTGATTATCACGGATTTAAAATATAAATCTCTTTATCAATTGGAAATAAACTTTTGGCATCATTAAGGGAATCATCGCCTTGATTCTCCAAGAGACTAAATTGTTTTTCTTCCTCCAAAATCACATCAAGTTTTGCTTTTACTCTTTTATTTTGCGGGCAATATTATGACGCGTAACAACTTTTTTTAAAGGCAAACAAGAAGAATACAGGGTCAAGGGGCATGTCTGTCTAAAGAATTTCACAAAAAATCTAATCAATTGAAAAATAAAGTTATCAAGAATTAATAACATTATTTTTATAAATCTATGCGAGTCATCACTCACATGGAATTCAAATTTACACCATCCTATTCAGGAATCAAGATTTCACACATCCTGTAGCTCAACCCACGCATAACAATGCATCGATGATATACACCACCAATAACTGTACTAATCAACTAGTATCCCACAAATTCAGCTCCGCCCCCAATTTGAATCACCAACACCTACCCACACTTTATCAACGACATCAATTTTAACCAATACCTTGTGCTTAGGAGAAGCTTCGGAGGAATGGCGGCATTGTTCGATTTGAAATTTGAGAAGAGAGATGTTCCACTCGTCCAAAACGTCGTCCATTTCGTATGAAGCATCTTGAAGCCCTTTTTAACCATTGTTTGATGGTTCTGTCACTGAACCCTCTCCGATCGGCATCGTCCAACACATTTCTGACATTCTTCATCTTGTAGGAAACACCAAGAACCTCATTCTCCATGCCTCTCACCAAATTTTCTTTGTTTGTTATCTGCTCCACAACCATAGTTTTCAGCCGCTCTGCAACAACATAAATAATTGCATCCGCCATGGGATCTCTCCGGTCGAATTAATCGTATAAACCCTAACCTAGAACAAATATTATGGAGGGAAAAACCCTTCTTCAAGAAAAGAGAAAATTTGTTAGGATATATACCCTTCTTCGAGTTTTAATTTCACAAATCAATCTTCATAATTTTTTTCAATATATATTGTGCATATATATTTGCTAGCTAAAAATTAGTTTGAAAAAAAATATATAATCTCCTTAATCAATCAGTAATGTCCAACTAAATACACAAGTTTGGGCGTTGTCTCAGCTTCCACAGGCTTCTCTCCAGCGCCTGTCTTCTGATTTTAACGCGGAACTGCGGGAGGCTTTTGTTCAGCTTGACCAGGGGAACGCGAGCAAACTGGCTACTGCCTTGTGGGTCATCTGGAATTATCGGAACCTGAGGAGATCTGAAGGTCTGGAGCAGCAGCCTCACGATCTCTTGAATCAAACTGCTGCGCACTCTACTCTTGCCGTGGCTTTGGAAGATGAGCAGAACGGCTTGACAGAAGCTTCTGCCGCTGAGAGATGGACTAAACCGAGGGTTGGATGGGTTAAGATCAACCTTGATGGTGCGGTCTTCTCGAAGTCTAACGCGGTGGGTATTGGTGTGGTGGCTCGTGACGAGAATGGTGGCTGTATTGGTTAGGAGACTGACAGGAAATTAAACATGTCGGACCCTCTCGTTGCAGAGGTTTTGGCTGCCCGTGCTGCTGCTATTCTGGGGAGAGATTTTGGGTGGTCGAAGGTCATTTTGGAAGGAGATAGTTTAAACGTCATCAACCTTCTCAAGCAAGAGGAAGATGACGTCTCTCCCATTAGTAACATCATCTCGGACATCAAGAGGGTGTGCTCTTCTTTCACCATTGTCCGGTTTAATCATATTAGGCGTGGCGGCGTGGCGCTAATGTTGTGGCCCACACACTCACTAGAAATGCAGCCTCGACCTGCGTTGGGTTTTCGGACATTCTTTTTTTTGCTTCCGGTTTTGTTACGGCTGATTTAGCTTGATTCGGCCGTGTTGGCTGGTTGTAAAAAAAAAACAAAATACACAATCTCATAAATTATAGGTAATATCCAACTAAATTTTACATTGGCAGATGGCGATGGAGATGACCCAGAAAACCTGATTACATTGGCTAACCATTTTCATACAGCTAGTCAACGGGATGCACGAGTTGAAATTCCGCCGGATAGCAACTCCTTTAGTTCGAAGTGGCAGAAACCAGCACCAGGGACGATAAAAATTAATGTGGATGGAGCTTTGTTTGAGTGTGACGGGTACATTGGTTGGAGTTTTGTGGTGCGGGATTGGTTTGGCAATTGCCTGGATTGGAAGTGTAATTGGAGAAGTGGTATTTTAGAGCCTGAATTGGTTGAGGCTCTTGTTGTACGGGAAGCAGCTCAATATGCCAACAATAAGAAGATCTCACCCTTAATTGTGGAAAGTGACTGCCTGAATTTGGTGCGAAAATTACAAACTCCGGATTATGACCTCTCAAATTCAGGAACTTTAATTGCAGATATAAGCGAATCTCTCGCTTACACTTCGCAGGTCTCCTTTTCTTTCGTGCGTCGCGAGGGAAATAAAGTGGCACACCATTTAGCGCGTTTGGCGCGTAGTTTGAGTGATGGGGACTTTGAGCTCCCTGATTTCATTGTTTCTTGTCTTTCGGAAGATGTGAGCTTTGTGTCGCTTTTTTTCTTCCTGTTTAGTTTCAAAAAAAAAAAAAAAAACTAAATTTTAGGTACTGATTTCCACGAATTTAAAATATAAATCTCTTAATCGATTGGAAATAAACTTTTGGCATCATTAAGGGCTTAATTTACTTTAATAAGAGGATTAAACAATATGAAAAGGAACTTTATCATCTCAAAAATTAATTTTATTATTTTCTTTATTTCGTGTGGTTTCTTTCCAAGAAATTTTTGTTAATTGGGGTTTTCTGTAATAATAATAGTTATTATTAAAGAAAAAACATACGTGAATCAATGAGTTTTCTTGTGTGCTCTGTGCTTGCATGATTCGATTGTGTATTGATATCGTGTTCTTTGTTTTTCCCTTTTTCTTTTCCTTTTCTAATTATTGAAAAATATTGTGGAAATCTATTTTTAGGCCTTTTTCATTGATTTTTGGTTCTTGAATTTGAAAAGGTATATGTTGTTTTTATGCTAAAACGGTAACATTTGGATGCTGTTTTTTATGTTGACAATGATAAGTCATCTAACCTTTTAACTTTGTTCATGTTTCTTATATTTTACTTCTAAATGGAGTACAGTTATATATCGGGTCGAACTCGAATATGAAATTTTGAATTAATTTAATATGATATCGAGCTACTAAATTATACCATTCCATAATAGAAAGATTCTTCTATCTCAAGAGAGAATAAAAATGCTATCCTTTTGTTCTTGATTAGTTTTGAATTATTGGAATTGAAGCTCAATTTAGACTTCATTTGGATTTAATTTGATGTTAGTACTTTGGGTCATGACTTAACAAAGCTCAAACACTTGTTGGGCTACAACCCCCTATCATTATAGCCCAATAATACAACCAAATCCAAAATCATTACTATAATTGTTTTTGTGCCATTTTTATTTTTTATTTTTAGGAAATATAAGAGAAAGTTACAAGCAACCTAAATCTTACGCAATATAGGTAGAAATTTAAATAAAACGTGCTAAATTGTGAGTCGTCTTATTTCAATGAAAGTGAAAGTGACCTTCGGAATGTGGGACAAGAGCTCTCGAATGTTCATTGTAAACGTGCTTGAGCTTGATCAATCAATTTCAAGGCACTATATTCCAATGAGAATGAGGCAATCAACATCTAATTAAATTAGTATAGCGCTGAATCGCTAAGTTACATTGTATACCGCACTAAATGGAATTAATGACATAGGTAATTAAGTACATAAAAATGGCATATTTATGCCTTTACATAAATCTAAATAACCTAAAGTTTCTAAAATTGAATGGAAACTAGAAAATTAAGGGCCGGGAAGAAATAAATAAATAAACCCCGCCTAATTATTTTTCAAAATCTGATCCGTCAACTATTTTGAGATGCTTAAAAAGGGGCGGCGCCACCCCTCCGGAAGCCTACTATCCTCACACTGGCGGCCAACGCCACCATCACCACGGTGGCGCTCACGAAACGAAGCTAGAATTCTTTTACTTGAGATTTCAATTTTCTTCATGTCATCAAGATATATCTGCCTGTTTCTGCACTCATCACTACAAAACCCCAATTCACCCCTGCAAGAACACACACGCTAATCAGAACTTGAGGAAGAACTAATTCAACTTTCTTGAATTAAATATTACATAAAAACTCAAAACGAGACCTATACATACATACATACACACATACTATATATATACATACATGTATATGTATATGTAATCATGTTTTACCTGTAATTGTAGACATCTTTGTGAAGGTTTAAGGGTCTGTGGCAAAGATGGCAAGATTTGAGAAAACAATAAGAATGCTGCTGCTGAAGATGATCATGATCAGCTTCAAACGTGCGATCATCGACATAGAAAAGGGGCTTCACGTTCCCTCGGCCCGGCCCGATATCATTCGAATCATCCCTGTTCTTAAGCTCTTTCCTGTGTTTTTCTCTCTGTCTTCTCTCTCCCAATGTATTTTACACACAACGCAGAGTGTGTGATAATGGAGGTTTGTTTGAGGTGGACAATCATTTAAAGGTACTGGAGGGAGAAAGAGAGGCATAGAGATGAACACATTTGATAAACGTGTGTAAAGTAATTGAAAATAATTAAATTTACGAAGAAAATAAGGTTTTGTTTGTTTATAAGTAAAATTTCAAACGTGGGATTTGTGCATGAAATCCCAAATGCGCGTGTCTTCTTATGTTTTGTCGAGGTGAAACTTGATATCTATGTCTTTTTCTGCAATATTTAAACGTGGAATTGTAATTGTTTTTTTGGACGATAATTTATTAAGTTACATTGTGGTTCGATTTTTAGAAATTTAGAGACGAGCCTTAATAAATCTCGATTCGTTGCGTGATTTTATATGTGTCAATCATACATCATATGTTAAAATAGTTCATTTTTTATAACCCAATTCAGAATTTATAAGTGAATGAAGTTAAAATAGTTCAATGTCTCGAAACAAGGTTTCTATTGAAATTGAGCCCACATTTATTGAAGAGATGGGAGTTAGCGTGATTATAATGTAATTTGTTAAATTATTGTTCAAAAAATAAAATTAATATTATACCAGATTTATATATTTTTTTCGTATATATAATTTATAGACAGAATTGAGATTTTAAGAGGGCCGAAATTAAAGTACTATAAATATATAAACTCGGGAAGTGGGACAAATTTATAATTTTTATAAACTAGAAGCATAAATATAAGAGGAAACTATACATTGTTATAAATATATATTGTTGTTTCGTTTTTCTTAAATAGAAATTTTATTCCATATTTTAAATAACACACAACTTTGACACCACATAATATTCTATTAAATATAAAATTATACAAGTAATGGATTGTCAAACTTCATGTCATTTCGTTGTTAGGGAACATGAAAAGACATGATTAATTGATTAATCTCAATTATTAGTTTAAATATTAGAAAGATTAATGTTTTCAAGAAACACGAGATCCAATTAATTAATTATGGTCATTAATTAAAGATGAATTTCATATCTACCTAAAGTTAATTAAAGAAACATATTTTGGCCTCAAACAAAAATATTATCATATGATAGTTAACTTTAACTATTATCACTTCATTATTTTTGTATCAAATTAGCATATATAGACAATAGCTTGCATAAATATATTGTGAAATCAAATCTCTTTTCAATTGTAATTCATAATGCTCAAAATACGAGCTGCAATTGTAATTTTTGGGATTAAATTTTATCAATATTAGCATATTAGAACTAATTTTTTTGGTTTTATAGCTAGCTCATTTCCATGGGTCAAGTTAGAATCGACTATCTAGGATATAAATCTCTCCCTACCAATGATATCTGATCATGATAAGTAATGTTTGTTGACTCAGAAATTGGGTGGTAAACTATATTCATCTCGTTATATTTTTATTATTTCATTTTTTAATTATAAAATCATTAAATGACCTAACTTAATTTGGTGATTATGATTTAAATGTCATAACTCATATGTAACGACTAACGGTTTATTCTTGAATTAGCTAGAATCCCACTTAGGCTATTGAAAATGATAAGTATTTTAAGTTAACCTTGTATAAGTTTTATTTGATCGTTGGATCATGAACTTATACTTGTACTTTTGGTCTTCGGTTGGTTATATATGAGAAAGAGGCCTCGCTAATAACCCCACGGTTGCTTTGACCCTTTTTTTTAAAAAGAAAAAAAAGTTAACCTTGTATAATTTGCTTATTTTAAAGAACAATTAGCGGAATTATTAAGAAATTAAATTCGTAACACGCTTAAAAAAAGTAACTTAATGCAAATTATCATGTTAAGGGGGGGGGGGGGGGGGGGGGGGGGAGGGTAGCTACCGAATAATCATCCTTAAAAAATTTATGTTAAGAAATGGATTCAATTTAACTATTATTAATTAAGTAATTCAAATTGAATAACCTAAGTTTCTAAATTTATTTTTTTATACTGTCCCTCGCTCAATTAATGAGGGACTAATTTCCCAAGTTTTTCATATTCACAAGATTCGAGCCCAAAATTTTACTTAAATAACTCAAATTTTTTTTCACTTGCCTCAACTAGTGGTCGGTTAAGTTTCTAAATTAAATTCGATGGAAAATAGAAATTAAAAAAAAAAAAAAAAAGAGAAACTAAAATAGACCCCGCCTAATTTTTCCAAAATCTTCCGTCAACTATTCTGAGATACTTAAAAAAGGGTGGCGCCGCCACCTCCGGCAGCCTACTATTCTCACACTGCCGCCCCCTGCTGCCACCACCACGGCGGCGCTCACGGAAAGAAGCTAGAATTCTTTTAGTTGCGGTTTCAGTCTTCTTCATGTCATAAAGATATATCTGCCTGTTCCTGCACTCATCACTGCAAAACCCCAATTCACCCCTGAAATCATACACACACACAAACACTAATCAGTACTTGAGGAAGAACTAATTCAACTTTATATATATATATATATCATGTTTTTACCTGTAAATGTAGACATCTTTATGAAGCTTTAAGGGTTTGTGGCAAAGGTGGCAAGATTTGAGAAAACAGTAAGAATGTTGAAGATGATCAGCTTCGAATGTGCGATCGTCGACGTAGATAACGGGCTTCACGTTCCCTCGGTTAGACCCGATATCATTAGAATCATCCATGTTCTTGCTCCACATTACTGGCAACATGACATGTATATATATATATATATATATATATATCTTAAGCTATTTTCTGCGTTTCTGTGTGTGAGTTTTCTCAATGTATATATCTATATCGATATCGATATCTATATAAATATATGTGCATATATATACAGAAACACACACTGAGGGTGTTTGTACGTATGTTTGTGATTCATTGAAATGTAGCGTGTGAGAATGAAAGTTGATTTTGAGGTAGATATTCATTTAAAAGGCTCAGAGTTGAACCCCATTTGATAAGCGTGTATAAATTAATTAAAAATGTACTTTGATTTTTTTTTAATAACCAAGAAAAAATAATTCGAAATTTAAAATGTTTAAGATTGTCATCTGTATTTTGTAAAAAATTTAAATTATCATCTAGACCATTTAGATATTAATACGTGTGGCTCATTTTTAGTGAAAGATTAACAATTTATGCAAAAAACAATCCATGTGTTAACACCTAATTGACCGAAATGATAACGTGAAATTTTTTACGAATTGAAGTACAAATAAAAATTTAAATTTTTTCACAAAGTATAAATGACGATCTGAAATATTTATAAATTCAAATAAAAAATAAATAAACGATTTTATTACAGAATATTTTTTTTTTCTCTTTTATAATTTTATATTAGAAATAAGGGATTTTCTGTTTATAAGTAATTTATAAACGTGGAATTTGTGCATGAAAGACTGAAAGTCCCAATCTTTTGTTTTTGTCTCTTTTGTTTTTGTCGATAACAATTAACATATATTGGTGACAAGTCAATATCAAGTTGACCAAAAGAGAAAAAAAGATAAGTCAATATCAAGAGCAAATTATATATTTGGCCCATAGGATTATGTCTTTTATAATTTTGGTTCATACTTTTGAAATTAAACATATTACTCCCATTATTTTAAAAAACTTGAAATTTTGGTCTCATCCGTCAAATAATGGACGAAAAATGCATTTTTTCTGTTAAATGCAATTTGGGGGAAAAAATTACTGTGCATTAAGTTGTTTTTTGCAGGAGTTTGTTTATTAATACACCATTAATTAATACTTTGAATCAACTTTAAAGCATTACTCTAAATCACTCTCGTGAAGGTAATGTGGTGCTAAAATGAGGTATTAATAGACAAACTCCCACCAAAACCAACCTAATGAATAATAAATTTTCCCCTAAATTGCACTTAACGGCAAAAAAATACATTTTCTATCGATTATTTGACAAATGAACTAGAATTGTAACTTTTTGAAAATAATGAGACTAAATATATCTAATTTCAAATAAATGAGACTAAAATTATAAAAGACCTAATCCCATAGGACAAAAATATAATTTGCTCCAATATCAATTTGTTAGGAATATATCACGTGCTAGTAATGTGATATGTACGTTAATTTATTTTCATATACCAATTCAACATTTGTAATTGAGTGAAGTTATTTTCATTTGTCGTGAAGTCGATACGCATAGTGTTCACGTTCAAAATAAGAGTTTTCTAGAAAATTACATCAAAATCACTAAAAATCTACGTCAATATGACTGCAATGCAGTTCGTTGAATTATTCATTTTTCTCATTTTTAATATATAGATGGAATTAAGATTTTATTAGGGTTCGAAATTGAAGTATTATAAATATATAAACTTGGGGAGTGGGATAAATTTATCATTTTTATAAACTATAAACTAGGGATATAAACGAGTCAAGCCTTGATCCCTTTTTTTTTTTTTGACTCGAGCTGAATAAAAAATATATTATTTTTTATAATTTTTTTTTTGTAATAATTAAATATATTTAGATATATAATAATATACATTAATTGAGTATATATACAAATATATAGTAAAATATATTATATTTTGAGAAATTTTATATAAAAATTAGTATATATATATATATATATATGTATATATATATATAAATTAAGTATTTATTATATATAAATTAATATATTATTTTTTATTTAAATATATATATAGATTTACGAGTCAATGAACCAAATACAAAGTAACTTGGTTTGAGCTTTACACGAGTCCACTCGGCTCATTTGTATCTCTACTATAAACATAAATATAAGAGGAAGGAATTTTTATAAATATAAAATTGTTGGCTTTTCTTTTTCTTAAATAAAAATTTTATTCCATATTTTTAAATAACACACAACTTTGACACCACATAATATTTTATTAAATATACAACTACACAATAATGGAATGTCAAACTTCATGTCATTTCATTGTTAGGGAACATGAAAAGACGTGATTTATCGATTAATCTCAATGATTAATTAATTTAAATATTAGAAAAAATTAATGTTTTCAAGAAGCACGAGGTTCGTAAAAATAATAAAAAATAATAATATTATAACATTTGAAAATATTCCTTTCGTGCTTATTGCTTAACAATTAAGTCTAGACTCTTCTTATTTAATTCGATTGGATATGTAATTATGTTTCGAATTAACTATGGAATAATATTTTTGTTCAGAAATTAAAGATGAATTTAATATTTACCTTAAAGTAACATATACCGGCCACAATCTATGATATACAGTACTAACTTAATTATTTTTGTATTAAATTATCATTGACATATATAGCTTGCATAAATATCAGAATAAATTGTAGGAAGAATTACGTTTGACTACCCTACTATTTGGCCTAATTATAACGTAATCCATCTAAATTGAAAAATTAAATTTTAGTCCCTAAATTTTGAAACCTTTGTAGTCCCTAGGATTTCGTTATGTCATTCCAAAAATACCCCTGAATCGTTGTTAAATTCATAATTTATAGGGATCGTCTTGCTATTTTTTTGTAAACTTTAGGGATAATTTTATAATTTTGGTCATATATTCAATATAACAGTCATACAACCGTCTGGGGCATAATTGTACTTTTACAAATTCCGTTAGGAACTTCAGTCCAAACTGTTATAAATAATAAATATTATGAATGCCCATTGATTGTGTAATCAATTTATTTATGAGATTGATATACATGATTAAGGTATTGATTAGTCAACCTTTCCTTTTATCTTGTATTGCAGTACCTATAAATTGAGGCTTATTGATCATTGTACATACACTCAAGAATTAAAGAAATCCTTCTCTTCTCCCTCTATTCTTTTAGCCTTATTCTGTTACTGTTTTTGCTTTTAATCAATAGTTTCATAACACGTTATCAGCACGATTAGCTTGAAGGTTGGAGGTAGATTCGATTCGATAAAACAATCCATAAGGTTGGTTTGATTATATGGCCCTACAGTGATACCAGAGTTTAAATTTTTCGTTTTAAACCTCTGTTATCAAAACTGTAATTCAATAAAATTATGTGTTAATCATGAATAAGTGTTAATCGTTGTTTCGATTATGCTCAGATTATATGTTAATCTTTTGTGAGATTATACTCGAATTATATGGCAATCTTTATAAGATCCATATAAACTTGTAATTTATCTCATGCTCTTACGGTAATATGAAATTATGTGAAATATGCATCTGTTGAAGATTACATCAATCAATAATTATTTGTTAACTATGTAGTTTTGTTATTTTGCGAGTTCTGTTAATTGTTTACTATATATGTTGCACTATTTTTGAGATATCAAACGATAATAATGAATTTTTGTTTGTTGCAATGATTCAGAAGATTAGTTTACCCTCATTATAACACTTTAAAAGTTCAATTACATAATAATAGGTTGAAGATTTGGTTGTATATGAATGTACCACCTTTATTGTGAATAAAGTAATATATTCATGTCTTTTATTACATACTTTTGGTATGTTGATCTTTTCGTACATCATGTCATTTCTATATAAATATGTGGATTTTTTTTCCATTATGGAATAAAAGATTAGATATGATTACATATAAAAATAAACACGTACGAATATACACTCTTTTCATTTCATTGATATGATTACCGTTTGATAATTTATTATATTTTATATGTGAAAAGGGTTATTAAGTGCTTGTATGTACTTTCCATTCAATTTTACAAAATAAATATATGGATGATTATATGTGTATCCTTTTAGTTGTAAATATTTCTATGGCATTATTCATTAGAAAGGATTTGATTGTGTAATCTTGTAACATCCCGGATTTCGGGGTCAAGAAGAATTCCTTCTAAAGTCCGTAGTCACTATTCATTCCTAAACGTAGAAAATTTCCAAGTCACCTTTACCCATCCAATATTGGGCTCAAATGAATCCTTACAAATTTTATGAATTTTTATATCATTCCCAAACCTTAAGTCTCATCGTAGCTCCCGTAGTAACCAAAACCGGTCATAAAACCCTAGTTTTGCCCAATTGAGGGATTTCCGAATTCTAACATTTTCCTTATACAATATTATAGTTAAAACGATCCTTGAATTATTTTATGAATTTTCACGCACTTACCGAAACTTGATTCCAACCGTAGCATATTTTATAAATATTTTCCCTTTTAAAAAATTATCATTTTATTTTAAACAATTAGCTTTTATTCAATATTCAAAATTATACTAAAAACGTTTCTTGAATTTTTCTCTAAGCTATGATAATTTTTCCAACCTTTAAACTTCGTCATAGCTTCGTTTATATAATTTTACCATGATTTTTATCATCTTTAACGTTCATGACTTTTAAACGAAAAACCTAAATATTCCACCTTTATAATCATAACGAAGCTTATTTTTCACTCATTCTTTCATTATTTTTACCACTTCCAGTTCTCGTTTCTCGACTCTTGAATAAATTTTATATTAATTTATATTTATTTTTATTTAGCATGACATCATTCATGACCCAAGTTTCCTAAAATGGAATTTCTAAAAATAGAAAGTTTAGAGATGTGAATTTAATTCTTCCACATCTCTTACAAGAATTCCAAACAATTGTGCAAGTTAGGGTTTTTCCACATTTCCTACAAGAATACCATATACTTGTATGAATTAGAAATATTCCACATTTCTTACTAAAATACCATACAAATATGTGGGTTAGAAATC
This sequence comes from Lantana camara, assembly GCA_037501455.1. NCBI lineage: Eukaryota > Viridiplantae > Streptophyta > Magnoliopsida > Lamiales > Verbenaceae > Lantana > Lantana camara. The sequence goes on from CM074865.1 coordinate 81,096,782, forward strand.
TTCCACATCTCTCATAAACTTTTAGAAATTGCAACATAAGCCCTTAATTAAACCATACCTATAAATACCCCTCCAAGCTCATTTCCAAGACTACACAAAAATCACTCTCCTCTCTCCTCCCCCCAAGCCTCACTAAATCCCCCCCTCCAAATCCCTCAAGGTTAGTTTATTTTATGCTTTAAATTATGCTTTATTTTATATTTAAATTATGAAATTTAATTTATATTTTATATGTTTTGAATTATGTTAGAAATTTGTGTTAGAGAATTATGCTTTAGGAATTTACTTTTCATGAAATAAAGTTAGGGAATTAAATTAGAAAATGCAAGTTTATTAAATGAATTTATTTAAATATGTGTTTGAATATTCATAATCATGTTCTTGAATGTTAGAACAAATGCATGTTTAGAGAATTTAATTATGAATTATTTTCATAGAGAATTTATATATTTTGCTATATTATGCTTCAAATTCTATGTTACAAATATGAATATGATCAAGTATGTTACACACCTCCTTTGAATATTCAAATAGACTTAAGAATATGTTCTTGATGTTCTTGGATCAATGTGTGGACCGTGTGCTAGTGTGTGTGTGTGATTTTATGTTATAAAGTGTTTAATTCCTAAGAATTTGAATAGTAAATGTTTTAAATAGTAATTTTGACTTTTTGGTCAACCCATAGGCTGAATATTTTGAAAATATTATTAAAATAATTATAAAATTAGTTTTGGAATTTTTAAATAAAGATTTTATCCGAATTTTCCAAAAATCGGTAAATTGTGAATTATTTTCAAAATATAACCTACATTGTCAAATTAAATTCTAAATTTCATTTCTAATGTTATAATTAGGATTATAATGTGATTAATAATATTTAAGTGGTTAAAGAATTCATGAAACCTGATTAATTACTTAATTTCCCTTAAACGGTTAAAATTAGAGTTTACCGGGAACTCTCTAACATGATATAGTTTATGTGTTTACTTGATTAAAATAATGTGTAATCCTTTTATACATGAACATTATGTATTTTATGTGCTTATCTGATTAAAATAAGGAACCTAGTTCTAAGCCTATAGTAGTTAATACTTTCAGGCGCACTGGAATCCATATTACAATGTCTGACTACCGGTATAGGTGAGGGTTAAAATGTTTTCAACTGGAATCATGCTATACATATGTGTCTATATAAAAACTATTTCCAAGCCTACCTATCATTTTGATTTACTACCCTATATATATATTATTGTACTACAATGTCCCTCTTAAAGGAAAAATACTTTCATGCCGGAATCAACGTTTTACTAGGACATTATATATTTCAAGTCCACTTTATCAAAATATTGATTTCGGGTTATGCAAGCAAAATATTGTTCTTGATTCATGTTATGGGCCCTGGCTGTATCCGTAGCGAGTAATTACCCGGAAGGTATCGGGCCGAGGGTATTGTTGGTGCTACGGACGGCCACCACCTCTTGGTAGTGGTTTAACTGGAGGTTAGTTACTCCACGCCAAGGGATGAGGGAGAGATAGCTGCCTCCCGAATCGTGTTCGTGGTCTCTAGGGTTTGATTCCTTATTGACATCAAGGAGTAGTGGGGTTAATATTGTTCTGGGTTTTATTGAAGTATCGGTGCCTTGATCAGCCCGATACTGTTTTACCAATTATTTAAGGAGTTACGGATGGAGAGGCCTAGCTTGCGGGCAATAAAGTTCTTGTTACAAATGGTTCATATTTCTTCAAAGATTCCCAATTATCCCTATCCCTATTTTAACAATTATTATGAACCGTTTCCTATTTGCTATATCCTATTGCTATTATTTTAGATCAAGATCTTCAAGATCATATAAAAATATATACATATACATGTATCTATAAACTACTATACCACCTTCACTTAGTCACTTTGACTAACCCTCTCGCCTATTTTAAAATGCATGATTTCAGGAATCAATGAACGACAACTAGAGGTATCTTGAAGCATTACAACCGCAGGTTAGATCCGATCCTAAGAGTACACTGTCTTGAGCCTACTCTCTGTAGAAACAAACCATCTCATACTTTGTCCTTCCATGGCAACCTGTTGTACTCTTTTGCGAACTACTTTGATCAATAATGATAATCCTTGCTCAATTTACGTTATCCTCCCCGTTCATTGGTAAAGTTGAATCTCTTTATCTTCCGCTGCACTGTGACATATACTCCATTCATATATTATCCTGACCGTTCGCCGTAGTATTTCCTGAGTGTTGGGTCTAACCTCCACTCAGGGAGTATTGCGGTGCGGGGTTGTAGTGTTCGGGAGGCGCTACAAATCTTATTTCCTATAGTCTATCTTTTGTAGGAAATTAAATCAGTGAGGTTTTTTTTGCATAAACTTTTTACATGAGAATATTAAGGCAAATATTTTATTCGTAATCCGTAGATTTTATAAGAATGGATTTTATATCATAAATTTCATTATATAATAGTTCTTTCCCCCCATATACTAATAATCGGTATATAACGTACTCTCTTTTATATATTAGGTTTCAAATCTAAATTATACATTAAAGTTATTGAGAGTATTAATAATTACATGATGATTTTTCATATGATTGTCAGTATACTTGATATGAAATTTATGAAACTTTAGTTTTCGATGCTTAACATGATCGATCGGCTACTTGATATCAATATCATAATTCTTGATATTTGCTTCCTTAGTATATTAGTGTTTCATCATATCAAATATATATTGATAATATCAATATGTCGATATTATTATGTATCGCTATGAATTTGGAAGCTTTTGGTTTATATATGTCGATCAAAGTTTATTGGGGAATTTAATTTTGATTTTACAATGCTCTAGAAGTAGCAATTTTGACGAGAAAGATGTGAACAATATTGTTCTTGTATCATGTTGGTTGAAATATTAATAAGTTGTTGATAAATCATGAATGATGGCCCATTCCCTGAAGTGAATGAGATAATGCATCGCATTATAAATAAGGAAAAAATGAGTCCATGAAGAGAATGAGATAATGCATCGCATTATCAATAAGAAAAATGAATCCACAAATTGGGACAGAAGTATTATGATCGCCCTCATTATTATAATTATAATTATCCAAACCACCAGAAGTGGTACAAAAGGATATATAAGAGATACTCCATCAAAATGATTATAAACTCGACTTTATCCCTATATATGAAAAATGACTCATGTACTCGTAGTACGTCGGATTGAGTACTTAATCAAATTATCGAGTTTTCAATTATATAAATATCTATAAATAAAATTGTCATATGGACAAGTTTACTTCAATGACACTTATATATCGATATAATTTTTTTTATTGGGGAATAAACTTATAATTTGAATTTCGTTTATGTTATTCTTCCTCATGTTGTTTACAACTCAAGTATCAAAGTTTTTTAATTACTAGCTTCATTCTCTTAATTTGTTTTCTTTTATAATAAAAGGAGTATGGATTTTCCCCAACATTCAACTGGATCCAAAACAAATGAAAAAAGATATATGTCTCGTAGACAGTGCTAAAACGCACACTATACTCAAAAACAAAAAATATTTGTCTTCCTTACTTATGAAAGAAGCAAATGTTAACACTATATCTGGTAGTACAAAAAATAATTGAAGGGTTTGGGAAAGCAAATATAATGTTCCAGGGAGGAACGAAACTCATCATTGAAGATGCATTATTTTCTAGTAAGTCTCAAAGAAACTTATTGAGTTTCAAAGATATTCGGGGAAATGGTTACCATATTGAAACTACGAATGATAGTAAGATTGAATATCTTTACATTACCACAACCCTATCAGGTAAAAAGTATGTGTTGGAAAAATTACCTGTGCTTTCCTCTGGCTTGTACTACACAAATATCAGCATGATTGAAACACATGCGATAGTAAACCAGAAGTTTACTAATCCAAATACATTTATTATTTGGCATGATCGATTGAATCATCCTGGATCAACTATGATGCGGAAAATTATTGAGAATTCAAATGGGCATCCATTAAAGAATCAGAAGATTCTTCAAGCTAAAGAATTCTCTTGTGCTGCATGTTCTCAAGGTAAACTGATCACGAGACCATCATTAACTAAAGTTGGAATTGAGTCACCTGTATTTTTGGAATGTATTCTAAGTGACATATGTGGGCCTATTCATCTACCACGTGGACCATTTTAGGTACTTTATGATTTTAATTGATGCATCTACTAGATGGTCACATGTGTGTTGATTATGAACTTGCAACCTAGCCTTTGCAAGATTATTAGCCCAAACGATTCGTTCTTGATTATGCAGGCGAGCTTATGTCTCAGGCTTTTATTGATTATTGTATGTGTATAAGAATAAAAGTAGAAAAGTCTGTAGCTCATGTACACATACAAAATGGTTTAGCAAAATTATTATTAAATGCCTCCAATTAATAGCTAGACCTTTACTTATGAGAATAAATCTCCCTATCTCTACACGGGGATATGATATATTATATGAAGTAGCACTTATACGCATCAGACCATCAAATTACTAGGAATTCTCCCAATTATAATTGGCTTTTGGTCAGGAGCCTAATATTTCCCATCTCAGAATTTTTAGATGTGCGGTATATAATCCTATTGCACCACCACAACGCACGAAGATGGGTTCTCAAATGAGATTACAAAAATATGTTGGATATGATTTCCCTTCATATCTTGAATCAATCACTAGGGATTTATTGACAACAAGTTTTGCTGATTGTCATTTTGATGAAACAATTTTTTCAACAATAGGGGGGAGAAAATAAAAAGTTAGGAAAAGAAATTACTTGGAATACATTATCTTTGAATCATTTAGATCCTCGAACAAAAAAATGTGAATAAGAGATTCAAAAGATAATTTATTTATAAAATATTACAAAGCAACTGCCAGATGCATTTACTGACCCAAAAAGAGTCACCAAGTCTCATATCCCAGCTGTAAATGCCCCAATTAGAATCGGACTAATCCCAGAAGGACAGTCTATTCAAGTAAATGAATCCAAACCACGCCTAAAGTATAGGAGACCAGTCGGTTCCAAGGATAAGAATCCTGAAAAAGGAAATGAGCAAATGATCCAAATGATCAACAGTGAGGAGGCTAATGCTCAACAAGACATAACTACGAATAAAGCTTTAGAAGAGGCACAGGTACCTGTAAATATGAAAAATGAAGAGATCTCAATTAGACATACTTATGTCAGAAATAGAAATGGAACCGAAGGAATACAATTGTCTACAATATCCTTGCACATAATGTAGCTACAAATATTTTATAAGAAAAATGAGGATCTTGAATCAAAATCTGTTGAAGAATGCAGAAATTAAAATGATTGGCCAAAATGGAAAGATGCAATTCAAGAAGAACTTAATTCACTTTCTAAACGTGAAGTTTTGGACCAGTAGTCCAAACACCTGATAATGTAAAGCCAGTGGGGTATAAGTGGATATTTGTACATAAATACAACAAATAAAATAAAGTCATATGAATATGAAGCACAACTTCGGGCACAAGGATTTCCACAAAAACCTGGCATTGATTACGAAGAAACTTACTCTACTGTGGTGGGTGCAATCACGTTTAGATATCTCATTAGTCTGGCAGTAGATGAAAGACTTGATATGCATCTATTGGACGTTGTTGCAACATATTTATATAAATCACTTGATAATAAAATTAATATGAAAATTCCTGAAGGTTTCAAGATGTCTGAAGCATATAAAAGTTCCCTGGAAAAATATTCAATAAAATTACAAAGATCATTAAACGGATTAAACAATCTGGGCGGATATGGTATAATCGCCTAAGTGAAATGATTCTATTTATCTTTGTGTCTTAATAAAGAGGTTTGGATCAAAAATTTGTTTTAGTTGTTGTATATGCCGATGACTTAAATATCATTGGGACTCCTCAAGAGTTATCAAACGCAATGAATTATTTAAATGAAAGACCTTGGAAGGACAAAATTTTGCATCGAATTAGAAATTGCCCATTGCAAAAGTGGAATATTTGTTCATCAATCGGCATATACCGAAATGATTATAAAACGATTTTATATGGATAAGGCACATCCATTGAGTACCCCGGTGGTTGTGAGATCACTAGATATAACAAAAGATACATTCCGACCTAAGGAGTATGATGAAGAAATTCTTGGTCCTGAAGTACCATATCTTATCACTATTGTGGCATTAATGTATTTTGTTAATAATATAAGGCAACCCATAGTATTTTCATTGAACTACTATCTAGATTGAACTCATTTCCAATTCGAAGACATTAAAGTTAAATTAAATAAATTTTGATATCTACGTGAAATATCTGATATGATCTTATTTTATTCATATAATTTTGTTCCTCTATTTATTGACTATCAAGATGCAGGATATCTATTTTGATGCCATAAAGCTCAACATATTTTAACAAAGTTCTTTTTCGCGCATGACCTTCAGAAGAATGTAGACATAGATGCATACAAATATGTTCGAGTGAAGATCTGACCGATATATTTGAGGAGTTGATATATAAGATTGGAATGTGTTGATATAAAGATATTAAGTGATGTCATCATGAGGGGGAGTGGATACGCGCTGTACTCTTTTCCTTTGCTTAGGTTTTGTCCCATTGGGTTTTCCTAGTGAAGGTTTTTAAGAGGCAGCCCAATATGCGTACTCCATGAATATATATTTTTTTAGCAAGGTGCATCAAACCGCAATGGACATTCAAGGGGGAGTGTTATAAATAATGAATATTATGAATGCCCATTGATTGTGTAATCGATTTATTTATGGGATTGATATCCATGATTAAGGTATTAATTAGTCAACCTTTCATTTTGTCTTGTATTGCAGTACCTATAAATTGAGGCTTATTGATCATTGTACATACACTTAAGAATTAATAAAATCCTTCTCTTCTCCCTCTATTCTTTTAGCCTTATTTTGTTAATGTTTTTACTTTTAATCAATAGTTTCATAACACAAACAAGATTTATAGAGATTAAAATGTAATTTTCCAATCCAGATAGACTACGTTGTAATTAGGCCTAATAGCAGGGTAACCAAATGTAAATCTCCCTAAATTGTATTGGTGGTGCGTTCTAAAATTATCGACGGAGTCAAGAATCTCGAAATTAAATAATTTATTACTACTAATTTATCGTTTATTGTTATTGCAAGTAACACTAGCTAGTAGAGAAGTTATATTTCCACCAAAAAAACCTAGTAGAAGTTATATTATATTTAACAATAAATATCGCTGAACACTTTGAAAAATATATATATTTTATCGTATTGTTTTGGATATGGGCTTATGGATAATGAGGCATAAAAGAATAAAACTTTAAGTAATGTTTGGTGATGTAGAGCCAGCGGTGTAAGCATGATGAACAAAAGGATAAAACATGAGATATTGAGATCATTATGGGCAGAGTTAGCTTTCATCGAATCTAAATATTTCCACAAAATTCTCTATCATATAATATGATTTATATATGTATTAAATATCTATAAAATTCCACAAATTGATGTTCAAAAGTTTGGAATATATAGCCATGCATGGAACCTTATTCCATCATAATTAGAATTTGTATATATATATATATATATATATATATATATATATATATATATATATACACCCAAATAGAATACGTGGTCAGTTTCGTGAGAGACAAGGAAAGATAAGATGATAGTTCGAGGGATAGGACTTGATAGTTCGGAACGAGCTCCCTAAAATTTGAGACAAGGACGTCTAACTAATTAGTGGCAACACTCGAGATAACGCAATACAGAAGTAAGGGAGTATGAGACAGAGGACATTGTCCAACTAATTGGCAACACTCGAGATAACGCGATACAAAAGTAAGAGAGTCTTATAGATAGAGTCAAATGGAAGAGAGTTGAGAATGAGGACTAGACAAATAACGTGATACCAAAGTAAAGAAGTCTCATAGATAGAGTCGAATGAAAGAGAGTTGGGAATGAGGACTTTAGTTACGTGACAACATAAAAGAAAAATACTAAGAGAAATTTGAGTCTATATAAGAAGGGTTTAAATTAGAGAAACAATCAAGTGACATAAAGAGAAAATGAGAAAAATGGTTCGGCGGATAGTCATCATATATGTGTGTATGCATGCATGTATATATTATATGCTGTTTTTGTCTGTGGCATCTTATTACTTATATCATTGACTAGCTGCCCCTCCCAGAGTGATTCTTTTTAAACAAAAAGATAAATTCGTTTTCTAGATAAAGATAAATCATTTTAAATATATCTACTATAAACATAAATAGTGAAATAATAAAATTAAGAATTCCAAATAAATTCATACAATATTCATCAAAAAAAAAAAAAAAAAGAAAAATATATTGGTCATCATAAAAACATCTTGGCCGATTAAAATTAACGTAAGAAGTCGTGTTTTGAAGTGCCAACACTGGTATCAAACACCAATATTATTGTATGTATATTCGTGCATCATCGATTAAGAGCGAGTGTTTTTGCAGATAAATCAGACTAACTTGTTTTGTTCGTCTCAATCCCAACTAATCACAATAGATTATTCTGAATATATGGATCATATTTTTGAATAATATATTTTTGCATACACACTAAAAAGTCGTAAAATAGATTTGAGTGTGGGAATCTTGAATTAAAAACTACATTTCTCCACATAATGTTTAAAAGTTGAACCCTTTACTTAGTTTATTTACGTGTATATCTTTGTCTCCATCAATAAGAAGTGATCTCCACAGAATTGGAATCTGAATTTACTATAAATATACATAGTTATGTATGCATTCATCATCACTACTAAAGAACAAGAACATGGCCAAGAACCTTAATATGGCCCTCTTGATCAAGCCTTTGAGGTTGGTATTGTACCCATTTTTCTTGATTTATTTGATCTTTTGGTTTGTTTTTATATGTGTTTTGATATGAAGTTTATTCTTGGGTAATTTCTTTCGTACAAGTTTGTTCTCAGTATGTTGTAAAATTCATTCTAATATTCATTTTCGGTGTTATTTTCTTGCATGACTATGTTGTATGTTGTACTTTTCCACTTGTATATATGGATGTGATGATGCAAATTACACGAGATTACGAGAAATTACGTTTACTATTCCTCGTGTTTAAGAATAGCTAGAAATCGATCCGTTTTGATTCGTTTATTATGAAAGGCACCGCGTATTTGCCTTCATTGGTAATAAATAATTGATACCACTTCAATATTAATCCTCATGTCATATATATAATATCAGTAGTGGAGATCAAAGGACACTTGAGTGATCGTGACCCCTCGACTTCAAAATAATTCTCATACGTGTGGTATCAATTATAATGGAGATCAAGAGAAACTTGATTGCTTGTGATCTCCTGACTTCAAAATTACCCTTATATGTGTAGTATCAAAGCAAAGATCAGGAGGATATTGGACTGCTAACTTTAAAATTACTCGTATATATACGTAGGTATATACTTTAACTATCAAAAAGTGATCCACTAACTCGAGAATTCAGTCTCCACCACAATTCGTAAACGAGACTTTAGGGTCCATGAATCATTTTTCTTTTGTGTGCGTGTGTGTGTGTTTATGTGTGACAGGCGAGCATGCGGTGTCGTAGCCGACAACGTAAAAGCCCAATCGAGGGCGTCCATCGCAAGAAAGGTGGCTTATTCTGCCATTACCAAAGAGAACAAACCACCAAAGAGAACACAGGAAGTGAGGAAGACGTGAATTCTGGATGAGGGATCCTAAAACAGGGAACTGGAGAAGTCGATGTTGCAGAGCTAAGAGCAAAGCTTCTCTCCAATTAAACCAAACTATTATGGCAACTAATTAATTACAAAAAAACCCATCTTGTAAGGATGAAATTCAGATGGTTTGAGTATTATAATGTCTTTGTCTGAACTGAGGAATTCTTGAATATGAATAAAAAGTACGAGGTGGAGTTTCATATTTAGTTTCATCATTCATGGCAGATGTGAAGATAAGGAGACATTAGCATATATATATAAGGAGTTATTTACAACATACCCCTGTATTAGGTGAAATGGGCAAAAAAAACCCTGTGTCACAAAAATTAACACAGAAAACCATGTGTTTTCAAAATATTTGCATGTCGAACCCTGAAAATTTCTGGTGTTGGTAGAACGCTAATTTTCTCTATTTATTGGATGCGAAATAACTAATTTACCTGTTTATATTATGATATACATCATCTTAAATCTCTCTATATTGTTCAGTATTTTTTATATGCACCGAAACCCTGTACAAAATAAAAATTGCATGAAGAACCTTATAAACAAGTATAAAAAATTGTATATAGAGATATGTGAGATGATCTATATCATAATATAAAAGGTTAAATTAGTTATTCCGCCTCCAATAAATAGTATATATTAGTGTTCTACCAATACCAATAATTTTCAGGATTCGGCATGCAAATATTTTGAAAACATGGGGTTCCCTGTGTTAATTTTTTTAACATAGGGTTTTTTTTTTCTCATTTCACCTAACACAGGGGGTATGGTGTAAATAACTCTATATATAAGCAAAAAAACTCACATTCTTGGTTGAATTCACACAAAAAAATGTTGTATCAAAACAGAGGCTGTGAAGTTTACTCATGGTCCTGAAAATAATTATCCTAAGCATGGTTGTTGTCCAGTTGATCAATTCCTACATATTTCTGAGTGATTGTTGTCCAATTGATCACTTCCTATGTATTTTGAGGGCTCTGCCTGAATATATATGATCTTTGAACCAGAATTTTAAAATGAAAAAAAGTTGTTGAGTTGAGAAAGAAAGTTGCCCATGAATTGAAGGAAGAAGTGAAAAAATTGAAGTTGAGAACTTCTCAGTATTCTATGGCTTTACCAGAATATATATATTTTTATATATTTTTCGAATTTCAATTTTAGAACGAAAGCAACCATCATAATATACATATTTTTTGAATTTGAAGCAGTTGTTGAGACGGTGAGTTGAGAGAGGAAGTTACCGATAAGTTGAGAGAAGAAGTTAGAATATATTAGAGTTAAGGTTGAGGAGTTCTCATAGTGTGAAACTTCTCAAAATGAAAATTTCCAAAATACCTTTTAAACCATATGTATTTTAATTGATAAAATTAAGGATATAATAGGTAACACAAAAAATTGATGTTTTGGTGTCACAAACCATCGTTTGTGAGTGAAAAGAAAGTTTTTTTTAATGTAAGAATAGGCGAAAAGGGGGTTGAGAGACGTAACCGCTTCTCTCACTCTTCTCTCTTTGTTTTGCCATTCATGAAGATTGTGCACTGAAAATTGATTTGTTTACGGGGGTTGTCTATTATGAGTTGGCTTTGTACTGAACTTACGTAAGGTCGGTTTGTGTTGCTTTGTATTAATTTAATTTATTCTAAAAATATATATTGTTAAACCAGAAATTATGTTAAAACTCCTACTTTTTCTCTAACTATCAAATTACTTAATTTATTTTAAAAATATATATTTTTAAATTAAAAATTATGTTGAAACCCCTTCTTTTTCTTTAACTATCAAATTTAATTTAATTTATTTATTTTTCAATTAATAATCATTATAATTCTCCTACTTTATTTACTACAACTTATTAAAAAAATATATCCTAAAATCAATAATCATTGTTCTCAATGTTTAAACTCCTACTTTTTCTCGTCAACAGGGGTTGATCCAAGTGGTTAATGGGTTCATTCTCGAAGGTAAGGTCCCGGGTTCGAACCCCACTTGGGTGTGCGTGTGTAAAAAAAAAAAAAAACTCGTACTTTTTCTCCAACTAAAAAAATATTTTTTATTTTAAAATTCTATACATTTTAATATTAAAAATTAATTAAAATTGTGCATGCAAATCATGTTATTTGGATAATTATTAACTTTAGTATAGAGTTAAATAAGATTGACTAGATTAAATTTATGAAATTAATCTTGATTTTTATTAATACAATCAATTTATTTACCAAAAAAAAAAGTTAAGTTTTATTAGATTTTACCATCGAATAAGTTTACAACATATATGATAATTTGTTTCATATTTTAAATTGATCAATATACATATAATCTTTTTGTTGTCTCCATGAAAAAATATAGGATCATGTCAATTTAAAAAATGAATCATATTAATTATATAATTCATTGTTATTATTTGAGAGACATAATGTTTCTAACTTAAATATTATTTAATAAATGTTGTTTTGTTTTTAATCATAACACAACCTTTGGTTCTGGCTGGTGAGGCCTCAAGTTTTTGTTAAACCTCTTCTGGCTTTACAAGCTTGGGTAGGTCTGAAATTTGAAAAGAACCTTAAGTTATATAAATATTTTAAAGATCAATTGTGCAAGTGTACACTGAAATGTACACGCAACATAATAAGTATCGAACCCACAAGGAAGAAAAATCGAGTACCAATTCGTATTATTCTTTAATCGACAGACCAGATAATAATTCAGTAAGATATTACACTATTAAGCACGTAAACAAAACTAAAAAGATAAATAATTAAATACGATACAAGAGAAAAATGATTTCGACTTCAATAAATAAGGATGACTTGGGATAATTAATGTACAATACTCGAGAGATGATGCTTGATCTGGTGTCAAGATTTAATCACTCAAATTTTGTATTTTATGGGATTAGGTTCGAGCGCCGAAAAAAAAAATAGTATGGTGATAATTTAAACAATGAGTCATATTAATTATGTACCTCACCATTATTATTTGAAAGACATAATATTTCTAACTCAAATATAGTTTAGGAAATAAATGATGTAGTGTTTAATAGTGCAAAACAATATAAATGACATTATATATTTTTTTTGTTGAAAATAAATGGCATTATATAACAATTAGAAAACTACGAAATATAAGTTCATTTTAATTATAATAATATGAAACTCTTTTAAAAAGATTAATATACACATACATCCAAAAATCATGTTTGTATAGTATAATAGAGCAAAACAGCATTGTACACTTCATCATTATATATATATACTAGTTCTATCCCTAGGGATATTGCTATGTATATTAAAATAAATAATTATAAGTTCTTATCATTCCAAAAGAAAAATATATATGAAATACTCAATGCTGATTTTCCAATAATAATTTGTTGAACACTAGTTTATTTAATGTTAAAAAAGTCAAAATAAAAAGGATATTTAAGATATAGAAATAAAAAAATTAATTACGCATGTTAGAATAATTTTAAAGTTTTTAAATTATTATATATGTCCATTTTATTCTACTTAGTTTAGTAATTCAAATTAATTTAAATGTGTTCTAGGTATACATTTAATTTGTTATATGTATTTTGGTACCAGCCACAATTACATCGATGCTTCACATGTTAAATAACCCATTGTGAATAATATTTGATAAGCGCATTTAAGATATTCGAATTCATTAAATCTTCTCTCTAAAAATCCAATACTAACTTGAACGTCGGAGGGGCATTACCAGCTAAAACCCCAAATATTTTACCCCTTAGGTGTTAAATGTTTGCAGGTCAAGAGAACTCACGTTATAAATTTTTGACAAATCGGATTAAAAAGGACAATCAGCTCGACCAAATTTTAGCACGATCAAGATCGAGATCGAGATCGAGATCGTCAAGCCGGAATTTCTTCGGCTTGAATTCGGCTCGTGGCAAACTCGGGCTCGGCTCGATTTAAAATTATTTAAAATTGAAATCATATAAATGTAATAAAATATATGATTGTAAAATTTTTTTTAATACATATATTATAAATAATATATATTATATATATGCTAATAATATATTATATAATATAATATATATATATATATATATATTATATATATATTATATAGAATATATAGATATATAATAGAAAACATAGTATAAATATATAATTTATAAAAAATAACTATATGTATAGGCTCGCAAGCCGGCTCGCGAGCCACGAGCTCAGGCACATGGGGCTCGAGATTGACTCGATGCATGACTCGGGCTCGTTGGAGCTCGGATCGAGATCGTCCCAATTCAATCTCAATCCGAGCCAGCTCGAGATTGACTCGTGAAACTCGCGAGCTGGCTCGGCTTGTTTGCACCCCTGAATTTATAGTTAGAACTAAAGGAGTTTTTACACAATTAGAATTAGTTTACTGAAAGGATTATACAACTATAATTATATAGTATTATATAAATAGAGAAAGACTTATAAAATTATTAATTGATTAGACTAAAATCACAATTATTTTATCAAATAGTATTTTATGTAAATCATTCATTCTGCATAATGTTACATCATATATTCAATTTGTATTTTCTTATGTAATTTGGCCAGATTATAATATGATTAGAAGTAAAGGGAGTCTATACATAGTTAGAATTACATTAAAATTAGTTTATTGAAATACTTATAGAATTATAATTACACAGTATTTTATAACTAGCGTATACCCCGTGCGTTGCACGGTATTAATATATAGTTATTAAATATGAATTTTGTAAACTAAGATAATTTTAAAATAAATAATTAAACATATAAAATGAAAAATAATTTATGCAATACATTTTTTTTATAAATAATAAATAAATTACTACTAAAATCAAATTCTATTACTTTAACATACTTATTTCTAAATTGTATATTAAGTTAAGTGTTTATAATAGTAAATAATTAACACTCATGTAAATATCATATTTTAATTAAAATTCAAAAATACTATTATCTTTTCTAATATATAAATAATGACATTTGTATTAATACTTTTTACAAAATAATAAATATTAAATTTGCGACAAACTATACTAAAATTTTAATTTAGCTAGTATTAACCGTTAAATATGGTAAAAACTCAATTAATAAATAAACCTTGAATAATAAAATATGGTAAAAATAAATGATGACAAAAATGATCAAGTATTTAACAAAATAATATCTAATAGAAAAATATAAAGTAAAATTCTTTAAACTTCCCAGTGTAGCTTTGTTTTCGTCTTAATAAATGAGGTGGGGTCCTCGCTAAAACCTCCACGGGTCTCCCGACCCGTTTTTTTTTAAATAAATAAATAATAAATAAAATTCTTTAAAAATCAAAATTTAAATAAATAAATGAAGATTTGAATAATAAAAAACAGAAAAACAAAGTAATATTATTAATACATTTGGTTGGCTAAGTAATATTAAAATTGATCTTCGAACCAAAAGTAAAATTTATATGAAAATAAAATATAAATAATCAACTTAATAATTTGCAGAATACAAAAAGAAATATAATTATCAGAATCAAACATATATAAATCATCTCAATTCAACATAAAAATATGAAAAAATAATAAAGAATTTTAATAATAAAATGAAAATATAAAAGAAAGTTAGTAAAAACATATGAGTAAAGACAAAAGACCACACCAATAATAATAATAAATCAAAATATATTATTAAAAAATATCAATGCATGTACATATATAATTATAGACTAGTGGAGAAAATCAATAACAAAAATAATTTGAATAGAAATGAATGAAGATATGTGTTATATAAAATACTGTTGATTATGGAAAAAAAACTCAAAATGTAAAAATAAATAGAGAATAATTTTATGAAGGAACAAAGAACGATAATAATACATCTTGATATAAAGAATCACCAAAGTAATATAAAAATTGTGCTAAACTATCATTCAAATTATTTTATAAATTTCAAAAATTAAAATTTGATGAAAATAAAAATAATTATAATAAAAGAACGGCTCAATTGCATAAATAAAAAATAGTTATAAAATTTTTGTAAATTTAAAAATATAAAAAGTGATTCTTATATATGTATTAAAAATTAAAATCTTAAATAAAAAAACAATAAGCAAATAATATTTTAAAAACAAAATAAAATCAATGAAAAATCTCAAAAATATAAAATTAAATGTACTAAATAGTTAAATAATATTGTCAAACATGATTGAAGAAGTTATACAGTGTTAAATAAATAAGACAAAAAAAAAAAAAAAAAATCATAAGAACAGTTAATATATGGATTTCGTGTAGAAGAGATCTGGAAAAAAAAAAAAAAAAAAAAAAGAAAAAAACTCAACAATAGATTTATGAGTGAAAAGCGAAAGAGATTTAACATACTCCGTCAATCTAATTCGCAGATTCGATAGGAGTGTCTGAGTCTTTGCTTGATTTTGATCACATACAAATCAATGAAACACTTTATGTTAGAAAAATGAATTTGAACACAAAAATTAGAAGAAGGATTGAACATTATATACAAAAATAGAACCATGCATAATTTAGGTTTTAAAAATTTTATCGTTGGAAAGACGATTTGAGAGAAGAAAGTAATATATATTAGGAAAGATTAACTTACATAAAAATTGGAATAAATTTATTAATTGAGAAAATCAAGGAACCCGTTAATGGAGTTACATAAATAATTTAGGAAAGATAATTTATATTTAATTTATTAAATACAAAACGAAACAATTAAAAGGAAAATTATACATCCACAATAGGAGGCTAACCTTCCTTTCTTCTTGAGTTGGAATCTTCTTGATTTGTGGAGAGATTTTATTATATATTATGCATATATATATTTGCTAAAAATAACTCTTAAAAAAAAGCTAATTCCCCCTATCAATATCAAAATATGTTATATTGATGTAGTTTTTTTAATAATAAATTTATAAATAATATCGATCAATGAATTTTTTTTATTAAGGTAAAATATTTCGAAAAAAGAAAAAAAAATATTGGATTGAGGTGTATTTGAATTTTAATTAAAATATATTTTTCTAAATTTATGTATTTCAAAATAAATTTTACCATAAATTGATATTTCCAATAATCAAGGGATATATAACATTGCTAGATTAATTAATTAATTAATTTAGTAACAATCAACCAATCACAATTTTTAATTTTAATAAAAATCTCAAAAAAATCACAAAATTCCATTGAGTCAAAAGACACTCTTCCTATATATTATAGTATAGATAACATATATAATTTTTATTAATGGAATTGTTAATGGATTACATATAATATGTGGTTGAGTTTAATATTCTAACACCCAATAAAAAATTATTTTTTCAATAAAATGTTAAAAAAAATATAAAATAGTATTGCGTCAAAACAATACAATTGCAGTCAAATATCTTCGTGAAATATATAATAACGTAGATAATGCATTTTAAATAAATTAATTAATGATAATTTTTTTAATTAAGTATAAAAATTTTAAATTACATAGCATAAATTTTCAAATAAACAATAGAATAGTATTTAGTTCAAATCCTATAATTTACTATATATAAAAGAAATTAAATCACATGAAGAAATTGAAAATATACCATGAATCTTACCAAAGATAATTACTTTCCTTAATTACTATTTATTTTTATAATTAAATAATAGACAAAATAAGTTTAGCCAATCATGTTTTTTCTATCAAGATAAATTTTTTCAAAAAAACCACAAAATTCCACATCATCAAAAATGCACATTCAAAAGTCAAACATGATTATCAAATATATAATAGTATAGATAGATATAGATTAGAAAAAGACTAAAAGTCTTATAATTTGATTAGAATTAGTGTTTTATATTTTATTTAGGCCATCAATAAATCTTAAAAAATCAAAAACCCAACCCATACCTTTATAATTATAATAATAATATAATATAATATAAATATCTCTATACTAAACAAAAATCTCTAACTCAAATCTTTTTTATTCTCTTTCTATAACAAGAACAGAATTTCTTTTCTCAATTCAATCATTAAAGAGCAGATCCTGAATTTCTTGTGCTACCACCGATATTTGATATCACAAAACCTAAGTAGTCATACAAAAATTAAGCTATTGATCATGGCGGTCGCTATTGTTTCTGCTGTTGCACAACGGCTTGTAGCCATCATTGAAGAGCAGATACAGAACGAAGCCAATGTGGTGAGAGGGGTCGACAAAGCTGTTGTCGATCTCTCCGATGCGCTGAAGAGAGTGACAAATCTCCTGGATGATGCAAGATAGGAGAGGATTTCAGAATAAACGCAGGAGAGGATTTCAGAACAAACGCCTCAAAGATTGGTTGAAGACGCTTGTTATGAAATGGAGGACGTGTTGGATGCAGTGGCGGAGCCAGAAATTTAATTCAGGGGGGTCATACACCCACACCCACACCCACACCCACACACATATATATAGAAAACCTTGTCAAATATCGAAAATGCAAGATAAACCCTATGTTTCAAAAATTAGCATAAAAAATTATATGTTTTATAAAAATAAACATAAAAAATTCTTACACGTTGTTTGAGTCATACGTGTTGCCCACGAAAATAAAAGCAAAAATGAGACAAAAAATATTTGTAAATAGAAAATTACAAAGAAATATAATAGAATATATTGAAAACGCTATATACAGGAAATAAATGAAGAATATAAATACCACAAAATTTTTTATCGGGAAGTAAAACATGAAAAGAAAGACATAAATCAAAAGTTGGTAGAAAACATACATTAAAGAAAAATTAATGGGTAAACATTTACACATTAAAATAAATTATTTTACAATCTATTTTAGAAAATTTTTAAATATTGAGGCAAAATTGGTACAAAAACAATATTTTTGTAAAGAAAATTCGTTCAATCCGAGTCATAAGGTTTTCTGTACAAAATTAAGAAAAACACAAGGTTTTCTATGATATTTTGTATAACATGAGGTTTTTTTATGTCCATTTCTAAAGTTTGGTGCATATAACTCATATATTATTTATGTGGTCTCAATTATCAATATTTTACTATATTGACCCTAACTAGTATTAATCTTAACTTTAATGAGGGGGGTCACTAATGAAAAATTGCATAAAATTACATACATATATCTATGTATTTATATATATATAATAATAATATATATAAAAAAAATATATATGTTTGAAGTTGAGGGGGGTCAATTGCACCCCCTCTTCTGAACGTGGCTCCGCCAGTGGTTGGATGAGTGGTCAGTGGAGTCTCTCTCTTCTAAAGTTTCAAATGGAACAACGCCATAGGCAGATGGTATTCCCTTTGATCCCACGTTCTTCATGTTTATGTTTCACTAAAGTTGCTACTCATCATGATATTGCCATTAAAATAAAAACTGTCAAAGCAAAGCTTGATGTGATTTTGGAAGAGAAAAATGGGTATAATTTCATCAAGGATCATGGAAAGGATCCTTCTGGCCATGATGATTTGGGGCGAGTTACAACTTCTTTGGTTGAAGTCGAGGAAGTCAAAGGTAGAGGCTATGATAAGGACATTCTAGTTAAAAAGATCATAGAAAAGGAAAAGGGAATCAACGTGGCCTCTATAGTGGGGACGGGGGGAGTCGGAAAGACGACCCTTGCTCAATTAGTTTATAACGATGATCGAGTAAAAGATTGTTTTTCATTAAGGATTTGGATTTGTGTTTCCGATCCCTTTGATCAGGCTAAGATTGCCAAGGAGATTGTGGAGCAGGTGCAAGAGACTTCCCCAAGCACCAATCAATTGGAAATGTTACTACGACTTGTAATGGAGTCTGTTTCGGGAAAAAAATTTCTGCTTGTACTTGATGATGTTTGGACAGACGATGAAACCAAATGGTGGCCCTTGAAAACTTCTGTCAAACATGGGGCAGGGGGAAGTAGTGTTTTGGTGACAACAAGAAATGAAAAGGTTGCAATGAGGATGGGCACAACTGAAGATGGGATATACCGTTTAGGACAACTCTCTGAGGAAGATTGTTGGTTATTATTCCATCGAATGGCCTTTCATGGAAGCAGTGGCGGAGCCAGAAATTTAATTCAGGGGGGTCATATTAGGCTTCTCCCCCCCCCCCCACACATATATATAGAAAACCTTGTCAAATATCGAAAATGCAAGATAAACCCTATGTTTCAAAAATTAGCATAAAAAATTATATGTTTTATAAAAATAAACATAAAAAATTCTTACACGTTGTTTGAGTCATACGTGTTGCCCACGAAAATAAAAGCAAAAATGAGACAAAAAATATTTGTAAATAGAAAATTACAAAGAAATATAATAGAATATATTGAAAACGCTATATACAGGAAATAAATGAAGAATATAAATACCACAAAATTTTTTATCGGGAAGTAAAACATGAAAAGAAAGACATAAATCAAAAGTTGGTAGAAAACATACATTAAAGAAAAATTAATGGGTAAACATTTACACATTAAAATAAATTATTTTACAATCTATTTTAGAAAATTTTTAAATATTGAGGCAAAATTGGTACAAAAACAATATTTTTGTAAAGAAAATTCGTTCAATCCGAGTCATAAGGTTTTCTGTACAAAATTAAGAAAAACACAAGGTTTTCTATGATATTTTGTATAACATGAGGTTTTTTTATGTCCATTTCTAAAGTTTGGTGCATATAACTCATATATTATTTATGTGGTCTCAATTATCAATATTTTACTATATTGACCCTAACTAGTATTAATCTTAACTTTAATGAGGGGGGTCACTAATGAAAAATCGCATAAAATTACATACATATATCTATGTATTTATATATATATAATAATAATATATATAAAAAAAATATATATGTTTGAAGTTGAGGGGGGTCAATTGCACCCCCTCTTCTGAACGTGGCTCCGCCAGTGCATGGAAGAAGAAGCGACGAGATGTTCCAAGAATTGTTGGACATTGGTAGGAAGATAACTCATAAGTGCAAGGGCTTACCACTTGCAGCAAAAGTTTTGGGAAGTCTTTTGCGTTATAAAAATACTGTAGAGGCATGGGAGGCTGTATTGAATAGTGAAATATGGCAATTGAAAGAAGCTAAATTAGATCTCTTTCCTCATTTGGTTTTGAGCTGCAATGATTTGTCCCCAACACTGGAACGTTGCTTCTCGTATTGTGCTGTATTTCCTAAAAATCACAAGATTGATGTGGATAAGTTGATAAGAAATTGGATGGCACTTGGTTATCTAAGTTCCAATGGAAATCTTGAAAGTGATTTAGAACTTAGAGGGCGGGAGTACTTTGACAATTTAGTAATGAGTTCTCTATTCCTAGACTTTGAGAAAGATTTGTTTGGGCGTGTAATTGGGTGCAAAATGCATGATATAGTTCATGACTTTGCTCAATTTCTTAGAGAGAGTGATCGGTTGGAAAGCTCTAATGGCATTGTGGAGTCAGTGGTGTTGAAGAATACAAATACTTGTCAAGTTTGTGACCCTCAGTTAGTTTCTCGTATAAAAGAATATCGTAGCTTATTTGTCCAAAGAAAGAAACGATATCTGCATATTTGTGATTGTCTCATAAGAAAGGAGGAGAAGCCATTGTGCATGAGTTGCGAATCTTGAATATCAATCTTTGCCGAAGTCTTTCTGTCCTTCCTCAAGGGATTCACAATCTCATAAACCTCAAAGCACTAAATAATTACAATACAGAGTCTCTAAAGCAGTATCCTCGAGAGCTAGCCAAGTTATCTGGTCTTCAGATATTAAACGAAGTTGATGGAGGAAGCTTGGGAATCTTGAAGAATTTGAATCGGCTTAGCAGCAGTGACGGATTTTGAAAATTTTTAATTTTTATATGTGTAATTTTAATATATTTATATTTTTACCCATCAATTTTTTGATATTCTAAGTTTTCGCCCCCCTAATTAAATATTTTGTCCCTTTATTTTTGATACTTTAAATTTTCGTCCCCCGCGACACTAAATCCTGGCTCCGTCCCTGCTTAGCAGATATATAAGTCTGAATATCAGATTGACCAATTTGGACGAAGAGGTGGTTGCGGATGCCCACGAAGCAGAATTTGTAAAAAAGATACACCTTCACCACCTCTGTATTAATTTCGTCGTCGATCAGAGTTGTCAAAAGGAGGAGAAGCCATTGTGCATGGATGTGTTAGATGCTCTGCACCCCCATACTAATTTGCACGAATTACGGATTGTTAGATTCAAGGGCTCCAAACTTCCGAGTTGGATTGGGTCTCCCCATTACCATCTAAGGAGAATCGTACTTGATAGATTTGAGTACTGTTTTCGGCTGCCGCCTTTTGGACAACTACCATGGCTGGAAGAGCTTTACATTATGGTTATGTCTAAATTGGAATTTGTGGGACGAGAATTCTTGGGAATAACATCATCATCATCAATTAGCAGTGTGCTTATTGGGTTTCCCAAGTTGAAGGAATTGACATTGGATTACTGTCCCAGATTGAAGGAGTGGGAAGACATAACCGTCGAGGAAGAGGAATCGTCTGTTATGCCATGTTTGACAAAGTTGGTGCTCTCTGGTTGCCCTGTCTTGACGGAGCTACCATATCGTCTGCTTCGAAAGGCGTCATCGATGGAGCTGTTGATTCTTGAGAGTTCAGATCATCTCACGTACAAATCGTTACGAGGACAAGGAGGATCCCTTCAGAAAGTTAATATCCCACATCCCACAAGTACAATGCTCCTCATGAGTCTCTGCTGGCTGTTTCATTTCATATTACAATTGCTGTTCTTATTTTCATTTTTGTTATTTTCTTTTGAGGCGATGAGGAAGGTTTTTTTTTTATATTCAAGACAAACTTGAAATGGTTTTTTTATTTTTCTAAGAAGATCTCTATTTGTTGCTCTATTTAATATTTTGATATTATTAAAGCTCCTAGAAGCTATCATCTTTATCACCACTCTTACTTTTTGCTGTGTTTTGAGGATCATTGTGCAACATTTGAATATATTTCATATGAAGGAAAACTTCTTTGACATCACACATTAAATGTCCTATCTGTTTCTTTTCGTTTTTTAATACAAACATGACCACCTTGCACCATTGTTGTTATCCACAGATTTGCATCATTCTTTCTTTTCCTTGTTTTCTGTCCTCTTTCCTGACCTTTCTGAATTCTGATTTGAAGCCCAAAAAAAAGGAAATAAAGTTCAAACAGTTATCTCATTATTTCTGGTTCGCCATTTCTTGTTATCTCATTATTTCTGGCTTTGAGAATTTTGTCTAATCGGAGCAGTTTTGTGCTTGACAACTATTGCTTGATTTGATCCAACTGACAGAGTGGTAATCTCGGGTTGAACGAGGTTGAAAGGTTCTGAATTTTTGCCTTTTTGCCCTGTTTAATATTTGGATTCAATGATTTCTCTGGTATTAAAACCTAGATGATAATTAACATGTTAATCCTGTTTTCAGATTGTTTATGAACTCGCATTAGCTAGCTGCATTGGTTTTTTAATTATTACTTGTGAGTTTTGCACTGGTTTCTGCTTCTGGTTTTGTGGGGTTATTTGCACTTATCTATAGATGTGGCTGTCAGTCTGTTGTGATTAATACTATGTTCTTTTTCTTACATTCATTATTATTTTGAGTCTTTATTTATTTTCCTAACCTTTAAATTAATACTAGCATATCCCCCGTGCTATGCACGGTTTTTATATAAAAATTACAGTTTGTGATTTATAATATTATATATTAGTTGTAAATGTTGTAAACTAAGATAATATTCAAAAATTATTTATTTTAGAATAGATAATTAATTTATGTAAAATATATGAAATAGAAAATCATCCAAATTATTTTAAAAATATAGGTCATATACGAAACTTGGTAATTATTATTATTATTTTATTATTATTATTATTATTAATAATATATTTGAATAAGCAAATAAAAAAATAATAAGTAACAAAAAGAATAATAAGTAGATAATCAATTTATGTAAATTAAATTTAATGAAAAAATAAAAAAAGTTTAAATTATAATAAATAGAAAAAAATTTCATCAAAAAAATCTACAACAATTAAAGTAACTTATAAAACAATTAAAAAATGAAAATTTTTAGACTACAAAACAAATATATATATATCCAAGAAATAGGTAATTGAAAAAAAATATATCATTGAATCCAAATATAAACTTATTACTATCATCTATTGTCAATATCATGTCAAAAATCAATGATAAACATGATACTAATGATAAAAATAGATGAGAAATTAATGAAAATAAAAAATTAATAAAAATGTCCTAAAAAATATTAAAGTTCAAGGTGAAAAAAATATGAAATAACATTTCTTAATTGCGTGAAGAAATTATTAAATCTAACTTTTAAACGTCTCCAATTATAAATGTGAAATCAACTCAAAGAAAATCATAAATCATAAATGAATAAGAAAAGAACAAAAAGTTAAAAAACCGAAAATCCTTCAATAATTTGATTACTTTTGAACATAGTGTTAAATACTATTTTATTGCACTAACAACCGCAAAAGATACATTTTACGTTAAAAATATAATTATTAAAATCTTCAAAAATAAAATATTAAAAAATACTTCAAATGCATCAAATAAAAAATTAATATAAATATTAATTTAAATACAATCATTAATACAATAAATTTCTTTGAATAAACAAAAACAATTAGAAAAAGTATTAAAAATTATAACAATTAAAAGTTAGAATAATTAGATAAATTCGTAAAACAATAAAAATAAAAGTTCAAATCCTCCAAATAAATTTCATAAAAAACATAAATAAAAAGATCTCTAAAATGTTAAAATCGACAACAATAAAAAATATATAAAAATAATAATAAATCGAAACAAAAGTAAAAACTAACAAAACTTTGTGTATCAATACATAAATTTTGAATCTTTGTAATTTCTCGAGATGAAGTTTGCAACATAAAAAATAAGAAAATAATGCTTGTACCATGATAGAGACTAAAAAAGATGAATGGAATCGGAGGTGTGGGAATGAAGAGAGAATGAGTGAGGCATGAGAAAAAAAATAACGTTTGAAGATAATGGATGAGTGCTTAGAACTTTTATAATAAATATAAGAAACCTTAAAAGATAAATAAGGATACATATTAAGTTATCAATTTAAAAGATTTCGTAAATTAGGGAGATAATTGATATGATTTGAATTGTTTTGAAAAATTAAAGATTCCAATTATTATTAAATGACCTACCATAAAAAAAAATATATCATTTAAAATAATTCAAAATTCTAGAAAATTAGAATTTGGTCAAAATTAATATAATTGTGTCAAAAGACACCCTTCCTATATATTATAGTATAGATATTGGACTATACGTCTCCTTTTAAATTATAATTTGATTAGAGCTCATCTACGTTTATATTTCTTTGAAAACAGAGTATATGTTATTAGCGGAGCTAGGCTACCAAATTTGGTGAACTTAGTTGACAAATGGACTTAAATGTTAAACAGTTAAAGTTCCCAATTATATAATTCTTCTTTTTCCTGAATGTATAACCATTTCCTTTGGCAATTTTAATAAGTTTCTTTAAAGAAAAATAATTGGAAAGAAATTAGATTAAATTAGGGGGCGGTATGTGATAACTCTCCAGGGGTTGTCAAATTTTTACTTTGCGCCCATGTTTGGAAATTCTCCTCATTTACTCCCTAGATGAGTTTTATAATTTTGGTCACCTCCCCAAGCACCTAAAATGACATTCTTACCCTCCATTTATCATCTCCAACCAACCAATACATCCCCCAAACTTATTGTCTGAAAGCAAGAGGAGAAATCCGTTCCCCAACTCGTCGGTGCAACTTCGCAGTCGGTTCCCCCATCCGCCGGTGACGGTGGTCTATTTACGCAAGAGGAAAAGTTCCTCTTCCATCTATCTCGCCGGTATCACCCCATTTCGTTGACAGGTGTCGAATCCGTCAAAAATAAATGTAAAATCCTATTCGACGACTAAACACAGAGTATAGTGCAAACAGGGTCGATCCACAGAGACTGGTTGATTTATTTCTAACAATTGCAAGGAATTCACGAAAAGCAATAATTAAAAAGGGGGGTTTTGGGTTATTATAACTAAAGTATGCGATTAAAATAAATAACAAGAATTAAAAAGCTAACTAATAAACAAGTAAAATCACGTAGGATTAAATCAATTAGAGGGAAAATTACCTAGCCAGGGGATATTCGATTCGAATTGTTATATTGATCATTGACTCAAAGATGAATTCAAGTTATTCAGACAGATTGGCTATAGTTGATAGAGACACTCGACTCAACCTCGTTTTTACTTAATTAATAGGATAACCTAGAGACACTCGACAGTTATCTTCCCTAACAAATTCACAACCCCTAGAGACACTCGACAGGATTTAATGAATTCGCAGCATCAAGGACTATAAAAACACCAACCCTAATTAACCAAGTCGTGACACACGCAAGATTTAAATTAGATTATCAAATCCTTTAGTGAACGAGGGATTTTATCGCTAAAACCCTGTCACTAATTTACCACCTTTTATCAATCAAACTCTACTACACTTCAAGCATCATGAATGGCTATATGCAAATTAAACAACCTAGATATCGTGCACTATCCTGAAATTGCCTAATCACAATAAACATGAAACACGGAGATAAGATAAATGCCTAAATAAACTTAAATTAATAAAAACGTTTAGGTCTCACAATATCCAAATCGAATCTTAATCCCTAGCTAGATAATTAAAAACTTAGCTACTAAAATTCATAAAAACAATAGAGGAATTCTTTAACATAAATAAACTAAATTGCGAAAGAAATAAAGAAGAAGAGATGTGACGGCCGAATCCTGCTCCCAGCTGCTCCCAAGACTCGCCCAAAGCTGCTCTAGTTGTTACGTGATCTTCTCCCAAGCTGCTAATATATATATATACGATCCAAAGCTTCCAATACCGGACTCCCAATTCCACTCCAATTGAGAATTGTTACTTGCACTCCAAGACCCCATGACCTGGGCCTTTCCTAAATAATTCTAACAACACTCACGCAGCCCATCATGGCCCAATTTCAATAAAAACAATTCAACAACTACCAATTAACAAGTCCACCACGTTCAAGTCACTCGAATGCATGCTGAAGTCATCAATTCCTAAATACTTCCAAGTGATTAATCTTGATGCAGCAACAATGTGCTCAGCCGCGGCAAGGCTCAACAAAGCAATGAGAGTTCGCCCTTTTTACGAGAATTTCTTCATAAAACAATCAAGTTTGTACCAATTTCGCCCCTAAGCCCCGAATCTACAATAAAAATAACAAAGTATCAATTCTTTTCAAAATATCATCAACTAAAGCACAATTCGGGCCATAATACTCAATCATAAAAATGGTGAAATAACAAGTTATCATTCGTCGGGGACGATTGATACAGCTTGATTTTAGGTTTTGAGAGCTCAAGTGAATCCTCGCTGGAAACTTTCTCCCACGGACTTGAGGACTGAGTTTTCATTCTCGTGGTGTCTAAGTTTAGGCAACTTCGTTCTTTTTCTCTATTTCTTAGGTTTGATTCTACATTTCGTGGTTATTTCCTTTTTTTTTTTTTTTGCTTTGTTTTGTATAAATTCATGGCTTGCTCAAAGAAAAAGGCGATCCTAACACACCCGTGCGTCTCTTGGGCGGTATGATATCCATGGGTATGATAGTGCATCCTATGATAGAGTGAGATGGTAAATGTGGTCGTTTGGATTTTGTCATCAAACTGTTTGATGATATGTCCGAAAGAGACATTGCTTCTTGGAACACTATCATTTCTTGTATGGTTAAGGATGACATTTCTATGAAGCTTTTTGTTGTTGATAATGAACTATTTCAATGGATTGACAATTGAAATACAGGGCATAGCTCTAAATTGAAGCAGAGCATCGGTGCTGTACATTTGCAATCTTAAAAAGTGAGTGTAGCATTTATTTTTGTGCTTTTTGATCGAGATTATGCCATGTTTCCACCTGATGTGAGAGTTCAACCAGGACGTAGAAAACAAAAGAGAATATCATCCCAAATTGTCAAAAGAGATCTTACATGTTCACGGTGCAAGCAAAAGGGGCATAATCGTCGCAGCTGCACACAACCCCTTGAATCGTAATTTTACATGTCTTGCAAAATGTATCAATTTGTATACTTTATGAATAACCTATGTAGAAAGTTATACTACATGAAGAAAGTTATGTAATTCCAGCTCATGGTGGGTGATAAAAGCGTACCTGATACTTTTTATGATTTTATACGACATATGGGCATTTAAATACATCATTTGGTCCTTTCTATACCACATATTGCTAAATATATACCTGATACTTTATGATTTTATACGACATATGGGTGATTAGATACATCATTTGGTCCTTTCTATACTACATTTTGCCAAATTTATACCTGATACTTTTCATGATTTTATACGACATATGAGCAATTAGATACATCATTTGTACTCCCATATACTTCATATTGCCAATTTTATACTACATGAAGAAAGTTGTTTGAAAGCAACAAATGATACGCATAAATACTGAATTAGTACAAATGATATGTTGTGTGATACTGTACTAAAGGAACATATATGTTGTGTGACAATGTAACAATTGATACACAAATGTTATTATGTGATCTTATACTACAAAAAATGATCAATAATAGGCTTCAATGTTGTGTCATTCCAACTCATGGGGGTGATAAAAGCGTACTGGATATTTTTCATGAATTTCATACGACATATGAGCTATTAGATACATTATTCTTGTTATATTATATCACATATTGCTAAATATATACCTGATACTTTTCATGATTTTATACGACATATGGGCAATTAGATACATCATTTTTACTCCCACATACTTCATATTGCCAATTTTATACTACATGAAGAAAGTTGTTTGAAAGCAACAAATGATACGCATAAATACTGAATTAGTACAAATGATATGTTGTGTGATACTGTACTAAAGGAACATATATGTTGTGTGACAATGTAACAATTGATACACAAATGTTATTATGTGATCTTATACTACAAAAAATGATCAATAATAGGCTTCAATGTTGTGTCATTCCAACTCATGGGGGTGATAAAAGCGTACTGGATATTTTTCATGAATTTCATACGACATATGAGCTATTAGATACATTATTCTTGTTATATTATATCACATATTGCTAAATATATACCTGATACTTTTCATGATTTTATACGACATATGGGCAATTAGATACATCATTTTTACTCCCACATACTTCATATTGCCAATTTTATAATACATGAAGAAAGTTGTTTGAAAGCAACAAAGGATACGTATAAATACTGAATTAGTACAAATGATATGCTGTGTGATACTATACTACGTGATACGGTTATCAATATACTAAATGAGATTGATTAATACAAGATTTTGTGACATTATACCAAATGATACATACTAAAGGAACATATATGTTGTGTGACGATGTACCAATTGATTCACAAATGTTACTATGTGATCTTATACTATAAAAAATATTATTATGTGATCTTATACTACAAAAAATGATCAATAATAGGCTTCAATGTTGTGCCATTCCAACTCATGGGGGTGACAAAAGCGTACTGGATACTTTTCATGAATTTCATACGACATATGGTCAATTAGATACATTATTCTTGTTATATTATATCACATATTGCTAAATATATACCTGATACTTTTCATGATTTTATACGATATATGGGAAATTAGATACATCATTTGTACTCCCACATACTTCATATTGCCAATTTTATACTACATGAAGAAAGTTGTTAGAAAGCAACAAATGATACGTATAAATACTGAACTAGTACAAATGATATGCTGTGTGATACTATACTACATATTGACAAACTTATACCTGATACTTTTCATGATTTTATACGATATATGGGCGATTATATACAATATTTGTGCTTTCTTATACTACATATTGGCGAACTTATACCTGATACTTTTCATGATTTTATACGACATATGAGCAATTAGAAACGCTATTCGTGCCTTATTATACTACATATTGCCAAAATTATACCAGATACTTTTCATGATTTTATACGACATATGGGAGATTAGATACATTATTCATGCTTTATTATACTACATATTGACAAACTTATGCCTGATACTTTTCATGATTAAATAGCGTATCTATACACAACAATATAGTGATGGAGTAGAAGAGACCAAAAAAAAAAATATATAGGGTTTTCAATTTCAAACAACTTCAACCAAAACATCACCATTACAACTCCCTAATATTACACTAACACCCCCTAACACTGAAAACTTATAACCGTTACAACTTCAACCAAAACATCACCATCATTGTGAAGAACACGGCTGAAAACACCCAAGAAATATGTATGAAATTGCCATTCACTTCATTTCTTGATGAACCACTGATAGTTGACACCCTTGAAACCACATCAGCAATCTCTCCACATTCAGTTTTTTCTTTCACAGTTGAATGGCTACATGCCTCATTTCCTACATCAATTTCGCCAAGAGTAGCTTTAATCGGCGTGCACCAACGAAAGAATTTGCACTGTGGGTTCTTGTTAGGGCAACAGTAATAGAGGTGACCCTTTGAAGCTTTCTCTTGAGATTCAACAACTTTAATCTCACATTTTGATGGGCATTTGCAGTAAGGTGTTTTGCCATACCTCAAATCGATGAAGCGAGCATTTTCAGGCCTGCGGTTGGTGGAACATGACCCCATGGAGAAAACCATCGCCTCCCAAGCTTCAACCTGTAACAAAAATGGTGAAATAAGGTACCTAAAAACTGACATATCATATTCAAGCAAAATATGAGGAAAAAAATTTAGGGCTTTTAGAGTCAAACAACATACACACAAATTTGAGCATTTCGGTTCAATCAACATCCAACCAAAGCAGGGCATTCAGATTCAATCAACAATCCACCAAAGCAGGGCATTCAGATTTAATCAACAATCAACCAGAGCCGGTCATTCAGATTCAAATCTAGATATTTCGTATTGGAGCAAAGATGGAAAAAAGGCAAAAAAAATTTGGGAAAAATACTTTACTTATCGTGGTCGTTATCCTCGTCGGCATTTAAAATCCCTGAACTTCGATTTCAGACCTCACCAGCGAAAACCCTAGTGCGGCAGCCGGCAAACTCCCGTCGGCGATGGAACTCCTTCATCGGCTGAAATCTCTAACCTCCGTAGGTGAAACCCACTTATCCGGCAACCACCATTGATTTTTGGCTCAGAATTGCTCCCCCCATCGGCCTTCTTTTTTCATT
Organism: Lantana camara; assembly: GCA_037501455.1. Lineage (NCBI taxonomy): Eukaryota > Viridiplantae > Streptophyta > Magnoliopsida > Lamiales > Verbenaceae > Lantana > Lantana camara. The sequence continues at coordinate 81,127,901 of CM074865.1, forward strand.
TTTTGATTTCACATTAATGAAAGTGATTAGTTTGGGAGAGAAAGTCATAGCCTTCACAGGGGCATGTTGGTAAAATCACCCAAAATAGGGAGTGAAATAAAATTGGCAAAGTGAATTGGGGAGTTAGTAAGGAGCGTTTTTAAGTGGGGGAGCAAAGTAAAATTTGGCATACCATATGGGGAGTTATCACATATTTCCCATCTGTTAATTGACTCATGAACTAAACGGAGCTTCGTAAGAGTTCTCAAATGGAATAAATTTTCTACCTTTTGTACAGTTTTGAGGATAAATGTTGCGCTAACATGCTTTGTCGGAAAGCTGCAATCGTGGGCGGAATAGGCGTTCCACAATCGGAATGGTCATACTGCCGTTCCACCTACGGAGTTGATCGCCAAGAGCTTGCAATCCAAATCGTCTGAAAGAAATAATCTCAAAATAGGTGTTTCAATGTAAGGAGGGATATAACTTTAGGATGATGATGTTTGGTTTAATTACATTAGAAAAATTAGTCTAGTGTTCACAAATTACAGCAACACCCCTTGTGAAAAAGGGAAAAAACCTCCCGGCCCCCCTGTGAAAAAAATAATTATCAAATTACCTCCTCCTGAAAAATTAAATAGCATAAAGCCCCCTCATGTTTTTAAAAAAGAAGTATATTTACCCCTCGTACAGTAGTGGTCATTTTGACTGCGTTGTTTATTCCACTTTTTCTTAGTTTGAAGTCTATTTTATTTATCCTTCATGTTTAAATGAATGAGTTCAAAGTTTATTTTACTCCTCCTTTATATTTTCGTCTTCAATCGATTGTTTCCTCAAACAGATTTCTTCCGACGTTTAGCTTCTTTTCAAGTATTTTAGTTAGGGTTTTTGGTTGAAAAAGAAAAAGAAAGCGTAAAGAAAATAAAGTTCGAAATAGAGTTAAAATATTTGGGAGCATTTGAGTAAAAAAACTATTAATCAACGTAGAAAAATTAGAAAGGAGGCAACATGTTATTTAAAAAATAATACAAGTAGGTTAGATGCTATTTAATTTTACACAAGGGGGTGGTTTGATAATTCTTTATTATACAGGGAGGTAAAATGCTTTTATCTCTGTGAAAAGTTGCTCTGTTATTCTTCCAGTTGTTATCGGTTTTGGGATTTTGGAAACGCTAACATCATATATTTCCACTGTTTTTGCAGTAGACTTTTCTCGAGAGTGTAACTCACATATTGATATCTAAATCAGGTTATTTCTGTTTTCTTTTTTTATATAATTGAGAGTAGAACTGACACTGCGATAAACGTGGATGATCAGATGGTCCTGCAACTTCTTGATCGTACTGATCTTAGCATCATCCATGATTGCTAGATCTAAGAACTAGTAGATTAGGTTAATCGTACCTCGAAGTCGAATAAGATAAATAACTATTTCTACATTACCAACATATATAGGAATAGGATAATAACAAATCCAGGTTTCCTCGTTATCAAAACACACCATTCGTACTTTCATAGCCCGAGTACATCAAGAACAGCAGAAATGGCAAGTAAGAAGCAGCTGAAGAAAATGAAGCCTATCAATACAGCCACTATTTCATAACCGGTGTCTTCTTTTCCATTCCAACTAACAAAGGAGAAAGTGAAAGTGACCTTCGGACTGTGGGACAAGAGTTGTCGAATGTTCATTGTAAGCATGTTTGAGCTTAATCAATCAATTTCAGATGACTATATTCCAATGAGAATGAGGCAATTTGCATCTAATTAAACTAGTATAGTATTAAATCGTTAAATTACATTGTATATTGGTACTAAATGAAATTAATGACATAGGTAATTAAGTACATAAAAATGGCATATTTATGCCTTTACATAAATATAAATAACCTAAAGTTTCTAAAATTGAATGGAAACTAGAAAATTAAGGGGAAAAAATAAATAAATAAACCCCGCTTAATTATTTTTCAAAATCTTCCGTCAACTATTTTGAGATGCTTAAAAAGGGGCGGCGCCACCCCTCCCGGAAGCCTACTGTCCTCACACCGGCGGCCAGCGCTACCGTCACCACGGCGGCGCTCACGAAACGAAGCTAGAATTCTTTTAGTTGCGATTTCAATTTTCTTCATGTCATCAAGATATATCTGGGTGTTTCTGCACTCATCACTACAAAACCCCAATTCACCCCTGCAAAAACCCACACACTCACACTATATTAGTACTTGAGGAAGAACTAATTCAACTTTCTTGAATTATATATATATAATCATGTTTTACCTGTAAATATAGACATCTCTATGAAGCTTTAAGGGTCTGTGGCAAAGATGGCAAGATTTGAGAAAACAGTAAGAACATTGATGATGATGATCATGATCAGCTTCAAATGTGCGATCATCAACGTAGAAAACGGGCTTCACGTTCCCTCGGTCTGACCCGATATCATTCGAATCATCCCTGTTCTTGCTCTACATTACTGGCAACATGATGTTTATATATCTTAAGTTGTTTTATTAGTTTATTTGTGTATATTTTCTCAATGTATGTGATCTAAATCTATATATATATATATATATATGTATATATACACACAAAAACACACGCCGAATGTATTTGAACATGTCTTGTTGTTGAACATCCAAGGTTTTGATTTGATCAACAAAAAGTGTTGCATTGGAAACATTCACTGGAACAAATCATTCCAGCACACTCAAGGATCAATCAGAAACAAAGAAGTGCTGCATCGGAACTTCATTGGAACAAATCATCCAAGCACTCACATGAATAGCTGCACAGGTTTCGAGAAATTAAGTCTTATTACTTTTGAATTTTGAAATAACTTGAAATATCTTTCTAATGAACAGGCACTCAAAGTCTTGGTCAAAAATGACATACTCTCCCACTTGCCTCCATTATTGACTAAAGCAAAAAGCCGTTAGTGCACATGAGTGAAGTCTTCTAAATACTATCTTGATAAAGTTTGATACTCTCTCTCTCTCTCACTTGGTGGCACTGCTGAAGAAAAGAAATATGAGCCGTTGGTGTCTTGGGAGAACAATCAATTCAAGATTCAAAGAGGTAGCAACGATCATCATCTTCTGCTATAAAAGGGAGAACTTGTTCAACACAAAAACTGATTCTACCATTCTTTGTTTGCTGCTACTTTGTTTACACTGGATAAAAGAGTTAGTGTCTTTTGGTGGGTAGTGTTACAAGAAGATTGGGAATCCTAGAGTTTGGTTCGTATTGTACCGGGCCTTAGTTTGCTGAGGGTACCGAACAGGCTCTATTTGTGTTGTATTTTGTAATCTCTTATCTATCAAAGTAACCCGTTGAAAATCCTAAGCTTAACAACCTTAGGTAGAGGATTAATCTCATTGGTTAGTGTTTTTCGCAACCTTTGGGGCCAAACCTCTCCAAATATCTTGTCTCGTGTTCTTCCATTTCTTTATCTTGGGTTGAGACTTCATATGCTCTAAGTTGAGCTTTTGCATTGGCCATAACTGTGTTTCATCAGATCTATCTCGACCAAGTTGGTTAGTTCATAATTGAACTACTAAATTGTTTGAATGAAGTGTGAATGAAACATCTTGATTAAACCTCTGTGACTATTGAAGTGATCATTCACCAAGATTTGGAGTTGTTACCTAAGCTATAACTATTCCATCTGATTCACATGAGTGAGCTTGCTAGCTCATGGTTGAGCTTGTGAATTGAAAGCATTTGACTAATCATCAAACAAGCCTTGAAGTTGTGATTTACTGTTATCTTTGATTTACTTGTTCAACTTCTGAATCACTGGTACGAACAAGACCGTGACATTGTCTTGTTCAAGAATTGTGCTTATATTGTCTGTCAAGACTTGTGCTCAATTGTTTCTCAAAACTGTTGTCTTGAAGCTGAAAAGCATTGATTCAATTGGAATCAGTGTTACCAAACTAAGCCAATACATTGCAACTCTGATACATTTGATAAAGCTTCCAAACTCTAATTGTTGGTCTTTGATCTATACATACATTGTGCGAAAAAGTACATAACGATCAATTCACCCCCCCCCCCCCACCCCCCTCTTGATTCTAACAAGTGTTACCAGAGCTTGGTACTCAAAGTTCCATTTGGTTTAACAACCAAGAGTTAAACGGTCCAATGGAGTCTCAAAATGAGACGTATGATGAGGGGGTTTCACACACTCAACTTCCAGTGCTTGATAGCTCAAACTATGCTACATAGAAAAATCGAATTGAGGAGTACTTCATCTCCATTGAATATGACTTATGGGAAATTATCACGGAAGGTGCAAAAGTACCTATGAAAACTGTGGATGGTACAAAAGTTCCCAAGCTAAAGCATGAGTTCATAGTTGAGGATAAAAAGATGATATCAATGAATGCAAAAGCCAAAAATATCTTATCCTGCTCACTATGCAAAAGTGAGTACAACCGTGTCAGTATTTGTGACACAACCAAAGATATGTGGGAAATGTTGCAGGTCACGCATGAAGGGTCATCCCAAGTTCGTCAGGAGAGACTGGCCCTGCTGAACCACCAGTACGAAATATTCCGGATGAAGGATGGAGAGACAATCAACGAGATGTATACAAACTTCATGGAGATTGTCAACAAAATGTTTGCTCTTGGAAAAGCTGTACTGGAGGAGGATCAAGTTCGAAAGATTCTCAGATCTCTACCCAAAGAATGGACTCCCAAAGTCACAGCCATTCATGAAGCAAAGGATCTAACAAGAATGACAATTGCTCAGCTCATAGGATCTCTTACATCTCATGAGCTTGCATTGATTCCTAAAGAAGAAGAATCTGAAGTTAAAAAAAACATCGCCTTCAGCACCAATGTGGATGACGATAGTGAAGAAGATGAAAGCAGACTTGATGAGGAAATTGCTCTCGTCACAAGAAGATTGAAGCAACTTGCCTATGCCAAAAACAGATTCCGAAGGAACAACTCTGGTAAGAAGTTTGGTTCCAGCTCCTCCCACAACAACAGTGTCATCTGCCACAAATGCTGGGAACCTGGACATGTCAGGCCAGATTGCCCCAAGCTAAAAGAGAACATCTAGAAAGATAAGAGACAGACCTCGTTCAAAGCAACTTGGAGCGACTCAGATTCAGAAGCCATTGAGAATGAAGAAGAATGTCTTAGGCTAATAGCTATCGATCAGGTACATTCAGGTACAAACTCTTCCACATCCTATTCTTCAGACTCTGAAAATGAAGTTAGCTCTATAGATGTTGTAGGTCAATATAGGAAAAATATAGAACAATTAACTGCCAGAAACAAAATTCTTGAGTTCAAAATATTTGGACTTCTTAAAGAAAATTTTGATCTCTAACAACGATTTGCTCAAATATTTGACAATCTTAGATTCGAGAAAAATATTTTAGAAATGGAGATTAAAAAACTTTCTCAAGAAAATTCCTATTTGAGCTTTAATAGAAGTAAGAATCACTTCAGATCTAGAGTCAAAGAATTCAAAATTCATTGTCATAAGTGTAACGCATTTGGACACTTTGCCAACAATTGTTCCTACTCAAGAGAATTCAAAACTGTGAGAACGTGGACTCAAAAAAAAAAAAAAGGTCCTTTCTCAAGAACTAACAATGAAGGACCCAAAACACAAAGGGTACTAAGAATTGTTTCACATTTCGCAGGTAACAGAGACAGGGACCTAAGACACCAGAGAAGCACCAAATGGGTTCCAGTCCCTCCAAAACCATGAAACAGGTAACAAGTGTACCACTGATAACAAGAAAGGTAAAAGTGTATCAGTGGATATGTTGTGGTACTGATTTTTACAGTTCTCTTGTTGAATAAATTGTGTTAATGATTTTTTAAGTGCATAAGATTAGAATTTTTCTTTCATCTTGCATTACTTGGTAATGACCGCTGTTGCATGATAATTGCTCACATAACAAAGGTGCTTTTTCATAAACACATATACTTCAAAGATGATTGGCTTCCAAAATTCTTGTATATTAATTAAAAAAAAAAAAAAAAGGAAAAATCTTGTCTTGAATACATCTCTCAATTATCTTGTACTTAAATGTTTTATCTGTCTTGTGTTGACTGGTACAAACCAGTTATTATTGATACCATCTTCCGTGCGTTCAAAATGTCAACAAGATGCTTAAGTGTTTAAATCCTCTGAAAGCTTTTTATTGCTTGTGGCTTAAATGATTACTTTGCACAAGAAATTGATCATATGATAAAGATGTTTCTCTTGACACACATTTGTGAAAATCATGAATTAAACCTCCACTATCCTTTCCACATCAAAAACAGTCTCTTCCTCAATTCAAGAAATTTGTCAAAAGCCACACTTATGGTACATGCTAGTACAGTTGGTTCCTATCCCTTGTGAAAAATCTCTTTGTAAGGAACCTGAATCAAATCTGCTTTGTGTAATTGCTTGTGTTGTTCTTGATCATCCGATAAACTTGCCCTTCTGGAAAACTCCTTTGCCAAAATGGATGATGGTTCATGGATTCCTAAAAGCGAATTCATATCTGCTGCATTATTATGACTTTATCTTTCCGGAATGCATTAATACCTTGAGTTAAATTTTGAAGTTACTTCACTTGACTGCATATTCGTACAATGGTAGACTAACCTTTTAAGGTTATTTGGAAATCTCCTTACTCAAATCTGTGCTATAAATTGTAGCCTGAAATCTGCTTTAAATGATTGAAACTTCTTAAAAGTGTGACTTCTCAAACTTGATCTTTGAGTAAATTGCTTATTTGTTGCGTTTGTCACATTATGCTCTCGTGAATAGCTAAAAATTGATTGTTGAACCCCTATATGCTCAAACACACTGCATCTTAGTGATATGCATCATAAAATTTACATGAAGATTATTTGTCCCGATCTCGATCATATTCATGAGAAAAATATTCAATCATAGTTCACTGTCTTGCATCATTGAACACCCAAGTAAACTATTCTTTGTGCTCTTGCATCAATCCTTTATCATCTTACTCTCATGCAAGTATGGACACTCATTATTCAATCATGGAAATTCATTCATTAAAGTATTAATCTTGTTCAAAAGAAAAGATCCATATCCTGCATATCAGCTTGCTCTCAGAAACAAAGGCAGTATCAAGATCGGAATCAATGAATTCAACTGCTTTGACTAAGCTGGATAATTATTGGTTGAATGACTTGCTGACTCATTCTTCACAAAATCAATGGGCTTCATAAGATAAATCCTCTCTCATACACATCAACCATACCTACCCTATCATTCTCCCACGTGTGCAAAAGCTTGAATCTTACCTAAAGCTTTGGTTCGTGTGCAACTTTTTCCCAAATTCATATCCAGACTCTTCTTTAAGGATACTGCTCATCTCACTTATCCAAGACAAAGCTCCTTCCATCTAAATCATTGACACCTTCTCTGAACCTGAGAACCTATCAATCTCAGCATGGGTGATAAACTCAAAAGCTCTTATCCAGGTCAAACCTCCTCACAATGGTCATCCACTACACAGAGTGCTCAGGATGAGGAAGAACGGGACACCTCTGATCTCTCTATTCGAACAATTGATCCAACTATTTTGTTCAAAACTGACGAAACATTTCTTCTCTTCACTGAAGAACTTCTGGTAAGAAAGTGGAGCAGAGGTATGGCAATTAAAATTCCTGAAATTTACCAGTCGGGATTGGTTGACAGACTTAATGAGCTTGGATGGCTCAAGCTTTTGCATATTGATGAACCTGCTTATCCCATGTTGTGCACTCTATTTTATGTTAACGCTCAGTTTTTCAAAGAAATTGATGGGTCGTGCTCACTTGTTAAATCATATGTGCTGGGTCAAGAAATCTCCTTCACCACTGAGTCAATTAACTTGCTTATTGGTTGTCCCAACACTGGTGTTAAATTTTTTGAACTACACACAATTCCTGAAAATGATTTCTTGGATTGAGAAGAAGCAAAGCTCTTACTTTGGGGAAGAAAGGATGTTGAAAATTGGGAACTGTCTCCACAAGCTCTTCAACCTCAACATACAGTTCTTCTTGAAATTGTCAAGTCAACCATTCTATCTGGAATATCATCCTTTGACAGGCACTTCTTTGAACTCAAACACGTCAGCATATTTCTTCTGTATGCCTTCTTGAAAAACATCCGTGTCAATCTAGGCCATATGATTCTCCACTATATGCATTTTTGTGTCTCCAATGGTTTAAAGCTTCCATACTTTATGATCCTTACTCGAATGCTCAAATCCTACAAGAACATTCCCTTTCCAGGAAACTGGAAAGAAAAATCTGAGTGTTATAAATGTCTTGACTCAGCAACTCTAAGTCCATTGGGTATTCAATTCGTTTCTTCCAAAGGGTGCTGGTTTTATACTGGTACCACATCAGCTGACAAAGAGAAGCATGCCCAGATAGCACTAAGGCATAAGGAATTCACTGCCACAGCTGATGAACTTTGTCTCTCCCTAAAAAGACTCAGAACTGGTCTTTCTTCTCTCACAGATCATCTCAATGATATCAAGCATCGAAGTTCTTAAAGTATCCTTCTTGATGATGAAGGGGGAGATGTGAGTTTGTGTTGAAATTGATTTCCTGTTGGAGAAAAGAGTTTCTGAAAGTTCTGATTGTTCTTGATTGACATTGGTTTGTTGCACTTGTAGTATCTCATGCTAATTGACATGTAAAGCTTGCTACCAAGTTTAGAAATTACACTATCTTGCACCTATATTGTCCATCTTGCACTTGCACTATCTTATAATTGACAGGGGGAGCTTGATTGCAAAGAAAGCCTAAAGACAGGGGGAGTCTTCAAAGACAGCCTAAAGACAGGGGAAGTCTTCATTCAACTTTTCTCCCAACAGAACAACACTTTTTGTCATCATCAAAAGGGGGGAGATTGTTGAACATCCAAGGTTTTGATTTGATCAACAAAAAGTGTTGCATTGGAAACATTCACTGGAACAAATCATTCCAGCACACTCAAGGATCAATCAAAAACAAAGAAGTGCTGCATCGGAACTTCATTGGAACAAATCATCCAAGCACTCACATGAATAGCTGCACAGGTTTCGAGAAATTAAGTCTTATTACTTTTGAATTTTGAAATAACTTGAAATATCTTTCTAATGAACAGGCACTCAAAGTCTTGGTAAAAAATGACATACTCTCCCACTTGCCTCCATTATTGACTAAAGCAAAAAGTCGTTAGTGCACATGAGTGAAGTCCTCTAAATACTATCTTGATAAAGTCTGATACTCTCTCTCTCTCACTTGGTGGCACTGCTGAAGAAAAGAAATATGAGTCGTTGGTGTCTTGGGAGAACAATCAATTCAAGATTCAAAGAGGTTGCAACGGTCATCATCCCCGGCAACGGCGCCAAAATTTGACAGGTGTCGAATCCGTCAAAAAATAAATAAAGTTCCTATTTAACGACTAAACACAGAGTATAGTGCAAACAGGGTCGATCCACAGAGACTGGTTGATTTATTTCTAACAATTCCAAGAAATTCACGAAAAGAAACAATTAAAAGGGGGGTTTTTGAATTATTCTAACCTAAGTATGCAATTAAAATAAATAACAAGAATTAAAAAGCTAACTAAAACTAAGCAAGTAAGATCACGTAGGATTAAATCAATCAAAGGGAAAATTACATAGCCAGGGATATTCGATTCGAATTGTTATATTGATCATTGACTCAAAGATGAATTCAAGTTGTTCAGACAGATTGACTATAGTTGATAGAGACACTCGACTCAACCTCGTTTTTACTTAATTAATCGGATAACCTAGAGACACTCGACAGTTATCTTCCCTAACAAATTCACAACCCCTAGAGACACTCGACAGGATTTAATGAATTCACAGCATTAAGAACCATAAAAACACCAACCCTAATTAACCAAGTCTTGACACACACAAGATTTAAATTAGATTATCAAATCCCTTAGTGAACGAGGAATTCTATCGCTAAAACCCTGTCACTAATTTACCACAAATTATCAATCAACTTTACTACACTTCAAGCATCATGAATGGCTATATGCAAATCAAACAACCTAGAGATCGTGCACTATCCCGAAATTGCCTAATCACAATAAACGCGAAACACGGAGATAAGATAAATGTCTAAATAAACATGAATTAATAAAAACGTTTAGGTCTCACAATATCCAAGTCGAATCTATAATCCCTAGCTAGATAATTAAGAACTTAGCTACTAAAATTCATCAAAACAATAACGGAGGAATTCTTTAACATAAATAAAACTAAAAACAAAACGAAAGAATTAAAGTAAGAACGAAGAACTCGTGATGTCGAAGTTGGCTCCCAAAGCTTCGAATTGCTGCTCCTCCCTTCCTCTCCTGTAGCTGCGAATTGCTGCCCAAATATATAATAGCCTTCCAAGTCCTAACCCCACGTACAAATCCTAATCAAAATAGGACTTAAATTCTTGCACTCCAAGTCAGGCGTAAGATGAGCTCTCAATTTAATTAATTGCAAGGAAAATGCCACCGGCCCAATTCGACAAGATATCATGGCCCAAAAGTAATTGAATTCAATTAACTTCCAATTCTTCATGCATGCAAGCCTACATGCTCCACGATATTCCCATGATGCATTCATTACTCCAGTGGCTGAATTTCCAAAGTAAATGGGGCCCCACCTATTTGTGTTGATTTTCTTCTCAAAATGACCCAATTTGCTTCATTGTCGTCGCCGAACCCCGATTCTACAAATAAGATAATAAAATATTAATCCTTTTTAAATTAATATCAATTAAAGCACAATTCGGGGTATAATTCAATTGTAAAAATGACAAATTAACGAGTTATCAGCTATAAAAGGGAGAACTTGTTCAACACAAAAACTGATTCTACCATTCTTTGTTTGCTGCTACTTTGTTTACACCGGATAAAAGAGTTAGTGTCTTTTGGTGGGTAGTGTTACAAGAAGATTGGGAATCCTAGAGTTTGGTTCGTATTGTATCGGGCCTTAGTTTGCTAAGGGTACCGAACATGCTCTATTTGTGTTGTATTTTGTAATCTCTTATATATCAAAGTAACCCGTTGAAAATCCTAAGCTTAACAACCTTAGGTAGAGGATTAATCTCATTAGTTAGTGTTTTTCACAACCTTTGGGGCCAAACCTCTCTAAATATCTTGTCTCGTGTTCTTCCATTTCTTTATCTTGGGTTGAGACTTCATATGCTCTAAGTTGAGCTTTTGCGTTGGCCATAACTGTGTTTCATCATATCTATCTCAGCCAAGTTGGTTAGTTCATAATTGAACTACTGAATTGTTTGAATGAAGTGTGAATGAAACATCTTGATTAAACCTCTGTGACTATTGAAGTGATCATTCACCAAGATTTGGAGCTGTTACCTAAGCTATAACTATTCCATCTGATTCACATGAGTAAGCTTGCTAGCTCATGGTTGAGCTTGTGAATTGAAAGCATTTGACTAATCATCAAACAAGCCTTGAAGTTGTGATTTACTGTTATCTTTGATTTACTTGTTCAACTTCTGAATCACTGGTACGAACAAGACCGTGACATTATCTTGTTCAAGAATTGTGCTTATATTGTCTGTCAAGACTTGTGCTCAATTGTTTCTCAAAACTGTTGTCTTGAAGCTGAAAAGCATTGATTCAATTGGAATCAGCGTTACCAAACTAAGCCAATACATTGCAACTCTGATACATACGACAAAGCTTCCAAACTCTAATTGTTGGTCTTTGATCTATACATACATTGTGCGAAAAAGTACATAAAGATCAATTCATCCCCCCTCTTGATTCTAACACTTGTGATTCACTGAGGTGTGGCGCGTGAGAATGAAAGTTGATTTTGAGGTAGATATTCATCTAGCTAAATGCTCAGAGTTGAACCCATTCGATAAACGTGTAAATTTATTGAAAATGTACTTTAATTTTATTTTTGTAATGAGGAAAAAACAATTTCCTTTATTATGATAATTGTGTTAATTTTTTATTTGAACTCTAAAAATTTTCAAATTATCACAATTATATTACTTTGTAAAAATCTTTAAATTGTCATATCGATCATTTAGGTATTAACATTTGATTAATTTTCGGAAAAAAATAAATCATATGTTAATAACTAAATGTGCAAGATAACAATTTAAAATTTCTACATAATTTAATTTTTTTACAAAGTACGAATCACAATTTAAAATATTTAAAAGTTCACTTAAAAAGTTAAAACAATCTTGTTATAGAAGATAATTTACTTTTTCCTCTTTTATAATTTTATATTAGAAATACGTAATTTACAAACGTGGAATTTGTGCATGAAAGTCCCAATCTTTTGTTTTTGTGGATAACATACATTGGTGACAAGTCAATATCAATTTGTTAATGAATCTATCACGTGCTAGTAATATTGTCATATGTACTTTAAAAATTAAAATAATTTATTTTCATATACCAATTCAACATTTGTGACTGAGTGAAATTATTTTTACGGCAAATTAATGAACGCCCCCTAGTATGGTTGAAGACTTTTGGTAACCCCCCCAATTCAATAAATAGATATATCACATCCCTATTATCCTTTCCATTTTTTGTAAACCCCCCAAATCTTGTAAAAGTATCATAATACCCTTAATAAATTGAAGGAGAACATAGATGTCCATTGTCTTCTTCCCGCGTCTGATCTTTGCTTCTTCTTCCAGCGTCTGATCTTTCCGGCTACTCTATTCCGGCAACCAATTTCCGACGGGTCTTTCCGAATGGCCTTTCCAGCGACTCTTTTTCGAAACGGGTTTCCGGCAACTCTGTTTCGAAACGCTATTTTATAATTTCTGAAATTATTTTTCTTTAACTTGACAAACAGACCTTTCAATAACTAATAAAATGAATATTTACACTACAAACTTAATAGATTATTTTGCATTCCCTGAGACGCTTGAATTAAATGAAAAGCTGTCTGCACGCTTTCCCGGAATTTGGACTGGCCAATCAACTTTACAATGCGACGAAGGGGTGGGACGGTTGGTTTACGGTCCAATCACCTTTATTAGTATCTTCAATCTTGCCCTGTACGCAGACATCTGCAAAATTTTCATCCCCAAACATTCACCTGCAAGAAGCCCTGCTTCTCTTTCTCTCCCAGATTTCAATCCTTGACAAACAAAGTCATTAATCCCCCTCCAAGACCTATTCTGGCATGGGTGCAAGAGTACATGGTTGAACGTCTTCGGATATATGCCGGAGAGAACGAAATCGATCGGCTTGAAGTCTTCGACACAGTGCTGTTTATGGTGTCGCGGGATTTGACTAGGCGATTCAAAACAAGATTCTGGGCCCGAGATGTTGTAGCAGCGGTGAAAGAACTGCGGATAAAATTTTACGAATTTCGTAGATTATTGGCGTGTCCTGGAGTTAAAATGGGTGCTAATCGTATTCACGCCGAAATTGAGACCCTAGTATATTTTGAAGCGAATACCATTGAGGTAAGTCGAATTCATCCGTGTCCCCTTTTTTTTTTTTGGAATTGTTCATTATTCAATGTTTAATTTTACATAGGTTATTAGTCGGGATTCCAACGCCAGGGCATTTGGATGCCGTTATTACGACGACCTTAGTTATATCTTCAAAGTGCGGCGGGCACACCTTTTGGAGGGCTAAGAGGAGCACCTCCACGCATACTACATTGACGATAGGGACTCAGACCCCGAGTCCTTTGAGAGCGCGGATTACCCAGGTGATGAACACTCCGACGAGAGTGTTAATTCTAACATCCCTCAGGAAGATCCGGATGAGGTTAATCAGTTTCCTACCCCCATGATATAGACAGCGCTTCTCCAAAATTTGTTGTTTGTGGACTGTTTATAGTAGTTTAAATGTTACTGTTAGTTGATTGTAGTGTATATTTTTGGTTCTGTAATGAAATATTTAGTGTTGGTTGTTTATTGTTGTTTGATTCTAGTATATATCCTGCAAGGAAGTTTGTTTTAGTTGGAAGAATAAGAGTTAGTTTGATAAACTGATGAACTATATGATAGTTATATATGAAAACAGAGAAACTGATGAACCATATGATCATAGTGAAACATTAGATATGCGTAATTAAAAGAATGTTTTGTCTAGTGAAACGTTAAGAATGCGTGATTCAAAGAAAACATTGTCCAGTGAAACGTTAAGAATGCGTGATTCAAAGAAGACTTTGTCCAGTGAAACATTAGAAATGCGTAATTAAAAGAATGCTTTGTCCAGTGAAACGCTAAGAATGCGTGATTGAAAGAAGACTTTGTCCAGTGAAACGCTAAGAATGCGTGATTCAAAGAAGACATTGTCCAGTGAAACGTTAAGAATGCGTGATTCAAAGAAGACATTGTCCAGTGAAACATTATGAATGCGTGATTAAAAGAATGCTTTGTCCAGTGAAACGCTAAGAATGCGTGATTCAAAGAAGACTTTGTCCAGTGAAACATTATAAATGCGTAATTAAAAGAACGATTTGTCCCGTGAAACACTAAGAATGCGTGATTCAAAGAAGACTTTGTCCAGTGAAACATTAGAAATGCATAATTAAAAGAATGCTTTGTCCAGTGAAACGTTAAGAATGCGTGATTCAAAGAAGACTTTGTCCAGTGAAACATTAGAAATGCGTAATTAAAAGAATGTTTTGTCCAGTGAAACGTTAAGAATGCGTGATTCAAAGAAGACATTGTCCAGTGAAACGTTAAGAATGCGTGATTCAAAGAAGACATTGTCCAGTGAAACGTTCAGAATGCGTGATTCAAAGACGACTTTGTCCAGTGAAACATTAGAAATGCGTGATTAAAACAATGCTTTGTCCAGTGAAACGCTAAGAATGCGTGATTCAAAGAAGACTTTGTCCAGTGAAACATTAGAAATGCGTAATTAAAAGAATGCTTTGTCCAGTGAAACGTTAAGAATGCGTGATTCAAAGAAGACATTGTCCAGTGAAACGTTAAGAATGCGTGATTCAAAGAAGACTTTGTCCAGTGAAACGTTAGAAATGCGTAATTAAAAGAATGCTTTGTCCATTGAAACGTTAAGAATGCGTGATTCAAATAAGACTTTACAATAGAGTGAATCAAAGTCTTCTTGAATCATGACCACAATATTACAATAGAGTGAATCAAGATTTATTGAATTATGACCACAACATTACAATAGAGTGAATCAAGATTTATTGAATCATGAACACAACATTACAATAGAGTGAATCAAGATTTATTGAATCATGAACACAACATTACAGTAGAGTGTGAATCAAGATTTATTGAATCATGAACACAACATTACAATAGAGAGAATCAAGGTTTATTGAATCATGACCACAACTTTACAATAGAGAGAATCAAGATTTATTGAATCATGAATACTTCACTGGACAAAGTCTTCTTTTAATCACGCATTCTTAGCGTTTCACTGGACAAAGTCTTCTTTGAATCGCCCATTCTTATCGTTTCACTAGACAAAGCATTCTTTTAATCAAGCATTTCTAATGTTTCACTGGACAAAGTCTTCTTTGAATCATGCATTCTTAACGTTTCACTGGACAATGTCTTCTTTGAATCACGCATTCTTAACATTTCACTGGACAAAGTCTTCTTTTAAATCACGCATTCTTAACGTTTCACTGGACAAAGTCTTCTTTGAATCACGCATTCTTAGCGTTTCACTGGACAAAGCATTCTTTCAATCACTCATTTCTAATGTTTCACTGGACAAAGTCTTCTTTGAATCACGCATTCTTAACGTTGACAAAGTCTTCTTTTGAATCACGCATTCTTAACGTTTCACTGGACAAAGTCTTCTTTGAATCACGCATTCTTAGCGTTTCACTGGACAAAGCATTCTTTTACTCACGCATTTCTAATGTTTCACTGGACAAAGTCTTCTTTGAATCACGCATTCTTAACGTTTCACTGGACAAAGTATTCTTTGAAACACGCATTCTTAGTGTTTCACTGGACAAAGTCTTCTTTTAATTACGCATTTCTAATGTTTCACTGGACAAAGTCTTCTTTGAATCACGCATTCTTAACGTTGCACTGGACAAAGTCTTCTTTGAATCACGCATTCTTAGGGTTTCACTGGACAAAACATTCTTTTAATCACGCATTTCTAATGTTTCACTGGACAAAGTCTTCTTTGAATCACGCATTCTTAACGTTTCACAGGACAAAGTATTCTTTGAATCACGCATTCTTAGCGTTTCACTGGACAAAGTCTTCTTTTAATTACGCATTTCTAATGTGTCACTGGACCAAGTCTTCTTTGAATCACGCATTCTTAACGTTTCACTGGACAAAGTCTTTTTTGAATCACGCATTCTTAACGTTTCACTGGACAAAGTCTTCTTTGAATCACACATTCTTAGCATTTCACTGGACAAAGCATTTTTTTAATCACGCATTTCTAATGTTTCACTGGACAAAGTCTTCTTTGAATCACGCATTCTTAACGTTTCACTGGACAAAGTCTTCTCTGAATCACGCATTCTTAGCGTTTCACTGGACAAAGTCTTCTTTGAATCACGCATTCTTAACGTTTCACTGGACAAAATCTTCCTTTAATTAAGCATTCTTAAACTTTCACTGGACAAACCCAACCTTCAATTACGCATTTCAAACTTTCACTGGACAAAGTCTTCTTTTAATCACGCATTTCTAACGTTTCACTGGACAAAACATTCTTTTAATTACGCATTTCTAATGTTTCACTGGACAAAGTCTTCTTTTAATTAAGCGTTTCTAACGATTCACTGGACAAAGTATTCTTTTAATCACGCATTTCTAATGACAAAATCTGCCATTATCATCCATTCTTAACGTTTCAATTAGATTAAATTGAGAAAACAGCATCAAGCAATTTATCGACGTACTTTCAAACAAATAGAAACAATTATAAAAGGGTATATATGATTACAACAACAAATAAAGTTCCTTAAAAAAGAGTGATTAAAATCAATCCTCAACTCCAGAACACGCCGTGGATTTGATCAATCCTCAACCTCAAAACGAACAGTGGCCAAGCATGAACCATCAGCGTAGGGGTTATATCTTCTCTTCCTGACACAGAATGAGATTACTGACCAGAAATTAATAAATATAGTGTTAATACAGAAACGAAAAAATTAGATATCTCATACCTTCTCTTCGATGCTTGCTTCCCACCTAAATAGGCAGGAGGCCGAATCGCCCTCAGCTCAACAATGTTGAGTTTGGCAAGTTCATGCAGTTGGATCATAGTCGGAATCTGCCCGTCGCGTCGCAAACTAACCCACAAACCTTTTTTATGGGGTGCGAGGTATTGTACTACGTAAGCATCAGAGTTGAAGTCTGACCACTCTTCACCAATTTGCGCGTGAATCTCTTCCACTGACGCACTCCACGGAATTGGAAATACCGTAATTTCGCCATTAAACCAACAACTTCCTAGGATTTGCTTGTCTTGAGCTTCGTCACCGGCCAACGCCATCTTCAGAATACCAATTTGAAGTATCAGTTCGCAGAGGATCAACAATTCGAGTAGATACAAAGTATCAGCAATTCAATTCAATTCGATACAAATTATTAGTGAATTATACTGTCTATTTCACATAATTAACATTCAATTAATGCCAGGAATACATTCAATTAACATTCACACGCTGAGATACCTTATAGCAGTATAGGAAATCGCCGCTTATCAAGATTCTGCTGTCTTCGTTGCCGTTGCCGCCGCCTACCTTTATCCTGTTGTCGTCGCGGTTAGATCTCGTTGCCGACGAAGTGGAAATGTGGTTGCAGATTATGAGATGAATCTTTCCTAAAATGGGAATCCATTTTTTCGGCGAGGGGAAAAAAAGAGGGAAAAAAAACAAGAAAAATTGGGGGCAAAACAGACTTTTCGGGGTCATGGGGGGTTTAGAAAAAATAACTTATGTATTGGTAACCTAAAACATACATTTTCCAAACTAGGGGGTTTAAGATAACTTTTGAGGATATTTGGTCCTTTTAAATAACTGCCCCTTATTTTTATTTGTCGTGAAGTCGATACGCATGGTGTTGACGTTCAAAATAAGAGTTTTCTTGAAAGTTATATCAAAATCACTAAAAATCTACGTTAATATGACTATAATATAATTTGTTAAATTATTCATTTTTTGGTATTTAGTATATAGACGGAACTAAAATTTTATTAGTATTCCGAAATTGAAGTATTATAAATATATAAACTTGGGGAGTGGGATAAATTTATCATTTTTATAAATTATAAATTAGGAATGTGAACGAGTCAAGCATTAGCGATTTTTTTTTTTGGTTATATTTATGACTCGAGCTTGGTTTGGCTCGATCTGAATAAAAAATATATTATTTTTTATGAAAAAATAATTTTTTGTAATAATTAAATATATTTGTATATATAATAATATACATTAATTGAGTACATACATAAATATATAATAAAATATATTATTTTTCAAGAAATTTTGTATAAAAATAGTATATATATATATATACAATATTATATATAAATTAATATTTTATTTTTTTATTTAAATATATAGATTTACGAGCCAATAAATCAAATACAAAGTGGCTTCGTTTGAGCTTGTCATGAGTCGACTCGGTTCATTTGTATCCCTACTATAACCATATAAGAGGAAGCAATTTTTGTAAATATAAAATTGATGGTTTTTCTTTTTCTTAAATAAAAATTTTATTCCATATTTTTAAAATAACACAAAACTTTGACACCACATAATATTTTATCAAATATAACGGATTGTCAAACTTCATGTCATTTCGTTGTAAGGGAACATGAAAAGACGTGATTAATTGATCAATCTCAATGATTAATCAATTTAAATATTAGAAAAACTAATGTTTTGGAGAAGCACGAGGTTTGTAAAAATAATAAAAAATAATAATATTATAATATTCTAAAACTATTCCTTTACGTGCTTAACAGGGAAGTCTATACTCTTCTTATTTAATTTGATTGAGTTAACTGCACCAAACCCCCTGTGTTTTTTCCAATTTGTAAAAAAAACTCTCTGTTATAAAAATTAGTTCAAAAAATCTTATGTTATTTTATTTTTTGCACACGGCCCCCTTATTCCATTTGGTCAACTATTAAATCTTTTAACCTTAAAATACCCTTACTCCATAAGGTTTTTTTAACAGTTGACCAAAGAAATGAGGGGGTGATGTGCAAAAAATTAAATAACATAAGGTTTTTTGAATTAATTTTTGTAACATAGGGTTTTTTTTTGCAAATTGGGACAAACACAGGGGGTTTTATGCAGTTAACTCATTAAGGGCATTATAGACATTTTATCCCAAAAAAACACATTCCTACACGCAATCAACTCGCGTGAGGGCCACACAACGCGCTCAGGGTTTTTTTTGCAAAATTTTAGAAAACACAAGGTTTTTTGGATGATATTCCATATGACGGGGTTTTTTTTATTCTTTTCGCCTAACACGAGGTAGTTTTCGGCAATTTACTCTAATTTGATTGGATTTGACATGTAATTATGTGTCGAATTAACTATGGGCCGGGGTAATTCTTTTGTTCACAAATTAAAGATGAATATAATATTTACCTTAAAGAAATATATTCCAGCCACAATCATTATAGACATAGCTTGCATAAATATCATAATAAATTGTATTGGTGGTGCGTTCTAAAATTAACGGAGGAGTCAGAATCTTTAAATCAAATAATTTAATTAGTACTATATTCAACTTTTTGTCAATAGTAAGAAATTCAAATACACTAAGATCTTTACGATCGTTAATTAGTTTCCCGTTTATTGCTATTACATGTAACATCCGTAAAAAAGGAAAAATTATATTACATTGTTTACACAAATTTTTGTTGAATCTGCAATAAATAATTACAAGGTAAGAAAATAAAGATAATATTAATCTATACTATATATTAAGTGAGAGACCCTTAGAATAACCGTTTTGATCTCTTGGACTCTAAAATTGTTTTCTTTTTCTATTTTTTTAATTATTCTCTTAACGTGTTGTCCGATATTTATCTCATAACTACTACTTTTTTTTTTCTCTCACCTTGATCCTATGATGCATGGACACGGACACGGCGATATGGACATGACACGACACGGATACGGCGACACGGATTTTTTCAAAATTTTAGGACACGACACGGCTCCGATACGGCTATATTTTATATATAAATAATTATATTTTATAAATACTAATTTATTTATTATACTATGTGGACCTCTTTTTTTGTTGTTTAACTATGTGGACTCTTTGTTTGCCCAAAAATTTTAAACCTTTTAATAATTATGATCAGAAAAAACACAAAAACAAACAGCCCAAAAGATAAAAATATGGCCTTGAACTGAAATGCAAAAATATGGCCCATTAACATACATCTGAAAGCTAGGGCTTGGCCTATTTCTCTTTTAGTTTTCTCTGGTTCCACACAGAGAGACAAATCATTTCAGAAGTGCAAGGTGTTGAAAATTACTTGAAGAAGACGACTGACGGGCGTGAGGTGGCCTGAGTTGGTGAAGGACGTTGGAGCCGATGGTGTAGAGAAATTGGTGGCAGAAGTTAGCTCGCGGTGGTGGCGTCGACGATGGTGGTCTTGGGGATTTCTTCCCATTTTCTTCTCAAGGTGAGGGTGAGGGAAGGGAACAGGGACTTTTCTCCCTCAATTCTTCTCAAGGTAAGGAAACGGAACAATCCAGACTTTCTCAATCCAGCTGTGTCGGACACTCCGCTCTGGAGTGTCCGACACCGTGTCCTTTTGATTTTTTTTTTTTTTTTTAATTTAGGACACGGATCGACGTGTGGGACAGGTGTCGGAACCGTGTCCGAGGCGTATCCGTGTCCGACAGTGATTTTTTGTCGTGTCCGTGCTTCCCAGCCTTGATCTCATTCTTTCTATAATATATTTTTATTTTTTTCCCATATTTTCTATTTTCTATTTTGTATTAGATTTTAAAATTTTAATTATATTAAAAACAATTATAAGATAAATATGAACGGGGAATTCCCGAAAACTCCCCAAATGATAAGTCAAATTCCTTTTAACTCCCCATTTTCAAAAATGATGTATTAAAACTCAAGAATCGCGTATCTAAAACCCCAAATGATGTATTTGAAATATAAGGAAAAAATCAAGTATCTAAATCCCAGAATCGCGTATCTAAATCGCAGAATAGCGTATCTAAATACCAGAATCGCGTATCTAAAACCCCAAATGATGTATTTGAAAATGGGGAGCTAAAAGGAAGTTTTCAAACCCATGGGGAGTTTTCAAACATTCCCCCAAATATGAACATAAATATCTTAATTTAATGTATATTTAAATAATTATAATATTATTATTTGCACACACATAGAGTGTGCCGGAGTTATTAGTTTTAAATAATGTTTCAATCTCTGTGTATCCTTTATTTCGGATTGAGTGTGATTTGGTTGAATCTAAGGCAACACTTT
The DNA here is from genome assembly GCA_037501455.1 of Lantana camara. Taxonomy (NCBI): domain Eukaryota; kingdom Viridiplantae; phylum Streptophyta; class Magnoliopsida; order Lamiales; family Verbenaceae; genus Lantana; species Lantana camara. Next base: position 81,149,341 of record CM074865.1, read on the forward strand.
GGGATGGAAAACCTCGAAGATTTGAGAGTTTAAATATCTTTGATTCCCGAGTACTTGATACTTTTATGATTTGTTCCTTTGTGCTCTGTGCGTTGAGCAACTTCTTGATTATCACATTTATTTATATAAGAGGGAATTACATTTAGGTACCCTGAGGTTTGTCCTAATTACAAATCAGTCCCTCTTGTTTCGAAAATTACATACAGGTCCCAAAAAACACTGTTTCATTTGAGGTCCCTGGACGCCGTTAGGGTTCCGTTAATTTTGACAGGACTACATTGTTGATGTGATTTAGTTAAGGGGTCGTTTTGTAAGAAAATTCATAGTTCAGGGACTTTTTTGTAATATTTTTCGGAAATTCAAATGTCAAAATTAACGGAACCCTAACGACGTCCAGGGACCTCAAATGAAACAGTGTTTTTAGGGACCTGTATGTAATTTTCGAAACAAGAGGGACTGATTTGTAATTAGGACAAACCTCAGGGTACCTAAATGTAATTCCCCCTTTATATAATTTAATAGTTATATTTACTAATTATGAAACATGTATTAATATAAAGAGTTAAATAATTTCGTTGTACACGCATCAAGTGTGCAGAAAATTACTAGTCTATACTATTTGTTAAGCGAGATAGACAAATAATAACAGTTTGGTCTTTTGGACTCTTTTTATTTTTCTTTTTATTTATTTATTCTTTCCATCCGTTTTGTTATCTTACATTCTTTTTTTTTTCTTTTTTTTTTTTACCACTTCAAAAACATATTCATTACTTCTCTTTCCTCTCAACCCACTTCAATTCTTTTCTTTTCTTTTATGTGTAATTTTTATCTTTTTCTCCTTGTATTTTATATTTTATATTTATTATAATTTAATAATTATATTAAAATTAATTATATATATATATATATATTTGATTTAATATATTTAATTAATAATATTTTTTCATTTGCACACGCAAAACAATTACTAATAATAATATTAAAGTACTTGAGTGAGATTTATTATAAACTATTTTCACCAAAAAATGATTTATTATAAATTATCTTATTTTTCATGAGATCTTTGTTGTAATACTCTATTTATTTTTGGTATAGCACAATACATTATTTCTGGTACGTAACATTATAATTAATTTTTTGTAACTATTAATTTATGTAATTGTTCCTACGATTTACTTTATTGTAGAATATATGTAATGTATATTATATTATATAGTATTTCACCTCACTAAATTTACTTGAGGAATTGATTATATAGAATATAGTATAACTTTTAAATTGACAGCAAACTTTTAAGGGGTAGTTATTAAATAGGATCAATAATGTAAAAAAGTTATCCTAAACACCCTAGTTTGAAAAATTTATGTTTGAGGTCAACAACACACAACATATTTTCCTAAATCCCCTAATCACTTAAAAAGACTGGGTTGCCCTTACGTTTTTCCTACCGCCAGTCCAAATTTGCTTCCTCCAAACCTCTGTTTTACTAAGTCTCACCAGCCCCAATCGGAGTCTTCTTTTTCAAGCTTGCTTTGCGCGATTGGTGCCGTAATTTTCATCTGGCGACGGAGAGCAGGACAGTAAAGCATATCAAGGAAGTGTATGAGGCCTTTTGCCTTTCTAGTTTTGAATGTTTGATGTTGTATTCTATCCTGTTCTGTTTGCATTTCATTTCCATTTTGGTTTATATCTGCAATGTTTAGCTGGAAATGGTATTGATGCCAACTAACGCTTCAATGGTTGTTAATGGACAGATTATCTTGTTAAGATGTTTAGTTCAACATCGTCGGCGCAGAATGAGTCGAGGTTGTTCTGTTTTTGTGGTGTCCAGGCCCGTGTTTTTACTTCTAAGACTTCCAGAAATCCTCATCGGAGGTTTGCTAAATGTTGCAAGGGAACTTGTCGCATGTGGGTGTGGATCGATCCAGAACCCACCCCTGAAATGAGAGCAGTTTTCGCCAGCTACGACAAGAAGATCGCTGTCCGTGATGCTGAAATCAGACTTCTGAAGTTGAAGTTAAAGTTTATGGCAACTCTTCTTCTTGTCTCATGGATAGTACAATACTTTATTTGATTATTCCTCTTTGTGTAAGTTTATGGGTGATTCTTCATTTTTGGTAGTGTAGTCACCCTCGGTGTAATACTACATTTAAACAAGAATGTAAATATTTTGCATCCTCATTTTGGCTTGTTTATTTTCTGTTTGGGCGAATGGGGAAAAACTGTGCTTGTCGAGTTAGGCCATGAAAAAGCGTTAATTATCAGTTGGGTTTGTAGAGTTAGGCCATGAATATTTGAAATTAAAAGCTGGGTTTGTCTAGTTAGGCCATGAGAATCGTAATTAAAAGGTGAATTTGTAGAGTCAGGCCATGAATATTTGGAATTAAAGGCTTGGTTTGTCGAGTTAGGCTATGAGAACTCTTAATTAAAATATGGGAATCAAAGAAGAAAGTAGCAAATTTTTATTTTGGTTTAGCTGTCACCGATCTATGCAAAGATGCTCCCATTTTTATTTTGTCATCCATCTCAATTTGTTTGAGATCGGAAAAATGGGAGCATCCATGCACAGATTCGTGAGATCTAAATCGTACGTAGATGAACTACCATTACAGATTCGAAGAAGTGGGGAATTGATGCCTGGCAGCCCACTGTCACCTTTAGAAGTAGTAAGTTCATCCCCTCGCTGTCATCAATTGTGTATAGATGCTCCCATGTTTATTTTCTTACCCATCTGAATTTGTAGTAGATGAAAAAAAGGGAGCATCTATACACAGATCGGTGAGAGCTAAACCAATACATGGATGATTTAGCATAAGAGATCTGTAGAAGTGGAGGAATATAAAGGAGATCTGTAAAGATAAAGAAGGGTGAATATACACTTGTTTGTTGGTGAATATAAAGGAGATCTGTAATCACATCGCCTTGGATAATGGGGGAATTAAATGTCGGGAGTTGGAGAGTCACGCCTTGGAAGATTAAAAGCAGGGTTAAAAATGCGTAATAGAAGGTTGGGTTTGTCCAGTGAAAGGTTAAAAAAATGCGTAATTGAAGGTTGGGTTTGTCTAGTGAAAGGGTAAAAATGCGTAATTGGAGTTTGGGTTTGTCCAGTTAAAGGTAAAAATGTGTAATTGGAGTTTGGGTTTGTCCAGTTAAAGGGTAAGAATGCGTAATTGGAGTTTGGGTTTGTCCAGTTAAAGAGTAAGAATGTGTAATTGGAGGTTGGATTTGTCCAGTTAAAGAGTAAGAATGCGCACACATATACCTCCTTATCACTGGCAATAAAATAAAATTAGACATTGATACAGATTTGCTTTTGAAATTAATAATTACACATCAAAAACAACTTACTTGAACGTGCTAGAGTAGGCATCAATGATCCCATCGATCACCTTAAGGGCTTCATCGTTCAAAGATGCACGCCCAGCAAAATCCTTTCTACCTACAAAGGACTTCAGATCATCAGCAACAGCATAAACTGGGGGGCATCAAAATCATCATCATCAGCCTCCTCAACAACATGAACTGCTTCATGAGGGAACTCAGCGGCACCTCGCTCAACCTCATCAGCAGCAGCCCCCTGAACTTTATCCTCAGAATTCCCCCATTCATTCCTCAAATCACACATGACGTCACAAACAACAAGATCTACAGAATCACGGTTCGAAAGCTCCTACATATCTTGTTTCTCACCCTGATCCTGCTCCTCAGCTTCATCTTTCCGCTCACCCTCATCCTGCTCCTTAGCTTCATCCTTCCCTTCACCGACATCCCCTTCAACAACAGACTCCTCAACAGCTGCCTTCCTTCTTTTGTTAGACTTTGCACGCTTATCAGATTTTTTCCTCTTACCACGCTTATTAGACTTTTTCCCCTTACCATCTTTCTTCTCCTCGTCCACATCATCCTCTACACCAACATCCTCATCCTCATCCTCATCCTCATCATCAACCTCATTTTGAAATGCAGACTCTGGTAGATCCTCCACATAATCAAGCAACCTAAGCTCCTTTTTTTTGCAGGTTTAATTTGATACAGCTGTAAGTAAACAATTAAATTGTATAATATAAGCATATAGCTCATCATAATTCATGTATACATAACGTTTTTAATCATAATATTTACTTACGTCGGAGAAGGTCAGCTTGCTGAAAAGCTTTTCAATTTCCTTCTTTTGTGCAGACAAAGTACTCTTCCCCCACCTCAAAAACCGTGGGAAGGCCTGCACCAACACAGTATGCCCACAGGAGTGAAAATACTCCATGAACCAAGTCTGGATTTAAGATAGACTAGGGGGATCAAAAAGACAAACACAACCGCGTAGATATAAAAAATAAGATAACAATATATATATACATATATATATTGTTGGAAAACACGAATCAGAAAGCAGCGGAATTTAAAAAAAAAATTTCCCAACAAAAGGACCTTGAACTCGCAATCGTGTAACCAAATTCGTAAAGATAGAAAACTTACTTTTCTTTTATTCTTTCTTGAAGCGTTTCAAGCCACCCAAGAACGCTCTTCTCGCGGCTTGATCCCCTCTCCTTGGTAAAGCTCGAATCTTCAAACTTCTAACTTGAAGTCTCTAGAGAAAGTCCACCAACTTGATCACAATCTAACTAGTAAGGATGCTAGTTCTCTAGTTAGTGTTTAGGCTTAACCTAGGGTTTAATATAATCTTGGAGAAAGGAAGGTGTTCAACACATGAACCAAGAATTGTCAATTAGCTCTAAAGGGGAGCATGAGCTCCCCTATATATAGGAAAGGGGAGGGACGGCCGAACCTAGTCCTTATTGGACTAGGATTTGGTTCCTCTCTCTCCTATTACTTGATCATCAAGTATTTTCCAACTTTGACTTTGAATTCTATTTCTAGTCAACTTTTAAGAGAGCTTAAAAAATATCCAAACTATTTTTGGATAATTTTATACTTTATTTATTATAAAATAAATAACTTATTTTATCTAATTAATTAATTCGTAATTAATTAACTAGATTATTTTCTCCAAAATTAGACTTTCCTTTTAATTCAAAATTAAACCAAAGTCTATTAAATAATTAACTAATTAATTATTTAATATATATATACACACACGTGTGTCACACGTGTCACAGTGACACGTGTCACTCACGTGAGCCACACGTGTGAATTCACACGTGTGGAACCCTCTTGGTCCGATTAACTCGTTTAATCATTTTCAAGCCTCAACTCATGTAACCAAGTTGTTGTGTGTGACCCTCTAGGTTCTCAATTCAATTAGCAGTGACCCTAATTAATTAATTCACTAATTAATTAATCAGTCCACAGATTAAACGACCATAGTCTAGCAACAGGTGTTTAACCCCTAGCTGAATTGGAATGTTCGGATTCGACAGAACCTTTAAGTCATTGAATCATGTGAGATACAATCCTCCTACTTACTATCTCTCAACCAAGATCTAGGGCAAGGGAATAATCAGAACCCTAATAATCCGGTCTTAAAGCTAAGTGCATTTCATATCCATTTGATCTCAATCCAAGAAACCCTTTTCTTGATGTCTTGATCTACTGCCTTGGCCAAGGACTCCATATGGCATATGAATGACTTACACAATAAGAGATCACCTTGCAAATGCAAGTGTAGGTCCTTTCTTGATTCTCATTCACTTTCATGAATCACTTGTGCAGCCCCAGCATAAGCCTTGAATCAGTTGTCTAAGGCGACACCCTTTAAAGCTTATACCTAAGACTACAGAGTTAACTCATAAAGTGACAAGGAACCTCAAGTCTAAGGATCAATTAATCACATCAATGACTCGTGAGATATTTCCTAATCTGGAAGTTTCCATTTCCTGAAATAGAAACTTCCTTTCCCATTTAGGAATGTTCTCACACGGGGCACCTCAGTGAACTTACTTATTTAAAGTAAGCACCCTCATGTATCACGCACGTATCAACTATACACTTTGCACCTCCATGAAACAAGGTGGTCCTTCTTAAGGGCGTGATCCCACAAGCAAGCCTTAGAGGAGTCAGGTTGACACTCCCACTGTCTGTAGGACTCATCGGCTTGGAGTATTTTACTAATCATGACTTATGTGATATAGGGCTCGTTCCATGAACCATTTCACCTAAATGGTAGAGTCCTAAAGTCATCAGGATTAGGGGAGTTCTCATACATGCACAGCTAAAGTAAACGCATACCAAACAAGAGCATATAAAGAAGTGTTGCCTCAATTCGTTATTTTATTCAAAGATTGTCTGTGATTACAATAAGGAAAAGCACAAAGCGGATATACAATCGGCTTTCTAGGGCACTATTCCTAACAATCTCCCACTTGCCCGTCAAAGCCATTCTAAAGCTACTCTAAGTCCCATCTTCTGAAGATGACCTTGGAAAGCTTCTCGACTAAGGGGTTTAGTAAGTGGATCTGCCACGTTCTCTGCTGATGTGACCCTCTCAATTTGCACATCTCCTCTTTTGATAATATCACGGATTAGGTGATACTTCCTCATAATGTGCTTGGTCCGTTGGTGAGATCTTGGTTCTCTTGCTTGAGCAACCGCCCCAGTGTTGTCACAAAACACAGTAATGGGGTCTTTCATGCTAGGAACAACATTCAACTCTTGAATGAAGTTTCTAATCCAAACACCTTCCTTAGCTGCATCATTTGCAGCTAAGTATTCGGCCTCAGTGGTCGAATCTGCAGTGGTTGTTTGCTTGGAACTCTTCCAACTCACTGCTCCGCCGTTCAGGCAGAAAATGTATCCTGACATTGACTTAAAATCATCTAAGTCAGATGCAAAGCTTGCATCGCAGTATCCTTCGACAGTAAGATCTTTCTGACCTCCGTAAACTAAGAATAAATCTTTAGTACTTTTCAAGTACTTAAGAATATTCTTCACGGCAGCCTAGTGACCATCTCCAGGGTCAGATTGGAAACGACTTGTCACACTAAGTGCATAAGCCACATCCGGTCGAGTACATAACATTGCATACATTATGCTACCTATTGCTGATGCATAAGGTGTATGAGTTATTCTTTCCTTCTCAAGGTTAGTCTTAGGACACATCTTCTTTGAAAGACATGTTCCTACACTCATAGGAAGGTTCTTAACCTTTGCAGACTCCATATTGAATCTTTTCAATACTTTGTCAATGTACATCGACTGTGATAGTCCTATTAACCTTCTAGATCTATCTCTATAGATTTTAATTCCAAGGATATAGGACGCATCACCAAGATCTTTCATCTCGAATTGGTTCGATAACCATAACTTAGTCACTTTCATGTCATCCTTCGAATTCCCAATAAGAAGGATGTCATCAACATAAAGTACTAAGAATTGCACTGAGGTCTCCAATTCCTTTCTATACACACATGATTCATTCGAAATTTGGATGAAGCCAAACGCTTTGACTGATTCATCAAATCGAATGTTCCAATTCCTAGAAGCCTGTTTCAATCCATAGATTGATCTTTGGAGTTTGCAAACCTTTTGCTCACTCCCACTGAATGTGAAACCTATGGGTTGCTCCATATAAATGTCTTTGTCAATGTTACCATTGAGAAAGGCAGTTTTCACATCCATTTGCCATATCTCATAGTCATAATATGCAGCAATGGCAAGCATGATCCGAATAGACTTTTGCATTGCAACTGGTGAAAAGGTTTCATCAAAATCCATGCCGGGTCTCTGAGTGAATCCTTTTGCAACCAGTCTTGCTTTGTAGGCTGCAATGCTTCCATCAACTCCAAGCTTTCTCTTAAAGATCCATTTGCAACCTATGGGTTTGACCCCATCAGGCAAATCTACCAAGGTCCAAACTTGGTTGGAGTTCATGGAATCCATTTCGGATTTCATGGCTTCTATCCACTGTTCAGAGTCAGAATCTGAAAGTGCCTCCTCATATGTTAAAGGATCATTATCCTTTTGAGAGATTTCATGGAAGAATCCATACCATCTCTCCGGCTGTCTAGGAGTACGTTCAGAACGCCTTAGAGGAGGATTTTCGTGTGTATCGAAATTCGTGATTGGTTGTGGTTGATCAGAGTGGGACGTTTCTTCAGTGGGTGGTTTGGGGTCATTTTGTACTTCTTCTAATTCTATGATCTTGCCCTTCTTTTCTTTAAGGAACGGTTCCTCAAGAAAAGTGGCATTTCTAGAAACAAACACCTTTTGTTCAGATTGATCATAGAAGTAGTATCCTGTGGATTCCTTAGGATAACCTACAAAGTAGCATAAGTTAGAACGAGATTCTAACTTATCTCCCACTGTCCTCTTCACGTAAGCAGGACAACCCCAAATTCTTAAGTAAGAATAACTAGGGATTTTACCATGCCACATTTCATAGGGCGTTTTAGGGACTGACTTAGAGGGAACTAGATTCAAAATCTTTGCTGCACTTTCTAGGGCATAACCCCAGAAAGAAGGTGGTAAGTCAGTGAAACTCATCATGGAACGAACCATATCAAGTAGGGTTCGATTCCTTCTCTCAGAAACTCCATTAAGCTGAGGAGTTCCCGGAGGAGTCCACTGAGAGATAATCCCATTATCCTTGAGATGATTAAGGAATTCTTCACTAAGATATTCGCCTCCTCGATCAGATCGAAGTGCTTTGATCTTGTGACCAGTTTGGTTCTCAACCTCCTTTTGAAATTCTAAGAATTTCTCAAAAGCTTCAGATTTATACTTCATTAAGTATACATAACCATACCGACTAAAGTCATCAGTAAAGGTTATGAAATACTGATGATTGCTTCTAGTGCTTACACTAAGCGGTCCACAAACATCAGTATGGATCAAATCCAGAACCTTAGTGGCACGTTCCACAGTTCCTTTAAAAGGAACTTTGGACATCTTTCCTTTGAGACAGGATTCGCAAGAAGTTAACTCTTTGAGATCATTTTCAGAGAATGATCCTAAAGTGTTTATCTTGCTAATTCTGTTCTTGGAAATGTGTCCTAATCTAGCGTGCCATAAGGGAGCTGAAACTTTGTCATCTCTCTTACGCTTTGTTTCTCGTTGTATATTCATAATATTGATATTTTGAGTTAGGTAAAGTCCATTGCTTAGAGTACCGATATGAACGGAAGAGTTGTTCCGTTTGATAAAGTATTTACCATTCTTAATATAAGTTTCATAACCTTCACAATCTAATATTGGAACTGAAATTATATTACGAATAATTTTCGGTACATGAAGGACTTTGTTTAATACTAACTCAAAACTACCTAAATCTAATCTAATTGTGCCTAAAGCTCGAGCTTCAACGTTTGAGCCATCGCCGATCTTCAAGACACATTCTCCTTCTTTGAGTTGTTGGACTTCACTTAGCATCTGTATATCATTACAGATATGAGTTCCACAACCGGTATCAAGTACCCAAGAACTAGAATTAATAGAAAGATTTACTTCAACGAGAAAGATACCTTTCTTTAGAGTAGCCTTGTACTCTAGGCAGTTTCTCTCCCAATGTCCCGCTTTGCCACAATGGAAGCAAACATCCTCTTTCTGATCACGCTTCTTCTTTTGGGCCTTTCCCTTCGAAATGCCACCAGTGGGCCTAAGGGGTTTCTTCTTCTTCTTTTGGGCTTTCTTGCCCTTACCTTTAGAAGGCCCAGAAGAGGAAGATGGAGCATTCACCATCAAAACCTTATTGTCCTTCTTGATCGTGCTTTCAGCAGTCACAAGCTGACTAATCAGCTCAGCTACAGTAGCACCAGCATGATTCATGTTGAAGTTAAGGACAAATGGGTTGAATGATGGTGGGAGCGAAGCTAGCAACAAATCCACTGAAAGCTCATCTTTCAGCGGCATGTCCATGGAAGCAAGTTTCTCAGTAAGGGCAAGAAACTTGAGTCCATATTCATGGACACTTGAACCTTCCCTCATTCTCAAGTGGAATAATTCCTTTGAAGTGTTATACCTTGTAACACGTTCATGAGGGCGGTAAAGTTGCTCTAAGTGGTCGTAAATCTCCCAAGCAAATTCCATGGCCTCATGTTGTCTTTGCAAGTCCGGAGACATGTTAGCCAACATAAGGCAACGGGCTTGGAGATTATCATCCTTCCACTTCTGAATCGCATCCCGCTCGGCCCGAGTGGGAGCCTCCCCTTCAGGACTAGGCTCCCCTTCGAAGAGAACATAAGTTCTCTTCTCAGAATCTAAAATGATTTTTAGATTCCTCAGCCAATCAGAATAGTTGGGACCAGTCAACTTGTTTGACTCGAGGATCGATACAAGAGGGTTTTTGGTTGCCATTTCAAAACACGTAGAGAATCACAGAATCTACGACCTAAATGGTAAAACAGAGAACTAGTGAGCATGCTGAATTATAACGATATACAAAAGATAAGGTCTTTAATCTATTGTAGCTCCCACTGTTTTTCAAAGATCTAGAATTCCCAAAGATCTAAGAGGAACACGTTTCCCAATGGGTACTAAGATCCTAGGCATTTTACCTCGAACCCACGACTCGCGGACATTCTTAGTAAGAACCCTAGGTAGGTACAATTTACCAATTCTAACACCTTTAGAACTCTTAGTAATTGTTTTTGCATCACCTATCTTTCAATATGGACCCACGACTCGTGCGACATCCATATTTACTTAGGCGTTAAGCTAGACCCATCAATCATAAGATCATGACCAAAACTTAGTTTGAACGACCCACGACTCGCGGACATCGCCCTCGCCAAAATTGACCACGAAATATTGATCATTTAAAATGATTAATTAGGTAACTAAGAACTAATAAGCTCCACTAGCTATCCCACGACTCGCGGACAATAACTAGCTTTACTTACTAAACTTAAAACCTATTGATGGAATGCTAGGAATTTAATTCAAAACTTGCATCTCAAATTAAACACCTATTTGTTCGAAATTAGCTTAATATTTAATGGGAATTTTCGAATCAACCGGAGAGTTGTCCGGTTCGACCTCACCAACATATATGTTATCCAATTTTATTAGTCTTGATTAATGCAAGTACACTTAAATGCATTTCAAACAAGCACATAAACAGATAACATGTCCTAGCATGATACTAACATGTAATGATCATGGGTTCTACCTATCTTATGCGTGATATGTGGGAGCCACTCCACAATCACAAGTTCTAACATACATGCCACATAAACAGTTCAAATCACATAAGGGAAAGCAGTAACAAAATACGAGCCCTATCTCTATTACATTTAACAATTGAGATTCCCCTCCCTAACATTTTGAGGGGTCTTCACTTATGGCCTCTTTGTTACTTGAATGTGGTCCATCTTACTCCATGGGTGCATTGTCTCCAAAATGAAAATAAAACCTCACCACCTATCTCTACTCTCAAATTACAATAAAAAGAAAAAGACATAAAGTAATAAGGCTCAATCTTCATATTGGCCTTAGACAATTACACGGGGCATACCCCGGCCTCAAAAACAGTAATATGGAAAGCCACATAATAAATCACATAACAGTACGCACATAAGTGAGGCTCCAACCTCAATTGAAAAACGCAACTATAGGGCTCCAACCCCAATTTAAACCATTCATGTGCATAAATTAAAACCATACATAGATCTAAACCCATGATCACCTAACATGCTTTTGCGAGAATTTAAATTTAGCCAATAAATTAAAATTCTCGTTTCAAGTCCTAATGACTCAAAACACGACTTAGATGCAATTCTTGTTCAAGAGCCTTTTCAATAAAACCCGAAAAACATTAAACTAATAAAATTCCAATTAATTTCAAAAAATTAATAATTTTATTCTTTCATTATTTTCAGAAAATAATATTCATAATTTTTCCAAAAACCAAATCGCTTTAATTTCTCAAAAATCCCAATTTAATCAAAATTTTAAAATAATTTTATTTTAACAAAACTGATTTTAAAAGGATAAAATTAAAATAAAATTAAATCGGGATTTTATGGACCGAAAAAACACGAAACACGAAAACACGAAAACGAGCCCGGAAAAAGGGCCCAGCCGTGCGAGGCACCGCCGCGCAGACGCGCGCCAGCCGCTCGCGTGCGCACGCTGGGCGTGCATCATGCGCGCGCCTGCGCGCAGCAGCGTCCGGCATGGCCTGGGCAGGCGTCCCGCGCGGTTGCGGGACGGACTGGGCGGGCGCGCCTAGACGGCTCCCGCGCTGTTGCGGGAGGAGCTGGGCGGCGGCGACGGGCCTGGGCGTGCGACGTGCTAGCACGCCTAGGCTCGTTGCTTTTCGTGTTCGTTTCGTATTTCTGGGTTTCTCGAAAAACCAGTTCAATCCAAAATTTAAAAAATTCGATTTAAACAAATTTCAACTAAAACAATTTTCAAAAACACGATTTGAGAAAACAGTTTTAGAAATTCAGGAAAAATTACAGTTTCGTAATTCAGGCTTTCTAAAAGAACTCATGAATACCTAATTCGCATCTAAGCCTAAGAATTTCTACCAAATTCAGAAATAATGGAGACGAATCAGAAACACGATTAACGAGGTGGCTCTGATACCACTTGTTGGAAAACACGAATCAGAAAGCAGCGGAATTTAAAAAAAAAATTTTCCCAACAAAAGGACCTTGAACTCGCAATCGTGTAACCAAATTCGTAAAGATAGAAAACTTACTTTTCTTTTATTCTTTCTTGAAGCGTTTCAAGCCACCCAAGAACGCTCTTCTCGCGGCTTGATCCCCTCTCCTTGGTAAAGCTCGAATCTTCAAACTTCTAACTTGAAGTCTCTAGAGAAAGTCCACCAACTTGATCACAATCTAACTAGTAAGGATGCTAGTTCTCTAGTTAGTGTTTAGGCTTAACCTAGGGTTTAATATAATCTTGGAGAAAGGAAGGTGTTCAACACATGAACCAAGAATTGTCAATTAGCTCTAAAGGGGAGCATGAGCTCCCCTATATATAGGAAAGGGGAGGGACGGCCGAACCTAGTCCTTATTGGACTAGGATTTGGTTCCTCTCTCTCCTATTACTTGATCATCAAGTATTTTCCAACTTTGACTTTGAATTCTATTTCTAGTCAACTTTTAAGAGAGCTTAAAAAATATCCAAACTATTTTTGGATAATTTTATACTTTATTTATTATAAAATAAATAACTTATTTTATCTAATTAATTAATTCGTAATTAATTAACTAGATTATTTTCTCCAAAATTAGACTTTCCTTTTAATTCAAAATTAAACCAAAGTCTATTAAATAATTAACTAATTAATTATTTAATATATATATACACACACGTGTGTCACACGTGTCACAGTGACACGTGTCACTCACGTGAGCCACACGTGTGAATTCACACGTGTGGAACCCTCTTGGTCCGATTAACTCGTTTAATCATTTTCAAGCCTCAACTCATGTAACCAAGTTGTTGTGTGTGACCCTCTAGGTTCTCAATTCAATTAGCAGTGACCCTAATTAATTAATTCACTAATTAATTAATCAGTCCACAGATTAAACGACCATAGTCTAGCAACAGGTGTTTAACCCCTAGCTGAATTGGAATGTTCGGATTCGACAGAACCTTTAAGTCATTGAATCATGTGAGATACAATCCTCCTACTTACTATCTCTCAACCAAGATCTAGGGCAAGGGAATAATCAGAACCCTAATAATCCGGTCTTAAAGCTAAGTGCATTTCATATCCATTTGATCTCAATCCAAGAAACCCTTTTCTTGATGTCTTGATCTACTGCCTTGGCCAAGGACTCCATATGGCATATGAATGACTTACACAATAAGAGATCACCTTGCAAATGCAAGTGTAGGTCCTTTCTTGATTCTCATTCACTTTCATGAATCACTTGTGCAGCCCCAGCATAAGCCTTGAATCAGTTGTCTAAGGCGACACCCTTTAAACCTTATACCTAAGACTACAGAGTTAACTCATAAAGTGACAAGGAACCTCAAGTCTAAGGATCAATTAATCACATCAATGACTCGTGAGATATTTCCTAATCTGGAAGTTTCCATTTCCTGAAATAGAAACTTCCTTTCCCATTTAGGAATGTTCTCACACGGGGCACCTCAGTGAACTTACTTATTTAGAGTAAGCACCCTCATGTATCACGCACGTATCAACTATACACTTTGCACCTCCATGAAACAAGGTGGTCCTTCTTAAGGGCGTGATCCCACAAGCAAGCCTTAGAGGAGTCAGGTTGACACTCCCACTGTCTGTAGGACTCATCGGCTTGGAGTATTTTACTAATCATGACTTATGTGATATAGGGCTCGTTTCATGAACCATTTCACCTAAATGGTAGAGTCCTAAAGTCATCAGGATTAGGGGAGTTCTCATACATGCACAGCTAAAGTAAACGCATACCAAACAAGAGCATATAAAGAAGTGTTGCCTCAATTCGTTATTTTATTCAAAGATTGTCTGTGATTACAATAAGGAAAAGCACAAAGCGGATATACAATCGGCTTTCTAGGGCACTATTCCTAACATATATATATATATATATATATATATATATATATATATATTCTTACCATCAGCCCCATGGTACAACCGTCAAGAAATTGTTTGGAATCAACTTTGTACTTCTCAATTGACAAAACCAAAAAATTATAAACAGCAGCACCCCAAGCGAATCGGTCGATATACGTTAATTCATCTACATAGCATATCAGACCAATTGGCAGCTTAAGGCTGCTGCGTGGAAACAACAATGTAGAAAAAACAAACAATATGAACATTCTTGCAGAATCATCGATGCCTTCGGCATCACTCCTACAAGCCAAGCCCTATAACCTGGCCAATATGTTAGCGCGTGTCACCCTACCGTTTTTGTTGTCAAAATACAGTTGCCGGAATCGTGATTTCACTCTAACATAAAGGATCAACAGGGTTACCCTCACATTGTAGCCCCATCACAATTGAGAGCTCTATGTCAGTAAAGGGTACACTGACTTGCCCAAAGTTGAATGTTCGTTGATCCACGTTATAACGTTCCAACAACGCCCCAACACGTTTGTCTGTACCTTGAACTCCATGCATTTCAAGGAATGAGCCAAATGGAGTCTCCAAAATCCTTCGCTTTTGGGCATCAATTAGCACACCAATTTCGGCCATTTTTTTAGTAAAATATGTTGGCGAACAACGACATTGTATCTTGTCGCGTCGCGTACTTTTACATGAGCTTTTCCCGGCGTTGGACCTATATGAGATTTGCTTCAATCTAGCCATCGTAACTAATTGACAACGAAAACTGCTAAATGCCAAATTAAGACCCTCAACTCCGGAATTGAAAACCTAAATTGTAGTATCAGGGTTGTTACAATTACCAGATCTGGGGACGGATGTATGGAGGCTGGAGTGCTCGTCGGCGGCGATCGGTATCGGATTCTCAAAGGTGAAGATTCTCGAAGATGATTCAGGGGAAAGTAGAGACACACTGATTCTTGAATTCAAGAAGGGCAAAATGGTCTTTTCACACGTTTTAGGGGGTTTACAAAAAATATATTGTATATTGGGGATGTAAAATTGGTTAATTTCAAACTGGGGTATTTGGGATAAGTAATGTGCCTTATCAGGGATTGTTCAATAATTTGCCGAACTTTTAATTGCCTCCGCGTTATATTATAACAATCAAACTTAGAAAGATATATTATTCATATTGGCATTTGTGGAGATAGTTTTCCTCACGCAATAGATTTAATTTTTGAATTTATGCAACTCCATTTCTATTTGCCTAGGAAAAAAAAACAATTATATCTTATAATGCAAATTATAAACTCTTGTAGAAGACTGAAAAATACGAGCAATAAATTATTATTTTTATTTTTAGAATAATCCTTATTATTCTGCATATATTTTCTGTAAATTGAAAGAGTCTTATTTCTACTCTATTTTAAATAAGCATGTTTAAAATTTTTAAAATAATAATTTAATATTTAAATTAACAGAATTGCCCTTTAATTAAACATTATTAAAACTATTATTGTGAGGTGTTTTAGACTGTTAAATAAGTTTAAAAAACACACAAAAAAAAAAAAAAAAGGTTGATACTTTTATAATATATATATAGATATAGAATATTTATAAATGAAATATGTTCTTGTGTATACATTTGGGAGGACCACTGCTCCTTTCAACCCCTTCATTAATAGTTCTGGTCCCTGATACGACCTTTTCAATTCATAGTAAACCAAACAAAAATTAAGTTGAATATATATATGGAACGGAGAACAGATTACATGAACTGATGATAAAATATGATAAAGGAGCGTTTGAGGGAGGTGAATTTTCCGATTATTAGTTATCTGGTTGAAGTTACTTCAACTGCATATTAACGTATCAAGAATGCTGCGAAAAGCTCATATCGTCCATTCGAGGAATACGCACTCCAATTTAGGGACTAGAAATGAAATCTCATGTTCGGCCCGAATTTTTTTGGTAAATACACTAAATTTCTGGGGTGGTAAATGTAATTCATCATTTCCTGCTGTTTTAAGTTGAACACGTCCGTCTGACACGGTAGAATACTACTTTCAAAACAGTATTTTATGTAAATCATTCATTCTACATAATGTTACATCATGTATTCAATTTGTATTTTATTATGTAATTTGACCAAATTATAATATGATTAGAAGTAAGGGAGTCTATACATAGTTAGAATTGCATTAGAATTAGTTTATTGAAATACTTATAGAATTATAATTACACAGTGTTTTATAATTACAACAAGACTTATGGGATTATAATTTGATTAGAATTAGTGTTTTATATTTTATTTAGGCCATCAATAAATTTTAAGAAATCAAAAACCTAACTCGTACCTTTATAATTACTAGTAATTTTGGCATACTCGTTGCGTGTGCAAATTATAAAATTCTTTTGTTTAAAATATATTTAAATTAATTTTTATATTAATATATATTTTATCAGTATTTTTAATATAATTATTGAACTAATATAAAAATAACATAAAAGCATAAAATATCAAACAACACTATCTTTAAAAAAAATACAAAAGAAAAAAAAAATTGAAATAAGGTGAGAGAAAAGATAGGATAAGATAAAAAAAAAAAGTAAAAGAAGAAAACACATAAAAATAAGTAAATAGAAAAGAAGAGAGAAAATCGCAAGAGAAGAAAACTGACAGGATAAAAAATAAATAAATAGAAAAAAAAAAAAAGAACACTAAGAAACCACCTTTGCCTCTCGCACTTAATAATATAATATAGATAATATAATAATAATATAATATAAATATCTCTATACTAAACAAAAATCTCTAACTAAAATCTTTTTTATTCTCTTTCTATAACCAGAACAGAATTTCTTTTCTCAATTCAATCATTAAAGAGCAGATCCTGAATTTCTTTATAATTATAGTATAATATAATAAATATAATATAAATATCTCTATACTAAACCAAAATCTCTAACTCAAATCTTTTTTATTCTCTTTCCATAACAAGAACAGAATTTCTTTTCTCAATTCAGTCATTAAAGAGCAGATCCTGAATTTCTTGTGCTAGCACCGATATTTGATATCAGAAAACCTAAGTAGTCATACAAAAATTTAAGCTATTGATCATGGCCGTCGCTATTGTTTCTGCTGTTGCACAACGGCTTGTAGCCATCATTGAAGAGCAAATACAGAACGAAGCCAATTTGGTGAGAGGCGTCGACAAAGCTGTTCTCGATCTCTCCGATGCGCTGAAGAGAGTGACAAATCTCCTGGAAGATGCGGTTCAGAACAAACGCAGGAAAGGATTTCAGAACAAACGCATCAAACATTGGTTGAAGAGGCTTGAAGACGCTTGTTATGAAATGGACGACGTGTTGGATGAGTGGAGTCTCTCTCTTATCAAGTTTCAAATGGAACAACGCCATGGGCAGACGGTATTCCCTTTGATCCCATGTTTATGTTTCACTAAAGATGCTACTCGTCATGATATTGCCATTAAAATAAAAACTGTCAAAGCAAAGCTTGATGTGATTTTGGAGGAGAAAGATTGGTATAATTTCGGAAAGGATCATTCTGGCCATGATGAATTGAGGCGAGTTACAACTTCTTTGGTTGATGTCGAGGAAGTCAAAGGTAGAGGCTGTGATAAGGACATTCTAGTTAAAAAGATTATAGAAAAGGATAAGGGAATCAATGTGGCCTCTATAGTGGGGACGGGGGGAATCGGAAAGACAACCCTTGCTCAATTAGTTTATAACGATGATCGAGTAAAAGATTGTTTTTCATTAAGGATTTGGATTTGTGTTTCCGATCCCTTTGATCAGGCTAAGATTGCCAAGGAGATCGTGGAGCAGGTGCAAAAGACTTCCCCACGCACCAATCAATTGGAAATGTTACTACGACTTGTAATGGAGTCTGTTTCGGGAAAAAAATTTCTGCTTGTACTTGATGATGTTTGGACAGACAATCCCAAATGGTGGCCCTTGAAAACTTCTCTCAAATACGGGGCAGGGGGAAGTAGTGTTTTGGTGACAACAAGAAATGAAAAGGTTGCAATGAGGATGGGCACAACTGAAGATGGGATGTACCGTTTAGGACAACTCTCTGAGGAAGATTGTTGGTTATTATTCCATCGAATGGCCTTTCATGGAAGAAGAAGCGACGAGATGTTCCAAGAATTGTTGGACATTGGTAGGAAGATAACTCATAAGTGCAAGGGCTTACCACTTGCAGCAAAAGTTTTGGGAAGTCTTTTGCGTTATAAAAATACTGTAGAGGCGTGGGAGGCTGTATTGAATAGTGAAATATGGCAATTGAAAGAAGCAGAATTAGATCTCTTTTCTCATTTGGTTTTGAGCTGCAATGATTTGTCTCCAACACTGGAACGTTGCTTCTCGTATTGTGCTGTATTTCCTAAAAATCACAAGATTGATGTGGATAAGTTGATAAGAAATTGGATGGCACTTGGTTATCTAAGTTCCAATGGAAATCTTGAAGGTGATTTAGAACTTAGAGGGCGGGAGTACTTTGACAATTTAGTAACGCGTTCTCTATTCCAGGACCTTGAGAAAGATTTGTTTGGGCGTGTAATTGGGTGCAAAATGCATGATATAGTTCATGACTTTGCTCAATTTCTTAGAGAGAGTGATCGGTTGGAAAGCTCTAATGGCATTGTGGAGTCGGTGGTGTTGAAGAGTACAAATACTTGTCAAGTTTGTGACCCTCAGTTAGTTTCTCGTATAAAAGAATATTGTAGCTTATTTGTCCAAAGAAAGAAATGTTATCTGCATATTTGTGATTGTCTCATAAGTTTGCGGGTTTTAAGTCTTGTGCAATGTGGCTTGCAGAGTATTCCTGTAGAAATAGAAAAATTGATTCACTTGAGGGACTTGAATGTAAGTAGGAACAAATTTTCTGTGGGAGACCTTAAGTCTATTTGTAAGATTTATAACTTGCAGACTCTCTTGTTATGTTGGTGTCATCTTGTAGAGATTCCGACTGAAATTGGGAATTTGGTTCAATTGAGACACTTGGATTTGAGCAGCAATGTACACTTGAAGAAGTTGCCAGAGAGCATCTGTGGTTTGCATGAGTTGCGAATCTTGAATATCAATCTTTGCCGAAGTCTTTCTGTGCTTCCTCAAGGGATTCACAATCTCATAAACCTCAAAGCACTAAATAATTACAGTACAGAGTCTCTAAAGCAGTATCCTCGAGAGCTAGCCCAGTTAACTGGTCTTCAGATATTAAACGAAGTTGATGGAGGAAGCCTTGGAATCTTGAAGAATTTGAATCGGCTTAGCAGATATATAAGCCTGAATATCAGATTGGCCAATTTGGACGAAGCGATGGTTGCGGATGCCCAGGAAGCAGAATTTGTAAAAAAGATACACCTTCACCACCTCTACATTAATTTCCTCGATCAGAGTTGTCAAAAGGAGGAGGACCCGTTGTGCATGGATGTGTTAGATGCTCTGCGCCCCCATACTAATTTGCACGAATTATGGATTGTTAGATTCAAGGGCTCCAAACTTCCGAGTTGGATTGGGTCTCCCCATTACCATCTAAGGAGAATCGTACTTGATAGATTTGAGTACTGTTTTCGGCTGCCGCCTTTTGGACAACTACCATGCCTGGAAGAGCTTTACATTATGGTTATGTCTAAATTGGAATTTGTGGGACGAGAATTCTTGGGAATAACATCATCATCATCAATTAGCAGTGTGCTTATTGGGTTTCCCAAGTTGAAGGAATTGACATTGGATTACTGTCCCAGATTGAAGGAGTGGGAAGACATAACCGTCGAGGAAGAGGAATCGTCTGTTATGCCATGTTTGACAAAGTTGGTGCTCTCTGGTTGCCCTGTCTTGACGGAGCTACCATATCGTCTGCTTCGAAAGGCGTCATCGATGGAGCTGTTGATTCTTGAGAGTTCAGATCATCTCACAAATCGTTACGAGGACAAGAAGGATCCCTTCAGAAAGTTAATATGCCACATCCCACAAGTACAATGCTCCTCATGAGTCTCTGCTGTTTTGTGAAGTACAATGCTCATGAGTCTATGCTGTTTCATTTCATTTCATATTGCAATTGTTGTTCTTATTTTCATTTTCATTCATATTTGTTATTTTCTTTTGAGGCGATGATTTATAGATACAGCTGAAGGTTTTTATATTCAAGATAAACTTGAAATGGTTGGTTTTTTTTTTTTTTTTGTAAGAATATCTCTATTTGTTGATTTAGCTCTTATCTACTTTTATATTTCTAGAAAAACGGAGTATGTGTTAATTTAATCTAATTTCTTTCCAATTATTTGTTTAACTAGTTACAAATAATTTAATCTAATTTCTTTCCAATTATTTGTTTAACTAGTTACAAACCCTTGCCAGGGCACTGAGCAAATTTTATAAGAATATAACCAAAAAATCAATTAAAATATGTTATTAAAATAATAGCTATTAAACCAAAATCTTATTTAAAATATTTGAATAGCATGTGAAAATATTATATAAAAGAAATACTATTAAAATTAGAGAGAAGTTTATTACATATAAAACTAAAATTATTGTAAATTATATAAATTAATAAAAAAATAAAATGTGTATTTAAGAATATATGAAAAGTACATTCCTAAAATGAAAATGAATAAAAATAAAACTCTAAAATTGTGCAATACATTCCCACATATATAAAGAAAAAATAGATATATTACAAATTTTGAAAGAATTTCACAAATAAATTTATATATGCAAATATATAATATTATTATTATTATTTTTTTTTTTTTTAGGGAAAACACCACCAAGGGTGCAAACAGGGCAACAGCAACAACAGGGAACAACAGGAAAAGAACAGAGCTAACATCTAATGGGGAGGTCCACATCAGACGTCCCTTCCTTAAAGATGGAAGCATTCCAAGTGAAGGAATAGAGTGCCTCTTTAATATCCCAAATGACATTGCCAACTTCGGAAAGGTCTTGTTACTGGGACTTCATGAGCTTAGCTAGCAGATTCGCACAGTTACCTTCGACAATGACGTTGTTCCATCCCCGCCTCCTAATCAACCATGCTGCCTCCCTAACTGCAAAAGCTTCCACACACTCCGGCGAGAGCATACCAAACCTACGAGCTGAGCTCTACCCCACACACGCCCCGGACCAATCACGTGCCACAACGCCAAAACCAAACTCAGCCGATTCACGGAAAATGGCACCATCAAAATTCACTTTAATCACACCGGGACACGGTGCAGCCCAAGCAAGCGGTGGACTACGAGGTTTAGGCACAGTAAGAACCTCGTTAGATTTGGCGAAAGTGGAGTGAAAATTAAGTGCAAACTCGGACAATTCTCCCCGGCAATAACTCAACACCCTCTCGAGCCTTCCTATTGCAGTTCCACCAGAGTGCCCAAATAAGGGACAGTAAGAAACAAATCAGCCTGAGTCCACTCAAGGTTCGAGATAGTATCGCGCAACCAGATCTCTGTCCCATTAGACCACTTAGAAATGACCTTCCGAGGAAAACACAATAAGGCCCAGGTTTGCCTTGCAATGTGACAATCCACCAAGAAACGGCGAGAATTTCATTATCAAAATCACAAAAGGGACAACCAAAGTTCACATCACAGTGTCTTTTCCTAAGATTAGTGGCAGTGGGCAACGCTTCTTTTCCCAACCTCCCAGAGAAGACTTTAATCTTCGGTGCAACTTTACGTTCCCAGATAAAGTCCCACGCATCACAATCTGAGGAGGAAGGGCTGGACTTGGGAAGGCAGAAGTCATGTGTGGCTACATGGTACGCGCTCCTAACCGAGAATCTTCCATTGTCATTGTAATACCACACTCTCAAGTCTTTATTGTTTTTGCTGCCCAGGGGGATTTGTAAGATGATCTCAGCATCCCTACTCAAGAAAGTATCGCGCACAAGTTCTTCGCTCCAATTGCCTCCATTGACAACCATGAGCTAATAAACACGCAAAGACTCCGAGACCATCGGCGTAATGGGTTTGAAGGACGTAGGACGTGGCAGCCACTTGTCAACCCAAACTCGAACATATTTCCCATCACCAATCCTCCACCGGGTGCCAAACTCCACCAGATCCTTTGCTTTCATTAAGCTCCGCCAAGTAAGGGAGGGATTGTAACCAACTTTTGCCTCCAAGAAATCCACATGAGCAAAGTAGCGAGCCTTAAGAACACGACAGAGAAGAGAATTTGGATCATTAAGGATGCGCCAACCCTGTTTAGCAAGGAGGGCAAGGTTAAAAGAGCGGAGGTCCCCGAAACCCCATACCTCCCTCTTTCTGGCAAGCACATCTTCTTCCAACTGATCCAATGAAGCTTCCGTTTATCAGTCTCACTCCACCAAAAAGACGCCAGCATGGATTCAATATCAGAAAGAAGGGGCCCAGGCAGCATGAGACAACTCATAGCAAAGGAAGGAATTGCCTACAAGACCGATTTGATTAGAACCTCTTTGCCGGCTTGGGATAACTCTCTCTCTGGGAAAATTCTAGCCCAGACCAGGTTCGGCCGAACCCCAACCAATTAGAGAGCAAGTGTGTTACACTTGCCATTTGATTGGTCACTTTCCCTAAATTTTCCACCAACCACAGGGCAAGTGTAAAACACTCGCCCCCTAATTACACCGGTTTGGCCGAGCCAGGCTCGGGTTAGAATTACCCCTCTCTTTGACCATCCCTGAATCTTATTCCAAATCCGATCCCTAAAGGATCCAAAAATTTCCTTCTTAGAGAATATATTTGATAATTGTCAAAATAGAATATATTTTATTAAAATATAATAAAAATTTTCTATCATGTATAATAATAAAAGAAATAAGTTAAAATATTAAAAAATAAATTTAATGAGCATAATAATGAATAGAATATATTATAAAAATGTAACTTTTAAAACATTAAAAAAAATTAAATATTAAAAACTAAATTAATAATTTTAACATAATTATATGGACATGAGAAGAGGTAGAAAATTAGTAAGAAAATACAATATGTACTCTAAATACCTATAAATAATTGATTATCAAACTAACATACCAATTAAAATAAAAAAATGATTAGAATAAGAAAACTTACCTCAAAAGAATGATCTTGCATGAAAAGACATATATAGATCTGAAAAGAGGTAGGAAATTAGCAAAAAAAATTAATATTCTATCAAAATAATCAAAAAAAAACACTAATAAGACTTACCCTGAGAGAAAAAAATGATCCTGCATAAAAAAAGAAAATTCATATACAGATATGAAAAATGTAGATAATTAGCAAGGAAATAATTTTTTCTAGAATATGAATAAAACCCTTGATTAAGACTTACCTTGATAAAGAATAATCATGAAAAGGAAAATTCATATAATGTATACTAATAAATTTTCTATTAGAATAAAAAAATAAACACGAATAAGACTTACTTTGACGAAGAATGATCGTGGAAGACCATTAAAACCTTAAATACTAATCTTTTATGGTGTGTATCACCAAAATTTTAAATTTGAATATTTTTCGTAACAAACTTATCTAAAAGCATAAAGATATATTTGAAAAAATTAAGTTATTTGAATTTAAATTTGAATTTATAACTACAATATCTATACAAAATATTTAATATTTTTTTTGGATAAAGGTGATTTGTTAAAGAAAATCTCATTAAATTTTATATTGATATGTAGGAAATTAGCAAAAAAAAATTGTATTAAAATGAAAAAAAATAACAGTTGATTAGAATAAGACTTAACACGAGACAAAAGAATGATCATGCATAAAAAAAGAAAATTCATATACAAAAATGAAAAGATGTAGAGAATTAGTAGGAAAATAATTTTTCTATTAGAATCTGAATAAAATACTTGATTTACCGTGATAAAAAATGACCCTGCATGAAAAAATAAAAATTCATATATGGATATAAAAAGAGGTAGCTAATTAGTAAGAAAAATAAATTTTCTATTAGAATGAAAAAGAAACACAAAGAAGGATCCTACAAAAAAAATCCTGACGTTTACAGCCTTAAATACTAATTTTTTATAGTGTTTATCATCAAAATTTTGAATTTGAATATTTCTCGTAACAAACTAAGTATCACTAAGAAAATAATTTTTCTATTAGAATTGAACAAAACACTTGATTTACCTTGATAAATAATGATCTGCATGCAAAAAAAAAAAAATTGGATATAAAAAGAGGTAGTTAATTAGTTTTCTATTAGAATGAAAAAGAAACATGAATAAGAGAGGAAGAATGATCCTGCAAAAAAAATCCAACGATTAAAATCTTAAATACTAATCTTTTATGGTGCGTATCACCAAAATTTTAAATTTGTATTTTTTTCGTAACAAACTAAGTATCACAAAAAATTTTAATTTGAATATTTTCAGTAACAAACTTATCTAAAAGCATAAAAATATCTTTGGATAAATTAAGTTATTTGAATTAAATTTGAATTTATAACTGCAATATCTATACAAAATATTTAATTTTTTTTAGATAAAAGTGATTTGTTAGAGAAAATCTCATTAAATTTTATAGTAATACATGTATTTTGAATTTAAATATTTCTGGGCAACATAAATAAATGAATTTGATTAAGCAGATTTTTAATCAAAAGATAATAAATATTAAATTTAAAATCTATTAAGATATTTAAAATTTTTTGAGACTATCCACGTGTATACTTACGTGGATAGCCTCAAGCGTTGGATTGTGAATTATATATACTAGTAATATCTGCACACTCTATGCGTGTTCAATAAAATAATTATTATTATTTATTTTTATTAAAAATAAAAATTTTATATTAATATATAGTTTATAATTATTTTTAGTATAATTATTAAATGATATAAATAAATGCAATAATGTTATATTAATAAGAATAATATTAATAGAATTTGAGGAAAAACATAAATATTAAAAAGTTTATTAAAAAAAAGAATTAAATTGAGGTGAGAGAAAAGAGGAGTTAGAGAGAAAAATAATTAATCGACAAGTTGTAGTGGTGAAATAAAAAATAAAAAATAAAAAAAGAGAGAGACCATATTTGCCTCTTTCACTTAATAATATAGATAGATATAGATTACTAAAGGAAATGGTTATACATTCAGGAAAAAGAAGTATATAATTGAGAACTTATAACTGTTTAACATTTAATTGTCAACTAAGTTCCCCAAATTTGGTAGCCTATCTCCGTTACTTCACTCGTGAACTGAACGGAAGAGTTCTCACATGGAATAAAATTTTTACCTTTCATACAGTTTTGAGGATAAATGCTTCGCCGGAAAGCTGCAATCGTGGGCGGAATAGGCGTTCCACAACCGGAATGGTCATACTGCCGAGAGCTTGCGGTGGGGGTGCAAATGCAATCCAAATCATTGTCAAAATATGTGTTTCAATGTAGGGATATAACTTTAGGATGAATTACATAGGAAAAATTAGTCTAGTGTTCACAAATTACAGCAACAACCCCTTGAGAAAAGTTGCTCTGTTTTCCGCAGTTGTTATCGGTTTTGGATTTTGGAAACGCTAACATCATATATTTCCACTGTTTTTGCAGTAGACTTTCCTCAAGAGTGTAACTCACATATTGACATTTCATGATGCTAGCAAGGTGCATGTGCGTTGCACATGTATATTTTTTTGTACTTATATTCGCGGCGTTCGATTGTGTTTTTTGTTTTTTTAAATATATGATATTTAGTGGCTCGTTTTTATTTGTTATATAATTCTTGAAAGATGGCTTATGCTTGCAACTATACATAGTATTGTTCTTTATTCTTTTAATGGCAAGTATTCAATACATTCATATGAATATTGAAAACACATACACGTGATTCTTATTTCTTTTATCTAGTGTTCTTGAACCATCCCTTATTCCTTTTCCTTCTTTATTGTCTTCAACAACTTTGTTTTTCCATGCTTCTGGTTTACTTTGTTTGGGTACTTTCTCTTGAAAAATGATGCCAAACTTTCATCAGATGTATCTATGGAGTTATTGTTGTCTAAAATTTGATTCTCGTCGTTTATCTAGGTCTTTTCTCCTCTCACCAATTCTATTTTCTTCTTTTCTTTGCCGCTGTCTCCCTTTGGGTTTGTTATCTTCTTGCCTCTTGCCTCATTTTGTTTGTCTATGTCGTCTTTACCTGTTCCCTTTTCCTTGTTATTGATATCTTTTTTTTCCCCTTCTGTTTTCTTCCACTTTCTCCACAATGTTGACTTTTTTTGGTCTCTGGTTTTTTGTATCTTCAATTGCTTCTCCAACGACGAATAAAATTACATTTCTTATTTCCGCATTTTCGTCAAGTCTGAAAAGGAAGTTGTACTCTTTTTCTATTATTGCCGCCAAAGCTTTGTAATGAAGTGATGATTCTTGATCCTGCCAATTTTTACGTATTATTAATATTTTATTGGGAGAATTACACCTGTCTACCTTGCATTTAGGCCTAATTACAATGCAGTCCATCATTATCGGGAAATTACATTTTAGTCCCTAACATTGAGAACCGTTTGTGGTCCCTAGGGTTCCGTTATGTCATTCCGAAAATACCCCTGATTTGTTGTTAAATTCATAATTTGTAGGGATCGTTTTGTTTATATTTGTAAACTTTAGGGATGATTTTATAATTTTGGTCATATATTCAATGTAACACTCATAAAACCGTCAGGGGCATAAGTGTACTTTTATAAATTCCGTTAAGGGACCTCAGACCAAACAAGATTTATAGGGATTAAAATATAATTTCTCGATAATGATGGACTACGTTGTAATTAGGCCTAAATGCAGGGTAGTCAGATGTAATTCTCCCTATTTTATTAATATTTGTTATTTTTAATTTGATTGTTTCTCTTACCTTGCTCATTGCTTCAAAATGCTCAGTCACTGGGCATCCAATGTACGCCTCCGCTACTTCTTCAAATAGTGTGATTGTGGCTTGTTCACTTCCATTTGAAATGTTTAGGGTAACCGTATACCTGTATGTTTTGAATTTTGTAGTTTGGTAATTTGTATCTCGCAGTATTAAATTTTATACGTTTTTAGATCTCATACCTCGGTGATGCTTCTACTTCTTATCCATGCAATTTCTACACTGTATTCCTTGCATTGTTTTTGAAATTGATCTTGTGCAGTTGTTGTAAGCTTTATACCATGGCGTGAATATATTTTCAACGGAATTAACTTTTGTTTTGAAGTAGTAGTGTTTGTTCTTTTAGTATTATTGGAGTTTGTATTTCCATGCACCCAAAAAATTTTATACTATGGTGTTTGCTTGTGATAAGAGTATTAGTCTCAAACATTATAAAAATATTTTAGTTAGAAGGTTCTATTGCTTATTTCTAGATTACCTGTTGTAACTTCGGCCGATTATATATAAGTCACTTCTGCGATGGTTATTTCATCGATGTCTTTCCTTTTCTTCATCATCCATAATTTCTCTATGTTTGTTCCTCGGAGGACACCAACCTGCTCATCATAGATACAACTATTGTGATCAATTTTTTTAGTAATTTTTTTAATATAATGTTAATAAAAAAAATTATTATATTATGATAATAATAATACAAACTCACCATCTATTTAGCTTTTCTGCCTGGGGACAATTTGAATTGAGGAGTATCGTTGTTGTAGAAGTTGCCTTTAATTATGGTTCACCTTGTATTGCATTTATTTTTAATTATTAGATGATCTATTCTAATTATAAATTTCATTCATTACAAGTATATCTTGTTTCTTTTTGTGTATTGCATTTGTTTTTAATTATTAGATGATCTATTCTAATTATAAATTTCATTCGTTACAAGTATATCTTGTTTCTTTTTATGTGTGTTCTGGTATCATACCTCCATATATCTATTTTCTTAACCCTAAAATTCCCACAATTTCTCTCTTTTTTTCCATTTTTTGTAACCATTGTCCTTCTGTTACTGCTAAGTCGTCCCAAAAATTTATTGTGATAGTCTCCGACTGTGTTTTAAAACCCGGACCGGACCGGCCGATCGGACCGGTTCAACCGGTGACCGGCCAAATGTCCGGTCTAATTGCCCCCTAAAACCGTTACTCTTTTAGCCCGGTGAGGACCGGTGGAAACCGGTAAAAGGGCCGGATCGGACCGGTATACAGGCCATTTGGCCCGGTTGCTATCTAAAAAAATTATAGAAAATCCAAAATATCTCCATTTTTTAGTTTGTGGAGCTTGAGGAGGCAACAGATCTAGAGGAATTTATCAATTTTTTGCCAAATAACTATCAAAATAAGTCACGTATCGTAGGCAATCGAGAGATGGGAGAGATTTCGGAGGTAGTGGAGAGCTCTCATAGGCGAGATGGGATTCTTGAGGTGGTGGTCGAGAACTGCTGGCGGTGGACCCCTTCCGGAGGTGGTGGCGAAACTGGAAAGTGAAGGAGGGGATTTCTTTTTTGCTTTTTCACTTTTTGGAATGCAGCGGCTATTCAATAGCCTAGTGTATTTGAGGGGCAAATAATGTATTTAAGGTTAAAAATATTGGGCTTAGGGCAAATTACTATTGGGTTTAGGGCAAAAGCCCAAAGATACATGTATATATTAAAATTTTAATATTATATAATAAAATATAATTATTACGTAATTATGATGTCACACCGGTTCGACCGGTGGTCTAACCGGTCGAACCAATAAAACCAGTAATCAATAAGGTTTCCGGTTTGACGTCCGGTCCAAGTTTTAAAACATAGGTCTCCGACCTTCACCCAAATAAAATATATGAATTAATAATAATTATATCATAAATCGTAAATATTTAATTATTTCCTTACTCATTGTTCATTAGTATCACTTCTCTTCCATATCCTGCGCTTTTGTTGTTTCTCTATAATTGGAATGATTGTTTCACTTTCTTCAAAAATCCAATTACATCTGCATTATAAGAAAAGTTGTAAAAATCTTTTTTTTTTTATCTACAGGAGAGTGCTGCGGAAAGAGATGATATAAAGAAACCACTCATCTAGGTAATTAATTTTGTTTTGAAAACATAATTGGCTAATTTGTATACGTATGGCAAAAGACACTTATTTGGGCTATGAGAAGGGAGCATCTTGTGACAATCCTAGCTATTTTCTAACTTATTGAAATGGGAGATTAGCGGCTCGTATTCAGGATCATCTACGCCCCAACGGTGCACACAGATGGCACAACTATACGAATATTCCCAGGTAAGTTGATCGATAATAGAACATTAAATATCAATTCATTTTTGGATTTGAATTGATTCCTCAACATGCACATCATAATGAGTTTATGCATTTCTGTTCTTACGTAGAGAGATCCAATTTTCGGAATTTTCGGACCTCAAGTCGAGAGAGAAAATAAGAAAACACTGTAATTTTATATAATTGTTGTCCATTGAAACTTAACTATTTAATTTATTTAGCCCATAAATAGATAATCAATAAGCCTTTAGTTCAGTTTAACTATTTAATTTGATGATATTGAAACGACCAGGCAAAAGAAGTGAAGTTAGAAAGTCATATATTGTTTAGTGACTAAAGATAATTGAGAATTTACTGATCAATTGATTTTCATCAAAACCGGTGGTGATTTCCTTGAATTTCTGTAAAATCGGACGTGATTTGTTTGTAGTTGAACTTTTCGTCTACTTCTTTCACAGTTGTCGTTGCTTGGAGTACCAACTCAATTTGGGGGTTGACATTTAAGTAATTTCTGTTTATTTCCTTTGCCATCAGATTCTCTAAAATGTAAATTCTATTGAATATCAAATCAATTTAGTAGCGCGTTCCCATATCCTTAAATATAATGCCACATATTTTTGTTCCCTGCAAAGGATAAAGAATTATAAATCGAGTTAATTATAAATGGCAGCATATTCAGTTTTCCAAGATTGATAAAAAACCCTAATAAAATATGTTTATTCTATTTACCTAATCGTCCCTAAATATGAGCTTTCTTACGGTTTTAGAATCTTGCTTCTTCTCCTTGCTATTTCCCTGTCGAATCACCATCACCTTAATTTTTGCCTCCGTTTATTTTGATTTTAGTAAATTGAGAGGAATTATTTCGGAAGTATCATAATTCTCCATGATAAGTATTTTTGTATTTTTTATGTTTTATTCAATGTATTTTTGTATATAGCTCATTGAAAAAATTGAATAGTCCACCTTAATGTGAAATACTATTATTTTATTCAACATATGATGAGTTTTTGCAATTATAAATATAAATAATTAACATTGAATAGGATATAATAATTGTGGGGTTAGCAAGAGGGTGGACCCATTGGTTAAAAATAATCTTATTAGTCTTGTTTTTGAAGTAATTAAATGATAAAACGTAGAGTCTCAAGTATTGAAAGAGTTGCAAGAATGTATGCTTAAATGAGTGTTAAAGGTTGTAAATAAATGCTATAGTATGTGTCAATAAATTAAATTCTTCTCTAAGTAATTAAATGAGAAAATATAGAGTTCCAAGTATTGGAAGAGTTACAAGAATTATTAGTACTTAAATGAATTAAAATTTATTCAATTACGTAAAATTAGTTTAAAGAGTTATCCTGTTAATGACAAAGAGTGGAGTCAATCTGTAACGTCCCACATTTTCAAATTATTCAGGTACACGCGCCACGCGTGTGAGTTTTGAGATTTAGGATTATTTTAATTCTTTTTCGTGATTTAATTGCGAGGTTCAATTCATTTAATGTGAATTCTTGTGATTGTATGATTTTTAATTTCTTCTTTCGTGAATTTCATTATGTGAATTATATGTCTAATTTTTCTCGAATATGTTTAAGGGTTTAATTTCACATAATTGCAAGAATTCATGTTTATTCGTTCTTAATTGAAACTTTATAAAATCCTTGGTCTTAATTGATAAATTGACAAAGAATAAGTGCCACATTCATAACTTTGTATACTTGATTGCATTGACTTAATTGCATGAGGACTTAGTGGCAATTTCCTTATCTCTTCCTCTTTTTCACGTTGAAACATATACATACATATATACACATTCTTCTTCTTCAATTTCATACAAACACAAGAGATAAACCCTTTCCATTTCTTCCTCTCTTCATCTCGGTTCATCAAGGAGCAAGAAAGCCAAGTTTTCATCCAATTTCTTCAAGGAATCAAGCTCCATACCTTCATCTCTTCTTTCCCCTTCATCTCCTCCATTTTCAAGGTGAGATCATGCATATATCTTGATGATTCATGATATCAAAGTTAGGGTTTATGATTCTTTTAGTTTCCTTGAGGATATATGAATCTTATTTGATGATTTTGAGTTGGTTTTGTGCATTTATAACTTGAATACATGAAGCTTAGAGCATGATTGAGCACTTGACTTCATATTGGCTTCATGAATGATTTCTATGATCAAAGTATATTTCCTTGGATTATAGATGGCCTAAATGACTTATATGAATCATATGCATGTTATATGCAAGTTTTGAGTTGATTCTTGTTGTTGATTTGGTGTTGGGAAGGGTTGGGAGCCATTCCCGTGTGTTACCCCTGTTTATCCCCTGTTTTTTCGTCCAGCGGCACTCCAAACGCCCCGTTTCAATTCCCAAAATTTTGACCCGAGAGCTCCCAAACGCCCGTTTGGGTTTTCAGACCATTTTTCAAACGGGCGTTTCTCCCTCATACAAACTCCGATTGACCTGATTTTTAAACCGTTGGAAACCTCTTGAAGTCTAGAACAACCTCCAATTGAAATCATCTCAAAATCTTTTCTAGTTTGTGAGATATAATCAATTATTTTAAGTGTCGCCACTTTCCCAACAAACTGCACTCGCCTAACTTCAAGCTAATGCCATTTTCTCCTCGTTTGGAACTAGAATACGGGCCATATATCATTTTAAAGGTCTATGTGTCTACTTTCATATCCAATAAACAAAACCCAATTTCAACTTCTAAAACTTAATATATTCATGTTTTTCCACAGCTTGTATATTTCCGAAAATTGTCAACTTTTGCCAAACTTCACCAAAACCCCTCTTATTGCATTCCTTTCACTTCCTTGGCTCCCGTATGTGACTTATATGAATTATATGCTTCATTAATTGATAATTATGCCCTTATTTTCCACTCTTTGGTTTTATTTGCTTAAGTTTGATTGTTTGAATTCGTGCTTAATATATGAATTGAATTCGTGTGAGTAATTGAGCATATGAACATGATCGCACCCTTCCATGACATACTTATGCTTTATTTCATATTAAATCATCTCATGACACGTTACACCATCTCATAAGCATGCCATGCGTCTTATGTGGTTTCATATTGAGTCGTATCTCACGAGTACACATTGTTCCTTTTCTTGTACAGTTCATCTCCAGGGCGGAGATATCGTGATCAATAAGCGTACAGCCTAGCTTGTATTCTTGTATTGTCGTCTTCCAGGTGAGGGTGTTTTCGTTCAAGATAAGTAATAAACCCTACAACCTTTATGTGATAAGTTTTGGCCAAAAACCTAAAGTATATATATATATATTAATTTCAAAGTAAAGTCATCGAGTAATTCTTTATCGAGTAAACCTTTTCTCATGATTTATGAAATGGAACGTATTATGATTGTCATGATTTGAAATGTTTTGGCGAGATTATGCACATTGATCATGCAAACGTATTGGGCCCCGAGGAAATGTGTGAATGGAGACCGGTTCGGCATCGGGCCGACGTATAGCTAAGCCATTGCACAAAGTACTCATTGAGAATCTCTCACGCGACCGTGTAGTATGGAAGGTGAGTTATTCTTGAGCCGATGGTTAACCCATTGAAGGAGCGAGTAGGAGTCATGAGCCCCCATCTCGATATTATTATGGAATGGCTCGGGTCTGCAGGCCCGACCATTATGGAGGGAGAAGGATGGAACTTATTTTCATTATTATGATTATATTCATGTTATTATTGTTATGCACCGTGCGGGAAGGCCGGGACACGGATTGCCCAAACGCTTAAGTCTCATGTTTTATGTCTCGCATGTATAATTAATTATTGCATGATCACGTATTCAAAGTATTATGTCATGTTCATTGTACACGGTCGGAGTTTGGTTGGAGAATATGCACGCTCACTCGCCGAGTCATCATGATTATTCATGCATTATGAACTTAATGAATTTAATATGAATTAGTCATAAAGTCCGAGCGTTGTTAATCTATTTCTTGCCATTCTCGGGAACTAATTTCAATAAAACTTTGTTCGGGATTTATGACTTGCATGTGCTTGTTTTTATATACGTACAGCTCCTGCTCGCTCAGTCTTCTAGAGACTGACCCCTCTTTCCCACTTTTCTCAATTCTTGCAGGTGTGCTAGGCGAGTCAAGTCCTTGTGGTTGTCTCGAGTCTCACGTGTACACTCGAGTCACATTTCACAATTATTATGTTTATTTGTATCATGTATTTAAGTGAGCCTGTGCCTGTAACGACCCGTCTTTCGGAACAGGTAAAACGTGTGTGAACGTCCGAGAGTATGTGTTATATTCGTTCGATATATTAATTGCCAACTACCTGTCCTTAATTGCTAAAATTGCAAAGTATGAATACGTAAGTGAATTTTAATTGGATTTGTGTACTCTTAATGCAAGAATGTGAGAACTTAATTGCATAAACCATATAATATCAAGGATAGCTAATTAAATTAGGAATTAAAGTCAAGAATTGCTTTATGACTCATGTATTTCATTTAAGGTTTGTATGCTTTTTATAAAACATCATTTTCTTCCATTTTATTCCAAGAATTTGAAGAACACAAGATTTCTCCTCCTTCTTCTTTGCTCTCTCTTGCACGATCCACTTCCCTCTCTCACACACCATCACTTTGATCCAAGTTCTTCCAAATTCAAGGTAGAATTTATGTTTTTCTTCATGCATAAGCATATCTCCATCGTTTAATTCTTACATAAACATGAGTTTGCATGCATGTTCATGATATGTTGCCATGAAAGCTAGGTTTGGAGAATCATATGGCAAAGCATGTTAGGAGGAAGTGTTAGAAGTAATTATGCTAGAAATCATGTGTTAGGAAGAATTCAAGAAGCTATCAAGCATGATCATAAGTTAGGAAAGCTTGAAGTTCATTAATGGAGATTGATGGGTTTTGAGGTCGATGATGATGAATATTAGCATGAGGTCTTGATGTATATTTTCTCTTTGAATTGTTTCTAAGTGTGCTTTGGTGTGTAGTGGAATGAATACACTTGATTCTAGTCATAGCTTGGCAAAATTGGATGATTTAGGTGATCAATTTGCTTCCTTTTCATTCGTCCCCTGTTTTCCCCTGTTTTTGGTCGATTTTCTGCTGTAAATGCACTACCCGGCCGGGTAAAATCATGAAGAAAATCTACCCGGGCGGGTAGCCTTGTCCAGACGATTTCTGAACTGTTTTTCCACGGCCGGGGAATTTTTACCTTAAACTTTACCCGGCCGGGTACCCTATCAAACAAACTCGGATTGAGCTGATTTTCGGACCACTGAAACTAATTTAAGTTTAGAGAATTCTTAAATTGGAATCACCTTAAAATCATTTCTGAGGAGGGAGATATGATCGATCCAAAATTGTGTCGCCAAATTGTCGGAAATCTGCATTCAACCAACTTTGCACCTATGCCATTTTTGATACACTTTGAACTAAAATTTGGGCCATATATGGTTGAAAACCTCTATTTGTCTAATTTCATTTGCAACAAACAAAACTTAATTCCGGCTTCTCAATCTTAAGATATACTCTTTTCTTTACAGCTTGCGCGTTTGGGAAAAACTGTCAGCTTTGCCAAGTTTTGCTTAAATGCTCATCTCTTGCAATTTTCATCATTTCTTTCCATTTATTGAATCTCATATGTGATATACATTCGTTATTTCAAGTGTAAGTTCTCTTATATATGTATATTGTTTTACTAAAATTGCGTGAAAGATGCCTAAACTTGTCCTAAATGATCTTTAATGTGAAAGTTAGTTCCTAAAGTGCCATGATTGCTCCTAATTACCATTTCTTATATAAGTATAGTTTCATTGCATATGAATGTATACTCATATCATTTCATGACATTGCTTTGCATCGCCGAGCGTCTTTAATTGGTCCGTTGAGTTTAATGTCAACAGTACTCGTGTCTTTTGTTTAGGTGACCTTCCTAAAGACCCGGTGGATTGATACATACCCTGTTTTGGTTCTTTTTTGTTAAGGTCGTCAAGGTGAGGTTATTCTCTTACTGTAATCAATATTATATCGATACTATGGCTTGCACGATTTGATTGTTCCTTACCCGACCTATTATACATATATGTATTATGTATTAAATAAGCCATTGGCTACTATTTTTCCGGTTTTACCGGAAATGGTTTTCTAATACCAAATGAGTTATACATATATGTTCTTGGGCGTGCGTTCATGAATCTTGATTGAAAATTGAAAATGTATCTTGCATGCATTGCATAACGAGTGCTTGTGATTGTTGGACCCGAGGCAACGTGGCTTAGGGAATCCGGGAAAGCATAGGGCAGACGGTGAACCTACTCTGCGACCTCTATGGGTGTACGTGTTATCCTCGGAGGTAGTGGATATCACGTATTACCTGTGACCGGCTTCGGCCGAAGGAGCATAGTACCGAACGGGCTATGACTCAAGTGACGAATCGATGGTTAGGGAGTAATTAACCCTTCCGTCACCCGGAGGAAGAAGGGATTTATTTTCTTGTATTGTCTTGTGAAGTAAGGTTGGAGAACGGGTATAACTCGGTACCCATTGATTGCTTGAAAAACCCTTAACCCGATATACGCCCTACTATTGTAATGGAAATAATTGTATTGTAAAATGGGCTATTTCTGGTCGAGGCGAAGTGTTACCGTGCATTGCATATCTTGTAATTGCATTAATTATAACTTATATATTGTTATTCCTCGCCAGTCACTCAACTGACCCTCTTTCTCTTTCCTTCTTGTCCTTTGTATTGATTGCAGGTTTGGGAGTCGACTAGGCGGCGGTTGTCTAGCCTTCTTTTGAGTCGAGTCCTCTTTTGTTGCTTTCACGTATGATATTAATAATTGACGATATTGTCTTGTGATGTAATAATGACTTATCCGTCACCATACTTTTGCTATGTTAATAGTGAACTTGATTATGTAAATTAGTTAATGTTGAGCTTTTGAATTTGTCGTTTACTTGATGGATTGCTTCCGCTATGCACTTGTTGTTGCTCGTCTGTTTAGTGCCGCCTAGTTAGGAGTGGTCTTGAGTGTCTCTCGTTCGCTAGCTCTTAGCACGTGTATGGATTTTCCATTTCATATACGTGTTGGGTTCTAGTGCGAGGGATGTGATAGCTCCACGCTCGGGGCGTCACAGTGCCAATGCATGATTTATTGATTTTTGAGTTATTGATTATTCGGGACAGGTTGCATGCTTAGCTGAACCCGTTGTTAGGTGCTTGTTGAATTATGATATGGATTTAGGGCGTGTAGTCCATTGTTGTTTATATTGAGCTTGTGAGATCTTGTTGTGATTAAGTATGATTAATTGCTTCCGCATTGCAAATGTCAAGCTATTGAATTAATTGGTACAGGTTTAGATTCCGCCTAGCTAGGAAAGTTTTTATTTTGTCACCCGTTCGCTATGAGTCCGGTTCATGCTGGATCATCCATTTCACGTGTGGACTAGACTTGTAGTGCGGGGGATGTGGTGCCTATCGTCATGGGTGCTACACAATCATAATGTTTGATATTTTGGTGGTTAATTAATTTGTACAGCTCCTTTATTTTATGTTAATAATAATCAATAATAAAACTATCACTATCAATTCCTTACTAATTTTTTTTTTATATTTAAACTATATTAAAAAAAAAAAAGAAAAAGTACAAAAGTCACGTTTTAATTTTTTTTCCCTTCATGTAACTTGTCTTGCAATAATCTTGTTAAGCGCTGTAAATAGATGCTATAGTATGTGTCAACAAATTAATTTTTTTTTTAAGTAATTAATTGAGAAAATATAGAGTTGAAAGTCTTGTTTTTGAAGTAATTAAATGATAAAACGTAGAATCTCAAGTATTGGAAGAGTTGCAAGAATCCATACCTAGATGAGTTGAAATTTATTCAATTACATTAAATTAGTTTAAAGAGTTACCCTTTGATGATATATAAAAAGTCGATCTAAAAGGTTGTAAATTGATACTACAGTATGTGCATGTCAATAAATAAAATTCGTTTCTAAGTAATTAAATGAGAAAATATTGAGTCTACCCTGTCAATGACATATAAATAGTGGTTTGAATAATAATTAATTATAAAACTATCAATAGCAATTCCTTACTAATTTTTTTAATATTTAAACTATATTTAAAAAATAAGG
The DNA here is from genome assembly GCA_037501455.1 of Lantana camara. NCBI lineage: Eukaryota > Viridiplantae > Streptophyta > Magnoliopsida > Lamiales > Verbenaceae > Lantana > Lantana camara. Next base: position 81,187,083 of record CM074865.1, read on the forward strand.
GAAAGTACGAAGGTCCCGTTTTAGTTTTTTTCCTTCATGTAAATTGTCCCTCCATAATTTTGCTAAACATTGTAAATAGATGCTATAGTACGTGTCAACAAATTAAATTCTTTTTTAAGCAATTGATTGAGAAACGTTGTAAATAGATGCTATATAGTATGTGTTCAAATACATATATTTGCTTTTCGTAACCCTAGTTGGTTAGACTCCAATTAACCACAAACTAATACATGTATAATTAACTTAACTCTAACCCAACTAAAAACATCAGCAAGGCAATACAAAGAAGCGATTCTATTAATAAGGCAAACATGATTTTGAAAATTAAAAAAGTGAAAATTCTAAAGAACAAAGAAACCAAACTTCAGACATTTATTACGGTAAGAACATGTACCTTGATTCTGAACTAATGTAGAACAGGAGTAGGCTTAATCAGTAAAGTGAAGAAGAAAAGGCTCCGCCCAAGTGAAGTTGTCGAAATATTATACGTAACCTAAATATTGTTACGCCAATATATTTTCGATCTTCGCTTTTAGTACATGAACCATCCGAGAATGGACAATTAAAGAAACAAAAAGAAAGTTGAGGTTCCAAGTTCGGAAAAAATGATACATGCATCAGACATTAATCATGTAAAAGTTAACTGAAACAAAACTACCAGTAATTTCATTGTAACGACAATCAGTGAGCAAATATCCAGAAAAACACGCTATGGAAATTGGATTGCCAGTTTACCATGATATAGTTAATTTAGTTGAATTGTTGAAGCATCGGAGACATCCTAATTAGCATTGAGAGAAAGCCGGGATGTGAAAACTATAATATATGGGAAGTCGATGACAGATAAAAGATTTATGATGATTACAACATGTTCCTATTACTTTGCTTGCAATTCTTCGACTTAATTAATTTTAAATTTTTTTGTTCATATTGATGAGGAAATAGACATGCCTTAGGGCAAGCATCGTGGGTAATAATTTGACTATCTACAAGAAAAAAACTCTTTTCCCACCGTAAAGTTTGCCTACACTTGCAAAATCGTATGGATTAAATTTTCGTTACGGTTTTTTGCGTGTAATCTTAATAATTTATAAAAGACCACGGTAAAAATTAAAACTGTAAGAAATAACTGACCATCGCTTACGAAATTACAATAGACTATTTTTTTGGTGGTGCAATACGCGTAAAACAATGACATATTTGAGTAGAAATGATATAATACTTATTCTCTCATTTCAACTCAAAGTAAGAGATAAGGAGTAGTGCTGATATCCATACCTTACACCCAAAATTATTCTTAATTAGGAATTTGATTGAGATCTAATAGGTTGAGAATTATTATATGGACATGTAATAAATATAATCTCATCAAGATTTATACATAACAGGTCAATACCTCCATGGGTGGTGCTACAGGCGCTCTCCCTATAATCAAATGCCAAAACGGTTATCAATTCAAACGATCCAAATGGGGGTTCAATTGGAATCTACTGAAAAGCTGCATTTATCGATCTTGTGCTTGAGTTCTTCAACTTATCCTCCTCAATCCTCCTGACTGTAGCTAGATAGACGGACAAAATGATGTTACTTCGGAGAACCTACAAACTCTCATGCGAATACAAAATTTCAAGTTTAGTGAATACATAAACTAATTGTAGAGAATGAGACTAGTTGACCCTTAAATTTTGAGTGAAATTATTAATCCTCGACCAACATATATTATAATTTATAATTTAATAGTTAAATTCAATTTTATAAGAGTAGTTTATAAGGATAGTATATAATTAAGTTAATATATTTGAGTAAAATTATTACCAACATAAATTAATTGTAGAGAATGGGAATAGTTGGCCCTTAAATTTTAAGAGCAATTATTAATTGTTGACCAACATATATTATAATTTATAATTTAATAGTTAAATTCAATTTTATAAGGGTAGTTTATAAGGATAGTTTGATCAAATCACAATGGCAAGAATCCGCCACTATCTACACTTTTATATAGTTATAGGTTTAAATTTTCTTTTTTTTTTTAGGGGAAATAATTTTTTGCCATCCGAACTTTACGTTTTTTTGCAATTTACCATCCCAACAAATTTTCATTGCAAACCGCCATCCAATCTTTACATTTGTAACAAACCACCATCTAAACTTTTTTTTGGGTGGTTTTGGTGAAAATATAACTGACGTGTATGCTTTATAAACATGCCATCAAGTTTTTTAGTCAAAACCACCCAAAAAAAAGTTTAGATGGCGATATGTTACAAATGAAAAAATTAGATGGCAGTTTGCAATGAAAGTTAGTTGGGATGATAAATTATAAAATTACACAAAGTTCGGATAGCAAAAGATCTTTTTCCCTTTTTTTTTTATATAACTGAGAGTAGAACTGACATTGTGATGATCCGATGGCCCTGCAACTTATTGATCGTGCTGATCTTCGCATCATCCACGGTTGCTAGATTTAGGAACTAGTAGATTGACACACAAACATCAACAACAAAGCCTAAGTCTCACCCCGGCCCACCTCAACTCTCTTAAATTTGGATTTCTTCAATGGGTTCTCGTCCAACAATGAGGCCTTATGGAGCAGACGATGTGGTAGCATTGTCAACTTAGGACATCCATTCACTGCCAAATACTTCAAACACGGGAAAACCGAGAAAGCAGCACACTCTTCTTCTTCAGCAATTATGTCCTCCCACCCCTTCAAATTGTCACATCCATCAAATGTCAATTCCTTCAACTTGGGAAACCCAATAAGCATTGATGATGATGACAATGTTATCCCCAAGAATTCTCGTCCCACGTATTCCAATCCAGGCACCTGACTGATGTAAAGCTCTTCCGGGCACGGCAGTATTCCGAAAGGCGGGGAGTATGGGAAACTGATTATATTGATATTCCTTAGTTGGATATAGCGGGAAACAATCCAGCTCAGAAGTTTGGATCCTTTAAAATTCTTAATCATTACTTGTTGCAGATTTGAATGCTGCCGCGAAGCATCTAATACATCTATGCACAACGGCTCCTCCTTTTGATAGGCAGCCGTACCACAGAAATCGATAGCAAGGCATTGAAGTTGTATCTTTTTTACTAATTCTGCTTCTTGGGCTTCCTGAACAACACCTTCATTCAAATCTTCTCTTGTAAGCCGCACGATCCTAACAAGAGACTGCATGTTATAAATCTTACAAATGGACTTAAGGTCTTCCACGGACAACTTGTTTTCACTCTAGTCCAAGTCCCTTAAGTAAATCAGCTTCTCTATTTCTGTTGGAACACCTTGCAAGCCACATCCGTTAAGGACTTAACACCCTCGAACTTGTGAGGCAATCACTAATATGTAGGGAAGGTAGTTTTTCCTGGAAAAACAAACTGCGGTATTCTTTAATACGAGAAACTAATGACGGGTCACAAACCTCACAAGTACCGCTTGTCTTAGGGCTGTTCAAGTCATCACTCTTCCTAAGAAATTGGCAAAAATCGTGAACTATGTCATGCATTTTGCACTTAAATATCTTCCGAGTGAAACTACATTTGTGGAAGTTCTGAAATAGAGAGCGCATTGCTAATTTTTCAAAATAGTCCCGCGCGCCCTCTAAGTTCTAAATCACTCTCATGATTACCATGAGAACTCACATGACCAACTGCTATCCAGTTTCTTATCAAAACTTATCCACGTTAATATCCCAATTTTTAGGAAATATTGCACAATATGAGAAACACCGCTGTAGCTCAATGCCAAATGAGGAAAATTTTCCCTTTAATTTGTGCTTCTTCAAATTGCCAAGTTTCAGTACAGTTCAACACATTCTTCCATGCTTCCAAAGTATTCTTAAAATGCAGAAAACTTCCTAGAACTCTTGCGGCAAGAGGTTGCCCTCTACATTTGTTGGCTATCTTCCTACCAATTTCCTGAAATCCTTCTATATTCTCTTCATTTCTTCCGAGAAAGACATTATTGTGCAATATTTTCCAACAATCTTCATCAGAAAGCAGCCCTAGACGGTGCATCCTATCCTCAAATGTACCCATCTTTGTTGCTACCCTTTCATTTCTGATTGTCACCAAGACACTGCTACCCACTGCACCATATTTGAGGAGATAAAAACATTTTACCACCTTGTGTAATAAATAATTATCAAATTAGTAAAATTAAATAGCACCTAACCTACTTGTATTATTTTTTAATCATCATGTTGCCTCCTTCCTAATTTTTCTGCATTGATTAATAGTATTTTTTTACTAAAAATGCCCCAAATATTTTAACTTCATTTACAACTTTATTTTCTTTACGCTTTATTTTTCTCTTTCAACTAAAAACCCTAACTAAAATACTTAAAAAGTAAGTTGAACGTTGGTAGAAATCTACTTGAAGAAACAAAATAAACTTTAAACTCATTCATGAAGGAGTGTAAAATAAACTTTAAATTCTAAAAAAGTAAGAAAAAGTTGAATGAACAATGCAATAAATGTTACCACTACTGTGCTGCTTATTTTTTAAAAACTTGAGCAGGCTTTATGCTATTTAACTTTTTAGAAAAAGGTAATTTGATAATTGTTTATTTCATAGGGGGGCCATGAGGTTTTTTCCCCATATTTGAGAGAACTAATCCATATTCTCAAAGGGAAGTAATCTTTTACTCGATTGTCGTTATAAACTAACTGAGCGAGGGTTGTTTATAACTGAGCGACGGTTGTTTTCCCAATTCCCCCGTACCTACAATAGAGATTATCTAGACCTGGATGTTCTTGTGCAGCCCCTGCACCATCTTCTATAAGCTTACTCACAAGCCTATCCACGTCGTCATCTCTTGCTTTAGCTTCTTCCACTTGAACAAAAAAATTTAAATTTTATTGCTAATCGGGTAGGATCTTTTATCGGATCTGATCCGACCCGTAACATGCGGACTTAGCATTGATGAATCCGAATCCTATAGGATTTGGATTCGGATCCGGTTATCGGATCTTCTTGTCGGATTTGGATCCGAAATTTCCTGATCCGATCCGAATCCGACCCGTTGATAGCCCTACCCAATTTTACGACTGTAAATATTCCTCGGCCAAATGGACGGCTTCAGATCATCTAGTTTCCGTCCGGACTCGACGGTTCTGATCTTCTGATAGGATGGAAATGATTTTCCACTGCTTCGTTAGCACGATCGCTCGATTTTGCGGCTCAGCTGGCATACGGCTTGGCTTTGCTAATGGCGGCTCATTTCGGATTATCTATACTATATTATTAAGCGCGAGAGGCAAAGGTGGTCTCTCAGTGTCCTCTTTTTCTTTTTTTCTATTTATTTATTTTTTATCCTGTCAGTTTTCTTCTCTTACGATTTTCTCTCTTCTTTTCTATTTATTTATTTTTATGCGTTTTCTTCTCTTACATTTTTTTATCTTATCTTTTCTTTTCTCTCACCTTATTTCAATTTTTTTTTTCTTTTGTATTTTTTTTTAAAGATAGTGTTGTTTGATATTTTATTCTTTTATGTTATTTTTATATTAGTTCAATAATTGTATTAAAAATACTGATAAAATATATATTAATATAAAAATTAATTTAAATATATTTTAAATAAAAGAATTTTATAATTTGCACACGCAACGAGTGTGCCAAAATTACTAGTCTTTGTTAATTATGTGATTAGAGATGGTTTAGGCCAGCGAATAAGTTCGAAGGTATAAATACTTGACTTATAAATACTTATATAAAATTAAGTATATATATTTATATATATATATTCACATGTACATAAAAGGGCTTTTGCCTTCTAGTACTCTCTCTCACATTTGAATTAATAATATAAATAAGCCATAATAAGTCCATTAACAAGATAAAGCCCAATCCTCTATATTCACAAACCCGGTTTTCTCCTTATGTGTTTTTCTATGTGTATAGTTTTAGGTTTTGAGATTTGAACTCCATTCGGCGAGACCAGAAAACCCTAGCTCTCAGATCTCTGGAAGAAGAAAATCGTAAGGTATTTCTCTCTCTTTGTATTTCTCTTCCCGTGGTGCTTGTCTGTATGTGCTGTTTCTTTTTTGATTATTTTTGTTTGTTTCGCGAACCTTGGCGTTCAGTCAAAATTTGGTATATTTTGGGTGATAATCGGATGCTTTTGAAAGGCATACATAAACATTTTCTGGCCATGCCAATGAATTCTTAAACTTTGATAAGTTAGAAAAGGTCATGGTAATAAAGCTAATATGTATTGCAGCCTTTTCTTTAACCAGATGCGGATGGTAATAAAGCTAAGTTAGATCAAAGATGCGTACATAGATGTGTTCATCATCCGCATCTGGTCAAAGAAAAGGCTGCAATACATATTAGCTTTATTACCATGACCTTTTCTAACTTATCAAAGTTCGAGAATTCATTCGCATGGCTAGAAAATGTTTATGTATGTTTATGTATGATAGTCAGAAAAAGTCGCATGTGATACCCGTTCCTTCCTATTTCTGCTGCTGACGCACTTGAATCCCTTATAAAATGTTATCAATTGATGTTGGAATGCTTTATTATTGTTGATTTGGGTGTGGAAAATTTTTTGAAACAAAATTACATATAAAAATAACTGTTCAAATCGTAGGGAGCTTCAATTGTGTGTTTTCAGAATTCTATTCATCATTCTGGTCTGGAAAACGTTTTTGGTCTTGCATTTTAATTTATTCACTTAACTCGATATTGGGCTGTGGAATGAGTTCAAATCGTTCCACATGGAGATCGACTCGTTTGCAACCTTATGGGAACAAGTACACCGGCTGGTGCTATATTTGTAACAACACATTCTATTTTGACCAAAATCCACTTCATCGTAATATTTAATTTAATTTACCTAGCTAGATGTATAAATGATAATTGGTGAAAATTATATTTATGAATTTTGATCTTAGTAATGTGTATTATTAACAAACCGAGGGACAGTAAATCTCTTCCTGCCACAAATACAAGCTCATTTTCTTTTTCCTCTCTACAGTTTTAGGATGCCACAGAAGCAAGGGAGGCAAGAAATTTGGACTAACATCCGTGTTAGGACAGATACTATATTATACTGCAACGCTGCCCTTGCACAGTGTGACTCTGACTATGAAAGGAATGAGTTTAAAAAATGTATCAGTGATATGCGGAATGAACTAAATAAATTGCTGACAGTCCTTGACCTTAGTGGCGATTTGGTGCTAACTGATCCGACTGATTTAACCGCATTGAGATGGCTCGGAGCTGCCAGGCCTAACACGGCTATTCGGTTTAAGCTGGGACATAGTATTAGGGGAGAAAATTTGAAATCCTTGAAGAAGATTGCTCTAGCTGAAATTAAGATCAGTGAATTTGGTTCGTCGTATGTTTATGTGCTCAAGGATAATAAGGCTACGAGGTTACATATTTGAATTATTTAAACATGTATGCCATTTTGCAATTTGTTGTGTCACTGTGCTGGGGATATTATGGGCTTGTTATGGAGTTTGAACTTATGATTAGGCGTTTTATAACTTGTATTCTTCTTTCCTCTTCTAGATGCAACTATGGTATTGATCTTTTTTGCAGTCATTACTACACCTTTACTTTTGTACCTATTAGAACACACGCTCTTAAAAGTGTCAAACTCATAGAGTTGGTCCAAGAAGACCTCATTTTATCCAAAGCAAATCAAGGAAATTTTCGATGTATCAAAAAAGAAAAACAAGGAAAACTTTCAAGCCAAAATCAATTTGGATGGATACATTTAAAAGGGCATAGTCTATCAAAGATGAGAAGTTCGATATGATCTCATGATAGCCAACGTACAAAGTTGATGAACATGATCATACATGATTGACAGGTGTCGAATCCGTCAAAAATAAATGTAAAACATATTCAACGACTAAACACAGAGTATAGTGCAAACAGGGTCGATCCACAGGGACTGGTTGATTTATTTCTAACACTTCCAAGTAATTCACGGAAAGCAACAATTAAAAAGGGTTAGCGATTAAAATAAATAACAAGAATTAGAAAGCTAACTAAAACTAAGCAAGTAAGATCACGTAGGGTTAAATCAATTAGAGGAAACATTATCTAGCCAGGGATATTCGATTCGAATTGTTATATTGATCATTGACTCAAGGATAAATTCAAGTTATTCAGATAGATTGGCTATAGTTGATAGAGACACTCGACTCAACCTCGTTTTTACTTAATTAATCGGATAACCTAGAGACACTCGACAGTTATCTTCCCTAACAAATTCACAACCCCTAGAGACACTCGACAGGATTTAATGAATCCGCAGCATTAAGAACTATAAAAACACCAATCCTAATTAACCAAGTCGTAACACACGCAAGATTTAAATTAGATTATCAAATCCCTTAGTAAACGAGGAATTCTATCGCTAAAACTCTGTCACTAATTTACCACCTTTTATCAATCAAACTCTACTACACTTCAAGTATCATGAATGACACTATGCAAATTAAACAACCTAGAGATCGTGCACTATCCCGAAATTGTCTAATCACAATAAACACGAAACACGGAAATAAGATAAATGCCTAAATAAACATGAATTGACAAAAACGTTTAGGTCTCACATATCCAAATCGAATCTTAGTCCCTAGCTAGATAATTAAAAGTTTAGCTACTAAAATCCATAAAAACAATAGAGGAATTCTTTAACATAAATAAACTAAATTGTCTAAAGAATTAAAATAAGAAGAATTAATCGTGATGGCGAAGTTGCTCGCCAAGTCTCGAACTGCTGCTCCAAACTTCAAGAACCTGCCTCCAATTGTGTTACGTCCTCCCCCTAAGTTGATGCCCCATATTGTTTATATAAGCCGAAGTCTCCAAATCCTCATGCAATTAGGCTCGTGCTTCTTGCCCTCCAAGTCAAGTCCATGGCCCACTCTTAATAATTCCAACATGCATCCCATAGACCCACGTCAAGCCAACCGGGCTTCTCCAACATACTCCAAGCATATTAAATACGTGAAGCCCACTTAATTGAAGAACACGCAAGCCCACCTTCAATTGTTTCCAAGAATGAAAGTGTATCCCATCAAAGAACAATTTGGGCTTTATTAATTCCATGCATGTAGCCAAAAATATGCACAACTCCAGCATTGCTTTTTAATTTCGTAAACAATAAATCTTCATGCAGCGAATCGGTAACACAATAACTCCAGCCCCTTTTCATGAGAATTCACTCAGAAAATGATCAAACTCGCAACAATTTCACGTTCGAACCCAAAATCTACAATATAAACAACAAAGCATCATTTTCTTTCAAAACAATATCAATTCAAGCACAATTCGGGAAATAATTCAATCATAAAGATGACGAATTAACGAGTTATCAATGATACTTTCTTGAAATTATTAAACTTGTTGCCTCTGTGTCGCCCTTTACTTAAATATGATCCAAGAATCAAAATGAGTGGTTTCTTCGTGAGCTCGTTCTCGTTCTTTCAAACGTTTGGAAGCAACATAAAAATCGAAATGTTTGGTTCAAAACTTCCAAATTTGTGTTGATTCTGGGTATCAGAGATCTGATTTTGGAGTCCGAATTGGATTGTGGTCCAAGTTCTACTCCTGAGTTCGAAGGTATAAATTCTTGACTTATAAATACTTATATAAAATTAAGTATATATATATATATATATATATATGTATTCACATTTGTAGATAAAAGGTTGCCTTCCAGACTTCCAGTATTCTCTCTCATATTTGAATTAATAATTTGGGCCTAGGCCCAATTATAAATAGGCCATAATAAGCCCACTAAAAAGATAAAGCCCAATCCTCTATATTCCCGAGCCGGTTTGCGATCGAACCATGTGAGAAAAGTTAAAAGATTAGGATTAAAATCGAATAACGGTATCTTTTATATATAATAATTTTAATCCTTTCCCCCCTCATATTTTATATAATTTATTTATTTATTTATTTATTATAATTTAATAATTACACTAAAATTGATTATTTGATATATATTCATACCAAAATTAATTTTAATATATTTAAATAATTGTATTTTTTTATTTGTACACTTAACGAGTGTATAGAGCTACTAGTGTTATTTATTTTTTAGGGTAAGTTGTCACTTTAAATATAGTTAGTCACTTGTATTAGCGAATCATGGCCTTGATTCTCCAAGAAACTAAATTTTTTTTCTTCCTCCAAAATCATATCAAGTTTATTTCAATATATATTATGCAGGTATATTTGTGATGGTGCAGAAACTTGTAAATGATTTAAACACCAATCACTTTAGAATTTGTTTGTAGGAGGGAAGACCATCACAGGCGTTGAGCCTCAGGAACTGGGTTTCCAATGAGCGTGGGTTCTTCCAGCTAGGATAACACCAGGAAATCGTGCAGCAAGGGTGCAGGAAATGGTGAAATATATGAAGCTTTGGAGAATATGAAGATGCAGAGGAAAATGATGCCCAGTTCAGTAGTGTGGTGTCTTGTGAAGAAGATAACTTGGGGGAGAATGCAAGTGTTCTCCCTTATTTATATGTTAGGGGTGAGGGTAGATTAGGCAATCTGACCGTGTGGTCCCAAACCTGTGTTGCCCTAACACGTGGCTGCCTGTGGTGATATGAGAGTGATAGCTCCGGAAAGTAGGCGGCGTGTCAGGTACAAGGTGCGCACTACCTTTGTGTCAGAGCTTGTTGACGAGGGTCGCGCGGGTGGAAGGTCCCGGATCCGTTTTATGAGGGTTCAGATCCACCACGGCGGTGGGGGACCACACGCGAGCGAATAGGCGACGCTCGAAGAGTGCTCGGACGGGTTCCTCACGACTTATGATCTTTGAGCGCCAAAGTCCCGAGCGACAAGAATATGGCCCTCGTGCGGGTGATTCCCGGAGAAAGGTAACCCTGAAGGCCGGGATGGGAGCGCCGAGCCTGCCGGTTCGCCCCCTTTTCTTGAATAGTTGGCCGAGGCTCAAGGGCCTATACTAGTTGGCAAGTGAGTGGGCTGGGTTGGCCCACGAGCCCATCAATGCGAGGGTATAGTCTTCACGTCAGCAGATGGTGACACGTGGACGGCTCTGATACAAGCGTGTTTTTGGGCCTCATCATTTTGCCCCCCAAATTCTGTAGTATCGCTCGAGCGTACTGTAGAATTTAATAAGGAGGGAGCGTTGGATTTTGAATTACCCGAGGGTTAAGCCATTGCTAGAGAAGTGACCGCTTGACTTCTGTAACGGACACAGTCTGACACCGCATTAATTGAAGTCATGTCCGCATTTAATGCTGAGCGGGAACGTGGGCGCGTGCACTCCGGGAGACGTGAGGCGGTTACCAAAAGTGGGGGGATTTCCTAGGCGGGAAATGATTGCCATTTGAAATCCCAAGCCCTAATCAATGTAAGTTATCCCCTATAAGTAGGGATTTACAGCATTTTAGGATCTCTTTCACGCTTTTCGTCTTCTTCAAGCATATACGCAGCAGGAAATCTCTGCAACTTTTACTGATTCCGGCGAGTTTCCGTTCTTCAAACTCTAGGTAAAACTCCATAACACTTGTTTTCTGTACTAACTTTAGATTTAGGTTGTGCATGAGCGAAACTTTCTAGGTGAAGAACCCTTTCTGCCGTTGAATTTGTTTCAAAATTTTCCTTCTTCATTGAGTTTTCTGAGAGAACTCCGTCTTCAAAAGTCGAAAGACAAACATGGCCGGACACCAAGCTGACGATTATGTAAGGGAGATAGATGAGATGTCAGTGGGAAGTTCTTCCCCTCATGGTAACGTTCCCACAGCTGTTCCTATAGCTAGGGCGTCCTCAGGTGAGGGGATTCCCATGGCGATTCCAGTGGCTCAAGCTCCGGCTGATGCCAGGGATGAAGAGGTTGACGCAGCCGTTCAAGGGATGAACGAGCGTGCTCCTGGAGGGGTAAATGACCTCTTTGAAGAGATGCACAACGTGATGGAAATGCAAAGGCAGGGGGAGAGAGTGTTCCCGGTGTTGAATAGCGCCGTAAGGCCCCAAGATCATAGGATTACAGTGGCAATGGCGGCCCTCGAGGATGGTGCAGGGCCATCTGGGCGTCTATTTGAGGCTGAGCCTTCCAGAAGGCGCCAAAGAAGGGGAAAAGAACCGACAACGCGAGTAAGGCAAAACAACCCTCACCAAACCGACAGATCCCCTGACGAAATTGAGAGTATTCTGACGCTCGACGATTTGGAGGAGTTGAGGGCGAAAGCTTATTGGGATGAAGCAGTATTCCCTAGGAGACTTCCCGAGGAGGGGGAGAGGGCCAATCGACCGCCGCCTGGGATGATGACGGTTTACTGGGATACTGTCCTAGCCGGGGGCTTGAGGTTTCCAATTGCTCACGCCGCTGCTATCATCTACCATCACCTAGGGCTTTGCCCTTCACAGATTCTGCCCAACGACATAGCCTTAATCAACACCTTCATAATAACGATGAGAGCTTTAGGCCACGCATCCTCGATTGCCAATTTTGACAGTTTAATACAAGTAGCCCGCTCGCCACGCTCATCACCTACGGACGGGTTTTATTACGCCCAGGTCAAGTCGGGCTTTAAGATGATAGACTCCCCCTCCACTTCCTACGGCGAGCACTGGAAGGAAAATATTTCTTCGTGGGGGCCCTTGGAGGAATTTTTGGGGTTCACCGACAGTGGATAATCCGCAGCGAGGGTCCTTTAATTAGGGAAAGGACGAGGAATAAAGCCTTTGAGGATTGGGCGAAGGGGTTAGCCTTCGAGATGAGGGGTGAGAGAAAGTGGATTAAGGCTGAGGCCTTGGTGAAGAACGAGGGGGTGTTGTTTCGTTACGGTTTATCTTGCCCTCCAGATATGATACTCAACCCTCCAGCTGACATCATGGCCCTTGACGGTTAGACTCTAGGAACTAACTGCTCTAACTTTTAGAATAGTCTCCCAACTCAGTGCGATTGCTGTATTTTTGTATTTGTGATGAAAACAACCAATCTTCTGACGCTCGTTTCTTCTTTCTTGCAGGTGTTCAAATACTATCGCAAGGTATGGATGCTGAGGCTCTTTCTCGCATGCTGGGCGTCCAGGTACCTGCTGCCAACCCTCAGCCCTCGCAACAACAGCAAATCCGCCCTCCCAACGCTCCGAGGGGGAGGGGAACCAGGCGAGGGGCCGGCCGAGGACAAGACGGTGCTCGTGGACGTGCGGGGAACGAAGCTCCCCCTAGGGGCCCCATCAAGGATTTGACGGTGGATGGTACCCGCGGGGCTACTCCTCTGCCGGTGGCCCCCGAGGGGAAATGGTCCGTATCCATGAAACCATCCGGGCCGACCGTCAAGGAAAGAGGAAGAGGCTTCCGGACTCCCTCCCGATTTCAGGCAAGGGAAAAGAGGTGGTAGTGGGACATAGGGGCGAGGGCGGCTACACCTCCTTATCAGAGGATGAGGATTTTTGGAAAATAGGTTGCAAGGGCGACTCTCACTACAAGCGCCAGCGGACCGAGGGTCCAGTGCTTCTGAAGAAGAGCGCCTACTCCGTGAACCTCGTCTCAGACATCGTTGGAAAACTCCAATTTTCTGGCGATCACGATAAGCTGAACGAGCATGACGCCGCTCGTGTTGCTGATAACGCCTGTCACGCCCTTCTAACGGTGAGTCCTTAGTACCCTCTGAAGATTTCCCACTTCCACTATTCCCATTTTAACGCTAATCTTTACCTCTGACTCTCCAGGAGGTAATCCCTAGGTTGAAGAACTTGCAGGGACGAGCGCAGGCCTACTCCGAGCTTAAGGCTAAATACAAGAAACTGCTGCGAATCTCTGACCCCGTCCAACTGCAAGAGGATTACAACAATGTCCACGCCCAACTGACCGCTGCCAACCTTGAGAAGGACAAGCTGAGGGAGAATCTGCAGAAGGCGGACGCGGCCTACCTTACTCTTGACGAGCGTCATAGGGAGCTGAAGGTGGAACGCGACCAACTGAGGGTCCAGAATAGGGAGTTGAGTACACAACTGACTGAGAGCACACGTCAAAATGAAGAAACTAAGAAGGCTCTCGCTGAACTGCAGGGGAAGGTGGAAGGACTGGCGGCGAAGGTCTCTTGGGACGCAGTGATGAAGTTCGTGCGTTCCAAGGCCTTCGTGTTTGTGGCCAACATCCAGTGCTTTGACAACGCTCGGCGCTTCTTCCATAAAGCTATCGGGCAAATGGTGAAGCTTGGCTTGGCTCCTGATAGCGCTCGAACCCATGCGCGCCTGCGTATGGACCTGGATGAAAACTGCGAGCCCATGGTCCAAGACGAGGATCCCACCGAGAGTTTGGCGGAGCCGGAGTACCAGGAGTTGGTGCAAACGCTCCAACGGGAGTTCATACCTGCCAACACTCTAGCTCCCGAGCCCATACGAATAGAGGATAAGGACACCGTCGTGGAGGCAGCGGATGTTGAGGAACCAGGCGAGGCTCAAACTTCTGACGCACACGTGTTGGCCCCAGTTCCCCTTGCGACTGCCCCTCCAGAGCTCGACTCTCAAGCCCCGTGATGATCCCTTGGTTGTTGAGTCGCTTCGTTTGCCAGTTTAATTCCCTATCTTACTTATGAACAATTCATGTCTGTATTTAATCCTTCAGCTATTTTCTTGAACGCTTTGGGTTCCTTTATGCTCTTTTTCATATATTTGAACTATTCTTTTTTACTGGTTGGTTGTTTGAATGCTTTCTCTTTTACTTTTAAATGGTGAATGATGCTGTTTCATTGTGCTCACCGCCTTTATATTGGTCTCTCTTGTTTGAACGTTTGCGATGGGCGTGTGTGTGCACGAGGGCGTTTTCTTTGAGGGTGCCCTGGCATTCATCACAATGCGCCATCAGTTTAAGGTTTGGCAGCGTCTGGCGATTTGAGGGGCGTAGATACGGGCGCGAGGGTATTTTCCATGGGGGTTCCCTGGTCGTATCCGTAATGAGGCTCGAATTTGAACTTAGGAAACTTCTGAGGATTTGCCTAAGTATTGGCCCCAATAATGTGCATTTTCAGGTTGAACGCTCCAGGGAGTTGTATGTACTTTAGAAATCAATAGTAGGATTTGCTAAGTATAGGATCAAAGCGAGCGTAACCGTGGGGTTAGCGTCATTTCGAGGGACCCATGAAAGGATTGTTATGGGATCCACTATTTTATGAGTGTGCTCTTACCCAAGAAGTTGAGGGTCATCGGGGTTTTTACGAGCGCGAGCTGGAGTGGCGTGCACTCAACTGGCGTAAATTAAGCATTTTGCTCCCCGTTGTTTGACACGCTCGTTCTTAGGATTTTATACACTTACGAATTGTCAAACTATTCTGGGTAGATGGTTATCAACACCCAGATAGCGTTGCTCCTAAAACGATTGGGGTATTACTTAGGCCGTTCGACGTGGAGGATGCTCGACACGGAGTGGGCCTTTTGTTGCTCAAATCATTAACCAATAAGAAAGCAAATAAACGACATAATCAAAAAATCAAATGCTTACTGTTATACTTGTAATTTCCAAAATGAATACAATATGCTTTCTGTCAAAAGAAAGTACCCCATGCCGCCAACGGGCAATTACAAAAAAAACTGATGTTTACACGTAGAACCTTCTAAGGTTACATGTATTCCATGGCCTAGGGAAACGCTCGCCTTGCAAAGTCTCCAGCAGGTAGGTGTTATTTGCTCGTACCTGAACGACTTTGAAGGGGCCTTCCCAATTGGGGTCCAACTTACCCACATGTTTGGAGACTTCAACTTTTTTGAGGACCAAGTCCCCTAGCTGGAAAGTCCTCTCCTTAACGCGTTTGTTGTATTGGCGAGCCACGGTTGCTTTGTATTTTTGGATACGTGCCCAAGCAGTATTCCTCTTCTCGTCCAGCAAATCTAACTCGAGCGCCCGATTGGCCTCGTTGGCAGCAGGCTCGAAATAGGCAACGCGTGTGGATTCTTGAGCAATTTCCGTAGGTATCATAGCCTCGGAGCCATAAACGAGGGAGTAAGGAGTTTCCCCCGTTGCCGCTCGCGGGGTAGTACGGTACGCCCACAGGGCTCCCTGAAGTTCTTCAGCCCATTCGCCCTTCTTGCTTTCGAGCATCGTCTTCAGATGCTGGAGTATGGTTCTATTAGTTACCTCCGCTTGACCGTTGGCCTGAGGGTGGCCCACCTAGGACTCGTATTCCCGCCTAGCTCCCTCAACACATGCACAACACAGCTGAAAACCAAACGGGTTCAGTCCAAAAGGGACTGGTGGGTATAAAACAGGGCATAAATAGAATATATGACGGTAATTAAACAATCACATGCAAGCTATAATCCCAAGTGAGGTTTTTTAAAGACTTTCCCAAGTGGGTGAATAGAAATCATCAAAAGGGATTATAACGAATCATTAACATTAGATCTTTAGTGGCCCGGCGAGTGGGCGTGCATTATCTCCAACCAACACCTTGTGTAAACCATTTAAACATTCATTTATTCATTCTTTTCATGCAATCAATCTTTTGTGCACATTCATTAACATTTACACCTTCTTCCTCCGGGTTGGTGGTGGGTTTGCAAGGCCCGACCACCCATTCATTGACCAAAAGGGGTTACATGACTCCCCAGATGGCGCTCAGCGTCCATTCCTCGCTAACTCCTAACGAGGTCCGGTTACGCCGTTCATTGGTGGAACTAATGTGAGGGATCACCGTCGGCCCGTGCCTCCCCGGATAGCCACTCACACTAAGTCCCTAGGCCCCATTCGTGCATTCGATCATTTCTCGCCAAAACATTAGGTAAGGTTCATAAAATAAGGCTTTACGTTGAAAACATTTACTCTTTAAAACGACTCTCTATATATATATAATTTTGGTCGAAAGCTTTCACATTGAAGGTAAATATAGGGTCTTGTATCTACATAGAAGAAAAACCCACCTTGTACTGACAAAAGAAGACACGAAAGCCTCAAGGGCCGGCCTCGCCTCCAACAGGATCGAAATTTGTGCAATAAACGTGAAGTGAGACTCAATATGACCATATAAGACGCTCGGCAATATAATGATTATGACATGAACGTATAAAAGATAAAATTATGTTATGAAATGTTCATGTGCACGATTAAGGAATTTAATTCATATAATCAAGTCATTCCATCATTCACTCACGTTCGTTCAAATCATAATTCACATTTTCAATCAACTTAATTCAAGAATTTCAATTAAATCTTAGCACAAAGTAAATCACATATAAAATTAGAAATTAGACAATTAAATACATTCAATCACATTTACAATTAGAAAATAAACAATTAAATACATTCAATTAAATTTAGGAAATTAAATAAAACATGAATTAGATAACAATTAATATCTAATAAACATATATAATTATATAATTAAATATGCATATATATATCACATTATATTATATATTATATATATGCATGTCATGCACGTACAGCACATGCACAACACAACATGCATGCAAAATCCTAAAATTCATGCAATTTACCTAACTAATGCATGCATGCAATTCAATACATTAACCATCACAATTTTCATGCAGGAACATATATATATATCTGCAACATTCAGCTACTCAATATGCATGAAGGAAAAAGGGGAAAAACTAAAGCAGCAACAGCCATACATAACAACAAAAGCAACAGCAGCAGCAGTTTCCAGACGCACACTCCCCGCCCGGGGAGATTTTCAGGCCAAAACTACCCGGCCGGGGACGACATGCAGTAGGTTTTTGGAAGAAGGCTCCCCGGCCGGGTACTTTTATGTACAAAATCTCCCCGGCCGGGGAGAGACAACAGAAACGCACGCAGCAGCAGAACAAAGCTCAAAGCTCCCCTGTTTTCTTGCTCAAAACAGAGCAAAAGCTACAGCAACTAAAGGCAACTGATGCATCAACAAAAAGGCATGGAATTCAGCAGCAAATCAGCTCTAAAATCTCTCACAAAGACTGACAGCAACAGCAAGTAGATACAGCAGTTTTCAGCAGCTAAAATCAGTCCAGATTCATGCCAAAATTTACGAAAAACAGGGCAACCTTTGATCCTTCTTTAATCCCATCAAATTCAGATAAACAGACCATCCAATATGCAGTAAAACAACCCTAATCCAACATATAATTCAGTCCCAAAAGAGTTCATACGAGAAAGGAAAGCATACGTGGCCATTTCATGAAAATTTCTCAAAAAGCCATAAGTGATATCTCATAAATACTCCAACTACCATATAATCAATGATCATAAATGAGAAGAAGACATCAAAACAATCATTTTCAGGCTTGGAATCATTCAAATCCATTAAGAATCGAGGAAGATCAATATAAATGCTCAAAATCGTCCTTATTGCAAAATCAGCCAAAAATGCATGAAACCATGATCAAATTTAGGGATGAACAGATGAAAATGATCAGGAACGAACATATATTACAACCCTAAGCTTACCTTGTTGATTGGATGAAAGTTGGATGAGATTTGAGCTCCAAAATCTCTAAGGAAAGCTAGGTTACGGGAAGAAACTGGAAAGCAGTGACTTTAGCTAAAGTTTGTGGTTTGGGTGAGGGTTAGTTCGGTTAGGGCATAGTATATCAGGTTAAGTGGTTGAGTTAGGGTTTCATAGCCTCCAACCATGGTTAATTTGGTTAAAGATTGGATAAGATATGGCCAATTTAGTAACAAAGGGTCAGTTTCGTCGCCGTTTCGTTTTTCGGTTGAAGTTCGGTGGTTCAAATGACTTTGGAAAATTATAAGGCTAAGTTCACTAAACTTGAATTTTCGTTGCAAGTTCAGCGAAGTTAACGGAACTCGAATCCGAGTTCTCGAGCTCAAGATATTAAATACGGAACCAAGGGTGCGCTAATTGCTCATTAGCCCCCGACTTGGATTCCAAAATTCAAATTAAATCGAAACATATGCAAATAAATCCGAAAATGCGAAACGAACAAATATCCATATACAAGACACGTACAAGTTCAACATACCAAATTTACACGAAATTCCGGTATCAATTTACATAGAAACGAAGCACTCATACGCAATGTAGCAAAAGAATTCATACTATTTACAATGTATGCAATTTAAATTCAAATATAATATATATATTATGGTTATAATACATGCATACGTATATATATATATATGCATATTATACTACATGCATGCATAATAAATTTGAAATTGTAAAATGCATGCAAAACAATCTCATGCACACGTGCACCTTAAATATATATATATATATACATATTTATATACATAATTATATGATTTCAATATTATTAAAAGAAATAACTAATTAACATTTAATATAATTAAATAAAATAAATATATAAACACTTACAAATAATTATTTCGCGCAATTTGGTAAACAATTACGTCATACCTGTACGGCCGAATTATCGGGGCGTCACAGAGCCAACAGGGCTCGGAGGGGTCAATCATATTCACCTCCTTCGAAGGTTCGCCTCTACTTATCAGCGGCTCCTCGTGTTGGAAAACACGAATCAGAAAGCCGCGGAATTTTAAAAATTTTTCCAACAAAAGGACCTTGAACTCGCAATCGTGTAACCAAATTCGTATAGATAGAAAAACTTACTTTTCTTTTATTCTTTCTTGAAGCGTTTCAAGCCACCCAAGAACGCTCTTCTCGCGGCTTGATCCCCTCTCCTTGGTAAAGCTCGAATCTTCAAACTTCTAACTTGAAGTCTCTAGAGAAAGTCCACCAACTTGATCACAATCTAACTAGTAAGGATGCTAGTTCTCTAGTTAGTGTTTAGGCTTAACCTAGGGTTTAATTTAATCTTGGAGAAAGGAAGGTGTTCAACACATGAACCAAGAATTGTCAATTAGCTCTAAATGGGAGCATGAGCTCCCCTATATATAGGAAAGGGGAGGGGCGGCCGAACCTAGTCCTAATGGACAAAGGATTTGGTCCCTCTCTCTCCTATTACTTGATCATCAAGTATTTTCCAACTTTGACTTTGAATTCTAATTCTAGTCAACTTTTGAGAGAGCTAAAAATATCCAAACTATTTTTGGATAATTTTATACTTTATTTATTATAAAATAAATAACTTATTTTTATCTAATTAATTAATTCGTAATTAATTAACTAGATTATTTTCTCCAAAATTAGACTTTCTTTTTAATTCAAAATTAAACCAAAGTCTATTAAATAATTAACTAAATTAATCATTTAATATATATATAAATTCACGTGTGTGACACGTGTCACAAGGACACGTGTCACTCACGTGACCCACACGTGTGGCTTCACACGTGTGGAACCCTCTAGGCTCGATTAACTCGTTTAATCATTTTTAAGCCTCAACTCATGTAACCAAGTTGTTGTGTGTGACCCTCTAGGTTCTCAATTCAATTAGCAGTGACCCCAATTAATTAATTCACTAATTAATTAATCAGTCCACAGATTAAACGACCATAGTCTAGCAACAGGTGTTTAACCCCTAGCTGAATTGGAATGTTCGGATTCGACAGAACCTTTAAGTCATTGATTCATATGAGATACAATCCTCCTACTTACTATCTCCCAACCAAGATCTAGGGCAAGGGAATAATCAGAACCCTAATAATCCGGTCTTAAAGCTAAGTGCATTTCATATCCATTTGATCTCAATCCAAGAAACCCTTTTCTTGATGTCTTGATCTACTGCCTTGGCCAAGGACTCCATATGGCATATGAATGACTTACACAATAAGAGATCACCTTGCAAATGCAAGTGTAGGTCCTTTCTTGATTCTCATTCACTTTCATGAATCACTTGTGCAGCCCCAGCATAAGCCTTGAATCAGTTGTCTAAGGCGACACCCTTTAAAGCTTATACCAAAGACTACAGAGTTAACTCATAAAGTAACATGGAACCTCAAGTCTAAGGATCAATTAATCACATCAATGACTCGTGAGATATTTCCTAATCTGGAAGTTTCCATTTCCTGAAATAGAAACTTCCTTTCCCATTTAGGAATGTTCTCACACGGGGCACCTCAGTGAACTTACTTATTAAAGTAAGCACCCTCATGTATCACGCACGTATCAACTATACACTTTGCACCTCCATGAAACAAGGTGGTCCTTCTTAAGGGCGTGATCCCACAAGCAAGCCTTAGAGGAGTCAGGTTGACACTCCCACTGTCTGTAGGACTCATCAGCTTGGAGTATTTTACTAATCATGACTTATGTGATATAGGGCTCGTTTCATGAACCATTTCACCCAAATGGTAGAGTCCTAAAGTCATCAGGATTAGGGGAGTTCTCATACATGCACAGCTAAAGTAAACGCATACCAAACAAGAGCATATAAAGAAGTGTTGCCTCAATTCGTTATTTCATTCAAAGATTGTTTGTGATTACAATAAGGAAAAGCACAAAGCGGATATACAATCGGCTTTCTAGGGCACTATTCCTAACAATCTCCCACTTGCCCGTCAAAGCCATTCCAAAGCTACTCTAAGTCCCATCTTCTGAAGATGACCTTGGAAAGCTTCTCGACTAAGGGGTTTAGTAAGTGGATCTGCCACGTTCTCTGCTGATGTGACCCTCTCAATTTGCACATCTCCTCTTTTGATAATATCACGGATTAGGTGATACTTCCTCATAATGTGCTTGGTCCGTTGGTGAGATCTTGGTTCTCTTGCTTGAGCAACCACCCCAGTGTTGTCACAAAACACAGTAATGAGGTCTTTCATGCTAGGAACAACATTCAACTCTTGAATGAAGTTTCTTATCCAAACACCTTCCTTAGCTGCATCATTTGCAGCTAAGTATTCGGCCTCAGTGGTCGAATCTGCAGTGGTTGTCTGCTTGGAACTCTTCCAACTCACTGCTCCGCCGTTTAGGCAGAAAATGTATCCTGACATTGACTTAAAATCATCTAAGTCAGATGCAAAGCTTGCATCGCAGTATCCTTCGACAGTAAGATCTTTCT
Source organism: Lantana camara (assembly GCA_037501455.1). Classification (NCBI taxonomy): domain Eukaryota; kingdom Viridiplantae; phylum Streptophyta; class Magnoliopsida; order Lamiales; family Verbenaceae; genus Lantana; species Lantana camara. The sequence continues at coordinate 81,208,973 of CM074865.1, forward strand.
GACCTCCGTAAACTAAGAATAAATCTTTAGTACTTTTCAAGTACTTAAGAATATTCTTCACGGCAGCCCAGTGACCATCTCCAGGGTCAGATTGGAAACGACTTGTTACACTAAGTGCATAAGCCACATCCGGTCGAGTACATAACATTGCATACATTATGCTACCTATTGCTGATGCATAAGGTGTATGAGTCATTCTCTCCTTCTCAAGGTTGGTCTTAGGACACATCTTCTTTGAAAGACATGTTCCTACACTCATAGGAAGGTTCTTAACCTTTGCTGACTCCATATTGAATCTCTTCAATACTTTGTCAATGTACATCGACTGTGATAGTCCTATTAACCTTCTAGATCTATCTCTATAGATTTTAATTCCAAGGATATAGGACGCATCACCAAGATCTTTCATCTCGAATTGGTTCGATAACCATAACTTAGTCACTTTCATGTCATCTTTCGAATTCCCAATAAGAAGGATGTCATCAACATAAAGTACTAAGAATTGCACTGAGGTCTCCAATTCCTTTCTATACACACATGATTCATTCGAAATTTGGATGAAGCCAAACGCTTTGACTGATTCATCAAATCGAATGTTCCAATTCCTAGAAGCCTGTTTCAATCCATAGATTGATCTTTGGAGTTTGCAAACCTTTTGCTCACTCCCACTGAATGTGAAACCTATGGGTTGCTCCATATAAATGTCTTTGTCAATGTCACCATTGAGAAAGGCAGTTTTCACATCCATTTGCCATATCTCATAGTCATAATATGTAGCAATGGCAAGCATGATCCGAATAGACTTTTGCATTGCAACTGGTGAAAAGGTTTCATCAAAATCCACGCCGGGTCTTTGAGTGAATCCTTTTGCAACCAGTCTTGCTTTGTAGGCTGCAATGCTTCCATCAACTCCAAGCTTTCTCTTAAAGATCCATTTGCGACCTATGGGTTTGACCCCATCAGGCAAATCTACCAAGGTCCAAACTTGGTTGGAGTTCATGGAATCCATTTCGGATTTCATGGCTTCTATCCACTGTTCAGAGTCAGAATCTGAAAGTGCCTCCTCATACGTTAAAGGATCATTATCCTTTTGAGAGATTTCATGGAAGAATCCATACCATCTCTCCGGCTGTCTAGGATTGCGTTCAGAACGCCTTAGAGGAGGATTTATATGTGTATCGAAATTCGTGATTGGTTGTGGTTGATCAGTAGGGGACGTTTCTTCAGTGGGTGGCGTGGGGTTACTTTGTACTTCTTCTAATTCTATGATCTTGCCTTTCTTTTCTTTAAGGAACGGTTCCTCCAGAAAAGTAGCATTTCTGGAAACAAACACCTTTTGTTCAGATTGATCATAGAAATAGTATCCTATGGATTCCTTAGGATAACCTACAAAGTAGCATAAGTTAGAACGAGGTTCTAACTTATCTCCCACTGTCCTCTTCACGTAAGCAGGACAACCCCAAATTCTTAAGTAAGAATAACTAGGGATTTTACCATGCCACATTTCATAGGGCGTCTTAGGGACTGACTTAGAGGGAACAAGATTCAAAATCTTTGCTGCACTTTCTAGGGCATAACCCCAGAAAGAAGGTGGTAAGTCAGTGAAACTCATCATGGAACGAACCATATCAAGTAGGGTTCGATTCCTTCTCTCAGAAACTCCATTAAGCTGAGGAGTTCCTGGAGGAGTCCATTGAGAGATAATCCCATTATCCTTGAGATGATTAAGGAATTCTTCACTAAGATATTCGCCTCCTCGATCAGATCGAAGTGCTTTGATCTTGTGACCAGTTTGGTTCTCAACCTCCTTTTGAAATTCTAAGAATTTCTCAAAAGCTTCAGATTTATACTTCATTAAGTATACATAACCATACCGACCAAAGTCATCAGTAAAGGTTATGAAATACTGATGATTGTTTCTAGTGCTTACACTAAGCGGTCCACAAACATCAGTATGGATCAAATCCAAAACCTCAGTGGCACGTTCCACAGTTCCTTTAAAAGGAACTTTGGACATCTTTCCTTTGAGACAGGATTCGCAAGAAGTCAACTCTTTGAGATCATTTTCAGAGAATGATCCTAAAGTGTTTATCTTGCTAATTCTGTTCTTGGAAATGTGTCCTAATCTAGCGTGCCATAAGGAAGCTGAAACTTTGTCATCTCTCTTACGCTTCGTTTCTCGTTGTATATTCATAATATTGATATTTTGAGTTAGGTAAAGTCCATTACTTAGAGTACCGATGTGAACGGAAGAGTTGTTCCGTTTGATAAAATATTTACCATTCTTAATATAAGTCTCATAACCTTCACAATCTAATATTGGAACTGAAATTATATTACGAATAATGCTCGGTACATAAAGGACTTTATTTAATACTAACTCAAAACTACCTAAATCTAATCTAATTGTGCCTAAAGCTCGAGCTTCAACGTTTGAGCCATCGCCGATCTTCAAGACACATTCTCCTTCTTTGAGTTGTTGGACTTCACTTAGCATCTGTACATCATTACAGATATGAGTTCCACAACCGGTATCAAGTACCCAAGAACTAGAATTAATAGAAAGATTTACTTCAACGAGAAAGATACCTTTCTTTAGAGTAGCCTTGTACTCTGGGCAGTTTCTCCTCCAATGTCCCGCTTTGCCACAATGGAAGCAAACATCCTCTTTCTGATCACGCTTCTTGTTTTGGGCCTTCCCCTTCGAAATGCCACCAGTGGGCCTAAGGGGTTTCTTCTTCTTCTTTTGGGCTTTCTTGCCCTTACCTTTAGAAGGCCCAGAAGAGGAAGATGGAGCATTCACCATCAAAACCTTATTGTCCTTCTTGATCGTGCTTTCAGCAGTCACAAGCTGACTAATCAGCTCAGCTACAGTAGCACCAGCATGATTCATGTTGAAGTTAAGGACAAATGGGTTGAATGATGGTGGGAGCGAAGCTAGCAACAAATCCACTGAAAGTTCATCTTTCAGTGGCATGTCCATGGAAGCAAGTTTCTCAGTAAGGGCAAGAAACTTGAGTCCATATTCATGGACACTTGAACCTTCCCTCATTCTCAAGTGGAACAATTCCTTTGAAGTGTTATACCTTGTAACACGTTCATGAGGGCGGTAAAGTTGCTCTAAGTGGTCGTAAATCTCCCAAGCAAATTCCATGGCCTCATGTTGCCTTTGCAAGTCCGGAGACATGTTAGCCAACATAAGGCAACGGGCTTGGAGATTATCATCCTTCCACTTCTGAATCGCGTCCCGCTCAGCCCGAGTGGGAGCCTCCCCTTCGGGACTAGGCTCCCCTTCGAAGAGAACATAAGTTCTCTTCTCAGAATCTAAAATGATTTTTAGATTCCTCAGCCAATCAGAATAGTTGGGACCAGTCAACTTGTTTGACTCGAGGATCGATACAAGAGGGTTTTTGGTTGCCATTTCAAAACACGTAGAGAATCACAGAATCTACGACCTAAATGGTAAAACAGAGAACTAGTGAGCATGCTGAATTATAACGATATACAAAAGATAAGGTCTTTAATCTAATGTAGCTCCCACTGTTTTTCAAAGATCTATAATTCCCAAAGATCTAAGAGGAACACGTTTCCCAATGGGTACTAAGATCCTAGGCATTTTACCTCGAACCCACGACTCGCGGACATTCTAAGTAAGAACCCTAGGTAGGTACAACTTACCAATTCTAACACCTTTAGAACTCTTAGTAATTGTTTTTGCATCACCTATCTTTCAATATGGACCCACGACTCGTGCGACATCCATATTTACTTAGGCGTTAAGCTAGACCCATCAATCATAAGATCATGACCAAAACTTAGTTCGAACGACCCACGACTCGCGGACATCGCCCTTGCTAAAATTGACCACGAAATATTGATCATCTAAAATGATTAATTAGGTAACTAAGAACTAATAAGCTCCACTAGCTATCCCACGACTCGCGGACAATAACTAGCTTTACTTACTAAACTTAAAACCTATTGATGGAATGCTAGGAATTTAATTCAAAACTTGCATCTCGAATTAAACACCTATTTGTTCGAAATTAGCTTAATATTTAATGGGAATTTTCGAATCAACCGGAGAGTTGTCCGGTTCGACCTCACCAACATATATGTTATCTAATTTTATTAGTCTTGATTAATGCAAGTACACTTAAATGCATTTCAAACAAGCACATAAACAGATAACATGTCCTAGCATGATACTAACATGTAATGATCATGGGTTCTACCTATCTTATGCGTGATATGTGGGAGCCACTCCACAATCACAAGTTCTAACATACATGCCACATAAACAGTTCAAATCACATAAGGGAAAGCGGTAACAAAATACGAGCCCTATCTCTATTACATTTAACAATTGAGATTCCCCTCCCTAACATTTTGAGGGGTCTTCACTTATGGCCTCCTTGTTACTTGAATGTGGTCCATCTTACTCCATGGGTGCATTGTCTCCAAAATGAAAATAAAACCTCACCACCTATCTCTACTCTCAAATTACAATAAAAAGAAAAAGACATAAAGTAATAAGGCTCAATCTTCATATTGGCCTTAGACAATTACACGGGGCATACCCCGGCCTCAAAAACAGTAATATGGAAAGCCACATAACAAATCACATAACAGTACGCACATAAGTGAGGCTCCAACCTCAATTGAAAAACGCAACTATAGGGCTCCAACCCCAATTTAAACCATCCATGTGCATAAATTAAAACCATACATAGATCTAAACCCATGATCACCTAACATGCTTTTGCAAGAATTTAAATTTAACCAATAAATTAAAATTCTCGCTTTAAGCTCTAATAGCTTAAAACACGACTTGATGCGAGTCTTATTTATAAAAGTTTTCAATAAATCCCAAATTACCAAAACAAATAAAATTCCAATTAATTTCTGAAAATTAATAATTTTATCAAAGATGTATTTTCCCAAAATATAAACCGCTTCAATTTCCCAAAAATCCCAATTTTAAGTTTTATTCAAAAATTAAAAATAAATATTCAAAAATAAAAATTTTAAAATTAAAATAAAATTGGGACTGGATTGCACGAAACACGAAAAGGCCGGATCGCGAAAACGGGACCCGTACGCGGAGAAGACCGCACGCACGCGGTGCGCGCGCGCGCGCGCGACAGACGCGCACAGCGCGCGGCTTTTCCGCAAGCATGCGGGCGGGGTGGGCGGCCAGTCTCGGCCGCCCCTGGGGGCGCGCCCGGAAGGCTCCCGCACAGGCGTGCGGGAGGTGCTGGGCTACCGGCCGGTCTGTCCCGACCAGGCCTGGACGGTGACGGGAGGGCCTCCCGCACGGTTGCGGGAGGGTGGCGCGCGAAGCCCGCGCGCGCGACTCCTTCGCGCGCGGGGTTTCGCGTGTTCATCGCGATCCGGGCTTTCGTTTCGTGTTTTCGTTCAAAAGCAAAACCAATCCAAGAAATCCAAAAACAGTTTATACAGTTTCAAATCTAAAATTGTTTTTCAAAATTAAATTTTATAAAAACCAATTTTCAGAAACTTTCAAGAAAAAATACAGTTTCGTAATTCAGGCTTTCTAAAACAATTACAAATACTCAATCGCATCAAACCTAAGAATTTCTACCAAATTCAGTATAATTTAGGCGAATCAGAAACACGATTAACGAGGTGGCTCTGATACCACTTGTTGGAAAACACGAATCAGAAAGCAGCGGAATTTAAAAAATTTTTCCAACAAAAGGACCTTGAACTCGCAATCGTGTAATCAAATTCGTATAGATAGAAAAACTTACTTTTCTTTTATTCTTTCTTGAAGCGTTTCAAGCCACCCAAGAACGCTCTTCTCGCGGCTTGATCCCCTCTCCTTGGTAAAGCTCGAATCTTCAAACTTCTAACTTGAAGTCTCTAGAGAAAGTCCACCAACTTGATCACAATCTAACTAGTAAGGATGCTAGTTCTCTAGTTAGTGTTTAGGCTTAACCTAGGGTTTAATTTAATCTTGGAGAAAGGAAGGTGTTCAACACATGAACCAAGAATTGTCAATTAGCTCTAAAGGGGAGCATGAGCTCCCCTATATATAGGAAAGGGGAGGGGCGGCCGAACCTAGTCCTAATGGACAAAGGATTTGGTCCCTCTCTCTCCTATTACTTGATCATCAAGTATTTTCCAACTTTGACTTTGAATTCTAATTCTAGTCAACTTTTGAGAGAGCTAAAAATATCCAAACTATTTTTGGATAATTTTATACTTTATTTATTATAAAATAAATAACTTATTTTTATCTAATTAATTAATTCGTAATTAATTAACTAGATTATTTTCTCCAAAATTAGACTTTCTTTTTAATTCAAAATTAAACCAAAGTCTATTAAATAATTAACTAAATTAATCATTTAATATATATATATAAATTCACGTGTGTGACACGTGTCACAAGGACACGTGTCACTCACGTGACCCACACGTGTGGCTTCACACGTGTGGAACCCTCTAGGCTCGATTAACTCGTTTAATCATTTTTAAGCCTCAACTCATGTAACCAAGTTGTTGTGTGTGACCCTCTAGGTTCTCAATTCAATTAGCAGTGACCCCAATTAATTAATTCACTAATTAATTAATCAGTCCACAGATTAAACGACCATAGTCTAGCAACAGGTGTTTAACCCCTAGCTGAATTGGAATGTTCGGATTCGACAGAACCTTTAAGTCATTGATTCATGTGAGATACAATCCTCCTACTTACTATCTCCCAACCAAGATCTAGGGCAAGGGAATAATCAGAACCCTAATAATCCGATCTTAAAGCTAAGTGCATTTCATATCCATTTGATCTCAATCCAAGAAACCCTTTTCTTGATGTCTTGATCTACTGCCTTGGCCAAGGACTCCATATGGCATATGAATGACTTACACAATAAGAGATCACCTTGCAAATGCAAGTGTAGGTCCTTTCTTGATTCTCATTCACTTTCATGAATCACTTGTGCAGCCCCAGCATAAGCCTTGAATCAGTTGTCTAAGGCGACACCCTTTAAAGCTTATACCAAAGACTACAGAGTTAACTCATAAAGTAACATGGAACCTCAAGTCTAAGGATCAATTAATCACATCAATGACTCGTGAGATATTTCCTAATCTGGAAGTTTCCATTTCCTGAAATAGAAACTTCCTTTCCCATTTAGGAATGTTCTCACACGGGGCACCTCAGTGAACTTACTTATTAAAGTAAGCACCCTCATGTATCACGCACGTATCAACTATACACTTTGCACCTCCATGAAACAAGGTGGTCCTTCTTAAGGGCGTGATCCCACAAGCAAGCCTTAGAGGAGTCAGGTTGACACTCCCACTGTCTGTAGGACTCATCGGCTTGGAGTATTTTACTAATCATGACTTATGTGATATAGGGCTCGTTTCATGAACCATTTCACCCAAATGGTAGAGTCCTAAAGTCATCAGGATTAGGGGAGTTCTCATACATGCACAGCTAAAGTAAACGCATACCAAACAAGAGCATATAAAGAAGTGTTGCCTCAATTCGTTATTTCATTCAAAGATTGTCTGTGATTACAATAAGGAAAAGCACAAAGCGGATATACAATCGGCTTTCTAGGGCACTATTCCTAACACCTCGGTTCTAAGAAACGTAACAGCATGCTCGCTAAAACCATCTAGGGCGGATGCGAACTTTGAGAGAGCATCAGCACGTTCGTTTTCTGCCCTTGGGACCTGCAAAAGGTGGAATTCCTTGAACTTGGCTATCACCTCCTTAGCGCTCGCCAGATACTGCACCATAGTGGCTTCTCGGGCCTCATAAGAACCATCAATTTGACTCGCGATCAACTGCGAATCAACATATGCAGTGACCCGAGTGGCACCATTTTGAAGTGCAATCCTGAGCCCCTGGATGAGGGCCTCATACTCAGCTTCGTTGTTGGTGACTTGGAACGCCAGCTTGATCGCATAGTCAACTTCAGCTCCGAGAGGGTCCCTGAGGGTCCCTGAGGGTCACCTCGGCTCCTCCCCCTTGTGAGGTCGAGGAGCCATCTGTGTGCAAAAGCCATAAACCATCCTCTGCTGAGGGCACGGTATCTAAGTTGGAACGTTCCACCAATAGGTCAGCCACGGCCTGAGCCTGTATCGCCGTGCGAGGCTCGAAGGTGATGTCGAATTGACTAAGTTCAATTGACCATTTAATTAATCTCCCTGAGACGTCCGGCTTTGCAAGCACCTGTCTGAGGGGCTGATCTGTAAGCACCACGATGGAATGCGCTTGAAAATAGGGTCTTAACCTCCGAGAGGCATTAACGAGCGCAAAAGCAAATTTCTCTATTTCCATGTATCTTTTCTCCGCTCCTTGTAGAGTCTTGCTTAAATAATACACCGGCATATGCTTACGCTCGCGAATGGCCACGAGGACAGCGCTCGTGGCTTCCAAGGAAACTGACAGATAGATAAACAAGTTCTCCCCCGGGTTAGGTTTGGTCAACAAAGGCGCGCTCGAAAGGTACTGCTTCATGTCCTGCAGGGCCTTTTCGCAGTCCTCGCTCCAGGTAAAGTTGCGAGCGTTACGCAGAATTTTAAAGAAGGGCAGATTCCTGTCCGCTGAGCGGGAGATGAACCTATTTAATGAAATGATCTTACCCACAAGCACCTGGACCTCTCTCAGATTGCGAGGGGAGGGTATGTCCAGGATTGCTTTAATCTTCTCTGGGTTTGCCTCTATGCCCCGTTGGCTGACCATGTATCCCAAAAATTTGCCACCCCGCACGCCAAATGTACATTTGGAAGGATTCAGTTTCATACCATAACGACGCAAGATATTGAACGTTCGTTTTAGGTCTTCTAGATGAGAATACTGGCGTTCGCTTTTGACGATCATGTCATCCACGTATACCTCCATGGACTTTCCAATCTCACACTCGAACATTCTGTTGACAAGTCGTTGGTATGTCGCCCCCGCATTCTTGAGCCCAAAGGGCATAACCTTGAAGCAAAAAACGCCCATATGGACCACGAACGCAGTTTTGGGTCGATCCTCAAGAGCCATGAATATCTGATAATATCCTTGGAAAGCGTCCATCATGCTCATAAGTTCACACCCAGCGGTCGAATCCACCAACTGATCTATCCTAGGTAGTGGGTACGGATCCTTAGGACATGCCTTGTTGAGGTCCGTGAAGTCATTGCACATACGCCACTTGTTGGCGCTCTTGGGAACGAGCACCACATTACAAAGCCATTCGGGATATAGAATCTCTTCTATGTACTGAGCGTCAAGCAGTTTATTGACTTCTTCTTCTATGACCTGCTTTCGGAACCCATGAACATCTCTCTTCTTTTGCTTTATAGGTTTGAAGGCCGGATCCACGTTCAGCCTGTGGACAATAACGCTCGGATCTATGCCAGTGAGGTCGGAAGCCTTCCAAGCAAAAACATCAATATTTTCTCGCAAGAATTCAATCATCATAATCTGAGAGGGGCCGTCGAGGCTGGAACCTATTTGCGTGGTCTTGTCTGGATTCCCGGGTTCCAATTCGATGGTCAGGAAGCTCTCCGTAGGTTCCACCCGTACTTCAGGCCTCGGCTGTTCGAGCGCTCGTTTCTTGCCTGTAATTATCCCGCTGGTATCTCCCGAGGGTATATGATCCTCGTCTTCCGAGGAGGAAACCCCAACCGCTCCGAGGGGCGAATTCCCAGCATCTACGGGTTTGTCCGTGGCCCTCTTCTTATTCTTCTTTTTATAGAGCTTGGCCCTCTTGCGTTCGGGGCCATCTTCATCTAGTTTGGGGAAGTCAACGGACTTCTTGGTGGAACCTGCTTGGGTAGGTTGTTTCTCAAGCCGAGCTCCTTTCAAGCTTCTTTTTTTCTTCTCCTGTAGGTAGGAGATATTCTTTTTTTTTTAGCTTTGAAGACAAAGTTCGAGAAGAATCAGGTTCATCGAACGAGCATGGGAAACTTGACTTTCTGATGATAGGTGGAAATTACAGCTTTGAAGTCAACGAGGGATGGGCGCCCAATGATGATGTTGTATGGTAGGTCTACTTCGACCACCACATAGAGAACATTTAAAGTTTTTCGCTGTGGGGCACGACCGAAAGAGGTGGCCAAGCGAATTTGTCCGCGGGGGACGATCTCGGAACCTCCAAAGCCGACGAGGGCTGTTCTGAGGGGTTCAAGCGGGATGTTTGTGATGTTCATTTTCTGAAACGTGGAATAAGGCAAAACATTCACGGACCTTCCACTATCAATCAAGACCCTCTTTACAACGTGATTGTGAACGTCTAAGCTAACCACCATGGGGCAGTCAGAGGTTTCACCGACCCCATGGGGTGTTACAATGTGCTCTAAGTCTTTCTCTGTGAAACCTACGCTCTCATCCTTCTCCGAGCGTGATGATTTATCAATAGAGAGCACCGGCCTGGGCTGAGAAGATCTTTGGTCATAACTCCGAATGTAGCGGCATCGGGAAGCATTAGAGTCGCCCCCCGAGGGTCCCCCAGCAATCATGTGAATGACCGCGAAGGGCTGGTTTTCCACATCTGAGGCTTTCCCTTTGCCACGGTCGCTCGGCTCGGAGTGATGGTGGCGCGGACTCCGCGATCGTGAACGGCTTCTTCGTTGGGTACGCGCTCACTCAGCGCAATGCTCATCATACCTCTCCAACACCTTCACGAACTCCTTGAGGTGCCCCCCAGCGATCAGCCTCTGAATCTCACTCTCAAGCTGACGACATTCACTGGTGTCATGCCCTTTCTGCTTGTGGAAAGTGCAGTACTTCCCCGAGCGCTTCTGAGCCTCCGTTTCTCTCAACTTTGGCGGCCTCCTGAACAGCTTCTTATCCGCCATGGCATATACTTCGGCTATAGGGCGGTTGAGAGGGATGCGCTCGAACTTCCGAGGGGGCGGAGAGTTTCGGCGAGTGGGAATAGGGCTACGGCGGTGGCCTCTGGTTGGATCCGCTCTGTCTTCAAGTGCTTTGCTGGGGCGAGGGGCGTTCGCCATCTTCTGATCCCTCGCAATATACATATCCTCGAGGGTGAAGAAAGAATCCGTTATTTCCCTAATCTCCATCAATGAGCGAGGTTTCTTCTTGGCCACCTCCTCCACGAACTCTTTACTGACATAGTGCTTCATATTGATAGCTCCAAAGAGAACGTGCCTCAAGAAATCCATTGAGGGCTTTTCCACCAATAAGATTTCCTTGTTGAACCTTCCCATGAAGGACCTGAGGGTCTCGTTCGGCCCCTGGACCAAGCTGTAGAGAGTCGTCGCAGCGGGGGCTGGTGCCTTCAAAGAGTTGAAATGGCTGATGAAAGCGTCAGTCAGGTCATGGTATCCTCGGATTGAGCGCGGAGGAAGTTTTTTGTACCAGTCCTGGGCCATCCCCACGAGGGAGGTGACGAACACCTTGGCCCAATAGTTGATTGGGTGATCGTATAAATGCATCAAATGCACAAAGTGATCCAGATGCTCGGCTGGATCTGTGGTTCCATCATACCTGTTGACGGACGTGGGGATTTTGCCCTTCCCTGCACGGGTCATCAGAACCTCCTCAATGAGGGGAGAATCGCCCGTCACGATCCGGTAATCCCTGTCCTCTGGATCTTCAGGGCTGACTTCTCTTCGTCGGCGAGAGATGGGGCTGCGTGGTCTGTGAGCGTCTCTGGCCCTGGTCCTCTCGCCCCCATCACGGGAGACGTGAGACCGTGCTCGAGAGAGCTGCTCTACCACGTTCTGGAGCCCCCTAATTTGGTCTTGTACTGCGGCAAGTTGAGGGTCACCGATATTTCTACGGTTTGCCCTTTCTGTGGCTCTCGATTGGACCTCTTCGTTATCTCCGGCCGCCTCATTTCGAGGGGCCCTTTCATCTCCTACGGGTGGTTGCTCTTGCTGGACCCTCAGTGGGGCCCCATTTTCTTGATTCGGTGGTGAGGGAGGTTGCTGGGCCCTCAGCGCGTTTTGCGTCATCGTCAGTGGGTGCGCGGGGAGTCCTCCAAGGGGTGGGGCCACTCGAGAGCCAGCGTGTGAAGGGAAATATGCCGCAGTGAAATGTTCCCATGCGTTCTGGACCGCCTGGCCCTCACATTGTGCGTAGAGCGTCTGGAGTTGCTGAGTAGTAATCTGGGGCATTTCTACCCCTTGTATCTCTTTGGGCAACGACAGGGGGAGATTCAGTGTCCCTACTTGATAGGGTTGGATCATCGGCATCATTCCGGGTTGCATAAAAGGGTATCCCGGTGGAGGCATGGCCTTGGGATACATGTCGGCGTAAAGGGAGGAAGCGTTGGTGGTGTGGGCCGTAGGTGGAATAACGGTACTGGGCCCCCCCCCCCACAGCGTTCCCTCCAGGTGGGAGAGTTGCAACCACCGCTTCCGCGTTTTGGACCCCATTTCCCGCAGCTGGTGGGTTTGTACCTCCGGCGGGGATGTTGCTCTCCGCATTCTCCACGTTGACTGGGGGAAGAGCGCCCTTCTCTCCTATAGCTCCAGATCTCGTTGCGGTTACCATTTCCGCAACGGGAGGTGTTATATATCAACTAGCTTTTTTAGGAAGAAACTGAAGGTGATGAAGAAGATGATGATGGTTTCCCACAGACGGCGCCAAAAATGATGGTGCAGAAACTTATAAAGGATTTAAACACCAATCACTTTAGAATTTGTTTGTAGGAGGGAAGACCATCACAGGCATTGAGCCTCAGGAACTGGGTTTCCAATGAGCGTGGGTTCTTCCAGCTAGGATAACACCAGGAAATCGTGCAGCAAGGGTGCAGGAAATGGTGAAATATATGAAGCTTTGGAGAAGATGAAGATGCAGAGGAAAATGATGCCCAATTCAGTAGTGTGGTGTCTTGTGAAGAAGATGACTTGTGGGAGAATGCAAGTGTTCTCCCTTATTTATATGTTAGGGGTGAGGGTAGATTAGGCAATCTGACCGTATGGTCCCAAACCTGTGTTGCCCTAACACGTGGCTGCCTGTGGTGATATGAGAGTGATGGCTCTGGAAAGTAGGCGGCGTGTCAGGTACAAGGTGCGCACTACCTTTGTGTCAGAGGTTGTTGACGAGGGTCGCGCGGGTGGAAGGTCCCGGATCCGTTTTATGAGGGTTCAGATCCACCACGGCGGTGGGGGACCACACGCGAGCGAATAGGCGACGCTCGAAGAGTGCTCGGACGGGTTCCTCACGACTTATGATCTTTGAGCGCCGAAGTCCCGAGCGACAAGAATATGGCCCTCGTGCGGGTGATTCCCGGAGAAAGGTAACCCCGAAGGCCGGGATGGGAGCGCCGAGCCTGCCGGTTCGGCCCCTTTTCTTGAATAGTTGGCCGAGGCTCAAGGGCCTATACTAGTTGGCAAGTGAGTGGGCTGGGTTGGCCCACTAGCCCATCAATGCGAGGGTATGGTCTTCACGTCAGCAGATGGTGACACGTGGACGGCTCTGATACAAGCGTGTTTTTGGGCCTTATCATTTTGCTTGCTAAAAATAAGTTTGAAAAAACATATAATTTCCTTAATTAATCGGTAATGTCCAACTAAACACACAATCTCATAAATTTTAGGTAATATCCAACTAAATTTTATTTCCACGGATTTAAATATAAATCTCTTAATCAATTGGAAAAAAACTTTTAAGAGCTTAATTTACTTTAATAAGATATGAAAAGGAACTTTATTATCTCAAAACTTAACTTTATTAACTTAACTTTAATCCGTGTGGTTCTTTCCAAGAAATTGTTGGAAACAATTGTTAATTGGGGTTTTCTGTAATAATAATAGTATTATTAAGGAGAAAACATACGTGAATCAATGAGTTTTCTTGTGTTCTCTGTCCTTGTATGATTCGAGTGTGTATTTTCCCTTTTTCTTTTTTTTTTTTTTCTAATTATTGAAAAATATTGTGGAAATTTATTATTAGGCCTTTTCATTGATTCTTGGAATTTTGGGTAAATTATTCGTTCTTGAATTTGAAAAGGTATATGTTGTTTTTATGCTAAAACGGTATTATTTGGATGCTGTTTTTTTTTTATCTTGAGAATGATAAGTCATCTAACCTTTTAATTTTGTTCATGTTTCTTATATTTTACTCATAAATTGAGTACAGTTATATATCAAGGACTTGAATATGAAACTTTAAATTAATTTAATATAACATCGAGCTACTAAATTATACCTTTCATAAGAGAAAGATTGTTCTATCTCAAGAGACAAGGTCACAGGAATAAAAATGCTATCCTTTTGTTCTTGATTAGTTTTGAATTATTGGAATTGAAGCTCAAATTAGACGTCATTTGGGATTAATTTGATGTTAGTGCTTTGGGTCATGACTTAACCAAACTCAAACACATGTTGGGTTACAACCCCCTATCATTATAGCCAAGGGCGACTGCACATGGTAGGTAGTGGGGTCATTTTTTAATTTTTTTTATTTTATATATGTAATTAAAATGTAACTTTTTTTTTTATTTTAATTGTTTTGACCCCACATAAATTGAAATATATATATATAGTCGACCCTCGAAAGTTTTTTGACCCCACTAATTCACCATTCTGGAGTCGCCCCTGATTATAGCCCAAGAATAAAACCAAATCCAAAATCATTACTATAATTGTTTTTGTGCCATTTTTATTTTTTGTTTTTAGGAAATATAAGAGAAAGTTACAAGCAACCTAAATCTTGGAAATATAGGTAGAAATTTAAATAAAACGTACTAAATTATGAGTCGTCTTATTCCATTTCCAACTAACAAAGGAAAAAGTGAAAGTGGCCTTCGGAATGTGGGACAAGAGCTCTCGAATGTTCATTGTAAGCATGCTTGAGCTTGATCAATCAATTTCAGGGGACTATATTCCAATGAGAATGAGGCAATAATCAGCATCTAATTAAATTAACGTAGCGATGAATCGCTAAATTACATTATATACTGGTACTAAATGGAATTAATGACATAGGTAATTAAGTACATAAAAAGGAGATGCCATATTTATGCCTTTACATAAATCTAAATAACCTAAAGTTTCTAAAATTGAATGGAAACTAGAAAATTAAGGGGAAAAATAAATAAATAAACCCACCCCGCCTAATTATTTTTCAAAATCTTCCGTCAACTATTTTGAGATGCTTAAAAAATAAAAAGGGGCGGCGCCACCCCTTCCGGAAGCCTACTGTCCTCACACCGGCGGCCAGCGCCACCGTCACCACGGCTGTGTTCGCGAAACGAAGCTAGAATTCTTTTAGTTGCGATTTCAATTTTCTTCATGTCATCAAGATATATCTGCCGGTTTCTGCACTCATCACTACAAAGCCCCAATTCACCCCTGCAAGAACACACACACTAATCAGAACTTGAGGAAGAACTAATTCAACATTTCAACTTTCTTGAATTAAATATTACATAAAAACTCAAAACGAGACCTATATATATATATATATATATATAATCATGTATTTACCTGTAAATGTAGATCTCTTTATGAAGCTTTAAGGGTCTGTGGCAAAGATGGCAAGATTTGAGAAAACAGTAAGAATGTTGATGATGATCATGATCATGATCAGCTTCAAATGTGCGATCATCGACATAGAAAACGGGCTTTCCATTCCCTCGGCCCGGCCCGATATCATTCGAATCATCCCTGTTCTTGCTCCACATTACCGGCAACATCATATCTAGATATATATCTTAAGCTCTTTCTCTCTGTCTTCTCTCCCAATGTATGCGATCTCTCTCCCTCCCTCCCTCTCTCTCTCTTTATATATATATATATATACAGAGTTACACCAACAGAAACACGCAGTGAAGGATTGTGTACGTATGTCTGTGATTGAGTGTGTGATAATGGAGGTTGGTTTGAGGTGGACAATCATTTAAAGGTACTGGAGGGAGAAAGAGATGAACACATTTGATAAACGTGTGTAAAATAATTGAAATGTGTTTTAACGTTCCTTCTATTTTTCTTTTTTAATTTACGAAGAAAATAAGGTTTTGTTTGTTTATAAGTAAAATTTCAAACGTGGGATTTGTGCATGATATCCCAAATGCGTGTCTTCTTTTGTTTTGTCGAGGTGAAACTTGATATCTATGTCGTTTTCTGTAATTTCTAAACGTAGAATTGTGAGGTTTAATAAGTTGTAATTGTTTTTTTGGACGATAATTTATTAAGTTACATTTGTGGTTCGATTTTAAAAAATTTAGAGATGAGCCTGTTGCGTGATTTCATATGTGTCAGTCATACGTCATATGTTAAAATAGTTTATTTTTGATGACCCAATTCAGTATTTATAAGTGATTGAAGTTATTTTCGTGTGGCATAAAGCTATAACGCTTGAAACAAGAGTTGTATTGAAATTGAGCCCACATTTGTTGAAGAGATGGGAGTTAGCGTGATTGCGTGATTATAATGTAATTTGTCAAATTATGGTTCAAAATATAAAATTAATATTATCCCAGATTTTTTTTATTTTTTTTGTATTTAATTTATAGACAGAATTGAGATTTTAATAAGGCCAAAATTAAAGTATTATAAATATATAAACTCGGGAAGTGGGACAAATTTATAATTTTTATAAACTATAAGCATAAATATAAGAGGAAACTATATATTGTTATAAATATATATTGTTTCGTTTCTCTTAAATAGAAATTTTATTCCATATTTTAAATAACACACAACTTTGACACCACATAATATTTTATTAAATATAAATGGGCGAATTACATCCAGGTACCCTCACAATAGGCGAAATTACATTTCAGGAACCCTTGTTTGAAAAATTACATATTAGTCCCTGTAGGACGTGTTTGGCTTGAAGTCCCTGACATTTGAAGGGGTAATTTGGAGGTGTATCATTGTTTTTCGTGTTATTTGATGGGAACAATGGTCTTTACCCACTAGCTTATGCAGTAATTGAAACTGAGAACAAAGAAAAATGGTCTTTTTCGTCAGGGACTTCAAGCCAAACACGTCCTACATGGACTAATATGTAATTTTTCAAACAAGGGTTCCTGAATTGTAATTTCGCCTATTGTGAGGGTACCTGGATGTAATTCACCCAATATAAAATTATACAAGTAATGGATTGTCAAACTTCATGTCATTTCGTTGTTAAGGAACATGAAAAGACATGATTAATTGATTAATCTCAATTATTAGTTTAAATATTAGAAAGATTAATGTTTTCAAGAAACACGAGATCGAATTAATTATGGTCACTAATTAAAGATGAATTTCATATTTACCTAAAATTAATTAAAGAAACATATTTTGGCCTCAAACAAAAATATTATCAAATGATAGTTAACTTAACTATTATTACTTCATTATTTTTGTATCAAATTAGCATATATAAACATAGCTTGCATAAATATATTGTGAAATCAAATCTCGTTTCAAATGTAATTCATAATGCTCAAGATACGAGCGGTAATTGTAATTTTCAGGACTAGATTTTATCAGTATTAGGCTATTAGCATATTAGAACTAATTTTTTGGTTTTATAGTCCATTTTCATGGGTTGAGTCGGGACGGATCACTTAGGATATAAATCTCTCTCTACCAATGATATCTGATCATGTGTTTGCTGATTTAGAACTTGAGAGGTAAACTATATTCATCTCGTTATATTTTTATTATTACATTTTTTAGTTATTAAATCATTAAATGACCTAACTTAATTTGATGATTATGATTTAAATGTCATAACTCATATGTAACGGTTTATTCTTGAAATGATAAGCATTTTAAGTTAACCTTGTATAATTTGCTTATTTTAAAGAACAATTAGCGGAATTATTAAGAAATTAAATTCGTAACACGCTTACAAAAAGTAACTTAATGCAAATTATCGTGTTAATAAAGGGGGAAAAAAGGAGTAGCTACCAAATAATCATCCTTCAAATATTTATCATTTTAAGAAATGGATTCAATTTAACTATTATTAATTAAGTAATTCAATACAATTGACTAACCTAAGTTTCTAAATTTTTTTTTTTTTTATAGTGTCCCTCACCCAATTAATGAGGGGATAATTTATCGAGTTTTTTACATCCGCATTATTCGAACCAAAAGTTTTACTTAAATAACTCAATTTTTTTTTACACTCGAGTCAACTAGTCGTCCGTTCAGTTTCTAATTTTTCAAAATCTTCCGTCAACTATTCTGAGATACTTAAAAAAGGGTGGTGCCACCCCCTCCGGAAGCCTACTATCCTCACACCGCCGCCCGCCGCCGCCACCACCATGGCGGCGCTCACGGAAAGAAGCTAGAATTCTTTTAGTTGCGACTTCAATTTTCTTCATATCATCAAGATATATCTGCCTGTTCCTGCACTCATCACTGCAAAAACCCAATTCACCCCTGCAAACATACACACACACAAACACTAATCAGTACTTGAGGAAGAACTAATTCAACTTTCTTCAATTATATATATATATATATCATGTTTTTACCTGTAAATGTAGACATCTTTATGAAGCTTTAAGGGTTTGTGGCAAAGATGGCAAGATTTGAGAAAACAGTAAGAATGTTGATGATGACGATCATGATCAGCTTCGAATGCGCTATCGTCGACGTAGAAAACGGGCTTCACGTCCCCTCTGTCCGACCCGATATCATTCGAATCATCCCTGTTCTTGCTCCACATTACTGGCAACATCATATGCGTATATATATATATATATATATATATATCTTAAGCTCTTTTCTGCGTATATGTGTGTGTGTTCTCAATGTATGTATCTATATCGATACCTATATCTATATATATATGCATATACATACAAAAACACACACTGAAGGTGTTTGTACGTATGTTTGTGATTCACATGTAGAGTGTGAGAATGAAAGTTGATTTTGAGGTAGATATTTTCATTTATAGCCTTATAGGCTCAGAGATATTTTTAGATATTTTCACCCCATTTGATAAACGTGTATAAATTAATTAAAAATGTACTTTGATTTTTTAATTTTTTTTAATAACCAGGAAAAAACAATTCGAACTTTAAAATGTTTCAAATTGTCATCTATATTTTGTAAAAAATTTGAAACACGTGACTCATTTTCAGTGAAAGATTAACAATTTATGGCCAAAAAACAACCTACGTGTTGACACCTAAATTACCGAAATGACAATGTAAAAAATTTTATGAATTGAAGTACATATGATAATTTAATTTTTTTTTACAAAGTATAAATAACAATTTGAAATATTTAAAAATTCAAACAAAAAATAAATAAACAATCGTATTAGAAATAAGTTTTTTTTTAAATTAACTTATAAACGTGGAATTTGTGCATGAAAGTCCCAATCTTTTGTTTTTGTCAGATAGCATATATTGGTGCCAAGTCAATATATATCAATTTGTTAATGCTACCCAAAACAAAAAAAATCAATTTGTTAATGAATCTATCGTGCTAGTAAAGTGATATGTACGTTAAAATAATTTATTTTCTTATACCAATTCAACATTTGTAAGGGAGTGAAGTTATTTTTATTTGTCGTGAAGCCGATACTCATGGTGTTCACATTCAAAATAAGAGATTTTTTTTAAGTTATATCAAAATCACTAAAAGTCTACATTAATATGACTGTAATATATAGACGGACTAAAATTTTATTAGGGGTTTTGAAATTGAAGTATCGTAAATATATCAACTTGGGGAGTGGGACAAATTTATCATTTTTATAAACTCTAAACTAGGGATGTGAACAAATCAAGTCTTGGTCCCTTTTTTTTTATGACTCAAGCTCGGCTCGGTTCGAGTTGAATAAAAAATATATTATTTTTAATGAAAAAATAACTTTTTGTAATAATTAAATATATTTACATATGTAATAAATATATAGTAAAATATATTTTTTTAGGAATTTTATATAAAAATCAATATATATACATATATCATGATATATAAATTAATATACTATTTTTCATTTAAATATAAGTTCATGAGCCAATGAGTTAAATACAAAGTAGTTTGAGTTCATACTTAAAAGTTAACAGTTAACACAAGCTGGCTTGACTTATTCAGTTATTTGCATTCCTACCGTAACCATAAATATAAGAGGAAGCACCCTTTTTATAAATAGAAAATTGTTGGCTTTTCTTTTTCTTAAATAAAAATCTTATTCCATATTTTGAAATCACACACAACTTTGACACCACATAATATTTTATTAGATATACAACTATACAAGTAATGGATTGTCAAACTTCATGTCATTTCATTGTTAGGGAACATGAAAAGACGTGATTAATCGATTAATCTCAATGATTAATTAATTTAAATTTTTAGAAAATTTAATGTTTTCAAGAAGCACGAGGTTCGTAAAAATAATAAATAATAACAATATTATAATATTTTTAAAATATTCCTTTACGTGCTTAACAATGAAGTCTAGACTCTTCTTATTTAATTTGATTGGATATGTAATCACGTTTCCAATTAACTATAGGGTAATACTTTTGTTCGCAAGTTAAAGATGAATTTAATATTTACCTTAAAGTAACATATTCCGGCCACAATCTATGATATACAGTACTAACTTAATTATTTTTGTATTAAATTATCATAGATATAGCTTACATAAATAACAAATAAATTGTATTGGTGGTGCGTTCTAAAATTACCGTCGGGGTCAGAATTTCAAAATTAAATAATTTACTTATTACTATTAATTTATTGTTTATTGTTATTACAAGTAACACAAGTAAAAGTTATATTATATCTAACTATAAATAATCGTTGAACACATTGAAAAATATGTATTTTTTAAAATTATATTTTATTTTATCTTGTCGTTTTGAATATGGAAATGTGTATAATCAGGCATAAAAGAATAAAAACTTTAAGTAATGTTTGGTGATGTAGAGCCAGCGGTGTAAGCATGATGAACAAAAGAATAAAACATGAGATATTGAGATCATTATGGGCAGAGTTGGCTTTCATCGAATCTAAGTAATTCCACAAAATTCTCTATCATATAATACGATTTATATATGTATTAAATATCTATAAAATTCCACAAATGATGTTCAAAAGTTTGGAATATATAGCCATGCATGGAACCTTATTCCATCATAATAAGAATTTATATATATTGATGAGACTCGACTCAAGTAGAACACGTCGTCAGTTTCGCGAGAGACAAGGAAAGATAAAATGACAGTTCGCAAGAAAAGGCTTGATAATTCGGTGCTCGTGGGGCGAACTCCCTAGAGTCTGAGACAGAGGATGTTAACTAATTGACAACACTCAAGATAATGCAATATAAAAGTAAGAAAGTCTTACAGATAGAATCGGATGAAAGAGAGTTGAGAATAAGGACTAGACAATACTTGAGATAACGTGATAAAAAAGTAAAGGAGTCTCATAGATAGAGTCGGATGAAAGAGAGTTGGGAATGAGGACTTTAGTTACGTGACAACATAAAAGAAAAACACTAAGAGAACTTTGAGTCTATTAAGAAGGGTATAGATTAGAGAAACAATCAAGTCACTGTAGATAAGTAAATAAACGACCTACTTTTACTTGAATTCTCAAATATTTGTATTATTTATTCGGTATTGACTAAAAATCAATAAACACGAATTTTTAGTATAAACAGTCACATAAAGAGAAAATGAGAAAAATGGTTCGGCGGATAATCATCATATATGTATGTATGCATGCATGTATGTATATATTATATGCTGTTTTTTTCTGTGGCATCTTATTACTTATAATATCATTGACTAACTGCCCCTCCCTCTCAGAGTGATTCCTTTTAAACAAAAAAGATAAATTCGTTTTCTAGATAAAGATAAATCATTTTAATATATATCTACAATAAACATAAATTGTGAAATAATAAAATGAAGAATTCCGCGTAGATTCATACAATATCCGTCTAAGAAAAAAAATATTGGTCATCATAAAAACATTTTCCCCTATTCAAATAAATGTAGAAAGTCGTATTTTGAAGTACCAATACTTGTATCAAACACCGATATTGTTATATGTATATTCATGCATCGTTGATCAAGAGCAAGCGTTTTTGCAGATAAATCAGAATAAATTGTTTTGTTCATCTCAATCCCATATGATCTAATCACAGTAGGTTATTCTGAATGGATCATATTTTTGGATAATATATTTTTGCATACACACTAAAAGTCGTAAAATAGATTTGAGAGTGGGAATCTTGAATTAAAAACTACATTTCTCCACATAATGTTTAAAGGTTGAACCCTTAGTTTATTTACGTGTCTATCTTTTTTTCCATCAATAAGAAGTTATCTCAATAGAATTGGAATCTAAATTTACTATAAATATACATTAGTGTGTATGCATTCATCACCACTACTAAGAACAAGAACATGGCCAAGAACCTTAATATGGCCCTCTTGATCAAGCCTTTGAGGTTGGTGTTGTACTCATTTTTCTTGATTTGTTTGATCTTTTGGTTGTTTTTACTTGTGTTTTGATGTGAAGTTAATTCTTGGGTAATTTATTATGTATGAGTTTGTTCTTAGTGTGTTGTAAAATTTGTTCTATTGTTCATCTTCGATGTTATTTCTTGCACTAATATGTTGCACTTTTCGACTTGTATATATGGATGTGAAGATACAAATTTGTTCCATCTTGCTTCATTCTCTCTCATTCATCCTAATTATTTTTACGAGATTACGGTAAATTACATTTACTATTCCTCTTGTTTAAGAATAGCTACAAGTCGATCCATTTTAATTCGTTTATTACGAAAGGCCCCGGATATTTGCCTTCGTTTGTAACAAATAGTAGCGAAGGTTTATGACCCCCACTTCAATATTATCAGTAGTAGCAGTAGCGGAGATCAAAGGACATTTAGGTGATCGTGACCCCTCAACTTCAAAATAATCCTTATATCTGACGTATCAATAGCGGAGATTAAGAGAAACTCGAATGCTCATAACCCACTGACTTCAAAATTATTTTTAAATGTGTAGTATCAAAAGATATTCGACTGCTAGTTTTAAAATTACTCATTTATATGTAGTATATACTTTAACTATCAAAAAGTGATCCAATAACTCCAGCATTCAGGCTCCACCACAATTTGTAAATGCGACTTTAGGGTCCATTAATCATTTTTCTTTCGCGTGTGTGTTTATGTGTGACAGGCGAGCATACGGTGTCGTAGCCGACAACGTAAAAGCCCAATCAACGGCGTCCATCGCAAGAAAGGTGGCTGATTCTGCCATTACCAAAGAGAACACCACCACCAAAGAGAACACAGGAAGACATGAATTCTGGATGAGGGATCCTAAAACAGGGAACTGGATACCTGAGAGTCACTTCGGAGAAGTCGATGTTGCAGAGCTAAGAGCAAAGCTTCTCTCCAAATAAACCAAACTATTATGGCAACTAATTAATTACAAAAAACCCCATCTTGTAAGGATGCAATTCAGATGGTCCGAGACTCCGAGTATCATAATGTCTTTGTCTGAACTGAGGAATTCTTGAACATGAATAAAAAGTACGAGGTGGAGTTTCATATGTAGTTTCATTATTCATGGCAGACGCAAAGATAACGAAACATTAGCATAAATATAAGCAAAAAAACTCACATTCTTGGTTGAATTCACAGAAAAAAAATGCTGTATCAAAACAGAGGCTGTGAAGTTTACTCATGCTCCAGAAAAGAAAACCAAAACTCTACCGTAACGGGCACTTGAACACCGCTACTCAAGCGCAATACTAGGAAAAATTCAATCAAAACCTGGGTTTCATAGGTATAGTTGTATGAGCTCATCACTTACTACGGATGGTGTTAGAACACCGAGATCTGTGAAAAGCAGGGTAAGGAACTGGGGAGGCGTATAATCCCGTGCGGATGTCTCAACCTCAACCTTGGATGGAATGGGTACCCCGAAATCAATGGGACGCAGGGCCGGCACCATGTCTTTTTGATCTAATGGATAAAGACGAGCAAAC
Source organism: Lantana camara (assembly GCA_037501455.1). Lineage (NCBI taxonomy): Eukaryota > Viridiplantae > Streptophyta > Magnoliopsida > Lamiales > Verbenaceae > Lantana > Lantana camara. The sequence goes on from CM074865.1 coordinate 81,232,904, forward strand.
TGCAAGAAAAGCACAGAGGGTAATTTCTCACTTGAAGCAATAATATTCAATTTATGGAGTGAAAATGACACCAATAGTTTTCTTAATGCTCGACGGTATAGAACTGAAAATTTAACTATATACTATTTTTTACCAGAATATGGATCATGGGTTTGGATAACAACTAAATTTCCGGAAAGAAGATTAGTGATTGAAGTGATTCCAAACTGAAATTTTAAAGGACTCGCAGTGTTGATTACTTGTTCGCACTTTCTTTTGATTCAATAAACTAGGTTTACTACATCATTCTTCAATATGCATCAATACGGGTGTAGGATTGAATACAACCACAATAATTTACAGCTTGTTTCTATTGACGACATGGTTTAACTTTCAAAACCACTATTTTATAAGCATAAGCACTCATATATTAATTACCTTGTAACTCTCAGCAGCAACATAAACTGGTTTGTTCATGCTTTTAGCAACCAAAGCAATTTGGTATGTACCCATCATATTTATAATACCTCCGCTTTCAAGCACGCCGTCAGCTCCCACAAACACCATGTCTATTTCATCCATACTATATGCTACAGCAGAGTCTATTAAGAGCTTAACAGGCACATCAAGCTTCGCAAGCTCGTTGGATAATCTTAGCCCTGTTCTGTCCGGCCTACCCTCTGTATTTCACAGTCATCCAATATTATTATGTAATTAAACTTTAAAACACATAGTGAGTGTATATCCACATAATGGGGGGTAATTACGCTTGCATACTCGGGGGTTTGGCCTAATTACTCACACTTCCCCTGAGGTTGGAGAAATTACAGAAACTTCCTTGGCATACTCTATGTCTGGGCTTAAATATGTGCTTAAAGCATATTATTAGAGTCATAAATTTACAACTTCAAAATAAAGTATTCCAATTTCCAGGGGAAGTTTTTTAGAGATCAGATCATCAAAATTCATTGATCTAGATGTAATGCAACTTCTTTGACAGGGCAAGTTATTTTAATTTATAAATATGTGTAATTAGGCCACACCTCAGGGTATTTCAGTGTAATGATCCAACACACACACACGCACCTGTACATAAAACTCGAAAGAGTTTCTTATTCTGTGCTGCAGTTCTCAAAGCTTCGAGGACTACTCTCGAAAAGCCGTGCACCAAAATTGTACAACCATCAAAGATGAAATCTTGGCTAAGCATAGCAATTATTCTCCTAGCCTGACATTAGAAAGAGTTTAAATAGACACTAAAGAACACAAAGTTCCTAGTAACATTACACAGCATGTATACCTTATATGATATCTCGCCAAACTTCTCAGCACGCTCAAGAAGCCGAGATTTTGCTGAATTGAAGTCCTCATATTCTAAGGCAGAGGTTCTCGTCACATACCGCATGAACAGATCACATCCAGCAGTTAAAGAAATGGAGGTAGTGTCCCATGACTGCAGAAAAAATTGCAGACATTCATCAAATTAGCTGCTTTACTATAATAGTGCATCAGTATGTGAAGTTTTTGATTGATATATCATCAAAATTGTGATTTCAAGAAACACAAATCAACACGAAAGACGCATCTTTGGCTTTCAATAAGATTCTGTTGCATAAAAGCCAGTCAGAAAACTACGTATATTCTTGAATATTCCAACTTCTTCAATTCCTTCATAGCAATCTTCAAAAGAAGTTAACTTCATACATCAAATTTAACACATTTTTCACCAATTCATACAGTCATACTTCACAAACTCAATTCTGAAAACATATAAATAAGCTGTAAATTGAACATATTAGCTCCAATAAACAAGATTCCTCACGTACTTTCAGCGAATCGGAAGCTTTCTTAAGCTCAATTTCAAGCTCCATCATCGTCATAGCCTGGCTCAATCGAATAACCGAAGCCAAAGCCCTAATCGCCGCCACCGCCTCGGCCAGGTCCGGCTGTTTCCGCCAGTTATTAAACTCATCCACCACACTAAACCCCTTCCCTCCCCCATCCTCCACGCCGGAAACACTATTCTCCGACAACGCCCTATCCTCTCCGCCGACGGCGGCCTGCGCCTGCGCCAACCAATCGCTCGTCACCACCCCGTGGTGAGCCGCGCGCGTCTGGTAGTACATTGAGATGTTCGCGTTAGGATTTTCCGCTGCCGCCATGGCGGCGGTGGAGGCCGGCGAGAGGGGGCGGCTCTCGGGGTTCGTTACGACATCGTGTTCTCGCGGCTGCCGCTGTTTGTCGAGGATGAAGGAGGCTGATCGATACCACATCTGTGAATTTGGGTGAGATTGAATGGCTTTTGAGTGGTTTGTTCGTAAATAGTGGAAATTAGCGGCGGCGCTGCGGCGGAGATGAAGCTTTCAGGTGGGATTTGGGGAAGACTCCGGCGCATTTTGGGAAAAGCTATGGGGGTTTAAGGTTTAATGATTTTGTTAATCACGGCTCTACCCGAACACTTTATGTTATTTGCATTTTGCACCCCAAGAGTTTCCCTTTCTTGCATATCGATCCTTATCTTGATTATTAATTTATTTGTCCAATTCATAGAAAAAGTTGCTCACTAGGAATTATAATTTAGATTCATACAATTATGTGTACATGTTATTATATGTCAACAATTATAACCGCTTATGATGCATGCAAACGAATACGACAATTCGAATATGATGATATGGTGTTTTTCTCAAATTTTCAACATGAGGAGTGTCAAACACGTATCGGACATGAGTATTCAACCAGATACGACACGACAAATTGATATTTTTAAAAGTATTTGTACATGGTAGGTAACTGCATTTTCAGGTATTCGAAAATTAACACGGCCTCAGAACCGTTGCACTCTTTATAACTAATTTATGGTTAGGTTATAGCATGCAATTTATTTTTGTCTTACTAGGCGTAAAAATTCGTTTATTCTACTATAACTATGTCAAGTCGAAAGGTCAATAATATCGGCACATAATACATTAAATTAGATAAAATCATTGGTAAGTGTCAAAATTTGCATAAACTATGATTACATGACAAAGAAATGCACATCATATATATATTTTACAAAACTTAAACTAATTGATGAGCTATCTATGAGTACTACTTTAGTCCCTCACTAATTAGTTTGTAATTTCTTCCTCTCTTTCAATATGGTCTTCACAATATATGGTGTATAAGACCAAAAACAACCACCAATCCCACAATGAGAGAGTGATCAATATGAGGCTCCACCACCATTGTCAACACATCCTCCCCTAGAACAACTCCACTTGTAGTAATCTTTCTTTTAACCTATAAGTATCAAGAAAACATATAAATGAGAGAGAGGAGGGAGTTTTCCGTTAAATTTAGGGTGACGTCACTTTAAGTTTAACAGAAAATTGATTTGATGTAATTTATAATTTTTAGAAGGGGCCAAAATTTAATAAAATGGCTAATAGGGGTTCAATTGTAATATCTGAAATTTCAGAGGGGGTTAAATGTAATTAACTCTTAAAATTGATCAATGAAATCTTAGTAGTTTTTAGTTTTTACACATGAATACCTCTGCAGCAAGCACTCCAAAGTTGTCAAATATCTTGCAACATGACTTGCCAATTTGATTTTCCATGCCATATTCATAAGATTGGTCCCTATCTAGTCCAACAAGAATCTTGCACAATGAATTCCCTCTAAGGAACCCCATGATTCTTAAGATTTTCGACACGCGGAATCCTGGTTTGTCGTTCTGATCACTTGCGCAAGGCGATCTGTAGCCCTCCCATAGCCCGCGGAGAGAGTATTTCTGAAAAAAATAAGACCCCATATGATTAAAAATTAACATCAAAGTCATTTTCTTGAAAATCTTATGTGCTTTTTGTTTCATGGGATAAATAGTTGATCTCTTTTGAAGTGTAAAAAGTACTAACAGTGAGCAAAGCTTCTCTTTGTAATTAACCTTTTTCACTATGTTGAACAAAGCTTTGCCGGCGGCATCCATGACGCAGACACGGCTGCTGCATTTGTGGTTGTAGTTATCAACCCGATACACGATCCGGCCGTTGGAGTCGAACACGGTGCATCCGTTGCTACTGAGTATCAGAGACTTCATCCACAGAGTGAACACTTCTTGCTTGGATGAAATGGAAACTATACCTACTTGAGGATGCACTTTTGCCATATGAAGTAAGTGTGTGTGTGCCTCAGAGAGAGAGCTAAAGACAGTTTCAGTTGAAGTCTCTTTTATGTGCAAAATGATATGTGATTTTGACCCTATATATGTGCATGGGCTTTGTGGTTCTTTGGCCGCAAAAAAACACACACACATGTTGGTGTGTGTGTGAAACAAAAAGAGAATTCTGAAGTGAGTAATGCATCATCATCTTCTGGTCCTACCTGACCTAAATGACATACGAATAATTACACTAACATACCCTGAAGTTTAACCGATTACATGAATTTCTACCGAGGTTTGAGAAATTACAGAAACTTTCCCTAACGTGTCATATATTTGGGCGAAACGTGTCATTATAGGTATGAACTTAAAATCATGTGTCGATTCGTAAGCATTAAGGACAATACTGGATATTCATAAAGAGTTAGAGATTAGATTAAGGTTTAGCAAATTACAAAAACTTCCCCTAGTATATCACATATTTTGGCTAATGCACATGTCATTATCGTTATGAACTTAAAAATTAGGTACTGATTTGTAAGCTTTAAGGACGATATAGGGTACTAATAAAGAAATGAAGATTAGATTAAGGTTTAAGAAATTACAAAAACTTCCTCTGATATATTATATATGTGGATGGAGATTAGATTAAAGTTTAAAAAATTACAAAAACTTCCCCTATTATATTATATCGTTGCAGTTCTGAACTTAACTAAAAATATAGATTGGCAAGCATCAATGGTGATGTGGTGTATTTGTAAAGATTTAGAGATTAGATTATGAAAATTTATCGATTCAAACGTAATATATATTCTTTGAAGGAGAAAAATTTTGTATTTTCCGAATCTCAATAAAAATTCATGTAATTAAGTCAAACATAGTGTATATCTGTATAATTAAATCAAAACCCTCCATTATTTGAATATGGGATAAATTTGATGTCGTGATCATTAATCATTATTTTTTGTCATCTCTAATTAATAAATAAAGTTAGACGTACTTATCACTACTTAATACACATAATCAATTTTGGAATTACCCTAATTAACAATATTTAGTGGCAAATTGCCTTCCATTCAATATATTATTTCCCACAAACTTTTCCTAATCTTGCTTCTTGAAATTGTTTCAATGCATGCACCATTTTAGGAAATACCATAATATATATTTTCCCTTAAAACTCATTTATTTGAATTCGAGAGAAATATAACTATTTAAATGGTATAATGCACGGATATGGACACGACGACACGAATATGACGATACGAAATTCTTTTTGAATTTCTCACTTGAAGAGTATCGGACACGACATGACGCGATACAATAAAATAATATGTTTAGAAGTGATCGTGCATCATAGCTTAAATGTAATATTATTATGTTTATTGATGAAGTTTTGTTTGTAAGTTTTTCTTTTTAAATAATCCATTTATTTTGGTTTTGAGACGGGTGAGACAACACAAGCTATTTAAATATAGACTATTATTATCAATAATAATTGTATTATTAAAAATATAAAATCGAAATATTTGACTAAATTAGTATAATATCGAGTCACTTAATTAAATTGTTCGTTGGTCTAGCCGTCTTCTTCTTTTTCTACATACCTTTTTTCGATCTCTGTTTTGTTTTCCAATTGAGTCTGGATCTCTATTTTCTTTTTACGTTATTTTTCTTTTTTGTTTGTTTCTCTCTCGTATGAGAGTTTTTTTCTCTCGAATGAGAGTATTTTTACTTTCGTATGTTTAATGCAGGATACTCCTACTGGTGCTTCAAGCGTCCGTCTCTCTCTTCACTTATGGATGACTGTATTTACTTCAAAATCAAATCAGACGGAGATACGCTGGATCACGAGTCGACCTGTATGACTCGAGTTTTAAGTGTTAAAGAATCTGCAATAGCTGAGAGACCGGTAGTGGTGGTGGAATCAAGTTTGCTTACCTATTCAATTATTAGTTCGATTGTTAGGTTTTGTTCTATTAGACGTGGAACAACTATGATTGTCTACAAATTTGTTAGAATTACGGTCTTGAATCTGCGTTATTTTCTCGATTGTTCCTTTGTATGTTTTGATTCCGTTTGATTTAATAAATTTCCCTTTGTGGGGTTTTGCTTTACAACAAAAAAAAATTGTTCGGCGGTGCATTTATTGTTTTATGCTCCTCTCGTCATACCCCATTTTTATTATTTATGTAGAAAAGGTTGCAAGTTACTATAAGTTAATATTCTTTAAGAATGAACTTTTGGGACTTTATAACAATTTTATTTTACGTAAAAAGTGTCGCAAGTTACTATAATTTAGTAATATTTAGATGAACTTTTGGAACTTTATAAGAAAAAATTAATTATTTAATGTTTCTTTTTTAATACAACAATTAGCCATGCGTGTTTGGATAAGTATCTTCCACATAAGCGAGGAATCAGGAAAGTCAAATTAATTAATTTAAACCAATATTTCATATGAATTATATTTATAATATTTTTATGTCGTTGTTACAAAACAAAAGTATTATGATTAATATGGTTTGATAGAAACAATTAATAATACTACTCATGATCAACATCTTCTTTTTTGTTTATGACATATTTTAAAAATTACAATCTTATCAAATAGGAAAGAAGAATATTATTATATTTTAATTTATTATTTGTTCTCTTTATTTTTATTAGGCAAAAATGCAAATTTGGTCCTGTAAGTTTGCAATTTTGGCAATTTCGTTCTGTCTGTTTCAAATTTTGCAATTATATCCTATAAGTTTGTAATTTTGGCAAATTTGGTCCTGTTCGTTTCGAAATCTACAATACTCATGTAAGTTTTAAAATTTTATAATTTATGTCCGAATTTAGACGGTGCGGGTCGTGCCTAAATTCACATCGAGCCAGACTTTTTTTTGTTTGAGCTACTCCCACGGACACAAACCGAAAAATCTCACTTGTCCTGAATCGGAACAAGTACGTAGAGATTTTCGTGAGACCAGAGTCGTCTGTCTCCGGTTTGCCGGCTGATAAGATCTCTAAGATTGACCAACTAGTTGGGTTGGTTTGACTATTCTTTTCTATTGAAGAGGAATTAACTGTCTAAACGAGTCACCTTCTTATTGGCTCCGCTAGACGACCCGACATTTTCGTTCAAATATAATTATATTTTTTATTTAAATTTTCTTTTATTAGATACATCACATATATAATAATTTTTTTATGTAAGTCAGATATATTTCTCATGTCATTCCACCAAGTCAACAAAGAAATGCGTCACGTGGCCAATTTCGGCAACTTAAATTTTTCTGATAAAAATCGGACATAAATTGTAAAATTTTAGAACTTACGGGACTTAATTGTAAATTTCAAAACGAACATGACCAAAATTACAAACTTATAGGACTTAATTGCAAATTTTAAAACGAACATGACTAAATTGTCAAAATTGCAAACTTATTGGATCAAATTTGCATTTTTACCTTTTTATTATATTTAGACTGAATTAATTGTTTTTATTTTTCAATATATCATTACCGGTTCAAAGTCAACTGCCAAGAATCTTACGACTGTAGCTATATGCATACTCAAAAACTCGAACACGAGACGATTTCATTTATCTATTGGGCTATATATCAAATGGGCTTCATAAACTCTATATTATGGAAGTATCTTTTAACACTTAGACCATTTGTGTGAATTTCAACCCAATTTAAAATAGGCCCATATTAGTTTGAACTCTCAAAATCATGTTTCTTTTTCTTTTTTTTTTTTTCAATTTGATTTACAAAATTAAAGATTATTATAAAGTTTAAAAAAATAAAAATCTAAAATATTATTCAACATATAGTATAGTTAAATATTGTCAATAGATTACAATCACAATATTTAATTGTTAAATAGACGGAGGCGGCAAGTTAGCTCGACCATATCCCTAAAACACATATTAATTAATATTATTATATTATATTTATCTCAAAAAAGAATAAAAATAAAGCTATGCTCAGTCCACCTTATAAGGTTATTATTCTACTATGCACGATTTATCATGCGGTAAATTGTTAAATTCTAAAAAAACATATATATATCAATGTGTGTGTATAATTTTGAAGAATATTTGTTCATTTTATCATGTCATATCTTGTCGGTAATTCGTACCCGATATTCGTCTAGCAACTATCATATGGTAAAATTTGAAATATATATATACCGATACATCAACATCGTGTTATATTTGTATTTTTAAATCGTGTTGAACTCAAAAAAAAAATATTTTTTTTTGGTGAACTCAATTTAATTCTACATTGACTTAATTCATAAAGAATTAATGTTTGTTTTGCATGTTCTCTCACATTTAATTATTTCTAAGTTCATTCGAATTCCGACAATTCAAAGCTTTCTTATAAATTTGATTTTGGAACACATTAGCGTTGGTGTATCCATATTATATTATATTTATATTTTTCGGGGTCGTGTTGCTGCGGAGGTATTAGTAAATTGAAAAAAGAAAATGATTAGACTAATTAGGAAGCTTCATTAGTAGTAGCATTAGCAATGACTCCAGCTAATAATGAATTGTGTTGACCTTTCATTCTTTATTTATTTGTAAATTATAAATATGTCTATTCTTCTTTTTCCAAAATATATTAATTATTTCAAAGATAACATGCGTGTTTTGTGGACTTAAATGTCATATAAGCGAAGGAAAATGGTTGAATTATTTTAAATACTATTTTCTTTTTTTTTTCTCTAATTAAAAAATCAGATATGAATTATGATAGGTGGCATCCTTCAAATTTATTGGTAATATTCTATCCTCGAGTGGGGAGTTTAATAGAGAGAACAAATTAATAAAAGAAAGTTTCTAGAATCTTAAAGGAACAAAATAATATTTAAAATAAAGTTATATATAAACATAGCAGATATTAATCAACAAAATACATTATATTTTTGTTGTTTTTAATTAATAAAATCCACTACTTTTAGTTTTTCTTAATTTATGAAATACAATACATTACTTTTAATCAATAAAATGCATATTTTGTTGTTTTAAAATCACGGATTTTCTTGAACACGTAATTTGCCTCGCTGATAAAGTCTTCGTATATGAACTATGATGCACGGACACTTCTAAAAATATCATTTTGCCGTGTCATGTCATGCCGTGTCGTGTCGGACACCGTGTCCGACACTCCTTACGTGGGAAATTCAAAAAAAAATCCGTGTCGCCGTATCCGTGTCGTGTCGTGTCCGTGTCGCCGTGTCCGTATCCGTGCATCATAGTATATGAATATTTTGTAGGGTCATCTGTAATTTGTTCAATTATTTGTATTCAATCGGAAACTCGAATGGTCATTACTTTTTCGTGAGATTTTCGGTGCATTTTTGAAGTGTTAAATAAAACTTATAATAATTTTTGAAGGAATTAATCTAAGTCAAACTAGTACAAAATCTCATATGAAATTCCAAAATTACCCCCAAATTTATTAACCAAAAAAAGAAATTGGAGGACAAAATAAAATCGAACAAGAACGTAGCATGATTGATCATGCACGGTTAGAAATCCCCGAAATACCCCTGATACAAACTTTCTTTACGCCACGCGTCGCTCTCCGATTGGACAATTGGTTATTTCATAATTTTTTATTTTATTTTATTTTATTTTGTTTTCTTCAAACTCTGACTATTATAACTGTTGATTAAAATGCCAACGTACAGCCCAGCACTCAAGAGACAGTCTCTTTCGTCCAAATTAATGCATATATAAATATGTTCTTGAATCTTGATGATGATTAGCATGATGACGACGCGGATTTATCCTTGAATTTAATTGGGAAGGAAAGAAATTGGTGCGTGTTTGATTATCTTTTTATTCAGGGGTGGAGAGATGGGTTTGTTATCTTGAACGAGAAGGAATTTCACCTGGAATTCCGCGTGGGAGAGTGAATTGTTGCATGACAAGAGAGATTTGAATTGGGTTCGATTTAGAATTGCGTGTTTTTTTGGTTGTTGTCCCCTTAATTTGCTTCGAGGGTTGTGTGTACAGAGGTTTGATTTCGGTTTTTTGGCTTCTTGCTCGTCTTGTGGGTAGATTTTGTTTGGATATTTGGGTTGGATTTTGACTTTTGGCCAGTGGGTCAGTGTCAAAATTTGAAATTGTATAGGGGATTGGGGATTCTGTTTTTTAATTGAGGGGATTTTTTGGGTTTGATGGAGAAGTATGGTTGATTAAATGGGGGGGAATTGATGGATTTTACTCCAATTTCAGTGGAGGATCAAGCTTGAGAGTTTGGTGTTGGAAGTTTTGCGTTTGAATGTATATCTAGGTGGGGTTGCCTTTACTTAGTTGGAAGGTTAATTGTTGATAGGTTTGGTTGATTGATCCTATGCTGCATTGTTTTCTGGGTAGAAGTTTTAGTATCTTTCTTTTGAATCTTGTGACACTGTTGGTTTTGGGTTGGAATGGATGTGCTTAGAGCTGGAAGGAAATGAGAACATCACAATGAGAGGGAAAAAGGGGTTGATAAGTTAATGGATGATTCTCATAGTAGGACATTTTCTGATCTGATAAGCTTATTTAAATCTTGGATCCCATGGCGGTCCGAGCCTGCTCATGTGTCCAGGGATTTCTGGATGCCCGACGAGAGTTGCAGAGTATGTTATGAATGTGATTCACAATTCACCTTATTTAATCGTAGGCACCATTGTCGCCTCTGTGGTCGGATTTTCTGTTCAAAGTGTACAAAGCATTCGATTCCTACTGAACCTGACGATCCAAAAACTCCAGTAGAACTGTGGGATAGGATTAGGGTTTGCAATTACTGTTTCAAGCAATGGGAAAAAGGTTTGAAGGCGGCACCGCCACCTGAACCCGATGCTGATGGTGTCGAGGCAACCGTCATTGAAACTGTCAGCAGCAGCAGCAGCAGCTCACCATCAAATAGTTTCCTAAGCACCAGGTCAAGTGCAACCGGTGCCAGCAGTAGCCATACATTTAGATCAATACCTCAGTGTATTGGATTCAGCCCTTTTCAATCACCACCAATGGAAACAGCTGTAGAAATACAAAGTGCCGGAGCAGCAACAACCAACGAGCATGATGTGGATATAGAAGATCAGAACCCGTCTCAAGACCAATTCGGGTTTTGCCAAAGCAGGTTACTTTCTGCAAGTATCAGTCAATTTCTAATGTTGAATCTGTTTGATTGTATTTTAAAGATTATTATGCTTGTGTGATTTGTTGTATAGTCTCTATACCTATCTGACCAAATTGTAATGCTTAATTTCTCATTTTCTGCGCAATAAGCTGACTAGCTTAGATTTTAATGGATGATTTTATTTACACATTACCTTTGTTGATTGCTTTCATGAAGATTTTACTGGAAATCTTTTGTTTGGTGTTTGGTCCTGCTTTGTTGGAAGAGTTATACTTTTGATGTTAAATTATGATAAGGCATTACTGTTTTTATGTGTTTATACTGCCAAAGGTATGAAGTTGTGAATTGCTTTCGTGGTTGATGGTTATCCTTGTTCTGCATGATTCCTAGTCTGCCATACTGCCAAAAACACCTTCTCTCTTTCTTTGGTTTGTTTACACCAAAGTTGTAGGCCATAATGTCTAATAAATGATACGTGCGTACTCCTTAAACAGGAGTGATGACGAGGATGAAGAATATGCTATGTCTCACCAAGATTCTGCAGCAAGTGATTTATCCGAGGCCAATAGCTACTATAGTCATGTCGTATTTGGTCATAACAACAGTGACTCTAAATCCCATAAGGACTATCCAGATGGAGAATTGGCCGATTCAAAAAGTATTTACAGTTCTCCATTACATGTTAGTTTTGATTCCCAAACTTCTGAAGAAGTCCAGCAGATGCTAAAAAAAAGTGCCGAACATGATATTAATGACGAGTATGAAGCAACCTCTTCTTTGTATGTGGCTGAAGATGTCAATCTTGAACCTGTTGACTTTGAAAACAATGGAGTCCTCTGGCTCCCCCCCGAACCAGAAGATGAAGACGATGAGAGGGAAGCACTCCTATTGGAAGATGATGATGATGATGGGGATGCTGCTGGAGAGTGGGGGTATTTACGTAATTCAAGCAGCTTTGGAAGTGGGGAGTCTCGAAATAGGGACAAATCAAATGAGGAGCATAAAAAAGCTATGAAGAATGTGGTTGACAATCACTTTCGGGCTCTAGTAGCTCAGCTTTTGCAAGTGGAGAATCTTCTTACAGAGGACGAAAATGAGAAAGAGAGTTGGTTAGAAATAATCACGTCCTTGTCATGGGAGGCTGCCACAATGCTAAAGCCAGACACTAGCAAGGGGGGCCAAATGGACCCAGGGGGCTATGTAAAAGTAAAATGTCTAGCTTCGGGCCTTCGCAGTGAGAGGTAATTGCTTATATAGCCACTTTTGCCATACATCCATCTTATGGCTATATATATATATATATATATATATATATATTCTTGTGAGTGATGCCCTATGTCGTAAATACTCCAGTTTTGACCGGAGGAGATCATTCATATATATCGACTCATGTGAAATAGTCTTTCTTGATTGTTGATGTTTCCTATTTAATTGACTTGATATCATTTCAAATCAAGTGAGGATGCAAATAGATTGTGTTTGGCTTAATATGAAATTCCACTAATGTTTGTGATCACTGTATTGCATAAAGGAGTTCTGTTTTAGTGAGGTCCATAACTGGTCCATTCTTAGTTTTTCTACAGATGTAGAGCTGCATGCATTGTTTTTCATGTATTGTCCAAGGGTTTCGCTTCTCTGAGGTCAATTATTTTACATGTAACAGTTCGGTGGTCAAAGGAGTTGTTTGCAAGAAAAATGTGGCTCATCGACGGATGACCACAAAAATAGAGAAAGCTCGTTTGCTGATCCTTGGAGGGGCCCTTGAATACCAGCGGGTTTCTAACGCTCTTTCAAGCTTTGATACTCTCTTGCAACAGGTTGAGATTATTGATATTTTCTCCACCGTGTAATCATGGGAACTACTCCTCGTAGCTCCAAAATTACAACTACCCCCTTCTGATTATGTAAATTTAATTAAGTCGGAATGCCACTAAGAAACTTGGACAAAACTATCATACGTGCTATGTCATTTTGAAAAGTTCACATAAAATTGATTTACAACATCATTTAACCGTGTAATAATCAACATAACTGATAAATGGAAATAAATTACAGGAGAGGTATGTGTCTGGAATCAAGAGGGGATATTCGTGTAGTTGCATATACAGCAATTGGTACTGTAGTAATTGATTTTTATTTTCTTCTCATCCTTTAGATGACCAAGATCTCGATATGTGTTGTTAAACTTATGTACCTATGAGTATATTCCTTGATTTTTCCACTTTTTTATTTGATTGTTCCCAGGAAATGGATCATCTTAAGATGGCTGTTGCAAAGATAGATGCACATAATCCTGATATTCTTCTCGTGGAGAAATCTGTCTCACGATATGCACAGGAATACCTTCTTGCGAAAGACATATCACTTGTTTTAAATATTAAAAGGCCACTGTTGGAGCGAATATCCCGCTGCACGGGTGCGGAAATTGTTCCCTCAATTGATAATCTATCATCATCGAAATCAGGATATTGTGACATGTTCCGTGTTGAGAGGTTTTCAGAAGAGCACGGTAGTGCCGGTCAGGCTGGAAAGAAGCTGGTGAAGACCCTGATGTCTTTTGAGGGTTGTCCAAAGCCACTAGGCTGCACGGTAAATATGTAACAACTTATGACAGAAAAGGCTGAATTTTAAGCTTAATAAATTTTACAGATATCATACTAAGATGCCTACAAATGCTGTTTTAAACTTGTGCAAATAGCACGTCACTCAACCCTTAGAAATAAAGTAAAAGTATGTTATAATCAAATGCGGCTTTCCCCATTTTCTTGGGGCTGACTTGTAAATCGCAAATGTCCTCCCCTCTCTTTTTTTGTCTTCCCCCTTTTTTTGAATTTTCTTTTGGGCGTGTCGGTGGTGAAATGCAATTAGCCCTTCAAACTTTCATCAGAAAATAAAGTTCTTAATCTTGCAAAAGTTCACTTATGAACTTGGGTGGATAAGATTTTGTGAACAGTTCTAAAGTGTGTTTTCGTGTTGACTGCTTCAGATAATACTTCGAGGCGCCAATGGGGATGAGTTGAAGAAAGTGAAGCACGTTGTACAATATGGAGTTTTTGCTGCTTATCACTTGGCCCTGGAGACATCTTTTCTTGCTGATGAGGGTGCTTCTCTGCCAGAATTTCCATTGGAGACCCCAATTACCGTGGGACTTCCAGATAAGCAATCAACCAATGACAAATCCATCTCACTTGTAGCAGGTTATACGGTCCCTCCTAGTGAAAAAACTACTGAACCTCAAACTGTTACTGAACCTGTGAGGTCAAATAGTGTTCCCCCTTCAGATCTAATCAAGGCGACAATCGCATCCATTAATGAATATTCAGAGACAAACAACCTGGTGATCTCTCAGTATGCAGAACCTCTTGTGTCATCTTCTAACAGTGGCTGCCAGCATTCTTTCTTGGATGAGCCCTCCACCAATCTTGCATCAGAAGTTCAAGGACTTTTTGACTTCACTGTGGCTTCAGAGGAAAAACCTTTTGAAGCAAACAGGGTTGCTGCTGACATAGGAGATAGTAATGATTTCCAATATCCAAGAATCAAGACTACAGTAAGTGATTGTAGTGATATTTGCTCCACTGTTAATGTTTCAGATCCATCATCTTTGCAACTTGATGTAAATCAACCTGCTGAGGAACAACCCGTGGAAGAAACTTTTCCTCCTAGTCCTTCAGATCATCAAAGCATCTTAGTCTCTTTGTCATCGCGATGTGTTTGGAAGGGCACCGTTTGTGAAAGGTCCCATCTGTTTCGGTTTAAATACTATGGTAACTTTGACAAGCCGTTGGGTCGTTTTTTACGGGATAATTTATTTGATCAGGTACTCTGTCTCTCTCTCTCTCTAGCTCACTCACTCATACACATTCAGAGAAGAAAATCACAGATAAACCTTTCACTCCATTAGAGATAAATTAAATTCTTAATGTATCTCCTCTCCAGCGGCTAGGATTTTAGGTCACGCTGTCATTTAGCTGTTGCTAGAAATTTCTTGGGCTTTAAGGGATTGACAGGGTGTCACTTTCTGAACAGAATTATGTATGCCGTTCATGTGCAATGCCTGCTGAAGCTCACGTACAGTGTTATACTCACCGACAAGGTACCCTTACGATCTCTGTGAAGAAATTACCTGAAATTCTTTTGCCTGGTGAAAAAGATGGAAAGATTTGGATGTGGCACCGTTGCTTGAGGTGTCCAAGAACTAATGGATTCCCACCTGCAACGAGGAGGATTGTGATGTCTGATGCTGCATGGGGATTATCCTTTGGAAAGTTTTTGGAGCTTAGCTTCTCAAACCATGCTGCTGCTAGCAGAGTTGCAAGCTGCGGCCATTCTTTACATAGAGACTGTCTTCGGTTTTATGGGTATGATCCTCTTGCTCTGTTTCCTTGTCATGCATGTATATTAGTCGAGCATATCGGGCTTATGCAAGTCTGATTATTTGTTTATCGCCCATAAAGCTTTACAATCTTAAAGAAATATTTGATTGATCTCTTGCTTTTTCTTGCAAACTACTGGAAAACAATCGAGAAAATTGCCTGCTTATTCACTTTTCATGCTTTTATACTTTGCAGATTTGGGAAGATGGTTGCTTGCTTTCGTTATGCATCAATTGATGTTCATTCAGTGTTCTTGCCTCCCGCACAACTTGAGTTCAACTACGAAAGTCAGGAGTGGATAGAAAGAGAAGTGAATAAGGTAAAATGAGTTTAATGCGATATTGTTTTCTTCATTCTGGATTTCTGCATCTGCCAAATGCTTCAGTATTGGCTCTGAATGTCTGTCTAATAGGTTGGTGAGCGAGCTGAGCTTTTATTCGGTGAAGTGCTAAATGCTATTCATCGTCTGCTTGAAAGAAAATCTAGTCTAGGTCAGCTTAGCGATAACATGAACATTGCTGAATCCAGACGGCGGATAGGAGATCTAAAAGATATGTTGCAGAGAGAGAAGCCGGAATTTGAGGTCTTGAATCAATTTTAAATCTTGAATTTCATTTCTAAACAGAAATACTCTTCTCATCATAATTGATATACGAATTTCAGTTTCCAGTTCTTAAGCTTGTAAAATTACTAGATGAGGTTGTGTATTTGCAGGAATCACTCCAGAAAATTCGGAGCAAGGAAACCAAAGAAGAAGAAAAAGTTCAACCTGTCATTGATATTCTCGAGCTCAATCGACTCCAAAGACAACTAATCTTTCAATCTTACATATGGGACCACCGTCTGATATATGCAGCTAGTCTAGATGTCAAGAATCCAGACAATGTCGAAACGACCCATCCAGACCCCATCCAGAAACCCACTGCTGATACTGATAAGATTATTGATCCAAATACCAATAAAATTTCAGAAAATTCCGAACCAAAATCACCAGATGCAGAACCCGAACCCGAACCCGAACCTGAACCCGATCCTCATCATGAGGAAAAAAGCAATATTGTCGAAAATCCCCTTGAATTTGCTAAACCTGATCCTGGAAATGAAACCGACACAAAGAAGGAAAGCGATCAATCTGATCCTCTGGTATCTGGTGTATCGGTCCGTAGGGCTCTCTCTGATGGTCAATCTCCTATTTGTCTATCAACGACCCTCGATGCAGCATGGACCGGCGAGAAGTCTGAATCAGCTGCACCCAGTACTTCATCCACCACCGTTGGATTATCATCTGAAAAAAAATCAGACAGTGAAAATCATAGAGACGTTTCTAAAGTTTCTCAAACACCTCACACAACAGAAGAAACCCTAGGCTGGTTAATGTCATGGACCAAAAATTTTCTGGGTTCAGCCCAGAAATTAAATACGCTTGGAGAATACGACCCTGTATACATCTCGTCTTTCCTTCAGTCGGAACTCCAAGGCTTCCTCCTCCCAGTTGGAAAGAACGATACTGTTGTTCCAGTCTTTGATGATGAGCCGACAAGCATAATAGCTTACGCCCTCGTTTCCCCCTATTATCATGAAAAGCTGGCGGATGATTCATCCGACAGACCAAAGGATGTGGGAACTGATTCCATGTCTTCTACACAGTCTCTTGATGCAAAGGCTTTTCACTCATTTCACTCTTTGGAGGAATTGGAATCTTTCAACAAGGGTTCTGGAGATGAGAGCACGTTAACTTCTCGGAGTTCCTTGCCTTCGGATTCATCGTCGAGCACGAAAAATGTTCATGTGAGAGTCTCGTTTTCGGACGAGGGGAAGGTGAAATATTCGGTTACTTGTTATTACGCGAAGCGCTTCGAAGAGTTGAGGAAGATTTGCTGTCCGTCTGAGGTGGATTACGTGAGATCGCTTAGCAGGTGTAAAAAGTGGGGGGCACAGGGTGGGAAGAGCAATGTGTTCTTTGCAAAGACTTTGGATGATCGGTTTATTATCAAACAAGTGACGAAGACTGAGTTGGAATCGTTCATTAAGTTCGCTCCTGCTTATTTTAAACATCTTATGGAGGCACTAAACGGGGGAGGCCCATCATGCCTCGCCAAGATCCTTGGGATCTACCAGGTACGGTACCTCTCGAGAGCTGAATCGAAATAAATTTACCGCTTGCTTGAAGTTAATTCATTGTGTGTTCGCAAAGTCTGGAAAAAAGTGTTTTTCTGCTTTTATTCAGCAATTTGAGCGTAAGCTAGAAACTGGAAGCACTGAATGACCAATTTTTAGCTTCAAGTTTAGGTTCTCATAAATAAATTGAAGTTTATTCAGTGTAATAAAAGTGTTTCTCGACTTTTTTGTCCAACGGTCGACTGCACTTTTTTAACTTTCACCTTTATCTTTTCTCGAACATTCCTCAAACTACGACGACTTTTTCAACTTTATCATCTACTTTAACTTCTCGAAAAGCAAGAGTTTTTGCAAACACCCACTATAAGCAATTACGCAAACCTCCCCTCTCGTTTGAAATTATATAATTTTCTGTTCAACAGTAGCATTTTAATTAGAATTTGATGAAATTTCTCAAGAGACTTGAACAATATACTCAAGGTAAATTAGAATAGATATAAAGTTTAGACTCTTGCAGCACTCAAGTATGTGGAATAAGTGATTTCTTTTCTTGTGTTCTATTGGGAAAGGTTACATCCAAACATGTGAAAAGCGGGAAGGAGACGAAAATGGACGTTCTCGTCATGGAAAATCTTCTGTTTGGTAGAAATCTGACACGGCTTTATGATCTTAAAGGATCTTCAAGATCCCGGTACAATCCAGATTCTTCTGGAAGCAATAAGGTCTTGTTGGATCAAAATTTGATCGAAACGATGCCTACTTCTCCAATTTTTGTCAGTAATAAAGCCAAAAGACTTTTAGAAAGAGCAGTTTGGAATGATACTTCTTTTCTTGAGGTAAGTTTGCGATGAACTCTTTCTATTTGTTTAGAAAATCGATAATTATTAAATACCCTGAGGTCTGGCATAATTATACAAACTTCCCCTGAGGTTTGAGAGATTACAAAAACTTGCCCTGTCAAAGAATTGATTTTATTACATCATCTCTCATTTTTCATGAACACCCTACTTTGCGCTTGATACTTGCCAGTCAATATTTCATTTAAATTCATGACTTAATAGCATCTGCTAGGCCAATTCTTAGGGTATGATAGGGGGGATTCTGTAAATTCTCAAACAACATGGGAAGTTTGTTGTAATTATCAAATCTCAGGGTATTTCAGTGCCAATTCAAACCAACCACAATTTTCTTTCCCGGTTTTTGTTACAGAAAGTAGATGTGATGGATTATTCTCTCTTAGTTGGAGTGGATGAAGAAAACCACGAGCTTGTTCTTGGAATTATTGACTTTATGAGACAATATACATGGGACAAGCATCTCGAAACATGGGTTAAAGCATCTGGAATCCTAGGTGGCCCCAAGAACGCTCCACCAACCGTAATTTCTCCAAGACAATACAAAAAGAGATTCAGAAAAGCTATGACCACGTACTTTTTGATCATTCCGGATCAATGGTCGCCTCCTATAATCATTCCCAATAAGTCACAGAGCGAACTGTCAGAAATGGCAAACACACAAAATGTGCAGAACGTGAGCTCAATAGAGACTGATATGAAAGATGGAGAAAAAGAAAAGAACGAGACTGAAATGAAAGACGAGGAAAAAGAAAAGGACAAGACTGGAAATGAAAAAGAAGAAGAAGAAGTAGTAAAAGAAGTCGTCATCGAAGAAGAAGGAAAGTAAGCCTCTTCTTCACTTGTACATTTCATATCAACAACTTGGGAATTTATATTCATTTTTTCTTGTTTATATAGTCATTTTCCCTATTTTTACAATTCTTTTGGGAGTCGGTTCCTGTTGTAATTCTCTTTAAGATGAGAATCCTGGAATTATTTCTTAGGAAAAAGTAGAGAAATCAAAGTCTTCTGGTCTAGGTATTGGATGACCCCTCCAAGAAGGGTCATTTTTGTACACATTCTTTTTGTATGTTCCCATTTTAGTTTGTTCACATGTATTTGTACTTGGAAGAAGTTCAAGCTGTATATGGATTCGTATACGTCGGTCCGACTTTTGTATAAAATAAGGTATTTTTTCGAATTTTCTTTTCTTTTTCTGCATTCTGTTTTCTTCGTCTGTGTGATTTTAGAGGCCGATTGTTCTATCCGATTCCGATTCTTGTAGTGTGAGTGTAACCTAGCTAAATGCAGAAATGTTCGATTTTCTTGACTTATCCCACTCGAAAGAATATAGGAAATAAGTTCTATTCTGCATAGTGATACATAAACCTGTCACTGTGCAGCAATGTACTCGTTTCAAAACGATACCCCTCGCGTCCAACAGGCTCAGGTGCCTGGGACGTACACACGGCTGTCACGAGTTGTGACACAGTGACACATAAACCTGTCATTGTGCAGCAATGTACTCGTTTCAAAACGATACCCCTCGCGTCCAACAGGCTCAGGTGCCTCGGATGTACACACACGGCTCTCACGGGTTGTGACACAGTGACACATAAACCTGTCATTGTGCAGCAATGTACTCGTTTCAAAACGATACCCGTCGCGTCCAACAGGCTCAGGTGCGTATACACATGGCTGTCACGGGGTTGTGACACAGTGACTCATAAACCTGTCATTGTGCAACAATGTACTCGTTTCAAAACTATACCCCTCGCGTCCAACAGGCTCAGGTGCCTGGGACGTACCCACACGGCTGTCACGGTATAATAACATAATCGTTTCAAAACGATACCTCTAGCATCCAACGGGCTCAGGTGCCCGGAACGGGACAGATACACCCGTCGTAACAGAAGAAAGCAAAAACATTGCTATAAACAAGAGTTCTTGTCAAATATACATCCAAATCTACATCAGTATTTATAATTATAGTTAACAGTATTTTTTTTTTTTTTTTTTTTTTAAAGAGTTAAAATCCTTCAGCTCTGCAACCCTTTAACCCTTTGTCTGCAATATTCAACTCTTCTTCATCAGCCACATGAAGCCAACATCTCTGAAGCATATCGATTATCTCAACATCTCTGCTGTCACTAATTTAATAATAACAACAATTATTATAATTAAATACAATAATTTATATATATAATCATCTTAAATCTGTCATTGATTATGGAGATTAATCACTAATGTCAAAACTTAAGCTGGCTCGAATGAGTCGTGCCAGGTTGAAGCTAATAAAATATTATCATTTAATTAATTAATTCATAGTCAGATAATGTTTAAGGGCTTTTATTGTTTTTTTTTTTGTTTGAAAGTTTTATATTTTTTTCAAAATTTATTTCCAAAAAATAATGACAATAAAACCCGGGATTGTCTGTATTTTCATTTCTCACCAAAAACATAGAGTTAATTGCTAAAAATAAATAAATTGTGTAATTCATAATAATAATAATACCTTGAATTACAAGTAATTCTTGATATTTGTTGGGGAAAACGAGGACCTTCATCATATCCTTCACATACTATCTCACCATTTTCATCTTTATAGCAAACAATACCAGCTGCTTTATCTTCAAAAACCTATGAAAAATATTCAAAAAATTCATCAGATACTTCTTTCAAACATAAATAAATAGTTACACAAGTCACCAAACTATAACAAGAAACGAAAAACACGAACAAGAATTACGAAAAACATCTCGAGTAATTACAAAAACCCCCCTGCGAAGGGTGGTTTTCGTAATTTTTCAAACCGTAAAGTTTTCATTTCCATAATCAAGAGGGTTTCATGAACCTAACCTTGTTCTTGATGATTTGATCATTATCAGATGTTCTGATACTGATCTGAAGATCAACAGAAATATGATTGCTGGCACACATCACTACTCTACTAACACTGTTTCTTGATGATCCTTTAATGGAACCATGATTTGCAGTCAACTTTGGAGGTGAACACAGAGAAGTTAACCTTATAGCCATCAACAATGGTGATGATCAACAATGTCAGAGAGACTGAGAGAGAGAGAGGGAGAGAGATGAGAGAGAGTGAGGTAGGTTTTGAGTTTATTATGTATGCTTTCTAACTCAAACTTCTTTTCTTATTGGAGAATGATACAGCAACATGACATACATAATATTATCTATACATATATATTAGGGGAAGTTACATCTAGGTACCCTGTATTTAGGCCTAATTACAATTTAGTCCTCGTATTTTCGTTTATTACATATTAGTCCCTAAAAATACTGTTTCAATTACCTTTTAACCCCTAAAGAGGGACTGATTTGTAATTGAAACAGTATTTTTGGGGACTAATATGTAATAAACGAAAATGCGAGGACTAAATTGTAATTAGGCCTAAATACAGGGTACCTAGATGTAATTTCCCCTATATATTATTGGAGGGTTTTGTCGTTAGGGTTAATGTAACCGTAGGGACGAAACTACAGGGACCAGTAGGGGCCCGTACGCCCTAATTTTTTCTTACGAAATAATTTTTTTCTTGTCCTACGTCGACGATTTTATTTTTCATTTTTGATTTCGTTCCTTCTCTCGAAATTCTGGTTCGGATTTTTTTAATATAGTATGGTTGAAATTTGGAGGAGAAAATAAATTAAAATGGGGTTTTAATGTGTCTAATCAGTGATGCATTATCTAAGGTTATAAAATTTGATTGTTTTTGAGTGGGCTCCATTTTGGCTTATCTTTAAGCTATTAATGATAATGAAACCTGACTCATCTTCTGTGGGTTGAATATGGAAAATTTTTTAAAAAATTTATCAATATTTAAGAAAATTGTTTCTTTATAAAATTAATTACATTTAACACCCTTTGAAATTTTAGATATTACAATTGGACTCTTATTAATCATTTTATTATATTTTGCCCCTTTTAAAAATTATAAATTGCATCAGATCAATTTTCCGCTAAATTTAGGGTGACGTGATAGATTTAGGAACTTGGATTTCTCGTTTATCTTGCTCGAATAGGTACGTTTTTTTTATATCAAGTTTACCCTAAATTTAAGGCGAAGGTAAAATGAAAAATTCAGGTATCAAAACCTATCCCATCGCCATAAATTTAACGGGAAATTGATTTTATGTAATTTATAATTTTTAGAATTGACCAAAATATAATAAAATGACTAACAGGGATCCGATTGTAATATCGAAAAGTCTGAAGGTCATAACTGTAACTAACCTTCTTTATATTGTAAATAAAATTAAACTCTAGTTGATAAATAATAGTTTAATTAGTGGCTGTAATTGGCTCTCATGTTGAAGAAAACACCCACCAAATCTTATGATTAATTATGGCTTTGTGTGGAGATGGGGTTTGTTTCTTTCCCTATTTATGGTTTATTGGTTTTTTAAAGTTAGGTTAAGAAACATTTAATCCTTTTTAAGCTTAGTTTAGGACATTCTCTTTTAGGTTTTCTTGATGAGATTAGGTAATTTGTCATTTGTCAGCCATATAACAAGATTTTCCAATATTTATTTGTATAATAGATATTCTTTTGTCACATAATTGAACTCAATTAGACTTATATAACCAAAGTAAACTCATTTTTGCATAATACAAGACATTAAGACAATCAAGAAATAATTAAATCTGTTGTTTCGTGAGGAACTCAATTGGCTGCGGGACCCACGCTTTTGTATTGCAAAATTAAAACTATTTAAATAAATAAAAATAACACCATGGATAATATTCAATTCTTGTCACTCCATCATGATCGATGATAAGGTTAATTATTGGAATTTCATAGCCAAATATTTTGGATACGGGTACAATTTCCGAACTGACAATATTTTCTTGAACTTATAACAAACTTTCTTTTCTTTATTTTTCCGAATTGAAATGAATTTTTTAATAATATCACATTGGGATTTTTCGATTAGTAAAATATTGTCGTTATATATAGGGATACGAAATTACAATACTTGTGATGAATAATCACTTCACTTAAATTTATTTTATTTTGTTATTCATTTTTTTTTTAATGTACACATACAAATAAGATTTGAACTCGAGATATTATCTTAAAAAATGAACTTATTAACTATTTGGCTGAATCCCTTTCGGCTGTTATTTCATTTAATTATATAGTGTTACTTTCTTACACCATTGAATAACCCCTTTAGTGATTAGACCCAATTGCCACTAAAATAAAAAGGAGCCAAAATTCAACTATAGAAGACCTTTTTTTGGTGCAACAAATCTGGCTTTTGATAGCCACCAAAGGAGGTAGAGAGAGAGTATTGACTAAGACAAAATTTTCAAGAAAAATGGGAAAGTTAGATAATAATAATAATAATAATAATAATAATAATAATAATAATAATAAGTTCTATATTGGATTTGTTTGGGTTCGAATCGAACTACTTAGGTGCTCTCCTTACCGATGATAGTTGCATTTTTAGGAATTCAAAGACAAAACTTTTGATTAAATTAGCATAACACCGAACCACTGAAATACAGTCGTAAACATAATAATTTGCTTTGGTAAGCTCTAGTATAAATTATGAAATATTGGGCCCATGGAAATCCCAATTCAAGAGTTCAGAAAAGTAATATGGGCCTTTGTAAAACAGAGCATTGGGCCAGTCAAAATAAGCTATAGGCCCAATCATGAGACAGTCTATTTTTTAACAGTATATTGGGCCTATCCAAAGCCCAGAATTTGGCCCATCAAACTAACTTCTAGAAATAGCAAGTAAAAGCATCAATTGGTAGGGATCGCAACTACCGTTTGGCGGTTCGCCGTTATGTTAGTTTAATCAGAGGTTTCGAGTTCGAGTTCCTAAGATCATAAATACTATTGGTGGGGAGAACTTTACAACCTAAGTGATCTGTCCCGACTCAATTTATGAAATGGGCTAAGAACAGAAAAAAAAAAAAAAAAAGAAGCAAGGATACTAGTTACAATTTGTAATTTACCCTTTTCTTCAAAAGAGTTTTCATTTTTCAGGCTAATTCACTTAATTTCTTTTAAATAAAAGCAGCATTTTTCACTATAGTTCTGTGTGTTTTCATTCAAAACGTTTTAATCCTATATCAAATATTACAATTTAATCACCAATGTGTTATGAAAATGAAATAACAATAATAAAAGAATACAATTTAAACATTAATCCCATAGCCCACTAGTAACTTATATAATGTTTCTTTTCATAAACTTAGAATAGAGCATTCGTTATCCACTACAATCATTAATCTACTTGTTGAACTATAAACGTCTCAAAACGACGACCAAATTTCAAAAATATTAATCCCAACAAAGATATAAGATGTGCAAAGTCCTCATTTCCAATCCAAAAAGAAATTTCTAAAGGCATTGCGGTAAATATACATTTAATCTAACTTAATACATACAACTAGACGAAAAACAAGAAAACGAGAATTATTTGAGATTGCCATAAAAATTTGATACCAAACAAGATATTACATTTGCATACATCTCATCTAATTTTTTTTTGCTTCTTTTAAAGAGAATCAATGTTGATTTCTCAACTATCTTACAATAAAACTCGAATCCGTAACCTACCAATTTATAGATATAGATGTTTACCTCTTAAGTTATTTGCTCGTCTTTTCTCACCTAATCTTAGTTAAATGGGCTCCAAGAAGACTAACCTAAAAAAATTCATCTTTCCTATCAAAGGGTTCTTAGATTATAACAATGTTTATTGATGCTTTATTTGTGTGGAATTGTGTATGGAAGCAAGAAGACAACAAAAAGCACTGTTTGGCAATAGTGTAACATGGTGAATTAAAAACAAAACTTGAGTAACAATAAATAAATAAATAAAAGACTATATATTATATCTAAAAAGCATAAATAAACCCAATAAGAAGCTTCAACCAGTTCTTTCTACAAACTGATGTGTAATGATACAACATAGGACCCCTATATTGCTTTCTCAACTCCCAAAGCTCCCATGATTATTTAACTAAAATCAAATCAAATTTATGCCAACTTATACAAGAAACCTAATTATTTTCATATAAATTTATATCATCTTCATTATTTCCTACATCATTGAATACATTTCCTCGTTTCTTTAAATATTATTCTTCAATCGTATCATATTCATATTCGTAGATATTTTTTTAAAATATATTATTATTAAACCTTTGAATAAAAATTAGTATCAATGGCCTAGTTTAGCGACTGATCGTCTTCCAAGTTCCAACTATCACTTTTATGCAACTAAATGAGCATTTGAAATACCTCTCTATACTCATTAACAATGAGCTCAATCAACTTTGAACAATAGATACAATCAGAATACCTACTTGTCTTCTATGTGTTGACTCTAGTATTTTAGGAAAGGATCCTTTACCTCTTTTACGAGATTATTTTTCTCCTTTGATTTAGGATCCCTTTACTATTTATGCTTCCCCTCTTGTGTTCCTGTTTGGCAGAAAAATCAATACAATCAATACAATTAAACCTAAGTTTTTCTCTATTCGTTTTTCTATACTTCTCAACATGGTATCAGAGCCACACGATCGTAAGGATCTGTGATTGGCGTCATCATCTACCGTTTGACAATGGGCAACGAGCCAGAGGCCTCGTCACCGGCGTTGTCCGAGGCAGCAACTATCCTATCCCAGCAGATTGCTCAACTTCTGCAACAACAAAAACCACAACCATCACAACCAAATTCTGATGGTCCAGTAACCATAGACATAAAATTGAACAATAACAATTATGTCTTATGGGCAAGGATGCTCGAAATCGCGATTGGTGCGCGAGGGCGTCTCAACCACTTAACCGGCCGTCCGGCACCACCGGCGGAGACAGATGATGCATATCCAACCTGGAAACAGAGGGATTTGCAGGTTTTTAGTTGGATTACACAGCTATTGAGCCTAGCCTGGTAACCCAGTTCATTCATTACCCAACCTCAAAGGATTTATGGACCGGATTATCAACAACTTACCAGTCCGGAGAAGACAACTTACAGATCTTCGATCTAATGACCAAAGCCGATCGGATTCAACAGGACCAGACATCACTTGAAGAATACTTCAGTGTTAGCAAAAGCATCTGGACCGAAATCGATCGGAGGAGACCCAATCCCATGGAACTCCCAAGTGACATCACCAAATTCAACAAAATCCAAGACGAACACCGCCTATTCAAGTTTCTTTCTGGCCTAAACCCAGAGTTTGATGCGATTACAAGGGATATTCTAAAAGAAATCAATTTACCCTCAGTTGATGCCGCGTACGCCATCGTTCACCGGGAAGCCGCCAGGAGAACCATCCTTGGTCCGTCGGCAGCCTCCAACGAGGCAAATCCATCATTGGGTGTCGGAACGGGCCTAATTGCACAGGGACAAGGGACGAGACCCAGATCTGGGGCGCGCAAACCCACTCGCCGGACTGAACCACCACGCAAAGCTCCGCCGTCTTCCTTCCACAACAAAACCGACCAGGAATGCGAACACTGTGGGAAACCGGGTCACTTGAAGGCTGGATGCTTTGAATTGATTGGCTATCCAGAGTGGTGGGTGCCGCGTGAAAGGAGAGGAGGTGGTGAAAGGAGGCAAGGCCGCGGCATAGCGGCGGCCGCCACTGGTACAGACGCCGCCGCCGATACCGGCGACACAGGAGTGGTGGCGACTGGAATTGCTCAAGGGATGAAGATGGGATCATACCCTAGCGGCGGACGAAATGGGGAAAGCAGTAGCCATACTCCAGGTATAGGGCTTAAGAGGGGGAAATCCCTTCTTTGCCCTTCTCACTCCACTTATGATATTAAAATGAATGGTGGTCATATTAAAATGGGTATTGGTGATATCAATGCTAGAAATGGCTCAGACACTGTTAAAACCCCTGACTGGATATTTGACTGTGGTGCAACTGATACGATTACGTATGATCCCTCTGATATAATTGCACCTCAGGCCCCGAAACGAAAGAAAATTCAAACTGCTAGAGGTGAAGTTGTATCAGTAAAAGAGGGAGGGATGATTGAGTTTTCACCCACATTGAAACTTTCAAACTGTTTGCTTGTTCCGTCCTTGTCTCATAAGCTACTTTCGATCAGTCATGTTACCCGAGAACTGAATTGCACTGTTGTAATGTATCCCTCGTTCTGTGTTTTGCAGGATATCCATTCGAGGAAGATAATTGGGCGTGGCACTGAACGAGGGGGTCTTTATTATGTTGACAAAGTGGTCTCTGGGGGGCGGATATTAACGGCTCAGTGTTTGGATGATAGACAGAGTTGGTTGTGGCATCGACGTTTAGGGCACCCGTCTGATGGGTATCTGAAGAAGTTGTTTCCTAATTTTTTAAGTGAACATTTATCTTGTGATACTTGTGTGTTAGCAAAAAGTCACAGACATTCTGTTCCGTTAAATAATACTATAGTTGATATCCCGTTTTCTTTAATTGACTCTGATGTTTGGGGACCAGCCCCAGTTCTTGGTGGTGGAGGATTTCAATACTTCGTGACTTTTATCGATGATTGCACCCGTATGTGTTGGATTTATTTTTTGAAGCACAAGTCTGATGTTCTTGATAAATTTACTCACTTTTACAACATGATCCGGACTCAATTTAAGGCGCAGGTTCAGATATTCCGATCTGATAATGAAGGAGAATTCGTTAACCAAAAATTGCAAGCCTTCTTCTCCGAAAATGGGCTCGTTCATCAAACAACCTGCCCATATACACCCCAGCAGAATGGAGTGGCGGAACGGAAAAACCGTTTCCTTTTGGAAATTACTCGGGCATTAATGATTGAATCTCATGTGCTCTCCTCCTTCTAGCCGGAAGCCGTCGCCACAGCTGCTTACTTAGCCAACAGACTACCCACGAAGATACTCAAGTTCCGCACACCCATCCAGTGCTTAAGTGAACTCACCCAAGTTTCGCCTGAACTGGCTCTTACGCCCCGGATATTTGGATGCTCGGTCTTTGTGCATATTCCCACTGTACTCCGGTCTAAACTTGATCCGTGTGCAGAGAAATGTGTATTTGTGGGGTATGGGATGCACCAAAAGGGGTATCGATGCTTTAACCCCAAGACTTGTCGAATGTTCGTCACGATGGACTGTGACTTTGTGGAAACAGAATATTATTATAGCCAGCTTAGTGGTCAGGGGGAGAGTGAGCAGAACAAGGATCCGCTAAATTGGCTTTGTGCAACTCCGTTGTCTACTAGTAATGATCCGTCCCCCCTAAGTGCTGATATGAGTGCCACGCCCACATCCACGTTATCTTCCTCGAGTGATATCCCTGAGGTTAGTCCCGAAGTTTCAGATTCTATAGATTCAGTTTCCATATCTGTTATCCCTAACAATGCAGGTGAGCCAGAAACAGATAGGTATGTTCTCCCTCCTCGGATTACCCGAGGAGTCCCGCCTAGACGGTATAGTCCCGAACATCAGTCTAGGGTGCAGAGATACCCAGTGGCTGACCTTGTCAGGGGGAGTCTAACAGAACCAGCCAAAGCCTTCTCTGCCGACATCTACACTGAAAATGTCCCAAGAAGTGTGGAGGAAGCAATGGGGATTCCTGAGTGGCGTCAGGCAATGGATGATGAAATGAATGCACTCAGGAAAAATAAAACGTGGGATAAATGTCCACAACTGCCTGATAAGAAGCTAGTAGGATGCAGGTGGGTGTATACCATCAAACGAAAAGCTGATGGATCCGTGGAACGGTATAAGGCTCGCTTAGTGGCCAAAGGGTATACCCAAACTTATGGGGTGGACTATGCGGAGACCTTCTCCCCTGTCGCAAAGATTGACTCAATCAGGGTCCTGTTCTCCGTTGCTGTGAATCAGAATTGGCCGCTCTATCAGTTTGATGTTAAGAATGCGTTTCTTCACGGTGATCTTGCTGAAGAAGTGTACATGGAAGCTCCTCCTGGTTTCTCACATGAGTTTGGAACCAACGAAGTATGCAGGCTTAGAAAGGCATTGTATGGTCTCAAGCAGTCCCCTAGGGCATGGTTTGGGAGATTTACTGCTGCGATGAAGCGGTATGGGTACAAACAGAGCAACTCTGACCATACTCTGTTCCTGAAAAGAAGGGATAGGAAGATCACTTGTTTGATCATATACGTGGATGACATGGTCATTACCGGGGATGATACCGAGGAAATAAGGGATCTTCGAAGAAATCTGTTTGGAGAGTTCGAGATGAAGGACTTAGGGAATTTAAAGTATTTCTTGGGGATTGAAGTCATGCGATCGAATCAAGGGATATACCTTTCGCAGAGGAAGTATGTCCTGGATCTACTAGCAGAAACAGGTATGGTAGATTGCAAGCCAAGTGATACACCCATGGTGAGCAATCATGGATTGAAGATTGTTGATGGAGCTGAGTCAGCTGACCGAACGAGGTATCAACACCTCGTAGGGAAACTTATATATCTCTCACATACCAGACCTGACATCGCGTATGCCGTGGGAGTAGTGAGTCAGTTTATGCACAACCCTCAGAAAGAGCATATGGAGGCAGCACTGCGAATATTGAGATACTTGAAGGGGTCTCCAGACACGGGAATTATGTTCAAAAAAAATGGTCACCTGAAGATAGAAGCCTACACAGATGCAGATTGGGCAGGCAACCCACTTGATAGAAGGTCAACCTCTGGCTACTTTACGTTCATTGGGGGGAATTTAGTCACATGGAGGAGCAAGAAACAAAAGGTGGTAGCACTCTCAAGCGCCGAGACGGAGTTCAGGGGCATTGCAAAAGGGGTATCTGAAGTACTCTGGTTAAGAAAGTTGATGGCTGAACTCGGGTTTCCTCCAGATGAAGCGTGTCCTCTCAATTGCGATAACAAGGCAGCTATTCAGATATCCGAAAATCCTGTGCAGCATGACAGGACGAAGCATGTAGAGATCGACCGCCACTTTATCAAAGAAAAACTAGAAAGTGGAGTCATATCTCATCCCTTTGTGCGATCCGGAAACCAGTTGACTGATATTCTCACGATGGCTGTTACGGGGAAAGCATTCCATGATGTCTTGAGCAAGCGAGGTGTCAGATATCCCCCGACCTACCTTGAGGGGGAGTGTTGACTCTAGTATTTTAGGAAAGGATCCTTTACCTCTTTTACGAGATTATTTTTCTCCTTTGATTTAGGATCCCTTTACTATTTATGCTTCCCCTCTTGTGTTCCTGTTTGACAGAAAAATCAATACAATTAAACCTAAGTTTTTCTCTATTCGTTTTTCTATACTTCTCAACACTATGTATAATTAGTATCCTATATCCTTCTTAAATACATTAGTAAAGGTGATAAATTTTACAATTTGAGTCCAAATACCTACTTATATATATATATATATATATATATATTATATATATGTATGGCATAGTAAAACTAAAAACCAAAAAAGTCATATGTTTTTGGGGGGAGAGCCTTGGCAAAAACAGTGTGTTTTGTCCTATATTGCATGTTAGTCATTGTTCCACAGTATTTTAAACCAGTCCATTCAAGACTGCCCTTTTCTTGCATAGATATATATCCACTATTCAACTCTACTCATCACTCCTCTGTCACTTTCATGCGTCAAAGATGTTGTCTTTCTGCCAAAATCTTGCATAGACTCAGCTTAAGTAGATTCATGAGTAAGTATTAGAGGATTCTTGGTTTGAAGAAGAAAAAGAAATTTGAAAAAAGGAACATATTGTTGCGCTGCCATGGATCTCTCTAGCAACAGCTTCATGGAACCCTCAACCTTGTTTTCATCTCAGGGGGTAAGGTTTCAGTTTCACCAAGATTCGTACTTTTCTTGAATTTTGTTCCTTTTTTTGAATGTTTGTGGTAAAATGTGACAATTTTGGATGTGGGTTATTGTTTTTGAATACATTTGTTAATGTTTGTGGTGTAGGGAGCAGCATTTGAGGGCAACAATGGAGTCTTCAAGAACAACAGCATAAAGAACCCATTTTTGGATTCCTTTTCTGACCCTCTTTGCAAGCTGAATCTCAAGGAGACCTCAGAGTTTGTCCAGTCATTTCCTGGAACAGAAGGCAGGGGCTTTCTTGGAATTTCACCTCATGGGGGTGGTGGGGTGGGGTCAGTCACAAGGAGAAATGTTGAAGCTCCTTCCACCCCTGGGAGGCCTATTTTCAGCTTCAGCAGTGGTAATTTCTCAAAAAAGGGGTTTCCTTCAAAATGGGATGATGCTGAGAAATGGCTTGTTAGTGGGAGTTCTTTCCAAGATTCCCCTTCAAAGGTGTACTCCAAACAATGCAGTGGTTACAGCTACAAGCAGCATGATCAACAAGTCTATTCAGAAAAATCAAGGGTTGTTGCTGAGGAGAAATTTTCAAAAGGGGCTTTGGTGGCTGTTTCACTTTCAGCTACAGAGGATGTACTTCTAAAAGGTTAGAGAGAATTCAAACTTTTGCCCCTAAAAAACTGCCTCCTTGGACTTTTTGTTGGTTTTAGTGTGATCTAAAAGGTGATGATATGATAGTAGCAGTGGTTTAAATATGGCCCATGTGTTTGAACCATGTCTATTTCTTGAATTTGTTGCTGTGGACAAAAGGGCTGCCTCAAAATGGAATCTTTAATGTTTGTGTGTGATGTTTCTGGATCAATTGATGCATTTTTCATTACCTTTTAAGAGAATTTGGATGGTTTTAGCTTGAAGTGCTTATGCACATGTCCATTTCTTGGATTTTTGCTTCTCATGAACAGAAGGGCCTCCCAAAAATCGAATGTTCAAATGTGGTTCTTGATATATCCACATTTGGTTATGAATATTTCATTAAAATAAAGGAATTTGGTTGATTTTCTAAAGTTTCAATCCTTTCTTTTGCCAAGTTAAATATCTGACTTTGTCCCTATCGCCGGATGCAGATAAATTCCCAAACGAGATGAATCCAGTAAGTCCCAAGTTTGTCTCCTCAAAGCCAATGCAAGAAACCTTCCTATTTGAAAACTCAGCCAAAAGACCATTAGAAATATTACATGAAGTTCAGCACAGAGACTTTGGGACAGAAATGACCCCTTTAGGCAGCTCCACCACTTCAAGATGCCCCACGCCGTTCATGAGCAATTCTCCCGCCCGCCACAACACCCCCGCGGACCGCTCCGGCCCGTTAGCCCTTACTGCTAGTGCTGACAGTTCCACCCCCATCGACGTGTCGCAATTACAAGAGTGCCATTTGGCTAAGTTACAGATCGGGACGCCTTTTGACTCGGTGACAACGAATTGGAGCTCGAGGGAAGAGGAAGAGGAGGATGTTTCAAAGAGTTTGAGGCACTTCGAGATGAGTGGTGAGCTTAGGAAGAGTGTTTCCGAGTCGAGGTCGAACTGTGCATGGCAAGAGGAGGACAAAACTAAGAGCTGTCTTAGGTAATGAGAAGTCATTTGTTGTCGTTGTTCTTAGTCCTTCACTTTATTTATTATTATTCTTTCTAATAATTTCTATGTAATGTGGGATAACTTTTCCAGGTATCAGAGGGAAGAAGCTAAGATTCAAGCCTGGGTGAATCTGCAAAGTGCAAAAGCAGAAGCCGAGTCAAGAAAGCTCGAGGTAACACTACTTCTAATCGTAAACTGTTCAACTTTTAATACCTCCATTAAACTTGTGTTGTCGAACTTGTCGAAGGGTCGAATTTCGTATTTCGGGGGCAAGATTGAATTTTTACAAAAATATATATAAAAGACATCTATGGCCATGCAGTGGAGGAGGGGGCAGCCACCCCCTCAAAATTTTTTTCGACCTTTTCGGTTTTTTAACATGACTTAAGATTCTTATCTCTATATATATATTAGGACTTAGGAGAATGTTGATCATATATAATAATACTTCCTTGCCAGCTTATGTTTTGTCTTAAGCCACATTGAGCCACCCGCCGAAGATAAGAACACTCTTTAATCCCCGTGCTAATCGATATCCTAATCTCTTTTTGCTAATAATTAAATTAATATTAGAAAGAACTGGGAAGAAGCTGGAAGCTGTCAGCACTGTTTTGTATTATCATATAACAGTATTCCATGCCAAGACAAATGCACATTGGAAACATGAAACTCATGTGCAGAGCATGCTGTCTTTACAGAATTTCCTGTTGGTGTTCACTGCAAACAGGCCCTCACACACTGAAACGTACATCTTCACACATTGGTTCAAGAATTTTATACATTTTTGGTTGTGGTATTATTTAATAGACATTATATTTCGATGCGATATTTGATTGGATGACTAATTGTGACTAAACTATAAGATTAGGGACTAAAAGCTTCTAATTAGAATATTCGGACTAAAGTGATTCTAAACTGAATGTTGAACTTGAACGTCTGGTACGCTTGAGTGTTTCGTTTTGAAATAATCTATAAACACCGTGAGGGGTGTTTTTTTCGAATTCTTGGTTCTTTTTTCTGTTGTTTGTAAGTATTTATGTATGATTTTCTGCAAACGCTCCCAAACTTATGCTACCTTCAACTTTTTACAACTTTGGCTTCTTCAAAAGCATCAAAAGGAGAAGTCTTTGCACGCACCCTACTTCATTTGAGCTTTGTGAATCGATTTGCAGGTGAAAATACAGAAAATGAGGGCGAATTTGGAAGAAAAGCTGATGAAGAGAATGGCGGATGTGCACCGAAAAGCTGAAGAATGGAGAGCAACGGCACAGTTTCAGCACTCGGAGCAAATACGAAAAGTCGGGATGGAAGCGCGCAAGGTGATGAACAGAAAACCCAACAAACATTTCTCTGGACACAAGTCTTGTGGCTGTTTTCCCTGTAACAGTCATATTTAAGTAACCTGGGGACTAGAATGATAACATCTTTAGCATCGAGGATCTAACTGTAATTTAACGGTAATATTTCCGGGGAATTAGCTTTTCATTTTTCTTGAGATAAATGGAAGTTTGCATGACAGCCGAAATGTCACCCGAACCAATGTAAGTCGAAACTACATTTTTTGCAAACATACGAGCCACACAATTAGCCTTATCTCTTGCAAAGTGGTGCAACGGGACCGAAGTGTACCCCAAAACACGCGGTCACTATCAGCCGTTGATAAATTTTCCGACAGTCCCCTCCCACCACGATCCTCCTCCATCCAAAGTCTCGTGCAACCAGTAACGACCACGAAAGCTTCGGAAATCTTCGCCCCTGATCTCTTGTAGATTCCTGAATGTACGTTGAGAATTAAATAGATTGCTCGTCTCAAAGTTACTGCAGTTCTGCTCACATTTAATTTCGAGGTTTAGTTGGATTACATTTTTCAGGGTTTTGTGTAATATCATTAAAGTTTTGAATGTGCAGCCAAAATCAATGCAAAAGCTGCAGATTTTCATGATCATTGTCCTATATATATATCTAGGGCGGCTTTTAGAGAATTCAATGAAGCTTGCAAGAATATGCAACATGATATTGCACACACACTACACACAGTGACGGACAAATGGAAGAAGACAACAGATATATATACAGATACATACATATATATATACAGATATTCTTGCTTTCTTTCAAGTATAGCTTTAGATTTCAGAGTCTGTGAACTGTTTTTACGTATACAGATTGTAAAGCTTACAGATGAATCCTGTGCGTGCATGCCTTTTCATACTCTCTCATCTCTCTCTCTCTCCACTGTTTTCTGAACACTTTTCTTCAACAGTAGGCTCTTTAACCTTTCGTGTAAAAGGGAAATCCTAGTTTATACTTTATACAACTTTCTTTTATCTTTCATGATATTAATTAGGCCTTATTTATAATTTTTTGCTTGTTCATTGGGGTCTTAAAATGCCTATATTATGTGTTTGAAATCCCACTCATAATTGTAATTCTCTTACGTTAATCGCACGATAAATATAAACATGTTTCGTCCTTCATTAGACCGGTATGATCGAATTAAGTCCAAACTAGAATTACGTATGTTATTAATGGTTATTTTTGTGGTAAAAGAACTAAAGACTTTAGTAGACCTTTGATTAGGTTAATGAATTATGAATACATATTACTAAATGACAATAATTATTTGCATTTACTATTATTTTCATGAAAATAATTAGAGTAAAATAAACTCCTTATTTTCATTTTATTTACTATTATTTGCTTGAAAAATGAAATTCTAATGGTTCTAAATGGAGTAATTGGGGGAAATTTCTTTAAGACTTTACAATTTTAGGATTAAAATACGGGAAAAAGATTTTTTGTCATTCGAACTTTGTCATCTTTTGCAATTTATCATCCCGATAAATTTTCGTTGCATACCGTCATTTAATATTTGCATTTATAATATAATACCACTATTTAAACATTCTTTTAGTGGTCCTGGTGAAAATACAATTGACCTGTATCAGTGTATGTTTTATAATATTCCATAAACATGCCACGTGTCATATTTTAATCAAAACCACTAAATAAAAGTTCAGATGATAGTATGTTACAAATACAAAATTAGATGAGGGTATGCAATCAAATTTTATTGAGATGGTAAATTGAAAAAAAGCTCAAAATTCGAATGACAAAAATTCTTTTTCCCTAAAAATTCGTTTATATATGACATGCATACATTATACATACAGTATAACCTCGATAAATTAATACTCGATAAATTAATAACTTCGCTAAAATAATAATTTTCTTCGGTCCCGAGTCGGGATCAACGTGGTAAATTAATAATTCGCTAAATTTATAAGATAATACAAAAAAAAAAAAAAAAATCATATAGGTCCCATTTGATATATAAATTAATAATTCATCTGTATCAAAATATTTCATACATAATACATAAGTAAACTAAACAGGTTTCTGAAAATATGAATCTATTGTTGTTTGTTTCTTCTTGAAATCAATATCACCTTGAATCTCATCTCTAACCCTTCTTATTGCATTAAGAATATCAGGTGATTTATACTCACACAGTTCTCTACGCATATCATCAGTCATGGTTGATTTTTTAACACCTTTGAGATGAGAAGCCATTTTTTTTGTTTTTTGATTTGAAGACTTGCATAATACATCTATTTCTATAGTAACTTAGTTAATGTATGTACGTGTAACTACATTAATAATTGAGTGGATAAATTGTGGATTTATACATTTTAATGAATGTAGGTACATGTAACTACATTAATAACTAAGCAGATTTATATATTTTATTAAGATATACATAGAATATTGAAAATGTATTAGCAAAAATACATGAATTTGGTTAAGTATGTATAATTAATAGTCAATGTACAAATTAGTTTCCACGTACACCTAGGTATATTCATAATATGGACCCAAAAAGTATATAATTTATAAATTAATAATTATTAATTTATACGATTAATTAATACCTCATTAAATTAATAAAATTTGACGGTCCCAACTCCCAACAGTATTAATTTATCGAGGTTATACCGTATATTAAAATAAATACGTAATATAAATAAGCAAATTAGATATTGGGCTAGGAAGCTACAATATAATTCTTAATATTCTTATTGGGCCTTTAGCCCAATATGTTATAAATCCAATGGGCTTTAATTTTCAGCCCAAATCCATTACCGGGTCAACCAGAGTACCCGACCCATTTTCCCACCATTCTTGCCTTGCTTGACAAGAAGAAAAAGCAGAGCAGCTGAAATATATAAAATACCAAAAGAAGAATTTCTCTGCTAAAGATTTCTGTTCATCTTCATTTGGGATTAGGGTTGGTCGATTTCGGATCCGTTTCTGTTTTCTCGAAGCAATTATCAGCTGTTATAAGTGCGTAATTACGCTCTGATTAGCTCAGTTTTAACTCTTGATTTGATGTTTTTGCAGGACTGATTTTGCTGAAGTTTGAGGGATCGAAAATGTTTCTAACGAGGTAATGTTGCAGTTTTGTGGTTAATTCATGTGGGGTATTCGTTTGATGTCGTGGGGTTTATTGCTTATTTGGTTTATGTGTTTGTTGAAGGACTGAGTACGACAGAGGAGTCAATACTTTCTCTCCTGAAGGGAGGTTGTTTCAAGTGGAGTATGCCATTGAGGCTATCAAGGTTGGTTTTTTTGCTGATTTGAATGTTTGAGGGTTGTTTTCAAGTTTGTAGTTTTGGGGGTTTCTGTTTTTGTGTAATGTTTGTTGAAGTGGTGGTGTTTGGGTTTTGTTTTAGCTGGGATCGACTGCGATTGGGCTGAAGACTAAGGAAGGAGTGGTTCTTGCTGTTGAGAAGCGGATTACTTCTCCATTGTTGGTATGTTTGTTGATTATGATCCGTTTCTTGTTGGGCTTTTAGATTCGTTGAAGAGTTTGTTTTAGTTTCAGGGTTGAGATTATATCTTAGTTTAGTTTTGGTAGAAGTTTGAGCTTGTTTTGATCTTATATTAGCTTTTCATTAATTTATGGGAATGACCTTTAGCTCGTGCTTGAAGTGTAATTTGTGTTCGCTGGATATGTGAAAGAGATATAATCAGTATGTTTTCCATCTTTAAGGAGAAGTGTTGTCTCATCATCTTGATTGTTGGACTGTAGAATATCGTGAAATTAAGTTATGCCGGGTAATGTAAGGATATTCGGTATACTACAATGTCTTGGGCGTTTTGAATCTTTCTTCCTCCATTTCATTTTGCTCTACATCGCTTATTCGAGCCTTGAACCTGGGCAATATTACACGCACACACACATAATCTCATCTTAGGGTCCCATTGATGCTGTAAGATTTGATTGCATGTTTGAACTTGTTAAATGCTTGCAGGAGCCTAGCAGTGTGGAGAAAATCATGGAAATCGATTCACATATTGGGTGTGCCATGAGCGGCTTAATTGCTGATGCCCGCACCCTGGTTGAGCATGCGCGAGTCGAAACTCAGGTACTTTTTTTTCTCTATTTATAGTTTTTGTTATCTTATATTGCCTATACCCCATTGGTTCTACTTTAGCATTTATTAACTGCTAATATAGTTCTTTTTCACATTTTGTAGAATCATAGGTTCTCATATGGTGAGCCCATGACAGTTGAGTCTACGACTCAAGCTCTCTGTGATCTTGCTTTGAGATTTGGTGAAGGGGATGAAGAATCAATGGTTAGCCTCTTTTAACCTTTATAGAGATATTGTTGAATGTAAAGCATCAATTAGTGTTGGATAATTCAAGAATATGTTTATTTGGCTTTGTTGCTTCACATGATGTTTCTTATTGATATCAATTATGTAGTCGAATTCCTTAAATTTAGCTGTTCGTTTTGCTTCTGATGCTCATGGATAACTTAATATATGAAATTAAATTTTCTTTTCTTTATTTATGCAGTCAAGACCTTTTGGTGTCTCTCTTCTCATTGCTGGTCATGATGAGAATGGTCCCAGCTTGTAAGTACTGCTTCAGCTTTCAATTTTGTGAGAAATGAAAGCTATGTAATCTGTTGTTTTCAAGAAACTCTCTTCTTATTTCTAAGTCATTTTACAATGGACAGATACTATACCGACCCCTCGGGCACTTTCTGGCAATGCAATGCAAAAGCCATCGGCTCAGGTTCTGAAGGTGCTGACAGCTCTTTGCAGGAGCAGTTCAACAAGGTATCAGATTTTTCTCTTCTTAAATCCAGACGTATCTGAAGAGGGTGTTTTCTAGTGTTGTTTTAAAGACTAATATAAGCTCTCACATCAGATTATTATCAAATGTTCTTTTTTCTAAATTATAAGATGTTGTATCGTGTTTTAAAAATAAACTTTCGAAGCGTGGGAAAAAAAATAATATCTTGAACTTATAAGATGTTAGTAATGACAATTGTGTAATTAATACGTCGAAACAGAGACAACAATTGTGTTAAATGTGGAGATAAGTTGGTATTACTGACCTATTTTATAAAGTTTGCTAAACACTTTATAAGTGCTTACGAGCTCCTACACTGCTTATGAACTGTTTACGAGGCTATAGCCTCAGCCGAACACCCTTAGATCCTTGCTAATCCAGCTTATTTTGTTGCAAAAATCGTAGCTCCCTCCGCGGTACTTGTATGCAATTATGCAAATACCCTCCATTTCTTGTTGAACTGCATGTACCTTCCTTGTGACTTTTCATGTGAACTACTGATCATCACACATTGTTAAATTGTGTGATTCTTCAAATCTAATTAGATTTCCAATAACCTCTTTCTTTCTAGATTTGAATGTTGTTTAATATGGTTATCTTTAATGTAATTCAGGATCTAACTCTGAAAGAAGCCGAGACCATTGCACTCTCCATCCTAAAGCAAGTGATGGAGGAAAAGGTACTTTGAGCACCCTCGGTTTACTATTTTCATTTCAATTTGGATGCCTCATTGCTCGATTTTTGTTTGATGTTAGGTTACGCCCAACAATGTTGACATCGCGAAGGTATCACCAACGTACCATCTTTACTCCCCTTCCGAAGTCGAGGCAGTCATAAGTCGCCTATGAGAAAGCACGAGTACATCACTCCGTTCCCTCGTGTTCTTGTCCGTGAAACACATTTTGTATTGCAACAGTTATTGATTTGGGTTCATGAAGAGAACTAATGTTAAACCTTCGGAGTATTTGATCTCTTAAATGATGTCTGAAACATTCTCAGAATGCTTGCTTATAATTAGATCATTCATAACATACTTATCTTGATGTCATACGACGTGTCTGTATGTGTGTGCGGTGCGCACGAGAGAGGCACTCGTTCTCTGGAATCGCTCTAGAAAATACGACGACAAAACAGATACGGGAACACGAAATATCTGCAAAAACCAGAATAGTACCGAACTGTTATTTCTCTGAACAAACTCACAAACTCTTTGTCTAAGGCTTTAAGCTTTGTCCGACATGACCCGACACTGCCACTTTAGAGTTTTGTGTACACATTTATTTTGGGAGACCGTTTATAATTACCATCCATAAAAGTACAAATGCCGAATAGCATCATCACCCTCTTATACACTAAAAACAAACACATTTTATTGTGTCCCAAGAAAATGTTTTCGACATCTTGTAGTCCCGGACAATTATGAAAAACTGTTTTCAAAGGCAGAGATAAAAACATGAAGAGTGTTCGGTTCAAAAAGGGTCGCATAATGCATCAACAAACTCGAAAATCTGCATCATTCCTTAATCACGGAATTCATCCATGAACCCTTTGTGAAAATCTGTTAGACGAGTAACAATCGCCGGTATTCTGTCCTCTTGAGGTAATATCGTGCACCTAAAATGCCATGTTCCCGCAACCTATGCAAATAACAGCAGCCATCACTTCAACAACAGCTTAAAATTGCCAGATTTTAACATTCTCTTCAGCTATTGTAAGTATTTGGAATGCTTCTTTAGCTGCTTCTATCTTCGAGAAAGCAGTTTTTAGCAGCTTCTACGTATTTTACAGGGAAAAAGAAAAACTCTTTTGACACACAGTGACTTTTTCCGGGAAATCTCAATAATTACACTGACATCCCCTGGGAGGCTGGGAGTTGCTCTAATTACAAAAACTTCCCCAAAGATTTGAGATGTTATAATAACTTCCCCTATCAAAGAATTTACATTTCGATTTACATCTGGACCGATAAATTTTTATAACATCATATCTAATATTTTATGAATATCCTATTTAACTCGTGAACGCTTAATGATCAATATTTGAATTCAAATTTTATGACTATAAATAGCATGGATGAGGCCAAACATCAGGGTATGCCAGTGTAATTATCCCTTGATACTACCCAGTACTTCAAAATTTCTAAAATTGAACACTGGTCCCCAAAGAACCAAACATTCTAAAATAAAGCATGTAGGTAGTTCTGTTAGTGAAGTAGTATTTACCTGCCCAAATCCCGAACCAGGAACAACTACTATTCCAGTGGCATTAAGGAGACGACGAGCATAAAATGCATCAGGGGCCGAATTAACAGTTTTTGCTGCTTCAATCGCTTTCTTGGGCAAGTTAATGCGAGGAAATAGGTACATTGCACCTTCTGCCCTGTTGCAGGTTACTCCTTCTAAACCATTGAATGCTTCTTCAAGTTGCTGAGACATCAAACAAACAGTGAAGTCACCTCAGCTTCAATAAAAGATTAAAACATACAAAAAAGACGCCTTATTATTATGTTTTCCTTTTTTTGGGTGCTCGAAGGGCTAACCTTTGCACGTCTCGCTAGTGACGATAGGATAGCATCTTTCTCTGCTGAATAAGACTCGTATGATTCATCCCCCACCTGTAAATATTAAATGGGATGTTTCAATGGGCATAAAACATGAGCGTGTGTGTGAGCACGCAAATGTGTCTGAGTGTGAGAGAGAGAAACCTTTGGAGGGCTCATGACGAGGCTTGCAAGAATCTGACCAGATATGTTGGAACAAAGATTCACCGAAGCCACTTTGTATATTTGTTCCCTAACCTCAGGACTAAAACCAGTTATTTCCATGTAACCTCCTCTTTTTCCACATTCTCCATAATAACCTAGGAAAAGTTGAAGAGAAACCGCATATATCAAAAAAATTCCTTAATCGTAACCAACAAAAGCATTGGAATCTGATCATTGTTCATACCTTTGGACACGGATTGGAAAGATACCAAGGAAATATCCTTCTCCCCATAACCCATAGACCGAGCAACTTTCTTGAAAGAGTGGAACTGTTTGTCAGGCACATAAACATTCTCCTGGTACACCTGTAAAAGCCAATAGAAAAGATTAAATAAATTATATTTGTTCTGAGGAAGGGACCTTCAATAAATTTAATAATCAGAATTTTCTCAATTTTATTAGGCAAATTCGACACTACGAAACTAACAGGACTCACCTACATAATGCCATCACATTTAAGTATTATTTTTGTTCAATCAAACCCAGAAATTAATACTATTACATTTGAAATATTATTGTTAAATCTTAACAAAACACATTTCTCCACTACTTCAAAATAATGTCATCTTTTCCCATTGGAAATAGAATGTCAGAATCAAATGGTCTATCACCTCATCAGCCAAAAGAACAAGCCCTTCTTCCTTGCAGAAGTCCACAATTTGCTGTTGGTTGTTTTCAGCCAGAACCTTTCAAAGAACAGTCACATATTCAAATGGAAACAAAAATCAGATCTTTACATCAACAATTTTTTTTCTTGATAGAAGCCTCAAAGAATCTAGCAATATTTACCTGCCCGGTAGGATTACCAGGATTTATAACCACCAAGGCCCTGACAGTAACACCCTTTGATTTTGCAGCTTCCAACTGATTTTTAAGATCAGAGACCTCCAGTCCCCACCCCGTCGCTTCATCAAGATAATAAGGAACCTGAAAAACAACAAAAAATTGTAAAATAATGCTGAGAATAACTGGTTTTTATACATTTCTCTGTATTTTAAGAAAAAAAGAATTGTCACTTAATATGTTAAACTGTAGTAATACATACAAGAGTGCCACCATGCAGGGCAATTGAAGCAGAATATAGGGGGTACTGTGGAATGGGACAGAGAATGCCATCGTTCTTCGACCGTAACAATAGCTGCATCATCATGTGAACCTGAAAAGAGAAATATCTCAATTAAAATAAGATTTATTAATTAAATAATCTTCATATAAGTCTATAA
This sequence comes from Lantana camara, assembly GCA_037501455.1. Classification (NCBI taxonomy): domain Eukaryota; kingdom Viridiplantae; phylum Streptophyta; class Magnoliopsida; order Lamiales; family Verbenaceae; genus Lantana; species Lantana camara. Next base: position 81,276,042 of record CM074865.1, read on the forward strand.
CAACTTTACCGCAGGGCTAGCACCATCTGTCAAGAAAATATCATTTGGGTCAGCTGGGAATCCATCACGAGCTTCAATTCCTGCAGCAATTGTATCACGTAGGCCTTTGATGCCCTGGTTTTGTAAATAACAAGAAAACTTAGGTAAGAAAAGGATTAAACCTTTCTTGTAATTAAGGCTTCAAGAGGTTGTTATTATCACCTGACTGTGACTATAAGCACCAGTTGCTCTTCCAGGGATTTGATCTAGTATTTGAAAAGCTCGTTCTATGGCATCAGCACTAGAAATAAAACAAATAGATTTATTACTAACAAGTAACAGATTTTCATTCTTATGTACATCTTAGGTGACGAATTTTTTTTTGAAAATTTACCTAAATAAACCCTGTGTTTCAGATCTATCCAAAATAGCAGGATGATCACATAAAGCTAGGATCTGAAATTGAAATCCAAGATGTTAGAAGTAAAAGAAATGACATTATTTGAGTTCGGTTGAAAAATTCATATATTAACCGCACCTCTCTAAAGAACGTGATTGGCTGTTGGCCAAGAGATTGAGGATTTCCAATATTGCAGTACAATATCTGCCAAAACAATTAGTCTTGAGAACTAGAGAAGTTTAAAGAAAGCTCTAATAATAGCTAAATATATATAAGTTTCTGAAAAGCTGCACAATGATGATGGTTCCAACTTCTAGCTTTTCAGAGCTCAGAAAAGCAATAAGCTGATCATCAAGAACACTTTCAAGCACACAATCACTTATGCAAGCAGTAACTGAGTTTATAACCGGTTGCAATCAAATCTTTGTATTCTCAAGATTAAGTAATATGTACCTCATCAAAAGGACGAGAACCTGGGTTGTTCTTCAACTCTTCTTGCAATTTCTGCCAAAAAAAAAAAAACATGTTCAAAGCATTTCACCAAGAATAAACTCGGGACTTCAATCCGTAAACAAAACATACCAATGCATATCAATTAGAAGCTGAATCATGAAAGCTACCTGAGCAAGATTCACAATTTCACCGCGGACAGCATATTCACACTCCAAAACCTGGAAAAGAAGTTCGAGAATCAATATAAGATTGCATGTTCTAAATTCATAACAACATACTTCCATCAAATGCTGAAACCAGAAAACGAGTATAACCACATTCTTTGCACAAAATACAGCAAACTTCTCCATTGAGCTCTCAGTCAACTCATAGTAAAAAGACAAACAAAAACCATTCAAAGAAACTGTACCATCCAAAACTCAAACCCAGATCAAAAACTCAAAAACTAAACAAAATCCGGCCAAACCCAAATCAAATTCAAAACAACAACGAACAAGAACCAATAAAACAGGATAAAAAACACTTCTTTCCCATAAAAAAAACTAAAACCCACAAAACCTCGAGCAACTCATCAACTCACCTTAGGATTGATCGTCTCAACCTTAACCGGGGTGCTCGAATAATCCGAAGCCATACTCTCAGAAGAAGAAGGATCAGGAACAGAGCTCAACAAGCGCGAAAGAAAAGCAGAAGCAGCTGAGTGAGGCGGAGCTTTTGAAGAAGCCAAATAAGCGGTGCGATGCTGCACCACGGAATTGAAGATTTTCCTGTGGGCTAACAGATTTCTGGATTTTTCTGCTGCGAATTTCCGCATTGTAATTGAATGATATAGGGGAAATTTTTCTGGTGAATTTCGTCTCGGGTGGTGTGAAGACAAAAGCAGGTGAGAATTTGATTTTTGATTTTGGTTTCTTTAACTTGCTCCCCAAACAAGACGTTGCCACCTTGGGACTTTTTAGAATATTACAAATGTGGCCCACAATTTGAGATTAATTGTACTTTAGTATAGTTGAAAATTGAAATGTGTGTGGTGCTAGTTGTCACATGGCTAGGAAGTATTTTAGGACAAATTTGTTGTGGTTATCTGTGTTCAAGTTTGACGTTTTCTAGTTAATAGGATTCAAGCTGTTAATGAATTTATTTTTTTAAGATAATGATTCGGATTTGAATTCCACTTGAGGTGGTACGTGTGTAAAAAATAATAATAATAAAAAAAAAAGTTTGACGTTTTCTATTTAGTCAAAAAATGGCAAGTAGAAATCGGATTGGATCTCCTATTTTATTTTTGTGTCATTATTTTGCAGAATTAATTATACTTAGTACCCTTTGTAATTTTAAATATTATAATTGGACTCCTGTTAATCGTTTTATTATATTTTGGTTCCTTCTAAAAATTATAAATTATATTAGATTAATTTTTCGTTAAATTTAGGATGACATCATAGATTTTGAAACTTGAATTTTCTATTTTACCACTACCGCAGATTCAGATTCAGTAAATTTAGAGTGACGTTATAGATTCAGATTCAGTAAGCGAAAACCAGAAAAACTCAATCGGCAGAGATACCATGTAAAATTCCTAAACTGAATTTTGGGATTATTGAAGAAAAGCAATACAGAGTGGAAGACGAAAAGCGCTCTCAGATTCATTGAAGAAAAGCAATATAGACATGCGACTGACTCCCAAACCTCCAAACTAATTTGTTTTAAGTTGAAACGGCGTTGTTTAATTAAAAAACTGAAGAAAAGCAATATTCCGTTTCATTTAACGCCAAGGCTAACGGCGGGACCAAAAGTGTAAAAAAACCGGTAGTTCAATGACCATTATTGTAAAATTGGAAAGTGAGGAACTAAAAGAGAATAAGTTGTATAGTTGGATGACCAAAACTGTAATTATCCCTGAATTTTATTATTGGACAGTTTCAAAATTCGAATGCTTCTGATCGAATCAGCACAATTCATATGTGAGAGCTTCATTTCCAAGCACTAAAGGAAACAAATTTCTTGACACCCGCCTAGAGCACATGGTATGAAAACAGTACATTCATGAGTAAGCAACTCATTCGAGTCCATAGCATCAGCACCATTAAAATCTGCTAGTTTTCCAATGGTGTCTTCCTCCAACATTCCAACATACAATCATGTACCTTGCTACTCTGACAAACCAAAGCATGGATCAAGCATAGACATTCAGCAAAGCAATCAAAAACGGAATTCATATAGCTCAAAAGAGTAAGATATAACACACAGTCAAATCTAAATACAGGCGAATAGTTATTACTTTTCAGATTTTTTATTTATTAGTTTTACCTTTTCATATCACAAAATGTCTTCTTTTTTTTTTTTTATTTATCACAAAATATCTTAGTTTCTTATCCAACTACACCAAATTTCCAAAAACGCACACTATATATCAATTAAAGTGACGAAATATAAACTTCCTATTATTCAGCAAATTTTGTTCTAAATTAAAGTTTCAATTAATATATGTATAATTGCAGAGGACCGCTCAAGCATGAGGAAAATTCCAACTGATTGTATTAATTTTCGTTCTTAATTTCAATTCTTCCACTAAGTCCCCTCAATAGTGCATTTTAATTATTTTGACTTATTAATTTCAATTTTAACTTTTATTATCCTTCGTAATCTGCAATAGTAAAATAATAATAAGAGATGGTAAATGTAATATGCTAAAAGGTGCGACACCTTTGTAGGGGTACACAAGAAACAAAAAGGTTTACCTCATAAATGTCAGAATTATAAATGCACGAGCAATAGATGAACAAATGAAAAATAAGGATAATTCCACTGCCATACCTAAGGATCACACAAAACTCCGTTGAAGTTTGGGAAATAACAAAAACTTCCCCAGTAAATTTTATTAGCAACGTTTCTAATTTCTTATGGAAACCCCTATTTTACCTAAACATTTACTAATCAATAATTAAATAGATTTATGCCTATAATAGCATGGGCCACTATATAAAGGGAAGGGAAGTTTTTGTAACTTTTCAAACCTTAGAGAAAATTTGTGTAATTAGGCCAAACCTAATCACATGGAAGCAGAACAACATTTCGTTATCCACATAAAGCAAGAAGTACAGCATAAAGCAGAAAGCGCAGCATATGAAACAACATAGCCAATTACGTAATCATAACTTAAGAAAAGCAAGATTTCCATGAAATTTCTAGGGTTCTACCCATGTTTCGCAGTCGAGGTCGCGAGGAACGGAACGGGGGGCACCGTTCCAGTTCCAACGTCATGTCGCGGAACGGGCACTTCGTGGAATGGATGACATTTTTATAGTAAAAATAATTGATTAATGTATCAATACAAATAGAAGTTTCTTCACTATCATACAACTCCACAAATATTACAATATATAAATAACCACACATTATTAACTGATAATAAATGGAATGACGAAAGGAAGAAACTTAAACTCGTCTATCTTTTCTAAGAAGCAGTATAATTGACAACACTTATAATCCCTTACCGAGGATAATTTACAAATATTAAAGTAATGTGTTCTTCAATAAAAAATATAAAAGTTTGAAATATAAAATATTGTTAATTAAAATTTTACAATTATGATATTTATGTGCTCATATAATTTAATTTAATTAATCATTATTACATAAAAATGATGGGTCATTTTATTTAGCCCAAAATCTTTTAATCTTTTAAGAATTATTAATTCAAAGAATGAAGGGCTGTCAATGGGTCGGATTTTAATCCGAATCCGGTCCGAGTCCGATCCGAATTTTAGCATATTCGTCCTATAAAAATGTCCGATAGATCATATCCGATTATAAATATTCGTTATCCGAAATAAATGGAGCGAAAATGGATTTAAAGAATCCGATCCGTTAAGAATCCGAATCCGATAATATATATAATATTTAATTAAATAAATTATTTACTAATACATAATATTAAGTAAAATGATTAAAATTAAAATCTTCACATATTTATCAGTTTAAATAATAATAAAATTTAATTGTTTTACTCTAAAAGTATATATTTTTTTAATTAATAAGTTTAAATTAACCTATTTTAAATAAATATAAACAAAACTATCAAATAATCCATTAAATAATAACTATTTATTAAATCTTATGTATTATATTTATTTTTTTATATCAAAATTGTTATTTAAAAAAGTGAATTTTATTGCTAATCGGGTCGGATCTTTTATCGGATCTAATCCGATCCGATTATGTATGGATTCAAAAACAATAAATCCGAATCCTATAAGATTCGGATTCGGATCCGATTGTCGGATTCTCTTATCAGATTCGGATCCGGAATATCATGATCCGGTCCGAATCCAACCCGTTGACAGCCCTAAAAGAATCAACCCATTAAAAAAAATTATAGCCCATTTATATTTTAGCCCACTAGTGGTATTAGTTAATTGAAAAACCTAGTTTGATCCAATATTTTGTTGCTGCGCCTCGGTTGCTTTTCATCACACATTTGACAGCACTCAGCCATGGCGGAAACAGAGAAAGCATTTTTGAAGCAGACCTATCTTCATCAATCCACCGTCTTCATGACCGTTCCATGGCCGTTCTAGTCCGTTTTTTCCCGATTCAATCCGTTACTCGCCAAGAAAACGGGGTGGAATGCTGTTCCGGCCGATTTCACGGCGTTCCAACCCCGTACCAAGATGCCGGCGTTCCAGTCCTGTCAAGGTGGAACGCCCACTGTCGTTCGGGCTCTTATAACGGAGTTCTGGCGAACCATGGTTCTACTTCTATCTAGGAATAGCATTCGTACATGGAGACTAACACTCCCATAATGACTCAAGAAAACTATTATTAATTTGATCTTGGACCCTCTCTTATACACTACACAAAAACTATATTCATGAATTGTCTGCCTGTATAAGGTTTGCTGTTTCAGTCCTTCCTCAACCACAAGTTCATTAAGGTTTCTGCATTGGGTATGGACTTCTTGACTGCATAGAATCTGTAAAGCAAAGATGAATGATCAACATATTCCTGCACATCAATTTGTCCACGACTCACTTATTAGGGGGGACCGATATATTACCAGAAAATGATAATCCAGATAATAAACCACCAAAATATTGATAGCACAGTTATCATGTCATATCAAGGTTGTACGTGTACCTCAGTATAAAATGGCCAACAATTATCAATTAGCAAAATCATCTGATACATTTATATAATCTTCAATAACCATACAACAAATATGCCAAGAGTGATGCCCAAACTAGAATGAGATCGTAAGTTAAGAACCTCTTTTGAACAAAGTTCAGCAACTTATGCAGAGTACCTGACCTGCAAATCTGCTGGAAGGGGAGCAAGATGCTCGTAGTGATCCACTTGAAAAGCAATTGGCTGCAATCCACACACCCTAATCATTATTTGCAAAACTAGTCTCCGAAATTCCTGAATTTGACAACCCAAATAAAAAAAGTTTATTCTAGCATATTTTACCAAGCAAAGAGACTTTAGATAGAAAGGAAAGAAAGAGAGGCAGGTGGAGCACAAACATATTTCCTGGTAATTTGCATGATCCTTTACATTTTAAAACAACTTTCCTATTTTATTTGATTGCTGGACATAATTATAATCAGTACTCTCTCTGTCATATTGTTGGCCTCGTTTTCCTTTCTGCAGTTTGGATGTCAATTTTCACCGGTCTCTGAACAGAATGAACACTTTTTAGTGTGTAAACAAGGGCTTGAGGGAACTAACCACTAACTCACTTGGCGATTACTTCAATTCACTAATAAGTAATAACAAACCTAACACAGACCCACACCCAGAGAAGGGGGATAACTGTGATAGCTTATATTATACGGTTGTGAAGCCTATGACTAAATATGACATGAAGTCAGATACTACTGAAATTACTTAATGGGGTTAGCAGGTTTCTGACAACAACAGCTTTGGCAAAAGGATAAAATGTGAAAGTTCTAATAAAAACAAGGGAAGCAAAAAAGTTACTGCAATTATTCCATTAGCTCCTGAAGAAGTAGAAAAGTAATATTTTTTAAACACTTGAATTGAATTCTGGTTAATCGAACACAAATACCATACTGTGAGCATCAGATACCCCAAATGCAACTTGAGGTTTCACTATGTTTGGTAGACACAATTTTATTTCCACGAGCCTTTGCTCCATATTGGAGTCTCAAAGCTGTCAACATGCAACATGCGGCTACAGTAACTGTAACGTTGATAAAACTTTCTAACTATTAAAAAAACAATAATCACATACCTTTCTGGTGTTGTAATTAGCAAAACCCAAGCATTTCTAGTTTTAACAGTAAGTTGGATGCCTCATTTTGTGGAAATAAGAACAACATATAGATACTTTTTATGAATATCACTTAAATTAACAAGAATTTATCAAATATTTTTTTAGCAGACAAACCTAGCAACTCGAAACATGTATATGACCTACAGTAGTGTAGCTTCCGAAGCAGGCAGTTGACACCCGAGCATCTCCATTCATATCATTCTCCCGAGCAACTCGAGTAGAATCCCTCCCATTTATAATTGCTCAAAGCAAGTGTGAAGCTTGTGGGAGGAAAGGTTAGTGTAACATCCAAAAATCTTGGGGACGGGAGGTTAGTGTAATATTCATGCAGCAGGGGAGGTAAATGTGATTGAAAAACTTGGTAATTTCGTTCAAATCCCCTGTTTTTTGGTACATTCCATTCCCCAGTTTCTTCACGTTTGCAAATATTAATTTGCAGAACCATGTCAGTCAGACTCCAAATTTACAAGTAAATTGTTCCACCAAAATTTCTGCAATCTAACTAATGTTAAAAGCAGGAATTTCTCGAGTAGAATCCCTCCCACTGTGACTGCAGTCATTGCACCCTTGGCGACACACACATTATGCAGACATTGCCATTAAATAGAGTTGGAAAGCGTGATATTGAAGCAGAAAATCTTTTTTTTTTTTTTTTTTTTTTTTGGTCTTGAAGCAGAAAATCATATTTATTTACTAAATAAATTTATCATAAATAATAATTATTTTACCGTTGCTTAGAATGCGAAATATTGAGACAGAAAACCTTATTTACTTAACATAAATAATTATTATTTTACCGTTGCTTAGAATGCGTGATATTGAGGCAGAAAATCTTATCGTTAGAAATTATCAGCTGTAAATACAATATTCAATATTAAATCATTTAATGTAGTTTCAAAAAAAAAAAAAAAAATCATTTAATGTTGGGCAGCTTCAAATAACTCCTTATGAGTTTGAAATATTTTGACTTACCTCCCCCATGAATTTATAGTATATGATAGGATAGAAATATTGTATTAGAACGTTTTTGTACTACATTATGTGAAATTCATACAACATAAATATTGGGGAGTTATTTTTCCCCAAAACCACAAAGTCCATGAATTTATACTGCATAATAGGATATAAATATTGCATTATAATATTTTTATACTACATTATGTGAAAATCATACAACATTCATTTGGAGTTAGGTCAATTTATGACGTCGCATTGGGGATTTATCCCTCATTACCTGTCATTTAATTTTGGGCAGCTGTAAAAATATAATAATTATTAGGTATAGGGGAATGTGGGCCGGGCTTTATAGGGACTTTTGGTTACTTCTTAGTTTTGTTGGGCTGAAATCTGAATTGTCCATAATTGTCCTTCTATAACAGTCGCTAGGGCTGTCAATGGGTCGGATTTTAATCCGATCCGAATTTTATCATATTCGTTCGTTAAAAAAATCCGATTGATCATATTCGATTATAAATATTCGTTACCCGAAATAAATAGTTCGAACATGGAATTAGAGAATCCGATCCGTTAAAGATCCAAATTCGATTTTTTATAATATTATATTATATTAATTATTTTATTAGTAAAGAATATTAAATAGAATAGTTAAAATTAAAATTTTCACATATATCTCGTTATAAATAATAATAAATTTTAAATTATTTATTCTAAGAAATATGTTTTTCTTTATTAATAATCTTAAATTAACCTATTATAAATACATATACACAAAACCATTAAACAATCCATTAAGTAATAATTATTTGTTAAATATTATATACTTATGTTTATATTTTTTATATTTACTTCTTTATAAAAAAAATTAAATTTTATTGTTAATCGGATCGGATCTTATCCGACCCGATAACATGCGAATTCAGTATTATTGAATCCGAAACCTATAGGTTTCGGATTCGATTATTGGATCATCTTATCGGATTCGGATTCGGAATGTCTTGATCCGGCCCGAATCCGACCCATTGAGAGCCCTAAGGGTCGCTATCAACTTTCCTTATTTTAAAATATACTAGTAATTGTGTGTTGCTAAACAAATATTATTATTTAAATATATTAAAATGAAAAATTTTATACGTATCTATATATTATAATTATTTTAATATAATTAATAAATTATAGTAAATAAATTTAATAATGTCATTTAGTCAAAATAATAATTAAAATAGTAATTAAAAATGTGAAGAAAAAAATAAATAAGAATATAAAAAATTTATTAATAGAAAATAATTAAAATGATGTGAGAGAAAAAAAGAGAGTTAAGAGAAATAAATAAATAAATAAAAAGAAAAAAAAATTAAGAGAGAGCAGCTATTAAAAGTTCAAAAATGGAAGGATAAAAAAAAAAAAAAAAAAGTTCAAGAAACCAAAAGTTTCTACCTATGCTCGACGCTTAATATAATAGTATAAATATTGCACAGAAAATACGGACTTAACATATACCAAAAGCTAAAGTGAGAAAACTTAGATGGAGACTAAAATTCCGGTCCACGAGACAAAGAAAAGCATCTTACCTCATATTTCATAATCTTTTTCTTGAGATATCCCCACTTTCTTGTCAATTCAATGCAGTTTCTACTTTCTTTTTTTTTTTTTTTTTCTGAGGATCGTCGCTTTGTATTTCATTAGTGATCATTAAAATGTTCTACTTAGAGAAGTGTATAAGGACGCCAAAGTTAGATGATAACTTTTACTTCGTGGATTCTCAATGCAGTTATACCTAAAATTGGAGAGGCGTTCTTATACACGAATAATATTTAGTGTTCCTCTTTTTGGTCGATGAATTATTTTTTAGAGTAAATAATATAAAGTTAGACTAGATTACAAATTTCTCCAAATCATGTGCAATTTTCTGAAAATTACATGAATTGATAAGAATTTGCAGCCATAATCAATTATTTCCTAAATTGGCCTATGTGCTGGTTTTCCAATTTCCCTGGTACAAGTTTGTGTATTTAGGCTAAACATCAGAGTATTTTAGTATGATTAACTCGTTAATAAATAAAGTTATTACAGCAAAAGTCCTATCAAAGTCATGCCATGATTAAAGTGCACCATCAAAATGTGTATGGTCTGATGGCGAAGCATTATCTTTACCAAAGCATCAAATCATTAATGTAGTTCTTTATCAAACATTATCTCATCCGTCCACATAAAGTGACCACTGTCGAAGACACTTTTCTCAGAATCCTGCCAAAACAAAATAATTAAAATAATTCATATTTCACCAAATAGTACATTAACAAATGCACAATCATTGGTGTAAATTCCCATAGCCGACCCGTGAGAAATCATTGTTGCAAAACTTCACATCCAACCCCTGAGAAATCATAGTCTTCACTTCATACTTCCGTCGGAGAAATGGCAGCTTATGCAGCTCTAGTTTCTCTTATGAATCTTATAGATCAGATCCATCACCATCCTCAACCTCCGATTACTCTTGACGAGGATCAGGCTCAATCACTAACTGAAAAGATTGTCTTTTTGCAAGATTTTCTTGAAGCTAATAATCGACATTATTCCAAACAAGAAGTGGAGAGGTTGCGGATCCGCATTGCAGATGCAGCTTATGCAGCAGAGGATGTAATCGAATCCCATATAGTGGATCAACTTCATAGTCAGCTCAGAATTTATAAGGGAGAGGACTTTCTTTCCCTGCGAGATTTTTTTGAAGAAGCAAATGGCTTGCAGAGTCCAATCGCAGCTCTCGATGATGAGGAAAATATCAGTTCCGTTGAATTGTATCAAAACCTGCACAAAGTGATCGAGTCTATGGATTACATAAAGAAAGAGGTGGAGGAGATTAAAGAGAAGTTGGGAACTCAAGAGGAGCTGCAAACAATTGTAACAGCATCTGTTGTTTCACCAAAGTCTCATTCATCGCAACGCAATATCATGGTGGGCTTTGATGATGTTTTAAATGAATTGTTGCATAAGCTCACAGGACAACCGCACTCTCATCGTCAAATCATACCAATTTCTGGCATGGGCGGAATTGGTAAGACTACACTTGCTAAAAATCTTTACACACATCCACTCGTAGAGCACCATTTTCACATTCTTGCTTGGGTTACGATTTCTCAAGAATATAATATGAAGGAGATTCTCATAGAAATTCTTTGCCAAATAGACCATGGGAGTAGGAAAAGTTTGAGTCAAATGAGTGAGGCACAATTAGGAGAAAAGTTGTATAAAAACCTATTTGGTAAAAGGTTTTTGATTGTAATGGATGATGTGTGGAGTCATGATGTATGGGATAAGGTAAAATCCTACTTCCCTAGAAACAACGAAGGAAGTAGAATTGTTGTAACTACTAGACTGTCAAATGTTGCTTCTTATTTGAGTAGTGGTTGGGTCCATGAGATGGATTTTCTAGATCAAGATAAAAGTTGGAGTCTATTCTGCAAATCTGTGTTTGGAGAAAAAGATTGCCCCCCCGATTTGGAGGAGATCGGAATGGAGATTGCCGGAAATTGCAGAGGACTCCCTTTGTCGATTGTTGTGGTAGGAGGACTCCTTGCAAAGTTCAAACCAACACGAGAATATTGGGCACATATTTTACGAAATGTAAGTTCATTTGTGAACTTAGAGGAAAGTGAACGGTACCTAAAAATCCTACATACAAGTTACCAAGAGTTACCCGTTCATCTGAAGGCATGTTTTCTCTACATAGCAATTTTTCCTGAAGATAGTGAAATATGTGTCTCCGAACTCATCAATATGTGGGTTGCGGAAGGATTTTTGAAACCAATAAGTGGAAAAAGCTTGGAAGAGAGCGGTGAAGAATACTTGATGGATCTTATTGATAGGAATCTCATTTTGGTTGATGAGGGTGAATATTCTAAAAAAATAAAATTTTGTAAAATACATGATCTCTTGAGAGACCTATGCATAAGGGAAGCTCAAAAGGAGAGGTTTGTTTTTTCTGCAAACCAACATGATTATGATGGCATAAATACACAACGGCGCATAGTTATTGATAAGAACATATCCAACAAGGAATATCTTCAGAATTTGCAATCTGTATCAGCTGCCCGTTCCTTTATACGCCATTCTTATGAAGCTTTACCAGCGGTTGAAATTGAATGCAGATTGTTAAGGGTATTTAAAAGCCCAATTATTTATCCTTTGAAAAGTCGTGGATGGGTATACACATTTCAGCAACTTAATTTGCGGTACTTTGCTGTCAAGCTTCAGCATCAATTTCCTATATTACCTACTTCAATCTCCCTGCTTTGGAATTTGCAAACATTAATTATTGGCCAATTTGAGATTAGTTTTCTACCACTTGAAATTTGGAAGATGCCTCTACTAAGGCATGTTGAGGGCTTCAGGCTCACACTTCCGGAACCTCCAAGTGGTGACACGTATGACTTTGTTTTGCATAACCTACATACACTCTCGGGAGTACAAAAGTTGAAGCTTGGTGAGGATGTAATTAGGAGAATCCCTAATGTCAAGAAACTGAACCTACAGTATGAATGGGCATCAGATTATTGTCTCAACAATCTCGGTCATCTGTATAAACTTGAATATCTAGATTGCCTTGTTCTAAATCGAGACGATTTGCTGCGGAACCTCATTTTCCCACATTCGCTCAAAGAGTTGTGCCTATCGGGCACGTGGTTCAGTTGGGAAGTCATTAATACGAAGATAGGTTCATTACCTCATCTCCAGTCGCTCAAACTGTCGTTGGTGTCCACAACATCTAAGTGGGAGACAGTAGAAGGGCAGTTCTGCAGCTTAAAATACCTGAGTATTATCGACTGTTTTGATTGGCAATACTGGAGTGCAGAGAGCTCTCATTTTCCAAGCCTCGAGCGCCTTGTTATTGTCGAATTATATACGCCGCTGGAGATCCCCTGCGACATTGGAAACATACCAACACTTGAATCAATTCGGTTGAGTGGTTGTAGCTCTTCTCTCATTAAATCTGCAAAGCAAATTGCAGAGGAACAAGAGGAACTTGGGAATGAAACCCTCCGAGTTACAGTTACCTTATCCAAGTTTGAATTGGAACAAGGGGATTATGAAGGAGTGGAGAGCTCGGCAAGTGACAACTTTCAAGTTAAAATTAGGTAAGAGTTGATTCTGATTTGTTTTTAATCATCACGTGAATAAAAACAAGTATGATTTAATCATAACATGTCTCCCATTTTCGAATTATATCAATTTGTTTATAGCTTTTTTAAAAGCATCCAACTTTGCAGTTTATGGTGAATATGCTTTTGCTTTCTTTTTTTTTTATTTTTTTTGTCATACATATATTATATTCCTCCTAATATGTTTCCACCTTGCAGCTACTGAGATATTTTGAGCCCAGCAACGAATAAAGAAATTGAAGGTGCGGTTCTTTTTTGGTTTTTGTGTGACTTATTTCTTCTTCATGTTAATGAAATTGAATCCAGTCTATGATTTTGACTTTTAAAAATTTATTAGCATCATTAGTTTCAATTACTATATAACTTCTATTTTAATTTCTCTATAAGTTTAATGATTTTGAAAACACTTTCATAGAACCCAACAATTTTCAGCTCTAGGGCTACTTTGGCCCAAACGAAAGCTCATAAATTAGATAGTAGGATTGTCAACGGATTGGTTTTGGACCAGATCAAAAGATTCGAATTTGTTAAGGAGATTAGATATTGAATCCAAACTATACCTTTTTTTAAATTAATTTGAAAGAAATCATCGTTATTATAGACAATAATTTTCTCTCTTTTTGCATTAAATATTTTTTAGAAACTTCAGTACTCGGGTATTCCATGTATGAACGTTATTGATGCTTCCGTTTAGTCAACAAAATAATATATATTGATAATCTCATTATTTTGGTAAAAACTCTAAAGAAAAGTGGACTACTATTAAGAAATATAAAACTTCAATTAAAGGGGAGGTCTGTAACCTTGAAAACTAAAGGGAAAAATGCGATCAAACCAGTGTAATAAGAAGATTATAGACATTATATGCTTTCTGACCTAAGAAGATTATAGACTTTATATAAACTAAAGGGAAGAGTGTTGGTACAAAGCATTGACATCCAAAAACTTCTGAGGTGCAAGTAATCAGGTGGTTTGTTATACAAAAGCTCATGAGGAGTTTTCCGATTTAACAGATTCACCCGAAAATTTCTGAGGTAAATTAGACTGAAACAACAATGCTCTAGCAAGATCCAAAATATGTTGTGAAGACAATTTATTCACTTGATAAGTTGTTGTAGTGAAAAGAAGGCACATATAAAGCATCTTTGAGCATGAGAAGGGGGCTGAGTGTAATATTTTCAGACTGTGTTACTGATTTTTTAGTTCCATCTGGTAATTGAATTATTATGGGATGGTTTGTGGTTTCGGGTATACATAACAAACTTAAATCACAACAGATATGATGTTTTGCTCCTGTATCGATGATCCATGAGCCCCGGATGTTAGAGACAATTGTGCTGAGACTAAAATGAATGCATGCAACACCTTCAAAATTTGTCATGTTCGCCACGTGGTCTGTTTCAACAGCTTGTCCTCCTTTAAGAGCCTTCTGCACATCATTCTGAATGTATCCCTGGATCTTGGAACTTTGATCAGTTGTAATTCCAGTAGAAGTTCCAGCTTGCTCTGGAGTTGCCATGTGAGCCATGTTGTACTGCCTGATTAGCCTTCAACTCCTTGTACCAGTAAGGAAGAATCTGAAATTGGCTCCAAGATGCTTTGGACCTTAAGTGGAAGCTAAGATTGGAACTGTTGCCTATAAGTTGGATTTACCGTTATGCAGGAGTGTTGGTGCCACTGAGGAGGATATTCTCTGATTTGAGTGTGACGTTTTATGAGTTGTTAGTGTCGTTTTGTGTAGGTTATTAGCTGGTTGTTGGCTCACTTTTAGAGCAAGTCATTTGTGAAGTCTTATCTCCTTCCCTGGTTTCCTTTCTCTTCCCATCTCATACTCTGTTCTTGCTGTACTGAAGAAGTTACTGTTTTATCAATACAAATCTTTCCATTTCATCAGTTTATGTTTTATATTAGTTATTACATTACAGCTTGTTTACTCTCAATTCTTCCATTACTGAATTTATTCGTATTAAAGGAGGGTTGATTTAGGTGATTTGCAATCCGTTGTTGGTTCCAACGCAGAGTCTTTTCAATTGTTAAGTATCATTTATCAAATTCCAGTAGGTAAACATTTTCCTTTCCTGTAGTGTTCATTATTATCTTTCCCCCCTTTTACCTTTTGTTTTTTTCTCTGCGGATTTGCTTTTGAAGTGTTCTAATATTTTCCTGATAAAGCAGACAGCGGTAAACTGAAACTCCAGCCCTGTCTTTGTATCAAAGTTCCAGAAAATGCGGCAGCTATATCCGAGGTAACTAATGATGCTATGACAATATTTGCAAACTCTAATGAAAAGAGTTTTTGTGTGTTTGCTATTATTCGGCACGTTGAGTTTGTTAAAAATTAACTTTTGCTTATATTTAAGAGAATATGCTAGAAGCTGGAAGCACCCAAAGTTCCAGCTTTTAACTTTAGGATATTTTCTTTACATAATTGAGAATCAACCACTTTTTGTTGTTTTTCATGTCTTTCTCCAACATTCAACTGTTTTTGTTAAAAATAATAATAAAATGCTACCATCTGTTGTATTCTTTAATTTTTTGTCCACACGGTCTGTCAGTTTTAACTCACCACTTCAGCTTCTAATTTGGGAAGCAAGAAATGACAAGAAACATAGGAATTTAGCTTTTAATGCATCGAAAGTAGTTTAGAAGGTCATACATGAGTTGTTGGTGCTATTTCACAGTAAACCTTATTTTCGATAGGCATGTAAAGGTTTTGTCAGATTGTGGGAAAATGGGGAAAGAAACAAGATGTGAAAAAACAGAAGGTAGGAGGTGTTGTGCAGCAGGTAATAGGGAGTGTGAGAGTAAAATGTCCGTGGAAATGAAGAGCTACGAGGTGGAGGGAGTGTTGAAAGGAATGATCCAAAATGGACAAATGTGGTTTACCAAGAGTCACAAAGCCAAAATAAATAACTGTGGTTCATCCAAATCTAAATGGAAGGTTCTTATAAGGAATCAGACATATTTGTTCTCAGACTGGTCTTATTTAAGAATGCCAGTTGGCCTCTGAAAGTTTTGATTTGTGCACATTATAAAAGAGTTGAAACTGGTTAAAACATATATAATTTCTCAAATATAGGCATGCAATTTGTTTCTCTTGTTTACCTGTTCTCCCCCAATAGCATCAACAGAATGTGGGAATAATGGTAGGGAGATGTTCGCAGCTTTCATGAAAATTCTTTGTGTGGATGATTACAGTTTTGCTGCTTAAAAGGACCGTATTGTAACTTTTCATTTCGCCTTGTAACATTGTTTATTCGTGATTGTGATACATAGGTCTATGTGTTCCATGAAGGTTTGTTGGGAGAATTCCATGAGCAATGCTATGTGTTCTACAATAAGCAAATAGTTTTTTTGGGAGATGATTGAAGTTGTTTTGGATAATTCTGCACTTACTTTTCTTCTCAACAGTTATCTCTATTTGTTTTATCTGGTTCCTCGTTGTGTTTTAAGGAATTTTTGCTTTACCGTATTTTTCTCTCTGCTTTCTAACCAATTGTTAGTTTCTGGTGTGATTTCACTAAAATTGCTTTCGCATTAAAATAGTTTCTGGAATTCTTAGCTGAAGTTGTACAGTGGATAGAACCTCGTGATGTTGGTGCAGATGCAATAAAAACTGGAATAAGTGAAAGGTAGGGATATCAATGACAATACCTCTGGTTCTATAGTATTTGGTTTGACGTTTTGCTTATTGATCTTCTCAGTAAACTGCGGAACGGCTGTCGTGCTCTTCGTTCTGTGCCAACTCTGAATAACCCACTTTTATCTAATGTTCTACTGAAATCATTGAGGTAAGTCATATCCAATCTGATGCATAGAATCTGGTCATAACCTTCAATTCTATGTCCTTTGTTAAATGACACCCTCAGATTGCCATAAACGTCTAAGTGACTGTACGAAAGTAGGCATGATAAGCACCTAATCCTTTTCATTCAAGCAATCGCCGGTGGAAATGGGAGTTTGTGAGCTACATTTTCTGCTTTGTCCTTCAATGAAATAAGTTTCCATTTAGGCAATGAGATGGTATTCTACCACACTATGGAGATGAAATAAGTTCATCACTTAATTTAAGCTTTTATTTTAATTTTCACTTTTGTTCTGCATTATTTTATGAAGAACAGCTAACTATGAATGCAAAGCAGTCCTGCTATTTCTCCCAGTTTATCTCCATGGCTCTAGCCAGAAGGGATTTGTAGCTTCAAACTGAGTGTAGTTGATACAACAGATTGTGTTACTATTCTGCTAATGATTGTGGCTTGTAAATCTAAATGATTAATTGCTCTGAGAATTTTGAAGTTTTGATCAGTGCTTAAATGGGAATCATCTTTCTTCTCTCATTTGAGCCCGTTGAGTTATGGCATGGCAGCTAGGGTTAATATATATCTACGTGGGGTTGCCTATTTGCCTTTACTCAGTTTGAAGGTTAATTGTTTGTTGATAAAGGCTTCGTGAAGTTTTTTATTTAAGAAAAAACATGCATAATAAAAAATTTTGTTCAAATTCGTTTCGACCGAATCTCACCAATTAAAATGGTAGTTGCATAGCACTTGTTATTTGATTGATTAATTTCCTTCAATTTTACACACTAGCCACACGGAAAAAAAAATAAATAAATAGAACACCCACCTCCTCATACGGATTTGATTAAATCGAAACAAATTTCAGGGAGGAAAAAAAAAAAAAAAACCCAAGTATAGTGCAAATGACAACTTAATTTCTCATTAAATTAAAAACAAAAAATTACAAGTATTACCCAATTAATATTACAAAGTACACAAATGTTAGCAAAAAATAAAAATAAAAAAACTAAATTAATTTCACTACCCTCTTTACTAGGTGGATTCAAAGGTCACGGAAGAAGTAGGCAACCAAGATGGGCCTTGAATGAAGGTCTGCACATTATACTTGGAGGCCTGGGCTGCAGTAATAGTGGGCTTGTACCCGGCCCATGTAACCCGGCCCGTAGTGCTCGCTCCTGGGCCTTTATTCATATACTCGGCATAAAAAATCGAGGCCGGTGGGTCGACACCGCTAACCCAAGAAATCCAGCCCAGTGGGTTCAAAAACGCGCCAATGTCGGTCTCCATGATGACCGTGGTCGAGAATTCTTTCCAGGGTCGGCCCAAATACGTGGGGGCCGTGAGCTTGTCGAGGGGGGTCATCGTACACCTCTGGATCGAAATGCCCGAGTTTTGGTTCGGGTCCTTCTTGCCCTGGGCGGTTATGGTGACGAACTGGTTGGGTAGAGGCTGTCTAGGCATGATCTTGCAGTTTTGGAAGACGACCGCGGAGTTTCCAAAGATGAAGTCGATCGTGCCAGTGATGTCGCACTCACGGTAGAACTGACGGTTGGAGTGGGCGTAGAGGGTGTCCTGGAAAGCATCGAATGAGCAACGGAAGAAGACGGACTCATCGGAGCCCGATCGGAAGGCCACCGCCTGGTGCTTTACGGCACCGGCTGTGTTCTTGAAGGTTATGTCTCGGGCGATAAACCCTTTTCCAGCGGCCGCTAATGAACAAAAATTTACCAATTTATCATCAACGATACAAACACACAATACGATACGAATATAACATAACCAATTAGCATGAACACGCTAAAATTTGATGATATCCACTGCTATAATGAGCACAACAATAATTAATATATTGACCTAAAGTGCACATGGTGGGGTGTGAACTTCTTGATTTATGGAAAAAACATGCATAACTGACACTTAGGTGGGGATATTATTGCATCAAATCACATGACATTTTGGCATTATTGAGCACAAGATCTATCTCCACTATTCAATTTTTGATATTATATTTTAATTTCTCATTTTCACATAATTATAATCATCTTATTGGTGTTCATATAGAACCATTTTATTTTCTTTCAATAATCCATTTTGATGAGTCTTGCAGTTATGGAGCGATTCGAGTCGAACTACTTAGCTATAAAATTTTCTCAATCAATAACAGTTTTGTTTTCACAAATTCGAACTCAAGAATTCTGATTAAACTATCATACTATCAAATTGTTAAGCTACACCACTCCATAATTATAGAACAAGTTTTGAATTTAATATAATTTGGCCCAAAACTCATAATATTATTTTAAAACATATGTTAGTTTGATTATAAACACAAGAATACGTCACATAATTAATTCGATTTCAACTTTAAATTCTCACTTTCATTAAGAATTAAGGTATTAATAAAGAAAATCTGCAAATAATTCAATAAATAAATTAAAAAAAAAAAAAAAGCTTAATTAGATACTTACCAAAGGTGGCCGTGGAGAACGTCGGAGTTCCGTCGACGAAGTTCTTGTGGCCGGAAATAATGGTGGCGTCTTTACCGTCGCCGTAGATCATCACATTCCAGTACGCCTTTTCCAGCACCACATTCTCCACATATTCCCCTTTTTTCACATATATCACGAATCTGGTTTTGCTCTTCTTCGGAATCCTCGCCGCCGCCTCCTTAATCGTCTTCACGTCTCCGGTGCCGTCTGCCGCCACCGTCACGTCCGGCGTCGGCTTTACTTCCTGGAGGAGCCGCCGGTCCCCCGCCGCGACCCACGACGGGAACCCGGATTCCGCCGCGCCCAGGAGGCGGCGGTGGACCGGAAACTTGAAATTCCCGATCAACCCGAGCACTTTATTCACGATCGCCAAACTGTTGCTGGCGAACTCCGTTGAGTTCTTCATCGAACTCTTGATCTCGTCTACGAAAGTCGCGTTCGCCTCCTCCAGAGCATCGAAACACGTTTCTTGGTCGGTGACCACCGTGCTCAGCCACGTTTTCAAGTCGTCGGTGGCGGCGGCGGCGGCGCCGGAGATGGTGTCGTTGAGGGACTCCACGGCGTCGTTCAGCACCTCGCTGCAGACGTTTAGAGCTTCTTTCACTAATGGGTCATCAGATCTGTCGGCATATTTCTTGGGGAAGTCCGCAACTTTCTCCAGCGCCGCCATCGCCACCGTCAGTGAGGCGGCGAAGATCTTTTTCGGGTCGGCGGAGTTGGAGGAGCTCAATGTGGCCGTGCAAGAATCCGGGTACTGAGTAACCCCGCAGATGGACTTAATCGCCATTGCCGGGGTCGCGGCGCTACCCGGAGATTCACCGGAGCTGCTTTTACTCCGGCGAACCAGAGTTCCGGCGAGAACTCCGGCGATAAGAACGATCAACAGAACCAGTGAAACCCCAAGAATGATGATCCTTTTACGGGTTTTTCGTCTGAAATTGGCGTCTTCTTGCGGATCCATTTTGCCATAGCCTTTGAAGGATTTGATGGTATCCATTGTTGGAGATTGAAGAAGAAATGTATGGATTCAACTGGGTTTTGTTCTTGGTTTAGTGTGTGTGTTTTATAGGTGTTTGAAGGGGTTTTAGTTATGCTAGTTTATCTTCTTCTTCTTCTTCTTGGATGTTTCTGTAATATAAGTTAATTATTGTTTAGGTTAATTAATGGTGTACATTTGGATCATGAGTGAACGTGATTGCTTAAACATCATGTTCTTTAACATGCGTACGCGCTTGTTTTCTTCTATGTATTAAAACCTTGATTTTGATTTTTTAATAGGTAAAATACTTAGTTGATAGATCATTTGTTTGATTAAAATTTAGTCCATCTGAAACAAATTTTACAATTCTATAATGAATTACAATTTCAATTAGGTTAGTGTCGCATAAAAAATTTACTAGCCTCGCTTCTCACGATATGTGGTTAATTGTACAACTCGCTCATCTGCTGATATGCAGTTTCGACATTTATGTCGTAGAATACATAGTTACGGGAAAAATCTACTAGTCTTATTTTCATTGAGAGTGAGGTTAATTGTGTAATTCACTCACCTATTAATCATATTTCGTTCAATGTGATGCTAATCCACTCAATTGTTGAAATACAATTTCAATTATTTACTTGTATCTTTTGTTTGTTATTCGTGGTCTGTTGAGTAATAAAAAAGAATCACGTTCTAATATAATGGGTAATTCTAGTCCGAGTTTAGCTCGGCCAAATTAGTGTAACGAGGAATGAGTGTTTTACACTTGTAGTGTGGTTTGTAAAAAATTGGGAAAAGTAACAAATTAAATGACACCTATAATATACTTGCCGTTTTAATTAATTGGGTCCGGTCAAACGAGTTTGAGCTGAATTTTATTTTGTTTTTGCTCTATAGTCAATTTCCATGTGTCGAAATAGAACAGACCACTTAGGTTGTAAAGTTTTCTCTATCAATGGTAGTAGCTGCGCATGTTCAGGAACTCGAACTCAAAACTTTTGGTTAAACTAGCCGAACCAGTGAACTACACCACTTATTATTATTATTATTATTATTATTATTATTATTATTATTATTATTTTGAAACGCAAAGCCCGAAGGGGAAATTCACTAAATCAACCGGAATAAAACCTACAGAGTAACAATTGAAAAAGTAACACAGGTTCGACGCCCCACAATTCTAACAAATTTGTGGGTAATCACACTTGCTCCACATTTAACATAACATAAATACCATTCTCAGAACTAGAACTAGTACTTGTAAAGACCATGAGAGTATAACCAACGAAAGAGGGGACGTTTTTACTCAAACCTAATTCCAACGCCACTACCAGATTCTCAGCACTTGCAAATTCTTTAGTTTTTAAAAATCGAATCGTACAGGTCCACTCGTGATCAGGCGTGATCTTGAAGTAAAGACAGTCATCCATAAGTGACAAAAGAGGCAAATGCTTGTATCACCGGGGAGTACCACCATGCAATAAAAAAAAAGAAAGTAAAACAACTTCATACTAGAGAATAAGAACTCTCATACGAGAAAAAAATTACTCTCATAAGAGATAAACAAAAAAAAAAAAAAGAGAGAGAAATAAACGAAAAAGATGCAGATCAAGAGATCCAGATCTCAACAGAGATCTGAATTTCATAGGAAAACCAAACAAAGATCTAGATATAAAGAATATTTAGGAAGAAAAGACAACTTCTAAAAAGAAAAAGAGAGGAAACCTTAAGTACACCACTTGTTCGGACTATGTAATTCAATAATGCTTCTATAAAAATCAATGTATTTTTCATTTCACCAATCGCCATTGATTGTGGCGAATTGATAGGACAAAGGGTACCCCATACACTGTGTGACCAAATTGAATGGTTTTCCTAAGAGAATAAATGAAACTTTTTCCAAATTAATAATATTATTCCATTGACCATTTCTTTCAAAGATATTTAATTCTATTATATATGTGCTAGCTCAAAGCGTATATATATCTATCTATATATATATATACAGAGACGGAGCCAGGATTTAAGATAAGGGGGGTGAAAATTAAAATATACAAAATTAAGGGGACGAAATTTTAATTTTGGGGGACGAAAATATAAAAATTTCAAAATATATATACAAACTTAAAAAAAAAAAAAATTAGGGGGGGCCGCCGCCCCCCCATGCCCCCCCCTCCCCCCCCCCCTAGCTCCGCCCATGTATGTATATGTCCACATCTATGAGTCTGACCCTAATTGTACCTCACGCAGCTGCAGTTGTACATTAGATCCCTAGTGGGCCGCACACAGCAATGTCGGAACAGCGCAGTTTTAGCTGTCGGTTAATGGACACTAAGCCCAACAACAAACTCTGTCTCTGTGTACAAATGAAATCTACGCGTAAACAAAACAAACTATATGACCCTTCCCCATGTCTTTCTTTCTTGGATTTGTTTAATATGTTACATGTATACCCCTTATGACCACTTCATAATGTGTTTTATTTATTTTTATTTATAATCCGAATTTTGATATATCCGATCGAGAAAAAAGTTGAACATAACATGGGTCGAGACTCGAGTTGGGATGGATCATTTAGGGTGTGAACTGTAAAGTTCTCGCCATTTTGATAGTGGTAGTTGCGTTCCCAGAGACTCGAACTTAAAACCTCTGATTAAGTTAGCGTAGCACCGAACCATTAAACTACACCATTTGTTGGTAATATCGAAATCTTTTAAATGTGGGAGCTCCTTCTTGAATTTAGATCCGAAAATTTTAATCTGAATTCGACCCGTTGGCAGAAATGCACCTCTTAGCTCTGTTATCATTTGGGCTTTGGTTTGATGGATGAAAGTAGGGTTGTCAATGGATCGGATTTTAATCCGAATCCGGTCCAAATCCGATCCGAATTTTAGCATATCCGTCCGATAAAAACGTCCGATGGATCATATCCGATTATAAATATTCGAAATTCGAAATAAATGGATCGAATATGGAATTAAAGAATCCGAATCCGATTATATAAATAATATTTAATTAAATAAATTATTTACTAGTACATAATATTAAGTAAAATGATTAAAATTAGAATTTTTACATATTTAGTGTCACTTTAAATAATAACAATTTTTGAATTGTTTACCCTAAAACTATATATTTTTCTTTATTAATAAGTTTAAATTAACCTATCTTAAGTAAATATTAACAAAATCATCAAATAATCTATTAAATAATAATTGTTTATTAAATGTTATCTAATTACATTTATTTTTTTATATTAATTTTCTTATTTAAAAAATTAAATTTTATTATTAATCGGGTCGGATCTTTTATCGGGTCTGATCCAACCCGATTATGCATGGATTCAAAATAAATGAATCCGAATCCTATAGGACTCGGATTCGGATCCGGTTATCGGATTGTCTTATCGGATTCGGATCCAGAATCTCCTGATCCGATCCGAATCCGACCCGTTGACAGCCCTAGATGAAAGAAAATGGCCCAATACACCCCATGGCCCAATGGGTTGAGAAACAAGGCGTCCATATGTTTGAATATCAAAATAATGTCAAGTTTTGTAGTTAAGCAGTTCAGCCATCTCGATCGGGCTTGAACCCTAGTAACATATATAACAAAAAAGAAAAAGAACAACAAAATTGAAAATTTCGCCATTTTATTCATGGGGCAATTTTTGAAAACTCCCCATGCGTTTGAAAACTTCCTTTTAGCTCCCCATTTTCAAATACATCATTTGGGGTTTTAGATACGCGATTCTGGGATTTAGATACGCAATTCTGAGATTTAGATACATGATTCTGGGATTTAGATACATGATTTTTTCCTTGTATTTCAAATACATCATTTGGGGTTTTAGATACGCGATTCTTGAGTTTTAATACATCATTTTTTAAAATGGGGAGCTAAAAGAAATTGGACTTATCATCTGGGGAGTTTTCGGGAATTCTCCGTTTATTCATTATGCATACCATTTCGGTACAAAAACTCAACAAAATCACTTTATTTTCTTACACACAAAATCATTAAATCAAACACTAACTAAAGAAAAAGAAGAAAAACAATGATTATCACATTAAAAATATCACGAAATTAGAAATCCATCATCCTCATCACAACCCTAACGAAAACGGGAACCCGGTGGAGCTCAGCCAGCTCCCACCGGCAACGAACCTCCCCGCCGTATAACTCTGCGCCTCTGTCGCACTCGTGATCACCTTAAACCCTCTCCAGCTCACTCTCCTCGACGTTGAGGCTCCCGCCCCCGTGTTCTGATACTCCCCGTAAAACAATGTGTTCAGCGCGAAGTTCCCGTTCCATTCATGCCACCCGGCGGGGTTGATCACGTCCGTGATCGATGACTGCATCACCACCGTCCTCGAGTACTCCTTCCACGGCCTCCCCAAATACGTCGGGAAACTCCCCTGCACATAAAAATAGAATCAAGATTTAATATAAACGAGAACGAAAATTAAAATATTATTAACAAAATTTCTAACTAGTATACAAAAATACGAATATTTCAAAAAAATATATATAAAAATAAGAAAATTTCAAAATTCGGCTTCCGTCCCTACCTGCACGGAACGGAGGTCGGATGTGGCCCCAATCCTGCACTTATGGATCACGATCCCGGTGTTCTGGTTGGGGTCCGTCCGGCCCTGGGCGGTGACCATGTTCCGCTGGCCTGAGTTGGGCCGGCGGGCGTGGATGTCGCAGTCCTGCAAGACGACGGCGCCGTTGCCGAAGATGAAGTCGACGGTGCCGGCGATGAGGCACTGCACGTAGAACTGGCGGTTGGAGTGGGTGTAGAGGGTGTCTTGGTAGGCAAGCATGTCGCAGCGGTAGAAGGCGGAGAGGTCGGAGCCGACGCGGAGGGCCACCGCCTGGTGCTTCGACGGCCCCGCCGTGTTCTGGAAAGTTATGTCGCGGGCCAAGAATTTTTCCCCCACCGCGGCTGCAACCATCCCACATCAGAAAAAAGTTAGACATGCATGCACATTACAATTGATTAATTAACAAATCAATTAATTAATATTTCATTTCGTTTTGGAGACAATTAACATTTCATTTGTTCTAACTAAATTAAATTGGTACTATAATTAGCTGAGTACAATTTAATATTGTGAACAAAGGTAAGGGTATCTAACATTTTTCTAAAGCTTGTATTAAAATGTCGCATTTATCTAGTATTAATTATCAAGAACATTAAAAATAAATTAAATGTAAAATAATAACGAAAATAATTTATTGGAGTCACATGCCGACCATGAAATTTTCCCTAAAAAACTTATATTTACGGTAACTTATGCATATATTATAATATGAGAAAATTTTATATCCAATCGATCGAACTCAATTAGTTACGATGTGAACTGTATTATATTTGTTAATTAGTTTTATCATTCTCTAAACTTTTCACTAATAATACGATAAGTGTCGGTAAAGATATTTTTCAACGTAATATAAGATGTCACATTAAGATTTGAATGAATGAAAGTTTAGTACATGTCACATTAATCTTACGTGACAAAGATTTCTAAGCGTCGGTGAAGATGTTTTTCAACGTAATTAGCGTAATCTTAGGAAGGGACGTGAAAAAGTATTCTAAAGTATTTCAAAATCATGGTGTCAATTAAGAAAATAAACAAATATTTATTTCATTTGTACCACAAAAAAGTCAATACTCGCAAAAATTAAAGTGACGGGGAAAAGGGGCAATGCGCCTTCAGCTGTAACACATTAACAATTATTCTTGGCTTTTTGCGAATTGCGATTCCACGGCTTTACAACTGGACCATTCACTAAGATTTTTTCTCATTTCTTTAAAAAATATATTAATTCCAACTAATTAAAAAGCAAGTATTGAAATCTCGTGAGGATGAGTTCAGAGAGCTATGCAAGAATGATGAAATTTTCAGGCATCTCACAGTCAGGAAAATACCACATCGGAACGGTATGGGTATTACACGACAAGTGTAAAACACTCACCCCTTATTATATCAATTTAATTGAATCAGTCTCGAATTAGAATTATTCCGACAACTAATAAGTAAAACTCATTGTCGTAAGTTGCATTTTCAAGAATTCGAATGGAGCTTTAAATTATGGTATTGTCCAGCTGCTAATACTTTGAATTGAGGTATTAATTTACATGTCTATTTGAAGATAAAGATAGGAAATTAATAATTGGGAAAGACAATTATACTATGATTTTTTTTATATTCTTTTGGAAATAAATAATAGGTGGCTAATAAAGTAGGACCAATTCTCCTTATTTGACCTTTGAAGGTCATGGAAACGTAAGCCATTTGCTACCTTATCCTTTTCATTCGAAAGAAACACAGAATAATAATACCAAAAGACATTCGGAATAGGATTGTTCATTTAATTTCCATTTCCTGACAATATCGTATCTTATTTAATTGTAACAACAAAAATAAAATATCAACCCCCCCCCCCCCCCCCCCCCCCCGATATATATATATATATATATATAAATTAAAATGGGTTTTATGTTATGCAATTAATATATTTATTTGACTATTTTGAGTAGTTAAATTCTTGCGAAAGTTACACTTTCGTCTTTTATTTATTTTAGTGACATTCGGACTAAGATCGAGTTTTTCGTATTTTCTGATCTCGTTAACTACTTGATTTCCTCGTTTTAGTGTCAAGAAAATTTCTTAATGTCACGTGAGATTTTCTATCAGGTGAATCTCAACAGCCGACACTCTATTTGTATCTTTTTAATCTAATCGAATTTGGATAAAATATAGTAATATTGTACGTTAACGACAAATTAAATTTTCATGATTAGGATTATGGAATTGAAATTTTCGGGTTGATTGACCTAATGCACGCCAAGTTGTGATAAACGACGGTGTAACGAAAATCAAACAATGATAGAGAATAGTAGAAGGAAAAGTAGGGAACCGTAACTCACCAACTGTAGCAGAGTGAAAAGTCGTGCTCCCATCCTGCACGTTTCTACTCCCGGTAATAATCGTGCTTGTCCTCCCATCTCCCATGAACATAATGTTGGTTTTCTTCTTCGGCACCTCCACATTCTCCCTATAAACCCCGGCCTTAATCCTGATCACGTACCTCCGGCTGCTCCTCTCCGGCGCCGCCGCCACCGCGGCCGACACCGTCCTGTAGTCCCCGCTCCCGTCCGCCGCCACCACCGCGTCCGGAGTCACGGACGACGACTGGAGCAGGCGGCGGTCCCCGGCGGAGAGCCACTCGGGCCATCCGCCGGCGTTGGCGGAGAGCTTCCGGCCGGTGAGGCGGCGTTGCTCGGCGATGTCAGTGTCGGTCATGTTGACGAGCATGGCGAGGGAGTTGCTGCAGAGCTTCTCGACGCGGACGACTTTGCCGTCGATGAGGAGGTCACGGGCGTGCTTGTCGGTCTTCCCGTAGGAGAAGCCGTCGAGGCAAGTTTCCTTTTTTATATAGTATAGATAAAAAAAAAGAATTATTAATTCTTGAAATAAAATTATTTTATTTGGTTATTTCCAAATTATTTCAATCATACAAATTGATTGCTTTATCCACTTTTTAAAATAAAAAAGGGGTTTAAATGCAACTTGGCCATGTGAAAACACCTATCCATTAACAAAAATCTTGAAAAAGCAAGTTTAATGTATAATTTTAATAATCTAACTCTAACGAAATTCAACAAATTACGAATATATTACTATTTTATTACATCAAGAACATGAGATGAACATTTCTTTTTTATTTTATACGTGAGATATCCGACACGAGGATATATACAATACGATACGACTCTGATAAAATAATATTTTAAAAAATATATGTATAATAGAAATTTAATGAGTGGAATTAATTTGGACCTAAATTTACCTAAGAATGTAATATTGCAATAAAGAGTTTTAAAGCGGGTACCAACTACCAACCCCATGAAGTAAGCTTAATTAATTTCATTTTCACTAGTTTTTTAGTGACAAAAACATTTATATTTTCTCGTTTCTTACATAAAAATCAAATCTTTATAAATAAATTCCACAAAAATTTCTTTACACTAAATGTTTACGAGCTTCACCTGGTTGGTAATGGCGGAGGAGAGCAGTGTTTTCAGGTCATTAGCATGTTCTTCAATGGACTTCTTATTCGGGTACTCCTTCAAATCCTTCACGGCGGTTTTCAGCTCATCAAGACTCTCGTCCATGGTTTCTAGACAGTCCTTCAGCGCCGTCGCCTCCCTATCCGTCAGATTGGCGGCGCCGCCGCCGTTGACGATCTTGGAGATGGCGTCGTAGTTCTGTTGCACCGCCTTAATGGTGGTGTTGAGGGCCAGGATGATGACGTCCTTCGCGGACTTCACTTTCCGGCCGCCACCGTCGGTGGTGGCGAGGGATTCGGCGAGGGCGGAGTAGCAGAGCTCGGGGTGCAATGTCTGGCTGCATGAGGATTTGACTAGGGCGTGGGCGGGGGTGAATTCGGTGGTGGCGGTGACGGTGGCGGTGGCGGCGGTGGTGGAGGTGAGGAGGGTGGCGGCGAAGAGGGCGGCGAGGAGGGCGGCGGAGTGGTTAAAGCGGGACATTTTTGGGGTTGGGAGAAGTGAAGGATGGAGGATAGGATATGAAGATGTGGGATTTTGTGAGGGGGATTTATAATGTTGTAATTGCATATTATTGCATGAAATTATGGATACAACGTGCGATTAATTTGGGGGTGGTGGCCCCCGGGGGTTGGGGGTGAGGGGGGCGGCTTCTTTCCTTTTGTTTGGCTTTACTTTGCCAGCATGAATTTCTTTGGCAACTTTAGTTTTCTCACTTTGTGTAGATGAACTTTTGTATTTGAAAGAAAGACTCTTACTTGTTTTGGATTTAGTGGGATTAAGGTAATCATGTAATGGGGATACTTCCTTAATATTCTAAACTAAGTTGTTCTTGTACATGAAGGATTATGGCCCGGGTTCTGGTTCGATTGAATCCAAATAATCATATAATGAGTATATTATACTTATTGTTTGATTGATAACTCTCTTCGATTTCTTACTAATTATACGACAAGTATAAAACATACGTCTCTTTGTGATAGCAGTTTAGCTGGAGAAGGGAAAATACTCCCTCTCCAGCAGATAACTGATCTTAAGGCTCGAGACAAGTCGACTGCAGATAGGCCTCCCTCAGAGAAATATTAGCTTGTGGCACACATGTGTCGGATCTAATTGAGATTCAACGGTACGTGGTCTGCCTGTTGTCGTTGGTGCTCATCGACTTGTCTTGATCGAAACCCAAAATCATTCGCCCGACGGCTAGAGTATTTCTCTCGATTCTTTGTTGTAGAATTACCTGGTGTACGTGTGTGGAAGTCGTAGAATTATGAGAGGTTAAAACCCAATTATTGTTCTCCTATTTAAATTTTCATTTCCAAAATTGGTTGTCATAAATTTAAACATAATTTCAATTTTCATATGTATTTGTTATTTCTATGTATTTAAGTATTGATGAATAACTAAATGCTACCTTCATAATACAATATTAATTCATAGTTATTAATTAGATAAAACAAAACATATAGAAGATAGTGAAATAAAGCTAGGCATTGAAAGTATTTATTAGTTATAAATAATTGCTACACCTACTACATGAATCATTTCTCCCTAAGACTATATTAATTAATTAGTTAAATAAGTGTAATTCTTTCATGTATTATAATTAATTATGACCATTGGTAACCAACTAGTCATATACTCATATCTTCAATTCCTAGAAGACTGTGAAGGTAGAATCACAGAATTATTCTTAGGAACTTCACATGCACGTTCGTTTGGATAACATTGTAAAACGATCTCAATTTGATTTTTTAGATAGAAATTCTGTAAATTTTAATTGTGGTCCCACAAATTTTTATTATTTATACCTCACTACAAAAAAAAAAAAAGAGTTTTAAATGCACTTTAAAGTGTAGGAAGATAAGCATTGTTGCTACACATAATTTCTTAGCTAAATTTCACTATAAAAAAGTTGATAATTTTTGCAACAAATCTGTCTAGTATCCCCTTGCTAGGTCACATAGCTAGTGCGGATAGGAGAGCAAGTGTGAACGCAAGTACGAATACGACAATATGTAAAATTTTAAAAAAATTAAAGTATGAAAACTGCTTAAAGCATTTGATAAAAAAGTAATTTAAATAATTATATATATAATATAACTTTATTTTATATGCAATTTTAAAATTTATAATATAAGATAATTAGGTTTATTTTTAATTATTTTATTAATAATTTTACAATCATTTTTTGAAATATGACGTATGTCAATTTTCTTTAATATTCTTTATAAAAATATAGACAAATTCGTCAATGTGAAAAACTAAAATTCTAAGTCGTTTTAAAGTAAAAAATGCACACGAATTCACCAGTACGAAAAAAAAAAGTACGAATGTGTTGAGTATAATAGAAGAATTATTTGATCTAAATCACTCGCGAAAACTGAGTTTGCAAAATGTGGCATTGCGATTCCGTATGACAAACAAATTTACAACAGGAAATTAAGTTGTAAAATAGGGTACGCACCGACCAAATATCACACCGTTTGCAAAGTTTTTGCCATAAATCTAAAAGTTAAAAATAAAAAAGACGTATATCTATAACAGTTTCCATGCAGGTAGGTCACATGTCATACTAAAATAACTTCATTCCGTATCAAATTATTAATTTGAAGAGTTATTAAGTATCATTTTTCGTGACGATTTTACAATTTTCTCTAGTTATATATGTTTTATTAGCATGTAAAATCATATATTATATTGATTTATTTAAATTTCATTACAAGGTTAATTGAGACGACAGAATCATACATAAAAAATGAATTTATTCCTGCGAAACTTCACATGCATGTTTGTTGGCTACATATATTCTGTCTTCATATAGTAATCTCAATTTATAATTATTATTAAATAATACATTAATACGGTGCCGTATCATTTCACTTTTATTTTAGCTTTTGAGCACGACCATAATTAACTTTATTCTAACAAATTGCATTAAAATAATTGTAAGCCGAAAGGGGGAATATATGGGAAACACAATAATTATGTTTTATTCACGAGTTAAATATTCATTTTAGCATTAAAATGGAAAAAAAGCAGAAAATATATAATTTGCAATAAGGTGTAATTAGTGTATTAGATGCACCATATTAGTTTTTTTTAGGAAAATAAATTAAAAGGCGCCAAATTATTTTAAATAATATAGGGAGAATCATTTGATAAAGAAAGAGACTAATAATCATTCAAACCTTTTCTTACTTTTATTATTATTACTATCATCAAACTTTATATAAAAAAGAGTGAGATATATTTCACAAAATTAATTCGATCAAATTAATATAAGGTCGTCGGAAATGTGATTGAAAAATTTGTCTGAGAAAAATTTAGATGAGGGTTTTTCAATCGATTTAAAATTAGTTGAAAACGCTATTTTTAGACATAAAAGTATAATTATTTTTTCAGAAAAAATAGTCTGAAAATAATATATATATATATTTTTTGTAGTGAGTGTTTTATGTCCATATGATTGATGTAAAATTCTAAAAAATGATCGGTCAAATATCAAATGTAATACACTAACTTATAAAATCGGTTGGGTTCGGATAAATCGGGTTCGTACCGGAATATTCCCTTTGAGTTGTTAGATGATGAGCATTTAATTTATACTTTTCTTTAAGAATTTTCAAATTTCTCCATTACTTGTTTTTGACAACCAAAACCCTCAGAGGGGAATATTATATCAAATTATGAGTAACATTAAGAAGAATACAAAAAGTAACAATAGAAAAATCAACGCAGGCCGAAGCCGCAATTCCAACAGATTTGTGAGCTATTATATTAGCATCACATTTAGTAAAAGAAAATGACTCTTTGAAGATTGGTCCTCTCAAGTTGATCTCGATCTGATGTGGCTGTAGTTCCACAGTCGTTTTTTCTCCGAATTGAGCACATATAGCTGGCCTACAATAGATAACTCGACCAGCAAAATTTCCCGGATAAACACAGGAAAAGATAAAAACTAAACTTCCAAAGGGAAGGGACAAAACTTCCATACGGAAGGGATAAAGCTTCCATACGGAAGAAACGAAAGAAAAACACAGATAAAGAAATCGTCTGTGAACATGGAAATCCGCTAGATCTGCGAGGATGCCAGAGACTTACCATAGATCCGTGAGAGTGACACTAGATCTGGGTCGATCCGGTGGTGGAACTGTGTTCTTCACCATCGGATCGGAGTTGAGAGAGAAACTTTTGCCTTGTTTAGAGAGAGAACTCGTATGGGGGCTAGGGTTTTTTAATCAAAGTTTCTTAACTTAAAATTTCTCCATTACTTAATTAATGCCTAATTTTAAGTCATTTGTTAGCTAGCAAATATTCTTTTCTGATTAGCCAATTAGTTTATTTTAAATTTAATTTTTAAATGGGACGTGGAGCTAATTGATTATTTACAGCTATAAACTATGGAAAATTATAATTTTTTAATTAACAATATAATTTTGTTTAGTCAAGACCTCACATGCATGGTAATTGGTAGGTGTAACTTAGCCTTTGATAATTGGTCCATCTTTGACTTCTCTAATTTAATTAATCCAATAAAATAAACACAATTAATTTAAGGTAACAAATGATTATGTTTAATTTAAATTTATTATTTAAAGAATCGAAATATATTCTGTTACAAATATTAATTTTAAGGGAGTTTGGGAATGAATATTTGTCGTAATATATGTAAATTATTTATTAATATTATTATTTCATCAATTTCAAGAAATCATCGCATGTAACAATGACATAATTCCCCATTTTTAACAATAACTCCTAAAATAATGAGAAGAATTCGAATTCAAATCATTTTCTTGGAGAAAGAACGTAAAAATGTGTTAATATAGTCGATTTTATAATGCTTTATTTGAAATCTTATGTTAAATATTTTAAATTAAGTATTATTCTTTTTTTGGTCAAATTTAAATTATTCATTATTTTATTGCAGTGGATTATGCTAGGGAACAAATATCTATATCTCTCTAATTTAATTTAATTTACTTTACTTTAATTTATAATCAATAAAGTTGTTACAAATATTTTACTATTTTTGACACCAATCACGCCTCACAAATACTATTGACTTAATCATGATGCGGCCGGCGCTAATTTTGGTTATATATGTATATATATATATATATATGTATGTATGTATTTGTAAATATAATGATGCCATTTATAATAAAGCAAAGTTCCTTTATTCGTTTTTCAAAGAAAAAGCTTAATATTCTTTGTTAAAATACATCATAGTATGGTAGATAAAGTGAAAGATACTTTTCATAGTTTCATTAAGGGGGTAATTTAGGTACACGATTAAACATGCATAATCGTGTACCTAATTCGTCATATGGTATATCTAAATCGCCATATGTCGTATCTGCCAAGCTAACTCAAATTATGCATGTGAATTGGGGAGTGAACTAAAATTTTTTTAGACATGGAGAGTAAACTAAAATTTTTTCAACCGATGGGGAGTTTTTTCAAAACTCCCCTTTCATTAATATAGAGACAATAAAGATACGACACGAAAATATAAATTATATATATATTTTTTATAAAAAGTATTCGATAAATCACGATACGATAAAATAATTTTTTAACTTAAATAATGCTTGATATCGGTTTCAATAGTTAAATTATAAATAATCTCTAATTTAAGTTGGAGCTCTTATCACCTCATCAATTATAAATAATTTGAACTAGAATTCGAACTTAACAATTAAAACTCGAGTTTGAGCCATAATTTTTTTAAGATCTCGACTCATCCGTAGCTCCGAATTGATAAGAAAAATTCTTTCGTATAAATAGTTGAACCAGATTAAAAGAAAAATAGAATAAAAATATATGTTAATGAGTCTGTAAAAGGAAAATAATTTATTGTACTCCCTCGATTTTCATATTAATTTCCTTGTGTAGTTTTTTCACGAGTTGCAGAAAAGAGACAATTGCAATTTGCAAACAACAAAATGAAATAATTACAAAAGTCCCCCCAACATGCAAGTAAAACGACAAAAGTACCCTTTGACATGATTCCATTTCAAGATATTTTAAGTAACATAAACGTGTGGTCTGTGGTAAGTTTTTATTCGATTTTATAGGTAATAATAATAATAATAATAATAATTATATATTATTATTATTATTATTATTATTATAGAGTAGGAATCAATTTTGACCTACTAATTTAAAAGGTCGTTGCAAACTCCCACCAAACTATTGAAATGAAATATCACAATAAATGCCACATCTGAAAATTTCTTATCAATGCGACATTAAATGAGAAAAAAGGGAAACAAATAATAGTTAGGTCAGTTTTAATGCCAAAATTGCATCTAACTCTTTCTCTAATGCATATACTTAAAATTACAAATTACTCGAACACATATTGTGATCGTGCGGGAGAAAATCATCCATTTTTAATTAAATATAAAGGGTTCGATTCTTCTTACTCTAACTATGCAACAACTTCGATCAAATTTTCTCACCATTTGAGGTTATTATACAATCCAACAAGAGAATGTCTTGGTTCAGAGAAAATAAAAATAAATTATTTGACTCGAAACTATGAATCCCTTTTCGGTAGAAACAATTCTTTCATGTATGCCTTCAAGAACACACGATCCCAAATTCAAAATCCAAATCCCGCCGTAGTTTTTCTACCTATCTTGAACGACTTTCATCCATTGCTGAGTGATTTGCACACCTTATCATCCCCATTTTGGGTAGATTTCGGGAGCAAATCTCACTTAACTCCATCTTTCGGGAGAAAATACAAACTACATGAATAGAGATTATATATGAACCCTAGTTTGATAGAAGTAATTCTTTCACATAAAGAGTCTATTTCAGTACACATAGCTATTCGATTTGATCACCGACAACTAAAGGCATCCCATCCAACAAAACTCATAGCTCCAATCAAATGAAAAATGTTGCCGATAAACATGCATTAACATCTCATAAATATCCTCTCAATTCCCACGCTAGGAACTATTTTTTTCTCCTTGAATATTTAGCAAAGTGGTTAGTTTAGGACCCAAATAATTAAAAGTTCGTAGAAATATCAACTAAAGTACGTACTTTCGTTGTGGTGTTGGCCGAAGAAAATTCTAATCCAAATTTGGTTTTGTTGAACCCAAGTATTACACTTGCTATTTGATTGATTATTTTTTTAAAATTTTTCATCAACTATACGATACATGTAAAACATTCACTCCCTTATTATACCGATTTGATCGAGCCAAGTTTGAGTTAGAATTACCCGTTAGATAGATAGGATAGTCTTGGTTAGGAAGTTGTCATGAGTCACATGCAAAGATGAGAAATCCAAATGGAAGACCAAATAGCACAGCACCTTCCCTCTGAGAGGCCTTCTGTCAGATCCAAACACTTTGTTGTTGAGTGGTTTCGTTATCAAGACTTGATTGAGGACCACTAGAAAAAAGACAACGTATGTATATATGTGTTTATCCACGCATGAAGACTTGTCAAACATTTGATTATGAATTGAAACGACATGGTACGTGTTACTCTTTTTAATGAATTACTTGTCACATTACTTCAGTAATTTAAGTGACTTTAGTCACTCTCTTTCATCCCTCCCTAAAACTTTCAATTTGCCCTCAGAAATTGACCGTAATATGCTTTCTTGATTGTACTTGGGTATTGATAGTTATCTTGATTCTTGAATGATGTTTTTGATTTCATTATCTTAAAAAATATTATATCTTTGAATATTCAGCATGAAAAATTTGATATACTTCTTTTATATTCAGTACCGTGAAAGACATACGAGACAAATTGAAGCGTGAAATTTGTCGGAATCGGAACATTTGTGAGTGAAGAAACATTCATAACTAGTGTTTAGGGACGAATTTGACCAAACACATTATTCAACACATAATATAAATGTAAAGTTAAATTAACACGTAAGAACATAATTTGGTGGCTTCAAAAGTAACTTAGTAACACTTTTAAAAATATCATCAGTGTCGTCATGTGTCGTGCCAAGAGCCTACAACCTACACCTATCATGTGAAGGATTCACGAAAGAATCTGTATCGCTGTATTCGTATTGTGTCGTGTTCGTGGGTCGCAGCTAACCTTATTAAATGGTAGCTCATCGACCCATTGAGTGATGGGCCGTGCTAGCCCGGCCATTTGGTAGTGCAAAATTATATAAATAAATAAGTGGGCTTAAGTGAAATTGTCCCATTTTAAGTGGGCTTAAATTATTAATATTATAAGTTGGGCAATATATTGGGCCTCCAAAGATAGCTTAGGCCATGTACCATTAAAGCGAGCCAAACGAGCGCAGTTAGGCTCGTATAATTTCGAGCCTAGCTCGAGCGATTTGTTTTTGTTCGACAGTTCGCGAGGTGGCTCGTGAGCGGCCAAAGTGTACTTTTATTATTTTAATTATAATATATATATATATATATATATATATATGTAATATTTATACTAATTCTAAAATCTTAAACCCCAGTCGCCCTTATTCACCCATTCTCTCCAGCCGTGGAGCGCCGCCGCCCACCGCCATCTTGCAGCGCCGCGCCGCCACCGCCCCACCACTCAGCTCTAGCTCTTCACCTGTCTAGAAGCTCAAACAGCACTTTAACTCTATTATTCGTCTCTGAGTCTATCAGTAACGTAAGCCCTTTAATTTTTGTCACATATTTCTCCCGATATTCGGCAGATATTTTCAGTTTTGTTGCATTGTATGTTTGCATTATCTCTTTAGGAATTCGTGTTTTGAGTGATAAAGTTTACATCTTTGTTGGACTCTTTTGCTTTTCAAGGTGAGATTCTTACTTGCTACCTGTGATGCTGATGGTTGCGTTTTTCTTGTGCATTTTAATTACTTGAAATAATACACTTTTTTTGCTTGACATCTCGTGTTCCGGATGTAAGCATTAGCTGCTGTTTGCTTTGGGTGAATGAATTTGCCGTTTCCTTGAGTTTGAAAAGCATAGAGTTTGAGACATAGTTGTTACTACTTCAGAATCGAGCTTAAATTTGTTAACATGCTTGAGTGAATTGTCCTGTGCTTTTGAGGTGTTTTTATGGTGTTTTGCTGACTAGTTATATCACGTTTTAGGTTGCGAAAACCTTAAGAGATTAGAATGATATGGCATGGCTTTATTTTCTCAGGGTTTGTTTCAGCTAATGATAGTTTTACATGTTGTATAGGACATTTCAGCTTTCAGGATATTGGCATGGTTTCTATTGGTCTGAAAGCATTGCCATCAAGAAAACATAAATCCCATAATTTATCTCAGGAGAAAATCATGGATGATGAAGGTAAATATTCTTATAGTAAGGTTGGGAAAACTAAAAAAATGGGCCGGAAGGGAAGTAAGAAGAATGCTGGATTTCATGGGGACGCTTCCACACAAAATCAATCAGGGGGTGCATCAGGTGCGACTGGAAAAGCTCGAAAATTTTCGAAGGACAGCTCGATGTCAGCATCACAGGCATCGTTTGTCAGGTGTGTGTGTATGTGTCTTAGTGTGCGTTTCTTGATTTGGGATATATTTCTGCATTTTGTTAATCATTGTATATGTGGCCCGTATAATTCGCACGTCTTGGAATTTTTTTAATTGTAGAAACCAGGTTGATCCCGAGACAACTAAATACTTTTCAGAGATTGCTAATGTAATAGAAGGAACTGAGGTAGACTTGGAGGAGCGATCCGTTTTATGTGGTAATGCATTGGAAGAAGCCAGGGGGAAAGAAGTGGAACTCGCAACTGATTATATCATTAGCCATACTATGCAAACGCTCCTTGAAGGCTGCTCGGCGGAGCACCTTTGTGCTTTTCTGAGGAATTGCGGAAAGAATTTTACACATATTGCGATGGATAGGTCGGGTTCTCACGTTGCTGAAACAGCTCTCAAGTCTTTGGCCTTTCACCTTGAGAATGATGAGAATCATTCTCTCATTGAAGAAACACTGTCTTCATTGTGCCGGGTATTTGCTAAGCTAACCTAATGTTATTTATATTACTCTTGTTGGTAAATTTGATCAGAGGGTCGATAGAACTTGCCATTGTGGTCACAGTGCTTTACGTTAGTTGAAATTCTGTCATATTGAGGGTTATGGAGTACTTGTGTTAGCTGCTTAGAGTAATGACAACGTCCTGTTATTGTACTTTTACTTGAGTTTATCAAATCAATTTCTGTATATTAGTATAAAACATAATGAATTGGACAAAAATATTATTAATCCCACCACCCTTTTTATAACTTATTTGGATTGACATGTTTTCTTTTATTTGTACGGACAACGAACATGCCTCGTTTCCTAGTGTATTTTAATGTATAAGGATAGCATTCGTGACAGCTAATCGTTTCTCCACCATCTTCTTTGCTTTCAGGCAGTTGTCGCCAATCCTGTTGATATAATGTGCAACTGTTATGGATCTCATGTGGTGCGAAGACTTCTTTGTCTTTGTAAAGGAGTTTCAATCGACTCTTCAGAGTTTCATAACGTTAAGTCTTCCGCTGTGCTGGCTGAACGTTTAAATTTCAAATCATCTCAGTTGAATGGTCATGATTCACAACAGAACCATTCATTCCCTGATCAACTAAAACTTCTCGTATCTGAGATGTTAAACCCGTCGAGAGTAGACATAGCAACCCTGCGACTAAATCAATACAGTAGTTTGGTCTTACAGGCATGTGTTTCTATTTTTTGTGAACATATAATATGTTTTTTAAAATTTTCATTACTCTAGTTTTTAAACTGACTGCTCGTGTTCTCTTATGACTTTTTATCTTCTTAATGGCAGACTGCTTTGAAATTATTAGCTGGGCAAGAACAAGAGTTGTGCCGTTGTATTCGTGTTCTCCTTGGGTGCAGTGCAAACAATGACTTAGAAGAAGACTTTATAGAAGGGAAAACAGCCAAAAAAATTCGACGTTTAGTGGCAGAAAATGCATACAGTCATTTGATGGAGGTGATAACTGATGAAACTGATCTTTTTCTGCATCTTGTGTACGCTCATGATTATGCATTTCAATTACCTATAAGTGATATGAAGTATTTGATATTATAAACTTCTAGGGCTATTTTTCTACTAAATGTCAATACCTATGTTGTTGTTGTTGTTTGTTTTTTATTTTAAATGCTATATTGCCAAATGTAATAATGATAAAGATCCGTTTTTGCAGGTTATCCTGGCAGTGGCTCCTGATACATTATATGATCAAATATTCACAAAAGTTTTAAAGGGTTCATTGTTTAGGATGTCATCCGATCCCTCGGGGAACTTTGTTGTGCAAGCATTGGTTTCTCATGCAAGAATTCAAGAACATGTATGCCCTGCTTTGCGTTATGCTTTTGACTAATTTTTGCATGTATGTAACTGTGATAAATGTCCGGTTCTGCAACTTCCATCTTCTTGATTGTATTATGTGTTAACAAGTTCCATATTTTCGATTTCAGGTAAAGTTGATTTTAGAGGAATTAGGTTCTAAATTTAAGGATCTTTTTGAACTGGGACGGGCTGGAGTTGTTGCAGCTCTTATTGCTGCAAGTCAGAGACTTCAGATCCATGAGCGCGAGGTGTTTCTTTTTTCATTCCGTTCGTTATTTTGTTAGTTATCTAGGTTTGTTTTGCTTTTATTGTTCATTATTTATTTATTGACTTTGTTTCCGTTGTTTTTTTGGCAGTGTTGTCAAGCTTTCGCAGATGCTGTTTGTTCGTCGAACGAGTCTTCTGCATGCATTGTTCAACGAATATTATTTCTTGACAATTACTTCTACACTAATGACAAAGCCAACTGGAATTGGCCAAATGGTGCTAAAATGCATGTTCTCGGTTCTCTGATTCTGCAGTCAATTTTCAGATTTCCAAGTGTATGCGCATTTTCCCCTCACGAAACTATGTTAAACTTGTTTTAAAATTAGTAATTTTTTCATCAATGAGTTCTAAAAGATCATGATACCTGTTTTTGGTATTGTTATAGGAATACATAAAAGCATTCATTACCAGCATGACATCTTTAGAGGATCATCAAGTTCTTCAAGCAACAAAGGATCCTGCTGGTGCCCGGCTTATTGAGGCTTTTCTCACTTCAGACGTTTCAGCTAAGCACAAACGCAAGATAATCATCAAGTATGATGAGAAATTACCTAATTTCCTGTCTTTAACATAATTGTTTCTTGTTTGTTCTTGTACTGTTTTTGCAATTACTAATAATGATAACTGTTCAATCAAATCTGAAGGCTTAAAGGACATTTTGGGGAGCTCTCAGTTTCATCTTCTGGTTCGTTTACTGTTGAAAAGTGCTTCAACAACAGCAATATGTCCATGAGAGAGACAATCGTATCAGAATTGTTACCTTTCCAAACAGAGCTTTCCAAGACTCAACAGGGCCCTTACCTGTTGAAGAAACTTGATGTTGAGGGGTAAGCATGGTTGTTACTTTCTTTGATTATATTAATCCTCCCAAACACGGGGGGGAAAAAAAAGAATGTCACTTACATAGGGGGTATTTGCAAAAACGTCTGCTTTCGTAGCAGTAGAAGTAGAAGTAGAAGTTGTAAAAAGGTGGAAGGGTAAAAATGGTGAGTATTTGGAAAAAAGAAGTTAAAACGTAAATAAAAGCAATTAGGTGTTTGGAAGATAAGTTGAAAAACACTTTTACCAGAGTACACTGACTTTGATTTATTACGAAAATAATCTAAAAGCTAAAAGTTGGTCCCTAGTTGCTTCTAGCGTATTCTTATTTAAAATGAGCAGATTTTTGTTTTCCAAACACTCAAAAGTGCTTTTAGGAAAAAAAAAACCAAAATAAATGTTTTTTTTTTCAGAATTTGCGAACACTACCATAGTACTTTTGAGTTGAAGATCCTTCTTATTTGGATTCATCTTAAATGCTAAATTTCTACTTTATAGGTGGTAGCTAATCTTTGCCTGTTTGATTTCCTGTAATAATAGATTTGAAAGACGACCAGATGAATGGAGATCGAGGCAAAAGTCGAAAGAATCTGCTTACGAAGAATTTTATTCAACATTTGGGCCAAAGGACACCAAATCCTCTCGAAGCGCAAACTTTCTTTCAGAGAGCCATCAAAAATCGAAGACAGAGAATTTGAAGGGCATGAGACAAGAGATCGATACCCGTCTTTCTTCTGGGTTTCCCGCCAGTTCTGGTACTCCATTTTTGGCGCATCAAGGTCCTAATAAACGAAAGAAATCAGGGGACAAGCAGGCTCCACAAGGCAAGAAGCGTAAAACAGAAAAAAGCTAGTGATGGAGAAATGACCACAGAAAAGATGGCTCGTCAGAATTACAGTAATTTTATTTTACTTAAATTTTGCATTTTGTATTATTCTTTTTCTTGGTCAGACTGAATGGAATCATAAACGGGGCGCCGTTTTTGCTGTAACAATCGAATCTCCTGTATTCACATATCTAAACTAGGGATTACATAGACCAACAAAATGTGACTAGCAAAATTTTGATACATTCAAAGGTTGTAACAAAGTGATCCTGTCCTAGAAAGAATAAAGTATAGAAAAACTTAGAACTCTAATTCGCTGCAGAAAATATCAGCATTGCATGACGCATTTGCCGTCTCCGTTGCCAAGTGATTCTTTCTGCAGTCATCCTATGGAGGCTTGGACCTGGTACAAGAACACGATACATAATCTGAGTCAAAACTGCTTATGGAAGAAAAACAGCTTCAGCTTTTCGGGGGAGCTAGAAGAGGTTACTTGTTCTGCGTGGGATTCGATCTGCTTGGAGGTATTCTTCTGAAGCTCGACTTCTCCTTCTTGTATGGATTCTTCTCTTTCACTTCCAAACCATTTAAAGATTGTGACGCCAATCCAACGGTCGAGGTTGCCCCTCGTGTTTCCGCCACGAGCATCCGCCTCGCCCCTGCTCCTTGCATGTGGGAATTCAAAATGAGCACCAATGCAAGGAGTAAAGAAGCCATTTTGCTCAAGTGGGACTTCATAACTGATGATGAACTATTACGGTACGATAGAGTTTATTCGAATTATGTGTTTTTCGATGAGATTTGAAGGTATCGTAAGATATCACCTCCTTTGATGATCCATATATATATATACATATATACACATATGTGTGTGTTTGTTGCAAGATCTTGTTGGAATCTCTATGCAAGTTGGATCATGTGATGTTTCTTTGACTATGGCACGTTATGAGTCTGAATTCAAGATTAACATTTTCAGCCCGGTCATGTGACTAGGCACGTGATAATATTTGAAATCTTTGAGGAAGTTGATAATCTTTGATTACTCTGTTCGATGCTATGGCTATGTCAGAAGATTTGAGGAAAAACAGGGGATTCATATTTGTGCTAATCTCTTTGAAGCCGTATGAAGGATTAAAGTAATGGTTTTCTGGTTGTCTTTTGTCCTTATGTAATGTGATGATATTCAAATTTTAAACATACTTTTACGTGTTTCTGGTTTCCTCTTCTAGATTTGCAGTCATTATGAGGGGTGTCTACACATCTTTAGTTCTGTACTTAGTTAAAATACACGGATTTAAACGTGTTACGCACATAGAGTTGGTCCAAGAACACAACGCTTTTTCTCTTTGTTGACAATTTTGTAAAGAGAGATTAAAATAATGAGTAAAGAATACACAATCCTTTCTCTTTGTTGACAATTTTGTCCCTCATTTGAATTGCATTTGAGCCTAAAACCACTTAATTCATGAGGGTACGAAAATGTTCAAAATCATGCCATTACTAAGGATGAAAAGGATCAAAATGTCTTCAAAGTGGTTCAAAGCGTACCATAACGCAATAAAGTAAAACTTAAGGGGTCTATATGTCGATCTTAATTAGGGTTAAGGGGCAAAAACCCGTTTGAGCCCTCACGGAACTCCCTTGGTCTTTAGCTTTCTCGAAGGACGAAAGCGTCTTTTCGCAACCCAGAAGCCCAGGATCATCGCTGAGAACTTGAAGATGGCGGAGGATAATGCTTGTAATTGAGGTTTGTGTGTTGATTTTAACTCAGGAGAGTTGGTCTGGTTTGCGTTCTCGATCCGTGGTACGTACGAGGTGTTTAAGTCCGTACTTTGTGCCGGCTCGTTTGATTTTTTTCGACGAGATGGTCATATTGCCATCAACTCCCAATTTGAGATTCTTGGCACGTTCCAGTGCTTCCGCCCTCGTTGACACTCCGGTCTCCTTAACGATCAATTTAAGACAACGATGCACCGGCTCTCCCTTATAGGGCTCAAAATGGAAACAAAATGTATCAACGACCACCTTCTCAAGTGATGGAGCCATCTTGCATAGTTGCTGAAGGAATTTTTCTTCGCTCGAACACCCAGTATAACCAGTCATCTCAAACAACTTAAGATTTTCATGATGAAATGCGGTTAACTCTGCTGCACACACCTCAGGAGGTGACGAGTACGCCCGAATTGATTCGGGTCTCTCAAACTCCTGAGGATAAACCATGTAGTCAAGCTGCAATAGTATGGAACATTATATTCACGAAACTTAAAGTACATAAAGAATGAATGTAATACATAGAGTAAGAACTCAGAGCATTTCACCATTATTTTGAATTGGC
Source organism: Lantana camara (assembly GCA_037501455.1). NCBI lineage: Eukaryota > Viridiplantae > Streptophyta > Magnoliopsida > Lamiales > Verbenaceae > Lantana > Lantana camara. Next base: position 81,320,188 of record CM074865.1, read on the forward strand.
ACAACAGAGGAGCAGCTTTGGTCAGTAAAGTGAAGAAGAGAAGGCTTTCACCAATTTGTGAACGTATATGCAGTTCCAGTCGCTTGAGGGAGTCTAACCGAGGCAAAGCAAGACGATTTGGTCTCTGATACACCTGATAAAATATAAAGAGTAATATCAAGATTATTGTGATCGCCAAGATGCGGGCGATTTTTCATAAAACAGAGCACCAACCTCAATTCTCAACGCGATCTTCACCAACTGTGCTGAATAACTTGAGTGTCTGTCGCCTTCATAAATGAAGGACGAGGCATATCCCCCATCAAGATTTACCTCAGAGAGATTTGGAGTATTCTTGAACAGTGATTTGTCTGGTTGGTGTCCGACGTATGTAAAGGATACAAGGCTCGTTGCAGAAACCCCGATGCTTTGGATTCCACAACAATATACTATCTCCAAATGTTTCAAGTTTCCTGATGGATCAAGGACTTGGAGATTCCTAGTACACGCAGAACAATGTATGGCTAAAGCTTCAAGAAACGGACACGATGCCAGAATATTATGAACCACCTCATCCTTGACATTAACAAATTCCAATCTCAGGGACCTTAGGCTGCCAAATGCATACTTCTCCCTCTTAGGAAATTCATACCAGGAACGTCCCTCGCAATTAGCTACAAGCTCAAACTCTTTTACTTCCTTCCGCATTGCAAAATCTACCCAGCTATCAACCTCGTCCGTACGGGCAATGGCCCCTAAACCATAAAAGTGGACAACAAATTTGTCCAATCGTGGAGCCTGATGCAATTCCAACACACGATTAACCCAGCCTCTGAATTTTTCACTAACCATTGCTGCTGCTATTCTAGGATCATAATAATCATCAATTATGATCCCCAATATCAAAACGCAAACTTGCAGAGATAAACCTCCACAAATATCTCCATTTGCGAGAGAGAACACTAGTCCTCCCAGCTGCCTTGAGGCTCACACGAGATAATATATCAACAAGAATCTCATCAGGCAAACAGTTAATCGGAGCATCAGCATTCTGTATGAGCATTCGAATACATGTAAAAGAACATAAAAGGCTTCAATCAAAAAACCATCGAATTTCAGAATTACGAAGCTCAAATTATGAATTAAGTATGAAAATTCCATACCTGCGGAGTTGAGGCTTCACCCATCTTCAAACGAGCGGAACGATGTAACGACAATAGCGAAATTCTGAGAGGATTGCAAAACAAAGAGTGATAAATTCTGCCCTAATCCCCAAACCCCAATTGCGCGGGAAAATCAGGCTTCTAGGTTTCCAGGGTTTTCTATCAAATTTCCTTTTTTCGTGTAAAACTGAGGTTACAATATGCCAAACTTATCATTATTTATGCTAGTTGCTTACGGAATTGTTGACTCGAGTATCCTATTTGAGTTTATTTAAGTAAAATCTCGAGTTGAAATCTTATGGACATATTCAAATTTTATGGATATAAGAAATTGTATCGGGAGATGTTCAAGCGTAAAGTACCTTCAGTTTCTCGAGAGTTCTCCGTTAAATTTAACCGAATATGAGATTTTAGTATTTTATCTCTTATATGGCCGTATATGTAAAAAACAAAGTGGTTAATCAAATACTGAAATTCTTTACGAGTTTGATGTAGGTACTTTAATTTTGTAAGTATTAGACAGGAGAGATTAGGCTATTTTATCGTTTTTAATATCACTTAATTTTCTGTTAATTATGAAAGATTATAGATTTCGGGCTCATCCTATGATGCATGGACAGTGATTTTTCTGTGGTGAGATTCTCTCTCTAAAGATAATGTGTTATGATAAATTTTTTATTTTCTATTTCGATTGAATCATATATATATATAACTTTTTTAATTGAATAAAAATTGTAGTTATAGTAAAAGGACAAAAATATAAAAATATCTTTAAGAATACTTTAATATATCTATCAATTAGAAAATTGTGTTTCTATTAGTGAATTAATTTCTAGCTAATTGCATATATCAAACGGTAAATTAAGATAACCTAATCGTGCTTAATTTGAATTAAAAAGCCCAAATTAAATTAACTCAAATTAACTCAGAAAAAACTAATCTCACCTATCAAACAACTATCTCTTTAAAAAATAAAAAAATAAAAAACAAAAGTTTTTTAACTATCTAATGTTTTCTTTTTTAGTCATGAATGCTATTTTTTTTTTTAGTATTGAGCATGCATATTTATATTGGTGAATGTTATTCTCCGAATGTAAGGATGCATTGGGGATTATCAACACTTAAAATATTTATTTAAGTAACTCCGATGGATATTAATGTAAATTTATTAATGAATTGATTGAGGTTAATGTGTTTGTTATAATTTTTTATTTTAGAAGAAAATTTCTTTATTTCAAACGAATAAATTTAAATAAACTTATGCAAAATATCCACGGAACTAAAATATAAACATAAGATGAAATTTATAATTTTTTTTATCATACTTTATAGGAATGAGTATGCATGAAATGTCTATTTCAACAATTGAGTTTTTTAAAAATAATTTTGGTGACGTTATCAAAATTTAACACCGTAATTAACAGCTGGACAATTATGGAAGGGAGTGTAAACCTTAGGAGGATATTCGTAATTTTTCAAATTTCAGGGAAAAATTTGTATTTTCACTACATTTTAGGAGGCTGTTCGCAATTATCTCTAGTTTATATGAGAAGTAGAATATTGGTCTACTAGTATATGAAAAAGAATTATAAATTTTGTTAGAGAATAAAAATAAAAGGAATATAGAGCTAATAAAAGAAATACAAAAGTTAAATCATCCACTACTAATGATGAAAAGGTTCAAAATGTTACTCAAACGTCCGTATGAAGGATTAAAGTAATGGTTTTCTGGTTGTCTTTTGTCCTTATGTAATGTGATGATATTCAAATTTTAAACATAGTTTTTTATCACTTTTATGTCATCTGCGACGTGTTTCTGGTTTCCTCTTCTAGATGTCCAGTCACTTTTATAGCACTTTAGTTCTGTACTTGGTTAAAATACACGGATTTAAACGTGTTAAGCACATAGAGTTGGTCCAAGAACACAACCCTTTTCTCTTTGTTGACCATTCTGTAAAGAGATGTTAAAATGGGGTATTTTTACGTCTACATTCTATGTGAGATTATAATTGAACTTGAATTGACTATGTTTCACCATTAATTAGCTTCTCGAAACAACCAACGCATCAATTTCAAGTGAATGACAAGTAATTTATGAAGTTTCTTGAAGATCAACGTATGGTTTGTTTGTAAATTGATATTCATTATTACTTTTTTTCCCCCTCTTAATTAGCGGTGAGGAACTAATTAGTGGTGAGATATAATCTAATTCAAGAATGATTTTGTAAAAAATCCAAATGGAATGAATTCATTGTAATTTTCTAAATTCGAAAAGGTAGATTATCTAATATTTTCATCTTAGTGGATACGAATTGTGATTATCCAAACTCGGAGTGCACACGTAAACGACCCTAATAAATAATAAGTGAAAGAACGCAAAGCCCTTTCTCTTTGTTGACAAATTTGTCCCTCATTTGAATCGCGTTTTGGCCTAAAACCACTCAATCCATGAGGGTACAAAAATGTTCAAAATCATGCCACCACTAAGGATGAAAAGGTTCAAAATGTCTTCAAAGCGTACCATAACGCAATAAAGTAAAACTTAAGGGGTCTATCCGTAGAATAAATTTTGAGTGAACGAAATTACTTGAGCGATCTTAATAAGGGTTAAGGGAGGAAAACCCGTTTGAGCCCTCACTGAACTCCCTTGGTCTTTAGCTTTCTCCAAGGACGAAAGCGTCTTTTCGCAACCCAGAAGCCACGGATCATCGCTGAGAACTTGAAGATGGCGGAGGATAATGCTTGTAATCGAGGTTTGTGTGTTGATTTTAACTCAGGAGAGTTGGTCTGGTTCGCGTTCTCGATCCGTGGTACGTACGAGGTGTTTAAGTCCGTACTTCGTGCCGGCTCGTTTGATGTTTTTCGACGAGTTTCAACTTGCCAGATTACCATGACCTTAGTTGAAGACATGATCATATTACCATCAGCTCCCAATTTGAGATTCTTGGCACGTTCCAGTGCTTCCGCCCTCGTTGACACTCCGGTCTCCTTAACGATCAATTTATGATAACGACGCACCGGATCTCCCTTATAGGTCTCAAAATGGAAACCAAATGTATTAATGACCACCTTCTCAAGTGATGGAGCCATCTTGCATAGTTGCTGAAGGAATTCTTCTTCGCTCGAACACCCAGTATAACCAGTCATCTCAAACAACTTAAGATTTTCATGATGAAATGCGGTTAACTCTGCTGCACACACCTCAGGAGGTGACGAGTACGCCCGAATTGATTCGGGTCTCTCAAACTCCTGAGGATAAGCCATGTAGTCAAGCTGCAATAGTATGGAACATTAAAGTATATGAAGAATGAATGTAATACATATAGAGTAAGAACTCAGAGCATTTCACCATTATTTTGAATTGGCACAACAGAGGAGCGGCTTTGGTCAGTAAAGTGAAGAAGAGAAAGCTTTCACCAATTTGTGAACTTACATCCAGTTCGAGTCGCTTGAGGGAGTCTAACCGAGGCAAAGCAAGACGATTTGGTCTCTGATACACCTGATAAAATATAGAGAGTAATATCAAGATTATTGTGATCGCCAAGATGCGGGCGATTTTTCATAAAACAGAGCACCAACCTCAATTCTCAACGCGATGTTCACCAACTGTGCTGAATAATTCGAGTGTCTGTCGCCTTCATAAATGAAGGACGAGGCATATTCCTCAGAAAGACTTACCTCAAAGAGATTTGGAGTATTCTTGAACAGTGATTTGTCGGGTTGGTGTCCGACATATGTAAAGGATACAAGGCTCGTCGCAGAAACCTCGATGCTTTGGATTCTGCTACAATATACAATCTCCAAATGTTTCAAGTTTCCTGATGGATCAAAGACTTGGAGATTCCTAGTACAATTGGAAAAATGTATGACTAAAGCTTCAAGATAAGGACATGATGCCAGAATATTATGAACCACCTCATCCTTGACATTAACAAATTCCAATCTCAGGGACCTTAGGCTGCCAAATGCATACTTCTCCCTCTTAGGAAATTCATACCAGGAACGTCCCTCGCAATTAGCTACAAGCTCAAACTCTTTTACTTCCTTCCGCATTGCAAAATCTACCCAGCTATCAACCTCGTCCGTACGGGCATCGGCCCCTAAACCATCAAAGCGGACAACAAATTTGTCCAATCGTGGAGCCTGATGCAATTCCAACACACGATTAACCCAGCCTCTGAATTTTTCACTAACCATTGCTGCTGCTGTTCTAGGATCATAATAATCATCATCATCCTCAATATCAAAACACAAACTTGCAGAGATAAATCTCCACAAATATCTCCATCTGCGGGAGAGAACACTAGTCCTCCCAGCTTCCTTGAGGCTCATACGACATAATATCTCAACAAGAATCTCATCAGGCAAACAGTCGATCTGAGTATCAAATCTCTGTATACCATCGAATACATGTAAAATAACAAAAAAAAGCTTCAATCAAAACCATTGAACTTCAGAATTACGAAACTCAGATTATGAATTAGTATGGAAATTCCATACCTGCGGAGGAGAGGCTTCATCCATCTTCGAACAATCTAACGACATAAGCGAAATTCTAAGAGGAATGCACAACAAGGTAATTAACATATCATAGGAATCTGGTTTAATCCCCAAACCTGGATTCGCGCGGGAAATCAGGAAATCAGTTTTCTAGGTCTCCAAGGTTTTTCAAAGTCGTAGTTTTCTTTGTAAAGAAACACTTTTTTGGAGGCCCAATTAGGGATTCGTACATTATCTCTCTGAATAACTGAATCTCATACCGTTAATTATAAAAATTATTCTAAAAGATATAATTTAATTTTATATAACGTAGAATATCTCTATGAGAAATATTGGGGTGTTATGAGTTGTTAGGGAAAGAAAACTGAAAGGAATGTAGAGCTCAGCTAACAAAAGAAATACAGAAGTTAAATCATGCCATTACTAAGGATGAAAAGCTTCAAAATGTCATTCAGAGAAAAACTTCAAAACCAATAGGGCGCGAAGCAAATTGAATACAAAATTTAATGTCTTTAGAGCCTGGAATTGAGGTTCTCGTATGAATTTTTACTCAGGAAGGTTGGTCCGATTTGGCATTCTCGATCCCCGGTATGTCTTCAACTTGCCAGATTACCTTTCTCTTAGTTGAAGACATGATCATATTGCCTCCTAACACTGAGGTGAATTTGAGATTCTTGGCGCGTTCCATTGCTTCCGCCCTCGTTGAAGCTCCAGCCTCCTTAACAATCTCCTTATGGTACAGCACCGGCTCTTCACAAAAATGGAATCCAGATGTATCAATGACCACCTTCTCAAGAGACAGAGCCATCTTGCATAATTGCAGAAGAAATTCTTCCTCACTCGGACACCCAATATAACCATACATCTCAACCAACTTAAGATTTTGATGATAGAATGTAGTTGACTCTGCTGCACACGCTTTAGGATAAGACAATGCATATGTGATGTCCGGTCGTACGGTAAACGAGTGGGCGTATCCCTGATCCAGTTTGTAGTGAAGCTGCGGATAACATGGAACATTATATTCACGATGGTTTTAAAGTACCTAAAGAATGTAATACATAAGAGTAAGAAATTAGGAGCATTTCACCTTTATTTTGAGTTTGCACAATAGAGGAGCGGCTTTGGTCAATATAGTGAAGAACAGAAGGCTTTCACCAACTTGTAAATGTATATCCAGATTCAGCCGCTCGAGGGACTACAGATTATTTGTCCTCTGAAACACCTGATAAAATGTAACAAAGTAAGATTAAGATTATTGTGATTGCTAAGATGAATGATTTTCCATAAAACAGAGGACCAACCTTAGGGATAATTGTCAGTGCAATCTTCCACACCTGTGCTGAATAATCTGGGTGTGAGCCATAAGTGAAGGACGAGGCATATGTCCCAGCAAACTTTACCTTGGTGAGATTTGGAACATTCTTGAACAGTAGTTTGTCCATTTGGCGTCCATGATATTCAAACGATACAAGGCTCGTCGCGGAAACCTCCACACTTTGGATTTGATGACAATCCATTATCTCCAAATGTTTCAAGTTTGCTGATGTATCAAAGACTTGAAGATTCTTAGTATAGTGAGAAAAATGTATGACTAAAGCTTCAAGATACGGACATGATGCCAAAATATTATGAACCACCTCATCCTTGACATCAACAAATTTCAATCTTAGGGACCTTAGGCTGCCAAATGCACACTTCTCCATGTTTGGAAATTCGTAACAGCCACACCCATCCCAAGCAACTGCAAACTCCAACTCTTTCACCTCCTTACGCATTGCAAAATCTACCCATCTGTCAACTTCATCCGCCCGGACATTGGCCCTTAGATCATAAAAGCGGACCACAAATTTATCCAATTGTGGAGCCTGGTGCAATTCCAACACACGATTAACCCAGGCCCTGAATTTTTCACTCCCCATTACAGCAGTTCTATGGTGATCATCCATAGAATCAAAACATAAACTCCGAGAGATAACCCTCCACAAATATCTCCATCTACGGGAGAGAACACTAGTCCTCCCAGCTCCCTTGAGGCTCATACGAGATAATATCTCCAGAAGAATCTCGTCAGGCAAACAGTGGATATCAGTATCAATTCTCTGTATAAGCATCCAATACATGTAAGAAAACCTAAATACTTCCATCAAATTATGAATAAGTACGAAAATTCCATACCTGCGGAGCAGATGCTTCATCCATCTTCAAAAAATCTAAGAGTAATGCAAAGCAAGAGTTTCCCGGGTTTTCAATGTTCTTTTCTTTGTAAAAGAAACACTTTTTTAGAGGCACAACAAGAAATTCGCATATTATCTCTCTGAATTAACTGAATCTTATACCGTTAATTACGAAAATTATATTAAAAAATATAATTTAATATTATGTAAGGTAGATTGTTTTTATGAGAAATTATAAAAAAGGAGATAATTTTTTTTACCATCCAAACTATACCCATTTTTATACTTTACCATCTGAACTTATTTTCGTTGTAAACCGTCATCCCACCTACACGATTTTTACAAAACCACCATCCCATTTATAAAATTTTTACGGACCATATTATCTATATGATTTTTATAAAACTGCCATATCCATCCAAGTGGTTTTTTCAATTATTGAATACCCGTGATGTGCACGTGTTTTTAATAAGAAATTAGTTTTTTCATTATATTAATTATTGTCTAACAAATTAGGGTTTTATAATCAGGAGATTAGAGTTGAAAATCTTTTAAATTTTATTCTCTCAAGACCGTCAAACGCAATAGTTCTTAAAATTTTGAAATTATTTGATTCATCTGCATTTTCCATGTTAAAACTATTTGATATACCCGCATCTTTTTAAAATAATTTAATCGGTTATTCTACCCTCTTCATTCTTTTTTCATTCCTCTTCATTTTTCTTCTTGAAGGAGGAGGTATCTATACTATTATATATTTGATAACGATGTTTGACTTTTCAACTGTGCATTTTCGATGACGTGGAATTTTGTGGTTTTTTTGAAAATTTTAATTACATATAAAAAATGTGATTGGCTTATCTTTATTTTGTATATTATTTTAATATGAAAATAAGTAGTAACTAAGGAAAATAATTATCTTTGGCAAGTTTGACTAAATGATAATTTGTCTTTTTTTTTTTAGATTTTTAATTAAATAAAAAAATGTGATTGTCTTATCTTTATGTTGTATATTATTTTATTAAAAAAATAAATAGTAATTAAGAAAAATAATTGTTTTGTCAAGATTCATAATATACTTTTTATTTGTATTTTTTTCTAAATGATGAAATTTTAGAATTCTGAATCTATACTATTATATATTTGTGAACCATGTTTGACTTTTTTTGTGTATTTTCGATGATGTGTAATTTTTTTTTTTAGGTTTTAAATTAGATAAAAAAAATGTGATTGGTTGATCTTTATTTTGTAAAATATTTTATTATGAAAATAAATAGTAACTAAAGAAAATAATTATCTTTGTCAAGATTTATAATATACTCTCCATGTAAGAATTTCTTAAATTATATATATATATATATATATATATATATATATATATATATATATATATATATTATCAATATAAATAAATGTTATTAATTTGATTATTAAAAATATATAAATGTTGCAAAAGGAATATATAAATGTCATATTTGTTTGCACCCACAATTAAGGATACTTAATTGACATCCACCCCATAATTGGGTTGGTATTTAAAATTATTATTATAATTAACGAAAACTTACGTTGATAAAGTTTAGGTTGAGAACTTTTGTATATTCAGTACGTCATCCATTCCAAAGTTTGAGAGATCTTTATTACTATTATTAATTAGATTAAAAAGATATCCAACAAAAAAAAACTATAACAAAACTTATAGAATGTTAAATTGTAATTCATGTTCTGGTGAGATTTTTCAAGTTTGAAATCCCTGATGAGGTTGAGGAAGTTCAAAAGATTTTGTGATTTCTGACTCAATCTCTTAAGTTACGGATTATTTTTATTTTCATAAATTATCATATTTGAGATTTAAAAAATATGGGTATGCAATAAACGAATTAATTCAAAGTTTAATTATATATTTGAATCTTATATTTTGAATTAATTATTTTTAGGATATCAAGTAGCAATTTAATTCATTGATGGAACTGACGAAGTTTGAAAATCTTGACGAGATTAACGAGGGTTAAAGAACTTTCAAGATTTTCGAATCAATTTCATAAGGTACGAGTTATTTTTGTTTTTATTTTTATTTAATTATATAGATTTAATCTTATATTTTGAATTCATTAGTTTTAGAATATTTTGACTAATTTTGAATTAATTCATTTTAAAATATCAAGATGCAATCCGATTTTGTATTGATATTATTAGGATATATTATTGTTGATGCCATGTTGATGCGAAAATTTTTATGCCATGCTGATGCGAAAATGTTGATTAAGGTTATAATAACTGCTTTTTTTTTATGTTTATGAGGTTGATGCCATGACTAAGGTTTGTAGGCTAGAATTGTATTAATTTTAAACTGAAAATAATTATCAAATTATGAACTAATTAATAGTAAGAACTAAATTGAATTCCAAACAAATTTAGTACCATTATAAAATATTATAATCTGACAAACAAAAAAAGAAAATATTGTAATTATAATTATATTAGAAATGACACGTCAGCTTTCTTTTATGCTTATGCGATGCAAATCGTTATGAAAAGTGATATTTTTGCAATAACTAATTTAGGTCAAATAAATTCAACTATCTATTTTATTTTTATTTTGTGCAGGGATAAAATGAACAACAATCAAATCAGTTACAAGCTTGCACGATTGAATAGAAAGAAAGAGTTATATATAAAACGGCATAGCGGCGTAAATGATGATTTAGTGGCCAAACGTTTGGCACGACTACAGATAGAATATTAATTTTTGTCTGGACTCCATAATAACTCTCCAACGAAGTACGGGATTCTAATATCTATAGCCCACCATCAAGAGGTAGGCGAGCAGCCCGAGGAACATCGACACGTTCAAGACGAGGGTCATCATCTCAACAACTGATTTAATGCATGATGGTTAGATTTTTTGGAATGATATGCTCCCCATTAATATTTTACATATATGTTGGTATATATTTATTGAATTTGTTTATATATTTTATTGAATTGTGATTACATCTTTTGTCATACATCATAATATTTATATTTATTCAATATCGGGGAAGTACAAGCTGGTGGTGGTGGTTATGACCAATTCAATTCACAAGAACTCTGTTTTGTTCCTATTTTACTCGGTATAATTTAATTGTTTAGACATTGATCATATTATTTAGTTATATATGTTCACTTATTTTGTAAACGTATACTATTATATCCATAGATCACATTATCGATGAGCATAGAATTATTAGAGATCAAGGTCAAGTTGATGCAAGAGGATGTGTGGAAACTATAAATCGTACTATTTCTTCTTTTATATATAATTTTTGTTTTAATTTCAACTTTTTATTTTGTTGATTCAATTATTTTTTTATGTATATTAGGTGTTGATCAGAATATTATGGTACAAAAATCCCATATTATTGATATTCCACACAATCAATTAGCTATAACCGGTACATCTATTTATGAGCATGGTTGTACAAATATAGCTCAGACACATGTGAATCGACCTGAGGAGCATGACTATAACTTACAGAGTATGTATCTTATGTTAATTTGCCACAATTCATTTTTTATTTCAAATTAAAGCACTTTCATGTATCTATCATAACATTACGTACTACTAATTAGGGGATCAAGGATGTGAATTTTCGGAGTTAGAAAATGAAGTTTTTGTACCCAGTACGTTTCCATTGGGAAACTACAATGATCGGGGCACCAACATCTGCATGTGTTTCAATGATGTAAGGTATTGTAATCCAAAACTTTTTTTACCATTTGCATATTTTATGAATATATTATTTTGTATATTTATTCATGGATTTCATGTATTCAATTTTTTTTTTGAGTTTTGGTATTTTAGTCTTTATTTTGAATTATTTATAACATGCTCTATAAGTACCTTTATTCCCTTGTGAATCGCAAGATAGAATATTCGAATCATTAGGGAGGATTATTAGTAATTTCTGTATTGTTAGGAATTGTGAGTTGCCCAATATTATTTTTATAGGTTAAAAACTTCATTGAATTTATTGGCTAAGATTAAGTTGTATTTATATATGTGTTTAATAATTGCGTTTCTAAAAAAGATTTCAATAAGTTATAGTTAATATTATGTTAGATCTGTTAGATTTCAATGAGTTATAATTAATATTATGTATTTCTTGTGAAAAAACCGACCCTAAAAATATGATAATATTAAAATAGAAAAATATTCAAAAGTGGAACAATGTATTAAAAATAATCCAAAATTCTTATTGATAGTATTAGAACTGATTAATTATTACGAAAGAAAAAAATGATGTTCGATGTAGTCGGCATTAGAAAAACAACAACCACAAAAAATGGAGCAATGTAGACGGGAAAAATGACAAAAAATTAGATCACAAAAGGCAATAAAATTATGAAAATAAATATTGAAAAAATAAAAGAAAGGAGAAAAAATTAATAAATAGAACAAGTGACAAAATCATAATTCAAATATTTGTGATGTAAAAGAGAAATTGTTGGATTAAAAAAGTTTCGTACAACAAAATCATATACATGGAAATCTAAATTGTGTGATTGAGAATAAAATCTAAATTGGTGATAAATAATAAATTGAAATATTATAGTATCGCTCACAAAAAATATTAAACCCTAAAATCACTATGGGGTGAATCTCCAAAAATAAAGAAGATTAAGAAAGAAAGAAACGAATCTAACTCATTAAAAATTAAGAAAGAAAGAAACGAATCTAACTCATTAAAAATTAAGAAATGTTTAAAAGAATTATAAAAGCTACACAAACTAAAGACAATAAAATTATAAAGAAATGTTCTTGAATTCAGAAAAGAAAACTAATTTCATTATAAATTTGTAACGGCATGATTGGTATGATGGAATGGAATGAGAATGAAATGAGTATTTTCATGTCCATTCTCAAATCCATGATTGGTACAAAATATAATTGGAAATAATCATTACTGAGGTAATATACATTCCTACAAATATATAATTGAAAATATTCATTCCTTGGGGTATAGTATTAATAATTCTCAATCTTCAAAATTTATAGTTTTTATATAATCGTCATATATTTGTTAAATTTATATTATATTATAACTTTTTTATTATTACAAATATATAATAACATTGAAAATTTAATAAATTGTATTAGATATAGGTATAACTACAAATATAAATATATTATATAAATAAAAGTACATGTTGAATATATTATTTTATTTACTTATAAATTTAGAGATATTCATAAACTATAAAAATTAAATTTGATACTTATATTAAATTTATTTTTAAATATCATGCATTATATTAAATATAGTAAAATCTCATAATCTATGTATGAATATAAAAATATTAATATATTTTATAATAATTATATATATTTATAAATCGCTCTCAATATATTTATATTCGCGGTATTAAATTTGCAAAAAAATGCCTTACTTTAAGAATATAACTAATATTTAATTTTGCTAATATTAAAGAAGTCATTTGTTTTGCATATTTTGTAGGCTGTCAATAGTAATTGGATTGCATATTTTGTAGGTTGACCCAAGTTATTGAGTTGTAATTTATACATTCACAAATTTGTGATTTTTTAAAACTCTGTATCTCATTCGTTTGAAATTTTTGTTTATTCCATTTTCAATTTGAATTGATCACTCCGTGCATAGCACGGGGATATGTACTAGTTAATACATAAGAAATGATTTTATTTATTATTTATGTTGTAAATTTATTATATCCATCATTAGTTAGGGAGAATTTGGTGACATGAAAGGTTACGGGCCAAAGTTACATAAGTGAAATAGAAACTTTCCAAGTTAGAATGTATTCAATAAGATAATTTCTTTCTTAAATAATTGACATAGAAAATTTCCAAACTAGAATTTACCAATAAGATAATTTCTTTAAAATTTTATTGTATCCAATCAGCTAATTTGTAATTTTTTGAAAGCAGCTAATTATATATACCTTTTTCAACACGCCATCTCATAATCAAGTGATCAGAAGATCGTCTATTATCATACCTAACACATTATCTCATGATGAAGTGATCAGATGATCGTCTATTATCCTACATTCCGTCTGACCGGTTTCCTTTAAAAAAGAAAAAGTGATCAGAAGATAGAAGAAAAATAAAAAAATAAGAGTCGTGACTACCTTCAATTATATTAAAACTTTAAAAAATGACCGGAATAATGGAAAATTTAATTTACTTTTACTAAAAATATGTGCACATTGCGTGTGGAGTATTTAGACACCTGAAACCACTTAAAATACGTAAAACAACTCAAAATTGGATGGAGATGGCGGTTTGTAAATATCACATAGATAGGATGGTAGTTTGCAATGAAAATAAGTAAGAATGACAGTGTAAAAATAAGTATAGTTCCAATTGTTAAAAATATTTATCCCTATAGGGCTCTTAGTGAAAAGGGACAAGTAAGTCTTTATTTAGGGAAATAACCCCTAGTTTCAAAACCATTCATTATATAGCTCTTTCTTTAATTATGTCTAATAAAATAAATATTAAATATAATTAATTTTCACTTGTGCAGATCGACGTAGAACATGTGGATCTGAAGAATTTTTTTTCTTTATTTGCTTTTATTCTTTAATTTTGAATTTTTTTTATTCCTGAAAATCAATAGGAGCGGCGTATCAATCTTTTTTTTTTTTCCGTTTATTCTTTTTTTTTATTATTTATTTTCTTTTATTTTTTGAAGATAGGGATTTCTTCAAGTGGTCGATCACTACAATTGATCACTACAATTGAGTTCATCGAACACTGCAATCGAGAACTCGATCATAGTCGATCACTACGATCGAACATGTTGATCGTCAAAGTATCGGGAATCTCAAAATCAAACCAAAGTAGAAGATGAAACAAAAAAAAAAACAAAATGAAGAAGACGATAAAATTTATTGATTTTCAAAACATAAAATTAATTCTTTATCTTTTTTCTGCTATTGTGGTCGTAGAAGAGCGCAGACTAGTGGTTGTAGAAGATGACGAGATTACGCTTTAGAAGACGAAGATGCAGGCAAACACAATTGTAGATCTGGTTGTAGAAGACAAAGATGCAGTTAGAAGACGAAGATGCAGGCAAACACAATTGCAGATCTGGTTGTAGAAGACAAAGATGCAACAACTCTGGTTGTAGAAGAAGAAGATTTGGGAGACCTGAGATTTGAAGATCCGCATGTCTATTGAGATAATATAGGAAAAAAAAATAAATAAATAAAACTTAGGAGTCCACGTAAGATAATAGATAAGAAAGAAAAAGAGAAAAGAAATTGAGGGTTATATTTTTAAAAAAGACTTGGGCCTCCCCTGGGCTCTAATAGTCTTATAAAAACTATTCTTGATATATAGTGTGCCAACAAAAACTATTCTTAAAATTGGTCAACTAGATTTTCAAAAAAAGAATAAAACATAAAAATAAAAATAAAAATAAAATTGGTCAACTAGATTATGATAAAAGACTTGTAATCTTTGTTAGAGAAAGGAAACTGAAAGGAATGTAGAGCTAACAAAAGAAACACAGAAATTAGATCATGTCATTACTAAGGATGAAAAGGTTCAAAATGTCATTCCAACGACTTTGAGAGAGAAAAAAAAAAAACAAAGTTTAATGTCTTTAGAGCTTGGAATTGAGGTTTCTGAATGGATTTTGACTCAGAAAAGTTGGTCCGATTCGGCATTCTCCATTCCTGGTATGTCTTCAACTTGCCAAATTACCTTTCTCTCAGTTGAAGACATGATCATATTACCACCAGCTCCTAACAATGAGGTGAATTTTAGATTCTTGGCACGGTCCATTGCTTCCGCCCTCGTCGAAGCTCCGGCCTCCTTAATGATCTCTTGATGATACGGCACCGGCTCTTTGTGAAACTGGAAACCAGATGTATCAATGACCACCTTCTCAAGCGATGGAGCCATCTCGCATAACTGCAGAAGGAATTCTTCCTCACTCGGACACCCAATATAACCAGCCATCTCAACCAACTTAAGATTTTCATGATAGAATGTAGTTGACTCTGCTGCACACGCTTTAGGATACGACAATGCATACATGATGTCCGGTCGTACAGTAAACAAGGAGGACATAATTGATTTGTGTCTCTGAAACCCTTGAGGATCCAGTATGTAGTAAAGCTGCGACAACATGGAACATTATATTCACGATGGTCCATTAAACTTAAAGTACCTAAAGAATGTAATACATAAGAGAAAGAAATTAGGAGCATTTCACCGTTATTTTGAGTTGGCACAATAGAGGAGCGACTTTGGTCAATATATATGCAGTTCCAGCCGCCGGAGGGACTCTAACAGATTATTTGTCCTCTGAAACACCTGATAAAATGTAACAAAGTAAGATTAAGATTATTGTGATTGCTAAGATGAGTGATTTTCCATAAAACAGAGGACCAACCTTAGCGATAATTGTCAGTGCAATCTTCCTCACCCGTGCTGAATAATATGGGTGTGAGCCATAAGTGAAGGACGAGGCATATGTCCCAGCAAACTTTACCTTGGTGAGATTTGGAACATTCTTGAACAGTAGTCTGCCTGTTTGGGGTCCGTCATACTCAAACGATACAAGGCTCGTTGCAGAAACCTCCACGCTTTGGATTTGATGACAATCCATTATCTCCAAATGTTTCAAGTTTGATAATGGATCAAAAATTTGGAGATTCCTATTACAGGCAGAACCACATATGACTAAAGCTTCAAGATACGGACATGATGCCAAAATATTATGAACCACCTCATCCTTGACATCAACAAATTGCAATCTTAGGGACCTTAGGCTGCCAAATGCACAATTCTCCGTGTTCGGAAATTCGTAACGGCGACGCCACATACAAGGGGCTGCAAATTCCAACTCTTTCACCTCCTTACGCATTGCAAAATCTACTCATCTGTCAAACTCGTCCGCCCGGACATTGGCCCTCAGATCATAAAAGCAGACGACAAATTTATCCAATTGTGGAGCCTGGTGCAATTCCAACACACGATTAACCCAGGCTCTGAATTTTTCACTCCCCACCCTACGGCTATGACGAAAACACAATTTCCTAGAGATAGACCTCCACAAATATCTCCATCTGCGAGAGAGAACACTAGTCCTCCCAGCTGCCTTGAGGCTCACACGAGATAATATATCAACAAGAATCTCATCAGGCAAACAGTTAATCGGAGCATCAGAGCTCTGTATGAGCATTCGAATACATGTAAAAGAACATAAAAGGCTTCAATCAAAAAACCATCGAATTTCAGAATTACGAAACTCAAATTATGAATTAAGTATGAAAATTTCATACCAGCGGAGCAGAGTCTTCACCCATCTTCAAACGAGCAACGATGTAACGACAATAGCGAAATTCTGAGAGGATTGCAAAACAAAGAGTGATAAATTCTGCCCTAATCCCCGAACCCCAATTCGCGCGGGAAAATCAGGCTTCTAGGTTTCCAGGGTTTTCTATCAAATCCTTTTTTAAAACTAAGTGAGGTTAGCGTATGCCAAAGTCCAAACTTACCATTATTTGTGCTAGTTGCTTAGTGTAAAATTCCATGGATATGCAGAAGAAAATGAGTGAAAGAGAATACGTATAATTTGGATATTTTCAATATTCTGTATTCTCAATGAAATCCTAAGATACAAACTACATATATATAACCTATCTAACATGAAAGTTATTAAATAGATAAGACTAAATATTTAAATTTTAAATATGGAGCAAATTGCATTTTTGGTCCCATACTAATGGACCATTATCACTTTTGGTCCCATGTTTTTCAAAAGTGGTTTTTTTGGTCCCATAGTAATTTTTTTTTATCACTTTGAGGACTTCCGTCAAATATTTGACGGAATCCACTGTTCATCCGTTACTGTTCATCCGCGGGTAGAAGGCACTGTTCATTACTGTTCATCTAATTTAACGGATGAACAGTGACTTCCGTCAAATATTTGACGGAAGTCCTCAAAGTGATAAAAAAAAATTACTATGGGACTAAAAAAATCACTTTTGAAAAACATGGGACCAAAAGTGATAATCACCCATTAGTATGGGACCAAAAATGCAATTTGCTCTTAAATATGAGATAAAACTAAATAGTTATATTTCTAATACTCCCCCCTCAAGTTGGAGTTCCGGAAGAATGAAGAAATCCAACTTGAAGTAACTTGAACTTCTGCAACTCTTGGTTTCTTCGTTTGATTTTCTCCAACTCTCATCTTGATTTTCTTCGAAGTTTACAAACTTGATTTTCTCCAACTCGCGGCTTGATTTTCTCCACAAAATCTTGAAAACTTTATTTTTCTGGTTTGCACCTCTCCGGGCTTCTGATCCTTTCCTTCTTTTTTTTTTTTTTTTTTTTTTTTATCGTGCAAAATTTGATGCACAATTTAACATTGGTCCAGTTACATCTTCTGGAACCTTCTTTTCATATTTTTAATCCATTGATGGATTTCTCATGGCCAACTTTGCCATGGATAAGAAAATTCTCATGACAGACATGTCATGGATTGATTACTCATGGCAGACTTTGCCATGGATTGATTACTCATGGTGAATTTACCATGGATAGGAAAAAAAAAAAAAAATCTCATGACGGACATGTCATGAATTGAACTCATGGCAGACTTTGCCATGGATTGATTACTCATGGTGAATTTACCATGGATAGGAAAAAAAAAAAAATTCTCATGACGGACATGTCATGAATTGATTAAAAATGGATCAGAAGAATTTAATTATGGTGGAGAATTTTTGTTTTAGAGGATCTTGAACCAAAGGAGAATTTTGTTCGGCAACGGAAGAAATCTTTTGGATTTTGTTTGGGAGGATTTGTTTCGCAGCGGAATCTTTTGCTCTGATACCATGTAAAATTCCATGGATATGCAGAAGAAAATGAGTGAAAGAGAATACGTATAATCTGGATATTTTCAATATTCTGTATTCTCAATGAAATCCTAAGATACAAACTACATATATATAACCTATCTAACATGGAAGTTATTAAATAGATAAGACTAAATATTTAAATTTTAAATATGAGATAAAACTAAATAGTTATATTTCTAATACTTAGGGAATTGGTGACTCGAGTGGATAGAGATTTCAGTTTATTTAAGTAAAATCTCGAGTTCAAATCTTATGGACGTATTCAAATTTTATGGACATAAAAAATTGTATTGGGAGAGGTTCAAGTGTAAATATCTTAACTTCCTCTAAAATTCTCCGTTAAATTTAACAGAATATGAGATTTTACTATTTTACCTCTTATATACTGAAACTTAAGGCCGTATATGTAATAAATAGTCCAAAAATAAAGTGGTTAATCAAATACTGAAATTCTTTACGGGTTTGATATAGGTACTTTAATTTTGTAACTCGCTCTTAAAAAAAAAAAAAGGTTTTTTAACTATCTAATGTTTTCTTTTTTAGTCATGAATGCTATTTTTTTTTTTTTATAGTATTGAGCATGCATATTTATATTAGTGAATGTTATTCTCTGTATGTAAGGATGCACTGGGGATGGATATTAATGTAAATTTATTAATGAATGGATCGATGTTAATGTGTTTGTTATAATTTTTTATTTTGGAAGAAAAATTCTTTATTTCAAATGAATAAATTTAAATAAACTTATGCAAAATATCACGGAACTAAAATATAAACATAAGATGAAATTTATAAATTTTTTTATCATACTTTATAGGAATGAGTATGCATGAAATGTCGATTTCAACAATTGAGTTTTTTAAAAATAATTTTGGTGACGTTATCAAAATTATCACCGTATTTAACGGCCGGACAACTATGGAAGATAGTGTAACTCTTAGGAGGATATTCGTCAAATTTCAGGGAAAACTTTTTATTTTCACTACATTTTAGGAGGTTGTTCATAATTATCTCTAGTTTATATGAGAAGTAAAATATTGGTACTAGTTTATGAAAAAGAATTATAAATTTTGTTAGAGAATAAAAATAAAAGGAATATAGAGCTAATAAAAGAAAGACAAAAGTTAAATCATCCACTACTAATGATGAAAAGGTTCAAAATGTTACTCAAACGTCCGTATGAAGGATTAAAGTAATGGTTTTCAGGTTGTCTTTTGTCCTTATGTAATGCGATGATATTCAAATTAATTTTAAACATAGTTTTATCACTTTTATGTCATCTGCGACGTGTTTCTGGTTTCCTCTTTAGTTCTGTACTTGGTTAAAATACACGGATTTAAACGTGTTAAGCACATAGAGTTGGTCCAAGAACACAACCCATTTCGCTTTGTTGACCATTCTGTAAAGAGATGTTAAAATGGAGTATTCTTACGTCTACATTCTATGTGAGATTAAATAATTACTATCCCGTTAGATGAAAATAATACACAATTTATCCTTTGAGTTTGAAAAATGATAATTGAACTTAAATTGACTATGTTTCACCATTAATTAGCTCCTCACGACAATCAACGCATCAATTTCAGGTGAATGACAAGTAATTTATGAAGTTTCTTGAAGATCAACGTATGGTTTGTTTGTAAATTGATATTCATTATTACTTTTTTTTCCCTCTTAATTAGCGGTGAGGAACTAATTAGTGGTGAGATATAATCTAATTCAAGAATGATTTTGTAAAAAATCCAAATGGAATGAATTCATTGTAATTTTCTAAATTCGAAAAGGTAGATTATCTAATATTTTCATCTTAGTGGATACGAATTGTGATTATCCAATCTCGGAGTGCACACGTAAACGACCCAAATAAATAATAAGTGAAAGAACGCAAAACCCTTTCTCTTTGTTGACAAATTTGTCCCTCATTTGAATCGCATTTTGGCCTAAAACCACAAAATCCATGAGGGTACAAAAATGTTCAAAATCATGCCACCACAAATGTGATTATCCAATACCCGTTTGAGCCCTCACCGAACTCCCTCAGTCTTTAGCTTTCTTAGAAGGGCGAAAATGTCTTTTCGCAACCCAGAAGCCCAGGATCATCACTGAGAACTTGAAGATGGCGGAGGATAATGCTTGTAACTGAGGTTTGTGTGTTGATTTTAACTCAGGGGAGTTGGTCTAGTTCGCGTTTTCGATCTGTGGTACGTACGAGGTGTTTAAGTCCGTACTTCGTGCTGGCTCGTTTGAGTCCGTACTTTGCGCCGGCTCGTTTGAGTCCGTACTTCGTGCCAGCTCGTTCGATGTTTTTCGTCGAGTTTCAACTTGCCAGATTACCATTGCCTCATCTGAAGACATGATCATGTTACCATCAGCTCCCAATTTGAGATTCTTGGCACGTTCCAGTGCTTCCGCCCTCGTTGACGCTCCAGTCTCCTTAACGATCAATTTATGATACGGCTCCGACTCTTCATTAAATGGCTTAAAATAGAAACCAAATGTATAAACGATCACCTCCTCAAGTGACGGAGCCATCACAACCAACTTAAGATTTTCATGATGAAATGTAGTTAACTCTGCCGCACGCACCTCAGGAAACGACAAGTACGCCCGACTCGATTCGAGCCTCTTAGACTCCAAAGGATTGGTGATGTAGTCAAGCTGCGATAATATGGAACATCATATTCACGAAACCTAGTAAGTTCCTAAAGAATGAATGTAATAAATAAAGAAATTAGGAGCATTTCACCATGATTTTGAATTGGCACAATAGAGGAGCGGCTTTGATCAATAAAATGAAGAAGAGAAGGCTTTCACCAATTTGTGAACGTATATGCAGTTCGAGTCGCTTGAGGGAGTCTAACCGAGGCAAAGCAAGACGATTTGGTCTCTGATACACCTGATAAAATATAAAGAGTAATATCAAAACTATTGTGATGGCTAAGATGCGGGCAATTTTCCATAAAACAGAGCAACAACCTCAATTCTCAACGCGATTTTCACCAATTGTGCCGAATAACTTGAGTGTCTGTCGCCTTCATAGATGAAGGACGAGGTGTATCCCTCAAAAAAAAACTTACCTCAAGAGAGATTTGGAGTATTCTTGAATAGTGATTTGTCTGGTTGGTGTCCGACATATGTATAGGATACAAGGCTCGCCGCAGAAACCTCGATGGTTTGGATTCCGCAACAATATACTATCTCAAGTTACTGCAAGATCCAACTCTTTTACTTCCTTCCGCAGTGCAAAATCTACCCAGTTATCAACCTCGTCCGTCCGGATATTGGCCTCTAGACCAGTAAAGTTGACAAGAAATTTGTCCAATTGAGGAGCCTGATGCAATTCCAACACACGATTAACCCAGGCTCTGAAATTTTCACACACCATTGCTGCTGTTCTAGGGTCGTCATCCGTAGCATAAGGATCAAAATCATCATCATCGTCCTTAAGATCAAAACACAAACTTGCAGAGATAAACCTCCACAAATATCTCCATCTGCGAGAGAGAACACTAGTCCTCCCAGCTTCCTTGCTGCTTACATGAGATAGTATCTCAACAAGAATCTCATCAGGCAAACAGTTAATCAAACTATCACCATTCTGTATAAGCATCGAATACATGTAAATAAAAACATAAAACACTTAAATCAAAGCCACTCAACTTCAGAATTACGAAACTCAAATTCCATATCTTTATGAGAAATAAAACTTATACTAAAAGATACACTTGTAATCTTTGTTAGGGAAAGAAAATTGAAAGGAATGTAGAGCAACAAAAGAAATACAGAAGTTAAATCATGCCATTGCTAAGGATGCAAAGGTTCAAAATGTCATTCAGAGAAAAACTTCAAAACAAATAGGGAGGGGGCGAAGCAAATTGAATACAAAATTTAATGTCTTTAGAGCCTGGAATTGAGGTTCTTGTATGGATTTTGACTCAGGAAAGTTGGTCCGATTTGGCATTCTCGATCCCTGGTATGTCTTCAACTTGCCAAATTACCTTTCTCTTAGTTGAAGACATGATCATATTGCCACCAGCTCCTAACAGTGAGGTGAATTTCAGATTCTTGGCACGTTGCATTGCTTCCGCCCTTGTTGAAGCTCCGGCCTCCTTAATGATCGCTTCATGATACGGCACCGGCTCTTTGTGAAACTGGAAACCAGATGTATCAATGATCACCTTCTCAAGCGACGGAGCCATCTTGCATAACTGCAGAAGGAATTCTTCTTCACTTGGACATCCAATATAACCATACATCTTAACCAACTTAAGATTTCCATGATATAATGCAGTCGACTCTGCTGCACACGCCTCAGGATACGACAATGCATACGTGATGTCCGGTGGTATGATTAACGAGAAGGCATGTCCCTGAAACCATTCAGGATCCAGTCTGTAGTGAAGCTGCAAACATGGAACATTATATTCATTATGGTTCGAGTGAACTGAAAGTACCTAAAGAATGTAATACGTAAGAGTAAGAAATTAGGAGTATTTCACCGTTATTTTGAGTTGGCACAATAGAGGAGCGACTTTGGTCAATATAGTGAAGAAGAGAAGGCTTTCACCAACTGGTAAATGTATATCCAGTTTCAGCCGCTCGAGGGACTCTAACAGATTATTTGTCCTCTGAAACACCTAATAAAACGTAACAAAGTAAGATTAAGATTATTGTGACTGCTAAGATGAGTGATTTTCCATAAAACAGAGGACCAACCTTAGGGATAATTGTCAGTGCAATCATCCACACCTGCGCTGAATAATCTGGGGGTGAGCCATAAGTGAAGGACGAGGCATATGTCTCAGCAAACTTTACCTTGGTGAGATTTGGCACATTCTTGAACAGTAGTCTATCCGTTTGGCTTCCGTCATATTCAAACGATACAAGCCTCGTTGCAGAAACCTCTACACTTTGGATTTGATGACAATCCATTATCTCCAAATGTTTCAAGTTTGCTGATGTATCAAAGACTTGAAGATTCTTAGTACAGCGAGAAAAATGTATGACTAAAACTTCAAGATACGGACATGATGCCAAAATATGATGAACCACCTCATCCTTGACATCAACAAATATCAATCTTAGGGACCTTAGGCTGCCAAATGCACATTTGTCCGTGTTCGGAAATTCGTAACGCCACATCCAAGGGGCTTCAAACTCCAACTCTTTCACCTCCTTCCGCATTGCAAAATCTACCCATCTGTCAAGCTCGTCCGCCCAGATATTGGCCCTTAGATAATTAAAGCGGACAACAAATTTATCCAATTGTGGAGCCTGATGCAATTCCAACACACGATTAACCCAGGATCTGAATTTTTCACTCCCCACCCTACGGCTACCATGAAAACACAATTTCCTAGAGATAAACCTCCACAAATATCTCCATCTCCGAGAGAGAACACTAGTCCTCCCAGCTTTCTTCAAGCTCATACGAGATAATATCTCAACAAGAATCTCATCAGGCAAACAGTTAATCGAAGTATCAACTCTCTGTATAAGCATCAAATACAGGTTCAATCAAAACCATCGAACCACAGAATTACTAAAACTATGAGTAAGTATGAAAATTACATACCTGCGCAGCAGAAGCTTCACCCATCTTCAAACGAACGGAACGATCAATCGACATCAGCGAAATTCTAAGAGGATTGTGGAACAAGAGTAAGAAATTCTCTAGAATCTGCCCTAATCCCCAAACCCGAGTTCGCGCGGTAAGAAATTGAAATTCTCTAGAATCTGCCCTGATCCCCAAACCCGAGTTCGCGCGGTAAAATCAGGCTTCTAGGTCTGCAGGGTTTTCAATGTAGTTTCCTTTTCTATATTTTTCTTTTATTAAAATGTATGAATAAAACCTTAGTAACTCTGTGGCTGCAGGTAGAAATAAACAAATTGTTATTATTTAAATAAAATATGATAATATCAAATTAGGTTAAAGTAGAAATTAAAAAGAAAAAAAGGATGGAGTAGATTGAGGGGGAAACAAAATATGAGATAAGTAATAAGTAATATATTGTTGGAATGGTAGAAAAAATAAATAAAAAAAATTGAAATTCTAATGATCCAAAACATATTTTTGTATGAATCTCTGGTCTTGTGGGATTTAGTTCACTTTGTTCCCTATATTTTCATTTTGAGCAACTATTTTTCTAATTTCTATAAAATTTAAAACTTAGTCCCTTTCCGATGCAATTTTGGAAAATATTTCGTTTAACTTTTTTTACAAATTTTTGGTATGATTTCTAAGAACAAATTTTTACATATCATATGTTAAATGTGTTAATATTATATAACAAATGGAAGCTTTCAATACAAGGAATAGCGGTCTCAAAACTAAAATCTGACACCCAGTAAAGAAGTAATCGCCGGTCAAAGACGACGTTAGGCGGTTGAAGCTTTACAGTGGCGTGGTTTCGCTTCCGACAACCAATGGGGACGAGTGGGATATGAGTTTCGTCTGTTTTTTAGAGAGGAACACGATGGTGGTGATCTTAACTCTTTGGTTATTGTAATGGAGAAAAAATCGACGTTCAAAGTTCGTTCTGAACAAAATATTCCAAAATAATTTCAAACAAATATAATTGAATGATTTACATCTGACTACCCTACATTTAAACCTAATTACAATGCAGTCCATCATTATTGTAAAATTACATTTGAGTCCATTTAAATCTTATTTGGTTTGAGGTCCTTTATCAGAAATGGTAAAAGTACACTTATATTCTTGACAATTTTATGAGTGTTATAATGAATATATGATCAAAATTACAAAATCATCCCTAAAGTTTATAAATATAATCAAAACGATCCCTACAAATTATGAATTTAATAACAAATCGTGGGTATTTTTGGAATGTCATAACGAAACCCTAGGGACCACAAACGGTTTTCAAAGTTAGGGACTAAAATATAATTTTTCAATAATGATGGACTGTATTATAATTAGGCCTATGCAAGATAGTCAAATGTAATTATTTTTATAATTGAAACTCTAATTCTTACCTTTAAGGGAGATAGAAGCGGCAGCTGAAGCTTGGCTTGGAGGCCGCCGGAGACGGTGAGGAGGTGGTGGTCGGCCACGGACAATTTTGTAAAGATATATTAAATAAAAACTAAAAAATGCACAACCCTTTCTCTTTGTTTACAAATTTGTCCCTCATTTGAGTTGCATTTTAGTGTAAAATTAAGGGAGGGTACAATATGTCAAACTATCATTATTTATGCTGCCTGTTTTTCATATTTAAGGATACGAATTACTTAATTCTTGCATTCCAAAAGCACATTCTTGGTTTATAATTCCTTCAAATAGGAGTATTTTTGGTTATGCTCAAGATTTGATTATTATATGCGACTAACTAAATCTTTATTCTCAATAGACGTAGAATATTGGTCTACTAGTTTATGAACAAGAATTATAATTTCTGTCATGACTAATGATGAAAAGGTTCAAAATGTCGCTCAAACGTCCTGAAAAGAAACTTCAAAATAAATAGGGTTTTCACCCTCACTGAACTCCCTCGGTCTCCAGCTTGGCCCAGGATAATGCTTGTAATTGAGGTTTGTGTGTCAATTTCTGACTCAGGAGAGTTCGTTCGATTCGTGTTCTCAATCCCCGGTACGGACGAGGTGTTTAAGTCCGTACTTCATGCCGGTTCGTTTGAGATTCTTGGCGCATTCCATTGCTTCTGCCCTCGTCGAATTTGTACAATTGTGGAGACTGATGCAATTCCAACACACGATTAACCCAAGCTCTGAATTTTTCACTCACCGCTGCTGTTCTAGGGTTATCATCATCATAACAATAATAATCACCATCATCCCTATTATCAAAACACAAACTCGGAGAGGAACTCAACAAATATCTCCATCTACGAGAGAGAACACTAGTCCTCCCAACTTCCTTCAGGCTCACACGAGATAGTATCTCAACAAGAATCTCATCAGGCAAACAGTTTATCAGACCATCATCATTCTGTATAAGCATCAAATACATGTAAAAACACACACAAAATACTTCAATCAAAGCAACTCAACGTCAGAATTACAAAACTCAAATTATCAATAAGTATGAAAAATTACATGCCTGCGGAGCTTCAGAAGCTTCACCCATCTTCAAACAAACGGAATGTTCTAACGCCATCAGCTAAACTCTAAGAGGAATGCAAAACACGAGTGATAAATTCTAAGAATCTGCCTTAATACCCAGACCCGAATTCGCACGAGAAAATCGGGCTTCTACGTCTCCAGGGATAATCGCGACGTCTTTCTGGTTTCCTCTTCTAGAGGTGCAGCCATTATGAGGGGTGTCTACACCTCTTTAGTTCTGTACGTAGTTAAAATATATAGAGCTAGTCCAAGAACACAGTCATTTTCTCTTTGTTGACCATTTTGTAAAGAGACGTTAAAATAGAGCATTTTTAAGTCTACATCCCCCGTGAAATTGAGTACCATCCCATGCGAAATTGAGTACTTACCGTTCGTACTCCTTAGATGAAAATATTACATAATTCACCTTTAATTACAATTGAACTTGAATTAACAATATATTACTACTAATTAGTTCCTCACAACAATCAACACATCAATTTCAAGTGAATGACAAGTAATTTATGAAGTTTTTTTGGAGGATCAGCGCATGATTCGTTTGTAAATTGATATCCATGATGACTTTTTTTTTTTCTTCTGAGGAACTAATTAGTGGTGAGATATAGTTAATTCAAGAATGATTTTGCAAAAAATATTTTTTAAATTTGAAAGGGTAGGTTGTGTGATATTTTTATGTTAATGGGTACGAATTGTAATTATCCAATCTTGGAGTGCCGATGTAAACGACCCAAATAAATAATAAATGAAAGAACGCAGAGCCCTTTCTCTTTGTTGACAAATTTGTCCCTAATTTGAATCGCATTTTAGCCTAAAACCACTTAATCCATGAGGGTACAAAAATGTTCAAAGTCATGCCATTACTAAGGACGAAAAGGTTCAAAATGTCTTCAAAGCGTACCATAACGCAATAAAATAAAACTTAAGGGGTCTATCTGTAGAATAAATTTTGAGTGAACGAAATTACTTGAGCGATATTAATAAGGGTTAAGGGGGAAAACCCGTTTGAGCCCTCACTGAACTCCCTTGGTCTTAAGCTTTCTCGAAGGACAAAAGCGTCTTTTCGCAACCCAGAAGCCACGGATCATCGCTGAGAACTTGATGATGGCGGAGGATAATGCTTGTAATCGAGGTTTGTGTGTTGATTTTAACTCAGGAGAGTTGGTCTGGTTCGCGTTCTCGATCCGTGGTACGTACGAGGTGTTTAAGTCCGTACTTCGTGCCGGCTCGTTTGATGTTTTTCGACGAGTTTCAACTTGCCAGATTCCCATTACCTTAGTTGAAGACATGATCATATTAGCATCAGCTCCCAATTTGAGATTCTTGGCACGTTCCAGTGCTTCCGCCCTTGTTGACACTCCGGTCTCCTTAACGATCAATTTATGATAACGACGCACCGGATCTCCCTTATAGGTCTCAAAATGGAAACCAAATGTATTAATGACCACCTTCTCAAGTGATGGAGCCATCTTGCATAGTTGCTGAAGGAATTCTTCTTCGTTCGAACACCCAGTATAACCAGTCATCTCAAACAACTTAAGATTTTCATGATGAAATGCGGTTAACTCTGCTGCACACACCTCAGGAGGTGACGAGTACGCCCGAATTGATTCGGGTCTCTCAAACTCCTGAGGATAAACCATGTAGTCAAGCTGCAATAGTATGGAACATTGTATTCACGAAACTTAAAGTACATAAAGAATGAATGTAATACATAGAGTAAGAACTCAGAGCATTTCACCATTATTTTGAATTGGCACAACAGAGGAGCAGCTTTGGTCAGTAAAGTGAAGAAGAGAAGGCTTTCACCAATTTGTGAACGTATATGCAGTTCCAGTCGCTTGAGGGAGCCTAACCGAGGCAAAGCAAGACGATTTGGTCTCTGATACACCTGATAAAATATAAAGAGTAATATCAAGATTATTGTGATCCCCAAGATGCGGGCGATTTTTCATAAAACGGAGCACCAACCTCAATTCTCAACGCGATCTTCACCAACTGTGCTGAATAACTTGAGTGTCTGTCGCCTTCATAAATGAAGGACGAGGCATATCCCCCCATCAAGATTTACCTCAGAGAGATTTGGAGTATTCTTGAACAGTGATTTGTCTGGTTGGTGTCCGACGTATGTAAAGGATACAAGGCTCGTTGCAGAAACCCCGATGCTTTGGATTCCACAACAATATACTATCTCCAAATGTTTCAAGTTTCCTGATGGATCAAGGACTTGGAGATTCCTAGTACACGCAGAACAATGTATGACTAAAGCTCCAAGAAACGGACACGATGCCAGAATATTATGAACCACCTCATCCTTTACATTAACAAATAACAATTTCAGGGACCTTAGGCAGCCAAATGCATACTTGTCCGTGTTCGGAAATTCGTAATGGCGACCCCCCCGGCAAGTAACTCCAAGCTCCAACTCTTTTACTTCCTTCCGCATTGCAAAATCTACCCAGCTATCAACCTCGTCCGTACGGGCAATGGCCCCTAAACCATAAAAGTGGACAACAAATTTGTCCAATCGTGGAGCCTGATGCAATTCCAACACACGATTAACCCAGCCTCTGAATTTTTCACTAACCATTGCTGCTGCTATTCTAGGATCATAATAATCATCATCATCCCCAATATCAAAACGCAAACTTGCAGAGATAAACCTCCACAAATATCTCCATCTGCGAGAGAGAACACTAGTCCTCCCAGCTGCCTTGAGGCTCACACGAGATAATATATCAACAAGAATCTCATCAGGCAAACAGTTAATCGGAGCATCAGCATTCTGTATGAGCATTCGAATACATGTAAAAGAACATAAAAGGCTTCAATCAAAAAACCATCGAATTTCAGAATTACGAAACTCAAATTATGAATTAAGTATGAAAATTCCATACCTGCGGAGCTGAGGCTTCACCCATCTTCAAACGAGCGGAACGATGTAACGACAATAGCGAAATTCTGAGAGGATTGCAAAACAAAGAGTGATAAATTCTGCCCTAATCCCCAAACCCCAATTGCGCGGGAAAATCAGGCTTCTAGGTTTCCAGGGTTTTCTATCAAATTTCCTTTTTTCGTGTAAAACTGAGGTTACAATATGCCAAACTTATCATTATTTATGTTAGTTGCTTACGGAATTGTTGACTCGAGTATCCTATTTGAGTTTATTTAAGTAAAATCTCGAGTTGAAATCTTATGGACATATTCAAATTTTATGGATATAAGAAATTGTATCGGGAGAGGTTCAAGCGTAAAGTACCTTTAGTTTCTCCAGAGTTCTCCGTTAAATTTAACCGAATATGAGATTTTAGTATTTTATCTCTTGTATGGCCGTATATGTAAAAAACAAAGTGGTTAATCAAATACTGAAATTCTTTACGGGTTTGATGTAGGTACTTTAATTTTGTAAGTATTAGATAGGTGAGATTAGACTATTTTATCGTTTTTAATATCACTTAATTTTCTATTAGTTATGAAAGATTATAGATTTCAGGCTCAACGCATGAATCTCTGGCCCGCGTGTAGCCCCTTTTTTCACCGATTAAGTTCATTTTTTAATCGCGAGAAGGGGGTTGTCATTAATAGAGATTAGTATTTTAACGCATTATTCTCATTCTTATTTCTCAATTTTATTCCCACTATTTACTCTTTAGGAGAAACAATTCCTTTTTTTAGGTATTATTTCTTTATATCTAAGATTTTCTGTGGTGAGATTTTTCTGAAATCTCCATTCTAAGATTTTTCTATGGTGAGATTCTCTCTCTAAAGATAATGTGTTATCCTTCACTATGAACAAATCGGTGTTATGATAAATTTTTTATTTTCTATTTCGATTGAATCGTATATATATATAACTTTTTTAATTGAATAAAAATTGTAGTTATAGTAAAAGGACAAAAATATAAAAATATCTTTAAGAATACTTTAATATATCTATCAATCAGAAAATTGTGTTTCTATTAGTGAATTAATTTCTAGCTAATTGCATATATCAAACGGTAAATTAAGATAACCTAATCGTGCTTAATTTGAATTAAAAAGCCCAAATTAAATTAACTCAAATTAACTCAGAAAAAACTAATCTCACCTATCAAACAACTATCTCTTTAAAAAATAAAAAAATAAAAAACAAAAGTTTTTTAACTATCTAATGTTTTCTTTTTTAGTCATGAATGCTATTTTTTTTTTTTTAGTATTGAGCATGCATATTTATATTGGTGAATGTTATTCTCCGTATGTAAGAATGCATTGGGGATTATCAACACTTAAAATATTTATTTAAGTAACTCCGATGGATATTAATGTATACTTATTAATGAATTGATTGATGTTAATGTGTTTGTTATAATTTTCTATTTTAGAAGAAAATTTCTTTATTTCAAACGAATAAATTTAAATAAACTTATGCAAAATATCCACGGAACTAAAATATAAACATAAGATGAAATTTATAATTTTTTTTATCATACTTTATAGGAATGAGTATGCATGAAATGTCTATTTCAACAATTGAGTTTTTTAAAAATAATTTTGGTGACGTTATCAAAATTTAACACCGTAATTAACAGTTGGACAATTATGGAAGGGAGTGTAAACCTTAGGAGGATATTCGTAATTTTTCAAATTTCAGGGAAAAATTTGTATTTTCACTACATTTTAGGAGGCTGTTCGCAATTATCTCTAGTTTATATGAGAAGTAGAATATTGGTCTACTAGTATATGAAAAAGAATTATAAATTTTGTTAGAGAATAAAAATAAAAGGAATATAGAGCTAATAAAAGAAATACAAAAGTTAAATCATCCACTACTAATGATGAAAAGGTTCAAAATGTTACTCAAACGTCCGTATGAAGGATTAAAGTAATGGTTTTCTGGTTGTCTTTTGTCCTTATGTAATGTGATGATATTCAAATTTTAAACATAGTTTTTTATCACTTTTATGTCATCTGCGACGTGTTTCTGGTTTCCTCTTCTAGATGTCCAGTCACTTTTATAGCACTTTAGTTCTGTACTTGGTTAAAATACACAGATTTAAACGTGTTAAGCACATAGAGTTGGTCCAAGAACACAACCCTTTTCTCTTTGTTGACCATTCTGTAAAGAGATGTTAAAATGGAGTATTTTTACGTCTACATTCTATGTGAGATTAAATAATTACTACCCCGTTACATGAAAATAATACACAATTTGCTCTCTGAGTTTGAAAAATTATAATTGAACTTGAATTGACTATGTTTCACCATTAATTAGCTTCTCACGACAACCAACGCATCAATTTCAAGTGAATGACAAGTAATTTATGAAGTTTCTTGAAGATCAACGTATAGTTTGTTTGTAAATTGATATTCATTATTACTTTTTTTCCCCCTCTTAATTAGCGGTGAGGAACTAATTAGTGGTGAGATATAATCTAATTCAAGAATGATTTTGTAAAAAATCCAAATGGAATGAATTCATTGTAATTTTCTAAATTCGAAAAGGTAGATTATCTAATATTTTCATCTTAGTGGATACGAATTGTGATTATCCAATCTCGGAGTGCACACGTAAACGACCCAAATAAATAATAAGTGAAAGAACGCAAAGCCCTTTCTCTTTGTTGACAAATTTGTCCCTCATTTGAATCGCATTTTGGCCTAAAACCACTCAATCCATGAGGGTACAAAAATGTTCAAAATCATGCCACCACTAAGGATGAAAAGGTTCAAAATGTCTTCAAAGCGTACCATAACGCAATAAAGTAAAACTTAAGGGTCTATCCGTAGAATAAATTTTGAGTGAACGAAATTACTTGAGCGATCTTAATAAGGGTTAAGGGAGGAAAACCCGTTTGAGCCCTCAATGAACTCCCTTGGTCTTTAGCTTTCTCCAAGGACGAAAGCGTCTTTTCGCAACCCAGAAGCCACGGATCATCGCTTGAGAACTTGAAGATGGCGGAGGATAATGCTTGTAATCGAGGTTTGTGTGTTGATTTTAACTCAGGAGAGTTGGTCTGGTTCGCGTTCTCGATCCGTGGTACGTACGAGGTGTTTAAGTCCGTACTTCGTGCCGGCTCGTTTGATGTTTTTCGACGAGTTTCAACTTGCCAGATTACCATGACCTTAGTTGAAGACATGATCATATTACCATCAGCTCCCAATTTGAGATTCTTGGCACGTTCCAGTGCTTCCGCCCTCGTTGACACTCCGGTCTCCTTAACGATCAATTTATGATAACGAGGCACCGGATCTCCCTTATAGGTCTCAAAATGGAAACCAAATGTATTAATGACCACCTTCTCAAGTGATGGAGCCATCTTGCATAGTTGCTGAAGGAATTCTTCTTCGCTCGAACACCCAGTATAACCAGTCATCTCAAACAACTTAAGATTTTCATGATGAAATGCGGTTAACTCTGCTGCACACACCTCAGGAGGTGACGAGTACGCCCGAATTGATTCGGGTCTCTCAAACTCCTGAGGATAAGCCATGTAGTCAAGCTGCAATAGTATGGAACATTAAAGTATATGAAGAATGAATGTAATACATATAGAGTAAGAACTCAGAGCATTTCACCATTATTTTGAATTGGCACAACAGAGGAGCGGCTTTGGTCAGTAAAGTGAAGAAGAGAAAGCTTTCACCAATTTGTGAACTTACATCCAGTTCGAGTCGCTTGAGGGAGTCTAACCGAGGCAAAGCAAGACGATTTGGTCTCTGATACACCTGATAAAATATAGAGAGTAATATCAAGATTATTGTGATCGCCAAGATGCGGGCGATTTTTCATAAAACAGAGCACCAACCTCAATTCTCAACGCGATGTTCACCAACTGTGCTGAATAATTCGAGTGTCTGTCGCCTTCATAAATGAAGGACGAGGCATATTCCTCAGAAAGACTTACCTCAAAGAGATTTGGAGTATTCTTGAACAGTGATTTGTCGGGTTGGTGTCCGACATATGTAAAGGATACAAGGCTCGTCGCAGAAACCTCGATGCTTTGGATTCTGCTACAATATACAATCTCCAAATGTTTCAAGTTTCCTGATGGATCAAAGACTTGGAGATTCCTAGTACACTCGGAAAAATGTATGACTAAAGCTTCAAGATACGGACATGATGCCAAAATATTATGAACCACCTCATCCTTGACATTAACAAATTCCAATCTCAGGGACCTTAGGCTGCCAAATGCATACTTCTCCCTCTTAGGAAATTCATACCAGGAACGTCCCTCGCAATTAGCTACAAGCTCAAACTCTTTTACTTCCTTCCGCATTGCAAAATCTACCCAGCTATCAACCTCGTCCGTACGGGCATCGGCCCCTAAACCATCAAAGCGGACAACAAATTTGTCCAATCGTGGAGCCTGATGCAATTCCAACACACGATTAACCCAGCCTCTGAATTTTTCACTAACTATTGCTGCTGCTGTTCTAGGATCATAATAATCATCATCATCCTCAATATCAAAACACAAACTTGCAGAGATAAATCTCCACAAATATCTCCATCTGCGGGAGAGAACACTAGTCCTCCCAGCTTCCTTGAGGCTCATACGACATAATATCTCAACAAGAATCTCATCAGGCAAACAGTCGATCTGAGTATCAAATCTCTGTATACCATCGAATACATGTAAAATAACAAAAAAAAGCTTCAATCAAAACCATTGAACTTCAGAATTACGAAACTCAGATTATGAATTAGTATGGAAATTCCATACCTGCGGAGGAGAGGCTTCATCCATCTTCGAACAATCTAACGACATAAGCGAAATTCTAAGAGGAATGCACAACAAGGTAATTAACATATCATAGGAATCTGGTTTAATCCCCAAACCTGGATTCGCGCGGGAAATCAGGAAATCAGTTTTCTAGGTCTCCAAGGTTTTTCAAAGTCGTAGTTTTCTTTGTAAAGAAACACTTTTTTGGAGGCCCAATTAGGGATTCGTACATTATCTCTCTGAATAACTGAATCTCATACCGTTAATTATAAAAATTATTCTAAAAGATATAATTTAATTTTATATAACGTAGAATATCTCTATGAGAAATATTGGGGTGTTATGAGTTGTTAGGGAAAGAAAACTGAAAGGAATGTAGAGCTCAGCTAACAAAAGAAATACAGAAGTTAAATCATGCCATTACTAAGGATGAAAAGCTTCAAAATGTCATTCAGAGAAAAACTTCAAAACCAATAGGGCGCGAAGCAAATTGAATACAAAATTTAATGTCTTTAGAGCCTGGAATTGAGGTTCTCGTATGAATTTTTACTCAGGAAGGTTGGTCCGATTTGGCATTCTCGATCCCCGGTATGTCTTCAACTTGCCAGATTACCTTTCTCTTAGTTGAAGACATGATCATATTGCCTCCTAACACTGAGGTGAATTTGAGATTCTTGGCGCGTTCCATTGCTTCCGCCCTCGTTGAAGCTCCAGCCTCCTTAACAATCTCCTTATGGTACAGCACCGGCTCTTCACAAAAACGGAATCCAGATGTATCAATGACCACCTTCTCAAGAGACAGAGCCATCTTGCATAATTGCAGAAGAAATTCTTCCTCACTCGGACACCCAATATAACCATACATCTCAACCAACTTAAGATTTTGATGATAGAATGTAGTTGACTCTGCTGCACACGCTTTAGGATAAGACAATGCATATGTGATGTCCGGTCGTACGGTAAACGAGTGGGCGTATCCCTGATCCAGTTTGTAGTGAAGCTGCGGATAACATGGAACATTATATTCACGATGGTTTTAAAGTACCTAAAGAATGTAATACATAAGAGTAAGAAATTAGGAGCATTTCACCTTTATTTTGAGTTTGCACAATAGAGGAGCGGCTTTGGTCAATATAGTGAAGAACAGAAGGCTTTCACCAACTTGTAAATGTATATCCAGATTCAGCCGCTCGAGGGACTACAGATTATTTGTCCTCTGAAACACCTGATAAAATGTAACAAAGTAAGATTAAGATTATTGTGATTGCTAAGATGAATGATTTTCCATAAAACAGAGGACCAACCTTAGGGATAATTGTCAGTGCAATCTTCCACACCTGTGCTGAATAATCTGGGTGTGAGCCATAAGTGAAGGACGAGGCATATGTCCCAGCAAACTTTACCTTGGTGAGATTTGGAACATTCTTGAACAGTAGTTTGTCCATTTGGCGTCCATGATATTCAAACGATACAAGGCTCGTCGCGGAAACCTCCACACTTTGGATTTGATGACAATCCATTATCTCCAAATGTTTCAAGTTTGCTGATGTATCAAAGACTTGAAGATTCTTAGTATAGTGAGAAAAATGTATGACTAAAGCTTCAAGATACGGACATGATGCCAAAATATTATGAACCACCTCATCCTTGACATCAACAAATTTCAATCTTAGGGACCTTAGGCTGCCAAATGCACACTTCTCCATGTTTGGAAATTCGTAACAGCCACACCCATCCCAAGCAACTGCAAACTCCAACTCTTTCACCTCCTTACGCATTGCAAAATCTACCCATCTGTCAACTTCATCCGCCCGGACATTGGCCCTTAGATCATAAAAGCGGACCACAAATTTATCCAATTGTGGAGCCTGGTGCAATTCCAACACACGATTAACCCAGGCCCTGAATTTTTCACTCCCCATTACAGCAGTTCTAGGGTGATCATCCATAGAATCAAAACATAAACTCCGAGAGATAACCCTCCACAAATATCTCCATCTACGGGAGAGAACACTAGTCCTCCCAGCTCCCTTGAGGCTCATACGAGATAATATCTCCAGAAGAATCTCGTCAGGCAAACAGTGGATATCAGTATCAATTCTCTGTATAAACATCGAATACATGTAAGAAAACCTAAATACTTCCATCAAATTATGAATAAGTACGAAAATTCCATACCTGCGGAGCAGATGCTTCATCCATCTTCAAAAAATCTAAGAGTAATGCAAAGCAAGAGTTTCCCGGGTTTTCAATGTTCTTTTCTTTGTAAAAGAAACACTTTTTTAGAGGCACAACAAGAAATTCGCATATTATCTCTCTGAATTAACTGAATCTTATACCGTTAATTACGAAAATTATATTAAAAAATACAATTTAATATTATGTAAGGTAGATTGTTTTTATGAGAAATTATAAAAAAGGAGATAATTTTTTTTACCATCCAAACTATACCCATTTTTATACTTTACCATCTGAACTTATTTTCGTTGTAAACCGTCATCCCACCTACACGATTTTTACAAAACCACCATCCCATTTATAAAATTTTTACGGACCATATTATCTATATGATTTTTATAAAACTGCCATATCCATCCAAGTGGTTTTTTCAATTATTGAATACCCGTGATGTGCACGTGTTTTTAATAAGAAATTAGTTTTTTCATTATATTAATTATTGTCTAACAAATTAGGGTTTTATAATCAGGAGATTAGAGTTGAAAATCTTTTAAATTTTATTCTCTCAAGACCGTCAAACGCAATAGTTCTTAAAATTTTGAAATTATTTGATTCATCTGCATTTTCCATGTTAAAACTATTTGATATACCCGCATCTTTTTAAAATAATTTAATCGGTTATTCTACCCTCTTCATTCTTTTTTCATTCCTCTTCATTTTTCTTCTTGAAGGAGGAGGTATTAATACATAAGAAATGATTTTATTTATTATTTATGTTGTAAATTTATTATATCCATCATTAGTTAGGGAGAATTTGGTGACATGAAAGGTTAGGGCCAAAGTTACATAAATGAAATAGAAACTTTCCAAGTTAGAATGTATTCAATAAGATAATTTCTTTCTTAAATAATTGACATAGAAAATTTCCAAACTAGAATTTACCAATAAGATAATTTCTTTAAAATTTTATTGTATCCAATCAGCTAATTTGTAATTTTTTGAAAGCAGCTAATTATATATACCTTTTTCAACACGCCATCTCATGATCAAGTGATCAGAAGATCGTCTATTATCATACCTAACACATTATCTCATGATGAAGTGATCAGATGATCGTCTATTATCCTACATTCCGTCTGACCGGTTTCCTTTAAAAAAGAAAAAGTGATCAGAAGATAGAAGAAAAATAAAAAAATAAGAGTCGTGACTACCTTCAATTATATTAAAACTTTAAAAAATGACCGGAATAATGGAAAATTTAATTTACTTTTACTAAAAATATGTGCACATTGCGTGTGGAGTATTTAGACACCTGAAACCACTTAAAATATGTAAAACAACTCAAAATTGGATGGAGATGGCGGTTTGTAAATATCACATAGATAAGATGGTAGTTTGCAATGAAAATAAGTAAGAATGACAGTGTAAAAATAAGTATAGTTCCAATTGTTAAAAATATTTATCCCTATAGGGCTCTTAGTGAAAAGGGACAAGTAAGTCTTTATTTAGGGAAATAACCCCTAGTTTCAAAACCATTCATTATATAGCTCTTTCTTTAATTATGTCTAATAAAATAAATATTAAATATAATTATTTTTCACTTGTGCAGATCGACGTAGAACATGTGGATCTGAAGAAATTTTTTTCTTTATTTGCTTTTATTCTTTAATTTTGAATTTTTTTTATTCCTGAAAATCAATAGGAGCGGCGTATCAATCTTTTTTTTTTTTTCCGTTTATTCTTTTTTTTTATTATTTATTTTCTTTTATTTTTTGAAGATAGGGATTTCTTCAAGTGGTCGATCACTACAATTGATCACTACAATTGAGTTCATCGAACACTGCAATCGAGAACTCGATCATAGTCGATCACTACGATCGAACATGTTGATCGTCAAAGTATCGGGAATCTCAAAATCAAACCAAAGTAGAAGATGAAACAAAAAAAAAAACAAAATGGAGAAGACGATAAAATTTATTGATTTTCAAAACATAAAATTAATTCTTTATCTTTTTTCTGCTATTGTGGTCGTAGAAGAGCGCAGACTAGTGGTTGTAGAAGATGACGAGATTGCGCTTTAGAAGACGAAGATGCAGGCAAACACAATTGTAGATCTGGTTGTAGAAGACAAAGATGCAGTTAGAAGACGAAGATGCAGGCAAACACAATTGCAGATCTGGTTGTAGAAGACAAAGATGCAACAACTCTGGTTGTAGAAGAAGAAGATTTGGGAGACCTGAGATTTGAAGATCCGCATGTCTATTGAGATAATATAGGAAAAAAAAATAAATAAATAAAACTTAGGAGTCCACGTAAGATAATAGATAAGAAAGAAAAAGAGAAAAGAAATTGAGGGTTATATTTTTAAAAAAGACTTGGGCCTCCCCTGGGCTCTAATAGTCTTATAAAAACTATTCTTGATATATAGTGTGCCAACAAAAACTATTCTTAAAATTGGTCAACTAGATTTTCAAAAAAAGAATAAAACATAAAAATAAAAATAAAAATAAAATTGGTCAACTAGATTATGATAAAAGACTTGTAATCTTTGTTAGAGAAAGGAAACTGAAAGGAATGTAGAGCTAACAAAAGAAACACAGAAATTAGATCATGTCATTACTAAGGATGAAAAGGTTCAAAATGTCATTCCAACGACTTTGAGAGAGAAAAAAAAAAAACAAAGTTTAATGTCTTTAGAGCTTGGAATTGAGGTTTCTGAATGGATTTTGACTCAGAAAAGTTGGTCCGATTCGGCATTCTCCATTCCTGGTATGTCTTCAACTTGCCAAATTACCTTTCTCTCAGTTGAAGACATGATCATATTACCACCAGCTCCTAACAATGAGGTGAATTTTAGATTCTTGGCACGGTCCATTGCTTCCGCCCTCGTCGAAGCTCCGGCCTCCTTAACGATCTCTTGATGATACGGCACCGGCTCTTTGTGAAACTGGAAACCAGATGTATCAATGACCACCTTCTCAAGCGATGGAGCCATCTCGCATAACTGCAGAAGGAATTCTTCCTCACTCGGACACCCAATATAACCAGCCATCTCAACCAACTTAAGATTTTCATGATAGAATGTAGTTGACTCTGCTGCACACGCTTTAGGATACGACAATGCATACATGATGTCCGGTCGTACAGTAAACAAGGAGGACATAATTGATTTGTGTCTCTGAAACCCTTGAGGATCCAGTATGTAGTAAAGCTGCGACAACATGGAACATTATATTCACGATGGTCCATTAAACTTAAAGTACCTAAAGAATGTAATACATAAGAGAAAGAAATTAGGAGCATTTCACCGTTATTTTGAGTTGGCACAATAGAGGAGCGACTTTGGTCAATATATATGCAGTTCCAGCCGCCGGAGGGACTCTAACAGATTATTTGTCCTCTGAAACACCTGATAAAATGTAACAAAGTAAGATTAAGATTATTGTGATTGCTAAGATGAGTGATTTTCCATAAAACAGAGGACCAACCTTAGCGATAATTGTCAGTGCAATCTTCCTCACCCGTGCTGAATAATATGGGTGTGAGCCATAAGTGAAGGACGAGGCATATGTCCCAGCAAACTTTACCTTGGTGAGATTTGGAACATTCTTGAACAGTAGTCTGCCTGTTTGGGGTCCGTCATACTCAAACGATACAAGGCTCGTTGCAGAAACCTCCACGCTTTGGATTTGATGACAATCCATTATCTCCAAATGTTTCAAGTTTGATAATGGATCAAAAATTTGGAGATTCCTATTACAGGCAGAACCACATATGACTAAAGCTTCAAGATACGGACATGATGCCAAAATATTATGAACCACCTCATCCTTGACATCAACAAATTGCAATCTTAGGGACCTTAGCCTGCCAAATGCACAATTCTCCGTGTTCGGAAATTCGTAACGGCGACGCCACATACAAGGGGCTGCAAATTCCAACTCTTTCACCTCCTTACGCATTGCAAAATCTACTCATCTGTCAAACTCGTCCGCCCGGACATTGGCCCTCAGATCATAAAAGCAGACGACAAATTTATCCAATTGTGGAGCCTGGTGCAATTCCAACACACGATTAACCCAGGCTCTGAATTTTTCACTCCCCACCCTACGGCTATGACGAAAACACAATTTCCTAGAGATAGACCTCCACAAATATCTCCATCTGCGAGAGAGAACACTAGTCCTCCCAGCTGCCTTGAGGCTCACACGAGATAATATATCAACAAGAATCTCATCAGGCAAACAGTTAATCGGAGCATCAGAGCTCTGTATGAGCATTCGAATACATGTAAAAGAACATAAAAGGCTTCAATCAAAAAACCATCGAATTTCAGAATTACGAAACTCAAATTATGAATTAAGTATGAAAATTTCATACCAGCGGAGCAGAGTCTTCACCCATCTTCAAACGAGCAACGATGTAACGACAATAGCGAAATTCTGAGAGGATTGCAAAACAAAGAGTGATAAATTCTGCCCTAATCCCCGAACCCCAATTCGCGCGGGAAAATCAGGCTTCTAGGTTTCCAGGGTTTTCTATCAAATCCTTTTTTAAAACTAAGTGAGGTTAGCGTATGCCAAAGTCCAAACTTACCATTATTTGTGCTAGTTGCTTAGTGTAAAATTCCATGGATATGCAGAAGAAAATGAGTGAAAGAGAATACGTATAATTTGGATATTTTCAATATTCTGTATTCTCAATGAAATCCTAAGATACAAACTACATATATATAACCTATCTAACATGAAAGTTATTAAATAGATAAGACTAAATATTTAAATTTTAAATATGGAGCAAATTGCATTTTTGATCCCATACTAATGGACCATTATCACTTTTGGTCCCATGTTTTTCAAAAGTGGTTTTTTTGGTCCCATAGTAATTTTTTTTTATCACT
Organism: Lantana camara; assembly: GCA_037501455.1. Taxonomy (NCBI): domain Eukaryota; kingdom Viridiplantae; phylum Streptophyta; class Magnoliopsida; order Lamiales; family Verbenaceae; genus Lantana; species Lantana camara. The sequence continues at coordinate 81,361,793 of CM074865.1, forward strand.
TTGAGGACTTCCGTCAAATATTTGACGGAATCCACTGTTCATCCGTTACTGTTCATCCGCGGGTAGAAGGCACTGTTCATTACTGTTCATCTAATTTAACGGATGAACAGTGACTTCCGTCAAATATTTGACGGAAGTCCTCAAAGTGATAAAAAAAAATTACTATGGGACTAAAAAAATCACTTTTGAAAAACATGGGACCAAAAGTGATAATCACCCATTAGTATGGGACCAAAAATGCAATTTGCTCTTAAATATGAGATAAAACTAAATAGTTATATTTCTAATACTCCCCCCTCAAGTTGGAGTTCCGGAAGAATGAAGAAATCCAACTTGAAGTAACTTGAACTTCTGCAACTCTTGGTTTCTTCGTTTGATTTTCTCCAACTCTCATCTTGATTTTCTTCGAAGTTTACAAACTTGATTTTCTCCAACTCGCGGCTTGATTTTCTCCACAAAATCTTGAAAACTTTATTTTTCTGGTTTGCACCTCTCCGGGCTTCTGATCCTTTCCTTCTTTTTTTTTTTTTTTTTTTTTTTTTATCGTGCAAAATTTGATGCACAATTTAACATTGGTCCAGTTACATCTTCTGGAACCTTCTTTTCATATTTTTAATCCATTGATGGATTTCTCATGGCCAACTTTGCCATGGATAAGAAAATTCTCATGACAGACATGTCATGGATTGATTACTCATGGCAGACTTTGCCATGGATTGATTACTCATGGTGAATTTACCATGGATAGGAAAAAAAAAAAAAAATCTCATGACGGACATGTCATGAATTGAACTCATGGCAGACTTTGCCATGGATTGATTACTCATGGTGAATTTACCATGGATAGGAAAAAAAAAAAAATTCTCATGACGGACATGTCATGAATTGATTAAAAATGGATCAGAAGAATTTAATTATGGTGGAGAATTTTTGTTTTAGAGGATCTTGAACCAAAGGAGAATTTTGTTCGGCAACGGAAGAAATCTTTTGGATTTTGTTTGGGAGGATTTGTTTCGCAGCGGAATCTTTTGCTCTGATACCATGTAAAATTCCATGGATATGCAGAAGAAAATGAGTGAAAGAGAATACGTATAATCTGGATATTTTCAATATTCTGTATTCTCAATGAAATCCTAAGATACAAACTACATATATATAACCTATCTAACATGGAAGTTATTAAATAGATAAGACTAAATATTTAAATTTTAAATATGAGATAAAACTAAATAGTTATATTTCTAATACTTAGGGAATTGGTGACTCGAGTGGATAGAGATTTCAGTTTATTTAAGTAAAATCTCGAGTTCAAATCTTATGGACGTATTCAAATTTTATGGACATAAAAAATTGTATTGGGAGAGGTTCAAGTGTAAATATCTTAACTTCCTCTAAAATTCTCCGTTAAATTTAACAGAATATGAGATTTTACTATTTTACCTCTTATATACTGAAACTTAAGGCCGTATATGTAATAAATAGTCCAAAAATAAAGTGGTTAATCAAATACTGAAATTCATTACGGGTTTGATATAGGTACTTTAATTTTGTAACTCGCTCTTAAAAAAAAAAAAAAAGGTTTTTTAACTATCTAATGTTTTCTTTTTTAGTCATGAATGCTATTTTTTTTTTTTTTTTTTTTATAGTATTGAGCATGCATATTTATATTAGTGAATGTTATTCTCTGTATGTAAGGATGCACTGGGGATGGATATTAATGTAAATTTATTAATGAATGGATCGATGTTAATGTGTTTGTTATAATTTTTTATTTTGGAAGAAAAATTCTTTATTTCAAATGAATAAATTTAAATAAACTTATGCAAAATATCCACGGAACTAAAATATAAACATAAGATGAAATTTATAAATTTTTTTTATCATACTTTATAGGAATGAGTATGCATGAAATGTCGATTTCAACAATTGAGTTTTTTAAAAATAATTTTGGTGACGTTATCAAAATTATCACCGTATTTAACGGCCGGACAACTATGGAAGATAGTGTAACTCTTAGGAGGATATTCGTCAAATTTCAGGGAAAACTTTTTATTTTCACTACATTTTAGGAGGTTGTTCATAATTATCTCTAGTTTATATGAGAAGTAAAATATTGGTACTAGTTTATGAAAAAGAATTATAAATTTTGTTAGAGAATAAAAATAAAAGGAATATAGAGCTAATAAAAGAAAGACAAAAGTTAAATCATCCACTACTAATGATGAAAAGGTTCAAAATGTTACTCAAACGTCCGTATGAAGGATTAAAGTAATGGTTTTCAGGTTGTCTTTTGTCCTTATGTAATGCGATGATATTCAAATTAATTTTAAACATAGTTTTATCACTTTTATGTCATCTGCGACGTGTTTCTGGTTTCCTCTTTAGTTCTGTACTTGGTTAAAATACACGGATTTAAACGTGTTAAGCACATAGAGTTGGTCCAAGAACACAACCCATTTCGCTTTGTTGACCATTCTGTAAAGAGATGTTAAAATGGAGTATTCTTACGTCTACATTCTATGTGAGATTAAATAATTACTATCCCGTTAGATGAAAATAATACACAATTTATCCTTTGAGTTTGAAAAATTATAATTGAACTTAAATTGACTATGTTTCACCATTAATTAGCTCCTCACGACAATCAACGCATCAATTTCAGGTGAATGACAAGTAATTTATGAAGTTTCTTGAAGATCAACGTATGGTTTGTTTGTAAATTGATATTCATTATTACTTTTTTTTCCCTCTTCATTAGCGGTGAAGAACTAATTAGTGGTGAGATATAATCTAATTCAAGAATGATTTTACAAAAAAATCCAAATGGAATGAATTCATTGTAATTTTCTAAATTCGAAAGGGTAGATTGTATAATATTTTCATCTTATTGGGTACGAATTGTGATTATCCAATCTCGGAGTGCTGAGGTAAAGGAACCAAATAAATAATAAGTGAAAGAAAGCAAAGCCCTTTCTCTTTGTTGACAAATTTGTCCCTCATTTGAATCCCATTTTAGCCTAAAACGGCTTAATCCATGAGGGTACAAAAATGTTCAAAATCATGCCACCACTAAGGATGAAAAGGTTCAAAATGTCTTCAAAGCTTACCATAACGCAATAAAGTAAAACTTAAGGGTCTATCCGTAGAATAAATTTTGAGTTAACGAAATTACTTGAGCGATCTTAATAAGGGTTAAGGGAGGAAAACCCGTTTGAGCCCTCACCGAACTCCCTCAGTCTTTAGCTTTCTTGGAAGGGCGAAAATGTCTTTTCACAACCCAGAAGCCCAGGATCATCACTGAGAACTTGAAGATGGCGGAGGATAATGCTTGTAACTGAGGTTTGTGTGTGGATTTCGACTCAGGAGAGTTGGTCTGGTTCGCGTTCTCGATCCGTGGTACGTACGAGGTGTTTAAGTCCGTATTTTGTGCAGGCTCGTTTAATGTCTTTCGACGAGTTTCAACTTGCCAGATTACCATTGTCTCAGTTGAAGACATGATCATATTATCACCAGCTCCCAATTTGAGATTCTTGGCGCGTTCCACTGCTTCCACCCTTGTTGACGCTCCGGTCTCCTTAACGATCAATTTATGATACGGTTCCGGCTCATTAAAGGGCTCAGAATAAAAACCAAATGTATAAACGATCACCTTCTCAAGTGACGGAGCCATCTTGCATAATTGCTCAAGGAATTTTTCTTCACTTGGACACCCTATATAATCAGTCAACCCAACCAACTTAAGATTTTCATGATAAAATGTAGTTAGCTCTGCCGCATGCACCTCAGGAAACGACAAGTACGCCCGACTTGATTCGAGCCTCTTCGACTCCTGAGGATATGTGATGTAGTCAAGCTGCAATAATATGGAACATCATATTCACGAAACCTAGAAGTACCTAAAGAATGAACGTAATACATAGAGCAAGAAATTAGGAGCATTTCACCATTATTTCGAATTGGCACAACAGAGGAGCGGCTTTGGTCAATAAAATGAAGAAGAGAAGGCTTTCACCAATTTGTAAACGTATATGAAGTTCGAGTTGCTTGAGGGAGTCTAACCGAGGCAAAGCAAGATGATTTGGTCTCTGATTCACCTTATAAAATATAAAGAGTAATATCAAGATTATTGTGATCGCTAAGATGCGGGCGATTTTATAAAACAGAGCGCCAACCTTAATTCTCAACGCGATCTTCACCAACTGTGCCGAATAACTTGAGTGTCTGTCGCCTTCATAAATGAAGGACGAGGCATATCCCCCATCAAGATTTACCTCAGAGAGATTTGGAGTATTCTTGAACAGTGATTTGTCTGGTTGGTGTCCGACGTATGTAAAGGATACAAGGCTCGTTGCAGAAACCCCGATGCTTTGGATTCCACAACAATATACTATCTCCAAATGTTTCAAGTTTCCTGATGGATCAAGGACTTGGAGATTCCTAGTACACGCAGAACCAGTTATGAGTAAAGTTTCAAGATACGGACACGATGCCAAAATATTATGAACCACCTCATCCTTGACATTAACAAATTCCAATCTCAGAGACCTTAGTCTGCCAAATGCATACTTCTCCCTGTTAGGAAATTCATACCAGGAACGTCCCTCGCAAGTAGCTACAAGGCGCAATTTAAACTCTTTCACTTCCTTCCGCATTGCAAAATCTACCCATCTATCAACCTCGTCCGCCCGGAGATCGGCCTTTGGACAGCGAAAGTGGACAACAAATTTGTCCAATTGAGGAGCATGATGCAATTCCAACACACGATTAACCCAGCCTCTGAATTTTTCACTAACCATTGCTGCTGTTCTAGGGTCATCATCCGTAGCATAAGGATCATAATCATCATCATCGTCCTTAAGATCAAAACACAAACTTCCAAAGACAAACCTCCACAAATATCTCCATCTGCGAGAGAGAACACTAGTCCTCCCAGCTCCCTTGAGGCTCATATGAGATAATATCTCGACAAGAATCTCATCAGGCAAACACTCGATCTGAGTATCAACTCTCTGTATAAGCATCAAATACATGTAAATAAAACCATAGAACACTTCAATCAAAACCACTCAATTTCAGAATTACCAAACTCGAATTCATACCTGCAGAGCAGAAGCTTCATCCATCTTCAAACAATCCAACGACATCAGCAAAATTCTAAGAGGAATGCACAACAAGAGTAATTAACATATCATAGGAATGTGGCTTAATCCCCAAACCTGGATTCGCGCGGGAAATCAGGAAATCAGTTTTCTAGGTCTCCAAGGTGTTTCAATGTCGTTGTTTTCTTTGTAAAGAAACACTTTTTTGGGGGCCCAATTAGGGATTCGTACATTATCTCTCTGAATAACTGAATCTCATACCGTTAATTATAAAGATTATGCTAAAAGATATAATTTAATTTTATGTAGCGTAGTATATCTTTATGAGAAATATTGTGGTTTTATGAAAAAAAAAAAACTTGTAATCTTTGTTAGAGAAAGAAAACTGAAAGGAATGAAAAGCTTCATAATGTCATTCAGAGGAAAAATTCAAAACAAATAGGGCCCCAAACAAATCGAATACAAGATTTAATGTCTTTAGACCTTGGAATTGAGGTTCTTGTATGGATTTTGACTCAGGAATGATGGTTCGATTTGACGTTTTCGATCTCCGGTATGTCTTCAACTTGCCAGATTAGTGATTACCTTTCTCTTAGTTGAAGACATGATCATATTACCACCAGCTCCTAACAGTGAGGTGATTTTCAGATTCTTGGCCCGTTGCATTGCTTCCGCCCTTGTTGAAGCTCCAGCCTCCTTAACGATCTCCTTATCGTATGGCACCGGCTCTTAGTCAAACTGGAATCCAGATGTATCAATGAACACCTTCTCAAGAGACAGAGCCATCTTGCATAATTGCAGAAGGAATTCTTCCTCACTCGGGCACCCAATATAACCAGCCATCTCAACCAACTTAAGATTTTCATGATAGAATGTAGTTGACTCTGCTGCACACGCTTTAGGATACGACATTGCATACGTGATGTCCGGTCGTACGGTAAACGAGTAGGACATAATTGATTTGTGTCCCCGAAACACTTTAGGATCCTGTATGTAGTAAAGCTGCGATTACATGGAACATTATATTCACGACGGTTCCAGCAAACTTAAAGCACCTAAAGAATGTAATACATTAGGAGCATTTCACCTTTATTTTGAGTTGGCACAACAGAGGAGCGGCTTTGGTCAATATAGTGAAGAAGACAAGGCTTTCACCAACTTGTAAATTTATATGCAGTTCAAGATATGGACATGATGCCAAAATATTATGAACCACCTCATCCTTGACATCAACAAATTCCAATCTTAGGGACCTTAGGCTGCCAAATGCGCACTTCTCCATGTTTGGAAATCCGTAACTGCGACACCCATTCCAAGCAACTGCAAACTCCAACTCTTTCACCTCCTTACGCATTGCAAAATCTACCCATCTGTCAACCTCGTCCGCCCGGACATTCGCCCTTAGATCATAAAAGCAGACGACAAATTTATCCAATTGTGGAGCCTGGTGCAATTCCAACACACGATTAACCCAGGATCTGAATTTTTCACTCCCCATTACTCAAAACACAAACTCCGAGATATAAACCTCCACAAATATTTCCATCTGCGAGAGAGAACACTAGTCCTCCCAGCTCCCTTGAGTCTCATACGAGATAATATGTCAACTCCTTGAGCTTCGCAGGCCATGCGCCATCTTTGACATGCAATTCCTCATTCGTTGGTTGTCGGATTTTGATTTTGAAATCACCATTTTGTTCCTTGCATCGAGAGTTTTGATAATATCAACATGTTGAAATCTTATTTATACAAATTTGACCTTATAAATCACGCCCATAAAAGTTAAACAGTATATTCCCTAAAATTCCGCCTAAAAGGGTTAAATGTTAGGTTTTATCTAAATTTTTTAAACGAAAATCTTAACAGCATATGAGTTACGTAAATTATTACAATTCTAATTAAGTTGGTGCAAATCATGTTTCGGTAAATAAGAAAATTAATTATTGAAATAATTTGTTTAATAGCACACTAAATTACCAAATGATTATAAAAACAAGTCTTTTGTGCTAATGTTCAAAACAATTGTCAATCAAAGTAATTAAATTTAAATCAAATAAGTGTACTTTTACGATTTCCGTGAAGGGATCTCAGTCCAAATAAGATTCGTAGGGACTAAAATATAATTTCCCAATAATGATGGATTGCGTTATAATTAGGCGTAAATGTAGGGTAATCAGATGTAAATGACCCTTATAATTTTAAAGTATCGAAATATCGGTTAAACGATCAAACTCAATATACTAGAATATTAAATTTAAATTTATAATACGTATGAATCGAGTAAATTATTACTAATTGAATTAAGTTTGTACAGTTAATTATGTTTAGTAAATAATAAAGCTACTTGTTGAAATAATTTGTTTCACAACCCACTAAATCATGAAATGATTGTAAAAATAAGTCTTGTATACTAAAATCTAAAACAATTGTCAATCAAGATAATTAAATTTATATGAAATATCTCATTTGATGATAAAAAAATCATTAATGTTAAATTTATAGTAAAAAATAATATTTCCACACTTATAAATTCAGAGTACTGGAATATCACTTAAATGATTAAATTCAATAAATTTAAGGATCAAGTAAATTATTACTATTTTAATTAATTTTGTACAATTAATCATGATTTAGTAGATAAAAGTTACTCATTGAAACATTTTGTTTCACAACACCACTAACTCACCAAATGATTGTAAAAATAAGTTTTGTATTCTAAAGTTCCAATCAATTGTTAATTAAGATAATTAAAATTAAACAAACTATATAACCTGATTATAGGACTATCATTGATGCTAAATTTATAGTTAAAAGAAAACTTATTTTAAAAATTATAACTTCAAGTTTTGAAAACTTCAATTCTTTGTAGTTTATCTGAATCGCTTCTATGATAAATTTAATCACTTAAATATTTAAAGTCAGTATCACTTAAATATTTAAAGTCAGTATCACTTAAATATTTAAAGTCAGTATCTTAGAAAATTAATCGCTTAAGTTATCATACTGATCAATCAAGTGAATTATTTAAGTTATAATATATCACTTAAACGATTTCTTGTATTTTATATTGATTTGTTCAAATTAAATCATGTTAAAATGATTTCATAAAAATAAGCAATCGTTTAATTGATATGGAATCACTCGATGATGTATAAAAAGAAGCGAGCGGCTTATTTGATTTGAAATTACTTAATGATGGATTAATTTATTCAAACTGAATGGCATTCTAAAAACATAAATTTAATAAAAAGCTTAAGCGATTAATCATTTAATAAAAGAAAGTAACTCTTGTAGATCGATTTAAATTAAAAAAAAAACCTTAAGCAATTAATCAGTTAATAAAAGAAAGTAGCTTGTAGCAATCTTAAAAATCAATCGCATCAAATATAATTTTAAATATCAATCAAATAATATCTACACCGTTTGTCACATATTTAATATTTACGATGAAAGATGTACTAAAAATCAATATGTTCCAAATAAAATACATCAAAAAGTACAATATATTCTAAATAAGATACACAAAACAATACAACATATACCGAACAAGCGATCGCTTACTTCATTTAATACGTTTTCTTAAATTTATGGTGAAATTTAGACACATTAGTCCAGTAGGAGAGACCCAAACAACCAAAAAACAGTAGGATGATGGCTTGCTCATTTCCTGTTAGCTCCATATATGACCAACAATTATACTCCATGCAAATAATAAAGAGCCCAAAAATAAGGGGTTAATGCACGTATTGAAAATTTTTAAGGAGTTTATTGTAATTACTTGAATATATATATATACAAAGAATGTTAATGATATTTTGATATTTTTATGATAATCTAATTTCATGTTTAGAATTTATAGATGCCTAATATTTTATTTTATTTTTTAGATATTGGGCATGCATGTTTTTATTAGAATATTATTCATTGTATTTAAGGTAGATGCATTAAGTATCACCCGCGTTTGGAATATTTCTTTTAAATAAATCTTAACGGATATTTATGTGAATTTACTAATGCATTAATTGATATTGGTGTACTGTTTCTTATGGTTTTCTATTTCGGAGAAAAAATTGTCATTTTAAAGGAACAAAGTTTAAATAAAATTAAGCAAAATATTCTTCAAACTAAGATATAAACTGTATAGGCTAATTAGAATGGCTCTGATATAGTTCCTCCCAGACCGTTTCAGGCACGAACATGGATGTCAATGATGAGCCTGATAACTGTTTTGTTGAGGATTCGTGCAAGGTTATTGTTGCTAAAACGGTTAAGAAAACTATGGGGGGTACATCCATTCGATTCCTTTTTCGATCAAGGAAGGTACTAGTGAAGATAATGACCATAAGGAGGATGTCCAAGAGGATGCAAGTGATGAGAACGATGATAATATTTTCACATTCAGACGATGAATCTACAGCTAGAAAGGCAAGAGGCTCATCTATAGAGGATACAAATCAATTTTCATCGCGTATGATGCGAAGTGCTATGGGGGGAGGATACACTAGAGGAGGTCGTTATAGAGGATGAAGATATGGATACTGCCGAGGTGGACGCTTTGGTAGTAGGCACCCTAGAGATTTTTTGGATTAATCTTAGAATTTATTTCTTCGTTAGTTTGGTCTTCCAATCCAAGTTTATTTTTGGACTTGGATGTTTTTCTTTTTGGTTTTGGTTTTGATACTAGCCTAATATGTTAGCGAATTTGTGTGTGTTGTTTACTTAGGTTAAAGATTCCTTTGGCTTCGGGCTTCGGCCCATTTATTGGGGAAAAAAAAAACAAAGTGAGGGTACAATATGTCAAACTTATCATTATTTATGCTGCCTGTTTTTAATATTTAAGGATACGAATTACTTAATTCATTCTTGGTTTATAATTCATTTAAATAGAAGTATTTTTGGTCATGCTCAAGATTTGATTATTATATGTATACAATTATTCTCAATAGACGTAGAATATTGGTCAACTAGTTTATGAAAAAGAACTATAATTTCTGTTGGAGAAGAAAAATAAAGGAAATAAAAAAGTTAAATCATGCCATGACTAATGACCAAAAAACTCAAAATAAATAGGGTTTGTGTGTCGATTTCTGGCTCAGGAGAGTTGGTTCGATTCGCGTTCTCGATCCCCGGTACAGATGAGGTGTTTAAGTCCGTATTTCGTGCCGGTTCCTTTGATGTTTTTGGTTTTTCGACGAGTTCCAAATTGCCAGACTACTGTTTCCTCAGTTGAAGACATGATCACTTCACCACCAGCTCCCAACGGTGGGGTGAATTTGAGATTCTTGGCGCGTTCCATTGCTTCCGCCCTTGTTGAAGCTCCTGTCTCCTTAACGATCAATTTATGATACGGCACTGGCTCTTCCTTAAAGGGCTTAAAATGGAAACCCAATGTATCAACGACCACCTTCTCAAGTGACGGAGCCATCTTGCATAGTTGCTGAAGGAATTTTTCTTCACTCGAACACCCAATATAACCAATCATCTCAACCAACTTAAGATTTTCAAGATGAAATGCAGTTAACTCTGCTGCACACACCTCAGGAGGTGAGTATGCCTGATTTGATTCGGGTCTCTCGAACTCCTTAGGATTGACCATCTAGTCAAGCTGCGATAGTATGGAACATTATATTCACTAAACTTAAAGAATGAATGTAATACATAGAGTAAGAACTCAGAGCATTTCACCATTATTTCGAATTGGCACAACAGAGGAGCCGCTTTGGTCAGTAAAGTGAAGAAGAGAAGGCTTTCACCAATTTGTGAACGTACATCCAGTTCGAGTCGCTTGAGGGATCTAACCGAGGCAAAGCAAGACGATTTGGTCTCTGATACACCTGATAAAATATAAAGAGTAATATCAAGATTATTGTGATCGCCAAGATGCGGACGATTTTTCATAAAACAGAGCACCAACCTCAATTCTCAATGCTATCTTCACCAACTGTGCCGAATAACTCGAGTGTCTGTCACCTTCATAAATGAAGGACGAGGCATATCCCTCAGAAAGACTTACCTCAGAGAGATTTGGAGTATTCTTGAACAGTGATTTGTCTGGTTGGTGTCCGACATATGTAAAGGATACAAGGCTCATCGCAGAAACCTCGATGCTTTGGATTCTGCTACAATATACAATCTCCAAATGTTTCAAGTTTCCTGATGGATCAAAGACTTGGAGATTCCTAGTACAATTGGAAAAATGTATGACTAAAGCTTCAAGATACGGACATGATGCCAGAATATTATGAACCGCCTCATCCTTTACATAAACAAATAACAATTTCAGGGACGTTAGGCTGCCAAATGCATACTTGTCCGTGTTCGGAAATTCGTAACGGCGAGCCCCCCAGCAAGTAACTGCAAGCTCCAACTCTTTTACTTCCTTCCGCATTGCAAAATCTACCCAGCTATCAAACTCGTCCGTACGGGCAATGGCCCCTAAACCATGAAAGCGGACAACAAATTTTTCCAATCGTGGAGCCTGATGCAATTCCAACACACGATTAACCCAGCCTCTGAATTTTTCACTAACCATTGCTGCTGTAATATCAAAACACAAACTTGCAGAAACAAATCTCCACAAATATCTCCATCTGCGGGAGAGAACACTAGTCCTCCCAGCTTCCTTGAGGCTCATACGAGATAATATCTCAACAAGAATCTCAGGCAAACAGGAAATCTGAGTATCAAATCTCTGTATACCATCGAATACATGTAAAATAACAAAAAAAAGGCTTCAATCAAAACCATTGAACTTCAGAACTACGAAACTCAGATTATGAATTAGTACGAAAATTCCATACCTGCGGAGCAGAAGCTTTATCCATCTTCAAACAATCTAACGACATAAGCGAAATTCTAAGGGTAATTAACATATCATAGGAATCTTCCTTAATCCCCAAACCTGGATTCGCGGGGGAAATCAGGAAATCAGTTTTCTAGGTTTTTCTAGGTTTCCAAGGTTTTTCAATGTCGTAGTTTTCTTTGTAAAGAAACACTTTTTCGGAGGCCCAATTAGGGATTCGTACATTATCTCTGAATAACTGAATCTCATACCGTTAATTATAAAAATTATTCTAAAAGATATAATATAATTTTATATAACGAGAAATATTGGGGTGTATGTTATGAGTTGTTAGGGAAAGAAAACTGAAAGGAATGTAGAGCTCAGCAAACAAAAGAAATACAGAAGTTAAATCATGCGATTAAAAGCTTCAAAATGTCATTCAGAGAAAAACTTCAAAACCAATAAGGCATGAAGCAAATCGAATACAAAATTTAATGTCTTTAGAGCCTGGAATTGAGGTTCTTGTATGAATTTTTACTCAGGAAGGTTGGTCCGATTCGGCATTCTCGATCCCCGGTATGTCTTCAACTTGCCAGATTACCTTTGTCTCATCCCGGTATGTCTTCAACTTGCCAGATTACCTTTCTCTTAGTTGAAGACATGATCATATTGCCACCAGCTCCTAACAGTGAGGTGAATTTGAGATTCTTGGCGCGTTCCATTGCTTCTGTCCTCGTTTGAAGCTCCAGCCTCCTTAACAATCTCCTTATGGTACAGCACCGGCTCTTCGCCAAACTGGAATCCAGATGTATCAATGACCACCTTCTCAAGAGATAGAGCCATCTTGCATAATTGAAGAAGGAATTCTTCTTCACTCGGACACCCAATATAACCAGCCATCTCAACCAACTTAAGATTTTCATGATAGAATGTAGTTGACTCTGCTGCACACGCTTTAGGATACGACAATGCATACGTGATGTCTGGTCGTACGGTAAACGAGTAGGACATAATTGATTTGTGTCTCTGAAACACTTCAGGATCTAGTATGTAGTAAATCTGCGATAACATGGAACATTATATTCACGATGGTTCTAAAGTACCTAAAGAATGTAATACATAAGAGTAAGAAATTAGGAGCATTTCACCTTTATTTTGAGTTTGCACAATAGAGGAGCGGCTTTGGTCAATATAGTGAAGAAAAGAAGGCTTTCACCAACTTGTAAATGTATGCGCAGTTCCAGCCGCTCGAGGGACTGTAACAGATTATTTGTCCTACTCAAGATTATCCGTGTTCGGAAATTTGTAACGGCGACGCCCCTTCCAAGCAACTGCAAACTCCAACTCTTTCACCTCCTTACGCATTGCAAAATCTACCCATCTGTCAACCTCGTCCGTCCGGACATTGGCCCTCAGATCATAAAAGCATACGACAAATTTATCCAATTGTGGAGCCCGGTGCAATTCCAACACACGATTAACCCAGGATCTGAATTTTTCACTCCCCACCCTACGGCTACGATGAAAACACAATTTCCATCTGCGAGAGAGAACACTAGTCCTCCCAACTGCCATTCGAATACATGTAAAAGAACATAAAAGGCTTCAATCAAAAACCCATCGAATTTCAGAATTACGAAACTCAAATTATGAATTAAGTATGAAAATTCCATACCAGCGGAGCAGAGGCTTCACCCATATTCAAACGAACGGAATGATGGAACGACAATAGCGAAATTTTGAGAGGATTGCAAAATAAAGAGTGATAAATTCTGCCCTAATCCCCAAACCCCAATTCGCGTGGGAAAATCAGGCTTCTAGGTTTCCAGGTTTTCTATCAAATTTCCTTTTTTTAGTGTAAAACTAAGTGAGGTTACCATATGTCAAACTTATCATTATTTGTTCTAGTTGCTTAGGGAAATGTTGACTCGGGTGGATAGACATTTGAGTTTATTTAAGTAAAATCTCGAGTTCAAATGTTATGGACATATTCAAATTTTATGGACCTAAAAAATTGTATTGGGAGAGGTTCAAGTGTAAAGTACCTTCAGTTCTTCAAAAGTTCTCCGTTAAATTTAACAGAATATGAAATTTTATTATTTTACCTCTTATATGCTGAAACTTAAGGCTGTATATGTAATAAATAGTCGAAAAATAAAGTGGTTAATCAAATACTGAAATTCTTTATGGGTTTTGATAAGGGGAAAATCGGGGAGCCTGACTAAGCACCAGATATCATTGCCAAGTGGCAGTCTATGCCGCGTGAGCTCTCCGCGACCGAGCCGCTTAGGCAATCATCGACCCAGCACTTGGCCGAAAACCTCAAGTCCTAGCCAGGCGGTAGTCTCCCGCGACCTAAGGTCCCCTTTCGACCCAGAGAGAGGTGCGACCCAGTGGAGCTCCGACCCAGTCACTACCGGACAACCGCATTTAACGCAAGCGCCACCTACAACCCGCCTCATTAATTGTAGCCGCGTCCGGTACAGTGTCAGGCATCTTGGCAGGAGCAGGCAAGCAGTGCTTTAGCTGGAAAAGCACTGTTCCGGCCAGGGGCGTCGCTTTCCTCTCCAAACCAGATCCACACTTTCGGGGAGGTGTACTGGCACCCACGGAGTCCGTCTCCACCCTATAAAAGCCTCCTTTCTTGACCGTTAAAGGTAAGCTTTCCCACAGAAAAAAGAAGAACTCTTTCAGCCCTCTCACGACCTAGAACCTTCTGCTGACTTGAGCGTCGGAGTGCCAAAACGGGTCCAACCCCCTCCTTCCCGTCTTGGCCTTTGAGCTCACGTTTGTTTCATCCTTTCAGCTAGGGAAAGCATCAGAGTCTTCCTCATCACACAAATATCTTGGGTGATTGGGAGTCCTAATCGGCCGTCCAGCACATAGCCCGGATTTTGACACCATCATCTTGGCGCCGTCTGTGGGAAACTCTGAACAAAAGTCTTATTTTCTTATCGCTACTATCATTGAAGATGGTCCAAACACGTCATGGACGACGCGTCTACAGCGAAAACGGTGAAGAGATCTTTCCGGATCTCAACACCACAGGGGGAAACTTCCAACCCCCCGTAGTGGGAGTAGTCGCTGCGGATGCCGGTCCTAGTGCTCCCAGCCGTTTAATACTCTCCGAAGCAGACTTAGCTGCTTACGTGGAGCACTGCAGGGCAGAGGCATTGGCTGCTGCAAGAGAAAACAGGGAACCGGTCATGCCGGCTCCCCCAAGAGGAAGTCCTCTGGCTCTAACTCCCCAGAATATCGCATACCCCACGGTTCAAGGGCCCTCGGCCCCAGTGGCGTATGCTGTCCAACAGCATGCCCCTCAACCGAGTATCTGGGGGTATTCGCACCTCCCCTGCGGCCAAAACCCCTACGTGCAGCCCCAGACCATATACATTGCTCCGGCCCCGGGAGCCCAACGCCCAGTCCATCTGGGTGCGCACCTTGAGGAGGGTTTCGATGACAATGAAAACCCGCCCCGCCACAGGGAGCCAGTTAAAAGAAGAAATAATCAGGATGAGGAATGCCCCTCGTAGCTTTTGCGCAATATGAGGGAAAATGATAGGGGCGCGCATCACATTGTAGGGACGGCAAGCGAAATGAATAGGGACGCCCCCGTCCCTAGAAATGTGCCTGTTTTCGATCGCCTGGGGGCTAGGGTCCATCCCGACGCCTACCACAGAGCCAACCGAGGACATTGGGTTGGCCAGGGCGATCTCCGAAATAATCTTCCCCGGAGACAGCAACAATAACGACAGCAACAGCCTTATTTACCCGACCCAGCGCAAGGGTCGGAGTATTTTGATCCACAAGAGGAAGTGTCATCACACTTCCCCCAAGGGCAAGCCCCTGGAGTAAGGGCTCCTGCCCTCCACAACGGTAACCTCCCCCCTCGTCAGGAGAGGATGTACCGCAGCGAAAGGGAGGCGAGGTCCCCTTTTTGCGACGAAATCATCGATGCCAAGGTGGTGGATAGAGTCCCCACCAATTTGCCAATTTATCATGGGAGCACCGACCCCGTGAAGCATTGCTCCAAATTCGAGGCGCAAGTCAGCCTCTATGGCCATTCCAAACTCATCTGGGCCAAGATCTTCGAAAACAAGCTCGAGGGTCCAGCCCAAGACTGGTTTGAGCGGCTAGCTCCGCATAGCATCCGCGATTATGATCATTGGGCCAGAAAATTCAACGCTCACTTCTCCTCCATGACGGGGGTCAAGCTCCCGTCCACTTATCTGTATAGTATCGTGCAGGAGGAAGGCGAGACCTTGAGGAGTTTCTTTTCACACTTCAACGAGGCATTCGTCAAGGTTGAGCACTTGGACATTGATATCCTCACCCAGACCCTCCACAAAGCCATCCGTCACATGGAGTGCGCCGATGAAATTGATGGGTGTCGAGACCACCAATAATAAATCCCAAGTTCCGAATACAAAATAAATTGCAAATAGTGGCAATGGGTATCGATCCACGAGGACTGGATGAGTTTGTAATCTTTTTATATGCAAAAGAAACGAAACGAACAATTAAAATGGGGGGGGGGGTTGTGTTTTGAGATTTTGATTAGACTAAAAATAAACGAAATAAACAAACGAAAAATTAACTGAACTAAATTGAGATGAAGATTAAACTAATACAAATTCAGTGGATATCAAATAGCTGGGATTTTCCTACGCATGCGTCAGATTATGATCACGGACAGGGTGATTAATTCCTCGTTAGGCTAGCTATAGTTACCAGTTACCTTAGGCTCCCTCGTTTCTTCTTACTGTTTATAACGACTAAAAGAAACTCCTAATAATCGTTGTCTAATTAACCAATAACCTTAGCAGAAACTCCTTTTAAGATTCAATTGGGCAATTGCATTACACCCTAAAGAAACACTAACCCTAACCGACTAGGTAGGAACTCCTACTTCGCCTAATTAGACCGTAATATTCCTCAACACAAAATCAGCCGAACTTAACAACCTAGTGTTGCTTGCCACTTCGTTAATTGCCCGGCTAGACTCCACCAAACAAATTAACTAGCTGTGTGTGTATTGATAATTCTAAGATTCGTGCACTAACCAAAGAATAAACCAACACTCAATGACATGAAATCGGAAATAAAACGGATAACTTTGATTAATCAACCCAAAGAAATTGTCTCACGACATCTAAAGCATGCTTGAAAAATCCCAACTATAAACGAACTAGAAATTCATAACGAAATTCAAAGCATGAAAATAAAATAGCAGCATAGTTTTAACAAAACAAAGGAAAGAAGAATAAACTAGTGTGATGCTCTCCCCAATCTCGGTTCTTCTCCTTTTATGTAGTGCTAAGACTTGAATTCTTCCCCCACTCTTCCTCCACGATCTGCCATCATAAAAGCCATGTTATCCACACGTTCTCAATGAGTGTGCCCAAGTTTCTGCACGAAAAAAGGGTCAGGAATCCTGACCGTGACCTCAGGTAAGCTTCTTCACTGTCTCTCCACATTAAACGCCCACTAACTCTTCATCAAGCACTGTTATTACTCCAAGAACGTGCTGCCCCCTCCTAGGTGAATTTAATTCTCCAAAAAATAACGCTGAGGGTTATAACTTCCTCTAATCGTGGTAATTAATTTAGGAATTGGGCTTCCTACATAAGGTTGCACGGGCCATATATCTCCAAAAAGCTTCAGGTGATCTTTCCCATTTAATTACATCTTAAGTCAATGGGCCATAATTGCTTGTCTCCAATTAACCCAAGAAGTGGGCTTCGTAAAAAACGTGTGGTTGCTTCATTCTTGTTGCCAATATTCTTTCATCACATTCCTCTACATAAAACATAAAATCCAATCACTAATCCAAAATTAAATTCAAATAGTATGGTAAAATATATCAATCTAAGCTCTAAAATTAAACAAATATGTGACGTATCAAATCCCCCCACACTTAGGCAATGCTTGCCCTCAAGCATAAACTAAGATCAAAGATAAGGGAGAAATTCGACTCCATTCAATGAAAACACGAAATGGGCAATGTAAACTAGGAGTGAAAGTATAATTTTCGCCCTACACTACCAAACATTGAACCAAATGCAATGAGAGTCTCACATAAGAAAACACAACGCCCGGTCACCATCTTAAGCACATGCATGATTTACCCAAGTTGAATTATAAACCATTTAATCCTAGAAATCATATTCAACTTATTAGATGAAGGGTATGCACAGGGAAGTTTCAAATGGAAACAATAGTTGTGGGGAATTCGGGATATTCGCAATTAAAATTATATAAGGAACTTAGCTAGGATTGCTTGAATTGTCATTGGCCTTTTGACGCGAACGCAAACATTTGTGATGAATGCCATCCGGTTACTCAACCATTCACAACCTCAAGTGGCTTTGCCTTACTCATAATTACCCGTTTTATTGTGATAAATCACTTATTTAGTTGGGTAATTAGCGGAGTATTCATAAATTGCCTCACTCGTCGAGATTATTTGGGACCGTTTGACACGAGCACAAACATTTGTGATGAATGTCACCCGGTTACTAAGCCCCATTTAATCATTTCAACAGATTTTTGGCGCTGCACATAATAGATCATACCATGCAATTTCCAAGCTTAAATTAAATCCCTAGCTCCACCACAATTTCCCAATAAACAAGTGAAAATTCAAGTGCATACCAAATTCAACTTCTAAGCTTCATAAGTTTCTATTCAAGAATGGTGTAATTTTAATCACACAATTTAATGTTCTATCCTTTAAAAACCAGGCACGCTATTTCCAAAAATGTGAGAATATCACCAACACTTAGCCAATATTTAGCATACAAGACTCAACCATACTTCATATCCTTTTAAAATTAATCCATCATTGCCTAAATCGTAATAATTCATCAAATAAGAATCAAATTAAGCCACATCGTATCTCCTAATCATACATAAAGAGGGCACAACCCTGAATTCACTACTCACAGCTATAAACATGCAACTATAGAAGCAATTTTGCATATTTTCAGCCCATTATCAACTCAAAAATGCCCCGAAATCATGCAAAAATGCAAAAATTTTCTCATACAGCCCTAATACCCAATATTTCCCCCACACTTAAAAACATGTTGTCCTCAACATAAAGTAAGTCATAAATGAAAAACGAGGACTTCCCTGAACCCGGTGGAGGTGTGATGGTTGGGAGCCAGATGTGAGGAATCCTGTCTATGATCATGGTTAGCCGTCCTGTCAGTATCAGTCTGCAAATTTCTTCAATTTGTGTTATCTGTGCATTAGCCCTGATTGTTTTGTGATGTTGCAGGCCGGCGGAGTCACGGCCTGGGTTTTGGTGTTGTGGCAGAAGTCGTGGAAGCAAATAAGATGAGGGTCTCTTCGTCGAAAGTGGTGGTTAGTGAATCATGCCGTTAACCATGGTGGAATTAGGTCTTGGAGTTCTGGAAATTGGGGATTTTGGTGAATTGGAGAGATTGATTTGTGAGTTGGGGTTCTTTGGAAGTAGGCGGCTGATTGGAGTGATGTTAGGGTGGTTTACGTGGTGGGTCGGGTCATTACGTGCGGATCATGATGCGGGTAGGGAGACGGGTGGTTCAGGTATGTGGTTAAGCTCTGATTACCAAAAATGGACCCAGAACCCTTGTCCGTGACCTCAGACAAGTTTCCTCACAGTAGCTCAATAGTAAGTTCACTAGTTAATGCAATTGATCAACAATGGTTCCGCTTTTGTGCCTCCCCCACACTTATCTAATTCTGGTACCTGCACATTTTCCTGCAAAACACGAGAAGAGAAGAGATTACGTCGGGGCGAGGAAAACGAGCAAAGAAAGAAAACGAAAAACTAAAAAAAACAAAAGCAAGGGAAAGAAATATGGGTTGCCTCCCATACAGCGCCCTTGTTTAACGTCATGGACTCGACGAGTTTTTGTTTCACACTCAAGCCCCTAGAGGAGGACCCTCTAGTTTCATTTTTTCAACCGTGTGTGGCTCGAATCCTTCATAAAATGGCTTAAGTCTACGCCCATTCACCTCACTGTCCAAATTTTCAGTTCTTCGATCAGGAGGCTTAAGGATCTTCTTTTTCACCGTCTCCATTATAGGTGGGTCTAGCCTACGTCGGGCTGCTCTACGGGACTTGGCTCCTCGTTTTAAAACAATACCATACATGCTCGCCAAAGGCGTCAGTCCTTTGACTTTAGTGACGATCCATTCAACTACCTCTTTGCATTTCTGAAGTGCTTTGATCAGTTTTCCCTCTTGCAGACTGTCAAGTATGTTGGCTATGATCACAGGTAGGGTCTCACAGTCGCCCAAATATGCGTGTTTTAAAAACTCAGGTAGCTTTTCGATTTCTAGCTTTAGATCCTGCAAAAATGAAGGTAAAAGCTTAGATTCTGATCTAGTTAACTCAATAGGCACAGACTTTGAACTTGTAATATCATTAAGCCCTTGTAATGCATGGAACTTATCAAGAACATCATCAAAAGACTTAAACCGATTAGAAAATCTCTTCAGCCAATCAACAGATATGTCATGACAAATAGCATAATTCAACTCAACATCATTATTTGAACCAAAATCCTCATAAGTCAAATTCTCAATGACACCAACACTACAAATGCAAGACACATCATCAACATGCTTAGTGGAATCATAAACATTGAATTTCACTACTTCACCATCAAACTCTAAAGTCAGTGAACCATCATGCACATCAATTTTAGCTTTAGCTGTACTAAGGAAAGGTCTACCAAACAAGATATCATAGGACTTGGATGAATAATTATTTTCCATATCAATCACAAAGAAATCAGCAGGAAAAATCAATTCATTAACTTGAACTAACACATCCTCTAAAACACCTTCGGGATAAACAATTGATCGATCAGCTAATTGAATAATAACTCCGGTACTAGCTAATGGACCAAGACCCAAAGAATTATAGACAGATAAAGGCATCACATTGATAGAAGATCCTAAATCACACATAGCCTTACCAATACCAATTTGTCCAATCTTGCATGGGATAGAAAACATACCTTTGTCGTGACACTTAGGTGGTAATTTCCTTTGTAAGACGGCCGAAACATTTTCACTAACACTCACCTTCTCATTACCTGTCAACTTACGCTTGTTGGTGCATAATTCCTTAAGGAATTTGGCGTAGCGTGGAACCTGTTTGATGGCCTCAAGAAGTGGAATGTTGATTTTGACTTTTTCAAAGAGCTCCATAATACTCTTGTCTTCTCTGTCCTTCTTGCTCTGAACTAACCTTTCAGGGAATGGTGGTGGAACTACCAGTGGCTTGGGCTTCTGATAGACTTCAGCTAGACTGGAATTCTGTCCGTGATCACTGGCAGGATTCTTCTCAATCTCTTTTTTAGTTTCTGCATCAGATACCTGTACCTGATCACGTTTGTAACCCCTGTTGACTGGAGGCTGCAATTCGTTTCCGTTTTGCAACACAATCGCACTCACATTGTGTGTTTGCGATGGTAGTTTGTCTCGACTCTCCAATTTGCTCATCGATGATGCAATTTGTCCCATATGGGTCTCCATGCTTTTTATAGTGTCCTCTATCTTTTGAATCCTGTTCGTCGTGTCCTGTTGATATTTCTCGGTATTGGTAGCCAACATACGAACAATTTCACTAAGAGGTATACCTGAACCCGGAGGGTGTTGTGGTTGTGGCTGCGGTGGAGGTGGATGGGAGCTCTGATTATTCGGTTGGTTGTTGGCATAACTGAAATGCGGGTGGTACGTCCATCCGGGGTTGTAGGTGTTCGAATAAGGGCATGCATCAGTTTGGTGCTCGGGACTAGTGCAAATGCCACAAACTCTTGCCGGTGGAGTAGGACCTACATTCATTTTCTGCACCAAGGTTGTTAGCAAAGATTCAATTTTATCAAGTGAATTAGTATTTACCTCATTCACCCTTCGGGGGGTGTCCTGCCGAGCTTCAAATTGTTGAGAATTTGCAGCCATAGTAGAAATAAGCTCTCTAGCTTCGGCGGGGGTCTTGCTAACAATAGCTCCACTACTTGCGGCATCCATCATTCGGCGTTCCATCGGAGTCAAGCCTTCATAGAAATATTGGATGACTAATTGATCGGAAATTCCATGTTGAGGGCAACTTGCTAGCAACCTCTTGTATCTTTCCCAATACTCGTAGAGGCTCTCGGAATCTTTTTGTTTAACTCCACAAATCTCCTACCTAATATTGGTGGCACGGGAGGCTGGAAAGTACCTCTCGAGAAATTGTCTCGACATTTCAGCCCAAGTAGTGACCGTACCCGAAGGTAAGTAATACAACCAATCCTTAGCTGCAGCTTGCAATGAGAATGGGAAGGCCCTAAGCTTAATTTGATCCTCCGTGACGTTGTGTGGCTTCATGGATGTGCACACAAGGTGAAATTCCTTCAAATGCTTATTTGGATCTTCATTCTCCAACCCGCGAAAGGTTGGCAACAAATGGATAAGGCCTAATTTCAGTTCGAAGCCTTCCTGCAGTTCTGGAAAGGTAATACAGAGTGGCTGTTGTGCTTCAGTAGGTCTGGCAAGGTCCCGAAGCGTTCTGTTCTGAGCCATATCTTGACTGTGATCACTGTCAGGCTTCCTGTTAGTAAGCTGTGCAACTGTAAACTCCTGCTCAGAATTAGTATCAGTTATCAGCTTCAAACAATTCTGAACTTTCGCCAACTGCTGCTTGCTCACGAAGGTTCCTAAGCATAAGAAAAAGAAACAAAATTAGTTACCAATCCCCGGCAACGGCGCCAAAAATTGATGGGTGTCGAGACCACCAATAATAAATCCCAAGTACCGAATACAAAATAAATTGCAAATAGTGGCAATGGGTATCGATCCACGAGGACTGGATGAGTTTGTAATCTTTTTATATGCAAAAGAAACGAAACGAACAATTAAAATTGGGGGGGGGTTGTGTTTTGAGATTTTGATTAGACTAAAAATAAACGAAATAAACAAACGAAAAATTAACTGAACTAAATTGAGATGAAGATTAAACTAATACAAATTCAGTGGATATCAAATAGCTGGGATTTTCCTACGCATGCATCAGATTATGATCACGGACAGGGTGATTAATTCCTCGTTAGGCTAGCTATAGTTACCAGTTACCTTAGGCTCCCTCGTTTCTTCTTACTGTTTATAACGACTAAAAGAAACTCCTAATAATCGTTGTCTAATTAACCAATAACCTTAGCAGAAACTCCTTTTAAGATTCAATTGGGCAATTGCATTACACCCTAAAGAAACACTAACCCTAACCGACTAGGTAGGAACTCCTACTTCGCCTAATTAGACCGTAATATTCCTCAACACAAAATCAGCCGAACTTAACAACCTAGTGTTGATTGCCACTTCGTTAATTGCCCGGCTAGACTCCACCAAACAAATTAACTAGCTGTGTGTGTATTGATAATTCTAAGATTCGTGCACTAACCAAAGAATAAACCAACACTCAATGACATGAAATCGGAAATAAAATGGATAACTTTGATTAATCAACCCAAAGAAATTATCTCACGACATCTAAAGCATGCTTGGAAAATCCCAACTATAAACGAACTAGAAATTCATAACGAAATTCAAAGCATGAAAATAAAATAGCAGCATAGTTTTAACAAAACAAAGGAAAGAAGAATAAACTAGTGTGATGCTCTCCCCAATCTCGGTTCTTCTCCTTTTATGTAGTGCTAAGACTTGAATTCTTCCCCCACTCTTCCTCCACGATCTACCATCATAAAAGCCATGTTATCCACACGTTCTCAATGAGTGTGCCCAAGTTTCTGCACGAAAAAAGGGTCAGGAATCCTGACCGTGACCTCAGGTAAGCTTCTTCATTGTCTCTCCACATTAAACGCCCACTAACTCTTCATCAAGCACTGTTATTACTCCAAGAACGTGCTGCCCCCTCCTAGGTGAATTTAATTCTCCAAAAAATAACGCTGAGGGTTGTAACTTCCTCTAATCGTGGTAATTAATTTAGGAATTGGGCTTCCTACATAAGGTTGCACGGGCCATATATCTCCAAAAAGCTTCAGGTGATCTTTCCTATTTAATTACATCTTAAGTCAATGGGCCATAATTGCTTGTCTCCAATTAACCCAAGAAGTGGGCTTCGTAAAAAACGTGTGGTTGCTCCATTCTTGTTGCCAATATTCTTTCATCACATTCCTCTACATAAAACATAAAATCCAATCACTAATCCAAAATTAAATTCAAATAGTATGGTAAAATATATCAATCTAAGCTCTAAAATTAAACAAATATGTGACGTATCAGAAATCATCCTCCAATCTCCCCAGAATATGGAGGAAATAATGGCCATCGCGAGCCGCTTTATGCGATTGGAGAAGGTCAAGTCCACAACTCGCGCGTTGGGGCGCAGAAGCGACCGCCGGATGAACGTCCCAGCTCCTGATCGATTCCCCAGGTCCGACCCATCTCGGTCGGAGCCTCCTAGGCTCTCCAGCAGAATGGAACAGAGGCTTAAGCGAGAAGTGCCCTCAGCGAGCTGGGTCAGGAAGGGATACACTCCTTTGATTTGCCCCATCGAGGAAATTTACGAAGTCATGGATCGAGGGCTTCTTAAAAAGCCAAAACAGCTGAAAGAAACCAAGAAGGCTAAGGAGTCTGGGAAGCGATGCGCTTACCACATGCAGCCCGGTCATTGGACTTCCGAATGCATCGCTTTAAGGGAGGAGGTGGAACGATTGATTCAAGGAGGCCACCTGATGGAGTTCGTCAAAAAACTGGACGAGAGGGCTCGCCAAGCTTTCAACCCAAGGGAGTTGCCCCCGCCCAGGAGGGGGCGCAAGCCACCACTAGAGAAGCCTGAAGAGGCTAACCCCCATAACATGCCCACCAACGAAATCTTCATGATTGCGGGCGGCCCCGCTGGGGGAGACTCCAAGACGGCACGCAAGCGGTCGAGACGCCAGGTGGGTCGGGAGCTTTATGGGCCCAGAGAGATCATGCAAGTAGAGCAAGGGAAAGAATGGCGCGAGCAGGAAATCTCGTTTAGTGATAGGGACTTTGTACCAGTAATACCACGGGACGGCGGTATGCCGAGTTGTCCGATGGTCGTTACATTAGATGTGGCGGATTGTGCTGTACATAAGACCCTTGTTGACAGTGGAAGCTCCGCCAACATTATCTTTTATTCCACCTTGCAAAAGATGAACATCCATAATTCCCTCGAATATGAACCTATTAAAATACCGTTGACAGGTTTTGGAGGCTCGGAGGTCTATTCCAAAGGAAGAGTCAAGCTCATTACCTCTATGGGAAAACTGCCGAAACGGGCCACACAATTATTGGAGTACTTGGTGGTGGAGGGCCCCTCTGCTTACAACATCATCATGGGACGCCCCGCTTTGATCAGCTTCAGAGCGGTGATCTCCACTTACCATCAAACCATCAAGCTGCCAACCCCGCACGGGATAGGGGAGCTCCGTTGCAACATACCAGAATCGTGGGAGTGCTACTCCATCTCCATGGAAAAGGTACAACTCCCGAACAAAGCTATCGTTCCTTTGATAAACGTTGACGATTTCTTGGATACGGAGCTTGCCGACCCAGACGACCCCACCGCAGAGATGTGTTCCAAGCAAATGACCTCCACCATAGCAAGGAAGAAGCGTAAGCTTGATGACGGTAAAATAGAGGCAGCAGGAGCCCTTGTCCCAGTCACACTGATTCCAGACGACCCGGGGAAAACCACCCACGTTGGGACGAATCTCAAAGGTAAACAGCAGTGTATGCTCATCCAATTCCTGCGAAATAATGCAGACGTGTTTGCCTGGAAATCCTCGGACTTGGTCGGCGTCGACCCAAAAATTATCGCGCACCACTTGAATGTGGACCCGAGTTTTCGACCCATCAAGCAGCGACTGAGGGCCCAAAGCGACGAGCGAAACGAGATAATCGAGCAAGAGGTCAACAAGCTGCTGGATGCTGGGTACATCACCCCAGCCAAGTACGTGGATTGGCTCTGTAATGTCGTCCTTGTCGCAAAGACGGGGGGGAAGTGGCGAATGTGCAACGACTTCACCGATTTAAACAAGGCCTGCCCCAAGGACCCTTACCCTCTCCCACGTATTGATCAGTTGGTCGATTCCACTGCCGGATGCGAGCTCCTAAGCATGATGGACGCCTTCCAGGGTTACTATCAAATTTTCATGGCCCGGGAAGACAAGAAAAAGACCGCTTTCATTGTGGTGAAGGGGATCTACTGTTTCGAGGTCATGCCTTTCGGATTGAAAAATGCAGGCGCAACCTATCAAAGGCTGGTCAACAAGGTTTTCGCGGACGAGATCGGCAAAACGATAGAGGTGTATGTCGATGACATGATCGTCAAGAGCGAGAGGGCAGAGATGCATTTAACTGATTTGGGTCGGGCTTTCGACCTGCTCCGCAAATACAGAATGAAGCTGAATCCCAGCAAATGCTCCTTCGGCGTAGAAGGAGGAAAATTCCTCGGTTACATAGTCAGCCAGCGAGGAATCGAAGCTAACCCGGAAAAGATCTTAGCTCTCAAAAACATCAACAGACCCCACAACGTGAGGGACGTCCAGCGTCTCGTCGGTCGCATCATTTCCCTAAACAGGTTCATCTCCCGCTCCTCTGAGAAAAATCTCCCGTTCTTCAAGATTTTACGCAATATTAGAAAATTCGAGTGGACTGATGAATGTGATGAGGCCTTTGAAAGACTCAAAGAATATCTTGCTTCCCCTCCCTTGCTTGCTAAACCTGTTGTAAGAGAAACTATGTATCTTTATCTGGCGGTCACGGAGGAGGCCGTGAGCTCAGTGCTAGTGGCCGTGCGCGAAAGGAAGCACATGCCGGTATATTACGTTAGCAAGATACTCCACGGTGCGGAAACGCGCTATCTGGAGATCGAGAAATTCGCCCTAGCCCTCGTGCACGCCTCCAGAAAGCTAAGGCCCTACTTCCAATCCCACTCCATCATCGTCCTCACAGACCAAGGCTTACGCCAAGTCTTGGAAAAACCGGAAGCATCGGGAAGAATTGTAAAATGGGCCATTGAGTTGAGTCAGTTCGATATCAGCTACCGGCCCAGAGCTGCATATCAAGTCCAGATCCTTGCAGATTTCATCATCGAAAAGAATGATCCATGTAGGGGAACCCCGCGCTCGGTGCTATGGACCATGTCGGTCGATGGCTCCTCAACCTCTCAAGGAGGCGGCGTGGGGATCTCCCTAATGAGCACGGGGAGCCAGACGCTTGACTTCGCCATCTCCCTTGACTTCCCAGCCACCAACAATGAAGCAGAGTACGAAGCGCTCATCGCTGGCCTCAAAATCACAAAAGAGCATGGGATCGAAAGGATCGCTGTAGCGACAGATTCCCAGCTGGTGGCGAGCCAGTTTCAGGGCTCCTATGAAGCGCGTGAAGAGACAATGATTAAGTACCTTGCTAAGGTCAAATCCTTGGCGTCCCAATTCAAAGAATTTACGCTACAGCAAGTCCCCAGGGAAGAAAACACGCGAATGGATGCGTTATCAAAGTTCGCAAACGGAATGAGAGGCTCCAAGGACCAGAACATCACTTACTTGTCAAGCAAGGGGAGAGTGATTGATTGCGAGACAGAGATGATATGCTCCATCGACCCAGCTGAACCATGTTGGGTCGACGAATTCATACTTTACCTCAGAGATGGAGTGTTGCCTGCCGACCGGAATGCTGCGAGACGCCTCAAATACAAGGCCGCGGGTTACTCCTTAGATTCTGAAGGGAGATTGTACAAGAGGGCATTCATGGGGCCAACCAAACGGTGCCTACGCCCCTCGCAGGCTTTGGACATCTTGGAAGAAATACACAACGGGCAGTGCGGAAATCATGCGGGCGGTCGATCCTTGGCCAAGAAAGTTTCTAGAAGTGGGTTCTACTGGCCCACTCTAAACGAGGATGCTAAGGAATACGCCCGTAGGTGTGTCAATTGCCAGAAGCACGCCAACATCCCGCACCAACACCCCTCAGAAATGGTCCCTGTAGACATTTGCTGGCCCTTTGATCAGTGGGGCATTGATATCGTCGGGCCACTGCCGCTCGCAACGGGTCAACGACAATACCTGTTGGTCGTGGTGGAATACTTCTCTAAATGGGTCGAAGCCTAACCCGCTGCAAAAATCACGGACAAGGTTATCCAAAATTTCTTATGGCGCAACATCATTTGCAGATTCGGGATCCCCAGGGTCCTGATCTGCGACAACGGAACTCAATTTCAAAGCGCCAGCACTAGGTCCTACTGTACCGACATGGGAATCAGTCAACGCTTCGCATCGGTCGGCCATCCCCAGGCGAATGGCCAGGTCGAAGTAATTAATCGGATCATTATCCAGAACCTCCAAACCAGGCTGGAGGCTAAGAAGGGAGCCTGGGTCGACGAACTTGATGGGGTCCTATGGGCTTACCGTACAACTCCCAGAACCGCGACAGGGCTAACCCCCTTCTCGATGGTTTACGGGTCGGAGGCCATGATCCCCGCGGAGCTTTTACATCAAACAGCGAGGGTGTCCAACTACCAGCTCGCCAGAAACGCAGAAGACCGAGCGCATGAGCTCGACACCATTGAAGAAATTCGACAGAAGGGATTCCAACGCATGCAGCAATATCGAGCCACAGTTGCTCGAAGCTATAACAAAGGGGTCAAGCCTCGCGCTTTTCAAATCGGCGACCTGGTTCTCAAAAAGGTCGAAGTGACAAAACACGTGGGCAAGTTACAACCCAACTGGGAAGGCCCGTACCGCATTGCTGAGGTGGGGCGCAACAAAGCTTATCACCTGGAGGATATGGAGGGAAACACCATTCCCAGATCTTGGAATGCGCATAACCTCAAGAAGTTTTATGTTTAAGAATTTCTCTGAGTTGTAAGCACCGTCTTGTGCTCTTCCTAGTTCGTCTTCAAACAATGAAAAGTACCTTCAGTCCATCTGAATTGTCTTTTATCTTCAGTTAATCTGAATGTTGTAACATACCCGTTAATCGGAGTTTACGTTTAGAATTTGAAACATCCTAAGGCATACGTAAAGCGCATTCGAACCCCCTTCTACTCGGCAAATGAAAACCAAGGAAATCCTAAGTAGTAGCTCATGGCGACTCGCAATGTAAGTTCCCAGCGAGCCAACTCTGGCTCGCAAGGGTGACTTTCTCCGACCCACAACATGAGCGCTTTCCGATCCAGCACTCGAGAAATTACTAATATCAAGTTTCGTTTAAGTTTCGTTTAAAAGGTTGCGAAAAGCCATATTTGCTAAACAAGACCAATGTTTTGGGAAAACAACGTTAAAATGATACAGAGTCAGAAGCAAATATGCGATTCTCATTCATAAGAAGGGGGGTCAGGCCCCGGAGATTTACAAAGGAATTACAGAAAAGAAAATACAAGTTCCTTGCACCCTCAAGAGCTGGGAGCAGGAAGGTCAGCAACTTCGGTAGCAAGTTCCGAGGCCGGAGTTAGAGGATTAGGCTGAGTCGTTGAGAGAATCTCTTCAATGGCGGGGGGGGGAGTGTTGCCAGCGGAGGGATCGCCAAAGCAGGACCACCTGGGTTCTCGACCGAAAGGCAATCCTCTTTCGACCCGCTACTTGACGGAACATAAGTGGCCAGCAAAGTTTCTTTTGCCCGCTCTATATCCACTGGGCCCGGCAGTGCCACCGCCTCGGACTGCTTGTCGAGCTGAGATTCGGCCCACTCCACAGCCCAGCCGTAGGTCACTTTGTTCCAATCCGGCTCCTCATTGTCTTCCTCGCCGTCTGCTGCCTCCTGGTTCGCCCCCTCTTCAAAAGCAATACGAGCCATGAATTCTTCCGGCAGTGTATTGGGGACATACCCGTTCGCCGCATTGAGTTTGCGTGGGTCGTTAAGGAGGGCATGGGGTATTGGGTGGTAAAGATGGATCTGCGATAGGGCCCTCATGAAGCCGGTCTCTATATCTGATGCCCCCAGTGTGCCCGAGATGGTGTCAAACACCTTGGATTGTAGAAACTCCGCCACTGCACTATCCTTTATTTGCGGCACTAGTTTCTCGACCGTCCAGAAGGTCGTTTTGGTTCCATCCTTCTGTCCCTCGACAAAGCCGTCTTTCCACCCATCCTGCTTGCCCTTGGCGTAAGCAGCCTCAGTCTTTTGCTCCGCCGCATCCAATAGACTTTGCCGCGTAGCCACGTCGGTTTGCAGCCCGTGGTTCTCTGCCCTCAGATCCCCCAACTCCTTCTCTAAGGCAGACCTCTCCTGGAGGGAATCCTTTACTAGCCTGTCCATTTTATCAAGCTTCACATTATAGGCCTTCTGGGCATCTTCCAGTGCCCTGGACAGCCTCGCTGCTTCGTCCCTCCAACTTTTCTCCTGTAACACCTCAGCCCTCTCCGCCAGCAGTTGGCGGCGGGCTTCATCGGCCAACTCCAGACGCATGGCGGACTGGTGCTCTCTCACTATCAACTAAAAAAAAAAAGAAAAGAAAAAAAAAAGAGGGGAGTCAAATGCAAAGTAACGAGAGGGGCGATCTAGGAGAGAAGATAGCGCAAAGGGCCTTACCGCGTTCAGGAAAGCAATTTTATTGAAGGAGAGGGTCGCATTGCTCTCCTTGGCCAGCTCCCGGTGGTCACTAGCGGTTTGGAGGGAATAGTAATTGGCCTCCAATACGTCTTGGTCGACCTCTCCGGTCACGACCCTCCTCTCCGATCTGTCCGCCTTAAACTCCGAGATCCCAAAAGGATATTTGGGCCCCTCGAACCTGGGGACATTGGTTATCTGCTCGTAATCCCCCCTCAACATAGAAAACTCGGAGCTGGATCCCGGACGAAGGGTGGGGGGAACCCAGCCGCCAGACGACCGGAAAGGAGTATCCCCCGGTTTAGCAGTCCTCTCAGAGGCTCCAGCCCCTGGGTCGTCTCCCAGTTTAGCAGCTTTCTTGGGGGCCCCACCTTCTGGGTTGTCTCCTCCCCGCCTCTTCTGCGTACGCCGGCCCTTGGGCACTTCTGAAGGAAACGACCCAGAGTTAGCCTCTGAGTCCGTATCTGGTTGCCCAGCAGATATAACCACTTTACCCCTGCGCTTCGGAGGGCGAACGTTTTGGTCTTCCGGGGGAGCCCCAGCGGCCCCCTGCGCAGACGCCCCCTCCCCCGCCGTGGGAACTGGGGCGTCAGCCCATCTTTGCCCGGCTGCCCTTTCTACAGCCGCGATCTTCGCGAGGGAGTCAGCCTCCGTGAGGCCCTCTTCTTGTGCTATTTCTTGGACAGAAGGAGTGGGGCCGGAGGTTCCCTCCTCAGCAATCTTCTTGGCCCTCTCGGCCTGCTTCTTCTTCAAGAGTCGGTCTAAAGCCTTGGCTCGTCCGGCCACCATTATCGATCCTGCACAAAGGAAGAGGAGGAATAATTAGTCCGGCGGGCAGGTTTAGAGCCTAATGCAGAAAAGAAGAGATGAAGTCAGAGAAAGGAACGTGCTTGGCCTAAGGGTATTGAGGGTATAGTTACCCAGTTTGAAATCTATAAGCCTTCGTGTACCCGGAGCCAACCCCAGGTTTATCAGCAAATGGGTGTTTGTAAAGACCCCTGTATCTATCGGGTGCACCTCCCTCAGAGCGGCTAGCAAGGTGTTGGGCCAACGAACCGGGCCCCTTTCCAACCTAACCTGGGCAACGTCATTCCAGGAAGTGTGTTCTAGACCGTTCCACCCGTCTGTGTACTTCAAGAAGACAAATTTCTTCTTCTAATCCACGCCATGGGAGGACTTTTCTGTATCAAAGATCTTACTCCCCGACTGAGATTGCAGCTTCACGAACCCCCTCCTATTGGGGGAAGCAGCCGAGTCAACAGAAGCTACGAATAGTTCCGCGAAGTGCTCCACGCACTGTACCTGACCCAGGATCTTCATCAGGGACATAAACGCCGTTACCATTGCATGCCCGTTTGGGAGCAGTTGAATGGGGCTGATCTGGAGATGATTGAACAGAGCTACTTGGAAGGGGGAGAGAGGGACCGGAATCCGTACTCAATGGCTTGCAGGGACATGGCAATACACCCTTCCGGTGGTGTCCCCATGTGCTCGTCAGTGTTAGGAGTGAAAACTTCGCAGCGGTCGTCCAAATCCCTCCACCCAGTCAATCTCTTCAGGGCGGTGGTCCTCTCCGACCCATACACATCAGCCCTAAATTCATAGTAGTACTTCGAGCATTTTTGCTGCCCTTTCTTCTTCTTCCCCTTTTGTGGTTTCGACTCCTCATCCAAGGCCTCGGCACCCTCTCCTGTACTGCGAGTTTCGTCCCCCAAAGACATCTCTTCTATCTCGGCGGTCGTATCATCCACCGCCGCAGGATCAACTCCTAGTTTCCCCTCTTCGCTCAGAGATACACTGGGGCTTTCCCTGGCCGCGCCATCAAAGGAAGGACTTACGACTTCCCCATCTACCGTGAGGACGTACGTCTCGGCCTCTGGGTCTTCCCATCTACTCTTACCCGGTCGTTTAACCCCTATGCATTCAACGGACACCTCCGGATCTGACGGGATGTCTCGGGGTCCATGATTCCTAGATTGCTTACCCTTGGGTTGGCTTTCGGGGAACACGGAGACATTCCTTTTGGGAGCCATTTCCAGTGAGGGGGTGAGAAAGGAAGAAAGAAGAGATCTGGGATTGAAGAGCGTACCTCGAGAGTGTGCTTGAGAATTCTCCCGGAGTGCGTTTTTAGCAGAGTATGGTGGAGAGCAAAAGTCACTCCGAATCTAGGGTTTGCTCTTGTGGAAGGCGTGAAAGAGGAAAAAACTGCCTAAGTTCCCAATTTATAGCAGCGTTTTCAACTAAGCGTGGTTATCCTTTTCCACGCGTCAACAGACTAGTTTACTTGGGGAAGTACGTGGCCCGTTACCCCCAAAAAACGACTGCCTGTAACCGCTCCTCAGAACCCGCGCCAGCCCCCTAAATTTCAAAAAGTGTAATCATGACTCTGACAAGAGGAAGTTTCCAGAGTTTCCCGCCCAGTGGAACACAGTTAGCATGCGCGCATGAGGCCACGCCTCATATCTTGGGTCGAAATCGATCTTGGGTCGAAGGAAGTTGGCTCGCCGCTTTGGCTCGTCGTAGCTTGGCTCGAACAGCTTTCCGAACGACCCAGGTTATCACAAGATAATCGCGACTCAGACCTCCCCTCTCTTCCTCAGTCGCAAAGCCTTCCTAGAGATCAGGCACCACTCTCCTAGTGGCACCCGATCTGGGGGGGGGGGGGAGATGATAAGGGAAAAATCGGGGAGCCTGACTAAGCACCAGATGTCATTGCCAAGTGGCAGCCTATGCAGCGTGAGCTCTCCGCGACCGAGCCGCTTAGGCAATCATCGACCCAGCACTTGGCCGAAAACCTCAAGCCCTAGCCAGGCGGTAGTCTCCCGCGACCTAAGGTCCCCTTTCGACCCAGAGAGAGGTGCGACCCAGTGGAGCTCCGACCCAGTCGCTACCGGACAACCGCATTTAATGCAAGCGCCACCTACAACCCGCCTCATTAATTGCAGCCGCGTCCGGTACAGTGTCAGGCATCTTGGCAGGAGCAGGCAAGCAGTGCTTTAGCTGGAAAAGCACTGTTCCGGCCAGGGGCGTCGCTTTCCTCTCCAAACCAGATCCACACTTTCGGGGAGGTGTACTGGCACCCACGGAGTCCGTCTCCACCCTATAAAAGCCTCCTTTCTTGACCGTTAAAGGTAAGCTTTCCCACAGAAAAAAGAAGAACTCTTTCAGCCCTCTCACGACCTAGAACCTTCTGCTGACTTGAGCGTCGGAGTGCCAAAACGGGTCCAACCCCCTCCTTCCCGTCTTGGCCTTTGAGCTTACGTTTGTTTCATCCTTTCAGCTAGGGAAAGCATCAGAGTCTTCCTCATCACACAAATATCTTGGGTGATTGGGAGTCCTAATCGGCCGTCCAGCACATAGCCCGGATTTTAACACCATCAGGTTTGATGTAGGTAGTTCAATTTTGTAACTATCTCTTTAAAAAAAAAAAAAACTTTTTTAACTATCTAATGTTTTCTTTTTTAGTCATGAATGTTATTCTCTATATGTAAGGATGCATTGTGAATTATCAACACTTAAAATATTTATTTAAGTAACTCCGATGGATATTAATGTAAATTTATTAATGAATTGATTGATGTTAATGTGTTTGTTATAATTTTCAATTTTGGAAGAAAAATTCTTTATTTCAAACGAATAAATTTAAATAAACTTATGCAAAATATCCACGGAACTAAAATATAAACATAAGATGAAATTTATAATTTTTTTTCTCATACTTTATAGGAATGAGTATGTGATGGTGCAGAAGACAGGAAGTGTGCTAAAACACCAACACTTTAAGATTTGTTTGGAGGGAAGACCATCACAGGCGTTTGAGCCTCAGGAACTGGGTTTCCAAAGAGCGTGGGTTCTTTCAGCTAGGATAACACCAGGGATCGAAGTGCAGTAGGAATGCAAGAATGGTGAAGTATGCAGAGCTTGGATTAAAGATGAATATGCAGCAATGGAGAAGGTACCCAGTTATGTGTTTCAGTGTAGAAGATGACTTAGGGAGAAATGAGTTGATTTTCCCTATTTATATGTTGAGGGCAAGGGTAGTTCAGTAATAGTGACCAAGTGGTCCCAAATCCGTGTTGCCCTAGACACGTGGCAGCGTGTGATGGTGTGAAAGTGATGGTTCTGAAAAGCCTATGGCGTGACAGGTACGAGGTGCGCACTACCACTGTGTCAGAGGTCGTTGGCAAGCGGCGAACGTGGAGAGACTCTGCTATGCTCCACGTACCTCTGAGAGTGCCCTCGAAAGGGACTCTTCCCTTCGGTGGGATTGGCCCATGGGGCGAATGGAGCCCTCTGGTACTGAACCCGAGCGCTGGGGACGCTCGAGAGGGGTCCCTCTGGCGGATGACGTGGAGCGCTAGGGGTTCGAGCATAGAGTGTGCAGAGCCCGAGCACAGTTTCAGCAGGGGTCCCTAGCATAGAAGAGGGTGAATCTGGGCGTGGGGCTTCCCATGGGACCATGGTGCGAGCTTATAAGGGAATTAGTGGACGGACCCTGCGCTCGTGACTTGGGCCGAGGCGCACAAGTCTGGAATGTATAAATCACGAAGGAATAGGCCGGGTCAATTCTACAAGCCCATTTCCGCGAGCGTTGGTGCCCTGGGTCCTTCAAATCGCGACACATGTGCGGCGCTGATTTGAGCATAATTTTGGCCTCATCATTTGCCCCCCAAATTTTGTAGTTACGCCTTGAGCGTGCTGTAGAATTTTGAAACCGAGGCTCTAACTTTAAATATGCGAGGGTTCTAATTTTGGAGGGAAGTGACTGTTCGCCTTCCGTAACGGGCTTCCTCTGACAAGTTGATAACTGGGGTCATGTCCGCATTAAATGTAGAGTAGCAACGTGGGCGCGTGCACTAGGGTAGTGGCGGGTGCCTGTGGGGAGTCGTGAGGCGGTTATCAAAAGTGGGGGGCTTCCAAGGCGGGAATGATTGCTTTTGAAATAAATGCCCCCTTTTATGCTAAAAATCCCCTCCCTATAAATAGGGATTTGTAAACTCTTTTCACCTTTTACGCTTCCAATACTTCTTCAAGGCAAAACAGCAGCAGAAACTCATCGTCTTTTGCGATTTCCAGCAACTCCTTCTTCAAGCTTTTTAGGTAAATCTCCATAACTTGTAATTTTTCCTGTGCTAACCGTAGATTTTAGGTTGTGTTGAGTGCTGTTCTTGTGTGGGAAAGCTTTTGAGCTATCATATCCACACCATAATCCATCTTCCCGTTGAATTTCTGTTGAAAGCCTCAACTCCAAGAACACAGAGCAGCAATGGCAGAACATGTTGTAGATGCGTTGGTGAGGGAGATAGATGAGATGTCCGTAGGGAGCTCCTCTCCACATGGTGAAATTCCCACTGCCATTCCAATGGCAGAGGCCTCCCCTGATGATGCGATTCCAACCGCTATTCTTGTAGCAAGGGCTCCTGAAGAAGTTGGGGACGAAGATTTGAACGCTGCAGTTCAAGGGATGAACGAGCGTGATCTTCAAGGGGTAGATCAGATTTTCAAAGAGATGGATATTGTGATGGAAATGCAGAGGCAGGGAGAGAGGGTACTCCCCGTTCTAAACAGCGCTGTAAGGCCCCAGGATCACCGAATTACAGTGGCGATTGCGGCTCCAGAAGGCAGTGCAGGGCCTTCCGAGCGTCGGGTGGATGGTGAGCCTCCCAGGAAGCGCCAAAAGAAGGGGAAGGAGCCTGCAACGCGAGTGAGGCAGAATAATCCCCACCAAATAGATAGATCATCGGACGACATAGAAAGCACTCTGACGCTCGAGGATTGGGATGAGGCAGTGTTCCCAATTCGCCTCCCTGAGGAGGGAGAGAGGGCCAACCGTCCGCCACCGGGAATGATGACCGTCTACCAAGACTCTGTCCTGGCCGGAGGCTTGAGATTCCCAATTCCAACCGCCGTTGCTAACATCTACAATTATCTTGTTCTTAGCCCTTCCCAGATTCTTCCAAACGACATAGCACTAATAAACACCTTTGTGATCCTAATGAAGGCCACAGGCCACGAGCCCTCATAGACAATCTCAACAGTTTGATTCAAGTGGCCCGCTCACCACGCTCGTCTCCGACAGATGGGTTTTATTATGCCCAAGCCAAGTCTGGGTTGAAAATGATTGACTCGCCCTTAACTTCGTACGGCGAGAATTGGAAGGAGAAATACTTTTTTGTGGGGGCTCCTGGGGGGATCTTTACAGCTCACCGAGGGTGGATAGTACATGGAGAGGGGCCTTTGGTTAGGAACAGGTCCGGGGATAAGCTTTTCAAGCATTAGGCGAAGAGCTTGACCCTCGTAATGAAAAATGAAAAGAAGTGGATTAAGGCCAAGGACCTGATGAGGAACGAGGGAATACTGTTCCGTTATGGGCTCTCGAATCCCCCAGACATGATACTCAACCCCCCTGCTCAAATCATGGACCTTGACGGTTAGATTCTAGGAGCTAACTCCCCCTAACATTTAGAGTAGCATCGCTAACTTGCCTAGACTGTTGTATCTTTATGACAAATATTCCAATAATATTCCTCTGACGCTCTCTTTTCTTCTATTTGTAGACGTAGAAATACTCATGGCTGGACCGACCACTGAGAGTATTCTGGCAATGATGCGCGCTCAAAGAGCCACAGCAAACCAACAGCAACAGCAACCACTGCAGAACCAACAGGCTCCCAACGCTCCTCGAGGGAGGCGTGGCATCCGGCGCGGGTCCGGGCGTGGAGCGAGCGGCCAGGGGGATGACCAAGGAGTTGTCCATATAGAAGATTTGACCCTCCCGGAGGCCCATGGTGCTACTCCTCCCCCTGCGGTCGTGGGGCCAGAACAAGCGAGCTCGCATGGATCCCACAGCAACCGCTCGGGCACTGTGGTCCAAATTTTTGAGGAGGTACGGGCCGAGCGTCCGGGGAAGAGGAAGAGAATGTCGGATGCTATCCCCATCACAGGAAAGGGGAATGAGGTGATGGTGGGCCAGTGCGGCGAAGACGGCGACACCTCATCCTCTGAGGATGAGGATTTTTGGAAGAACTAGTGTGAGGGCGACGCTCACTACAAACGCCCAAGGAAAGACGGCCCTGTGCTCTTGAAGAAGAGCTTATCCACCCGCAACTTTGATACGGGGATTGTGAGTAAGTTATAATTCTCCGGGGACCACGATAGACTGAATGAGCAGGATGCTATTCAGGTGGCGGACGACGCCTACTACGCCCTCGTAACAGTAAGTGCTTAAGTTTCCTCAAAGAACTTCCACCCTCGAATCAACTTTGTAATAATTTCCATTTTTTCTTATTGGCTTTTTAGGAGGTACTCCCCCGGCTGAAAAATTTGCAGAGGTGGGCAAAGGTCTACTCCGAGCATAAGACCAAGTACAAGAAGATACTGTGAATCTCTGATCCCGCTCAATTGCAAGAAGACTTCAACAATGTCTCTCCGGAGCTCTCAGCGCTCAAGCTCGATCACGAGGGGGTCAAGAAGACGCTGAAGGAACAGGAGGATGTCTATTTGAAGCTGGACGAGTGCCACAAGAAGCTGAAGGAGGAGCGCAACCAGCTGAGGTCTGACAACGAAAAGCTTAATAAGCATTTGGCCGAGCATAATCAGCAGTTCGAGGCAACAAGAAAAGAACTTGCCGATTTACGGGGGCAAGTTGAGGGCTTAGAGTCGAGGGTCGCCTGAGAAGCGGTTATCAAGTTCGTGCGCTCCAAAGCGTTTTCCTTTGCTGCGAACTTGCACTGCCTGGACAACGCTCGCCGCTTCTTCTGGAAGTCTGTGGGTCAACTGATCAAGTTGGCCGTAGTGCCCCCATTCACCCGCACCGACGAGCGCTTGAGGATGGATCTGGACGAGAGCCTGGAGCCCATGGTTGTCACGGAGGACCCAACTGAAGGCCTCACTGAACCGGAGTATAATGAGCTGGTCGTTATGCTCCAAAATGAATACATGGAAGCCAACCCCATCGATCTCGAGCCCTTGACAGTTGATGAGGGTATGCATACAGATGCCCCAGAAGACCCTGGCCAGGATGACGCTCAGACCTCCGATGCTCACGTTCTTGCTCCTGTTCCCTTGTCTACCGCTCCTCCAGAGCCTGAGAGTGAAGCCCACTGAATCTGCCTCTGTTCAATCTTGAATTTGTAATTATCTCTATCTCTGATGCAACTTAGATTCCCGTATTTTCTAATTCCCTTTCAGTTAATGAAATTTCATTTCCCTTCATGTTGCGTTGTGATGTCTTGAATGTTTTGTTCATTTATGCTTGGAATTTCGAGTATGGATGCGTGGGCTCGAGGGTGTATCGTATGAGGGTCACCCTGGCCACCCCTTCTTAAGGCTTAAACTTGAACTTAGAGACCCATCAAGGATTTTTCTAAGTGTGTGCCTTTGGTAAAAATCAATTTAAGAGTTTGAACAGTAACTAGCGTTGTGTTAGCATAAACCTGAACTTAGAAATCAACAGGGGGATTTGCTAAGGGTTTATCTTGGGTTAGGAATTAATCTTAGTGTTGCAATATAATGAGCGTAACTGGGGTTTGAACTTGAACTTAGAAATCCACGCAAGAATTAACTAAGTATTTCCCCTTAACGAGCGTACGTGTACTCAACGCAATAAGAACTCTTTAAAGGGCTTACAAGCACGAATCGGGATACCTGGTATCCAGTTAGAGTAATTAAGCACGTAGCACCCTCGGTTGCGACCCGTGCGAGAATAATTATTAAGCCTTTTGACGTGGAATACCCTCGACACGGAGTAGGCGTTGGTGCAATCGATGATGTGATTTATTATGAATTGAATCAAGTAAATGACAAGCAATGTATGAAATGACTTACTAATGTACTTTGTATTCTTTGTCAAAAGAAGATACAGTGTGCCCTGAGCGGGGATTTACAAGTTTTACCTTAAACATAGAACCTTCTCAGGTTGCAGGCATTCCACGGTCGAGGGAGACGCTCACCTTGCAAAGTCTCCAGCAGGTAGGTGTTGTTCGCTCGTACCTGGATGACTTTGAAGGGGCCCTCCCAATTGTGATCTAACCTATGATGCACGGATACGGACACGGCGACACGGACACGACACGACACGGATATGACGACACGAATTTTTTCTTGAATTTTCCACGTGAGGAGTGTCGGACACGACACAACACAGTAAAATGATATTTTTAGAAGTGTCCGTGCATCATAGGATTTAACTTACCCACATGTTTGGATACTTCAACCTTTTTGAGGACCAAGTCCCCTAGTTGGAAGGTCCTTTCCTTGACACGTTTATTGTACTGGTGGGCTACTGATGCTTTGTACTTGTGCATCCGAGCCCAACTAGTGTCTCTTTTTTCATCCAGCAGGTCTAATTCGAGCGCCCGATTACTCTCGTTAACGATTGGCTCGAAGTAAGCGATGCTCGCGGTCTCTTGGACAACCTCTACGGGTATCATGGCCTCGGAGCCATAAACGAGGGAGTAAGGTGTCTCACCCGTTACTGCTCATGGGGTTGTGCGATACGCCCAGAGGGCTCCTTGGAGCTCTTCTACCCATTCAACCTTTTTGCTCTCGAGCATCGTTTTGAGATGTTGGAGGATAGTCCTGTTTATAACTTCAGCTTGACCGTTAGACTAAGGATGGCCCACGGAAGTGAAGCGTTGCTCAATGCCTAGTTCATAACACCATTCCCGAGTGTTAGCAGCGATGAACTGAGATCCATT
The DNA here is from genome assembly GCA_037501455.1 of Lantana camara. Taxonomy (NCBI): domain Eukaryota; kingdom Viridiplantae; phylum Streptophyta; class Magnoliopsida; order Lamiales; family Verbenaceae; genus Lantana; species Lantana camara. The sequence goes on from CM074865.1 coordinate 81,401,947, forward strand.
ATCCGAGATTAGCACCCTCGGGATGCCGTATCTGCAAATGATGTTTTTCCAGATGAAGTCTCTCACTACTTTGAATGTTATTTTTGCGACTGCTTCAGCCTCTGCCCACTTGGTAAAGTAGTCCACAGCGAGGATCAAAAATTTATTTTGTCCGACTGCCATGGGGAGGGGCCCTACTATGTCAATGCCCCATTGGTCAAAGGGCCACGAAACGTCAATGGGGATCATTTGGGATGCGGGCAATTGAGGAACGATGGAGTGGAATTGGCACTTAGGGCATTTCTTAGAGAAGTTGATAGCATCTGTAATAACGAGGGCCAATAGAACCCACTCTTCAACACCTTCTTAGCCAAAATCCGACCGCCTGAATGGTTCCCACAGTTTTCGCTGTGTACATGTTCCAATACGTCCTTGGCTTGCGAGGGTCGCAGGCACCTTAATAGTGGGCCTTGGAACGACCGCTTGAAGAGTTTGCCTTCGCAATCCAAAGAAAAGCGGGGGGCTTTACATCTGACCTTCTGTGCTTCTACTTTGTCGCTCGGGCAGGTACCGTTCTTCAGGAATCTAATGATGTCATCAAGCCAAATAGGCTCGAACGGATCAATCATGTTCACCTAGCCCGAGGGTGTCCCCTCGTTTATCAACGGTTCCTCCGTTCTGAGGAACGTGACCTGACGTTCGCAGGATCCTTCCAGAGCCGATATAAACTTAGAGAGGGCATCAACACCCTCGTTTTTCGCTCGTGGTACCTGCAGCAAATGAAACTCCTTGAATTTAGCGATCTCCTCCTTAGCCTTGGCCAGATATTGCACCATGGTGGTTTCTCGAGCCTAATAAGAGCCGTCCACTTGACTAGCAATTAACTGAGAGTCCATGTTAACAGTGACCCGAGAGGCTCCATTCTGAAGGGCGATTCTGAGCCCTTGGATGAGGGCTTCATATTCAGCCTCATTGTTGGTGACTTGGAAGGCCAGCTTGATCGCGTAGTCAATTTCAATCCCTTGAGGGTCCCTGAGGGTCACCCCGGCTCCCCCCTTGTGAGGTTGAGGAACCATCCGTGTGCAGAAGCCATAACCCCTCTTCTTCCTAGGACACTGGGTCCAAGCCGAAACGCTCAACAAGCAGGTCAGCTACCGCTTGAGCATGTATGGCTGTTCTAGGCTCGAAGCTGATGTCAAATTGGCTGAGCTCTATGGACCATTTGATTAGCCTGCCTGAGACGTCCGATTTTGAGAGTACTTGCTTGAGCGGTTGATCTGTAAGTACAATGACGGAATGAGCTTGAAAATAAGGCCTCAATCTCCTGGAGGCGTTAACGAGGGCGAAAGCGAATTTCTCTATCTCCATATATCTCTTTTCAGCTCCTTGCAAAGTTTTGCTCAAGTAATACACCGGCAAGTGTTTACGCTCGCGGACTGCGATGAGGGCTGCGCTTGTGGCAAGTAAGGGCGCGTACGAGAGGTCGTGCTTCATGTCTTACAAGGCCCTCTCACATTCGTCGGTCCAAGCAAAGTTTTGAGCATTGCGTAGAATTTTGAAAAAAGTCAAGTTCCTGTCCGCCGAGCGGGAAATGAACCTGTTTAAGGAGATGATTTTGCCCACCAGTACTTGGACCTCCCTGATGTTCCGAGGGGAGGGAATGTCAATGCTGTTGGAAAATATGAATCAAAAAGCAGCGGAATTTAAAAAAATTTCCCAACAAAAGGATCTTGAACTCGCAATCGTGTATCCAAATTCGTAGAGTTAAGAAACTTACTTTTCTTTTATTCTTTCTTAAAGCGTTTCAAGCCACCCAAGAACGCTCTTCTCGCGGCTTGATCCCCTCTCCTTGGTAAAGCTCAAATCTTCAAACTTCTAACTTGAAGCTCTCTAGAGATAGTCCACCAACTTGATCACAATCTAACTAGTAAAGATGCTAGTTCTCTAGTTAGTGTTCAGGCTTAACCTTGGGTTTCGTTTATCTTGGAGAAAGGATGGTGTTCAACACATGAACCAAAAGAATTGCCAATTAGCTCCATAAGGAGCTCGAGCTCTCCTATTTATAAAGAGGGGAGTGCCGAAATTCTTAGTCCTTATGGACTAAGGATTTGGTCCCTCTCTCTCCTATTACTTGATCATCAAGTAATTTGACTTTGACTTTGAATTCAAATTCAAATCAACTTTCAAGAGAGCTAAAATATCCAAACTATTTTTGGATAATTTTATACTTTATTTATTTAAAATAAATAACTTATTTTATCTAATTAATTAATTCATAATTAATTAACTAGATTATTTTTCTCCAAAATTAGACTTTCTTTTTAATTCAAAATTAAACCAAAGTCTATTAAATAATTAACACATTTAATTATTTAATATATATATAATATATATATATATATACACGTGTGGGACACGTGACCCACACGTGTGGTTTCACACTTGTGGAACCCTCTTGGCCCGATTAACTCATTTAATCATTTTGAAGCCTCAACTCATGTAACCAAGTTGTTGTGTGTGACCCTCTAGGTTCTCAATTCAATTAGCAGTGACCCTAATTAATTAATTCACTAATTAATTAATCAGTCCACAGATTAAACGACCATAGTCTAGCAACAGGTGTTTAACCCCTAGCTGAATTGGAATGTTCGGATTCGACAGAACCTTTAAGTCATTGATTCATGTGAGATACAATCCTCCTACTTACTATCTATCAACCAAGATCTAGGGTAAGGGAATAATCAGAACCCTAATAATCCGGTCTTAAAGCTAAGTGCATTTCATATCCATTTGATCTCAATCCAAGAAACCCTTTTCTTGATGTCTTGATCTACTGCCTTGGCCAAGGACTCCATATGGCATATGAATGACTTACACAATAAGAGATCACCTTGTAAATGCAAGTGTAGGTCCTTTCTTGATTCTCATTCACTTTCATGAATCACTTGTGCAGCCCCAGCATAAGCCTTGAATCAGTTGTCTAAGGCGACACCCTTTAAAGCTTATACCTAAGACTACAGAGTTAACTCATAAAGTGACAAGGAACCTCAAGTCTTAAGGATCAATTAATCACATCAATGACTCGTGAGATATTTCCTAATCTGGAAGTTTTTATTTCCTGAAATAGAAACTTCCTTTCCCATTTAGGAATGTTCTCACACGGGGCACCTCAGTGAACTTACTTATTAAAGTAAACACCCTCATGTATCACGCACGTATCAACTATACACTTTGCACCTCCATGAAACAAGGTGGTCCTTCTTAAGGGCGTGATCCCACAAGCAAGCCTTAGAGGAGTCAGGTTGACACTCCCACTGTCTGTAGGACTCATCGGCTTGGAGTATTTTACTAATCATGACTTATGTGATATAGGGCTCGTTTCATGAACCATTTCACCTAAATGGTAGAGTCCTAAAGTCATCAGGATTAGGGGAGTTCTCATACATGCACAAATAAAGTAAACACATACCAAACAAGAGCATATAAAGAAGTGTTGCCTCAATTCGTTATTTCATTCAAAGATTGTCTGTGATTACAATAAGGAAAAGCACAAAGCGGATATACAATCGGCTTTCTAGGGCACTATTCCTAACAATCTCCCCCTTGCCCGTCAAAGCCATTCTAAAGCTACTCTAAGTCCCATCTTCTGAAGATGACCTTGGAAAGCTTCTCGACTAAGGGGTTTAGTAAGTGGATCTGCCACGTTCTCTGCTGATGTGACCCTCTCAATTTGCACATCTCCTCTTTTGATAATATCACGAATTAGGTGATACTTCCTCATAATGTGCTTGGTCCGTTGGTGAGATCTTGGTTCTCTTGCTTGAGCAACCGCCCCAGTGTTGTCACAAAACACAGTAATGGGGTGTTTCATGCTAGGAACAACATTCAACTCTTGAATGAAGTTTCTAATCCAAACACCTTCCTTAGCTGCATCATTTGCAACTAAGTATTCGGCCTCAGTGGTCGAAACTGCTCCGCCATTTAGGCAGAAAATGTATCCTGACATTGACTTAAAATCATCTAAGTCAGATGCAAAGCTTGTATTGCAGTATCCTTCGACAGTAAGATCTTTCTGACCTCCGTAAACTAAGAATAAATCTTTATTACTTTTCAAGTACTTTAGAATATTCTTCACGGCAGCCCAGTGACCATCTCCAGGGTCAGATTGGAAACGACTTGTCACACTAAGTGCATAAGCCACATCCGGTCGAGTCCACAACATTACATACATTATGCTACCTATTGCTGACGCATAAGGTGTATGAGTCATTCTCTCCTTCTCAAGGTTAGTCTTAGGACACATCTTCTTTGAAAGACATGTTCCTACACTCATAGGAAGGTTATTAACCTTTGCAGACTCCATATTGAATCTCTTCAATACTTTGTCAATGTACATCGACTGTGATAGTCCTATTAACCTTCTAGATCTATCTCGATAGATTTTAATTCCAAGGATATAGGACGCATCACCAAGATCTTTCATCTCGAATTGGTTCGATAACCATAACTTAGTTACTTTCATGTCATCCTTCGAATTCCCAATAAGAAGGATGTCATCAACATAAAGTACTAAGAATTGCACTGAGGTCTCCAATTCCTTTCTATACACACAGGACTCATTCGAGATTTGAATGAAGCCAAACGCTTTGACTAATTCATCAAATCGAATATTCCAATTCCTAGAAGCCTGTTTCAATCCATAGATTGATCTTTGGAGTTTGCAAACCTTTTGCTCACTTCCACTGAATGTGAAACCTATGGGTTGCTCCATATAAATGTCTTTATCAATGTCACCATTGAGAAAGACATTTTTCACATCCATTTGCCATATCTCGTAGTCATAGTACGCAGCAATGGCAAGCATGATCCGAATAGACTTTTGCATTGCAACTGGTGAAAAGGTTTCATCAAAGTCTACGCCGGGTCTTTGAGTGAATCCTTTTGCAACCAGTCTTGCTTTGTAGGCTGCAATGCTTCCATCAACTCCAAGCTTTCTCTTAAAGATCCATTTGCAACCTATGGGTTTGACCCCATCAGGCAAATCTACCAAGGTCCAAACTTGGTTGGAGTTCATGGAATCCATTTCGGATTTCATGGCTTCTATCCACTGTTCAGAGTCAGAATCTGAAAGTGCCTCCTCATATGTTAAAGGATCATTATCCTTTTGAGAGATTTCATGGAAGAATCCATACCATCTCTTCGGCTGTCTAGGAGTGCGTTCAGAATGCCTCAGAGGAGGATTTTTGTGTGTATCGAAATTCATGATTGGTTGTGGTTGATCAGTAGGGGACGTTTCTTCAGTGGGTGGCGTGGGGTCACTTTGTACTTCCTCTAATTCTATGATCTTGCCTTTCTTTTCTTTAAGGAACGGTTCCTCAAGAAAAGTGGCATTTCTGGAAACAAACACCTTTTGCTCAGATTGATCATAGAAGTAATATCCTATGGATTCCTTAGGATAACCTACAAAGTAGCATAAGTTAGAACGAGATTCTAACTTATCTCCCACTGTCCTCTTCACGTAAGCAGGACAACCCCAAATTCTCAAGTAAGAATAACTAGGGATTTTACCATGCCACATTTCATAGGGCGTTTTAGGGACTGACTTAGAGGGAACTAGATTCAGAATCTTTGCTGCACTTTCTAGGGCATAACCCCAGAAAGAAGGTGGTAAGTCGGTGAAACTCATCATGGAACGAACCATATCAAGTAGGGTTCGATTCCTTCTCTCAGAAACTCCATTAAGCTGAGGAGTTTCCGGAGGAGTCCACTGAGAGATAATCCCATTATCTTTGAGATGATTAAGGAATTCTTCACTAAGATATTCGCCTCCTCGATCAGATCAAAGTGCTTTGATCTTGTGACCAGTTTGGTTCTCAACCTCCTTTTAAAATTCTAAGAATTTCTCAAAAGCTTCAGATTTATACTTCATTAAGTATACATAACCATATCGACTAAAGTCATCGGTAAAGGTTATGAAATACTGATGATTGTTTCTAGTGCTTACACTGAGCGGTCCACAAACATCAGAATGGATCAAATCCAAGACCTTAGTGGCACGTTCCACAGTCCCTTTAAAAGGAACTTTGGACATCTTTCCTTTGAGACAGGATTCGCAAGAAGTTAACTCTTTGAGATCATTTTCAGAGAATGATCCTAAAGTGTTTATCTTGCTAATTCTGTTCTTGGAAATGTGTCCTAATCTAGCGTGCCATAAGGGAGCTGAAACTTTGTCATCTCTCTTACGCTTTGTTTCTCGTTGTATATTCATAATATTGATATTCTGAGTTAGATAAAGTCCATTACTTAGAGTACCGATGTGAACGGAAGAGTTGTTCCGTTTGATAAAGTATTTACCATTCTTAATATAAGTTTCATAACCTTCACAATCTAAAATTGGAACAGAAATTATATTACGAATAATGCTCGGTACATAAAGGACTTTATTTAAGACTAACTCAAAACTACCTAAATCTAATCTAATTGTGCCTAAAGCTCGAGCTTCAACGTTTGAGCCATCGCCGATCTTCAAGACACATTCTCCTTCTTTGAGTTGTTGGACTTCACTTAGCATCTGTACATCATTACATATATGAGTTCCACAACCGGTATCAAGTACCCAAGAACTAGAATTAATAGAAAGATTTATTTCAACGAGAAAGATACCTTTCTTTAGAGTAGCCTTGTACTCTGGGCAGTTTCTCCTCCAATGTCCCGCTTTGCCACCATGGAAGCAAACATCCTCTTTCTGATCACGCTTCTTCTTTTGGGCCTTCCCCTTCGAAATGCCACCAGTGGGCCTAAGGGGTTTCTTCTTCTTCTTTTGGGCTTTCTTGCCCTTACCTTTGGAAGGCCCAAAAGAGGAAGATGGAGCATTCACCATCAGAACCTTATTGTCCTTCTTGATCATGCTTTCAGCAATCACAAGCTGACTAATCAGCTCAGCTATAGTAGCACCAACATGATTCATATTGAAATTAAGGACAAATGGGTTGAATGATGGTGGGAGCGAAGCTAGCAACAAATCCACTGAAAGCTCATCTTTCAGTGGCATGTCCATAGAAGTAAGTTTCTCAGTAAGGGCAAGAAACTTGAGTCCATATTCATGGACACTTGAACCTTCCCTCATTCTCAAGTGGAACAATTCCTTTGAAGTGTTATACCTTGTAACATGTTCATGAGGGCGGTAAAGTTGCTCTAAGTGGTCGTAAATCTCCCAAGTGAATTCCATGGCCTCATGTTGCCTTTGCAAGTCTGGAGACTGTTGGAAAACACGAATCAGAAAGCAGCGGAATTTAAAAAATTTCCCAACAAAAAGGATCTTGAACTCGCAATCGTGTAACCAAATTCGTAAAGATAGAAAACTTACTTTTCTTTTGTTCTTTCTTGAAGCGTTTCAAGCCACCCAAGAACGCTCTTCTCGCGGCTTAATCCCCTCTCCTTGGTAAAGCTCGAATCTTCAAACTTCTAACTTGAAGTCTCTAGAGAAAGTCCACCAACTTGATCACAATCTAACTAGTAAGGATGCTAGTTCTCTAGTTAGTGTTTAGGTTTAACCTAGGCTTTAATTTAATCTTGGAGAAAGGAAGGTGTTCAACACATGAAGCAAAAGAATTGTCTATTAGCTCTAAAGGGGAGCTCGAGCTCCCCTATATATAAGAGGGGAGTGCCGATCCAAATCCTTGTTGGACAAGGATTTGGTTCCTCTCTCTCCTATTACTTGATCATCAAGTATTTTCCAACTTTGACTTTGAATTCTAATTCAAGTCAACTTTTAAGAGAGCTAAAAATATCCAAACTATTTTTGGATAATTTTATACTTTATTTATTATAAAATAAATAACTTATTTTTATCTAATTAATTAATTCATAATTAATTAACTAGATTATTTTCTCCAAAATTAGACTTTCTTTTTAATTCAAAATTAAACCAAAGTCTATTAAATAATTAACTAATTAATTATTTAATATATATATATAATATATATATATATACACACGTGTGTGACACGTGTCACAGTGACACGTGTCACTCACGTGAGCCACACGTGTGAATTCACACGTGTGGAACCCTCTTGGCCCGATTAACTCGTTTAATCATTTTAAAGCCTCAACTCATGTAACCAAGTTGTTGTGTGTGACCCTCTAGGTTCTCAATTCAATTAGCAGTGACCCTAATTAATTAATTCACTAATTAATTAATCAGTCCACAGATTAAACGACCATAGTCTAGCAACAGGTGTTTAACCCCTAGCTGATTTGGAATGTTCGGATTCGACAGAACCTTTAAGTCATTGATTCATGTGAGATACAATCCTCCTACTTACTATCTCTCAACCAAGATCTAGGGCAAGGGAATAATCAGAACCCTAATAATCCGGTCTTAAAGCTAAGTGCATTTCATATCCATTTGATCTCAATCCAAGAAACACTTTTCTTGATGTCTTGATCTACTGCCTTGGCCAAGGACTCCATATGGCATATGAATGACTTACACAATAAGAGATCACCTTGCAAATGAAAGTGCAGGTCCTTTCTTGATTCTCATTCACTTTCATGAATCACTTGTGCAGCCCCAGCATAAGCCTTGAATTAGTTGTCTAAGGCGACACCCTTTAAAGCTTATACCTAAGACTACAGAGTTAACTCATAAAGTGACAAGGAACCTCAAGTCTAAGGATCAATCAATCACATCAATGACTCGTGAGATATTTCCTAATCTGGAAGTTTCCATTTCCTGAAATAGAAACTTCCTTTCCCATTTAGGAATGTTCTCACACGGGGCACCTCAGTGAACTTACTTATTAAAGTAAGCACCCTCATGTATCACGCACGTATCAACTATACACTTTGCACCTCCATGAAACAAGGTGGTCCTTCTTAAGGGCGTGATCCCACAAGCAAGCCTTAGAGGAGTCAGGTTGACACTCCCACTGTCTGTAGGACTCATCGGCTTGGAGTATTTTACTAATCATGACTTATGTGATATAGGGCTCGTTTCATGAACCATTTCACCTAAATGGTAGAGTCCTAAAGTCATCAGGATTAGGGGAGTTCTCATACATGCACAGCTAAAGTAAACGCATACCAAACAAGAGCATATAAAGAAGTGTTGCCTTAATTCGTTATTTCATTCAAAGATTGTCTGTGATTACAATAAGGAAAAGCGCAAAGCGGATATACAATTGGCTTTCTAGGGCACTATTCCTAACAATCTCCCACTTGCCCGTCAAAGCCATTCTAAAGCTATTCTAAGTCCCATCTTCTGAAGATGACCTTGGAAAGCTTCTCGACTAAGGGGTTTAATAAGTGGATCTGCCACGTTCTCTGCTGATGTGACCCTCTCGATTTGCACATCTCCTCTTTTGATAATATCACGGATTAGGTGATACTTCCTCATAATGTGCTTGGTCCGTTGGTGAGATCTTGGTTCTCTTGCTTGAGCAACCGCCCCAGTGTTGTCACAAAACACAGTAATGGGGTCTTTCATGCTAGGAACAACATTCAACTCTTGAATGAAGTTTCTAATCCAAACACCTTCCTTAGCTGCATCTTTTGCAGCTAAGTATTCGGCCTCAGTGGTCGAATCTGCAGTGGTTGTTTGCTTGGAACTCTTCCAACTCACTGCTCCGCCGTTTAGGCAGAAAATGTATCCTGACATTGACTTAAAATCATCTAAGTCAGATGCAAAGCTTGCATCACAGTATCCTTCGACAGTAAGATCTTTCTGACCTCCGTAAACTAAGAATAAATCTTTAGTACTTTTCAAGTACTTAAGAATATTCTTCACGGCTGCCCAGTGACCATCTCCAGGGTCAGATTGGAAACGACTTGTCACACTAAGTGCATAAGCCACATCCGGTCAAGTACATAACATTGCATACATTATGCTACCTATTGCTGACGCATAAGGTGTATGAGTCATTCTCTCCTTCTCAAGGTTACTCTTAGGACACATCTTCTTTGAAAGACATGTTCCTACACTCATAGGAAGGTTCTTAACCTTTGCTGACTCCATATTGAATCTCTTCAATACTTTGTCAATGTACATCGACTGTGATAGTCCTATCAACCTTCTAGATCTATCTCTATAGATTTTAATTCCGAGGATATAGGACGCATCACCAAGATCTTTCATCTCGAATTGGTTCGATAACCATAACTTAGTCACTTTCATGTCATCCTTCGAATTCCCAATAAGAAGGATGTCATCAACATAAAGTACTAAGAATTGCACTGAGGTCTCCAATTCCTTTCTATACACACATGATTCATTTGAAATTTGCATGAAGCCAAACGCTTTGACTGATTCATCAAATCGAATGTTCCAATTCCTAGAAGCCTGTTTCAATCCATAGATTGATCTTTGGAGTTTGCAAACCTTTTGCTCACTCCCACTGAATGTGAAACCTATGGGTTACTCCATATAAATGTCTTTGTCAATGTCACCATTGAGAAAGGCAGTTTTCACATCCATTTGCCATATCTCATAGTCATAATATGCAGCAATGGCAAGCATGATTCGGATGGACTTTTGCATTGCAACTGGTGAAAAGGTTTCGTCAAAGTCCACGCCAGGTCTTTGAGTGAATCCTTTTGCAACCAGTCTTGCTTTGTAGGCTGCAATGCTTCCATCAACTCCAAGCTTTCTCTTAAAGATCCATTTGCAACCTATGGGTTTAACCCCATCAGGCAAATCTACCAAGGTCCAAACTTGGTTGGAGTTCATGGAGTCCATTTCGGATTTCATGGCTTCTATCCACTGTTCAGAGTCAGAATCTGAAAGTGCCTCCTCATATGTTGAAGGATCATTATCCTTTTGAGAGATTTCATGGAAGAATCCATACCATCTCTCCGGCTGTCTAGGAGTGCGTTCAGAACGCCTTAGAGTAGGATTTACATGTGTATCGAAATTCGTGATTGGTTGTGGTTGATCAGTAGGGGACGTTTCTTCAGTGGGTGGTGTGGGGTTACTTTGTACTTCTTCTAATTCTATGATCTTTCCTTTCTTTTCTTTAAGGAACGGTTCCTCAAGAAAAGTGGCATTTCTGGAAACAAACACCTTTTGCTCAGATTGATCATAGAAGTAGTATCTTATGGATTCCTTAGGATAACCTACAAAGTAGCATAAGTTAGAACGAGATTCTAACTTATCTCCCACTGTCCTCTTCACGTAAGCAGGACAACCCCAAATTCTCAAGTAAGAATAACTAGGGATTTTATCATGCCACATTTCATAGGGCGTCTTGGGGACTGACTTAGAGGGAACTAGATTCAGAATCTTTGCTGCACTTTCTAGGGCATAACCCCAGAAAGAAGGTGGTAAGTCAGTGAAACTCATCATGGAACGAACCATATCAAGTAAGGTTCGATTCCTTCTCTCAGAAACTCCATTAAGTTGAGGAGTTCCCGGAGGAGTCCACTGAGAGATAATCCCATTATCTTTGAGATGATTAAGGAATTCTTCACTGAGATATTCGCCTCCTCGATCAGATCGAAGTGCTTTTATCTTGTGACCAGTTTGGTTCTCAACCTCCTTTTGAAATTCTAAGAATTTCTCAAAAGCTTCAGATTTATACTTCATTAAGTATACATAACCATACCGACTAAAGTCATCAGTAAAGGTTATGAAATACTGATGATTGTTTCTAGTGCTTACACTAAGCGGTCCACAAACATCAGTATGGATCAAATCCAAAACCTTAGTGGCACGTTCCACAGTTCCTTTAAAAGGGACTTTGGACATTTTTCCTTTGAGACATGATTCGCAAGAAGTTAACTCCTTAAGATCATTTTCAGAGAACGATCCTAAAGTTTTTATCTTGCTAATTCTGTTCTTGGAAATGTGTCCTAATCTAGCGTGCCATAAGGGAGCTGAAACTTTGTCATCTCTCTTACGCTTTGTTTCTCGTTGTATATTCATAATATTGATATTTTGAGTTAGGTAAAGTCCATTACTTAGAGTACCGATGTGAACGGAAGAGTTGTTCTGTTTGATAAAGTATTTACCATTCTTAATATAAGTTTCATAACCTTGGCAATCTAATATTGGAACTGAAATTATATTACGAATAATGCTCGGTACATAAAGGACTTTATTTAATACTAACTCAAAACTACCTAAATCTAATCTAATTGTGCCTAAAGCTCGAGCTTCAACATTTGAGCCATCGCCGATCTTCAAGACACATTCTCCTTCTTTGAGTTGTTGGACTTCACTTAGCATCTGTACATTATTACAGATATGAGTTCCACAACCGGTATCAAGTACCCAAGAACTAGAATTAATAGAAAGATTTATTTCAACGAGAAAGATACCTTTCTTTAGAGTAGCCTTGTACTCTGGGCAGTTTCTCCTCCAATGTCCCGCTTTGCCACAATGGAAGCAAACATCCTCTTTCTGATCACGCTTCTTCTTTTGGGCCTTCCCCTTCGAAATGCCACCAGTGGGCCTAAGGGGTTTCTTCTTCTTCTTTTGGGCTTTCTTGCCCTTACCTTTAGAAGGCCCAGAAGAGGAAGATGGAGCATTCACCATAAAAACCTTATTGTCCTTCTTGATCGTGCTTTCAGCAGTCACAAGCTGACTAATCAGCTCAGCTACAGTAGCACCAGCATGATTCATGTTGAAGTTAAGGACAAATGGGTTGAATGATGGTGGGAGCGAAGCTAGCAACAAATCCACTGAAAGCTCATCTTTCAGTGGCATGTCCATGGAAGCAAGTTTCTCAGTAAGGGCGAGAAACTTAAGTCCATATTCATGGACACTTGAACCTTCCCTCATTCTCAAGTGGAACAACTCCTTTGAAGTGTTATACCTTGTAACACGTTCATGAGGGCGGTAAAGTTGCTCTAAGTGGTCGTAAATCTCCCAAGCAAATTCCATGGCCTCATGTTGTCTTTGCAAGTCCGGAGACATGTTAGCCAACATAAGGCAACGGGCTTGGAGATTATCATCCTTCCACTTCTGAATCGCATCCCGCTCAGCCCGAGTGGGAGCCTCCCCTTCGGGACTTGGCTCCCCTTCGAAGAGAACATAAGTTCTCTTCTCAGAATCTAAAATGATTTTTAGATTCCTCAGCCAATCAGAATAGTTGGGACCAGTCAACTTGTTTGACTCGAGGATCGATACAAGAGGGTTTTTGGTTGCCATTTCAAAAAACGTAGAGAATCACAGAATCTACGACCTAAATGGTAAAACAGAGAACTAGTGAGCATGCTGAATTATAACGATATACAAAAGATAAGGTCTTTAATCTAATGTAGCTCCCACTGTTTTTCAAAGATCTAGAATTCCCAAAGATCTAAGAGGAACACGTTTCCCAATGGGTACTAAGATCCTAGGCATTTTACCTCGAACCCACGACTCGCGGACATTCTAAGTAAGAACCCTAGGTAGGTACAACTTACCAATTCTAACACCTTTAGAACTCTTAGTAATTGTTTTTGCATCACCTATCTTTCAATATGGACCCACGACTCGTGCGACATCCATATTTACTTAGGCGTTGAGCTAGACCCATCAATCATAAGATCATGACCAAAACTTAGTTTGAACGACCCACGACTCGCGGACATCGCCCTTGCTAAAATTGACCACGAAATATTGACCATTTAAAATGATCAATTAGGTAACTAAGAACTAATAAGCTCCACTAGCTATCCCACGACTCGCGGACAATATCTAGCTTTACTTACTAAACTTAAAACCTATTGATGGAATGCTAGGAATTTAATTCAAAATTTGCATCTCGAATTAAACACCTATTTGTTCGAAATTAGCTTAATATTTAATGGGAATTTTCGAATCAACCGGAGAGTTGTCCGGTTCGACCTCACCAACATATATGTTATCCAATTTTATTAGTCTTGATTAATGCAAGTACACTTAAATGCATTTCAAACAAGCACATAAACAGATAACATGTCCTAGCATGATACTAACATGTAATGATCATGGGTTCTACCTATCTTATGCGTGATATGTGGGAGCCACTCCACAATCACAAGTTCTAACATACATGCCACATAAACAGTTCAAATCACATAAGGGAAAGCGGTAACAAAATACGAGCCCTATCTCTATTACATTTAACAATTGAGATTCCCCTCCCTAACATTTTGAGGGGTCTTCACTTATGGCCTCCTTGTTACTTGAATGTGGTCCATCTTACTCCATGGGTGCATTGTCTCCAAAATGAAAAATAAAACCTCACCACCTATCTCTACTCTCAAATTACAATAAAAAGAAAAAGACATAAAGTAATAAGGCTCAATCTTCATATTGGCCTTAGACAATTACACGGGGCATACCCCGGCCTCAAAAACAGTAATATGGAAAGCCACATAATAAATCACATAACAGTACCCACATAAGTGAGGCTCCAACCTCAATTGAAAAACGCAACTATAGGGCTCCAACCCCAATTTAAACCATCCATGTGCATAAATTAAAACCATACATAGATCTAAACCCATGATCACCTAACATGCTTTTGCAAGAATTTAAATTTAACCAATAAATTAAAATTCTCGTTTCAAGTCCTAATGACTTAAAACACGACTTAGATGCAATTCTTGTTCAAGAGCCTTTTCAATAAAACCCGAAAAACAACAAACCAATAAAATTCCAATTAATTTCCAAAATTAATAATTTTATTCTTTCATTATTTTCAGAAAATAAAATTCATAATTTTCCCAAAATCCAAATCGCTTTAATTTCTCAAAAATCCCAATTTAATCAAAATTTTAAAATAATTTTATTTTAGCAAAACTGATTTTAAAAGATAAAATTAAAATAAAATTAAATCGGGATTTTACGGACCGAAAAACACGAAACACGAAACACGAGGATTGGCCCGAAAACATCCGCCCAAAGGAGGGCATCGCCACGCAGCAACAGGCGCGCGCGCGCGCGCCAGCTGTGCGCACAGCGTGCGGCAATTGCCGCCCGCGTGCTTGCGCTGGGTGCGCGCCTCGTGCGCTTGTCGCGCGCAGTAATGGCCGCCCGATGGCGGGCGGTCTCGGCCAGGGCGTCCCGCTCTGTTGCGGGACGGTGCGGGCGGCTGTCCCGCGCGGTTGCGGGACAGGCGAGCAGTCGCGCCTAGGCGCGGGCGGGAGGGCCTCCCGCGCGGTTGCGGGAGGGCTGGGCGATGGCGACGGGCTGGGCGTGCGACTTGCTAGCACGCCTAGGCTCGTCCTATTTCGTGTTCGTTTCGTATTTCTGGGTTTCTCGAAAACCCGGTTCAATCCAAAAAATTAAAAATTCGATTTAAACATATTTCAATCAAAACGGTTTTCAAAATCACAATTTAAGAAAACAGTTTCAGAAATTCAGGAAAAATTACAGTTTCGTATTTCAGGCTTTCTAAAAGAACTCATGAATACCTAATTCGCATCTAAGCCTAAGAATTTCTACCAAATTCAGAATAATTGAGACGAATCAGAAACACGATTAACGAGGTGGCTCTGATACCACTTGTTGGAAAACACGAATCAGAAAGCAGCGGAATTTAAAAAATTTCCCAACAAAAAGGATCTTGAACTCGCAATCGTGTAACCAAATTCGTAAAGATAGAGAACTTACTTTTCTTTTGTTCTTTCTTGAAGCGTTTCAAGCCACCCAAGAACGCTCTTCTCGCGGCTTGATCCCCTCTCCTTGGTAAAGCTCGAATCTTCAAACTTCTAACTTGAAGTCTCTAGAGAAAGTCCACCAACTTGATCACAATCTAACTAGTAAGGATGCTAGTTCTCTAGTTAGTGTTTAGGCTTAACCTAGGGTTTAATTTAATCTTGGAGAAAGGAAGGTGTTCAACACATGAACCAAAAGAATTGTCTATTAGCTCTAAAGGGGAGCTCGAGCTCCCCTATATATAAGAGGGGAGTGCCGATCCAAATCCTTGTTGGACAAGGATTTGGTTCCTCTCTCTCCTATTACTTGATCATCAAGTATTTTCCAACTTTGACTTTGAATTCTAATTCAAGTCAACTTTTAAGAGAGCTAAAAATATCCAAACTATTTTTGGATAATTTTATACTTTATTTATTATAAAATAAATAACTTATTTTTATCTAATTAATTAATTCATAATTAATTAACTAGATTATTTTCTCCAAAATTAGACTTTCTTTTTAATTCAAAATTAAACCAAAGTCTATTAAATAATTAACTAATTAATTATTTAATATATATATATATAATATATATATATATACACACGTGTGTGACACGTGTCACAGTGACACGTGTCACTCACGTGAGCCACACGTGTGAATTCACACGTGTGGAACCCTCTTGGCCCGATTAACTCGTTTAATCATTTTAAAGCCTCAACTCATGTAACCAAGTTGTTGTGTGTGACCCTCTAGGTTCTCAATTCAATTAGCAGTGACCCTAATTAATTAATTCACTAATTAATTAATCAGTCCACAGATTAAACGACCATAGTCTAGCAACAGGTGTTTAACCCCTAGCTGATTTGGAATGTTCGGATTCGACAGAACCTTTAAGTCATTGATTCATGTGAGATACAATCCTCCTACTTACTATCTCTCAACCAAGATCTAGGGCAAGGGAATAATCAGAACCCTAATAATCCGGTCTTAAAGCTAAGTGCATTTCATATCCATTTGATCTCAATCCAAGAAACACTTTTCTTGATGTCTTGATCTACTGCCTTGGCCAAGGACTCCATATGGCATATGAATGACTTACACAATAAGAGATCACCTTGCAAATGCAAGTGCAGGTCCTTTCTTGATTCTCATTTACTTTCATGAATCACTTGTGCGGCCCCAGCATAAGCCTTGAATCAGTTGTCTAAGGCGACACCCTTTAAAGCTTATACCTAAGACTACAGAGTTAACTCATAAAGTGACAAGGAACCTCAAGTCTAAGGATCAATTAATCACATCAATGACTCGTGAGATATTTCCTAATCTGGAAGTTTCCATTTCCTGAAATAGAAACTTCCTTTCCCATTTAGGAATGTTCTCACACGGGGCACCTCAGTGAACTTACTTATTAAAGTAAGCACCCTCATGTATCACGTACGTATCAACTATACACTTTGCACCTCCATGAAACAAGGTGGTCCTTCTTAAGGGCGTGATCCCACAAGCAAGCCTTAGAGGAGTCAGGTTGACACTCCCACTGTCTGTAGGACTCATCGGCTTGGAGTATTTTACTAATCATGACTTATGTGATATAGGGCTCGTTTCATGAACCATTTCACCTAAATGGTAGAGTCCTAAAGTCATCAGGATTAGGGGAGTTCTCATACATGCACAGCTAAAGTAAACGCATACCAAACAAGAGCATATAAAGAAGTGTTGCCTTAATTCGTTATTTCATTCAAAGATTGTCTGTGATTACAATAAGGAAAAGCACAAAGCGGATATACAATCGGCTTTCTAGGGTACTATTCCTAACAGAGACATGTTAGCCAACATTAGGCAACGGGCTTGGAGATTATCATCCTTCCACTTCTGAATCGCGTCCCGCTCGGCCCGAGTGGGAGCCTCCCCTTCGGGACTAGGCTCCCCTTCGAAGAGAACATAAGTTCTCTTCTCAGAATTTAAAATGATTTTTAGATTCCTCAGCCAATCAGAATAGTTTGGACCAGTCAACTTGTTTGACTCGAGGATCGATACAAGAGGGTTTTTGGTTGCCATTTCAAAACACGTAGAGAATCACAGAATCTACGACCTAAATGGTAAAACAGAGAACTAGTGAGCATGCTGAATTATAACGATATACAAAAGATAAGGTTTTTAATCTAATGTTGCTCCCACTGTTTTTCAAAGATCTAGAATTCCCAAAGATCTAAGAGGAACACGTTTCCCAATGGGTACTAAGATCCTAGGCATTTTACCTCGAACCCACGACTCGCGGACATTCTAAGTAAGAACCCTAGGTAGGTACAACTTACCAATTCTAACACCTTTAGAACTCTTAGTAATTGTTTTTGCATCACCTATCTTTCAATATGGACCCACGACTCGTGCGACATCCATATTTGCTTAGGTGTTAAGACCCATCAATCATAAGATCATGACCAAAACTTAGATCGAACGACCCACGACTCGCGGACATCGCCCTTGCTAAAATTGATCATGAAATATTGATCATTTAAAAGGATCAATTAGGTAACTAAGAACTAATAAGCTCCACTAGCTATCCCACGACTCGCGGACAATAACTAATTTCACTTACTAAACTTAAAACCTATTTGTTCGAAATTAGACACCTATTTGTTCGAAATTAGCTTAATATTTAATGGGAATTTTCGAATCAACCGGAGAGTTGTCCGGTTCGACCTCACCAACATATATGTTATCCAATTTTATTAGTCTTGATTAATGCAAGTACACTTAAATGCATTTCAAACAAGCACATAAACAGATAACATGTCCTAGCATGATACTAACATGTAATGATCATGGGTTCTACCTGTCTTATGCGTGATATGTGGGAGCCACTCCACAATCACAAGTTCTAACATGCATGCCACATAAACAGTTTAAATCACATAAGGGAAAGCGGTAACAAAATACGAGGCCTATCTCTATTATATTTTTACAATTGAGATTCGCCTCCCTAACATTTTGAGGGGTCTTTACTTATGGCCTCCTTGTTACTTGAATGTGGTCCATCTTACTCCATGGGTGCATTGTCTCCAAAATGAAAATAAAACCTCACCACCTATCTCTACTCTCAAATTACAATAAAAAGAAAAAGACATAAAGTAATAAGGCTCAATCTTCATATTGGCCATAGACAATTACACGGGGCATACCCCGGCCTAAAAAACAGTAATATGGAAAGCCACATAATAAATCACATAACAGTACGCACATAAGTGAGGCTCCAACCTCAATTGAAAAACGCAACTATAGGGCTCCAACCCCAATTTAAACCATCCATGTGCATAAATTAAAACCATACATAGATCTAAACCCATGATCACCTAACATGTTTTTGCAAGAATTTAAATTTAACCAATAAATTAGAATTCTCGCTTTAAGCTCTAATAGCTTAAAACACGACTTAGATGCAATTCTTGTTCAAGAGCCTTTTCAATAAAACCCGAAAAACAATGAACTAATAAAATTCCAATTAATTTCTGAAAATTAATAATTTTATTCTTTCAATATTTTCAGAAAATAAAGATTGTAATTTTTCCAAAATTTAAATCGTTTATATTTTCAAAATCCCAATTTAAACTATTATTTCAAAAATAATTCAAATTTAATAAAATAAAATTTTTAAGAAAAAATAAATCGGGATTGGATTGGACTAAACACGAAAATCAAGATCGCGAAACGAACGTCCCGGAACGGAACGCCCGCGCACCCGAGACCATGCCCGGCAGCTGTGCAGCATCGCGCGCATGGACGCGCGCGCCAACGCTGCGCACAGCCGGCAGCATGAGCTGCCAGCACGCGCGGGAAAAGGGCGGGCGTGGCCTGCAGGCTCCCGCGCGGTTGCCTGAGGGGCAGGCGGACTCGCCTAGGCGCTGGCGGGCGGCCTCCCGCGTGGCTGCGGGAGGGATGGGCGGGCAGTCCCGCGCGGCTGCGGGACTGCTGTGCGGGACGGTGCGGGCCTGGGCGTGCAACGGCCTAGCACGCCTAGGCTCGCGTTTTCGTAACGTGATTTCGTGTTTCGTACTTTTAGTTCAAAAACCAACAACAATAAAAAATTTAAAACACGATTTAAATATATTTGATCCAAAATAATTTCAATCAATTTTTTTTCGAAACGTTTTTCAGAAACTTTTAGGAAAAAATACAGTTTCGTATTTCTGGCTTTCTAAAAGAACTCAAGAATACCTAATTCGCATCTAAGCCTAAGAATTTCTACCAAATTCAGAATAATTGAGACGAATCAGAAACACGATTAACGAGGTGGCTCTGATACCACTTGTTGGAAAATACGAATCAGAAAGCAGCGGAATTTAAAAAATTTTCCCAACAAAAGGATCTTGAACTCGCAATCGTGTATCCAAATTCGTAGAGTTAAGAAACTTACTTTTCTTTTATTCTTTCTTGAAGCGTTTCAAGCCACCCAAGAACACTCTTCTCGCGGCTTGATCCCCTCTCCTTGGTAAAGCTCGAATCTTCAAACTTCTAACTTGAAGCTCTCTAGAGATAGTCCACCAACTTGATCACAATCTAACTAGTAAGGATGCTAGTTCTCTAGTTAGTGTTTAGGCTTAACCTAGAGTTTCGTTTATCTTGGAGAAAGGATGGTGTTCAACACATGAACCAAAAGAATTGCCAATTAGCTCCATAAGGAGCTCGAGCTCTCCTATTTATAAAGAGGGGAGTGCCGAAATTCTTAGTCCTTATGGACTAAGGATTTGGTCCCTCTCTCTCCTATTACTTGATCATCAAGTAATTTGACTTTGACTTTGAATTCAAATTCAAATCAACTTTCAAGAGAGCTAAAATATCCAAACTATTTTTGAATAATTTTATACTTT
Organism: Lantana camara; assembly: GCA_037501455.1. NCBI lineage: Eukaryota > Viridiplantae > Streptophyta > Magnoliopsida > Lamiales > Verbenaceae > Lantana > Lantana camara. Next base: position 81,422,403 of record CM074865.1, read on the forward strand.
ATTTATTTAAAATAAATAACTTATTTTATCTAATTAATTAATTCATAATTAATTAACTAGATTATTTTTCTCCAAAATTAGACTTTCTTTTTAATTCAAAATTAAACCAAAGTCTATTAAATAATTAACACATTTAATTATTTAATATATATAATATATATATATATACACGTGTGGGACACGTGTCTCAAGGACACGTGTCACTCACGTGACCCACACGTGTGGTTTCACACGTGTGGAACCCTCTTGGCCCGATTAACTCGTTTAATCATTTTGAAGCCTCAACTCATATAACCAAGTTGTTGTGTGTGACCCTCTAGGTTCTCAATTCAATTAGCAGTGACCCTAATTAATTAATTCACCAATTAATTAATCAGTCCACAGATTAAACGACCATAGTCTAGCAACAAGTGTTTAACCCCTAGCTGAATTGGAATGTTCGGATTCGACAGAACCTTTAAGTCATTGATTCATGTGAGATACAATCCTCCTACTTACTATCTCTCAACCAAGATCTAGGGTAAGGGAATAATCAGAACCCTAATAATCCGGTCTTAAAGCTAAGTGCATTTCATATCCATTTGATCTCAATCCAAGAAACCCTTTTCTTGATGTCTTGATCTACTGCCTTGGCCAAGGACTCCATATGGTATATGAATGACTTACACAATAAGAGATCACCTTGCAAATGCAAGTGTAGGTCCTTTCTTGATTCTCATTCACTTTCATGAATCACTTGTGCAGCCCCAGCATAAGCCTTGAATCAGTTGTCTAAGGCGACACCCTTTAAAGCTTATACCTAAGACTACAGAGTTAACTCATAAAGTGACAAGGAACCTCAAGTATTAAGGATCAATTAATCACATCAATGACTCGTGAGATATTTCCTAATCTGGAAATTTCTATTTCATGAAATAGAAACTTCCTTTCCCATTTAGGAATGTTCTCACACGGGGTACCTAAGTGAACTTACTTATTAAAGTAAGCACCCTCATGTATCACGCACGTATCAACTATACACTTTGCACCTCCATGAAACAAGGTGGTCCTTCTTAAGGGCGTGATCCCACAAGCAAGCCTTAGAGGAGTCAGGTTGACACTCCCACTGTCTGTAGGACTCATCGGCTTGGAGTATTTTACTAATCATGACTTATGTGATATAGGGCTCGTTTCTTGAACCATTTCACCTAAATGGTAGAGTCCTAAAGTCATCAGGATTAGGGGAGTTCTCATACATGCACAAATAAAGTAAACGCATACCAAACAAGAGCATATAAAGAAGTGTTGCCTCAATTCGTTATTTCATTCAAAGATTGTCTGTGATTACAATAAGGAAAAGCACAAAGCGGATATACAATCGACTTTCTAGGGCACTATTCCTAACAAATGCTTGCTCTGATTTTTTCCGGGTTAGTCTCAATGCCTCTTTGGCTGACTATGTATCCCAAGAATTTTCCCCCTCGGACTTCAAACGTGCACTTCGAGGGGTTTAGCTTCATACCGTAGTGGCACAAGCACCACGTTGCAGAGCCACTCAGAGGATGAGATCTCCTCAATATACTGAGCCTCGAGGAGTTTATTGACTTCCTCTTCAATAACTTGTCTCCTAAAACCATGGACGTCACTCTTCTTCTGCTTGATGGGTGAGGGGCCTTCGAGATTGGAGCCTATCTGTATGGTCTTATCCGGATTTCCTGGCTCCAATTCGATGGTTAGGAATTTTTCAGTGGGTTCAATGCGAACTTCAGGCCGAGGAGTTTCGAGCGCCCGTTTCTTTCCCGTGAGCCTATCATTGGTTTTTTTCGATGGCTCATGACCCTCGCCTTCCGAGGAGGATCCCTCAACTGGTCCAAGTGGACCAGCTCCGCTGTCTTTGGACTCTTCCACCGCCTTCTTTTTATTCTTTTTCTTGTAGAGTTTGACCCTCTTGCGCTCGGGACCGTCCTTATCTAACTTGGGGAAATCAACTGACTTCTTGGTGGAGCCTGCTTGAGTGGTTTGCTTAGGTTTATGGCTGCGAAGTGAAAGGATGTAACACTCCCATGCTTCTTTAACATTGCAAAAGACCTCACCAGTTCCCTCGGGGGTGGGGAACTTGACCTTCTGGTGATAAGTTGAAATCACGGCTTTGAAGTCCATGAGGGTTGGTCGTCCGATAATGATGTTGTAAAGGAGATCCACTTCGACCACTGCATAGAGAACGCTCAAAGTTTTTCGTTGTGGGCGCGACCAAAAGAGGTGGCCAAGCGAATTTGTCCGCGAGGGACAATCTCGGAACCCCCAAAGCTAACAAGGGCTGTTCTGAGGGGTTCGAGGGGAATGTTTGTAATATTCATCTTCTGAAACGTTGAGTACGACAAAGCATTCACTGAGCTTCCACTATCAATCAAGACCCCTCTTTACAACATGATTGTGAACGTCTAAACTAACCACCATGGGGCAGTCAGAGGTTTCACCAACCCCATGGGGTGTTACAATGTGCTCTAAGTCTTTTTCAGTGAATCCCACTACCTCATTCTCTTTCGAGCGCATGGATTCTTCCAGAGCATACACTGTCTTTGGTCTTAAGGATCTTCGATCATAGCTGTGGACGTGGCGACGCCGAGAGGCGTTGGAATCTCCCCTTGAGAGTCCACCTGCGATCATGTGTATAACGGCAAAGGGTTGGTTCTCCATGTCAGCGGCCTTCTGCTTGCCACGGTCGCTGGTCTCGGTCTGATGGTGGCGGGGACTCCTTGAGCGCGAGTGGCTTCTTCCCCCTTGCTCTGGCGCGCTCGTTAGGGATGGCAACGAGCCGAGCCGAGCCATGGCCTTTTTACCTGGATCGGGCTCGGCTCGACCAAGGCTCGAGACAGGCTCGGCTCGAGGCTCGTCCATATTATATTATTTTTGATAAAAAATTAGTTTTTTTAATAATTTAATATATTTTTATATATAATAATATATATTAAATGAATATATATAATAAATATATTACTTTTTTATTCATTTTGTAAAAAATTTAATAAATATATATATAATATTATATATTAATAAAATATTTATATATATATAAATTAAAATATTATTTTTTAATTAAATATATAGGCTCACGAGCCACGAGCCAAGACCCAAAGGGCTTGAGTTCAGGCTCGCCTCGTCTGGCTCACGAGCCGGCTCGACTCGTTGCCATCCCTAGTGCTCGTCATACCTCTCTAGCACCCTTACAAACTCTTTGAGATGCCCCCCGGCGATGAGCCTCTGGATCTCGCTCTCCAGTTGGCGGCTTTCGTTGGTGTCGTGCCCCTTCTGTTTGTGGAAGGCACAGTATTTCCCCGAGCGTTTTTGAGCCTTGGTCTCCCTCATTTTCGACGGTTTCTTAAACAATTTCTTGTCCGCCATAGAATAGACTTCCGCAATGGGGCGGTTGAGGGGAATGCGCTTGTATTTGCGTGGGGACGGAGAGTTTCTCTGAGCGGGCACTGGGCTGCGACGTCGATTCTTGGGCTCTCCTCTATCCTCTGGACCTTGGTTAGTTCAAGGGGCATTTGTGAGCTTCTGATCCCTCACGATGTACATATCCCTGAGGGTGAAGAAAGAGTCAGCTATATCCCTGATTTCCATCAATGAGCGAGGCTTTTTCTTGGCTACCTCCTCTACAAACTCCTTGCTGACGTAGTTTTTCATGTTGATTGCTCCAAAGAGCACGTGCCTCAAGAAGTCCATTGAGGGCTTTTCCACCAGCAGGATCTCCTTGTTAAATCTGCCCATGAAAGACCTGAGCGTCTCATTAGGTCCTTGTACCAGGCTGTAGAGAGCCGTGGCAGTGGGCGCTGGAGCCTTTAAGGAACTGAAGTGGCTCATGAAGGCATCAGTCAAATCGTCGTACCCTCGGATGGAGCGAGGGGGCAGCTTCTTATACAACTCATGTGCCATTCCCACGAGGGAAGTAATAAAAACTTTGGTCCAGTAATGACTGGAATGCTCATAAAGGTGCATCAAGTGCACGAAATGATCTAGATGCTCGGCCGGATCGGTGGTACCATCGTAATGGTTGACGGACGTGGGGATTTTGCCTTTTCCTACACGGGCCATCAAAACGTCATCAACGAGGGTCGAACCGCCTGTCAAAGGCCTATGGTTCCCGCCCTCGTGGTTATGCTGTTCGTAGTCTTCCTCCCTCCAGCGGTAAGGGACTTGGTTGCGTGGAAGGCGAGCGTCTCTGGCCTTGGACCTCTCATCCCCCTCGTGAGGGATTTGAGACCGCGCTCGAGAGAGCTGCTCCACAATCTGCTGCAGGTCCTCCAGTTGGTCCTGTACTCCAGCTATCCGAGGGTCGTCTCCATCCCTCCTGTTGGTTCTTCTAGTGGCCCTAGACTGGACCTCCTCTTCTACATCCCCTCTCGGTTGAGGGGCTTTCTCTTTCTCCAAAGGGCGCTGTCTTTAGTCTACCCTCAGTGGATCTTCTTTCTCCTGAGCTGGAGGTGGTGGTGGCGGCTGAGCCCTTAGCACATTTTGGGCAGCGGCCAACGGGTGAACTTGTAGCCCCTCTACTGGAGGAGCCATCTGAGCGCCCACTCCCTAGGGAAAGTAGGCGGAGGTGAAGTGCTTCCAGGCATTCTGTGCAGCCTGTACCTCGCGCTGAGCGTAGAGCTCCTGGAGCTGTCGCGAGGTCATCTGAGGCATTTCCACCCCTTGGATCGCCTTAGGAATGGAAACTGGAAGATGTAAGGTGCCCACTTGATAAGGCTGTATCATGGGCAGCATGCCTGGCATCATACCTGGCAGCATGCCTGGCTGCATATAAGCATACCGTGGTGGCGGCATCGCCATGGGGTAGGCGGTGGTATTGGCGACGGTGGCGGCAGGCAAGAGCGACGCTGGCGGTATAGCAGAGCTAGGCCCTCTTACTCCATTTCCTCCATTTGTGATTGGAGGATTACTCCCACCTGTAGGTGTGTTGCCGGTGGGTGTGGTGGTGGCGTTAGCTTCACCGTCTGGATTCTTCTCGTTCACTGGGGGAAGAACGCCCCTGTTATCGACCAAACCAGACCTCGTAGCTGTTACCATGATTGGAATTCCTGGTGTTACTTCTCACTAGCTCAGAGAGGAAGAAATTGATGAAGATGAAGAAGATGAAGATGGTTTCCCACAGACGGCGCCAAAAATGATGGTGCAGAAAATAGGAAGTATGCTAAAATACCAACACTTTAATATTTGTTTGGGGGGAAGACCATCACAAGCGTTTGAGCCTCAGGAACTGGGTTTCCAAAGAGCGTGGGTTCTTCCAGCTAGGATAACACCAGGATCGAAGTGCAGTAGGAATGCAAGAATGGTGAAGTATGCAGAGCTTGGATTGAAGATGAATATGCCGCAATGGAGAAGATACCCAGTTATGTGTTTCAGTGTAGAAGATGACTTAGGGAGAAATGAGCTGATTTTCCCTATTTATATGTTGAGGGCAAGGGTAGTTAGGTAATAGTGACCAAGTGGTCCCAAATCCGTATTGCCCTAGACACGTTGCAGCGTGTGATGGCGTGAAAGTGATGGCTCTAAAAAGCCTGTGGCGTGGTAAGTACGAGGTGCGCACTACCAATGTGTCAGAGGTCGTTGGCGAGCGGCGAGCGTGGAGAGACTCCGCTATACTCCACGTACCTCTGAGAGTGCCCTCGAAAGGGACTCTTCCCTTCGTTGGGATTGGCCCATGGGGCAAATGGCGCCCTCTGGTACTGAACCCGAGCGCTGGGGAAGCTCGAGAGGAATCCCTCTGGCGGATGACGTGGAGCGCTAGGGGTCCAAGCGTAGAGTGTGCAGAGCCCGAGCGCAGTTTCAGTGGGGGTCCCTGGCATAGAAGAGGGTGAATCTGGGCGTGGGGCATCCCATGGGACTGTGGTGCGAGCGACCCTGCGCTCGTGACTTGGGCCGAGGCGCGCAAATCTGGAATGTATAAATAGCGAATGAATGGGCCGGGTTAATTCTACAAGCCCATTTCCGCGAGCATTGGTGCCCTGGGTCCTTTAGATCGCGACACGTGTGCAACGCTGATCTGAGCATAATTTTGGCCTCATCAGTATGCATGAAATGTCTATTTCAACAATTTAGTTTTTTAAAAATAATTTTGGTGACGTTATCAAAATTTAACACCGTAATTAACGGTTGGACAATTATGGAAGATAGTGTAAATCTTAGGAGGATATTCGTCAAATTTCAGGGAAAAAATTATATTTTCACTACATTTTAGGAGGCTCTTCATAATTATCTCTAGTTTATATGAGAAGTAGAATATTGGTCTACTAGTTTATGAAAAAGAATTATAAATTTTGTTAGAGAATAAAAATAAAAGAAATATAGAGCTAATAAAAGAAAAACAAAAGTTAAATCATCCACTACTAATTATGAAAAGGTTCAAAATGTTACTCAAACGTCCGTATGAAGGATTAAAGTAATGGTTTTCTGGTTGTCTTTTGTCCTTATGTAATGTGATGATATTCAAATTTTAAACATGGTTAGATCACTTTTATGTCATCTGCGACGTGTTTCTGGTTTCCTCTTCTAGATGTGCAGTCATTATGAGGGGTTTCTACACATCTTTAGCTCTGTACTTAGTTAAAATACACGGATTTAAACGTGTTACGCACATAGAGTTGGTCCAAGAACACAACCCTTTTCTCTTGGTTGACCATTCTGTAAGGAGATGTTAAAATGTAGTATTTTTACGTCTACATGCTATGTGAGATTAAATAATTACTACCCCGTTAGATGAAAATAATACACAATTTGTCCTCTGAGTTTGAAAAATTACAATTGAACTTGAATTGACTATGTTTCACCATTAATTAGCTTCTCACGACAACCAACACATCAATTTTAAGTGAATGACAAGTAATTTATGAAGTTTCTTGGAGATTAATGTATGATTTGCTTGTAAATTGATATTCATGATTACTTTTTTTTTTCCTTCTTAATTAGTGGTGAGATATTGTTAAATTACTTTGTTGTTAGTTTTGATAATTAACATGTTACGGTCTTCCTTAAAAGTTCTTTTTGAGCTCAGGACAAAGCCAATATCTAGAAGGAAAGCTCAGGATAAAGCCAACAAGAAGGAGTTACAAAAAGATTAGCTGACAATGAAGCTGATCAAAGGAAGCAGCTCACCTGGTACCCTCTGGTAGTAAAACAATTAACTGTACACTCAGCTCAAACTCTCCAAGAACCAAAAGGAAGCAAGGCCAAAAGCATCTTGAAGACTATAGGAAGAAAAGAAGTAGTCGAAACTGTCAGAAGTCAAGTCCGTCCACAATCAAGAAGAAATCATAAGGAAGACAAGCCAGAGAAAAAGAGACAGATTATCTGGTACCAAAACAATTAGATCCCTCTAAAAGGGAAGCTCAACAGAAGACAAATCTAATCTCTCAAAGCTAAAAGGAGGAGTGAAGAAAGGAAGGGAGCCACTCGATGTGTCAGAAGCAAGGGGATGATCAAGATCAAGAAAAAGGTTCGATTAAGGAAGAAGATGCTAAAAAGGATATACTTCATTTGGTACCAGCTGGTACAAAACTCTCTTAAATCAACCAAGATTTCAAGTAATGTTGAAGAACAGAAAAACTAAATCCTACATGGTGATTGGAAAGTCAAGAGTATGAGTCAGCATCTGACGCAGCATAAAATCTCTCAGAAGCAAAACGACTCTTTCATCAACTTGCAGAGAACAAAAGGAATAGAAAAACAGTCAGCACAGTGTACTTGTCTGGTACCTTGCATTGGATAATGTGCTGATTTCAAAATTCAAATTGAAGAGCCTAACGGCTCTTTTGGAGTTCACCTTTTAAAAGGGATGCTGATACAACTTCAAGATCTTTCATTAGCTGTCATACACATAGAGATCATAGAATTCTCATAGTGTTCTTAAGCTTGTCAGATAGCTTAGGTCCTGGAACGTTTGGTTCCACAGTCATATGTGCTGTTTGGTTTCTCAGATTGTTTCCACAAGTTTTGTTGAAGGTTTGGTTTCATAGTCATAGTTACATAGGAACTTTCCTTCTTCTTGTATCTTGTACTCACATCAGTTTATACAACTCGTCTTTAAAATCCTAAGCATAACGAAATTAGGTAGTGGACTAACTTGCCTAACTCGTGCTTTACACAGTTGTGGTAGGCCAACCACTATAAATCTCCTGTGTTCCTTTATTCTTGCTCACTTTATTCTAGACTGGTACCAAACTCATTATTGTTCCAGTCGTGATAGTTCTTTGTATCAAGTTTTGAAGGACACAAATCTGGGTGAATTGCGCAAGAAATTTTCAATTCACCCCCCTTTTCGACTAACATATATAATCTAATTCAAGAATGATTTTGCAAAAAATCCAAATGGAATGAATTCATTGTAATTTTCTAAATTCGAAAAGGTACATTATCTAATATTTTCATCTTAGTGGGTACGAAAAGTGATTATCCAATCTCGGAGTGCACACGTAAACAACCCAAATAAATAATAAGTGAAAGAACGCAAAGCCCTTTCTCTTTGTTGATAAATTTGTCCCTCATTTGAATCGCATTTTGGCCTAAAACCACTCAATCCATGAGGGTACAAAAATGTTCAAAATCATGTGACCACTAAGGATGAAAAGGTTCAAAATGTCTTCAAAGCGTACCAGAACGCAATAAAGTAAGGGGTCTATCCGTAGAATAAATTTTGAGTGAACGAAATTACTTGAGCTGTCTTAATAAGGGTTAAGGGAGGAAAACCAGTTTGAGCGATCTTAGAAGGGCAAAAATGTCTTTTCGCAACCCAGAAGCCCAGGATCATCACTGAGAACTTGAAGATGGCGGAGGATAATGCTTGTAACTGAGGTTTGTGTGTCGATTTTGACTCAGGACAGTTGGTCTGGTACGAGTTCTCGATCCCCGGAACGTACGAGGTGTGTAAGTCCGTATTTCCTGAGTCGGTCTGGTTCGCGTTCTCGATCCCCGGTACGTACGAGGTGTTTAAGTCTATATTTTGTGCCGGCTCGTTTAATGTCTTTCGACGAGTTTCAACTTGCCAGATTACCATTGCTTCAATTGAAGACATGATCATATTATCACCCGCTCCCAATTTGAGATTCTTGACGCGTTCCACTGCTTCCGCCCTTGTTGACGCTCCGGTCTCCTTAACGATCAATTTATGATATGGCTCCAACTCTTCATTAAAGGGCTTAAAATAGAAACCAAATGTATAAACGATCACCTCCTCAAGTGACGGAGCCATCTTGCATAATTGCTCAAGGAATTTTTCTTCACTTGGACACCCAATATAACCAGTCATCACAACCAACTTAAGGTTTTCATGATGAAATGTAGTTAACTCTGCCGCACGCACCTCAGGAAACGACAAGTACGCCCGACTCGATTCGAGCCTCTTAGACTCTAAAGGATTGGTGATGTAGTCAAGTTGCAATAATATGGAACATTACCTAAAGAATGAATGTAATAAATAAAGAAATTAGGAGAGAAAAATGCATGAATCTACCTTGTGTTAGCCGAAAAGAGTAGAAAAAAACCCGACATATGGAATATCATTCAAAAAACTCTGTGTTCTCTAAAAGTTTACACAAAAAACCCTGAGCGCTTTGTTTGTACTGCACGCGCACTGACTACGTGTATGGCTGTGTTTTTTCGAGTGAAATGTCTATAATGCCCTTGATAATATATATGTGTGTATATATAATATAAAATTATTATATATATATATATATATATATATATATAATTAATTTATATAATATAAATATAATTATTTAAAAAAAAACAAAGAACACCATGGACGCGGATCTGCTTTCATCAGATCTCGTTGATGACTTACTCGGAAACCATATTCCGGTGGCGGTGGGGCGGCGGTTGGGGAAGAAGGAAGGAGAGGGACGGGATTCGACGGCGGCTGGGGAAGGAGGAAGGAGAAAGAGAGGAAGGGGGCGGCGGCGGCAGGTGGAGGAAGGAGGAAGGAGAACGAAAGGGGCGACGGCAACAGCAGGATGGTGGGGAAGGAGAAGGAAAGGGTCAACGCCGGCGGGGTGGGAAGGAGAAGAGAAGCGGCGGCGGCTCAATGGTTGCGAAGGAGAATTGGAGAAGGGATGAGGGCGGCGGCGGCGGTGTTTTGTTGGGGAAGAAGGAAGGGGGGGGGGGGTAGTATATTGTATATAATATAATCATAGATATAAAATATTATATATTGTTTTTGTTTTTATATATTGTATTATATATATGGTTGTATATATATATTATATATCTATAATTAATTGTATATGGACATATAAATACTATATTTTTTTAATTAGAAATATATAAATGTATCTATATATATTTTTTTATTTATTAAAAATAATAATAATTCATTCATTTGTATATTTTAATATATATTTAAAATTATAAAAAATAATTTTTAATATTTATATATTTTTAACTTTTTAATATAATATGTATATGGTAAATATATATATTTTAAAATTAATATAATTATAATATTTTTATTCTTAATTAACAGGGACAATCATTGAAAACTCCCCATGAGTTGAACAATTTTTAGTTTGCTCCCCATTTTCAAAAATATTTCAGTTCACTTCCCAGATGAGATGCATATTTTGAGTTTAGTCTCCATTTTTTGGGGCACTTACTACATATGGCCAAAAATATATGAAATAACACGATTTAGATACGTGATTCTTCAGTTTTTATATAAGTAAAAAAAACTCCTTTGAGTAAAGATATTTTAAATAAATATTAAGTAATAAATACACAATCGTTTCTCTTTGTTTACAAATTAATTTGTCCCTCATTTGAGTTGCATTTTAGTGTAAAACTAAGGGAGGGTACAATATGTCAAACTTAATACGAGTATTTTTGGTTATGCTCAAGATTTGATTATTATATGTGACTATCTAAATCTTATATGTATACAATTATTCTCAATAGACGTAGAATATTGTTCTACTAGTTCATGAAAAAAAATTATAATTTCTGTTAGAGAAGAAAAATAAAGGAAATACAAAAGTTAAATCATGCCATGACTAATGAGAAAAAACTTCAAAATAAATAGGGATTTTGCCTTTATTGAACTCCCTCGGTTTTCAGCTTCTCGAAGGACGACTCGGCCAAGGATAATATACTTGTAAATGAGTTTTGTGTGTCGATTTCTGACTCAGGAGAGTTGGTTCGATTCGCGTTCTCGATCCTCGGTCCGGACAAGGTGTTTAAGTCCGTACTTCATGCCGTTTCGTTTGATGTTTTTGGTTTTCGACGAGTTCCAAATTCCCAGACTACTATTTTCTCAACTGAAGACATGATCACATCACCACCAGCTCCCAATGGTGGGGTGAATTTGAGATTCTTGGCGCGTTCCATTGCTTCCGCCCTGGTCGAAGCTCCGGTCTCTTTAACGACCAATTTATGATACGGCACCGGCTCTTCCTTAAAGGGCTCAAAATGGAGACCACATGTATCAACGATCACCATCTCAAGCGACGGAGCCATCTTGCATAGCTGCTGAAGGAATTTTTCTTCACTCAAACACCCAATATAACCAGTCAAGTCAACCAACTTAAGATTTTCATGATGAAATGCAGTTAACTCTGCTGCAGACACCTCAGGAGGTGACGAGTATGCCCGAATTGATTCGGGTCTCTCAAACTCCTTAGGATTGACCATGTACTTAAGCTGCGATAGTATGGAACATTATATTCACGAAAGGTAAAGTACATAAAGAATGAATGTAATACATAGAGTAAGAACTCAGAGCATTTCACCACTATTTCGAATTGGCACAATAGAGGAGCGGCTTTGATCAGTAAAGTGAAGAAGAGAAGGCTTTCACCAATTTGTAAACGTATATGCAGTTTCAGTCGCTTGAGGGAGCCTAACCGAGGCAAAGCAAGATGATTTTCTCTCCGATACACCTGATAATATACAAAGAATAAGATCAAGATTATTGTGATTGCTAAGATGAGAGCAATTTTTCGTAGAATAGAGCACCAACCTGAGGAGTAATTGTCAACGCGATCTTCACCAACTGTGCTGAATAACTTGAGTGTCTGTCGCCTTCGTAAATGAAGGACGAGGCATACCGCCCACCAAGACTTAGTTTGGAGAGATTAGAAATATTCTTGAACAGTAGTCTGTCTTGGCGTCCATCATATTCAAAGGATACAAGGCTCGTCATAGAAACCTCCAAAGTTTGAATTTCTATACAATTAGTTATCTCTAAATGTTTCAAGTTTGGTAATGGATCAATGACATGAAGATTCCTAGTACACTCAGAACAATACATGGCTAAAGCTTCATGATACGGACATGATGCCAAAAAATTATGAAAAATCTCATCCTTGACATTAACAAATTCCAATCTCAGGGACCTTAGGCTGCCAAATGCATACTTCTCCTTGTTAGGAAATTCGCAAATGCGAAGCCCCTTCCAAGCAACTGCAAACTCCAACTCTTTTACTTCCTTCCGCATTGCAAAATCTGGCCATCTCTCAACCTCGTCCGTCTGGACATCGTCCTCTAGACAATAAAAGCCGACAACAAATTTGTCCAATTGTGGAGACTGATGCAATTCCAACACACGATTAACCCAGGCTCTGAATTTTTCACTCGCCGCTGTTGTTCTAGGGTCATCATCATCATAAAGATAATAATTATCATCAACTCCACAAATATCTCCATCTGCGAGAGAGAACACTAGTCCTTCCAGCTTCCTTGAGGGTCATACGAGATAGTATCTCAACAAGAATCTCATCAGGCAAACAGTCTATCTGAGTATCAACTCTCTGTACAAGCGAATGCATGTAAAACAAAATAAACCACTTGAATCATAATCATTGAACTTCAGAATCACGAAACTAAAATTATGAAAATTCCATACCTGCGTAGCAGAAGCTTCACCCACCTTCAAACGAACGGAACGTTCTAACGCCATCAGCTAAGAGGAATGCAAAACAAGAGTGATTAAATTCTAAGAATCTGCCTTAATACCCAGACCCGAATTCGCGGGAGAAAATCGGGCTTCTAGGTCTCCAGGGTTTTCAATGTAAATTTCCGTTTTTATCTTTTATTTTATAAATAATAAAGAATATGAATTCTCCTCAAGATTTGAGAAATCACAAATTTTCCAGATCAGTTATCTCATCCATTAAATGTAATGAAATATTTGATTTTACTATTTTATTTTTAATATGTTGAAATTCAGGAACTTTTATTAAAAGACCTCCTTTTTTAAAAAAAGTTAAATAACGCTCAAGTTTTAATTTTATTTCCTAGATAACTCTTTTTATCGATTAACATAAATAATTATTATTAATAATCTATTCACGATCAAAAAAAGTATTTTACACATTTTAAGAATTGCATTCTAATACAAAACATACATATAATACAAATAAACCCCAAAATAATCATTCACCTAACATAAATTCATTTTCTCAGTCATTTTATTCATTCCTCTCTTTTACCTAGTCCCCTTTTATAAGAAATTTTACAAAAATTGAATTAGAAGAGATTTTACAAAAATAATTCATTGTCTCAGTCATTTTATTCGTTCCTCTCATTTACCTAGTCCCCTTTTATAAGAAATTTTACAAAAATTGAATTAGAAGAGATTTTACAAAAATTGAATCAGAAGACGTTAGTTATGATATTATTTTGTGGGAGTTAATCTCTACCACATTTATTAGTTACTAGTAAAAACAATGTGCGTTGCACATTAAACACACGAGTTATCTAATTATTTATAATTATTAATATATTAAATTAAATTATTTAAAATATCAACTTTTTAGAATAATTAGTGCTCAATTGAAACTTAATTTTTAGTATAACTCTCAACTATAAAAATAAAAAAGTTATAGTTTCAAACTAACAATCCTCCTCTGATGCACGAACACGTTTAAAAATATTATTTTATTATGCATTTGTGTTGGATACTGTGTCAAATATCTCCCCACCTGTTAAACATAAAAATCAATTTGTATTGTATCATATTTGTGTTCATGCATAATAACCACCATCTCATAAACAAAAAATCTTATAAGGTATATTGTAAACTTAGCATGAAAAAATAAATTATAATTTATATTTTTTTTTATTTGATTCTATATACTTAGTTTGATATGTAAAAATCGTTCATCATCTTTGCTATAGATTAAATGAATCTTATTTTTAATTTTTAAGTTATCCTAATTTAGTTAAATAAGTATTTTTAAGGAATATAATACTTTATAAGAGATATTTAGTGTTAATAATATTTGTCCCCACCAAGTTAAGAAATTACAATATCGCTCAAATCTTCTCGAATCCAACTTAAAATTCTTTTATATAAAGTAAGATATAGAAGGTAGATTCAGACAAATGTTTATAGTCTCCAAGTTCTCTTCCTCCAATTCGATCTCATCCCGAAGCTATTAGTCGAGGATTAGAGGCTTTTAAAGCTCAGGAATGATTGTCTTATCGGTCGGCATTGAAATCTTATTTCTCGATGCCATGTTAAAAGTAGATAAAAATGGGAAGAAAAAAATTAGAAACGCGTACAGAGTTGGATCGAGATAATACCTAAGTGGAAAGTAAGAAGGCCGTTTCTACCGACTTCTCACAAGTTTGTCTTTCGAAACTCAGATTAAAATAACTCTTCGCACGATACTTGCTCTGACTCACTCGATATGCTTTTCAGTAAAAATAACTTCTAAAAATGATTGAAAGGCCCTATTTACTGGGAATGGAAAAAACAAAACGTTGTCATGATTACTGTATGGCGAGTTGATTTGCAAGTAAATGACGTCTCTATAAGTCTGAAGACCGTCAGCCCGCTAGCTCTACCTGGTGATCTTTGGGGGCTTATGATGTGGCATAATGTCACGAAGTTGCTTACCAAAACGTGGAATGAAACAAAGCACGACGTATCAGTCTTAGTTAGTTGCACGTTCGACCTCCCTCCCGACCCAAGATAGAGGGGTCAATTTATGTCTGAGAAAACGATCGGGTGACAAAGTCTCTCGACCTCCCCAGTTGAGGTGCAAGTCAAGGATCATGCAAGATGTGCATTAAATACAGATAATCACCTGACCTATTTCACTTAAGTGCACCATACCTACAACCACCAACTTTATAGATACATTTAATGCACATTAAGTATGTGTACTTAGGCACGTACAAAGGCCCACCACCATAATACTCGTAGAATTCATCTCAGTTGGTAAGCACATCCATCGCACTTTTCGAGTATTTTAATTTACTTATAAGATTCTCGAGCTAATTGTTGATTTAGGCATCAGGGGATTTACGTCATCATGACCACTTGTGACCCGACCTAGCTCACTATTTTTTTCCCTTGTCCCATTTTCAGGTTGAGAAGACTTTCTTTCAAATAAATTATTGAGTCATCAAGCTGATCGATTCAGCAACTTCATCAGCCACCAAATTCCATCATGATCATATAATATAACATTAATTATAATATAACAAATATTTTTTTTCATATTAGCAAATTATATTGACAAAATATTAGTCATATTATCTATTAATTGATTATAACAAAAAAAAAAAAAAGTTAGTAACAATAATGGGTACTAATTATTTCTATGTTATATTATAAATCACCTCCAAACCCTCTACCTCTATATCACATCTCTTTCTCGTCTCTCTCTCTATATCCCAAACCACCACTGTGACAATATGCCAAAATCAATTTTTCTCGATCAAATCTCGCTTCTTTCAACTGTCTTTGTTTTCGATCCTCTCGATCAAATCTTGTTTTCAACTATTTTTCGATAGTTCACTCAATATTAATATAGTCATCACTACATTTGATTATGTCTATAATCTACTAACAATTAATTTTTCTTAAACATGATCAATTCTGCATTGATAAAGACGACATATCTCATTTGATAATATAAATTTTATTTTATAATATTTATATTTATTCGCTCTAATAATATTTTAATAAATTTATATTGAAGCAGTATAATTTTAATATTACAACATATAAAGTATTTGGTTGTGTGCACCATTTGATGGGTTCAGGAACGTATGGGTCCGAATCCGATCACTTTACGATTTGTAATAGTGGAGGAAACCACCGGAGCTTCGCCGGAAAAGAGGAGGTGGTTCTACCTGTTGGGACAAGCACAAAAGTCAGAAGGCCAAGCTGGGGGAACTGGGGGTGATACCCAGTTTGGCTCTCCGACGCTCAAGTCAGTTCAATGTATGAAGAAAGGATGTAAGTTCAGTCCCAGTTTCAGTGATGAAGAAAGCTTACCCATGTAGAAGATGACTTTAGCTATTTATAGTTGAGGGTCAAGGGCCCTTTGGTCTTTTGCCTCAAGTGGTCCTGGCCGAATGTTGCCCTAACACGTGGCGGCGCAAGAGAGAAACCTAGGAGGAATCTTCTGCAAAAGCGGCCAAAAGTTGGTGCAGGCAACAGTGGCAGGTGCGCGGGCATGTACGTTGTGTCAGAGAGCCATTTGAGTGGTTGGTAACGAGGGCTTAAGAGCGCGCTCGTGACAACCTAGAGTATTGGGAGCCATGATGTCCGCTGAGGGGAATGGAGGCTTCAGTTTAAGTGACGAGCCGAGAGGGGAGACCACTCTGAGGGAGTGTGACGCTCGAAGAGGGCTCCCTCAGCATATGGTCGAGCCAAACACACAGTATGAGGGCGCTCGCGAGAGTGAGCGCTCATTGGGCTTAACTCCATGGAGAAGGATTGCGCTCGTTGCGCTTGGCGCTCGTTCGCCGATGGGTGCAGCCTTGGGGGAGACAGATGTCATTATCTCGGTGATGCCACGTGTCCTGATGTGGGACGATCGTATTTTGACCCCATCATTTTGCCCCCCAATTCTGTAGTCCTTAGTGATAAGGACTGTAGAATTTTGACACGTTCAATCTCTTGCACGTAGCGCTCGTGTAAGGCTTGGCGTGTTGAGCAATTTTTCCTCTGGTTGCACTATAAATGCGGTCTTTTCAACTGACCGCTCGTAACACTTCCGCATTAAATGTTGTACTTATTCTGAAGCACTCGAAACGTCAGAGCATTAAATGCGGATGCGCGTGGGGCGCGTGAGCATGGGGAAGCATGTGACGGTTCCATAAAGTGGGCGGTTTCCTAGGCGGGAAATGATTACCATTTTGAATTCATTACTGAAAAAGGTACCAACTCCCATCCCTATAAGTACGGGATTCTGAAACCTTGTCACTCTTTACGCATTCAGAACTTCCAAGCATCCTTTGCAAAGAGAATTTTCTCGCATTCCAGTTCCTTTAGAGCACCTTCAACCTCTTCTCCCGTTTTTTTTCAGAAATCTCCAAGGTAAATTTCCAGTGTAATTTTCTAACTTCGCTAACCGTAGATTCGAACCTTAGGATTTCATAACCCCTTAGATTTCTTTCCTTGAAGAAACCCTAATCTTCTACCGGAAAACTTCCAAATCCCAGTTTCTGCCATGGCCGACCAACATATTGAAGAATTTGCCCGTGAAATTAATGAAATGGCCACCGAGAGTTCTTCTTCACCCGATTCCCCTAGAGATGAGGAGTTGGGCGCGGCAGTGATGGCTATGGAGGATAGGAATCCTGGCGGAGTGGATCCTCTTTTCGAAGAGATGAATCTGGTCATGGAGGCAGAGAGGCAAGGGGTTGTTCTTGTTAGGAATAGTGCCCTAGAAAGCCGATTGTATATCCGCTTTGTGCTTTTCCTTATTGTAATCACAGACAATCTTTGAATGAAATAACGAATTGAGGCATCACTTCTTTATATGCTCTTGTTTGGTATGCGTTTACTTTAGCTGTGCATGTATGAGAACTCCCCTAATCCTGATGACTTTAGGACTCTACCATTTAGGTGAAATGGTTCATGAAATGAGCCCTATATCACATAAGTCATGATTAGTAAAATACTCCAAGCCGATGAGTCCTACAGACAGTGGGAGTGTCAACCTGACTCCTCTAAGGCTTGCTTGTGGGATCACGCCCTTAAGAAGGACCACCTTGTTTCATGGAGGTGCAAAGTGTATAGTTGATACATGCGTGATACATGAGGGTGCTTACTTTAATAAGTAAGTTCACTGAGGTGCCCCGTGTGAGAACATTCCTAAATGGGAAAGGAAGTTTCTATTTCAGGAAATGGAAACTTCCAGATTAGGAAATATCTCACGAGTCATTGATGTGATTAATTGATCCTTAGACTTGAGGTTCCATGTTACTTTATGAGTTAACTCTGTAGTCTTTGGTATAAGCTTTAAAGGGTGTCGCCTTAGACAACTGATTCAAGGCTTATGCTGGGGCTGCACAAGTGATTCATGAAAGTGAATGAGAATCAAGAAAGGACCTACACTTGCATATGCAAGGTGATCTCTTATTGTGTAAGTCATTCATATGCCATATGGAGTCCTTGGCCAAGGCAGTAGATCAAGACATCAAGAAAAGGGTTTCTTGGATTGAGATCAAATGGATATGAAATGCACTTAGCTTTAAGACCAGATTATTAGGGTTCTGATTATTCCCTTGCCCTAGATCTTGGTTGAGAGATAGTAAGTAGGAGGATTGTATCTCACATGAATCAATCACTTAAAGGTTCTGTCGAATCCGAACATTCCAATTCAGCTAGGGGTTAAACACCTGTTGCTAGACTATGGTCGTTTAATCTGTGGACTGATTAATTAATTAGTGAATTAATTAATTGGGGTCACTGCTAATTGAATTGAGAACCTAGAGGGTCACACACAACAACTTGGTTACATGAGTTGAGGCTTGAAAATGATTAAACGAGTTAATCGGGCCAAGAGGGTTCCACACGTGTGAAGTCACACGTGTGGCTCACGTGAGTGACACGTGTCACTGTGACACGTGTCACACACGTGTGTATATATATATATTATATATATATTAAATAATTAATTAGTTAATTATTTAATAGACTTTGGTTTAATTTTGAATTAAAAAGAAAGTCTAATTTTGGAGAAAATAATCTAGTTAATTAATTATGAATTAATTAATTAGATAAAAATAAGTTATTTATTTTATAATAAATAAAGTATAAAATTATCCAAAAATAGTTTGGATATTTTTAGCTCTCTTAAAAGTTGACTAGAATTAGAATTCAAAGTCAAAGTTGACAAATACTTGATGATCAAGTAATAGGAGAGAGGGACCAAAATCCTAGCCCATAAAGGACTAGGAATTTCGGCACCCCCTCCCTATAAATAGGGGAGCTCGAGCTCCTTATGGAGCTAATTGACAATTCTTGGTTCATGTGTTGAACACCTTCCTTTCTCCAAGATTATATTAAACCCTAGGTTAAGCCTAAACACTAACTAGAGAACTAGCATCCTTACTAGTTAGATTGTGATCAAGTTGGTGGACTTTCTCTAGAGACTTCAAGTTAGAAGTTTGAAGATTCGAGCTTTACCAAGGAGAGGGGATCAAGCCGCGAGAAGAGCGTTCTTGGGTGGCTTGAAACGCTTCAAGAAAGAATAAAAGAAAAGTAAGTTTTCTATCTTTACGAATTTGGTTACACGATTGCGAGTTCAAGGTCCTTTTGTTGGGAAAATTTTTTAAATTCCGCTGCTTTCTGATTCCTGTTTTCCAACAAGTGGTATCAGAGCCACCTCGTTAATCGTGTTTCTGATTCGTCTCAATTATACTGAATTTGGTAGAAATTCTTAGGCTTGATGCGATTGAGTATTTGTAATTGTTTTAGAAAGCCAGAATTACGAAACTGTATTTTTTCCTGAAAGTTTCTGAAAATTGGTTTTTATAAAATTTGATTTTGAAAAACAATTTTAGATTTGAAACTGTATAAACTGTTTTTGGATTTCTTGGATTGGTTTTGCTTTTGAACGAAAACACGAAACGAAAGCCCGGAACACGATGAACACGCGAAACCCCGCGCGCGAAGGAGTCGCGCGCGCGGGCTTCGCGCGCCACCCTCCCGCAACCGCGCGGGAGGCCCTCCCGCACGCCGTCCGCCCGTCGCCGCCCAGGCCTGGCCGGGACAGACCGGCCAGCCTCCCAGCTCCTCCCGCACGCCTGTGCGGGAGCGTCCCGGGCGCGCCTAGGCGCGCCCGCCCAGGGCGGCCGAGACTGGCCGCCCATCGCCCAGCAGGGCACGCGCGCGCGAGGCGCGCGGTATGCGCGCGCCGTGCGCGCACTCGCCTGGCCTTGGCCGGGCGCTGTGCGCGCCTGCCGTGCGCGTCCGCGCGCGCTTGCGACGCTGTGCCCCGTTTCGCGCACGGGCCCCGTTTTCGTGATCCAGCCCTTTTCGTGTTTCGTGCAATCCAGTCCCAATTTTTTATTTTAATTTTAAAATTTTATTTTTGAATATTTATTTTTTTTTAATTTTGAATAAAACTTAAAATTGGGATTTTTGAGAAATTGAAACGGTTTATATTTTGGGAAAATACATCTTGATAAAATTATTAATTTTCAGAAATTAATTGGAATTTTATTTGTTTTGGTAATTTGGGATTTATTGAAAACTTTTATAAATAAGACTCGCATCAAGTCGTGTTTTAAGCTATTAGAGCTTAAAGCGAGAATTTTAATTTATTGGTTAAATTTAAATTCTTGTAAAAGCATGTTAGGTGATCATGGGTTTAGATCTATGTATGGTTTTAATTTATGCACATGGATGGTTTAAATTGGGGTTGGAGCCCTATAGTTGCGTTTTTCAATTGAGGTTGGAGCCTCACTTATGTGCGTACTGTTATGTGATTTATTATGTGGCTTTCCATATTACTGTTTTTGAGGCCGGGGTATGCCCCGTGTAATTGTCTAAGGCCAATATGAAGATTGAGCCTTATTACTTTATGTCTTTTTCTTTTTATTGTAATTTGAGAGTAGAGATAGGTGGTGATGTTTTATTTTCATTTTTGGAGACAATGCACCCATGGAGTAAGATGGACCACATTCAAGTAACAAGGAGGCCATAAGTGAAGACCCCTCAAAATGTTAGGGAGGGGAATCTCAATTGTTAAATGTAATAGAGATAGGGCTCGTATTTTGTTACTGCTTTCCCTTATGTGATTTGAACTGTTTATGTGGCATGTATGTTAGAACTTGTGATTGTGGAGTGGCTCCCACATATCACGCATAAGATAGGTAGAACCCATGATCATTACATGTTAGTATCATGCTAGGACATGTTATCTGTTTATGTGCTTGTTTGAAATGCATTTAAGTGTACTTGCATTAATCAAGACTAATAAAATTGGATAACATATATGTTGGTGAGGTCGAACCGGACAACTCTCCGGTTGATTCGAAAATTCCCATTAAATATTAAGCTAATTTCGAACAAATAGGTATTTAATTCGAGATGCAAATTTTGAATTAAATTCCTAGCATTCCATCAATAGGTTTTAAGTTTAGTAAGTAAAGCTAGTTATTGTCCGCGAGTCGTGGGATAGCTAGTGGAGCTTATTAGTTCTTAGTTACCTGATTAATCATTTTAAATGATCAATATTTCGTGGTCAATTTTAGCAAGGGCGATGTCCGCGAGTCGTGGGTCGTTCAAACTAAGTTTTGGTCATGATCTTATGATTGATGGGTCTAGCTTAACGCCTAAGTAAATATGGATGTCGCAAGAGTCGTGGGTCCATATTGAAAGATAGGTGATGCAAAAACAATTACTAAGAGTTCTAAAGGTGTTAGAATTGGTAAGTTATACCTACCTAGGGTTCTTACTTAGAATGTCCGCGAGTCGTGGGTTCGAGGTAAAATGCCTAGGATCTTAGTACCCATTGGGAAACGTGTTCCTCTTAGATCTTTGGGAATTATAGATCTTTGAAAAACAGTGGGAGCTACATTAGATTAAAGACCTTATCTTTTGTATATCGTTATAATTCAGCATGCTCACTAGTTCTCTGTTTTACCATTTAGGTCGTAGATTCTGTGATTCTCTACGTGTTTTGAAATGGCAACCAAAAACCCTCTTGTATCGATCCTCGAGTCAAACAAGTTGACTGGTCCCAACTATTCTGATTGGCTGAGGAATCTAAAAATCATTTTAGATTCTGAGAAGAGAACTTATGTTCTCTTCGAAGGGGAGCCTAGTCCCGAAGGGGAGGCTCCCACTCGGGCTGAGCGGGACGCGATTCAGAAGTGGAAGGATGATAATCTCCAAGCCCGTTGCCTTATGTTGGCTAACATGTCTCCGGACTTGCAAAGGCAACATGAGGCCATGGAATTTGCTTGGGAGATTTACGACCACTTAGAGCAACTTTACCGCCCTCATGAACGTGTTACAAGGTATAACACTTCAAAGGAATTATTCCACTTGAGAATGAGGGAAGGTTCAAGTGTCCATGAATATGGACTCAAGTTTCTTGCCCTTACTGAGAAACTTGCTTCCATGGACATGCCACTGAAAGATGAACTTTCAGTGGATTTGTTGCTAGCTTCGCTCCCACCATCATTCAACCCATTTGTCCTTAACTTCAACATGAATCATGCTGGTGCTACTGTAGCTGAGCTGATTAGTCAGCTTGTGACTGCTGAAAGCACAATCAAGAAGGACAATAAGGTTTTGATGGTGAATGCTCCATCTTCCTCTTCAGGGCCTTCTAAAGGTAAGGGCAAGAAAGCCCAAAAGAAGAAGAAGAAACCCCTTAGGCCCACTGGTGGCATTTCGAAGGGGAAGGCCCAAAAGAAGAAGCGTGATCAGAAAGAGGATGTTTGCTTCCATTATGGCAAAGCGGGACATTGGAGGAAAAACTGCCCAGAGTACAAGGCTACTCTAAAGAAAGGTATCTTTCTCGTTGAAGTAAATCTTTCTATTAATTCTATTTCTTGGGTACTTGATACCGGTTGTGGAACTCATATCTGTAATGATGTACAGATGCTAAGTGAAGTCCAACAACTCAAAGAAGGAGAATGTGTCTTGAAGATCGGCGATGGCTCAAACGTTGAAGCTCGAGCTTTAGGCACAATTAGATTAGATTTAGGTAGTTTTGAGTTAGTATTAAACAAAGTCCTTTATGTACCGAACATTATTCGTAATATAATTTCAGTTCCAATATTAGATTGTGAAGGTTATGAAACTTATATTAAGAATGGTAAATACTTTATCAAACGGAACAACTCTTCCGTTCATATCGGTACTCTAAGTAATGGACTTTACCTAACTCAAAATATCAATATTATGAATATACAACGAGAAACAAAGCGTAAGAGAGATGACAAAGTTTCAGCTCCCTTATGGCACGCTAGATTAGGACACATTTCCAAGAACAGGATTAGCAAGATAAACACTTTAGGATCATTCTCTGAAAATGATCTCAAAGAGTTAACTTCTTGCCAATCCTGTCTCAAAGGAAAGATGTCCAAAGTCCCTTTTAAAGGAACTGTGGAACGTGCCACTAAGGTTTTGGATTTGATCCATACTGATGTTTGTGGACCGCTTAGTGTAAGCACTAGAAACAATCATCAGTACTTCATAACCTTCACTGATGACTTTAGTCGGTATGGTTATGTATACTTAATGAAGTATAAATCTGAAGCTTTTGAGAAATTCTTAGAATTTCAAAAGGAGGTTGAGAACCAAACTGGTCACAAGATCAAAGCACTTCGATCTGATCGAGGAGGCGAATATCTTAGTGAAGAATTCCTTAATCATCTCAAGGATAATGGGATTATCTCCCAGTGGACTCCTCCAGGAACTCCTCAGCTTAATGGAGTTTCTGAGAGAAGGAATCGAACCCTACTTGATATGGTTCGTTCCATGATGAGTTCCACTGACTTACCACCTTCTTTCTGGGGTTATGCCCTAGAAAGTGCAGCAAAGATTTTGAATCTAGTTCCCTCTAAGTCAGTCCCTAAAACGCCCTATGAAATGTGGCATGGTAAAATCCCTCGTTATTCTTACTTAAGAATTTGGGGTTGTCCTGCTTACGTGAAGAGGACAGTGGGAGATAAGTTAGAATCTCGTTCTAACTTATGCTACTTTGTAGGTTATCCTAAGGAATCCATAGGATACTATTTCTATGATCAATCTGAACAAAAGGTGTTTGTTTCCAGAAATGCTACTTTTCTGGAGGAACCGTTCCTTAAAGAAAAGAAGGGCAAGATCATAGAATTAGAAGAAGTACAAAATGACCCCACACCACCCACTGAAGAAACGTCCCACTCTGATCAACCACAACCAATCACGAATTTCGATACACACGAAAATCCTCCTCTAAGGCGTTCTGAACGTACTCCTAGACAGCAGGAGAGATGGTATGGATTCTTCCATGAAATCTCTCAAAAGGATAATGATCCTTTAACATATGAGGAGGCACTTTCAGATTCTGACTCTGAACAGTGGATAGAAGCCATGAAATCCGAAATGGATTCCATGAACTCCAACCAAGTTTGGACCTTGGTAGATTTGCCTGATGGGGTCAAACCCATAGGTTGCAAATGGATCTTTAAGAGAAAGCTTGGAGTTGATGGAAGCATTGCAGCCTACAAAGCAAGACTGGTTGCAAAAGGATTCACTCAGAGACCCGGCGTGGATTTTGATGAAACCTTTTCACCAGTTGCAATGCAAAAGTCTATTCGGATCATGCTTGCCATTGCTGCATATTATGACTATGAGATATGGCAAATGGATGTGAAAACTGCCTTTCTCAATGGTGACATTGACAAAGACATTTATATGGAGCAACCCATAGGTTTCACATTCAGTGGGAGTGAGCAAAAGGTTTGCAAACTCCAAAGATCAATCTATGGATTGAAACAGGCTTCTAGGAATTGGAACATTCGATTTGATGAATCGGTCAAAGCGTTTGGCTTCATCCAAATTTCGAATGAATCATGTGTGTATAGAAAGGAATTGGAGACCTCAGTGCAATTCTTAGTACTTTATGTTGATGACATCCTTCTTATTGGGAATTCGAAGGATGACATGAAAGTGACTAAGTTATGGTTATCGAACCAATTCGAGATGAAAGATCTTGGTGATGCGTCCTATATCCTTGGAATTAAAATCTATAGAGATAGATCTAGAAGGTTAATAGGACTATCACAGTCGATGTACATTGACAAAGTATTGAAGAGATTCAATATGGAGTCAGCAAAGGTTAAGAACCTTCCTATGAGTGTAGGAACATGTCTTTCAAAGAAGATGTGTCCTAAGACCAACCTTGAGAAGGAGAGAATGACTCATACACCTTATGCATCAGCAATAGGTAGCATAATGTATGCAATGTTATGTACTCGACCGGATGTGGCTTATGCACTTAGTGTAACAAGTCGTTTCCAATCTGACCCTGGAGATGGTCACTGGGCTGCCGTGAAGAATATTCTTAAGTACTTGAAAAGTACTAAAGATTTATTCTTAGTTTACGGAGGTCAGAAAGATCTTACTGTCGAAGGATACTGCGATGCAAGCTTTGCATCTGACTTAGATGATTTTAAGTCAATGTCAGGATACATTTTCTGCCTAAACGGCGGAGCAGTGAGTTGGAAGAGTTCCAAGCAAACAACCACTGCAGATTCGACCACTGAGGCCGAATACTTAGCTGCAAATGATGCAGCTAAGGAAGGTGTTTGGATTAGAAACTTCATTCAAGAGTTGAATGTTGTTCCTAGCATGAAAGACCCCATTACTGTGTTTTGTGACAACACTGGGGCGGTTGCTCAAGCAAGAGAACCAAGATCTCACCAACGGACCAAGCACATTATGAGGAAGTATCACCTAATCCGTGATATTATCAAAAGAGGAGATGTGCAAATTGAGAGGGTCACATCAGCAGAGAACGTGGCAGATCCACTTACTAAACCCCTTAGTCGAGAAGCTTTCCAAGGTCATCTTGAGAAGATGGGACTTAGAGTAGCTGTAGAATGGCTTTGACGGGCAAGTGGGAGATTGTTAGGAATAGTGCCCTAGAAAGCCGATTGTATATCCGCTTTGTGCTTTTCCTTATTGTAATCACAGACAATCTTTGAATGAAATAACGAATTGAGGCATCACTTCTTTATATGCTCTTGTTTGGTATGCGTTTACTTTAGCTGTGCATGTATGAGAACTCCCCTAATCCTGATGACTTTAGGACTCTACCATTTAGGTGAAATGGTTCATGAAACGAGCCCTATATCACATAAGTCATGATTAGTAAAATACTCCAAGCCGATGAGTCCTACAGACAGTGGGAGTGTCAACCTGACTCCTCTAAGGCTTGCTTGTGGGATCACGCCCTTAAGAAGGACCACCTTGTTTCATGGAGGTGCAAAGTGTATAGTTGATACGTGCGTGATATATGAGGGTGCTTACTTTAATAAGTAAGTTCACTGAGGTGCCCCGTGTGAGAACATTCCTAAATGGGAAAGGAAGTTTCTATTTCAGGAAATGGAAACTTCCAGATTAGGAAATATCTCACGAGTCATTGATGTGATTAATTGATCCTTAGACTTGAGGTTGCATGTTACTTTATGAGTTAACTCTGTAGTCTTTGGTATAAGCTTTAAAGGGTGTCGCCTTAGACAACTGATTCAAGGCTTATGCTGGGGCTGCACAAGTGATTCATGAAAGTGAATGAGAATCAAGAAAGGACCTACACTTGCATATGCAAGGTGATCTCTTATTGTGTAAGTCATTCATATGCCATATGGAGTCCTTGGCCAAGGCAGTAGATCAAGATATCAAGAAAAGGGTTTCTTGGATTGAGATCAAATGGATATGAAATGCACTTAGCTTTAAGACCAGATTATTAGGGTTCTGATTATTCCCTTGCCCTAGATCTTGGTTGAGAGATAGTAAGTAGGAGGATTGTATCTCACATGAATCAATGACTTAAAGGTTCTGTCGAATCCGAACATTCCAATTCAGCTAGGGGTTAAACACCTGTTGCTAGACTATGGTCGTTTAATCTGTGGACTGATTAATTAATTAGTGAATTAATTAATTGGGGTCACTGCTAATTGAATTGAGAACCTAGAGGGTCACACACAACAACTTGGTTACATGAGTTGAGGCTTGAAAATGATTAAACGAGTTAATCGGGCCAAGAGGGTTCCACACGTGTGAAGTCACACGTGTGGCTCACGTGAGTGACACGTGTCACTGTGACACGTGTCACACACGTGTGTATATATATATATTATATATATATTAAATAATTAATTAGTTAATTATTTAATAGACTTTGGTTTAATTTTGAATTAAAAAGAAAGTCTAATTTTGGAGAAAATAATCTAGTTAATTAATTATGAATTAATTAATTAGATAAAAATAAGTTATTTATTTTATAATAAATAAAGTATAAAATTATCCAAAAATAGTTTGGATATTTTTAGCTCTCTTAAAAGTTGACTAGAATTAGAATTCAAAGTCAAAGTTGACAAATACTTGATGATCAAGTAATAGGAGAGAGGGACCAAAATCCTAGCCCATAAAGGACTAGGAATTTCGGCACCCCCTCCCTATAAATAGGGGAGCTCGAGCTCCTTATGGAGCTAATTGACAATTCTTGGTTCATGTGTTGAACACCTTCCTTTCTCCAAGATTATATTAAACCCTAGGTTAAGCCTAAACACTAACTAGAGAACTAGCATCCTTACTAGTTAGATTGTGATCAAGTTGGTGGACTTTCTCTAGAGACTTCAAGTTAGAAGTTTGAAGATTCGAGCTTTACCAAGGAGAGGGGATCAAGCCGCGAGAAGAGCGTTCTTGGGTAGCTTGAAACGCTTCAAGAAAGAATAAAAGAAAAGTAAGTTTTCTATCTTTACGAATTTGGTTACACGATTGCGAGTTCAAGGTCCTTTTGTTGGGAAAATTTTTTAAATTCCGCTGCTTTCTGATTCCTGTTTTCCAACAGTTCTCCCCATAACTCAAAGTGCCACTCATCCCCACCGTCATACCGTGACGGTGGCCGTTGCAAACCCGCTTCCAGTAGCTGAAGCCATTACTAGGCCTTCAGGAAGAGCCCGTGGTAAGGGAAAAGGCAAAAGATCCCAAAAATCCAAAGGACATAACGAGGGTGAAGGGTCAGGCTACCAAGCTACCGAGCGCACGCCTGATGAGACTCCCAGCACAGTTACCGTGGGAGACGTGAAAACGATGATGGCCCCCATTTACTGGGACGAGCGGTATAGGTGGAGAATCCCAGAGGACCACGAGCGTGCTAATAATCCGCCTCTTGGGGAGATGGCCGTATACGTGGATACGGTGAGTTCAGGAGGCTTGAGGTTCCCTATCTCGGTCTCAATGGCCCATTTGTTGAATGACCTGGGCTTGTGTCCGTCACAAATTGTGCCCAACGGCTTGGCTTTGCTGACCTGCTTCATAATTCTGATGAGGAGCATGGGCTACGAGCCCTTCTTGCGGAATTTCAACGCTCTCTTCCAAGTGGTCAGCTCTTCTCGCTCGTCTCCCGAGGCTGGCTTTTATTATGTTCAAGCGAAGGCACATATGAAGCTGATCAATTCGCCCTCGACTACTTATGGCCCTGACTGGAAGGAGAAGTTTATTTTCGTTAGGGCTCCAACAGAAGAGGGCTTTGGGGTGCCCACGGAATGGGGCTCGTTTTCAAAGAGCCGCTTGCCACCCGCACTCCCCAAAGATTGGGCCAAAAGCCTAGCAGCAACTCTGAGGGACGAGGGCCACCTCATTCAAGCGAAAGATTGGATAGACGACGCGGAGCTCATGTTCCTATGTGGCCTTTCCAATGACCCTCATTATTTTGACAACCCTCCGGCTCGTGACATAGAGAGAGATGGTTAGATCCTTAGGGCACTAACTTTAGATAGGAATGAATACTAACTGCTTCTTTGTATCTGTAGCTTGCAGGCTTAACAATTATCGTCTAAGGATTCATAACCCTTGATATTTTCCATTTTTGCAGGAGCCGCTATACTAGAGATGGCTGGTGGAATCAGACAAGCTGCTCGTTTCGCCCACGCCAACAGGAACCCAGCCCAACAAGGGGAACAGCAGCGCGAGCAGCAGCGCCCTCGCAACCGCAACAACCGCGGGGACGCTCGTAGCGGCGATCAGGGTGCCAGTTCGAGCGCCCATCCGGAGGTCCAACCCCCTCGTGGTCGAGGGGAACGTAGAGTGGCCAGCAGGGAGACCAGGGGGCGGTCTTCTTCAGATAGAGCGGGCGATGTTCAACCCCCCATGACTGCAGAACAAGTGGGGCCAGCAACCACGCTGGCTATAACTGAGGTTCCCTCGAGCGCAAGTAGGCCTTCCCGCAAGAGGAAGAGGATGCCCGATTCTGCTGCAATCAAGGGCAAGGGCAAACAGGTAGTCGAGGGCCCCAAGGGCGAGGGGGACACTTCCTCTTCAGAGGAGGAGCATGTATGGGAGTTCTCTCGACGAGGGGACAGGGACTGCATAGGTCCCACGGACGGGGGGCCAATTCTGCTGAGGCCTGGCACTCTATCACAGACTATCGCCCAAGATCTTTACAGCAGGGCCCAGTTTTCGGCGGACCATCGGCACCTCTTCAGCGAGTCTGTGGAGCAAGTGACCTTCGATGCGGCCCACGCTCTAATCTCTGTAAGTCTTCACTCCTTGCTTATCTTTATTGATTTCTGTAAGTTGACACCTTTTTATATATATTATACTTTTTTTCTTAACACCTTCCTTTCCTCCCACTTATGCAGCAAGTTCTTCCCCGGCTCCGAAATGTGCAAATGCGAGCCTCCACTTATGCCGAGCGCAAGGCCAAGTACAAGAAGATGGCCCACTCAAATGATCCGGCTCATATCCAATCGGAGCTGGACACGGAAATCGCCAAGTATGAATCCCTCAAGGATTTGTACAATAAAACGGAGGGGGAGCTGGAAAAACTAAAGGAGGATTTCCAGGCGGTGGAGAACGCTCGGAGCGGCTTGAGCGGCCAGTTGGCTCAGGCTAATGAGCGCTGCAGGAAGGCGGAGGCCGAGCGCGAAAGTTGGAAGACGAGGGCTCTGGAGGCCGAGCGAAATTTCAACGCCGCCGTGAACGAATGGCCTCGGAGTCTGGAGCGCGCCAACAAGGAGGCTCTAATCAAGTTCTGCCACTCCAAACCCTTCAATTTCGCAGCCTCGCTACACTGCTTAGATGAGGCCCAAAATGCCTTCAACTTGGCAGTGGATCAGGGCATTCACAAGGGGCTGACCGATCCAGCAATGAAGGGAGCTGAGGGCACGGGGCTCATGTTTAACGAGCGCTGTGAGGAGGTGGACGACGATCCCAACGACCCTGCGGACGCCATCGCTGAAATGGAGTACGACTTCTTGGTCAAGCTGATCCAAGATGAGTACACAGACGCTCATAGGGAAGGGGGTGCGGCCCAAGGTGACGATCCTGAAGACGAGCCTCAAGCGCCCGTCATGGAGGAGGCCCCGGTCCTGATTGCGGAAGCTGCCAACGTTCCCGAAGCCGGTGCAGACGAGCCCAACAATCCCCAAGCTCAACAGCAAGAGCCTGAGGGTCCAGTTCATGGCCCCGTGGCCCAAAACATTTTGGTGATCGTTGATGAGGATATCGCCCCAGCCGCCTGAAGTTTTCCCTTATAATTTCCTTCTGTATTTTCCTGTTTTTCCGCCTTTCTGTTACTTTCTTCTTTTGGAACAATATTCAGTGGCCTTTGAGCCCTTATCTTGTAAGATTTCCCTTATCAATGAATATATATCTCATTTCTCATGACTTTGTTCTTTTATTCACTTATGCATCAGAACTTATATTTAGAGCTTGCTGGAACAAATCTTGTAATAAGAAGACTGTGTGTAGCATACTCTGTGGATGTTTCATTTCCTTGATAAACCTTTAGAGCTCTGAGAAATTTTGTTGACTTCTGTAAATCTTTGAAAATTTGTAAATTTGTCTAAGTCTTGAGCGGTCGTGAGGGTCTTATTGTGAGATTGCCCCCCGCTCATGACTTGTATAAATTTGCCTAAGTCATGAGCGATCGTGAGGGTCTTATTGTGAGGTTGCCCCCCCCGCTCATAACTTGTATAAATTTGTCTAAGTCATGAGCGATCGTGAGGGTCTTATTGAGTGTGTGCCCCTGTTCATGACTTGTGCAATACCTTCTTGACTCTGAGGCCATTGGTCGAGCGCTCTGGCTTGTGTTATATTTCTGGCTCTACAGGAAATCCCGTTTTCGAGCGCAAGGCGTTATAAGAAACGGCCAAGGCCTACTAGGATTGGTTCTCGCAGGAGATCCCATTTTCGAGCGCAAGGCGTTTTATGAAACGGCCTAGGCCTACTAGGATTTTCTTCATAATCTTCTTCCAACTCGCTTAATTGGTTGTGAGCGTAACCAGTCTATCCTTACGAGGGCGTCCCCCCATGTGGAGTAGAGTGCTGGCAAGCGTAACCCATACGAGATAACAGCATACATATTGGAATGGGTTGCCAACCACGCTCGCAAAGACGAGGGACGTGGGACTTATCCATTCAAGCAACCAAAGAAACAGGAGTATTAAAGAAATTAAAAAGATTATGTTACCGCTTACTTGTGATTGGAAGTACATAGTACCCGTTAAAGAGGGTCGTTACATCAGAGTTTGCAAAGGGCTTTTAAACATAAAACCGCCGGAGGTTACATGCGTTCCAAGGACGAGGCAAGCGCTCACCTTGAAGTGTCTCCAGGGTGTAAGTGTTGTTAGCTCTGAGTTGTACAACCTTGAACGGGCCTTCCCAATTGGGGTCCAATTTCCCCACGTGCTTGGATACTTCCACTTTCTTCAAAACCAAGTCTCCCAACTGGAAGGTTCTTTCCTTTACACGCTTGTTGTACTGCTGGGCCACAGAGGCTTTATAATGATGGATCTTAGCCCAAGCTTCATTTCTCCTTTCATCCAGCAAGTCCAA
The DNA here is from genome assembly GCA_037501455.1 of Lantana camara. Lineage (NCBI taxonomy): Eukaryota > Viridiplantae > Streptophyta > Magnoliopsida > Lamiales > Verbenaceae > Lantana > Lantana camara. The sequence goes on from CM074865.1 coordinate 81,454,183, forward strand.
CTCAAAACTCCTGTTGCCTTCGTTGAGCTGAGGCTCGAAATAGCCGACACGGGCGGATTCATTTACTATTTCCGCTGGTATCATTGCTTCTGATCCATAGACGAGCGCATAAGGTGTTTCTCCGGTGGCCACTCGTGGGGTGGTGCGATAAGCCCAAAGCGCTCCTTGCAACTCCTCAGCCCACTCACTTTTCTTGCTCTCAATCATGGTTTTCAAATGTTGCAAGATAATCCTGTTGGTAACTTCCGCTTGCCCATTAGCTTGGGGGTGCCCTACAGAGGTAAACCGCTGTTCGATCCCCAACTCTGAGCACCATTCTCTTGTGTCAGCTGCGATGAACTGAGATCCGTTGTCAGAGATGAGCACCCTCGGTATGCCGTACCTGCAAATGATGTTTTTCCAGATGAAGTCCCTCACAACCTTGAAAGTAATTTTTGCCACCGCTTCGGCCTCGGCCCATTTGGTGAAGTAATCGACGGCTAAAATGACAAACTTCTTTTGTCCCGCGGCCATGGGCAAGGGGCCCACGATGTCTATTCCCCACTGATCGAAAGGCCAAGAGACGTCTATTGGGATCATTTGTGCGGCTGGCAATTGAGGGAGATTTGAATGAAATTGGCATCTGGGGCACTTCCTCGAAAATTCAATGGCATCTTGGAGAACTGTAGGCCAATAAAATCCACTTCTCAGAACCTTTTTCGCCAAGATACGCCCTCCGGAATGATTCCCACAGCTTCCATTGTGGATGTGTTCGAGCGTCTCCTTCGCTTGTGAGGGCCTCAGGCATCTCATTGGTGGTCCCTGAAATGATTTCTTGAATAACCTTCCCTCGGGATCCAGAGCGAAACGAGGGGCTTTACTTCGGACTTTCCTAGCTTCCACCTTATCAATGGGGGAAACTCCGTCCCTAAGGAAGATGATGATGTCATCAAGCCAACAGGGCTCGTTTGAATCGATCATGGCGATTAGCTTAGTGGTAACCCTTTCCTTGATTAAAGGTTCCTCAGTCCTAAGGAACGTAACAGAACGCTCGGAAGTGCCCTCTAAAGCCGATGCAAACTTTGACAGAGCGTCCGCACGCTCGTTCTCTTCTCTCGGTACTTGAAGTAGATGAAATTCCTTGAATTTCCCAATGATTTCTCTGGCTTTATTTAAGTACTGTACCATGGTGGTTTCTCGAGCCTCGTAAGTTCCTTCAATCTGGCTCGCTATTAACTGTGAATCCACATAAGCGGTGATTCTGGAGGCTCCACTCTGAAAAGCAATATTCAATCCTTGCACGAGGGCCTCATATTCTGCTACGTTATTAGTGACTTGGAAATCCAGCTTGATTGCAAAGTCCAGCTCGATCCCCTCAGGGTTTCTGAGGGCTACTCCTGCTCCTCCCCCTTGAGAGGTTGAGGAACCATCTGTGTGCAGTACCCATAACCCCTCATTCTCCGCAACGGTGGGCTCTAAACCAAAGCGCTCGACTAGTAAATCAGCTACAACCTGGGCCTGTATCGCGGTCCTGGGCTCGAAACATAAGTCGAACTGGCTCAATTCGATGGCCCACTTGATTAATCTCCCAGACACATCTGGTTTGGACAGCACTTGCTTCAAGGGCTGGTCGGTGAGAACCGTTATGGAATGCGCTTGAAAGTAAGGCCTTAACCTTCTTGAGGCGTTAATAAGAGCGAACGCGAATTTCTCAATCTCCAAATACTTCTTTTCGGCTCCTTGCAATGTTTTGCTCAGATAATAGACAGGTAGGTGTTTCCGCTCCCGTACAGCGATCAGAACCGCGCTCGTGGCCTCGGAAGAAACGAAAAGATACATGAATAATCTCTCGCCTTCGACAGGCTTAGTCAGCAATGGGGCGCTCGATAAGTAAGCCTTCATGTCTTGCAGCGCCCTTTCGCATTCCTCCGTCCAAGCAAAGTTACGGGCGTTCCTCAAAATTTTGAAGAAGGGAAGGTTCCTGTCCGCCGAGCGCGAAATAAATCTGTTCAGCGAGATGATCTTGCCCACTAGTACTTGTACTTCCCGCAAGTTTCGAGGGGAGGGAATTTCCAAAATGGCCTTGATCTTCTCCGGATTGGCCTCAATTCCCCTCTGACTGACCATGTACCCTAAGAACTTTCCCCCTTGTACTCCAAAGGTACACTTCGATGGGTTCAACTTCATCCCATACTGGCGCAGGATTGAAAAAGTACGCTTGAGATCTTCCAAGTGGAAGTCCTGTCGCTCGCTTTTGACAATCATATCATCCACGTAAACCTCCATGGACCTTCCAATTTCTCTCTCAAACATCTTGTTGACGAGCCGTTGATACGTAGCTTCAGCGTTCTTGAGTCCGAATGGCATGACCAAGAAACAGTATACCCCCAGATGGACAACAAACGAAGTTTTGGGGCGGTCTTCTGGGGCCATGAAGATCTGATAGTATCCCTGGAAAGCGTCCATCATGCTCATGAGCTCGCATCCAGCGGTCGAATCCACCAATTGGTCAATCCGGGGCAGCGGGTACGGATCTTTAGGGCAGGCCTTGTTGAGATCAGTGAAATCGTTGCACATGCGCCATTTATTTGCGCTCTTGGGCACCAGAACCACATTACACAACCATTCCGGGTACAAGATGGGCTCGATATACTGAGCCTCCAGGAGTTTACTAACTTCCTCCTCGATGACTTTCTTTCGGAAGCCGTGCACATCCCGCTTTTTCTGCTTGACGGGCTTGAAAGAGGGATCCACATTAAGCCTATGGACAATGACGCTCGGGTCAATCCCAGTGAGATCGGAGGCTTTCCATGCAAATACATCACTGTTTTCCCTTAGGAAGTCGATCATCATAATCTGAGAAGGCCCTGAGAGGTTTGATCCTATCTGTGTAGTCTTGTCCTTGTTTCCTGGCTCCAGCTCAATGGTAAGGAACTCCTCCGAGGGTTCGATCCTTATCTCAGGGCGAGGAAGTTCGAGCGCCCTCTTCTTTCCTATCAAACGGTCACCGGGTGCTGGTTCACCTTCTCCCGGCTCGTCTCCTTCTGAGGACGATTCCCCAACGGTTCCCGGTGGTGTACTTTCGAGGGGATTCTCCTCGTTGTTTCCCCTCTTCTTCTTGTTCTTTTTCTTGTTCAATTTTGCCCTTTTCCGTACCGGGCTGTCCTCATCTAGGTTGGGGAAGTCCACCGACTTTTTGGTGGAACCAATTTGGAAGGTTTTCTCCGTTTTAGGCTTTCTAAGGGACAGCATGTAACACTCCCAAGCCTCTTGCACATTGCACAATACTTCTCCCACACCCTCGGATGTAGGGAATTTGATCTTTTGATGGTAGGTGGAGATGATAGCTTTGAAGTCCACGAGGGCCGGGCGCCCAATGATGATGTTATACGGAATGTCTATTTCCACCACTGCGTATGTTACCAAGAGTGTTTCGCGTTGAGGGGCTCGGCCGAACGAAGTGGCCAAACGAATCTGCCCTCGTGGGACAACTTCCGAGCCTCCAAAGCCAATGAGGGCCGTTTTGAGAGGCTCGAGCGGAAGGTCAGCTTTCATCTTTAAAAACGTAGAATAAGGCAAAACATTAACAGAGCTTCCACTATCCACCAACACCCTTTTTACAACATGATTATGGACATCTACACTAACCACCATGGGGCAATCAGAGGTTATACCCTCCCCACGGGGTGTTACAATGTGTTCCAAATCCCTATCATCAAAGCCTATTACATCATTTTCTCTTGACCGTTGAGCGCTTGGACTCTGGATGGCATAGATAGGTTTGGGCACTGTTGGGCGTTGATGGTAGCTCCGGACGTACCTCCGTCGGGAGGCGTTAGAATCTCCCCCTGACGAGCCTCCTGCAATCATATTTATGACTGCAAAAGGTTCATTCTCTTGCACAGGGGCTTTCCCTTTATTGCCCCGATGGCTGCTGGTTTCAGGGGGTCCCCTACCCCTTGGACTCTTTGACCGGGACGGACTCCTCCTCCTCCCTGCAACGCGCTCGTTACAGCGTTCATCGTAACGCTCGAGCACTCGAACGAATTCCTTCAGGTGGCCCCCTGCAACGAGCCTCTGGATCTCAGCCTCCAACTGTCGGCACTCATCCGTGTCATGCCCCCTCTGCTTGTGGAAGGCGCAGTATTTGTTCGAGCGCCTGAGCGAGTCTGTTTCCCTCATCTTGATGGGTCTTTTGAAGAGCTTCTTATCAGAGAGGTTATAGACTTCTGAATTTGGCCTGGTGAGCGGAATTCGCTCGAATCGACGAGGGGGTGGTGGTGACCTCCTGCGCTCTTGAGGGCGCTCCTTCTTGACGACCACATCCCGTCCCCGCTCGTGATGAGGTCGCTCGTTCCTGGCCGGGCTGTGATGCCGGGGACCATTCGTCCCGTACATGTCCTCGAGCGCGAAGAACGGCTCGGCTATCTCCCTTAAGGCCATGAGGGTCCCAGGCCTCCTTTCCACAATGGCATCAGCAAATTTTTTGCTCACATATTGCTTGTGATCCACAGCCTGAAAGAGTACTGGGATCAAGAAATCCACCTGTAAGATCTCTTTGTTGAAGCGGGCAAAGAACGAGCGCAGAGATTCGCTCTTGCCTTGCACCACGTTGTACAGGGCAGTGGGTGCGGTGACTGGCGCTTTCAAAGAATTGAAGTGGTTGAGGAAAGCATCGGCCAGTTCTTCATATGAGTGGATCGAGCGCGGCGGCAGTCGTTTGTACCACTCTTGAGCCATTCCTACTAACGAAGTGACAAACACTTTCGCCCAGTAGTTGCTGGAATGCTCGTAGAGGTGCATTAGATGCACAAAGTGATCTAGGTGCTCAGCAGGATCAGTTGTTCCGTCGTAACGGTTGATGGACGTGGGGACTTTGGCCATGCCTGCTTGGGCCATCAGAACTTCTTCCACGAGGGGTGAACCCCTCGACAATGGGTGGTACTCATATGTGCCGAAATTCTCCTCCGGCTCCTTGCGGCGGGGGACCTTTGGTGGAGGGTCCTTGGTATGGGTGCTTCTAGCGTCAACCCGTTCATCCCGACTAGGGGAGATCTGAGTTGAACGCCCTCGTGAGAGCTGTCCCACCATATCCTTTAGACCCTGCAGCTGGTCTTGCACAGCCGCGAGGATGTCAGGATTTACGTCCCCTTGCTTGTCTCCGTGCCTGGGGGCTCGTGAACCCCTCCTGGAGGCGTGAGAGTCCCCTTCATTTTCATTCACTCGCTCCGTGGGCTCTTTGTTCCTGCCCATGGAGGGACGCTCGTGGCCCTCCTGACGGGGCACTTCTCTGACCGGTGGTGCCGGTGGTTGCGCCCTCAGGACAGCCTGGGCTTCTCTGAGGGGAAAATTTTGCTGTCCGCCCAAAGGGGCAGCAATCTGAGTGGCCTGCCCAGATGGGAAGTACATGGAGTGGAACCTCTCCCATGCCCCCTGGGCCGCCTGAACCTCACATTGGGCATAGAGAGCCCTTAACTGTTGGGTGGTTAGTGGAGGTAACTCCACTCCTTCGATCTCCCTGGGGATGGACACCGGGAGCTGGATCCGACCGGCCTGATACGGCGGGACCGGCGGCATCATCACAACTGGAGCAAGGGTATATCCAGGTGGGGGCATCATATAACCCTGTATTCCGAGATTACCTTGGGGATAGACCCAGGAATTCTGTGCAAGCGGCGGAGGGGCAGAGAGAGAGACTCCTCCAGCGGTGGTGGGAATCGGCGGTGCTGGTGGAGGTGCGGAAGACTCTGCTTGTGGAGTCACTCCTGCGGCAGGAGGTGCTCCACCAACGGTAATGGAAGGAGGCGGGGCTCCCCCAGTAGCGTTGGAGGGAATAGTGACGTTGGCGTCCGGGGAGGCATTATCCCCTCCTCCCACAGCTCCAGATCTTGTTGCTACCATGGCTGTCAAAGGTAAGGGTGTGCTTGCTTTTCTACCAACAAAGAGAAAGGAAGAAAACAGAGGACTGGTTTCCCACAGATGGCGCCAAAAATGATGGGTTCAGGAACGTATGGGTCCGAATCCGATCACTTTACGATTTGTAATAGTGGAGGAAACCACTGGAGCTTCGCCGGAAAAGAGGAGGTGGGTTCTACCTGTTGGGACAAGCACAAAAGTCAGAAGGCCAAGCTGGGGGAACTGGGGGTGATACCCAGTTTGGCTCTCCGACGCTCAAGTCAGTTCAATGTATGAAGAAAGGATGTAAGTTCAGTCCCAGTTTCAGTGATGAAGAAAGCTTACCCATGTAGAAGATGACTTTAGCTATTTATAGTTGAGGGTCAAGGGCCCTTTGGTCTTTTGCCTCAAGTGGTCCTGGCCGAATGTTGCCCTAACACGTGGCGGCGCAAGAGAGAAACCTAGGAGGAATCTTCTGCAAAAGCGGCCAAAAGTTGGTGCAGGCAACAGTGGCAGGTGCGCGGGCATGTACGTTGTGTCAGAGAGCCATTTGAGTGGTTGGTAACGAGGGCTTAAGAGCGCGCTCGTGACAACCTAGAGTATTGGGAGCCATGATGTCCGCTGAGGGGAATGGAGGCTTCAGTTTAAGTGACGAGCCGAGAGGGGAGACCACTCTGAGGGAGTGTGACGCTCGAAGAGGGCTCCCTCGGCATATGGTCGAGCCAAACACACAGTATGAGGGCGCTCGCGAGAGTGAGCGCTCATTGGGCTTAACTCCATGGAGAAGGATTGCGCTCGTTGCGCTTGGCGCTCGTTCGCCGATGGGTGCAGCCTTGGGGGAGACAGATGTCATTATCTCGGTGATGCCACGTGTCCTGATGTGGGACGATCGTATTTTGACCCCATCACCATTATTTACATAAAACCTTTTTAGTCCGACAGGATGTTAATTTTGTTGAAGAAAAAAGATTTGTGCACTTCACGTGGGTCGTCAGGAAAGCCCTCCCGCAACTTGTGTTTTAGGTGATATGCCACCAATTCTAGTCATATTTAGGAGTTAAATTATTCGTAAATTAGTTAGTAAAGTAAAAGTCAATCCAAGATTTTTTCAATAAATATAGTTAGAATTAATAACATTCCGCTTAAAACACAAGTAGTAAATTCCACCAATGGCGCATATGAAACGTTCATGTCTTTTCCGTCCAAAAGTTAATAGTGGAACTTAAATTGTAACTTCATTAAAATGTTGAGACTAAAAGTTAAATAAAAATATCGGACCTACACTAAAATTTTATGCCATATGGTAATAAAATTGTATTTTTTTTTTTAAATTATATTGTTAAAAGAATTTTTCAATCCCAAAATAAATTATTATATAACTCATATATGAGATTTTTATAAAATGAGAGATATAGGCTTTAGCAATATTCAATTGAAAACACTCATTTGCCAAAATTTATAATATGCATTATTTTGTTGTCTTTCAATTTGTTAGACGTCTCTTATTATAATAAACACTTTAAATTGTAGGTTTTAAAATTGAAATTTTTGGCATGTTAGTTTCACAGACTTTAGTAATATGTAATTGAAAACATTCCATTTGCCAAAATTTATAATGTAATTAATTTACTGCCTTTTAATTCGTTAGACATCTCTTATTATAACAAACACTTCAAATTGTATGCAAAATTGACATCTTATATTATTAAATTTGAATACAATTAATTAATATCTTAATATTAAAAGAATCCTTATTGAATTATACATGTTTTTAATCAATTAAAAAAATCTCAATTCTTCTATATGAAGAGTCCTGTTTTAAGTCAATAAGTAGTTTTTTAATAATTTTTAAGTTAATAATTTATAATATGTTATTTACATAATTATCCTTGTTTGAAATTATTAATATAATTATTATGAAGGTATTTTGGGCGATCTCAAAGTTTCAAGAAACCAAAAAACCCAACTCGCACTTTTATAATATATATAGATAGATAGATAGATATCTTACCAAAACAAAAAAATATTCGTTATAATCATAAAAATTAAAAGTGATTATCGTTTGGCTACCACACGGCCAATTCTATTAGTTTTCTAATGTCCATGATCATTCGAGACTACATTGGTGGAGAAATTTAGGATTTGAAACTAAATTTAATTCTTCCAAAAATACAAAACTAAATTGACTAGGGGATACTTCTGTGGGACTTAATTGATAATTTGGCCAAAATTTAAGGTGAAATTTAGACACATCAGTCCAGTACGAGAGACCCAAACAACGCAAAAAACAATAAAATGATGGCTTGCTCATTTTCTGAAGGCTCCGGAGATAACCAACAATTATACTCCAAGCAAATAAAGGCCGGACAAGTGGGAATTGCTTTCCAAACTAATCAGCAATTTGTTTGAACTTTAAATTTATCCTGATTTTTTTTTTTTTTTTTTTTTTTTTTTTGGGTCTCGGGGAAAAATACTGGCGATTCCTCTAAACATAGTGCAGAAAAACTAGTTTATTTATGTAAAATATTGGTCAAAAGACATAATCTTTGTAGAGAAAGAAAACTAAAAGGAATGTACAGCTGACAAAAGAAATACAAAAGTTAAATCATGCCATTACTAAGGATGAAAAGGTTCGAAATGACATTCAAACGTCCCTGAAAGAAAACCTTCAAAACAATTAGGAGTTAACCTAAAGCTTAAGGGGTCTATCTGTACAATAAATCTAACTCAACGAAATTACCCTAAACTCCCTCAGTTTTCAGCATCTCAAAGGACGAAAGTGTCTTTTCGCAACCCAGAAGCCCAGGATCATCACTGAGAACTTGAAGATGGACAAGGATAATGCTTGGAATGGAGGTTTGTGTGTCGATTTCGACTCAGGAAGGTTGGTTCGATTCGCTTTCTCAATCTCCGGTATGGACGAGGTGGTCTGTATCTCGTGTCGGTTCGTTTGATGTTTCTCCATTAGTTTCAACTTGCCATATTACCTTTGTCTCAGTTGAAGACATGATCATATTACCACCAGCTCCCAATTTGAGATTCTTGGCGCGTTCTATTGCTTCCGACCTCGTTGAAGCTCCGGTCTCCTTAACGATCAATTTATGATAACGCACCGGCTCTTCATTAAAGTGCAAAACCAAATGCATCAACGACCACCTTCTTAAGTGATAGATCCATCTTGCATAGTTGCTGAAGGAATTCTTCTTCACTTGGACACCCAATATAAACAGTTATCACAACCTACTTAATATTTTCATGATGAAATGTAGTCAACTCTGCTGCACACACCTCAGGAGGTGACGAGTATGCCCGATTTAATTCGGGTCTCTCAAACTCCTGAGGATAGACCATGTAGTCCAGTTGCGATAATATGGAACATTATATTCACGAAACTTAAAAATACATAAAGAATGAATGTAATACATAGAGTAAGAACTCAGAGCATTTCACCATTATTACAAATTGGCACAACAGAGGAGCGACTTTGGTCAGTAAAGTGAAGAAGAGAAGGCTTTCACCAACTTGTGGACGCATATACAGTTCCAGTCGCTTGAGGGAGTCTAACAGAGGCAAAGCAAGACGACTTGCTTTCTGATACACCTGATAAAATACAAAGAATAAGATCAAGATTATTGTGATTGCTAAGATGAGAGCAATTTTTTGTAAAACAGAGCACCAACCTGAGGAGTAATTGTAAACGCGATCTTCACCAACGGTGCTGAATAACTTGCGTGTCTGTTGCCTTCATAAACGAATGACGAGGCGTATCCCCCACCAAGACTTACCTCGGAGAGATTTGGAATATTCTTCAACAATAGTCTGTCTTGGCGTTCATCATATTTAAAGGATACACAGAAACCTCCAAACATTGGATCTCTTTACAATAAGTTTTCTCCAAATGTTTCAAGTTTGGTAATGGATCAATGACTTGAAGATTCCTAGTACATTGAGAATCAGATATGACTAAAGCTTCAAGATAACAAATTCCAATCTCAGGGACTTTAGGCAGCCAAATGCATACTTCTCAGTGTTTGGAAATTCGTAACGGCGAAGCCCCTTCCAAGCAACTGCAATCGCCAACTCTTTTACTTCCTTCCGCATTGCAAAATCTACCCATCTCTCAACCTCATCCGTCTGGACATCAGCCTCTAGATCATGAAAGTAGACAACAAATTTGTACAATTGTGGAGACTGATGCAATTCCAACACACAATTAACCCAAACTCTGAATTTTCACTCTCCACTGCTGTTCTACGGTCATCAACATCATAATAATCATAAAAATCATCAGCATCCCTATGATCAAAACACAAACTCGGAGAGGAACTCCACAAATATCTCCATCTACGAGAGGGAACACTAGTCCTCCCAGCTTCCTTCAAGCTCACACGAGATAGTATCTCAACAAGAATCTCATCAGGCAAACAGTCGATCTCAGTATCAACTCTCTGTATAGGCATGTAAGAAAAAACATAAAAGGATTCAATCAAAACCATCCAACTTCGGAATTACATACCTGAGCTTCAGAAGCTTCATCCATCTTCAAACACATCAGCTAAATTCTAAGAGGAATGCAAAACAAGAGTGATAAATTCTAAGAATCAGCCCTAACCCCCCAAAATCAGGCTTAGGTCTCCAGGGTTTTCAATGTGATTTCCTTTTTTATTTCTTTATTTTATAAATAAAGAATATTAATAAGAGGGGATACTCAAACTCTCTCAATACTAATCTACGTGATTCAAACTCAAGACAAAGTAATTAATTGAAGTTTTGATCCTGCAGTGGAGAATACTATCATTACTCCACCGCCGGATTGACTCAATTCTCTTGCACCGTCAACTTCTCAGATTTATTCCGTCGAAATCCACTGCAATCGACAGTTTGCGTCTTTTTTTTTTCTTTTACGTTATGTTCTATTCTAAGTGTTCCGAATGGAAGTTTTATCTCTTTCGTATGGAAGTTTTGTACCTTCCGTATGGAAGTTTAGTTAGTTTTTTTGGGTACATTTTTTTTATTTTTTGTGATTCTCCGATGAATTTTTTGGCCGACTTATCTGCTATAGGCCAAGGTATCTGTTCTTCTCAATTCGGAAAAAAGGCGGCTACAGAACTTCACCCAGGTGGATCTTCAACTTCAAGAAGTCTGTTTCTTTTACTAGATGTGATGCTAATATAATAACTCACAAATTTGTTGGAATTGCAGCTTCGACCTGTGTTAATTTTTCTGTTATTGTTCCTATTGATTTTCAATAATATTCCCCTTTAAGGGATTTGACTTTCAAAAAAAAAAAAAAAAAAAAAAAAAGAGGGGATAAATTGCGAATGGCGAAATTATGTTCTCTAAGATTTGAGAAATTGCAAATTCCCCTGATTTGTTATTTTATCCGTTAAAGTTAATAAAATGTGCGATTCTACTATTATAAAACTGCTTCCTTATGTGAATTGTACAATGTTGTAAACTTCTTTTCCGTATTTATAGCAAGAAGCCTGTATATTGTCAAATGTACTCTTAATATTTGAACTGGTGTGATTGCTCTCTAATATTTGTAAAACATAACACTTATATCCTTCTAGATAATTGCGACGGAAAATTTCATTCAAATCGAATTTTGACTGTCGATTTCTCTTCGGTCATGAAAATTGAAGAGTCAAAACCAGTACCATAGTGTTTCTTTCTCAAAGACGAACAAGACCCATACCCCATTCAACCTTATTGGTTGTCGGAATCGTCGAAATTTGGGTGCAAAGCTTCTAGGTGATGCACCATCTTTGACCGACGATTCCTCCATTGGTTATCGGATTTTTATTTTGAAACCACCATTGTGTTGGTTGTCTCGAGAGTTTCGATTTGATGTATAATATCAACACATTCGGAATCTAATTTCTACAAATTTGACTTTATAAATCACGCCTGAAAAATGTTGAACAAACTATTCCCTAAAATCCATTTAAAAGGGATGAAGTGTTATGTTTTATAAAGGTTAAGGGGGCAATCACACCGATTCAAGGGTTAGGAGGCAAAACATACGGAGCCCCAAAGGATTAGTAGTTTTTCTAGAATTAACCCTACAAATAAATCCCAAAAAATCATTCACCTAACGTAAATCAATTTCTCAATCATTTTATTCATTCCTCCCATTTACGTAGAGTTTGATAACTTTGTTTCCCCTCTTTGTAAAAATTTCTAAAAAAATTAAACGACAGAGTTCAAGATAAGAACTATTTTTGTACTTTATCACATACATATTTCTAACTAAATATGGGCATTGGGTATTTGAAATTTTATAGAAAATTAGTTGATTTTCTATAAGCGATTTTGTGCCCAGAAAGCGATCCTTTATTGAGTAGAAATTGCTTTTTACAGATAATGTCAATTGTCAAGTCTATTTTTATCGGATAATTTTCCGGAAACAACAGATCGTTTGTTGGGCATGGATGTAAAAAATAATCACAATATATAAAAAGTAATATGTAACTGGATTGCATCCAGGCAATAATCTTTTATTAGTGTAGTATCTAACGAATGAGTGGACAAAGATAGGTGATAGTAGTTACTACATTATTTATTGTGAACAGAATACTACTTTTGAGTGCTTATTAAACCAAATTATCAATAAAGGCGAGTTAAGTGAATCAAGCACTCATACAAATGTAAAGTATATTATAATAAACGCACCTTCAAACGAAAAGTACATCCAATTGAAATAAAGTCGCAAGGAGATCTAATATACAAGATTGATGACGCTGCTTGTGGTTGTTGGATGTCTCTGTGATCTAATATCACTTGTTTAATGCTAAATTTATAGTTTAAAAACCATATTTTCACAATTATAACTTCAAGTAATCGGAAAATTGTTTAAGCGAGTTTTTGTATTTTACCTATGTCGTTTAAACAATAAACTTAATATCTTAGAAAATTAAAAAATTTAAGTTATAATGCATATGAATTACGTAAATTATTGCTATTTTAATTAAATTGATACAATTAATCATATTTTGATAAATACGAAAGTTAATATTGTTAAGATAATTTGTTTAATTAATAGCACACTAAATTACCAAATGATTATAAAAACAAGTTTTGTGTGCTAAAGAAAAAAAAAAAAAAATGTCAATCAAAGTAATTAAATTAAAATGAAGCACTTGATGATAGAACAATCATTAATTGGTGCTAAATTTATAATTAAAAAAATCATATTTTCACAATTATAACTTCAAAGTATCGAAATATCTTAAATGATAAAATTCAATATATTAAAATATTAAATTTAAATTATAATACATATAAATCAAGTAAATTATTAGTAATTGAACTAAGTTTGTGCCATTAATCATGTGTAGCAAATAATACAACTATTTGTTGCATTAATTTGTTTCATAACACACTAAATCATCAAATAATTGTAAAAATAAGTCTTGTGTACTAAAATTTAAAACAATTGTCAATCAAGGTAATTAAATTGGACCAATAACAATTTACTACCATTTTTAGATTAAATTACAAACACCACCCTTAAAGAAATAAGTAATTAAAACATAACCCCTATTTTCGTTTGAAAATTCAAAAATATCCTCCGTTGACTTTGGACCAATTGCGTCTAAAATCAAAGTGTTTTTGTGGAGGTTATGCAAAGAAGCTATCCCAACGGGCAAGGCGTTAGCTAAGCAGCGGAGTAGAAGGGAGGTGGCTTGTGTAAGAAATATTAGCCAAGATCTACACCATGAATTTAGTGGGACATCGTCTCTCAGTGGCGCGAGAGTGGCGGAGACTGGATACGCGGCTTGTTTGGGGTGCCACTGAGTGAAGAAGGAGACCGTTTTGCGACCTTCGTATGGGTGTTATGGCAACAATATTAGGAAAGTTTTCTCCAATCTCCAGGAGGTGAATTTCTCCTTTGTCCGCAGAAATGGAAACAAGGCAGCTCACCAACTGGCACGATGGGCTTCAACTCACACTTTCTCTGAATATCAACAAAATAATATTTTCACCATTTGTCAGATATGCAAAATTTATAACGAAAGATGCACTAAAAATCGAATATGTTCCAAATAAAATACACAAAAAAATACAATATATTCTAAATAAGATACGCAAAACAATACAACATATTCTGAACAAGCGGTCACTTACTTCATCTGATACATTTTTCCAAATTTATGTTGAAATTTACACATATTAGTCCAGCGGGAAAGTTGGTCCGGTTCGCGTTCTCGATCCCCGGTACGGACGAGGTGTCTAAGTCCGTATCACGTGTCAGTTCGTTTGATGTTTTTCCATTAGTTTCAACTTGCCATATTTTTCTTTGTCTCAGTTGAAGACATGATCATATTACCACCAATTCCCAATTTGAGATTCTTGGCGCGTTCCATTGCTCCTGCCCTTGTTGAAGATCCGGTCTCCTTAACGATCAATTTATGATACGGCACTGGCTCTTTCTTAAAGGGCTTAGAAAGCCGGAAACCAAATGTATCAATGCCCAATATAACCAGTCATCACAACCAACTTAAGATTTTCATGGTGAAATGTAGTTGACTCTACTGCACACAACTCAGGAGACGATGAGTGCGCCCGACTTGAGTGGAAACCTGATATGGATGTTGTACGTGGTGAAGTGATAATGAAGCAGCCAAGAGAAGTTCAGGACTATGTTAGGCGTTAGTTTAGCAGAGATAGGATTCGATTTACTTCCTGCTCAAGTTGTTAGTTAGTTACCTTTTCATTAGTATTCATTAGTTAAGAATCCTAGTATTAGGTAATGTCTTTTAATATATATTGTCACGTGCTAATTTGATTTTAATCAAACAATAATAATTCAATTCCTTCAAACCTAATTTCTCAAGTCTCTCTCTCCCTCTCCAAATTCACCGGCCTATGGGTCTTTACCAGATTATCCCTCTTTCTCATCCCTTATTCTTAAGAGCTCGAGACTACTCTAAAGTCTCTTTGAGATACGTTGGTATAACCGTTCGTATCATTGGTGCTTTAATTGAGAGATCATGGTTGAATTCGTTAGCACAAGTTTTCAAACTGTCCAACAACGAGTGCTTGGACGAACTTCAGGGCGAGCCAAGCCCGAACCCAATTTTTGAGGGCTCGTAGGCTAGCAAGCCAAGCCCGAGCCAGAAGTTTAGGGTGCGATCCCGAGCTTGAGCCAAGAAAAAAGGCCCCGGCTCGGCTCGTTTACATGCCTAGATGGGATAGTGAATAAATTGAGTTACCAGAGATGGGTCGATAGCCTGAGTAATCCATCCAAAGACTTGGAGATCGCGTAGTTTCCACGATTGATACGTCTCATCAATTTTTGGAGGCGGTGCAGGGTGTCAACTTAAATGGTTCAAACGCCCCCACGCACCGATGGCTATTTCAAGCATTCTTGCCCACAAAACATAATTGTTGTTGTTTAATTTTAGATCAATAGTCACTGGACTATCAGAATTTGATTGAGGCTGTGGTTTTTGTTATTGTAGGAATCTTGCAATCTGTTGTGAGAGTACGGTGGCCGCTTCGAACAACGCCGACGACGAAACCTCCTCCTCGCTCATCGTTGGCCGTTTGGACACCTGCACGGCAGATGATAAAGCCAATCACCAATCCTCAAGATCGTGTGGCTCTGATGCCATGATAGAAGGAACAAATAAGATAGGTAAAAGAGAATGCATTCATAGTTGTTAATTGCTTGATAATTAAGACTGTTACAGAGGTGTAATTATATAGAAGATAGGAGCCCTATACAATCCAACTAATTAGTCCTGATTTTAAAGGATTCTAATATCTTCCTTATTTAGCTGAGTCAACACTTTGTGCCGGTTCGGTTGATGTTTTTCGATGAGTTCCAAATCGCCAGATTACCTTTTCCCCAGTTGAAGACATGATCCCATCACCACCAGCTCCCAACGGTGGGGTAAATTTGAGATTCTTGGCGCGTTCCATTACTTCCGCCCTCGCTGAAGCTCCGGTCTCCTTAACGATCAATTTTTGATAAGGCACCGACTCTTCATTAATATGGAAATCAAATGGATCAACCACCACCTTCTCAAGTGACGGAGCCATCTTGCATAGTTGCTGAAGGAATTTTTCTTCACTCGAACACCCAATATAACCAATCATCTCAACCAACTTAAGATTTTCAAGATGAAATGCAGTTAACTCTGCTGCACATACCTCAGGAGGTGAGTATGCCTGATTTGATTCGGGTCTCTCGAACTCCTTAGGATTGACCATGTAGTCAAGCTGCGATAGTATGGAACATTATATTCACAAAACTTAAAATACATAAAGAATGAATGTAATACATAGAGTAAGAACTGAGAGCATTTCACCATTATTTCGAATTGGCACAACAGATCAGGAGCGGCTTTGGTCAGTAAAGTGAAGAAGAGAAGGCTTTCACCAATTTGTGGACGCATATACAATTTGAGTTGCTTGAGGGAGTCTAACCGAGGCAAAGCAAGACGATTTGCTCTCTGATACACCTGATAAAACACAAAGAATAAGATCAAGATTATTGTGATTGCTAAGATGAGAGCAATTTTTTATAAAACAGAGCACCAACCTGAGGAGTAATTGTAAACGCGATCTTCTCCAAAGGTGCTGAATAACTTGCGCGTGTTTGTTGCCTTCATAAAAGAAGGACGAGGCGTATCCCCCACCAAGGCTTACCTCGGAGAGATTTGGAATATTTTTCAACAGTAGTCTGTCTTGGCGTCCATCATATTTAAAGGATACGAGGCTCGTCACAGAAACCTCCGAACTTTGGATATCTTTACAGGAAGTTATCTCCAAATGTTTCAAGTTTGGTAATGGATCAATGACTTGAAGATTCCTGGTACAGTAAGAAGAATGTATGGCTAAAACTTTAAAATATGGACATGATGCCAAAATATTATGAACAACCTCATTTTTTACATCAACAAATTCCAATCGCAGGGACCTTAGGCTGCCAAATACATACTTCTCCGTGTTCGGAAATTCGCAAAGGCGAAGCCGCTTCCAAGCAACTGAAAACTCCAACTCTTTTACTTCCTTCCGCATTGCAAAATCTACCCATCTTTCAACCTCGGAATTAGACCTTTTGCAATTTTGGTCCCATTATTTCGGAATTAGACAAATTTAGTAACATCGGTTTCAATTTGTTATAATTTTGGTCCCGCCGTTAAAAATTGGATGGAAACCGTCAAACATAGTAAGTCAATTACACTTTTGGTCCCATAAGATTTAATTGTTCCCAATTTTAGTCCTACATTTTTTTAAATAGGCATCTTTTTTTTTTTTTTTTTTTTTTTTTGCATTGTTGTTCCTTTCATCAATTTTTTTTTTTATGGAAATAGGTATTTTGGTCGTTAACTCTAATTTATATTATTTTTTCTTTTATTTTTTAAACAAAAAAAATAATAAAATATATTTAACTTTTATTTCTAACTAAAGATGCATATTTTGTTCACATACTACAATTCAAATATTGGGTATTTAAAGATCGGGTACTAAGGTGCAAAACACCCCAGGGGTACAAAAAAAACTTTAACCCCATTTAGAATTGCATCAGCGCATTTTGTCCTACTTAAATAACGCATTTCTAAGAAGAAAGAGGATCGTGCCTTAGGTCAATGAAATGTTCCAGGAAAGCACCAAAGGGGATAACCAGCTTCAAATAGAACGAGGGAAACTGATAATAGATAGGCTTTTAGGTAGTTCACCCGTCAAACCACACGCTTGAATGAGTCTCAATCGAATAGGACTCGTTTTGAATCTGTAGCGATGGAAATGCCCAAACCAACATAGCTTGCTAGCTGAAGGAGCTGCCAGAGCAGAGGAAGCGAAATTAGTTCAATTATTCTTTTATGGCCATTCGCACCTTGTTGTTATTCATGAGTACAACTTCATAAATATTATGGAAATTTAGGAAAATAGTTATTCATTTCTAGAGAAAATTATTAAACTCGCCCCGTAAAATGAGTTATTTTTAATTTTGGTTCCAACAGTTACCAATGTCTATTTTTGGTCCTATAAAGTGGCATTTCTCTTAATTTTGGTCTCATTGACCACTTTCCGTCCAAGATAACGTGTGACAGTCAATGTTTTCAAAAGCGGACCGGAGGTCGAATCGGCAGCCTTACTGGTTACCGGTCGGATCGGTTCGACCGGTTGTTGAACCGGTCGAATTGGTGTGACGTCATAAATAAAAGGGATAATTACCAACGCCCCCCTGAGGTTTGGCGTTATTACAGAATACCCCCTGAGGTTTCGGAAATTACGAACTCCCCCCTGAATAGTACACCCTCGCTTACAAATAGCACCAGTCGTTAATTACACCGTTAATTTCAAATTTAAATTCCAAAAACACCCTCAGGAGGTATATTGTAATTTTACTTAGAGCTTAATGATATAATTGTAATATTAGTTAATTTTGGATTTTTTGTATTTAAAAAGTTGTTATTTAATTTAATATTTTATATTTTATCTATAAATATAAATTGAATTAGATATTCCATGCATATTTATTTCTATAAAATATGATAAGTTATAAATTTCCTTTCATATTTATTTCTTAGTTTTAAATATATTTTGTACAAGCCCATTTAAAGTTAATTTAAAATAATTTATTTGCAATTATAACAAATTTTCCCTCAAAATAAAAATTCATATAAAAAAACCCACACAAAGATCAACTAGTGCATTATCAATTTTTTCCTCAAAATTGAAAATCATTACAAATACACTAATATCAACAAATGCATTAGTAAATTCACAAAAATATCCGCCAGTCGTTTAAACAATTATTTCAAACATTGAACAACGTGTATGGTCAATATCTACAGAAAATATTAAACATCTATAAACTGTAGGTATGAAATTAGTCTATCATAAAAATATTAAAATAACATTAAGTAGCATTTTATTAAAAAAAAAAATGCTAGGTAGACACAAAACTCAAGTACTTACATCAAACCCCCTTAACAATTTCAGTTCTTGCATTAGCCCCCTTACCTTTGGCTCTTTATTACATATACCCCCCTGAGTTTCAACATAGTAGGGGTAAAATAGTAAATTTCACACAATCTGTTAAATTTAACGGAGGAGATAACGGCCCAGGGGGGAGTTCGTAATTTCCGAAACCTCAGGGGGTATTCTGTAATAACGCCAAATCTCAGGGGGGCGTTGGTAATTATCCCTAAATAAAAATATTATAACCTGTCGAACCGATGTGACGTCATAAATAAAAATATTATTTTTAATAATATATATATATAATATGCTAAAATTAAAAATAAAATATATAATATAGTTCAATATTAGGGAAAAAAATACCATATTTTTAGCAAATTTTTTAAATTCAAAAATTGGATTTTACGAAAATAAGTGAAACTATGAAAGAGAGGTTGAAAAACTTTAATTGAAAAACAGAAAACGTTAATTGAAAGGCTGAAAAAATAAAATTTTAAAAAAAAAATACATATTTAGTGAACCGGTGGTCCGGTCCGGTTCACAGGGCCAAAACCGCCAATTAACCGATCGGTTTTTCCAGCCCTGTACCGGTCCGGCCACCACTGGTTTTGTAGGCTAGTTCGGACCGGACCATGTGCCGGTCACCGGTTGAACCGGTCGGTCCGGTCCGCTTTTGAAAACAATGGTGACAGTTAAAAAAGTTACTTTTTAGCCATTTTGGTTCTTTTATATTTTCAAAACTATCACAAACTATTTAAATTGTATATTTTCACCCCAAACAAAATATAATATATATTATATATATTATATTATATATGTATAATATGAATAATATATAATATAATATAATATATATGTATATATATAATAAATATACATATATATTATACATGTAACATATATATATATATATATAATACGTATAATATAACTTTGTACATCTATGATACATGTAATACATATATATACGTACATGTAATATGTACGAATTATTACTATTTCAATTAACTTTGTACAATTAATTATGTTTTAGTAAATAAGAAATTACTTGTTGAAACAATTTATTTTAAGACACATTAGTCACCAAATGTTCGTAAAAATAAGTTATGTGTTCTAAAGTTCAAATCAATTGTTAATCAAGATATATAATTAAAATTAAACAAACTATATAACTTGATGATTGGATAATCACTGATGCTAAATTTATAGTTAAAAAAATATATTTTAACAGTTATAACTTCAAGCGTTAGAAAATATCGCTTAAACGATTATTTATATTTTATTTGAATCATTTAAATGATAAATTTAATCACTTAAGTATTTAAAGTCAATATCTTAAAAGATTAAGTTGTAATACTGCACATCAAGTGAATTATTTAAGTTATAATACATCACATAAGCGATTCTTTGTATTTCATATTGGCTTGTTCAAATTAAATAGCGTCCTGAAAAAAGCGATCTATTTCATAAAATAAGTGATCGCTTAATTGATGTTGAATCGCTTAATAATGTATTAGTTTGTTTAAACTGAATCGTGTTCTTAAAAAATAGATTTAATAAAAAGTTGTAAAAACCTTCAAATTAAAATCGATAGCATTAAATATAATTCTAAATATCAACAAAATAACATTTACACCATTTGTCACATATTCAATATTATATAATTCTATATCAACAAAATAACATTTATATCATTTGTCACATATTCAATATTTACCACAAAAAGTACAATATATTCTAAATAAGATACACAAAGCGATCGCTTATTTCATCTAATACATTTTCTCAAATTTAAAACCAAATTATCAGTTTTGTCCCACAGAATTGGCTCCCTATCAATTTAATCCCGTGCTTTTTGAAGAATTCAATTTAATCTCAAATCTTAAAATTCTCAGCTAATCTAGTCCCAAATGCTAATGTACGTTAGAAAACTAACGGAATTGGTTATGTGGTTCACTGAGTCGGACTTTGGAGATTAAAAAGAAAAAAAGAACCCTACCATGTGAAGCAGTAAAAGTTAACAGGCCAGTTCATTTATTCATACTTTTCCAAATACTTTACCCTTTCTCCAAAAAAAAAAAAAACACCCTAGGAGTTTGCCTCCTAGTTTCTTGGATTTGTGGAGAAATTTTCAAAAGAAATTTCCACAAAAATACTGTCACAAGGGTGAATGTGCCAGAGATTTGAAGATTTTTTTAATATGGGTGCATCCGAATTTTGCCTCTCTCATTGCCCAAACTAGGGGTGTGCTCTGAGCCGAGCTGGCTTGTGAGCCGCACAAGCCAAGCTCAAGCTGGCTTGACTCGAACTCGAACGATGTCAAGCTCAAGCCAAGCTTAATCGAGATCGGCTTATGCGTCAAGCCAAGCTCAAGCTCAAGCCTATTTCTTTGAGGCTCGAGGCTTACAAGCCGGCTCGCAAGCTAGTATATATATATATATATATATATATTATAATGTTTAATAATTTATATAAATAAATATGCAATAAATTAATCTACATTTATATGATTTAGTAATACTAAATATATTATATATTATATATTTTTATCTACTTATTTTGATAATAAATATGATTTAATAATATCGCAATTCAATAATTACATCAACATACCATGCTATACAATACTACTAGCATATTACTATGATAATATATAATAAATAATTAATTATATGAGTATATATCTTAATAAAATATTAGTTAATAATTTATTTGGTATAATTACAAGATATATAACATAATTTATTACTATATTATATATTATCTATAATATATGTATGATCCTTGCTAAATTTTGTATCATAATATGTCTTAATAATATATTATTTTACAATGACACATGAGACCATATAATATTATTAATACAAAAATATATTCATAAAATATTCACTCAAATATTTAATATAATAAAATAATAAATATCATATACCTTAATAACTAAATAATAACATAAGTATATATTTTAATAAAATATTAGTTAATAATTTTCATTGTGTAATTACATAATTTATAGTTTATTCTAATATAATTAATAATACCCGTACATAATCTAAAATATCAAGTATATATTAATGATTATAATTTATTAATAATGATATAAAAAACTTAGAAATATTAATATATTATATATATTATATATCTTAATATCTTTGTTATTGTTTAATATTATTATTGAATGAGAATTAAAAAATATCCAACAAATCTCTTGGCTCGTCAAGTCGAATCGAGCTTGGCTCGAATTTTGGGCAAGCCAAGCTCAAGCCCTCAAAAAATAAACTTGACAAGCTCAAGCTCAATCTCAAGCTATGCAAATAATTTTCAAGCTCAAGCTCAAGCTAGATTTTTTTGGTCAAACTCGACTCGACTCGGCTCGAAACGCACCCCTAGCCCAAACCCCCCATACTGTAAGTTCGTTTTGTTTTTTTATCATTTTTACTGTTTTTTTTTTTTTTTTTGCCTAATTTTGTTTACTTAGTGATTTTTTGGTAATATGTTGAAACCCCACACCTCCTGCTTCGATTATGCCGAAAATGCAGTCTTTTTTGGTAATGATGTACATAGTATGGTTTTATGTTGTATTTTTTGGCCTATAAATCTCTTTGGTTTTGGATTATACCAATTTATTCAGAAACTGGTATTGAATTATGTAGCATATTGGTCGTTTGTATGTAGAAATTGGATTTGAATTTTGTGAGATTGCTGATGAGATTATTGTAATTGTTTATGTTGAAACTGGACTTGAATTATGCAGCGAAGTGGTTGTTATTATCGTGTTTTCGATGGGTGGTGCTTATGGTGTTGTATAGTTAGTATTTGAAGGGAAATTTAAGATTCTGTTTGAAAATCAGGGCATTATCACGTGAAAAGTTTGTTAATATGTTAGTTTGGCTACTACGTGGTCAATTCTGTTAGTTTTCTAACCTCCATTATTATTTGGGACTATATTGGTGGAAAATTTTAGGATTTAAGACTAAATTGAGTTCTTTCAAAATAGGACTAAATTGATGAGGGGCTACTTCTGTGGGACTAAATTGGTAATTTGGCCAAATTTAAGGTGGAATTTAGACACATTAGTCCTGCAGGAGAGACCCAAACCAAGCGAAAAACAATTAGTCCAGTAGGACAAACCCAAACAACGAAAAAAACAATAAAATGATGGCTTGCTCATTTTCTGAAGGCTCCAGAGATGACCAAAAATTATACTCCATGCAAATAAAGGCCGGACAAGTAGGAATTGTTTTCAAGACTAATCAGCAATTTGTTTGAACTTTAAATTTACCATTTTATTTATTTATTTTTTTTTTTTTTTGTCTCGGGGAAAAATACTGGCGATTCGAGAGAAAACTAAAAGGAATATAGAGCTAACAAAAGAAATACAAAAGTTAAATCATGCCATTACCAAGGATGAAAAGGTTCAAAATGTTATTCCAACGACTTTGAGAGAGCCAGAAAAAAAAAAAAAACAACAACAAAGTTTAATGTCTTTAGAGCTTGGAATTGAGGTTCTTGTATGAATTTTCACTTAGGAAGGTTGGTCCGATTTGGCATTCTCGACCCCCGGTATGTCTTCAACTTGCCAGAATACCCTTGTCTCTTCCCCGGTATGTCGTCAACTTGCCAGATTACCTTTGTCTCAGTTGAAGACATGATCATATTATCACCAGCTCCTAACAGTGAGGTTAATTTGAGATTCTTGGCGCGTTCCATTGCTTCCGCCCTCGTTGAAGCTCCGGTCTCCTTAACGATCAATTTATGATAAGGCACCGGCTCTTCATTAAAATGCAAACCAAATGCATCAACAACCACCTTCTTAAGTGACGGAGCCATCTTGCATAG
Source organism: Lantana camara (assembly GCA_037501455.1). Lineage (NCBI taxonomy): Eukaryota > Viridiplantae > Streptophyta > Magnoliopsida > Lamiales > Verbenaceae > Lantana > Lantana camara. Next base: position 81,477,835 of record CM074865.1, read on the forward strand.
TTGCTGAAGGAATTTTTCTTCACTTGGACACCCAATATAACCAGTCATCACAACCAACTGAAGATTTTCATGATAGAATGTAGTCGACTCTGCTGCACACGCCTCAGGAGATGATGAGTATCCCTGACTTGATTCGAATTTCTCAGACTCCCAAGGATCGACGAAGTAGTCAAGCTGCGATAATATGGAATACTATTTTCACGAAACTTAAAGTACCTAAAAGAATGAATGTGATACATAGAGCAAGAAATTAGGAGCATTTCACCATTATCTCGAATTGGCACAACAGAGGAGCGGCTTTGGTTAGTAAAGTGAAGAAGAGAAGGGTTTCACCAATTTGTGAACGTATACCCAGTTTGAGTCGCTTGAGGGAGTCTAACCGAGGCAAAGCAAGATGATTTGCTCTCTGATACACCTGATAAAATATAAAGAATAAGATCAAGACCATTGTGATTGCTAAGATGAGAGTAATTTTTCCTAAAACAGAGCACCAACCTGAGGAGTAATTGTCAACTCGATCTTCACCAACTGTGCTGAATAACTTGAGTGTCTGTCGCCTTCATAAAAGAAGGAAGAGGCGTATCCCCTACCAAGACTTACCTCGGAGAGATTCTGAATATTCTTGAGCTGTGGTCGGTCTGTCTGGCGTCCGTAATATGTAAACGATTCAAGGCTCATAACAGAAACCTCCAAAGTTTGAATTTCATTACAATCAGTTATCTCCAAATGTTTCATGTTTGGTAATGGATCAATGACATGAAGATTCCTAGTATACCCAGAACAACGTATGGCTAAAGCTTCAAGATACGGAGATGATGCCAAAATATTATGAACAATCTCATCCTTGACATTAACAACTTCCAATCTCAGGGACCTTAGGCTGCCAAATACATACTTCTCCATGTTCGGAAATTCGGAAAGGCCAAGCCCCTTCCAAGCAACTGCAAACTCCAACTCTTTTACTTCATTCCGCATTGCAAAATCTAGCCATCTCTCAACCTCGTCCGTCCGGACATCGGCCTCTAGATCATAAAAGCGGACAACAAATTTGTCCAATTGTGGAGACTGATGCAATTCCAACACACGATTAACCCAAGCTCTGAAATTTTCACTCACTGCTGCTGTTCTAGGGTAATCATCATAATAATAATAATCCCTATAATCAAAACACAAACTCCGGGAGGAACTCCACAAATATCTCCATCTGCGGGAGAGAACACTAGTCCTCCCAGCTTCCTTGAGTCTCACATGAGATAATATCTCAACAAGAATCTCATCAGGCAAACATTCCATCTGAGTATCAACTCTCTGTATAAGCATCAAATACATAAAAAAAACATTCAATCATGATCATTGAAATTCAGAATCACGAAACTAAAATTATGAATAAGTATGAAAATTCCATACCTGCGTCACAGAAGCTTCACCCATCTTGAAACGAACGGAACGTTCTAACGCCATCAGCTAAACTCTAAGAGTGATAAATTCTAAGAATCTGCCTTAATACCCAGACACGAATTTGCGCGAGAAAATCGGTCTTCTAGGTCTCCAGGGTTTTCATTGTAAATCTGCCTTATGCAGTATGGTGTAATTACGAATTTCCCTCATAATTTGAGAAATTACGAGTTCCCTCCCTCCCTTATACCATCCGTTAAATTTAATAAAATATACCATTTTTTTACTTTTTTATAACTACCCCTAATAGGGAATATTTCAATTTTTGTCATCCAACTATACGACTTATTCTCTTTTAGTCCCCCACTTTCCAATTTCACAAGAATAGTCACTGAACTACCACTTTTTTTATAAACTTGGTCCCGCCGTTAGTCTTGCCATTAACTGAAGACGGAACCCTAATTTCAGGCCAATTTTGGAGCTGTTTTTTACCTTTTTCCCGAATTTCTTCCACCTAAATCCTCATAAACTAAAAATCTAAGCAAAAAGAGTCATGATTAACGTACGAATTACTGACGTTTCTTGTCTTCTTCTCGTTTTGTTATTACCCTCATCGTCCCAGAAACACACGCAGAGATGAAAACACACGTGAAAACACACACAGAGATGAATCCGGCTTAGATTTACTTCCATTTTGACATCCATTATGACACGCAGAGATAAATCGTCCCACCTAAATCCTCTTTTCTTAGACATCCATTTTGACAAAACACACGCAGAGATGAATTTGGCTACAATGGGTATTATTAGGATTTTCTTAAAGCCTCCCTTATAACGATCTGCAAAAACATTTAAACAATATTTCCCACTAAACGACATTTCAACTAGCAACCCAAGTATAAATAGCAGTGCATATAAACATCGAAGTTTTTTCCCCCAAATCACAAAATAATATACCTAATTCAGAACCAGCCACACGGATATAAAAATCCGAACCCGACCCATTGAGTGATTTATGCACATCTATTAAAGAACCACTCCAAAGCAAACAATTGAGAATACTGAAATCATACCCATAGGCTAGGCAGTCGCAGAACCTCAAGCATATACTTGCACACTCATTTTGCTGACTGAAATGCCTCAGCGAAAAGCCCGAAATCGAACCCCCCGTGGTAGTATTAACCACATTAAGCTTCAAAAACTCATCTTCTCTGCTCTTATTATTATTCCCCTCTCATTTCAGTGGTGTCCTCCTCAAACACCCACTACTCCAATTTCCAGAAGCCCATTCTGGGCTGGGGTTGAATCCAGGCAAACAAGCACAAATCGTTGAACCTTGTAAGTTGCAGATACCGAAAGCTCCACACCTACAGGCGTTGCTCGATGAAGTGTTGTTGCGTTGTGCTATGGATAATTTTGGATGGAAAGAAGAGAAGATTGTAGTGGCTAGGAGAAGAAGAAATGCGTGATTCGTGTCCATGAATAAGATCATGCGCGTGGTTTCTACGGATTCTTTTTGACTGGGTCTTGGTTGCACGTGAATGACATGAATGCATACTTACAAGTTGAGAAGTTGTCGTGATGGGAGGGTTGATCAAGTGATTAATCCTCATAAACCCTCAAGTAAATCACCCATTACGTGGAAGAAATGAGAGAAAAGGTAAAAAACAGCGCCAAAATTGGCCTGAAATTAGGGTTCCGTCTTCAGTTAACGGTAAGGCTAACGGCTGGACCAAGTTTGCAAAAAAAGTGGTAGTTCAGTGACCATTCTTGTAAAATTGGAAAGTGGGGGACTAAAAGAGAATAAGTTGTATAGTTGGATGACCATAATATTCCCACCCCTAATATGTTAAAACTATGAATTTTTATTTATTAAAAGACTCTTTTTTTTTTTAAATTAAATAACCCTCGAATTTTAATTTTAATTACTAGATTACCTTTTTATCAATTAACTTAAATAATTGTTAGTTCGGGTAATGTGAGATAAATCCCCAATTGTGCATCATATTTTTACTTAACTCCCCATTTTGGCAAAATATCGTATAATTTTCACATAATGTAGTACTTAAAATACCCCTCAAAATATGTTCACATAATGTAGTATTAAAACGTTCTAATGTAGCATTTATACCCTATTATGTTGTATAATTTTATGGGGAATAAAATAAAAATATTCCAAACTGATGGGGAGGCATTTCAAACTGCCCCTTGTTAGTTTTCGAAATCTATTGTTTTGAATGGAGTGACAAAAAGTATCATTTTGCAGGTGCAAAGAAAACTAGAAGTATATGATAGATCTCTTGGAACCATAGGGGAAAAAATACCTGGTTATTGACAAAATGAGATCTTATATTCTTATATTCTTTCATAATATATCATGCAGATATTATCACTCTTCTAACCATGCTTTTGCAGGATTTAAACTACAAGGTTAGTTTTGTCTTTTTGAAGACAGATGGAAGCAAAAAATAGTTGTTGGAAGTTGGCCTTGGGAACCTCACCAAGTGAGGATTCAAAAATTACAAAGTGCAACGGCTATATGATGAGCTTATAAATAGAGCTCAAGAAACAGCTAAATAAGTAATTCTTTTAAATCTCCTTTTTACAGCTACTTTATGTGTGCACCTTATAGAGATTGTGTGTGTCTTCTCTGGTGGGTAGTTATTACTGAAAAAGTTTGATAGTCTAGGAGTTGGTCAGTTTTGTACCCATTTTTATAACAGCTATACCAAACGGTTTTCGTCTTCATGTTAATATTTGAGCTTGATAAGTAAGCTGATATAGCTTCCCGTCTGATATACATTGACTGAACTTGGTTAAAGTTCAAAGATTGAGCTTCAAAGCTGAATTGGTCTTGTCTAACTGATATTAAGACTTGAACTTCAAAATAAAGTGTACAGCTTATTGCATGAACATTTGGACTCAAGTTTGAGTATGTGAAAATCCGTATAAGGTTGCGATTAAATGTTTAAAAGAACAATTCACCCCCTCTTGTTCAACAATAATTATTGATAATAATCTATTCACTTTAAAAAAGTATTTTACACATCTTAAAAATGACATTCTAGTACAAAAACTTACATATAATACAAATAAACCCAAAAAAGATCATTCACCTAACATAAAATCATTTTCTCATTCACTTTATTCATTCCTCTCATCTACCTAGTCCGTTTTTCTAAGAAGTTTTACAAAAATTGAATTACAAAATTCAAGATAAGAACTATTTTTGTACTTTTATCAAACATATATCTAGTTAAAAAGATGGGCATTTTAACATATATCTAGTTAAAAAAGATGGGAATTGAGTATTTAAAAGGTTTTATAGAGAATTAGTTAATGTCCAATAAGTAGTTTCGCATTCAGAAATTGATCCTTTATTGTACAAAAATGATTTTTTATCGACAATGTCAAGTTTATTTTTATTAGATAATTTTGCGACAACAAAAGATTGCTTAATAAACATGAACGTAAAAACTAATCACAATATGTAAAAAGTAGTATGTAACTTCTTTTTTTTTTTACTAGAAGCGTCATGGAGCAAATATGATTGTTGATTGATGACAAAACAATGCTTTACCTTTTTATGAGTACTTGTATATCAAAATTCTCTTTTCAAGACCTAGCTATTGGGACATTTAAGAAATGCATAAAAAGTCAAAAAGTGCCGTTGGAAGGTTGCCTTGGGAACTCCACCCTTATTTCAAATGGCCAACGGTCATCAAGGAAGATCTATATATAAAGCACTTGCTTCAGATTAGAAGTTTGATTTTCTTGAAGCTTTCATTTACAAACTGCTTTGTGTTTACACCTTTAGAGTCTTGTGTGTTGATGTTCTGGTGGGCAGTTTTTTGTAAAGGAGCTTAGAAGTCCTTGTAACTAGTATTTATAGTACCAAACTGTGTGTCTGCTGTGTAATTTGCTTCTACCTATTCTGTAACTTGGTGCCTAATAAAGTTGTTCTTAAAAATCCTAAGTTTAATACTTAGGTAGAGGATTAATCTCTTTGACTAGTGTTTTACACAGTTTTAAAGGTCAAACCTCTCTAAATCATTGTGTGATGAGCTCTTGTGTTCTTGATTAACTTACACTGAAGATAGTAAGTCCATGAACTGATATACTCAGTCTTGATTTAAAGAAACAATTCCCCCTCCCCCCCCCCCCCCCCCCCTACAAGTGGTACCAGAGCCTCGTGCTCTCTGTCTTTTGGTGTAATAACCCAGAGTGAAAAGATCCCATGGAGTCTCAATGAGACATATGCTAAGGGGGTGTCACATACACGACCGCCGCTGCTTGATGGTACAAACTATTCCATCTGGAAAAATCGAATTGAGGAATATCTCATATCCATAAATTATGATCTATGGGAGATTGTTACTGAAGGTAACAAAATTCCAATGAAAATGGATGGAGGAGCAAAAATTCCAAAAGAAAAGAATGAATTCACCACTGATGACAAAAAGTTAATCTCCTTGAATGCCAAAGCCAAAAACATTCTCTCTTTGCAAAAGTGAGCATAATCGAGTCAGCATTTGCTCCACTGCAAATGCTATGTGGGAAATGCTACAAGTAACTCATGAAGGAACTACCGAAGTTTGCCAGGAAAGAATAGCTATTCTCACTCATCAATATGAACTCTTTCATATGAAAGAAGGCGAAAGCATAAATGAAATGTATGCCAAATTTATGGAAATAGTGAACAAAATGTTTGCTCTTGGAAAAACACCTTCTGAAGAAGAACAAGTGAGGAAAATCCTCAGATCTCTACCCATTGAATGGACCCCAAAGGTCACAGCCATTCATGAGCCAAAAGATTTCACCCAATTGACAATAGCTCAATTGGTTGGATCACTTACTGCTCATGCATTAATCATGAGTATGAAAGATGAACTAAGTAAACATAAAAGTGACCTTGTCCTGAGGGCTAGTCATGTTTCTGATCACTCTTGCAACGACAATGACACTGGAGAGGAAATTGACAAGGAAGTGGCTTTACTTTCCAGAAAATTGAGCCAACTGACAAAAATTAAAAAATGTCTTCGACGGAATCTCTCAGTAAGAAGCAATCCACCTTAAACAATACTATCTATTATCATTGTCATGAACCAGGTCACATCAAATCTGAATGTCCAAAGCGGAATGTTGATCACTTGGACCAAAAAGAAGAGACTTCTTTCAAGATCACATGGAATGATACCGAATCTGAAAAGGAATTTTTTATGGGACTCGTGGCCGACAATCAGGTATTAACTCACTCTATCTCAAATGAGTCAATTTCCTGTAGATCTGAGCTAGAGTATGTTGATTAAAATTTCTTTCTCAAATGCAATGAAAACCTTGAGAATTTTAGAGAAAGGAGCAAACTTTTACAAGCTAATCTCTTAAGGATTATTAAATTAAAACAAGACCTTGAAAACAAGGTCAAGGACTTGTCTAGTTTAGTCATTAAAGTTCAACAAGAAAATAGTGATTACGCACATGAAAATTTCTGCCTTAAGAGAAATCTTCACAAGCTCAAGACTGAAAATAGTTATAAATTCAAAAGGATGAAACATTGACATCACTGTGGAAAAACTGGCCGCCATCAGAATGAATGTTGGTTTACCAAAGATACTAACATAAAACGGAGTAGAAGGATATGGGTTAAAAAAGATACATTGATTGCTGACTTTAAAGGACCCTATAGTTAAAGGGGACCTGTTACTAAATCAAGTCTTTCAGGTACCAGTTCTCACTCAAAAAACATCAAATGGATACTAGGCAGTGGCTGCTCATGACACATGACAGGGAACAAGTCATGTTTCACTCATATTCACAAAATTGATGGAGGAAATATGGTGTCTGCTAACAACACCAGAGGTAAAATTATTGGAGCTGGCACTATTGGAAATAAAAATGGAATTTACATTGAGAATGTATATCTTGTTGAAGGTCTCGAGCACAATCTAATTAACATTAGTCAACTATGTGATTGTGGATTTGATGTTAAGTTCTCTCCCATTCATTACTCTGTTATCAAGGATTGTAAAACAATCTTTAAAGCAAAAAGAGACAGAAACATATATTGTTTCACCTTGTTCGAATTGGTCTGTCAACAAGTAAAATGTTTGATGGTGAAAGATGGCTCCTACTGGCTCTGGCACAGGCTTCTTAGTCATGTTAACATGGAACATCTGTCTAAATTATCTAAAAAGGCTCTAGTACAAAGACTACCTGGTTTAAGGTTTCAAAAGGACAAACCCTGTCACGCTTGTCAAATGGGAAAGCAAACTAAGTCCACTTTCAAAAGAAAATCGCTGATCACTACCTCAAATCCTCTTGAACTGCTTTATCTTGATCTCTTTGGTCCTCATAGGACTGAATCTATTGGGAGGAAGAAATATGTTTTTGTTATAGTGGATAACTATACCAGGGTATTGTTTCTTGCATACAAAATGATGCAATTAATTACTTTGTACCTCTTGTAAAAAGACTTGAAAACGAAAAAGGCCTATCAATTATCAAGCTTCGCAGTGACCATGGTACTGAGTTTGATGAGAAAAACTTCATTAAACTCTGTGATGATCGTGGATACATACACGAATTCTCTGCTCCTAAAACTCCCCAACAAATGGGGTTGTTGAAAGGAAAAATAGAGTTCTTCAAGAAATGGCTCGTACTATGCTCAATGAGTATAATATCCCTAAATCCTTCTGGGGAGAAGCTATAGATACAGTATGTCACATTTCCAACCGAGTATTTCTTAGACCTATTCTTAAAAAACTCCTTATGAACTTTGGAATGGGAAAACAGTTAACATCTCTCACTTTCATGTGTTTGGGTGTAAGTGTTTTATCCTAAATGGCAGGGAAAACCTTGGAAAATTTGATTCCACGATTGATGAAGGAGTGTTCCTTGGTTATTCTAGTCACAGCAGAGGCTTGAGAGTGTTTAACAAAAGGAAAAAGATTGTTCAAGAGTCCATTCATATTACCTTCGATGAAACAAATCCTTTGGGAAAATATACCACAAGTGTGCCTTCAGCAGGACCTTCGTTTCAGCTTAACTCACCTGGAGAAGATTCTCTCAAAGATCAACCAGAATCAGAAGTTCCAGAGGAAACTCAACAGCTGAAATACCAACTCATGAGAACAACCCCTCTGACAATGAAGATCACTCATCCTCTGACACAAATGAGAGTACTGGAGTTACAAATGTCAAGAAATTCAAACATACCTCTAGTCATCACGTCAACAACATTCTTGGCAACAAAGAGGATGGGGTCATGATAAGATCTAAGCTTAAACAAATGAAAGAAAATGAAAACAATGTAAGTATGATTTCACTTATTGAGCCTAAGAATATTCAAGAGGCGCTCAATCATTCAAATTGGGTAACAACCATGAAAGAAGAGTTGAATCAATTTGAGAAAAATAAAGTGTGGACCCTTGTTTGAAAACCTGTTGATCAAACCATCATTGGTATAAAATGCGTATTTAGAAATAAGTTAAATGAAGATGGAAAAGTCATACGGAATAAAGCAAGGCTTGTTACAAAAGGTTATTGCCAACAAGAAGGAATCGACTATGATGAAACATTTGCACCTGTGGCTCGACTTAAGTCTATTCGAATGCTCTTAGCATTTGCTACCAATCAAAACTTCCTGCTTCATCAAATGGATATCAAAAGTGCATTTCTTAATGGATACATCACTAAAGATGTGTTTGTTAGTCAACCACAGGGATCTGAAAATATTTTATATCCTAACCATGTTTATAAGTTGACTAAAGCACTATATGGGACATGATTAAAAACTATCTTATAGATGGTGGATTAACCATTGGAACTGCTGATACCACTCTGTTTATCAAAAACAGAGGGTCAGATTTGATCATTGTACAAATCTATATAGATGGCATAATATTTGGCAGTTCAAACAAATCTCTATGTGATGAATTCTCTAAGTGTATGACAACAGAGTTTGAGATGAGTCTAATGGGAGAATTAACATTCTTCCTAGGATGGCAAATCAAACAGACTTCTTGTGGAACCTTCATCTCTCAAGAAAAATATACAAGAGAGATTCTTAAAAAATATGCAATGGAAAACTCAGAACCTACTCCTACTCCAATGAGTATAGGAACTAAGCTTGAAATGAACTCTGATGAAAATAGTGTTGAACAAAAATTGTTCAAAGAAGTCATTGGAAATTTGCTCTATCTTTCTGCTAGTAGGCCAGATATCCTGTTTGCTACAACTCTTTGTGCAAGATTTCAGGCTGATCTCAAAATCTCACATTATAAAGCTGTAAAGAGAATTCTCAGGCATCTTTGTGGAACCACTCAAGTTGGGTTGTGGTATCCTAAGACCACTTCCTTCAATCTTGTAGGATACTCTGATGTAGATTATGCAGGCTGCAAACTGGACAGAAAAAGTACCAGTGGCCAACGTTAAATTCTAAGCCAATGCCTTGTGAGCTGGTCTAGCAAAAAACAGAGTGCAGTTACCTTTTCTACAACTGAAGCTGAATACATCGCTATGGGTAGCTGTGGGACTCAGTTAATATGGATGAAACGCAGTCTTTCAGATTATGGTCTGGTATTTAATCAAATTCCAATTCTCTGTGATAACACAAGTGCAATCTGCATTTCTAAAAATCCTATCTTTCATGCTAAAACTAAACATATTGACATCAAGTATCATTTTCTTAGAGACCACATTCAAGATCAAGTCATTGAGATTGCATACATTGAGACAGAAAATCCGAGCAATTCAATTTTATTAAAAATAAACTTGGTATTATTGAGTTTTCGTAATCTACTACATAAATTTATTCCTAACCTTGTAAAATAAGCGCATTTCATATTATGTGTTTACGCCTTATCCAATCTTAATGTTTACGCCTTATCCAATCTTAATCTGATTAATTGCTCTAACTTCTTAATTACGCTTCATATACCTTTGTGGTTTTTCGTATTTCGAGCCTAAAAGAAAACTCACTTTTTCAGAAGAAACCCTATATTGTGTCAATTCTCAAACACTTCTTTTCTGAAACTCCCCATTCCTTACCACCACTATGCCTAAATGAAAAACCTCTTCCACCACCATGCCTTCTGAATCAAACTCCGATGACAATATTCCTTTTTCTCAATGTACGAAAAAACCATCTAATCAAGTTGCTATGGCAAAAAATGAAGATGATAGCGGGAAAACCAATCTAAAAAAACCCTCACATTCCTCAGACGAGGGAACTTCCTCCTGTCAACCCTACAAAATGACTGACTCACTAGGTGATGGCTCCTCAGATTCGGATGAAGATCTCAACTTTTCTGAAGATAAGCAGCCCCCTCTTGCTGAAATTTACCACAACACCAACTCTATCGACTTGGACAAGTTTTGAGCGCAGGATTAAAAAGCTTGAAAACTCCAACTTTGGTTGCTCCAAAAATTTCACCAATCATGTGCTTTTTGATGATGAAGGGGGAGAGGATGCAGAAGAAGAAGATGATGCATGATGCATGATCACTTGTTAATGTTCAGCGTTTTTGTGCTTCTTTATTTTGTTGATGGATATGGATGAACAATCAGTACTCTTGTTTTGGGATAACTGATATCTTTTGATGGTTTTGGGACAGTTGAATGTCACTTAATTACTTTGATCTCTAAAATCCTTATGATATCCACTAGATGTATACCTCTAACCATTTTTTTTTTTTTTTTTTTTTTTTTTTGGACAGGGGGAGTAAATGCTCCTTTAAGACAGGGGGAGAAAATGATTGGCAAAGCATTTTGTCATCATCAAAAAAGGGGGAGATTGTTAGTCTCTCTGGAAGCATCATGGAGCAAATATGATTGTTAATTGATGACAAAACAATGTCTTACCTTTTTATGAGTACTTTTATAACAAAATTCTCTTTTCAGGACCTAACTATTGGGACATTGAAGAAATGCATAAAAAGTCAAAAAATGTCATTGGAAGGCTACTTTGGGAACTCCACCCTTATTTCAAAGTGGCTAACGGTCATCAAGGAAGTTCCATATATAAAGCACTTGCTGCAAATTAGAAGTTTGATTTTCTTGAAGCTTTCATTTACAAACTGCTTTGTGTTTACACCTTTAGAGTCTTGTGTGTTGATGCTCTGGTGGGCACTTTTCTGTAAAGGAGCTTAGAAGTCCTTGTAACTAGTATTTATAGTACCAGACCGTGTGTCTGCTGTGTAATCTGCTTCTACCTGTTCTGTAACTCGGTGCCTAATAAAGTTGTTCTTAAAAATCCTAAGTTTAATACTTAGGTAGAGGATTATTCTCTTTGACTAGTATTTTACACAGTTTTAGAGGCCAAACCTCTCTAAACTATTATGTGATGACTCTTATGTTGGAAAACAGGAATCAGAAAGCAGCGGAAATTTAAAGATTTTCCAACAAAAGGATCTTGGACTCGCAATCGTGTATCCAAATTCGTAGAGATTAGAAACTTACTTTTCTATAATCTTTCTTGAAGCGTTTCAAGCCACCCAAGAACACTTTTCTCGCGGCTTGATCCCCTCTCCTTGGTAAAGCTCAAATCTTCAAAATTTCTAACTTGAAGCTCTCTAGAGATAGTCCACTAACTTGACTACAATCTAACTAGTAGGGATGCTAGTTCTCTAGTTAGTGTTTAGGCTTAACCTAGGGTTTATTTTATCTTGGAGAAAGGAAGGTGTTCAACACATGAACCAAAAGAAGATCATCAATCACTCTCAAGGGGAGCTTGAGCTCCCCTATATATAATTGGGAGGGGTGGCCGAAAATCCTAGTCCTTGTGGGCTAGGGTTTTGGTCCCTCTCTCCTATTACTTGATCATCAAGTAATTTTGACTTTGACTTTGAATTCAAATTCAAATCAACTTTTAAGAGAGCTAAAATATCCAAACCCTTTTGGATATTATTATACTTTATTTATTAATAAATAAATAACTTATTTATCTAATTAATTAATTCGTAATTAATTAAATAGATTATTTTTCTCCAAAATAAGACTTTCTTTTTAATTCAAAATTAAACCAGAGTCTATTAAATAATTAATCACATTAATTATTTAATACATAAATAATTATACACGTGTCCAGTCACGTGACCCACACGTGTGGTTTCATACGTGTGGAACCCTCTAGGCCCGATTAACTCGTTTAATCATTTCAAAGCCCCAACTCATGTAACCAAGTTATTGTGTGTGACCCTCTAGGTTCTCAATTCAATTAGCAGTGACCCTAATTAATTAATTCACTAATTAATTAATCAGTCCACAGATTAAACGACCATAGTCTAGCAACAGGTGTTTAACCCCTAGCTGAATTGGAATGTTCGGATTCGACAGAACCTTTAAGTCATTGATTCATGTAAGATACAATCCTCCTACTTACTATCTCTCAACCAAGATCTAAGGTAAGGGAATAATCAGAACCCTAATAACCCGGACTTAAAGCTAAGTGCATTTCATATCCATTTGATCTCAATCCAAGAAACCCTTTTCTTGATGTCTTGATCTACTGCCTTGGCCAAGGACTCCATATGGCATATGAATGATTTACACAATAAGAGATCACCTTGCAGATGCAAGTGTAGGTCCTTTCTTGATTCTCATTCACTTTCATAAATCACTTGTGCAGCCCCAGCATAAGCCTTGAATCAGCTGTCTAAGGTGACACCCTTTAAAGCTTATACCTAAGACTACAGAGTTAACTCATAAAGTGACATGGAACCTCAAGTCTGAGTATTAATTAATCACATCAATGACTCGTGAGATATTTCCTAATCTGGAAGTTTCTATTTCCTGAAATAGAAACTTCCTTTCCCATTTAGGAATGTTCTCACACGGGTGATGGGGTCAAAATGCGCTCGTCCCACGTTTGGACACGTGGAACTTATGAGACAGCAACACCTGTCCTGCGGTCACGACAATCGTACACTAGCGCTGAAGCCCCTCGAGCGCCAGTATCCCCCAAGGACACCCACTGTCCCTGTCGCATTCACACGTGATCAATGTTACCGCTCTCATGAGCGCCATCCACGCTACATGTCTAACGTTCCAATTAATCAAAGGAGCCCTCTTCGAGCGCTAAATTCCCTCAGAGAGGCTTCCACTCAAATTCGTTACGCAAGCCTTGGCCCTCATCCCTTCGCGGATTCCTTGGCCATCAAGGTTTTAGTTGACACGATCGTGCTCTCTAACCCTCGTTACCAACTCCCCAAACGGCTCTCTGACACATCGTACATGCCCGCATACCTACCACTGTTGCCAACACCACCTTTTACCAACTTTTGCAGAGAATATTCCTCCTAGGTTTCTCTTGCAACTCCACGTGTTAGAGCAACATTCGGCCAGGACCACACGATGCAAATGGCTAAAGGGTCCCTGACCCTCAACTATAAATAGGAGTCTTCATCTCCATCTCTGTAAGCAACTTCCATTACAGTAACATCTTACTCTGCTTACATTTTCTCTTTCAGATCTTCATCTGACTTGAGCGTCGGAGAGCCAAACTGGGAATCACCCCCAATTCCCCCAGCTTGGCCTTCTGACTCTGTCTATATGTTTGTCCTAGCAGGTAGAACCCCCATCTTTTCCGGCGAACCTCAACTAGCTTTCCCCTCCTAAATAAATTCTAAAGTGATCGGACTCTGTAACCCATATTCAGACCCATCATTTTTGGCGCCGTCTGTGGGAACCCAGTTCTCAATCCATTTCTTTTCTCTTTTCTGCTAGTTGAAGAACAAACACCCAAAATCTTCACAATCATGGTTGCCACGAGATCCGGAGCTGTGGGAGGAGGAGACAACACTTCCCATGAAGCCAACCTTGTTATTCCTTCCACCGTCGCTGGCGGAGCCCTGCCTCCTTCCGTCGCTGTTGGAGGAGCCCCACCTGTTGTAGGTGTGACCCCCCTTGCAGAATCCGCAGTTCCCCCACCAGCACCACCAGTTTCCGGCACCGCTGGAGGAGTTTCTCTCCCCACTCTTCCACAGCCTCCCCAGGCCCCATGGGTTCATGCCCCTGTAAACCCAGGAGGTCAGAACTACATGATGCCTCCGTCTGGATATACACTCACTCCCACCGTCATGGTGCCGCCGGTTCAGCCCTATCATGCCGGCCAGATCCAACTCCCTGTGGTGATCCCCAGGGAGATTGAAGGAGTGGAGTTACCTCCTTTGACTCCTCAGCAACTAAGGGCTCTTTACACCCAGTGTGAGGTTCTGGCGGCCCAGGGGGCATGGGAAAGATTCCATTCCATGTACTTCCCCCCTGGGCAGGCCACTCAGGCTGCCGCACCTTTGGGCGGACTGCAAACTTACCCTCTCAGGGAGGCCCAAGCCGTCCTGAGGGCACAACCACCACAACCGCCAGCCAAAGAGATGCCCCACCAGGGCGACAACCAGCATCCCCCTGTGGACAGGAACAGGGAACCCACTGAGAGAGTCAACGAAAATGAAGGGGACTCTCATGCCTCCAAAAGGGCTTCCCGAGCCACCAAGCGAGGGGACAAAGAAGGAGAGGTGAATCCTAATATCCTCGCAGCTGTGCAAGACCAGCTGCAGGGTTTAAAGGATATGGTCGGACAGCTCTCTCGAGCGTGGTCTCAGATCTCCCATGGCAGGGATGAACGAGCCGATGCCAGAGACGCTCGTCACAAAGACCGCCAGCAACAGGTCCCCCACCATAAGGAGCAAGAGGAGAACTTCTGCACTTACGAGTACCATCCCTTGGCAAGGGGCTCTCCCCTCGTGGAAGAAGTTCTGATGGCCCAAGCAGGAACGGCCAAAATCCCAACCTCCATTAATCGCTACGACGGAACAACTGATCCAGCCGAACACTTGGATCATTTTCTACACTTGATGCATCTCTACGAGCAGTCGAGCAACTACTGGGCCAAAGTCTTTGTCACTTCCTTGGTAGGAATGGCTCAGGAGTGGTACAAGCGACTGCCGCCGCGCTCGATACACTCATGTAGAGAGTTGGCCGACGCTTTTCTTAACCACTTCAATTCTCTGAAGGCCCCAGTCACTGCGCCCACTGCCCTTTATAACGTAGTGCAAGGCAAGAATGAATCTCTTCGCTCGTTCTTTGCCCGCTTCAACAAGGAGATCTTGCAGGTGGAGAGACCGTCCATGGATTTCTTGATCCCAGTGCTCTTTCAGGCAGTGGATCACAAACAGTATGTGAGCAAAAAGTTTGCTGATGCCATTGTGGAGAGGAGGCCAGGAACCCTCATGGCCTTGAGGGAAGTTGCCGAGCCGTTTTTCACGCTCGAAGACATGTATGGGATAAATGGGCCCCGGCAAGACAGGCCGGTGAGGAACGAGCGCCACCAAGAGTGGGGCCGGGAAGTCATAGTCAAGAAGGAGCGCCACCAAGAACGCAAGAGATCGCCCCCGCCCCCGCCCCCGCCCCCTCGACGTTTCGAAAGGCCCATCAAGATGAGAGAAACAGAAGCCTTGAGACGCTCGAACAAATACTGTGCTTTCCACAAACAGAAGGGGCACGATACGGATGAATGCCGCCAGCTGGAGGTGAAAATTCAAAGACTCATCGCTGGGGGCCACCTGAAAGAATTTGTTAGGGTGTTGGAGCGTTATGATGAGCGTTGTAACGAGCCCATAGGGGAGAGAAGAAGGAGCCCGTCACGTTCTAGGAGCCCACGGAGAAGAGGCCCCACGGAGAGTAGCCATCGGGGCAAAGGAAAGGCTCCTGAGCAAGAAAACACCCCTTTTGCGGTCATCAACATGATAGCCGGAGGTTCCTCAAAAGGAGACTCTAACGCTGCCCGGTGACGGTACGTCCGGAGTTATGATCAACACTCGACAAGGTCCGAACCTGTCTACGCCATTCAGGAGGCGAAGGATCAGCGCTCAAGAGAAAACGATGTGATAGGTTTTGATGATAAGGACTTAGGGCACATTGTAACGCCCCCATGGGGTCGGTGAAACCTATGACTGCCCCATGGTGGTTAGCGTAGATGTCCACAATCATGTTGTAAAGAGGGTGTTAGTGGATAGTGGAAGCTCGGTTAATGTTTTGCCCTACTCTACGTTTCAGAAGATGAATGCCAACACCCCGCTCGAACCTCTCAAAATAGCCCTCATTGGCTTTGGCGGTTCGGAGGTTTTCCCACGGGGGCAGGTTCGCCTGGCCACTTCATTTGGCCGAGCCCTACAGCGTAAAACGCTCATGGTCACATATGCAGTGGTAGAGATCGATATTCCCTATAACATCATAATTGGGCGTCCAGCTCTCGTCGATTTCAAAGCTATCATCTCCACCTACCACCAGAAAATCAAATTCCCTACCTCCGAGGGTGTTGGGGAAATACTGTGCAATGTGCGAGAGACTTGGGAATGTTACATGCTGTCCCTCAGGAAGCCTAAGGCGGAGAAAACATTCCAGATTGGGTCCACCAAGAAAACTGTGGACTTTTCCAATCTGGATGAAGATGGTCCCGTGCGCAAGCTGGCCAAATTGAACAAGAAGAAGAACAAGAAGAAAGATCCCAACACCAAAGGCTCCCTCGAAAACGCTCCACCGGGAACTGTAGAAGAATCCTCCGCAGAGGAAGACGAGCATGACAGTGGCGAGCCCCTTGGAGACGGGCGCTTGACGGGAAAGAAGAGGGCGCTCGAACTTCCCCACCCAGAAGTAAGGATCGAGCCCTCGGAAAAGTTCCTCACCATTGAGCTTGAGCCAGGCAACAAGAATAAAACTACTCAAATTGGGTCCAACCTCTTCGGGCCCTCGCAGATCATGATGATTGATTTTCTCAGAGAAAACATTGACGTCTTTGCATGGAAGGCATCTGACCTCACAGGGATTGACCCGAGCGTCATAGTCCACAGGCTTAACGTGGACCCCTCGTTCAAGCCCATAAAGCAGAAGAAACGGGATGTACATGGTTTTCGGAAGAAGGTCATTGAGGAAGAAGTTAACAAACTCCTGGAGGCCCAGTACATTGAGCCCATTTTGTACCCAGAATGGCTGTGCAACATGGTGTTGGTGCCCAAGAGCGCAAACAACTGGCGCATGTGCAACGATTTTACCGATCTGAACAAGGCTTGCCCTAAGGATCCATACTCGTTACCCCGAATAGACCAGTTGGTGGATTCAACCGCTAGCTGTGAACTCATGAGCATGATGGACGCCTTCCAGGGGTACTATCAAATCTTTATGGCGCCCGAGAACCGTCCCAAAACTTCATTTGTTGTCCACTTGGGGATATACTGCTTCTTAGTTATGCCCTTTGGACTCAAGAACGCTGGAGCCACCTATCAGCGCCTCGTCAATAAGATGTTCGAGAAAGAAATCGGAGGATCCATGGAAGTTTATGTCGATGATATGATTGTCAAGAGTGAGCGTCAGGACTCGCATTTGGAAGATCTCAAGTGCACCTTTTCGATCCTACGCCAGTATGGGATGAAATTAAACCCTTCAAAATGTACCTTTGGGGTACGAGGGGGAAAATTCTTGGGCTATATGGTCAGCCAAAGGGGAATTGAAGCTATCCCTGAGAAAATCAAAGCTGTCTTGGAGATCCCTTCCCCTCGAAATCTCCAAGAAGTACAAGTGTTGGTGGGAAAAATCATTTCCTTGAACAGGTTCATTTCGCAGTCGACAGACAGAAACCTTCCTTTCTTCAAGATCTTGAGAAATGCATGAAATTTTGCTTGGACGGACGAATGCGAAAAAGCGTTGCAGGATATGAAGGCTTACCTTTCGAGCGCCCCACTCCTAACAAAACCCATCGAGGGTGAAAGGCTATTTGTGTACCTCTCCGTTTCGACAGACGTAATGAGCACGGTATTAGTAGCCGTGCGGGAACGCAGGCATTTGCCTGTTTATTATTTGAGCAAAACGCTACAAGGGGCGGAGAAAAAGTATTTGGAAATCGAGAGATTTGCGTTTGCCCTCATCAATGCATCAAGGCGATTGAGGCCTTACTTTCAACCGCACTCAATAACGGTCCTTACTGATCAACCCTTGAAACAAGTTTTGTCCAAGCCGGACGTGTCAGGAAGACTGATAAAATGGGCCACTGAGTTGAGTCAGTTTGACTTAAGTTTCGAGCCCAGAACTGCTATACAAGCTCAAGTGGTAGCAGATCTGCTGGTTGAATGTTTCGGGTTAGAACCTGCGGCTCAGGAGAACGAGGGGTTATGGGTCCTGCACACGGATGGTTCCTCAACCTCTCAAGGGGGAGGAGCAGGGATAGCCTTAGGGACCCCAATGGGATTGAGCTAGACTTTGCAATCAGGCTAGATTTTCAAGTCACCAATAACGAGGCAGAGTATGAGGCCCTTGTGCAAGGATTGAAAATTGCTTTTCAGAACGGAGCTTCCAGAATTACTACTTATGTTGATTCACAGTTAATTGCGAGCCAGATTAAAGGAACTTATGAGGCTCGAGAAACCACCATGGTGCAGTACTTAAGCAAAGCCAAGGAGATCATCGGGAAGTTCAAAGAATTCCATCTACTCCAAGTCCCACGAGCAGAGAACGAGCGCGCCGACGCTCTATCTAAATTTGCCTCAACATTGGAAGGGACTTCTGAGCGGTCGGTCACGTTCCTTAGAACGGAAAAGCCTCTGATCAAGGAGAGAGTTGCCAAGGAGGTGGTCACTATGATTGATCCGCATGAGTCGTGTTGGCTTGATGATATTATCAGATTTCTTAAAGATGGTGTTTGTCCCACTGACAAGGTAAAGGCTCGAAAAATTAGAAACAAGGCCTCTCAATTTTCTATAGATTCTGAAGGAAGGCTGTTCAAGAAGTCATTTCAAGGACCTCCCATGAGGTGTCTGAGGCCCTGCAGGCAAAGGAAACGCTCGAACTTATTCACGGTGGGAGCTGTGGAAATCACTCAGGAGGTCGTATCCTAGCTAAGAAAGTCCTGAGAAGTGGGTTTTATTGGCCCTCAATTCTCCAAGACGCCCTTGAGTTTTCCAGAAAATACCCTAAGTGCTAGTTCCATTCCAATCTCCCTCAACTGCCAGCCGCTCATATGATCCCCATAGATGTCGCTTGGCCTTTTGACCAGTGGGGAATTGACATCGTGGGCCCCTTGCCCATAGCGGTCGGACAGAAGAAGTTTGTCATTTTATCTGTCAATTATTTTACCAAATGGGCCGAGGCTGAGGCCGTAGCAAAAATCACCTTCAGGGTGGTAAGGGACTTCATTTGGAAGAACATCATCTACAGGTACGGGATTCCAAGGGTGCTCATTTCGTACAATGGATCCCAATTCATAGCAGCTGACACCGGAGAGTGGTGTTCAGAGTTGGGGATTGAACAACGCTTTACCTCCGTGGGCCATCCTCAAGCCAACGGACAAGCGGAAGTCACCAACCGGGTTATTTTACAGCATCTGAAGACAATGCTGGAGAGCAAAAAGAGTGAGTGGGCAGAAGAGTTACAAGGGGCACTCTGGGCTTATCGCACTACTCCACGGGCGGCAACAGACGAGACGCCTTTCGCGTTCGTATTTGGGTCGAAAGCGATGATACCGGCCGAGATAGTAAATGACTCCGCTCGTGTAGCTTACTTCGAGCCTCAGCTTAATGAAGATAACAGAAGCCTGGAATTGGACCTATTGGAGGAAAGAAGGGACAAGACCTGGGCCAAAATACACAGATACAAAGCGACTGTGGCACAACAGTACAACAAGCGTGTGCGAGAAAGGACTTTCCAGTTGGGAGATTTGGTTTTGAAGAAAGTAGAAGTGTCCAAACATGTGGGGAAATTGGATCCCAACTGGGAGGGTCCATTTAAAGTCATCCAGATCAGGGCTAACAACACTTACACCCTGGAGACACTTCAAGGTGAGCGCTTCCCTCGCCCTTGGAACGCATGTAACCTCCGGCGGTTTTATGTATAATAGCTCTCTAGATTCGACGATGTAACAACCCTGTTCATAGGCTCTATGTACTTCAAATTTCAAATAAGTTACAATACATTCTTTTCAATATCATTGTACTTCTGCTAAAAAAAAAAAAAATTTTTAAGACCCACGTCTCTCACGAGTGTGGTTGGCAGTCCATCCCGAGGCGAACACTGCTATTACACATGGGTTACGCTTGCCAGCATTCTACTCCACGTGGGGGGACGCCCTCATAGGGATAGACTGGTAACGCTCACAACCAACTTGTTAAATCAGAAAGAAAATATGAAGGAAATCCTAGTAGGCCTTGGCCGTTTGTTACAACGCCTCACGCTCGAAAAAGGGATCGCTGGCGGACAGGAACAAGAACGCTCGTGTAACGACAGTATCATTAAGAAGAAATTTTACAAGTCTTAAACGAGGGCAGTCTCTCAGTAAGACCCTCGTGATCACTCAAGACATAGCAAAATTTCCCAAAACTAAGAAGAAATTTTACAAGTCTTGAACGAGGGCAGTCTCTCAGTAAGACCCTTGTGATCACTCAAGACTTAGCAAAATTTCCCAAAACTTAGAAGAAATTTTACAAGTCTTGAACGAGGGCAGTCTCTCAGTAAGACCCTCGTGATCACTCAAGACTTAGCAAAATTTCCCAAAACTAAGAAGGAATTTCACAAGTCTCGAACGAGGGCATTCTCCCAGTAAGACCCTCATAGTTACTCAAGACTTAGCAAAATTTCTAAGTATAAAAGCAAAAATTCATACAAGTCTGGAGTGGGGCCAGCCTCACAGTAAGACCCTCATGATTACTCAAGAATTAGTAAAATTTTTCAAGTTTTCAGGATTTAACAGAAACCTATCTGAGTAATGCAATTTTCACTATGCTTGTTACACACCATCTTATTATTACAAGATTTGTTCACAACAAGCGCAAAGTGAAAGTTCGCGATTAAGGAAAAGGTAAAAGACAGTATCATGGAAAGGAAAAATTTTATTTACCCAGAGGCTTTCGCCAGATATTACAAAATAAGGGCTCAAAGGCCCACGATATTAATGCATGAAAAAGAAAGGCCTTAAACTAAGGTAAGAAGAATTGCAAAGCAAAGCTGGAGAGAAGGAACTTCAGGCGGCGGGAGCGATGTCTTCATCAAGAACCACCAAAATGTTCTGGGCAGCTGGGCCGTAAACGGGGCCTTCCGGCTCTTGATGATGGGCTGCAGGAGGCTCAGGATTGTTGTCCCCAGGCGCTTGTTGGTCGTTGGGCTAATTGGCGTTGGGCTCATTAACGCAGGGACGTTTTCACCAGCTGGAACAAGGGCATTCTCCGCGGCAGGCGCTTGAGGCTCGTTTTCAGGAGGATCATTTTGTGCGGCTTGGGAGCCTTATTCTAAAGGATGGGACACCACATACTCATCTTGAATGAGGTTGACCAGAAAAGTGTATTCAGGCTCAGCAATGTTGGACTCCGGGTCCTCAGGATTTTCTTCATCCTCCTCGCAACGCTCATTGAACATGAGCCCCGTGCCTTCCTCCCTGCGTATGGCCGGATCCGTCAACCCTTTGTGGATGCCTTGCTCGATGGCTAAGTTGAAGGCCTTTTGAGCCTCATCCAAGCAGTGCAAAGAAGCCACAAAGTTAAAGGCTTTGGAGTGACAGAATTTGATAAGCGCCTCCTTGTTTGCTCGCGCAAGACTTTGGGGCCACTGGTTCATGGTGTCATTGAATTTCCTCTCCACCTCCAGAGCCCTCGTTTGCCAGCCGTCACGCTCGGCCTCGAGCTTCTTGTAGCCCTCACCAAGTTGGGCAAGTTTGGCGCTCAGACTGTTCCGAGCGTTCTTCGCGCTCGCAAAATCACCCTGCAGCTTATTCATTTCCTCCTCCATCCTCCTGTACTCTTCCTTGAGGGATTCGTACTTAGGTTTTTCAGTATCCAGGTCCTCCTGAATCTGACCGGGTCGTTCGCGCGCGCCATTTTCTTATACTTGGCTTTGCGATCAGCACAAATGGAGGCGCGCATTTGGATGTTTTTGGCCCTCGGGAGCACTTGCTGCAAGGGCTCGAAAGAATGAAAGTGTTAGTAAGAATGTGGGAAAGTAATATCTACCAGAGATAATGAAATTGCAAGGGGATGAGAACTTACAGAGATTACAGCGTGCACCATATCATAGGCCACCGTCTCTATGGACTCAGTGAACAAGTGCCTATGGTCAACGGTAAATTGGGCCTTGTCGTACAAATTCTCGCTGACAGTCTGAGCGAGCGTCCCAGGCCTCAGCAAAACAGTACCCCGATCCGCAGAGCCGGAGAAGTTCCTGTCCCCTCGGCGGGCGAACCTCCACAGATGCTCTTCCTCTGAAGAGGAAGTTTCTTCGCTGCCCTTGGGGCCTTCAACTACTTGCTTGCCCTTGCCCGTTATTACGAGGGTGTCAGGCATCCTCTTCCTCTTGCGGAAAGGCCTATCGGCGCTCGATTAAGCCTCGCTTATCACCACACTACCTTGGGGCCTCGCTTGATTAGCAGCACGAGGGTCGACCACCCTCAAAGCTGTCGGAGGAGGTGGCCGCACCACTACTCTGTCCTCCACATTGGCCGCTCGGCTATCCCCTCGGCCTCGTTGGGTTTGAGCGCCGGGAGCCACACTCGAGCTGGCGCCATGCTGGCCACCACGAGCGTCCCCCCTGCCCGCTCCGCGACCTCGAGGGCGTTGTTGTTCCTCTTGCTGGGCTTGATGCCTGTTGGCGTTAGCAAACCTGGCAGCGTGTCTAATTCCTCCGGCCATCTCCAAGATTGTTACTCCTGCAAAGAAGGTGGAAACAAGGGTTAAAAACCCTTAGACAAACTTCTCCATATGCAAGTTACAAGTGCAGAAGTAAACAAGTTAGCATTCCTATCTACGTGTTAGTGCCCTAGAATCTAACCGTCTCTCTCCAAGTCACGAGCGGGAGGGTTGTCAAGATAGTGAGGGTCGTTAATAAGACCGCAGAGGAATATAAGCTCCGCATCGTCTATCCAGTCTTTGGCTCGAATCAAGTGGCCTTCGTCCCTCAATGCCTCCGCCAAGTCCTTGGCCCAATCCTTTGGGAAAGCAGGTTCCAGGCGATTCCTCGCGAGTGAACCCTTCCCATGCGAGGTCCAATCTGACGACACCCCAAAACCTTCCTCCGTGGGGGCCCTGACAAAAATGAACTTCTCCTTCCAGTTCGGGCCATAGGTGGTGGAAGGAGAGTTAATTAATCTCAAATGGGCCTTTGTCTGGATGTAATAGAAGAAGCCCGCTTCAGGTGACGAGCGTGGCGAGCTGACCACTTGAAGTAAAGCCTTGAAATTCCGCAGGAAGGGCTCGTAACCGACGCATCTCATGAGTATCACAAAGCTCGTTAACAGTGCGAGGCCATTGGGCACAATTTGCGAGGGGCAGAGGCCCAAATCGTTCAGAATATGAGCCACGGGGAGCGGAATGGGGAACCTCAAGCCCCCTGAGATGACCGCATCAATATAGACCGCCATCTCACCGGGCGGCGGGCGATTGGCGCGTTCGTGTTTAGTAGGGATTCTCCATTGGAAACGCTCATCCCAATAGATGGGGGCCATGGCGGACTTTATCTCCCCCAAGGTTATTGTACTGGGAGTCTCATCTGGGGTGCGGTTGGTCGCTTGCATGCCCGAGCCCTCACCCTCGTTGGGCCCTTTAGCTTTCTTGGTTTTCTTGGTTTTCTTGCCCTTGCCTTTGTCACGGGCTCTTTCGGAGGGCCCCGCTGCTTCTTCAGTTTCCGGCGCCGGAGCAGCAACTGCCACTGTCACAGTATGGCGGTGGGGATGAGTCGCACTTTCAGTTATCGGGAGAGTCACCCCCTGCCTCTCCGCCTCCATCACTAAGTTCATCTCTTCAAAGATGGGCTCCACTCCATCTGGGTTTCTCTCATCTAGGGCCATAACAGCCACGCCCAATTCTTCGTCCCTAGAGGAAACCAGAGAGGATGAGTTCTGGGTGGCCATTTTTTCGACTTCACGGGCAAACTCCTCCACATGTTGATCGGCCATGGCGATATTGGAATTTGAAAGAGATTTGGGGATTTTTTCTGGGAAGATTTGTATATCTAAAGAGATTCGAGATTTCTGGAGAGTAGAAGCCTAAGGAATTGCTGAGTCCTAAATGTGATTCTAAGGTTAGAAAAGTTAGAAAGTTTCACCGGAAATTACCTTGAAATTTCGGGGAAAGCTTGAAGGAAGATTTGGGATGCTCTGAGACTGGAATGCAAAGAGTTTTTCTGCTGAAAGGTTGCTTTGAAGATTTGTTCGCGTAAAAGATGGAATGGATACAGAATCCCTTATTTATAGGGATGGGAGTCGGTACGGTTTCTGGCTAAAATTCAAAATTGTAATCATTTCCCGCCTAGGAAACCGTCCACTTTATTGAACCTTCGCGTACTTCCCAAGACTCACGCGCCCCACGCGCATCAGCATTTAATGCTTACACGCTTCAAATGGTCAGAAGAAAGGACTGCATTTAATGCTTTGACGTTATAAGCGGTCAGTTGAAGAGACCGCATTTATGGCAAAATCAGAAGAAAGATTGCCCAACACGCCAAACCTCGAACGAGCGTCACGCTCGATGGGTCGCATTAGGAAGAATTCTACAGCCCTTTCCACTAAGGACTACAGAATTGGGGGGCAAAATGATAGGGTCAAAATACCCCCACGTTTGGACACGTGGCACTTACGAGACAGCGACACCTGTCCTGCGGTCACGACAATCGTACACGAGCGCTGAAGCCCCTCGAGCGCCAGTATCCCCCAAGGACACGCACCGTCCCTGTCGCATTCGCACGTGATCAATGTTACCGCTCTCACAAGCGCCATCCACGCTACATGTCTAACGTTCCAATTAATCAAAGGAGCCCTCTTCGAGCGCTACATTCCCTCAAAGAGGCTTCCACTCCAATTCGTTACGCAAGCCTTGGCCCTCATCCCTTCGCGGATTCCTTGGCCATCAAGGTTTTAGTTGACACGAGCGTGCTCTCCAGCCCTCGTTACCAACTCCCCAAACGGCTCTCTGACACATCGTACACGCCCGCGCACCTACCATTGTTGCCAACATTCGGCCAGGACCACACGACGCAAATGACTAAAGGGTCCCTGACCCTCAACTATAAATAGGAGTCTTCATCTCCATCTCTGTAAGAAACTTCCATTACAGTAACCTCTTACTCTGCTTACATTTTCTCTTTCAGATCTTCATCTGACTTGAGCATCGGAGAGCCAAACTGGGAATCACCCCCATTTCCCCTAGCTTGGCCTTCTGACTCTGTCTGTGTGTTTGTCCTAGCAGGTAGAACCCCCATCTTTTCCGGCGAACCTCAGCTGGCTTTCCCCTCCTAAATAAATTCTAAAGTGATCGGACTCTGTAACCCATATTTAGACCCATCAACGGGGCACCTCAGTGAACTTACTTATTGAAGTAAGCACCCTAATGTATCACGCACGTATCAACTATACACTTTGCACCTCCATGAAACAAGGTGGTCCTTCTTAAGGGCGTGATCCCACAAGCAAGGCTTAGAGGAGTCAGGTTGACACTCCCACTGTTGGTAGGACTCATCGGCGTGGAGTATTTTACTAATCATGACTTATGTGATATAGTGCTCGTTTCATGAACCATTTCACCTAAATGGTAGAGTCCTAAAGTCATCAGGATTAGGGGAGTTCTCATACATGCATAGCTAAAGTAAACGCATACCAAACAAGAGCATATAAAGAAGTGTTGTCTCAATTCGTTATTTCATTCAAAGATTGTTTGTGATTACAATAAGGAAAAGCACAAAGCGGATATACAATCGGCTTTCTAGGGTACTATTCCTAACAATCTCCCACTTGCCCGTCAAAGCCATTCTAAAGCTACTCTAAGTCCCATCTTCTGAAGATGACCTTGGAAAGCTTCTCGACTAAGGGGTTTAGTAAGTGGATCTGCCACGTTCTCTGCTGATGCGACCTTCTCAATTTGCACATCTCCTCTTTTGATAATATCACAGATTAGGTGATACTTCCTCATAATGTTCTTGGTCCGTTGGTGAGATCTTGGTTCTCTTGCTTGAGCAACTGCCCCAATGTTGTCACAAAACACAGTAATGGGGTCTTTCATGATAGGAACAACATTCAACTCTTGAATGAAGTTTCTAATCCAAACACCTTCCTTAGCTGCATCATTTGCAGCTAAGTATTTGGCATCAGTGGTCGTTTGCTTGGAACTCTTCCAACTCACTGCTCCTCCGTTTAGGCAGAAAATGTATCCTGACATTGACTTAAAATCATGTAAGTCAGATGCAAAGCTTGCATCGCAGTATCCTTCGACAGTAAGATCTTTTTGACTTCCGTAAACTAAGAATAAGTCTTTAGTACTTTTCAAGTACTTAAGAATATTCTTCACGGCAGCCTAGTGACCATCTCCAGGGTCAGATTGGAAACGACTTGTTACACTAAGTGCATAAGCCACATCCGGTCGAGTACATAACATTACATACATTATGCTATCTATTGCTGATGCATAAGGTATATGAGTCATTCTTTCCTTCTCAAGGTTAGTCTTAGGACACATCTTCTTAGAAAGATATGTTCCTACACTCAAAGGAAGGTTCTTAACCTTTGCTGACTCCATATTGAATCTCTTCAATATTTTGTCAATGTACATCGACTGTGATAGTCCTATTAACCTTCTAGATCTATCTCGATAGATTTTAATTCCAAGGATATGGACGCATCACCAAGATCTTTCATCTCGAATTGGTTCGATAACCATAACTTAGTTACTTTCATGTCATCCTTCGAATTCCTAATAAGAAGGATGTCATCAACATAAAGTACTAAGAATTGCACTGAGGTCTCCAATTCCTTTCTATACACACAAGATTCATTAGAAATTTGAATGAAGTCAAATGCTTTGACCGATTCATCAAATCGAATGTTCCAATTCCTATAAGCCTGTTTCAATTCATAGATTGATTTTTGGAGTTTGCAAACCTTTTGCTCACTCCCACTGAATGTGAAACCTATGGGTTGCTCCATATAAATGTCTTTATCAATGTCACCATTGAGAAAGGCAGTTTTCACATCCATTTGCCATATCTCATAGTCATAATA
Source organism: Lantana camara (assembly GCA_037501455.1). Lineage (NCBI taxonomy): Eukaryota > Viridiplantae > Streptophyta > Magnoliopsida > Lamiales > Verbenaceae > Lantana > Lantana camara. The sequence continues at coordinate 81,505,241 of CM074865.1, forward strand.
TGCAGCAATGGCAAGCATGATCCGAATAGACTTTTGCATTACAACTGGTGAAAAAGTTTCATCAAAGTCTACGCCAGGTCTTTGAGTGAATCCTTTTGCAACCAATCTTGCTTTGTAGACTGCAATGCTTCCATCAACTCCAAGCTTTCTCTTAAAGATCCATTTGCAACCTATGGGTTTGACCCCATCTGGCAAATCTACCAAGGTCCAAACTTGGTTGGAGTTCATGGAATCCATTTCGGATTTCATGGCTTCTATCCACTGTTCAGAGTCAGAATCTGAAAGTGCCTCCTCATATGATAAAGGATCATTATCCTTTTGAGAGATTTTATGGAAGAATCCATACCATCTCTCCGGCTGTCTAGGAGTGCGTTCAGAACGCCTTAGAGGTGGATTTACGTGTGTATCGAAATTCGTGATTGGTTGTGGTTGATCAGAAGGGGACATTTCTTCAGTGGGTGGTGCGGGGTCACTTTGTACTTCCTCTAATTCTATGATCTTGCCTTTCTTTTCTTTAAGGAACGGTTCCTCAAGAAAAGTAGCATTCCTGGAAACAAACACCTTTTGCTCAGATTGATCATAGAAGTAGTATCCTATGGATTCCTTAGGATAACCTACAAAGTAGCATAAGTTAGAACGAGATTCTAACTTATCTCCCACTGTCCTCTTCACATAAGCAGGACAACCCCAAATTCTTAAGTAAGAATAACTAGGGATTTTACCATGCCACATTCCATAGAGCCTTTTAGGGACTGACTTAGAGGGAACTAGATTCAAAATCTTTGCTGCACTTTCTAGGGCATAACCCTAGAAAGAAGGTGGTAAGTCAGTGAAACTCATCATGGAACAAGCCATATCAAGTAGAGTTCGATTCCTTCTCTTAAAAAATCTATTAAACTGAGGAGTTCCAGGAGGAGTCCACTAAGAGATAATCCCATTATCTTTGAGATGATTAAGGAATTCTTCACTAAGATACTCGCCTCCTCGATCAGATCGAAGTGCTTTGATCTTGTGACCAGTTTGGTTCTCAACCTCTGTTTGAAATTCTAGGAATTTCTCAAAAGCTTCAGATTTATACTTCATTAAGTATACATAACCATATCGACTAAAGTCATCGGTAAAGGTTATGAAATACTGATGATTGTTTCTAGTGCTTAGACTAAGCGGTCCACAAACATCAGAATGGATCAAATCCAAAACCTTAGTGGCACGTTCCACAGTTCCTTTAAAAGGAACTTTGGACATTTTTGTTGGAAAACACGAATCAGAAAGCAGCGGAAATTTAAAAATTTTCCAACAAAAGGACCTTGGACTCGCAATCGTGTATCCAAATTCGTAGAGATAAGAAACTTACTTTTCTTTTATTCTTTCTTGAAGCGTTTCAAGCCACCCAAGAACGCTCTTCTCGCGGCTTGATCCCCTCTCCTTGGTAAAGCTCGAATCTTTAAACTTCTAACTTGAAGCTCTCTAGAGATAGTCCACCAATTTGACTACAATCTAACTGGTAAGGATGCTAGTTCTCTAGTTAGTGTTTCGGCTTAACCTAGGGTTTATTTGATCTTGGAGAAAGGATGGTGTTCAACACATGAACCAAAAGAATTCTCGATTAGCTCCAAGAGGAGCTTGAACTCCCCTATTTATAAGAAGGGAGTGGCCGAAATTCCTAGTCCTCATGGACTAAGGATTTTGTCCCTCTCTCTTATTACTTGATCATCAAGTAATTTTGACTTTGACTTTGAATACAAATTCAAATCAACTTTTAAGAGAGCTAAAATATCCAAACTATTTTCGGATAATTTTATACTTTATTTATTTAAAATAAATAACTTATTTTATCTAAATAATTAATTCACAATTAATTAACTAGATTATTTTTCTCCAAAATTAGACTTTCTTTTTAATTCAAAATTAAACCAAAGTCTATTAAATAATTAACAAATTAATTATTTAATATATATACAATATATATATATTCACGTGAGACACGTGTCATAATGACACGTGTCACTCACGTGACCCACACGTGTGGTTTCACACATGTGGAACCCTCTCAGCCCTATTAACTCTTTTAATCATTTTAAAGCCTCAACTCATGTAACCAAGTTGTTGTGTGTGACCCTCTAGGTTCTCAATTCAATTAGCAGTGAACCTAATTAATTAATTCACTAATTAATTAATCAGTCCACAGATTAAACGACCATAGTCTAGCAACAGGTGTTTAACCCCTAGCTGAATTGGAATGTTGAGATTCGACAGAACCTTTAAGTCATTGATTCATGTGAGATACAATCCTCCTACTTGCCATCTCTCAACCAAGATCTAGGGTAAGGGAATAATCAGAACCCTAATAATCCGGTCTTAAAGCTAAGTGCATTTCAAATCCATTTGGCCAAGGACTCCATATGGCATATGAATCACTTACACAATAACAGATCACCTTGCAAATGCAAGTGTAGGTCCTTTCTTGATTCTCATTCACTTTCATGAATCACTTGTGCATCCCCAGCATAAGCCTTGAATCAGTTGTCTAAGGCGACACCCTTTAAAGCTTATACCTAAGACTACAGAGTTAACTCATAAAGTGACAAGGAACCTCAAGTCTAAGGATCAATTAATCACATCAATGACTCGTGAGATATTTCCTAATCTGGAAGTTTCTATTTCCTGAAATAGAAACTTCTTTTCCCATTTAGGAATGTTCTCACACGGGGCACCTCAGTGAACTTACTTATTAAAGTAAGCACCCTCATGTATCACGCACGTATCAACTATACACTTTGCACCTCCATGAAACAAGGTGGTCCTTCTTAAGGGCGTGATCCCACAAGCAAGCCTTAGAGGAGTCAGGTTGACACTCCCACTGTCTGTAGGACTCATCGGCTTGGAGCATTTTACTAATCATGACTTATGTGATATAGGGCTCGTTTCATGAACCATTTCACCTAAATGGTAGAGTCCTAAAGTCATCAGGATTAGGGGAGTTCTCATACATGCACAGCTAAAGTAAACGCATACCAAACAAGAGCATATAAAGAAGTGTTGCCTCAATACGTTATTTTATTCAAAGATTGTCTGTGATTACAATAAGGAAAAGCACAAAGCGGATATACAATCGGCTTTCTAGGGCACTATTCCTAACAATTTTTCCTTTGAGACAGGATTCGCAAGAAGTTAACTCTTTGAGATCATTTTCAGAGAATGATCCTAAAGTGTTTATCTTGCTAATTCTGTTCTTGGAAATGTGTCCTAATCTAGCGTGCCATAAGGGAGCTGAAACTTTGTCATCTCTCTTACGTTTAGTTTCTCGTTGTATATTCATAATATTGATATTCTGAGTTAGATAAAGTCCATTACTTAGAGTACCGATGTGAACGGAAGAGTTGTTCCGTTTGATAAAGTATTTACCATTCTTAATATAAGTTTCATAACCTTCACAATCTAAAATTGGAACTGAAATTATATTACGAATAATGCTCGGTACATAAAGGACTTTATTTAAAACTAACTCAAAACTACCTAAATCTAATCTAATTGTGCCTAAGGCTCGAGCTTCAACATTTGAGCCATCGCCGATCTTCAAGACACATTCTCCTTCTTTGAGTTGTTGGACTTTACTTAGCATCTGTACATCATTACAGATATGAGTTCCACAACCGGTATCAAGTACCCAAGAACTAGAATTAATAGAAAGATTTACTTCAACGAGAAAGATACCTTTCTTTAGAGTAGCCTTGTACTCGGGGCAGTTTCTCCTCCAATGTCCCGCTTTGCCACAATGGAAGCAAACATCCTCTTTCTGATCTCGCTTCTTCTTTTGGGCCTTCCCCTTCGAAACGCCACCAGTGGGCCTAGGGGGCTTCTTTTTCTTCTTTTGGGCTTTCTTGCCCTTACCTTTAGAAGGCCCAGAAGAGGAAGATGGAGCATTCACCATCAAAACCTTATTGTCCTTCTTGATCGTGCTTTCAGCAGTCACAAGCTGACTAATCAGCTCAGCTACAGTAGCACCAGCATGATTCATATTGAAGTTAAGGACAAATGGGTTGAATGATGGTGGGAGCGAGGCTAGCAACATGTCCACTGAAAGCTCATCTTTAGTGGCATGTCCATGGAAGCAAGTTTCTCAGTAAGGGCGAGAAACTTGAGTCCATACTCATGGACACTGGAACCTTCCCTCATTCTCAAGTGGAACAATTCCTTTGAAGTGTTATACCTTGTAACACGTTCATGAGGGCGGTAAAGTTTCTCTAAGTGGTCGTAAATCTCCCAAGCAAATTCCATGGCCTCATGTTGCCTTTGCAAGTTCGGAGACATGTTAGTCAACATAAGGCAACGGGCTTGGAGATTATCATCCTTCCACTTCTGGATTGCGTCCCGCTCGGCCCTAGTGGGAGCGTCCCCTTCGAAGTGAACATAAGTTCTCTTCTCAGAATCTAAAATGATTTTTAGATTCCTCAGCCAATCAGAATAGTTGGGACCAGTCAACTTGTTTGACTCGAGGATCGATACAAGAGGGTTTTTGGTTGCCATTTCAAAACACGTAGAGAATCATAGAATCTACGACCTAAATGGTAAAACAAAGAACTAGTGAGCATGTTGAATTATAACGATATACAAAAGATAAGGTCTTTAATCTAATGTAGCTCCCACTGTTTTTCAAAGATCTATAATTCCCAAAGATCTAAGAGGAACGCGTTTCCCAATGGGTACTAAGATCCTAAGCATTTTACCTCGAACCCACGACTCGCGGACATTCTAAGTAAAACCCTAGGTAGGTACAACTTACCAATTCTAACACCTTTAGAACTTTTAGTAATTGTTTTTGCTCACCTATCTTTCAATATGGACCCACGACTCGTGCGACATCCATATTTACTTAGGCGTTAAGCTAGACCCATCAATCATAAGATCATGATCAAAACTTAGTTCGAACGACCCACGACTCGCCGACATCGCCCTTGCCAAAATTGACCACGAAATATTGATCATTTAAAATGATCAATTAGGTGACTAAGAACTAATAAGCTCCACTAGCTATCCCACGACTCGCGGAAAATAACTAGTCTCACTTACTAAACTCAAAACCTATTGATGGAATGCTAGGAATTTAATTCAAAATTTGCACCTCGAATTAAACACCTATTTATTCGAAATTAGCTTAATATTTAATGGGAATTTTGGAATCAACCAGAGAGTTGTCCGGTTCGACCTCACCAACATATATGTTATCCAATTTTAATTAGTCTTGACTAATGCAAGTACACTTAAATGCATTTCAAACAAGCACATAAACAGATAACATGTCCTAGCATGATACTAGCATGTGATGATCATGGGTTCTACCTATCTTATGCGTGATATGTGGGAGCCACTCCACAATCACAAGTTCTGACATACATGCCACATAAACAGTTTAAATCACATAAGGGAAAGCTGTAACAAAATACGAGCCCTATCTCTATTACATTTTCAATTGAGATTCCCCTCCCTAACATTTTGAGGGTTCTTTACTTATGGCCTCCTTGTTACTTGAATGTGGTTCATCTTACTCCATGGGTGCATTGTCTCCAAAATGAAAAATAAAACCTCACCACCTATCTCTACTCTCAAATTACAATAAAAAGAAAAAGACATAAAGTAATAAGGCTCAATCTTCATATTGGCCTTAGACAATTACACGGGGCATACCCCGTCCTCAAAAATAATAATATGGAAAGCCACATAATAAATCACATAACAGTACGCACATAAGTGAGGCTCCAACCTCAATTGAAAAACTCAACTATAGGGCTCCAACCCCAATATAAACCATCCATGTGCATAAATTAAAACCATACATAAGTCTAAACCCATGATCACCTAACATGCAACTTGCGAGAATTTAAATTTAGCCAATAAATTAAAATTCCCGTTTCAAGTCCTAATGACTTAAAACATGACTTGATACGAGTCTTATTTATAAAAGTTTTCAATAAATCCTAAATTACCAAAACAAATAAAATTCCAATTAATTTCTGAAAATTAACAATTTTATCAAAGATGTAGTTTCCCAAAATTTTAAACCGTTTCTGTTTCTCAAAAAATCCCAATTTTAATTTTTATTCAAAATAAATTAATTTAATTAAAAACAAGTTTTAATAAAATAAATAAAATTGGGACTGGAATGCACAAAATACAACAACGAATTACGAGGAAAAACGGGGCTCGTACGCGAAGAGGGTCGTGAGCGATGCAGGCGCGAGCGCAGCGCCGTGCGGCTGCGCACGGCCCTCCCGGCCATGTGCGGGCCATGATGGGCGGCGCGCCCGGAAGGCCTCCCGCGCGGTTGCGGGAGGGTGCTGGGCGGGGATGCCCTGTGCGCCTAGGACAGGCGAGGTTTCGCACGCAGGGTTTCACGTGTTCGTCGTAATCCAGGTTTTCGTTCAAAAGCAAAACCAATCCAAGAAATCCAAAAACAGTTTATACAGTTTCAAATCTAAAACTGTTTTTAAAACAAATTTTACAAAATAGTTTTCAGAAACTTTCAGGAAAAATTCAGTTTCGTAATTTAGGCTTTCTAAAACAATTACAAATACTCAATCGCATCAAGCCTAAGAATTTCTACCGAATTCAGAATAATTGAGACGAATCAGAAACATGATTAACGAGGTGGCTCTGATACCACTTGTTGGAAAACAAGAATCAGAAAGCAGCAAAAATTTAAAAATTTTCCAACAAAAGGATCTTGGACTCGCAATCATGTATCCAAATTCGTAGAGATTAGAAACTTACTTTTCTATAATCTTTCTTGAAGGGTCTCAAGCCACCCAGAACGCTCTTCTCGCGACTTGATCCCCTCTCCTTGGTAAAGCTCGAATCTTCAAAACTTCTAACTTGAAGCTCTCTAGAGATAGTCCACCAACTTGAGTACAATCTAACTAGTAAGTATGCTAGTTCTCTAGTTAGTGTTTAGGCTTAAGCTAGGGTTTATTTTATCTTGGAGAAAGGAAGGTGTTCAACACATGAACCAAAAGAAGATCATCAATCACTCTCAAGGGGAGCTCGAGCTCCCCTATATATAATTGGGAGGGGTGGCCGAAAATCCTAGTCCTTATGGGCTAGGGTTTTGGTCCCTCTCTCCTATTACTTGATCATCAAGTAATTTTGACTTTGACTTTGAATTCAAATTCAAATCAACTTTTAAGAGAGCTAAAATATCCAAACCCTTTTGGATATTATTATACTTTATTTATTAATAAATAAATAACTTATTTATCTAATTAATTAATTCGTAATTAATTAAATAGATCATTTTTCTCCAAAATAAGACTTCCTTTTTAATTCAAAATTAAACCAGAGTCTATAAAATAATTAATCACATTAATTATTTAATACATAAATAATTATACACGGGTGGCACACGTGTGTTAGGAATAGTGCCCTAGAAAGCCGATTGTATATCCGCTTTGTGCTTTTCCTTATTGTAATCACAGACAATCTTTGAATGAAATAACGAATTGAGGCATCACTTCTTTATATGCTCTTGTTTGGTATGCGTTTACTTTAGCTGTGCATGTATGAGAACTCCCCTAATCCTGATGACTTTAGGACTCTACCATTTAGGTGAAATGGTTCATGAAACGAGCCCTATATCACATAAGTCATGATTAGTAAAATACTCCAAGCCGATGAGTCCTACAGACAGTGGGAGTGTCAACCTGACTCCTCTAAGGCTTGCTTGTGGGATCACGCCCTTAAGAAGGACCACCTTGTTTCATGGAGGTGCAAAGTGTATAGTTGATACATGCGTGATACATGAGGGTGCTTACTTTAATAAGTAAGTTCACTGAGGTGCCCCGTGTGAGAACATTCCTAAATGGGAAAGGAAGTTTCTATTTCAGGAAATGGAAACTTCCAGATTAGGAAATATCTCACGAGTCATTGATGTGATTAATTGATCCTTAGACTTGAGGTTCCATGTTACTTTATGAGTTAACTCTGTAGTCTTTGGTATAAGCTTTAAAGGGTGTCGCCTTAGACAACTGATTCAAGGCTTATGCTGGGGCTGCACAAGTGATTCATGAAAGTGAATGAGAATCAAGAAAGGACCTACACTTGCATATGCAAGGTGATCTCTTATTGTGTAAGTCATTCATATGCCATATGGAGTCCTTGGCCAAGGCAGTAGATCAAGACATCAAGAAAAGGGTTTCTTGGATTGAGATCAAATGGATATGAAATGCACTTAGCTTTAAGACCAGATTATTAGGGTTCTGATTATTCCCTTGCCCTAGATCTTGGTTGAGAGATAGTAAGTAGGAGGATTGTATCTCACATGAATCAATGACTTAAAGGTTCTGTCGAATCCGAACATTCCAATTCAGCTAGGGGTTAAACACCTGTTGCTAGACTATGGTCGTTTAATCTGTGGACTGATTAATTAATTAGTGAATTAATTAATTGGGGTCACTGCTAATTGAATTGAGAACCTAGAGGGTCACACACAACAACTTGGTTACATGAGTTGAGGCTTGAAAATGATTAAACGAGTTAATCGGGCCAAGAGGGTTCCACACGTGTGAAGTCACACGTGTGGCTCACGTGAGTGACACGTGTCACTGTGACACGTGTCACACACGTGTGTATATATATATATTATATATATATTAAATAATTAATTAGTTAATTATTTAATAGACTTTGGTTTAATTTTGAATTAAAAAGAAAGTCTAATTTTGGAGAAAATAATCTAGTTAATTAATTATGAATTAATTAATTAGATAAAAATAAGTTATTTATTTTATAATAAATAAAGTATAAAATTATCCAAAAATAGTTTGGATATTTTTAGCTCTCTTAAAAGTTGACTAGAATTAGAATTCAAAGTCAAAGTTGACAAATACTTGATGATCAAGTAATAGGAGAGAGGGACCAAAATCCTAGCCCATAATGGACTAGGAATTTCGGCACCCCCTCCCTATAAATAGGGGAGCTCGAGCTCCTTATGGAGCTAATTGACAATTCTTGGTTCATGTGTTGAACACCTTCCTTTCTCCAAGATTATATTAAACCCTAGGTTAAGCCTAAACACTAACTAGAGAACTAGCATCCTTACTAGTTAGATTGTGATCAAGTTGGTGGACTTTCTCTAGAGACTTCAAGTTAGAAGTTTGAAGATTCGAGCTTTACCAAGGAGAGGGGATCAAGCCGCGAGAAGAGCGTTCTTGGGTGGCTTGAAACGCTTCAAGAAAGAATAAAAGAAAAGTAAGTTTTCTATCTTTACGAATTTGGTTACACGATTGCGAGTTCAAGGTCCTTTTGTTGGGAAAATTTTTTAAATTCCGTTGCTTTCTGATTCCTGTTTTCCAACAAGTGGTATCAGAGCCACCTCGTTAATCGTGTTTCTGATTCGTCTCAATTATACTGAATTTGGTAGAAATTCTTAGGCTTGATGCGATTGAGTATTTGTAATTGTTTTAGAAAGCCTGAATTACGAAACTGTATTTTTTCCTGAAAGTTTCTGAAAATTGGTTTTTATAAAATTTGATTTTGAAAAAACAATTTTAGATTTGAAACTGTATAAACTGTTTTTGGATTTCTTGGATTGGTTTTGCTTTTGAACGAAAACACGAAACGAAAGCCCGGAACACGATGAACACGCGAAACCCCGCGCGCGAAGGAGTCGCGCGCGCGGGCTTCGCGCGCCACCCTCCCGCAACCGCGCGGGAGGCCCTCCCGCACGCCGTCCGCCCGTCGCCGCCCAGGCCTGGCCGGGACAGACCGGCCAGCCTCCCAGCTCCTCCCGCACGCCTGTGCGGGAGCGTCCCGGGCGCGCCTAGGCGCGCCCGCCCAGGGCGGCCGAGACTGGCCGCCCATCGCCCAGCAGGGCACGCGCGCGCGAGGCGCGCGGTATGCGCGCGCAGTGCGCGCACTCGCCTGGCCTTGGCCGGGCGCTGTGCGCGCCTGCCGTGCGCGTCCGCGCGCGCTTGCGACGCTGTGCCCCGTTTCGCGCACGGGCCCCGTTTTCGTGATCCGGCCCTTTTCGTGTTTCGTGCAATCCAGTCCCAATTTTTTATTTTAATTTTAAAATTTTATTTTTGAATATTTATTTTTTTAATTTTGAATAAAACTTAAAATTGGGATTTTTGAGAAATTGAAACGGTTTATATTTTGGGAAAATACATCTTGATAAAATTATTAATTTTCAGAAATTAATTGGAATTTTATTTGTTTTGGTAATTTGGGATTTATTGAAAACTTTTATAAATAAGACTCGCATCAAGTCGTGTTTTAAGCTATTAGAGCTTAAAGCGAGAATTTTAATTTATTGGTTAAATTTAAATTCTTGCAAAAGCATGTTAGGTGATCATGGGTTTAGATCTATGTATGGTTTTAATTTATGCACATGGATGGTTTAAATTGGGGTTGGAGCCCTATAGTTGCGTTTTTTCAATTGAGGTTGGAGCCTCACTTATGTGCGTACTGTTATGTGATTTATTACGTGGCTTTCCATATTACTGTTTTTGAGGCCGGGGTATGCCCCGTGTAATTGTCTAAGGCCAATATGAAGATTGAGCCTTATTACTTTATGTCTTTTTCTTTTTATTGTAATTTGAGAGTAGAGATAGGTGGTGAGGTTTTATTTTCATTTTGGAGACAATGCACCCATGGAGTAAGATGGACCACATTCAAGTAACTAGGAGGCCATAAGTGAAGACCCCTCAAAATGTTAGGGAGGGGAATCTCAATTGTTAAATGTAATAGAGATAGGGCTCGTATTTTGTTACTGCTTTCCCTTATGTGATTTGAACTGTTTATGTGGCATGTATGTTAGAACTTGTGATTGTGGAGTGGCTCCCACATATCACGCATAAGATAGGTAGAACCCATGATCATTACATGTTAGTATCATGCTAGGACATGTTATCTGTTTATGTGCTTGTTTGAAATGCATTTAAGTGTACTTGCATTAATCAAGACTAATAAAATTGGATAACATATATGTTGATGAGGTCGAACCGGACAACTCTCCGGTTGATTCGAAAATTCCCATTAAATATTAAGCTAATTTCGAACAAATAGGTGTTTAATTCGAGATGCAAGTTTTGAATTAAATTCCTAGCATTCCATCAATAGGTTTTAAGTTTAGTAAGTAAAGCTAGTTATTGTCCGCGAGTCGTGGGATAGCTGGTGGAGCTTATTAGTTCTTAGTTACCTGATTAATCATTTTAAATGATCAATATTTCGTGGTCAATTTTAGCAAGGGCGATGTCCGCGAGTCGTGGGTCGTTCGAACTAAGTTTTGGTCATGATCTCATGATTGATGGGTCTAGCTTAACGCCTAAGTAAATATGGATGTCGCACGAGTCGTGGGTCCATATTGAAAGATAGGTGATGCAAAAACAATTACTAAGAGTTCTAAAGGTGTTAGAATTGGTAAATTGTACCTACCTAGGGTTCTTACTAAGAATGTCCGCGAGTCGTGGGTTCGAGGTAAAATGCCTAGGATCTTAGTACCCATTGGGAAACGTGTTCCTCTTAGATCTTTGGGAATTATAGATCTTTGAAAAACAGTGGGAGCTACATTAGATTAAAGACCTTATCTTTTGTATATCGTTATAATTCAGCATGCTCACTAGTTCTCTGTTTTACCATTTAGGTCGTAGATTCTGTGATTCTCTACGTGTTTTGAAATGGCAACCAAAAACCCTCTTGTATCGATCCTCGAGTCAAACAAGTTGACTGGTCCCAACTATTCTGATTGGCTGAGGAATCTAAAAATCATTTTAGATTCTGAGAAGAGAACTTATGTTCTCTTCGAATGGGAGCCTAGTCCCGAAGGGGAGGCTCCCACTCGGGCTGAGCGGGACGCGATTCAGAAGTGGAAGGATGATAATCTCCAAGCCCGTTGCCTTATGTTGGCTAACATGTCTCCGGACTTGCAAAGGCAACATGAGGCCATGGAATTTGCTTGGGAGATTTACGACCACTTAGAGCAACTTTACCGCCCTCATGAACGTGTTACAAGGTATAACACTTCAAAGGAATTATTCCACTTGAGAATGAGGGAAGGTTCAAGTGTCCATGAATATGGACTCAAGTTTCTTGCCCTTACTGAGAAACTTGCTTCCATGGACATGCCACTGAAAGATGAACTTTCAGTGGATTTGTTGCTAGCTTCGCTCCCACCATCATTCAACCCATTTGTCCTTAACTTCAACATGAATCATGCTGGTGCTACTGTAGCTGAGCTGATTAGTCAGCTTGTGACTGCTGAAAGCACGATCAAGAAGGACAATAAGGTTTTGATGGTGAATGCTCCATCTTCCTCTTCTGGGCCTTCTAAAGGTAAGGGCAAGAAAGCCCAAAAGAAGAAGAAGAAACCCCTTAGGCCCACTGGTGGCATCTCGAAGGGGAAGGCCCAAAAGAAGAAGCGTGATCAGAAAGAAGATGTTTGCTTCCATTGTGGCAAAGCGGGACATTGGAGGAGAAACTGCCCAGAGTACAAGGCTACTCTAAAGAAAGGTATCTTTCTCGTTGAAGTAAATCTTTCTATTAATTCTAGTTCTTGGGTACTTGATACCGGTTGTGGAACTCATATCTGTAATGATGTACAGATGCTAAGTGAAGTCCAACAACTCAAAGAAGGAGAATGTGTCTTAAAGATCGGCGATGGCTCAAACGTTGAAGCTCGAGCTTTAGGCACAATTAGATTAGATTTAGGTAGTTTTGAGTTAGTATTAAATAAAGTCCTTTATGTACCGAGCATTATTCGTAATATAATTTCAGTTCCAATATTAGATTGTGAAGGTTATGAAACTTATATTAAGAATGGTAAATACTTTATCAAACGGAACAACTCTTCCGTTCATATCGGTACTCTAAGTAATGGACTTTACCTAACTCAAAATATTAATATTATGAATATACAACGAGAAACAAAGCGTAAGAGAGATGACAAAGTTTCAGCTCCCTTATGGCACGCTAGATTAGGACACATTTCCAAGAACAGAATTAGCAAGATAAACACTTTAGGATCATTCTCTGAAAATGATCTCAAAGAGTTAACTTCTTGCCAATCCTGTCTCAAAGGAAAGATGTCCAAAGTCCCTTTTAAAGGAACTGTGGAACGTGCCACTAAGGTTCTGGATTTGATCCATACTGATGTTTGTGGACTGCTTAGTGTAAGCACTAGAAGCAATCATCAGTATTTCATAACCTTTACTGATGACTTTAGTCGGTATGGTTATGTATACTTAATGAAGTATAAATCTGAAGCTTTTGAGAAATTCTTAGAATTTCAAAAGGAGGTTGAGAACCAAACTGGTCACAAGATCAAAGCACTTCGATCTGATCGAGGAGGCGAGTATCTTAGTGAAGAATTCCTTAATCATCTCAAAGATAATGGGATTATCTCTCAGTGGACTCCTCCGGGAACTCCTCAACTTAATGGAGTTTCTGAGAGAAGGAATCGAACCTTACTTGATATGGTTCGTTCCATGATGAGTTTCACTGACTTACCACCTTCTTTCTGGGGTTATGCCCTAGAAAGTGCAGCAAAGATTCTGAATCTAGTTCCCTCTAAGTCAGTCCCCAAGACGCCCTATGAAATGTGGCATGGTAAAATCCCTAGTTATTCTTACTTAAGAATTTGGGGTTGTCCTGCTTACGTGAAGAGGACAGTGGGAGATAAGTTAGAATCTCGTTCTAACTTATGCTACTTTGTAGGTTATCCTAAGGAATCCATAGGATACTACTTCTATGATCAATCTGAACAAAAGGTGTTTGTTTCCAGAAATGCCACTTTTCTTGAGGAACCGTTCCTTAAAGAAAAGAAGGGCAAGATCATAGAATTAGAAGAAGTACAAAATGACCCCACACCACCCACTGAAGAAACGTCCCACTCTGATCAAACACAACCAATCACGAATTTTGATACACACGAAAATCCTCCTCTAAGGCGTTCTGAACGTACTCCTAGACAGCCAGAGAGATGGTATGGATTCTTCCATGAAATCTCTCAAAAGGATAATGATCCTTTAACATATGAGGAGGCACTTTCAGATTCTGACTCTGAACAGTGGATAGAAGCCATGAAATCCGAAATGGATTCCATGAACTCCAACCAAGTTTGGACCTTGGTAGATTTGCCTGATGGGGTCAAACCCATAGGTTGCAAATGGATCTTTAAGAGAAAGCTTGGAGTTGATGGAAGCATTGCAGCCTACAAAGCAAGACTGGTTGCAAAAGGATTCACTCAGAGACCCGGCGTGGATTTTGATGAAACCTTTTCACCAGTTGCAATGCAAAAGTCTATTCGGATCATGCTTGCCATTGCTGCATATTATGACTATGAGATATGGCAAATGGATGTGAAAACTGCCTTTCTCAATGGTGACATTGACAAAGACATTTATATGGAGCAACCCATAGGTTTCACATTCAGTGGGAGTGAGCAAAAGGTTTGCAAACTCCAAAGATCAATCTATGGATTGAAACAGGCTTCTAGGAATTGGAACATTCGATTTGATGAATCGGTCAAAGCGTTTGGCTTCATCCAAATTTCGAATGAATCATGTGTGTATAGAAAGGAATTGGAGACCTCAGTGCAATTCTTAGTACTTTATGTTGATGACATCCTTCTTATTGGGAATTCGAAGGATGACATGAAAGTGACTAAGTTATGGTTATCGAACCAATTCGAGATGAAAGATCTTGGTGATGCGTCCTATATCCTTGGAATTAAAATCTATAGAGATAGATCTAGAAGGTTAATAGGACTATCACAGTCGATGTACATTGACAAAGTATTGAAGAGATTCAATATGGAGTCAGCAAAGGTTAAGAACCTTCCTATGAGTGTAGGAACATGTCTTTCAAAGAAGATGTGTCCTAAGACCAACCTTGAGAAGGAGAGAATGACTCATACACCTTATGCATCAGCAATAGGTAGCATAATGTATGCAATGTTATGTACTCGACCGGATGTGGCTTATGCACTTAGTGTAACAAGTCGTTTCCAATCTGACC
Source organism: Lantana camara (assembly GCA_037501455.1). Lineage (NCBI taxonomy): Eukaryota > Viridiplantae > Streptophyta > Magnoliopsida > Lamiales > Verbenaceae > Lantana > Lantana camara. The sequence continues at coordinate 81,520,247 of CM074865.1, forward strand.
CTGGAGATGGTCACTGGGCTGCCGTGAAGAATATTCTTAAGTACTTGAAAAGTACTAAAGATTTATTCTTAGTTTACGGAGGTCAGAAAGATCTTACTGTCGAAGGATACTGCGATGCAAGCTTTGCATCTGACTTAGATGATTTTAAGTCAATGTCAGGATACATTTTCTGCCTAAACGGCGGAGCAGTGAGTTGGAAGAGTTCCAAGCAAACAACCACTGCAGATTCGACCACTGAGGCCGAATACTTAGCTGCAAATGATGCAGCTAAGGAAGGTGTTTGGATTAGAAACTTCATTCAAGAGTTGAATGTTGTTCCTAGCATGAAAGACCCCATTACTGTGTTTTGTGACAACACTGGGGCGGTTGCTCAAGCAAGAGAACCAAGATCTCACCAACGGACCAAGCACATTATGAGGAAGTATCACCTAATCCGTGATATTATCAAAAGAGGAGATGTGCAAATTGAGAGGGTCACATCAGCAGAGAACGTGGCAGATCCACTTACTAAACCCCTTAGTCGAGAAGCTTTCCAAGGTCATCTTGAGAAGATGGGACTTAGAGTAGCTTTAGAATGGCTTTGACGGGCAAGTGGGAGATTGTTAGGAATAGTGCCCTAGAAAGCCGATTGTATATCCGCTTTGTGCTTTTCCTTATTGTAATCACAGACAATCTTTGAATGAAATAACGAATTGAGGCATCACTTCTTTATATGCTCTTGTTTGGTATGCGTTTACTTTAGCTGTGCATGTATGAGAACTCCCCTAATCCTGATGACTTTAGGACTCTACCATTTAGGTGAAATGGTTCATGAAATGAGCCCTATATCACATAAGTCATGATTAGTAAAATACTCCAAGCCGATGAGTCCTACAGACAGTGGGAGTGTCAACCTGACTCCTCTAAGGCTTGCTTGTGGGATCACGCCCTTAAGAAGGACCACCTTGTTTCATGGAGGTGCAAAGTGTATAGTTGATACATGCGTGATACATGAGGGTGCTTACTTTAATAAGTAAGTTCACTGAGGTGCCCCGTGTGAGAACATTCCTAAATGGGAAAGGAAGTTTCTATTTCAGGAAATGGAAACTTCCAGATTAGGAAATATCTCACGAGTCATTGATGTGATTAATTGATCCTTAGACTTGAGGTTCCATGTTACTTTATGAGTTAACTCTGTAGTCTTTGGTATAAGCTTTAAAGGGTGTCGCCTTAGACAACTGATTCAAGGCTTATGCTGGGGCTGCACAAGTGATTCATGAAAGTGAATGAGAATCAAGAAAGGACCTACACTTGCATATGCAAGGTGATCTCTTATTGTGTAAGTCATTCATATGCCATATGGAGTCCTTGGCCAAGGCAGTAGATCAAGACATCAAGAAAAGGGTTTCTTGGATTGAGATCAAATGGATATGAAATGCACTTAGCTTTAAGACCAGATTATTAGGGTTCTGATTATTCCCTTGCCCTAGATCTTGGTTGAGAGATAGTAAGTAGGAGGATTGTATCTCACATGAATCAATGACTTAAAGGTTCTGTCGAATCCGAACATTCCAATTCAGCTAGGGGTTAAACACCTGTTGCTAGACTATGGTCGTTTAATCTGTGGACTGATTAATTAATTAGTGAATTAATTAATTGGGGTCACTGCTAATTGAATTGAGAACCTAGAGGGTCACACACAACAACTTGGTTACATGAGTTGAGGCTTGAAAATGATTAAACGAGTTAATCGGGCCAAGAGGGTTCCACACGTGTGAAGTCACACGTGTGGCTCACGTGAGTGACACGTGTCACTGTGACACGTGTCACACACGTGTGTATATATATATATTATATGTATATTAAATAATTAATTAGTTAATTATTTAATAGACTTTGGTTTAATTTTGAATTAAAAAGAAAGTCTAATTTTGGAGAAAATAATCTAGTTAATTAATTATGAATTAATTAATTAGATAAAAATAAGTTATTTATTTTATAATAAATAAAGTATAAAATTATCCAAAAATAGTTTGGATATTTTTAGCTCTCTTAAAAGTTGACTAGAATTAGAATTCAAAGTCAAAGTTGACAAATACTTGATGATCAAGTAATAGGAGAGAGGGACCAAAATCCTAGCCCATAAAGGACTAGGAATTTCGGCACCCCCTCCCTATAAATAGGGGAGCTCGAGCTCCTTATGGAGCTAATTGAGAATTCTTGGTTCATGTGTTGAACACCTTCCTTTCTCCAAGATTATATTAAACCCTAGGTTAAGCCTAAACACTAACTAGAGAACTAGCATCCTTACTAGTTAGATTGTGATCAAGTTGGTGGACTTTCTCTAGAGGCTTCAAGTTAGAAGTTTGAAGATTCGAGCTTTACCAAGGAGAGGGGATCAAGCCGCGAGAAGAGCGTTCTTGGGTGGCTTGAAACGCTTCAAGAAAGAATAAAAGAAAAGTAAGTTTTCTATCTTTACGAATTTGGTTACACGATTGCGAGTTCAAGGTCCTTTTGTTGGGAAAATTTTTTAAATTCCGCTGCTTTCTGATTCCTGTTTTCCAACAACGTGTCCCAAGGACACGTGTCTAGTCACGTGACCCACACATGTGGTTTCACACGTGTGGAACCCTCTAGGCCCGATTAACTCGTTTAATCATTTTAAAGCCCCAACTCATGTAAGCAAGTTGTTGTGTGTGACCCTCTAGGTTCTCAATTCAATTAGCAGTGACCCTAATTAATTAATTCACTAATTAATTAATCAGTCCACAGATTACACAACCATAGTCTAGCAACAGGTGTTTAACCCCTAGCTGAATTGGAATGTTCGGATTCGACAGAACCTTTAAGTCATTGATTCATGTGAGATACAATCCTCCTACTTACTATCTCTCAACCAAGATCTAGGGTAAGGGAATAATCAGAACCCTAATAATCCGGTCTTAAAGCTAAGTGCATTTCATATCCATTTGATCTCAATCCAAGAAACCCTTTTCTTGATGTCTTGATCTACTGCCTTGGCCAAGGACTCCATATGGCATATGAATGACTTACACAATAAGAGATCACCTTGCAGATGCAAGTGTAGGTCCTTTCTTGATTCTCATTCACTTTCATGAATCACTTGTGCAACCCCAGCATAAGCCTTGAATCAGTTGTCTAAGGTGACACCCTTTAAAGCTTATACCTAAGACTACAGAGTTAACTCATAAAGTGACATGGAACCTTAAGTCTAAGGATTAATTAATCACATCAATGACTCGTGAGATATTTCCTAATCTGGAAGTTTCTATTTCCTGAAATAGAAACTTCCTTTCCCATTTAGGAATATTCTCTCACGGGGCACCTCAGTGAACTTACTTATTGAAGTAAGCACCCTCATGTATCACGCACATATCAACTATACACTTTGCACCTCCATGAAACAAGGTGGTCCTTCTTAAGGGCGTGATCCCACAAGCAAGCCTTAGAGGAGTCAGGTTGACACTCCCACTGTCGGTAGGACTCATCGGCTTGGAGTATTTTACTAATCATGACTTATGTGATATAGGGCTCGTTTCATGAACCATTTCACCTAAATGGTAGAGTCTTAAAGTCATCAGGATTAGGGGAGTTCTCATACATACACGGATAAGCATATAAAGAAGTGTTGCCTCAATTCGTTATTTCATTCAAAGATTGTCTATGATTACAATAAGGAAAAGCACAAAGCCGATTTAGGGCACTATTCCTAACATCTTATGTTCCTGATTAACTTACACAGCTCTCTTACTACTGCCTCTCTTCTACTTCCAAACCAAATCAATAATCTTCAACATCACAAACAACTGCGCTTACAGCGTCTGGCCCGTCACCCTCCCCGGCGGAGGTCGCCGCCTCGACTTAAGTTAGACCGGAGTGACCCTCAATTATTTTGATATGAATGTGCACCATGAGGTACAACAGCAAGAAGGAAATGATGTTCCAGAGGGGGAGTGTAGCACCCTAACCCCAAGGCACTACATCCCCCGCACTATAGTCTCGATCCACATACGGAATGGAAAATCCGTACATAAACTAAAACTATAGCGAACGGGTGACAATAAAAAAAAAATAACGAGCTAGGCGGGACACTCCCCAACATACTTCAACCAAAACATGAATTTAAAAGCGGAAGCAATAAAACAAACATACATGTAGGTACCATATTTACCGATTAGATATATAATAGATACCAAACTTAACTATCAATACATTATCATCTCTTGATATTCTATACATGCTCAAGTGTCCAAAATGTGATAACAACGATCATAATATGATGCTATCAAAAGTCTGTACATGAAAGGTACAATGCTAGACCCGTGCAATGCAAGACTTGACCAGACTCCCGCCAAGCACGACCACGCTCTCAAGTACCTGAAAAGTGAAGTATCAGTCTACCGAAGACTGAGTAAGGGGCAATAAATATATATAACACACATCACATGCGAGTTGTAGCCTCGGGTGAAGATTTTGGAAACAATATAATTATATAGTTCAAGAAACACATTCTTTGCCCGAGATTACAACTAATCATTTTAACAGGTTAATTTGATCATTTCATGAACATGTGGCCCCGGCGAGTAAGGGCGATTCTCCAACCTTTACACCAAACGTGACAACACGTGCTTGGATTATAAATTCAATACATGACCATACATTTCAATTAGTGCTCAACTAGACAATTTCATGCTTGAAATATGCAATAACCCGAGGATAACCCGACATGCCAGATTAATCCCCAGTCTCCTTCTTCCTCCGGGTGATAGTGGGTTTGCAAGGCCCAACTATCCACGACATGGTGTGTATAGGGAACATGACTCCCTAAACACGGAACTCCTTCCACCACTAATCTCCTAGTGGCTTCGGGGGTGATCCCAACAATGTGAGGATAATTCAGGAGTTACCCGTGACCCTTGCTTTCCCGGTTGGCTCAAGAATTACCCTCGGGCCCACGTGCAATCATGTACTCGCCAAACTTGCTTGAAATCATGACAATAATGGCTTGCTTGCTTGAAATATTTGTATTTTGGGAAAACATTTATAATTATAATATGTTTTGGCCGAAAATAGCACGTAAAGGGTGTAGGGTTCTATGTACCTAAAATAAAACCTCACCTTTTCTTACAAAATATAACAAGGATATGCTCTACGGAGCCTGCTTCTCGTCCATGACCTCGTGACCTGTGCAAACACGATGTGTATACGTGAGACATGACCTAAAATGGACCAAATATGACGAACGACGGAAATGCAATGAGATGAAGAGGAAAATGCAATGTGGCATGATAACATCTTGTTTCAGTACATATTGGATCATATAATAGCAATTCGGGGTCAAAGAAGTCGTCGGATCATGGGGCTAAAAACGTAATTTTATCCAGAAACTTTTGTTCTGCAAGTCAGGTGGGAACGGCCGTTCCGACTTCCCTTTGTAAATGGGAGCAGTCGTTCCCATAAACCCCAAAATCGCGTCAACGATTTTAAAACAAAAGCGCGCCTTTTGGCTGGGAACGGCCCTTCCGGCACCAAGGCCAAAATGGGAATGGTCGTTCCCATGCTCGGCCGCCTACTATCATTTGAAAAAGGTAGGAACGCCCGTTCCCACAATGCCTTGAGGCTGGGAACGTGTTAGGAATAGTGCCCTAGAAAGCCGATTGTATATCCGCTTTGTGCTTTTCCTTATTGTAATCACAGACAATCTTTGAATGGAATAACGAATTGAGGCAACACTTCTTTATATGCTCTTGTTTAGTATGCGTTTACTTTAGCTGTGCATGTATGAGAACTCCCCTAATCCTGATGACTTTAGGACTCTACCATTTAGGTGAAATGGTTCATGAAACGAGCCCTATATCACATAAGTCATGATTAGTAAAATGCTCCAAGCCGATGAGTCCTACAGACAGTGGGAGTGTCAACCTGACTCCTCTAAGGCTTGCTTGTGGGATCACGCCCTTAAGAAGGACCACCTTGTTTCATGGAGGTGCAAAGTGTATAGTTGATACGTGCGTGATACATGAGGGTGCTTACTTTAATAAGTAAGTTCACTGAGGTGCCCCGTGTGAGAACATTCCTAAATGGGAAAGGAAGTTTCTATTTCAGGAAATAGAAACTTCCAGATTAGGAAATATCTCAAGAGTCATTGATGTGATTAATTGATCCTTAGACTTGAGGTTCCTTGTCACTTTATGAGTTAACTCTGTAGTCTTAGGTATAAGCTTTAAAGGGTGTCGCCTTAGACAACTGATTCAAGGCTTATGCTGGGGCTGCACAAGTGATTCATGAAAGTGAATGAGAATCAAGAAAAGACCTACACTTGCATTTGCAAGGTGATCTGTTATTGTGTAAGTGATTCATATGCCATATGGAGTCCTTGGCCAAGACAGTAGATCAAGACATCAAGAAAAGGGTTTCTTGGATTGAGATCAAATGGATTTGAAATGCACTTAGCTTTAAGACCGGATTATTAGGGTTCTGATTATTCCCTTGCCCTAGATCTTGGTTGAGAGATAGTAAGTAGGAGGATTGTATCTCACATGAATCAATGACTTAAAGGTTCTGTCGAATCCGAACATTCCAATTCAGCTAGGGGTTAAACACATGTTGCTAGACTATGGTCGTTTAATCTGTGGACTGATTAATTAATTAGGGTCACTGCTAATTGAATTGAGAACCTAGAGGGTCACACACAACAACTTGGTTATATGAGTTGAGGCTTTAAAATGATTAAACGAGTTAATCGGGCCAAAGGGGTTCCACACGTGTATATGTATATATATGATATATATATTAAATAATTAAATGTGTTAATTATTTAATAGACTTTGGTTTAATTTTGAATTAAAAAGAAAGTCTTATTTTGGAGAAAAATAATCTAGTTAATTAATTATGAATTAATTGATTAGATAAAATAAGTTATTTATTTTAAATAAATAAAGTATAAAATTATCCACAAATAGTTTGGATATTTTTAACTCTCTTAAAAGTTGATTTGAATTAGAATTCAAAGTCAAAGTTGATAGTTACTTGAAGATCAAATAATAGGAGAGAGGGACCAAAACCCTAGCCTATGAGGACAAGGATTTCGGCCGCCCCTCCCCTTACCTATATATAGGGGAGCTCATGCTCCCCTTTAGAGCTAATTGGCAATTCTTTTGGTTCATGTGTTGAACACCATCCTTTCTCCAAGATAAACGAAACCCTAGGTTAAGCCTAAACACTAACTAGAGAACTAGCATCCTTACTAGTTAGATTGTGATAAAGTTGGTGGACTATCTCTAGAGAGCTTCAAGTTAGAAGTTTGAAGATTCGAGCTTTACCAAGGAGAGGGGATCAAGCCGCGAGAAGAGCGTTCTTGGGTGGCTTGAAACGCTTCAAGAAAGAATAAAAGAAAAGTAAGTTTCTTAACTCTACGAATTTGGATACACGATTGCGAGTCCAAGGTCCTTTTGTTGGAAAATTTTTAAATTCCGCTGCTTTCTGATTCGTGTTTTCTAACAGAACGGTCGTTCCCAGTCTCTGCAACTCGAAAGAACAGAGCAAAAACAGAGCATGGCTACGGGAATGATCAACAAAGCAACCAAAATTCTAATTTCAATCAACCAAGCTATGATTTTCTGGAAATATGATGCACATATGTTCAAAGGTGATAATATAACACTTAAACACTCAAACTATGGCAAATCATCAAGAAATCAAAGTTTCATGCTCATGCTCCTTTTGATCATTCAAGCTCAAATATTCAAGAATTTCATGAATAAATCATACCATAATTCATGATATGATCACATATTCATACTTCCATCTCCAATTAATCCACCTAACATATAAATCCCAAACCCTAGCTATCTCAAACATGATCAAGAATCACCAATTCATGCAAAACCAACCTTGAAAGAAAAAGAATGGAAGATGAGGATGATGATGAAGATGATGATGCTTCAAAGCTTGAAATTCCCTGAATTCTTGGATGTAAATGATGAAATCACTCTTTCCTTTTTGGGCAGCTAGGTCTCGGTAATGAGAGGAAGCAAATGTGATGAAAAGATCAAGAATGAAATGACTTTGGAAGCTTGAAGATGATATACCGTGATTCATCCTCCTTGATTTGAGTGAAATAATCAAATTGCGATTTGATCCTTCGGTTTATGAAATCATGCAATCAAGTATGCAACAATTTGAAATATACTCAATTAAGTCCTTGAAATGTTGAGCTATTAAGTCCCCAAATTTAAAAAGATGATCAAGTAGGGTCAATTTGGTAATTTGGAACACTCTCGGTAAATGTCTCATGCAATAAATATTTTCCGTGTCATGAAATAATATTTATAATGTTGTGAAATCACATAATTCACATAAACAATGTTTCATGAATTTTATAAAATATGGAATGCCACGCAAGAATATATTATGAAATTAAAGAATTAAAATAAACCTACGCTCAAAACCTACACGTGGCGTGCTTACCTGTTCATCCGGAACCGGGGCGTTACAACTCTCCCCCCCTTAAAAGAATCTGGTCCCAGATTCTCTAGTCTTGCGTGAACAACTCCGGATGGAACCGTTTCATCTTATCCTCTGTTTCCCACGTAGGCTCCTCTATTTTGTCACTTCTCCATAAAACTTTAACCATGGGAATCCTCCTGTTTCTCAACTCCTGAAATTTCCGATCCAAGATTTTAACCGGCCTCTGAACAAATATCAAATTCGGTTCCAATTCAACTTCTTCCACGGGGAGAATCGTCGTCTCATCGGGGTAATATTTCCTTAATTGGGATACGTGAAACACGTTGTGAATCCCCGTAAGACTCGGTGGTAGGTCCAACCGATAGGCTACCTCGTCTATTCTTTCAAGAATCTCGAAAGTACCTAAGTAACGAGGATTAAGTTTTCCTTCTTTCCCGATCCGGGTGAAACCTTTCCGTGGTGACACCTTCAAGAATACCCGGTCACCAACTTCAAATTCTAGATCTCTTCGGCGCGTGTCAGCATAGCTCTTTTGTCTATCCTGCGCGGCTTTCATCCGTTGCTGAATCATTTGAACTTTTTCAACCATAGCCTGAACAACTTTGGAAGGTTTCTCCAATCTTTCACCTTTCTTTACCCCTTCCTGCTTCGACCATTTCCACTCTTTCAAGTCGAAAAACAACGAAGATCGGCACTTCCTTCCGTAAAGAAGTTCATACGGAGCCATCCCGATCGAAGCCTGAAAGCTGTTATTATAAGCAAACTCAATCAAAGGTAGTTGTTCTTGCCAAGAATTCTAGAAGTTCATCGTGCACGCCCGAAGTAGATCTTCCAAATACCTGATTAACCTTTCTGTTTGACCATCTGTTTGCAGGTGAAATGTTGTACTGAACTTGAGCCTCGTTCCCAAAACGGTCTGCAACTCTTGCCACAACTTAGATGTAAACCTCGGGTCTCGGTCTGAAACTATGCTCACCGGGATGCCATGAAGTCGAATAATCTCTTTGTTATAGATCTCAGCCAATTTTGGAATTTTATAGGACATCCGGACCGGTAGAAAGTGAGCAGACTTGGTAAATCTGTCCACGATTACCCATATTCCATCAAACCCGCCTTTCACCTTCGGTAATCCGAAAACAAAGTCCATCGTTACTTGTTCCCACTTCCATTCGGGAATAGGTAACAGCTGTAGAAGTCCCGCGGGTTTCTGGTGTTCAGCTTTCACTTTCTGACAAGTCAGACAATGTTTCACATATTCAGCCACGTCCATTTTCATCCCGTTCCACCAATAATATTGCTTCAAATCCTTATACATTTTGTTTCCTCCCGGGTGGATCGAATAAGCTGACTTGTGAGCTTCTCCAAGTATGACCCGTTTCAATTCTTCAGGCACTACCACTCTGGTTTTAAATCTAAGCAAACCGGTCTCATCAAACCCGAAAGGACTCTCCGAATCAGCTCTAGCCTTGCTTACAAGCTTCTGAACTTCCGGATCCTTATTCTGAGCCTCAAGCAACTGATACTTCAATTCCGGCTGAATTGTGATATTGGAAACCCGAGCATTTAATACAATTGGAGCAACCTCATCATTTTCCTTTATTTCCAAACTCGACACACCCGCCTTTCTGCTAAGTGCATCGGCGACCACGTTGGCTTTTCCTGGATGGTACTTGATCGTACAATCATAATCTTCTAACTTCTCCATCCAACGCCGTTGCCTCATATTTAAATCCTTCTGCGTGAATAAGTACTGGAGGCTCTTGTGGTCGGTGAAAATCTCAAAAGAAGTCCCGTAGAGATAATGTCTCCATTTCCCGAGAGCAAAGATCACGGCTGCAAGCTCTAGGTCGTGTGTCGGATAATTCTTTTCATATTCCTTTAGCTTTCGGGAAGCATAAGCGATCACTTTTCCTTTCTGAGTCAAAACACAACCTAAGCCTTCCTTGGAAGCATCTGTATACACGGCATACTCCTCAGAACCCTCGGGAAGTGCTAACACCGGAGCTGAGACTAACTTTTCTTTCAAAAAGTTAAAGCTTTGATCACACTTCTCGTCCCAAACAAACTTGACATCTTTCTTTGTCAATCGGGTTAACGGTGAAGCAATCTTAGAAAAATCCTGAACGAACCTCCTATAATACCCGGCCAATCCCAAGACGCTTCTCACTTCCGAGGCACTCTTCGGTTTCTCCCATTTAAGTACAGCTTTAATTTTCGAGGGATCGACTTCCAAACCTTTACCTGAAATTACATGACCCAAGAAAGAAACCCGATCGATCCAAAATTCACACTTGCTGAATTTAGCAAATAACTGATGCTCTTTCAAAGTTTACAGAACGAGCTTAAGATGCCTCGCGTGCTCCTCGGCTGATTTTGAGAATACCAAAATATCATCGATGAAAATCACTACAAACTTGTCAAGAAAAGGCCTGAAAATCCGGTGCATCATATCCATGAAAGCTGCAGGGGCATTGGTTAACCCAAAAGGCATAACCACGAACTCGTAGTGCCCGTACCGAGTATTGAATCCTATCTTAGGAATATCTTCTGCTCGGATTCGCAACTGATAGTATCCCTGTCTTAAGTCCAATTTTGAGTACACTTTGGAACCCTGAAGTATGTCGAATAACTCCTCGATATGTGGGAGGGGATACTTGCTCTTAATAGTCATCCGGTTCAACTCCCGTTAATCGATGCACATTCTCAGAGTTCTATCCTTTTTCTTTACAAATAGCATCGGCGCTTCCCAAGGTGAAGAACTCGGTCGAATGTACCCAACTTCCAATAGTGCCTCAAGCTGAACCTTTAGTTCTTTCAGTTCGGCTGGAGCCATCCGGTACGGAGTCTTTGAATATGGCTCGGCATTCGGGTAAAGATCGATCACAAACTCTATCTCTCGTTCAGGAGGCAAAGAATCCAGCTTCTCTGGAAATACTTCGGGAAATTCTTTTACAACTTCTGTATCTTCCAATTTCACCTGATCCTTTGGCTTGTTCAGAATATAAGCAACAAACCCGGTAGCCCCGTCTCTGACTAATTTCTGAACCTCTAAAAATGAAAGTAGGGGTACGGTTTTTGAAGTACAGCCTGTGATAACTTCTGAACCCAACTGAACTTTCTTGGCCCAGCAATCTACCGTAGCACAATGCCTGTACAACCAATCCATCCCCAGAATAGACCCGTATCTCTCCATTGGCATAACAATGAAATCTGTCAGAAATTCCCGGCCTTCAATCACCACTGGAACATCCCTGTAAACCTGATCCGTCTCTCGCCTACTACCGAAAGGAGTACTAACTAAATAGCGCACAGAAGAGCACATAGCAGGCAATGGTAATGTAATAGCAATAGAATGCGCAAGAAAGGAGTGTGTAGCTCCTGGATCAAATAATGTATGGATGTTCGTGCCATGGATGCAAATAGTACCTTCCACTACCGCTGCGGGGTCGATCTCGGCATCCTGCTCCTCTCCACCTAATGCGTAGGCTCGAGCTCTCACAAGTGGCCTCGGACCTGCAGATGGCGGATCCCGACGATCCGGACAGCCATCAACCAGGTGCTCGTCGCTCCCACAGATCAAACATAGGGCCAACCGACGTCTGCAATTATCATAGTTATGTGTAGTAAGCCCACAAAATCTGCAGCCCAGTTTCTGATGTGGCTGTGGTGGTGCTGTAGCTCTTGGACCCTTCTGTGACGGTCCTGCAGTCTTAAACTTCTTCCCGGAATCCTTCTGCGCTGGAGGTGCAAAGTAAACCATCGGCCTCTTTCCTGAGCTTGATCCCTGACCCGATCTCGAGCCCAAAGCCTGTCCAGTACGCTGAGTAGACCTCCTAGCAATATCAGAATCCTCAACTTTCAAAGCTTTAGCGGTAGCTTTGGCCCAGGTGCTGGTGTTAGCTGCTTTCAGGGCATCCTGGATGTCTGGTCGAAGTCCCTGAACAAATTGCATTGCTTTGTGAAAATCATCATTTGCTATGTTAGGTGCATAGCGAAAAAGCCTCTCAAACTCGGTAATATACTACCCCACGGACCTTCCTCCTTGCTTTAACTCGGTAAACTCCCTCAACCTGCGGGTACGGGAAGCTGGTGGAACATACTTGTTTCTGAACTCCCGTACGAATACCTCCGAGGTGATATCTGTGCCAGCAGCCTCTAAGATGATCTGGGTACTCTCCCACCAGGAGTAGGCCTCGCCCTGGAAAAGAATAAGGGTGCAACGAGCCTTCTCCTGAGTATCACAAGGTATAAGCTGCCAAATCCTCTCAATTTCCTTCAGCCACAACTCCGCCTGTATATCGTCGCCCTTATAGAACTTCGGGGGGCGTTGATTCTAAAATTCACGTAAAATGATAGAAATGGGGTTCTCCTGGAGTGCTACGGGTGCTGGTGGTGGTGGAGGAACCCTTTCCTGTAGCCTTTGATCAATCAACCCCACTACCGCGTTCATAAAGTCCCGAGGCTGTGCCTGAGCAGGTGGAGGAGGAGGTGATCTCTCACGGCGATGGTGGTGGCGATGATGATGATGCCTGTGTCTAGGAGATCGGTCACGGTGATGTTTATCACGATCCATCCTGAACTCAAATCACTACACATGCGTGGTTTGATTAATAAATGCAAATGTGTGCATATAGTTCCATAATATCAACAAACACACATTTAAGGAAAGTCAATTAGCTCAAGTAATGCAAGGATTCAAGTAAATCAAACAATTCAATTAGATGCAGACTCTCAAGTAACAAATAATCCTATGCCGTGCGACTTAGACCGACTTGACGCGACTTGAGAACCCCGGTTTTGCAACCGGGCTCTGATACCACCTGTAGATGTAGCACCCTAACCCCAAGGCACTACATCCCCCGCACTATAGTCTCGATCCACATACGGAATGGAAAATCCGTACATAAACCAAAACTATAGCGAACGGGTGACAATAAAAAAAAAATAACGAGCTAGGCGGGACACTCCCCAACATACTTCAACCAAAACATGAATTTAAAAGCGGAAGCAATAAAACAAACATACATATAGGTACCATATTTACCGATTAGATATATAATAGATACCAAACTTAACTATCAATACATTATCATCTCTTGATATTCTATACATGCTCAAGTGTCCAAAATGTGATAACAACGATCATAATATGATGCTATCAAAAGTCTGTACATGAAAGGTACAATGCTAGACCCGTGCAATGCAAGACTTGACCAGACTCGCGCCTAGCACGACCACGCTCTCAAGTACCTGAAAAGTGAAGTATCAGTCTACCGAAGACTGAGTGAGGGGCAATAAATATATATAACACACATCACATGCAAGTTGTAGCCTCGGGTGAAGATTTTGGAAACAATATAATTATATAGTTCAAGAAACTCATTCTTTGCCCGAGATTACAACTAATCATTTTAACAGGTTAATTTGATCATTTCATGAACATGTGGCCCCGACGAGTAAGGGCGATTCTCCAACCATTACACCAAACGTGACAACACGTGCTTGTATTATAAATTCAATACATGACCATACATTTCAATTAGTGCTCAACTAGACAATTTCATGCTTGAAACATGCAATAACCCGAGGATAACCCGACATGCCGGATTAATCCTCAGTCTCCTTCTTCCTCCGGGTGATAGTGGGTTTGCAAGGCCCGACTATCCACGACATGGTGTGTATAGGGAACATGACTCCCTAAACACGGAACTCCTTCCACCACTAATCTCCTAGTGGCTTCGGGGGTGATCCCAACAATGTGAGGATAATTCAGGAGTTACCCGTCAGCCCTTGCTTTCCCGGTTGGCTCAAGAATTACCCTCGGGCCCACGTGCAATCATGTACTCGCCAAACTTGCTTGAAATCATGACAATAATGGCTTGCTTGCTTGAAATATTTGTATTTTGGGAAAACGTTTATAATTATAATATGTTTTGGCCGAAAATAGCACGTAAAGAGTGTAGGGTTCTATGTACCTAAAATAAAACCTCACCTTTTCTTACAAAATATAACAAGGATATGCTCTATGGAGCCTGCTCCTCGTCCACGACCTCGTGACCTGTGCAAGCACGACGTGTATACGTGAGACATGACCTAAAATGGACCAAATATGACGAACAGCGGAAATGCAACGAGATGACGAGGAAAATGCAATGTGGCATGATAACATCTTGTTTCAGTACATATTGGATCATATAATAGCAATTCGGGGTCAAAGAAGTCGTCGGATCATGGGGCTAAAAACGTAATTTTATGCAGAAACTTTTATTCTGCAAGTCAGGTGGGAACGGTCGTTTCGGCTTCCCTTTGTAAATGGGAACGGTCGTTCCCATAAACCCCAAAATCGCGCCAACGATTTTAAAACAAAAACGCGCCTTTTGGCTGGGAACGGCCCTTCCGGCACCAAGGCCAAAATGGGAACGGCCGTTCCCATGCTCGGCCGCCTACTATCATTTGAAAAAGGTGGGAACGCCCGTTCCCACAATGCCTTGAGGCTGGGAACGGTCATTCCCAGTCTCTGCAACTGGAAAGAACAGAGCAAAAACAGAGCATGGCTACGGGAATGATCAACAAAGCAACCAAAATTCTAATTTCAATCAACCAAGCTATGATTTTCTGGAAATATGATGCACATATGTTCAAAGGTGATAATATAACACTTAAACACTCAAACTATGGCAAATCATCAAGAAATCAAAGTTTCATGCTCATGCTCCTTTTGATCATTCAAGCTCAAATATTCAAGAATTTCATGAATAAATCATGCCATAATTCATGATATGATCACATATTCATGCTTCCATCTCCAATTAATCCACCTAACATATAAATCCCAAACCCTAGCTATCTCAAACATGATCAAGAATCACCAATTCATGCAAACCCAACCTTGAAAGAAAAAGAATGGAAGATGAGGATGATGATGAAGATGATGATGCTTCAAAGCTTGAAATTCCCTGAATTCTTGGATGTAAATGATGAAATCACTCTTTCCTTTTTGGGCAGCTAGGTCTCGGTAATGAGAGGAAGCAAATGTGATGAAAAGATCAAGAATGAAATGACTTTGGAAGCTTTAAGATGATATACCGTCATTCATCCGCCTTGATTTGAGTGAAATAATCAAATTGCGATTTGATCCTTCGGTTTATGAAATCATGCAATCAAGTATGCAACAATTTGAAATATACTCAATTAAGTCCTTGAAATGTTGAGCTATTAAGTCCCCAAATTTAAAAAGATGATCAAGTAGGGACAATTTGGTAATTTAGAACACTCTCGGTAAATGTCTCATGCAATAAATATTTTCTGTGTCATGAAATAATATTTCTAATGTTGTGAAATCACATAATTCACATAAACAATGTTTCATGAATTTTATAAAATATGGAATGCCACGTAAGAATATATTATGAAATTAAAGAATTAAAATAAACCTACGCTCAAAACTTACACGTGGCGTGCTTACTTGTTCATCCGGAACCGGGGCGTTACAGGGAGCCTGGCGTATGTGTTGTTCCAGCAAGAAGAAGTGAACGAGTTAGCAAACCGCCGTGATGGCAAGATTCTTATGTGATGCGTTAGTTGGAATTTTTTTATTTATGCTGAGTCAGTTTTTATTTCCTTTTGAGTTAGTGATTCTATTTTCGCATTAGATAGGTTATTAGAATCCTAGAGTTATTTGGTCTCTTTTCATATATATATTGTTGTGTGGAGTCTTATGTTGCGGTAATGAATAATATTCCCTTCAGTCCCTAATCTACAACTCTCAAGTCTTTCTTCCCTATATTTCTTCGAGTCCGAGACTACTCCAAAGTCTCTTTCGGTACGTTCGCAACATCGTTCAAATCACTGGTGCTTTCATTAAATTCTCTACGATGTCTGACCCAAAAACTTTTTCGGTATCTATATCAATTAGCAAAGAACGATTTACAGAGTTCCAACACCACATCGATGTGCAGTTAGGGTCCCAAAACGCCTCTATGCAACAAACGATGCAACAATTGAATCTGACAGTTTAGAAATTGCAACAGGACCTGTCACTCGTTCTCTCTTGGGCTGACAAAACCAGGGTTGAAGGGGAGGCATCTAGCGTAATTCGAGGTGGTGATTTACACACAACGGTTCCTGTGGGCCAGGTTAATAGGCTACAAATCGACATATCTAAGTGTGATGGTTCTGACCCATTAGGCTGGCTATTTCAAGCGTACGAGTATTTCATGTTCTACGATGTGCCGAAGGAGTCATGCTTGGTGATAGTTGGTTTGATGTTAGAAGGCCCCGCGTTGGATTGGTTCCGATGGTGCCAGCGGAATAATTTGTTGGATTCGTGGGAGGATTTCGTCTACAAATTCAAACTTCGCTTTGACCCGTTAAATTATATTGATTATTTTGGCATGTTGGTAAAGGTTCAGCAAACAGGATCGGTTCTGGAGTATCAAACTGCTTTTGAGAAAATTCTGGTTAATATCACGAACGTGTCAGAGTCAAACTCACAATCCTTGTTTCACGCGGGACTGAAACCGCATCTGTAACATGAAATTGTCCTCCTGAAACCAGATTCGTTGTCCGCCTCGTTCACCCTTGCGCGTGAGTTAGACGCCAAGCATCAGGCTTGGACAACGGCATTACCTTCGCGGAACGTAGGGGATCCGGGCCAACAAACTATCTTTGCTATAACGGCAGTGCCGTATATTCCCCCGTCACCGGTACCGCTGCTTCCCGCACCAGCGGAGCAACCACCCTAGGTGCAGCCTTCTCCTTCGCCTCCGATTAGGCGTTTGACTTGTGCTGAGCGTTTGGAAAGGGATGCTAAGGGATTGTGTTATAATTGTGATGAAAAGTGGGTTAAGGGCCACCGTTGCGGTCGGTATTTGCTGTTGTTGGGCGATGACGAAGATGCGGAGGTTGATGCCGATTGGGACAGTGCTGACGCGGTAGTCAGCGCTGGTGTCTCCACTTTTCATAATCTATCGGGAAGTCCTACCCCCCGATCTTTGCATATTTCGGGTATGATTGATAATATGGTGGTCGACGTGCTGATTGATGGTGGGAGCACCCACAATTTTATACATCCGTCCGTTGTCACGAAGTTGAGCTTACCAGTGGTCGCCGCTCCACCCTATGTCGGTAACGGCGCTTCTTGGCTGTGTAAACAACAGTGCACCGGGGTCCGTTTATTGCTGCAGGGCATGCTGTTTCCTGTAGATCTTTCTGTTGTTCCCATTCACGGGCCACATGTGGTTTTAGGTGTTCAATGGTTACAGTTACTCGGCCGTGTGTGTCATGATTATACTAATTCGATCATGGAGTTTACTTGGGCAAATAAGTTGATTACTTAGCAGGGGAGCATACCAACTTCGAGTGAACTCACGCTCCATCACTTCCATAGTTTGTCGGATGCCACGGTTCACCTTAAGGACAAGGTGGTTCTCGAAGGAGGGGATGGTGATATGAATGTGCGCCATGAGGTGCAACAGCAAGAAGGAAATGATGTTCCAGAGGGGGAGCCTGGCGGAGGTGTTGTTCCAGCAAGAAGAAGTGCGAGTTAGCAAACCGCCGGGATGGCAAGATTCTTATGTGATGCGTTAGTTGGGATTTTTATATTTATGCTGAGTCAGTTTGTTATTTCCTTTTGAGTTAGTGATTCTATTTTCGCATTAGATAGGTTATTAGAATCCTAGAGTTATTTGGTCTCTTTTCATATATATATTGTTGCATGGAGTCTTATGTTGCAGTAATGAATAATATTCCCTTCAGTTCCTAATCTACAACTCTCAAGTCTTTCTTCCCTAACCTTCCTCCGTCGTCGATCGGTCTTATTCCTCTCTTCTCCCCTATATTTCTTCGAGTCCGAGACTACTCTGAAGTCTCTTTCGGTACGTTCGCAACATCATTCGTATCATTTTTTTTTTCTTGTATTTATCAAATCAACCCAACTTTTTTTTTTAGGGGATTTCTAGAAAGCAGATATCTTCACAAAGTTTATACTTTGTAGAACCGTAAATTTGCGGGTAAAAGTTAAAGTTTTGACTTTGAGGCTCAAATCTGAAAATACAGATGAAGAGAAACACACCGCCATGGCTGCGAAACCCAGTTGCATGAGGCCAAGAGCCCACTGGCCACTGCCATCCGAGTTTGCCCCGCCAAGATACAGTTCGGATCTTTCTCCACGCCCCCACCCAACTTGAAGAAAGCTCATCATCACAGCCTTCATTTTCTTTTTCTTTTCTTTTTTTTTAATTATTCCATGAAGAAAGAGAGGCAGCAGCAGGAATGAGAACAGAAATGGCTACTACTATTCTCAGTTCAGAAATGGCGGGTTCTATGGAAAAAGGTGGGGGTTCTATGGAAAAAGGGTGGGAAATGGATTCCTAATTTGTACAAGGTTGTGGGTTGCGATGAGAATATGTCCAAAAGACGAGGGGCATGCTGATAATTTTATCTAAACCATTGCACTGGTTTATTTAACAATAACATTTTGGAGTTGGTATATAGCCTTATCTTTCCAGGACTGGTACCGAAGCTTCGGGATAAAGCCAAATAATGAATTGGCAACCCTAGATAATTTACACAAACCAGCCTTTGCAACGGAAGTAAAGAACTTCTTAAAGTTAATATCTTAAAAAATTAATCGCTTAAGTTATAATACGTACGCGCCAATAGGGGTGGGCCAAGTGGTTTGAGGGTTCTTTCTCGAAGGCAAAAAATTGGGTTCAAATCCCTCTGGCCTCTGACCACTTGGTGTGTGTTAAAAAAAAAAAAAGTTATAATACGTACGCATCAGCCATCAAGTGAATTATTTAAGTTATAATACATCACTTAAGCGATTCTTGGTATTTCATATGGGTTTGTTCAAATTAAATAAGGCTCTGAAAAGAGCGAGCGATTTCATAAAATAAATGATCGCTTAATTGATGTGAAATCGCTTAATGATGTATTAGTTTGTTAAATTGAATCACATTCTTAAAAAATCGATTTAATAGAAAGTTGTAAAAATCTTAAAAATGGGTCACATCAAATATCTATAATCTATAACTATATAAAAGTGTGGATAACTTGGCCTTGTATGTGAATTGACTGAATTACCCTTATTCAATTTAATTCTTCTTTATACCATTTTGTTTTTTAAACTATTTAATTTGTAGGTTAGGTGGGTCAAATATTAATATCCAACCTTAATCAATTATGTTAATTTATCTAATTTTTTTATGTCTATGAAATTAAATAACATTTTTACTCAAATTTATTAACTTAATTCTAATAATCAGACCTTAATAAATTATATTAATCTAATTTTTATGTCCATTAAATTAATTAATATTTTTACTCAAATATCCTAATCCAATCTTAATCAATTATGTTAACCCTTATACCATTTTCTTTATTTAAAACAATCCAATCATAGTCCAACCTTAATCAATTACGCTAATCTAATTTTTTCCCCATTAAATTTATTAATAAATAATATTTTTACTCAAATTTATATATGAACTTAATTCTAATAATCTGACGTTAATAAATTATGTTAATCTAATTTTTATGTTAATTAAATTAATTAATCTTTTTACTTGGTCAACACTTAATAATTTCACTCAAAATTTATGTGGCAACTATTCTCATTCTCTACATTTAGTTTATGATGGCAATTCACTCAAAATTTATGTGGTGACTATTCCCATTCTAGAACTTTGTTCATGATGATGTTAATAATTGTATTTACCGAATAATTTTTTTAAATTTATTGGAGTTGTTGTCCATTAAATTAATTAATATTTTTACTCAAATATCCTAATCCAACCTTAAACAATTATGTTAACCCTTATACCATTTTCTTTATTTAAAACAATCCAATCATATTTCAACCTTAATCATTTAAGTTAATCTAATTTTTTTCCCATAAAATTAATTAATAAATAATATTTTTACTCTAATATATATATATGAACTTAATTCTAATAATCTGACATTAATAAATTATGTTAATCTAATTTTATGTTAATTAAATTAATTAATCTTTTTACTTGGCCAACACTTAATAATTTCATTCAGAATTTATGTGGCGACTATTCCTATTCTAGAACTTCATTCATGATGATGTTAATAATTGTATTTACGGTATAATTTTTTTAATTTTTTGGTGTTGTTAAACTTTATTGGTTTTCTTATAGATATATATAAACATATCTATTATTTTTACAATATTGAAATTGTTGAGACATGTAGCTTGTGATTGGAACTGTTGCTAGCATCTATAATTCTTTATTTTCTCGTAAAGTAAGTATTCTATTATTTGAAATTATTAAATTATAAATTATAAATTATTATAATATTAATGTAACTATTAAATTATAAATTATAATATATATTGGCATTATATTAGGGTTAACTATTCAAATTCTAACTCTCTTCGTATTCTCTTTTAATATACAGTTAATGTCGTGTTTAATTCCTTTATTCAATTCAAATTTGCCTCTTATGTATTTTTTCAAAATTGTGAATGACATAATAGTTACGCGTCAAGGAAATATCAAATACATTAGGGAGAAAGAGAGCTTCAAGCAACGATTCAGAATACCACAAGTTTTACTGATTGCCCCAACATGTTAGATGAAACTCACGGCGAATCTACACAAAGAATCTGCCTGTAAAACACAGTATGTTGCTAACTTAGCTAAGCTCAAAGATAATTACTTATAAGGTTCTTTTTAATTAACATCATAGCTTTTCCAATTATATTTTTAAAAATTAATATTATCAATAAATTAAGTAGAAGTACCGATGTTAGAACATTAATACCCTCTTGTTTTGATGCAGAGATTTGGGTCAAAATTGTTTGAGAGGTGCAATATCTTCATCAATTAGAAATCTTAGAAGCATGCAGTACTTGTAATCCTCATCTTCTCATATTTCCCCCTTTTCTTTTTCATTTTTGTATTCTTCATTTCTCAATTCTTGAAATTTTGTGATTTCAAACTATTAGGGCCCTCGGCATAAATGCGTTATCAGGAGAGCTTCCCATAGAAATTGGATTTCTGACTGAGATAAGATCAGTGTGAGTTTTCTTTTATATTTTTATTTTTAAGTGAATACTCATTCATTGGATTTATCGTATTAGTCAATATTATAATGAGTTTATCGATCTATGCTTCTATCGGCTCTATGTGTAACCTTATAAATCCATCAACTTCCAATTGTGTGTTTATCAGGTGGTAAAGCAACCACACACCAAGCGTTGTTTTGCTCCATAGCAAGGAATTCGTCTTCCATTGCCTTCGTCCATTCTGGAAATTGTACGGCTTGATGATAAAAGGTAGGTTCATATGTTGCTGTGATATTACCAATGAAATTCTTGCAATAATATAGCATGAAAATTCAATACATCTTTTTGTTTTATTCAGATTGATTATTACCATATTCTTTTTATTTACTATTTTATTTTATAAATTTTAAATTGTGCCCTTTAAAATTTAGGGGATTGTTCCAAGTGGAGTTTTGCTTCTCTGATGTAATGGGATGTTAGAACACACTCCTGCAAGCCGCTGTTCTTCCAATTAATGAGGTTAATTTTACATCATTTATTGTATATTTTGTAAAAAACCTTCACAAGTGTTTGTGAATTCTGTGTAATGGGTATGAGGTCTCTTATGAAAGAGCAAATTAGTGAAAATAAATGCTGTGGATTGTTGTCGTTTAAAGAGAAAAGTTTGTTCTTGGAGTTCAACTCACCCTAATGTGGTGTTGGTTCGTTAGTGATTTAGGCTGTATTGGGGGGTTGTATAGTTTCATTGATTGAAAAACTTATATTAGGGTTATCGTTTGATCTTTTGATCTGTTTATAATTCAACTGACGTACATGTGAATATGTGTGATGATATGATCATATGACCTCTGTTTTCTTTCGTAAATTGTGCAGGGGTGTGAAGCCTTCTCTTCTTCACTTTACTGATTAACCCCGTTCCTCTCTGACATTATTTCAGACTTAAGGTACATGTTCTTATCTTACTTTTGTAAATGTCCTTGACTTGGTTTCATTATTATTTCGAACGTTCATCTTTTTCATTTATTAATAGAATCGCTTCTTCATATTAACTTATTGTTATTTTTAGTTGTATTAGAGTTAAGTTAATTATACCTATGTATTAGTTTCTGGTTAATTGCACTTTAACCAAGCCGAGTTATGGGGAGCAAATATATACAGATTCATATCCTTAGTTGATATATAGAACCCGTCAATATCTAATATCACATATACATGTATTTCTTCTATAACATAAACCATTAGATAGAATTGGATTCAAGAATCAATGAATTTTTTGGGAATCCCAGCTTTTGGTCTAAATATTAGTATTTTTTTATTAAGGCTTTTTATGAGTTTTAAATAAAGTCAAGGAGAAGTACAGAAGTCCATGTTCATTTTTATTGTAAATTGTCTTGCAACATTCTTGCAATTGGTTTTAAATGATAACATATTAACTCTACCATTTTCGAAAAGTATATGTAATCTTAACTTGACCCTGTCAATACATTTAAATATTTTTATGTTTAATTTTTCCAGATCTTTTATTATATGTTAATAATAAATAATAATAAAACTTTCAATAATAATTCCTTAATCAATTTTTCGGGAAATTCCCGAAAAATCCCCATATGGGAACTCAAATTCCTCTTTACTCCCCACTTTCAAAAAAGTTCTTCTGAACTCCCCAGATGAAAATCAAAGTTCCTTTTTACTCCCCGTTTTTTTGGAAGGTTGTACAAAAATTCAAGAATCGTGTACTCGAACCCCGAAATCACGTACTTAAATGCCCAAATGATGTATTTGCGATTCTTGAATTTTTATACAACCATGGGGAGTTAAAGGGAATTTGGCCTGTCATCTAGGGAGCAAATAGGAACTTTTTTAAAAAAGGGGAGTTAAAAGGAATTTTTTCAACTTTTAGGTACTATTAATAGAAAACCCCATTTTTTTTTAATGATAATTAAACTATATTTTTTTTAAAAAAAAGTCAAAGTACAAAAGATCTGTTTCCATTTTTTTTCTTCCCTCATCTAAATAGCCGTGCATTAATCTTGTTTAAAACTTAGCATTTGATTTTTGAATTTTGATAATTACTAAATTTTCTAATTTAACGCGTAGATTTAAAACCCCCATTAATTTGGGGCTATATATAGTTTTAATCACTCTATAGTTTTACTTATACTTTAGGTTAATAATATTTTTCTTTTGTCTATTTAGACATATTTTTAGATAAATTGACGCCAGATTGTAGGGATAGTATTAAAAAGGCAAAGACACCATGCCTAGAAAAGCCTCTTCATCTACGAAAAGGTAATATTCTGAGGTTCAAGTTATTATTTTTTAAATTTTAATATTCATTTTATAATACAGAGATATTTTCATTTATATAATCTGATTTTTACAGAATGTTATTTTGTCAAAGTATGGGCTCAAATTCAAATGTGAGCGAAAATCAAAATTCTCATGATGGTAAAATATCTTCAAAGAATTTTGAAATAATACACTTCATTGCATTATAATTTAATTTTTCTATTTTTATTTTGAAGATGAATCCAAGAAGAAAAGACTAAAGCAGATTTGTAGAGATCCTTGGTTGTTAAAAGCTTTATTATGTCCCCAAGAATTTGAAGGTGATTATTTTGGATAAAAATCATTGAATTATTTAATACAAGTTTTTTTGCCCGTAGATGTAATTTTCTATTGGTCATTTTGTTTATAGGTAAGTTTGTATATGATCCTATGAGCTCTGAGTTGTATGAGCTTCCACCCATGCTTTCTTGCCAACATTGTTTTGCTCAAAAGTTTCGGAATGAACCTCCAACGTTCTGTTGCGATAATGGGAAGATCAAACTTGCAAGCACTATTATTCCACTTTATCTTATTGAGTTATTCAAAAGTCCATCAATTGAAGCCGTACACTTTCGAAAAAATGTTCGAGTTTACAATAGTCTCTTCTCATTTACTTCTTTTGGAGCGAAGATTGGTAAGGACCTCGCATCTTCTACTCAAGGAATTTACTCATTCAAAGCATTGGGACAAGTTTATCACAATGTTCCAGGATTAATTCCGAATGAAGATCGGCCATCTTACTTTCAGTTATACTTTTGGGATGTTATTAATGTATTGCGCAATAGAATGACAATATTGGATAATGCCGATATTAATGAAGATACAATGAAGAAATTGATGAAAATAATGGAAGAAAATCCATATGTCATGTTGTTACGAAGAATTAAGGATTTATCTTCAATTGATGAAGTGACGTTGCACATAAGTAAAAATGTTGGATTAGATCAATGTCGTTATAATTCCCCAACAACCGACGAAGTTGCTGCCATATGGGTAGAAGGGAATAATCCCAGTATACCCTATGAAAGAGTTATTGTTATTCATGCAAGAAATGGACAACACCATAGAATCAAACATTACTTTGGTTGCTATGATCCATTACAATATCCTCTTCTTTTTCCGAAAGGGGAAAATGGTTGGCACCAAAACATCCCAAAGTGTAGTGGTCGCGAAAATCGTGGTGCATTTCAGTGCAATACTTCAACAAATTTCTCTTCAATTAATAACGTCATCAATCAGGAACAACAAGGTATTTTTATTTTTTTTAATTATATTGTACTAGATATGTTGCCTAAACTCTTTATTTCTTCAATAGAAAATTAATTATTTTCTTCTTAAATCTTCTTCTATTATAGGTGTTAACAGAGAAAACAACAGAATGGTGTCTTGTCGTGAATATTATTGGAAGAATCAGAATTTAGAGAATGTTTTACAATGGGATCATGCTTCCAAGACAATGTTAACTGAATTTTTTGAGATGTGCGCGACAAATGCTAAAGCAAGAAGCTATTTATATAGTGAATTTCCTGAGCATTATGTGTGGGATAAGCAAAAGAAAATTTGGCGTGAAAGGAAGAAGGGAAAAGTTATTGGGCGTGTGAATGGAGCCAATCCAAGTGAAGGAGAAAAATATTATTTGAGGTTATTATTAAACCATGTCCGTGGACCAACCTCTTTTGATTATTTGTTAACTGTTGATGGGAAACTTTGCAAAACTTTCAAAGAAGCTGCACAAAAGAGAGGTTTACTAGAATCAGATCAATCTATTGTAGAGTGCTTAAATGAAGCCGTTAGTTTTCAGATGCTCCATAATTTACGAAGGCTCTTTGCAACTATTTTGGTATATTGTGAACCTACAGATGTTAGAAAATTATGGATTACATATGTAGAAGCAATGTCTGAAGACTTTCATAGGAAAAGGAGCATTTCTTCTAAATATTATATTTCTTTAAATTAAATAATAGACGACATATTTATATGAAAGAATATATTCTGTTGAATAAAACAGAGTTTTAAAAAAAGATTCAAATAAAATAACTGAAAATAGTTCTGGATATGTTTAGGTGACATATATTGAAATGATTATCGATGTTCTGTTTCGGAAGAAATAATTGTTAAAAAAATTCGGAGGAAATTACTTATTGAATTGTTCATATTTTACATTTCTAGGGAACAAGGATACATGGCATTATATTCAAGGATATGGAGAAACCCTACGAAGATTATTTGGTTTTCAATAAAACTTACATAATAGAGAATCCAATGGTGAAGGAAATAAACCAAAATTACATCAACGTCAATCCGCAAATTGAATTGGTTATACAGGCAGCAACAATTGTCCACGAGGTCGACGAAAAGCTTGTACACAAACAAATAGCTTCCAAGTATACGGAATTCGATGAAATCAGAAACAGTATTGATGAAAATCAATTGATAGGTAAAATAAATTTTACTTTACTTCCTGAACAATTTCGAGTTTGGGTTTAATATTGTAAAAAAATTATATAATACGGGAAAACGGCAGATGTAATTGGATTCGTCAAAAAAGTGAAGCAACCGTTTCAATTTTGGAGAAGCAACAAAAGCACGGGCTACGGTAGAGAAGTGACAATGATGAACAGCAAGTAAGAAAATAATTAATCGTTTATAACTTATGATACAATTATTATTAATTCAAATTTATTATTTTGGTTAAGGTTGGAAATGATCACGATTAATTTTTGGGATGACCTAGCAATTACAGAAGGCGGATGGTTGCAAAAAATGGAAAATAAAAGATCAATTGTGGAAATTTCAGGTTTGAAAAAGCACACATACCAAGGTATGCCACAAAAAGAAAAAAAAAAAAAAAAGAAGACATAGAACAAATAGATTTTGAAGGGAAGATGCAACAGGTACTAAAAAAAAAATTTTTTTTACAAGGGGAGTTACAATTAAAGGCAACATCTACAACGGCGATACTAATTGATCCAAGTTGTGACCAGGCAGAGCTACTCAATTCATGGTGAGTTGGACTTTTATTATTATAATTGTAGAAAAAAGAATGCCACACGCCATAATAATTGGATATTTATGATATTAAAAAAAGATTGATTTATATAATTTTTTACTTGATAAACAGGTTGGAATCATCAACAGGAAAAAAATTGGAGGAATTGTGGATGGCCAAAAAAATAAAAGGGACCAATCAAAATACCATCACAAAAGCGATGCATTATCGTGATAAGTTACAAGAGGTAATCTAAACAAATAAAACCAACATTATAACGATATGTTTTGTGCACTATTCATATTCTCATTTAAGATTGATTAGTATCGGTTTTTTTATTTAAATAATTTATTTATTAATTAGCATGATCCACGTTAATTAGTATCACTAATTTATTTTAGAAAATTATTAATGTAGAATGACCCTTAACGTGATCACCGAAACAATGCTTTGGACAAAAAATAAATAAATACTAGGTAATAAAAAATGAACAATTTTCCAAAATTAGAAAATAACATAGAGGCATACCAACATAATCGCTGCTCCTCAGTCCTCAGATCGTTTACCATCATATAGTGACAATTATAATTTACATAATTTGTTTATATTTACGTTATATTATTTTACTATTCCTACTAATCATATTTCATATTCAATGGTAATTAATAATATTTTTAACTGTGAGTTCTCTAACATAAGAAAATAAGAGTTCATATTATAATTAAATTTAGGCATTTTTATTATAGTTACACCAAGAAATGTATAATGACTACCCTTTATCAATATGAAAAAATTGGTTTTTGATTACAAGGATCTTATGAATAGTAATATACATTTGATTGGTTAAATAACTTAAATCTGGTATAACTGTCAAAATAAAGACAAACTGCACTAATATTCACAGAACCAACACTATTACTCCAAAGCGAAGGTTGAATCGGTGGAAAACATATTCATGCCATTGTATGACGCTTGCAACAAGTGCACAAGATTTGTAACAAAAACAATGGAAGGAATACAATGCAGAATTTGCAAAGCTGATGGACAGGGAGCATCACCGAGGTATGAAATTAGAAACCACATACAATTTGATACCTTGATGTGCAATAACTAAAACACATTGCTCAAAAAACACAGATACAGGGTTACCTTAAATGTGGGAGATGGAAGTGAAGAGGCTAGAATCACACTGTTTGATGAAGTTACCGAGGCGTACATTGGATGTCCAGTAACTAAATACATTGAGGCAATTACAGAGGTAAGAGAAAGTTACACACTGAAGATGGATAAAACTTAAAAAACAAACAATTCATGATGAGTACAAACTTGCAGGAAGAAGAAAGATCCCCTCACTACAACGCTTTAGCAGCTACAATAACGAAACAATACAAATTTGTTTTCAAACTCGACAAAAATGTAGAAACACGAAACGGAAATTTGTTCGTTGTGGGAGAAGCTTTTGAGGATACAACCAAACAATCACGCAAGGGCAACGACTGATAAAAAATTGAAAGAAGAAAAAAGGGGAAAGAAACAAAATCAGAAGAGCGGGCCAAGCAAAGTGGAACATGGGAAACAAGCGGAGAACGAGGCAATAGAATTCAGAAGCAAAAAACAAAGGCAGCGAGGGAAACAAAAACAAAAGAAAAAAAATAAGAAAACAACTATTGAGAAAGAGGAAAAGGGCTCACAACATGAGGAGATAGAAGTGGTCAACATCGATGGGAATAATACGGATGATGACGACGAAATTCTGGCATCATTCTACAAGAGAAAATGCCCAAACAAAAAAGAGGAGAAGGCTGGAAAACAGAAGATGTTGAAGATAATAAAAAAAGAAAAGGAATAGAAGAGCGTCCAAACATAACAAAAGGGATGAACAAGAACTGCAATGTTTAGAATAATAGTTTTACAAAGTAAAAAAAAATTAGATATCAATGTATATTTTTATCTGTTAGATGGTTATTTCAATAATATGTGGTGAACATGTACATCAAGCTTGAAATTACAAGATTAGAGAACTCCCTTCCCAATAATAAAATTGGAATACCTACGAAACAATAAAATATTTTTACAGAATTATAAGTTTGTAATGCACACCATCTTAATCAAAACCTTCTTCCCATGATTAATTTATTTGGTTTCATGATTAGTTTAGCAAGATATAATAAAACAAGAAAAAATACCATGAACACGAAACACACATCTATATAATAAAGAATAAGAAACAAACAGAAATTGGCTAACACGTGCAACGCACGTGCACCCTACTAGTAATTCTAAATATCCACAAAATAACATTTACGTCATTTGTCACATATTCAATATTTACAACGAAAGATACACTAAAAATACAATATGTTCTAAATAAAATACACTAAAAAAACACAATATATTCTATATATTCTAAATAAGATACACAAAGCGATCGTTTATTTCATCTAATTGGTTTTTTCAAATTTATGGTGAAATTTAGACAAATTAGTCCAATAGGAGAGACCCAAAAATCGCAAAAAAGAGTAAGATGATGGCTTGTTCATTTCCAGAAATGACCAACAATTATGCTTCATGCAAATAAAGCTGGACAAGTGGGAGTTGTTTTCAAAACTAATCAAGAATTGTTTGAACTGCAATAGCGGAGAAAAATACTGGCGATTCCTCTAAACATAGCGGAGAAAAACTAGTTTATTTATGTAAAATATTGATAAACTAGTTTTAAAAAAAGGGATAATTACGAACGACCCCTAGGTGTGGTGAAATTACAGATTCCTTCTTGAGTTTTGAAAAATTACGAATTCCCCCTTGGACCATTATCTCAACCGTTAAATTTAACTAAATGTGCAATATGTTGTAAGTGTTTGAGTATTTTACCCTTTATATGTTGAAACTCAAGGGGATATATGTAATAAAGAGCCCAAATATAAGGGGGTTAATGTAAATACTGAAATTCTTAGGGGGGTGTGATGTAAGTGTTTGAGTTTTATGCCCACCTAGTTGTTTTTTTGTTTTTTTTTTTTTTTGCAAAGAATGATATTTAATGATATTTTGATATTTTTATGAGGATCTAATTTCATATTTAGAGTTTATGAATGTTTATTTTTCTTTTTTGTAGATATTAGGGATGCATGTTTATATTGAAATACTCTTTATTATATTTAAAGAAATGCATTATAGATCACCGATATTTAAAATATTTGTTTACATAATTCTAACAAATATTTTTGTAGATTTATTAATGCATTGATTGATGTTGGTATATTTCTTATGGTTTTCTTTTTTTTGGTCAGAATTTCTTATGGTTTTCTATTTAGTAGCGAAAATTTATTATTTCAGACGAACAAAGTTTAAATAAAGTTATGCAAAATATACTTTAGACTAAGAGATAAACATAATGTAAAATCTGTAATTTTTCATCATACAAATATGCATGAGTTTTTTTTTTTTTAAACACACACCGAAAGTGACCAGAGGGAGTTGAACTATGCATGAGATCTCTATTTTGATTTATATTTATAGGAAAAATATAAATAGTAGCTTAAATTACAAATTCTCAAATAAGAAAATACAAATTTAACCAACATCACAAATATATCCTTACAATTTTAAGATTATTACAATATGCCCCTCAAAGTTTTAATATTATTATAATATACCCCCCAAAATTTTAATATTATTACAATCTACCTCCCAAAATTTCAATATTATTACAATATACCCCCCAATGATAGAATTGGAATTTTTAAAAATAATATTTCTGACGTCATCAAAACTTAACACCATTATTAAGGGTTTGGAGAATTTGTGAGAGAGAATGTAAATCTCAGGGGATAATCTGTAATTTCGTCATGCCTCAGGGGTCGTTCGTAATTATCCCAAAAAAAAAAAGACATAATCTTTGTAGAGAAAGAAAACTAAAAGGGACGTAGAGCTAACAAAAGAAATACAGAAGTTAAATCATGCCATTACTAAGGATGAAAAGCTTCAAAATGTTATTCAAAGCGTACCATAACGAAATAAAGTAAAACTTAAGGGGTTTATCTGTGCAATAAATCTGACTCAAGAAATTACCTAAAGCTTAAGGGCCGTTTGAGCCCTCACTGAACTCCCACAGTCTTCAGCTTCTCAAAGCATGATAGCGTCTTTTTGCAACCCAGAAGCCCAGGATCATCACTGATAACTTGAAGATGGCGGAGGATAATGCTAGGAATGGAGGTTTGTGTGTCAGTTTCAACGCAGGAGAGTTGGTTCGATTTGTGTTCTCCATCCCCGGTACATATGCGATTTTTAAGTTCATACTTTTTGCCAGTTCGTTTGATGTTTTTCGATGAGTTCCAAATCGCCAGATTACCATTTCCTCAGTTGAAGACATGATCACATCACCACCAGCTCCAAACGGTGGGGTGAATTTGAGATTCTTGGCGGGTTCCATTGCTTCTGTCCTGTCGAAGCTCCGGTCTCCTTAACGATCAATTTATTATACGGCACCGGCTCTTCACTAAAGGGCCTAAAATGGAAACCAAATGTATCAACGATCACCATCTTAAGCGACGGAGCCATCTTGCATACTTGCAGAAGGAATTCTTCTTCACTCGGACACCCAATATAACCAGTCATCTCAACCAACTTAAGATTTTCATGATAAAATGTAGAACACAGCTCAGGATACAACAACGATGCATTAGTCATGTCCTGTGGAGTGGAAAACGAAAAGGTCCGAAATGATTCGACTAGATGAGATTTTTCAGGATCCAGTATGCAGTGAAGCTGCAGATAACATGATATTCACAATGGATCAAGCAAACTGACAGTACCTAAAGAATGTAATAGATAAGAGTAAGAAATTAGTAGCATTTCAGCATTATTTTGAATTGGCACAACAGAGGAACGGCTTTGGTGAATAAAGTGAAGAAGACAAGGCTTTCACCAACTTGTGAAAGTATAAACAGTTCCAGCCGCTTGAGGGAGTCTAACCGAGGCAAAGCAAGACTATTTGCTCTCTGAAAAACCACATAAAATATAAAAAAAAATAAGATCAAGATTATTGTGATTGTTAAAATGAGTGATTTTTTCACAAAACAGAGCACCAACCTTATGAAATATGGTCAATGCAATCTTCACCAACTGTGCTGAATAACTTGAGTGTCTGTCACCTTCATAAATGAAGGACAAGGCGTATCCCTCACCAAGACTTACCTCGGAAAGATTAGAGTAGTCTTGAACAGTGATCTGTCTGTTTGGTATCCTTAATATATGAAGGATACAAGGCTAGTTGCCGAAACCTCGACACATTGGATTCCTAAACAATATACTATCTCCAAATGTTTCAAGTTTGCTGATGGATCAAAAACTGGAAGATTCTCAGTACAGCGAGAAAAACGTATGACTAAAGCTTCAAGATATGGACATGATGCCAAAATATTATGAACCGCCTCATCCGTGACATTAACAAATTTTAACCTCAGGGACCTTAGGCTGCCAAATGCATTCATCTCAATAAGAATCTCATCAGGCAAACAGTCAATCAGAGTATCAACTCTCCGTATAAGATGTAAATAAAAACATAAAACATTGAACTTCGGAAATACGAAACGAAAATCATGAACAAATACGAATATTCTATGCCTGCGGAGCAGAAGCTTCATCCATCCTCAAACAATCTAATGACATCAACGAAATTCTAAGAGGAATGCACAGCAAGAGTTTTCCCCGCAGCAAATCAGTTTTCAAGGACTCCAGGGTTTTCAATGACAATAGTAAAGAGACACTTTTTTGGAGGCCCAATTAGGATTTCGTAAATTATATCTCTGAACAACTGAATCTTATACCGTTAATTATGAAAATTATATTAAAAAATATAATTTCATTTTATGTGAGGTAGAATATTTTTATGAGAAATTATAAAAAAATTATTCTCGATATAGTGTGCGGACAAAAACTATTCTCAGAATTGGTCAACTAGATTATGAAAGACTTGTGATCTTTGTTAGAGAAAGAAAACTGAAAGGAATGTAGAGCTCAGCTAACAAAACAAATTCAGAAGTTAAATCAGCCATTAATAAGGATGAAAAGGTTCAAAATGTCATTCCAACGACTTTGAGAGACAAAAAGACAAAAACAAAGTTTAATGTCTTTACTCAGGAAGGTTTCTCGATCCCCGGTATGTCTTCAACTTGCCAGATTACCTTTGTCTCAGTTGAAGATATGATCATATTACCACCAGCTCCTAACAGTGAGGTGAGTTTGATATTCTTGGCGTGCTCCATTGCTTCCGCCCTCGTGGAAGCCCCGGTCTCCTGAATGATCTCTTCATGATATGGCACCGGCTCTTTGTTAAACTGGATACCAAATGTATCAATGACCACCTTCTCAAGCGACGGAGCCATCTTGCATAACTGCAGAAGGAATTCTTCCTCACTCGGACACCCAATATAACCAGCCATCTCAAGCAACTTAAGATTTTCATGATAGAATGTAGTTGACTCTGCTGCACACGCTTTAGGATACGACAATGCATACGTGATGTCCGGTTGTACAGTAAACAAGGAGGACATAATTGATTTGTGTCTCTGAAACCCTTGAGGATCCAGTATGTAGTAAAGCTGCGACATCATGGAACATTATATTCACGATGGTCCATTAAACTTAAAAGTACCTAAAGAATGTAATACATAAGAGAGAAATTAGGAGCATTTCACCGTTATTTTGAGTTGGCACAATAGAGGAGCGACTTTGGACAATATAGTCAAGAAGATAAGGCTTTCACCAACTTGTAAATATATATGCAGTTCCAGCCGCCGGAGGGACTCTAACAGATTATTTGTCCTCTGAAACACCTGATAAAATGTAACTAAGTAAGATTAAGATTATTTTGATTAATGCTAAGTAGAGTGATTTTTTTCGGTAAAACAGAGGACCAACCTTAGGAATAACTGTCAGTGCAATCTCCGTCACCCATGCTGAATAACTTAGGTGTGAGCCATAAGTGAACAACGAGGCATATGTCCCAGCAAACTTTACCTTGGTGAGATTTGGAACATTCTTGAACAGTAGTCTGTCCGTTTGGTGCCCCTCATATTCAAACGATACAAGGCTCGTCGCAGAAACCTCCACACTTTGGATTCCTAAACAACATACTATCTCCAAATGTTTCAAGTTTGCTGATGGATCAAAGACTTGAAGATTCTTAGTACAGCGAGAAAAATGCATGACTAAAGTTTCGAGATACGGACATGATGCCAAAATATTATGAACCACCTCATCCTTGACATTAACAAATTCCAATTTCAGGGACCTTAGGCTGCCAAATGCACACTTCTCCGTGTTCGGAAATTCGTACTTCCATTTAAGTGCTAACTCCAACTCTTTTACTTCCTTCCGCATTGCAAAATCTACCCAGCTATCAACCTCGTCCGCCCGGACATCGACCTCTAGACAATAAAAGTGGACAACAAATTTGTCCAATTGGGGAGCCTGATGCAATTCCAACACACGATTAACCCAAGCTATGAATTTTTCACTCCCCATTTCTGCAATTCTAGGACGATCATCCATAGGATCAAAACACAAACTCCGGGAGGAACTCCACAAATATCTCCATCTGCGCGAGAGAACACTAGTCCTCCCAGCTTCCTTCAGTCTCATACGAGATAATATCTCAACAAGAATCTCATCAGGCAAACAGTCGATCTGAGAATCAACTAGAATCTCATCAGGCAAACAGTCGATCTGAGAATCAACTGCTCCCTGTAATAAGCATCAAAAACATGTAAAAAAAAAAAAAGAAAAAACCATCCAACTTCAGAATTAGGAAACTCAAACTATGAATAAGTAGGAAAATTCCATACCTGCGGAGAAGAGGCTTCACCCATCTTCAAACGAACGGAACGATCGACCGAAATCAGCGAAATTCTAACAGGAGTGCAAGAAAAGAGTAAAAAATTCTTAGAATCTGCCCTAATCCCCAAACCCCGAGTTCGCGCGGGAAAATAAGGCTTCTAGGTTTCCAGGATTTCCAACCTAGTTATACCTTACCTTTTTTATTTTTTCTTTTTTAATAAATGATGAATATTAATAAAAACTAGTAACTCAGCAAATTCGCCCGCGTGTGCAAATAAAAAATTGAGCTACTCTAAGGGTCGTGGATCCATGTTGTTTGGATGCATACACGATTAGAGTGTCAAACTGGGACAGATGGGAATTAGCCCAATTTTGACTATTCGATGTTCAAGTCCTTAGACTTGTTATGAAATTTAAATGAGTTAGAGAAAAAAAAATTTAGGATTATTTATCAAATGTGATGAGTTTACTATAACTTTTATAGCACGTAGACAAAAGTCACCTAATAATTTTGCTATCCATATAGTACTAAGGTCTTAGCCCTAAACACTTGGCCAATAGCAAGGCACTAGAATATAAGTTGTGTGCCTTGTGGCAGACCTATTGGAATAGTACAGTGGTAGTGAAAACGTGCGTACAGGACGTCAAAGATGATACGGGGCAATCAAGGAGCAGAGCCCTTGATGGGTTGAATAGATATTTGACCTTGAGACAAAACTCCTAGTTGACTAGCTTGACAGGTGGCTAATGTCGTTGCCTATAGGGCTCGTTACAGTGGGGTAACTTATCTTTCGTTCAACTAGGGATGTTGACGTGACATTGTTCAATTTTGTAAAGATATATTAAATAATAAGTAAAAAAATACATAAACCCTTTCTCATTGTTGACAAATTTGTCCCTCATTTGAGTTGCATTTTAGTGTAAAACAAAGTGAGGGTACAATATACCAAAATTATCATTATTTCTGCTGCCTGTTTTCAGTATGACTTGATTCATGCATTCCAAAGGGCACATTCTTGGTTTATAATTCCTTTAAATGGGAGTATTACAATTCCTTTAAATAGGAGTACTATAATTTTATAAGTAGACAATTATTCTCAATAGTTTACGTGATACGTAGAAATTGGTCAACTAGTTTATGAAAAAGAATTTTAAATAATAAAAGGCAATACAAAAGTTGAATGATGCCATTATTAATGATGAAGAGGTTCAAAATGTCACTCAAACGTCCCTGAGAGAAAACTTTCAAAATAAATGGGGGGCGAAACAATTGAAAACAAAGTTTAAATACCTAAAGCTTAAGGGGGGGAAAACCCGTTTGAGCCCTCACTGAAATCCCTCAGGCTTCAGCTTCTCAAAGGACGAAATCGTCTTTTCGCAACCCAGAAGCGGAGGATCATCACTGAGAACTTGAAGATGGCCAAGGATAATGCTTGTAATTGAGGTTTGCGTGTTGATTTTGACTCAGGAGAGTTGGTTCGATTTGCATTCTCAACCCCCGGTACGTATGAGGTGTTTTAAGTCTGTACTTTGTGCCGGTTCGTTTGATGTTTTTCGATGAGTTTCAAATCGCCAGATTACCTTTTCCTCAGTTGAAGACATGATCACATCACCACAAGCTCCCAACGGTGGGGTGAATTTGAGATTCTTGGCGCGTTCCATTGCTTCCGCCCTCGTTGAAGCTCCGGTCTCCTTAACGATCAATTTATGATAAGGCACCGACTCTTCATTAATATGGAAATCAAATGGATCTACAACCACCTTCTCAAGTGACGGAGCCATCTTGCATAGTTGCTGGAGGAATTTTTCTTCACTCGGACACCCAATATAACCAATCATCACAACCAACTTAAGATTTTCGTGATGAAATGCAGTTAACTCTGCTGCACACACCTCAGGAGGTGATGAGTATGCCCGATTTAATCCGGATCTCTTAAACTCCTGAGGATAGACCTTGTAGTCAAGCTGCGATAATATGGAACATTATATTCACGAAACTTAAAGTACAAAAAGAATGAATGTAATACATAGAGTAAGAACTCAGAGCATTTCACCATTATTACGAATTGGCCCAACAGAGGAGCGGCTTTGGTCAGTAAAGTGAAGAAGAGAAGGCTTTCACCAACTTGTGGATGCATATACAGTTCCAGTCGCTTGAGGGAGTCTAACTGAGGCAAAGCAAGACGATTTGCTCTCTGATACACCTGATAAAATTCAAAGAATAAGATCAAGATTATTGTGATTGCTAAGATGAGAGCAATTTTTTGTAAAACAGAGCACCAACC
Organism: Lantana camara; assembly: GCA_037501455.1. NCBI lineage: Eukaryota > Viridiplantae > Streptophyta > Magnoliopsida > Lamiales > Verbenaceae > Lantana > Lantana camara. The sequence goes on from CM074865.1 coordinate 81,557,193, forward strand.
TGAGGAGTAAATGTAAACGCGATCTTCACCAACGGTGCTGAATAACTTGCGTGTCTGTTGCCTTCATAAACGAAGGACGAGGCATATCCCCCACCAAGACTTACCTCGGAGAGATTTGGAATATTCTTCAACAGTAGTCTGTCTTGGCGTCCATCATATCTAAAGGATACAAGGCTCGTCACAGAAACCTCCAAACGTTGGATTTCTTTACAGGAAGTTATCTCCAAATGTTTCAAGTTTGGTAATGGATCAATGACTTGAAGATTCCTGGTACAGTAAGAAGAATGTATGGCTAAAACTTTAAGATACGGGCATGATGCCAAAATATTATGAACAACCTCATCCTTTACATCAACAAATTCCAATCTCAGGGACCTTAGGCTGCCAAATACATACTTCTCCGTGTTCGGAAATTTGCAAAGGCAAAGCCCCTTGCAAGCAACTGAAAACTCCAACTCTTTTACTTCCTTGAGCATTGCAAAATCTAGCCATCTCTCAAACTCGTCTATCCGGACATCGGACTCTAGATCATAAAAGTGGACAACAAATTTGTCCAATTGTGGAGCCTGATGCAATTCCAACACACGATTAACCCAAGCTCTGTAATTTTCACTCGCCGCTGCTGTTCTAGGGTCATCATACATGGCAAAATCATCATAATAATAATCATCATCATCCATAGGACCAAAACACAAACTCAGAGAGGACCTCCACAAGTATCTCCATCTACGAGAGAGAACACTAGTCCTCCCAGCTTCCTTGAGTCTCATACGAGATAATACCTCAACAAGAATGTCATCAGGCAAACAGTCGATCTGAGTATCAACTCTCTGTATAACATCGAATACATGTAAAAAAACATAAAAATCTTCAATCGAAACCATCGAATCTCAGAGTTACGAAACTCGAACTATGAATAAGTATGAAAATTCCATACCTGCGTAACAGAAGCTTCATCCATCCTCAAACGGCTAAATTCTTAGAGGATCACAAGAAGAGAGTAATAAATTCTAATAATCTGCCCTAATCCCCAAACCCCAATTCCCGCGGGAAAATCAGGCTTCTAGTTCTAAGTCCAGGGTTTTCATTGTAATTTCCTCTTTCATTTATTTTTCTTCTGTAAATCAAGAATATTTATAAGATGAAATAATTATCAATGGCCTCCTGAGGTATGACTAAAATATGTTCTTTTTACGAATTCCCTTAATTTTTATTTTATTTATTAGATTTAACAAGTGGTTTTACTATTTTACTTTTAATATGTTCAAACTCGGTAGATATTTTATTAAAAGACCCATTTAATTTTTTTAACTAAATAACCCTTAAGTCCTAATTTAATTACTAGTAATTCACAAATAATAAAATTATTATTATTTAAATATTAATATTTATTTTAAAATTATTTTTAATATAATTATAAATTTAAAAGATAATACAAAATAGAAATTAAAAAATATACAGAAAGAAAAGGAATATATAATAAAGAAAATGACAATAAGGTGAGAGGAAAGAAAAAAAAATTAAGAGATAAATACAAAATAAGACGTTGAAAGTGATAAAAAAAAAATAGAAAAGAAAATAATTATAGAGTTCGAGACCAAAGCAGTTACTTTAAGGGTCTCTCACTTAATATAATAGTATAGATTATTAACGTACATTATTTCATATTGATTTATTCAAATTAAATCACATTACGAAAAGAACGGTTTCATAAAAAAAAAAAAAAAAAAAGAAACAATAGCTTAATTGATGTGGAATCACTTAATAATGGAGTTAACAACCTGAAAAACCCTGTGTTAATTGAAAGTATCATAAAAAACCCTGAGAAAAAAAAAGTGCTCCAAAAAACCCTATGTTATTTAAAATACATTCACCGCCCCCTAATCCCATTTGGTCAACGAGAAAAAGTGAAAACCCTTTAATACCCTTAGGCTATTTCTCAGACAAATTCATTGCAATTCATTTCAAAATAGCATTTACTGTCCCCAGACTTTGTTGGAGGGAAAATTACGCGGACAATAGAACCTAGCCCAAATCACACAACAACATCTCGATCCAAAGCTTGGTACTCTGCTAAATTTGTTGGTGAATATGCTAAAGCAAGCATCTTAGCACAGTTTCATGGTTAGGTTTACGATTTGCGCGGTTTATCAGTGGACATTAAGGTATGTCTTTGCTAAATGCCTTGGTTAAAGTGCCTGGTTTTGGTCATTGAGCAAATGGTTGATGATAATCGTGGTATTTCTGTTGTTTTGTTGGGATATCTAACCGTGAGTCTGCGTTATGCATCAACTAGGGTTTTTGTTCATTTTTCTGAATGTGTTAAAGAAATCTTGATGGTTTTCTCGCATTATTTGTATTGCGTATTGTGAAACTAATTTACTGTTTGGTTTCCTTTTTTTTCATTTTCAGAATGGAGCACATTATAAATTTGTGGGTTGGGGGTTATTTTCCAGAGATACCAGACCGAGACACGAGGTATGTGGGTGGAAGGAGATTTCGAAGTAACCCTATAAGCCTGGATTTTTGCTGTGCTAGGAAGCTAATGGACTACTATCGGATATGTGGTTGTCACGGGATGGCTGTAGAATTTTTCTACTTAGAACCCATCTATAACTTGAATAATGGGTTGAGGCCACTTGATAATGAATGGGTCTTCATTCAGATGCAAAAGGAGTGTTGTGATCAGACTTAGGACACTATATATGCTGTAAAAGGCCCATCCCTTTTGTGTGCTATTGACACCGATGGAACCGATGTTACAATGATGGCCATAGCTGCAGAACAAGGACAACCAATACTGTTACTTAGAGATGGTGAAGAACCTGTGTTACAAGAGATGTTTGAAGAAGATGGTGTAGAAGAAGAAGCACCGGCTGAGGAAGGAGTGACACAAGAGGGTGGAATGCCTGCATATGAAGAGATTCATTCCACAGAGCCTTCTTCATCAAGACCTCAAGCTACTCAAACAACTCCTGATGTCGAGGATCCCATCTTTGATTTTACATTTGTCTTTGACACTGAAACTGCAAAAGGAACAGCAACAGCTGATCAAAACAATAACACAGGCATGCATTCAAAGTTTATATGCAGATCCTAAATGAAAATTCTTATTCTTGAAGTATGATGTTCCATTATAATGTTTTTTAGATCATGCTGAGCCGGAATTTGATGGTGAGGATGGGAATGAAGTTGCTAGTGAGGATGACATTCATATTGACAGAGAAGACCATCATGAAGATCACCATGAACAAGAGAATGATGTTGAAGTGGGAAATGATTCTGGGAATGAAGGTGATGCAGAGGATGATTGTGAAGGGGATACAAATGTTGTAGCAGGGGATTTTAATGAGCCTGAGTTGGAGCCTTGCCCTGAAAAGGCTGAGGAATTCAGACAAAATATGGAAGCGCAGAGAAGGGGCAAAAATAAAATGGATAACATACCAGGTTTGACACTACATGTTATGTCAGTTGTTATAATTTTGCAAGCCAAACATGTACTCTGAAGAATTATGACCAGATGTAACCCAAAATATGCACACAGTTGTAATGGTACTTACATATGTTTTCTGACTTTCACATTTGCAAGGTGATCCTGAAGAATCCCCTGATAACAGTGATGATGGGAGTTGGTATGAGTCTGAGACAGACACAAGTGATGGAGAGAGTTTAGAAGGTGAGCCATCAGACTGCTACAGTGACATTGAAGGTTCACAGGAAGATGATATATTTGTTCAGAGGGATGTAAGTAAGATGGCTAGGAAAACAAAATTGGCAGAGATGAGAAAGAAGAAGAGGTTAGCTAAGAAGAGAAGGGTAGAGGTGAATGTGGAGGAAGAAGTGGCTGACCAGGTTGAAGAAGCAAACTGTTATAGTGAGGCAGATGGTGATGAAAACTTTGATCAACCCCTAGATTCAGATACTGAGAGACTAAAGGTGGCAATGTTCAGAGATAGGGATAACATTGACACTCTAAAATTCCATGTTGGATTATGCTTCTCTGGTGTTGTCAAGTACAAGGAAGTTCTGACAGATTGGAGTATTAGGAAAGGTTTTCAGTTGGATTTTTCTAAATGTGAGAAGACAAGAGTCACAGCCAATTATGCAGGCTTGGGTTGCAAATGGAGAATCCATGCTTCTGTGAAGCAGAATTCAACCCTGTTTGAAGTCAAGACTTTAAAGGGACAACATATCTGTGCCAGAGGAAGGACAAATTTCAGAGCCACAACAGCATATATTGCTCAAAGGATGGAGCAAACAGTAAAAGACCACCCTGATGTCAAAATTAGTGCACTTCAGAACATCGTGCAAAGGGTAGTTGGAGTGAAGATAACACCCTCAGTTGCACAAAGAGCAAAGAAGCTTGCCATGGACAAGCTTAGAGGAGAAAATGAGGCTGAGTTTGGGCTGCTCTGGGACTACTGTGAAACAGTAAGAAACAAGAACCCTGGAAGTACTGTTTTTGTGAAACAAATTGAAGATTCAAGTCCTCCAAGGTTTGAAAAGATGTACTTCAGTTTGGCTGCAATGAAACAAGGAATTCTTGATGGTTGTGGACGATTAATAGGACTTGATGGATGTTTTATTAAAACAGTGCATGGAGGGCAGCTCCTTTCTGTTGTTGGCAAGGATGGAAATGATAACCTCTTTCCTATAGCTGTGGCTTATGTGAGGAGTGAAAATAGTAACACCTGGAAGTGGTTTCTTAAGGTTTTATTGACTGATTAGGAGGGCAAGAAGGTGGCAGGTGGACCTTCATCAGTGACCGGCAAAAAGGACTTTTAGATGTTTTGAATGAGCTAGCGCCTGACTGTGAGCATAGGTACTCTTTTATTTTTTAATTACTTCTCCTTTTATTCCATATATTGTGTGGTAATAAGGTGATTAATTTAATTGTAGGTACTGTTTAAGACACTTGTACCAAAACTTCAGTGCTAGGTGGAAAGGACAGGAATTAAAGTCTATTTTCTGGAGAGCTGCAGCTACTGCAAATAAGGAAGAATGGAGAGAACTCATGCAGCAAATCAAGGCAGTTGATCAAAGCCATGAAGATGGACAACAGACTGCATATGACTGGCTGATTACCCTTCACCCTGATCGTTGGTCTAGAGCTTTTTTCAGAAGGTCCTGTAAGTCTGATGTTTTAGTTAACAATATTTGTGAGTCATGGAATAATCTAATCTTACCTGCAAGAGATAAGGCTGTGATACGGATGTTTGAGTGGATTAGAGTTAGGATTATGAATAGATTTGGAACTAAGAGATTGGGGATGGGGAATTATGGAGGTTAGATGTGTCCAAACATGATGAAAAAAATGAACAAAAACATTGCAGCTGCTAATTACTGTTTTCCTCAATGGGCGGGTGGTAATGAATTTGAGGTTGAGCATAATGAGGATCAATATGTTGTGAAATTGGATGAACGTACGTGTACTTGTGGAGCTTTTCAGTTAAACGGTTACCCTTGTTGCCATGCATGCCCTTGCATAACTTACCAAAGGGAAAATATTGAGGATTACATCGATGATTGTTATAAGAAGCCTGCATATATGGAAGCGTACAGACATGTGGTCCATGGTGTTCCGGGGAGAAAATATTACATCAAAACTGCACAAGAGCCTTTGAAGGGACCTGAATGCAAACCTAAGATGTGAAGGCCTAAAAAAGCTAGAAGAAGGAGTGCAAATGAGGCTGTAACAAGCACAAGGACCGGCCTAACTCATACGTGCAGTAGTTGTTTTCAGTTGGGGCATAATGTAAAGACCTGCACGAACACACCACACCCTAGCTCCAGATTTCACACGGTAAATGCATCTGTTTTTACATTTAACTATATGTATATTAAACTTCATCTAAATAACCTACATATTTCAATTTTTTGCTTAACAGGTTGGTCTTACCAAGTTGGACTCAGTCAACAGGAGGCCCTATGTATATCTCCTAACATATTCAAATGAATTCATCTGAGATTATGGGTTGATACCTGTTCTTTTGTAGATTCCAAGTGGAAGAGTAAGACGAAGAAATCCTGCTGCAAGTGGAACTTCAAGCACAGCTACAAGAACAAATGTAGTACTTTAATATATTGCATTGAATTGGATTTCTTAGACATTAACAATTTCATGAGGCAACTCTGTAATTGTGTAAGAATCAAACCAGCGCGAGAGGAGAAGAGTCTTCAACAGGCGACAACAATTGGAGCAAGCCATTAGGGCCAGGTCTGCTGCAAGAGCTGCTGCTCAGAACTCCACCAGCACACCTTCCCATCAAACTACTCCAGCTGCTGTTTCAACTCCTCCACCTGTTGTTTCAACTCCTTCTCCTGCAGCCCAATCACAATCCCAGGCTACTCCAGTTTCTGGATCCCAATTGCCAAGTTCAAGAATCCCACGGAGACCGTCTGCCCAAAGTTCACAATCCACTCCAACAAATGCAGAAACATATCCTGTGGCAGCTGGTACACAAACTGCAAATGCTCAAGTGCAATTCCAATCTGCACAAACAACTCCTGTAGCTGCTGCACCTGCTCGTATGGCTGATCCAAGTACTGAAACTGCTACTCCCAGTGCTGAAACTGTTGCTCCAAGAAGTCAGCCACAACAGCACAGACCCAGGAATAAAAGAACAACTGAAGCGGAGGCCGTTCGGAATGTGAGAGTGAGGGCAGCTCCAAGAAGAAATCAAGCTCCATGGAGGCCCTGAATTAGCAGTCAATCACTACCCAGAATTAGCAGTCAATCACTACCCAACTTTAGATCTAGATCTGAAATTGTATTGCAGTTCTTTTTGTGGTGGATAAACAATGTTTTATTGCTTGGATACTGTGAATGGTGGACCACCTTTTGTATTGGTATTGTGGGTGTGTATCCCCACTTTGGCACCTAGTATTAGTTAATGGCTTTTGCTACTTGAATACAGGCATTATTGTACCTCCTTTTGAGATTGCCATTGCTATCACTTTAATATATGTTTGACTGATTGTTGCTGTGTAAACCTACTTTCACATTTTGTATTTGGAATTTAGTACACAGTTCATTACAAATTTACAGTGGATTGGGCATATTATCTGACAAGGTTTTCTTTGTATCAATTTAGAAAGACAGGGTTTTCTATCAAGATAATAAAAACATAGGGTATCTGGTACATATTTAATAAAAAACAATCAAACATGCGAAAATTCATCAGTTCATTGAAGCATTGCAGGTTACATGTGTTTCAAACCCAGAAAAGAACAAGATTTGTACCATCTAAGGCAAACCTACGAAATCATACATCATTTTACAAGAATAACGACCAACAACACCAAAAAACCCATACATATAGCCAACAAATTGACATTTTGTCTTTCGTCCTTCCTCATTGAAGTTGCTCCAATTTCAGAAACCCTTGAATTAATGGGTCCTTCACATTCGTCTTCACCATCACCCACTGCTTTGTCAATGCTACCTTCTTCACCAGCTACATCCCATTTAGCTTGCATAGGATACACCCACCGGAAATATCCACATTTAGATGAGATGCAAGAGTAGTAAAGAAGGCCTTTTGTGGGTTTATTCCATGACTCAACCACCTTAATAATGACCTTCAACCCGTAATTACAGTCAGGAGTGGGCGGATAGCGAACTTCAAGCTCCGACTTCATCTTCTTCAACCTCTTCTCTGTATACATCCGGGAGGAAGCCATTCCTCTGTACCTGCGTGAGCTAGGAAGGGGGAGGAAGGAGAGACCAATTTAAGTTCAATTTTTGAAAAATTAGATCTGAAAATTAATGGAAGTAAAAGATGGGCATAATAGACATTTCATACACAAAAAGTGACCGAAAAGGCTATCAAACTTGCAGTCAGCGCGCGTGATACGCAATTGCTGGTTTCAGGGTTTTTCCCACGTATTTATAAAAACACAGGGTTTTTTAAAGTACTTTTTTTTTTGTCAGGGTTTTTATTGCTACTTTCCCTTAACACGGGGTAGCTGGGTAAAATTTTCCCCTTAATAATGTATAAAAATAAGCGATCCACTTAATTGATGTGGAATCGTTTAATGATGCATTAGTTTGTTCAAATTGAGTCGTTGTTTTTTTTTTTTTTAAATCAATTTAACAAAAAGCTTAAGTGATCAACCATTTAATAAAAGAAAGTAACTTGTAGAAATGTTAAAAATCGATTGCATCAAATATAATTTTAAATATCAACAAAATAACATTTACACCGTTTTTTACATATTCAATATTTACAACGAAAAATACATTGAAAATACAATATGTTGTAAATAAAATACACCAAAAAATAAAACATATTTTGAATACGCGATCACTTACTTCATCTAATACGTTTTGTCAAATTTATAGTGAAATTTACACACCTTAGTCCAATAGAAGAGACCCGAACAATGAAAAAACTGTAGGATGATGGCTTGCTCATTTTCTGAAGGCTCCATAGATGACCAACAATTATTCCCTATGCAAATAATAAAGAGTTCAAAGATAAGGGGTTAATGCACATACTGAAATTTTTTAGGGAGTTTATTGTAATTACTTAAATTTTATGCCTACCTAGAATTTTTTTTTTCTTTACAAAAAATGTTTATTTAATGATATTTTGATATTTTTATGATAAACTAATTTCATGTCTATAGTTTATATATGCGTAATATTTTATTTTATTTTTTAGATATTGGGTATGCATGTTTATAATAAAATATTATTCATTGTATTTAAGGTAGATGCATTAAATATCACTGGCGATTGGAATATTTGTTTAAATTACTCTTAACGAATATTTATGTGAATTTACTAATGCATTGATTGATACTGGTGTGCTTGTTATGGTTTTCTATTTCGAAGAAAAAATTATTATTTTAGTCGAACAAAGTTTAAATAAACTTTGGCAAAATATACTTCAAACTATGATATAAACATAAGGTAGAATCTATAATTTTTTATCATATTTTATACAATTAAATATGCTTAAAATATTTAATTCAATTTATAATTATAGACAAAATATAAATATTAAATTAAGTTAGAAAATTTCAAATATGATCTATACTTTCCTTATATAGTTTGTAATTATCCCTAATAAGATTAATAAAAGTAAATAGTGTTGCGGATTCAGGTTCAGCCGTTCAGGCAGAGGCAGTATATATTTTTCGCTGCCCAATTCCAATCCGAAATAATTGGGTACTTTTTTATACTAAAAATTATACTAAAAAGATATTCCAATCCGAAAAACTAAAAGGAACGTAGAGCTAACAGAAGATGAATCATGCCATTACTAAGGATGAAAAGGTTCAAAATGTCATTCAAACGACCTTAAGATAAAAAACTTCAAATCAATTAGGAGCACAATTTGAAACAAAGTTTAATTAATCTCTTTAGAGTGTCTCAAAGGACGAAAGCGTCTTTTTACAACCCAGAAGCCCAGGATCATCACTGAGAACTTGAAGATGGCCATGGATAATGCTTGTAATTGAGGTTTGTGCGTCGCTTTCGACTCAGGAGAGTTGGTTCGATTCTCATTCTCGATCCCCAGTACGGGCGAGGCATTTAAGTCCGTATCTCGTGTAGTTTCGTTTGATGTTTCTCCATTAGTTTCAACTTGCCATATTACCTTTGTACCAGTTGAAGACATGATCATATTACCACCAACTCCCAATTTGAGATTCTTGGCGCGTTCCATTGCTTCTGCCCTGGTCGAAGCTCCGGTCTCCTTAACAATCAATTTATGATACGGCACTGGCTCTTCCTTAAAGGGCCTAAAAAATCGGAAACCAATTGTATCAACGACCACCTTCTCAAGCGATGGGGCCAGCTTGCATAACTGCTGAAGGAATTTTTCTTCACTTGGACACCCAATATAACCAGTCATCACAACCAACTTCAGATTTTCATGATGAAATGTAGTTGACTCTGCTGCACACAACTCAGGAGACGATGAGTACGCCCGGCTTGATTCGAGTCTCTTAGTCTCCCAAGGATCGACCAAGTAGTCAAGCTGCGATAATATGGAATACTATAGTTAAGGAACTTAAAAAATACCTAAAGAATGAATTGGCACAGAGAGCAAGAAATTAGGAGCATCTCACCTTTATTTTGAATTGGCACAACAGAGGAGCTGCTTTGGTCAGTAAAGTGAAGAAGAGAAGGCTTTCACCAACTTGTGCATGTATATCCAGTTTGAGTAGCTTGAGGGAGTCTAACCGAGGCAAAGCAAGAGGATTTGGTCTCTGATACAACTGATAAAATACATAAAATAAGATCAAGATTATTGTGATCGCTAAGATGAGAGCCATTTTTTGTAAAACAGAGCACCAACCTCAATGCTCTACGCGATTTTCGCCAACTGTGCTGAATAACTTGAATGTATGTCGCCTTCATAAATGAAGGACGAGGCGTATTCCCCACCAAGACTTAACTCGGAGAGATTTGGAATACTCTTGAGCTGTGGTCTGTCTGTTTGGCATCAGTAATATTTAAACGATTCAAGGCTCGTCACAGAAACCTCCAAACTTTGGATTTCAATACAATAAATTATCTCCAAATGTTTCAAGTTTGGTAATGGATCAAAAACTTGAAGATTCCTAGTACAGAAAGAACAATGTATGACTAAAGCTTCAAGATACGGACACGATGCCAAAATATTATAATGAACCACCTCATCCTCGACTTTAACATATTTCAACCTCAGGGACCTTAGGCTGCCAAATGCATACTTCTCCGTGTCCCGCAACTCGTATCTGAGACGCCCCTCGCAATTAACTAGAAGGTTCAATTCAAACTCTTTTACTTCCTTCCGTATTGCAAAAGCTACCCATCTATCAACCTCGTTCGCCCGGAGGCCCCGGACATGGGTCATTGGACAACAAAAACGGACAATAAATTTGTCCAATTGTGGAGCCTGATGCAATTCCAGCACACGATTAATACAGCCTCTGAATTGTTCACACACCATTGCTGCTGTTCTATGCTCATCATCCATGGCAAAATCATAAAAAAACAAACTTGCAGAGATAAACCTCCACAAATATCTCCATCGGCGAGAGAGAACACTAGTCCTCCCAGCTTCCTTGAGTCCCATACGAGATAATATCTCAACAAGAATCTCATCAGGCAAACACTCGATTTGAGTATCAACTCTCTGTATAAGCATCAAATACATGTAAATAAAAACATAAAGCAATTCAATCAAAACCATTGAACTTCATAATTGCGAAACTCAGATTATGAATTTGTATGGAAATTCCATACCTGCGGAGCAGAGGCTTCACCCATCTTCAAAAGATCTAACGACATCAGTGATATCAGGTTTCCAGGTCTTCAGGGTTTTCACTTTTCAATGCAGTTTTCTTTGTAAAGAAACACTTTTTTGGAGGCCCAATTAGGTATTCGTAAATTATCTCGGAATAACTGAATCTTATGCAAATAAAAATTTGAGCAAAATGCATTTTTGTTCCCATACTATAAGACCGTTCTCACTTTTGATCTCATGGTTTTCAAAAGTGATTTTTTTAGTCTCATACTATTTAATTGTTATCATTTTAAGGATATTCATTAGTTTTTGGATGGAAAATGTCCTTTGACCGTTAAAGTGATTTTTTACTTTCATTTCTTCTTCTTTTTTTTTTTTTTTTTATTCTTATGACCTTTTCTTCGACTTTTTTTTTCTTTTAATTTTTTTGTATTTTTTAAGTTTTATAACTACGCAACTCTTACAAATATATAACATTTTAATATATTAAATTTTGAAATAAAAATAAAAAATATTGTTAAAAACTCCATTTCTCTTTGTATTTTTAAGTTTATAAATACACACATTATATATATTAAAAAAAGTGTGAGTTTTAACAATTTTTCTATTTTTATTTGGTAAGACGTATAGTATTATAAATTTATTAGTGTCATCACTAAATTTAATATAGTAAATTTTACCATAGGTCTAATAAAGTGTACTAATTTGTTTATTTTTATGTATTTTATTACATAAAATTTATGCAGACAAAAAGAGATTATATAAAAAAAATTTAACCAAATATGTTATTTCTGTAATATTGTGTGTCTATTTATGAAACTTACAAAAATACAAAAAGACTTTTTTTTTTTTTTAATATTATAATGAGTGTATTTTATAAAACTTAAAAAATAAAAAAATATGAAAAGGAAACAAAGTAAAAAAAAAAGGTTATAAGAATAACAAAAAAAAAAGAAATGAAAGTCATAGATCATTTTAACCTTCAAAGGATATTTTCCATCCAAAAAGTAATGGATGCCCTTAAAATGATAAAAATTAGGGTGATTTACATCTGAGTACCCTGCTATTTGGGGTAATTACAACGTAGTCCATCTGTTTCAAGAAATTACAATATAGTCCCTACTGTTTTGTTCCGTTAGAGGTCCCTGGAAACCGTTAGGGTTCCGTCAGATTTTTGACCTGTTCTTCCAAAAATACCCCTGAATATTTTATTATTTTTTGTAAAATGACCAGAATGCCCCAAGGACTGTATTGTAAAATTCGTAAAAGTTAGGGATCGTTTTGTTATGGAAAGAAAACACCAGGGACTTATTTGTAATATTATACGATATTTACAATTAATCGTTAAATATAAATTATTTATTAATTTAATAAATATAATATTGCTAATTATTATTTAAATATTTTTAATGAATCATTAAATACAAATTGTTTATTAATAAAAGGAAAATTTTTAATTTAATCAAAAAACCCTAACTATTTATATTTCTATTCAATATATAATAAAGACAAAATATTACTTTTAAAAACTAAAAAAATCGGGACTGATTTCAGACAACAAACGAGAGACTCAAAATCATGCTAGCACGATCTGAAACAGGTCCATCTCTTGAATTCAATTAATTACAACTGTCTGAACGAATGAAGAAGACTATTATTAATTTGCAGATTTAATAATGGCGAAAATGGTGAGAAAACGACGCCATTAACGAGAATTATGCAGTGCATCAGTGAATGAATGTGTGCTCTGCTCTCTTTAAATACATACCCTAATCCCATCTCCACTCTCTCTATATTCTACAAACAGCGTCGGAAGAGAGAGAGGAGCAATGGCGGAAGAAGGCGGTGGCGGAGGGGACGAGTACTTGTTCAAGATAGTGGTGATAGGCGATTCAACTGTGGGGAAATCCAATTTGCTCTCCCGTTTTGCTCGAGATGTGTTCGACCACCACTCCAAAGCCACCATCGGGGTGGAGTTTCAGACGCAGGTGGTGGAGGTCGACGACAAAGAAGTCAAGGCTCAGGTGTGGGGTAGTTACCTCCGCCTAAATATATTTCGAGAAACCCCACTTCGAGTAATTGAATACAGCAAAGAAAGGCCCCAAAACTTAACTAATCTCAAATGGAAAAAAAAGAGAATGTGCAGCAACGTGGTGGCGCGGTGTAGGACGCGCTTTGGAGTCGACGGCGGGCGAAAGGTAGAGCAGCTGGTCAGCAACACAGGATTTAAGAAGAAAGTGTGTAGCAGCGTGGCGGTGGCACAATGTTGAAAGCACTTTGGCGGCGGCGTGGTGGCGGATGGCGATGGGATTGAGAGGAGAGACCGAGAGAGATGAGGTAGGGTTAAATGTTAGTGGCGGCCCAATGGTTTATCACTACATAAGTGCAAAAAGGTTCATAAGTTATTTACAATATTTTAAAATATTACAAATAAGTCCCTGGTGTTTTCTTTCCATAACAAAACGACCCCTAACTTTTACGAATTTTACAATACAGTCCTTGGGACATTCTGGTCATTTTACAAAAAATAATAAAATATTCAGGGGTATTTTTGGAAGAACAGGTCAAAAATCTGACGGAACCTTAACGGTCTCCAGGAACTTCTAACGGAACAAAACAACAGGGACTATATTGTAATTTCTTGAAACAGATGGACTACGTTGTAATTATCCCAAATAACAGGGTACTCAGATGTAAATCACCCTAAAAATTAAATAGTATAGGACTAAAAAAACCACTTTTGAAAATCATGAGATCAAAAGTGAGAACGGTCTTATAGTATGGACCAAAAATGCAATTTACTCTATAAATTTGATGTAACATACAATATATATATATATGAGAAATTATAAAAGAAGGGAATATTGCAGTTTTAGTCATCCAACAATATAACTAATCTAGTTTCGGTCCCCACTTTCAAATTTCACTAAAATGATCACCCAACTATAAGTATTTTTTCACATTTGTTCCTTCCATCAATTTAATCGTTAAATTCGTTCCATCAAATTGACCAAAAAAATTATGCAGATCGAACAAGGTGAAAAAATGGAAGAAAGGACAAAAATGGGGTGAAAAGATACCAGAAACTAAGATTTTGTTTCAATTTAACGGAAAATTTGACGGGAGGACTAGTTCTGATAAAAAAAAAGTGGTAGTTTGATCACCAAATCAATGAAGAATCTTGTAAGTGGGGAGCGAAAGTAGATTAGTCCTATAGTTGGAGGACGAAAATTGTAATACTCCCATAAAAAAAATATTCGCGATATAGTGTGCCGACAAAAACTATTCTCAATATTGATCAACTAGATTAAGAAAAAAAGACTTGTAATCTTTGTTAGAGAAAGGAAACTGAAAGAAATGTAGAGCTAACAAAAGAAATACAGAAGTTAAAAAAAATTAAACAATAGGGCGCCAAACAATTAAAAACAAAATTTAATGCCTTTAGAGTTTGGAATTGAGGTTCCTGTATTGATTTCAACTGACGAATGTTGGTCCGGTTCAGCGTTCTTAATCCCCGGTATGTCTTCAACTTGCCAGATTACCTTTGTCTCAGTTGAAGACATGATCATATTACCACCAGCTCCTAACAGTGAGGTGAATTTGAGATTCTTGGCACATTCCATTGCTTCCGCCCTCGTGGAAGCCCCAGTCTCCTTAGTGATCTTTTCATCATACAGCACCGGCTCTTTGTCAAACTGGAAACCAGATGTATCAATGACCACCTTCTCAAGCGATGGTGCCATCTTGCATAACTGCAGAAGGAATTTTTCTTCACTTGGACACCCAATATAACCTTCCATCTCAACCAACTTGAGATTTTCATGATAGAATTCAGTCGACTCTGCTGCATATGTCATGTCCTGCTGTGTGGAAAACGCGTAGATCCGAAGTAGATAGAAAAACCAAAACTCTTTAGGATCCAGTGTGTAGTGAAGCTGCGGATAACATGGAACATTATATTCATTATGATTCGAGCGAACTAAAAGAACCTAAAGAATGTAATACATAAGAGAAAGAAACTAGGAGCATTTCACCTTTATTTTGAATTGGCACAACAAAGGAGCGGCTTTGGTGAATAAAGTGAAGAAGACAAGGCTTTCACCAACTTGTGAATGTATATGCAGTTCCAGTCGCTTGAGAGAGTCTAACCGAGGCAAAGCAGGACAATATGCTATCTGAAAAAATAGATAAAATATAAACAGAATAAGATCAAGATTATTGTGATTGCTATGAGTGATTTTTCATAAAACAGAATACCAACCCTGTGAAATATTCTCAACTCAAGCTCCACCAACTGTGCTGAATAACTTGAGTGTCTGTTGCCTTCATAAATAAAGGACGAGGCGTATCCCCCATCAAGACTTACCTCGGAGAGATTTGGAACATTCTTGAGATGTGATCTGTCCGTTATGTATCCGCTATATTTAAACCATACAAGGCTTGTCACAGAAACCTCCAAACTTTGGATTTCCTCACAATCAGTTATCTCCAAAAGTTTCAAGTTTGGTAATGGATCCAAGACTTGGAGATTCCTAGTACACTGGGAATAAATTATGACTAAAGCTTCAAGATACAGACATGATGCCAAAATATTATGAACAATCTCATCCTTTACATTAACATAATACAATCTGAGGGACCTTAGGCTGCGAAATGCATACTTCTCCACGTTCGGAAATTCATAAGGGCAATACCCATCGACAAACTCAAAACTCAATTCAAACACTTTTACTTCCTTCCGTATTACAAAATCTACCCATGTATCAACCTCGTCCGCCCGGACATCGGCCTCTGGAAAATAAGTGCGGACAACAAATTTGTCCAATTGTGGAGCCTGATGCAATTCCAACACACGATTAACCCAGGATCTGAATTTTTCACCCACCATTGCTGCTGTTCTAGACTCATCGTCGTCGTCATCATCATCCCTAGGACCAAAACACAAACTCCTAGAGGAACTCCACAAATATCTCCATCTGCGGGAGAGAACACTAGTCCTCCCAGCTTCCTTGAGTCTCATACGACATAATATCTCAACAAGAATCTCATCAGGCAAACACTCGATCTGAGTATCAACTCTCTGTATAAGCATCCAATACATGTTAAAAAACATAAAAGGCTTCAATCGAAACCATCAAACCTCAGAATTACGAAACTCAAACTATGAATAAGTAAGGAAATTCCATACCTGTGCAGCAGAAGCTTCACCCATCCTCAAACGAACGGAACGTTCTAACGCCACCAGCAAAATTCTAAAAGGATAGCAAAACAAGAGTGATAATTTATAGGAATCTGCCCTAATCCGCAAACCCGAATTCGCGAGGGAAAATCAGGCTTCTGGGTCTCGACTCTCGAGGGTTTTCTATGTAATTTCCTTTTTTTATTTTTTTCTTCTTTTATAAATAAAGAATATTAATAAGAACTACTAATCCATGCACACTCTACTTGTGTGCAAAGAATAAAATTATTATTCAATTAAATATGTATTAAATTAAAATTTTTATGTTAATATTTATTTTATAATTATTTTTAATATAATTAAAAATATAAAAAGATAATACAAAATAAAAATCAGAAAAATATGGAAAAAGAATGCAGATATATAATAAAAAAATAGAATAAGGTGAGAGAAAAAAGAAGAAGTTAAGAGACAATTAACACGTTGAGAGAGTGATTAAAAAAAATAGAAAAAAATAATTTTAGAGTTCGAAAGACCAAAATGGTTACTCTAAAGTCTCTCACTTAATATAATAGTATAGATAATAATAAGATAACTACGAACAACCCCTGAGATATGACTAAATTATAATTCCCTTTTGAGGTTTCAAAAATTAAGAATTTTCTCTTGATCCGTTATTTTCTCTATTGAATTCGATGGAATGTACAATTTTACTATTTTATCCCTCATATGCTAAATGGGATATATGTAATAAAAATCCAAAGACAATACAGTTAATGCAAGTATTGAAATTCCTGGAGGTTTGATGTTAGTTTTTTAGTTTTGTAACTATCTACCTTTTTTTTTCAAAAAATACTACTTAATGATATTTTAATATTTTTACGATGAACTAATTTCATACTTAGAGTCTATGATGTTTATTTTATTTTATTTTATATTGGACATGAATGTTTATATTGAGTTGTTATTTCTTTTTTTATGTAACGTTGATGTATTAAGGATCACCAACACTTTAAATATACTAATGCATTGATTGATGTTGGTGTGTTTGTTATAGTTTTTTATTTCGGAAAAATTTATTATTTCTCAAACGAATAAGTTTAAATAAACTTGTGTGATATACATAAAACTAATTATAAACATAAGATATGAAATAAATACGCATGAAATTTATTTCGATTTATACGTATAGATAAAATATAAATATTATACTAAATTATAAATTTTTAAATTAAAAAATACAAATTTAACTAACATTACAAATATATTATCATATTTTCAGTATTATTACAATATACACCCTAAGGGTAGGATTGAAATGTTTAAAAATAGTTTTGCTGACGTTATCAAAATTTAATACCGTCATTAGCAGTTTGACCAATTTGTATGAGAGAGCGTAAACCTCAAGGGGTTCGTAATTTCTCAGACCTTAAAAAAGATT
Organism: Lantana camara; assembly: GCA_037501455.1. Lineage (NCBI taxonomy): Eukaryota > Viridiplantae > Streptophyta > Magnoliopsida > Lamiales > Verbenaceae > Lantana > Lantana camara. The sequence goes on from CM074865.1 coordinate 81,575,056, forward strand.
CCGTATTTTCGTCATATCTCAGGGGGTTATTCGTAATTATCCCTAATAACAATAAAGGGTATTGCTTATTGGAGTTCTGATAGTATCCTATTTACATAATACGTTTAGTTCAATTATTCTTTTACAGCCAATTCGCACCTTGTTTTACTCATGAATACAATTCGATAAATATTATAAAAATTAAGGAAAATAGTTATTCATTTTTACGTCAACTTACCTATTTTTCTAAAATATTAAATCTTTAGTCGTAGTCTCGTAACGTGAAAGAATAGTTAAGATTTCATGTCTTTTAAGTATGAAGGGGAAAAAAAAAAAAAAAAAAGCAAGAAAGAAAAAAAAGAAGAAGAAGAGTTGTTGCAAGTTGTAAATTTTTGACATTTCGACCTTAAGAATTCACTTGACTATTATTTTTAAATGATGGTGACAAAATTGATAGAGAAAAATAACTGAGAAAATATGATAAATGAGTAAGGAGTAAATGTGTTAAAATCAAAAATCGAAATGCATTAGCATAAGATCAAAGGTGAAAATTCGGACTAAATATGTTAAAAATTAAAAACAAATAGAAACAAACGTGTTATGCCTAAACTTAAAGGAACAAAAGTGTAATTTTACCTAAATAATAAGTAGAAACTAAACAACCATTTATCTTTGTTGACAATTTTGCCCCTCATTTGAATTGAGTTTTAGTCTAAAACTAAGGGGTATTTACGATATGCTTCAACTTATAAAGAAGTTGTAAAAAAATATAGGGCAAATTACATTCACAACCCCTGAGGTTATATCTAATTACAAGCGACAGACCCAATCGCTTAAATGATTCTTTGTATTTTAACTAAATCGTTTAAGCGACAGACCCAATCGCTTGAACGATTAAAGTTAATATCTTAGAAAATTAACTTCTCTAACTTATAATACATAAATCGAGAAAATTATTAATATTTTAATAGAAATTGTGTCATTAATCATGTTTTAGTAACTAAGAGGGCTACTTGTTGAAATACTTTGTTTCACGGGACACTCAATCACCAAGTGATTATAAAAACATGTCTTGTGTATTAAAGTTCAAAACAACTATTAATCAACGTAATTAAAAATTACATGAATTATATTTAATTATATTAAATAAATCATATTTTTTGTTAATATGTGTACATTTTTTATTCGTCATGAAATATATTATTAGTGTTTTATGTAATACATTACACAATGATAAAAGATTATAGAAATTGAATATATATATATATATCACTTGAGAATAGGAAAATCATAAGTGTTATATTTAAAGTAAAAGAAATCGAGCTTTTGTAATTATTGTTGGTTGTGGCAGGCCCGAAGCAGAGTGACGGTACAGCGGAATATTTCAAAATTTTCGCAATAACCTCGTTATCAAAATATTTCCAAAATATTTTAATAAAGCAGCGGAAAAAATCGGGCATCATAACTCTAATATATACAGGCATCGATAACATAATTTTAAATCACCTAGCATATAATCACAATATGCAAATAATAATTTGGGCAGCACAACGGTATTACCATACTGCAAAATTGGCTATCAACAGCACTTTTCCAGCACCTCGATATTTTCTCGTGAAACCGGCAGAGCTTCCCCGCAATATCCCCGATTAAGAAATTGGAGTGTGGGCTCCGGCAGTATTTCGCTAAATACTTTGAGAAAATATTTTCTTTAGAAAAACCCTTTTTTCTAAAACTAGAAAATCCATGTTTTCTATTAATTAAGTGGATTATATATTAATTATATAACCACCTAATTAAGTAATTAATTAATCCTTAATTAAGGATTAATTAAAACCTAGAGAGAGAGAAGCCGAAATGGCTGTTTAGTGTGAGAAATGGATGGCCAACTCTGATGATATAAAAAGAACAAACCATGGCCCTATTTATAGAACCATTTTGAGGACCCCGCGGCAATTTTTGAGATTTTTGCCATAGCTCCCAAGGCCTGATGGCCAATCACAGACCATCGGAGTGGAGTACACTCCAAGCTGAACACGGCGGTGCCCGGCATGCGCCGAACGGGGCCCACACGCCCCGTCCATGTGGCGGTTGTGTGTTTGGCGCGTGTGATGCACACGCAAGCGTGAGCACCTGCCACGTGGCGGTCCGGTCCGGTCCGACCGGACGGTTCAGTGCGCAGACCAGTTCAACAATGAACCGGTCGGTTCAACTTGGCCTGACCCCATGGACACGTGTCGGATTCCCATTCGTCCACGTGTCCGGATCGGACAAACCATGTACCGACCCTACCCGGTAGCCCGACCCGATGACCCGCTTCCACTTTTCAGTCAACATGATCTGGGCCGCTCCTTCGCGCTGACGCGGATCGATCCTGGCCGTCCATGTGGCGTGCCAAATGGCGCCAAGTGGTGCTGACTCGCTGACGTGGCGTGACACATCACCTGCCACGTCAGCACTTCGGCACGTCACTTTTTTTTTTTTTAGAAAATTTTTATTTTCTCCAAAATAAAATTTCGGGCATTTCCAACTCTTTGGAATTTAATTTATTTTCTCAAAATAAATTCCTTGGCCAATTTCAAACTCTTTGAAAAATTATTTCTCTCTCATTTTAATATTTTCTCATTGATCTTCGTTGGGGCTTGCGAGGGGACCTGCAGGACTAATTAATCTTAGCTCCAAACGGGTCAATCTATTATCATCCCATGACAATAATTGATTACCGTTTAACAATATTTAATTCCACTAAATAAATATTGTTGAACTCTAAAATTAATTAAATTATTCACGAATTTCTCGATCTAGAATAATTTCGCATTTTACTCCTCTGTACAGATATCCATGAAAAACAAATCAATACTACTATCATTTATTTTTCACTTTCAATCTGAAATTTCTTGATTCGCCTTAAGTCCAAATTCCCTGTATGTGAAACACATTCAACATACAACTTCGGTGACGCACACACGAAGTACTTTGGCCAAAGTTTTAATTCGAACTTTTTGCAAATCTATTTCAGGGATATCTTTAAACCTTCCAGCAAGGCTACAGATCCCTTGATCAATATTTCTCTCTAGCACATTTCATGCAATCACCGAACGTACAAAGTATTTTGGCCACCCCGTTACCGAGACCTCACTTCTGAGTACATCACAGTGATTAACACTACATGCCTAAAGTAGAAACACTATCAGGATTAAGAGTCTAATGCTTCCGAGATTTTGTTCATTTTAAATAGCAGTATAAAATGAACAATCTCAGTGGTCCAGTTCGATGTTTCCAATCTAATTGAAAATCATCAATGTGTCATAATCGGAAACAACATTTCCCTATGACGAAAGACTAATCATCTTATATAACACATTATAGTCTCGATAAGAACATTTTTTTCTTATCATACTGACTAGAACTTTAATGACACGTGACTTCTGGTATTTAAAGTCTTTTCCTATGAAACACATTTCATATAAAAATACCATCACACTTCATTAATTATTAAATTTGTAAAATACTCATAACTTGCTTTAATTTCAGTTTTATTAATCCAAAATATTTACAATATAATTGGATTTTCAGGGCATTAATCCCAACAATTATAACTCCAAGTGAAGGAGACATTGCTTAAACGATTCCTTGTGTTTTCAACCAAATCGCTTAAGCGACAAACCCAATCACTTAAAAGAACCTTGTATTTTAACTAAATCGCTTAATGGATCGCTTTGTTTACTTTGCAATCGTTTTTTACAGGAGTATCACTTGGACAATTGAAAAAGCGATTTCAAAGTAAAAAAACGATCTCTTTTTTTAAAGTTAAATTTTATAGCGTTAAAAAAGCGATCTTTGCAATCGCTTTATCCAAGATTATCACTTGGACAACTGAAAAAGCGATTTCAAAGTAAAAAAGCGATCGCTTTTTTTAAAGTTAAATTTTATAGCCTTAAAAAAGCGATAATCGCTTTATCCAAGAGTATCACTTGGACAACTGAAAAAGCGATTTCAAAGTAAAAAAGCGATCGCTTTTTTTAAAGTTAAATTTTATTTGTGTATATTATAACTTAGAAAAATTAATTTTATAGCCTTAAAATTAATTTTAAAGTTAAATTTTATAGCCTTAAAAAAAGCGATCGCTTTTTTAACTTTGCAATCGTTTTATCCAGGGGTATCACTTGGACAACTGAAAAAGCGATTTAAAAGCAAAAAAGCGATCGCTTTTTTTAAAGTTAAATTTTATAGCCTTAAAAAAGGCGATCGTTTTTTCAACTTTGGAATCGCTTTTTACAGGAGTACCACTTGGACAACTGAAAATAAACGATTTCAAAGTAAATAAGCGATCGCTTTTTTAAGGAGTATGATTTAAATCGCTTTTCAAAGTATCATTTTTTTTCTCCTAACGATTCCTCTAAACAATGGTCTGCCAATTCCTAATTCCCAAATGTTCTACCCATTCCCAATTCCCAAATTAAAGATTGAGAAATTAATAGAAGAATTTGCAGAGGCAACAAATATCGTCGACTGGGTGGGTGTAATCAAGGCTTGTTTGTTGCCCTGTCTTGATTCCATTCGAACATTTCCACAAACACCTTCGGTACATTATTACAACATAAACCAGAAACTACATAGCGATAAGGAATCACTACAAACATACATCATCGTGATCCACGATCACAGCTTGATAGATCATGGATGATTACATCTAAATACGAAGTCCCAAAATAAGCAGAAAAGGGCGAAAGAAAATTCATAAGGATCTAGAATCGTGTAAAAATCCATACAAAGACTAACCAAAATCTAATCAAGAACACACACAGACACGGGAAGGAAGTCGCCTAGTTGCGGCGGAGGTGGTACATGCGGCGGCGGTTCGGTGGCGGAAGGAGGAAGAAGGAGTAGATGGTGACAATATTCCTCGCGATTGAGAAGATGCAGGAGAGAATATGCACTGGAAGGAGTTGGTAGCTGCAGCGGAGGTGGTAGCTGCGGCGGTGGTGCGGTGGCGGAAGGAGGAAGAGGGCAGAGAGGGCGAGGTTGTCGATGGAAGGGTTGAGGCACGGGAGTTCTGCCTCTCTTTTCTTCTTTCCATCGCTAGAAGATGGAGGAGAGAATATGCACTAGAAGGAGTTGGTAGCTGCGGCGGAGGTGGTAGCTGTGGCAGCGGTGTGGTGGCGGAAGGAGGAAGAGGGCGGAGAGGGCGAGGTTGTCGGTGGAAGGGTTGAGGCACGGGAGTTCTGCCTCTCTTTTTTTTCTTTCCCCCTTTAATTTCTGATTCTTTTTCATTTTTTTTAGAGATATATTTTCAATTTAGTCCTTCATAAAATAAATATTTTCAAAACAATCCCATTATATAATTAAATAATTAAATTTATATTTATTCAATTAAAAAAAAAATACAAAATAAAATTGAGGGTTATTTTGTTAAATGGAAACTTGAAAGGCACGTATAAACAAATTTCCTCAATATATTACCAACAATAGGCTAATAGCGATGATTTGTGAGCCAAGAATTTGAAGAATGAGGATGAAGATGCCTTTCATGACGGAAAAGTGCGAAAATCAATTCGGTGAAAGCTTCGAAGCAATCTGTGTACTCTCGTTGGAGGGCGAATATGAGCTCAAATTTCCCCAGAAATGAGTTGGAATCAAGCTCAAATATTTGTTCTTGCTTCGAATCGGTGGGAAAGTTTAGGGTTTTCGCACAATTCTCTCTCTCTCTTGTCTGAATAAACTTGGCGAGATCTTGGTGTTGGAAAGTGGAAGTGTGGAACCATCTTTTGTTTATTGTGTTTGAACATTCTGGGGGTGAAAAGGGAATTACGAAATGTAAATTTTTGCCCATTTTTTTCAGAAATTTTTTAACGGCAAAAACGGGGTATAACGGGAAATTTGCAATATTTTTAACGGATCTCTAGCTATTTGGGTGTTAAGTGTAATTAAATCTAATTGTGGAATATGATTTGTAATTATCTTATCTAAAATGGGTGTTAGGTGTAATTAACTCTAATAATTATAAATGAATAGTTGATAATGTAATTAAAAATTCGAAGTTATATAGTTAAATAATTTATGTCAAAATGAATAGTTAAAAATTCGACTAAAATCTGAATCCGCCTTGTATCCATATAAAAAGGATATTATCCGAATTCTATTTAAAAGGATTTTATCCGTACCCGTTCGAATAATAAACAGATAAGGATATGGTAATCATACATCCAATCCGTTTAATATCCGTTACACCCTTAGGTAGGGGTATGCAGAGTTCGGTATTACCGACCGATACCGAAAATTCGGTACGTACCAAATACTGAACCAAAAATTCGGTTCGGTATTCGGTATAAGGTTTTTCAAAAATTCAGTATTCGGTTCGGTATCGGTATACATGTGCGGTATACCGAACCGACCGAAATACTGAATTAGATATTATATATATTTTTTAATATATTTTTTTATTATATTATGCACATTATATTCCTATACGAAGTATATGAAATTCTTTTTGTGAGTATATATATATATATATTCCTACACATTAACAACATTTTTAATATATTTAGCTATTCTTGTGTCCAAGTCTAATTAACAGTTTAATTCAAAACAAAAATAATCCTTTATACTCTTGTCTTGAATCTTATTGTTTGTATTTTCTAGACTTGGTAATGTAAAAATATGAAGTTCTTTCAATTTTATTTTATTTTTTAACAAAATTCCGTAATTCGGTTATACACCGAATCGTACCAAATTATTTCGGTAAAAACCGTACCGAACCAAAAATTTCGGTTCGGTGGCGTACCGAAATTTCGGTAGTCGGTTCGGTATATACCGAATGCACATCCCTATCCCTAGGTACCATGTTAAAATCGTGCCCATATTCAATACTGTGCGGGGTAAAATTTCAGAGTGTCTGTGCGCTAAAATTTTGACTCACCATAAGTTTGTTCGATTCGGGCAATTCATGGTTATTTTGAATTGGTACAATAGAGGGAGCGGCTTTGGTCAGTAAAGTGAAGAATTGAAGGCATTATCCCAGAGGAAATCGGTCATTATTCGGTCAGCACGCCATTAGAATATTTCGAGTTTGAAATTTTGGGAACTAAACATTTGTATATGCAATTCCGGAATTTCCAACCTTTTCTTTGTTGTGTACTTGTGTATATGGCGATCTGTAATTTCCTTGATCATAATTTACAACAATTTAATTGGATGTAGTAATGCCAATCCTAGTAAATTGTTATTTTACTAATTTCTTGGTGAGGGATTCAAACTCAGGGATGTGGATGGATGTCGGGAGGTGTTTGCAGGAGCCCCTACTTTTTCTAAAAGAGATAATTATATCGATATATCTTGATATTTTACCTGATTACAAAAATTTTCCTCATTAGATTCAAATATTGATCGGTAAGTGTCTACAGAAAAATATGATCGGCAAGATTAAATTTAAGTTTCTCGTTGGGGGAAGTTTTTGTAATTTCTCAAACCTCAAGGCATTTTGTGTAATTTTGCCAAACTCCGGTGTAATTATCCCTTGTTAAAATTTAAACTGCAGTCATTCTTTTCAAACTTGACAACTAAATAATAACGAAGAGAGAAGTGTAAAAGAAATTAAAATAGAATTGTATTCCCTTATCTTTCATTGCAACTTTTTCTTCTTGTAATCTGCCTAGTATTGCTACTTTTTGCAGATCCCTTTGAGCCCACTCATCTTACTTCGATATTTTTGAATTTTTTTGTGTGTGTGAGTGTGAAAGAAGATCTAGATCAAGATCAGCTATGGCTTATTATGCTGCTCTTGTTTCAGTTGTTAAATTACTCGAGGATATAACCGATCACGATCGATATCTGAGCTTTCTTCTTGACAAGCACCAACCTCACGTCTCTCTCTATGCAAGGTTCCATCTTTTGCTGGGAATTTTGGATGATTATTCGCCGAAAGATCACGAAGAAGAATCAAATGATATTCTTGAACGAAAGATCATAGTCTGTAAGCTTTCCATCATTTACGTTGCTATCCACATAATGGATGTAATGTAAAATCCCTTATAGGGGATGTTTCTGTAATTTTCCAAATCTCAATAGAAGTTTGTGTGATTAGGTCAGAGTAGTCCTCCCAACTAGATATGCAAGTCGAGCCTTTTAATACGAGAAGTAAATGCACACATCAATGAGATTATTAAAGAAACCTTTTCTTAAAATCAGAACACACACTTACAAATGTGAATTACTATAAAACTTTATACAACAATGCAGAGTATATATAACGACCGAAATTACTTAAGCGATCTTAATAGCTCAAGGGGGAAAATCCATTTGAGCCCTCACTTAACCCCCACGGTCTTCAACGTTTCAAAGGACAAAAACGTCTTCTCGCAACCCAGAAGCCCAGGTGTTGGTGGTATCATCACTGCGAACCTGCAGATAGATGGCAAAGGATAACACTTGGAATTGAGGTTCGCGTGTCGATCTCGACTCACGAAAGTTGGTTCGACTTGGAACTCTCGATTCCCGCTACATATGAGGTGTCTAAGTTCGTATTTCGTGTCGGTTCTTTTGATGTTTTTCCATTAGTTTCAACTTGCCAGATTACCTTTGTCTCAGTTGAAGACATGATCATATTACCACCAGCTCCTAAAAGTGAGGTGAATTTGAGATTCTTGGCACGTTCCATTGCTTCTGTCCTCGTCGAAGCTCCAGCCTCCCTAACGATCTCATCATGATACGGCACCGGTTCTTCCTCAAACTGTAAACCGGATGTATCAATGACCACCTTCTCAAGCGATGGGGCCATCTTGCATAATTGCACAAGGAATTCTTCTTCACTCGGACACCCAATATAACCAGCCATCTCAAACAACTTAAGATTTTCATGATAAAATGTAGCTGACCCTGCTGCACACGCCTCAGGATACGATGACGACGCATACACCATGTCCTGTCGTGCGGAAAACGAGAAGGTACGGATTGATTTGATTATGTGAAACTCTTCAGGATCCAGTATGTAGTGAAGCTGCGTTAAAATGGAACATTATATTCATGACGGTTCCAGCAAACTTTAAGTACCTAAAGAATGTAATGCATAAGAGTAAGAAATTAGGAGGATTTCACCTTTATCTTGAATTGGCACAACAAAGGAGCGGCTTTAGTGAATAAAGTGAAGAAGAGAAGGCTTTCACCAACTTGTGAATGTATACCCAGTTCCACCCGCTTGAGGGAGTCTAACCGAGGCAAAGCTAGACTATTAGCTCTCTGAAAAACCAGATCAAATATAAAAATATAAGATCAAGATTATTGTAACTGCTAAAACGAGTGATTTTTTGTAAAACAGAGCACCAACCTTATAAAATATTCTCAACTCAATCTCCACCAACTGTGCTGAATAACTTGAGTGTCTCTTACCTTCATAAATGAAGGACAAGGCGTATCCCCCGCCAAGACTTACCTCAGTGAGATTTGGAATATTCTTCAACAGTACTCTGTCTGTTTGGCATCCGAAATATTGAAAAGAAACGAGGCTCATCACAGAAACCACCAAACTTTGGATTTCATTACAATAAGTTATCTCCAAAAGTTTCAAGTTCGGTAATGGATCAAAGACTTGGAGACTCCTAGTAATCTCAGAAAAATGTATGACTAAAGCTTCAAGATACGGACATGCTGCCAAAATTTTATGAACCACCTCATCCTTGACATTAACAAATTTCAATCTCAGGGACCTTAGGCTGCGGAATGCGGACTTCTCTGTGCTCGGAAATTCATAAGGGCAATGCCCCTCACAATTAAGTTCAAACTCCAATTCAAACTCTTTTACTTCCCTCTGCAATGCAAAATCTACCCATCTATCGACCTCGTCCCCCCGGACATCGGCCGTTGGACAATAAAAGCGGACAATAAATTTGTCCAATTGTGGAGCCTGATGCAATTCCAACACACGATTAACCCGAGCTCTTAATTTCTCACTCACCACTGCTGTTCTAGGGTCACCGTCCTCCTCCTCGTCATCCATAGGATCAAAACACAAACTCCGCGAGGTACACCACAAATATCTCCATTTCCGAGAGAGAACACTAGTCCTCCCAGCTTTCTTGAGGCTCATACGAGATAATATCTCAACAAGAATCTCATCAGGCAAACAGGAAATCAGACTATCACCATTCTGTATAAGCATCGAATACATGTAAATAAAACACAAAACACTTCAATCAAAACCACTGAACTTCAGAATTACGAAACTCAAGTGTGAAAAAAGAGAAGGGGGTCTTCAAAATTCCATACCTGCGGAGCAGAAGCTTCACCCATCTTCAAACAATCTAACGACATCAGCTAAATTTTCTAAGAGGAGTGATAAATTATTGAACCTGCCCTAATCCCCAACCCGAATTCGCACGGGAAATCAGATTTCTAGATCTCGAAGCTTTTTTTTTTTTTTTGCTATATTTCAAGCAAGTTCAATTGAAACCCTAGTTCTTACGTTGAGGGCTGAACTTGGCTTGGCGACGAGAAAGAGAGAGTTAGAGAGCTGAGAGTGATGAGACATGAGAGACTGAGAGCTGAGAGTGTTGAGAGTTCTTTTTTGTCCTGTTCTGTTGTGTATTGTATCAAAACTCAATAAAGAAAACAAAGAAAAATCCAACATTTTTTTTTTTTTGGCACTTCCCAAAAAAACTCCCCATGAGTTTGGAAAATTACTTTTTACTCCCCATTTTCAAATACATCATTTGGAATTTTAGGTACGTGATTCTATGATTTAGATACGCGATTCTGGGATTTAGATACTCTTCATTTTCAAATACATCATTTGGGGATTTAGATACGCGATTCAAAATGGGGAACTAAGAAGAATTGGACTTATCATTTGGGGAGTTTTCGGGAATTCTCCGGTTTTTTTGTAGGGAGATACTTTAAAAACTCCGTATGAGTTAAAAAAATTTTAGTTTGCTTCTTATTTTTAAAATTATTTTTGTTCACTCCCCAAATAAGATTTATAATTTGAGTTTGCTTCCCATTTTGGACACCACATGGCATATTGCGATTTAGTTACGATATAATGTGATTCGGTTACATGATTCTTGATATGTCATATGTAACCTGAAAAATGGGGAGCAAACTTAAATTATGTATCTCATATAGGGAGTGAACAAAAATAATTTTAAAAATAGGGAATAAACTAAAAATTGAATCCACATTTGAAGATTTTTTATACATTTCCCTAGTAAAAACCTCCTCGTTTATTGCACCAAAAAGAACCAAAGATGCAACGAGGAAAGCCCATCATCCGCCAAATAGTACATACAAAAATATCGGGTTTCATGTGGTTGTTTGTCAACAAGGTTGTTTTTGTGGGGTATTGAACACCCAATTAGATATAATACCTGACACCTAATTGCTTTTTCGGGGTAATATAATACTACTCGAAGTCTAATTCCGTAATTCGATTTTTATGTGGATATCCAATTTACCCCACAAACCTAAACTCGATTCGATAGAATTTTATTTTATTTTATTTTATTTTTTTTAATGATCAAACACGATCTGGTACATAGCTTTTCCGAAAGGTCATCGACTTATTCCAACCTCCCAAGAATCATATTCAGTTTTAATTTGGTATTGAACACCTAATTCCATACCTAATTTTTCCCCTAAACCTGGCTCGATTCAATAGAAATTTCGTTTTTCTAATAATCAAATAATATGTTATTCAATTTTATTTTTTTTTAAACATACGTACCATCAAAGTGGTCAGAAAGAATCGAATCTAGAATCATTGTCCTTGAGAAATAACTTTTTAACCATTTGGACCAACCACGATTGACATATACGTCATTCAATATAACTAGATAAAATGCGAAATGAAAAAATTCAATCATCTAAAGATACGAGATCACTAATTTTAACGAGCTGACTGAGGTAGTAAAGTTTTGAGTTTGAATTTGATATGTTCGACCTTGAACCAAAACAATATAGAAGTGTTGATAACACTGTGGAGCTTATGAGTTTACGTGAGGTGCTAAGACGCTTGGCAAAGGAAATATCACAAAATTAAGGTTGAGATTGATTTAGAGGTGGTGATTGGTGGTCGATTTTATTTATAATGAAGATGTCATCTCTTGAGAAACATGGTGTGAGTGTCGTGGTTTTTTGGAAGATCATAGAATGCGAAATTGAAGCATGTTTCGAGAACACGCAACATAAACACAGACAAACTCGTAGATATTAAACATTTGATTGAAGATAAGTTGGTTGTTTGGAATTGTCCTCCCTAAGATGATGGAATAGAGATTCCCAACAAATTATGTCCTTGAGCGGAGTTCTTCGTTTGTTTAGGGGGAAAAAAAAAAAGATATATACTTCGCAAATTTTTGAAAGTCATGAGATTTAAATGCAAATATTAATACAAATAGGATTAAATTATCAAAATGAAAAAAATATAGGACCAATTTTGTATTTTCTTGAGTCAACATTTTTACTATTTTATTGAGTCAGCATTTTTCTTGATTTATGTTGCCGATGAAGTTGCCATGTAAATATTTCCGACAATAAATTGATTTTCCAGCAAAAAGTCGGACCAACGTTGTAAAATTTTGAAAATTATAGAATTTACTTGCAAAACAAGATTCCAACAAAATCATATTGCCAAAATATACAGTACCAAATTTATGTTTTTGTCTAAGTAAAAACATTATTGTCTAGTAATTCCTTATTGTCTTATCCAATAGGACTATTTTCGGGTATGCTCAATATTAGATCATTATCTGTGTAAATCTTATAGACTATTAATTACAAAACTTATACTAAATAGAATATTTTTATGAGAAATTATAAAAAATTAGGGATAATTACTCACATCCCCTGAGGTATGATGAAAATACGGATTTTCCATTGAGATTTGAGAAATTACGAACACCCCCCTAAAATTTACACACTTTCTCACAAATTGCTTTAACCATTAATTACGGTATTAAATTTTGATGATGTCAGCAAATTATTTTTAAAAAATTTTAATTCTACCCTTAGGGGGTTATATTGTAATAATACTGAAAGTATGAAGGTATATTTGTAATATTAGTTAAATTAGTATTTTTTAATTTGAAAATTTATAATTTAATATAGTAATTATATTTTATCTATAAGTATAAATCGACATATATATTTCATGCATAATTATTCCTATAAAGTATGATAAAAAAAAATTACAAATTCTACCTTACATTTATGTTTTAATTTTATATATATTTTGCATAAATTTATTCAAACTTATTGGTTTGAAATAATAAATTTTTCCCCGAATAGAAAATCACAACAAACACACCAATATTAATCAATGCATTAATAAATTCACATAAACATCCATCAGAGTTATTTAAATAAATATTTCAAGCTTTGGTGATTCTTAATACATCTATCTTACCCAAATAATAACATCTCAATATAAATATACATGCCCAATATAAAAAATAAAGTTAGCGTCATAACTCATAAACTTTAGGCACGAAATTAGTTCATCATAAGAATATTAAAATATTCTTTGGGAAAAAAAAAAGAAAGATGTTAGATAGTCATAAAATTCAAATACTTACATCAAACCACTTAAGAATTTGAGTACTTACATTAAACCCCTTGTGTTTAGACTTTTATTACATATACTCCATTGAGTTTCAATATATAAGGGGTAAAATAGTAAAATTACGTGTTCCGTTAAACTTAACGAAGGAAATAACTGATCTGAGGGGAATTCATAATTTCTCAAATCTTGTATTTCGCCATAGATCATGGCTTGTTCAAAATTATCCTACAAAATTATTCTTAGTACAGCGTACTGCAGAAAAACCACTTTATATAGAGATGTTGAATACTGATCAACTTGCTTATGAAAAGGCTTACGAAGACTTATAATCTTTGTTAGAGAAAGAAAACTAAAAGGAATGTAGAGCTAACAAAAGAAATATATAAGTTAAATCATGCCATTACTAAAGGATGAAAAGGTTCAGAATGTCATTCAGAGAAAACTTCAAAACAAATAGGGCGCCAAACAAATTGAATACAAAATTTAATGTCTTTAAACCTTGGAATTGAGGTTCTTGGATTGATTTCGACTCAGGAAAGTTGGTTCGATTAGGCGTTCTCGATCCCCGCTACGTACGAGGTGTTTGGGTTCTTATTTCGTGTTTCAACTTGCCAGATTACCTTTGTCTCGGTTGAAGACATGATCATATTACCACCAGCTCTAAAAGTGAGGTGAATTTGATCTTCTTGGCGTGTTCCATTGCTTCCGCCCTCGTTGAAGCCCCGGCCTCCGGCACTTTGTTAAACTGGAAACCAGATGTATCAATGATCAACTTCTCAAGTGACGGAGCTATCTTGCATAGTTGCACAAGGAATTCATCTTCACTTGGACACCCAATATAGCCAGCCATCTCAACCAACTTAAGATTTTCATGATAGAGTGCAGTCGACTCTGCTGCACTCGCCTCAGGATACGACGACGATGCATATGTCATGTAGTGAAGCTGCGGGATAACACGAAGCTTTATATTCACGATGGTTCAAGCAAACTGAAAGTACCTAAAGAATGTAATAGATAGAGTAAGAAATTAGGAGCATTTCACCCTTATTTTGAATTGGCACAACAGAGGAGCGGCTTTGGCGAATAAAGTGAAGCAGAAAAGGCTTTCACCAACTTGTGAATGTATACCCAGTTCCAGCTGCTTGAGGGAGTCTAACCGAGGCAAAGCAAGACGATACGCTCTCTAAAAAACCAGATAAAATACAAAATAAATAAGATCAAGATTATTGCTATTGCTAAAATGAGTAATTTTTCGTAAAACAGAGCACCAAACCTTATGCAATATTGTCAAATCAACCTCCACCAACTGTGCTGAATAACTTGAGTGTCTGTCACCTTCATAAACGAAGGACGAGGCGTATCCCCCACCAAGATTTACCTTGGAGAGATTTGGAACATTCTTGAGCTGTGATCTGTCCGTATGGCATCCGTTATATTCAAACGACACAAGGCTCATCACAGAAACCTCCAAACTATGAATTTCTTCGCAATCAGTTATCTCCAAATGTTTCAAGTTTGGTAATGGATCAAAAACTTGGAGATTCCTAGTACACTTAGAACCATATATAACTAAAGCTTCAAGATACGGAGATGATGCCAAAATATTATGAACAATCTCATCCTTGACATTAACAATTTCCAATCTCAGGGACCTTAGGTTGCCAAATGCAGACTTCTCCACGTTCGGAAATTCATAAGGGCAACACCCATCGACAAACTCAAAACTCCATTCAAACTCTTTTACTTCCTTCCACATTGCAAAATCTATGCATCTATTAACCTCGTCCGCCCAGACATCTCGACCATAAATACGGACAATGAATTTATCCAATCGTGGAGCGTGATGCAATTCCAACACACGATTAACCCTGGCTCTGAATTTTTCAAACACCTTTGCTTCTAATCTAGGGTCATCATCCTCGGCAAAATCATCACAATAATCAAGATAATCATCCATAGGATCAAAACACAAACTCGGAGACAAATTCCACAAATATCTCCATCTGCGAGAGAGAACACTAGTCCTCCCAGCTTCCCTGAGGCTCATACGAGATAATATCTCAACAAGAATTTCATCAGGCAAACAGTCGATCTGAGCATCAACTCTCTGTATAAGAATCGAATAAATGTAAATAAACATAAAAGGCTAGAAATAAACATAAAAGGCTAGAAAGAAGACAGTAACCGCGTGCCCGGGAAAACTGACTTACTTGAATGGGGAGCTATCCTATAACACTAACAAGCGGGGATAGAGAAGGAGAACCCCTTTGAAAAGGACAGAGCCGCTACTTACACATCTGGAGTTCCGGATTGAACTACGGAACGGAATTCAATCAAAAACATCGAACTTCAGAATTACGAAACTTAAAATATATAGGTATGAAAGTTCCATACCTGCTCAGCAGAAGCTTCATCCATCCTCACACCAACGGAACGATATATACATATAGTTAAATATGTATACAATATATATAATGCAGTAATATATATATTGATGTGGGCTAATTTTGCACATCATTTTATTATTGAATTAAATATTCAATAATAGGATTATTGTTATTATTGGAAGAAAAAAAGAAGAGAAGTTGAGAAGAATGGGGAAAGAAAGGAGAACATGCTGAAGGTTTTGAAATTAAAAGAGTCTCACGTGCCAATATTTTAGGGGGAGAGATAACCACTTTCTGGGGAGAGATAAAAAGAAGAGAAGAGAGAAAAAGAGAGGCAGATTCATTTACGTACTCTGACAGAAACCCTAGCAGTCCTAAACTTCAAGAACTTCTCTGCAGTTTTATTTTTTTTCATTCTTTTTCTCCTTACCTACTGTAATTGCCATTATCATTCTAGGGAAAGATTACGTTATTCTGAATTTGATTGTACTCAAAAGACGTTATTCCCAGAAGACAGAAGATCACAAGAAATTTCATATTTCCTTTTAATTCATCGTTATTTTCAGTTTTTATTCAATTCGGTGTTTCTTTTCTAATTATCTTTATCTTTGCAGCTTGATTAAGTCTCAATTTCCCAAATACAAATTGTGTTGGTATTTCGTCATTTTTTTGGCAAATATCATATATATAAACAAAGAGAAAGAGATATGGGGTGAGGAGAGAGAGAAGTGCATGTGTGTGTGAGAGAAGTTAGAGAGAGAAATGTGAGAGTTATTGGAATCTGCCCTAATCCCTTGATCCGAATTCGCGTGGGAAAATCAGCCTTCTAGGTCATGAGGGTTTTAATGTAATTTCCTTTTCTATTTCTTCTTTTTTTTTTTTTTTTGGTTTAACACATGTACACCCAAATGAGATTCGAACTCAGGACCTTGCCTTTGAGAATGGACCCATTAACCATTTGGACCAACCCCTTTTGACCTTTTCTATTTCTTCTTCTTTCTGAATAAAGAATATTCATAAGAATAATAAAAATAAGGGGGAGTTATTAAACAGGACCAATAATGTAAAAAAGTTATCCTAAACACCCTAGTTTGAAAAATCTATGTTTGCGGTCAACAAAACACAACATATTTTTCCTAAACCCCCTAATCACTTAAAAAGACTGGGTTGCCCTTACGTTTTTCCTACCGCCAGTCCAAATTTTCTTCCTCCAAATCTCTGCTTTACTAAGTCTTACCAGCCCCAATCGGAGTCTTCTTTTTCAAGCTTGCTTTGAGCGATTGGTGCCGTAATTTTCAGCTGGCGACGGAGAGCAGGATAGTAAAGCATATCAAGGAAGTGTATGAGGTCTTTTGCCGTTCTAGTTTTGAATGTTTGATGTTGTATTCTGTCCTGTTCTGTTTGCATTTCATTTCCATTTTGGTTTATATCTGCAATGTTTAGCTGGAAATGATATTGATGCCAACTAACGCTTCAATGGTTGTTAATGGGCAGATTATCTTGTTAAGATGTTTAGTTCAACATCGTCGGCGCAGAATGAGTCGAGGCTGTTCTGTTTTTGTGGTGTCCAAGCCCGTGTTTTTACTTCTAAGACTTCCAGAAATCCTCATCGGAGGTTTGCTAAATGTTGCAAGGGAACTTGTCGCCTGTGGGTGTGGATCGATCCAGAACCCACCCCTGAAATGAGAGCACTTTTCGCCAGCTACGACAAGAAAATTGCTGTCCGTGATGCTGATATCAGACTTCTGAAGTTGAAGTTAAAGTTTGTGGCAGCTCTTCTTCTTGTCTCATGGATATTACACTACTTTATTTGATTATTCCTCTTTGTGTAAGTTTATGGGTGATTCTTCATTTTTGGTAGTTTAGTCACCCTCGGTGTAATCCTACATTTAAACAAGAATGTAAATATTTTGCATCTTCATTTTGGGTTGTTTATTTTCTGCTTTGGCGAAAATTGATGCCTGACAGCCCACTGTCACCTTTAGAAGCAGTAAGTTCTTCCCCTCATTGGTTTAGCTGTCACCAATTGTGTATAGATGCTTCCATGTTTATTTTCTTACCCATCTGAATTTGTAGCAGATGGAAAAAAGGGAGCATCTATACACAGATCGGTGAGAGCTAAACCAATACATGGATGATTTAGCATAAGAGACCTGTAGAAGTGGGGGAATAAAAAGGAAATCTGTAAAGATAAAGAAGGGTGAATATACACTTGTTTGTTGGTGAATATAAAGGAGATCTGTAATCACATCGCCTTGGATAATGGGGGAATTAAATGCCTGGAGCTGGAGAGTCACGCCCTGGAAGACTAAAAGCAGGGTTAAAAATTCATAATTGAAGTTTGGGTTTGTCCAGTGAAAGAGTAAGAATGCGTAATTGGAGGTTGGGTTTGTCCAGTGAAAGGGTAAGAATGCGTAATTGAAGGGTTTGTCCAGTGAAAGGTTAAAAATACGTAATTGGAGGTTGGGTTTGTCCAGTGAAAGGGTAAGAATGCGTAATTGGAGGTTGGGTTTGTCCAGTGAAAGGTTAAAAATGCGTAATTGAAGGTTGGGTTTGTCCAACGAAAGGTTAAAAATGCGTAATTAGAGGTTGGGTTTGTCCAACGAAAGGTTAAAAATGCGTAATTGAAGGTTGGGTTTGTCCAATGAAAGGTTAAAAATGCGTAATTGGAGGTTGGGTTTGTCCAGTGAAAGGGTAAGAATGCGTAATTGAAGGTTGGATTTGTCCAGTGAAAGGTTAAAAATGCGTAATTTGAGGTTGGGTTTGTCCAGTGAAAGGTTTAAAATGCGTAATTTGAGGTTGGGTTTGTCCAGTGAAAGGTTTAAAATGCGTAATTGAAGTTTGGGTTTGTCCAGTGAAAGGGTAAGAATGCGTAATTGGAGGTTGGGTTTGTCAGTGAAAGGGTAAAAATGTGTAATTGAAGGTTGGGTTTGTCCAGTGAAAGGTTAAAAAAAAATGCGTAATTGAAGGTTGGGTTTGTTCAGTGAAAGGGTAAGAATGCGTAATTGAAGGTTGGGTTTATCCAGTGAAAGGGTAAGAATACGTAATTGAAGTTTGGGTTTGTCCAGTGAAAAGTTAAAAAAAAATGCGTAATTGAAGGTTGGGTTTGTCCAGTGAAAGGGTAAAAATGCGTAATTGAAGGTTGGGTTTGTCCAGTGAAAGGGTAAGAATGTGTAATTGAAGTTTGGGTTTGTCCAGTGAAAGGGTAAGTATTCGTAATTGAAGGTTGGGTTTGTCCAGTGAAAGGTTAAAAATGCGTAATTGGAGGTTGGGTTTGTCCAGTGAAAGGGTAAGAATGCGTAATTGAAGCTTGCGTTTGTCCAGTGAAAGGTTAAAAATGCATAATTGGAGGTTGGGTTTGTCCAGTAAAAGGTTAAACAAAATGCGTAATTGAAGGTTGGGTTTGTCCAGTGAAAGGGTAAGAATGCGTAATTGAAGTTTGGGTTTGTCCAGTGAAAGGGTAAGAATGCATCCAGTGAAAGGGTAAGAATGCGTAATTGAAGGTTGGGTTTGTCCAGTGAAAGGGTAAGAATGCATAATTGAAGGTTGTGTTTGTCCAGCGAAAGGTTAAAAATGTGTAATTGGAGGTTGGGTTTGTCCAGTGAAAGGGTAAGAATACGTAATTCGAAGTTGGGTTTGTCCAGTGAAAGGGTAAGAATGCGTAATTTGAGGTTGGGTTTGTCCAGTGAAAGGGTAAGAATACGTAATTGAAGGTTGGGTTTGTCCAGTGAAATGGTAAGAATGCGTAATTGAAGTTTAGGTTCGTCCAGTGAAAGGGTAAGAATGCGTAATTGAAGGTTAGGTTCTTCCAGTGAAAGGGTAAGAATGCGTAATTGAAGGTTGGGTTTGTACAATGAAAAGGTAAGAATGCGTAATTGAAGGTTGGGTTTGTCCAGTGAAAGGTTAAAAATACGTAATTGGAGGTTGGGTTTGTCCAGTGAACGGGTAAGAATGCGTAATTAAAGGTTGGGTTTGTCCAGTGAAAGGTTAAAAATTCGTAATTGGAGGTTGGGTTTGTCTAGTGAAAGGTTAAGAATGCGTAATTGAAGGTTGGGTTTGTCCAGTGAAAGGTTAAAAATGCGTAATTGGAGGTTGGGTTTGTCCAGTGAAAGGGTAAAAATGCGTAATTGAAGTTTGGGTTTGTCCAGTGAAAGGATAAGAATGCGTAATTGGAGGTTGGGTTTGTCCAGTGAAAGGGTAAGAATGCATAATTGAAGGTTGGGTTTGTCCAGTGAAAGGGTAAGAATGCGTAATTGGAGGTTGGGTTTGTCCAGTGAAAGGTTAAAAATGTGTAATTGAAGTTTGGGTTTGTCCAGTGAAAGGTTAAAAATGCATAATTGGAGGTTGGGTTTGTCTAGCGAAAGGTTAAGAATGCGTAATTGGAGGTTGTTAATCATTACAACATTGCAACATTAATAGGATTGATTGAATCATGATCACATCATTAACGGAGTTGCAAAATTAACAACATTAATAGGATTGATTGAATCATGATCACATCATTAACGGAGTTGCAACATTAAAAAGATTGTGATCAATGGAGTTGCAACATTAACAAAATTGATTGAATCATGACCACAATATTACAATATTAATAAGATTCATTCAATCAACGTTGCAACGCTGCAATGATTAACAATCTTATTAATATTGCAATCTTATTCATTCAATCAATTTTGTCAATCAATGAATCGTGTTAATGTTGTAATGTTGTAATGATTCATTGATTACGGATTTTTTTAACCTATCACTGGACAAACTCAACCTCCAATTACGCATTCTTACCCTTTCACTGGACAAACCCAAACTTCAATTACCCATTTTTACCCTTTCACTGGACAAACCCAAACTTTAATTACGCATTCTTACCCTTTCACTAGACAAACCCAACCTTCAATTACGCATTTTTTTTAACCTTTCACTGGACAAACCCAACCTTCAATTACGCATTCTTACCCTTTCACTGGACAAACCCAACCTCCAATTACGCATTCTTACCCTTTCACTGGACAAACCCAAACTTCAATTACGCATTTTTAGCCTTTCACTGGACAAACCCAACCTCAAATTACGCATTTTTAACCTTTCACTGGACAAACCCAAACTTCAATTACACATTCTTACCATTTCACTGGACAAACTCAACCTCCAATTACGCATTCTTACCCTTTCACTGGACAAACCCAAACTTCAATTACGCATTCTTAACCTTTCACTGGACAAACCTAACCTCCAATTACGCATTTTTAACCTTTCACTGGACAAACCCAAACTTCAATTACGCATTTTTAACCTTTCACTGGACAAACCCAACCTCCAATTACGCATTTTTAACCTTTCACTGGACAAACCCAAACTTCAATTACGCATTTTTAACCTTTCACTGAACAAACCCAACCTTCAATTACGTATCTTTAACCTTTTACTGGACAAACCCAAACTTCAATTACACATTTTTACCCCCTAACTCTACAAAACCAGTAGTGAAACATATGAACACGGTATTATATACATACGTTCGAAGAAAGTTAATATATGTACAAAATTATATATAAAAAATTAGTATTTCTTTCATACAAGTTGTGCATAACCAAATTTTAGAAGCATGTGGGCGATGTGAACACGGTAATCAGCAATGGGGACCTCTTTTGCAAACTTGTTGTACTCCGCGGTGTCCTTTGCAAGCGACTCCGTGAAAAGGCAGATAAAAGCCCCACAGTCCAAGCTGTCTGGTGCTTGAGTACGGATGGATGTGGGTTGTGGGTACCTTTCAGCTGCAGCAACGTTGGCAATGCCCTTGTATTCCCAGTATGCTTTCATGAAACAACTCCATACCTTCTCCGTGTGCCGTGTTTTAGGCAAGCTCATGGAGTTGTACGCCAAGAACTTATTCCCCACTGTGTTGTACACTACCAAATGCCAATGATTGGTAGTGTTCAATGGGAATATAACGTACCGGCATTGGTCAATGACACCGTTGTAGAGCATTTCCAGCTGCCGCACCGCATAACTCGCCAATTTGGGCTCTTTAAGAAATTTAACCATCCTTTTCGCTGAGAGAGAGTGGGTTTTCGAGGTTCCCTTCACCAAATCTATTATATATTGTGTCAGAAATGCCGAAGCGCAATAGATTTTGTGGGATTTTGTGGGAATGTATTCACTACCCATCAGTATATGAAAATAGGCCTCGAAAACCCTTTGATTCATTGACCGACCTCAGATCAGTCTCAGAATATCACTCACAAGCACCCACGTTTCATTCGCCCACATATACCTCCTTATCACTGGCAATGAAATAAAATAAAATTACACATTGATACAAATTTGCTTTTGAAATTAATAATTACGCATCAAAACAACTTACTTGAACGTGCTAGAGTAGGCATCAATGATCCCATCGATTAGGGTAAGGGCTTCATCGTTCAAAGATGCACGCCCGGTAAAATCCTTTCTACCTACAAAGAACTTCAGATCATCAGCAACACAATAAACTGGGGCATCAAAATCATCATCATCAGCCTCCTCAACAACATGAACTGCTTCATGAGGGAACTCAGTGTCACCTCGCTCAACCTCATCAGTAGAAGCCCCCTGAACTTCATCCTCGGATTCCCCCCATTCAGTCCTCAAATCACACATAACGTCACAAACATCACGATCTATAGAATCACGCTTCGAAAGCTCCTGCACATCTTGCTCCTCACCCTCATCCTGCTCCTCAGTTTTATCTTTCCGCTCACCCTCATGCTGCCCCTCAGCTTCATCCTTCCCTTCACCAACATCCCCTTCAACAACAGACTCCTCAACAGCTGTCTTCCTTCTTTTGTTAGACTTTGCACGCTTATCAGATTTTTTCCTCTTACCATCTTTCTTCTTCTCCTCCTCCTCCTCCTCCTCCTCCTCCTCAACCTCATTTTGAAAGGCAGACTCTGGTAGATCCTCCACACAATCAAGTAACCTAAGCTCCTTTTTATTAGCAGGTTTAATTTGATACAGCTGCAAGCAAACGATTAAATTGTATAATATAAGCATACAGCTCATCATAATTCATGTATACATAACGTTTTTAATCATAATATTTACTTACGTCGGAGAAGGTCAGCTTGCTGAAACGCTTTTCAATTTTCTTCTTTTGTGCAGGCAAAGTACTCTTGCCCCACTTCAAAAACCGTGGGAAGGCCTGCACCAACTCGGCATGCCCACAGGAGGGAAAATGCTCCATGAACCAAGTCTGGATTTAAAACAGACTAGGGGGATCAAAAATCCAAACACAACTGTGTAGATATAAAAAACAAGATAACAATATATATAATTTTACCATCAGCCCCATGGTAAAACCGTCAAGAAACTGTAATTGGAATCAACTTTGAACTTCTCAATTGACAAAACCAAAAAATTATAAATAGCAGCACCCCAAGAGAATCGGTCGATATACATTAAGTCATCTACGTAGCATATCAGACCAATTGGCAGCTTAAGGCTGCTGTGTGGAAACAACAATATAGAAAAAACAAACAATATGAACATTCTTGTAAAATCATCAATACCTTCGGCATCACACCTACAAGCCAAGCCCTGTAACCTGAACAATATGTTAGCACGTGTCACCCTACTGTTTTTGTTGCCAAAATACAGTTGCCGGAATCCTGATTTCACTCTAACATAATGATCAACAGGGTTACCCTCACATTGTACCCCCAACACAATTGAGAGCTCTGTGTCAGTAAAGGGTACACTGACTTGCCCAAAGTTGAATGTCCTTAGATCCACATTATAACGTTCCAGCAGCGTCCCAACATGTTTGTTTGTACCTTGAACTCCATGCATTTCAAGGAATAAGCCAAATGGAGTCTCCAAAATCCTTCGCTTTTGGGCATCAGTTAGCACACCAATTTCAGCCATTTTTTTAGTAAAATACGTTGGCGAACAACGACATTGTATCTCGTCGCGTCGCGTACTTTTACCGACGCTTTTCCCGGCGCTGGACCTATATGAGATTTGCTTCAATCTAGCCATCGTAACTAATTGACAACAAGAACTGCTAAATGCCGAATTAAGACCCTCAACTCCGGAATTGAAAACCTAAATTGCAGTATCAGGGTTGTTACGATTACCAGATCTGGGGGCGAATGTATGGAGGACGGAGTGCTCGTCGGCGGCGATCGGTATCGGATTCTCAAACGTGAAGATTCTCGAAGATCATTCAGGGAAAAGTAGAGACTGATTCTTGAATTCAAGAAGGGCAAAATGGCCTTTTCACACGCTTTAGGGGGTTTACAAAAAATATATTGTGTACTGGGGATGTAAAATTAGTTAATTTCAAACTGGGGTGTTTGGGATAAGTAATGTGTCTTATCAGGGATTGTTCAATAATTTGCCCTAAACATAAAGGGTATTGCGGGTTCGGGTTGAGATAGTATTTTTTTTCACTATCTGATTCAAATCCGAAATAATTGAGTATCTAAAATTGTCGGGTTTGATTTTTTTATTCGGTTGTTTTCCATTTTTGTTTATTTGTTTGTTTGTCATTGTTTTTTTTTTTTTTCCTTCTTGGTTTTGTCCAGCAAACATAGCTAGTGTTTGCAAACTCTACTGCATAAGAATAAGTTAAAGTAGAAATGAGAATTGTTAAAATTTGTAGTAATAACAGTAGTGAGTATTTGGAAAAGAAAGAAAGAGCAAAAAGCAGAAAAATAATCAGTTGAGGGTTTACAGAAAAAAAAAAAAAAGTTGAGAATTACTTTTAATTTTTATTAAGTTACTGATTTACCCTAATTTTTTTAAATTATTCAGAGCAATTTAATATGATTTTAATAATATATTAATATAAATAATAGTTAAAATTATAAAAAGATAAGGATGTATGATGAATAAAATGCATATCTAAACAGAATTTAACAATAGAAAACTAAATCAGTTATAAGCAGAATCTATAAGCAGCAAACTGTCCTGGATGCTTCTAGATTTCTAGCTTTTCTTTTCTTTTCTTTTTTTTTTTTTTTGAAAGCAAACTCAAAGGGAAAATTTACTAAATCAACTGAAATTAAAACTTACAAAGGAACAATAAAAAAAAAGTAACGCAGGCTCAAAGCCGTAATTCTAACAAATATATGAGAAGCTGTCATTCTCAAAATTAGACCTGATACTGATAAAGACCGTGAGAATATAACCAACAAAGAAGACCACCACCAGATTTTCAGCATTTGCACATCCAGTCACATATATCGACTCGAGATCAAGCGTGTCTCCATTTGATTTGATCTTGAAGTAAAGGCAGTCATCTATAAGTGGTAAAAGAGGACCACCCTGTAATAAAAAAGAAGAAGAAAGTAAAAACATCTCTCATTCTAGTCAAACGAGAGAAAAAACTACTTTCATACGAGAGGGACAACTAAATAAAGAGAAATAAATGAAAAAACACAAGTCAAGAGGAGATCTGGATCTGGTTGGAATTCAAAACAAAAATCTAAATCGAAAGGATATTTTTCTGGCTAGCTTTAAATTAAGAAGAAATTGATTTTCCAAACACTTCATAATCGCTTGAAAATAAGCACTTATTTCATAAGTGCTTATTTTTATAATTGGAAAACACTCCCATAATCAGAATTCTAGTTCTTACATGAGAGAGGCTGAAGTTGCGGCCGAAGAAGGTACAGACCACATTCGGCAAAATTGCAATTTTTATCCTATAAGTCGGTCCTTAATTCAATTTTGGTGCTAGAAGTCTTGGCTTAACATATTTGATCATTTATATTTTTAATTTTTAACATATTTAATTGTCACATAGTCATGTATTAACATATTTTGTCCTATTTACGTACCACATTTAATTCGGCTATACTTTTATGGTCAATTCGCATCTTATCGCTACTCATAGGTGCAATTCGAAAAATACTATGAAAATTAAGGAAAATAGTTATTCATTTCTATGTCAACTTACCGTTATTGAGGTTTGATGTCTTTTAAGTTTGGAAAAAATAAAAGAGTAGTAAATTGTTGTAAATTTTTGAAAATTTGACTTTAAGAATTCAAGTGACTATTTATAAACGACGGTGATAAAATTGGCGGAAAAAAATAACCGAATAAATATGACGTGTGTACGAATTACTTAATTGATGAGGGTACATTAATCTAGGTTCATAATTCCTTATTGTTTTATCTAAGTAGTCGTCTGGACTCTGGACATAAATTTTGACTCAAACGAAATTACTTAACTGACCATGGTAAAGTTCAAGGGGAAAACCCGTTTTTAGCCCTCAAATATTCCAATTGTCTTCAACATCTACAAGGACAAAAAGGTCTTTTCACAGCCCAGAAGCCCGGGCGTTCTGGTATCACCACCGAGAACCTGATAACAACTCAGTTTCCGGCGAAGGATAACACTTGGAATTGAGATTGGCGTATCAATCTCGACTCAGGAAAGTTGGTTCGACTCGGCGTTCTCGATCCCTGCTACGTACGAGGGGTCTAGGTTCGTATTTGGTGTTTCAACTTGCCAGATTACCTTTGTCTCAGTTGACAACATGATCATATTACCACCAGCTCCTAACAGTGAGGTGAATTTGAGATTCTTGGCGTTTTCTATTGCTTCCGCCCTCGTTGAAGCCCCGGTCTCCTTAGCAATCTCTTCATGATATGGCACCGGCTCTTTGTCAAACTGTGAACCAAATGTATCAATGACCATCTTCTCAAGTGATGGAGCCATCTTGCATAATTGCACAAGGAATTCATCTTCACTTGGACACCCAATATAGCCAACCATCTCAACCAACTTAAGATTTTCATGATAGAATGATGCTGCCCACGCCTCAGGATACGACAGCGATGCATATGTCATGTCTTGTTGTGTGGAAAACGAGAAGATCCGAAGTGATTCGACTATCTCAAACTCTTCAGGATCCAGTATGTACTGAAGCTGCGATAATATGGTACACTATATTCACGAAACTGAAAGTACCTAAAGAATGTAATACATGAGTAAAAAATTAGGAGCATTTCACCCTTATTTTGAACTGGCGCAATAGAGGAGCGGCTTTGGTGAATAAAGTGAAAAAGAGAAGGCTTTCACCAACTTGTGAATGTATACACAGTTCCAGCCGCTTGAGGGAGTCTAACCGAGGCAAAGCAAGACTATTTGCTCTCTGAAAAACCAGATAAAATATAAACATAATAAGATCAAGATTATTGTGATCGCTAAAATGAGTGATTTTTCATAAACCAGAGCACCAACCTTATGAAATATTCTCAACTCAAGCTCCACCAACTGTGCTGAATAACTTGAATGTCTGTTGCCTTCATAAATGAAGGACGAGGCGAATCCTCCACCAAGACTTACCTTGGAGAGATTTGAAATATTCTTAAGGTGTGGTTTGTCTGTTTGGCATCCGTAATATTTAAATGATACAAGGTTTTTCGCAGAAACCTCCAAAATTTGGATTTCATTACAGTAAGTTATCTCCAAATGTTTTAAGTTTGGTAATGGATCAAAGACTTGGAGATTCCTAGTACACACAGAATAATGTATGACTAAAGCTTCAAGATACGGAGATGATGCCAAAATATTATGAACAATCTCATCCTTGACATTAACAAAATGCAATCTCAGGGACTTTAGGTTGCCAAATGCAGACTTCTCCATGTTCAGAAATCCGAAATTAAGTGCTAAGTTCAATTCAAACTCTTTTACTTCCTTCCGGACAGCAAAATCTACCCATCTATCAACCTCATCCGCCTGTATATCAGCTCGACCATAAAAGCGGACAATAAATTTGTCCAATTGTGGAGCCTGATGCAATTCCAACACACGATTAACCCGAGCTCTTAATTTTTCACTCACCGCTTCGGTTGTAGGGTCACCATCCTCATCCTCGTCATCCATAGGATCAAAACACAAACTCCGAGATGTACTCCACAAATATCTCCATTTCCGAGAGAGAACACTAGTCCTCCCAGCTTTCTTGAGGCTCATAAGAGATAATATCTCAACAAGAATCTCATCAGGCAAACAGTTAACTAGACTATCAACTCTCTGTACAAACATCAAAATACATGTAAATAAAACACAAAACACTTCAATCGTAACCACTGAACTTCAGAATTTCCAAACTCAAATTATGAATAAGTGTGAAAACGAAAAGGGGTCTTCAAAATTCCATACCTGCCGAGCAGAAGCTTCACCCATCTTCAAACAATCTAACGAAATCAGCGAAATTTTCCAAGAGGAGTGCAAAACAAGAATGATAAATTATTGGAACCTGCCCTAATCCCCAAACCTGAATTCGCGCGGGAAATTAGGTTTCTAGGTCTCGAGGTCTTTTTTGCTATATTTCCAGCAAGTTTAAATGAAACCGCAGTTCTTACCTTTGAGGGGGCTATTGAATAATGAGCTTTGGCCTTACTCACCCCCAAAAGCTAGCTGTTGAGGGGAGGTTTGCCATGCCATTATATATTGAATACCACATCACTAATTATTCGATGTGGGACATTTAACACACCCCCGTCACGCCCAAATTGGTGCGTGAACATTGCAGGAATGAACATCTGCAAGTCGCAGGAATGAAACACACCCCCGTCACGCCCAAATTGGTGCGTGAACATTGCAGGAATGAACATCTGCAAGCCGCAGGAATGAAACATCTGCAAGCCGGGTGGAGAGAAGAGACAGGCACAAGAATCGAACATCTGTGAACCCGCTCTGATACCATATTGAATAATGTGCTTTGGCCTTACTCACCCCCAAAAGCTAGCTGTTGAGGGGAGGTTTGCCATGCCATTATATATTGAACACCACATCACTAATTATTCGATGTGGGACATTTAACAGGGGCTGAAGCGGCAGCTGAACTTGGCTTGGAAGCCGCCGGAGATGGTGGCGACGCGGCAGTCGGCGACGACAAAGAGAGACTTACAGAGCTGAGACTGAGGGCCTTAAGAATTTTAGTTCTTTTTTGTTCTGTTCTGTAACAAAACTCAGTGATGAAAACAAAGGAAAAACCAAAATTTAAAACTTAAAAGCGTTTTTGTAAGGCCAAATTAATTAGAAGTAACAAATATAATCAAAAAATTTATTAATTTTAAGTAAACATTAGAATAGGAAATTTTTAGTTTTGTTTCCTAAAATAATTAATTTTAGTATGAACTTTTTATACATAAATTTTAATTTTTATTCGCTTCTCAAATATCTTAATTTACTATAATATTCTTCATTATTTATTTAACTTTTCCTTCTCATTTGTTTTTAGAAGTCATGCGTTACACAAGACTTCGGTACTTTGGTTGATTCTCTCTTATACTTATTTTAAAGAATCAACCAAAATGTTATTCAATATAATTCTTTTTTAAAATATATATACTCTTAAAGTGATCAAAAAGATTCGAACTTATAGTCATTGCTGTGAAGAATTTTTTTTTTTTACTATTTAGACCGACCACCGTTGACATGTATGTCATCAATATAACTAGATGAAATACGAAATAAAAAAATTCCAATCATCTAAAGATATGAAATCGCTAAATTTAACAAGTTGACTAAGGTAGTAAAGTTTGAACTTAAATTTGATATTTTCGACCTTGAACCAAAACAACATAGAAGTGTTGATAACAACTCGGAGCTTATTGTTGAATTGAATATGTGAGATGAATAGAAAACATAGAATTCATGTTTATTGAATATTGATTGATACGGTCCTTGTTACAGAGGTGATGTATATATATTAGAAACCCTATACAGACGGATAAGTTAAGTAAGTAAAACTAACTCCTGTAATATAGGGATCCTAATCTTTTCCATATTTATCAACACTCCCCCTCAAGTTAGGTCGGGGGATACCCTACGCCTAACTTGCCCAGAATACCATGAAACACTTTGCTAGTAGTTGCTTTCGTGAGGATATCAGCAAGTTGGTCCTCTGAACGAACAAATGGAAGAGAAATGGTTCCATCATCCAACTTTTCTTTAACAAAGTGCCGATCAACTTCCACATGCTTTGTCCTGTCATGCTGTACGGGATTCTCGGATATCTGGACTGCTGCCTTGTTTTCACACCTTAGTGGGCACGCTTCTATAGGTGGAAACCCAAGTTCTGTCATCAGCTTCCTTAGCCACAAAACCTCGGACAACCCTTTTGCAATCCCTCTGAATTCTGCTTCAGCGCTCGAGAGGGCTACTACCTTCTGTTTCTTACTTTTCCAAGTAACCTGATTACCTCCAACAAATGTAAAGTACCCAGATGTAGATCTCCGGTCTATAGGATTTCCTGCCCAATCCGCATCCGTGTAGGCTTCAATCCTCAGATGGTTATTCTTCCTGTAGAGGATTCCTGTATCCGGTGACCCCTTCAAATACTTCAGAATTCTCAGAGCCGCCTCCATATGCTCCTTTTGTGGTTTATGCATAAACTGACTAACCACTCCCACTGCATACCCAATGTCTGGTCGAGTATGTGATAGATAAATAAGTTTCCCTACCAAGTGTTGGTATCTCCTCTGATCGGCTGCCTCAGCTCCCTCAACAAGTCTTAATCCATGATTAATCATCATGGGTGTATCAGCCGGTTTACAGTCCAACATACCCGCTTCGGTTAGCAGATCCAGAACATACTTCCTCTGTGAGAGGTAAATCCCCTGGTTTGACCTCATGACCTCAATTCCGAGAAAGTATTTCAAGTGTCCCAGATCCTTCATTTCGAATTCCTCGAATAAGTTTTTTCGAAGACTTCTCATTTCCTCAACATCATCTCCAGTGATAATCATATCATCTACATAGATGAGGAGGCATGTGATCTTTCCTTCCCTCCTTTTCAAGAACAGAGTATGATCCGAGTTACTCTGTATATACCCGTATCGCTTCATCGCAACCGTGAATCTCCCAAACCAAGCCCTCGGAGACTGTTTTAGCCCATACAATGCTTTCTTTAACCTGCATACCTCTTGAGTTCCAAACTCATGAGAAAACCCCGGTGGACATTCCATGTAAACTTCTTCTGTCAAGTCTCCGTGGAGGAAGGCATTCTTGACATCGAATTGGTGAAGAGGCCAGTCCAGATTTGTTGCAATAGAGAATAAGACCCGTAGTGTCAATCTTAGCAACAGGTGAGAAAGTTTCTGCATAATCAACTCCATAGGTTTGAGTATACCCCTTGGCTACCAACCGAGCTTTGTACCGCTAGATTGATCCATCCGCCTTTCGTTTGATAGTATACACCCATCGACATCCAACAGGACTTTTATTAGACGAAAGCGAGCATTTTTCCCAAGTTCCATTTTTCTTTAGTGCCATCATCTCATCATCCATTGCCTTTCTCCAGTCTGGAATTGTCATAGCTTCTTCCACATTTCGTGGCAGGTTATCTGTGTAGATGGCAACTGCAAAGGCCTTAGCAGAGCTAGTGAGACTCCCCAAGTTGGTCACCGGGTATCTCTGTGTCTTGGTCTCACGTTCCGGGCTATATCTCTTTGGAGGAATTCCACGAGTACTTCGAGGTGGAAGTATATACCTCTCTTCTGCTGTTTCTCCTGTGCTTTCAGTACCTGTATTCTGAGTTGCATCTGTACTTTCATGATTAGCAGAGGTAGCAGTGGGGCTAGCAATGGGACTAACAACAGATAAATCATTGGTACTAACCTCAGGGATATCTGTCGAGGAAGATATGATGGGGTCGTGCACGTCCGGATGGTTCGTTGGAGATAGAAGGGGCGGACCAAAGGTACATAACCATTCTAGTGGTTCCTTCTGTGATGCTTGCTCCCCCTGAATAGTAGAATGGGTAGGGACACAATAATAATACTCTGTCTCAACAAAGTCACAGTCCATCGTGACAAACATGCGTTTGGTTTTTGGATTGTAGCAGCGGTACCCTTTCTGATGGACCCCATACCCCACAAAGACACATTTTTCAGCACAGGGTTCAAGCTTAGTGCGATTTGTTTTTGGGATATGAACAAACACGGAGCACCCAAAGATACGGGGGGTAAGAGCTAGGGCAGGAGGAACTTGAGTAAAATCACTCAAAGTTTGGATAGGGGTGCGGAAGCCAAGAATTTTAGTGGGTAGACGGTTTGCAGGATAAGTGGCGGTGGCAACCGCTTCAGGCCAGAATGAGGAGGGGACATGGGATTCTAACATTAGTGCCCTTGTTATTTCCAAGAGAGAACGGTTTTTTCGTTCGGCTACCCCGTTTTGTTGAGGTGTATGAGGACACGTGGTTTGGTGAATAAGGCAATTTTGAGAGACAAAATTCTGCAATTTCTGAGAGACAAACTCACCCCCATTATCAGAACGAAGAATCTTAATTTGGGCCCCAAACTGAGTTTTAATCATGTGATAAAAGTGAAGAAATTTGTCAAACACTTCAGACTTGTGTTTCAAAAAATAAATCCA
Organism: Lantana camara; assembly: GCA_037501455.1. Lineage (NCBI taxonomy): Eukaryota > Viridiplantae > Streptophyta > Magnoliopsida > Lamiales > Verbenaceae > Lantana > Lantana camara. Next base: position 81,607,349 of record CM074865.1, read on the forward strand.
ACTCATACGACTGCAATCATCAATAAAAAGCAAAAAATACTGAAAACCTCCACCCCCATTAACCGGAGCTGGGCCCCAAACATCCGAATGTATCAACGAAAAGGGAATGTTAACACGAGTATTGTTCAGAGAAAAAGATTGTCTATGGCTCTTAGCTAAGACACAAGTATCACAAGATAAATTATTACTAGAAAACTGAGGGAAAAGCTTTTTGAGATAACCCTCTGAAGGATGCCCCAGACGACGATGCCACAACCAACTTTGTCTATCAACCGTTCCATGTGCCATTAGTGCCCGCCCCTCAGAGATCACCTCATCAACATAATACAAGCCATCCTTTTCAGTGCCACGCCCAATTATCTCCCTCGAACGGATATCTTGCAAGACACAAAAAGAAGGATACATTACAACTGTACAATTGAGTTCTTTGGTCACATGACTGATAGACAATAACTTATTTGATAATGCAGGAACAAGAAGACAATTGGACAATCTAAGTGTGGGGGTGATGGCAATAACTCCCCCACCCATTACGGGAACCACTTGACCATTGGCAGTTTGCACTTTATCTCCTGTGGGACTTTGTTCAGAAATAATATCATGGGAATCATAGGTGACAGTATCTGTAGCACCGCAGTCAAATATCCATTGAGAACTTTTTACTTTAGCATGTTCTCCCATGAGATTTATTGAGGAATTATAACACTGTGCATAATCAGAAATGTCTGCAGAAGCACTAGAAGCATCATTTAAGGGGCAAGAGAGTAATTTAACTCTCCCTTGCCCTATACCTGGGTTCCATCCACCTCTTTCAGCCGCCGGGTCATTTCTCCTCTGTTCTGGGTTGTTGAAGCGGGTCATCTCCCCTCTGTTTCTTCCACCATCTCGCATCGCCATGCCTGCCGCCACCGTCGCTGTGCGCCGGTCATCTTCTTCGGCGGGACTGGTGTCGGCGACGGCGGCAAGAGCCTTGGTCCTCCTTTTGCTTGGATCCTTCCGATCCTTAATCTCCCACCAATCTGGATACCCAACTATTTCGAAACAATCCTTGGTGAGGTGGCCCGTTTTGCCGCACTGATCACACACGATCTCGGATTTCCGCCGGGATGTGGATTCCGGCTGACCCTTCACTAGATCTGACCTCCGCTGTGGTTTCCGATGTGAGATCTGGGTTCGTGACTCCTGTCCATTCACCGCAAGACCAGCTCCCAAGCCCGATGATGATGACGGAGATGGGTTCGTCTCGTTAGCCACCGTTGGTCCGAAAATGGCCTTCCTGGCGGCCTCGCGACGGACCTTGGCATAGGCACCGTCGACTGAGGGTGGAGTAGTTTCTCTAAGGATTTCTCGAACTATTGACTCGTACTCGGGATTTAATCCTGATAAAAATTTGAAGAGGCGATGTTCCTCTTGAATCTGGGTATATTTGAGGATGTCATCGGGTTTGGCCTCCGGCGGTCAATTTCGGCCCAGATGCTCTTGCTCACACTGTAATAATCTTCCAATGTATGTGCTTCCTGTTTGATTCGATCTGCCCTAGTCATTAGATCAAAAATTTGCAAGCTATCCTCACCGGATTGATAGGTGATGGATAACCCCTTCCAGAGATCCTTTGAGGTGGGATAATAGATGAATTGGGTGACGAGGGTTGGTTCGATTGCTTGCATGATCCACGCAAAAACTTGGAGGTCTCGTTGCTTCCAGGATTGGTATGATTCATCTGTTTCTGCTGGTGGCGCGGGGTGTCCGGTCAGATGGCTGAGACGCCCTCGTGCCCCAATTGCAATTTCGAGCATTCTAGCCCAAAGAACATAGTTGCTGTTGTTTAACTTTAGATCGATAGTCAATTGGCCATCGGAATTTGATTGGGGTTGTGGTTTTTGTTGTTGTAGGATTTTTGCAATCTGTTGGGATAAAACAGTTGCGGCTTCGGACAGTGCCGGTGACGAGACTTCCTCGTCGCTCATGATGTCCGGTTAGTTTATGCGGTAGATGATGATGCCAAACAACGATCCTCAAGATCGTGTGGCTCTGATGCCATGTTGAATTGAATATGTGAGATGAATAGAAAACATAGAATTCATGTTTATTGAATATTGATTGATACGGTCCTTGTTACAGAGGTGATGTATATATATTAGAAACCCTATACAGACGGATAAGTTAAGTAAGTAAAACTAACTCCTGTAATATAGGGATCCTAATCTTTTCCATATTTATCAACACTTATGAGTTTACGTGAAGAGCTAAGATACTTGGGATAGAAAATATCACAAAATTGGAGTTGAGGTTGATTATGAGATGGCGATTGGTGGTCAATTTCACTTATAAAAAAGATGTCATCTCTTGAGAAACATGATGTGAGACTATAGTTGGTTTCTTAGAAGACCATAGAAAGCGAGATTGAAGCATGTTTTGAGAACGCGCAACATGAGTGCAGACAAACTCATCAGAGTGAGACATTTGATTGAGGAGTTGGTTGTTTGTAATTGTCCTCCCTTAAATGATGGAATAGAAATTTTCAACTAATTATGTACCCTGAGTGGAGCTTTTCATTTGTTTAGGACAAAAAAATAAAAAATTTGGAGACATATATTTTAAAATTTTAAAAGTTACGAGACTTAAATGAAAACGTAATACGTATAGGATTAAATTATCAAAATAAAAAATTTATAGAACCAATTATATATTTTGTTGGGTCAACATTTTTATTATTTTATTGAATCAACATTTTTCCAGATTCATGTTGTTGTGGTACCTATTAGGTAAATATTTCCAATGACAAATTAATTTTCCAGTAAAAAGTCTGATCAATATTGCAAATTTTAAAAATTATAGAATTTAATTGCTGAAGAGGATTGCGCAGGACCAAATTACAATAATAAAAATTTTACAAGATCAAATTTATATTTTTGCCTAAGTAAAAATATTATTGTCTAATAATTCCTTCTTGTCTTATCTAAATAGGACTATTTTCGGGTATGCCCAAGATTAGATTATTATATGCGAATAACTAAATCTTACATACTATTAATTACAAAACGTATATTAAGTAGAATATTTTTATGATAAATTATAAAAGATTAGGTTTAAATAGGCACAACCTCTTAAAATATGAACGTAAGAGAGGTTGGTCAAGTGGTCCACGGGTTCTTTCTCGAAGGTAAGGTCCTGAGTTCGAACCCCTTGACCATTTGGGGTGTGTATTAAAAAAAATAAAAATAATAAAAATAAAAATAAAAATAAAAAACTCTTAAAATATGAACAACATACCAGTTATTCAAATAAATATTTCAGACGTTGGTGATACCCGATGCATCTACCTTACCTACAAATAATAACATCTTAATATAAAAATGTATGCCCAATATATAAAAAAATAAAATTAAGATTCATAAAATCTAAGTATGAAATTAATTCATTATAAAAATATTAAAATATTCTTTTAAAAAATATATATATTACATAATCATAAACTCAAATACTTATATCAAAATACTTAATAATTTTAGTTCTTGTATTAAACCCCTTGTTTTTGGACTTTTATTATATATACCCTCTTGAGTTTCAGTATATGAGTAAAATATTAAAATCACACGTTCTATTAAACTTAACAGAGGTAATAAGTCAGAGGGGAATTAATAATTTTTCAAACCTTATAATTTTTCAAACCTTACTATAAAATCCGTAATTTCGCCATATCTCAGGATAATTCATAATTATCCCTAAAAATTATTCTCACTATAGCGTACTGCACAAAAACTAGTTTATAAAGAGAAGTTGAATACTGGTCAACTTGCTTATGAAAAAGACCTACAAAAACTTACAATCTTTGTTAGAGAAAGAAAACTAAAAGAAATGTAGAGCTAACAAAAGAAATACAGAAGTTAAATCATACTAAGGATGAAAAGGTTCAAAATGCCATTCAAACGACCTTGAGAGAAAAAACTTCAAAACAATCAGGAGCACAATTTGAAACAAAGTTTAATTAATGTCTTTAGAGCGCCTCAAAGGACGAAAGCGTCTTTTTACAACCCAGAAGCCCAGGATCATCACTGAGAACTTGAAGATGGCCAAGGATAATGCTTGTAATTGAGGTTTGTCTGTCGATTTCGACTCAGGAAAGTTGGTTCTCGATCCCCGGTACAGACGAGGTGTCTTAAGTCCCTATCTCTTGTTGGTTCGTTTAATGTTTTTCCATTAGTTTCAACTTGCCATATTACCTTTGTCTCAATTGAAGACATGACCATTAACCACCAGCTCCTAACAGTGAGGTGAATTTGAGATTTTTGGCGTGTACCATTGCTTCCTCCCTCGTTGAAGCCCCGGTCTCCTTAGCGATCTCTTCATGATACGGCGCTGGCTCTTTGTTAAACTGTGAACCAAATGTATCAATGACCACCTTCTCAAGTGATGGAGCCATCTTGCATATTTGCAGAAGGAATTCTTCTTCACTCGGACACCCAATACAACCAACCATCTCAACCAACTTAAGATTTTCATGATAAAATGTAGCTGGCCCTATTGCACACGCCTCAGGATATGATGACGATGCATGCATCATGTTCAGTAGTGCAGAAAACGAGAAGCTCTGAATTGATTTGAGTATCTGAAACACTTTAGGATGCAGTATGTTGTGAAGCTGCAATGATATGGAACATTATATACACGATGGTTCCAATAAACTAAAAGTACCTAAAGAATGTAATACATAAGAGTAAGAAATTAGGAGCATTTCACCTTTATTTTGAATTGGCACAACAGAGGAGCCGCTTTGGTGAATAAAGTGAAGAAGACAAGGCTTTCCCCAATTTGTAAATGTATATGAAGTTCCAACCGCCTGAGGGAGTCTAACCGAGGCAAAGCAAGACGATACGCTCTCTAAAAAACCAGATAAAATATAAACAAAATAAGATCAAGATTATTGTGATTGCTAAAATGAGTGATTTTTTTGTAAAACAGAGCACCAACCTTATGAAAGATTCCCAACTCAAGCTCCACCAACTGTGCTGAATAACTTGAGTGTCTGTTGCCTTCGTAAATGAACGACGAGGCGTACCCCCCACCAAGACTTACCTCGGAGAGATTTGTAACATTCTTAAGCTCTGGTCTATCTGTTTGCCATCCGCAATATTTATACGACACAAGGCTCATCACAGAAACCTCCAAACTTTGGATTTCCTCACAACAAGTTATCTCCAAATGTTTCAAGTTTGGTAATGGATCAAAAAATCGGAGATTCCTAGTACACTCAGAAAAATGTATGACTAAATAATTAAATTTAATTAATATTATTGATAGTCACAAAACACTAAATTTATATAAATTAAATTGAAATCCCTTGATAAAGTGAGAATTCGTCAAAAACAGAAATACTATTCATTTGCAGGCCTTGTAAAAAACAAAACAAAACATTAGCCTAGACACATAAGAGTCTTGTGCATAAAACCCGGACCAGAGGTCTGATCACTATCACATCATAAGACATAAATACATCATAATTATATTTAATTATTTAAATATATATAATAATATAAATATTAATTAATAATAAAATGAAGAACACAAAAACATACATAAATATACATTTTCAAATAACATGTAAATTAGTAAAATTTCAAATGCCATAGAAATTTGAAACAACCAATAGAAATATAGAATTAATAGAAATTTGAAACAACCAATAGAAATATAGAATTAATACACTAACATCGAAATAACCAATCTAGTAAACTATCACATTCATGAGCTCTATCAGATTCATGAGCTCTGCTATTAATAAAAACAATTTTAGCAATAAAATATTATAAAGCACAACCACCTAACACCTCTCTACTCTCTCCTATGTTTTGAAACCGGACTGGTCCGGCGCCACCCCCAAAACCAGTCCAAAGACCCGTCTGGTCCACTGAAAACCGGACAAAAACCGGTTAATGAACCGGATCGGACCATTCAGCGGGCCGTTGGCCCAAAATTGAAATCCAAGTTTACCACAGGGTAATTCGATCCCTTGACCCTCAAGGCTCAAATTAGGAAATGAGGGCCTCAACTGCTTACTTTGTTAGCTAAAATTTTATATAAACCGTTCAAGTAGTAAGCTTACAAAGTGAATTATATTTTTAAATTGAATTCTAGAAAAATATAAATGCTTATGTGATAATTTTTTATTTATTTTCTAAATAAGAGTATGACATTTGTTTAATCATAACTCAATCAACCCCAAATTGTCATTGCTTCATCTTCAGTTTTATCATCCTGATGCAACACTTCCAACAAAAGGTATCCTTTGAAAACTTTTTCGATCTCTATGAAATAGGACCTTCTTCCAAATCCTCTGAGGCTGGCTTCTATTACATCCGACCTCGAGCTGGGCGTAAATATTTACATAATGTGAAAACCTCCCATGGCAGATGGAAAGCAGAATTCTTTTATCTTAAAGGCCCTGAACCTTGGAAAATACCTATTGAATGGAATTTGAAATGCAATTGCCCTACAAATATAGTACCTCAATAGGATGTCAAGTTTAAACATAGATAAAAGATTGATTAAACGAGTATGACATTTGTTTAATCAATCTTTTATCTATACGACTGGTAAAAAGGCCTGTAAAGGCCAAGTCCATAATGACACATCAAAAGAAAGCCAAACTATGTACAACGGATTCCACATCTGAAGATACATGTGATGGTGATGCTTCCCAAGGAGGAAAGGGGTTTTCCTCACCTTTGGACAACCTTAGTGCCGTCCCTCCTCAACCGCAGATCTCGCCTGGTTCTCCTTTGCACAATGTCCCTGTTGGAATTCGTCAACCCTAACGCAGCGGAAATTAAAATTTTAGGGATTATAAAACAAGTTTTATTGGAATTCCAATTAAGATCAGCCTTTGATTCAGATTTACGATTTAAACGGAAGAAGAATCAAATACCTCTTTCGCTTCCAATTGATGACGATGACAAGAAGGTTTTCCAAAACCTACCCGCTTCTCTTCTATCCGATCTTCTTCCAAGAATCCCACGCGGAATTCCTCTAAGGTAGTCCACGACCCGTAATTGAACAACTATTCAATTAGCACACTAGAACACTAATTAGATATTGATTATCTAATAGTATTCTCAATACTGTATTGAGAAAAGAGAGAGAAGAGAGACTTGGAAAGAAAGCAGAAAAGAAGAAAAACAACGATGGAGCTTTTCTTCTCCAAATCTTGCTTTTAATACATAACCCTAGGTCAAAAACTCTACGGGCTGGTCATGGGCCTTAATTTAATTACTACTAATTAATTAAATACCCAATATTCATTTTAATTAATGGACTTAATTTAATTACATTAATTAAATCACAAGTCCAATCTAATTAAATTGGTGGACTTAAAAATTAATTACTCTTAATTAAATTTCAAGTCCAATTAATTTAAATACACTTATTTAAATTAATGTTAACCCTTTAACATCTATTCTCAATAGCTTAACAATTAGGCATAAATTAATTAATACAATTATTAATTACTCTCTCATAAATTAAACTCTTTTAATTCATCAATCAATCTCTATTGATCTTTAGATAATCTTGTTGTTCAATTCGAGTCATTGTGTGACCCCTTAGGTTCACCAATGAATAGTAGTAGGCCCACATTCTTAACGTGGTATTTTAGATAACAATTTATCTTATTGATTCAATTAAACCCTTTCAATTAATCATTGTTTAATTAAAACTCCTTTTAATTAATCAGTACCTACAGATCATGATCGATGTCTAATGACAAGCTCATGACCACCCATCCAATAGGTGAAGTTTATGTTGTGAACCTTTCAGTCTCATGGATACCGTGAGATAAGATCCTTCTATCGTCTAATCCCCGATTAGGACCTAGGGCATGGGAATAATAGAACCCTATTAGTCCTAATGCTATGAATTAATTCTAATAGCAATTCCATTTGATCTAACACTCTAGGAAACCCATTTCCTAATTTAGATCTCACTACCTTGCGCAAGGATTTAAGTGGAATGTGCTACAATAGAACTCATGGGTGATTCACTCGTTCTTCTAGACGAGCGATAGATTCTATGTTGGCCTCTCATATGCCCCCATACATGATTCGAACAACGCCAACATACAACCATAACGAGATTCATGGAACCCATGAATCTCTAGGCGCATATCAAACATTGCCCTTGTCATGCACAGAGCATCAATGGAGCCTCAAGTCTAAGGATCATTTAGACACTACCATAACCAGGGAACCAACCTCATCATTAAGGCATAAAAGCCTTACCCCATTGAGGTGTTCCTGTCGGGATCCTCAGTGTACTTGTTCCCTAACAAGCACCCTCATACGCATGTGAATGTCCCTACATTCAATACTTATGAAACAAAGTAACCTTTCTAAAAGGCACGTCATATGAGCAAGTCTCAAACGAGTCAAGTCAACATCCCCGTGCTTATTAGACTCTTCGACTTGGAGTTGGTTTAGATCACGCCATAGAGACTTATTTCATAACCTCCATCCCTATGCGAGGTCAAGTCCCGTAGCTTAATGTGACCTTGGGGTTTCATCCATACACAAACAGTTATAATATGCAATTAATAAACTTGAATGAGATATGATGAATTGGCCACATAGAAATAAACGACTATGAAACGTTACATTTATTATTTCATTAATGTCACAAATTGCTGCTAATAAGAGTAGTTTACAAAAAGAGGCCTAAACTATTTGGCTCTTCTAGGGCACTACTCTAACAATCTCCCACTTGCCCTCAGAGCCAATTGCCCATAGCCTTAAGACCCATCTCCTGGAGATGTCCTTCAAAGACCTTTTGGCTAAGAGGTTTAGTAAGCGGGTCTGCTACGTTTTCTGCCGAGGGTACACGTTCCACAATAACGTCGCCTCTTTCTACGATTTCTCTAATTAGATGAAATCTTCTTAGGATGTGCTTTGACTGTTGATGAGCTCTTGGTTCCTTTGATTGTGCAATCGCTCCGTTATTGTCGCAGAAGACAACGACCGGGTCAGCAATGCTAGGCACTACATCCAACTCTTGGATGAAGTTTTTCATCCACACACCTTCTTTCGCTGCCTCTGATGCAGCTATATACTCCGCTTCACAAGTGGAGTAGGCAATAGTTTCCTGTTTGGAACTTTTCCAACTTACTGCACCACCATTTAACCGGAATATGAATCTGGACGTGGATTTAAAGTCGTCTACATCCGACTGGAAGCTTGAGTCGGTGTATCCTTCTAATTTCAGTTCTTCCTTTCCGCCGTATACAAGAAATAAATCCTTAGTCCTTTTCAAGTACTTAAGGATGGACTTCACGGCAGACCAGTGACTCTCACCAAAGTTTGATTGAAATCGACTTGTAACGCTCAAAGCGTACGCGACATCAGGTCTAGTACATAACATAGCATACATTATGCTCCCTATTGCAGATGCATAGGGTATACGAGACATCCTATCCTTCTCTTCTTCAGTGTTAGGGCACATTGATTTAGAGAGGATCAACCCATGTCTCATTGGCAGGAATCCTCTCTTAGATTCCTCCATACTGAACCGTTTCAGTACTTTGTCTATGTACTGAACTTGGGATATACCTATTAATCTCTATGATCTATCTCTATAGATTTTTATACCGAGAATAAAGGAAGCTTCTCCCAAGTCCTTCATGGAAAACTGAGTAGACAACCAAGTCTTTGTTGTTTGCAGCACATCTTTCTCATTCCCAATGAGTAAGATATCATCTACATACAACACCAAAAATTGTACGACTCGCCCACTGATTTTCTTGTAAACACATGGTTCATACTCATTCTTGATAAAGCCAAACGATTTGACTGTCTCATCAAAACGGATGTTCCAACTTCTAGACGCCTGTTTGAGTCCATAAATGGATCTCTGGAGTTTGCAGACTTTCTGTTCGCTCCCACTGGATGTGAAACCTTCTGGTTGTTACATACAAATATCTTTTTCTAAATCTCTATTTAGAAAAGTCATTTTCACATCCATCTGCCATATTTTGTAATCGTAGTACACAACTATGGCTAAAGTATCCAAATGGATGTAGGCAATCTAATCGTCCTTGCGGACCTGCGAGGGCTTGTGTTTACTTCTCGTTGTGGGAAAGAGGAAGATTCCATTGCTTGATCATTTGTAGGTTCTTGTTGAACTTCAGTAAGTTCTGCAATCTTGCCTGACTTTTCAACTAGAAACTCTTTTTCTAGAAAAGTGGCATTCCTCGAAACAAACACCTTTTGTTCCGAGGGATCATAAAAATAGTAACCCACAGACTCTCTAGGGTATTCTACAAATTTGCACAAACTGGATCTGGAATCCAATTTGTCTCCCACTAGTCTCTTGACGTATGCAGGACATCCCCAAACTCTAAGGTATGAATAAGTGGGGGGTTTTGAAAACCACATCTTATATGGTATTTCGGGCACAGATTTGGAAGGAACTAAATTAATTATCTTCGCAGCCGTTTCAAGGGCATAACCCCAAAACGATATTGGAAGATCCGTGAAACTCATCATGGATCGGACCATATCCAATAAAGTCCGATTTCATCGCTCGGACACCCCATTTAACTGAGGAGTCCCGGGCGGAGTCCATTGTAAGATAATCCTATTATCTTTCAAATAACCAAGAAAGAGATCACTTAAATACTCGCCACCTCGATCTGATCGAAGAGCCTTAATTTTGCGATCTGTCTGGTTCTCAACCTCTGTTTTATACTCTATGAACTTTTCAAAGGCCTCAGACTTATGCTTCATCAGGTACACATACCCATATCTACTGAAATCATCAGTAAATGTGATGAAGTAATTACAGCCGTTTCGGGTACTAACATTTTAGTGGTCCGCAAACATCTGTGTGGATCAAATCCAAAAGATTTTGGCTTCGCTCTACATGCCCTTTAAAAGGGGACTTAGTCATCTTTCCCTTCAAACAGGATTCACAAGTGGTTAACTCGTTTAGATCATCCGTATTGAATGATCCTAAGTTTTCCCACCTTTAGAAGTCTATTCTTGGAGATATGTCCAAGTCTAGCATGCCAAATCTTTGCTGAAGTTTGGTCATTTGATTTTCGTTTGTTATCTCGTTCGATATTTAGGAGATTTAAATTAGTATTAGTTAAATACAAACCATTTTGTAAAGACCCTAATGCATGTGAAGAACCATTCTTCATAATGTAAAACATGGCATTAGTAATAGAGAAGGAAAAACCTTCCAAGTCTAGTACAGGAATGGAAATAATGTTCTTAACTAACTCAGGAACAAATAAGACATTGTTCAATACTAAAATAAAACCATCTCCTAACATTAACCTAACATGTCCTATGGTTTTTGCTGCAACTCTTGCTCCATTGCCCACTCGAAGAACATGTTCTCTTTCATCAACCTCACGGACGTTGCTCATTCCCTGTAACGTATTACAGATGTGAGAAGCGCATCCAGAGTCCAATACCCAATTATTAGAATTGAATGAAAGGTTAATTTCGATGAGATTTATACCTTTTGTAAGGGTAGCTAAGTACTCCTTACAGTTCCTTTTCCAATGGCCTGGTTGCTTGCAATGGAAGCACTGATCCTCAGCTTGATTAGCTTTCTTCTTAGTGTTCACTTTCTTAACCCCACCAGTGGGCTTAAGAGTCTTTTTCTTCTTTTGGAAACCCTTTCCTTTACCCTTCTTCGGCTTTGCAGCCTTAGTTTGGGATGAAGATGAACCTACTAAGAAAACAGCCTTATCCTTCTTCATAGTTCGCTCGGCAGTTACGAGCATGTTCATCAGTTCCTCAACTGAGACTTTAGCTCCATTCATATTGAAGTTTATTATGAACTATTTGAACGAAGGTGGCAGAGAGGTTAAGATCAAATCTACGTAAAGCTCATTATCCATGATCACCTCGAGACTTGCAAGCTTTTCAATAAGGCCTAAAGCCTTAATACAGTGTTCATGAACACTTGATCCTTCAGCCATCTTTAGCGAGAATAACTCATTAGATGCTGCGAATCGATCAATCCTATTGATCAGCTTGTAAATCTGTTCCAAGTGAAGATGGATCTCAGCCGAGTGGCGCATCTCAGCATGCTGCCCCTGCAACTCGGGAGACATAGTGGCAAGCATTAGACATCTAGCCTGTAGATCATCTTCTTGCCACTGGAGAGCAGTTTCCCTCTCATCTGCTGCCATGTCATCAGGTATGATATCGGGAGGAGACTGTGTCAAAACATAGGTCCTCTTTTCGGAATCCAAGACAATCTTGAGATTGCGAAGCCAATCAGCATAATTCGAGCCAGTCAATTTATTGGCCTCAAGGATAGCACTAAGTGGATTTTTAGACATCACGATTTTAGCAGAAAATCTACATGTAAGCAGAAAACGTAGTATGAGTGACGGATATGAAATAATAACAATTACAAATGATATGGACTTTTATCAAATGTAGTCTCCCACTATTTTAATCAAACTCCTTTGACCCCCTTATAGAATTTAGAAAATTCATATTTTTCAAATATTGGGTATTAAGATCCTCAAGCACTTATCATCGGACCCACGACTCGTGAGACATCCGACTTTAAGTCTTAAGGTAGACGATCTTATCATCAATTGTATCTCTATACAACTCCTAATATTATTTTGCATTACCTTTCATATAGACCCACGACTCGTGCGACATCTATACTAATTAGTATTTAAATCCGACCCATCAATCCCTAAGATTTCTCCATCGCCATTATGAATATCCCACGCCTCGTGGCCAATACCATAATTTTGACTTTGAAAAATTGCATCTTTTATGCAAAGAATTATTTTAGTTCAATTAATCTCGTCATTTCGTATCCCACGCCTCGTGGCCAATACTTAATGATTCGATTAATTCTAAAACAAATAATTCTATTGACGGAATGCTTGGAAATTTATAAAATCGAATTTTATCCTTCAATTTCCATTTGGATTTAATATTTATATTGTCTGAGACTATCTAAGACGGTTCGGGGTATAAGAATTTCAAAAATTCTACCAACACTCATCAATTGTAATTATTATCTTATTTTATCTTATTTAATGCATGAACACATTTATGCACATAAAGATAACATACATAACAAGATAATAAAAGCCTAGCATGCTCCTACAATATGGATAATCATGGGCTTCTTATGCATGGTCCATAATAGCCATTTTATGGACCATGGTTCTATTCATGCGTCAAGCGGAATTAAACACACAGAGAGCACTCAAATAGAACCCTATTCTATTACATCAAAATAAATGCACCCAAACACTTTTGGGGCCTTGATGGACTTCTTATTCCGTTGCTTGCTCCGTCTTGTTTCTCCATCTCCTAATCTAATTAGAGATCTCACCCTAAAACTACTCTCTTTACAAAATAAAGGGGGATTACAATTTAAGGGGGAGAAAATAAAAAAACAATGCTTACAATAATTGAATAAGAGGCTCGCAGGCTCTCGTTTAAAACCAATATCAAAATGCATAAATAAAATAAAACCATACATAGCGCAAATAAAGCCCATGATTGATCCAACCATACATCCAATGCATTGCATAAAATAAATTTACCAAGTAAATAATCATTATGCGATTTAAAGTCTTTAAATAATTTCTAAAATTATTTATTGACCAAGGATTATCTTTTAATTCACAAATTAAATCAATCCTTCAAATTTAATTAAATTGAATTCTCTAATCCAATTTAATTCCCATTAGATCTCTATCTAATTAAAATCATGCTTCTATTTTAACAATTCGTATTTGGGCAAAAATAATTAATTTTCAAGTAAAATAATTTTACAAAATTAATTATAAGGATTAAGTTTAAAACAATTTTAAAACTGTGGCTTTAGAAAGCTAAGATTTAAACTTACCGAAATAATCTCAACTAATTGAGATGGCCTACCGGTGAAACACAATGTTTGCATTTAAGGGATCCCGGGTTCAAATCCCAGCGTTCCCATTTTTGCAGAAATTACATGTTTCAAGAGGGCTTTGGGCCATGGCCCAAATCGGGTCCGTCCAGAATCCCGCGGGCCTCCTTAAACCCAATTCAGGGGCTGCCCGAGCCCAGATTGTGCCGCCCAAAGCCCGACGAAGCTGGCGACTTGGGCTTCTAGCAAGCCCAGCCAATTGCTGCCCTTGGGATAGAGTTGTGTGCGGCCCAATGCAAGAAGAGGCTGGAGATTTGGCTTTCAAACAAAGTCCAATCCCAAATTTTAATTTTATTTTAAAACATTTTCAAAATAAAATATAGATAAAAATTATAATTTTATAAAATCATGAAAAACAGTTTTTCCGATTTACAAAATCTCATAATTTTCCTATAGTTTTAAAACAAGAACTTTTCTTCAAATTTTAAAACTCATGCCCAAACGAATCTCAAATTAAAACAAGCATGACACGCATCAATATATTAATCAAATTAATACAAGGAATAAAAAATCGCAAATCAATCAAAGTATGGCTCTGATACCACTGTTGGAATTCGTCAACCCTAACGCAGCGGAAATTAAAATTTTTTAGGGATTATAAAACCGGTTTTATCGGAATTCCAAACAAGATCACCTTTGATTCAAGATTTACGATTTAAATGAAAGAAGAATCAAATACCTCTTTCGCTTCCAATTGATGACGATGACAAGAAGGTTTTCCAAAACCTACCCGCTTCTCTTCTATCCGATCTTCTTCCAAGAATCCCACGCGGAATTCCTCTAAGGTAGTCCACGACCCGTAATTGAACAACTATTCAATTAGCACACTAGAACACTAATTAGATATTGATTATCTAATAGTATTCTCAATACTGTATTGAGAAAAGAGAGAGAAGAGAGACTTGGAAAGAAAGCAGAAAAGAAGAAAAACAACGATGGAGCTTTTCTTCTCCAAATCTTGCTTTTAATACATAACCCTAGGTCAAAAACTCTACGGGCTGGTCATGGGCCTTAATTTAATTACTACTAATTAATTAAATACCCAATATTCATTTTAATTAATGGACTTAATTTAATTACATTAATTAAATCACAAGTCCAATCTAATTAAATTGGTGGACTTAAAAATTAATTACTCTTAATTAAATTTCAAGTCCAATTAATTTAAATACACTTATTTAAATTAATGTTAACCCTTTAACATCTATTCTCAATAGCTTAACAATTAAGCATAAATTAATTAATACAATTATTAATTACTCTCTCATAAATTAAACTCTTTTAATTCATCAATCAATCTCTATTGATCTTTAGATAATCTTGTTGTTCAATTCGAGTCATTGTGTGACCCCTTAGGTTCACCAATGAATAGTAGTAGGCCCACATTCTTAACGTGGTAATTTAGATAACAATTTATCTTATTGATTCAATTAAACCCTTTCAATTAATCATTGTTTAATTAAAACTCCTTTTAATTAATCAGTACCTACAGATCATGATCGATGTCTAGTGACAAGCTCATGACCACCCATCCAATAGGTGAAGTTTATGTTGTGAACCTTTCAGTCTCATGGATACCGTGAGATAAGATCCTTCTATCGTCTAATCCCCGATTAGGACCTAGGGCATAGGAATAATAGAACCCTATTAGTCCTAATGCTATGAATTAATTCTAATAGCAATTCCATTTGATCTAACACTCTAGGAAACCCATTTCCTAATTTAGATCTCACTACCTTGCGCAAGGATTTAAGTGGAATGTGCTACAATAGAACTCATGGGTGATTCACTCGTTCTTCTAGACGAGCGATAGATTCTATGTTGGCCTCTCATATGCCCCCATACATGATTCGAACAACGCCAACATACAACCATAACGAGATTCATGGAACCCATGAATCTCTAGGCGCATATCAAACATTGCCCTTGTCATGCACAGAGCATCAATGGAGCCTCAAGTCTAAGGATCATTTAGACACTACCATAACCAGGGAACCAACCTCATCATTAAGGCATAAAAGCCTTACCCCATTGAGGTGTTCCTGTCGGGATCCTCAGTGTACTTGTTCCCTAACAAGCACCCTCATACGCATGTGAATGTCCCTACATTCAATACTTATGAAACAAAGTAACCTTTCTAAAAGGCACGTCATATGAGCAAGTCTCAAACGAGTCAAGTCAACATCCCCGTGCTTATTAGACTCTTCGACTTGGAGTTGGTTTAGATCACGCCATAGAGACTTATTTCATAACCTCCATCCCTATGCGAGGTCAAGTCCCGTAGCTTAATGTGACCTTGGGGTTTCATCCATACACAAACAGTTATAATATGCAATTAATAAACTTGAATGAGATATGATGAATTGGCCACATAGAAATAAACGACTATGAAACGTTACATTTATTATTTCATTAATGTCACAAATTGCTGCTAATAAGAGTAGTTTACAAAAAGAGGCCTAAACTATTTGGCTCTTCTAGGGCACTACTCTAACAGTCCCAACACGGTCCATATTGAAATCTAGTGAGAAAGTGACTGAGATATGCAGTACTTCAACACCGTCCGCGTTGAAATCTTGTGAGAAAGTGACTGAGATATGCAGTACTTTGGAGTCGGGGATTAACTATTTACTAACTCAAGAACAAAGGTACAAAGCACTGGATGCCTCTTACAAGGACCTTGAGATAAAAAGTCAAAGGCTGGTTGAGGAAGCGCGCAAGGAGGGTAATGAAGAGGGGAAAAAGGAAACATATGAAGCACTGAAAGCAGAGATGGAGGAAAAAAACTCAATACCTGGTTGACCAAGCGCGCAAGAAGGGTAATGAAGAGGGAAAGAAGGAAGCATATGAAGCATTGAAAGGAGAGATGGAAGCAATGAAAGCAGAGCTGGTGCAAAAAACTCGATGCCTGGTTGACGAAGAGCGCAAGGAGGGTAATGAAGAGGGGAAGAAGGAAGCATATGAAGCATTGAAAGCAGAGATGGAAACACTGAAAGCAGAGATGGAGGAAAAAACTCAATATCTGGTTGACCGAGCGCGCAAGAAGGGTAATGAAGAGGGAAAGAAGGAAGCATATGAAGCACTGAAAGGAGAGATGGAAGCAATGAAAGCAGATCTGGTGCAAAAACTCGATGCCTGGTTGACGAAGCGCGCAAGGAAGGTAATGAAGAGGGGAAGAAGGAGTGATCTTTCCTAAAACAGAGCACCAACCTTATGAAATATTGTGATTGCTAAAAGGAGTGATCTTTCCTAAAACAGAGCACCAACCTTATGAAATATTGTCAACTCAAGCTCCACCATCTGTGCTGAATAACTTGAGTGTCTGTTGCCTTCATAAATGAAGGAAGAGGCATATCCCCCACCAAGACTTACCTCAGAGAGATTTGGAGAATTCTTGAACAGTGATTTGTCTGTTTGGTGTCCGACATATCTAAAGGATTCAAGGCTCGCCGCAGAAACCTCGATGCTTTGGATTTGGCAACAACGTACTATCTCCAAATGTTTCAAGTTTGGTAATGGATCAAAGACTTCGAGATCCCTAGTACGGAAAGAACAATGTATGACTAAAGCTTCAAGCTACGGACATGACGCCAAAATATTATGAACCACCTCATCCTCGACATTAACAAAATACAATCTCAGGGACCTTAGGTTGCCAAATGCATACTTCTCCATGTTTGGAAATTCATAAGGGCAACGCCACTTGCAATTAAGTTCAAAATTCAACTTAAACTCTTTTACTTCCTTATGCATTGCAAAATCTACTTATCTATCAACCTCGTCCGCCCAGATATCGGCCTCTGGACAATAAACAAAGCGGACAATAAATTTGTCCAATTGTGGAGCCTGATGCAATTCCAACACCCATTAACCCGAGCTCTTAATTTTTCACTCACCGCTTCAGTTCTAGGGTCACCATCCTCATCATCTTCATCCATAGGATCAAAACACAAACTTCAAGAGGAACTCCACAAATATCTCCATCTGCGAGAGAGAACACTAGACCTCCCAGCTTTCTTGAGGCTCATACGAGATAATATCTCAACAAGAATCTCATCAGGCAAACAGTTAATCAGAGCATCAACACTCTGTACAAGCATCGAATACACGTAAAATCACATACAATGCTTCAATCAAAACCATCGAACTTCAGAATTACGAAACTCAGACTATGATAATACCTCAACAAGAATCTCATCAGGCAAACAGGAAATCGGATCATCATCTCTTTGTATAAGCATCAAATACACGGAAAAATACATAAATGCTTCAATATAAACCATCGAACTTCAGAATAAAGAAACTAAAATTATGAATAAAGTGTGAAAGTTAGAAGGTGTCTTCAAAATTCCATACCTGCGGAGCTTCAGAAGCTTCACCCATCTTCAAACGAACAGAATGATCTAACAACGTCAACTAAATTCTAAGAGGAATGCAAAACAAGAGTAATGAATTCTTGGAATCTGCCCTAATCCCCAAATCCTAATTCGGGCGGGAAATCATTTTTCTTGGTTTCGAGACTTTTCATTCTTCCTTCTTTATCTTTTCATTCAGCTGAAGCTTGGCTTGGAGGCCGCCGGAGATGGTGCCACACGGCAGTCGGCGACGGAGAAAGAGAGAGACAGGGACGGAGAGACAGAGAGCCGAGAGAGACGGAGAAAGAGAGGGAGAGAGTTGAGAGTGTTTTTGTTTCTGTATCAAAATTCTGTAAAGAAACAAAAAATAACTAACAGCTAGTTTGATTTAGTTAGCATTAGAATTTAGATTATTACCTTTTTTCTTTTTTTTTTTTTTTTTCTATTCGTAATTTATTATTTATTTTTATTGGGTTATTATTTAATTTAATCCAACCAATCAATTAATCAGGTTCATAAATTATAATAAAGTCTTGGCCCTAAAAAAGTAAATATTAGAAATTAACGTACAACTTAACTAAAATGATCAATTTTATACTAAAAATTCTTGTCCACGATAGAGAAATTTTCAAACAACCACACCATAAATGCAAATCATTCTCGTCATCATAGGTTTAATTTGTCGAACCAAATTTGATATAGAATTACTCGTATTATACTATCTGAAATTTGACCCGAGTTTTAATATAAGTATTAGATACTCGATTCCATACTTCATTTCCCCACAAAATTTGTCGACTGGGACCGATACCTAATAGTTAGTCTGAAATGTTCACCTCTATTTCAACCCATAGAAAAGTTTCGATAATTATATTCAATTATAAATATACTCAATATAAATGGATTTTTTTTATATAACTAGATGAAATATAAAATTGAAAAACTCCAAAAATATGAAATCGTAAAATCACAATAGAAGCTGTTTATATTTGTGGCGAGCTAGCCAATTAACGAGTCTAATTATTTCAGTTAAACACACACACATATATATATATATAACATCAAGTTGTATAATTTAATAGTTCGGTACTAACGGTATATAGTCTGATGTCAAGACATAATCATTCATAATTTATAGGTGTGGAATAGAATGTTGGCGTGACGGCTCAAGAGTATGAAGAAAATGGTCGGCTCCGAACAGTGTGGATCCTTTTCTACTAGGACAAACAAGTGTTAACAGGCAAAACTAGAAAATATGGGAGATGTCCAGTTTTAGCTCTCCGATAGTTAAGTCAATAAACCATATATAAAGATTTAAGTTAGTGGGAAGAGAAAGTGAATACTATTGCTTACCTAATGTGGCGAGTTTACTTAATTTCAGCTACTTGCAGGTATAAGAATTGTTGCTCTAAACACGTGACCCAGCTTTAGGCATGCAAAAATACTAGGATAGTGAGAGTGGGCGTATGGTTGGTTGCTTACGGAGCATCAGAGATGGTATTGAACGATCCGAGGAGTGAGGCCCTCGATGGGGTCAAGATGATCTTTGACCCCTAGACGAAGTTCGTGAGATGTTAGCCCGATGGACAACTTCTAATGAGGCGCACTAAACTCGATCTTCGAGGGGTGCCTTTGTGTAAATCCTGAGTTCTCCCGTGAATTAGGACTTAAAGTGGTGCCTTGTTGGACTTTGAACCACGTGGCGTGCTCTTATTCGCTCAGGGATATTGATGTGGCGGTTTTTATTAGGCCACATCAGGCTCTATCCTAACTTAATTAAGGATCAAGTTTGAGTCTCTATCCTTGTGCGCATCACGCACGGGGCCGTTTTTCTGAATACCAAACTAAGATTTACAATGATTTACCTCCTTCATAGTCCTGTCGGATCAGGGTGTGGGGATACCTGAAGTGAACGGTTTCACCTTTTGATTGCAAGTTTGAGTCTCTATAAAATAAATTACCGTTAATAGAGAAAACTTTAGGGAAAATTACAAATTTGGGACAATAACCAACCCCATTTTACATTTTTGGACTTTAACTTGACATTTCTGATTTTAGGGACACTTACTCTCAAAATTTTGCAATTTTGGTCAAATCTCAGCCGAATCCTTAATTCTGCACCTGAAAACTGCACGTGACTCCACGTGATCGCCTGAAATCGATTGAAATCCCGCGTGGCAAAATAGTCTGGGCCACATAAGCAAAAGAATGCGTTGCCACGTGGGATTTCAACCGATTTCAGACGATCACGTGGGATCACATGCAGTTTTCCGGTGCGATTTTCCGGTGCGAAATTAGGGATCCGACTGAGATTTGATGCACTCTTTTGCCTATGTGGCTCAAGCTGTTTTTCCATGCGGGATCTCAACCGATTTCAGGCGATCACGTGGGGTCACGTTCGGTTTTTGGGTGTGGAATTAAGGATCCGGCTGAGATTTGGCCAAAATTGCAAAATTTTGAAAATAAGTGTTCTTAAAATCAGAAATGTCAAGTTAAAATAAAAAAATACAAAATGGGGTTAATTATTGTCCCAATTTTGCAATTTTCCCAAAACTTTATGTCCAAGTGGAACGAATCTACTTCATACTCAATTCATGAAAATGACTATGTAATCATAAAAATAAATAATGTATATATATTGTGGGTGATAAAAGTAAAACCCTACCCCCGGAACCCCACCACCTTCCCTCTCAAATTTTGACAGCAGTTAAAAGTAAAACCCTAAGACTCTCTCCTCCCATGTATCCAAATCGAAGCTTTTATCTGCTGTGTATGTAATACAAAAATCTGTTCTCCTCGTGATAAAATGGGTAAGACTTCAGCTACCGAGAAGCGAAAGGTAATGGAATTTTCATACTAATAGTTATGGAATTAGAAATTCAATATTTCGTTTACAGGGATCCTAAATTTTTGTGTTTGTTGGGTATTTATTCAATGTAATGATGCTTTTAGATTGAATGTAAATATGCAGAGAGTTGATGAGGGAGAGAATGGTGAGAACAATATTGGGATAGATGATTTGCCTGATGAGATTCTTATTGCCATATTATCTCGTATGAGCATCAAGGAAGCTGGGAGGACGAGTGTTCTCTCTCGCAGATGGAGGTATTTGTGGAGGTTTATCTCTGAAAGTTTGTGTTTTGATGCTATGAATAACGACACTGGAAAGATGGAGAGTGAAAAATTCATAGCTTGGGTAGATCGTGTGTTGGAATTGCATCAGAGTCCACAACTGGATAAATTTATTGTTCATTTCAATTGTCAAAAGGCTATAAAGGACCAGATTTTGGATAGATGGGTATTCTTTGCAATGCGGAAGGAAGTAAAAGATTTTGAATTGCAGTTAGAACCTAATACCTGGTTCTTTCCTCACTATCTGTTTATTCCTTATAAATTTCCGAACATTGAGAAGTTGTTAGCTGTCGAGTCTGCATGCGTTTGGAAGCCTAAGGTCCATTGCATTAATGTTTGTTTGTGTCGAGGATGAGGTGGTTCATCATATTTTGGCATCATGTTTGCATCTTGAAGTTTTACGCATATACGGTTCTATCTGTATGAAGAATCTCCATGTTGTTGATCCATTACCGAACTTGAAACTTTTGGAGATAGTGGGTTGTCATCGAATCAGGAGTGTGGAGATTTCCGCAATGAGTCTTGTGTCATTTAGTTATGAAGGGCATGAAACAGTTAGCAGAGTATCGTACAAGAATACCCAAAATCTCTCCGAGCTATCTCTTATGGGGGGAAGTGCTGTCTCCTTTATTTATGAAGCTCACAAACACTTGAGCTATTCAGCTCAGTTGACAAAGCTTTCGGTGACAATTTTGCCTACGGTTGGTGCTTTGTGTTACAATCAATTGCTACTCATCTTCGCAATCAACAATAATCACTAATATTTTCATGTCTTTTACCTTTAATGAGATGTTCAGGGGAGGACCAATTAGTCTTGATCCGCCTCAATTACCCTCCCTTGAGCGTCTGGAACTTGTCATTTGTCCGCAAGAAGGTGAAAGCCTCTCCTATTTCACTTCCTTGCTCAGAGGAGCTCCTCTCTTGAGCGAACTCAAAATCGGGGTACATTACATTTAAATTGAGCTTTTGCCATCATTATTGTTATTCGATTATAAAGGAACAAAAATTTACTACTGAAATGACAATGATTTTCTTTAATTCTCCCTTTATTATTATATCTTGAGGTAACACTTATTTGTGCCTTTCATTTTATACATCACAGCTTAAATGCAAATCCGAAAAAAGTTGGTGGCAGGTACTCAGCCAACTCTGGTTTCTCTGTTAAATATTTGAATAATTTTTTTCCCGCTTAACGAATATTATTGTTTGTACTCGATAGTCAACAGACTACGTTCCGTATCCTGTGGTCAGCGAAGAGGCAACTGCATTTCGTCATAAAAATCTCAAGCTTGTTGAGATGGCTGGTTATCATGGGTCCGAGATGGAAGATAAGTTCCTTTTGCAGTTATACAAGTGTGCACGCTCAATGGAAAAGTTGGTTATCGATACTAAGGGAGTGCATTTTCACTGGGATATACCTACGGAGACCCCGCCTATGGTCAGGGTGTGGGCAAGGAATTGTGCCACGAATCTCAAATCCAAGATTCGACGACGGAGAGTACAGTTGGTTATAATATAAATCTATATTCCATCCTGTTACCATGTGAAATGCATTGATTTTTTTTGTTGTCTGGTCTTAATGGAAGCTTGATCCTGACTTCATTATCATCTTTTGTTGCTTGGTTATGAGATCAAACAGTTCTTTCTTGACTGGTTTAGTAGCAGCTGGATCTTTACTTCAGGATCCTTTTCTATTGCTTGGTTATGAGTTCAAACATTTTCTTGAATGGTTATGTTGAGTACGAATTGACTTATATTAGGTCTTAATACAGGCGATGCTATCATTTATATGTATCTGTGCAGTAGCCAATCGTGGTTGGCCCTAGTGGTTAAAGGGTTCTTTCGTTAGGGTAATGATTTCGGGTTCGAATCCATTTGACCACTTTGGGGGTGCGTGTGTTAAAAAAAAATTATTATATCTGTGTTAATCAGACAATCGATCAGTTTAGCATCTGATCTTTTACATATTCATCGAATATATCCATATAATTCTACATGTTTGGGTGATAAAATCTTTTACTATACTACTCTTGAGGTGAAAAAAATTAATATTTAGGCATTAGAGAATCATCTTTGAGAATTATGCACAAACAATAACAAGTTACACATTTCATATGATTGATAAGAATTAACAAATTTCAATAATTTTTAAAAATTTAGTTTTTGTGAGAGAATAAACTTAGAATTTTTACTACACAAATCAATAATTTAAAATGAAATTTAGAAAGGAAGAATATAAAACAATTCGGAATTTTATTGTTAATTTATATTTATGAATTATATAGTATTTCTATTAATCTATACTTATGAGCTATAGGGAAGAGACTTGCAACGACTTATAATCTTTGTTAGAGAAAGAAAACGAAAGGAATGTAGAGCTAACAGAAGAAATACGGAAGTTAAATCATGCCATTACTAAGGATGAAATTGAAAAGGATCAAAATATCAAACGACCTTGAGAGAAAAAACTTCAATACAAATCGGGGGCGAAACAATTGAAAACAAATTTAAATCTCTTTAGAGCTTGCAATTGAGATTCTGGTACCGATTTCCACTCAGGAAAGTTGGTTCGATTCAGCGTTCTTGATCCCCGCTACATATGAGGTGTTTAAGTTCGTATTTTGTGTCGGTTCGTTTGACGTTTTTCCATTAGTTTCAACTAGCCAGATTACCTTTGTCTCAATTGAAGACATTACCATATTACCACCAGCTCCTAACAATGAGGTGAATTTGAGATTCTTGGCGCGTTCCACTGCTTCTGCCCTTGTCAAAGCCCCAGTCTCCTTGGCGTCTTCATGATACGGCACCGGTTCTATGTCAAACTGTGAACCGGATGTATTAACGACCACATTCTCAATCGATGGAGCCATCTTGCATAGTTGCAGAAGGAATTCTTCCTCGCTCGGACACCCAATATAACCAGCCATCTCAACCAACTTAAGATTTTCATGAGAAAATGTAGCTGACCCTGCTGCACACACCTCAGGATACGACGAGTACGCCCGACTTGATTCGAGTCTACTAGACTCCCGATAATCAACCTCATAGCGAAACTGCGATAATGTGGAACATTATTTTCACGAAACTTATAAATACCTAAAGAATGAATGTAATACATAGAGCAAGAAATTAGGAGCATTTCACCCTTATTTTGAATTGGCACAACAGAGGAGCAGCTTTGGTCGATAAAATGAAGAAGAGAAGGCTTTCACCAACTTGTGAATGTATGTACAGTTCTAGCCGCTTGAGGGAGTCTAACCGAGGCAAAGCAAGAAGATTTGGTCTCCCATATAACTGACAATATATAAAGAATAAGATCAATTGTGATTGCTAAGATGAACGATTTTTCATAAAACAGAGCACCAACCCCAATTCTCAACGCGATCTTCACCAACTGTGCTGAATAACTTGAGTGTCTGTCGCCTTCATAAATGAAGGACGAGGCGTATCCCCCACCAAGACTTACCTTGGGGAGATTTGGGATATTCTTGAACAATAGTCTGTCTGTTCGGGCTCCGCCATAATGAAAATATACAAGGCTCGTTGCAGAAATTTCCACACTTTTGATTTGATGACAATTCACTATCTCCAAATGTTTCAAGTTTGGTAATGGATCAAAAAATTGGAGATTCCTCATACCCGAAGAAAAATGTAAGACGAAAGCTTCAAGATAAGGACATGATGCCAAAATATTATGAACCACCTCATCCTTGACATGAACAAATTTCAATCTCAGGGACCTTAGTCTGCCGAATGCATACTTTCCCTGATTGGAAATTCACAACGGGGCCACAGCAAACTAGCTGCAAACACCATCTCTTGTACTTGTTTCCGCATTGCAAAATCTAGCCAGCCATCAATCTCGTCCGCCCAGACATGAGCCTCTCGATTATAAGAAAAGTGGACAACAAATTTGTCCAATTGGGGAGCCTGATGCGATTCCAACACACGATTAACCCAAGCACTCCCCATTGCTGCAGGATTAAAACACAAACTCCGAGAGAAACTCCACAAATATCTCCATCTGCGAGAGAGAACACTAGTCCTCCCAGCTTCCTTCAGTCTCATACGAGATAATATCTCCACAAGAATCTCATCAGGCAAACAGTCAATCAGACTATCACCATTCTGTATAAGCATCGAATACATGTAAAAAACACACAAAAAATACTTAAATCAAAGCCACTCAACTTCAGAATTACGAAACTAAAACTTTGAATAAGTATGAAAATTCCATACCTGCGGAGCTTCAGAAGCTTCACCCATCTTCAAACGAACGGAACGTTCTAGCGACATCTTCAAAACTCTAAAAGGAGCGCAAAACAAGAGTGATAAATGATTGGAATTTGCCCAAATCCCCAAACCCTAATTCGCGCGGGAAATCGTTTGTGTGGCCGAGAGGGACCAAGCTTTTTGTTCGGAATATAAATTAAACTATGTCCATTTTTATAAGGGAAAAAAAAAAAAAAAACCCTAATTTCATCTACACGTCATTTACGTCTAATTTTAAAGTGATTTTTAATTATTATATTTAATTATTACGTCTAAGAAAAAATTATCTTATTTAATTATTACATTTTCCAACATGATAAACCTTTTTTTTTTAACACATTTTCCAATATAATAAATTTTTTTTTTTTCCACACACACTCCAAGTGATCAGAGAGATTCGAACTCACATCATTGCTTTTGAGAAAGAATCATCAGACCACTTGACTAACCCCTAATCTTCCAACATCATAAACCTAAAAAAATTATCATATTTTCGAATCTTAAAAAGATTATCATATTTTCGAATTATAAATCAGACACGAGTATTCATCCAAAGAGATTAATTCAATAAGGGAGAGAGTTTATTTAATCTATAAACCTCACATCAATTATTTATACAACCGATGCCGGTCAAATATCATACCTTACCAATAGTCTCGAGAATCATGTAGGAGACATCACATACTTTACAAATAGTCTGAGGTCATGATACAGTATCACATAAAATTCTCTCTTATAATACACATGGCGACATAGGAACAGCCTCACGAACCGGCCAAGAGTTGAGTTCGAAAGCTCAAAACAAACCGAATCGAGCAAGGATTCAAGTTATAATCAAATTAAATTCGAACTTAATGATCATTCAAACAACTGGAGAGGAAAAACTTCAAAACAAATAGGGGGGCAAATCTTAGAAATTAATGGATATGCATCTTCAAATTGATGGATATACAGAGAAAAGAAGTGAAAGAGAATACGTATTTTGTAATCTGATCAATAATCTGTATTCTCAATGATTTGTAAGATACAAATTACACATATATATAACCTATCTACGGTGCGTGGAAGCTATTAAATAGATAAGATTAAATATTTAAATTTTAAATATTAGATAAAACTAAATAGTTATATTTCTAATACTCCCCCCTCAAGTTGGAGTTTCGGAAGAATGAAGAAATCCCACTTGAGCTTTATCTTTTTTTGGTTTAATTTTCTTCAATCTTGAAAACTTTATTTTTACTCAAAATTCTTTCTCCTTGATTTTCTCCAAAGTCTTAAAAACTGCAACTCTCGGAAGACTTGAAACTTCATTTTTCTGATCCTTATTTTTCTTTTCATTTTATTTTTTTCGTCGTGCAAAATTCAATGCACAATTTACCATTACTCCAGTTACATCTTTTGGAACTTTCTTTCACATATTTAATCCATTGATGGATTACTCATGGCTGACTTTGCCACGGATAAGAAAATTACTCATAACTAGGGATGGCAACGAGTCGAGCCCGAATCCGAACCCTTTGAGTCTTGGCTCGTGGCTCGCGAACCCATATATTTAATTAAAAAATTAATATTTTAAATTTTTTATATATAAATATTTTATAAATATATAATATTATATATATATTTATTAAATTTTATACAAAATGAATAAAAAAATAATATATTTATTATATATATTCATTTAATATATATTATTATATATAAAAATATATTAAATTATTAAAAAAACTAATTTTTTTATTAAAAATAATATTTATGGCCAAGCCTCGAGTCGAGCCCGAGCCTGTAAAAAAAGGTCAAGGCTCGGCTCGGTTCGTTGCCATCCCTACTCATAAATGACATGTCATGGATGATTTACTCATGGCGAACTTTGCCATGGATTGATTACTCATGGCGGATTTGCCATGGATTGAAAAAGATTTCTCATGACGACTTGTCATGGATAAGAAAACACATGGCGGACTTGCCATGGATAAGAAATTAAAAATTCTTGGCCACATGCCATAATAAAAAATGGATCAGAAAAATTTATTTATGGTGGCGGATCTTATTTCGGAGAGGAAGGAGAATTTTGTTTGGAAGGATTTGAGCGGATTTTGTTTGGGAGGATTTGTTTCGTAGCGGAATAAATCTTTTGCTCTAATACCATCTTAGAAATTAATGGATATGCATCTTCGAATTGATGGATATGCAGAGAAAAGAAGTGAAAGACAATACGTATTTTGTAATCTGATCAATAATCTGTATTATCAATGATTTGTAAGATACAAATTACACATATATATAACTATCTACGGTGGAAGCTATTAAATAGATAAGACTAAATATTTAAATTTTAAATATCAGATAAAACTAAATAGTTATATTTCTAATACCAAATAATTGAAAACAAATTAGTTTAAAGTTTTTAGATCATGGAATTGAGGTTCTTGCATCGATTTCGACTCAGGAAAGTTAGTTCGATTCGGCATTCACGAACCCCGGTACGTACAAGGTGTTCAAGTTCGTACTTCGTGTCTGTTCGTTTGATGTCTGTCGTTTAGTGTCAACATGCCAGATTACAATTTTCTCAGTTGAAGACACGATCATATTACCATCAGCTCCAGCTCCTAAAGGTAAGGTGAATTTGAGATTCTTGGCGCGTTCCATTGCTTCTGCCCTCGTCGAAGCTGCACCCATCTCTTTACAAAACATGAGAAGCTCTTCCCCAAGCTTGGAACTAGATGTATCAACGACCACCTTCTCAAGTGACGGAGCCATCTTGCATAATTGCACAAGGAATTCCTCTTCACTCGGGTACCCAATATAGCCATCCATCTCAACCAACTTAAGATTTTCATGATAAAATGTAGTTGACCACACCTCAGGACACGACGAGTACGCCCGACATGATTCGAGTCTATTAAACTCCCGATCCTTGATCATGTAGTCAAGCTGCGATAATGTAAAACATTATTTTCACGAAACTTAAAGTACCTAAAGAATGAATGTAATACACAGAGTAAGACATTAGGAGCATTTCATCGTTATTTTGAATTGGCACAATAGAGGAGCGGATTGTTGAATATATATTTAATATTAGGGTGGAAATATTACAAGAACTTGACTGTTGAGCTACAGGTACTAATTGTGTAACAGTTACTGGTACTTAATTTCTGTAACTATTCAGTTGACTGGAACTTCAAAACTGACGGGAGTTACAGAATTTATCTGTGAATAAAGTTTTGAAACTGTATGAGAGTTACAGAAATGATAATATCAATTGATCCATGATCTTGAAACGGTCTGGAAATTACAAAAAACAATCAAAAACGAATTAAGTATCAGTAATTACAAAGTCAGTACCAGAACAATCTAAATACCTCTATTTCCTATGAGAAATATCATCCTTTACAAAATAACATTCTTGAGAGTTCTTTAAGTGAATTGCTATCGCTTAGAACTGATTTTCTTTCGAGGCTTGACATATATCCTGGAGGTGTATTGCCTGGAACTAGGGATGTAAACGAGACGAGCCCGTTCGCGAGCCTAACGAACCGAATCAATGAAGGTTCGGGCTCGAGTTCGAGGTAGTCGAACTCGAATCGAACCATGGCTCGATTTGTGACTTTAACGAACCGAACTCGAACCTTCTCTTTCTAAAGATTAGGCTCGCGAGCTGGCTCGTGAACCTTATTATTTTAATTAAAAAAATAAAATATTTATTATATATATTATTTATTATACAGTTATATATATATATATCTAAAATATATTGAAAAACAAAATAAGTATTAAGTATTAAACTAATTCTCTCTCCCAATCATAATATATTTCCAAATCATAATAAAAAACCTAGCAGAGTGTTTTCTTCCTCAGCCGTCCAATGGCCCAAGTCTCCTCAGCCGCCCAAGTCTATCAACAGTCAACACCATTTCCAGCTTCCACCACCGCCCTACGCCCGATGCCCGCTGCGCACTGCGACCCCCGCACTCCGCCTCGATACCACCATCTTCGACATAAGCACGGCGGCGCACCACCAGCCGCCAGCACGACGCACCATGGCGACCCAACAACTTTTCCAAGTATAAATCTAAGATTCAAGAATTTTTCTGAAGCTTTCTTCTATTTCTCCATAGATCTAGTCAGTTTGCTCTATTTGATGTAGAAATTAAATAGATTGTGGTTTAATCTATTTTCCCTTTCCATTTTCTATCCCTTTTTTGCTCCGTTTCTTCCACCATTTTCTTTCTTTTGGTTTTGTGGAATCACCTGGTAGAGTACGAGCCGGCGAACCGAACTCGAACTTAGTCGAACCGAACCGAACGCGAACCCCCATTCGAACCGAACTCGAACCACAAATTTGGGTGTTCGTCAGGCTCAGGCTCGAGTTCGGGTTCGAGAAAAATGAGACGAACTCGAACTCGAACCTGAAAATATGGTCAAGGTTCGGCTCGGCTCGGTTCGTTTACATCCCTACCTGGAACCTTTAGCAAACCATTCTTGGTACAGGCAATAGAAACCTTAAGGACAGGAATTACCCATGTCAATCTCCTGTTTTTATCGTTATACTGAAGATTCTATTCCATTTCCTTCAAAAACAATCGTTCGAAACACTTATGGAATTTCATTTGGAACTTTTGTTCTTCTAGAACTTTATCTGTGTAATTCCAGCCTATTCTACTAGAACTTTTTATGTGTAATAATTCCAGTTTTCCTAACAATCTTAAGGTTTCTATCCAATGGAATTAGAATCATTCAAAGTAATGAACCAGGATATTGTGTCAAGACTAATCGATTCTATGAGAACGATTTCATCTTTGGAGAGACAAGATAAATCTCTTGTTGATGAATTTAGTTCCAGAAGGATCCTTCATTTGGTGAAGGGCCATTAGTTGAACATCACAATTGGAAGTTGTCGATGCACTACAACAACAAAGAAACAAGCGGGTGGAATGTGAGGAACTTGTTTGTGGAGATGTTCGTATCTTGCTCTTTAGTCGCTTGTGTGGTTCTAGTCTATATGCAAATTATCTGATCTACTAGAGAAGTGTGGGAGATTTGGACACACGTACCAAGCTAAGGAAAGGGTACTAATAAATATTTAGATCTTTAAATACATTAAGGATTGTGGAAATTGTCATACCCAAAATCCTTTCAAGTTGGAGCTACAATTTCTAAAACTCTCTCCAACATGCAAGGATTATTCCAAAAGTTAATACATAAATGTGACGACTTTCCTTTTGATCAAATTCGAAAGCATTTTTGTATTGAAGAACAGACGTGAAAGCATGTTGCTAAGAATTTGATTTAAAGAAAATTAAGTATTAACTATGTGGGTCACAGAAACCTCCAAACTTTGGATTTCCTCACAAATACTTATCTTCAAGTATCTCAAGTTTGGTAATGGATCAAAGACTTGGAGATTCCTAGTATGCCTAGAACCACATATGACTAAAGCTTCAAGACACGGACACGATGCCAAAATCTTATGAACCACCTCATCCTTGACATTAACAAAATGCAATCTCAGGGACCTTAGGTTGCCAAATGTAGACTTTTCCATGTCCGAAAATTCATGAGGGCAATCAAGTCCAAACCTTAATTCAAACTCTTTAACTTCCTTCCCAATTGCAAAATCTACCCATCTCTCAACCTCGTCTGCCTGGACACGGCTCGACCATGAAAGCGGATAATAAATTTGTCCAATTGTGGAGCCTGGTGCAATTCCAACACACGATTAACCCGAGCTCTTAATTTCTCAGCTACCGCTGCTGTTCTAGGGTCACCATCCTCATCCTTATCATCCAAAGGATCAAAACACAAACTCCGAGTGGCACTCCACAAATATTTCCATTTCCGAGAGAGGACACGAGTGCTTCCAGATTTCTTGAGGCTCATACGAGATAATATCTCAACAAGAATCTCATCAGGCAAACAATTAATTAGACTATGACCATTCTATATAATCATCGAACACATGTAAAAATACATAAAATGCTTCAATCAAAACCATCAAACTTCGGAATTAAGAAACTAAAATTGTTGAGGTGATTAATTATATTGGTTAGTGTTTTTCACAACCATTGGGGTCAAATCTCTCTAAACCTTTTGTCTCTTGCTCTCTCAACTCTTTATCATTGTTTGAGATTTGTTGTGCTCTTGATTGAGCTGTTATCTAAACTATTACCTTGTTTCCCTTGATCTATCTTGATTAAGTTGTCAGCTTGTATTTGAGCTGCTGTATTGTATGCATAATCAGAGATTGACATATCTCGATTAAAGCTTTGTAGTGTGTGGCTATTACCTTGAACAAACATTCTGGGACATTCTGATACATATCATCTTGTTGTTCAGTTCTTTTATTGAGCTATTGAATATCCAAGCATTGTAATTGCTAAACTATTCATCCATTGTATCGTGAAGCTGAGTTTGACTGAAGCACTGCTTTGACTGGTTCAAAGTTAAATCACTAGAAAAAATTAAACCGTGATATCATCCTGTTCAAAGATATTGAGCTTAAGTTGTTTATCAAGACTTGTGTCTTGAAGCTGCAAAAATACTGATTCTAGTGACAATCATTGATAGTTATAAGCCATTAAGTTGCCACTCTGATAACTCTGAATGAGCTTGCTAGCTCTGTGTCTTGGCTACTGAATTAGACAAACATTGTGCAAAAAATCTTATTAAGATCAATTCATCCCCCTCTTAATTCCAACAAGTGGTACCAGAGCCTTATGCTCACTGTTTTTGATTTAACAACTAAGAGTGAAACGGTCCTATGGAGTCTCAAAATGAGACATATACTAAGGGGGTATCACACACCAGACCTCCGCTGCTTGATGGTTCAAGCTATACCACTTGGAAAAATCGGATTGAGGAGTATTTTATCTCCATTGATTATGATCTATGGGAAATTGTCACGGAAGGTGCAAAAGTACCTATGAAAGATCAAGCTGGTACAAAAGTTCCCAAACTAAAACATGAGTTTACAACTGAGGACAAAAAGATGATTTCAATGAATGCAAAAGGCAAAAACATCTTATCTTGCTCACTATGCAAAAGTGAGTACAACTGTGTCCAAATGAAGGATGGAGAGACAATCAGCGAAATGTATACAAACTTCATGGAGATCGTCAACAAGATGTATGCACTTGGAAAAGCTGTACAGGAAGAAGATCAAGTTCGAAAGATTCTCAGATCTCTCCCCCCAGGAATGGACTCCAAAAGTTACAACCATTCATGAAGCAAAGGATCTAACAAGGATGACAATCGCACAACTCATTGGGTCTCTTACATCTCATGAGCTTGCATTGATTCCTAAGAGAAAAGCTCTGAAATCAAAAAGAATATCGCCTTCAGTACCAATGTGGATGACGACAGTGAAGATGAAGATGAAAGGAAACTTGATGAGGACATTTCTATTATCACAAGAAGGTTAAAGCAACTTGCCTATGCCAAAACCAGATTCCTTAGGAACAACTCTGGTAAGAAGTCTGGTTCCAGTTCCTCCAACAACAACAATGTCATCTGTCACAAGTGTTGGGAGCCTGGACACATCAGGCTTGATTGCCTCAAGCTAAAGGAGAACATTGAGATAGATAAGAGGCAAACCTCGTTCAAAGCGACATGGAGTGATTCAGACTCTGAAGCCATTGAGAATGAAGAAGATTGTCTCGGGCTAATGGCAAATGGTCAGGTACAGTCAGGTACAAACCCTTCCACATCTTATTCTTCGGACTCTGAAAATGAAGTTAGCTCTATTGATATTATAGCTCAATATAGGGAAAATATTGATCAATTGACTGTCAGGAACAAAATTCTTGAATGCAAAATGTTTGGACTTCTTAAAGAAAAATTTGATCTTCAACAACGATTTGATCAAATATTTGACAACTTGTGATTTGAGAAAAATGTTTTAAAAATGGAGATTGAAAAACTTTCCAAGGAAAACTCCTATTTGAGCTCTAAGACAAATAGATATCACTTCAGGTCCTCTAGAGTTCAAGAATCAAGGAAACATTGTTATAATTGCAACATATTTGGGCATCTTGCCAACACCTGCTCTCTTCCAAGAAACCCAAAACAAAGAGGACTTGGACTCAGAAGAGTTCATCCTCGAACACTAACAATGAAGGACCCAAAACACAAAGGGTACCGGGAGTTGTTTCACACTCTGCAGGTAATAGAGAATGGAACCAAAGACATCCAAGGAAGACCAGGTGGGTTCCAACTTCTTCAAAACCATTAAACAGGTAACAGGTGTACCACTGATAATAAGAAAGGTAAGGTTATCAGTGGATATGTTGTAACACTACACTTCAAAGTGCTGTTCTTGATGTTTGAATTTTAAATCTTGTGTTGTATGATTGATGATTAAAAGCTTTTAATGAGAATATATGTGCCTTTGACTAACTTGCCTATTTTGCATGAAAAATTGATCTCATGATAAAATTGCTTCTCATTGCACACATCTTTCAAAAATATCTTGCACCTGAGAGTTCTTGACATGAAATTTGAACCTCCACTCTCCTCTTTATATCAGAATGATTTCTTGAACGACCCTCTTTCAATCTAAGTTATTTGTTGAAATCTAGTTATATGTTATTGCTCCTGATATAGGCTGGTACAAATGATTCCTTCCTCTTGTGTAAAATCTCTTTGTAAGAAACTTAAAACCAATCTAATTTGTGTGTTTCCTGTATCTGATCAAAGTCATCTTGAAAATTAATTTGCTTCTGAAAAGAAATTTGTTGAAAATGAAAAATTGATCATGGCTTTTAATAAATGAATTGATGTTCCCTTTAATTGCTATGCACTATCATGACATCATCCTCCCTGATCCAAAATAATGGTTTGAGTTTAGCTTTGACTTCTTGTTTTATAATCACACAAATCAGCTAGACCATTATGCACTGTGAAAAATTCAGAAAGATTGCTGACTACCTATGTGCTCAAATATTACTGCATTCCATGACTTGCATCATATAATTTGCATGGAGATTATTTGTCCTGAACTTGGCTCAATCTAAAAGAGAAAGGTATTCAAACAATGATCATCATCTTGAATCATTGAACATCCAAGTGAACAGTCCTTTATGCTTTATTTATGTTCTTTCATCAATCTATCATTGTCTTACTCTCATGCAAGCATGGACTCACATTCTTCATCTTGGAAGCCCATTCATTAAAGCATCAGTCTTGTTCAAAGAAAAGATCTATATCCTACATATCAGCTTGCACACTAGAACCAGGGTGGTACTAAAATCGGAATCAGTAAAAAGTGAACTCAATTGTCTTTAACTAAGCAGAACCAAGAGTAATGGTTGACTGACCTTTTGATTTAATCTTCACAAAATCAATGGTTTCCATTCTCTTATCTGGTTATATGGATCAAAATCTCCACTCACACATGTCAACCATACCTACACTCAATCATCTCCCACGTGTGCAAGAGCTTTACTCTTCTGTAAGCATTGGTCCTTGTACAATTTATTCTCAAATTCACATCCAGATTTTCTTAAAGTGTTCTGTCTATTTCACCTATCCAAAACAAAGCTCTTTTCATCTAAATCATTGACACCATCTCTGAGTCTGAAGAACTTGTCAACATCAACATGGGTGATAAGCTCAAAAGCTCTTACCCATCCTCTGGTCAAACCACTTCACAATGGTCATCTACTGAAAGCAAAGTATAGAATGCTCAGGATGAGGAAGATAGAGATACCTCTGATCTCTCTTGATCCAACTATCTTGTTCAAAACCGATGAGGCATTTCTCCTCTTCACTGAAAAACTTATGGTAAGAAAGTGTAATAGTGGTATGGCAATCAAATTTCCTGAGTTTTACCAGTCTGGGCTGGCTGACAGATTTAATAAACTTGGATGACTCAAATTTTTGCAAATTGATGAACCAGTTTATCCCATGTTGTGCACACTATTCTATGCTAATGCTCAGTTTTTTAAAGAAATTGATGGATCTTACTCACTTGTGAAATCATATGTCCTGGTTCAAGAAGTTTGTTTCACCACAGAGACTATTAATATGCTAATTGGTTGTCCCAATATCGATGTCAAATTCTTTGAGCTGCATAAAATTCCTGAAAACTGGAAGGAGTAACTCGAGTATTATCAGTGCTGTGACTCAGATACTCTCACTCATTTGGGTCTCAACTTTGATTCCTCCAAAGGATGCTGGTTTTATACTGGCACTAAAGCATAAGGAATTCAATGCTACAGTTGATGAACTTTGTCTCTCCATGAAGAAGCTCAAAACTAGTCTCTCCTCGCTCACAACTCTTGTCAGATGACATCAAGCATCCAAGGTGAACTTAGCCCTTCTTGATGATGAAGGGGGAGATATATGGTGTGGTGGTTGTTTTGACTCCTGTCTCATTCCTCTTATTGCATGTGCTTCATAAACAATTTCTTACACTTGTATTGTTTCTTGCTTCATGACAGGGGGAGCTTGCCACAAATTAGGAAGCTACACTTTTTGCATTTGTATTATTTCATGATATTTGACAGGGGGAGCTTGTTACAAGAAAAGCCTAAAGACAGGGGGAGTTTTTGCAGCATATATAATTCTCCTTCCGACAGGAAAACACTTTTTGTCATCATCAAAAAAGGGGAGATTGTTGAACATCCAAGGCTTTTGATTTGATCAACATAAAGTGTTGCATGGGAACTTCACTGGAACAAATCATTCCAACACTCAGCTAAATGGTTGCACAGGTTTCGAGGGATTAGATATCACTTATTTTAAATTGAATATTGATTTGAAAAAGTCCTTTTGTGCAGGAGCTCTTTAAAATGCAAAGATGACAAAGTATGATATCATCTCCACTTACCTCCACTGCTAACTCAAAGAAAAAGAGTTGTTGCGCCATTTTGAATTTGAAAATGCAACGGTCATTTTTCGAAGACTATAAAAGGAGATCTTGCCTCAACACAAAAATTGATTTTTCCATTCTTTGTTTGCTGCTAATTTCTTCTGTTAACACCGTATAAAAAGTTGGGTCTTAGGTGGGTAGTGTTGCGAGAAGATTGGGAATCCTGGAGCTTGGTCTGCTTTGTACCAGCTGTGGTTGCTGATTGTACCAGACTGGTTCCATTTGTGTTGTATTTTGTAATCTCTCATTTATCAAAGTGACTCGTTGAAAAATCCTAAGTCTAACAACTTAGGTAGAAGATTAATCCTTTTAGTTTGTATTTTTCACAACCTTTGGGGTCAAACCTCTCTAAACCTTTTGTCTCTTGCTCTCTCAACTCTTTATATGGTTTGAGATTTGTTGTGCTCTTGATTGAGCTGTTATATGAAATAATACCTTGCTTCCCTTGATCTATCTTGATTAAGTTTGTCAGCTTGTATTTGAGCTGCTGGATTGTATGAATAATCAGAGATTGACATATCTCGATTAAAGCCTTGTAGTGTGTGGCTATTATCTTGAACAAACATGCTGGGACACTCTGATACATATCATCTTGCTGTTCAGTTCTTTTATTGAGCTATTGAATATCCAAGCATTGTAATTGCTAAACTATTCATCCATTGTATCGTGAAGCTGAGTTTGACTAAAGCACTGCTTTGACTGGTTCAAAGTTAAATCACTAGAAAGAATTAAACCGTGATATCATCCTGTTCAAAGATATTGAGCTTAAGTTGTTTATCAAGACTTGTGTCTTGAAGCTGCAAAAATACTGATTCTAGTGACAATCATTGAAAGCTATAAGCCATTAAGTTGTCACTCTGATAACTCTGAATGAGCTTGCTAGCTCTGTGTCTTGGCTATAGAATTAGACACATTGTGTGAAAAATCTTATTAAGATCAATTCACCTCTCTCTTGATTCCAACAAAAATTATGAATATTTAGTATCCATACCTGCGGAACAGAACATTCAGCCATCTTCAAATGAACGGAAAGATCTAACGAAATCAGCTAAATTCTAAGCGGAGTGCAAAACCAGAGTGATACAGTACTGGGATCTGCCCTAATCCCCATATCATTTCTTCTAGGTCTCGAGGATTCTCAATGTAGCTTCCATTTTAAACTCTTGAAACTTAAAAGCGTGTTCCTTTCAAAAAGAAAAAAACAAAAAAAAAAAAAAAGAAACTTAAAAGCGTGTTTAAAATTTTGTATCTTTTTTTCCTTAAAAAGAAACCGGGTACCTAATCGAGTTTTTCGGGTAGTACTGTAGTATTAATACCACCCGAAATCTGATCCAATTTTTTGCTACTCGATCCGATACCTGATTTCCCACAAAACTCGATCGAGTTGGAAAGGTACTTAATATTCAATCCAACCGTTAACCCCTATTTAGATCTATCAAAAAGTTCAGAGAATTATATTTAATTATAAATGTGGAACAAAAAAAATTGTAATTCTAACTATTCCGCATTTTAAATTAAGTCACTAAAATGTATTTTTGTCTGCAATCATCACCTCAACTTTTAAAATTTACACTTTCCTACCTAAATCGAATTTTTCTGGCGAAAATGCTCCGGCAAAGACATAATGTGCCCAATATATGCCTACAAATGAAGGTATTTTGACACTTTTCCCATAGCAGGTGTTAAAGTTAAATAATAATAATAATAATAATAATAATAATAATAATAATAATAATAATAATAATAATAATAATAGTTCAGATGGTAAAATTTAATAAAAATAATTTTGTCGGTAAAAGTTACTCTTAAATATTTTATAAATTTTAAAACTTAAAAAAAATATTTAGGCATTATGTAATCATCTTTGGGAATTACACATAATTTTTTTTTTCTCGGTTAGGGAGAATTTACACAAATAATAACAAGTTACGTATGTTATGTTATTGAGAATTTTCACTCCCCAGATGAGAATCATAATTTCCGTTTACTTCCCATTTTGGACAACACATACGACATATTGGGAAAAATATACAATTCGGAATCTTATTGTTTATACCATTGAGTATGCACTATTAATTACAAAACTTATACTAAGTAGAATATTTTTATGAGAAATTATAAAAAATTATTCTCAATATAGCGTATCGGAGAAAAAATAGTTTAATTTATATAGAGATCTTCTTTCCTTTAAAGAAACTGGTCAGCAAGAATGTAAGGTTCTTACGAAGGCCCCGCCTCATATATAAATAACCGGAAAGCTCAAAGTTGATATAATTATGCATGATCCATCTATCAAGAATGAAAGCAATGCGAAAATGCCCATGAAATTAAAAGCAATGCTAAACTCATGGACAAGAAATTTCAAACTATGAAAAAGCAAATCTTTGTTAGAGAAAGAAAACTGAAAGGAGTGTAGGGCTCAGCTAACAAAAGAAATACAGAAGTTAAATGTTCAAAATGTCTTTAGAGCTTGGAATTGAGGTTCTTGCATCAATTTCGACTCAGGATAGTTGGTTCGATTCGGTGTTCTCGATCCCCAATACGTGCGAGGTGTTCAAGTTCGTACTTCGTGTTTGTTCGTTTGATGTCCGTCGTTTAGTGTCAACTTGGCAGATTACAATTTTCTCAGTTGAAGACATGATCATATTACCACCAGCTCCTAACGGTAAGGTGAATTTGAGGTTCTTGGCCCGTTCCATTGCTTCCGCCCTCGTCGAAGCTGCACCCATCTCTTTAAAATAGAAGACACTTTCTCAAGCGATGGAGCCATCTTGTATAATTGCACAAGGAATTCTTCTTCACTTGGAGACCCAATATAACCAACCATTTCGACGATTTTCAAGATAAAATGTAGTTGACCCTGCTGCACACTCCTCAGGATACGACGAGTATGCACGACTTGATTCGAGTCTATTAGACTCCCGATAAACGACCACGTAGTGAAACTGCAGTAATGTGGAACATTATTTTCACGAAACTTAAAGTACCTAAAGAATGAATGCAATACATAGAGCAAGAAATTAGGAGCATTTCACCGTTATTTTGAATTGGCACAACAGAGGAGCAGTTTTGGTCGATAAAATAAAGAAGAGAAGGATTTCACCAATTTGTGAACGTATATGCAGTTCGAGCCGAAAGGGTAGATTGTATGATATTTTTATCTTAGTGGGTACGAATTGTGATTATCCAATCTCGGAGTGCAGATGTAAACGACCCAAATAAATAATAAGTGAAAGAACGCAAAGCCCTTTCTCTTTGTTGACAAATTTGTCCCTCATTTGAATCGCATTTCAGCCTAAAACCACTTAATCCATGAGGGTACAAAAATGTTCAAAATCATGCCACCACTAAGGATGAAAAGGTTCAAAATGTCTTCAAAGCGTACGATAACGCAATAAAGTAAAACTTAAGGGGTCTATCTGTAGAATAAATTTTGAGTGAACGAAATTACTTGAGCGATCTTAATAAGGGTTAAGGGAGGAAAACCCGCTTGAGCCCTCACCGAACTCCCTCAGTCTTTAGCTTTCTCGGAATGGCGAAAATGTCTTTTCGCAACCCAGAAACCCAGGATCATCACTGAGACCTGAAGATTGCGGAGGTTAATGCTAGTAACTGAGGTTTGTGTGTCGATTTCGACTCAGGAGAGTTGGTCTGGTACGCGTTCTCAATCCCCGGTACTTACGAGGTGTTTAAGTCCGTATTTCCTGAGTCATTTTGGTTCGCATTGTCGATCCCTGGTACGTACGAGGCGTTTAAGTCTGTATTTCCTGGGTCGGTCTGGTTCGCATTCTCGATCCCCGGTACGAGGTGTTTAAGTCCGTATTTTGGGCCGGCTCGTTTAATGTCTTTCGACGAGTTTCAACTTGCCAGATTACCATTGCCTCAGTAGAAGACATGATCATATTATCACCAGCTCCCAATTTGAGATTTTTGGCGCGTTCCACTGCTTCCGCCCTTGTTGAAGCTCCGGTCTCCTTAACGATCAATTTATGATACGGCTCCTGCTCTTCATTAAAGGGCTCAGAATAAAAACCAAATGTATAAACGATCACCTTCTCAAGTGACGGAGCCATCTTGCATAATTGCTCAAGGAATTTTTCTTCACTTGGACACCCAATATAACCAGTCATCACAACCAACTTAAGATTTTCATGATGAAATGTAGTTAACTCTGCCGCACGCACCTCAGGAAACGACAAGTGTTCGAGCCTCTTAGACTCCTGAGGATTGGTGATGTAGTCAAGCTGCGATAATATGGAACGTCATATTCACAAAACCAAGAAGTGCCTAAAGAATGAACGTAATACATAGAGCAAGAAATTAGGAGCATTTCACCATTATTATGAATTGGCACAACAGAGGAGCGGCCTTGGTCAATAAAATGAAGAAGAGAAGGCTTTCACCAATTTGTGAACGTATATGCAGTTCCAGTCGCTTGAGGGAGTCTAACCGAGGCAAACCAAGATGATTGGTTCTGTGATACACCTGATAAAATAAAATATAAAGAGTAATATCAAGATTATTGTGATCGCTAAGATGCGGGTGATTTTTCTTAAAACAGAGCACCAACCTCAATTCTCAGCGCGATCTTCACCAACTGTGCCGAATAACTTGAGTGTCTGTCGCCTTCATAAATGAAGAACGAGGAGTATCTCTCAAAAAAAGTTACCTCAGAGAGATTTGGAGTATTCTTGAACAGTAGTCTGTCTGTCTGGCGTCCGCAATATTGAAAAGATACAAGGCTCATCACAGAAATCTCCACACTTTGGATTTGAAGACAAGACATTATCTCCAAATGTTTCAAGCTTGGTAATGGATCAAAGACTTGGAGATTCCTAGTAAACACAGAACCATGTATGACTAAAGCTTCAAGATACGGAGATGACGCCAAAATATCATGAACCGCCTCATCCTTGATATCAACATATTCCAATCTCAGGGACCTTAGGCTGCCAAATGCATACTTGTCCGTGTTCGGAAATTTGTAACGGCGAGGCCCCCTGAAAGTAACTGCAAGCTCCAACTCTTTTACTTCCTTCCGCATTGCAAAATCTACCCAGTTATCAACCTCGTCCGTACGGGCAATGGCCCCTAAACCATGAAAGCGGACAACAAATTTATCCAATCGTGGAGCCTGATGCAATTCCAACACACGATTAACCCGGCCTCTGAATTTTTCACTAACCATTGCTGTT
The DNA here is from genome assembly GCA_037501455.1 of Lantana camara. Classification (NCBI taxonomy): domain Eukaryota; kingdom Viridiplantae; phylum Streptophyta; class Magnoliopsida; order Lamiales; family Verbenaceae; genus Lantana; species Lantana camara. Next base: position 81,649,120 of record CM074865.1, read on the forward strand.
GTTCTAGGGTCGACATCCGTAGCATAGGGATCATAATCATCATCATCGTCCTTACGATCAAAACACAAACTTGCAGAGATTAACCTCCACAAATATCTCCATCTGCGAGAGAGAATACTAGTCCTCCCGACTCCCTTGAGGCTCATACGAGATAATATCTCAACAAGAATCTCATCAGGCAAACAGTTAATCAGACTATCACCGTTCTGTATAAGCATCGAATACAGGTAAAAAACACACAAAATACTTCAATCAAAGCCGCTCAACTTCAGAATTACGAGAATAAGTATGAAAATTACATACCTGCGGAGCTTCAGAAGCTTCACCCATCTTCAAACGAACGGAACGTTCAAACGACATCATCAAAACTCTAAAAGGAGCGCAAAGCAAGAGTGATAAATGATTGGAATTTGCCCTAATTCCCTAACCCTAATTCGCGCGGGAAATCGTTTTTCCAGGTCTGAGACGGAGAGAAGGCAGAGAGTGTTGCCGAGACCCGAGAGGGACCAAGCTTTTTTGTTCGGAATATTTTATTTTTTTTCCTTTTTTTTAAAACACACGCACCCAATTGTTCGGAGGAACAACCCTCAAATCACTTGACCAAGCTTTTTATTGGAAAAATAAATTAAACTATGTCCATTTTTATTAAGGACGAATTATATTTAGGTCCCTGAGGTTTGTCCTAATTACAAATTAATCCCTCTTATTTGGAAAATTACATATTAGTCCCTAAAAACACTGTTTCGCATGAGGTCCCTAGACGTCATTAGAGTTCCGTTAATTTTGACATTTGAATTTCCAAAAAATATTGCAAAAAAGTCCCTGAACTATGAATTTTCTTACAAAACAACCCCTTAACTAAATCACATCAACAATGTAGTCCTGTCAAAATTAACGGAACTCTAACGGCGTCTAGGGACCTCATGCGAAACAGTGTTTTTAGGGACTAATATGTAATTTTCGAAACAACAGGGACTAATTTGTAATTAGGGCAAACCTCAGGGACCTAGATTTAATTCGCCCTTTTATTAATTAAAAAAAAAAAAGAAAACCTAATTTCATCTACACGTCATTTATGTCTAATTTTAAAGTGATTTTTGAAATTATAAATGATTTAATTATTACATCCTACTTTTAAGAAAAAATCGTCATATTTAATTATGGGGCCTTCTTTGAAAACTCCCATGAGTTGAAAAAATTTTAGTTTTCCATTTTCAAAATTATTTTTATTTTAATTATGGGGCCTTCTTTGAAAACTCTCATGAGTTGAAAAAATTTTAGTTTTCCATTTTCAAAATTATTTTTATTCACTCCCCAAATGAGAATCATATTTTTAATTTGCTCTCCATTTTTTTGCACCACATAAGACATATTGCGAAAAATATACAATATATTACGATTTAGATACGCGATACGCGATTCTTGTATAATTGCACAAGGAATTCTTCTTCACTCGGGGTACCCAATATAGCCATCCATCTCAACCAACTTAAGATTTTCATGATAAAATGTAGTTGACCCTGCTGCACACACCTTAGGACACGACGAGTATGCCCGACTTGATTCGAGTCTATTAAACTCCCGATCATTGATCATGTAGTCAAGCTGCGATAATTTGGAACATTATTTTCACGAAACTTAAAGTACCTAAAGAATGAATGTAATACACAGAGTAAGGAATTAGGAGCATTTCACCGTTATTCTTAGAAATTAATGGAAATCATTTTAGAATTGATGGATATGCAAAAAAAAGTATGAAAGAGAATACGTATTTTGTAATCTATATATTCTCACTTATTTGTATTCTCAATGAAATCCTAAGATACAAACTACACATATATACTATGTTTTGAAACCCGGACCGAACATTGAACCGGGACCTCTAACTGGTTACTGGTTTTATTGGTTCGACGGTCGGACCGATATGACGTCATAATTATGTAATATTATAAATATTAATTAAAAATAATCAAATAAGCTAAATAATATAGACAATTAGCTATAATTTTAAATTACTCCCAAGTACTTATTAATTTTTAATTCATATTTCTAATGATAAAATTTTATATTATAAATCTACTATAACGGGAAATTCCCAAAAACTCCCCAAATGATAAGCTCAATTCCTCTTAACTCCCCATTTTTCAAAAATGATGTATAAAAACTCAAGAATTGCGTATCTAAATCCCCAAATATCGTACCTAAAATCCCATGTTTCAAAATGTCGTATATAAAATCCCAAAATCACGAATCTAAATCCCCAAATGTCGTACCTAAAACCCCAAATGATGTATTTGAAAATGGGGAGTAAAAAGCAACTTCTCAAACTCATGGACAGTTTTTGGGAAGTGCCCCAATCTATAAACATGTAGAAAAATAATCAACATCTAACAGATTAATAATATAGATAAAATACTTATTTAACAAATATTATATTTTTATCGTGGATAAAAAATAAAAAAAATATCACATGTACATTTATATTTTATTGATATATATTATAAAAAATAATACATATTATTTTATTTATATTTAAATTGAATCTTATAATATATTATAATATTTATTGTCATAATTAATATTTTTTAATTTTTAATTGTAATTTATAAAATTGATGAGTTTATTTTTACGGAAATCTTTCCAACAAATTATCTGTTAAAAAAGAACTAATTTTTTCTCAATGGAAAAGTAGTAAGTATCTCTTTATTGTACTGATGATGCTGAAAATTGGGTCGCCGGAAATTGAACGGAATCGGCTCCAAATCTCCAACAAATCAGCCAAAGAGTGGGTTCTTCAACCTACTAAGATCAAAGCAACGTAAGAATAGCAGGCGGGAGGTGTTTCCCGCGTAGGCACTCCGACGCTCAAGACAGTGAGATTGTCTCAGGTGGAAAGGTGATCGGAAATTTTGGCAGAGGTTCGGTATGTAAAAGTGTGCGTACCTTTGTTCTGAAGAAGGAAGAGTATTTATACCTTGGGCCTGGGTCAGAGTCCCGTCTGAATGGGAGTAGTGGACGCGAATATCGCGGGATCGTGCCCTGAACGGTTAAGAAACGTGTGTATGTGGGTAACTACAGCGTACCAAGTATTGAATATGTTTGAGCTCCACCTCGGGGGACCTCGAAGGTGGTACCTCGCTTAGGAGGTGGCATCTCACTTAGGAGGTGGTAGCATCTCGCTTAGGAGGTGGTATCTCGCTCAGGAGGTGGTATCTCGCTCAGGAGGTGGCATCTTGCTCAGAAGGTGGCATCTCGCTTAGGAGGTGGTATCTCGGAGGTGGCACCTCGCTTAGGAGGTGGTATCTCGCTCAGGAGGTGGCATCTTGCTTAGAAGGTGGCATCTCGCTTAGGAGGTGGTATCTCGGAGGTGGCACCTCGCTTAGAAGGTGGTATCTCGCTCAGGAGGTGGCATCTCGCTTAGGAGGTGGTATCTCGGAGGTGGCACCTCGCTTAGGAGGTGGTATCTCGCTCAGGAGGGAACTCGAAAGAGGGGGACCTCAATACTTAGAAGTATTTTGACACTATCATGTACTAATATCAAATTTTAAATTTTACATAACAACAATTGAGGTGTTCAAGTTGGTTTGCACATCAATTTCTTGTCCTTGGAACACAGGTTCGAATCCCAGCATGCTCCGAAAATTTGTATTTTTACAAAAAAATCCGGTCCAATTGGTCTGCGAAGTGGGCCGGTCCGGTTCTTTAATTTGACCAGTTTTGGACTGGTTTTCACCAGTTCAAACTGGTCCATCCGTGGACTGGTTTTAAGGCCCTAACCAGACTGGACAAGCGACCGGTCACCGGTTGAACCGGTCCGACCGGTCGGTCCTGTCCGGGTTTCAAAACACAGCATATATATAACTACGGTGGAAGTTATTCTTATCTATACAAGATAAGAATAGAAGGCAAGTTACAAAGCAGATAACATTAAATATTATTTATCTATTTTAATACTCCCCCCTCAAGTTGAAGTTTCCAAAGAATGAAGAAATTCAACTTGAACTTTATCTTCCTTTATGCTGAATGCTTTATTTTCATAGAAGGTTTGAATATGCAACTCTTCCTGGATTTTTTTTAAAGTTTTGAAAACTTTATTTTTCCATCAAAATCCTTTCTAATTTTGCAACTGCTTAATTTTCTCCAAAATCTTGAAAACTCCAATTGAAATTCAATTCTCCATTCGTCACTGAAATTCAATTCTCCAACCATCACTGAAATTTGGGATGATTCAGAAGATCGATTTCGCCGAAATAATGGATCATGTGTTTTTCAAAGAAAGACAATTTCATGCATCACAGTTACAAAGCAGATAAAATTAAATATTATTTATCTATTCTAATAGTTATTTTGAATTGGCACAATAGAGGAGTGACTTTGGTGAATAAAGTGTAGAAGACAAAACTTTCACCAACTTGTGAAATTATAAACAGTTCCAGCCGCTTGAGGGAGTCTAACCGAGGCAAAGCAAGACTATTCACTCTCTGAAAAACCAGATCAAATATAAACAAAAATAATATCAAGATTATTGCGATTGCTGAAAAGAGTGTTTTTTGGTAAAACAGAGCACCAACCTTATGAAATATTGTCAATGCAATCTTCACCAACTGAGCTGAATAACTTGAGTGTCTGTCGCCTTCAAAAATGAAGGATGAGGCATATTTCCCATCAAGACTTACCTCGGAGAGGTTTAGAATATCCTTGAACAGTAGTTTGTCTAGACGTCCATCATATTTAAAGGATACAAGGCTCGTCGCAGAGACCTCCAAACTTTGGATTTTATTACAGTAAGTTATCTCCAAATGTTTCAAGTTCGCTGATGGATCAAAGACTTGAAGGTTCTTAGTACAGCGAGACAAATGTATGACTAAAGCTTCAAGATACGGACATGATGCCAAAATATTATGAACCGCCTCATCCTTGATATCAACATATTCCATTCTCAGGGACCTTAGGCTGCCAAATGCATACTTCTCCCTGTCCGGAAATTTGTAAAACCAACGCCCCTCGCAAGTAACCAGAAGCTTCAGTTCAAATTTTTTTACTTCCTTCCGCATTGCAAAATCTACCCATCTATCAACCTCTCCCTCGCCCGCCTAGAGATCGGCCGTTGGACAATGAAAGTGGACAACAAATTTGTGCAATTGTGGAGCCTGATGCAATTCCAACACGCGATTAACTCGAGCTCCTAATTTTTCACTCACCATTGCTTGTGTTCTGGGGTCAACATCCTTAGCAAAATCATTATAATCATCCTTAAGATCAAAACACAAACTTTCAGAGATAAACCTCCACCAATATCTCCATCTGCGGGGACAGAACACTTGTCCTCCCAGCTTATGTGAGGCGGATACGAGATAATATCGCAACAAGAATCTCATCGGGCAAACAGTTAATCGGAGTATCAACACTCTGTATGTAAAAGAACATAACATACTTCAATCAAAATCTTCAAACCTCGGAAATTACAAAACTAAAAGGGTTAATCACAAATAACCACTCATCCTTCGTACTTTAGTGTTTTTTATCCCCTAACATTTAAAAAAAATATATTATTTAACTCCCTTTTAAATAATTTCGGCGGAATACTTTGAGAATATTCCATTTAAGATGAACTTTAGTTGTCGATTTCTCCTCTGCCACAGCCGTCATGGCAACCCAAGAGTGAAGACCACTGTCATCATGTTCCTCTCTTCAAGACGAATAAAACCCATATTCCATTTGACCCCATTGGCCACAGGGAAGCCACCAGAATCCACATGCAAAGCTCCGCCCTCTTTACGCATCTTTCACCGGTGATTCCTCATTTATGGGTTGTTGAATTTTAATTTTGAGACCATTTTAATACTTGTATAGAGAGGTTGAATTTGACTAATAATATCAACACATTTGAAATCAAATTTGTACAAATTTGTCTTTATAAATCACAGCTAAAATTTTATCAAAAAAAGTAGAATGAAATATTCCCCAGTATTCCACAGAAAAGGAACTGAATGTATTTTTTCAAATATTAAGGGGTAAGCGTATCGATAAATGTTAGGGGACAAAACACACTCATCTGGAATTAGCTCTAATTTTAATTATGAGTAAGTATGAAAATTTCATACCTGCAGACCAGAAGCTTCACCTATCTTCAAACGAACGGACGAGATTATTTTGGTTATCTTCTTATCTGCTAAATTCTAATATCACTCTTTCGGTGTCTAAACAACGTCTGAGGATTCAAGAACTTCATCACCAAATTGCCTCCCAAACTATTTGCCCTACCCCTTCTTGTTAGCCATTTCATTCTGGATTTGAATCTCCTATCTTAATGGATCTCTTATTAAATTAAATAACTTCTTTTTAAATAAAAAAATCCAAAATAAACTAACATTTACAATTATATCATTAAACTTTCGATAAAATTACAACATAGTTTCGGGAATGCAAATTTGAATTGAATAGTGAAATAAGGGTAGCTTATGAGAAAGACTTGCAAAAACTTATAATCTTTGTTACAGAAAGGAAGCTGAAAGGAATGTGGAGAAAAAAGAAATACAGAAGTTAAATCATGCCATTACTAAGGATGAAAAGCTTCAAAATGTCATTTAGAGAAAAACTTCAAAACAAATTCGATACAAAATTTAATGTCTTTAGACCTTGGAATTGAGGTTCTTGGATCGATTTCGACTCAGGTAAGTTGGTTCGATTTGGCGTTCTCGATCCCTGCTACTTATGATTTTGACTCAGGAAAGTTGGTCCGTTTCTGGTCCGTTTCGGCGTTTTCGATCCCCGCTATGTATGAGGTATTTAAGTTTGTGCTTCGTGTCTGTTCATTTGATGTCTTTCGCTTAGTTTCAACTTGCCAGATTACCGTTTCCTCAGTTGAAGACATGATCATATTACCACCAGCTCCTAACGGTAAGGTGAATTTGAGATTCTTGGCGCGTTCCATTGCTTCCGCCCTTGTCAAAGCTCTGGCCTCCTTAACGATCTTTTCATGATACGGCACCGGCTCTTCGTCAAATTGCAAAACAGATGTATCAATGGCCACCTTCTCTAGAGACGGAGCCATCTGGCATAATTGTAGAAGGAATTCTTCTTCACTTGGACACCCAATATAACCAGACATCTCAAACAACTTAAGATTTTCATGATACAAAACAGTCGACTCTGCTGCACACACCTCAGGATATGACAATGCATACGTGATGTCTGGTTTTACGCTTAAGAAGGCGGCCATGATTCTTTTCTGTATGAAAACCCATTTTGGATGCAGTATGTAGTAAAGCTGCAACAACATGGAACATTATATTCACGATGGTTCCAGCAAACTTAAAGCACCTAAAGAATTTAATACATTAGGAGCATTTCACCTTTATTTTGAGTTGGCACAACAGAGGAGCGGCTTTGGTCAATATAGTGAAGAAAAGAAGACTTTCACCAACTTTTAAATGTATGCGCAGTTCCAGCCGCTCGAGGGACTCTAACAGATTATTTGTTCTCTGAAACACCTGATAAAATGTAACAAAGTAAGATTAAGATTATTGTGATTGCTAAGATGAGTGATTTTCCATAAAACAGATGACCAACCTTAGGAATAATTGTCAGTGCAATCTTCCTCACCTGTGCTGAATAATCTGGGTGTGAGCCATAAGTGAAGGACGAGGCATATGCCCCAGCAAACTTTACCTTGGAGAGATTTGGAACATTCTTGAACAGTAGTCTGTCTGTTTGGTATCCTTCATATTCAAACGATACAAGGCTCGTCGCAGAAACCTCCACACTTTGGATTTGATCGCAATACATTATCTCCAAATGTTTTAAGTTTGGTAATGGATCAAAGATTTGGAGATTCCTAGTACATTGAGAACGATGTATGACTAAAGTTTCAAGATACGGAGACGATGCCAAAATATTATGAACCACCTCATCCTTGACATTAACAGAAGCCAATCTCAGCGACCTTAGGCTGCCAAATGTATACTTGTCCGTGTTCGGAAATTCGTGACGGAGATCCCGCTTCCAGGTAACTGCAAACTCCATCTCTTTTACTTCCTTCCGCATTGCAAAATTTATCCATCTCTGAACCTCGTCCGTCGGGACGTCGGGCTCACTGGCTCAGGCTTGGAGTTTTTCACTCCACGCTGCTGTTCTAGGGTCATAATAATCGTCGTAGTCATCCACAGGATCAAAACACAAACTCAGAGAGGAACTCCACAAATATCTCCATCTGCGGGAGAGAACACTGTTGAGAAAATGGGATAAATGGGATCAGAATGACACGGGTAGTCCCTGTCCTTAAAGTGTTAATCGCCCCTACTCTCTGAGTTTGCTAAAGGTTGCAGACGATTTACTTTTAGGATATATGTCAAGCTGGAAAAAAATGAATTCAGACAATAGCAATTTGCCAGAATTCAGGTGAGTTTTGCTGTGTTTATTTTCAGGTGCTGGATTGTCTATTTATAGGTGTCAGGAGTTTGGCAGGATTAAATGTGGGAATTTGAATAGGTCAAATTCAGGTGTTAATGACCTGAATTACACCCCTATTAATGCCCACTACCTGACTGTTACATCCCTCAACGGATCTGACTGTTGAGTAAGATTCAGATGTACCTAGACATCCCTCAGCGGATGTACTTGGACATTGGTTCGTAATTTGAATTTTGGACTGAATCAGGCCGACTCTGGCTCAAAAAATAAGGCTCTGGGCTCGGAGGCGAGGCTCCAAGCTCCTAGCGACCTAGACATCCCTCAGCGGATGTACTTGGACATTGGTTCGTAATTTGAATTTTGGACTGAATCAGGCCGACTCTGGCTCAAAAAATAAGGCTCTGGGCTCGGAGGCGAGGCTCCAAGCTCCTAGCGACGATGCGCACGTGCGAAGTGCAAAGTGCGCCATCAAACGCCACATTCGCCCATGCCCGGCCCCGGCCCCGGCCCGTGCCCGTGCGGTGCACCGCACCGCGTGTGAGCCCATTAGTCCTCTCTTGGGTCCCATAATTTAATAACACATACAGCATTATAATATATAAAACTGCCTACTTAGTGTTATTTTTCCAATGTGGGACACAAAAACCAATGCATATTTTTCCAAACAACTCTTGATATGCCTTTGCATAATTATTGATTAATTCTCCGACAATTAATCATATATATATTAATTCTTCAACAATTAAATATATATATATGCAAGGCATATTCAACAATCCCCCACTTGTTTGGAAAACTACTCTTTTGCCAGACAAGTCCCTGAAGATTTTGTCAAAGATCACACGCCTACAGGAAGGTGTGACAAACATTGAACCTTCCCTTAGTGTAAATAACTCAAAACTGGATCGAAGTTGACGGTGTCCGTAGATTGAACCTCAACTCCTTCGTGATGCAATCGGAGTTATCACACACATGTTTTCTTTCTCATACAGCAAGCACTCCACTGCTTTGCGCTTATAAAGCCATACGCCATATCCCATTTCATGAACCTTTAAGAGAGTAAACCACAACTCTCTATAAGAAGCGGCTTCACTTCTTATTCATATAGGCAAAATGTTTCTCGAGCACTAGTTGCATTAGTGCAGCATTTTGTTAAGAGCATAACTCAACCTTGTCACTTTGCAACTCACTGAGCTATCTTTTACTACATATGAGACCACTTTGATAGCTTTAACCAACTCGTGACTTGTTTTTCCCTTTGAACCTATAACCAGGGGTAACCTAGATTATAGGTAGGGTTACCATCACTTATGGTTCGGGTGGTTTAAGTCCCATATCTCTAGTAGTTGTAGCTACTAAGTCTCTCGTCAGAGGCTTAGTAAATGGATCAGCCAAATTCTTATTTGACCTCACATAGACAATTGTTATGATACCATCTTGTATCAATTGTCTCACAAATGCATGTCTAAGACCAATATGTCTAGACTTACCATTATAGGTACCACTATACGCTTTTGTAAGCGTAGCTTCGCTGTCACAATACAACGAAATTGGAGGCATTGGACTTGGCCATAGATCTATGTCTAACAACATATTTCTAATCCAATCAGCCTCTTGTCCAGCTTGTGCCAAAGCTATGAACTCAGATTCCATGTTAGAGTGAGAGATTATTGTCTGTTTCTTGCTTGCCCAAGAAACAGCCCCACCGGCAAGAGTGAAAACCCACCCACTTGTGGATTTATTATCTCCCACGCTAGTTATCCAACTCGCGTCTGAGTACCCTTCCAACACACTAGGGAATTTGTTATAGAACAAACCAAAGCTAATAGTTCTCTTAAGGTACCCAAGTACCCTACTAATAGCTTTCCAATGATCAGCATTGGGACTGCTCGTGTATCTGCTAAGTTTTGAAACTGCAAAGGAAATATCTGGTCTAGTGCAATGCATTGCGTACATAAGGCTATCAATAGCACTTGCATACTCAAGCTGTGCAATAGCTCTACCAGTATTTTCTTTAAGTTTCAGTCCATTGTCAAACGGAGTATTCACCTCCTTGATCTCGAGGTGACTAAACTTAGTCAGAACTTTCTCAATATAGTGAGATTGGTTTAGTGAAAAACCCCCACTATGTTTTCTAACTTTAATGCCTAAAATAGTATCTACTTCACCTAAGTCTTTCATCTTAAAGACCGAGGATAGATACCTTTTAGTCTCGTTTACTCCAACCATATTCGTCCCGACGATCAACATATCATCGACATATAGACAGACTATCACCATATAGTCAGCCGTAGTTTTGGAATAAATGCACCTGTCAGCACTGTTATACTTGAATCCGAATTTCAAGATAGCAGTGTCAAACTTCTCATGCCACTGTTTTGGTGCTTGTTTTAGACCATACAGGGATTTGACTAACTTACACACTTTATTTTCTGTTCCCGGTGCTACAAAACCCTCAGGTTGTTCCATATAGATTTCTTCTTTTAAATTTCCATTTAAAAATGCTGTCTTTACGTCCATTTGATGAACAAACAGATCGTAAAGAGAGGCTAAGGCAAGAAGAATTCTAATGGAAGCAACTCGAGCCACCGGTGCATAAGTGTCAAAGTAGTCAATCCCTTCTACTTATCTAAACCCTTTGGCAACTAATCTAGCTTTAAAAGCTGATATAGTGCCATCAGTGTTTCGTTTTCTTCTAAATACCCATTTGCACCCAATGGGTTTAGAACCACGAGGTAAGTCTGCTAATACCCAAGTATTATTACCCAAGATCGAATCCATTTCATCGTTTACAGCTTCCTTCCAAAAGGAAGCATCTCGAGAAGCCATAGCTTCCGAAAATGTTTTAGGATCCATCTCAAGTGAAAATACAAACGGTATTTCACTTACCACTTTATTATCTTGGTCCCCCTCCACCAAGAATAATAAAGCATCAGAAGAGATAAAGTCTTTACCCAAACTTTTCTCTTTTCTTGCTCTAGTACTCCTTCTAGGCTCAATTGGTTGTGTAGGAATGTTATTTTCCTCAACCGGCCTTATAGGACCTCTAGGCTCAATTTGGGATGGCCCAGAATCATTTCCAACATCTTTTGAAAATGTATTTTCGAAGAACTCAACATCCCTGGACTCAGTTATCACATTAGACTCTAAATCAAGAAGTCTATAAGCCTTGTTATTAAGAGCATATCCAACGAATACACTTTTAATAGCTCTGGCTCCTAACTTAGTCCGTTTGGGATCAGGAACCCGAAAATAAGCCACACACCCCCACACTTTAAAATAGCTTATGTTGGGTTTTCTGCCTTTCCATATTTCATAGGGACTAGACTTCACAACAGTACTAGGCATCCTATTTAGAATATGGCACGCAGACATAAGGGCTTCACCCCACAAGTTGTGAGGTAAATTTGCATGATTTAACATGCAATTTATCATATCCAGAAAGGTACGATTTTTCCTTTCAGCTACACCGTTCTGCTGGGGTGTATAACCGGCAGTTGTTTGATGTATGATACCACTTTCTTCGTAAAGTGTATCAAAAGCATTCAAACAATATTCCATGCCTCGATCAGAACGTAGAACCTTAATCTTCTTCTCAAGTTGGGTTTCTACTTCTGATTTATATTTCACAAAAGAACTAAGAGCTTCATCTTTAGTTCTTAACAGATACACATAGCAAAACCGACTAGCATCATCAATAAAAGTTATAAAATACCTTTTTCCACCTCTAGTTAAAATTCCATTTAATTCACAAATATCTGTATGAATTAAATCTAATATTTGTGATTCTCTTTTAACACTTGGAAAAGGTTTTCTAACAATTTTTGATTTTGCACAAATTTCACATTTATCAAGTTCATTTTTACCAATATCAATTAATCCCATTGCATGCATATTTTTCAAGTTCTTTGCACTAACATGTCCTAATTGACTATGCCATAAAGAAATTGAAGAAATCATGTAAGCAGAAACGAGATTCATATTATTGATAGACATCTTATACATCCCATTATAAGCATAGCCTTTTCCAACAAATTCACCATTTTTCATGATGATGACTTTGCCAGATTCAACAGAAATCTTAAAACCTTTCTTATCTAACAAATCAACAGAAATTAAACTTTTCCTAACATCTGGTACAAACAAGACATTAATCAAAGTTAATTTCTTCCCGGAGGTAAAGTTGAGCTCGACAGATCCTTTGCCTCCAACACCGGCTTTGGAGCTATTTCCCATCTGAACCTCTTGTCCCACAACTTCTTCAAAGGTCTTGAAAAGCCTTCGATCATTGCAAATGTGAACCGTTGCTCCAGAATCTAACCACCATCCAGAAAGTTCACTTGCCATGTTGATTTCAGAAATCATAGCCACATCGAGGCTAAGATCAGTCACCATGGCAACTAGGTTCTCCTCAACCATGTTTGCAACTCCGGATCCACTCTTCCGTTGTGGGCATTCTCTCGCATAATGTCCTGTTTCTCCACAAACATGACACTTGCCTTTTCTTTTGTTAGAAGCATTATGAACAGGTTTAGATTTCTGCCCGGATTTCTTAAATTGTCCTTGATTCTTTTTAACCCCGAAAGGCTTCTTTTTAGAACTTCCAGCCTCAACATAATTCACGCTGGATTGTCCTTGAACCAAATTCTTGCCATCGCGTTTCCGAGCCTCCTCTTCAATACGCAGATGTTTCTGAATTTGTTCCAAGGACATATCCTCAGATTTATGCATCAATCTCTTTACATAATCTTTCCAGGTAGGAGGGAGCTTTGAAATTATGGCTCCTACCTGGAAGGCTTCTGGAAGGACAATTTTCACCATCCGAAGTTTGTTGACAATTACCTGGAGCTCATGCACTTGCTCCAGGATTGGTTTATTATCAACCATTTTGAAATCCAAATATTTAGAAACTAAATATTTGTTAGTACCTTCTTCCTCAGCCTTGTATTTGTATTCCAAGGCCTCCCAAAGCTCTCTAGGCGACTTCACGTTTGTGTATAGATCATACAGCCTGTCAGAAAGCGTGTTGAGGATGTGACCACGAGCCAACTCTTCATCTTCAGCCCTTTTCCTCCTTTGCTGCTGAAGAGTCTCCACAATCTCTTGGTGGATCTGCATAGCATTCCTGGAAGGACCTGTTGCTGCAGTGTTGGGAGGAGCAGCAACTCCTGTTGTCGGAGGATTGGCAGGAGGAGCACCACCTGCTTCAGTGGTTGGTGGATCCAAATCAACAGGCTGCTGGGGAGCAGGAGGATCTTCTGGAATTGGTGGCAGGCTGGGATCCAGAACATAGGCCAGCTTTAAAACGGTAAGCAGGAACTTCATCTTGTCTTGCCAGCGGCTGAAATTGTTTCCATCAAAGCGATCCAATTTCTACTGGTTCATGATACGGAAGGATTCTGATTCCATCTTCACACGAATTAACACTTTAAGATTGTTGAGAAAATGGGATAAATGGGATCAGAATGACACGGGTAGTCCCTGTCCTTAAAGTGTTAATCGCCCCTACTCTCTGAGTTTGCTAAAGGTTGCAGACGATTTACTTTTAGGATATATGTCAAGCTGGAAAAAAATGAATTCAGATAATAGCAATTTGCCAGAATTCAGGTGAGTTTTGCTGTATTTATTTTCAGGTGCTGGATTGTCTATTTATAGGTGTCAGGAGTTTGGCAGGATTAAATGTGGGAATTTGAATAGGTCAAATTCAGGTGTTAATGACCTGAATTACACCCCTATTAATGCCCACTACCTGACTGTTACATCCCTCAACGGATCTGACTGTTGAGTCAGATTCGGATGTACCTAGACATCCCTCAGCGGATGTACTTGGACATTGGTTCGTAATTTGAATTTTGGACTGAATCAGGCCGACTCTGGCTCAAAAAATAAGGCTCTGGGCTCGGAGGCGAGGCTCCAAGCGACGATGCGCACGTGCGAAGTGCAAAGTGCGCCATCAAACGCCACATTCGCCCATGCCCGGCCCCGGCACCGTGCCCGAGCCCGAGCCCGTGCGCGCTAGCGCGGGCGCGGGCGGTGCGGTGCACCGCACCGCGTGTGAGCCCATTAGTCCTCTCTTGGGTCCCATAATTTAATAACACATACAGCATTATAATATATAAAGCTGCCTACTTAGTGTTATTTTTCCAATGTGGGACACAAAAACCAATGCACATTTTTCCAAACAACTCTTGATATGCCTTTGCATAATTATTGATTAATTCTCCGATAATTAATCATATATATATTAATTCTTCAACAATTAAATATATATATATATATATATATATATATATATATATATATATATATGCAAGGCATATTCAACAAACACTAGTCCTCCCAGCTTCCGTGATGCTCATACGAGATAATATCTCAACAAGAATCTCATCAGGTAAACAGTGAATCTGAGTATCAACTCTCTGTATAAGCATCGAATGCGTAGTAAAAAAAACATAAAAACGCTTCAATCAAAACCATCCAACTTCAGAATTACGAAATTCAAACTATGAATACGTACGAAAATTCCATACCTGCGGAGCAGAAGCTTCTCCCATCTTCAAACGAACGGAACGTTGTAACGACATCAGCTAAACTCTAAGAGGAATGCAAAACAAGCGTGATAAATTATTGGAATATGCCCTAATCTCCAAACCCTAATTCGAGCATCTAGGTCTCGAGGATGCTTGGCTTGGAGACGGCCGGAGAAAGAGAGTTGAAACTAGAGACCAAAGTTCTTGTTCCGGATAAATATATTTTGGGTTAATTACATTTAGACCCATCAGAGTATATAAAACTTACATCCTCTCACAAATTTAATAATTACATATAACACTCAATATTAAAAAAATTTGTTAAAAATCTAACAAAATATTTCTTAAAATTATGAAAGTTCCGTTATAATGTAAGAAGCTTTTCTCGTCACCACCAACCTCCAGAAGGTGGATTAAGCTTACTAAAAATCAATTTTTATAGATTTTTTGTTGGTTACGTAGGTGGGAACACAAAAGGTTTTATGGTGTTTTTATGAAGGCGGGAGGGAGTGTTGAAAGAGAAAAATGACACTCTTTTTACACGATGTAAAAGTGAACCAAAATAAGAGGTATTTTAGTCATTTGCAAATATTTTTTTTATATAATTAAAATTAGTTCAGTTTTAGTTGGGACATTGCGGGGCTTTCACAATTTTAAGGAATATTCTGTTAGATTTTTAATCGATCTTACAATATTGGGTGTTATATATAATAATTAAATTTGTGAGGGGATGTTATTGTAATTTTTGACTAGAAGGTATCAAATTGTGGTTTTATATACTCTCATGGGGTGTAAGTATAATTAACTCATATATTTTTTTGTCATTTAAACTCCGTCTGTTTTATACTTTGTCGTCCGGAATTTATTTTTTTGTCATTTAAATTAGGGAAAATTGCATATTTCAAATAACCACTCATCCATTGTACTTTAGTGTGTTTTATCCCCTAATATTTAAAAAATATAGCATTACTCC
The DNA here is from genome assembly GCA_037501455.1 of Lantana camara. Taxonomy (NCBI): domain Eukaryota; kingdom Viridiplantae; phylum Streptophyta; class Magnoliopsida; order Lamiales; family Verbenaceae; genus Lantana; species Lantana camara. The sequence continues at coordinate 81,665,035 of CM074865.1, forward strand.
CTTTTAAATAATTTCGGCGGAATATTTTGAGAATATTCCATTTAAGATGAACTTTGACTATCGATTTCTCCCCGTCATGGCGACCCAAGAGTCAAGACCACTGTCATCATGTTCCTCTCTTCAAGAGGAACAAAACCCCCATCCCATTTGACCCTATTGGCCGTTGGAAGCCACCAAAATCCGCATGCAAAGCTCCGTCCTCTTTGCGCCATCTCTCACCGGTGATTCCTCATTTATCCGTTGTCGAATTTTAATTTTGAGACAATTTTATTCCTTTTACCGAGAGGTTGAATTTGACTTATAATATCTAACACATTTGAAATCATATTTGTACAAATTTGTCCTTATAAATCACGCAAAAATTTTATTAAAAAAAGTAGAATGAAATATTCCCCAGCATTCTACCGAAAAGGAACTGGATGTGACATTTTTCAAATTTGAATTTAATAGTGAAATAAGGGTAGCTTATGTGAAAGACTGGCAAAAACTTATAACCTTTATTAGAGAAAGTAAACTGAAAGGAACGTAGAGCTAAAAAAGGAAATACAGAAAGTTAAATCATGCCATTACTAAGGATGAAAAGGTTCAAAATGTCGTTTAGAGAAGAACGTCAAAACAAATTCAATACAAAATTTAATGTCTTTAGACCTTGGAGTTGAGGTTCTTGGATCGATTTCGACTCAGGAAAGTTGGTTCGATTTGGCGTTCTCGATCCCCGCTACATATGATTTTGACTCAGGAAAGTTTGTTCGTTTTGGCGTTTCCAATCCCCGCTACGTATGAGGTATTTAAGTTTGTGCTTCGTGTCTGTTCGTTTGATGTCTTTCGCTTAGTTTCAACTTGCCAGATTACCATTTCCTGAGTTGAAGACATGATCATATTACCACCAGCTCTTAGCAGTGAGGTGAATTTGAGATTCTTGGCGCGTTCCATTGCTTCCGCCCTCGTTGAAGCTCCAGCCTCCTTAACGATCTCCTTATGGTACGGCACCGGCTCTTTGTGAAACTGGAATCCAAATGTATCAATGACCACCTTTTCGAGAGACGGAGTTATCTTGCATAATTGCAGAAGGAATTCTTCCTCACTCGGACACCCAATATAACCAGCCATCTCAACCAATTTAAGATTTTCATGATAGAATACAGTTGACTCTGCTGCACACTCTTTAGGATACGACAATGCATACGTGATGTCCGGTCGTACGGTAAACGAATAGGCCATAATTGACTTGTGTGCCTGAAACCCTTTAGGACCCAGTATGTAGTAAAGCTGCGATAACATGGAACATTATATTCACGATGGTTCCAGCAAACTTAAAGCACCTAAAGAATGTAATACATGTTGGAATTTTGATATAGTTATTTATCAAAATCTAATAATTATTGAATGAGAAAATTAAGACTAAAGTTAATAATTAATAAGGACATACTTATATATAATATATGTAATGTTTCCAAGAGATATGACCTTTGGAATCAATAGTTATGATGAATGGTTGTCACTTAATTCGAAAAGGTGTAATGAAACATTGTATGGTTTCGGTAATAACCGAAGAGGTGTCTTATTAATTAATAACTGAATTATGAAAAGTTAAACACCTTTTTGAAGTGGTGCATCTTCATCTATAAATAGGAGTGCATAGAATATTAGAATGAATCTTTTAAGGAGAACAACTCACAAATTCATTGAAGTGTGTTCACTACAAACTCACTCATTACACATATCATATTATAAGAAGAGTTTCCAATTAGTTTAGTGCGCCGGAGTAATCAATTGGAGTGCTTCCTTTAGTTATTGAAGAATCGTTGTATCTTGGGAGGCTGTTCGAATCAACCTTAAAGCACCGTGAAGGACGAATAAAGCCTTAAAGAAACCGTGTGATACACGGGCCTCGATTCACTAATTTGCATTCAAGTACGCTTTCTTAAGTTAATTTCATTGTTATTTATGGATATATGATATAAGTGTGATTATATGATATGAATATATTTTAGTTGATATATTTATTTGTTGAAAATATTTTTGCACAAGCATACACGGTAATTTTATACCAACAATTTTAAGGCTTTCAACGATTCTATTGTACTTATGTAAAAATATTGATTTGGTTGAGAAATTAAAATAAGACACAATCATACATATATATGAGTAATAAATTAATTAAGATAATTAAGTTATCTTAATCATGAATTATCATGTATGTTGAAGAGACACCTTTTCAATTAGTTAATGCATTGTTTCGGAGTTAACAACTAATCTTTCAAGAAGTTGCATTATATGAAAAGGTGTAAACAAAATGAGGTGTACTTGGAAAGTTAGAAGTCAAATTAAAAAGTTGTGAAATCAAATTGAAAGGGTGTGACTAATTGTGTGGACTTTGGTAATTTGAGAATTTGATTTCAATTGTGTCTTATCAATTTAGTCATGAAATATTATACCCTTTTAAAGGAGTGTCATCGTATCTTCATTTAATACGAAGAAGTGTCTTCATTATGTCTTCAATTAATTATGAATTCGGCATTGGTAATTAATAGTGCCAAGATTACTTATGAAATAAGTATATCCTGATTATTGAAGAAGTGTCAATACTCCGAAAGGGTATGATTAGTCGACGCCTTGCTTCGATAGTTATAAACATTGTTTATAACTGTGTCTTTTATAAATTTATGAAGCAATTATATTATTTATAATAAAATAATATTATTGGGATGAAAGAGGCACAATAGAACTTCTTTGGAAGAATGGTTCGATTGACTTAGTGTTTTACACTATTAAAACAGCATGGTACCCATTAAGTGAGTATTTGTGTAAAGTGTAAACACATCTAGTGAAGTTAGTAGATTTACCTTATGAAATGAGGCAAATGAAGGCACACAATCATATGAGACTTATCTTTATGTGGTAAATATGGTCATTAATGAACGCATATGCATGCACCCCTTCGTTTTAATCACCAATTAGCAATTAATGGTGTCAAATATTCAAAGAGGTGCAAATGTACCTAATTTGAACTTAGGTTTGGTTCAAAGAGTAATTCAAGAAGACCATTAGTTTTTTCTATCCTAAATGACACTATTTTGGTGATCAATTTAGTGATCGATGATTCGAATGAGTTCATATTAGAATTAATTGATACTTCTGAAAGAGAAGGAAGTGCTATAAATAGAATAGAGATCATCACTAACAAATCTGAGTGAAGATATTAGTATCATAAATATTAATTTTAGTGATGTAATGTTATACTCTATAGAAACTTCAGTTTCTAGTGGTGATCAACCTTATCAAAAATGATTGGGTTTGTTAGATAATAAACTAATAAAATAGTATGTATAATGGTAAATCTCGACATATACGTCGTAGATATAATACCATAATACAATTGCTCTCAAATGGAGTTATCTCTATCGACTATATAAAGGCGAAAGATAACATCGCGGATCCGCTTACAAAAGGTTTAAATAGAGAGCAAGTTGATAAATTATCGAGGGGAATGGGACTTAAGCCTATAATTTAATAAGAGTTGCCATAATGGGAACCCTACCTATGTGACTGGAGATCCCAAGAAATAGGTTCAAAGGGAAAAACAAGTTATGAAAATGCAACTCAATGTGTGAGGTCACTGTGGGGGGGGGGGGGGGCTAAACTTAGCTCACTACCTATTCCTATGATAAATAGACAGTGTCACTTGAGGAGGTTAAGTTTTTACTTTTAATGACTCAAATATCTTGAAATTTCAAGAGGAGGTACAAAAGGAACCTCTTAACAAAAGAGTCACCTATATGAGTAAGGATTGGGGCCGATCCTATGAGAATTTTAAAAGGCTGAATTCTCAGAGAGTACTCATGAAAAACCCAAGAGTTGTTCAGGGCCGAAATGAACACAACAATGAGAACTTCAAACTAATTCTAAGTGATATTGTGTGAAGTCCTATAGTCTTGGTATACACAAAAGCCGAATAGTTCAAGACACCGCGTTCACTAGTTGGCAAGTATATCCGATAGGTCTCACTAGAGAAGGTTCAAAGCCAAAAGCTACCTCTCTCGATGCAATATTGCTTAACTAGAAACTCTTCAAATTGTGTGTGCATAAGCATATCTTCAAAAGGGATAATTTTTCATTCATGTGGGGGATTGTTGGAATTTTGATATAGTTATTTATCAAAATCTAATAATTATTGAATGAGAAAATTAAGACTAAAGTTAATAATTAATAAGGACATACTTATATATAATATATGTAATGTTTCCAAGAGATATGACCTTTGGAATCAATAGTTGTGATGAATGGTTGTCACTTAATTCGAAAAGGTGTAATGAAACATTGTATGGTTTCGGTAATAACCGAAGAGGTGTCTTATTAATTAATAACTGAATTATGAAAAGCTAAACACCCTTTTGAAGTGGTGCATCTTCATCTATAAATAGGAGTGCATAGAATATTAGAATGAATCTTTTAAGGAGAACAACTCACAAATTCATTGAAGTGTGTTCACTACAAACTCACACACTACACATATCATATCATAAGAAGAGTTTCCAATTAGTTTAGTGCGCCGGAGTAATCAATTGGAGTGCTTCCTTTGGTTATTGAAGAATCGTTGTATCTTGGGAGGCTGTTCGAATCAACCTTAAAGCACCGTGAAGGACGAATAAAGCCTTAAAGAAACCGTGTGATACACGGGGCCTCGATTCACTAATTTGCATTCAAGTACGCTTTCTTAAGTTAATTTCATTGTTATTTCTGGATATATGATATAAGTGTGATTATATGATATGAATATATTTTAGTTGATATATTTATTTGTTGAAAATATTTTTGCACAAGTATACACGGTAATTTTGTACCAACAATTGTGTTTTAGTTTTAGCTAATATATTTATTTGCTAAATATATTTTTGCACAAGTATACACGGTAATTTATACCAACAATACATTAGGAGCATTTCACCTTTATTTTGAGTTGGCACAACAGAGGAGCGGCTTTGGTGAATATAGTGAAGAAGAGAAGGCTTTCACCAACTTGTAAATTTATATGCAGTTCCAGCCGCTTGAGGGACTCTAACAGACTATTTGTTCTCTGAAACACCTGATAAAATGTAACAAAGTAAGACTGAGATTATTGTGATTGCTAAGATAAGTTATTTTCCATAGAACAGAGGACCAACCTTAGGAATAATTGTCAGTGCAATCTCCTTCACCTGTGCTGAATGACTTGGGTCTGAGCCGTAAGTGAAGGACGAGGCATATGCCCCAACAAACTTTACCATGGAGAGATTTGGAACATTCTTGAACAGTAGTCGGTCTGTTTGGCGTCCGTGATATTCAAACGATACAAGGCTTGTCACGGAAACCTCCACACTCTGGATTTGAATGCAATACCTTATCTCCAGATGTTTCAAGTTTGGTAATGGATCAAAGACTTGCGGCATGATTGGTATGCATGAATGGAATGATCTAGGAAATGAATGAACTTTGTAATAGAATGAACAAAGGAATTTAATGACTTTATTATGGTATTGCTATGAGTGGTACGCCAAGTAATAAAGTTAGGAATGAAATAAAAATTTTAAACTTATTCATTAATAATAATAATAATAATAATAATAATAATAATAAATTTATATAATTACAAATATTTTTATATTAAATATATATTTTAAATTTTTTATTTTGAGTAACTATATATTTTCATATATAAATATATTATTACTATTTTATATCGAACGTGTTATATACATATGACATTTACTATATGTACTATATATATGTGAGTGCGAGAGTGAGTTTGGGATATATGCATATATATATTATTCATGCATAGATTATGTATTAAATATTTATTATATTTAATATATTTTTTGATATTTAAAAATAAATTTTAATATAAATATCAAAATTCGTTCTTTATAAAATATTTGAATTTATAAAATTTTATAAATAAAACAATATTTTGAACATGTTTTTTAAATATATAATATATTTATATTTATATAAATTTAATATAATTTATTAAATTTTCAATGTGATTGATAGTATTTAATTTTTATTTATGAAAATAATAAAATATAATATGCATCTAACAAATATGTGACGACAACATAAAAATAATATTAAATTTTAAACATTGGGAATGACTAATACCATGGGGGACCAAAGGAATGGGTAATCCCATGTTTGTGGGAATGGGCATTACCGAGGGAATGAGTATTCCTAATCATGTTTTGGTACCAATCATGGGTTTAGGAATGGACGCAGTAATGGTCATTCCATTCCCACCCCATTCCATCATACCAATCATGCCATTGGAGATTCCTAGTACTCTGAGAACAATGTATGACTAAAGTTTCAAGATACGGAGACGATGCCAAAATATTATGAACCACCTCATCCTTGACATTAACAAAAGCCAATCTCAGCAACCTTAGGCTGCCAAATGTATACTTCTCCGTGTTTGGAAATTCGTAAGGGCGATACCATTTCCAGGTAACTGCAAACTCCATCTCTTTAACTTCCTTCCGCATTGCAAAATCTATCCATCTCTGAACCTCGTCCATCCGGACATCGGCCTTTAGATGATAAAACCGGGCGACAAATTTGTCCAATTAAGGAGCCTGATGCAATTCCAACACACGATTAACCCAGGCTCGGAATTTTTCACTCAACGCTGCTGTTCTAGGGTCATCATCATCCTCGTCGGCATTGTCGTAGTAGGATGATGATTCAAAACACAAACTCCGAGAGGAACTCCACAAATATCTCCATCTGCGGGAGAGAACGCTAGTCCTCCCAGCTGCCTTGAGGCTCATACGAGATAATATCTCAACAAGAATCTCATCAGCCAAACAGTCAATCTGAGTATCAACTCTCTGTATAAGCATCGAACACATAGTAAAAAAACATAAAACACTTCAATCAAAGCCACTCACAACTTCAGAATTACGAAGCTCAAATTCCATACCTGCGGAGCAGAAGCTTCATCCATCTTCAAACGAACGGAACATTGTAACGACATCAGCTAAACTCTTAGAGGAATGCAAACAAGCGTGATAAATTATTGGAATCTGCCCTAATCTCCAAACCCTAAGTCGAGCTTCTAGGTCTCGAGGATTCTTGTTGTAGCTTCCTTTCTTATTTTTTTTCACTTAGCTGATGCTAGGCTTGGATTGGGCCTTGGAGACGGCCGGAGAAAGAGAGTTGAAACTAGAGACCAAGTTTTTGTTCCGGATAATTTTTTTTTTTTTTTTTTTTGTCATTTAAACTAGGTGTGATTTTATACTTTGTCGTCCGGAATTTATTTTTTTGTCATTTAAATTAGGGAAAATTGCATATTTGAGGCCATTCAATCTAGAGGATTGCAATCAGAGTTTTCAAAAGCGGACCGGACCGAACCGGCCGGTTCGACCGGTGACCGGTGCCAGGTCCGGTCCAAACTAACCTACAAAACCAGCTGCGCCCGGATAGGTACAGGGCGGAAAAACCGGCCGGTTAATCGTCGATTTTGGCCCTGAGAACCGGACCGAGTGTCGGTCACTTAATATTCAAAAATTTTTTTTTTAACTTAAATTTCCCACAACCTTTAACATTTTTTTAGCCTTAGAAAACGTTTTTTGCACACTTACAATTCCCAAATCCCAAATCTGAAATCCCAAGCCTCAAACTAGACGTTGAACACTTGAAAATGGCTCTTTTATTTTAATATTAAATTATATTATATATTATATTTTTAATTTTAGCATATTATTATATATATATATTATTAAAAATAATATTTTTATTTATCATGACGTCATACCGGTTGGTCGAACCGATCCGACCGGTGACCAATAAGGCTGTCGCTTTGACCTCCGATCCGCTTTTGAAAACATTGATTGCAATATTAGTCTCGTTTGTTTTAAAAATTCAAAAAAGGTCGCATGTATACATTAAGAAATCATTGTGAATAGTCTCAACGCGTTGCAATAATAGTCCCACCGTTAATTAGATAAAGGAACCGTTAACTATGTAACAAAAAAATCAGGCATAAATCATGTGCGCCACTAAAATTCTTTTGAAGCATTTCTTTTATATCTTTTGACAGAAAATTATCTAATTATAATTAAAAAGAACGCTTATATCCATTATTTTACTTCAATTTATTTACATGTCACTATCAATTAAGGGATTTTCTTTGAAAACTCTCCATGAGTTGAAAAAATTCCTCTCTGCTCCCCATTTTCAAAAAAGTTCCTCTGAACTCCCCACATGAAAATAAAAAATTTCGTTTATTCCTCATTTTTTTGAAATGTTGTATAAAAATTCAAGAATCACGTAACTAAATCACCAGATCTGGTATATTTTCCTCAGATTTATGTATATACACAGATCTGAGGAAAATATACCAGATCTGGTGATTTAGTTACGTGATTCTTTAATTTTTATACAACATTTCAAAAAAATGGGGAATAAAGAGGAACTTTGATTTTCATTTGGGGAGTTCAGAGGAACATTTTTGAAAATAGGGAGCAAAGAAGAATTTGAATTCCCATATGGGGATTTTTCGGGAATTTCCCGATCAATTAACGTATTAAGAACATTTGAGGATTATAATAAAAGAGAACACTTATATCCATTATTTTACTTCAATTTATTTATATTTCACTATCAATTAACATATTAAGAACATTTGAGGATTATAATAAAACAGAACACTTATATCCACTATTTTACTTCAATTTATTTACATTTCACTATCGATTAACATATTAAGAACATTTGAGGAATATATATGAGGATTATATATATTGAAAAAGAGTTGTATAAATCTACTAAAAAAATATATTATATTGATTTAAATTTTATATTTTTATTTTTATATTAAAATTTTCTCATGATATTGTGATACGCAAAATGTAATAACATTATTTATAAAAACTTTAAATATTCAATTTGATATTAACGTATTTTATTTACATTTGTATCGATTATTCTTATAAATAATTTTATTTTAAATTAATTAATGAATATAAATTTCTAATGTCACATTTTTGTATTATTTTACGTAAAATATTTGAAAATAAAAATGTGAAGCAACAATATTAAAAACACCAAATACGTAAAGAATTGATATAAATATTAATTAACATGTTAATTGATATTGAAATGTAAATAAATTGAGGTAAAATTAGTAAAATAATGTATATAAGTTTTTTTTTTTTGTATTTATAATAGATAATTTTCCGTAAAAAATATAAAAGAAATATCTCAAAATAATTTCTAACGGTACATATGATCAATTCATTTATTTTTTGTTACATAGTTAACAGTTTCGTTATCTGGTTAATGGATGAACTATTATTGCAACGTGTGGGACTATTATTGCAATATATGAGACTATTATCACAATAATTTCTTATAGTATGGAATCTTTTCGGATTTTTGAAACAAATGAGACTAATATTGCAACGCTCTAAATCGAATGGAACCAAAAATGTTATTCTTCCTTTAATTATGTTCATCTTTATATTTTGTTGTTTGAATTTATCTTGGTTAAAAACCATCATTCCATCTACATATATAATATTTACAAACTCCCATTTAAATTTAATTTTACATGATTTTTGAAATTTTAATTGGATTTTAGTGCTTGAGTAATCCAGAACCCCGTAATTTTCGGGATTTTAAGTGACTTTCCATACTTAAATATTCCACATATGATGTACAATTTTTTATTATAGAAGTACATTAATTTTTTTTATTATTTGTCCTTCTTGAAAGTTATTCATCTTGATCTCCATTCCCACATATCAAAATTCTCTCTAAACTCGGGAGACAGAAAACTATTTGATGAAATAAATTACTAAAATTTTACATTGAGATTTCTCATCAAAGTTAAATCATGAAATTATTAAAGATGGAAAAGTTCAAAATGTCATATAAAGTTTACTGATTGTAGAACCATGAGGCATAAATACTCTTAAAAATATCATTTTATCATGTCGTGTTATGTTGGATACCGAACATTGTGTCCGATACTGCTCATATGAAAAATAAAAAATAAAAACATTTATATCGTGTCGTGTATGTATCCGTGCATCATAACTGTAGAGCATAGCATAACACAATAAAGTAAAAGTTAAGGGATCATATTTTTTTTGATCTCTTAGAGTTTCTCCCCCACTCAATTGAGTGAATGACTAATCTCTCGAGGTAGCTGAAGACGCTTATTGTGGGGACATCTCCCAACATAGCTTTTTATATCCACAAAGTTCGAACCCGACACCTTGATTAAGTGAACTCAACCCCCTATCCACTTAAGTCAACTGTCTGTTGATAAAGTTAAGGGATCATATGCTGCACATAAATTTTGACTCAACGAAATTATTTGAGTCTCTCACTTTTATTTTTTTTTAATAACAACCGACTCGAGCTAAATTAATTGTTATCACCTTCCTCCTCGAGCTCGAGGCCTTCCGGCGGGTGCTCCCATACCCGATTCTCTTCCATTATGCTTTGGCCAAGCTTAGCCATTGAATCCGTCAACTCATTAATCATTATTAAATTCACGAGGGGTGCAAATATAATTATGTAATTATTTAATAAATTGGTATCAAATTATAATTTTCTATATTTTTTGGGGTCTAAATTGTAAACGATAACATGACAAATCATTATTACAAAAGTTGAAACTTGTATTTGCATTCTAAATTTTGACTTAGGCGATCTTAATAAAGTTTAATTGGTGAAATCCCCTTTGAGCCCTCACTGAATTCGCATATCCTTCAACACCCAAAGGGGCAAAAGCGTCTTTTCATAATCTAGAAGCCCACGCGTTGTGGTATCGTCATTGAGAACCTGATAAAAAGAAGTTTCGATTCAACCCCAAAAAGTTCTTCAGGCGGAATCGTTGAATTCCGGAAATTTGTTTGGCGGATGCTTTAGGCGAAGGAAATTGCTTGGATTTGAGGTTCTTGTGTCGGTTTTTAGTCCGGAAAGTTCGTTTTGATTCGGCGTTCTCGATCCCTGGTTTGTGCGAGGTATTTGGGTTTGTATTCGTGTGGGTTTGTTTGATGTTTTCCGATTAGTTTCTAATTGGGGTTGGGTTTTGGGAATGTGTTGATTTGGGTGATTTGTTGGTTTGGGTGGTATTCGTGCTCTGGGGGGGGGGGGGGGGTTAAATTAAATTGCGAGGTTGCCGTTTTTCTCTGTTAGATGTGGTGATGTTGTTAGTGTTTCGTAGTTATGAATTGCAGGAAGAATTGTGTGAGTTGGGGTAGAAAAGCTATGAATTCAGGGGTTTGGGGGAATAGTTTGGCTTATTGGCTTGCAGTTGGGTGACTGAAATTCTACTGCAGGCTAGCTTAGTGGGTATTATTGAAGGAAATACCGATTTCTCTTGTGTAATTACGGTTATGCGGGAATGGGAAATGTTGATTTCGATATGATAGATGTCTTTTCTTTTAGATTTGTGGTTCTTGAAATCTAATTGGTAGAGTAATGGGGTAGCTTGTAATGTCATAATAAAATACGTGATGGTCTTACTGTTAAGTAGTGACAAGTAGGAAGGTGGCCTACTGGTTGAAAAACAACTGAAAATGGCGTAAGGCTTGTTGTGGTAATAGACAAACAAATGCTCCAATTGGCTAATGAATCTGTGCTATGTGCGTAGTCTGTTACGATGTTTGACAAACATCCCGAAGCTAAAATTTCTTGTTTTTGTTCCTATGATATGGTGGTATGCGTATGAATGTAAAACACATATCTTGGGCAAGCTTTAATATATCATACCGGTAGAAAACAATGTGATTGTGTGATAATATGTTATTATATATCTCAGCGTTAGAATTCAACATTCTTTTTTCAGGAAACATCCCATTGGAAGTGGATAAGAATCTTTTTGATTGTCTATTTGTTTAACACGTACAAATGGCGGAGAAAGCATGTGTAAAGCGCCTCCAGAAGGAATACAGAGCACTCTGCAAAGTAAGTTGTTTTCATTGAACTCTTTGATTTCTTATTATTAGTTGGTTGGTATTTAGTTAAAGAACTAACTTTTGGCAGTAATTCCTGAAACTTTGCAAGGGTATTTAGAATTTTAATGATTTTGCACTCAGTTACAAAATTGAAGACCTTATACTGCTATTGCCCCTAAAGAATGCTAGCTTATATATTACTTATTTTTTCCATGGGTTTGATTGTGGCTCAGAGTGTAGCCCTCGTTGCGTACGATCTGGCTTTATCTGTATTTGCTGATAATTTGCTTTGTTCATAATTAGGAACCTGTTTCCAATGTGGTGGCACGCCCTTTGCCAAATGACATCCTTGAGTGGCGTAAGTTGCTTGTAGCCTATTTACATATGATATACTTTTTTGCATTGTAATAATTTTAACAATTCAACTTTGGTTACCCGTTGATCAGATTATGTGTTGGAGGGAAGCCAAGGGACGCCTTTTGCAGGTTGATGGTCTTCTACTTGTGGGCCTGAACATATTCATATTGTTTGTTTATGTGTTTGTGCACTATGCACATAAAGATATTGATTTTAGACACTACCGTTCATCCTATTTTTATACTTATGATTCTCCTTTCATCTTATTTTCTGTTGTTGATTATGAAGGTGGGTATTACTACGGAAAGATAAAGTTTCCACCGGAATACCCGTTTAAACCTCCAGGAATCAGGTAGACATCTCATGAAACATGGCTTACATAGCAGTTATGAGTTTTACTGATGTGATGTGTAAGTGAATTCTTTACCTAAAATTCTGTTCTCCTTCAGTATGACTACTCCGAATGGACGCTTTATGACACAAAAGAAGATATGTCTGTCCATGAGTGATTGTAAGTTATTTGACTTTTGCAGACATATCTAGTTCGTTTATTGCTATAATAATTTTCTTGGACAAGACTTGTAATGTTTCATTTACAGTTCATCCGGAGAGTTGGAACCCGATGTGGTCAGTCTCAAGGTAAATGGGTTGTTGGGAATATAAATCTTTTACTTCTGTTGACCATTTTTAATTTCTTTTACCAACTTTCCCATTGGCATGCAGCATACTCACTGGGCTACTCTCATTCATGGTAAGTTTGTTTCTAGTTTTTAGATAATTGGTGCAATTTATCTTCTCCAATTGGTATTCTGAAAAATAAAAAATAAAAAAATTGGTAGTCTGATGCGTTATATTTGTATAGGAAACAGTTTTTCTGGTCCAAAGCATCCACCTAAAATCACATATCGCTTATTGTTCTAATGACCGGGTGTTCCTTCTGGCCTATTATCTTTCAGATGGACAATAGTCCTACTACCGGTAGCGTCTCAACTACAGACGAAGAGAAACATAGGCTTGCAAAAGCTTCTCTGGCTTTTAATTGTAAAAAGTAAGTCATACCAACCAAATGCCACAAGTTTTATGGCCTTACGTGCCTTTTCTTCTGTTTGTTTGCATTGTTCAAACATAAATTAAGTGTAGTAAAATTTACAGTTGCTACTACTTTCTTTCCAAATGATGAATAACTTGTGTCTTGTTTGGATTTTTGCTTGTTTTCATGGGTCTGAAAGTTTTATCATCTTTTCCAGCCCAACATTTAGGAAACTATTTCCAGAATACGTAGAGAAATACGAAGAGCAACTAGCAGCTGAACAATCTGCAGATCAGGCAGCACAAGAGTCCATCCCGGATAGAAATTCTCCTGCACCCACATTACACAAACGTGGAGTAGCAAAGGAGGATTTGAACAAAGTAGAAGTCCCAAGAGAGTTGAATAACCAGCCAAGACGACGTTCTTTCCCTACTTGGTTGTTAATGTTGCTTGTTATGATTTTTGCTGCTATGATGGCCCTTCCTTTGCTTCAACTTTGATATCCCAATCCATCAAAGAAGGACAAGGGAAAGTTTAAGTTTGCTTACGTGCTATGCTAAATTAACGTCACGAATCATGTCACGTGTTGTTGAAGTTTCTCGATATACTTAGAATTCTTATGTACCAAAGCAGATTTGTATAGCGGCCGTGCCAATGAAGGAAAATATGTTGATGTTGGACTATTTGGTTTCTTTTATAGATTTTGTGTTGGTGTATCATTTGATTCTGATGCATTAATCAGTGCTGTGATTATGTGTTTTTAACCATCTTGTGGTGTGTGAGTGCACGCTCGAGGTCCAAGCCCCGTTCAACAGACCCCGATGCGTGCTGGTCTCTGGAATGGTCCGGGTCATTATTTGGAGCACGTTACTCTTGGTGTTACAATTCTAACAGCAAGAAGATACTGAGATTTTTAAACCTGTTCCTCTGGTCCTCTTGTTGAGCTTTCACATCCCAATGTACATTGAAAGAAAGGGGAAAAGTGCACGAAACATGATGTCGCATGGATGTTGCAAAAATCCCCTTTGTGTCAGATTGTGTAAACAATACTTTGATTATCGGAAAATTCTTACATGCATAGGATGTTTTTTATCTAAACAACACAGAATCTCTCGCTTCAAATTCTTGATATAATGTGTGTGTTGTCATTGGCATCATAAAAAATCACTACTAGTGTAGAAAGAATCGGATATTTGAATAAAGATGAACCGAGAAACGAAATAAAGTATCCAAAAATTACAAAATTCTTACATATCCAATTTGATCACTTCAACACCACATCATGGTTGGTTGTCATCTTCTTAATGGATGAGTTTTAATATAAATAGGACATGCTCAAATTAAATACATAAGACGATAGTTTATTTGATGGAACATTTCTCAAAAAGACTTGGAAGTGAGCGTGGAGGAGAATCATAATAATAATAATAAGTTAGGACATAGACAAACATGATAATGACAAATCTTAGTTGTGGTTTGCCATCAACTTGCTTTACTACACATACTTGTTTAAAACAACTTCACAACTTATGATGTTTGTCTTTGATTTCTTCATGATTTCATGTCTGCAGAGCTGAAAAGACCAAGGGCATCCTTCTTCCTTGGAGTTCGTTACAAAGGTTAAAACACACAAATGATGATGTTTGTTTTGTAGTATTGGTACAAAGATTACTTAATCTTTTGCTTTTCTTGAAGCTGCTTATGAGTGGTTGTATGTTTTGTTGTGTGTGTATGTGTAATTTTTTTAACATTTTATTAACCTTTTGTGTTCTTGGCAATGTGGGGTTTCCGGATGGAGGCCGTCGGTAATCTTTGTGAAAGCCGACGGCTTACCTACGAGCACTCTCCTATCGCAAATTTCCATCTGTAACAGCCCGAATATCGTTCCTGTTCTTGGAAGAGGCAAGGAATAATGCACCTAAAGGAACCCTAAACACTTCACATTTCCTAGCAGTAAACAAACAGTTAGATTGGGAGAAAAAGAACAGAAAATCATGAAAAGATTTCGTTCTTTGCTTGGCAAAAGAACATAGACAAGAAATGCAGATACACCAAGCAACCGTCGAACGGCCCCACATTATCAAATCCGGGGCCTCGACATTTTCAGGTCCAGTGCAGGAGCGGGCCGATTACTCTGGACAGTCTTTTCATCCGAACAAGAAGAGATTATGATAATGACAAATGCGGTGGCTTACATGTGTCTTGGACAGCTTGACAATAAGCCTCAGGAGATTCATTCTTAGGGCCCTGCTTACTTAGTAACACAGCAACAAAAGGGGTTTAATCTGTAATTTCCCCATACTTCAGACACCACAGTGATTCTGAAAATATGTCCTATTTCAATGCACATACTACTATGATGTGGTGCATAGCTGGGGTCATATCATAATTTTCCCAAAGTGTCTTGCTTTGAAGAATAGGGACAGATTTTAAATATCATTTGGACATTTATGTAACACCACACAATCTGCCTGTAGTTGCCTCATCATGGCACAAGACTTGTTCATGCAGTCCTATAGTAGGCAAACCTATGATGTACGAATACAGATACGGCGACATGAATTTTTTCTTGAATTTTCCAGGTGATGAGTGTTGGACATGACATGATACGGTAAAATGATATTGTTTGAGGTATCGTGCATCATAGGGGCAAACACAAACATGTTGTTAAGCCATTTTGTCCTCTCTTTCTATTTATTTTCACTTTTATTTTATTTGGTGTGAAAACATGAATTCTTGAAAATATTGGGATCTTCAGCTGGGGGTTGGGGAAAACAAGGTTGCAAGTTGGGTTGTCTTTATGAAGTCTTGTCTGAATCAGATATTTTAACAGGGGAACTAAATCTAGATGTCTTAAATACATCAACACAAAAAGAGGAGGAGTAAAGGGATAGTTGGTAATGGATCATGGTTGTGAGAACAACAAGATAACCAACATGTGCAATAGAAAATGAAGCACCATTTGAATACAAAAGTTACAGAAACACCCTGAGACATCTACAATATTACATGAAAACACACTTATTGGTGGGGGCTATGTGTAATTTTTTATACTAATGTGTTGATCTCGAAGGGTACCAACTGTAATATTGCATTTTCCAAGTGGATGAATGTATGCAACTAATTCAGTCCTTTTTTTTTTTTTTTTGAAACAAACTAATTCAGTCCTCAACTGCATCTTTCTTGCACTCAAAAGGTGTAATCCTCACATCCTGACCCGAGATTGTAAGGGGGTAAATCATAGTAAATCTCAGTATATTCCTCAGAGAAGCGGTCCCGTGCCGGTGCGTACAAGGAGTCATCACATTGGATAAAACTCTCACACTGCCGCTGCCAGGACTCGAACTGAGACCTTGCACTCAATTCCAATTGTTGATGATATGATCCTATACCAGTTGTTGATGATATAATCCCATTTATACACCAAAAACTCCATCAAAGTTACAATTTTGGACCAAAAAACAAAAAATAACACACAAGAATCAGTATAAAAACATGCCAAAAACCATACTTCAAGAATTCAATAGATAAATATCATTGTCTCAGCTCAAGAAATACAGAAAAGCTAACAAGAATCAGTATAAAAACATGCCAAAAACCATACTTCAAGAATTCAATAGATAATATCATTGTCTCAGCTCAAGAAACACAGAAAAGCTAACTCTATATTCTATACACTACCCAAATCTGACACTCTTCTGTCAGAGGACATGGAAACCTTTCCTTCCTCAGAACAGAGAAGCAAGACATATATATATATATACACACAACAAACAGCAGCATATCCAATTCCAATGCTGCATCAAGTATGAAACAACTCTTCATCTTCATCAAGAATTAAAGAACATAGAACAAAATCACGAATTCAAATCACGTTTTTTAACTTTGAGCTCTACCACCTTGTTCAAGATCCAGGTTTCTCGGACTAGAAGGATTAACTCTTCTACTACTACCACTCAAAAGCCTCTTTAGTGACCTTAGTCTAGTGGGCACAGACGATTTTTGCTCCTCATCCTCGTTCATAACATCGGGCCTAATGCTCGTTGATGCCATCGATGATGATGGTTCTGAAATAGCATTGCTCTGATGATTTTCCTCTAAAGAAGGGACCAAGGTTGTGATTGCATTCTCATCGCCCCAAATCAATACATTTGTAGGAAAATTCGAATTATCCCCCAATGTGGGAGCTTGAAGCATAGTCTCCAATGGAGATTCGACCGTGTTAGTTTCTTGACTTGGATTTGAGACAGGGTTTCGACATAAAGGACATGTGGAATGCGATTGAAACCACATATCAATGCACTCCACGTGAAATCCATGGCTGCAATGCGGCAAAAGCCTGGTTTTTTCACCTTCAGAGACCTCACACAGACACACAGCACATTCCAATCCATCTTTGAACTGTTTGGAATCATAAACTACTATGGGAATGGTTTTGAGGACCGAAGGGTCCAAGCCACGGCGCAAGGCGGCGACAACCGTGATTTCTTGGTGGCCCGCCGCGAAATCGAAGCGGCGGCGACGGCGGCGCGTGGTGGTTGTCGTGGTGTTTTCATTGCGGCGGTACCAGAAATACTTGGCGTAGAGGTGGAGGCAGAACACGAAGACCACAACGAAGAAAAGGAGAACTATGGCGACCACCATTATCTTCCCTGTCAGCTCAATTACGCCTGTATCTCCAAAATTGCCGCTGTTGTTCGGAGAGGCTCCCATTTTCGCTCAGATCAGAGTATATTCTCGCTAAAGGGGTTGGATTTTATCAAGAAATATGAACTTTTGGAAACAGAATCCAAGCGGGTTAAAGAAAAAGGAAAAGAAGCTAAAGTTAACTTCAAAATGGAAAGAACCCCCCAAAAAAATTGCAATCTTGACCAATCCCAGCAAAATATTAGAGGGATTCCATGAAAAATCTAGCAAAAGGGGTTCAAATTTAACAGGAAATCTGAACCTTTGAGAACAGAATCCAAGTGGGAATTCCTTAAATACCTCAAATATGAATTAAAATAACAAAATAAACTAATTTATAACAAAGAACTGGAATCTTGAACAAGCCCAGCAAAATACTACTGGAATTTCAGCTAGCTATGGAGTGCATCCCGCGTTTCAAGAGAGAGAGAGAGATTTCTCTTAGAACCTGAAATTCTAAGAAATTTCTTGAGCTTTCGAGCAAAACCCAAGAGGGGATTCAACCTTCTCCGACCCAGAACATTCGCTAGAAACTCAATGGGAAAAGAGAGGAAGCAAAAGGGAAGATGAACATGAAGTTCGAGTTCCAATTCAAAAACTAGGAATCTTGCGAAGAAGATTACAAGTGTTTATATATGTGTGAAAGACACAAGTTCGAACAAAATTCGGGGAAGAATATGATGAGATATTGGTCCGACACTTTGAGCTGAGAAAGTGACGCTAAGAATGGAGAAAATTCCAATCTTGGGAACAGAGCAGTGGCGTATACGACGCCGTTTCGATGTGATGGATAAATGAGAGATCAAATCAACTTGGACTGCAATTCATGGAGTTTCCCATTGACTATTGTTTTGGTTTTGATTTTCATTTCATTTATTTTTGGGCTTATACTTTTATGAATTATGACCAAAAGAAGAGCAATTTGTGGAGTATTTAATTCAATATTTTGAATTTTTTATTACATATTTGCAACATGTAAATGATATACACAGAATAGAAGATCGACATCGGTTTCGATGATACTAATCGTCTCATCCTACTGTAAAATTTATAAAATTACAATCATTTAAAAGAATGAACTTCATGTGATATTCGAATACTTTTAAAAATATTATTTTAACATATTATATCGTGTCAGATATTTATTATGTAAAAATTTTATTAAAAAATACATATCATTATATATTTATCGTTTTTTTTATCCGTATTGTATTGTATTGTGATGTTGATGCATCATAGTTTTTTTCTTTCCAAAGGGATGGTGCACTTTAGGCCAAAAGATCGACTTATATTTCAATAGTATGAAAAAAGTAACTTCTTTTACCAAAGATTTTCATAGAAATGGACTTAGGCTAGTTATAGGAAAATTAAATAATGTAATAGTTTGTAGAATAGGGCCAACATATGAACATATTTATTGGTACAGTTAGGGGTCAATTCTTGAGATGCCATGTGGGGGAAAAGTGATAATAATTCAGTTTCCCACACATCATAATTTGTGCTTTCATTTTGAGGATTGCAAATAAAGGAAAGTTTGGTACTCAAAAGTGAATTTCTTAAAACTCTTGTTATGTCAAAAGAAAATAGTGTTTATGTTGACTCCTATGCTCGGATTCTGATTTCTCTCTACTTTTGTCGTGTCGAACACTTTAAACCGTAATAAATTTTAAAAGATATTACTATTAAATTATGTGTTGAACACCTTAAAAAAATATTATTATCAAATTATTTATATTTGTATCGCATTGTATTATTATCCTGATATTCAGATTGAATTTTTACATCCTAATTCTCAACTCCTATTTCTTTATTCTTCAAATCTTATTCTTCTTTTAATTTTCTTTCTTTTTCATTGTTGTACTTATAAATTTGATTTTGAAATAAGTTAGATATCTCAAACTTAATTTTAAGATGTGTAACAATATTTCCAATATTTAATTATATCAAATAAGTCATATTCCTATCTTTATCTAAATATTTTAAAATATTTTCTAAAAATAAAATATGATGTTTTGTGAGTTCAAATCCAAGATTTAAGACCCTATAATCTAAATGATCCAAAATTACTATTTTCAAGTTAGAATCATATATTACAAATTACCCCTTGACTCTAACAATGACTCTAATCCTCCAAGAATCTTTCTCAATAAAAAAAGGCTAAAAGAAAGAAGAAAATAAAATAAAGTCTCCAAGATTTGTTGTGGAAAAACATGACAACAATCATTTAGACCATTGTCTTCATATCTTCAACAAAATTACCCTTTTTTCCCATGCTTTAGGTTGGCCAAAATTTCAAAATCTTGAAAACCAACTATTTAATTTAATTTGTCACACCTAAAGAAAAATAATATAATCCCTACATGTTGAGATGGGCCATAAAAGGGGTAAGAAAGTCAAAAGTGACAAAATGATTAATTATTAAACCTTATTAAGGGACAAAATGATGGAATTTGAAATGATTTTAACTTCTCCCTCCAAATTAATCATAATCATAATCCTTGTCCTTTACTTGATTATCATATGTTTAGGTGTTTATTTATCAATTAATAGCTAGCCTATGTACATGCGACAAGATCCATATTTTTTGAACTTTTAGAAAATTTCAAACAATAATAATAAAAAGTAAAAGATTGGTATTTAAAATTTTAAAATGTCCCCTTAGCTGTGCAAAGTCAAGATTATTGTCAACAAATTGATAAAAAAATTGTAAGATGTGATAATTAGTCATAATCTATATGAGATTTTGAGATTATAAATAAATGCATTGAGGCTGATATGTCGGGATGAACACGAGTGATGTAAATGAATCGAGCATATTAGAGCTCGAATTTGTATAGAACCATCATTGTTTTGGTTATTACAATCGATTTTAAATGTAATATAAATAGATTAATACCATTTTTTAATTATATCGGGATTAAGAAAGTTCGGAAAAAATTCATTATTAATGCAGCATAATTTTAAAAATCAAAACGATCATGTTCATAAGCCAGCTCACGAGCTCATGGCAAGAATTCTTACTCAAACCCAATACGTGAAGAAACTGAAATTAAAAAATATCGTACTTGATCTGAGCTTCATTCAAACGAGCTCATCGAATTCGCGAACTGGCTCGACTCGTTTTACTAGGGCTGTCAACGGGTCGGATTCGGACCGGATCAGGAGATTCCGGATCCGAATCCGATAAGAGTATCCGATAACCGGATCCGAATCCGAATCCTATAGGATTCGGATGCATTGTTTTTGAATCCATACATAATCGGGTCGGATCCGATCCGATAAAAGATCCGACCCGATTAACAATAAAATTCATTTTTTAAGATTACAAATTTGATATAAAAAAATAAATATAATTACATAATATTTAATAAATAATTATTATTTAATGAATTATTTGATAATTTTATCTATATTTATTTAAAATAGGTTGATTTAAACTTATTAATAAAAGAAAATATATATTTTTAGAGAAAAAAATTTATATTTTATTATTGTTTAAAGTAATAAATATGTAAAAAGTTTAATTTTAATCATTTTACTTAATATTATGTACTAGTAAATAATTCTTTTAATTAAATATTATATATAATATCGGATTTGGATTCTTAACGGATCGGATCCCGTAAATCCATATTCGCTCCATTTATTTCGGATATCGAACATTTATAATCGGATATGATCCATCAGATATTTTTATCGGACGAATATGCTAAAATTCGGATCGGATTCGGATCGGATTCGGATTAAAATCCGACCCATTGACAGCCCTACCGGTTTTACCACCCTAATGGGCTTGTTGGGGGAAACTCAAAAGAGTGAAATATGTTGGGCTTATGGGCCCAAAAGGATCAACCAAGGAATTCAAGAAAACGCATTTTGACCAACGCTATTGGGTCATTTTGTAATTTTGTCATACCTTGCAGTACACACAAAACAAACAAGTGTGTGTCTATGTCTGTGAGTTGCGCTCTGTTTCCCAAATTCAGCTCAAACTTTGCTTCTCTTTAGAATTCTGTGGGAATCCTTCCCAGTTCCTGAATTCTATTAACTTCGAAGAATCAGAGTTGTTCGGTAATGGAGTTTCAGCAAGGGGTGGCAACGGATGTTTGTGTTGGAACAATTTGCTTCGGGCTTGAGAATTGCTGAGCTTCCCATGCCGTTATCAGGTATGAAACAAGCCAAAAATCTAATCTTTTGGTTTAATTTCTCGTGGGTTTTTTCGTTTATTTCATTTTGGGGGTGTATCTTGATGCTCGAGATGTTCGATTTCCATGTTTTTCCTTGCAGATATTGCTGTTCTACAGCCTCGTTCTTGTTTCAGCAGCTATAATTTAGCATTTAGGTCTGAAACCCTAATTGGTAGCAGGCTTGTTTTGGGTTATGATAAAAGATTAGGATTGGTATCTGCATTTTCTAGGAGAAATTTGGGTGTAAAAGAAAAACTGTGCAACAATCTCAGCTTTGGGAGAGCTGGGCAATGGAGGGGCAGGCTAAGGATAAAAGCTGTTGCCACGGTTGAAATTATGAATTTGGCCTTCGAACGGGGAGGTGTGGGTGAAAATCTGAATGTGTTGATGACAGACATTGGCTCTGTGAGGCCAAATTCTTCTGGTTTTGAGTTGCCATCTTTGAATGAAGATTCGACTGAAGTTGATGAGAAGGAGAAGTTGAGACGGATGAGGATTTCGAAGGCGAATAAGGGGAACACGCCTTGGAACAAAGGGAAGAAGCATAGCCCAGGTAGTTTTGTGTGAGATAATTGTTTGAAATGTTGATTGGATCGTGTTTTTGAGCTTGTTTGATCAAATTGAAGGAGGTTTTGAATTTGATGAATGTGTATTTGCAGAAACATTGAGGCTGATCAAAGAGAGAACGAGGCTGGCGATGCAAGATCCTAAGGTGATGTCATGTAAGAAACTAAGAGTAGTTCATGAAATGATTTGGGAAAATTAAGGATAGATCATTTGATTGTGAAGAAAAGCCTATGTTTCTGGAATCTTGAAATCAGTGGGGTTTGTGCTAAAACAGGCTTTGATTATTTTCTCTTATATTACGAAGTTTCAGCAAAAATTTTATGCAATTCTTTTTATGATATTCATACTATTTTGCTCGTTTTTTATGATTTTTGGATGAAACAGGTGAAAATGAAGCTGGCTAACCTCGGACATGGTCAAAGGTACTTCATGTTCTTGCTATGCAATAAATCTTTACGTTCAATTGCTGTGTTTCCATAGGTTTGCTACAAAAATGAATCTTTTTCTCTTATTTACATTCATTTCTCACTCGCCTTTATATCAACTTCTTTTACAGTAAAGAAACAAGGTTGAAAATTGGAGTGGGTGTTCGGCTCGGGTGGGAGAGAAGACGTCAGAGAATTAGGCTGCAAGAGACTTGCTTGCACGAATGGGAGAATTTAATTGCAGTTGCTGCAAAAAATGGTCTTTTAGGCGAGAAGGAATTGCAGTGGGATTCTTACATGATTTTGGATAAACAACTTGAGCAGGAATGGCTGCAGAGTGTAGAACAAAGAAAGCTTATGGTGAAGCCGAAGGGAAGCAAGAAAGCACCAAAATCTGCTGAGCAGAAGAGGAAGATTGCGGCTTCAATTGCAGCTAAATGGGCTGATCCTGTAAGATCTTTACTGCATAAATTAGTTAGTTATTTGATAATTACACTGGCATACCCTAATGTTTGATCTAATTACAAAAACTTCCCCTAAAATTAGAGAAACTACAAAGACATCCTCGGCATAAACTCGAAGATTTGGCCCGGCATGTTATAGTCATGAAATTAAAACTAAATATTGATCAGTAAGTGCGAGGGCGAAATAAGTGTTGATGGAAATAGTTTATAACTAGAGATGAAATCATGAAAATTGATCGATATTGGTTTAATGTATAGATTCTTTGATAGGATAAGTTGTAACTTCTCGAACATTAGGGAAGTTTGTGTGATTATATCAGGTCAGAGAAGGCCTAAACTTTCTTGTTCTCTCCTAGCTGATTTGTATTATAAAAGTATTGAACTTTATTCATCTTTTTCCCTTCATGCTGTTGCTACTAGGGATACCGTAATCGAGTTCATGCCGGTTTGGCTAAATATCACGGCACAAAAGCAAGGGTTGAAAGAAAGCCGAGGAGAAAGGCCAGTGGAGATGTGGAGAGTCAAAAGAGAAGCCCGAAAAAGAAGGATGATGAGAGCAAGCCCCGAATTGAACGAATTCGACCGGAAAAAGGTAAAAGACCAGTTTACAAGGACCCTCTGGCAAATTCCAAGTTGGAGATGTTAAAGAACATTAGAGCTGAGAGAGCTGCTTCTATCAACAATATGAGTGAAGCCGTTTTCAGAGCCAAGTAAGTGCCTACTAGCAATTCCCTTCTCTCTCTTAAGCTCATTCTCAATCATATTTGGCTTGTAAGCTTCTGCAACTATGAATATATAATTACACAAACATCTAATATTGGTTTTCAAAATTACAAATATCCCCCCTAATCTTGGTTTTCAAAATTACAAATGGCCCCCCTATGGAGACTGGAGAGTATTTTCAAAAAGCTTATGCTTTTGGAGAAACTAATCTGTCGAGAAATTGGAATGTAAAAATTGGACGTGTTCAAAAAATTGCACATTTACTTCTGAACACTAATAGAAGAACCTCAATGTGCTTCTTGCTTTGAGCTTATTTTAAGTCGAAGCCTTGAAACAAAACACCCCATTTCTATTTCTTTTCAAACAATCTTAGGCCTGTGGGGAATCTCTCCAGAAATTGATGGTTCTTCGAATTGTTGGAAATAATCGCAGATTGTTGATTGCTGAAGCTGAGAAAGCGGCAGATGCCCTCGAACCAGCCGCGACGAAAAGCGCCATTGCTAATGCATCACTAACAGAATGCCGAGAGCTAATAGCAGAAGCAACTCAGCTCATCAAATCCATACAAAACGAAGACACAATCCCTTCTCTAAAAGAAACAGATTCTGATATTCAAGATCTTGATTACATCAAACGCAGAAAAGTAAACGGGGTCGACAACTTATCAGCAAACGGAAACCTTTCGAGTTCTTGTTTAAATGATATGCTCAATTCCGAGGAAAATTTCCGTGGGACGAAACAAGTGAATGCTACAAAGAAATGGGTGCGAGGGAGGCTCGTTGAAGTTGCAGAAGAAGCTTAGGTTCTTGTGGAGTTTAATGTAATGTATAGAGTGAATGTAATCAATTTAGGTTTGGAGATCTCCCAAATTGTGAGAAACTTATGAAAGCCCATATTATTACAAATGCAGTGAAAGTACCGCAGATGGTCTGCACTGGGATTTCTACATAATTGAAGGACTAAACTGCAAATAATCATTCTTGAGACTTTCAGAGCTCACTTGGAGGAGACGATTTGATCTACGTAGAGCACTTGCCAGTTCTTGAGATGGGAATCTACACTACTCTCTATCTCTCTCCTCTTTGCTTCTCTCTCCTCTGCAGCTCCCTTTATCTCTGTTTCCACCTTCTCCACCTGCAAAGAAATGCAGTAAACATTCTTGAAATCATAAATTTTGCATGTATATATATATATATATATATATATATAGAGAGAGAGAGAGAGAGAGAGGTACTGGAACGGTGTCAGGAAGTGGGAGCTTGGAGCCATGAACGGCGGCGCGGTTGGAAGCTTTGCCAACCATCCACCGCCGGCTGTGGCGGAAGAACGCGGCGGCTCCGCCGTGCTTTCTGCATAAAACCTTAGCCATCATCACTGTCATTGCAAGAGTAGCCGGAATTTTGATGTATTTATGTTTTTCTTGAGAGCTGAAAGCTGGAAGCCTGGAACTAGTGAGAATGAACATGAACCCTGTATAGCAATGGCTAGAGACATCTGGAAGCCATGCAAAGTGGCCACGTGGCGTTTATACTGCATAATTTTTCTTTTTTCCTTGATAATAATAATAATAATAGATTTTGGGCTTCAATATTATTTTGGGGCAGGCACTTTAAAGTACCTTCCAATTGAAAATTTTTTAGTTAAGGATCAATTTTCAAAATTATTTTAGTTAGGTCTCCAAATAAGATGCATAATTTTAATTAAGGATCATTTTATTTTAACTTTTTCGTCATATGTGGTATCTATTTCGCCATATGTGGTATCTAAATCACCATATGAGGTATATGGTCCCATATGTGGTATCTATTTCGCCATATGTGGTATCTAAATCACCATATGAGGTGTATGGTCGAAAAAATGGGTCCTTAACTAAAATTATGCATCTCATTTGGGGACCTAATTAAAAGAATTTTGAAAATAGGGACCTAACTAAAAATTGAGTCCCCATTTGGGGATTTTTCACACATTTCCCGTATTTTTCTAAAGTTAGAGCACTATATTTTGCAAGTTTGCTCAATTGTTTTAGTTTATTTTTAAAATGTGATTTTTAGTAGGTTTGGGTACCATCAAATACTGTAGCTCAGCGTTTTGATCCTATGTTAATTTAATCAGAGGTTTCAAGTTCGAATATTTGAGAATGTAGCTACTATTGATAGGGAGAATTTTATAAATTTTTTAAGATTTTTTACGTAAAAAGTATCCGATACGGTATTGAATATGAGAGTCTGATATGATATAATTCGTGTAATAATATTTCTATAAGTAGGGCTGTCAACAGGTCGGCTTCAGGTTTGATCAAGAAAATCCGGACTGAACAGGATTTGGATTCATCATTACTAAATTCAACTAATAACAAGCCCAAGTCGGATCAGATCCAACAAAAAATCCAACCAGTTAACCTTACATTTTATTGTTATTTTAAGTAATAAATATGAAAAGATTAGATATAAATATAATCTTTATTTAATTATTTAAATATTTATAATTGAATATTTTGATCGGACGAATGTGTTGAGATTTGAATCGAATTTGGATTAAAACCCGACCCATCGACAGCCCTACTTCAAACAATATTGAATGGCCCAATATAAATGGGCCAGAAAAGAGAATTACATGTCCATGTCAATGGGCCTAATTCAGCTAGCCAAGTCCGGTACACAATCGCTTTCCACCGACGATCTTCTTCTCCGACCAAGCAACCAAAACAAATCCCAATTCCAATCATGGAGTATTAGTTGCAGCTGTAGTTTGTTGGCATTCCACTTTCCTTCATCGCCACTCCTCTCTCATCCAATCACGCCCTTCACCTCTCTCTCACGCTAAAAAACCCACCTAAAAATCTCGCCATTGCTGAGAATTCAAGAAATCTGCACCCACAGTAGTAAGTGTGTGTTTGGGATTTCTTCCTGCATGCGCATTTGTTGAATTTGTGGCAGAAATTGGGTTCAAAGGTGAAGCAATGATGGAAAGGGAGTCCTCGGACGAGGAGGAGGATCGCGAGAACCTGATTTCGCAGAATGACAGGCCAAACGACGTCGTTAAGTCCCCCAACCACCACCGCCGCCGCGCCGCGTTGCAAATCGACGGTGATTTCAGGGGGCGGTTCTCCGGTGCTGTTCGGAAATTCAAGAAGAGGTATTTAATCGCGATTTTTGTGCCTGTGGTGATTTTGATAGTTTATTTTACAACCGATTTGAGGAGTATTTTCCAGATGCGTGTTCCTTTGATGAAGAATATAGCTGGTAGTAGTGATTCGATCAATCGAATGCGTGAGTCGGAATTGCACGCGTTGTATTTGCTCAGGCAGCAGCAAATTGAGCTTTTTAAGATGTGGAATTATACTGCATTGGTGGGTTCTTCGAATTCGAGTTCGGTTAATAGGAGTAGTTCTTCTAACATTAATGGGGTTGATTTGCTTTCGTCTTCGATGTTGGAAGATTTGAAATCGAGAGTTTTTAGTCAAATTTCGTTGAATAAGCAAATTCAAGGGGCCCTGTTGTCATCCCATGAACTTGGAGGTTTTGTTGATTCGACTGATAATTACACTGATCCAGCCATTTCTGGTTGGAAACAGTGTCGAAAGGTGGATCAAAGGTTGTCGGAGAGGAAAACAGTTGATTGGAATCCTAAGTCGAACAAGTATTTGTTAGCAATTTGTGTTTCTGGACAGATGTCTAATCATTTGATTTGTTTGGAGAAGCATATGTTTTTTGCAGCTTTGCTTAACCGGATTTTGGTGATCCCGAGTTCAAAAGTTGATTTTGAGTTTAAACGGGTGTTGGATATCGAGCACATTAACAAGTGTTTGGGAAAGAAAGTTGTGGTTACCTTTGAGGAGTTTGCAGAGAGTAAGAAGAAACATCTGCACGTTGATAAATTCATGTGTTATTTCTCATCACCACAGCCATGTTACATGGATGACGAGCGTGTGAAGAAGTTGAAGAATTTGGGTATCTCTTTGAGTAAGGTTGAGGCCGTATGGAAGGAGGATGTTAAGAAGCCAAACCAAAGGAAAGTTGAAGATGTTTTGGCGAAATTTTCTTCAGACGATGATGTCATCGCCATTGGAGATGTGTTCTTTGCTGATGTGGAGAGAGATTG
The DNA here is from genome assembly GCA_037501455.1 of Lantana camara. Taxonomy (NCBI): domain Eukaryota; kingdom Viridiplantae; phylum Streptophyta; class Magnoliopsida; order Lamiales; family Verbenaceae; genus Lantana; species Lantana camara. Next base: position 81,693,523 of record CM074865.1, read on the forward strand.
GGTGATGCAGCCAGGAGGGCCGATTGCACACAAATGTAAAACTCTGATTGAGCCTAGTCGGCTTATTTTGCTCACTGCTCAGCGGTTTATTCAGACATTCTTGGGAAAGGACTTTGTAGCTCTACATTTTCGGCGCCATGGTTTCTTGAAATTCTGGTAATTGTTTATTCTCTTAAGTCATGTTCTTGTACAGGCCGGAGTGGACACCACGCACACACCCCAAAGAAAAACCCGAAATGGTAAAACGCCTTTTATTGTTGGGATATTTTAGATAATTATGCTGGCATATTAGGGTTGACCTAATTACACAAACTTCCCCTGAGGTTGGAAAAATTACAAAAACTTCACCCTGTCCCACCATGTCCCGGCATAACCTAAGGTTTGGCTTAGTGCTGGCTATTATAGTCATAAATTCAAACTCAAATATTGATGGTAAGTTTTGAGGGTGAAAGACTATTCATAAAGAAATTAGATATGGATCATATGTTTGTAATTATCCCTCTATTTGTCAAAACCGCAAGGATCAGGTAATTTCAGTTTATGTTTCCAAGGGTTGTTTGTGCAATTTTTAAATTCCTAGATGTTAAAAAAAAAAAACATCAATTCTCCTCTGCAAATACTATTTCGTGAGCTTCGTCCCAATGGCTTTTTACATGCTATGATTGTATGTAGCATCTATATAACTCTTTCCTACGGTTTTCCAGCAACGCCAAGCAGCCGAGTTGCTTTTACCCGGTTCCTCAAGCAGCCGAGTGCATCAATCGAGTGGTGGAAAGGGCTAACACACCTGTAATATATCTTTCTACAGATGCTGCACAGAGTGAAACTGGTTTACTGCAATCACTTGTTTTCTTGAATGGAAAGACTGTCCCACTTGTTCAAAGACCGGCTCGTAATTCAGCTGAAAAGTGGGATGCTTTATTATACAGGCATGGTCTTGAAGGAGATTCTCAGGTGGGCCGAACTTTTTAAGTTCTAGTTCGTTAATCTTGTAAAAAGTGAGGGTTTATTGTAAACTCGGTTATGCGAATTTTGTTGAATCTAACACTGAAATATTTGACAATGAAGGTTGAAGCCATGCTGGATAAAACAATTTGTGCACTATCCTCTGTGTTTATCGGAGCTTCTGGATCTACTTTCACTGAGGATATCTTACGGTTGAGGAAGGGTTGGGGATCGGCATCAGTGTGCGACGAGTACTTGTGTTCGGGCGAATTTCCAAATTTCATTGCAGAAGATGAATGAAATATAGGATTTTGTATATTCAATTATATCTGTTTGAAACAGCAATTCCTCAATTCTTTCATGCTGCCAACTGCCAAGGGTGAATCCGGCAAAGGGCTGTGTTCAATTTTGCTATATGTTTGTTTAAGACTCTGTAAAATGGGATCTTTAATCCATGTGGTGTATGATAAGAAAGCCTTAGCAAATGATGCTGTTATTTGTTCTGTTTTTGAGTATGCTTGTGTTGTTTCTGTGAATCCAACTTACTTCTTTTGAAATCAAGCTGTTTGTTTGTTTCTCCTGTCCAGATGTTCACTAAAATTGTGATATGCTATAATTGAATATTAAAACAATATTACAATTACACCAACCAATTTATGAGAATCAGAGGGCATGTTTAATGTGAAACCAAGCACATTAGATATCTAGAAACCATCAATTTTTCTTACTATACAAACTTAATTAGAGGAATATATCAATACTATGAATCTTCCAAGATCTGCTTTAGCTTTACAACCTCTATTACAAGTAATCTTATATGCTTTAAACTCTGCAACCTTTGTCACAATTAATTTTGAATTAGTCTTGTATACTTCATTAGTCATGGTTGTAAGGGGCGATGCAGAGCTGCAGGTTTGTGGGATTTTGTGGCCATTTCAGCCACATAGATCAATTTTTTTGCTTGCTGTGAGATAAAAGAGTTCTAAAAGAAAAATTAATGGGCGAAAATCATTGAATGAATATGTCGTGGTGGGTGCGGGAGATTTTTGGTGATGTCAAAAGTTGTCGCAAGTTTGAGTGGTGGGTGGAGGTGGTGGTGGTGGTGGTTCTGCCGATCGTTCTGCCAGTTTGGGTGGTGGGATGGAGGTGGTGGTGGTTCTACCAATCGTTCTGTTGTAATGTATAGATTGCTAATTTTATTTTTATTTTTGATTACTTGGGAGGAAGTGATTATTTATCAGGGGTTGATTCAAGTGGTTAAAGGATTCTTTATATAGAAGAAGAATGATCGAGTTTGAATCCCTCTAATCACTTTGAGTCTAACCGGAAGCATTACAATCTCTCATGCAGGTGCTAAGACGGATTATCTTACAACCAACTGAGTTTTTGGTGGAAAAACTGATTGAAGATGTTTGGCCCGTTCTTTTGCTTCCTTCACCGTTTGCGCCTTAATTAGTAGATTGTTATAACGATAATGCAGCATCATGCCGCCAAAATGTTCACTCTTCACTTCGATAACCACCTTCTCGAGAGACGGAGCAACATTGAATAAGTGCAAAAGGAACTCCTCTTCACTCGGACACGCAACATAACCAACCATTTCAACCAACTTAAGATTATCATGATGAAATGTAGGTGCCTCCGCTTCACTAATATCCGGAAACGGTAAGAAACTGTAGAACTGTCATGTTATGAAACAAAAATATTTGTTAAAGAGGAAAGATTAATCAAATATATAGAATCTAGAGCTGATGGTTATTGGAATACCTTAGAAGGATCGTAATCGTAGTTTACCAGCGATAATAAGCAAGAAAATAAACTGGTAAGTTGTATCCATAAGAAATTTCAAAACCTTCCAATGAAGAAATACCTTGAATTTTGACACAACCACACAGACTTTTGTTGAGCTTTGAGAAATTATTAATCCGGGTTGACTAATTTTGACGACATCATCTCAAACTTTCGCTGTAATATCCTATTTTGTCTACAAGAGTATTGATAACAAGTATAACAATGCAAAACATCCACAAATGAAACCAAGCTTAAGTCTAAGACTCAAGAACACACGTATGGCCAATGGCCTACATTCTAGTTCAGAGTTGTTCAGGCAAACAATTCTTATAACTCAAAATTCAAAATGTTAAAGAAACGAAGCTTGTGAGATTTGTATAGTAAGAACATGTACCTCGATTCTGAACTCATTTAGGACAGGAGAAGCCTTAATCAGTAAAGTGAAGAAGAGAAGGCTTCGGCCAACTCTACAATCGGTAGACAATTCCAACCGCTTGAGAGAGTATAACAGAGGCAAATTATGAGGAACTGCCCACCTATATTCCTGACAACAAATAATATGGATATGTTAATGATCATTGTGATTGCGAAAATTAGTAATGATTGTTATACTGAAAATGAATATAATGAAAGCATTGATCACCACTAACCGTAGTGAAAAGACGCAATGAAAGCTTCACCACGGGTACTGAATACCTCTCATGTTTGTTATCGCCATATTTATAAATAAAGGACAAAGCACAGTCCCCTGTAAGAGTTAGCTCTGTAAGATTTGGAGTATACTCGAACAACAATTTGCTTCTTGGTCCTACAAGCGAAAATGACATAATACTTGCTGCAGAAACCTTCAGACTCTCAAGGGAAGAGCAATCTGATATTTCCAATGCTTTCTGTTGAAAGGAGTAAAAGCTGAATATATTATTGATGTAGTGCAGGATTTATGTTACATAGAGACCAACTAAATAGAGCATAGAGAGACATATTAGACTAAGAATCCTAATCCATATCATGTAAGGATAGATCAATCCTATGTAATATCAACTTCCTAATACTACTAGATATCAACTATCTAAGTAATTCTCACACTCCCCCTCAAGCTGGAGCATATGTAACATGCACAGCTTGTCGTAGAAACAAAAGAAATTAAAACTCTTAACAAAAAAGAACATTCTAAGATTCGAAACAATTTCATCATCCCTTAAGCTGAGAAACCTTGAAGCTTGAAATCATCATCCTCCCCCTCAAGCTGAGAAATCTTGAATCAGGAGATGCGCACGAGGACGCACTTAGTAGAAGCAGTCAGGAGATGCGCACGAGGACGCACTCAGTAGAAGCAGTCAGGAGATGCGTACGAGGACGCACTCAGTAGGAGCGCACGAGGACGCATGCAGTAGAATCACGATTAAATCGTGACAGGAGAGCTAGTCAATAGACAGAATTATATTCTGATTAGGCTAATGCAGACAATTTTTTTTTTTTTGTTTTTTTACTAAGGCTTTTTTTTTTTTTTTTTTTTCCTGTTCTGAAAGGAGGGGTGAATTCAAAACTCAAGACTTCTCTTTGGTTTTGCAAAGGATGTAGGAGGGTGGGGAGTAGGAATTTAATTGAAAAACTTGAATTTTTCTTTAAGGAAGTTGAAGGATTGGGAAAAAAAAAAGAAAGAAAAAAAACCTTAAAGAAAGAACAAACGCAGCAGAAACCAAAAAACCTAGCAGAGACACAACGGAGAGAGAAAAAGAGAAGAATTATTGTCTTCATCAAATCCTCTTTTTTTCTTTTTTCTCTTTTGAATTATTTGTCTTCATCAAATCCTCTTTTTTTCTTTTTTCTCTTTTTCTTCCTTTTCTTCTTGAACCCGAACCCGCTTGATACCATGTTGAAAGGAGTAAAAGCTGAATATATTATTGATGTAGTGCAGGATTTATGTTACATAGAGACCAACTAAATAGAGCATAGAGAGACATATTAGACTAAGAATCCTAATCCATATCATGTAAGGATAGATCAATCCTATGTAATATCAACTTCCTAATACTACTAGATATCAACTATCTAAGTAATTCTCACACTTTCAAATTTGGGATTGGATCAACAATTTCGAGGTTCCTCGTTGAACTAGAACCAGTTATGGATAAACGTTCAAGATTCGGGCATGATGCCAAAAGGTAATGAACAACCTCATCCGTGATATTAGCACGCTCAAATTTAAGGGATCTCAGGGATCCAAATGCACAATTCAACGATAATAGCTTCTTCAAGTTGGGAAAATCATTATCACAACCCAACGGGTAAGGATGCTCTAGATCATTATCACAACCCAATGGGTAAGGATGCCCTAGTTCCAATTCAAAAATTTTTACTTCCTTTTGCATTGCAAAATATATCCATCTCGGGATAGAATTACCATAAACACCTCCAAGAAAAAAACGAACACAAAAGCTATCCAGACGCGGACCTTGATGCAATTCTATCAAACGATTGACCCAAGTTATCACTTCGTCCCCATCCATTAGAGGCCTAGTTTTGATTTTGCAGACATCAAAATCTAGACTACCAGAAGTAAACATCCACAAATGTCTCCATCTACGCGACAGAACACTAGTTCTCACAGCTTCCATGAGGGACATACGAGACAATATAGCAATAAGAACATCATCATGCAAACAATTCAACCCAATAATATCCGCAACACTCGATGCTCTAGATCTCTGCATTATTCATCAAACACAATAGAATAATATGATTTTAGAGCCGGAAACCACAACTGTTTCAAAACAAAATTGAGAATATAGCAGCAGATCTAAGTAGAATTACCTGCAACCACAAAGGCTTCCGCTCTTTTTCCACTCTGTAAAGCTCCTGCCTCAATTCTGATTGAGAACTTCCAAGTAACTCAATCTCTTTCATAAGAAGTCTGACATCTGCTTTGTATTTCAAATCTGCCTCTTCAACATCAGCTTTGTACTTCATTTCATCTAACTCTCGTCGCAGTGATTCATTCTCTTTAATGCGTGAATTTGCTGTTTCTTCCATATACATACACTCTCGTTTGAACTCTTCGACATCCCTCTGCATCTGAGCAAATCTTTCCCTTTCAACAAAATTTGCCTGCTCCAGATTTTGTTTGCCACACTTCTCTATAGATTCACAATCAGTTTCCAAATCTTTGACCTGCTAAAGGAGTGATCAGCAGCAACATTTTTCTCAAGGCATTTGCATATTTATATTACAATATTTCTAGAAAATATAGCAACAAAGCAATTGAATTGAATTCCTATCATATTAGGTCCCCAGTTAGTAGGAATTATAGAACTGCCTCGGTGTTCTCAAACCCTAATTCCCAAATTAAAGCAAGTCCTGCTGGCGGTGGCGGGACTTCAAACTGGGCCTAGAAAATTCAGACCCAAATCCAATCAAATTACTATTAAAAAATGAATATTTTAAATTTTAAAATCAGATTTAAATCAAGAAAGTAGCATTAGATGCATAATATATCGTTAATTTATGGGGCACTTCCCAAAAACTCCCAATGAGTTTGGGAAGTTCCTTTTTACTCCTCATTTTCAAATACATCATTTGGGGTTTTAGGTACGTGATTCTGGGATTTAGATACTCCCTATTTTCAAATACATCATTTGGGGATTTAGATACGCGATTCTTGAGTTTTTATACATCATTTTTTAGAATGGAGAGATAAGAGGAATAGGACTTATCATTTGGGGAGTTTTCGGGAATTCCCCGTTAATTTATTGCAACTGTGATTATTATTATTTTTTGACGGAAAACATCGTAAAGATCCGATTACACACCAGAAGTGTCATGAGTACAACAATTTAAAACATGATCAGGAATCTCATTCTTAGAAATCCCTTCCATATAGGAAGCAGAAAGACGTGCAAGGAAATGTGCAAAGCAATTCCCCTTTCTACCAATACAAGAGGGTATGCAAGACAGAGCCTCCCGAATGTCCGAAGTAATGTTGCCAAGATCAGTGAAGTCCGGGTTGTTTGCTTGAAGCTTCACAATTAAATTATTGCAGCTTCTCTTGCAGCAAAAGTTTCAGCACCTTCAGGAGAGATGACACCTTTTCTCCTAGCTGAACACCAACCAAAGCAGATTCCACTTCCATCATGCGTTACAACTCCAAAACCAAACTCCTTTGTGGAACTGAAAATAGCCCCATCAAAATTTATCTTGATCACTCCATTTTCAGGGGCTGACCATGTGGAACCAGTCGTATTCGGACTCAGTTTTGGAATGTGGGGTTGGGTGTTCTTTTCAACAAAAAAGAAATAAAAAAGTTATGCTCAAAATCTGCAAGCTCCCCAGGTTTTAGTTCGTTCCCCTCCCGTCTCTTCCTGTTACGGTTCCACCATATTGCCCATAAAGTTGTAAGGAACAAGCCCCTCTTTAGCGGGTCTAGGTTGCCAATAATCTATGATGCACAGACACGACACGGCGATACGAACACGACACGATACGGATATGGCGACACGGATTTTTTTTTGAACTTTCCATGTGAAGAATGTCGGACACGGTGTCCGACACGAGTGTCTGACACGGCAAAATGATATTTTTAGAAGTGTCCGTGTATCATTGTACGCAACCATTCTTCCGCTCCTTTGTTCCAACAATCCACAGTGTTCCAAGGGATGTGGAGTAAAGCCCAAGTTTGACGAGCCACTGGACACTTCAAAAAGATGTGGCATGTGTCTTCTTTTTCCTCATGGCAGAAGGGACAACCAAAATCAACAACGCAGTGACGCGCTTCAAATTAGTGGTCGTAGCCAAAGCCTCTTTTCCAAGCCTCGAACCGAAAACTTTGATCTTCGGTGCCACTTTACAATCCCACTAAAAATTCCAATCTCTAAAACTAGAGGAGCAGGACTAAAAATCGGCAGCACGAAAATCATGAATGGCGACTTGATAAGCGCTTCTAAGGGGAATCTGTAGATTAAGTTCAGCATCATCATCCAAAAAAAGATTTCGAACAAAGTCTTCGTTCCAACATCCATTTGTCTTGTCAATGAGGCTACACACCCGTTGATCATCCAAATTATGTGCATGTGGTGTGATTGGCATGAAGTTAATCGGCCTGGGAATCCATTTGTCTTTCCACACATACACATTTTTGCCACTTGTCATCCATTTGTGATTATTAAAAATTTAAAGACTGAAGTTATAGAATATTAATATAAATATGGGCAAATTACATTTGACTTGTTTAAAAAATTACATATTAGTCCCTGACCTTTATGTTCCGTTTGAGGTCCCTTCTTTCCGTTAGGGTTCCGTCAAATTTGACCCCTGTAATGACCAAAATACCCTCGGGGATTGTTTTGTAATATACATAAAAGTGCGGCTTAAAGCGGCGTATCCGCACACAATTCCTGAGTTCGCGGATTAGGTGATCTAGGGTTTGACAGGTCGATCAACCGAACATCAAAGTATTTGTTTTTTATTTGGATAATTTGATCTGCAAGATGTAAAACATGAATTGATATAGTACAATCCCGATATTGAAATATCCTTTATTCTGATATTGGGCCTGTCGAATATTTTCCCGATATAAACATCCTAATGTTTAAATTAGTAAAGCGTAAATTCAATCCTAATAACCTATATTGTATGATCCATAAAAACCATGATACAAATTTTAAAATCAAATAAAGATGAAAACAGAAAATAAAAAAACAATGAATATGAGATTTATTTTATCATATAAATTTAAAATATCTAAAAAAATATATATCTTCCCAACTAAAAGACTATCGAGGAGTAAGCGTATTATTGCATACAAGAATGGAAGTTACACATGACGTGTGTGGGTGCGCGCAAATAAAAGATACAATTCATTAAACACAGGGGCAATTTTTGAAAGCTAACCATGAGTTTGAAAAGTTCCTTTTAGTTCTCCATTTTCAAATACATTATTTGAGGTTTTAGATACGCGATTCTGGGATTTAGATACGTGATTCTGGGATTCAGATACGCGATTCTGGGATTTAGATACGTGATTTTTTCCTTGTATTTCAAATACATCATTTGGGGTTTTAGATACGCGATTCTTGAGTTTTAATACATCATTTTTTAAAATGGGGAGCTAAAAGGAATTGGACTTATCATTTGGGGAGTTTTCGGGAATTCCCCGTAAACATTTCTTAATTTGAATAAAATAATAGTATAAAATTAGAAAATTTTAGTTAGCTTATACATAACGTAACTTTTATATTTATTCAACTTGTAATAAATAGCTCTCAAAAAAAAAAAAAAAACTTGTAATAAATAAAAATTGTAATTTTTAATAGAATTAAATCATTATTAAATGTTAACAAAATAAAAGAAAATAAACTAGTTAATAATTTCAACTATTTGATGGAGATAACTACTGTACACACTTACTACTGTAAACACGTTGGAGATAATTTCCACCCTTCATTGGTAGAAAGGTAACTACTACACACTTACTAAATTAGATTTCTTGTATTACAATTTTGGGTGGAATTCTGACTTGAGCGTCTGAGCGTCAAAACCGAGGAACCTCTCAATATGTCCTTCTAACGATGTGTTACAGTGTACAGGTGATTGATTACGAGGCTACATCCAATGACTCATAAGAGAGACACGTCACGTCACTGTGGGACTATTTGGGGTATGATCCAAAAGAATCGTATCAGATATGATATTGCATTTTTATAACTATCCCTCTATTTCTCAAAACCTCATGGGAGATCAGGCAATTACAATTTATGTTTCTAAGGGTTGTTTGTGTAATTTTTGAACTTCGTATAGTGAGTGGCTTGTAGAGTTTTGAATTTTGACCTTAGGACTAAGGTACCAACGGCTATAGTACAGTCTCGTAGATGTTAATAATCTTTAAAAAAAACCATCAATTTTGCCCTGCAAATAAGTAAAATTTCTGACCTCAATCCCTATGCCCTGTTACATGCTATGATAAAACAATTTGTGCGCTATCCTCTGTGTTTATCGGAGCTTCTGGATCTACTTTCACCGAGGATATTTTAAGGTTGAGGAAGGGTTGGGGATCGGCATCAGTGTGCGACGAGTACTTGTGTTCGGGCGAATTTCTAAATTTCATTGCAGAAGATGAATGAAAAATAGGATTCTGTATATTCAGTTATATCTGTTTGAAGCATCAATTCCTCAATTCTTTCGTGCTGCCAACTGCCAAGGGTGAATCTGGCAAAAGGCTGTGTTCAATTTTGCTATATGTTTGTTTAAAACTGATGAAGCACTTTCTGTAAAATGGGATCTTTAATCCATGTGAAGTGTGATGTATCATAAGAGAGCCTTAGCAAATGTGCCGCTATTTGTTTTGTTCTTGAGCATACTTGTGTTATCCTTTGTGAATCTAACTTAAATCATTTGTAACACATTTAAAATGGATATATTAGTTTTTGTTCATGTTCTTGAATAGAGTATTCAATTTAAGAAAGTGAAAGCAAAAGTAAAGTAGCATAAATTAAAAGAAGAATGCCCTGTTTCAACAATTTAACCTTGAAATCTTAGTAAAATAAACTTAATCCTACTATTTTTACAAAGAAATTATAACATAACCTAAAATTACAATGTAAAACACAATGTAAAGTGGCTAAGTTCTAACTTAAAAAGAACAACACAACTAAAACTTAAAGTGACTAAACTAATCATCTTCCCCCTCTCCATCACTACATCCTTCTCATCACCACCTCCTTCATTCTCGTAGGCACCTCTATCGTCATTATCTCAGCCTGCGACATCGCTAACACCTTACATTTCCCTAATATTGCCTCCTTCCATGATGTAGGCAACATTGAGATGCAGTGAAGGCATTCCTATATCAAAGGCTGCACTTGTAGCACCCGGAACGCCGAGATGCCACATCCCCGCACTATAGCTCAGTTCACATACGAAATGGGTAATCCGTACATGAATCAAAACTATAGCGAATGGGTGACAAAAGCAAAGAAACCACTAGCTAGGCGGGACTAACCCTCAATTATATACACCATGCATAACAATCAAAGAAAAACATAATATAAGTCTACACCATCATCTTTGAAGTTCATTTCCCATGATTCAATATACACTATTTCAAGTATACCAAGCTCTAGTTGTAAAATACATAAGCATCAATAATATACATGAACCGTGCTAGACTCGAAATAAAGACCACTTGACTTAACTCGACTCCCGCCTAGTGCTAACCCTTGAAAACCTGAAAAGTGTGAGGGTCAGTCTATGAAAGACTGAGCGAGGGGCTTATAAATAAATATTAGCGCAATTACCATGCAAGTCATAGTCTCGGGTAAGGTTTTATAAAAGGGAAGCAATATAAGTTCTAGAATAGAATATTTAGAACTCGCCCGAGATTACAACTATCAGATTAGACACTATAATCAATTTCAATCAGTCAATCAGTGGCCCGACGAATGAGGGTAATTCTCTAACTTACTCCGACAGTGTACAATCATTCAGTTATTAAGTGATTAGGTGATCAAGCAATCAATTTACAGTGCACAAGTAGCAGTTTCATAACCCTTTTCCCTCCAATGACGGGAAGGTTGCTAGCCTTCAACCATCCACGCACTGTGTACGTTAGGAGCATGACTCCCACGTACGGGATTTCTTCCTCCACCAAACCTTCTGGTGGATTCAGAGGTGATCCTAAAACACTGAGGATAGTGTAAGAGTTACCCGTCAGCCCTTGCTTCCTCGGTTGGCTCAATACAGTACCCTCGGGCCCAAGTGAACACTACATGCTTACTCGCCAAAACATGATCAATCACGATAACACGATTATTCAATAGATCACGAAATCATTTGCAATCACGAGAGGTTTTGAGAAAGATATTTAGATAAATATATATATTTACGTTTTGGCCAAAAACATCACATAAGGGTTGTACAGGTTCTATATATCCAATAACTAATCGTCACCTGTGCCGACAATACAACAAGGATACACCCTACGGAGCGAGCTCCTCGTCTCTGGGATCGTGATCTGTGTAACAAGGACAAGTGTATATAAGACTTGACTCGTATGAACCATTTAAGACGAACGGCAAAGTCATGCGATATCAATCATGCATTTACAATTAAGAAATGTCAAATAAGAGCATAATTATCAATTAAGTAAGCATATAATTCATATAAGTCACATACGGGAGCCAAGAAAGTGAAAGGAATGCAATAAGAATGGTTTTGGTGAAGTTTGGCAAAAACGGACAATTTTGGGAAAATGCACACCCTGTAGGAAACCCGGAATAACTTGAGTTCTAAACTTTAGAATTGAGTTTTGTTTATTGGGTGTGAAACTAGACACAAAGACCTTTCCAACAGTATATGACACGTTTTCTAGTTCAAAGCGAGGTGAAAATGGCGTTGGTTTGAAGTTGGACAAAATGCAGATTCTGAAGGGGTCGCGGGCGCTACCATTTTTACTCTATTGGCTGCGACCTAGTATTTTCATAAATTTTCATGCAATTTTTCGAAAAGTCGAAACTTGGCCAAATTTTGGTAGCGACTGCGACTGATTTTACATGTAAATGAGGTCGCGGGCGCGACCACTACGCAGTAGCAGCAAAACAGGGGGAAAACAGGGGATTTTGATGCCAAAACAGCACCAAAACATCAATCAAAGCCAATTCAATCCATAACAAATAATTCAACACATAAAATACACATTATGCTTCACTTATCCATCAAACCAACCATGAAATATGCATCAACCTTCAAGGAATCATCAATCAAAACCCATATAATATCATGTTATTAATTAACTTCTCATTTAAACCAAGAATTCATGCAAGCCTTGAAGATTAAAGACCAAGATCAAGTTTCTAATCATTTGTCACAAGTTATCACATAATAATCATCAAACCCTACACATATAACATTCAAGAGTTCAAAGCAATTCATCCATTTATACCTTGAATGAAAGAAGATGGAATGGAATGATGAGATGAGTATGATGCCTCCACTTATGCAATTTATCTTCCTTGAATTTAGCTTGATAAATGATGAAATCCTTCCCTTCCTTCTCTTGGTGATTTGATCGATATTGTGTGTGTGTGTGTGTGTGTGTGTATCTTGTATGAAAGGGATGAATGAAATGTGGGAGAGATATGATATGTATAAGATATAATATATATCTTCCACTATAATGCACGAGTCACCATATTTTGCTATTTAGTCCCTCATTTATGTGAATGGATGCAAACAAGTATTGTCTCATGGAAAATGTTCAATTAACTCCAAATCATATTATGCAATTAAATCCACATATTAAGAAAATTGAGCAATTAGGGTCATAGATGAGAAAATATTCACATTACCAATTACTTCATATAGTTTCATGGAAATATTAAGAATCTAATGTCATCAAATTTAATATAATGTGACATAATGTATAAATGAAAAACCGGGGAGTTACAATTCTCCCTCCCTTAAAAGGACCTGGTCCCCAGGTCCACTGTCGAGTTTTAAAATGATGCACAAGCCATAAGAGAGCCCCGTCTCTTAGACAAGTAATGAGAGAGCCCCGTCTCCCTAACACAAAATGAGATCACCCCGTCTCTCCAACAAGAAATGAGAGAACCCCGTCTCTCAAACAAGAAATGAGATAACCCTATCTCTCAAACAAGAAATGAGAGAACCCCGTCTCTCCAACACACCCCAAATAACGATTCAAGAAAACGCTTAGAGGAACATTTATATAAATGTCACATAGGGCGAGAAGAGTCACATTAATCTTATAACTAACACTTATACACAACCAAATGGCAACTAACAAGAATAATAAAATTCATGATGCACGTGATATGCATGATTAAGTGTACCGTTCACCATGGATTGGGATTCTTGGATTGAAGTAACTCGGTTAAACGCTTAATTCTTCAATTGATACTTCCTTCATTATGCGAGCATACCCCTAAGGTTTAAATTATTCCTTTGGCCGGCTCTCCCCCTTAAGAAAGAAAATGAAAATTTTCTTTCTTAAGTCTTTTGAGGACTAGATTGGAAGTCCAATGGCTCAAAACTCTCCTCAATTTCGGCAACTAGATTGATGGTTGTGGCAACAAATGGAGGTAACCTACAAACACTAATCACTAAATAATGCATGCCGGTTAAAGTGCTAATGCACGTATCACATTTATAAACAAGTTAGAATGCAAAATGTAACAATTAATTCCAGCAAAGTTTAATTAAACACGTTGAGCACATAAATTCCAAGCCATATAAGTTCAATTAATCCAAAAGTAATGACATGAATCAATGCAATGCAAAAGTTATCAAGTAATTCCTATGCCGTTCAACCTAGACTTGACACGACACGACGCTAGAACCGCGGTTTTGCAACCGGGCTCTGATACCACCTAAGATGTAGCACCCGAAACGCCGAGATACCACATCCCCGCACTATAGCTTAGTCCACATACGAAATGGATAATCCGTATATGAACCAAAACTATAGCGAAAGGGGTGACAAAAGCAAAGAAACCACTAGCTAGGCGGGACTAACCCTCAATTATATACAACATGCATAACAATCAAAGAAAAACATAATATAAGTCTACACTATCATCTTTGAAGTTCATTTCCCGTGATTCAATATACACTATTTCAAGTATACCAAGCTCTAGTTGTAAAATACATAAGCATCAATATTATACATGAACTGTGCTAAAGGAATATGATATGAAGGAAAAGAAGAGTGATCTGGTACAAAATAAGATTATTTGAAAGCAATGATATACAAATCATCAGTAAAGCGGCTTGAGATCCCCTGTTATGATATCCTGTTACATCTCCTGTTAATATAGCCGGATTGATGACACGTGGATTAAAAAGAAAAAAAAACACATCTTTAATTTCTCTATCTTTATTTTAACATCGGCTATTTCTTAACAGAGGACTCTTTCTCTCTCTTTAACCTCTAATAAACACTCATAAATACAGAATTCTTTCTTCCCCATTTTACAAAAACACAAAAATACAAACGGTGGATCAAAATTTGCATCAAAATTGTAATTTCATTTTAATTCCTTGTTCAACAAATCTTGGAATGAGTTTCCCAGTCCGACGGAACTGCATATTTCTTTCTATACTTCTCACGCTCCCACTTCTTCCTTTTGGAAACCTTTGTTGTAGATCTCGCAGATGAATCCGTTCCTCACCGTCAGGGATCTTAGTGACAGTGCAATCACTTTTGCGGTTGAATCTATAAATTAATGAGTTAATTATACAATTAATTGATTAATTACATTATAATTGGGATGATTAGCAGCTTAATTACCAGTTATACCAGGTAGGTTTTTTGGCTCCTTGCTGTAAGGCTTGGTGTGTGACGTGCGATTAGGGTTGGGGTTTATAAAGGTTTCGAGTTTTTGAGGGGAATAATTACTTTTGACGGAATTAATAGAATTGGGAACAGATATCATCGCCAAACATATTTGGAGGAAAGCAGAAGAACCAGCTTTTAATTTATCTTTAAGAAGATAACCAAATACAAACAAATAAATCTTTGTTGTTGTTGGAATTCTGAAAGAAAATGTATGTGCCTAAATAAATTAAGAATTATAATATGTTCGCGAACATAAAGCTTAAATCTTATAGAAATCTGGATGTTAGAGATGCAGATTTATGAGTGTTTATTAGAGGTTAGAGAGAGAGAAAGAGTCCTCTGTTAAGAGTAAGTATGCAAACGAGATAAGCCGGCACGCAGGCTTGACAAGCTAGCTCGGAAAAAGCTTGGGCTTGGGTTCGAAGATGATAAGCAATGCTCGGCTCGTGAAGATTCAAACCCAAGCCGGAGCTATGTTTCTCTTGGCTCGTAGCTCGCGAGCCGAGTCTTTTTTTTTATAAAAAATATTATATATATATATTAGACATGTTCAAGACAAAACCCTAGCCCATTGCATATCCTACAGCCGTATCTCTATTCCAGAATAACCCTTGCATATCTCAGCGGCCATCTCAAATCCAAAATAATCCTCAGCCTCCCATGTAGCCGTTCGCCGGTCTCAACCACGCCATCACCTACTGTTGTGCCACCTTTCGTTTGCAGCTGGCCCGTAATCTCGTCAGTCGCTGCGATACGACTGTCGCGCACCACTTGATATCGCCACGCCACAAGCCCATTTGGAATCTGAGAAGAAGGAAGTTATATTGGGTTTTTGCATATAATTTCTCTTGAATTTGTGTTGGACCTAAAGGATTTAATCTATTGTTGGTTAGATTTCTCAAGAAAATCTCTTCGAAAATTGTCAAATTTCTATTCTGGGTTTTATCAGTTGTTGATTTTGTTAAACTACAGGTTCCACATAAACAACTGATTCAAGTATCAGTGGTTCAACTTTGATTTATCAAAGTTTTATACCAATAAGAACAGAGTGCGCGCAATGTAAATAACGTAGTGTTTACAGAGGTTGGCTCACTACAATTGTGAAAACACAAATTGGGTAAGTTAGTCCTCTACCTAAGTTTGTTAAGCTTAGGATTTTAAATGGAGTTGAATTAAGATCGGGATCAAGCAAAGCCTATGTAATAAAAACTATAGCTTCAAATCGAGATCCAAGCTACAAGATACAATGAAGGCTGAAAGCAAGAATGGAACCTATGTAACAAAGACTATGGTTCCACCAGGCCAGCAAGCTGAAAGCAAGAAGAGAACCTATGTAACAAAGACTATGGTTCTATCAGGCCAGCAACAAAGGGCTATAAAATTCACTACGAGAAATCAAAGGAAAACTCTATGTGAATTTGTCAAAAGACAGTATTCTTTCAAGAAGTATCTATGAACCTATTTAAAGATGTTAAAAGATGACAGTTGTATCTTTCCAACGATTATTTCTTTGCACAGACTCCAAGTGGTCTTCAGCTTTTGAATCCTTGTACTTAGTTGACTTTTTTCTTAAGCAAAACAAACATTATTAGAAATCAACAAAAAACATCTTTAGTTCCACCTAACAATCTCTCCCTTTTTTGAGGATGAAATGTTTGTTTGCTGATCTCCCCCTGCCTTAATACTTCTCCTTGTTCCTGCAAAGTTGTTAGACCTTGTGCACAAATATATTTCAAGTCAGATAAACAGAGACCATCAATCAAAACAAAAGTAAGTTTGAAAGATGGGCACAGCCATAAAAAAAACCAAGTTTTAAGATGGACGCAGCCATCACAAAAGCTCGTTTAAAATCAAAAGTGCGTAATTTAAAATAATTAATTTCAGTCTTTCTTCGTAAGCTCCCAGTCTTCATGTCTCCTCAGTCTTCACCCCTTCACATCATTCTTTACCTTTACTTCAGCAAACCCTGTGACTCCCCCTCATCCTTGAAAAAGCTACTTCCTGGAACGCTGGGTAGTAGGGCGGACAGTACGCTTAATGGAAGCAATCCTGGTAGTGAGATTGGCCTGCTCTTGTTAAATAGAGTCCAGACGAGCATTGATCTTTGCAAGACTGGAAAGAATCTCATCTGGACGAATCTTGATTCTTGGCCCTTTCTTGGTCGGCTCAGATCGGCTCCATGTGGCAGTATCTTTGTCATATACAAACTTTATGTGGCTGAGAGTTTTCTTATCAAACCTTTTGTGGTACTTGGGATTCTCCTTCCAGTTGTTCGGAAAGGGAATTTGCTGACGGCCTTTCAGAAGGCGAGTAAGCAACATGAAATATGGGAATTTTGTGTTGTTTACTCAAAATAATATACCCGAGGTTTACCTTTTCATTGATAAGAAAAGCATACAGAAGGAAGGTACTGACATAACTCATGTTTGTAGAATGATTACCTGATTCCACAGATCCAGACAAAATGGTATAACTTATCATTTGATGGATCAGTGCATGTTCAAGGGAAAGAGCCCTTAGTGCTTCACCTCCTCCAAGAGATGGTTCATCACCATTCCAAAGGAGTTTGGTGACATCATCCCATTTGAATTTAGGGTGGTCAATCCAGGCTCTAATTTCGAAGAACTTTATTCCATCATGAGGGCTACCCAGGAGTGAATTTATGGCTCTGGGAGTGAATGAAACTTGCTCTCCCATCACATAGGACTCAACTTTGATACCAGACTTATCAAGAATTTTGAAAAACTCAGCATTAGCATAAAAGAGTTTACCCAGGTTAGGATATGCTACTTCATCAATCTCAAGAAGTGGTTTCCAACCCAATTCCTCCAACCGAGTGACAATAAAGCATGAGGGAAAATGAGTAAAGTTGATAGATCTACCTCTGTTCCACTTCCTATGAAATAAATCCTTTTCATAGTATTCTTGAGATTCAATGTCATGAAAAAGTACCTGAGTGTTTACTGAATCAGAATCTATCTCTTCAGTTTTGTGAATGACTTCATACAAGGTGTTAGGAATAGTGCCCTAGAAAGCCGATTGTATATCCGCTTTGTGCTTTTCCTTATTGTAATCACAGACAATCTTTGAATAATATAACGAATTAAGGCAACACTTCTTTATATGCTCTTGTTTGGTATGTGATTACTTTATCTGTGCATGTATAAGAACTCCCCTAATCCTGATGACTTTAGGACTCTACTATTTAGGTGAAATGGTTCATGAAACGAGCCCTATATCACATAAGTCATGATTAGTAAAATACTCCAAGCCGATGAGTCCTACCGACAGTGGGAGTGTCAACCTGACTCCTCTAAGGCTTGCTTGTGGGATCACGCCCTCAAGAAGGACCACCTTGTTTCATGTAGGTGCAAAGTGTATAGTTGATACGTGCGTGATACATGAGGGTGCTTACTTTAATAAGTAAGTTCACTGAGGTGCCCCGTGTGAGAACATTCCTAAATAGGAAAGGAAGTTTCTATTTCAAGAAATAGAAACTTCCAGATTAGGAAATATCTCACGAGTCATTGATGTGATTAATTGATCCTTAGACTTGAGGTTCCTTGTCACTTTATGAGTTAACTCTGTAGTTTTAGGTATAAGACAACTGATTCAAGGCTTATGCTAGGGCTGCACAAGTGATTCATGAAAGTGAATGAGAATCAAGAAATGACCTACACTTGCATTTGCAAGGTGATCTCTTATTGTGTAAGTCATTCATATGTCATATGGATTCCTTGGCCAAGGCAGTAGATCAAGACATCAAGAAAAATGTTTCTTGGATTGAGATCAAATGGATATGAAATACACTTAGCTTTAAGACCAGATTATTAGGGTTTTGATTATTCCCTTGCCCTAGATCTTGGTTGAGAGATAGTAAGTAGGAGGATTGTATCTCACATGAATCAATGACTTAAAGGTTCTGTCGAATCCGAACATTCCAATTCAGCTAGGGGTTAAACACCTGTTGCTAGACTATGGTCGTTTAATCTGTGGACTGATTAATTAATTAGTGAATTAATTAATTAGGGTCACTGCTAATTGAATTGAGAACCTAGAGGGTCACACACAACAACTTGGTTACATGAGTTGAGGCTTTAAAATGATTAGACGAGTTAATCAAGCCAAGAGGGTTCCACACGTGTGAAACCACACGTGTGGCTCACGTGAGTGACACGTGTCCTTGTGACACGTGTCCCACACGTGAGTATATATATATATATATTGTATATATATATATTAAATAATTAAATGTGTTAATTATTTAATAGACTTTGGTTTAATTTTGAATTAAAAAGAAAGTCTTATTTTGGAGAAAATAATCTAGTTAATTAATTATGAATTAATTAATTAGATAAAATAAGTTATTTATTTTAAATAAATAAAGTATAAAATAATCCAAAAATAGTTTGGAGCTCTCTTGAAAGTTGATTTGAATTCAAAGTCAAAGTCAAATTACTTGATGATCAAGTAATAGAAGAGAGAGAGACCAAAACCCTAGCCTATAAGGACTAGGAATTTTTGGTCCTCCCTTCCTATAAATAGGGGAGCTCGAGCTCCCCTTAGAGAGTGATAGAGAATTCTTTTGGTTCATGTGTTGAACACCTTCCTTTCTCCAAGATAAACGAAACCCTAGGTTAAGCCTAAACACTAACTAGAGAACTAACATCCTTACTAGTTAGATTGTGATCAAGTTGGTGGACTTTATCTAGAGAGCTTCAAGTTAGAAGTTTGAAGATTCGAGCTTTACCAAGGAGAGGGTATCAAGCCATGAGAAGAGCGTTCTTGGGTGGCTTGAAACGCTTCAAGAAAGAACAAAAGAAAAGTAAGTTCCCAATCCTTACTAATTTGGATACACGATTACGAGTTCAAGGTCCTTTTGTTGGAAAATTTTTTAAATTTCCGCTGCTTTTCTGATTCCGTTTTCCAACACAAGGGAGGCTGTTCATCTTCAGAGAAATCAGTGTAGACAGCATCCTCGTCTTCTTCGTCCTATTTGTCAGATTCTTCCGGAAGAGAATTTTTTGAGGCAGTGCTAGAGGTTTTTGAAGACGGTTTGGCACTGTTTGGATTCGATGTTCCAGGGGGTGTGTTTGAAGGATCAAGGGTTGAGGGTATGGAAGAAGATGGTTTTTCAGAGTTGGTTCCTTTGGGCTCAGTAATTGTTGTTTCTTTTGGGTGAGATTTGGACAAGGCAGCCAATGGAATGTGATCATCTAACTCTGTGTCAGATTCGGAGAGAATTTTTCTTTTCGCCATCTTCTTTGCAAGAGCAGATTTGCAGAGAGAATCGGAAAGATGGAGAAGTTGAATGGTCTTAGGGTTATGAAGTCTCCGGACTTGAGAGGTACCATTAAATGGAGTTTTGTTGTCTTTTCAAATATCGAGAACACTCAACCGTCAGACACTTTTGGGCGGTAAAAAGTAGAGTGATAAAAGCGTTATTAATAAAAGACACAAGTAAACCAAGAAAAACGTTAATGGACTTATGCAATTTTATGAAAAGATAAAATACCCAACTGGTATTTGATAAATTCGAATTATTTCAGTGGAAGAGGTTTTGTGAAAATATCTGCCAATTGATCTTTACTGTTAACATGTAGAATTTTCATAGTTTGATCTTGAACGTAATCTCGTAAAAAATGATGTTTAATCTCAATGTGTTTATTTCTAGAGTGAAAAACTGGATTTTTTTGACAAGCAAATAGCACTTGTATTATCACAAAAGAGAGGAATTTCATTGAGACTCAAACCGTAATCTGATAATGTCCTTTTCATCCAAATGAGTTGTGTACAGCAGCTTCCCATGGCTATGTATTCAGTTTCAGTTGTTGAGAGAGCTATGACTCCTTGCTTTTTGCTTGACTAGCTTACAAGGCTCTTTCCAAGAAATTGACATTACCCCCTGGTACTTTTACGATCCACTTTGCATCCTGCATAGTCTGCATCAGAGAATACAACAAGATTGAAGTTTTCATGTTTGGGATACCATAAATCGACATCCATTGTTCCATTAAGATATCTGAGAATCCTTTTGAAAGCCTTGAAATGTGATATCTTTGGATCTGATTGGAATCTTACACATAAGGTGGTTGCAAAGAGAATGTCAGGACGACTAGCTATTAAGTATAGTAGATTTTCGATGATTCATCTGTATAATTTTTCATCGATGCTTTCTCCAAGAGGATCTTTATCAAGTTTTAGTAGAGTGACACATAGGAGTAGTCATTGATTTGGACTCAAGCATTCCATGTTTCCTGAGTATTTCCTTCTATATTTTTCTTGTGAAACAAAGGTTCCAGAGGAAGTTTGTTTGATTTGAAGTCCAAGAAAGAAATTCAACTCCCCTATCATACTCATTTCAAACTCGTCTTTCATACAATGTGAGAATTCTTCATAAAGTTTGAAATTTTGACTTCCAAAAATGATATCATCCACATATATTTGAACAATGTAAGACTTTTATTAGTAGTCTTTGTAAAGAGTGTGGTATCAGCTGTACCAACTGAGAAGTTATTCTTGATCAGGTATTTTCTAAGTCTATCATACCAAGCTCGTGGAGCTTGATTTAAGCCGTAGAGAGCTTTTTTCAGCCTGTAGACATGATTTGGAAAGTGTGGGTTCTCACACCCAGGAGGTTGACTGACATAGACCTTCTCAGAGATGAATCCATTGAGGAATGAACTCTTGACATCCATTTGATATAGGATGAATTTGTGGAAGGATGCAAAGGTAAGAAGAATTCAAATTGACTCAAGTCTTGCCACAGGAGCAAAGGTTTCTTTGTAATCTATTCCTTCCTATTGGCAATATCCTTTAGCCACAAGTCTGGCTTTGTTTTGAGTTACTTTTACATTTTTATTCAGTTTGTTTCGAAAAACCCATTTGGTTCCAATGACTTTTTGTTCATGACGTTTCTCAACAAGTTCCCAGACATCATTTTTCTAGAACTGATCAAGTTCCACCTTCATAGCTTTTACCCAATGTTCATTCAGTAGGGCATCTTTCACATTCTTCGGTTCATCAATTGAAAGTAGACTTTCATGAGATGATTTTTGGATCATTTGAGCCTTAGCTCTAGTCATGATACCAGCTTGTACATCTCTAATGATTTTCTCAGTTGGATGACTTGAAGCATGTTTGAATTTTCTTGAGACTCTTGCCTCACTTGAGCTACTTTCATGATTTGTGTTGTCATGCTCAATTTTTTCATCTACATTGTTTTGGGATTCATCATTTCTCTCATTTTCATCATAGCTTGTATGGTCATTCCCAGGGAATGGTTGTGGCCCTGTAATCATCAACTGACTCTTGTCATGAGGATCAGATTCATCAAAGTTCACATGTATGGATTCAGTGACAGTTAACTTTCTTTTGTTAAACACCCTGTAGGCTCTGCTGTGATTGGAATATCCAAGAAAGATTCCTTCATCACTTTTGGAATCAAATTTTCCACGTTGATCCCTATCATTGAGGATGAAACATTTACACCCAAAAACTCGAAAGTAAGAGATGTTTGGCTTTTTTTCATTCCAAAGTTCATAGGGTGTCAGCTTGAGCAGAGGTCTTAAAAACACTCTGTTTGACACATAGCATGCTGTGTTCACAGCTTCTCCCCAGAAAGATTTAGGAAGTTGATATTCATTCAACATTGTTCTAGCCATTTCTTGAATGACTCTGTTTTTTCTTTCCACAACTCCATTTTGTTGTGGAGTTTTCGGTGCAGAAAAATCATGAGTATACCCTTGATCATCACAAAAATTTGTGAAGTTTGAATCCTCAAATTCCATCCAATGATCACTGCGAATTTTCACAATTTTTCTTCCTTTTTCATTTTCCAATCTTTTGACCAGAGGAACAAAAATTTTGAGCACCTCATTTTTGTGTGCTAAGAACAGGACCCACGTGTATCGAGTATAATCATCAACCATAACCATTGTATATTTCTTTTTTCCAAGGGATTCAGTTCTCATTGGTCCAAACAGATCAATGTGAACCAATTCAAGAGGTTGATCAGTTGTAACACTTGGTTTTGATTTGAATGAAGTCCTGATTTGTTTGCCCATTTGACAAGTGGCACATACTTTGTTTTTAACAAAGTTTACATTAGGCAGACCTCTCACAAGATCTTTTGAGGAAATGTGTGAAATTAGTTCCATGTTAGCATGTCCCAACCGTCTGTGCCACAGTTGAGTGGTATCATCATTTGCTACCAGACATTCCACATTTTACTTAGCAAGATTAGGTAGAGTGAAACAGTAGATATTTCTTTCTCTTTTAGCTGTAAAGACAACTCTTTAGTTCTTTGAAACCACACATTGTGATGCAGAGAAATGAACATCAAAACCACTGTCACATAATTGACTAATACTGATTAGATTGTGCTCTAATCCAGTCACAAGAAATACTTTTTCAATACAGGTACCATTTAAGGTACCAATAGTTCCTTAGCCAACAATTTTACCTTTTGTGTTGTCGGTGAAGAGAACATTTCCTCCTTCTGTATCTTGGATCTTGATAAAGCATGACCTGTCCCCGGTCATGTGACGAGAACACCCACTGTCCATGATCCAACTGCCTTCTTTTTTATTTTCCTGCAATCTTTATAACTTTATGTCCCCTAGATGATGAGGGTCCTTCATTGTTAGACTTATGCTGAGGAACTTTAGGCTTCCATACCCAATTGCTAGGTCTTTTTCCTTTTGGATTCCTTTTGAAGAAACAATTATTTATAGTATGACCAATTTTGTTACATGAGTAGCATCTCAGCCTTTTCTTCTTCAGGCAATCATAAGGCTTATTGACTTTAGTTTTTGAAAACCTTTCCAAAACTTGATTTTCCCTTTTTACCGCCTCAAGAGACTCAGATAAGGTTTTAAAATTTCTTTCCGGCTCTTGTCTGCTAAGGGGTTTTCGAAACTTGTGAATGCTTAATTCATAATTGAGACTGAAAATTCTATTCACAAGTTTTGAATTTTCATATTTTATTTCTACAAATTATGTGAAAAGTGCTTTCAATTTCTTTTCAAGTTCTTGTTTCTCCTTCTCAATTTTTAGAAGACTTCTTTCAAGAAAATCATTCTTAGCTCTGAGGATTCCAGGATTCTCAAATTCCTCAGATTCCGATTCAGAACCATAAGAGACTTCAGATGGAGTTTTAGAAGAGATCTGAGACCTTTCCATTAATCCAACATGATTTTTTTCTTTATTTTTTCTTCTTTTCCTTGAGATGGGCCCCTTTTTTGAATTGAGTGCTTCCAACTTGTTTTCGCTTTGCCAGACTGTATCTTCATCATGATCTGTAAGGGTGTAAAGACACTCATGATAGTTTGATGTTTCAATAGATAACTTGACACGATCATGGTGTGCTTTTTGCAAACCTCTCCACACATCATTGGTCGTAGCACAGTTTTTGACACACATTCGTTTGTCACGACTGAGTGAGCTTGTTAAGATAAGCTTAGCTCTGGCATTCAGTGACAAGATTTCTTTTTCATCTTGCAGATATTCATATGATCTTGTTGGAACACTGGTTCCAGGTTTCAGTTTTGGAAGAGTTTCACATTTCTTGACTGTGACTTCCTATAAGTCATAGCTCATGGCTGTTAGATACTCTTTCATATCCGTTTTCCAGGATAGATAGTTTGCTTCATTGAGACGTGGTGGATCAAGATTGATTGTTGTTTTCCACAACGTTTTCATTGGATCTTTAACCCTTGGCTTGTTAAGGCCAAAATGAATGAGTACTTGCTCTAGTACCACTTGTTAAACTACAGGTTCCACATAAACAACTGATTCAAGTATCAGTGATTCAACTTTCATTTATCAAAGCTTTATACCAATAAGAACAGAGTGTGCGCAATGTAAATAACACAGTGTTTATAGAGGTTGGCTCACCACAATTGTGAAAACACAAATTGGGTAAGTTAGTCCTCTACCTAAGTTTGTTAAGCTTAGGATTTTAAATGGAGTTGAATTAAGATCGGGATCAAGCGAAGCCTATGTAACAAAGACTATGGCTTCAAAGCGAGATCCAAGTTACAAGATACAATGAAGGCTGAAAGCAAGAATGAAACCTATGTAACAAAGACTATGGTTCTACCAGGCCAGCAAGCTGAAAGCAAGAAGAGAACCTATGTAACAAAGACTATGGTTCTATCAGGCCAACAACAAAGGGCTATAAAATTCACTATAAGAAATCAAAGGAAAGCTCTATGTGAATTTGTCAAAAGACAAAATTCTTTCAAGAAGTATCTATGAACCTATTTAAAGATGTTAAAAGATGACCGTTGTATCTTTCCAACTGTTATTTCTTTGCATAGACTCCAAGTGGTCTTCAGCTTTTGAATCCCTGTACTTAGTTGACTTTTTTCTTCAGCAAAACAAACATTATTAGAAATCAACAAAAAAACATCTTTAGTTCCACCTAACAGATTTAAATGTTGATTCTTGCTTGTAATTTGTAAAATAGCAGCATTGAACAATTGTGGATTCTGTTGATTCTGGCTTGTAAGTTGCGTCTAGATCTTAAGAAGAATACCTGGGCCATTGCGGATTGTTGGGTTTCTTTTTATGTGATTTTTTGGATATTTTTCATGGAATTAAGTTACCTGTTCTTAGCTACAATTTGTTCTGATCATGATCTTTTCAATTGTGGGCTTGCGTGCTTCATTAATGGTGGAGTTTGTATTATTCTTGATGCCTGATTATTTGGGGTTTACGGTCGTGATGAGTTCGCCTCTTTCTTGGTCGGTGATTGAGAACAAAAAGTGGGAATTGGGATGAAGAAAAGGAGAAAATTTTCGTTGTGGGTTGTTGAATAATTATAGAACAAAATTAAGTTTTTACAAAATATAAAATGCAAACATTTAATTATTTCGGAGGAGACCATTTTTCATTATTAAAAATATATTTTAAGAAAGTGAACGGCTCGGCTCGGCTCGTCACGAACTAGGCACGAGCCCGAGCCCGAACCATTAAAAAGTGTTAAAGCTCGGCTCGGCTCGGTTCGGCTCCCCTAGTTAAGAGATAGCCGACGTTAAAATAAAGAGAGAGAAATTAAGATGTGTTTTTTTGTTTTTAATCCACGTGTCATCAGGAGATGTAACAGGATATCATAACAGGGGATTTCAAGCCAAGCCAGGAAAGGAAAAACAACAAAGTAGGATAAATGGTCCCCTGAAACAAACTGCATGCATGGGAATGAAGACACAATTATTTTTTAAATGACGAGGTAGATATCAGCTATTAATAATGGTTTCAGCTGCCCGCATTATTTGTTTTCGTCTCCTCTACTTTAGGTGATCCATTTGTTTTCGTAGGGTTCTTGATGATACTGATGTTACCAATTGTTGCAGCGTTCTCAGTCGTCCTTGGCACGAGCGTCACCAGGACTGTTTCCTCATCCGCCACATCCATGTTCTTGTACACATCGGTCAGGGGCCACGTTTGGGAACTTTGATCAGGGTCGCCCGGCAGATATGAGAAAGTTCCAGCATATGATGCCCTTTGGAGATTGCTGAAAACTTCCGTCTCACTGCCCTCATCATTTACGAACACGTCAAACTTGACGAACTTATCCTTTTCGTAAGTGATTCCTTCAATCGACAGATCCTCATCGACAGCTCCCTTGCCGGTCTTCGGAACGACGACAGTCACGGTTTCCTTCAGACCGTACAAAGGAAAAACATCCTCCACTTTAGGTGCTTTACTGGCAGCTCTTCCCGCTTTAGCCTTGTCGGTTTGAGGTTCGGGTTTGTAGTCCCGCCATGGGGGGGTCGTCTTCGGCTCAGAATACTCGTATCTCAATGCTGTATTATTGATACAGTCCCCCACCTTAACACGAGCAAGCCGCTTATTTTCGTCATAGAGAATGAATTGAGTGTTGAGGAAATCATTATCTTCGATAGATTTTTCGCCGGTATCCAGTGTTTGCCAGATTGTCCACATGCGATCCACATTGGAGTGGTGGCAGTAGAACAACGGATCTTTGCCAGCTGAGTAGAAGTTACCCAAGTCCTCGCCGGTACTGTTATTAAATAGTGGGGGTTTATTGGGGCCCTTCTTGGTTCCGACCCAGTAATGTACCATGTTGTGAGCTCCCATCTCGCTTTTCCCTCCACCAGCCTTTGTCCACCAGCTCCCTTTGCGATATGGCTTCCCCATGAACTCGGTGGGACTCGAGTAATTAGTCATCATTTCGTTGTACATCACAGCCTTGTTGTTCTCTTTCGTTTTCTCAGCTTTCATTAACTCAGCAGCTTTCCTTAACTCGGCTTCCTTTAACTCAGTTTTCTTTAATTTAGCTTTCATTAACTCAGCAGCTTTCGTTAACTCTGCTTCCGTTAACTCAGAGGCGCCTCCAAGAGAAACCGGCTGTGGGGATGGATCGGACAAGTTGTCTCCGAACAAGTTCTCCCAATCCCGAAGGTTGTCATAGAGAGGGGAACGATCATCTGTGAAAATGGGATCGACGATCATGCCGTCAGGATGGTCCCAGTTCCAGTAAGGCAATGCAAAATCGGGTTTACCTATCAATTGGCCGCAGATCTTCTCGAAGAAATAGATGTACCATCTGTGGAAAGGGAAGAAAAGCCAGTTGAAGTGGACCTGTAAATCGAGGCTGGTGTCAGGTTGGAAATAAGAAGCATTGCAGTAAGCGCAATGGATTCTGGATTGCTGCTCGAAGCTATGTGGATCAGTAGGGGGAAGGCTCTTCATTTTTCTAATGGCATTCTTGAAATCTTTCACCTTATCAGGTTCGAGTTCTTGAACAGGCTTCCTAGTCCGCCACGGAGCATTGGGAGGGGCCACATAATCAACGACTTCTAAGTCGTTAATGAGGCAGCAGTGGGCATGAAGTGGTTCCCCACCAGTGTTCCAGTTCCTACCCATGACGCACTTGTCGAGCTTGGGTGTTTTTATTGGCACAGCCGAGGCCTGCCCAGGAGTGGAAATCAGGTTCGCTGCGCCGTACAGGCTGCCCAAACCAAGCAACATGTTCCTCCTGTCGATCTTCGACTTCCCGTCGTCCTTCTGGTTTTGGCAGCAAACCCTGAGGTGGCGCCGGTGGCGGCGGCGGCTGATGAAATGTGACTGCTTGGGGAAAGCTGGGAGAGAAAGGGAAGAGCGGGGGTAATTGGTGGTGCATGAAAGCACGTATTGAAGGGATAATGCCATGGCTAATACTATTGAATAATATTGGGGTGATTGTTCCAGTGATGAGTTTCAGCTGCACTAGGGCTCCCTATTTATAGTGGATTCTTGCCCTAATTTTGAGACTATAAAAGTCGCCAAAGCATGCATGCAACGCGTGTTGAATCAGGGCATTTAATTTCTTTAATCCCCTTGTATTTATGTACAATCTGACAAGGTCATGTGGGGACCCAACTAGTGCTCACGTCATGTTGAATCACGTCATGTTACAAGGTCATGTATTGAAGTCATGGGTTTAATTTGCCTTGCATGATGCAACTGATCATGGCATTTAAGTTCGTACTGTGAAAAAATAAAAAAGTTCGTACTAGGAATTAATACCCTTATTAATTAGCAACGGACAACAGCTAATCATGGTAAACTAAATAAATGAGTGAGGGAAAGGTTGCTTTAAATAGCAAGATTCCATGGGATCCTCCCGATTAGAGTAATTAGGTTAATTAATAATATAGGACTAAGTTTTTGGCATTAGTCATGAAGGGGTTTTTTTTCCGATCTCCTGTTCCACACTTTTATGTTTTATTTTGGGTTAATTACATTTAGACCCGATGAAAATATATAAAGCTAAAACTTAGTATCTCTTGGTCAAAAAATTACACTTGCACCTCCTCACGGATTTAATAATTATATATAACACTCAATATTGTAAGAATCGATTAAAAATCTAATAGAATATTTATTAAAATTGTGAAAGTTCCGTTATGTCCCAGATAAAACTAAACTAATTTTAATTATATAAAAAAATTATTTGTAAATGACTAAAATACCCCTTGTTTTGACTCACTTTACATCGTGTAAAAAGAGTTTCATTTTTCTCTTTCAACACTCCTTCCCGCCTTCATCAAAACACCATGAAACCTTTTGTGTTCCCACCTACGTGACTAACAAAAAATCTCTAAAAATTGATTTTCTGGAAGCTTAATCCACCGTATGGAGGTTGGTGGTAACGAGAAAAGCTTCTTACAGTATTAACAGGATTTTCACAATTTTAAGGGATATTCTGTTAGATTTTTAATAGATTCTTACAATATTGGGTGTTATATGTAATTATTAAATTTGTCAGAGGATGTAATTGTAATTTTTTGACTAAGAGGTACTAAATTGTAGTTTTATATACTCTCATAGGGTCTAAATATAATTAACCTTTTTATTTTATATTTCACTTACATACAAATATCTTATGTATTAATAAACGATTGAAATTAAAAATATATATATAATATTAAAAATTAAAAAAAAGTTCTCATCTCTAGCTTGTGTAAGTAAATACAAATAAAAAATGAAAATATAATTGAAACATGAAATTTAATGTCTGAAAGTGAGATTAATAGGAAAATTGAATATATATGTATAACTTCAATAAAAAAGGAAAAAGTAGGTGTGCAAATATCAATCTCAATGAAGTAATTAAAATTGGTGCTTTCAATACGTCCAAACTTAGGTTTTCACACACTTACCATTTACCAAGGAGCAAGTGGAATTATAACAATCAAATGATAAATGCAATCAAACAGTTTTCTCAATATCACACACGTTTGTTGAGGTCAAATTTGAAGTGGAATTGCTCTTAATACCATGCGATTCACACTTAAAAATCATCAAATGATAAATGCAATCAAACAATTTTCTCAATATCACACACGTTAAATGCCGTCTTAGCTCAGGCGGTAGAGCGCATGGCTTTTAACCATGTGGATTAAAGATAAGTACGTGAGATCTTGGTTTAGTTTTGGATAATTTAGTATCTAGAGTTCTATGTTTTGAGGAAATATCATATTTTTATTTCCATGACAATAGGATAAAGATAACTTTGTTTAATTATAGATAAGTATAATGCATTTAATTTTTAGATAATAATTTTAGTTAATATACTGTATTTAATTTTAGATAATTTTAGATTTCTTTATTTATTATTTAGATAATTTAATATTGATATGAGTTATGTATATTAAGATTTCTTTATTTATTATTAAGATAAATGTGTTAATTTTAGTTTTTATTATAGAGATTATTTAGTTAAAAGATTTCTTTAT
This sequence comes from Lantana camara, assembly GCA_037501455.1. NCBI lineage: Eukaryota > Viridiplantae > Streptophyta > Magnoliopsida > Lamiales > Verbenaceae > Lantana > Lantana camara. The sequence continues at coordinate 81,723,853 of CM074865.1, forward strand.
TTATTATTAAGATAACTGTGTTAATTTTAATTTTTATTATAGAGATTATTTAGTTAAAAGATTTCTTTATTTATTATTAAGATAATTGTGTTAATTTTAGTTTTTATTATAGAGATTATTTAGTTAAAAGATTGTATCAAAATAGTAATTTTAGTTTGTCTTTTATTATGAAAATAATTGTGTTAATTTTAATTTTTCTTTTATTATGGATAAATTATTTAGGTAAAAAATTATATCTTAAATAGTAATTTTAGTTTTTTTTTTTTAAAATTATGAATAACATTTATAATTAATTTGTAACGATAGTTATCTTTATCTTTAGGACTATTAGAATAGGTTAAAGATAAATAATTCTTTATTTTTTTATGTCGTTGTTATTTGACTTTATTATTTTATTTAAATTATGTTAAATTGAGTTCATGATTTTTTTTAAATTTATATAGCCACCGTGAGTAAAAGAAATTTGGAGTTTTACTTAAAGAAACCTATAATAGCAACGGACCTATACAAATGTTATTCTTGAAACTTCAACCACAAAATAATAAATTAAAGTTTTTAAGGTATACTTGTTTTATTTATATATATCGAATAAAATAATATTTATTTTTTAAAAAATATTATATATTTTTTAAATTTTTGGCCCCTCTCCCATAAAATCCTGGCTGAGTCCAGCCTCCAGCTCGGAATCACTCAAACCTTCAATATTCCCCTTAAGATCTTTAGGATCAAATAGCGCATACGGCCCTCCTGGCCCATAGAACATCCTGCCAAACCTCAACTAACCACTGTCATGTACTATTACTAAGAACCATGGAAGTATATGATGCCACCATTCAGAAAAACAAGAAATTAGAATTAGGGAATTGATGTCCCCGTTAAGACGGGTTAAGAACTTGAAATTTCTAACCAAAAGAAAGATAGATGCTAACATAGTAGTGCCCAGAAGAATCTAATAGGATTTTTGAAATTTGATCAAACTATGTTCGTTAGTCCTAGAAGCCCCTCATCACCAGTGACAGACCATCAATCACCACCATTAGCATAGAAGATTGAGAAATTCTTTTTCTTGTGAAATGAAATTGGGATTTGTTGTGAATTAACATCACAAGATCAAAATCAATGGAGTGGAGCAAATTGCACGGCGCCCCCCCCCCCCCCCCCCCTCACCCCACCCCCATGTAACAAGAAATAACCAAAAAAGACCCTGTCATAAAAAAATTCGTTTATAAAACCCTATCTTTTATTTTTCTGCAGGAAAAACTCTCAAGGCACTACGTGTGGCGCACGGCGTTGACTGCGACTGCTAGCGATGTTTTGGCGTTTTTAAGCTGTAAAAATACTATTATACCCCTGATCAGTTAACTTGACTTCGAAAAGTGAGTTATTTTTCCCTCCATTTTCTGAAACGTGGGTTCTTTTTCCCTCCCTTTTCCATGTAACACGAAATAACTAAAAAAGACCCTGTCATAAAAAAATTCGTTTATAAAACCCTATCTTTTATTTTTTTGCAGGAAAAACTCTCAAGGCACTACGTGTGGCGCACGGCGTTGACTGTGACTGCTAGTGATGTTTTGGTGTTTTTAAGCTGTAAAAATACTATTATACCCCTGATCAGTTAACTTGACTTCGAAAAGTGAGTTATTTTTCCCTCCATTTTCTGAAACGTGGGTTCTTTTTCCCTCCCTTTTCCATGTAACACGAAATAACCAAAAAAGACCCTGTCATAAAAAAATTCGTTTATAAAACCCTATCTTTTATTTTTTTGCAGGAAAAACTCTCAAGGCACTACGTGTGGCGCACGGCGTTGACTGCGACTGCTAGCGATGTTTTGGTGTTTTTAAGTTGTAAAAATACTATTATACCCCTGATCAGTTAACTTGACTTCGAAAAGTGAGTTATTTTTCCCTCCATTTTCTGAAACGTGGGTTCTTTTTCCCTCCCTTTTCGGCAATTACCTATTGTCTTAGAAATTTTGCTTAAAACACCTTGAGTTGTTAAACTGTTGCAAAAAAAACCTTGTCAGAATTTATGTCCAACCAACCACAATAATTTAAACGAATTAACTGCAAAATAATCCATCCACAGTCATCAACTCATGAATGAATACTCAAAAATAGACATTTTGTAGATAAAACATACTTCACTGGAATTAAAAAAAAAAGTGCACAATAAGGTTTATCCCCCACCTACAAAAGTACATGGATCCTTAGCATTCATTAAAAGACAAAGTCAGCATGGGACACACCCAAACAAAACAAAAAGTGGTCCAGTGTGAAGTGGTCCAATGATAAATGCAATCAAACATTTCTCTCAATATCACACACGTTTGTTGAGGTCAAATGTGAAGTGGAATTGCTCTTAATACCACCCGATTCACACTTAAAAATCATCAAATGATAAATGCAATCAAACAATTTTCTCAAGCATTAGTCTTGAAGGCTATGTTTTAAAACCCGGACCGGACGTCGAATTGGGAGCCTTACTGATTACTGGTTTTACTGGTTCGACCGGTGACATCATAATTACGTAATAATTATATTTAATTATATATATTTATATAATATTATAAATATTAATTAAAAATTACAAAATAAGTTAAATAATATAAAAAAATAAATATAATTTTAAGTCACGTACAACTACTCGTTAATTTTCAATAACATGCTCCAATCATAAATTTTCAAATTATAAATTTACAAACAATTTAGCTAAAGATAGATTTAACAAATATCTTACTATTTATTGTGGAAAAAAAAAAATATCACACACACATTTATATTTTTATAGATATATATTATAAAAAATAAAATATTTCACATTATTTTATCTATATTTAAATTTAGTTCATACTCCGTATATAATACTTATAGTTGTAATAAATATTTTCTTAACACTCAATTTGAAATATAATCTATAAATTTAGTGAGTCAGAAAGTTATTAAAACTTTTATTAACGAAAAATTTTCCAATTAAGTTACTATCTCAACTGGTTCAACACCCCACTATTGCAATATTTTTGGGATTAGAATTTATTTTTTTTTTTAAAAAAAGGAAAATCCGGGCCAACTAGCCCGCGAAGGGATCCGGTCCGGTCCGGGCCAGACTGGTCCGTGCGAAGGGTGGTTTTAAGGGGTCGCCCGGACCGAAAAGCCCACCGGTCACCGGTTGAACCGGTCCGGTCCGGCTTTTAAAACATAGCCTGAAGGGGTTTCGGAAAACAAAAAAAAAAAAAAAGGGTTCGATCTCCTATTTCACACTTTTATGTTTTATTTTATATTTCACTTACAAACAAATACCTTATGTATTAATAGACGATTGAAATTAAAAAAAAAAATTATAATATTAAAAAATAAAAAAATGCTCTCATCTCTAGCTTGTGTAAGTAAATACAAATAAAAAATGAAAATATAATGGAAACATGAAATTTAAGGGGTAATTTGAGAAAACTCACCAATTGAATAGTCAATTTTTAGTTTGCTCCCCAAGTCTAAAAAAATTTTAGTTCACTTCCCAATTCACATGCATAATTTGAGTTAGCTCCCCAATTTTGGGGGCAGATACCACATATGGCGATTTAGATACACCATATGACGATTTAGGTACACGATTCTTGAGTAATAAAACGATTCTTGAGTTTTATTAAACATGCATAATCGTATACCTAATTCGTCATATGGTGTATCTAAATCGCCATATGTGGTATCTGCCCCCAAAATTGGGGAGCTAACTCAAATTATGCATGTGAATTGGGGAGTGAACTAAAATTCTTTTAAACCTGGGGAGCAAACTAAAAATTTTTCAACTCATGGGGAGTTTTCTCAAAACTCCCCGAAATTTAATGTCTGAAAGTGAGATTAATAGGAAAATTGAATATATAACTTAAATAAACAAGAAAAAGTCGGCGTGCAAATATCAGATCTCAATGAAGTAATTAAGATTGGTGCTTTCGATACGTCCAAACTTAGGTTTTCACACACGTACCATTTACCAACGAGCAAGTGGAATTATAACAACCAAATGATAAATGTAATCAAACAGTTTTTTCAATATCACACATGTTTGTTGAGGTCAAATTTGAAGTGGAATTGCTCTTAATAATACCCTATGTTGTACGGATACGGACACGGCTACACGGACACGACACGACACGGATACGGCGATACGAATTTTTTTGTGAATTTTCCACGTGAGAAGTGTCGGATACGGTGTCCGACACGAGTATCCGATACGACACGACACGACACGACACGGCAAACTTATATTTTTAGAAGTGTCCGTGCATTAGAGATAATACCTGATTCATTCTTAAAAATCATCAAATGATAAATGCAATCAAACAGTTTTCTTAATATCACACACGTTTGTTGAGGTCAAATGTGAAGTGGAATTGCTATTAATACCACCCGATTCACACTTAAAAATCATCAAATGATAAATGCAATCAAACAGTTTTTTCAAGCATTACTCCTACAAGGGGTTTTGGAAAAAAAAAAAAAAAAGGGTTCGATCTCCTGTTTCACACTTTTATGTTTTATTTTATATTTCACTTACTGACAAATATCTTATGTATTAATAGATGATTAAAATTAAAAAAATTATAATATTACAAATTAAAAAAAAGTTCTCATCTCTAGCTTGTGTAAGTAAAAACAAATAAAAAATGAAAATATAATCGAAACATGAAATTTAATGTCTGAAAGTGAGATTAGTAGGAAAATTGAATATATAACTTAAATAAACAAGAAAAGTAGGCGTGCAAATATCAGATATCAATGAAGTAATTAAGCTTGATGCCAATTGTCGGTAGTTACACAATGGTGCTTTCAATACGTCCAAACTTAGGTTTTCACACACGTACAATTTACCAATGAGCAGGTGAAATTATAACAATCAAATGATAAATGCAATCAAACAGTTTTCTCAATATCACACACTTTTATTGAGGTTAAATTTGAAGTGGAATTGCTCTTAATACCACCTGATTCACACTTAAAAATCATCAAATGATAAATGTAATCAAACAGTGTTTTCTCAATATCACACACGTTTGTTGAGGTCTAATGTGAAATGGAATTGTTCTTAATACCACCAGATTCACACTTAAAAATCATCAAATGATAAATGCAATCAAATAATTTTCTCAATATCACACACGTTTGTTGAGGTCAAATTTGAAGTTGAATTGCTCTTAATACCACATGATTCACACTTAAAAAACATCAAATGATAAATGCAATCAAACAGTTTTCTCAATATCACACACGTTTTCTGGTTCTACATATTCTTCTCCGACATTTTCCCAAACTCCTTGTCCACCAAGAAATGCCTTCATTTGGATGCTCCACCTTTCATAATTTTCTTTTGCAAGTTTGGGAAATGGAATAGCACTCATCGAAGCCATTTTAACGTGGCTTTGATACCACTTTGTTGCGAAAGCATAATGGAAAAATAAAATATTTTTGAAGAGGAGGAAGTGGAGAGAAGAAATTCACTCTATTTTTCTTCTACACTCTAATCAACACTTCTATTTAAAACTCAAACTCAACTTCTTACAAACTCATTCTTCTCTCAAACTCTTTCTTTTCTTATTTGTATTTGTCTTGTCTTATCTTATTTTGTCTTGTCTTGTCTTGTTTTGTTAAAACTACATAACAAAGCACCTATTTATACTAATATAACAAGACACAAATTAAATACAATAGTAACTCTCTAATCCTAAATGCTATGATGTTATAGCTAGGATCTCTAATGCATGTAACATCTTACATTAATCTTCTTTATTTTATTACTTGTAACCTTTCAATTAATTCATGGTGTCAAGATTAATTACCACTTTCAACAAGGTATTTGAAGTTTTAAAGTACCATGTGAGAAGCTGCGTGAAATGGAGAAGGGGATTGAGGTCGGTCCGGTTACATTTACCACGATTTTGCACACCTTCTATAAGAATGGGCAGACAGTGTGAGGCTTTGGCATATTCATGGTGGGAAGCCCGAAGACGTGAAGGCCTTCATTGAGGAAATGAATAATGCTGGGATAGAACCAGATATCATTAGTTATAACTATCTGATTACTTGCTATATATGCTGCAAATAACATGATGGATGAAGCTGACAAGGTTTATAATGATTTGTTAATGATCTTTTCTGTAAAGTAAGAGTTGTGAGGAATGCATAGTTGTTAGGGACATATAGCCTAAAATCCCACCAAAAGTTAGTGATGAACAGTAATTTGTTCCCCAAAAATCACTTTAACGGTCAAAGACTATTTTTCATCCAAAAACTAACGGATGTTATGATAAAAATTAAATAGCGTGGGGCTGAAAAAACAGATTATTTTACAACTAACTGTGTTATCTTCATATTCGTGAATAAAAGGATGTAGCACTACACCTTTTGAGAGTTAATTTGAAATATTTTCGAACAGCAACTTGTTATTTTTGTGTTCTAGTTCCTCAAACGAAAATGACACAATACTTGCTGCACAAACCTTCAGACTCTCGAGGGAAGAGCAATCTAATATTTCCAAGGTTTTCAAATTTGGGATTGAATCAACAATTTCGAGGTTCCTCGTTGAACTAGACCGAGTTATGGATAAATGTTCAAGATTCGAACATGATGCCAAAAGGTAATGTAACCTCATCTGTGATATTAGCTCGCTCAGACTTAAGGGATCTCAGAGACGTAAATGCACACTTCAATGATAATTACTTCTTCAACTTGGGAAAATCGTTATGACAACCCAACCGATCAGGATGCCCTAGTTTCAATTCAAACTTTTTTACTTTCTTCTACATTGCAAAATGTATCCATCTCGGAAATTCCTCGCAATTCCCTCGAAATTTAACATAAAATTAAAAAAAAAATTTATTTCTATTTTTCGAGGGAATTATTCCTTCGAAAATCCATCGAAAAATAATTTTAATTCATAAATTAATAAAATTTTATTATTTCAAGGGAATATTCATTCGGAAATCCCTCTGAAATATTGGCGGTAAACATGGCGCTAAAATTTCCTAGGGAATTTTCCCTCGGAAATCAATTTGATATTCCATCGAAATCCGGGTGTTTTCTTATAGTGCGAATTAGTAACATGAGAGACTTATCTGTTACTTTTAAAATTTTAGGGACTAAAGTAACACAAATTGAAACTTTTAAGGACTAAACATAGTATTTGCTCAATATTAATTATAAGTATACACCCAAGCGTGATTTGAACCTGATACCTTGCCCTAGAGAATGAATTCATTAGCCACTTGAACCAATCCATGTTGCTTAAGTTGAATTTGTTTAACTAATAATAATAAAAAATTGTTATTTTTAATAATATTAAATCATTATTTAATGTTAACAAAAACAAAATAAAACAGTAAAAAAATTTAACAATGTGAAGAGAGGAGAGCGAAGAGAACCTAAATACGTTGGAGAAAATCATGAAACTATTTAGTAATTATAAATTCCCATTAAATGTGCTTATGAATTTGTATGTCAATTTGTCATTGCTTTGCTAGAGTATTGAAATTGTTTCGTAGAGTATTTAAACAGTTCTTTGAATTTATTCTTCAAATTTTTTCATATTTAAGCAGTTTGTTGATGGTGCTCCACTTGCTCCAACACAAGAAAAGAGAAAAAAATAATTGATATAATCATGCATGAATATTTTGGCAAAAGATCGAAAAGTCCTATTGAATCATCAAGTCGGATTGCTAACCAAGAAAGAATTAATGTTAATAGTGTGGAATTTAATCCTAAAGACTTATTTTGCGATTCGGGTTGTTTTAGATATTACATTCGAAGAGAATATATATATCTAAGAACCTTACAAACTAAAAAATCATATTTTTTCACAACCCAATTTTTTTTAATATGTTGAGGTCGAGAAATTCTCAACCCCAACTATCAAGAAATCCTATAATCGCTGGCGTGGGGCAAGATTGTCGCAGACTCGCAGTAAATGATTGGGCTTTAGAACTATCATGTTGTTCAACAACTATCAAGCTGTTCAATCTGGCGATTATTGCAAAACAATTATGGTGCATTGTTCGAAATAGACATTCTAATATATACTTGAGTCAATAAAAGAAATTATAAAATTATTTTGTAATTATAAAATCTCATTTCATCAATTTTCCGTTGGATAATTAGAAATATCCACCTGAGGCTTAATCTAATTACGATTAAAAAAAAAAAAACCAAGATAATTAAGAAATGGGGTATTCATAATTATCCCTATTTCACCTTCGAGTATAACCGGAAGCATTACAATCTCTCATGCAAGTGCAGGTGCTAAGATGGATTATCTTACAACCAACTCTGATTTTGGTGGAAAAACTGATTGGAGATGTTTGGCCCGTTCTTTTGCTTCCTTCACCGTTTGCGCCCTAATTCGTAGATTTTTACAATAATAATATTTCCACCTGCAGCCAAAATGTTTACTCTTCACTTCGATAACCACCTTCTCAAGCGACGGAGCAACCTTGAATAAGTGCAAAAGGAACTCCTCTTCACTTGGACAACCAACATAACCAACTACTTCAACTAACTTAAGATTTTCATGATGAAATATAGGCGCCTCTGCTTCACTAATATCTGGAAACGGTATCAAATTGTCTAGCTGTCATGATATAAAACCAACGTATTCGTTAAGAGGAAGATTAATCAAAATATATAGAATCTTGAGTTGATGGTCATAGGAATACCTCATAAGGATTGTAACTGTAGTTTACCTGCGATAATAAACAAGAAAATAAACTGGTAAAATGTATCCAGAAGAAATTTCCAAAACCTTACAATGAAGAAATATCTTGAGATTTGACTTAACTACACAGACTTTAGTTACGTTTTGAGAAATTATTAATTTGGGTCAACTAAGTTTAACGACATCATCTCTAACTTTCTATGTAATATCCTATTTTGCCTTACTGGTTAACTTGATTTGAAATCCAAAACTATAAGAGCAAGCGTGGGGCCAAATCTTAGGATATATTAAGAGAAGTTTTTGTAATATCTCAAATTTCAGGAAAAGTTTGTGTAATTAAGCCAAAATCGAGGGTATACCATCGTAATTATCCTAAAGAGTATTGATAACAAGTATAACAATGCAAAATATTCAAAAATGAAACCAAGATTAAGTCTAAGACTCGAGAACACACGTATAGCCATGGTTCGCCATTATATTGGAATGGTGGGCAGTGGGCTACATTCTGGAAAGGCTATTAAAACCTTTTTCATGCAAAGAATTCTTATAACTCAAAATTCAAAAGGTTAAAGAAACAAAATTTGTGACATTTATCAAAGTAAGAACATGTACCTTGATTCTGAACTCCCGTAATATGGGGGCGGCCTTAATCAATAAAGTGAAGAAGAGAAGGCTCTGCCCAACTCTACACACGGTAGACAATTCCAACCGCTTGAGAGAGTATAACAGAGGCAAATTATAAGGATCTGCCCACGTATATTTCTGACAACAAATAATAGAAAAATATTAATGATTATTGTGATTGCGGAGATTAGTAATGATTGTTAAACCGAAGGTATAAAAATATAATGCCTCATCACTAACCACAGGGGAAAGTTTCAATGAAAGCTTCACCAGCTGAACTGAATAACACGCGTGTTTGTTATCTTCATATTCGTAAATAAAGGATGTAGCACTGCAACTTTTAAGAGTTAGCTCTCTAAGATTTGGAATATTTTCGAACAGCAACTTGTTATTTTTGTGTTCTAGTTCCTTAAACGAAAATGACACAATACTTGCTGCAGAAACCTTCAGACTCTCGAGGGAAGAGCAATCTGATATTTCCAATTCTGTCAAATTTGGGATTGGATCAACAATTTGGAGGTTCCTCGTTGCACTAGAACGAGTTATGGATAAACGTTCAAGATTCAAACATGATGCCAAAAGGTAATGAACAACCTCATCCGTGATATTAGCCCGCTCAAACTTAAGGGATCTTAGGGACCCAAATGCACACTTCAATGACAATAACTTCTTCAACTCCGGAAAATTGTTATGACTACCCAACCGATTAGGATACCCTAGTTCCAATTCAAACTTTTTTACTTCCTTCTGCATTGCAAAATGTATCCATCTCGAGATAGAATTACCATATACACCTCCATTAAAAAAATGAACACAAAAGCTATCCAGACGCAGACCCTGATGCAATTCTATCAAATGATCGACCTGAGTTATCACTTCGTTCGCCTCCATTAGACATCCAGCTCTGATTTTGTAGGCATCAAAATCCAGACTACCAGAAGTAAACATCCACAAATGTCTCCATCGACGCGACAGAACACTAGTTCTCACAGCTTCCATGAGGGTCATACGAGACAATATAGCAATAAGAACATCATCAGGCAAACAATTCAACCCAATAATATCAAGAACACTCGATGCTTTAGATCTCTGCATTATTCATCAATAAAATAGAATTAATAAGATTTGAGAGCCAGGAATGACAACTTCTTCAAAACAAATTTGAGAATATAGCAGCAGATCTAAGTGGAATTACCTGCAACCACAAAGGTGTCCGCTCTTTTTCCACTCTGTAAAGCTCCTGCCTCAATTCTGATTGAGAACTTCGAAGTGACTTAATCTCTTTCATGAGAAGTCTAACATCTGCTTTGTATTTCAAATCTGCTGCTTCATATTTCATGACTGCCTCTTCATGACATTTCTGCAAGTTCTTAAGCTCCTCCCTAGTGGAATCTAACTCTCGTCGCAGTGATTCATTCGCTTTAATGAATGAATTTGCTGTTTCTTCCATAAACATGCACTCCCGTTTGAACTCTTGGACATCCCTCTGCATCTGAGCAAATCTTTCCCTTTCAACTAAATTTGCCTGCTCCAGATTTTGTTTACCACACTTCTTTCTAGATTCATATTCAGTTTCCAAATCCTTAACCTGCTAAAGGAGTGACAATTAGGTTATCAGCAGCAACATTTTCTGAAGGCATTTGCATATTTATATTACAATATTTCTAGAAAATAAAGCAACATGAATCATCACACACAATCCCAACAATATCATCTATCACTCAAGAATTTCAAGTCTCTGCGTCGTTGTACATAAATACATTGATAAATAACAGAGAACTTTAGTATCACTTCGATAGAAATATCTAATCTCAAATTAAAATGCCAAAGAAATATGAAAAGTCCACTACCTTTCGTTTTCTTTGGTACTGAATAACAGAAGCCGTATCATGAGCACGACTACCATCCATATTATCAGGATATTAGCAGATTCAATGTTGTAAAGATGATTGCACCAAAAAAAATGTTGTAAAGATGATCGCGAACCTTAAGCTGAATTCAGAGAGAGAGCCAAAAAGAAGAAAAAAGATTCAATTTTTCCAACGAAACGATTGAATTTAAATGAATTATGTCTGTTAGTAGGAATTATAGGACTCTATCTGTGTGCTCAAACCCTAATTCCCAAAATTGAATTGCAGAAGCAAGTGCGGTCGGCGGGACTTCAAACTGGGCCTAGAAAATTCAGACCCAAATCCATTCAAATTACTATTAGAAAATGAATATTTAAATTTTAAAGCCAGATTTAAATCAAGAAAGTAGTATTAGCTGTATAATATGTCGTTAATTTATTGCAACTGTGATTATTAAAAATTTAAAGACTGAAGTTATAGAACATCAATATAAATATTTATTATGTAGGAATCTCGTTGCTGACGTAGGTTTGGTAGGTCGACCAATCGAAAATCAAAGTAAAACATGCCGATAATATTTAAACTTCATAGTGAGTGGCTTGTTGAGTTTTGATCTTAGGACTAAGGTACCAACGGCTATAGCACAGTCTTCCAGATGTAAATAATCTTTAAAAAAGACATCAAATTTGCCCTGCAAATAAAATTTCCTGACCTCAATCCCTATGCCCTCTTACATGCTATGATTGCGTCGGTATAACTCTTTCCTACGGATTTCCAGCAACACCAAGCAACCGAGTTGCTTTTACCCAGTTCCTCAAGCAGCAGAGTATATCAATCGAGTGGTGGAAAGGGCTAACACACCGGTAATACAGTATAACTCTTTCCTACAGTTTTCCAGCAATGCCAAGCAACCGAGTTGCTTTTAGAGTATATCAATCGAGTGGTGGAAAGGGCTAACACACCGGTAATACAGTATAACTCTTTCCTACGGTTTTCCAGCAATGCCAAGCAACCGAGTTGCTTTTAGCCGGTTCCTCAAGCAGCAGAGTGCATCAATCGAGTGGTGGAAAGGGCTAAAACACCGGTAATACATCTGTCTACAGATGCTGCACAGAATGATATTGATTTATCTCAATCACTTGTCTTCTTGAATGGAAAGACCGAGCTACTTGTTAGAAGACTGGCTCGTAATTGAGCTGAAAAGTGGGATGCTTTATTATACAGGCAGATCTTGAGGGAGATTCTCAGGTGGGTCGAACTTTTTAAGTTCTACTTTTGTTAATCTTGTGAAAAGTGAGGATTTATTGGAAGCTCGGATATGCAAATTTTGTTGAATCTAACAAGTTAAATGTTTGATGATGAAGATTGAAGCAATGCTGGATAAAACAATTTGTGCACTATCCTCTGTGTTTATCTGAGCTTCTGGATCTACTTTACTTCTGAATTGGAAAATAAACTTAACCCTACTATTTTTACAAAGCAATTATAACATAACCTAAAATTACAATGTAAACACAGTTAAGTGACTAAATTAGAACAACACGACTAGAACTTAAAAAAACAACACAACTTAAAGTGACTAAACTAATCATCTTCCTCCTATCCATCATTGCTTCCTTCTCATCACCACCTCCTTCATTCTCGTCCTGCATCACCACCGACTCTTCACATTTCCCTAATATTACTGCCTTCCATGATGTAGGTAACATTGAAACGCAGTGAAGGCATTCCTAGGGTATCAATGGCTGCACTTGCCATCATTTCTAGTTCTACGGAATGAACATTACCTCCTAGTACAAACAAAAACCTTTTTTCATTTTCTCCTTCCGGCATGTCCTGAAGCATCATTATGGTGGTCATGTCCACCATCGAGTTAATAGTAATCGCGTTTGCATTAGAATAAAACGGATATAATTGTGTTTTAATTTTGGCAGTCACAGTCTCGATCTTTCTTTCGCTTCGTCTCAAATCCCGTTTAATTCGATCCAAATTCTGCTTGGCAGAGGTTAATTCATCTTGGACCCCTTGATATTCCTGAGTGTCCACAACTAGTTCACCTAATCGTGCTTCTATTTGTGGGATGTTGATAAGTGCAGCGCGCTTTTTCTCTCGCAAAATAGATGAGAGACTGTTATAATATGAAAGTACTCCAGTTTCGCGACGAATAGCAGCCCATCTTTGTTGCGACATCTTCAATACAGAGTTTAACAAAATTATGAGGTTCCACAAACTTCAAGATAGAGAAAAAATATTGCAAAAGAGACCTTTAGAAATGCTCAGCCATGCAATATCATTCTAATCTATAAGGTTTAGCTACCTAAAAAGTGATAATACATAACTTATCAGCAAAAACACCATGAAAGACACGTCAAAAACAGAGGACAACAATAATTTACTCAAGAATGTTAACACAATTATTGAAGTATTAACAACAATGTCTCAAGATCTATACTTGTTTCCAACTCAAGGAAGCAGCAAACTCATTCACCAAAGGCAAACAACACTAATATTTTCTTTTTTTCTTTTTTTTCAAACACACACCCCAAGGTGGTTAGAAAAATTCGAATCAGAGTCATTACTTAGAGAAAGAACCCTGAACCACTTGGGTCAACAACTTTTGGCAAAACAACAGTTAATATAGAAGTGAAATGTCAAGCAAAAGAGACTTTTAGAAATGCTTCAAATCATGCAAAATCATCCTAATCTCTAAGGAAGCAGCAAAAACACCATAAAAACACCTTAAAAACAGAGGAGAACAACAATTTACACAAGTAAAGTCCAATGTTGAAGTATTAACAGCAATGTCTCTCAAGATATATACTTGTTTCCAACTCAAGGAAGCAGCAAATTCATTCGCCAAAAGCAAACAACAGCTAATATAGAAGTGAAATTCAAGCAAAAAAATGCAATGTTTGGAGTAATTAAGTACAGAAATATTGAAGTGAAACAGAAAATTAGGGAGATACCTTGAATTGCTGAGAAGGATTTGCTTGGTTTGTATGGTAATAGGGATCGTATGACGCTGCCTGAATCCTCAAACCCTAATTCCGAAAACTTAATTGCAGAAACTACTCTCTGTTGTGGCGGGTTTTCAAGCCGGGCCTACAAATTTAAGTTTTATATGAAAGAAAATCCAATCAAATCACAATTAAAAAAAGGAATAACTCATATTTAAATTTTAAATCAGATTAAAATCCAAGATATAGTATTAGATGCATAAATGTATTTTTGTCTGTGATTTATTTCAATTGTGATTATTAAAAATATTAATAATTGAACGAGTAAAGTTATAAATCTTGATAATTGTATATTTAGATAATGTTTACTTTCTTAGTTCATTATCTAGTTGGATTTAATATGGTTATGTTAAAATTTTGTTAAATACCCAATTCAATTTGTTTATCACAATAGATTATTTTGGAGTTGTCAAATAGCGTAGTGTATTCTTATACTTTCTTGGGCTTTCTCAATAGCCTAGGACTCTTATAATATTTTAGTAAACATGGAAATTAATGTATTAAATAATTAATATAACTATTTATAATAAAATAAATTTTCTCTTATTGTGTAAGGATCTCGTTGCTGATCTAAGTTTGACAGGTTGACCGGCCGAACAAAGAAAGTATTTATTTAGGTAAGTAATTTTGATTTGCACGAGACAAAATGAGAACAACCTTTTTCTTTTCTTTTCTTTTTTTTTTTTTTTTTTTTTTGTTTTGTTTTGAAACGCAAAATGACAATAACTTATCCACCACCAACTACCTAATTGTTCACAAAGTAAAAAACCTAATACCTAAAACTCGATAGAAAACTTCTCTTATTGCCGGTGCGATCTTGCTTACGGGATGGCCTAGCAGCCACATCGAACAATGCATCAAGGGAGCCTATAGCGAGGGCGATCCTTGACACCTGGTCATATATCATTAAATATATTATCTATGTAATTACATTTAATTAAATAAATAAAGTTATAAATTGTTGTATTCAAATTTTTAGCGACTAGAATACTCATTTTCAATCTATTTATAATTACAATTATATATATATATATATATATGTAATCACACCAATCTTATGAAAGTTCTTTTTTTTCTTTCTTTTTTTTTTTTTTATAACTGAAACACGCAAAGTTTAGTTGTCTATCATATCCCTCATCCATGTTCTGGCCCATCTTAGCCATAGCATCTGCAAGGCTATTGTCCGCCCCATTTAATTTGTTTGATAGTGCATTCCCAAGGATTCTAGATGAATTTCCGACAATCTTCAACTATATTAACCAAAGGATTTTCCGCCGTGTTCGCATGCTTAATCAAATTGACCACTCCTCACGAGTCACATTCAACCTCAATTCTTTTGTATCTTTTTTTCCAAGCTATCCTTAGCCCTTCCCATATACCCATCAATTCCGCCATTATGATATTGGCTTCGCCTAATTTCAAAGCGAAACCCACCAACCAATTTCCGATGTTCAAACACACTCCCATCGGAGTTTCCTTTCCAAGTGTTCCCCACCCAGCCCGCATCGTTAACCTCTACAAACGTATCAAAGTGTTTAAATGATTGAATTTAAACAAAGCCATCATATAATTTATTTATTAAATTCAACCCAAACCCTATCGTTTGATCCATATAAATATTGGAATTCGTTAACCCTAACGCAGCGGAAATTAAAATTTTAGGGATTATAAAACCATTTTATCGGAATTCCAAACAAGATCACCTTTGATTCAAGATTTACGATTTAAACCAAAGAAGAATCAAATACCTCTTTCACTTCCAGTTGATGACGATGACAAGAAGGTTTTCCAAAACCTACCCGGTTCTCTTCTATCCGATCTTCTTTCAAGAATCCCACGCGGAATTCCTCTAAGGTAGTCCACGACCCGTCTAGAACACTAATTAGATATTGATTATCTAATAGCATTCTCAATACAGTATAGAGAGATGAGAGAGAAGAGAGACTTGGAGAGAAAGAAGAAAATTTCTTCTCACAAATCTGCTTATATACTTAGCCCTAGGTCAAAAACCCTATGGGCTAGTCAATATGATGGGTTTTCATTAAATTACTACTAATTAAATTAAAAGGCTCAATATTCATTTAATTTGTGGACTTAATTTAATTACAATAATTAAATCAAAAGGCCAATGTCTAATTAAATTGATGGACTTAAAAATTAATTACTCTTAATTAAATTTCAAGCCCAACATAATTTAAATACACTTATTTAAATTAATGTTAACTCTTTAACATCTATTCTCAATAGCTTAACAATTAAGCATGAATTAATTAATACAATTATTAATTAATTACTCTCTCATAAATTAAACTCTTTTAATTTATTAATCAATCTCTATTGATCTTTAGACAATCTTGTTGTTCAATTCGAGTCATTGTGTGACCCCTTAGGTTCACCAATGAATAGTAGTAGGCCCACATTCTTAAAGTGGTATTTCAAATAACAATTTATCTTATCGATTCAATTGAAACTTTTCAATTAATCACTGTTTAATTAAAACTCCTTTTAATTAATCAGTACCTACATATCATGATCGATGTCTAGTGACAAGCTCATGACCACCCATCCAATAGGTGAAGATTGTGTTGTGAACCTTTCAGTCTCATGAATACCGTGAGATAAGATCCTTCTATCGTCCAATCCCCGATTAGGACTTAGGGCATGGGAATGATAGAACCCTATTAGTCCTAATGCTATGAATTAATTCTAATAGCAATTCCATTTGATCTAACACTCTAGGAAACTCATTTCCTAATTTAGATCTCACTACCTTACGCAAGGATTTAAGTGGAATGTACTACCATAGAATTTATGGGTGATTCACTCGTTCTTCTAGACGAGCGATAGATTCTATGTTGGCATCTCATATGCCCCCCATACATGATTCGAACAATACTTACATACAGCCATAACGAGATTCATGGAACCCATGAATCTCTAGGTGTATATCAAACATTGCCCTTGTCATGCATAGAGCATCAATGGAGCCTCAAGTCTAAGGACCATTTAGACACTACCATAACTAGGGAACCAACCTCATCATTAAGGCATAAAAGCCTTACCCCATTGAGGTGTTCCTGTCGGGATCCTCAGTGTACTTGTTCCCTAACAAGCATCCCCATACGCGTGTGAATGTCTGTACATTCAATACTTATGAAACAAAAGTAACCTTTCTTAAAGGCTCGTCGTATGAGCAAGTCTCAAACGAGTCAAGTCAACATCCCCGTGCTTATTAGACTCTTCGACTTGGAGTTGATTTAGGTCACGCCATAGACACTTGTTTCATAACCTCCATCCTGGCCTATACGAGGTCAAGTCCCGTAGCTTAATGTGATCTTGGGGTTTCATCCATACACAAACAGTTATAATATGCAATTAATAAACTTGAATGAGATATGATGAATTGGCCACATAGAATTAAACGACTATGAAACGTTACATTTATTATTTCATTAATGTCACAAATTGCTGCTAATAAGAGTAGTTTACAAAAAGAGGCCTAAACTATTTGGCTCTTCTAGGGCACTACTCTAACAATAAACACCATGATCCAAATTTCAAAATCAAATAAAGATGAAAATAGAAGAGGCTGATTTAGGATTCGGGATTGGTAGGGAGGATGATGTTTAAGGCTGAGACCAAGAGTTCTAACACTGCTTTGATATCATGTTAGAACATGGTATTTGAGGAAGATTTTTATTGTATTCATTGTGAATCGTATAATTTTTGTATGAAAAAGAGTACAAGAGTCCTAGATATATAGCAGGAAAAAAGATTTTTTGTCATCCGAACTATGCCCATTTTTGCAATTTACCATCCAAACAATTTTTCATTGCAAACCGTCATCCAACTTTTGCATTTGTGACAAAACGCCATCTAAACCATTTTTTTTTGTGGTTTTGCGGAAAAAAATTGACACGTGGCATTTTCTTAAAACATACACGTCGGACCATTTTAGATGGCATTTTGTCACAAATTGAAAGGTTGGATGGTGGTTTGCAATGAAAAAATGTTTAGATGGTAAATTGCAAAAACGGGCATAGTTCGGATGGCAAAAAATATTTATCCCTATATAACAAATTATACAAGAAAGTAGAAACAAATCCCTACAAATTAGACCCTGTCTCTACCAATTAGGGATATAGTCAACCATTCCACGATATCCAACACTAGTATAAATACAATTCATTAAATATTTCTTAATTCGAATAAAAATAAAAATATAAAATTAAAAATGTTTTGCTATCTAATACATGAATTCACCTTTTATACTTATTGAACTAATGATAAACGAAAACCGTATTTTTTAGTAAAATCAAATTATTATTTATCGTCAACAATATATAAAAATAAAATAGTAAATAAATTAAACTATTTGAAGAGAGAAGAGCGCCTAGCTGGGTTGGAGCAAAAAGAAAATCATGTAATTATTTTGTAACTATAAAATCCCTTCCATCGATTTTTCCTTCTAAAAAATCATGCAGAGACGATATACTGTCTCATCAAAATGCAAATAAACCACTCAAATCCTAAAGAGCAATACAATCTCTCATGCAGGTGCATGTGCTAGATGGATTATCTTACAACCAACTGTGTATTTGGTGGAAAAACTGATTGCAGATGTTTGGCGCGTTCTTCTGCTTCCTTCATCATCTGCTCTTCAATTCGTCGATGGTTAGCTTCCTTCATCGTCAGCGCTTGAATTTGTAGATTGTTATGATAACAACACTTCAACTCTTCGTAAAAATGTTCACTAAACCCTTGGAAAAAATATATATTCTTCACTTCGATAACCACCTTCTCAATTGACGGGGCAACCTTGAATAAGTGCAAAAGGAACTCCCCTTCACTTGGACAACCAACATAACCACCTATTTCAACCAACTTAAGATTTTCATGATGAAATGTAGGTGCCTCCACTTCACTAATATTTGGAAACGGTATGTGCAGCTGTCATGTTATAAAACAAAAATATTCGTTAAAGAGGAAAGATTAATCAAAATATATGAAATCTAGAGTTGATGGTTATTGGAATACCTTAGAACGATAGTAATCGTAGTTTACCTGCGACAATATGCAAGAAAATTAAGTTTAATTTTATCCAAAAAAAATTTCAAAACCTTACAAAACGGAAAAGAACATGAAGACATATCTTGAAATTTGACTCAACTACCCAAACACTTTTGTTGAGGTTTGAGAAATTATTAATCTGGGTCGACTAATTTTGACGTCATCATCTCTAACTTTTTATGAATATCCAATTTTGTCTTTAATACTTACAGGTATTACTTGATTTGAAATTCATAATTACAAGAGCATGTTTTGGGCCAAACCTCGGGATATATTAGGAGAAATTTTTGTAATATCTCAAACTTTAGGGGAGGTTTGTGTAATTAAGCAAAATCTCAAGGGGATACCGTCGTAATTATCCCCACGAAATATTCATAACAAGTATAGCAATGCAAAATATCCACAAATGAAACCAAGCTTAACTCTAAGACTCAAGACGACATGTCTAACCATGGTTCACCATTATATTGGAACAATGGCCTACATTCTGGTTCCGAAAAGGGTGCTGTAACGTTGTTCAGGCAAACAATTCTTACAACTCAAAATTCAAAAGGTTAAAGAAATCAATTGTGACATTTATTATAGTAAGAACATGTACCTTGATTCTGAACTCGTGTAATAGGGGCACAGCCTTAATCAATAAAGTGAAGAAGAGAAGGCTCTGCCCAACTCGACACTCGACGAACATTTCCAACCGCTTGAGAGAGTATAACTGAGGCAAACTATGACGTACCACCCACGTATATTTCTGACAACAAATAATATGAAATTGTTAATGAACATTGTGATTGCGAAGATTAGTAATGATTGTTAAAACAAACATATATAAATATAACACCTCGTCACTAACCGTAGCGTAAAGATGCAATGAAAGTTTCACAAGCTGAACTGAATAACTCGCTTGTTTGTTATCTTCATATTCGTAAATAAATGACCTAGCATTGTCCCCTTTAAGAGTTAGCTCCCTAAGATTTGGAATATTCCCGAACGACAACTTGCTATCTTGGTATTCTAGTCCCCTGAATGAAAATGACACAATACTTGCTGCAGAGACCTTCAGACTCTCGAGACAAGAGCAATATGATATTTCCAAGGTTTTCAAATTTGAGATTGGGTCCACAATTTCGAGTTTCCTCGTTGAACTAGAAGAAGTTATGGATAAACTTTCAAGATACGGACATGATGCCAAAAGGTAATGAACAACCTCATCGGGGATATTAACAAACCAAAGCTTAAGGGATGTCAGGGACCCAAATGCACAGTTCAATGATAATAACTTCTTCAAATTAGGAAAATCATAATGACAAGCCCACCCTTCAGTATACCCTAATTTCAGTTCAAACTTTTTTACTTCCTTCTTCATTGCAAAATATATCCATCTCAGGATAGTATCATCATAAACACCATTATAAAAACAAACAATAAAGCTATCCAGACGCGGACCCTGGTGCAATTCTATCACACGATTGACCCAAGTTATCACTTCGTCCCCATCCATTTTAAGTCCAGTGTTTACTTTGAAGACATTAAAATCTAGACTACCAGAAGTAAACCTCCACAAATGTCTCCATCTACGAGACAGAACGCTAGTTCTCACAGCTTCCACGAGGGACATACGAGACAATATAGCAATAAGAACATCATCTGGCAAACTGTTCAACCCAGTAGTATCCAGAACATCACATTCAGTTTCCAAATCTTTGACCTGCTAAAAAGGAGTGATAATTAGCTAATCAGCAGCAAAAATTTTCTCAAGGCATTTGGATATTTATATCATCTATCCCAGTACTCAAAAAAGTCTCTGCGTCATTATACAGAATTCGTAATATACATTGACAGATAAATGAAAACTTTAGAATCTCTTCAGCAGAAATATTGAATCTCAAATTACAATGCTGAAACATGAAATACGAAAAACTCCACTACCTTCTGCAGTCGTTTTCGCTTTCTTTGGTACTGAATAACTGAAACCTTCTCAGGAGGACGAACATCATCCATGTTATCACGATGTTAGCAGATTCAAGGTCAAAAAAGGAAAAAAGATTCAATTTTTCTATAAAAGAAACAAAAGATAAATTGAATTTTGAATTCCAATTCAATTAGTTAAGTTAAATGGAACGATAGGACTCTGCCGCAGTCCTCAAACCCTAATTCCAAAAATTTAATTGCGGAAACAAGTGCTCTTGGCGGGTTTTCAAGCCGGGCCTACAAATTTAAGACCCAAATCCAATAGCCTATTCTAATCTATTAAAAAAATATATTTTATAGGATAGAAAATCCAGTCAAATTACAATTAGAAAAGGAATATTTATTTAAATTAGGTTATTTTTATCGATAGGTAAATAAAATGAGAAAATTACGATTTTTAAATATCAACTCACCCTAATTCGCAATTTTGATAATTACCAACATAAATCCCTGTGTTCGAACATAACTTTGGCCAGAACTGTTTGTAGTTTGTACCAAAAAAGCACGCCAGTGCGGCAACATAGGCTCTAGTGTTCGAACATAGTTTCCCACAGAACATTTCGTTCTATAATTAACGAACTCGGGTTGAGACACATAAGTTCATGAGAAATTTACATTTGACTACCCTCTATTTAAGCATAATTACGACGCAAGATCTCTTGTTTCATTTTTTTACATATTAGTCCCTAACCTTTACATTCCGTTAGGGTTCCCCACTGTACTTCCCATAATACCCTTTGTATTATTTTATTATTTATGAAATTACTAAAATACCCTCGGGATTATTTTATTAGGGAAAATTGCAAAAATGGTATACCATCTGCACCAATTCAGCAAGATTGGTACACCAACTATTCAGGTGGCAAACCGACCCCACATCTCTAAAAATCGCGCAATTTAATGCATTTTTTCGCCTGAAATCCGAAAACCCGTCGGAAATCCGACCCGAAGTCCAACGTGGCATGATTTTTTCTTACGTGGCAATACCACATTGGCCACATCAAATACCATTGTTCATTTTATCCATTTAATTAAAACACAAAAAGCCAAATAATATTACTAATAAATTTTGATTTAAAATTAATTGACAAATAACTAATATATATATATATATATATTAAAAATACGTAAAATAAAAAACTTAAAATAAAATATTATGATATCTAATAATTCCATACACTCATATATAATTTAATAAAATTCAAAAGAGAAAAAGAAAGAGATGAACACCCCCACCCAGATTTCTGCAAATTTCCAGGGGTTCTCCACCGCGACCGCCTCCCTCCTCTCCCACACACATCTTCAGTCTCTTAGCTTCGTCTCCGTCGAAGACCCCCGCTCGTCGCCACCACCAAAGCTGACCATCCTCGCCTACTTCTCAATCTCCTATGCCACCACCGCCTCCCTCCTCACCCATACACATCTTCAGTCTCTTTGCTCCGTCTCCGCCGAAGACCGCCGCTCGTCGCCACCACCAAAGCTGACCGCCTTCGCCTACTTCTCAGATCACCTCCGCCACCACCGCGCCGCCATCCGTAAGTTTATCTCTTATTGTTCTCTCCGCCAGTTCTCTCTCCCACCGACTCCTTGTCTTTTTTTTTTTCATCCTCACCGAGTCTCTCTCTCGACTTGACAGGTTGGGGTTAGGGATGATGAATCTTGTGTAAAAGGTTGGGGAATTCTACTGGTTTTTAGGATGGAAAGATTATTGTTGAGGGGTTTTAGATGGGTTTCTAGATCTATTGCTGTGAGGTTCTAGTTTTGTAGAATTATGCTGTTTGAGCTGGTTTGAGGTTGAATTTTGCTGTAAAAATCAGATCTTTGTTTTTGCAGATTGTATATGTAGCTGTTTTTGTATGGCCGAGGGTCCATGCTTGTAGATGCTAAAGATGGTCGGCAGTGAATATGAGTTATTGATTAGAAAGGCTCTGGATTGGTTGGTGATTCTTGGGCAATTCATAGTAATAATATTTTGCTTGAAAGATCAGATTTTTAATTTCCAGTTGATGTGGGGTTTTTTGGGTTTCTCTTGACATTCGTTTTTTTTTTTTTTTTTTGTCTACATGTTGGCTATGTTTGCTTGGGTATGTTGTGGATTTGATACATATTATTCGAAATCGGTAGCCTTTGCTGTACTTTGGCTCAACATAGATTTGGAAATCTTGGTTTTTACTTGACCCTGCCAAATACTGCAATTTTTTATGAATTTTTCTCTAAATGTTGATAAACCTACTCTATTTTTCTAGCAATAGATCGTCGTGGTGGTGCGGCGGCAGTAGCGACGGTGAAGATAGAGGTGGTGATGGTGCGGCGGTGGCGGTAGCGACGATGTGAAGACAGAGGCAGTGGTGGTGCTGCGGCGGCGACGGGACGAATGTTTTGAAGATGGAGGGTTTGAAGGCAAAACATTTTTAAGTTTTGATTTTTTAATTTAAATTAAGAATACAATTATTTTGGTTTTTTAATTTGAATAGGTGTTTAATTAATTTGAATAGAAATTTAATTAATTTGATTTTTCGACTAAATTACCAATTTCACTCTGATGGGAATTTGAAAAAACTCCCAATGGGTTGAAAAATTTTTAGTTTGCTCCCCATGTTTAAAAAAATTTTAGTTCACTCCCCAATTCACATGCATAATTTGAGTTAGCTCCCCAATTTTGGGGGCAGATACTACATGTGGCGATTTAGATACACCATATGACGATTTAGATACCACATATGACGATTTAGATAGACTCAAGAATCGTGTACCTAATTCATCATATGGTGTATCTAAATCGCCATATATGGTATCTGCCCCCAAAATTGGGGAGTTAACTCAAATTATACATGTGAATTGGGGAGTGAACTAAAATATTTTTAGACTTGGGGAGTAAACTAAAAATTGACTATATAATTGGGGAGTTTTCTCAAATTCCCCCTTAATTAAATTAGTCTATATTAAGATTTTGTTTGTTAATTCATTTTAAAATTTGCGAAAAAATACGAAGTATATGTTACATTCAACAAGAATTAAATTTATTTATTTTTTTTTTTTTTGAAGGGAAAGCAGCTCTAAGACTTATTACAAATGACTTAAATCCTCGGCCAAACTAGAAGCAACAATATCAGGGAGTTCAATGTC
Organism: Lantana camara; assembly: GCA_037501455.1. Taxonomy (NCBI): domain Eukaryota; kingdom Viridiplantae; phylum Streptophyta; class Magnoliopsida; order Lamiales; family Verbenaceae; genus Lantana; species Lantana camara. Next base: position 81,748,205 of record CM074865.1, read on the forward strand.
CCCACAACTAGCATTGAGCGCCAAACGCGTAAGGTGATGGGCAGCTTTGTTTCCGTTTCTTCTAACGAAAGAGAAGACAGCTTTCTCCAAGTGTGCAAGTGCCCTTTGAATGTCTGCTATGATATTACCTGTGCTGGAAAAATCCAACTCATGAGACTGAAGTTTAGTAACCAGGTTCAAGCAATCGCTTTCAATAATAATACTCTTGTATCCCCGTTTCTGAGCAAGTAAAGACGCCTCTTTTGCTGCAAGCGTCTCCACCACTTCTGGTTCCCAAATACCTTTAATTTTCAGGCTCTGCCACTCAACACAACTTCCATTTTGATCTCGTATCATGATGCCAAGAACCACACAACCCTCATTTTCAAACAGAGCTCCATCAATATTTATTTTTAATACATCAACCGGAGGGCCCTGCCAATGTTCTATAAAACTACTCTGTTCTGATGGTATATCAGCTCTAAGGCTCACCCTACTTGCTCCATAAAATCTGCTAGCTTCCTCCACGATGTTCGACGGATCCGATCCCTTATCTTCCGCCCACTTACGGTTCCTGTTACTCCACAAAACCCAAGCTAATATGGCGAATTTGTCTCCTTCTTCTCCCGTCAGATTTTTTATCACTATTCTTACCCAATCTTCGCCATTTCCTTGCCATCTAGATATAACACTCCATGGAAGCCCTGACATCGCCCAAACCTGTCTTGCAACGTTACATTTGATAAAGGCATGACAGAGATCCTCCTGATTGTTTTCGCACCAAGGGCAGCACGCATCCATCTTGCATCGCCGCTTGTGTAAATTCTCAACTGTAGGTAAGGCATTTCGACAAAGTCTCCACAAAAAAACATTAACCTTCGGGGGCACTTCTCGTTTCCAAATAAACCTCCACTCCAGTGTTCCCGACGGAGCAGCCGTATTGGTGTCATGATTTAGATAAGTCCTTGCCATGTTGTAAGCCGTTTTGATAGTGTATCGACCATTCTTTGTGAATTAAATTTATTAGTATTTATTAAATTGATAGATAATTTTACTTAATGACTAATTAAAAAAATTTATATAATAATTTACTACATATATAACACTATGTATATTATATATATATAATACAGATAATTAATCATATACATATGTACCTAAAAATTAAAAATATTAATATTAATATGTTAATATATATGTATAAAATTATTTACATACTACATGTATTAGATATTATTTATAAAATTATGTTTTTTAAATTAGTTTTGTGTGGGTTAATTACATGTCATCCAAGTAAGCTGCTAGGTGGCAAAAAAACTTACATGGCATCCACGTGACGTCCACGCTGGAGTAATAGCCACGTCATACGTGGTTTCCGGCGGGTTTTAGGTTTTCCGGCGAAAATTTGCATCTTTTTGCACGGTTTTGGGAGCTATGGGGTCGGTTTGCCACCGGAATAGTTGGTGTACCAATCTTGCTGAATGGGTGCAGATGGTATACCATTTTTGCAATTTTCCCTATTTTGTTATATACAATATATATAGGTCTCGTTTCGTAAGAAGATATAAAAATAAGGGATTTATTTGTAAAAATGTTACATATTTTACATTATAGTCATATCTTCTGTACCTGAATTAATATTTCTTTTTTCAAAAAATTAAAACTAATAATAAAAGAAAGGATGCTTATGCATGCAATATTCCTGTTGAAATTGCAGATTCAGGAAAATGGGTGTTCCAGAAGAGGTTATTCACCCCTATATTCCAAGAGATCTGAAATTGCCTGGTTTTGTGCTTGGATTCCTCTCTCAATCTACAATTATTGCTGTTGTCACCTTCACGTGGATTTTTTTCCGGTAATTCCTGAAATACTTATATGCCTTTGGTTAAAGTTCATTACTTTATGCAAGTTAAATCTCATGCGAATCAGTGAATCTACTTGTTATGAGTTCAAATCTAAGGGGGAAGTTTATCCTAAACTAATACTATTGATTTGGTATCTTCGGTTTGCCCAAAAAAGGGGAGGAATCTCAAATTTATTTCTGGGGACAAAAGGATGCATGATTCCGTGCACTTAGTTTATAGCCTTTAGGTTTCATTTTATATGTAGTTTTGTTGACTTTGGCATGCCTCCAACACAAATAATAACAAGGAAAAGTGAAATTAAAATGCTTTCAAATAAATAAAGATTCATTTTCATGGTAGATAGGTACCACTGCATATTGCATACATACAACACATACTGCATAAATGCTGAAACATTGCATACATACCAACGTGCTGCAAATTTTACTTCTCCTTGTTTCTTATTTGTGTTGGAAGCATTGCCAAAGTCAACAAAACTATATATAAAATGAAAACTAACGGCCATAAACGACTATAATGTAAAATGTGTAATATTTTTACAAATAAATCCCTCATTGTTATATCTTCTTGCAAAACGAGCTCTATATATATTGCATATAACAAAATAGTCTCTGAGGGTATTTTAGTAATTTCATAAATAATAAAATAATACAAAGGGCATTATGGAAAGTACAGTGGTCAAACTTAACGGAACCCTGACGGAATAGAGGGACCTCAAACGGAATATAAAGTTTAGGGACTAATACGTAAAAAATGAAACAAGAAGTCCTACATTGTAATTATGCCTAAATAGAGGATAGTCAAATGTAAATTTTCCTAAGTTCAATCGCAAAAATTGTGCCAACTACGCATCATGGTAAGAAATTTACGGATCCAATTCTGTACAAACTGATCAATCGGGATATGAGGGCTGTGTATCTGTTTAAAAATCCTGATCAGGATGCTATCGATAATGACTAGGAGGCCAGCGAGTGATCCTAAGATTTCGGTGTGTAACGGGGATTATAGTTTAATTCATGCCCATATTTCGTGTTGTCTAGATTTTTTTGGGCATTTCCGGTGAAATGTGCTTCTTGACTCGTGTATGGCTCATTGCTGTTACCTTGTTCCTGAAGCAGCTGAATGAAAATTAGGATTTTGAATATTAACTTATAGGGAAAATTGCAAAATTGGTATACCAACTACCCCATTTTAGCAATTTTGGTACAGTAAGTTTTCCGGCGACAAATCTACCCCATAACTTCCAAAATCTTGCAATTTAGTGCATAATTTCGCCGGAAGCCCATAAACCGCCCAGAAAACCATTTTTGTTTAAATCAAAATCGGTATGACTTGGACATGTGCTTGACATGGCAAAAATCATCTTGCCACATATCCTTCACCTGCCAAATTGCACATTACGTGGCAAAAGAGATTACAAGTCAATAATACCAAAAACATAAATAAAAAAAATTCATGAGACTCACCTTTTCATAAAACTCAACTCTTTGGAATTCCTGCAGCAGTGTTCATCTCATTTGCTCTGAAAATTTGAAGGACAATCGAAGAGGCACAGGAAGAACCCTAGATTCAGCCATCTTTCCTTCCAAGTTCAAGTAGAGTGATTGCGTGACTCGAAGTTGAGAGTGCGGTGGAGCGATGTCGATGAGGGTCCGAACCAAGGGAATGGAGCATTTACCACCACCCGCCTACCGTAAGCTTTCTGATGGATATAATCTATTTGGCTTTTCCCTTTTGCTGAAGCATCTGTCGAATTTGTTGGGGTGTTGTATGTTTTGATAAAGTTAGGAACTTTTTGAAGTGTGTGTATATGTTGTCCACTGCATATGGTCCCCAACTTCTGAGATGTTTCTTTTTTATGGTGTGTCCCTACCTGATTGTAACTGTGGTCGTTGAGTCCATTAAATAATGGTGAGAAAAAGTAATAAAATACTGTTTGGTTTTTGTTTTTTGCTTTGTTGTTTGCAGATCCACAGTCTACTTGTCTAACTTTATCAATTTATTACAATGGGGAATTAGAAAGTGATGGTTATGTGGGTGGAAGAGTTCGTAAGCTTGACTACGTGGATGTTGAAAAGCTAACTTTTATGTGTTTCGAGGAATATGTCCAAGATATAATAGCGGAAGGTACAAAAATGAGGGTCCATACAGCTGTTAAGGGTGGTCACGTAGTGCTTAAGAATGACCAAGACCTCCAAAAATATGCGAAAAAGTACCAGAAGGTGTGTAGAGAGTTTTCAGTATACGTTGTGAATGTAGATAATGAAGTTGGGGGTAATAGGACTGATTTTGTGGTAAGAGGCCAACCAAAAGACTCGGGGGTTCAAGCTGAAGGACAACCTACAAAAACTGTGGAGGTTGAACAACCCACTGAAGATAGGACCAAAGATCAAGTAGATGAAAGAATGGCTACAAAGCAGACTGATAACAGAGAGCAGTTTTTGGGACCAATGGACATAGCAACTCCACTTGAGAACTTAGATGAAAATGACTTCTTCAGGAGAGTAGACAATAGTGATGAATGGATAGCAGAATATGAGCGAAGGTTTGGGGTATTACCATCTGGAAATGACAATAACATGAATGAGGAAGAACATGATAACTATGCTGATGAGTCTGGTAGCAGTGATTCTGATTTCAATGTTGATGATGGTTATAACTCAATGGAAGATGAGGTTGTGCTCGATGAAATTTATGATCAGTTAGAAGAAGAACCTAAGTATAGAGTTGACACTGCAATGTTGAATGATGTGCAAGTGGAATGGATAGGCTCGGATGAGGTTGTTCAAGATAGTGCTGACTCTGGAGATGATGACTTTGCTATGCCGGAGAAGGGATCCGATGATGATGATGATAACATGTATGAAGATAACATCAGTGATAATGTTGAGATAGGGGAGAATGATACTGGTGAGAGAGTTGGAAATTTGAGTGAAGATGAGTATTTAGGGGAGGATGTGGTTGGTTGTGCAGAGGATGACTTGGAGATTCATAGAATGTCTGATGAGGATGCAGGTGAGGGTGAATCTTTCCCCCATTTCAATGACAAAAACATATTTGATCCTGAGTTTGATTTGGGGCAGACTTTTGTGAGTAAAGAAATCTTTAAAAGGAGTGTTGACTCTTATGCTATTAAAATTAGAAGGTCACTCCCTTGTAGGAGATCTGATAGCAGGAGGGTTTATGTTAGGTGTTCTCATAGGGGTTGTCCCTTCAAGATTAACACAGTTAAAGTCATGAACACCACTCCTGATCAAGAAGAGGTCTGGGTAATTAGAGAGCTGTGTATTGAGCATACATGTGATGATGGTTGGGATGTTTCAAACGTGAATACAAGATGGTTGGCTGATAGATATGTTGCTTGGTTTAAATCTGACCCAAAGAGGAATGTGAAGGGTTTCAGAGAGGATGTTCGTAGTGCTTTGAAGGTGAATGTATCAGTGGCTCAAGCTTATAGGGCCAAGCAATTAGCTATCCAAACACTTCAAGGGAATCCTGACTTACAGTGCACAAAGTTGTGGGATTATGCTAATGAGCTAAGAGTAACAAATCCTGGTTCTACTATTATTTTGGGTACTGATGATGTAGGTGGGGAACAGAGATTTGCAAAGTTTTACGTATGCTTCCAGGCTATGAAATTAGGGTTCAAGTCTTGTAGGCCAATAATTGGTGTGGATGGGTGCCACTTAAAAGGCCCTCATGGTGGGATCTTATTGACAGCCGTTGGTGTGGACCCTGACAATGGTATATTTCCAATAGCATATGCTGTGGTATCAATTGAAAACAAAGAGAACTGGACTTGGTTCTTCAGTGTTTTGAAGAGTGACTTGGGACTTGGCAATGGCATGGGAGTGACATTTGTATCTGACAAGCAGAAGGGCCTTATTTATGCATTACCAGAGGTGTTCCCTACTGCAGAACAAAGGTTTTGTGTCAGACATATGGTTCTTAACATGATGGCAGCGGGTCACAAGGGTATTGTTCTGAAAAATGCAGTATGGAAAGCTGCTAATGCATACACAGTGGGTGAATTCAAGGAGGCAATGAGAAAGATTAGGGACAAATACCCAGAGGCAGCAGATTGGCTTAAAGATAAGCATCCCAGAGAGTGGTCAAAGAGTCATTTCCTTGAACAATGTAAGTGTGACATGAACCTCAACAACAGCTGCGAATCTTTCAACAGTTGCATTTTGGAGGCAAGGAGCATGCCAATTATAACTATGCTAGAGTGGATTAAGGAATACCTAATGAAGAGATGGCACTTGAATAGAGAAGGAGATGAGACTTGGGATGGTAATCATAGTTTCATTATTTCTTGAACATGTTAATAACTTCAGAATTTTCATATATTAACAAATTTGTATTGATCTTATCAGGTGTACTCTGCCCAACAATTTCTAAGATCCTTCAAAGAAATAGCACACATGTAGGTGGTTGCAGGCCTATTAAGGCATCGAAAACTCACTTTCAGATTCAATGCTCGGATGGTGGTCAATATGCAGTGGATCTGGGTGCCAAAACTTGCAGCTGCAGGAGTTGGCAGCTTACTGGGATTCCATGCATGCATGGATTAAGTGCAATTGACAATGATAAGCTCACCAGCACGGATTTTGTGGAGGAGTACTACCATGTGAGTTCATTTAGGATGGCATACTCTGGTATAATTATGCCAATCAGCGGTCCAGATGTATGGGGAGATACACTATTCATTCCACCATTGCCCCCAAAGTTTGGAAGAAAGGCTGGAAGGCCTACAAGGTTAAGAAGACGGGGAATATATGAGCCTAAGAATCCAAAGCAGAAAAAGAATAGAGGGCCTGTGATTAGGAAACTTAGAAGGTTCCAGAAAACCATACACTGTGGACACTGCCACCAACCGGGTCATAATGTGCTCTTTTGTGACCACCTTCCACTTAGTGCAAAGATGAAAAGAGATAGGTTAATCAGGAGAGCCTGTTCAGTAAGTGTTCCATTATTTACTTGATTAATTTAATAAGTTGCCATATTCTATATTTTACTTTTAATTTGCAGGGGCCTGGTGAGACTTCAACAGCGAGGGAGAAGAGAAATGAGAACAACCCTGAAAAGGAGAATCATATCAACAATGAAGGTCCAAATGATAACTACAATGACACCCCAACTGAAGAACAGGTACAATGTTTGCTATTGAAAACATTAACAATATCCAACCTCCTTTGCAAAGTTAAATTTTATTTTATTTTTAAATTCTATCTTATACAGCAAATCCTTCCCCCTATTATAACTGAGGTTGTTCAAGAGGCAATCAGTGGGCCACTGGATGTAGATGTACCAAGCTACAGCATTTCAGATGCACCAACAATGCCAGTCCCTTCAATGTTCGAGCAACTGGGAATGTCAAGTGGTGCAGTTAGAACTGTAAGCAAAAGGCAAGCATTTATAGTTCAAGATGTGCAAAATGCTGCTAAAGATTTGCAACAAAAGGGACGGCAACCAAAGCATCCAAGAGGGGTTAAACTGAGAGTTCCTCCTACTTTCAATGATGAAGATGTTGTCCTGACACAGCAAAGTGTCAGCAGTCCAATGGTTAACAAAAACATTGTCGTCGAATGGGGGAAAAAGTTTTTAGAATTAAAGTGAAATTATGATTTGGACAAGTTACTTTGCATTAGGTGCCCTTGACCATCATTTTGTTTTGTCTATGAATTGAAACGTATGTTCTGCTTTTGGTCAAGTTATTTTGGTTGATGTTGGGGAAGATCTTATCAGAACAACGTTGTATATTCTCTTTGGATGTTTAGGAAAATCTGCCAATTGCATCCAAATTAATGAAGTTTGAATGTTGGTATTATGTAACATGTGTGGCTTGTTTCCTTAATACTCAACATATTTTCACAACAAATAATACACAGTTTTTGTAAAACACAAACATATGGTTGTATTGTGATACATGTTCCAAGGGGGAAAATGGAGACATCACAGATACAGCCCTTCCTTTCACACATTTGATGTTCAATAATTACATGATAACATACAACACCAACAACAAAAACAAGAAAAACATAACAACAGTTAAAATCTTGGATGCCCTCTTCAGTTTTTTCTCAGCCACGTTGAACTTCAACGCCATTTTTTTGGCATCATCTTCTAGCTTGTTTATCTTCTTCAAAAGTCCGGGTATGATGACCTTCGCCCTCTCGCAAATCGGTGGGTCCTACCACCTAAAGAATTTGCAGGTCTACGAAAGAAAACATAAGATTTATTCAACTCTTACATGGTTTACATATCAATTTTGCAATAGCATATTTGGGCTCAAATAACCTGGAGTCCACATGAGAAGAAACGCCTTCCCGGGTGATCTCCTCTCCAAGCTGTCTTCACGGCTGCCTGTTCTCCACAGAAGCATGTCACCGCGTGTTCAACTTCATGCCATGGTTGGTGTCCAAAACTGGGTTCGCCTTCTTTACTTTGAGCCGCCATAACAAATGGGTTGACGAGTTAGGGTTCTAAGATGGGGAATATGGGTTCGGATGTTTGTCCAATTTTATGTCAAAAATGAGGAAGATGGCTGCCTGAAATAAGTGAATGACTTGGATGATTGGACATCTTTGGGAGGGAATTTTCCCACCAAAAAAAGAAATTAGGTGGAATTTTGATATTCTTTATATTGCATAAAGCTTTACACTTGGATGGTGGTATTTGAGGTGTCAATGGAGGTATTGCCACATAAGGTAAAATCAAACACATCAGCTTTCGGGTCGGGTCAACTATCGGGTTTACGGGCTTCCGGCGAAATTATGCACCAAATTGCAAGATTTTGGAAGTTATGGGGTAGATTTGTCGCCGGAAAACTTACTGTACCAAAATTGCTAAAATAGGGTAGTTGGTATACCAATTTTGCAATTTTCCCTTAACTTATATCTGTTTGAAGCAGCAATTCCTCAATTCCAATTCCTCAATTCTTTCATGCTGCCAAATTCCAAGGATGAATCTGGCAAAGGGCTATGTTCAATTTTGCAATATGTTTGTTTAAGACTGATGAAGCACTTTCTGTAAAATGTGATCTTTAATCAATGTGAATTGTGATCTTTACTGCTAGATTGGAAAATAAACTTAACCCTACTATTTTTACAAAGAAATTCTAACATAACCTAAATTAACAATGTAAAACGCACGTAAATTGACTAAATTAAAACTTAAAAAGAACAGCACAACTTAAAGTGACTAAACTAATCATCTTCCTCCTCTCCATCACTACTTCCTTCTCATCACCACCTCCTCCATTCTTGTCGGCGCCTCCATCCATCTTCATTATCTCAGCCTACATCACCTCCAACTCCTTACATTTCCCTAATATTACTGCCTTCCATGAATATGCAGGTAACATTGAGACGCAGTGAAGGTATTCCTAGGCTATCAATGGCTGCACTTCTCATTATTTCTAGTTCTTGGGCATGAACATTACTTCCCAACACAAACAAAAACCGCTTTTCATTTTCTTCATCGGGCATGTCCTTAAGCATTCTTATGGTGGACATGTCCTCCATCGAGTTAATAGAAACCAGATTTTCATTAGAATAAAACGGACAAAACTGTGTTTCAATGCCAGCGGTCAGAGGCTGGATCTTTCTTTCTGTTTGTACCAACTCCTGTTGAACTTGATCCAAATTTTGTCTGACAAAGGTTAATTCATCATGAACCCCTCGATATTCCTGAGTTCCCACAACTAGTTCACCAAGTCTTGCTTCTATTCGTGGGGTATCCAATAGTAGAGCTGTCATTTTCTCTCGCAAATTGAATAATAATCCGTTATAAAATAAAGGGATAATTACCAACGCCCCCTGAGGTTTGGCGTTATTACAGAATACCCCCTGAGGTTTTGGAAATTACGAACTCCCTCCTGGGTCATTATCTCCTCCGTTAAATTTAACGGATTGTGTGAAATTTACAATTTCACCCCTACTATGTTGAAACTCAGGGTGGGTATATGTAATAAAGAGCCAAAGGTAAGGGGCCTAACGCAAGAACTGAAATTGTTAAGGGGGTTTGATGTAAGTACTTGAATTTTGTGTCTACCTAGCATTTTTTTTTAATAAAATGCTACTTAATGTTATTTTAATATTTTCTGTAGATATTGACCATACATGTTCAATGTTTGAAATAATTATTTAAACGGCTGGCGAATATTTTTATGAATTTACTAATGTGTTTGTTGATATTAGTGTATTTGTTATGATTTTCAATTTTGAGGAAAAAAAATTGATAATGCACTAGTTGATCTTTGTGTGGGTTTTTTTTTATATGAATTTTTATTTTGAGGGAAAATTTGTTGTAATTGTAAATAAATTATTTGAAATTAACTTTAAATGGACTTGTACAAAATATATTTAAAACTAAGAAATAAATATGAAAGGAAATTTATAACTTATCATATTTTATAGAAATAAATATGCATGGAATATCTAATTCAATTTATATTTATAGATAAAATATTAAATATTAAATTAAATAACAACTTTTTAGATACAAAAAATCCAAAATTAACTAATATTACAATTATATCATTAATCTCTAAGTAAAATTACAATATACCCCCTAAGGGTGTTTTTGGAATTTAAATTTGAATTTAATGGTGTAATTAACGGCCGGTGCTATTTGTAGGCGAGGGTGTACTATTCAGGGGGGAGTTTGTAATTTTCGAAACCTCAGGGGGTATTCTGTAATAATGCCAAACCTCAGGGGGACGTTGGTAATTATCCCTAAAATAAAAGTACTCCAGTTTCGCAACGAATAGCAGCCCATCTCTGCTGGGACATCTTCAATACAGAATTTTAACAAAATTATGAGGTTCCACAAACTTTAAAATAGAGCAAAAATATGGCTAAAGAAACTTTTAGGAATGCAAAATCATTCTAATCTAGAAGGTTTAGCAACCAAAAAAGTGATATACATAACTTATTATCAGCAAAAACACCATAAAAACAGAGGACAACAACAATTTACTCAAGCATGTTAACACAATTTATTGAAGTAGTAAAAGCAATTAATGTCTTAAGATCTATACTTGTTTCCAACTCAAGGTAGCAGCAAACTCATTCACCAAAAGTCCAAAAAACCAAACAATTAACAAAAGCCAATTATTGAAGTGAAACTGAAAATTAGAGAGATACCTTGAACTGCTGAGAAGGATTTGCTTTGGAGTGTATGTTAATAGGAATTGTAGGACTCTGCCTCACTCCTCAAACCATAATTCCCAAAAATTTAATTGCAGAAACTATTTCTGTTGTGGCGGGTCTTCAAACTGGCCCTACAAATTTAAGACCCGAAACTGAAAATTTAATAAAAATATGTTTTTATTTTTATATGATATAAGTTGGAGACTTAGCACCTTTGTCTTTCCCTTTTTCGAAACATATACATATACTTCTCAATAATTAATCTTACTACTTTCATGGATTCAGAATATCCCAGACATTCGTGCTGATTCGTTTTATGGTTTATTTGACGAAGTTTAAGGGAAATTCGGTGGATGTTAAGCCATACAGTACCATTCGGTAAAGTGAACAGAAAAGTAGCAATAATATGATGGGTAAATGTACTTAATTTTCATTTATGATTCACTAATATGGAGATACAGGTTTTTCTTAAATTTTTTTGCATGATAGGGGTCAAACGAGAGCTTGCAATACAATACTGTTATTTAAGTCCAGATTTTAGCGTGATTAAACAAGAAAGAAAAGCAATAAGAAATCAAGAACACACACACAAATTAACGTGGTTCACCAACGGTGTGTTGGCTACGTCCACAGGCAAGGGAGAGATCAGCTTTCTTATTGATGATGGGGAGAAAATTCCGAAAACCTAATACAAATAAGCTTTCTCTAAATTTTGTGATCACCCTACTCTGAACATTATTAGAGTATTTATATTACAGACTTAAGCCTAATACAACACGTACTTCTAGGCCCAATAAAAGACTTAACCCGTATCTCCTGATGGCGGGTTAACCAACTGCCTCCATCTCTTCTCCAAAGCTGCTCCAAAGTACTTCAAGGAATTATAAGTGAAGGTACAACTCATATGCACCACAAATTTCCACCTTGAGTTGAAACTTCATCAATACTCCAAAACCGACTCTTAAGCACTCGGTGCTCGACTCTCCTTCCTCTGACCAGATCTATCCCAACGGACTCAACCACTCCTAGAAGTCTAGTCCCCTTCCTAGAAGTGTCCCCTCCACGGGGCTATCATAATCTCGCAATATTGAGCAAGTCCATGCAGTGTTGGAGCTTACTCAATGGTACCGACTTGGTAAACATATCAGCGGGATTGTCTGCGGTGTCAACCTTCTTCACCTTGATCCTCTTCTAAGTTCTCAGAAAATGATACCTCACATCAATGTGCTTCGTCCTCTCATGATGCACTTGATCTTTTGCGATGCAAATAGCACCCAAATTGTCACAATAGATGGTAGCTTGATCATTGTGTAGGCCTAGACCACTAACCAGCCCTTTCAACCATATTCCCTCCTTTGCAGCCTCAGTTAAGGCCATGTATTCTGCTTCCGTAGTCGACAAAGTCACCGTAGGTTGCAACTTAGCCTTCCAACTAACCACCGACCCACAAAGAGTAAACACATGGCCAGTCATGGATCTCCTACTATCTCGCTCAGTAGCATAGTCTGAATCAGAATACCCCTCTACTAGACTCTGAGTATTACTACCATAAATGAGACCCACATCCGAAGTACCCTTAAGATAACGAATGATTCTCTTCACAGCTAACCAGTGCTATTTCCCAGGATTTACCATAAACCTGCTCACTGCACTCACAGCCTGTGCCAGATCAGGCCTTGTACACACCATAGCATACATCAGGCTACCCACCGCACTCGAATAAGGAACCTTGGCCATATAAGCCTTTTATTCTTCTGATTTAGGAGCAAATGAAATGTACATTAGCAGTACTCGGAGTATTTAGGGGTTTCGTTGTTGACATCCCAAACCTCTGCACAATCTTTTGAATGTACCCCTTCTGAGATAAGAAAAGTCGTTTTCGTACTCGATCCCTATATATCTCCATCCCTAGAATTTTCCTCGCTCCACCTAAATCCTTCATGTCAAACTCAGAACTAAGTTGACTCTTCAGCTTCTCTATATCAGCCTTGTCCCTAGCAGCAATGAGCATATCATCTACATACAGGACCAAATAAATGTAGGATCCATCCTCCAACCTCTTATGATAAACACAACAATCATATGGACTCCTGTCGTAGTGTAGCTCAATCATGAAACTATCAAACCGTTTATACCACTGCCGAGGTGACTGTTTCAATCCATATAAGGACTTCTTCAACTTGCAAACCCATTCTTCTCTACTCGGAACCACAAACCCCTCTGGCTGAGACATAAAGATTTCTTCTTCAAGTTCCCCATGTAAAAATGCAGTCTTCACATCTAATTGCTCAAGTTCAAGATCTTGATGTGCCACTATTGCTAGTAACACCCTGATTGAAGTGTGTCTGACCACAGGTGAGAAAATCTCATTATAGTCTACCCCTTCTCTCTGCGTGAACCCCCTTGCAACTAGTCGGGCCATGTATCTTATACCCTCAGTCGGAGTAGTACCTTCCTTCTTCCTGTAGAGCCATTTACAAGTCACAATCTTTCTCCCGGGTGGACATTTGACTAGTACCCAGGTTTCATTCTTTTCTAATGACTCCATCTCATCACTCATTGCCGCAAGCCAATGAGTAGATTCTGCACAATTCACAGCTTCTCTATAGGTAGACGGTTCGAATGAGTCTACCTCCTCGGCGGCCTGTAATGCATATGCCACCACATAGTCCTTGTGCCAACTCGGAGCTCGGATCTCTCTCCTTGGTCGAACTATTTGCTCCACCTCAGTCTGTGTGGACTCTGGCATAACATTGTCTGTAAGTCCCGTATCAGGAAGTTCAGTATCATCATCAAGTACCTGCTGATCAACTTCCTGTTGCTCTATCTCAAGCTCCACCTGTTTATCAACACCAGTACTTTCCAAAGCAGTAGGACTATTTACAACAGGGTTAAGTATAGAGTTTTCATCAAATACAACATTTCGACTCAAAATCACCCTCTTTTCAGATGGTGACCATATTCTATACCCCTTTACCCCATCTCCATACCCTACAAATACACCCTTCCTAGCCCTAGGTTCCAACTTACCCTCACTGACATGATAATAAGCAATACAACCAAAAGCTTTCAAATTACTATAATCAGGGGACGTACCAGACCATAATTCATAAGGTATTTTGTTGTCAATACCTGAATGAGGTGATCGATTGATCAAATAGCAAGCTGTACTCACTACTTCTGCCCAAAACTTACGAGGTAGCTTGGCATTGAAGAGCATGCAGCGTGCCCTTTCTAGCAGTGTTCGGTTCATCCGTTCTGCAACTCCGTTTTGCTGTGGGGTGTTTCTTACTGTATGATGCCGAGCAATGCCTTCATCCTTACAGAACTCATCGAACTCAGTTGAACAGAACTCTAGACCATTATCAGTGCGAAGCCTCTTCACCTTCTTACTCACTTGATTCTCTACCAATGCCTTCCACTGCTTGAACCTTATGAAAGCATCACTCTTGTTTTTCAAAACAATCACCCATGTCATTCTTGAGTAATCATCTATGATTGATAAAAAATACCTGCTCCCAGACAACGATTCAACACGAGAATGACCCCAACAGTCAGAATGGATATAGTCAAGTGTTGCCTTGGTCCTATGGATTCCTTTGCCAAATTTGGCTCTATGAAGTTTACCAAATATGCATGACTCACATAGTCCCAACTCACCAACCTGGTGACCATCAAGAAGATTCTTCTTCGCCAAAATTTGCATCCCACTTTCACTCATGTGACCTAGCCGGGTGTGCCATAATCTGGTCATATCTTGCTGGCAATTCTCAGCGAATGCAACTGCAGCTGTACCATAAACTGTAGAGCCTTGCAGAACATAAAGACTACCCTGCTTGATCCCTTTCAGGATTACCTGTGTTCCCTTAGTAACACGCAACTCATCATCAACCCCATAGAATCTGTATCCCTTGTTTGTCAGTTCATTCAGGGAGATCAGATTCTTAGTCATCTGAGGGACGTATCTAACTTCAGTCAACCTTACAACCCTACCAGAATGCGTTCTGACCTTGATCGAGCCAATCCCAGCAATACCACAAGTGACACTGTTAGCCATAGAGACAGCATCAGTCTTCTCCTCAAAAGTAGAAAACCACTCCCTGTGAGTACATATATGAAACGAAGCCCCTGAATCAATAATCCACACATCCCTATGTTGCATCGGACCGTGAACTTTTAGAGCCAAATCATCTTCAGAATTAGGGTCATCATGAGCTACTGCAGCAGATGACTGTAGCCCACCCAGCTTGTTCTCAACCACTCTACTAGGACAATTGGACTTCCAGTGTCCCTTGCCCTTACACAAATTACAGATATCATTAGGCCTGGGACCCTTAGAAGTTTGCTTCTTCTTAGCCTTCTTCTTCCCTGTGTTTCCCTATCCCATGCCCCTGTCCTCGGATATAGCCAATCCAGAACTCTGACCATCTGTATTCCCATTACCAGAAGCCTCCTGACGCAGCTCCCTAGTATGTAAAGCAGCCCTAACCTCCTCTAAGGTCAAAGAATCCCTACCCCCGATGAATGACTGAACAAAGTTCTCATACGATAACGGTAAAGACACTAACAGAATTAGGGCAGCATCCTCATCCTCAATCTTGATATCAATATTACGCAGTTCTAACAAAATAGTATTCAATTGATCAAGATGGTCTCGGAGAGACATACCTTCATGCATACGGAGACTGAAGAGTCATTTCTTCAATAGCAACTTGTTAGTTAACGACTTTGTCATGTACAAAGACTCCAACTTTAACCACAATCCTGCTGCCTTCTCCTCACTGGCGACTTCTGTGATCACATCATCAGATAGGCACAACAGAATCGTTGAATGCGCCTTCTCCTCCAGAACCGCCATCTCAGGACCCTCCACAGTCGAGGTCTTTGACAATGGCGCCCACAAACCTTGTTGCTTCAACAAAGCCCTCATCTTGATCTGCCATAGGCTGAAACTATTCCTCCCAGTAAACTTGTCGATCTTGATGTTAACCGCAGATATCGTTCTTGTCAGAAATCACCAAACTCTAGCTCACACAGATCTCAACCCTAGAAATCTAGCCGGGCTCTTGATACCAGTTTGTTATTTAAGTCCAGATTTTAGCGTGATTAAACAAGAAAGAAAAGTAATAAGAAATAAAGAACACACACACAAATTAACGTGGTTCACCAACGGTGTGTTGGCTACGTCCACAGGCAAGAGAGAGATCAGCTTTCTTATTGATGATGGGGAGAAATTTCCGAAAACCTAATACAAATAAGCTTTCTCTAAATTTTGTGATCACCCTACTCTGAACATTATTAGAGTATTTATATTAGAGATTTAAGCCTAATACAACACGTACTTCTAGGCCCAATAAAAGACTTAACCCGTATCTCCTGATGGCGGGTTAACCAACTGCCTCCATCTCTTCTCCAAAGCTGCTCCAAAGTACTTCAAGGAATTATAAGTGAAGGTACAACTCATATGCACCACAAATACGATACGGCACGACAAAATAATAATATTTTATTAAGTGTTCGTGCACTAAAAATTTTCATTAAATACTGATAAGTTTAATCAACTTTTTGTGTTATTAATATATTATCAAATGACGACTTGTTTATATCAAATTATGTTTATGTTTGGGTTTAAGTAATGACAACCGGTGACCAATTGTAATTGATCCAAGTGATTGTTCTTTTTTCAAAATAATAACTTTAGGTAAAGGTGTGTGTTTAAAAAAAAATAATAATAATAAATTATTATTATTATTATATATATATATAATAATAATAAACCGGTGACCACTAGAGTCTCTTCTTTCTCTTTTCCCCACTTTTGTAGTCTTTCCCTCCCTTCTTGCGTACATACTTATATATATATATATATATATATATATATATATATATATATATATATATATGTGTGTGTGTGTGTGTGTGTGTGTGTGTGTATGAGTGTGTGTATTATGGGTTTGTGTATTTGTTGTTTAAATTGTGAAATTATGTGATTTCGTGAATGCATATATATCATCTGTTTTATTTTGGGTGTTTGATGAATTGGGTTTGAAGTTTGGGGTGTCTTTAAGTCACCACCCCCACGGGATCACCACCCAGTTGCTATTGTTTGTTGTTGCCAAAGTCAGGGCAGTGGCCGCTGCCCAAATGCAAGTAAAAAGACAATGGCTGCTGGAGCATATTTTGTTAGAGGCTAGAAGTTGGGCAGTGGCCACTGCCCGGTGAAGGCCATTTGAGCAGGGGTTGTTGGACCCCCTTACATGGATTGTTGAACGTTTTCCAGTGGTCGTTGGAATTTTACACTAATTTCTCCAGCGGTTGTTGCCCCCCTTTATTCAAGCGTTGATTTTTTATTGACTTTTGTGATTTCGTGCGTTATGGATCCAAATGGGTAAAATGGATCCAAATGGGTAAAATGTATCCAACTGGGCTAAATGGATCCAAATGGGTAAAATGGATCCAAATGGGTAAAAATATGGGTTAAATGGATCCAACTGGGTAAAATGTGGATAAAATGGATCCAAAATGGGTAAAATGGATCCAAGTGGGTAAAATGGATCCAAAATGGGTAAAATGGATCCAAATGGGTAAAATAGATCCAAAATGGGTAAAATGGATGCAAATGGGTAAAATTGATCCAAGTGGGTAAAATAGATCCAAAATGGGTAAAATGGATCCAAATTGGTAAAATGGATCCAACTGGGTAAAATAGATCCAAAATGGGTTAAATGGATCCAAATGGGTAAAATGTGGGTTAAATGGATCTAAGTGGGTAAAATGGATCCAACTGGGTAAAATAGATCCAAAATGGGTAAAATGGATCCAAATGGGTAAAATGGATCCAACTGGGTAAAATAGATCAAAAATGGGTAAAATGGATCCAACTGGGTAAAATAGATCAAAAATGGGTTAAATGGATCCAAATGGGTAAAATAGATCCAAAATGGGTAAAATGGATCCAAATGGGTAAAATGGATCCAACTGGGTAAAATAGATCAAAAATGGGTTAAATGGATCCAAATGGGTAAAATGGATCCAAATGGATAAAATGTGGGTTAAATGGATCCAAGTGGGTAAAATGGATCCAAATGGGTAAAATAGATCCAAATGGGTAAAATGGATCCAAGTGGGTAAAATAGATCCAAAATTGGTTAAATTGATCCAAATGGGTAAAATGGATCCAACTGGGCTAAATGGATCCAAATGGGTAAAATGTGGGTTAAATGGATCCAATTGGGTAAAATGTGGGTAAAATGGATTCAAGTGGATAAAATGGATCCAAAATGGGTAAAATGGATCCAAGTGGGTAAAATGGATCCAAATTGGTAAAATGGATCCAAAATGGGTTAAATGGATCTAAGTGGGTAAAATGGATTTTAGTGGGTAAAATGGATCCAAATTGGTAAAATAAATCCAAATGGGTAAAATGTGGGTTAAATGGATCCAAATGGATAAAATATAAGTTAAATGGATCCAAGTGGGTAAAATGGATCCAAAATGGATCGAAATGGGTAAAATTGATCCAAGTGGGTAAAATGGATTCAAAATGGGTAAAATTGATACAAATGGGTAAAATAAATACAAATTGGTAAAATTGAATCGAAATGGGTAAAATGGTTCCAAATTGGTAAAATTTGGGTAAAATGGATCCAAATGGGTAAAATTGATCCAAGTGGGTAAAATGAATCCAAATGGGTAAAATGGATGCAAAATGAGTAAAATGGATACAAATGGGTAAAATGGATCTAAATGGATAAAATGGATCCAAAATGGGTAAAGTAGATCCAAAACGGGTGAAAAGGGCCCAAAACGAGTCGAACGATTCCAAAATAGGACAAATAGGTCAAAAAACAAGTTAAAAGAGAGTCCAAAATAGGTCAAGAGGTCAAAAACGGACCTAAAACAAGTAGAACAAATCGAAAATAGGTCTAACAGGTTGAAAAACGGGTGAGATGGGCTTCAAACGGTTCAAAACGAGTCTAAATAGATTGAACAGGTTAAAAAAAGGGTTAAAATAGCCCAAAATGGGCCAAACGAGTCAAAAATAGAATGAACATATCAAAAAACGGGCGAAATAGGTTAAAAACGGGTCAAATTAGTCCAAAATAGGTCAAATAGGTCGAAATACGGGTTGAAATGGCAAAAAATGGGTCAAACGAGTCTTAAATAAGACAAACAAGTCGAAAAACGAGTGAAAGAGGCCCAAAACAAGTTGAACGAGTCAAAAATAGGTCGAACATGTTGAAAATTGGGTGAAATGGGTCCAAAACGGATCAAATGATTACTAAAAAGGTCGAATAGGTCGAAAAACGGGTGAAAAAGGCCCAAAACGAGTCGAACGAGTCAGAAATAGGTCGAACAGATTGAAAATTGGGTGAAATGGGTCCAAAACGGGTCAAACGAGTCCAAAATAGGTCGAACATGTCGAAAAACGGGTGAAACAGACCAAAAATGGGTTAAACGAGTCTAAAATAAAACGAACTTGTCGAAAAACGAAAAAACGGACTCAAGATAGACCAAATGGGTTGAAAATATATTAATTGGGTCAAATAAATCCAAAATAAGTTAAATATATTAGTGAAGGGTATATTGGACATTTAAGTACTTGAATTGAGTTGGAACTCATTAATAACTCATTATTGAACCCACTAGCAAACCATTAAAACCCACCACAACCCATCAAAAACCCATTAAGAACCCAACCCATTAAGAACCCATTAGTATAGAACCTATTTTTAACCCAAACCATTTAGACCCAACTCATATGAACCCAACCCAAATCCAGCCCAACCCACCCATTTGCCACCCCTAATAATAATGATAAGGGTCAGATATTACAATTGTAATAATATCTTTATAAATGAGAATTTTTATTATAGAGTTAAAAAAAAAAAAAAAAACCAATCTTAGGAAAGAGAATATATATAGTTATGATATACAAAAGGAAATTTATTTATTGTGAATGGCATACAACAATGATAAAATTAGTAAGACTAAGATTTCTTATGCAATAACATAACAAATTAAATGACAAGAAAATTGTGCGTATAAATCAAGTCTCATCAGAGCCAATAATTAGCGTCATATATGGCAAACATGTGTCGCTCAAGAATTTGGTAAGAATGCTTCTCTAGTTTCTCTTAATTATGATCTATGATGCACAGACACTTCTAAAAATATCATTTTGTCGTGTCGTGTCGTGTCATGCCATGTCGTGTCAGACACCGTGTCCGATACTCCTTACGTGGGAAATTCAAGAAAAAATCCGTATCGTGTCGTGTCCGCGTCGCGTATCCGTGTCCGTGCATCATATATTATGATATGATAAAAAGGATTACCGCCAATTACGTGGGCCCGCCATCTTGTTCTTTTTTTATTTTTTATTTTTCTTCTTCTTTTGGTCGTTATTTGGAGCATGGAATAGCGGACCGGGTTTAAGAGCTACCAAACTTTGTTTGTGGCTGATAATTAATTCTTTTTCCGGGTTTAAGAGCAACCAAACTTTGTTTATGGCTGATAATTAATTCTTTTTCCGGCCTTTAATTTGCATAATTTTGGGAATCATAGAGTGATATTCTCTTTATTGGGCGGAATATTTTGCTGTTGGAGCCGCAATTTATACACATGATACATATAAGATTCAACTAGCTAGATGGCCTTTGCCAACGATTAAGAAGGTGGTTTGCTATTTAATTCTCAAAGAGTGGTTCGCTAATACTCTCTCTCAATATATATCTATATCTATATATATATTGATGGGCTAGAGTAGGGAAGTTTACGAACCGAACACGGCCAATTTTATTTATTTATTTATTTATTTTTGGCCTTAAGGTTGGACAGGTGTCGAATCCGTCAAAATAAAATATAATCCGGTTTACGACTAAAATAGAGTATAGCGTAAATGGTCGAATCCACAAAGATTGGAAGAAAATAATTCAAATTAATCACAGGAAAATTCACGAAAATCAATAAGTATGCCGGGGGTTTTAAGAATTTAATTAAACGAATTAAACTAACTAACAATTAAAATAAACTATAGAAAAACCATATATCACTTGAGAGTTGGTTTTGATAAATCAGTGGGGAAATTAAATTATAGACGCAAAGATAAATTCAAATTATTCAAGTAGATTAGCTATAGCAGATAGAGACACTCGACTCCGCCTCGTTTTCTCTTAAATCATAGAATAATCTAGAGACACTCGACAATTATTCCCTAATCAATTCACAACCCCTAGAGACACTCGACGACAGGATTTAATGAATCAACATCATTAAGAATCAAGAAAACACTAATCCGAATTAACCTAATCACGACACGTGCAAGATTTAAATCCGATTATTAACTCCCTTAACAAATCAGATTCGACTTTACGATTTCCTATCATTAATGCACCACTAGTTATCTATCAAGCACTACGTATACTTCATGCAATCAAGAATGGCGATATGCAATAACTTACTTAGAAAATTGGGCCCTAATCAACTAAGTAAATTAATCACAATAACACGACACACGAAGAGTTAACAAATTAAATACTTGAAACTAAATTGAATTATAAAACTTTCGGTCTCACGATGTCAAAACTAAATCATAAATTCCTAGCTAAGTACTAAAGAAATTAGCTACTCATAGTTCTAAAATATGAAAACATAAAATAAACGAAAAGTATAAAAAAACACGCTAGATGAATGGTTTTCGCCGCTTTCAGATATCTCCAAGCCGCTGCTGCTGCGTGAAAGGAATTATGTGGAAAAGCGTTCCCCAGAAATCTGCTCAAGGCATGATTATATAGCCCCAGACATACCATGCAAATCCTAAACCAAATATGTCACAAAGTCCAAAACCTAGATGGACTCGCATGACTTGCCGTCCAAGCCAGACATAAAGGGCCCTCCAAAACTAATCCCAAAGCTGTTTCTCCTTTTGGGCCCACAAGTGCTTAAGCCCACTTCTTAATTTAAGACCAAGTCAACAGCCTCTATCTTCTCTCATGCATGCATGCGTGAACAAAGGTTGCCCCAAAACTAATTCCTCATAACTGAACTCGGCCCAACAACCTTAAATCCTCTTTATTCCGCCCAGAAAAATCCCCAATTTAATAAAATTGATCAAAGATGCACTCATAAACATAAAACTGATCAAAGCATCAACTTATATCCGATTCAACAAAAAAGGCAGCCACAAAAATACGAAAAATACTAGGATTAAGTATACTAGCAAGGTTCCGCTCGAACTTATTTAGTTTGGTTCGGATTCGAGTTTGAGTTCGAAGAACTCTAAATTTTTGGTTTGAAGTTCGATTCGTTTGGTAGTTCGAGTTCGAACCCAACATATAATTAAAATAAATAAATAATAAAATTATATATATATATATATATATATATATATATATATATAATATTATTAATATATTTAATTCAGTAATATACATGTGTGAAACTAATTCATTTTATTTTTGATGATTAACAAATTGTGTTTTTCCTATACTATATTAATGTTCAAAGGTTTTATCATATGTAGCTCAATCTCGCTCCCGCAAAGAATTAAGGGGAGCTTAGCTTAAAAGTCATAGCTAACTAACAAAGCCAAGAGATGGAATCACGGAAAGAAAGGCTGAAGAAGAAGCTGTTCCAATTGTCAGAAGTTAGAACATTCAAGACCAGAAGAAGAAATCATAGAAAAAAAAGTTAAAGGGAAAAGCTGATCAGAACTATCAAAGCCAAGAGAAGGAATCATTGAATGAAAGGATGAGGAAGAAGCTGTTCGAATTGTCAGAAGTTAGAACATTCAAGACCAAGAGAAGAAATCATAGAAAGACAAGTGAGAAGCTGATCAGAGAAGTAATTCATCTGGTACCAAAACGCTTGCTGGTACAAAATTCTCTTAAGTCAACTAAAATTTCAGGTGGTGCTGAAAAGAACAAAGTTTGAATCCTACATGACAAATTGCAAGAATAAAAACATAAGTGAGCACAAAATCCACTAAAGAACAAATGTACAACGGATCCTTCTCCCACTTGCTGAAGACAAAAAAAAAAAAAAAAAATAGAAAAATGAGTCAGCACATGTACTTGCCTGGTACCATGTCATTGGTAAACGTGCTGATTTCAAAATTCAAAATCTTGAGTTTATTTTGGAGTTCTTTTCAAAGGAGTGCAAATACACCTACAAAGGATTTCAAACTCTTTCATTTGCTGTCGTACACATAGAGGTTTATTCTTCTCATAGTGTTCTTAAACATGTCAGTTTGCTTGAGTCCTGGAACGTTTAATTGGTTTCGCTGTCATATGTACTTTAGGTCCCAAATTGGTTTGTATCTTGCACTCATATCTCTTAATATAACTCCTCTTTAAAATCCTAAGCATAACAAACTTAGGTAGTAGACTAATTTTTCCAACTAGTGTTTTTTGCAGTTGTGGTGAGCCAACCACTATAATTCCTTGGTGTTCTTTTTGTTCCTACTCACTCTGTTCTAAACTGGTACAAATTTCATACTGGTTCCAGTCTTGTTATCTTTATTTTCAGAGTTTGGAGGATCATTTATTCGGGGTAAATTGTGCAAAATTGTCGATTCAACCCCCTCACCTCTTGTCTCACAATACACACACACACACACACACACATATATATATATATATATATATATATATATATATTCAAATAAATTTGGTCGGCTCGCGAGCCACGAATAAGAATAAAAGGATTCGAGTTCGGTTCGGTTTGACTTCGGTTCAAACTTTTCAAATTCGAATTAATTCGAACCTTAGTTGGTTCGGCTCGATCAGCTCGCGAACCGACTCGATTCTTACATATACCTAGGCAAAAGCCCCGACTAGAAGGACACGTGGCCACTGATGTAAATTGGAGCCACACAATCTGTTTGAGAGTTGGCATTGTACGCAAAATCAAGTAGAAACCTAGGAAGACTTAAACGTAAGATACCAAACATACATTACAAAAGCAGTAAAAAAATATCCAAACTAGTTGGACTTTGAGGAGGTCTTAATGCTATATGAGGATTGAGGGGGCGTAGGTCAAAGAGGAAAAGGTAAGCACAAATACACGAGGAAAAATGGTGAGAGTAGTTCGAAAACCATGGTGTGTGTATATATATATATATATATATATATATATATATATTCTGAATATATATTATGTTGTTGCAAAAAAGAATCACAATAACGCGAACCAACATAAAAATATAAACGAAAGATGTAGCGCCTCCCCAGCACTACAACCCCGCACCGCAATACTCCCTGAGTGGAGGTTAGACCCAACACCCAGGAAATACTACGGCGAACGGTCAGGATAATATGAATGGAGTATGTGACACAGTGCAGCGGAAGATAAAGAGATTCAACTTTACCAATGAACGGGGAGGATAACGTACAATGAGCAAGGATTATCATTATTGATCAAAGTAGTTTGCAGAAGAGTACAACAGGTTGATATGCAAGGACAAAGTATGAGATGGTTTGTTTCTACAGAGAGTAGGTTCAAGACAGTGTACTAGTAGGATCGGATCCAACCTACGGTTGTAGTGTTTCAAGATACCTCTAGTTGTCATTCATTGATTCCTGAAATCATGCATTTTAAAAATAGGCGAGAGGGTTAGTCAAAGTGACTAAGTGAAGGGGGGTATAATAACTTATATGTATATGTGTATATATATATATGTATATGATCAAGAAGATCTTGATCTGAAACAATAGCAATAGGATATAGCAAATAGGAAACGGTTCATAATAATTGTAAAACAGGGATAGGGGTAGTTTGGAATATTTGTAGAAATATGAACCGTTTGTAACAAGAACATTAATGCCCGCAAGCTAGGCCTTTCCACCCATAACTCCTTGAATAATTGGTAAAATAGTATCGGGCTGATCAGGCTCCGATACTTCAATACAACCAAGAATATTAACTCCACTACTCCTTGATGTCAATAGGGAATCAAACCCTAGAGACCACGAACTAGATTCGGGAGGCAGCTATCTCTCCCTCATCCCTTGGCGTGGAGTAACTAACCTCCAGTTAAACCACTACCAAGAGGTGGTGGCAGTCCGCAGCACCAACAATACCCTCGGCCCGATACCTTCCGGGTAATTGCTCGCTACGGCTACAGCCGGGGCCCATAACAGGAATCAATAACAATATTTTGCTTGCATAACCCGGAATCAATGTTTTGATAAAATGGACTTGAAATATATATAATGTTCTAGTAAGACGTTGATTCCGGCAAGAAAGTATTTTTCCCTTAAGAGGGACATTGTAGTACAATAATATGTATGTAGGGCAGTAAATCAATATGATGGGTAGGCTTGGAAATAGTTTTTATATAGATACATATATATAGCATGATTCCAGTTGAAAACATTTTAACCCTCACCTATACCGGTAGTCAAACATTGTAACGTGGATTCCAGTGCGCCTGAAAGTATTAACTACTATAGACTTAGAACTAGGTTCCTTATATTAATCAAATAAGCACATAAAACACATAATGTTCATGCATAAAAGGGTTACATCAAGTAAACACATAAACTATATCATGTTAGAGAATTTCCGGTAGACTCTAATTTCAACCATTTAAGGGAAATTAAGTAATTAATCAGGTTTCATGAATTCTTTAACCACTTAAATATTTATTAATCATATTATAATATTAATTATAACATTAGAAATGGAACTTAGAATTTAATTTGACAATGTAGGTTATATTTTGAAAATAATTCATAATTTACCGATTTTTGGAAAATTCGGATAAAATCTTTATTTAAAAATTCCAAAACTAATTTTATAATTATTTTAATATTATTTTCGAAATTATCAGCTTATGGGTTGACCAAAAAGTCAAAATTACTATTGAAAACATTTACTATTCAATTTCTTATGAATTAAACACTTTATAACACAAAATCGAACACACATACTCACACACTATCACATGTGCACTTAAAATTATTCAAGAACAACATGAACATGTTCTTGAGCCTATTTGAATATTCAAAGAAGGTATGTAACACACTTGATCATATTCATATTTATAACATAGAATTTGAAGCATAATATAGCAAAATATATTAATTCTCTATGAAAAATAATTCTAAATAAATTATTCTTGACATGAATTTAATTAAACAAGATCATAATTATTTAAACATATATTCATATCATATCATATCATAACTCATGCATTTAATTAAATAAAATGCATATATGTTATCACATTTTCCTAAACTAGCATAAATAGCATATATTCCATAAAATAAATTCCTAAAGCATAATTTAATTAAATCTAAGTATGCTATGACTATATTATACTAAGAACATAATATAAAACATGAAATAATAAAAGAAAAACATACCTTAGAGAGAGAGAGGGAGAATGGTGTGAGAAATGGAGAGAAGAGAGTGATTTTGTGTGTTGATTTGTGAGGTATAAATGAGACTTAAGGGGGGTATTTATAGGTAGTCATAAGGGGTTTCTAAGCAATAAATGAGAGTTTATGGGAGATGTGGTTGCTTATGATTTCAACAAATGCTTGGTAATAAATTAGGAGATGTGGTTAAATTACATTATGAACAAATGCTTGGTAATTAACTAGGTAATGTGGAGAAATTATGCTCATTTGTTTAATCCTTCTAGAAGATCATGTGGTCATGGATGATGTCATTTTGAATAAAAATAAATATAAAAATAATATAAAATTTATTCAGGAGTCGAGAGGTAAAAGATTGAAGTAGTGAATTAATGAAAGAATGAGTGAAAAATGAGCTTTGTTTTGATTCTAAATGTGAAATATTTAGAGCTTTCGTTTATAAATTATAAATATTAAAGATGATGAAAATCATAGGAAAATTATATAAACGAAGCTATGATAGAGTTTAAAGTTGGGAAAAATCACTATAATGTAGAGAAAAATTCAAGGATCGTTTCAAGTATAATTTCGACTATTGAATAAAAGCTAATTTGTTCAAAATAAAATGATGATTTTTAGAAAGGAAAATATTTATAAAATATGCTATGGTGAGATCGAGTTTTTGGCAAATGCATGAAAATTCATAAAATAATTTAAGGATCGTTTTAGTTATAATTTAGAATATAAAAAAAAAGTAGATGTGTAAGGATTTATTGATGATCGAATCATAAGCTAGGGTTTTTGCCGGATTTTTGATACTACGGGAGTTAGGATGGGAATTATGGTTTACGGAGAGTATCACGATCCTCGAAATAATGTGAGGATTCTTTTGGTTAAAATATTGGGTAGTGAAAGTGTTTCGGGAAATGTAGGAATATTTTGGAGCTGTAGGGGTATTTTCGTAATTTTCAACTTGCCCCTGTTTCGGGCTGTTACAAAAGAACTCTATTTGAAGGAAACAATATGAATTGTTTGATCTCAAAGCTTATTCAAAATGAAGGCATGGGTGCCCTATTTATAGGAAGAAATTGTAATGTGAACATATGCAATTAACGCGGTTAAGTACAACTAGTAAATTGCTGTGAGAAAGGAAGGCTCTGGCATTGAATCATTTCCACCTTGCAGTGAGTTGTGTGCCTTAGTAAAATTGGCTTTTCATTTGATGTCAATATTTGATGAAATGTCTCAATGAGTGAAAGTTGTTCTTATGTTGGGAAAATGATTTCTAAAAACATGCATGAGTGTGGCCTGCTCATACTTGATCTTAATTCACCTTTTAATTGAGAAATTGATTGTGAATTGGTAAAATTTTCCTAAACACTTAAAAACTAAGTCTAAAGAGATTTAACTTAGATTTGAGCAATTGAACTATTAATTAATAATGCCAAGCCATTAGTTAGTTAATAGTGTTGGAGATTACGGTTAGGATTTGGTGGAATCCCTGATTTAGCGGGATTTAGATAATCACGTCTGTATATATCTTGTTTCCTTTTTGTAGGGATTTGTATCCTATTTATTGTAGCCTCTGTTGTAATCGTTATACACAGAAATCAATGGAATACATAAAATTCTCCCAAAGTCTAATCTCTAAGTTCTAACTTGGTATCAGAGCAGGTTGATCGCTAATAGTTTTTCAACGATTTTCCGGGCTCATCACTTACCACCATGACCAAATATATTGAGAATTCCTAAGGCAAAATCACGCTAGCAACCCTCGGACGTGATTTTTCCCCCAAATCGCGCTCAGATTGGCGATCCCTGGAGCCAGAGTCATCATCACGCGATGGAGGACGGACACAGCGGTGTGACGACGGAGGCGGCATCAGTAGCGCCGCCATAGCCTCCGCCACAGCAAAAGAAAACGGAGAAGGAGAAATACAGCGGCGTGACGGCGGAGGCGGCATCAGTAGCGCCGCCATAGCCACCGCCACAGAGATAGCAAACGAAGAAGGAGAGATAGGCTTCGCCCACTTAGCGTCGGCGGCAAGACCGGTACCGCCGACCCAGGATCTGAAGAAGCAGCCACCACCGGCGGCCAGACCAGTGCCGGCGGGATTTGAGAGAACAGGGAGGCCGGCGAGTTCTCAGCAGCAGGCAGCGGCGGCCAAAATTCCGCAGGGGCCGCCATCCACCTACCACCAGCAGAGGTCACCGACGGCGAATCCAGTGCCGCCGGGTATCGAAAATTCAGATAGAGGTCGAGAGGTGATGGTGGTGAGAGAAATGGGTTCTTCTCTTTCACCCATGGAATTGAACGAAGCGGCAGATAAAAGCTCTAGGGTTGGGAATTTGCAATCCCAACCCTATTTTAATGATACCTTACAGATTGTCCCCCAAAGCTTGAAGAATTACAGAATGGCCCCTCAACTTCTAAATCCTTTCAGAATTACCCCCAAAGTTTGGAGGAAGCTTGGATTGGTCCACAATTTTTTAATTTTTTGCAGAATGGCCCTCCAAGTTTGGTGGAACCTCATAATACCCCCCCAAAATACGGAAGTGCCTATATAACCCAAGGACCCAAGCCAACCGAGTGGATCCTTGATTGTGGGGCCACAGATACTATGACTTATGACCATAATGACTTAATTACAGTGTCAAAGTCTACGAGACCAGCTATTCAGTGTGCTAACGGGAATCTATTGTCAGTTCAGGGCACCGGAACGATTGATATATCTCCTTCCTTAACCTTGAAAAATTGTTTATATGTTCCCAGTTTATCCTGCAAGTTACTTTCAGTTAGTCATGTTACCCGGGAATTGAATTGCGTTGTAGTGATCTATTCTGGTTTCTGTCTTCTGCAGGATATTCAGTCGGGGAAAGTGATTGGGCGTGGCACTGAACGTGATGGGTTGTACTATGTGGATGATGTGGCTCAAAACGGCACTGCAGCGCTGGCTCACGGGACCGTTGAGAGGCAACAGTGGCTATGGCATCGTCGATTAGGTCACCCATCGGTTAGCTACTTGCATTTACTTTTTCCAAGTATTTTTCCGTCTAGAAGTCAGAGTCAGTTATCCTGTGAAACTTGCATTCTAGCTAAGAGTCATAAACAGTCATATCACTATTCTGGAACCCGTGTGAATACAGTTTTTTCCCTGATACATTCAGATGTCTAGGGCCCAGCTCCATATACGGGTTCTCACTCTGGTTTCCGTTTCTTTGTTTTATTTGTTGATGATTGCTCTCGCATGACTTGGATATATTTTTTGAAACATAAATCAGAGGTTTTTTCTAAGTTTGTCCAATTTTATAACATGGTCCAAACTCAGTTTAATGCCAAAATACAGATCCTTCGGTCAGATAATGGGGGAGAGTATGTTAATTCCAGCTTTAAACAGTTTTTCTCAGAAAAGGGTCTTGTTCACCAAACCACATGTGCTCATACACCTGAACAAAATGGGGTTGCTGAACGTAAAAATAGGATCATCCTTGAAATCGCTAGGGCCATTATGTTTGATGCAGGTGTTCCTAAGTCCTTCTGGCCTGAAGCTATTGCCACAGCTGTTTACCTCCTCAATAGACTGCCCACTAAGATTCTTGATCTTAAGACACCTCTCTCAGAACTCTCCAGATATGTTAGTGTTCCCACACCTCTGACTCTGCAGCCTCGTGTCTTTGGGTGTTCAGTCTTTGTTCATATCCCTAAACAGGAACGTACTAAATTTGATCCATGTTCAGTTAAATGTGTCTTTGTTGGGTATGGAGTCAATCAAAAAGGGTATCGTTGTTATCACCCGTCCACACGACATATGTACACCACCATGAATTGTAACTTTCTAGAAACCGAGTTCTTCTACCACACCCAACCTAGCGGTCAGGGGGAGCAGTCTATAGATCCACTAAATTGGGTGTCATATCCCACTATGCCAGATCCGGACCCAAAAGATCCAGTAGGCGGGACCACCGAGCACACGTCTCCCACAGTTCAGCCCCTCGTGTCAGCACCAGTCCCAGGATCCGAACCACTGAATGTTCCTGAGGTACCCCTTGAAACTTCCACATTTGATAATAATACTGTTGGGACTATTGATAATTTGCACGTGGAAGAATTACAGGATCCAGAAAGACAGGTTTAGGGAGAAGTACAGGATCAGGAAAGACGGGTTCAGGGGGAGCCCATGGGAAGTGACCGGTATGTCCTTCCACCAAGGAGTAATCAGGGAGTGCCTCCAAGGAGGTATGAGCCAGAGTATGAACCCAGAAAATCTCAGTATCCGGTAGCTGATTATGCACAGGGAAAGCTAACAGTGACAGCTAGAGCATACTCAGCGGCAGTTTACAGTGATGTGCTTCCTAGAACAGTTGAAGAAGCTCAGAAGAAAGATGAGTGGAAGTTGGCCATGAAAACAGAAATGATGGCCCTTGAAAAGAACATGACTTGGGAAAAGTGTAGATTACCACCAGGAAAGAGACCAGTAGGTTGCAGGTGGGTGTTCACCATCAAACATCGATCCGATGGGTCCATTGAGCAGTACAAGGCTAGGTTGGTAGCCAAGGGGTATACACAGACGTACGGAGTGGATTATTCAGAGACGTTTTCTCCGGTTGCTAAGATTGACACTATCAGAGTACTTTTCTCAATAGCAGCTAATCAGGATTGGCTGTTGCATCAGTTTGACGTAAAAAATGCCTTCTTGCATGGTAAGTTGGAAGATGAGGTGTACATGGAACCTCCACCAGGATTCTCTGAACACTTTTGTGCTGGGGAAGTATGCAGGTTGAAGAGAGCACTCTATGGGCTTAAGCAGTCTCCACGAGCCTGGTTTGGAAGATTTACAGTTGCTATGAGGAAGTATGGGTTCAAACAGAGTAATTCAGACCATACTTTGTTCTTTAAGAGAAGGGGTGAGCTAGTAACCTATCTTATCATTTATGTGGACGATATGATCATCACTGGGAATGATCTTGAGGAAATTAAGCAATTGAGGACAAATCTGTTTGAGGAGTTTGAAATGAAAGATTTGGGGGAGTTAAAGTACTTCTTAGGAATTGAGGTACTTAGGTCGAGGCGGGGAATCTTTATTTCCCAACGGAAGTATGTACTTGATCTATTAGCAGAGATGGGATTACTTGACAGCAAACCAGCGGGGACTCCTATTGTAGTTAATCATGGGCTGAAGATCACAGACGGGGCAGAAACAGTGGATCGAGGTCGATACCAGCATCTCATTGGGAAGTTGATCTATTTATCACATACCAGGCCAGACATTGCCTATGCAGTAAGTGTATTGAGTCAGTTCATGCACCGACCACAGCGTGACCATATGGAGGCAGCATTCAGGATTGTTAGATATCTCAAAGGATAGCCCGGAAGAGGGGTTTTGTTTCAAAAACACGGCAATCTATCTATTGAAGCCTACACAGATGCAGACTGGGCAGGAAGTCAGGATGATCGACGTTCCACCTCAGGGTACTTTACCATGGTTGGAGGGAATCTTGTCACATGGAAAAACAAGAAACAGAAGGTGGTTGCTCTTTCCAGTGCAGAGGCTGAGTTTAGGGGAATTGCACGAGAATTGGCAGAAGTTTTGTGGCTACGAAAGTTACTTGAGGAGCTTGGTTTTTCTGTGAAAGAGAAGTATCGTTTATGGTGTGATAATAAAGCAGCTATAAGTATTTCAGAGTATCTAGTTCAGCATGACCGAACGAAGCATATAGAAGTGGACATGCATTTCATTAAAGAGAAACTTGAAAGTGGGGTCGTGACTCTTCCTTTTGTACGATCAAAAGATCAATTGGCGGACATCCTCACTAAAGCTGTAACTGAGAGAGTGTTCTCAAGTGTTCTAAACAAGTTGAATGTGTGTGACCCCACAGTCAACTTGAGGGGGAGTGTTGGAGATTACGGTTAGGATTTGGTGGAATCCCTGATTTAGCGGGATTTAGATAATCACGTCTGTATATATCTTGTTTCCTTTTTGTAGGGATTTGTATCCTATTTATTGTAGCCTCTGTTGTAATCGTTATACACAGAAATCAATGGAATACAGAAAATTCTCCCAAAGTCTAATCTCTAAGTTCTAACTAATAGTACTAATCTTGAGATTTTGGCCTAACTTTTGTTTCAATGATCACGAGAGTGACTTTGTTCTAAGTTAGGTACGGGCACTTGACTTTGAGAGGAGCTAGTGCATACTTGAGTGATTAGAATTATAAGAACATTTCACCTTGTTGAGCATGAATTGTACATAAAAGCCTCACGAAAGTGTTATCCCCCGGCTCCCCTTTATCTTATTAATCTTCGTTTACTCTATTGTTTACTTGTTTTAGTTGTTTCCTTTCGCTTTGTTTTAGTTTGCTGAATTAGTTAAGTTTTAGTTGCAAGATTTCTTTCATTTTATTTCGTTCTATATACTAGCGAAAGCACACAACAATTGAATTTGATTTCCCCTCCTCTTGGGATTCGATCCCTCGTGTACTACTTCACCGTTGCTTGCACTTGGGCTATTTTTGTAAAATCATTCACCTAGTTCGAAAACCCGATATACCTCAAAACTCCTTTCAAGTTTGATACCTTACCAGGCATTGTTCTGCCCAGATGCGGTTGAACAAAACTTGCGGCCTCATAAGCCGGAGTTGAAAGTGTGTTAGGATTGAGAAATAGTGTGAACAAATTACTTTTTATAACTCAGGGACTCAGAATTTTATATACTACATCCGATTAACACAGAGTTTTTTAGATTGTTAACTCTTTGTTCTTGTCATGCTGATAAATTATGAATAGTCGACAATGATTACATGCACTCGGCCAAAAAAATAAGAGCATGTTAAGAAAGTTTTTATAGTTTCTTAATTTTCCTAGGAATTTTTTGTAATTAAGCTAAATTTAAGGATACATCAATGTAATTAACAATTTGTACATTTGCATCCCCTACGATATTACATAATTACAATTTGTACTCCTTTAAATAAAAATATTATGCAACCTATCCTTCCAAGTTTGGGAAATTACAAATGAACTCATTCCGGTTGGATTTTTTGAAAAATCATTCTTGAATTGTCTTTTAGTATATATTTATTTAATTAGTATTGCTGGTGAATTTATGTTGGTATTGTTGGTGAATTTAGCGATATTAGACATTGTTTGGTATTGTTGGTATATTTGCCTAAATATGTTTACTAAAAGTTTATTGTATTATTGATATTTTTTAGGAAAAATATGATGTAACTAGTCAAGATGATAACAATCCTACTCTGGAAGAACAAATGAAAATTATTAAAGAAAAGTTAGCAAAGGAAAGAGAGGATTCTGCAATTAGGGAAGTGAAAACTATGGAGGAAGCTAAAAAGATTATTGAAGAGGCAAAGAAAGTAGTTGCCGAAGCAAAACAAAGAGAAGCAACTTTATCGGCGACTTTAGCGAAATGTTTAGAGAGATTGAACACTTTGGAAGCAGCTAATTCAATACAAGGATCAACAAGCAGAAGTTTTTTGGAAGTTTTTACGTGATCAATTGCGGTGATTGAAAACTTGGTGAAAAATTTATTTGACTTATTATTAATGGTTTGTGAAACTTCATACTTTTTAATTGGATGATTTGTAATAGGATTATACAATTATATCGGGATGTTATATAGTTAACTTGATGTTGTTACTATTGTAATCGGATTACATTTTTAATTGATGCATGAAAATAATATAGGAGTTTAGAATAAGAAATAAAATTTTTTAAAAAATAAAAATAATAATCCGTTAAATTAGTGACTGCTCAATCGGTCACTAATTAAAACCATATTTGATGAAATTAGTGATTGATGAATCGGCTACTAAGTTAAACAATGTTGACCGAAATCATTTAAAATTTTAGTGACTAATTGTATACGGTCACCGAATTAGGGACCGCTTTATGACTGATTTAACAAAGTCAAAAATTGTAGCTAGTGATTGACAAAAATCGATCATAGAATATATTAGTTGATGATTTTTACCGACCGTCCGAGATCTGTCACTAATCGATCAGATCAGTGATCATTTTTGTAAAATTAGTGACCGATCGAACTGTCATTAATCCTGCTTTTTTTTTAGTAGTGAATATTGTTGATGTTTGCTGTCAAAATAATTCATTTTTATCTGGATTTCGCAACAAATGATGAATATGTATTTGAAAGTCACCTCTTCTTAAACCGGAATATCTGGAAAACAAACTAGAGACAATGTGCCAAGTTTTATATTATAAAAGTCCACATGATCGACAAGTTATTGACAACCGCTTTAATTATTTTTAAATAAAGTTTAATTCAGGTCAATATAATAAATTGTTAGTGATATTCTGAGAATTTGATATGCCATAGCATTTGATAAATACGTTTAATTTTAAACAAATTATGCAGGGAATACATCATTTAAAGGAAGATATAGATAAAAAAGTTCCTATAGAATAGAACTTCATTATTGTGCTTTACTGATTTATCTTCAACAAACGAAGACATATTATTTATTACATTTTTACCAAAAAAAAAAAAAAAAAAAGTTATTACATATTGAAATAAATAAGGGCATGCCTATTTAGATGCATTGTGATGGCCAGATTCTTTTACGGTACTCTGCCATAGCCCACAATGGGAAAATATTCCTGTATTGGGCGAAATGCATCATACAATTCTTCATGTTCACTCCGGTTATGTCCTGCGAGTTATTATGAAATTTAAAATTTTAGATTATGCAATTTTAAAGTTTAAACAAAAAAGAACAAAAAAAGTGTTGTTGGAATTGCTACCTGCTGTGGAGAACCTCCGTCGACTAACTGTGAATTAATGAGCAACTTTGCTGCTCTGTGTAGAGGCGTTGGATCTCTCTCAGCTTGTCCACCATACATAAGACCAAGCATAGCCCATGATGTTTGCACCAAATTTGTCCTGTTTTCCTCCAATGGTGTGTATTTCTGTCAAAAAGTCAACAATTTATCGAATTGAACCTAAGTAATTTTGTCTGAAAAAATAATCTTTTATTTTAATATGGATATTTTCACTATATTTTGATGAATAGTCGATATCATTCATTCGGCCAAAACTGAGGGCATGTGAAGAATTTTTTTATAGTTTCTCAATATTCATGGGAGGTTTTGGTAATTTCCAAATATCCACGTGAGGTTTCTATAATTAAGCTAAACTTAAGGATTTGTCGATGTAATAGACACTTCATAGTACTCTTATTATAATTACCATGCTTGGACACGATTCTAGACTTTCTCCCCATCCCCCTTCTTCATTTTGTGCATCCAAGTAAAACTTGACTGCTTTTCTAACCACTTCACTGTTTTCATAAGTTCTTCCTGCAGCCGCTAATCCTCGAAGCACTAAGAATGTTCCGTATAGGAAGCATATTCCCCAGTAGCCATACCTGTATGATATGCTCAACATTAAATAACTGAAATCAATTGCTATAGTCTTACTAAATTACTAAGTTTTAAAACGGACCATGATCCATCAGGCCATTGTCTCCCTTCTAGGAAGTGTAATGCCTTCGCCACAGAGATCTCAATTTCTTTCTCCCTGTGGCCCGGATGCAGACGATTGAATAATACAAGGGCTTCTATTATACAAGCTGTGACTTCAAGGTGCCTAAAAATGAAAAAATATATATATATAACGAAATTAGGGGTGTGTAAGTGTAATTTAATTTCATCATATTCTAATTTGAAAGGTCAAAAAGAAAACTTCGGATCAGTTTTTGTTTTTCAGCAGGATTAGTCGTGATTCCCCAATTATTCCCAATGAAAAAAGAAAAAGGTTTTGAGTTCTTACTCCATCTCAACTACTATGTCAGCAAACAATTCAGAGGGGTTCAAAACCTGAAACAACATCAAAATCATAATTAAGTGAGAAAACTATCTCGAATTCTAGGATATGGTGTGTGATATAATTATGCAAGTTAGTGTTCACCTGCAAATATGGTTGTGGAACTGGGGGTTCCCATATAGCAAATCCACCACTCAGAGGACTCTGCAACACCACAATTTCGAAGAAATTAATTAATAGAGGACTAATTAGATCAATACAATTTTCTGGGCTTCAATATTTTGTGAAGATATATTCTTACTTGCAGATAAAGTAGCACATTGACAGCATCATACAAGCACTCTACTTTGGGTCTTTCCCCCACTAACTCACTTGGCATTAGTGACAGCAAAAGCAGAGACTGCGAAATTAAACATTACAATTTGCATCTTATTTTTTTGAAATAGAACAAGAGGAGAAAAAAGTGTCTAAAGTACCTTAAGTGCTTCAGCGGTGCAATCAGACACAACCCAACCATGATCTTGATCAGAGAAAGTCCATCCACCTTTAGTAAAATGCCGATACATTGCTTTGTAATCTCCTGCTGGATTTTCCTTTATCTACATAATTCATACCGCATAAATTAAATAATGACAATTTTGTTTAAAATCCATATTTCAGATTCTGTAACAAACCTGAGATTCTTTGATGAAAAAGTGTGCCTTCTTAAGACAAATGCCATATTCCTCAACCATACCAGTTGCAATAATTGCTTGAGTGGCCAGAGCACAGTCCCATAATTGACTTCCAAAACTCTACAAGTAAAACAATATATACAAAACCACTTTTAATTCAAAATATATAGAACCACTTTTGATTATATTTTTACAAAATGGTGGTGAGTATGAAATAAATACCTGCATTTTCATGCCATCTTCAGCAAGCCACAGATAATCAGGAAGTCTGGCTAAATGATGCTTGAACTCATCACCATTTGGATCATGAGCCCACCAACACATCATCTGCAAACTCTGTACCCAAAAGCATTGTACCATTCAATACCATGCAATTATTAATTAACATGACCAATTAAAGGATGAAGGTAAAGTAACTATAATTTTTTATTGCATACTTTTTCAACACAGCCGATGGTAATATATCTGGTAACCTCTGCTTCATATCGCATGTATTTGATCGTTTTATTAAGAGCCTTTTGCCTGATTTTGTTCAAAGGCCAACGCCTCATTATGGGCTCGGCACAATAGTTGAGAGTATCCCATAATAAATCTTGTATGAATGTGTGTGGATAGTACAAATCTTCCTGAAGTTATATATCGTTAATCTCTTAGTTATTTATATATTTGGCTAAAACTCAAAAAGGAAAATGATGAATTTTTTACATAAAAATAATTGAGATTATAAAAACCTTGCAACAGTCATGACGAGCCTTATTCCAGTCAATTCCTGCGTAGGGTTTGATGTGAATTTCGTTTCTAAGCGATAAAACTAGGTCCGTTATTGGTCCATGAAATTTTCTACCGTAGAGGTAAGACATGGGCATGTAAGTTGTGCGGCAGTAACACCACATTTTTGCTGCATTTATTAGATATATTAATTAAAAGGATGCTAGATAACAGTTCAAATAAAATTGGAAGTATTAGTTTAAAAAGAACATATATTATTTTCTTTTCAAAATTTACCTGGATGGAAAAGTAAAGTTGATGGAAATAGCCAGAATTCTGGAGGAAGTGGGTTGCAGCCATCCCACTCATACACACCTAGGACCTGATCCAATTCAAAATATTAACACGGAAAGAAAGAAAATACGCATTAAAGTTTTAATGTATTTTAGAATTCAAAAAAGAAAATTACAAAATTTGAAATCAATGTCAATCTGCATATCCTTGTTCTCAAATTCAACATTATTCTAAAAATGGAATATTGTCCCTAAGTACTAGAATTAATTTTTAGAACAATATAAAACATAAGTTAAAATAGGAAATGAAATTAATGAATTACCGAAAGATAGGTCTTTCCCCAGGAGGGTATTCCGGTTGCTCCACCGTGATCGAGAATCCATTTTCGACCTCTTGCAACAGCACCATTACCATCATCAGTTCCCTCTCCCAGCAATCGCAGAGCAACATACCTAAGAGCTGATCCAATCATTGTACTGTGTCCTTCTATGTGAAAACCCCATCCACCATCCTCATTCTGTATATACAATGCCATTCTAAATTAATGCATTTTACTTTTGTCAGAATTGGGTGGGGGAAACTCTGAGAGATCAAACAGCTGCCTGAGATTTGACGATATTACAGATTACCCCTAAGATTTGAGAAATTACGAATTCCCCCTAAACTTTACACTCTCTCTCACAAATTCCACTGTCATTAATCACACCGTTTATATTCAAATTTACATTCCAAAAATACCCTTAGGGGGTATATTGTAATTTTACTTAGAGTTTAATGATATAATTGTAATATTAGTTGATTTTGGATTTTTTGTATTTAAAAAGTTGTTATTTAATTTAATATTTCATATTTTATCCATAAATATAAATTGAATTAGATATTTCATGCATATTTATTTCTATAAAATATGATAAGTTATAAATTCCCCTTTTATATTTATATCTTAATTTTGAATATATTTTGTACAAGTTCATTTAAAGTTAATTTAAAATAATTTAATTGCAATTATAACAAATTTTTCCACAAAATAAAAATTCATATAAAAAACCACACAAACATTAATTAGTGCATTGCCTAGCCAACAGGGATTGACCAAGTGATTTGAGGGTTGATTCTCAAAGGTAATGACCCGGGTTCAAATCACTCAAGCCAGTTGGGGTGTGTGTTAAAAAAAAAATAAAATAAAAATTAGTGCAT
Source organism: Lantana camara (assembly GCA_037501455.1). Lineage (NCBI taxonomy): Eukaryota > Viridiplantae > Streptophyta > Magnoliopsida > Lamiales > Verbenaceae > Lantana > Lantana camara. Next base: position 81,787,233 of record CM074865.1, read on the forward strand.
TGCCCAATTTTTTCCTCAAAATTGAAAATCATAACAAACACACCAATATTAATAAATATATTAGTAAATTCACATTAATATCCATTAGAGTCATTTAAACAATTATTTCAAACGTTAAGCATGCATGGTCAATATCTATAGAAAAATATTAGGCACCCAACTCTAGGTATGAAATTCGCCTATTATAAAAATTCAAAATATCATTAACTAGCATTCATTGAAAAAAGAAAAAAAATTTAAGTAGATACAAAACTCAATTACTTACATCAAACCCCCCTACGAATTTCAGTCCTTGCATTGACTCCCTATCTTTGGGCTCTTTATTACATATACTCCCTTGAGTTTCAACATATTAGGGGTAAAATAGTAATTTTTACAAGTTCCGTTAAATTTAACGGAGAAGATAACGGGCTAGGGGAGAGTTCGTAATTTCTCAAACCTTAAGGGGTAATCTGTAATATCATCAAATCTCAGAGGGCTGTTCATAATTATCCCTAAATCATTTTATAAACTATTCCTAATCTTTTTTTTTTTTCCACGCATTGCGTACACGTGATTAATGGGAATCGTAATGACTAATAAGCACCTGATGGTTGTAGATGTAACGGACCATCTCCTTCTTGTGTTCTGAGGTTAAAACTGTGTTGATTGCTCCACTTATATACAATACAATAAGCTGTAACAACACACCATGTATATATTTTGTAAATGCATAGTTTAATTTAACTCTTTTATATTGTGAAGAATAGTTTAGAATTAAAATTGATACCAGTGGAGGTGTGAAGAACATCGGTCCAGCATTTTCAGAAGGCCAGTGGCCGTCACTGGCTTGGATTGCCCTAATTAACCTCAGACCTTTCATCACGGTCACGGTTGCTGTTTCGTAGGTAATTTCTTCATTGTTTCCGACTCTAACTGGGGGTATGTTGAGATCAATTCCATTTTCCTTCTTAAGCTGAATTCTCGAGAACAAATCTCCATTTGAATGATATCCCTTTTTTTGATTCTCTTGAAACTCGTCACGAGCCTTTTGGAATTCTTCCCGTTCTTTTGGCGTTCCAGCATTTGGATCGTATTCCCAAATCTGTCTACCCACACAAAATTGTTTGTGCTGTATAGATAGGGGCCTTTCCCTTCAGCAATCTTCAACTTCCACATCTTCGATTACTATATATTAAGAAAGTCACATATCACAATTAATCAACGTACACTATCATAGAATAATTGATGCATGTTCGTTTTCAATGCGCTGGAAGATTTGAACAATCTACAGAAATTAATATTTGAAAGCTTTGCCATCAGGTAGTAAGTCGAGAAATTAACATCTATACGCCACATTCATACGTGCAAACACATTTAATCACGCGGCTAATGACTCTCCTAACTTCTAAATTTCCATTATGCATGTACGTAGTGTCAGGATCGTAGGAATGGCTAAAATCAAAAGGTGTTCCAATCCTTGTAGCATTTTCCTTTAGCAACAAAATAAAGTAAATATTATATCTTTCTTTATACTAGTCTAATATTTTGTCTTTTCTCATTGAAATTTGAAACCCTTGACCGACGAATCATATAGAACTTGATTTACATTTGATTACTTTACATTTAGGTGTAATTACACTATAATCCATCATTATCGAGAAATAACATTTGAGTCCCAATAAATCTTGTTTGGTCTAAGGTCCTTTAACGGAGTTTGTAAAGTACACTTATACCCCTAGCAATTTTATGAGTGTTACATTGAATATATGACCAAAATTACAAAATCATCTCTAAAGTTTACAAATAAACAAAGTGATCCCTACAAATTATGAATTTAACAACAAATCGGGGATATTTTTAGAATGACATAACGAAACTTAGGAACCACAAACGGTTCTCAAAGTTAAGGACTAAAATGTAATTTTTTAATAATGATGGACTACGTTATAATTAGGTCTAAATGCAAGATAATCAGATGTAATTATTTCTTTTACAAATTGCATTTGGATGCCAAGAATAAAAAAGAAACGTGACAACGGGTACCCTATCTTCATTTCACACACAATCAACACAGAGATCCTAAGTTTCTCTACATTATCATTGCAAAGTTCCAAATTGATCATAAAACTCAAGGCATGCATTAATATCTTAATTATATGCAGAGAGAGAGAGAGAGAGAAAAAGAAAGACAACCTACGTGCAAGTGATCAAGGAATGCAGCTTGGGAAACTTAGGTAATATAAGCACTAAACTGATAAAATAAAAGTTTCAGTTCTACGAAGCGATTGATGCAGAATGGTGCTATTTGACGAGAGGAAAACAAGGATATAATTAATAAGTTGGAAATACACAGGTAGGGGCGAAGGTAGGCCCACCTTCCGCCACCTAACCGCAACCCCAACAATGTAAAATCTAGTAGCTATTATATACTTGTAACCCGGTACACACTACTCTACGTCTGTGCAAATTTACTATTACCTAAATATATTAAAATTAATTTTTATATTAATATATATATTTTATAATTATATTTAATATAATTATAAAATTATGATAAATAAATGGTATAGGATAATGTTATAGTAGTTAAGAAAATTTAAAATATGAGGAGAAAAAAACAAAAATTATACAGAAAAAGAAAATTAAAAAATTAAAATGAGGGAAGAGAAAAGAGAAGTTATTAGGAAAAAAAAAGAGAGAGAGAAAAAAGAAATTAATAGAAAGTTGTTGGAGTGATAAAAAATAAATAAATAAGATAAGAAAAAAAAAATCCAAGAGACCAAAAGATTATTATCGGTCTCTCTCACTTAATATAATAACTAGCAATTCCGCACATTCGATGCATGTGTAAATAAAAAATTATTAATATTAAAATATATTAAAATATTTTTTTATTAATATATATTTTATAATTATTTTTAATATAATAACTAAATTATGATAAATAAATAGCTATGATGCACGGACACGGACACGACACGACACGGATACGGCGACACGGATTTTTTCTTGAATTTTCCACGTAAGGAGTGTCGGACACGGTGTCCGACACGAGTGTCCGACACGACACGGCATGACACGACACGGCAAAATGATATTTTTAGAAGTGTCCGTGCATCATAGATAAATAGCATAAGATAGTGTTGTATTAATAATTAGAAACAAAAGTAAAAAGAGATAAAAAAAATTATATAAAAAAGAAAGAAAAAGAAATAGTAGAAGTGATGAGAGAGAAAAAAAACAGTTACAAAAACGTGGGAGTTATAAAATAAAATAAAATAAATAAATAAATAAATAAAAAGAAAAGTGACCAAGAGTCCATGACACCACAATAGACTCTGACGCTTAATAATATAGAAGATATCTGTGTAACTTCTTTTTTTCTCTCATTACTTTTACTATTTTCTTTTCCTTTCCTTTTTATATAATTTTTATCTCTTTTTATTTTTATTTTTAATTATTAATATAACATTATCTTATGCTATTTATTTATCACAATTTAGTTATTATATTAAAATAATTATAAAATATATATTAATAAGAAAAATATTTTAATATATTTTAATACTAATAATTTTTTATTTACACAGACATCGAATGTGCGGAATTGCTAATATATAAAATAGGTAGGATTTGGACAAAGAACCATAAAAATAAAAAATCGGCGGTTTTGGTACTAAAACCGGAATTGCTAAGGTTTGATTGAATAAGAAATAACCCTTTCTTTTTCAAAAATTACAATTAACCCCCTCACTTTTGACTTTAAAGTTATGGCAAATTATTGAACAATCCCTAATAAGGCAACAATGTTATCCTAAACCTCCCAATTTGAAATCATACTATTTTACATCCCCAATACACAACATATTTTTTCAAAACCCCCCTAAATCGCCTAAAATTACCAAAGTATCCCTGCTAAAATTGAATAATCACAATCCATACCAAGCATCCAAATCCCTCCTCCATCCGCGGGAATTTGTCATTTTTCACCATCTCCCGCCACCGCCCGCCGCTGCAGACCGCCGCACACCACCGCCGATAAGTGTAGCAGAAGTTATTGGAGACTGAACGGCCCACACACCCACGTTAGAGGCGAAACCCCTACAAGCTACCAACCACGCCCCTACGACGAACACTCTGTTTTAGCTCGTTGCTTGAAATGGTAAGGTCTGAGAGGAAGATACATCGCACCCAACCTGTCGAGGTTAGTTTTCTTCCATAAATGGTCAGAAATTCAACTTTTTTCCGTCATATTCCAGTTTGTACTTGGTAAATGATGGTTTTAACTCAACAAGTAAGGATTTCAGGAGTTTGTTAAATAAGGAACATTGAATTGATTTTTATTCGATAGATGGTTCGCTCAATGTTGACGACTCCGTTGATGATTGTTCCGTCCCCGGCCGAAACAAGCAGGGGAAAGAGAAAAAGATCAGAGGTAGACATCCATCAGACTGATGAGGGCACACTTTCGAAGAAGCGGGTGTATTCGATTTTGCATCAGTGCGTATTGGAGAGATTCAGTGAGGTTATCTCTAAAATTCGTGACCAAATGTCTCCTGGTCAACTCGATGCAGTTAAGAAATCGCCCTTTGGTTGTTTTTTGGGAGCGCCTATTCAGAAGGGGAGCATTAACAGAGTTGGGTTGTTGCTCGATTACTACAACTGCAGCACAAATACATTTAAATTTGGTAGCCAAGAAGTTTTATTTTGTGAGGAGGAATTCAGCATTGTTATTGGTATGCGGCATTCCGGTCATCCTATCGTGGTTGTGGGCAAGAGTAAATCCAATACCTTGATCAAGTATTTTGGTAATAAGGGAAACAATGTCTCCCGAGCTAACATCGAGAGTAAACTACACGAATTCATCGGAAGGACTGATGACGATGGCATTGATGATTTTGTACGGATGTACATTTTATACGTTTTTAATTGTTTGTTGTTCCCACGTAGCAGTGTACGTGTGCCTGCTGCGCTTATTTGGTATGTAGATGATTTGTCTAGGATTGGACAGTACGCGTGGGGCACGGCGGCTCATATGTTTTTGATTCAAGGTATTAGGAAGCATATTGTGGATAAACATGATTTTCTTGATGGATGTACTATGGGTTTGTTGGTAAGTTGTTGGCTTGGTTTTGTAGATTGTGTCGTTTATACCTATATATACACCTACTTAAGTTAGTGTTTATGTCAGGCATGGTTTCATGAACGAATCCAGAAGTTTGGCATCTCAAGAAGGTTGGCAGCATTCCCTCGGTTGTTTAAATGGAAAGGGAGTGCACTGCCTAGTACGAAAGAGAATGCGAAGAAGGAACTGGAAAGTATTTGCCTGTCAGATATAAGTCCGTAATCTTTGGTAATTTAAACCAATATGCATATTTTATTCAAATATTTTGTAAGAAAGCCTGTTGATTTAAAAATACACAGATTGTTCCGTTACGATCGGCTAACAAAATGGAGAGAAGTCTGTCCAGAGCGGAGGAAGAAGGTTTTGTTGACGAAGGGGATCAAGTTGTTTGCGTAGCAGAAAAAGCGCAAGGTGTCAATCAAGGAGTTCAAACCGTTTGTGTGGAAGAAGCACCTAAATGTGTCGATGAAGGAGTTAAAACGGTTTGTGTGGAAGAGGCACCGGAATGTGTTGATGTAGGAGTTCAAGTTGATTTGATTGAGGATTGGGAAAGGTAATTGTGATTCCGGACGAGCTGAGGTTAGATCGAGGAGGAAGAACGATGTGAGGGAGCGTGTGGAAGAGAATGTGAGAACATATTACATACAAGATTCAATATTACAATGTCTTTTAAATATGCGCGTGTGTTTGATTTGTCATTGGATAATTATGTATTAGGTGATTGTGTTTGATGGAGCTCAAGTGGACAGTAGGCCTAAGGAGGCCCCAGGATGTGAGATCGTCACTGAGGAGCAACGGAATAGGGCATTTAATTTGATTATGAGCTACACGGAGGCGCAAAAGTAAATGTTCTTACTTAATTCAATGAGTTTAGTTGGCAGAATGTTGTTGACTGTATCATTATAATCTTTTGCAGCCATGATGTTGTGTATACAAGTAAGACGAGTTTTGTCTTCGTGTACGATCTACGAGATCTAATTTTGGGGAAGGAGACCAATGACAATGTTATTCTGTCCTATCACGACCTGCTACCAAGTCCTGGTTACCTTATGCCCAAATTCCATGATGTACATTTTGTTAACCCTCATGTGTCAGTTGAGTTTGTGGGGAAATTGAAGAACAGGGGCACAGGAAAGACAAAGAAGAAGACTGTCCCTTAAATTGTCCCATCTGCAATCAACGAGTTCATGACGCACCAGATGAAAAGTGACTACGTCATGACCCTGAACGAGGTGTCTTCAACAGTTATGTTCTCATGTCGTTATATTATTTTCCCTCTAGTGATAAATTCTCATTGGTATATGTTGGTGTATGAGACCGAGCACAAACATTTCAGTCACTACAACTCAATGCATACAGAAGCAGCTGCCACCGATGTCGCAGTATACTCAGATTTCCTCTGGAAGTTGTGGATTAAGAACAATGTTGTCAAAAGTGATAAACAGATGGAATTGGTAGGGCACGAATGAGAATTCAGGATAAGGGGAGCAATGATTGTGGTGTATTAATGTGTCTGTATGGTGAGATGCTTGTTCGAGAGACTGACGAGTTCAGGACATATGCCGAGACATGCAACATCGCCGAATACCGCTTTAAGTTAGCCAATGCCTTTCTAGAAAAACAATTTGGTTCATCTATATAATTGAAATTTCAATTGGGTTGTAATTTATTTTTGGCTATTTTTTACGTATTATGCGTGTCAAATTAATGCGTAATTGGAAGGGTGAAGTGTCAAGTGAAACTGCAATAATGCGTAATTGGATGGGTGAAGTGTCCAGTGAAACTGTAATAATGCGTAATTGATGGGGACTTTGTCCACTGAAACTGTAATAATGCGTAATTGGAAGGGTGAAGTGTCCAATGAAACTGTAATAATGCGTAATTGGATGGGGTCTTTGTAGAGTGAAACTATAATAATGCGTAATTGGAAGGGTGAAGTGTCAAGTGAAACTGTAATAATGTGTAATTGGAAGGGGGCTTTGTGTCAAGTGAAACTATAATAATGCGTAATTGGAAGGGTTAAGTGTCAAGTGAAACTGTAATAATGCGTAATTGGATGGGGTCTTTGTCAAGTGAAATTGTAATAATGCGTAATTGAAAGGGTGAAGTGTCTAATGAAACTGTAGTAATACGTAATTGGAAGGGGACTTTGTCAAGTGAAACTGTAATAATGCGTAATTGGAAGGGTGATTTGTCCAATGAAACTGTAATAATGCATAATTGGAAGGGGACTTTGTCAAGTTAAACTGTAATAATGCTAATTGGAAGGGTGAAGTGTCCAATGAAACTGTAATAATGCGTAATTGGATGGGGTCTTTGTCAAGTGAAACTGTAATAATGCGTAATTGGAATGGTGAAGTGTCAAGTGAAACTGTAATAATGCGTAATTGGAATGGAAGGGGACTTTGTGTCAAGTGAAACTGTAATAATGCGTAATTGGAAGGGTGAAGCGTCAAGTGAAACTGTAATAATGCGTAATTGGAAGGTGAAGTGTCAAGTGAAACTGTAATAACGCGTAATTGGAAGGGTGAAGTGTCCAGTGAAACTGTAATAATGCGTAATTGGATGGGGACTTTGTCCAGTGAAACTGTAATAATGCGTAATTGGAAGGGTGAAGTGTTAAGTGAAACTGTAATAATGCGTAATTGGAAGGGGACTTTGTGTCAAGTGAAACTGTAATAATACGTAATTGGAAGGGTGAAGTGTCAAGTGAAACTATAATAATGCGTAATTAGATAGGGTCTTTGTCAAGTGAAACTGTAATAATGCGTAATTGGAAGGGTGATTTGTCCAGTGAAACTGTAGTAATGCGTAATTGGAAGGGGACTTTGTCAAGTGAAACTGTAATAATGCGTAATTGGAAGGGTGAAGTGTCCAATGAAACTGTAATAATGCGTAATTGGATGGGTTCTTTGTCCAGTGAAACTGTAATAATGCGTAATTGGAAGGGGACTTTGTCAAGTTAAACTGTAATAATGCGTAATTGGAAGGGTGAAGTGTCTAATGAAACTGTAGTAATGCGTAATTGGATGGGGTCTTTGCCAAGTGAAACTGTAATAATACGTAATTGAAAGGCCAGTGAAACTATACGTTAAGACGATTAATTGAATCATGATCACAACATTACAACATTGCAACGTTTACAATATTGATTGAATCATGATCACATCAGTACAACAATATAGTTATGAACAAGATTGTGATTAAAATATTGCAACATTAACAAGATTGATTAAATCATGATCACATCAGTATAACAATATAGTTATGAACAAGATTGTGATTAAAACATTGCAACATTAATAAGATTGATTGAATGATGATCACACCATTACAACAATATAGTTATGAACAAGATTGTGATTAAAACATTGCAACATTAACAACAACATATAATTGAATCATGATCACAACATTACAACATTATTAGTTTCATTGATTCTATATTGTAACATTGTAACTTTGACGCATTATTATAGTTTCACTGGACACTTCACCCTTCTAATTACGCATTATTATTCACTTGACACTTCACCTTTCCAATTACGTATTATTACAGTTTCACTGGACAAAGTCCCCATCCAATTACGCATTATTACAGTTTCACTGGACACTCCACCCTTCCAATTACGCATTATTACAGTTTCACTGGACACTTCACCCTTCCAATTACGCATTATTACAGTTTCACTTGACACTTCACCCTTCCAATTACGCATTATTACAGTTTCACTGGACAAAGTCCCCATCCAATTACGCATTATTACAGTTTCACTGGACACTCCACCCTTCCAATTACGCATTATTACAGTTTCACTTGATACTTCACCCTTCCAATTACGCATTATTACAGTTTCACTTGACAAATCACCCTTCCAATTACGCATTATTACAGTTTCACTGGACACTTCACCCTTCCAATTACGCATTCTTACAGTTTCACTTGACAAAGACCCCATCCAATTACGCATTATTATAGTTTCACTTGACACTTCACCCTTCCAATTACGCATTATTACAGTTTCACTTGACACAAAGTCCCCTTTCAATTACGCATTATTACAGTTTCACTTGACAAAGTCCCCTTCCAATTATGCATTACTACAGTTTCGTTGGACACTTCACCCTTCCAATTACGCATTATTACAGTTTCACTGGACAAAGTCCCCATCCAATTACGCATTATTACAGTTTCACTGGACACTTCACCCTTCCAATTACGCATTATTATAGTTTTACTTGACACTTCACCCATTCAATTACGCATTATTACAGTTTCACTTAACAAAGACCCCATCCAATTACGCATTATTATAGTTTCACTTGACACTTCACCCTTCCAATTACGTATTATTACAGTTTCACTTGACAAAGTCCCCTTCCAATTACGCATTACTACAGTTTCATTGGACACTTCACCCTTCCAATTACGCATTATTACAGTCATTCACCATACAACACAAAAAAAAAACAAAGACAAGATAGACCTCTTCCAAAGACATATCATCCTGCTAGGTCCATCATCAAGCCAAAATGGCAAGCATCCACTGAAATCTAGGCCAATCTTCAGTTTCTGTGCGAAAACAAATCATATAAACGTGATTAGGATCCAGAATTAAACAACATACCCAACAACATACAAATAGTCAATTTGACACAGGGCCACTGCATGTTCTCTTGTTATGCCCAGGCCTTTTACATGATGAGCATACTGTAACAACTTTGACGACCTGCGATGGGAACCTATTCCTCTTCGGTCGACCAGGCTGAGGCCTCACATCGGGAGGCATGATCTGAACCTCGACATTTGAGACCATATCAGCATTTGGTACAGGGAAAATAATATTCTCATATGCTTTTTAATACGTTTCAACTGCATAAGCATCATCACAAAAATCGTATACCGACCACCCTTTCTTGTCAATGCATGCATAAACATGTTTGCAGGGGAGCTTCAAGATCTGCCAGTAATTACAAGAACATTCCCCCTTGCCAAGGTCTACCGTGTGTCGGAATTCCCCTTCATTCACCTCAAATGTCACTGAGTTGGCTCACACAACATCCAAGCTCCTCCCTACTTCAAATTCAGCCTTGACCATCACCTCTATATCCATACAAAGGTGCGTTTGCCATTCATGACTTTGCTCCCTTCTTTTGCACATCATGATCATTATCTGTTGCCTAATCTGGTCAATCAAAGCAACAATTAGGAGGGATCTCGCATCCTTCACCCAACTGTTCCAATACTCTGCAATATTGTTGTTGATGATACCAAATCGATTACCGGTAAAAAATGAATTAGCCCAATTTTCAGGAGCGGAGTTATTTAAGAAATATGCGGCCAATGGCATTACTTTAAGGATTTTGTTGATGTGCAGGGAGTACTCAGCCCTGGTAGGAGCATATGCTGCTGCATTGAACACATTGGTCCAATATTTTTTGTTCAGTTTGGGATAATGCTTCCTAAGGACCTGCGATAATGACAACCAACATCCACTTTATTATCAAGAAAATGAGCATACATATCAACTCATCACACTAATCAATAAACAAATACCTGAGTTCTGAAGTTATCCACCAAATATCTGAGGCAGAATGCATGTTGGCAGCCTGGAAATACCCTTGGCACATGCGTAACAAGTCCCAGGTGCCTGTCGGAGAAGAATGTGTACTGTCTAAAATCACAAAGCACAGGCTGACTTTCAAAAGCATGTTTCAGCTTTTGGCAAAACCATTCCCAATTCTCCTCATTCTCTGAGTCAACGACAGCGTATGCTATTGTAAACAACTGATTGTTCCCATCCTTCGCTGTCGCACAAAGCAAATGACCTTTGAATTTGCTCTTGATATGAGTGCCGTCAAGGAAAACTATTTTCCTACAACCTCTAAGAAATCCTACCAAACAAGCATTCAAAGCCATAAACAAGAGGTTAAACCTGTTATCCGGTTGTTTTGTCTCCAAATCACAAATGCTGTTGGGATTCGAATGTCTCATAGCATCCACATACCAATGGAGTCGGTTATAAGACCCAACATCAGAACCATGGATTTCATGTAGTGCTATCTCCTTGCCCAGCCAGGCAGTATGGTATGGAATTTCCACATTGTGCTCGTTCCGGATATAAGAAACTATATCTTTCGGTTTGTATTTAGGATTTGCCATGATATGGGCCTTCATCACACCTGCAACCCAATTTGAATCTGCATTGGGGTGTAACCTTTTATTCGTAACAGTTTCCAAACCACAAACATGGTCAACATTTAACTTTCTTATAGCAAACTCGTCGTCTCTCCTACAATAAGAGGCATAAAACCTCCAGTTGTAGTTCTCATTCGGGCAAGTAGCTATAATCTTATCAGTATCATTCTTCATATAGTTAAGCTTTCGATTCACTGCAATGTGATAATTTTTTAAATGAACCCTACAGTCATTAGCATCCTTAAAGGACTATCCAACGCGACGGATGCAACGACTCTAGGATTCATTGTTGTTGGAATTATGAACGACTAGGGCTTGACTTGTCGAGGTCATTCCCTGGTCATCCCTTTTCAAATAAGACACAAGCCAAACGAATAACGCATCACATATGCATCGCAATCCCAAATCAGCCATATAACAGAGCAAATTAAAATATAGGGACTACCTTCTCTGAGATGAGCTTGAAGGGGGCTGAATTGCTCTCAACTTTGCAATGTGTTGTTTTGCTAGACCATGCACTGCCACCATACTCTCAACATCTTGATCTTTCTTCAAAGTAATCCATGATTCATCTTCCATATGGGCAGCCTTGTATTGCGCCACATATGTATCACAATCGAACGCAGGCCAATGGGTCTCAATCTCCGAAAACACTCTTGCTAGCGTATCGCTCTCCCGAAGTTGAAAGACATGATCTTCGCCTTCAAAAAATACACTACACCAAATCGAACAAGTCACCAAGCTGCCGGAATCCATCTTCTCAGATTGGGTTTTTTTTATTTCGTATCAAACAAGTGGTGTCCGCTTCGGTTATCAAATCAAAATACCAATAGCAACAATTGGGGGTGCTATGATAATAGGCTTATGGCTGCGACGGCGGGGACGGGGGCGGCGGTGGACTTAGAATCGCGGGAAGAATCAGAGGGAGTTTAGTTGCAAGGTGATGAATCAATCGTGTGTGTATCAGAGTAAAACTTGAGGATAAAGTAGTCTTTTAAGGTGTTTGGGGGGGTTTACAAAAAATATATGCTATATTGGTGATCACAAATAAAGAATTTTCAAATTAGGGGGTTTAGGATAACTTTTTAACATTATTGGTCCTGTTTAATAACCCCCTTAAAGTTATGTCTGATGGAATTTTAAAAGCACACAATTGTCGTCAATTAGTTATTAAAATCTTTAAAAAAAATAAAAAATAAATAAAAAAAGAGATAATTTGGTATTGTAAAAAAGTAACCTTTAGAATTCCAACATTCCAAGATAATTTGGTAAGCGCCACAGCCCACACGTTTCTCCCACTCAGGCAACATTCCAACAAGAGAGAAAAAGAAAATAATTCATCTAATAACTTCAAGTCTTCTTCTCCCATTTCTTGGATCGCCCATCTACTTGATAAGGAGATTCACGCAATCGGAAGAAATTGTTGGTTTTTCTAAGTTGATAAATCAATTTTTACTTTAGACTTTAGAGTTTAGAAAGGTGTTGTTCCAGACTTCCAGTTTCACCTTCCGCCGTCGCTAAGTATAAGTTAACCATTACCTTTCATTCCAAGCGCTTCTTTCAGCTCTGCCATTTTTCACATCATCCCTAACCACCCCCAACTTTCTGTCTAATTCCAAAACCACCGCAAACAAACTACAAAATCTCCCTCTTCTCCTTGGCCTCCTGGCTCTTCTCCACAATCTCTCGAGCAATTCTTCCAACGTCCACCATGATGAGCTCATTGGATATTAGATTCAGCAACGATAGAACATCATTGTTGATATGATTTAGTTAAGGGGTCGTTTTGTAAGAAAATTCATAGTTCAGAGACTTTTTTGTAATATTTTTCGGAAATTCAAATGTCAAAATTAACGGAATCCTAACGGCGGAACCTCAATTGAAACAGTATTTTTAGGGATTAATATGTAATTTTCAAAACAAGAGGGACTGATTTGTAATTAGGGCAAATCTCAGGGAACCTAAATGTAATTTGCCCATACATAAATTTAGCTTTTCTATTTACTGAACTAATGATAAATAAAAATTGAACTTCTTAATATAATTACATTTACTCTCTCCCAATAGGTTGGTTCAAGTGGTTAATGGTTCATTTTTTAAGACAATGTCTCGAGTTCGAATTTCGCTTAGATGTGCGTGTGTTAAAAAAATAATAATAATATAATTAAATGGCAAAAATGTAAATTTGGTCCTGTAAGTTTGTAATTTTGGTAATTTAGTCCTGTTAGTTTTGGAATTTGCAATAAAGTCCTATAAGTTTATAATTTTGGCAATTTAGTCTTATCTGTTTCAAAATTTACAATTAAGTCCTATAAGTTCTACATATTTGCAATTTATGTCCGATTTTTGCCAAAAAATTTATTAGTTGTGGGAATTGGTCACCTGACTCATTTCTTTGCTGACTTGGCGGGATGACATGTCAAAAATATCTAACTTATATAAAAAATTATTATACATATTGCATATCTAATAAAAGAACTAAATTGCACCAAAAAAAAAAAAAAAGAACTAAATAAAAAATATATTAACATGTTCTTTTAGTTAATTAATATTTTTTTAAATTAATAAAAATCTTTTACAGATGAAACGATTTCTTTACTTGCTCCGATGAGCACTCCAATTTTTTGGTTTACTCTTTCACTTAAATTTCAAAATCCGACTTGCTTTTTGCTACATGTCCTTTGGACCTTTTACTTTCTATATAGGGCAAATTACATTTAGATACCCTGAGGTTTGCCCTAATTACAAATCAGTCCCTCTTGTTTCGAAAATTACATACACACTACAAAAAAACAGCCGATTTCCGGCGAAATTTTCAGACGAAATTTTGGAATTTTTCGTCTGAAATCGACGGTTTCCGACCACCTTCAGACGAAATTCCGACGAACCAAATTTCGACTAAAAAACCATCGTCGCAGGTAATCTCAGACGAAATTTCCGAGGAAAATTCCGACGAACAATATTTCCGACGAAACTCCGACGAATTTCAGACGAAACTTTTTCTCGCCCGAAATCAACCAATCTCCGACGAACCGATTTTCCGGCGAAATTGCGACGAATTTTCCGACCAAAACGTATTGACCCAATTTTCATCGAATATATTTCCGACGAATCTGCGACCAAAATATTTCGTCTGAAATCCTTTCCGGCGAAATTTCCGTCGAAATTTCCGACGAAAAATATTATTTATTATTTTCATACCTTATTTCAGGCGAAATTTCAGACCAAATTTCAGACGAACTTTAATATTTTTCAGACGAACTTTCATCGCAAAATTAATATTATAAATTTTTTTTTTGTTTTTTTTGTTGAATTTTTAACCTGTTTTTTCAACAATTATACACCCCAAAAAAAATAATAAAAAGCTTGAAATTCGACAATAATGTGTAATACGCCAACAATAAATTAAAAATTAATTCAACCATGTCCATAAAAAAATCTAGGAATTCAATAATTTTCATAAATCCAACAATAATATTGCAATAACAAATCCAACAACAAGAAATTCGATAAATTCTAACAATTACAAAGTCTTCGTGTACTAAAAAAATAATATTACATGACAATTTCAATATACTTGAATGCAAAAATATTGCTTTAAGATGACGAATCCGTACACGAGTTGTTCTACAATTAATTAGTTCGAGAGGAAATACATACAACATCGGCGAATCCCCAGTTAGCCACAGGACCCCAAATGTGATTGAGTTGTTTTTTGGACCAATGGGCCTGTTGAAAATTTCTTTGAATGAAGCCATGGCCGAGTCGGGAATAAACACACCTACATCATTATAAAAGACAATGAAAAATCCTTAGAGATAACTTAGAATGGAAAAGCAGCTCATAATTCTGATAGGGACAACAACTCAACTGTCCTATGATCATTAATGAATGCAATAACAAATTGGATTTATCATGTAAGCTAAATGAAAAATAGTTTAGCAGAAATAATACAACCATGTTGTAAAATTAGGGGACCTAATTTGCATTATTTTAGCTATCTAATCTGGTAATTAAAATAGCCACATTGAAATTGATATGCAAAAACTACTTCAAACACACATTTAAAACATTATATGCAACACCAAAACCACAATCATTTGAAATTCTGTTAATATTATTTTACATCCATCTCCTATGCAAAGGAATATTACTCATCTACACATCAATGATTAGAAATTCTGTTAATATTATTTTATATCATTAAAGTATAAGGCTTCCAAACAACAGAGTTGAGTCCTATTATACATCCATTCATCTACACATCAAAGGTTAGAAGTTATTTTTGCACTTAGTTCTTTAGCATGTTTAAAAGCTTTTTGTAAGTGTATAAATATCTAATAATAAGATGCAAAAAGGTTTAGATATAATCACCTTAGTATGATATAGCTTTAGAGATAATCAATCCACAAAAGCAAATCTGAAGCTGGGTTTTCCACTTTTAGCCGGCCTAAAGGAAATTTGTGCAATTTATGTTCACAAGTCCATAAGCACCAATTCCACCTGAATTAAGATGAAATTTCAAAGATAATGGTGTTGGTGAGAAAAAATAATAAAGTTCCAATCTAGTTAATAATTACATCTCTCATATCTTTGGCATGAAACAATAGATAAGGCAGATGGGTAAAAAATGTGAATTTCGTTAGGAACAATATTTTTAAGTTTTATTGTCGTTTCTATAATAATTACATCATCAAAATGCAAATTATCAACTATAATAATTTGTCATGCGATAAGCAGAATAGCACACCAATCAAGTTGGATGACGGAAGGGTATCTTACTTACCAACAGTTTGAGGACCCTTGGAGGAATTTAGTTGGCATTAACGTGGGATAGGAATAGCTCAAGTCGTATTTATGTGTCTTAACAGTAAAAAACAGAGAGGAAAACCATGATCTTATAACTAAGGCCCTGTTCTAGCTTTGGTCATTTATTTTGTCACACATAAAATAATCAGAAGGAGCATTGACACCTAGATATGATAAACAAAACTTTTTCTCAGAAGTGCTCCAGATTCAAAGTTAACTTAGCTAAAATGATTTCACCACTTAGAAGTTAGAAGTTACTCACAATCTACTCAAACCCACATTCTTGTAAGTCTTGTAAGTGATAACAAGTGTGGCTTACATTACAGGCGTGTGCTACTTCAACGCATGAGAAGAGCTGCAAAAGGTGAGATTATAGATGAAGCAATCTTTCTTACAAATTTGTTTCTGAAAAACGAGGGCTATTGATATGAACATTATGTACTTACACTCATACACCTTGAAGTATGATCAACGAAGTATCAAGTGCATGAGAGGACTGGAGAAAGAAAGATGAAGGAAAATGAGAAATCAAGAATGCGGATTGATAATGGAATAATGGCACCCCATGCTATAATAAATATCATGTAAAGCCTTTATTTTGATACACATCAGACAAAACAAATTGCATACTTTTGAGTGCACACATATATACACAAAAATGGTGTGCATAAACAGACAAGTTTTCATTGAAATTCAAAGTAGCTAATGTGGAGCAGATATTAAATTCAAAGTAGCTGTGAAGCAAATGTGAAATCCAAAGCAGAACTGAAATCCGATGTACCTTCACGCAGCATTACAAAAATAGTACAGGTAATAAAGCATTATAAATTATTGGGGAAAATGGAAACATCACCCACAAAATGTGCCATGCTGTATTATATTCCATACGAAATTGGTGGCAGAATGTCATGAGATGGTATAAGTAAGCACCTATGTGAAGCACCTTTTATGATTGTCTCTAACAACTCTGGGCAAACCGCATCGGCAAGAAAATGGGAAACCCGCTCTAAAATATCATCACTTGAGCTTTGCCAATTAAACTGGATGCATGGAACATCAGTCCATTTGCTTTTGGATTGGCAAAAAGAACAGCAATCATTGAGAAAACAGATATTGCATAAGAATGTAACGATTGTGCTTCAGAGAATTGAACAAGCAAGTTCAAATTTAAATAACTAAAATATAAGAGTGCTTATTCAATAAGCACAAACCTGAATGATAAACCAATCCTCTTGAACAGGTTTCCAACTTTCTTCTTCTTCTGATGCAGGCTGGTTGTGTCTTGGCATTTTTCAAGAATATCATGCATGCTTATATTTGATTGTATCAGCTATGTCTGTCCAGTCAACCAATTACAAGAATGTAAAACATCAGTCAAAATTTTTCAGACATTACACATTAGAAAAATTAATTGTCTTTAAGGAAAGGCAAGAACCATGTTCAAATGAATATGACCAACAAGGCCAGGATTAATCTCAGGAATCTCATGCACAGTTTGAGATCTATATCTGTATAGAGGAAGCAAAAAAGTAGCTAAAGAAACGAGGCTGATTGAATGTTAACTACTGCTATTACTTCAGAAAAATTACAAATAAGGAGAGGGAGGATAATACTCGATCAGGAATTCAATAGCTGTATCCTTTAGACTAACTATCTTCACTCATTCTTGACAACGAGTGCAGCATTCTCTTGGCAATGCTTTCTGCCACAATTACAATCATTGAGGTACAGAATAACCCGACGATCAGGAACATCATTTTTGAAACTAACTCCACAAAGCAGTATCTCCTGAGTTCAAACAGAAAGGTAAACATATAAGGAACATCTAACCAATAAGCAACTTATAAAAAACACATAATATAAACTTAAACTGTTAATTACCTTCATCATCTCCCAGGAAAAGTTGCTATTTACAGAAGAATTCAGCACGGCTTTGCATGCCGGATTACAGAAATGGTTTAACAACAGAGCAGATGTCAAATATAGTCAAGCAATCTCAGGAAAAGTAGGAACTTTGAGCAATGATGGCCAGAACGAGTGGATGAAATTAATTAAAAGACCCTTGATATGGGAACCATCATGATCCTGCAGATGGCCAAAGTTAAATTCCAGTTTGAAAGGCCAATGTCATTATCAATATTCAGAAATATAGGAATTGAAGAACAATAGTCCATATAGCTAAAACAGCAAGCTACCTGATCAGTCATTATCATCAAATGTCCATATCTGAGTGACTTGACACTATCATACTGTTTACCATGTTGGAGTCCTAGAATCTGCTTAATATGCTGGATTTCAGCATTCTGCATCAGCTGATTATGACTTGCTTCCCTCACATTGAGCAATTTTGCTCTCAAAGAGAATACACCATAGTGATCTCGGCCAATGACTGAAAGTCCAGCAATCTAAACAAGACACATACATATGATTAATCTGAACAACTTATGATTATTTCAAAGTTTGACAAACTTTGAATAGCTTATGATTAATCTCAGGGATCTCATGCACAGTTTTAGATCCTGTATTGCTAGTAACACCTTTATGGTACGAATAAAAGACTAATTATTTGGAGTTTGGCACATATTGTAAAAAGAATAAGATAAAATTTACAATCTAAAATTGGAATTTAATTTAAATCTTGCTTATTGTTTGGCCCTTTTGAAATCAAACATTTTTCCAACTTCAAATGTAACAGAGTACACCAAACTTATGAATAAATTGAGCAAATCCATACCTAATAGAATGTATATATGTTAACTAAGAATGAACAAATTGAGCAAATCTCTGTTGAAGCTTTCAATTTTCACAGATCTGTTATCATTACTGCATATATATTACCTAGCATAATCTATGAAGCAACTAGCATGAAATTAAGCTAATATAAATATATATATGTTACCTTGAGTACGAAAATCTCAGCTGAAATCTCAATTGAATGAATCTTGACAAAGCTAACTTGAGTTACTACCTACAAATCACAACCCCATTATCTTCATAACACACATTCAAGAAAAAGATGATGATATGCGGAAATGCTGGAGGAACGATTTTAGGGGATAGGGCTGAAATGCTCAGTTTTTCGGATCAATTGGAAAAGAGTCGAATCGAAAGCAAACCTTACGAAGAAAATGTCTGGAATTTCTCAAGATCGGGAGCCGGTGGTGATCCGAAGAAGGCGCCCACTGCCGCCGCTTGGAAGGATGAGAAAGTCGTCAACGCGGCTCGCCGCTTCGGCGCCGAGATTGAAACAATCAGAAAGTGTGAGTACTCCTCTTATCCCATGTATTTCTTCGTGCTTATAGGGTTTAGGTTTCCTGTTTTGTTTAATCTGCGCCGTGCTGAAAGGTTGAAATGAGGGAGGGAAAAGGATGAAATGAGGGAGGGAGGCGCGGTCTGAAACTTGGGGAACAAATTAGGGCATCAATTTTCAGGCGAAATTTCATCGGAATTATGTCGCAATCTAAAATATTTTCAGACCAAATATTTCATCTGAATTTCGTCTAAGATCCCAATCATCTTCAGACCACTTTCAGATCACTTTTCACTTGAAAAATAATTTTCGAAAATAATTTAAAATTTCAGGCGACATTTCGTCGCAAAGGTTCGTCTAAATTATAAAATATAATTATTTTTTAAAATAAAATTTTAGTTCGTCGGAATTTCCTCGCAATTTCGTCGAAAATTTTGCATCTTCTAAGAAAACCGGAATATTACGGGTTGCGTCGGAGTTTCGTCTGATTTTCGTCGCAAATTTTCAGACGAAAAAGTTTCGTCGGAAACGTTCGTCTGAAATCGACTGTTTTTTTGTAGTGACAGGTCCCTAAAACACTGTTTCATTTGAGATCCCTGAACGCCGTTAGGGTTCCGTTAATTTTGACATTTGAATTTTCAAAAAATATTACAAAAAAGTCCCTGAACTATGAATTTTCTTACAAAACGGCCCCTTAACTAAATCACATCAACAATGTAGTCCTGTCAAAATTAACGGAACCCTAACGGCGTCCAGGGACTCAAATGAAACAGTGTTTTTAGGGACCTGTATGTAATTTTCGAAACAAGAGGGACTGATTTGTAATTAGGGTAAACCTCAGGCTACCTAAATATAAATTGCCCTTCTATATATTTGTCTTCATCAAATCAGTCCATACACTAGAGTAGACGAGCGGGCCATGATTGAATTCAGACTAGACCAGACTCTCTTTTTTGTTTGAGCTGCTCTCACGCACTCAAATCGAAAGATCTCACTTGTCCTAGACGCCTGGACTGGAACAAGTACATAAAGATCTTCGTGGAACCGTGGTCCTCCGTCTCCAGTTTGCCGTTCGATAAGATCTCTAAGTTTGATCAGGTGGTTGGGCTGGTTTGACTATTCTTTTCGTTTCTTTTATTAGATACGTCACATGTATAACAATTTTTTTATACAAGTAAAATAATTTGTCATCTCATCCCGTCAAGTCAGTAAAGAAATGAGTCACGTGGTCAATTGCAACAACTAATAGATTTTCAACGAAAATCGGACATAAATTGCAAAATTTTAAAAATTACAAAATTTAATTGTAAATTTCGAAATGAACACGAAAAAATTGCCAAAATTGTAAATTTACATGACTAAATTTGCAATTTGTCTAATTCAATTATTAAGTAATGTTAGCAAAAGTCTAACCAGAATCGTTACAAACTCTAATGCAGCTGCAGCTGCAAGACATATTATCTTATAACCAACTGTGCTTTTGGTGATAAAACTGACTGCAAATGTTTAGTACGTTCTTTCGCTTCCTTCTTCATCTGTGCTTTAATTCGTCGATCGTCAGCTTCCTTCATCGTTAACGCTTGAATTTGTAGATTGTTATGATAACAATCCTTCAACTCTTCGTAAAAATGTTCACTCCAATTTTGGTAAAAATGCATACTGTTCAATCCAATAACCACTTTCTCCAGCGACGGAGCAACCTTGAATAAATGCAAAAGGAACTCCCCTTCACTTGGACAACCAATATAACCAATTAATTCAACCAACTTAAGATTTTCATGATGAAATGTAGGTGCCTCCGTTTCACTAATATGTGGAAACGGCATCAAACTGCGTTCCTGTCATGTTATAAAACAAAAATATTCGTTAAAGAGGAAAGATTACTCAAAATATATAAAATCTAGAGTTGAAGATTATTGGAATACCTTAAAACGATAGTAATTGTAGTTTACCTGCGATAATATGCAAGAAAATTGAATGGTAAGTTGTGTTCAGAAGAAATTTCAAAACCTTACAAAAAGGAAAAGAAAACAAAGACATAGCTTGAAATTTGACTTAACTACACCAACACTTTTGTTGAGGTTTGAAAAATTACTAATTTGGATCGACTAATTTTAACGACATCATCTCTAACTTTCTATGAATATCCAATATTGTTTATGATACTTGCATGTTTACTTGATTTGAAATTCATAACTATAAGAGCATGTGTTGGGCCAAACCTTAAGATATATTAAGAAAAGTTTTTGTAAGTTCTCAAATTCCAAGGGAAGTTTGTGTAATTAAGCCAAACATGAGGGTATACCATCGTAATTATCCCTAGAAGAGTATTGATAACAAGCATAGCAACGAAAATTATCCACAAATGACACCAAGCTTAAGCTAAGAGTCGAGAACACACGTATAACAATTGTTCGCCATGACAGTGGAGCAATGGCCTACATTCTGGTTCCAAAAAGTCCGTCATAACACTGTTCTGGCAAACAATTCTTATAACTCAAAATTCTAAAGGTTAAAGAAACCAAGCTTTTGACATTTATCAGAGTAAGAA
This sequence comes from Lantana camara, assembly GCA_037501455.1. Lineage (NCBI taxonomy): Eukaryota > Viridiplantae > Streptophyta > Magnoliopsida > Lamiales > Verbenaceae > Lantana > Lantana camara. Next base: position 81,809,149 of record CM074865.1, read on the forward strand.
CATGTACCTCGGCTCTGAACTCATGTAATACGGGAGCGGCCTTAATCAACAAAGTGAAGAAGAGAAGGCTCTGCCCAACTCGACACTCGGTGGACAATTCCAACCGCTTGAGAGAGTATAACATAGGCAAATTATGAGGAACGGCCCACATATATTTCTGACAACAAATAATATGAAAATATTAATGATCATTGTGATTGCGTAGATTAGTAATGATTGTTAAAAAGAACATATATAAATATAATGCTTCATCACTAACCCTAGCGTAAAGATGCAATGCAAGCTTCATCAGCTGAACTGAATAACTCGCGAGTTTGTTATCTTCATATTCATAAATAAAGGACGTAGCACTGTCCCCTATAAGAGTTAGCTCTCTAAGATTTGGAATATTCCCGAACAAATTGTTATCTCCGTGTAGTCCCCCGAATGAAAATGACACAATACTTGCTGCAGAGACCTTCAGACTCTCGAGGGAAGAGCAACTTGATATTTCCAAAGTTTTCAGATTTGGGATTGGATCAACAATCTCGAGGTTCCTCGTTAAACTAGAAAGAGTTATGGATAAACTTTCAAGATACGGACACGATGCCAAAAGGTAATGAACAACCTCATCGGGGATATTAACAAACCAAAGCTTAGGGGATGTCAGGGACCCAAATGAACAGTTCAATGATAATAACTTCTTCAAATTAGGAAAATCATAATGACAAGCCCACCGTTCAGTATACCCTAATTTCAATTCAAACTTTTTTACTTCCTTCTTCATTGCAAAATATATCCATCTAGGGATAGTATCATCATAAACACCTCCATTATAAAAACGAACAATAAAGCTATCGAGACGCGGACCCTGATGCAATTTTATCACACGATTGACCCAAGTTATCGCTTTGCCTGTGTCCCCAGTGTTTATTTTGTAGTCAACAAAATCTAGACTACCCGAAGTAAACCTCCACAAATGTCTCCATCTACGCGACAGAACACTATTTCTCACAGCTTCCACGAGGGACATACGAGACAATATAGCAATAAGAACATCATCCGGCAAACTGTTCAACCCAATAGTATCCAGAACATCACATTCACTTTCCAAATCTTTGACCTGCTAAAAAGGAGTGACAATTAGCTTATCAGCAGCAGACCTTTTCTCAAGGCATTTGGATATTTATATTACAGTATTTCTAGATAATATAGCATTAAGAATCATGACAAATATTGATCCCACTATCATCAATCCCATCACTCAAACTTTCAAGTCTCTGCGTCATTATACAGAATACATATATACATTGACAGATAACAGAGAACTTCAGAACCCCATCAATCAAAAATTACTTTGCTGAAGAAATACATCCACAATAAGAAATATGAAGATTCCACTACCTTCTGCTGACGTTTTCGTTTTCTTTGGTAACGAATAACTGAAACATTCTCAGGAGCACAAGTATCATCCATATTGTCACGATGTAAGCAAATCCGAAGTCGAAAAGCTGACCCTAATTCTATAGACGAAGCAAAAAATGAACTGAATTGAATTCGAGTTTGGAATTATAGGACTGTGCCTCAGTCCTCAAACCCTAATTCCCAAAATTTAATTGCGGAAGAAACTACTTCTGTTTTGGCGGGTCTTCACGGGACTACAAATTTATGACCCTGGCCAAATCCAATGCCTATGATCTAATGAAAATAGGATGTAAAACCCTGTATTACTCCTAATTAACACAAAAAATCCTGTAATATAAAAATTATTATATAAAATCCTATATTTTTAAAATATTTGTATAATCAATCTTGAAATTTTCTAATGTTCAACATGCACTTGTAGCGCGAATAGAACAATAATTTTATCTATTTATTAGACGCGATATGATTAATTTACCCTTTTATATTATGATATACATCTCATATCTTTTTGTATTGTTCAATACTCTTATATATGCACCAAGACCCTATATAAAATAAAATTCGCATTAAGAACCCTATAAATAGGAAAAAAAAAAAATGTCACCAATAAATAGACAATAGACATTGAAAAATGAAATTCAAAATTTACGTTAAATTTGTGCGAGTAAATATAAATATTATATTTAAATTATAATGATATCATTCAAAGGGACAATGTACAGATATATTTAAAACGCAGAGTTTTTTATGTTAATTTTTATAATATAAAGTTTTTTTTGTCTATTTCACCTGACACATGGGGTATAGTGTAAATAACTCAATATTTGGTGTACGAACAATTTTAAAAATATAATTTTATCGTATTGTGTTTGATATTCATATATCCGATATCTATCCGACACTTACATGAGAAATTAAAAAAAAAAATCTGTATCTCTGTATTCGTATCGTGTTGAGTCATCGTGCCTAGGGGTGGGTGCGGGATGGGATTTTCGGGATTCGGGAAAATCGGGGTCGGGATTTTCGGGATCGGGGTGGAATTTTACATTCCCGATCCCTTCCCGAAAATGTCGGGATCCCGAAATTTTCGGGACGAGATTGGGGCGGGATCGGGATCCCGAAATAATTTTCTTTTTTTTTTTTTTTAGCTCCATATTAATTTATATTAAATATATCTTTATACATAGTAACATCTATGCTAAATACCTCTAATTTAATTAAATATTTTTCTAAATTTCATGCATGCTTAACTAGGGGTGTTCACGGTTCGGTTTTCCGGCCGAACCGAAAGTTCGGTTAACCGAAAGGTGTTCGGTTCGGTTCGGTTCGGTTTCGGTTTTCAGCCGAAAAACCGAAAATTTGATATTATTTAAAAAAAAAAACTGAATATAATTAAAAAAAAAATTTTTTGAAGTTGAGATTTTGTGAAAAATGTAAAAATTGCAATCAACCTAAATGGCAAATAATTAAAATATATGGTATATATATATATATATATAATTATTTATATATATAAATATAATTATTATATATATACATATATATTTCTGCCAAATAATTAAAATATATGTATATATTAACCAAAATATATGATATATATATATATATAATATATGATATATATATTAAAACAAAAAAAGAAAATGGTTTTCGGTTTTCAGTTCGGTTCGGTTTAACCGTGAAACCGAACCGAAAAAACCGAAAAACGGAAAATCCAAAAGGGGCAAACTAAAAACCGAACCGAACCGAACAAGTTTTCGGTTTTCGATTCGGTTCGGTTTTTTGGTTTTCGGTTTTTATGAACACCCCTATGCTTAACGTTAGATTCTTGGTAATTAGGGCCCTATTCAGGTAAGGAATGAGAATTTTAAAATTGAGGCTTCTGAGAACCGAGACTTACTGAATTATACGCCAGTTACACTTACTGACTTAAGTCATTTAGTGACTTAAAAGGATGAAATTTCTATTGCTGTAGCTTATTTCTTTCAGAAGTGTTTTATAAAAACTTGTTTATGTATATTAATAATTTAATATTATGTATTACTGACTTAGGGACTTATGTATATTATATATATAAATATATACGTATATATAATAATATACATATAATATAATATTATATAATATATATATATATATATTATTAGTTTATAATCGGGATTTTCGGGATCCCGAATTTCTCGATGAAGAAACCCTAGCAATGGTGGCTTACACAGGCGAGAGGAAGAAGACGGGAATTAGGGTTTCAAATATAAGACTTTATTCAAATGAATTTCATTATTCTATTACAAGTAGCAGCCCCTATATATACAGGCTACACATCTAACGGTTAATAAGGGAGCGTAATTAAAACGCTACTCACAAAGCAATGAAAACACGCTTCTTACAAATAAAAGAAAAGAAATAATAAATCTAAATTCCAACACTCGCCCTCAAGTTGGAGCCTCGTTAAACAAAAAGCCCAACTTGGATAAAATACTTCGAAAACTTGGTCCGCCAAGTGATTTAGTAAAGATATCTGCTAGTTGTTGAGATGTATTCACATGTCTAGGTAAGATGAAACCTTGCTTGAACTGGTTTCTCACAATATGACAATCTATCTCCAAGTGTTTGGTTCTTTCATGGAACACTGGATTCTCGGTGATGTGTAGTGCAGCTTTATTGTCACACCACAATTCAATAGGATGCTTGACTGAAATCTGTAGATCTGCTAACAGGTAACTAAGCCATTGCAATTCACAAACTGTGGCTCCCATGCTCCTATACTCAGCTTCACATGAAGATTTGCTGACCGTTGCTTGTTTCTTGCTTTTCCAGGAGATGAGTGCATTACCTAATAAAACACAAAAGCCTGTTAGTGATCTTCGTGTAAGGGCACAAGTTGCCCAATCTGCATCACCATATGCAGTAAGGACAAGATCATTCTTAGCTGGGAAAAATAGACCAGCTGTACTATTTCCAGCTAAATAGCGAAGAACATGTATAGCTGCTTCCCAGTGAGACTTCATAGGATTAGAAACAAATTGACTAAGTTGCTGCACAGAAAAACTGATGTCAGACCTAGTCAAATTTAAGTAGAGAAGTCTCCCAATCAAGCGCCTGTATTGAACAGGATCAGAAAAGGGAACATCCTTTTCATTATCAAACTTATATCCTGCAGACAACGGAGTAGCAACAGGCCTGCAGTTTTGTAACCCAGCATCCATAAGCAAATCAAGTATATATTTCTTCTGAGTTACCATCATACCATTGGAACATCTAAAAATTTCCAAACCTAAAAAATACTTAGCATTTCCCAAGTCCTTTATAGTGAATTCAGAATGCAAGTATTGCTTAATATCCATAATCACAGTGTCATCAGTTCCTGATATAAGTACATCATCAACATAAACTATAAGCATGATAAAACAGTCATTTCTGGTAAAAGTGAACAAGCAGTGATCATTGGAAGATTGTATAAAACCGTAAGCAAGAAGCTTATTAGTGAACTCCAAATTCCACTGCCTAGAAGCTTGTTTTAATCCATAAAGGGATTTCTTTAGCTTACAAACTTGCCCTGGTTTAGCCTTAAGATAACCAGCTGGGGGAAGAAGATACACATCTTCATCCAAATGACCATGTAAAAAGGCATTGTTTATGTCTAATTGATACAAACCCCAACCCTTAGCAGAAACAAGATTAAGGAAAACCCTAACTGTGACAAGTTTAGCTACTGGGGAAAAGCTATCATAGTAATCAATCCCAAAAGTTTGATTAAATCCCTTAGCCGCTAATCTAGCTTTATATCTATCTAAGGAACCATCAAAGTTATATTTCACCTTGAAAACCCATTTAGAACCTATGGCTTTCTTATTAGAAGGTAATTCAGTAAGTTCCCAGGTTTCATTTGTTTCAAGAGCTTGAAGCTCCTGATTCATAGCATCTACCCATTCAGGAAATTTCGATGCCTGAGCATAAGTAATTGGCTCAGGCACAGAAGCTATCTGAGCCATAAAAACTTTGTAACTATCAGAATAGGGTAAATAATCATTAAAAACAAAACAATTCTCTTGAAGGGCTACAGTATTCACTTCAAATTGTACATTGGATACATAATCTTGCATCCAAACAGGGGTGGATTTATTTCTCTGACTTCTTCTGATTTCCTGAATTTGTGCAGGTGGATTGAGATTAGAGGGGTCATTTGTAGTAGAAGAAGAATTAGAAGGGTCATTTGTAGTAGAAGAAGAACGGTCCCCCATAATCTCAATCGGCCTGACAGAGACAAGGTCATCGAAGACTCCTGTAAAGGAGGAGAATCATGTACAAAAATCTGAGATGGAGGAACAACAGAGGTAGTATGACCTTGGAAAGGAAAAATAGTTTCAAAAAACTTGACATCTCTGGAAACTAACACACTGTTAGAGTCCAAATTATACAGCTTATATCCCTTTTGGCAATCAGAGTACCCTAAAAATACACATTTAGAAGCTCCGGGGGAAAACTTCCCTTTCCCAGGTCCAGTATTAACAGCATAGCATAAACAGCCAAACAATTTAATGTTATCATAGGAAGGAGTTTTATTAAACAACCTAGAATAAGGTGTTTTCCAATCAAGAACCCTGGTAGGTAATCTGTTTAACAAATAAGTAGCAGTTAAAATAGCATCACCCCAAAATTTAATTGGTAAATGGGAATGGAAGAGTAAAGAAATAATAAATCTAAATTCCAACACTTGAAAATTTTAAAAATAGTTCCCGATCCCGATTTTCCCGTCCCGATCGGGACGGGACGGGTCCTCGAATTCGTGCCTGTTTCTATACATCATAGAAAATATATTTTATACAAAAGAAAATCCAATCAAATTAAAATAAAAAAAGAATATTTAAATTTTAAGTTAAATTAAAATCCAGCCCCATTTGGGAGAATAAGTTGGGCCACTTTAGTTAACGTTGGATCCCGAGATTGCTTGATGAGTGGACGGAAAGAGGTCGGTCTCGGAAGCCATCTATCACGCCAAATATCCACCGACTCTCCAGTTTTCCTGTTTTATCTCTTACTTGTGGATGGTTGAAATCAGTATAAAATGGGTTCTTTAATGCATGCGATGTATGATAATTGTTAACTGATAAGACAGCCTTAGCTGTGCTGCTGTTTGTTTTGTTCTTGAGTATACTTGTTTGTCCTTTGTGAATCTAACTGCTACTTTTAAATGCAACTGTATAGATATTAGCTTTGAATCATTTGCAATACATTTAAAGTGGATATATTAGTTTTTATTCATGTTCTTGAATAATACATTCGCTATGGCTTGGAAACCAACAAATTCAAGAAAGTGAAAGCAAAAGTACAAGATATAAATCGATGATGCACGAATACTTTTAAAAATATTATTTTATCGTGATGTATTAAATATCGTGTCTGACACTTTTCATGTGAAAATTTTACAGAAAAAAAAATTCATATCACAGTATTCCTTATGACCATGTCTGCATCTGTGCATAAGTTGTATAAATCAAAGGAAAAATGCCATGTTTCACAACTTGAAATCTTAACTGAAGTACTATAGAAGAACCTCAAGTGCAAAATCAACTACTAACTTTGATAAAATTAGTATTTTACTACTAAATTGTAAAATAAACTGAACCCTACTATTTTTACAAAGAAATTATAACGTAACCTAAACTTACAATGTAAAACACAATGTAAAGTGACTAAGTTAAAAAAGCTACACAACTTAAAGTGACTAAACTAATCATCTTCCTTCTCGCCATAACTACTTGATTCTTTTTTTTTTTTTGAAATCACCATAACTACTTGATTCTCATCACCACCTCCTTCATTCTCGTCGGCACCTCCAACTTCATTATCTCAGCCTGCATCACCGCCAACGCCTTACATTTCCCTAATATTACTGCCTTCCATGATGTAGGTAACGTTGAGAAGCAGTGAAGGCATTCCTAGGCTATCAATGGCTGCACTTCTCATTATTTCTTGTTCTTCGGCATGAACATTACTTCCCAACACAAAAAAAAAACCGCTTTTCATTTTCTTCATCGGGCATGTCTTTAAGCATTCTTATGATGGTCATGTCCTCCATCGAGTTAATAGTAACCGGATTTTCATTAGAATAAAACTGATACAACTGTGTTTCAATGCCAGCTGTCAGAGGTTGGATCTTTCTTTCTGTTTGTACTAACTCTTGTTGAACTTGATCCAAATTCTGTCTGACAAAGATTAATTCATCATGAACCCCTCGATATTCCTGAGTTCGCTCAACTAGTTCACCAAGTCTTGCTTCTATTCGTGGGATATCCAATAGTAGAACTGTCATTTTTTCTTGCAAATCGAATAATAGGCCGTTATAAAATAAAAGTACTCCAGTTTCGCGACTGATGTGGCCATATTTTTGCAATTAATTAAATGAGAAATAAAAGAAGATATTATGGTGGTTGGAAGAGAAGTGGGAAGTTGAGAGACTGAGGGAAGACCAAGTCAAGGAAGATAAACGTGGAAGGGGATTTGAATCAGTCCCACATGCCACGTGCCTAGAGAAGGGAGCCTCTCGACTGCCAAAAAAATAATATAAATTAAAGGAAGAAAGAGAGAAGAGGATACGCTTGAACCTCTCACCAGATTTCTAAAGATTTCCCCATCTCTCTAGAACTCCTATCTGCAGAAAACTCATTCTTGATATTACGCATCTTATTCATTAGAGATTATCTTAAGAGTTTTAGGGATTGTTTTTAGTGGAAGGCCAATATTTCTACACTATTTTATAGATTCTATTGCATTTAGCAGTTTCCAAAATTCCAAGACAGAGCAACGAGAATTTATTCGTTTCACATCAGTTTCTTTATTATATCTCTATTTCCTTATTTCCTCTTTCTTTATTTATCTTAATATTTAGTTCTAATTATCACGTTTTGCAGCTTGATTCGACCTATTTCCTGCATAAATGAATTGTAATGGTGTTAGTCAATTTTTGGCAAACATCATTTGGCGCCGTCTATGGGAAAGCGATTAAATCGAGCGAAGGACGTGAGATTGTTCAAAGTTTTGATGGCATACAACACCGGATCTGATACCCCGGCACTTTCAGCAAACCCGTCGGCCCTAGCCATGACCAACGCCGAAAGCGCAGCTGGTAATATGTCAAGTCAATTCCTCATCCCAAATCTTCCTCCCCACACCAACCGACTCCACCCTTGGGGGAGTCGTACCATCAACCAAAAGGAACCAGTGAAGTGAAGAGCAGGAGGTGGGTAGCAAAAATCCGCTGCTCCCTCTAGGTTACTAGGACCGCTGATACGTCCGGAGGGCTAAGGCTAGGAGGCATCTTCGTTGCAGGGCAGTCACGTACCAAGAAGGAATGCACGAGGACCAGGAAAAAACCTGCCGGGAAGAAGACCGCCAGGAAGGGATGCACCAGGACCAGAAAGAAACCTGATCGGAAGAAGACCACCAGGAAGGAATGCCCCCTGCCAGAACTACAGCAGGAATGACCAGCTACCAAGGGTGAAGGAGCAGAGAAGATATCTCTCACCAGAAAGATTCAAACGACTCTTGCAGAACCAGGAAGTGCAGGAGAAAATGAGTTGGAGGAGTATCCCTAGGAGAGCAGAAACGTTGAAACCTGTAGGGAATAGCCCCTCAAAGTTGTGAAAAATGCAAGACGAGAAACCCACGAGCGGGAAAACACTGGTGGAAGTTACCTCAACCTTGAAGGGCTTAAAACCTGAAAGGGTTTTCCGCTGAGCAGGCAGGCAGCCTGCACACCTGGAAGGAGGGCAGAAGGAGGAATGTATCATCAGAACTTCCAGGTTCCAAAGTTCTTGTTTGCACATTTGATAATGGTTACATGAACCTTTTGATATTTTGATTCATGAGAAGGAATGAGATTATGTTTTATGTTGATGCTTTATTAGAATGACTTAAATCCATGAGATTCGTGAGAAATGCATTATGATGAAAAAAGAATCATATTATATTATGCTTCGAATGCATCATATTATTGTTGAAGTGACACTTGAGACAGGCACATGCTAAGCCTCCGCGGCTATACCGTTGAAAATTCGAACATTTTCAATGCTTGAAAATCCCGGGTGGAAGGGGGCACACAGATAAGTCCCCCTTGGGAAGGCGCGTTGATGACGCATGTGCCTTGGGAAGAACTCGGAGAAAAGCTCTTGGGAGTGATTCTCCACCTGCTCCTACCAGGAGGGCTGGCCACCTAACTAGAAGGAGCAGCTTTTGCTAGGGCTGGAGAGAATGCCCTCAGCACGAACGGATCTGGCAGTCTTCCACCATAAATACCTGGTAGGAAGGACATGCTCCCAGCTGAACAGGAGAGGGTCTTTGCCAGAACTGCACCGGAATCTCCTCCTTAGACTGCCTACTTCTTGCTAGCAGAACGAAAAGAAAGTGAAAAGAAAAGAAAGACTAGACACGTACCAGATACCCGTACAATATAGCAAATGCGTGCCAAAAAAAAATCAAGTGTCCAAACATTCATGAACGCTCGATGGAAATGAGCGAAAACAAAAATTTAACGTGCAGCCCAATGGAACCGGGCCCTAATTTGGCAAACTAAATTTAAAAACAAATGCAAGAGAAAAATTTTAAAGTCTTTGCAGGTTCAGAAAATTCAAAGGAGCTTAAACCTCCCTTACGTTGTTGACTTTGCTGAAAAACTAGCTGCTTCGACAAACGGAAAGGAGTACTAGCTGAAAAAGTACCAGCAGGTGGGAGTCAAACCCTCTGCTTACAGCTGTCCAGCTTTATTCCTGCAGCTGCCCAACGTGGCCGCAATACTTGCTGCTAAACCTGGAAGGCTCTACCTAGGAGGAAGGCAAGACTAATCAGAAAGCTATAAGATACGAGCGAGAGAATACGGCAGAAAAAGCTATAAGATTCACCTCTGGAAAGCTGGAAGAACACCCATCAATTCAACAACAATCACCAATTCATCAACTTCATCAATTCAGCCATGAGCAACGACACCAACATATAACTAAGCAAGCAAGAAAGCCGAATTTCAGATTCTTTTCAACCAAGATAAACTAGAGGGAATAATCCACGATCGATACAGCTTATCTAAGGCCGAAATCGAAGAAATCGAGAAATATGGCTTACCGAAAACGAAGATCTTTTCAACAAGATTAGTGGTGACTGGAATAATCACCTCCGGGCGGATTCCTAATCCAAATCTGCAACCAAAAGTTCATTTTTCATGGAGGAAAAAAGTATACTTTACAGAAGTTCAAAAGAAACCTTCAAATCAAAACAGAAAGAGGAGATATTTTCACGGAACAAGCTCAGCAGCGGCTAGTGTTGTTGGAAAACGGAATCAGAAAAGCAGCGGAAATTTAAAAATTTTCCAACAAAAGGATCTTGGACTCGCAATCGTGTATCCAAATTCGTAGAGATAAGAAACTTATTTTTCTTTTATTCTTTCTTGAAGCGTTTCAAGCCACCCAAGAACGCTCTTCTCGCGGCTTGATCCCCTCTCCTTGGTAAAGCTCGAATCTTCAAACTTCTAACTTGAAGCTCTCTAGAGATAGTCCACCAACTTGATCACAATCTAACTAGTAAGGATGCTAGTTCTCTAGTTAGTGTTTAGGCTTAACCTAGGGTTTCGTTTATCTTGGAGAAAGGATGGTGTTCAACATATGAACCAAAAGAATTCTCTATTACTCTCTAAGGGGAGCTCGAGCTCCCCTATTTATAGGAAGGGAGTGCCGAAATTCCTAGTCCTTTATGGGCTAGGATTTTGGTCTCTCTCTCTCCTATTACTTGATCATCAAGTAATTTGAATTTGAATGACTTTGACTTTGAATTCAAATTCAAATCAACTTTCAAGAGAGCTAAAATATCCAAACTAATTTTGGATTATTTTATACTTTATTTATTTAAAATAAAACTTATTTTATCTAATTAATTAACTAGATTATTTTCTCCAAAATAAGACTTTCTTTTTAATTCAAAATTAAACCAAAGTCTATTAAATAATTAACACATTTAATTATTTAATACATATATATACAATATATATATATATATAAGCACACGTGTCATAATGACACGTGTCACTCACGCGAGCCACACGTGTGGTTTCACACGTGTGGAACCCTTTTGGCTTGATCAACTCGTTTAATCATTTTTAAAGCCTCAACTCATGTAACCAAGTTGTTATGTGTGACCCTCTAGGTTCTCAATTCAATTAGCAGTGACCCTAATTAATTAATTCACTAATTGATTAATTAGTCCACAGATTAAACGACCATAGTCTAGCAACAGGTGTTTAACCCCTAGCTGAATTGGAATGTTCGGATTCGACAGAACCTTTAAGTCATTGATTAATGTGAGATACAATCCTCCTACTTACTATCTCTCAACCAAGATCTAGGGCAAGGGAATAATCAGAACCCTAATAATCCGGTCTTAAAGCTAAGTGCATTTCATATCCATTTGATCTCAATCCAAGAAACCCTTTTCTTGATGTCTTGATCTACTGCCTTGGCCAAGGACTCCATATGGCATATAAATGACTTACACAATAAGAGATCACCTTGCAAATGCAAGTGTAGGTCCTTTCTTGATTCTCATTCACTTTCATGAATCACTTGTGCAGCCCCAACATAAGCCTTGAATCAGTTGTCTATGGCGACACCCTTTAAAGCTTATACCTAAGACTACATAGTTAACTCATAAAGTGACAAGGAACCTCAAGTCTTAAGGATCAATTAATCACATCAATGATTCGTGAGATATTTCCTAATCTGGAAGGTTCTATTTCCTGAAATAGAAACTTCTTTTCCCATTTAGGAATGTTCTCACACGGGGCACCTCAGTGAACTTACTTATTAAAGTAAGCACCCTCATGTATCACGCACGTATCAACTATACACTTTGCACCTACATGAAACAAGGTGGTCCTTCTTAAGGGCGTGATCCCACAAGCAGGCCTTAGAGGAGTCAGGTTGACACTCCCACTGTCGTTAGGACTCATCGGCTTGGAGTATTTTACTAATCATGACTTATGTGATATAGGGCTCGTTTCATGAACCATTTCACCTAAATGGTAGAGTTCTAAAGTCATCAGGATTAGGGGAGTTCTTATACATGCACAGATAAAGTAATCGCATACCAAACAAGAGCATATAAAGAAGTGTTGCCTTAATTCGTTATATTATTCAAAGATTGTCTGTGATTACAATAAGGAAAAGCACAAAGCGGATATACAATCGGCTTTCTAGGGTACTATTGCTAACAATCTCCCACTTGCCCGTCAAAGCCATTCAAAAGCTACTCTAAGTCCCATCTTCTCAAGATGACCTTGGAAAGCTTCTCGACTAAGGGGTTTAGTAAGTGGATCTGCCACGTTCTCTGCTGATGCAACCCTCTCAATTTGCACATCTCCTCTTTTGATAATACCACGGATTAGGCGATACTTTCTCATAATGTGCTTGGTCCGTTGGTGAGATCTTGGTTCTCTTGCTTGAGCAACCGCCCCAGTGTTGTCACAAAACACAGTAATGGGATCTTTCATGCTAGGAACAACATTCAACTCTTGAATGAAGTTTCTAATCCAAACACCTTCCTTAGCTGCATCATTTGCAGCCAAGTATTCGGCTTCAGTGGTCGAATCTGCAGTGGTAGTTTGCTTGGAACTCTTCCAACTCACTGCACGGTCGTTTAGGCAAAAAATGTATTCTGACATTGACTTAAAATCATCCAAGTCGGATGCAAAGCTTGCATCGCAGTATCCTTCGACAGTAAGATCTTTCTGACCTCCGTAAACTAAGAATAAATCTTTAGTACTTTTCAAGTACTTAAGAATATTCTTCACGGCAGCCCAGTGACCAACTCCAGGGTCAAATTGGAAACGACTTGTTACACTAAGTGCATAAGCCACATCCGGTCGAGTACATAACATCGCATACATTATGCTACCTATTGCTGATGCATAAGGTGTATGAGTCATTCTTTCCTTCTCAAGGTTAGTCTTAGGGCACATCTTGTTGGAAAGACATGTTCCTACACTCATAGGAAGGTTCTTAACCTTTGCTGACTCCATATTGAATCTCTTCAATACCTTGTCAATGTACATCGACTGTGATAGTCCTATTAACCTTCTAGATCTATCTGGATAGATTTTAATTCCAAGGATATAGGACGCATCACCAAGATCTTTCATCTCGAATTGGTTCGATAACCATAACTTAGTTACTTTCATGTCATCCTTCGAATTCCCAATAAGAAGGATGTCATCAACATAAAGTACTAAGAATTGCCCTGAGGTCTCCAATTCGTTTCTATACACACATGATTCATTCGAAATTTGAATGAAGCCAAACGCTTTGACTGATTCATCAAATCGAATATTCCAATTCCTAGAAGCCTGTTTCAATCCATAGATTGATCTTTGGAGTTTGCAAACCTTTTGCTCACTCCCACTGAATGTGAAACCTATGGGTTGTTCCATATAAATGTCTTTATCAATGTCACCATTGAGAAAGGCAGTTTTCACATCCATTTGCCATATCTCATAGTCATAATATGCAGCAATGGCAAGCATGATCCGAATAGACTTTTGCATTGCAACTGGCGAAAAGGTTTCATCAAAGTCCACGCCGGGTCTTTGAGTGAATCCTTTTGCAACCAGTCTTGCTTTGTAGGCTGCAATGCTTCCATCAACTCCAAGCTTTCTCTTAAAGATCCATTTGCAACCTATGGGTTTGACCCCATCAGGCAAATCTACCAAGGTCCATGTTAGGAATAGTGCCCTAGAAAGCCGATTGTATATCCGCTTTGTGCTTTTCCTTATTGTAATCACAGACAATCTTTGAATGAAATAACGAATTAAGGCAACAGTTCTTTATATGCTCTTGTTTGGTATGCGTTTACTTTAGCTGTGCATATTTGAGAACTCCCCTAATCCTGATGACTTTAGGACTCTACCATTTAGATGAAATGGTTCATAAAACGAGCCCTATATCACATAAGTCATGATTAGTAAAATACTCCAAGCCGATGAGTCCTACAGACAGTGGGAGTGTCAACCTGACTCCTCTAAGGCTTGCTTGTGTGATCACGCCCTTAAGAAGGACCACCTTGTTTCATGGAGGTGCAAAGTGTATAGTTGATACGTGCGTGATACATGAGGGTGCTTACTTTAACAAGTAAGTTCACTGAGGTGCCCCGTGTGAGAACATTCCTAAATGGGAAAGGAAGTTTCTATTTCAGGAAATGGAAACTTCCAGATTAGGAAATATCTCACGAGTCATTGATGTGATTAATTAATCATTAGACTTGAGGTTCCTTGTCACTTTATGAGTTAACTCTGTAGTCTTTGGTATAAGCTTTAAAGGGTGTCGCCTTAGACAACTGATTCAAGGTTTATACTGGGGCTACACAAGTGATTCATGAAAGTGAATGAGAATCAAGAAAGGAGCTACACTTGCATATGCAAGGTGATCTCTTATTGTGTAAGTCATTCATATGCCATATGGAGTCCTTGGCCAAGGCAGTAGATCAAGACATCAAGAAAAGGGTTTCTTGGATTGAGATCAAATGGATATGAAATGCACTTAGCTTTAAGACCGAATTATTAGGGTTCTGATTATTCCCTTGCCCTAGATCTTGGTTGAGAGATAGTAAGTAGGAGGATTGTATCTCGTATTAATCAATGACTTAAAGGTTCTGTCGAATCCGAACATTCCAATTCAGCTAGGGGTTAAACACCTGTTGCTAGACTATGGTTGTTTAATCTGTGGACTGATTAATTAATTAGTGAATTAATTAATTAGGGTCACTGCTAATTGAATTGAGAACCTAGAGGGTCACACACAACAACTTGGTTACATGAGTTGAGGCTTAAAAATGATTAAACGAGTTAATCGGGCCAAGAGGGTTCCACACGTGTGAAATCACACGTGTGGCTCACGTGAGTGACACGTGTCACTGTGACACGTGTCACACACGTGTGATTATATATATTGTATATATATATTAAATAATTAAATGTGTTAATTATTTAATAGACTTTGGTTTAATTTTGAATTAAAAAGAAAGTCTTATTTTGGAGAAAATAATCTAGTTAATTAATTACGAATTAATTAATTAGATAAAATAAGTTATTTATTTTATAATAAATAAAGTATAAAATAATCCAAAAATAGTTTGGATATTTTTAGCTCTCTTGAAAGTTGATTTGAATTAGAATTCAAAGTCAAAGTCAAAATTACTTGATGATCAAGTAATAGGAGAGAGGGAGCAAAATCCTAGCCCATAAAGGACTAGGAATTTCGGCACCCCCCTCCCTATAAATAGGGGAGCTCGAGCTCCTTATGGAGCTAATTGAGAATTCTTTTGGTTCATGTGTTGAACACCTTCCTTTCTCCAAGATTAAATAAAACCCTAGGTTAAGCCTAAACACTAACTAGAGAGCTAGCATCCTTACTAGTTAGATTGTGATCAAGTTGGTGGACTATCTCTAGAGACTTCAAGTTAGAAGTTTGAAGATTCGAGCTTTACCAAGGAGAGGGGATCAAGCCGCGAGAAGAGCGTTCTTGGGTGGCTTGAAACGCTTCAAGAAAGAACAAAAGAAAAGTAAGTTTTCTGTCTTTACGAATTCGGATACACGATTGCGAGTTCAAGATCCTTTAGTTGGAAAAATTTTTAAATTCCGCTGCTTTCTGATTCCTGTTTTTTCCAACAAGTGGTATCAAAGCCACCTCGTTAATCGTGTTTCTGATTCGTCTCAATTATTCTGAATTTGGTAGAAATTCTTAGGCTTAGATGCGAATTAGGTATTCATGAGTTCTTTTAGAAAGCCTGAAATACGAAACTGTAATTTTTCCTGAATTTCTAAAAACTGTTTTCTCAAATCGTGTTTTTGAAAATCGTTTTAGTTGAAATCTATTTAAATCAAATTTTAAATTTTGGATTGAATTGGTTTTGAGAAACCTGGACACGAAACGAGACGCGAAACAAACGCACGGGATTGGGACGTGCCAATTTGTAGCATGCCCCAGGCCCGCGCGCACACGTCGCCCAGCTCCTCCCGTAACCGCGCGGGAGCCGTCCCGGGCGCGCCCCGTCCCGCAACCGCGCGGGATGCCTGCCCAGCCCGCCTAGTCGCGGCGCGCGCACGCGAGCGGCAACTGGCGCGCGCTGTGCGCGCTGCTGCGCGACAGTGGCTCGCGCGGCTAGGCCCCTTTTCGGGCCCGTTTTCGTGTTTCGTGTTTTTGTGTTTTCAGTCCGTAAAATCCCGATTTAATTTTATTTTAATTTTATCTTTTAAAATCAGTTTTGCTAAAATAAAATTATTTTAAAATTATGATTAAATTGGGATTTTTGAGAAAATTAAGCGATTTAAATTTTGGAAAAATTATAATCTTTATTTTCTGAAAATAATGAAAGAATAAAATTATTAATTTTGGAAATTAATTGGAATTTTATTGGTTTATTGTTTTTCGGGTTTTATTGAAAAGACTCTTGAACAAGAATTGCATCTAAGTCGTGTTTTAAGCTATTAGAGCTTAAAGCGAGAATTTTAATTTATTGGTTAAATTTAAATTCTTGCAAAAGCATGTTAGGTGATCATGGGTTTAGATCTATGTATGGTTTTAATTTATGCACATGGATGGTTTAAATTGGGGTTGGAGCCCTATAGTTGCGTTTTTCAATTGAGGTTGGAGCCTCACTTATGTGCGTACTGTTATGTGATTTATTATGTGGCTTTCCATATTACTGTTTTGAGGCCGGGGTATGCCCCGTGTAATTGTCTAAGGCCAATATGAAGATTGAGCCTTATTACTTTATGTCTTTTTCTTTTTATTGTAATTTGAGAGTAGAGATAGGTGGTGAGGTTTTATTTTCATTTTGGAGACAATGTGGAGTAAGATGGACCACATTCAAGTAACAAGGAGGCCATAAGTGAAAACCCCTCAAAATGTTAGGGAGGGGAATCTCAATTATTAAATGTAATAGAGATAGGGCTAGTATTTTGTTACCGCTTTCCCTTATGTGATTTAAACTGTTTATGTGGCATGTATGTTAGAACTTGTGATTGTGGAGTGGCTCCCACATATCACGCATAAGATAGGTAGAACCCATGATCATTACATGTTAGTATCATGCTAGGACATGTTATCTGTTTATGTGCTTTTTTGAAATGCATTTAAGTGTACTTGCATTAATCAAGACTAATAAAATTGGATAACATATGTGTTGGTGAGGTCGAACCGGACAACTCTCCGGTTAATTCGAAAATTCCCATTAAATATTAAGCTAATTTCGAATAAATAGGTGTTTAATTCGAGATGCAAATTTTGAATTAAATTCCTAGCATTCCATCAATAGGTTTTAAGTTTAGTAAGTGAAGCTAGTTATTGTCCGCGAGTCGTGGGATAGCTAGTGGAGCTTATTAGTTCTTAGTTACCTAATTGATCATTTCTTTTTAATGATCAATATTTCATGGTCAATTTTAGCAAGGGCGATGTCCGCGAGTCGTGGGTCGTTCGAACTAAGTTTTGATCATGATCTTATGATTGATGGGTCTAGCTTAACGCCTAAGTAAATATGGATGTCGCACGAGTCGTGGGTCCATATTGAAAGATAGGTGATGCAAAAATAATTACTAAGAGTTCTAAAGGTGTTAGAATTGGTAGGTTGTACCTACCTAGGGTTCTTACTTAGAATGTCCGCGAGTCGTGGGTTCGAGGTAAAATGCCTAGGATCTTAGTACCCATTGGGAAACGCGTTCCTCTTAGATCTTTGGGAATTCTAGATCTTTGAAAAACAGTGGGAGCTACATTAGATTAAAGACCTTATCTTTTGTATATCGTTATAATTCAGCATGCTCACTAGTTCTCTGTTTTACCATTTAGGTCGTAGATTCTGTGATTCTCTACGCGTTTTGAAATGGCAACCAAAAACCCTCTTGTATCGATCCTCGAGTCAAATAAGTTGGCTGGTCCCAACTATTCTGATTGGCTTAGGAATCTGAAAATTATTTTAGATTCTGAGAAGAGAACTTATGTTCTCTTCGAAGGGGAGCCTAGTCCCGAAGGGGAGGCTCCCACTAGGGCCGAGCGGGACGCGATCCAGAAGTGGAAGGATGATAATCTCCAAGCCCGTTGCCTCATGTTGGCTAACATGTCTCCGGACTTGCAAAGACAACATGAGGCCATGGAATACGCTTGGGAGATTTACGACCACTTAGAGCAACTTTACCGCCCTCATGAACGTGTTACAAGGTATAACACTTCAAAGGAATTGTTCCACTTGAGAATGAGGGAAGGTTCAAGTGTCCATGAATATGGACTCAAGTTTCTCGCCCTTACTGAGAAACTTGCTTCCATGGACATGCCACTGAAAGAAGAGCTTTCAGTGGATTTGTTGCTAGCTTCGCTCCCACCATCATTCAACCCATTTGTCCTTAACTTCAATATGAATCATGCTAGTGCTACTGTAGCTGAGCTGATTAGTCAGCTTGTGACTGCTGAAAGCACGATCAAGAAGGACAATAAGGTTTTGATGGTGAATGCTCCATCTTCCTCTTCTGGGCCTTCTAAGGGCAAGGGCAAGAAAGCCCAAAGGAAGAAGAAGAAGAAACCCCTTAGGCCCACTGGTGGCGTTTCGAAGGGGAAGGCCCAAAAGAAGAAGCGTGATCAGAAAGAGGATGTTTGCTTCCATTGTGGCAAAGCGGGACATTGGAGGAGAAACTGCCCAGAGTACAAGGCTACTTTAAAGAAAGGTATCTTTCTCGTTGAAATAAATCTTTCTATTAATTCTAGTTCTTGGGTACTTGATACCGGTTGTGGAACTCATATCTATAATGATGTACAGATGCTAAGTGATGTCCAACAACTCAAAGAAGGAGAATGTGTCTTGAAGATCGGTGATGGCTCAAAGGATGAAGCATGAGCTTTAGGCACAATTAGATTAGATTTAGGTAGTTTTGAGTTAGTCTTAAATAAAGTCCTTTATCTACCGAGCATTATTCGTAATATAATTTCTGTTCCAATATTAGATTGTGAAGGTTATGAAACTTATATTAAGAATGGTAAATACTTTATCAAACGGAACAATTCTTCCGTTCACATCGGTACTCTAAGTAATGGACTTTATCTAACTCAGAATATCAATATTATGAATATACAACGAGAAACGAAGCGTAAGAGAGATGACAAAGTTTCAGCTCCCTTATGGCACGCTAGATTAGGACACATTTCCAAGAACAGAATTAGCAAGATAAACACTTTAGGATCATTCTCTGAAAATGATCTTAAGGAGTTAACTTCTTGCGAATCCTGTCTCAAAGGAAAAATGTCCAAGGTTCCTTTTAAAGGAACTGTGGAACGTGCCACTAAGGTTTTGGATTTGATCCATACTGATGTTTGTGGACCGCTCAGTGTAAGCACTAGAAACAATCATCAGTATTTCATAACCTTTACTGATGACTTTAGTCGGTATGGTTATGTATACTTAATGAAGTATAAATCTGAAGCTTTTGAGAAATTCTTAGAATTTCAAAAGGAGGTTGAGAACCAAACTGGTCACAAGATCAAAGCACTTCGATCTGATCGAGGAGGCGAATATCTTAGTGAAGAATTCCTTAATCATCTCAAAGATAATGGGATTATCTCTCAATGGACTCCTCCGGGAACTCCTCAGCTTAATGGAGTTTCTGAGAGAAGGAATCGAACCCTACTTGATATGGTTCGTTCCATGATGAGTTTCACTGACTTACCACCTTCTTTCTGGGGTTATGCCCTAGAAAGTGCAGCAAAGATTTTGAATCTAGTTCCTTCTAAGTCAGTCCCTAAAACGCCCTATGAAATGTGGCATGGTAAAATCCCTAGTTATTCTTACTTAAGAATTTGGGGTTGTCCTGCTTACGTGAAGAGGACAGTGGGAGATAAGTTAGAATCTCGTTCTAACTTGTGCAACTTTGTAGGTTATCCTAAGGAATCCATAGGATACTACTTCTATGATCAATGTGAACAAAAGGTGTTTGTTTCCAGAAATGCTACTTTTCTGGAGGAACTGTTCCTTAAAGAAAAGAAAGGCAAGATCATAGAATTAGAAGAAGTACAAAGTGACCCCACACCGCCCACTGAAGAAACGTCCCACTCTGATCAACCACAACCAATCACGAATTTCGATACACATGAAAATCCTCCTCTAAGGCGTTCTGAACGCAATCCTAGACAGCCGGAGAGATGGTATGGATTCTTCCATGAAATCTCTCAAAAGGATAATGATCCTTTAACATATGAGGAGGCACTTTCAGATTCTGACTCTGAACAGTGGAAAGAAGCTATGAAATCCGAAATGGATTCCATGAACTCCAACCAAGTTTGGACCTTGGTAGATTTGCCTGATGGGGTCAAACCCATAGGTTGCAAATGGATCTTTAAGAGAAAGCTTGGAGTTGATGGAAGCATTGCAGCCTACAAAGCAAGACTGGTTGCAAAAGGATTCACTCAGAGACCCGGCATGGATTTTGATAAAACCTTTTCACCAGTTGCAATGCAAAAGTCTATTCGGATCATGCTTGCCATTGCTGCATATTATGACTATGAGATATGGCAAATGGATGTGAAAACTGCCTTTCTCAATGGTGACATTGATAAAGACATTTATATGGAGCAACCCATAGGTTTCACATTCAGTGGGAGTGAGCAAAAGGTTTGCAAACTCCAAAGATCAATCTATGGATTGAAACAGGCTTCTAAGAATTGGAACATTCGATTTGATGAATCGGTCAAAGCGTTTGGCTTCATCCAAATTTCGAATGAATCATGTGTGTATAGAAAGGAATTGGAGACCTCAGTGCAATTCTTAGTACTTTATGTTGATAACATCCTTCTTATTGGGAATTCGAAGGATGACATGAAAGTGAGTAAGTTATGGTTATCGAACCAATTCGAGATGAAAGATCTTGGTGATGCGTCCTATATCCTTGGAATTAAAATCTATAGAGATAGATCTAGAAGGTTAATAGGACTATCACAGTCGATGTACATTGACAAAGTATTGAAGAGATTCAATATGGAGTCTGCAAAGGTTAAGAACCTTTCTATGAGTGTAGGAACATGTCTTTCAAAGAAGATGTGTCCTAAGACTAACCTTGAGAAGGAAAGAATGACTCATACACCTTATGCATCAGCAATAGGTAGCATAATGTATGCAATGTTGTGTACTCGACCGGATGTGGCTTATGCACTTAGTGTAACAAGTCATTTCCAATCTGACCCTGGAGATGGTCACTGGGCTGCCGTGAAGAATATTCTTAAGTACTTGAAGAGTACTAAAGATTTATTCTTAGTTTACGGAGGTCAGAAAGATCTTACTGTCAAAGGATACTGCGATGCAAGCTTTGCATCAGACTTAGATGATTTTAAGTCAATGTCAGGATACATTTTCTGCCTAAACGGCGGAGCAGTGAGTTGGAAGAGTTCCAAGCAGACTACCACTGCAGATTCGACCACTGAGGCCGAATACTTAGCTGCAAATGATGCAGCTAAGGAAGGTGTTTGGATTAGAAACTTCATTCAAGAGTTGAATGTTGTTCCTAGCATGAAAGACCCCATTACTGTGTTTTGTGACAACACTGGGGCGGTTGCTCAAGTAAGAGAACCAAGATCTCACCAACGGACCAAGCACATTATGAGGAAGTATCACCTAATCCGTGATATTATCAAAAGAGGAGATGTGCAAATTGAGAGGGTCACATCAGCAGAGAACGTGGCAGATCCACTTACTAAACCCCTTAGTCGAGAAGCTTTCCAAGGTCATCTTGAGAAGATGGGACTTAGAGTTGCTTTAGAATGGCTTTGACGGGCAAGTAGGAGATTGTTAGGAATAGTGCCCTAGAAAGCCGATTGTATATCCGCTTTGTGCTTTTCCTTATTGTAATCACAGACAATCTTTGAATGAAATAACGAATTAAGGCAACACTTCTTTATATGCTTTAGGACTCTACCATTTAGATGAAATGGTTCATGAAACGAGCCCTATATCACATAAGTCATGATTAGTAAAATACTCCAAGCCGATGAGTCCTACAGACAGTGGGAGTGTCAACCTGACTCCTCTAAGGCTTACTTGTGTGATCAAGCCCTTAAGAAGGACCACCTTGTTTCATGGAGGTGCAAAGTGTATAGTTGATACGTGCGTGATACATGAGGGTGCTTACTTTAACAAGTAAGTTCAGTGAGGTGCCCCGTGTGAGAACATTCCTAAATGGGAAAGGAAGTTTCTATTTCAGGAAATGGAAACTTCCAGATTAGGAAATATCTCACGAGTCATTGATGTGATTAATTAATCCTTAGACTTGAGGTTCCTTGTCACTTTATGAGTTAACTCTGTAGTCTTTGGTATAAGCTTTAAAGGGTGTCGCCTTAGACAACTGATTCAAGGTTTATACTGGGGCTACACAAGTAATTCATGAAAGTGAATGAGAATCAAGAAAGGACCTACACTTGCATATGCAAGGTGATCTCTTATTGTGTAAGTCATTCATATGCCATATGGAGTCCTTGGCCAAGGCAGTAGATCAAGACATCAAGAAAAGGGTTTCTTGGATTGAGATCAAATGGATATGAAATGCACTTAGCTTTAAGACCGAATTATTAGGGTTCTGATTATTCCCTTGCCCTAGATCTTGGTTGAGAGATAGTAAGTAGGAGGATTGTATCTCACATTAATCAATGACTTAAAGGTTCTGTCGAATCCGAACATTCCAATTCAGCTAGGGGTTAAACACCTGTTGCTAGACTATGGTTGTTTAATCTGTGGACTGATTAATTAATTAGGGTCACTGCTAATTGAATTGAGAACCTAGAGGGTCACACACAACAACTTGGTTACATGAGTTGAGGCTTAAAAATGATTAAACGAGTTAATCGGGCCAAGAGGGTTCCACACGTGTGAAATCACACGTGTGATTATATATATTGTATATATATATTAAATAATTAAATGTGTTAATTATTTAATAGACTTTGGTTTAATTTTGAATTAAAAAGAAAGTCTTATTTTGGAGAAAATAATCTAGTTAATTAATTACGAATTAATTAATTAGATAAAATAAGTTATTTATTTTATAATAAATAAAGTATAAAATAATCCAAAAATAGTTTGGATAGTTTTAGCTCTCTTGAAAGTTGATTTGAATTAGAATTCAAAGTCAAAGTCAAAATTACTTGATGATCAAGTAATAGGAGAGAGGGACCAAAATCCTAGCCCATAAAGGACTAGGAATTTCGGCACCCCCCTCCCTATAAATAGGGGAGCTCGAGCTCCTTATGGAGCTAATTGAGAATTCTTTTGGTTCATGTGTTGAACACCTTCCTTTCTCCAAGATTAAATAAAACCCTAGGTTAAGCCTAAACACTAACTAGAGAACTAGCATCCTTACTAGTTAGATTGTGATCAAGTTGGTGGACTATCTCTAGAGACTTCAAGTTAGAAGTTTGAAGATTCGAGCTTTACCAAGGAGAGGGGATCAAGCCGCGAGAAGAGCGTTCTTGGGTGGCTTGAAACGCTTCAAGAAAGAACAAAAGAAAAGTAAGTTTTCTGTCTTTACGAATTTGGATACACGATTGCGAGTTCAAGATCCTTTAGTTGGAAAAATTTTTAAATTCCGCTACTTTCTGATTCCTGTTTTTTCCAACAGTCCAAACTTGGTTGGAGTTCATGGAATCCATTTCGGATTTCATGGCTTCTATCCACTGTTCAGAGTCAGAATCTGAAAGTGCCTCCTCATATGTTAAAGGATCATTATCCTTTTGAGAGATTTCATGGAAGAATCCATACCATCTCTCCGGCTGTCTAGGAGTGCGTTCAGAACGCCTTAGAGGAGGATTTTCATGTGTATCGAAATTCGTGATTGGTTGTGGTTGAGCAGAGTGGGACGTTTCTTCAGTGGGTGGCGTGGGTTCACTTTGTACTTCTTCTAATTCTATGATCTTGCCTTTCTTTTCTTTAAGGAACGGTTCCTCAAGAAAAGTGGCATTTCTGGAAACAAACACCTTTTGCTCATATTGATCATAGAAGTAGTATCCTATAGATTCCTTAGGATAACCTACAAAGTAGCATAAGTTAGAACGAGATTCTAACTTATCTCCCACTGTCCTCTTCATGTAAGCAGGACAACCCCAAATTCTTAGATAAGAATAACTAGGGATTTTACCATGCCCCATTTCATAGGGCGTTTTAGGGACTGACTTAGAGGGAACTAGATTCAAAATCTTTGCTGCACTTTCTAGGGCATAACCCCAGAAAGAAGATGGTAAGTCAGTGAAACTCATCATGGAACGAACCATATCAAGTAGGGTTCGATTCCTTCTCTCAGAAACTCCATTAAGCTGAGGAGTTCCCGGAGGAGTCCACTGAGAGATAATCTCATTATCTTTGAGATGACTAAGGAATTCTTCACTAAGATACTCGCCTCCTCGATCAGATCGAAGTGCTTTGATCTTGTGACCAGTTCGGTTCTCAACCTCCTTTTGAAATTCTAAGAATTTCTCAAAAGCTTCAGATTTATACTTCATTAAGTATACATAACCATATCGACTAAAGTCATCGGTAAAGGTTATAAAATACTGATGATTGTTTCTAGTGCTTACACTAAGCGGTCCACAAACATCAGTATGGACCAAATCCAAAACCTTAGTAGCACGTTCCACAGTCCCTTTAAAAAGAGCTTTGGACATCTTTCCTTTGAGACAGGATTCGCAAGAAGTTAACTCTTTGAGATCATTTTCAGAGAATGACCCTAAAGTGTTTATCTTGCTAATTCTGTTCTTTGAAATGTGTCCTAATCTAGCGTGCCATAAGGGAGCTGAAGCTTTGTCATCTCTCTTACGCTTCGTTTCTCGTTGTATATTCATAATATTGATATTTTGAGTTAGATAAAGTCCATTACTTAGAGTACCGATGTGAACGGAAGAGTTGTTCCATTTGATAAAGTATTTACCATTCTTAATATAAGTTTCATAACCTTCACAATCTAAAATTGGAACAGAAATTATATTACGAATAATGCTCGGTACATAAAGGACTTTATTTAAGACTAACTCAAAACTACCTAAATCTAATCTAATTGTGCCTAAAGCTCGAGCTTCAACATTTGAGCCATCTCCTATCTTCAAGACACATTCTCCTTCTTTGAGTTGTTGAACATCACTTAGCATCTGTACATCATTACAGATATGAGTTCCACAACCGGTATCAAGTACCCAAGAACTAGAATTAATAGAAAGATTTTTTTCAACGAGAAAGATACCTTTCTTTAGAGTAGCCTTGTACTCTGGGCAGTTTCTCCTCCAATGTCCCGCTTTGCCACAATGGAAGCAAACATCCTCTTTCTGATCACGCTTCTTCTTTTGGGCCTTCCTCTTCGAAATGCCACCAGTGGGCCTAAGGGGTTTCTTCTTCTTCTTTTGGGCTTTCTTGCCCTTACCTTTAGAAGGCCCAGAAGAGGAAGATGGAGCATTCACCATCAAAACCTTATTGTCCTTCTTGATCGTACTTTCAGCAGTCACAAGCTGACTAATCAGCTCAGCTACAGTAGCATCAGCATGATTCATGTTGAAGTTAAGGACAAATGGGTTGAATGATGGTGGGAGCGAGGTTAGCAACAAGTCCACTGAAAACTCTTCTTTCAGTGGCATGTCCATGGAAGCAAGTTTCTCAGTAAGGGCAAGAAACTTGAGTCCATATTCATGGACACTTGAACCTTCCCTCATTCTTAAGTGGAACAATTCCTTTGAAGTGTTATACCTTCTAACACGTTCATGAGGGCGGTAAAGTTTCTCTAAGTGGTCGTAAATCTCCCAAGCGAATTCCATGGCCTCATGTTGTCTTTGCAAGTCCGGAGACATGTTAGCCAACATAAGGCAACGGGCTTGGAGATTATCATCCTTCCACTTCTGGATCGCGTCCCGCTCGGCCCGAGTAGGAGCGTCCCCTTCGGGACTAGGCTCCCCTTCGAAGAGAACATAAGTTCTCTTCTCAGAATCTAAAATGATTTTTAGATTCCTCAGCCAATCAGAATAGTTGGGACCAGTCAACTTGTTTGACTCGAGGATCGATACAAGAGGGTTTTTGGTTGCCATTTCAAAACACGAAGAGAATCACAGAATCTACGACCTAAATGGTAAAACAGAGAACTAGTGAGCATGCTGAATTATAACGATATACAAAAGATAAGGTCTTTAATCTAATGTAGCTCACACTGTTTTTCAAAGATCTATAATTCCCAAAGATCTAAGAGGAACACGTTCCCAATGGGTACTAAGATCCTAGGCATTTTACCTCGAACCCAGGACTCGCGGACATTCTAAGTAAGAACCCTAGGTAGGTACGACTTACTAATTCTAACACCTTTAGAACTCTTAGTAATTGTTTTTGCATCACCTATCTTTTAATATGGACCCATGGCTCGGGCGACATCCATATTTACTTAAGCGTTAAGCTAGACCCATCAATCATAAGATCATGATCAAAACTTAGTTCGAACGACCCACGACTCGCTGACATCGCCCTTGCCAAAATTGATCATGAAATATTGATCATTAAAAATGATCAATTAGGTAACTAAGAACTAATAAGCTCCACTAGTTATCCCACGACTCGCGGACAATAACTAGCTTCAAACTTAAAACCTATTGATGGAATGCTAGGAATTTAATTCAAAATTTGCATCTCGAATTAAACACCTATTTATTCGAAATTAGCTTAATATTTAATGGGAATTTTCGAATTAACCGGAGAGTTGTCCGGTTCGACCTCACCAACACATATGTTATCCAATTTTATTAGTCTTGATTAATGCAAGTACACTTAAATGCATTTCAAAAAAGCACATAAACAGATAACATGTCCTAGCATGATACTAACATGTAATGATCATGGGTTCTACCTATCTTATGCGTGATATGTGGGAGCCACTCCACAATCACAAGTTCTAACATACATGCCACATAAACAGTTTAAATCACATAAGGGAAAGCGGTAACAAAATACGAGCCCTATCTCTATTACATTTAATAATTGAGATTCCCCTCCCTAACATTTTGAGGGGTTTTCACTTATGGCCTCCTTGTTACTTGAATGTGGTCCATCTTACTCCATGGGTGCATTGTCTCCAAAATGAAAATAAAACCTCACCACCTATCTCTACTCTCAAATTACAATAAAAAAAAAAAGACATAAAGTAATAAGGCTCAATCTTCATATTGGCCTTAGACAATTACACGGGGCATACCCCGGCCTCAAAAACAGTAATATGGAAAGCCACATAACAAATCACATAACAGTACGCACATAAGTGAGGCTCCAACCTCAACTGAAAAATGCAACTATAGGGCTCCAACCCCAATTTAAACCATCCATGTGCATAAATTAAAACCATACATAGATCTAAACCCATGATCACCTAACATGCTTTTGCGAGAATTTAAATTTAGCCAATAAATTAAAATTCTCGTTTCAAGTCTTAATGACTTAAAACACGACTTGATGCGAGTCTTGTTTATAAAAGTTTTCAATAAATCCCAAATTACCAAAACAAATAAAATTCCAATTAATTTCTGAAAATTAATAATTTTATTAATGATGCAATTTCCCAAAAATATAAACCGTTTCTATTTCTCAAAAATCCCAATTTTAAGTTTTATTCAAAAATTAAAAATAAATATTCAAAATAAAATTTTAAAATTAAAAAAAAAATTGGGACTGGATTGCACGATAAAAGAAAAGACGGATCACGAAAACGGGGCCCGCATACGAAAGAGCCGCGCGCATCAGGCGCGCACACACTATGCGTCGATGCGCGTAGCCTTCTCGGGCGGCTGGCCGGTCTGTCCCGGCCAGGGCTGGCGACGATGGGCCCGCCCGGAATGCCTCCCGCGCGGTTGCGGGTTTTCGTTTCGTGTTTTCGTTCAAAAGCAAAACCAATCCAAGAAATCCAAAACAGTTTATACAGTTTCAAATCTAAAATAGTTTTTCAAAAATTAAATTTTGCAAAAACCAATTTTCAGAAACTTTCAGGAAAAATTACAGTTTCGTAATTCAGGCTTTCTAAAACAATTACAAATACTCAATCGCATCAAGCCTAAGAATTTTTACCAAATTCAGTATAATTGAGACGAATCAGAAACACGATTAACGAGGTGGCTCTGATACCACTTGTTGGAAAACGGAATCAGAAAAGCAGCGGAAATTTAAAAATTTTCCAACAAAAGGATCTTGGACTCGCAATCGTGTATCCAAATTCGTAGAGATAAGAAACTTACTTTTCTTTTATTCTTTCTTGAAACGTTTCAAGCCACCCAAGAACGCTCTTCTCGCGGCTTGATCCCCTCTCCTTGGTAAGGCTCGAATCTTCAAACTTCTAACTTGAAGCTCTCTAGAGATAGTCCACCAACTTGATCACAATCTAACTAGTAAGGATGCTAGTTCTCTAGTTAGTGTTTAGGCTTAACCTAGGGTTTCGTTTATCTTAGAGAAAGGATGGTGTTCAACACATGAACCAAAAGAATTCTCTATTACTCTCTAAGGGGAGCTCGAGCTCCCCTATTTATAGGAAGGGAGTGCCGAAATTCCTAGCCCTTTATGGGCTAGGATTTTGGTCTCTCTCTCTCCTATTACTTGATCATCAAGTAATTTGACTTTGACTTTGAATTCAAATTCAAATCAACTTTCAAGACAGCTAAAATATCCAAACTAATTTTGGATTATTTTATACTTTATTTATTTAAAATAAATAACTTATTTTATCTAATTAATTAACTAGATTATTTTCTCCAAAATAAGACTTTCTTTTTAATTCAAAATTAAACCAAAGTCTATTAAATAATTAACACATTTAATTATTTAATACATATATATACAATATATATATATATATAAGCACACGTGTCATAATGACACGTGTCACTCACGCGAGCCACACGTGTGGTTTCACACGTGTGGAACCCTTTTGGCTTGATCAACTCGTTTAATCATTTTTAAAGCCTCAACTCATGTAACCAAGTTGTTGTGTGTGACCCTCTAGGTTCTCAATTCAATTAGCAGTGACCCTAATTAATTAATTCACTAATTGATTAATTAGTCCACAGATTAAACGACCATAGTCTAGCAACAGGTGTTTAACCCCTAGCTGAATTGGAATGTTCAGATTCGACAGAACCTTTAAGTCATTGATTAATGTGAGATACAATCCTCCTACTTACTATCTCTCAACCAAGATCTAGGGCAAGGGAATAATCAGAACCCTAATAATCCGGTCTTAAAGCTAAGTGCATTTCATATCCATTTGATCTCAATCCAAGAAACCCTTTTCTTGATGTCTTGATCTACTGCCTTGGCCAAGGACTCCATATGGCATATAAATGACTTACACAATAAGAGATCACCTTGCAAATGCAAGTGTAGGTCCTTTCTTGATTCTCATTCACTTTCATGAATCACTTGTGCAGCCCCAACATAAGCCTTGAATCAGTTGTCTATGGCGACACTCTTCAAAGCTTATACCTAAGACTACAGAGTTAACTCATAAAGTGACAAGGAACCTCAAGTCTTAAGGATCAATTAATCACATCAATGATTCGTGAGATATTTCCTAATCTGGAAGGTTCTATTTCCTGAAATAGAAACTTCCTTTCCCATTTAGGAATGTTCTCACACGGGGCACCTCAGTGAACTTACTTATTAAAGTAAGCACCCTCATGTATCACGCACGTATCAACTATACACTTTGCACCTACATGAAACAAGGTGGTCCTTCTTAAGGGCGTGATCCCACAAGCAGGCCTAAGAGGAGTCAGGTTGACACTCCCACTGTCGTTAGGACTCATCGGCTTGGAGTATTTTACTAATCATGACTTATGTGATATAGGGCTCGTTTCATGAACCATTTCACCTAAATGGTAAAGTCCTAAAGTCATCAGGATTAGGGGAGTTCTTATAAATGCACAGATAAAGTAATCGCATACCAAACAAGAGCATATAAAGAAGTGTTGCCTTAATTCGTTATATTATTCAAAGATTGTCTGTGATTACAATAAGGAAAAGCACAAAGCGGATATACAATCGGCTTTCTAGGGCACTATTCCTAACAGGTGTTACCCTAACCGGCCATGAAACGAATCTGACCTGCAACTTCAAGCACCACTTTTATTCAAACCCAGAGATAAAAGTCGAAAAGAGGAAAAATAAACACAAAAAAAAAAAAAAAAGAAGAAGGGAGAAGCCTTACCCATGCGGTGGCGGTGAATGGCAGTGCTACGACAACACGGCGGCGAAACTGTGGCGAGTGGCGGTGTATCCCTGCGCAAACGGATGAGCTGCAAGAAGATCGAGGAGAAATTTAGATCCGCAGTACCCACACCCAGATTATTCACAGAAACTCACCAAAAATGAAAAGGAAAGAACTCGAAAGCGAAGACTTCACTTGGGCGACGGCGAGCGGCGACAGAAGCTCCGGTGAAGTTGCTTCCAGCTCTGGCAAGGCACAACTAGATCTGCCGAGAAGAGAAGGAGATTAAGCCTCCTTTTGTCAAAAAAAAAAAGGGGGAAGGCAGAGTGAGAAGATTAGAAGAGAATGAGAAGCCTGCCGATAGTGTTGCGGCGGTGCATCATCACTGGCGACGATGAACGCTGCAGACCAGCAAGAAGGAAGAGGAGATCTTCTGTTTCCTTACCTGAGTGAGAACCAGTCGCCTATCTCGATGAAACTGCAAAGGAAAAGTGAAGCTCGACTTTGAAATAAACAAGAAAGAAGTGGGATTCCATGGATTTACCTAAGAGAGAAGATACAGTTGTTGGGTTGTGTCTGCAAAAGAGAAGTGCTCTTTTGAATGGGAATAGGACCAACAAAGCCTATGTGTCAAAACGCTACACCTCCCGGTGACATCCCTTCTTTTCCCTTTAGCTTATATTTCATTTCTTTTTTTTTTATTATGAAATTTCTTAAGTAATAAGGATAATCTTGATTTAATTGACAAGAGCTTCGGAATTAGCTCTCCATCTAATTATCATAGCTAATTCAAAGAAAATTATTTCGATAATCTTTAAGTAACTATCGTGGCAATTTTGTTTCTTAATCTTTAGGGAATTCTCTTATTCGTATTAAGATAGACCTATTCTATTTGATAATTCATAGAGTAATTATATCCAGGATTTAAGATATATTCATTGCTTGAAAATGCAATTACATCTCATGAAATCCTTTGCAGTAACTAGGTTTGCCAAAATTCTGGAGAAAGAGAAATATTTGCAAATATTCTGAGAAATGCTGCTGTAAAAGATTGCGTGGCCTAAAGAAAATAAAAGCGGAAGAAACAAGGCCCTAAACATTTGGGACTTTTCAAACATTCGGTGACATCGTTCCCTTTTCTTTTAATTTCCTTATATTTCTATGAATTCACGGATTATGATCTCACAAATGCGCTCTTGTGACTGCTAATTATCTTAACTAATGAAAAGAAGAGGAATTATTTTATTAATGCAAGGATTTGCTGGGGAAGCTTACCTTTAGTGGAAGGAGTGTCTGGATAAATGTGCTAGGGAGATGAAAAAGGGATTTTGAATGAATTAATGGAAAAAGCCAAGCCTAAGTGATACGTGGCTCTTCAGCATAATATCCGGTGACATCGTTTCCTTTTCTTTAAATCTTTATATTTCTGTTATGATTTATAATCTCACAAAAAGAAAAAGCAATTTCATAGTAAGGAATTATTTTGTTAATGTGGAGATTTGTTGGAGAAGCTTGCCAGAGAAGGATGAGGGCTTGAAGAAATGTGCTGGGAAGATTGAAAATAACTTCAAAAATGGCCTAGGAAAAGCAAATCCTATACCACATAGAGTCCGCAACTCCTGGTGATGTTACTCCTTTTTCTTTAACTTATTCTCTTTTATGAAATTATTAGCACCTCAATTTCGTAATGATAATTTTGAACTAAGGAATATTTACGGGAGTTCAAGAATTATGTCAGTCATTTGTTCGGATAATCATCCCAATAAATTCAAAGAAAATTGCTTGGATAATTTGGAATAATTATCTCAATGTTTAGTGGAATAGTCATATTTGATTTTAGGAAAATATGGTTTGAAACCTAAATGCCTTAAACAGTCCAATTTATGGGTAAGGCTATTTCTTTTCCTCTTTTACTTCTGAAGATTATTAATTATAATTCCATCACAAAAAGATAATCTCTAGCTAAAAGGATATTTAAATGGCTTTGGGAGTTATGTTAGAGAAGTTATCTTCACAATTTGAGACATGTTGGGATTTTTGAAAATATTTCACATTGTTTTATTTCTACCAAATTCCTGGAAAGATGAATCATTCGCAGGCATCTTGAGAAATCTTGATAAAAACTTTCAGGTAAGATGATCGAAGGGAAAGCAAATTATTGCTCGCGAAGTTGGAGAAAATAAAGCAGGAAGATTTATAGCAAACAAGAAAACCAGGAAAGTACCGCAATTCACTTTTAATATCTTTTGTCTTCCTAAATAATTATTGGTCCCAATTGATAGCCTGGGAGGAGATCATTTTAATGACTCCTTGAATCTCTCTAAATTATTTTACTAATTCTTTGATACCCTCACGATTTCTGTAAGTTGAGAATTATCTTATTAACCTAAAGGATTATTTTGACAAAAGATTTGTCGTAAAAATAATTATCTGGTGATATATGATAAGAAAAATAAATAAATATATCATATTTATAATTTAAGATATAATTGGGTCTTGAGAAATATTTTGCAGAGATTATATTCTCTCCATATTTGGGAGAAAGAGCCGTATTTTCAGATATTTTGAAGCTTTGCTAAAAAAAAGTTATGTGGAATGAAGAAAATAAAAGCAGAAAGGAACATGGCGAGCAGGAAGGAGAAGCAGAAAGGAAAGAAAAGCAGAAGGGACACACGAGCAGAAAGGAGCATGTGAAAATCAGTTGAGCTGAAAGTCAATCTAGCTGGAAGGACAAAGATAAGCTGTAAGTCAAGAAGATCTCAAGAAGCAGAATGTCGACTACGAAGCAGAATGTCAGCAAGTTTCAGGAAGTAGAAAGCCTTGGGTACGGGACGCAACGGTTGTACTCTTTTTACTCATGAGAGTTTTGTCCCACGTGGTTTTCCCGAGTAAGGTTTTTAATGAGGCAATCACCGTACTCGAGAAGGGAGATCAACCATTCCAAGATGCCCAATATCCAGAGTTGTTCTTCGAGATTTTACTACTTTCACAGCCGTCTATACTATTCGACTGTAAGAGTAGGGGGAGAGATGATGTGGCCATATTTTTGCAATTAATTAAATGAGAAATAAAAGAAGATATTATGGTGGTTGGAAGAGAAGTGGGAAGTTGAGAGACTGAAGACCGAGTCAAGGAAGAGATTTGAATCAGTCCCACATGCCACGTGCCTAGAGAAGGGAGCCTCTCAACTGCCAAAAAAATAATATAAATTAAAGGAAAAAAGAGAGAAGAGGATACGCTTGAACCTCTCACCAGATTTCTAAAGATTTTTCCATCTCTCTAGAACTCCTATCTGCAGAAAACTCATTCTTCATATTACGTATCTTATTCATTAGAGATTATCTTAAGAGTTTTAGGGATTGTTTTTAGTGGAAGGTCAATATTTCTGCACTATTTTATAGATTCGAATTCCAAGACAGAGCAACGAGAATTTATTCATTTCACATCAGTTTCTTTATTATATTTCTATTTCCTTATTTCCTCTTTCTTTATTTATCTTAATATTTAGTTCTAAGTATCACGTTTTGCAGCTTGATTCGACCTATTTCCTGCATAAATGAATTGTAATGGTGTTAGTCAATTTTTGGCAAACATCAGCGACGAATAACAGACCATCTCTGCTGTGACATCTTCAATACAGAATTTTAACAAAATTATGAGGTTCCAGTACAAACTTTAAAATAGAGCAAAAATATGGCTAAAAAAACTTTTAGGAATGCAAAATCATTCTAATCTAGAAGGTTTAGCAACCAAA
The DNA here is from genome assembly GCA_037501455.1 of Lantana camara. Taxonomy (NCBI): domain Eukaryota; kingdom Viridiplantae; phylum Streptophyta; class Magnoliopsida; order Lamiales; family Verbenaceae; genus Lantana; species Lantana camara. The sequence goes on from CM074865.1 coordinate 81,843,567, forward strand.
AAAGTGATATACATAACTTATTATCAGCAAAAACACCATAAAAACAGAGGACAACAACAATTTACTCAAGCATGTTAACACAATTTATTGAAGTAGTAAAAGCAATTAATGTCTTAATATCTATACTTGTTTCCAACTCAAGGAAGCAGCAAACTCATTCACCAAAAGTCCAAAAAACCAAACAAGTAACAAAAGCCAATTATTGAAGTGAAACTGAAATTTAGAGAGATACCTTGAACTGCTGAGAAGGATTTGCTTTGGAGTGTATGTTAATAGGAATTGTAGGACTCTGCCTCACTCCTCAAACCATAATTCCCAAAAATTTAATTGCAGAAACTATTTCTGTTGTGGCGGGTCTTCAAACTGGCCCTACAAATTTAAGACCCGAAACTGAAAATTTAATAAAAATATGTTTTTATTTTTATATGATATAAAAATCCAATAAAATTACAATTAAAAAATGAATATTTAAATTTTAAATCAGATTAAGATCCACGAAACAGTATTAGATGCATAATGCATTGTTGTTATTGATTTATTTCTATCCTGATTATTAAAAATATAATCGAATATAGGCTCAATAGGTTGATCGATCGAACAAACAAAGTATATTGTTTAGGATAGGTTATTTTGATGTGTCTGAGGTAAAATATAGGGTGACATAGTCGAAATTTCCCAACGTTCTAAACTTCTAATTCTTAAGTCCATAAAGAGTATCGACTGTAAAATATTATCATATGTGATTACATTTAATTAAATAAATAAAATTATAAATTGTTGTATTGAAATCCTTAACTAGTGACTAGAATAGTTATTTTCAATCTATTTATAATTACAATTATAGATATATGTGATCGCACCTACATATCTTATCAAAGTGTTACTATCGATTGAATTTAAACTAAGCTATCATATAATCTATATATATATAATTCACAAACCCTTGAGACTATCCACGTGGATAATCTCAAAAAAATTTAAATATCTTAATAGATTTTAAATTTAATATTTATTATCTTTTAATTAAAAATCTAATTAATTAAATTCATTTATTTCTCAAACTCGATTAACCAGAAATATTTAAATTCAATTAATATAAAGTTTAATGATATTTTCTCTAACAAACGGTCTTTATCCAAAACAAAAGATTAAAGATTTTGTAGTTATAAATTCAAATTCAAATTCAAATAAATTAACTTATCTAAATATATCTAAATGTTTGTAGATAAGTTTGTTATGAAAACTATCCAAATTTAAAATTTGGTGATACACACCATAAAAATTAGTATTTAAAGATTTGATCGTCATGAAAAAAGTTGATTCTCATTTGTTTTTCTTCTCTTTTTGCAGGATCATTCTTCCGGTAAGTTTTAGTCTAATTAAGTGTTTTCTTTTCCATTCTAATAGAAAATTTATTTTCTTACCTCTTTTCATATACATATAAATTATTTTGTTGCTAATTATCTACACCTTTTCATATCCATATGAATTTTACTCTTCATGCAGGATCGTTCTTTTCTCATATGGTAAAATCTTATTCTAATCAAGTGTTTTTTTTTTTTCATTCTAATAGAATTTTTTTTTTTTTTGCTAATTTTCTACTTCTTTTCATATCTATATATGCGGTCATTATTTTCTCAAGGTAAGTTTTCTTATTCTAATCAAGATTTTATTTTTTTTTTTCCGATTCCAATTGTTCTAACAATTACATTTTAATAAAATATATTTTAATCAAATATTTTATTATATTTTAATAAAATACATTTTATTTTGATAATTGTCAAATAATATTATGATATAATTTAATATATCATGACATCTTTATATTTCTTTGTATATATAAAGTTATTTTAGTTTTAAGAAATCTACTTTTCATATATTCTAAAATATACATTGTAATTTTTATTATTATATATAATTTCCAATAATTTTAGTTTTCTATTTAATAAATTTCTCTAATTTCAATAGTATTTTTACATAATATTTTCACATGTTATTCAAACATTTTAAATAAAAATTTGATTTAATAACTGTTATTTTAATAATATATTTTAATTGATTTATTGATTATATTTTTATAAAAAATGGACCCGTGCCTTGCCACGGGTTAGTAATTAGTTATTTATTAAATTTCAACCTAAAGTCCTATGATCCAAATTTCAAAATCAAATGAAGATGAAAATGGAAAGCAAACGATGAATAAGAATTTTATTTTCTCATATAAATTTAAAATATTTAAAAAATTGTATATCTTTGTAACAAAAAGACTATACAGAGTAAATAAGTGTACTATTGAACAGAGGTTGGTCAAGTGGTCTAAGGGTTCTTTCTCGAAGGTAAGGCTTCGGGTTTGAATCCCTTTGGTCACTTGGGTCGTGTGTTAAAAAAAAAAAAAAGTTGTACTATTGAACACGAGAGATGGAATCATTAAGTAAAAGTATTTCATAATTTGAATAAAAGAATAGTATGAAATTAGAAATGTTTAGTTGCCTAAGAGTCTAAGACATAAATTTTGCTTTTCTATTTACTGAACTAATGATAAATAAAAATTGAACTTCTTAATATAATTACCTTTACTCCCACCCAATAGATTGATTCAAGTGGTTAATGGTTCATTCTTCAGAATAATGTTTCGGGTTCGATTCCCGCTTGAGTGTGCGTGTGCTAAAAAAAATAAAAAAAAAAAAATTTCTTAGTATAATTAAAGGGCAAAAATGTAAATTTGATCATGTAAGTTTGCAATTATGGTAAATTTAGTCCTGTTCATTTTGAAATTTGCAATTAAGTCCTGTAATTTTGGCAATTTAGTCTTGTCTATTTCGAAATTTATAATTAAGTCCAATAAGTTCTACATTTTTGCAATTTATGTCCGATTTTCGCCAAAAAATTTATTACTTGTCGGAATTGATCACGTGACTTATTTCCTTGTTGACTTGGCGGGATGACATGTCAAAAATATATAACGTGTATAAAAAATTATTATATGTGTAGCATATCTAATAAAAAAATATATTAACATGTTCTTTTAGTCTCCAATTTTTTGGCTTACTCTTTCACATAAATTTCAAAATCCGACTTGCTTTCGGCTACATGTCCTTTGAACCCTTCGCCTGCTTTCTATATATTTGTCTTCATCCAATCAATCCATACACTAGAGCAGACGAGCGGGCCATGACTGAATTCAGACCGGACCATACTCTTTTTTGTTTGAGCTACTCTCATGCATTCAAACCGGAAGATCTCACTTGTCCTGAACTGAAATAAGTACGTAAAGATGTTCGTGGAACTGGTAGTCCATCGCCCGTTTGTCAATCGATAAGATCTCTGAGTTTGATCAATTGATTGGGTTGGTTTGACTATTCTTTTCGTTTCTTTTATTAGATACATCAAATGTATAATAATTTTTTTATACAAATCAAATATTTTGACATCTCATCCCGTCAAGTCAGTAAAGAAATGAGCAAAGTGGGCAATTCTGACAACTAATATATTTTCTAATGAAAATCGGATATAAATTGCAAAATTTTAGAATTTACAGGTTTTAATTACAAATTTCGAAATGAATAGGAAAAAATTGCCAAAATTGGAAATTTACATGACTAAATTTGCATTTTTGCCTAATTAAATTATTAAGTAATGTTAGCAAAAGTCTAACCAGAATCGTTGCTTAAGATCTAATGCAGATGCAGCTGCAAGACATATTATATTATAACCAACTGTGCTTTTGGTGATAAAACTGACTGCAAATGTTTGGCGCGTTCTTTTGCTTCCTTCATCATCTGCGCTTTAGTTTGTCGATTGTCAGCTTCCTTCATCGTCAGCGCTTGAATTTGTAGGTTATTATGATAACAATCCTTCAACTCTTCGTAAAAATGTTCACTCCAATTTTGGTAAAAATGCATACTGTTCAATCCAATAACCACTTTCTCCAGCGACGGAGCAACCTTGAATAAATGCAAAAGGAACTCCCCTTCACTTGGACAACCAACATAACCAAATAGTTCAACCAACTTAAGATTTTCATGATGAAATGTAGGTGCCTCAGCTACACTAATGTTTGGAAACGGTAACAAACTGCATACCTGTCATGTTATGAAACAAAAATATTTGTTAAAAAGGAAAGATTAATCAAAATATATTGAATCTAGAGTTGATGATTATTGGAATACCTTAGAACGATGGTAATTGTAGTTTACTTGCGATAATATGCAAGAAAATTAAACTAGCAAGTTGTATCCACAAGAAATTTCAAAACCTTACAAAAAGGAGAAGCAAACGAAGACATACCTTGAGATTTGACTTAACTACACATACTTTTATTGAGGTTTGAGAAATTATTAATCTGGGTTGACTAATTTTGAAGACATCATCTCTAACTTTCCACGAATATCCAGGACGACATCATCCCTAACTTTCTATGAATATCCAATTTTGTCTTTGATACTTAGAGGTTTACTTAATTTGAAATTCATAACTACAAGAGCATGTGTTGCGCCAAACCTTAGGATATATTAAGAGAAGTTTTTGTAATATCTCAAATTCCAGGGGAGGTTTGTGTAACTAAGCCAAACCCGAGGGGGGTACAATTGTAATTATCCCTAAAAAAATTGATAACAACAGTGCAAAATATCCACAAATGAAACCAAGCTTAAGTCTAAGACTCAAGAACACACGTATAACCATGGTTCGCCATTATATTGGAACGATGGCCTACATTCTGGTTCTGAAAGGCTGTTACAAATTATTCCGGCACACAATTCTTACAACTCAAAATTCAAAATGTTAAAGAAACCAAGCTTGTGATACTTATTATTGTAAAAACATGTACCAGAATACTGAACTCGTGTAATACAGGTGCAGCCTTAATCAATAAAGTGAAGAAGAGAAGGCTCTGCCCAACTCGACACACGGTGGACAATTCCAACCTCTTGAGAGAGTATAACCGAGGCAAATTATGAGGAACCGCCCACGTATATTCCTGACAACAAATGATATGAAACTATTAGTGAACATTGTGATTGCGAAGATTAGTAATGATTGTCAAACCAAACATAAATATAATGCATCATCACTAACCGTTGTGTAAAGAATAAAGATTCAACGAAAGCTTCACATGCTGGACTGAAAAACTCGCGTGTTTGTTATCTTCATATTCATAAATAAAAGACATAGCACTATTCCATTTAAGAGTTAGCTCTCTAAGATTTGGAATATTCCCAAACAACGACTTGTTATGTTGGTATTGTAGTGCCCCAAACGAAAATGACACAATACTTGCTGCAGAAACCTTCAAGCTCTCGAGGGAAAGGCAATATGATATTTCCAAGGTTTTCAAATTTGGGGATGGATCAACAATTTCGAGGTTCCTCGTTGAACGAGAAAGACTTATGGATAAACTTTCAAGATACGGACACGATACCAGAAGCTAATGAACAACCTCATCCGTGATATTAACGGAGTTAAACTTAAGGGATCGCAGGGACCTGAATGCACACTTCAGTGATAATAACTTCTTGAAATTAGGAAAATCATAATCACAACCTAATTGATCAAGAAACCCTAATTTCAATTCAAACATTTTTACTTCCTTCTGCATTGCAAAATATATCCATCTTAGCATAGAATTATCATCAACACCACCACGAGATAAACAAACACTAAAGCTATCCTCACACGATTGACCCTAGTTATCACTTCGCCCTCATCCCCAGTTTTTATTTTGTAGTCATCAAAATCCAGACTACCAGAAGTAAACTTCCACAAATGTCTCCATCTACGCGACAGAACACTAGTTCTCAAAGCTTCGACGAGGGACATACGAGACAATATAGCAATAAGAACGTCATCCGGCAAACTATTCAACCCAATTGTCGTTTCCGTTTTCTTTGGTACTGAATAACAGAAGCCGTCTCAGGAGCACGAGTATCATCCATATTATAACAATATTAGCAGATTCAATCTTGAAAACATGATCATAAAGCTCAAGCTGAATTCAAAGAGCGCCAAAAAGGAAAAAAGATTCAATTCATATGAAGGGAAAATTGCAAATTTGGGACAATAACCGACGCCATTTTGCGTTTTTGGACTTTAATTTGGCATTTCTGATTTTAGGAATAGTTACTTTAATTTTTTTGCAATTTTGACCTCCACGGCGCCGGAACCCTAATTTGGCACCGGAAAACCACAAGTGTTTGCCGGAATCTGGTATTAGTCCTAAGTGGCAAACCAGTTATGGCCACATACACAATGATATGCCATTAATATAAAAAAAAGATTGCATGGAATTTATACATATGAAAAAATAAATGATTGGAGTACAATTTCTTCCTTTTTAATTCTAATCATGTTTTAATTTATAACTATGCATATTTTTAAACACATTTATAATTATATATAGTGTTTATTGTATATATAAAATAATTTATCTCTTAAGTTTAATTAAATATAAGATTTTAACTATTAAAAAAATTATATATTAAATTTTTTATTTTAACTCTTAAGTTTGATTTAATTTTTAAATTCTATTAAATTTAATATTTAAATAATAAATAAGTATATATATCCACACGTTTGCAATTACAGATTTATAAATTAAAAACTAATTCTTTAATAAAAAATTTATATTAATTAATAACTATTTTTAGACAAAAAAAATCCCTTTCTTTCTTACCTACGACCCTCCAACGCCGACCCCTTCCCCACCAATTCACCACCACCATCCACCACCACCGCCGGAATGTTCCTACTGCCCCACCAATTCACCACCACCATCCACCACCACCGCCGTAATGTTCCTACTGCCACCGCCGTAATGCAGGACCAATTTAATTTAATTTTTAGTCTAAATTTTTAGTTTTAGTTTAAATGTAAGAATTTAATTTTCTATTTTATTAATTTAAAATTTTCAAAAAATATGTAAAAATCCAACTTGTATATTTTAAATGAGTTGACAAATTTTGATAGCCACACAGGCATTCCAATGCCACATAGGAATTCCCGGTAGTATTCCGGCAAACACTTGTGGTTTTCCGGTGACAAATTAAGATTCCGGTGTCATGGAGGTCAAAATTGCAAAAAAATTAAAGTAATTGTCCCTAAAATCAGAAATGCCAAATTAAAGTCCAAAAACGCAAAATGAGGTCAATTATTGTTCCAAATTTGCAATTTTCCCTAATATGAATTATAGGACTGTGCCTCAGTCCTCGAACCCTAATTCCCAAAATTTAATTGCCGAAGAAACAAGTGTTGTTGGCGGGTCTTCGAGCCCGGCCTAGAAAATTCAACCCAAGTCCAATAGTTTAATCTAACAAAAAAAAATGTATTTTATATGCTACAAAATACAATCAAATTACAATAAAAATATTAAAAAATTGAACTGAGTGAAGTTATAAAAATATTAATCAATATATTTATTGAGGCGGGATCTCATTACTAACATGGTTCGACAATAGATTGATCGACCGAATAATCAAGATAATTTTTTAAATAGATTATTTTTATCTGAAAGAAGTAAATAAGAGGATAAACTAATTAATCGAAATATTTACATGGACAATTTAACACTTAAATTAGCATAGATATAAACTCTTTGATACTCAAATCAATAACGAATATCAAGTGTAAACATAATGTAAAGAAGATACATCAAATAGTTGAGTGGCTTTAAAGCATCGTAGTATCTTAGTTTTGTAGGTTATACTCAACGTGTGTTCTAATATAAATAAAATTCATTAAATATTTCTTAATACGAATAAAAATAAAAGTATAAAATTAAAAATGGTTTGCTAGCTAATACATGAATTCACCTTTTATATTTATTGAACTAATGATAAATGAAAATTGTATTTTTTTAGTAAATTTAAATTGTTATTTATCGTCAACAAAATATAATATAAAATAGTAAATAAATTCAACTATTTGAAGCGAAAATTCTAACCCAGACCCGGTTTGGTCGGACCCAACCAATTAAAAAGACAAGTGTATTGTTAGAAATCAATAATTTGCAATGTTTATTGAAGAGTCATGACTCTCAAAATCATAGATGGTCAATTTCCTTGTCTTTAATATGTTGGTCAGATTAATTGCATTATTATTCATAGTATCTATATATCCCCTGTTTCTGGGATTACATTCTGTAAGAAAAGTTAAGTCAATATTTGCAAGTGCCGTAGCATTGCAAACATTGTAACTTCATCAAAAGTCTCTCAATTCAATTTGCTGAATTATTATTACTCTTATCCTTCTTTTATTTTTTTGTAAATCCAAAATATCCCCAACAAATTGTGGTATCTAGTGCCAAGTTCTATATCCTATTTTTTTTAAAGAAATGGCATCAACTCATACAACTACTATGTTTGCTTACACCCCAAATCAAATTCCAATGTTTGGAGGAGAGCATTTTGATTATTGGAGTAGTCAAATGGAGACTTTATTTGTCTCTTAAGATTTGTGGGATGTCGTCGAAGATTCGTATCCAGAGCCACCTTCACAAAATAAAGAAGAATGGACAGAAGAAAATCAAAAGGCATACAAGAAAAATTTGAAAAGAGATGCAAGTGCTCTCAGATTTATTCAGCAAGGTTTAAGCAGAACCATCTACCCAAGAATCCATGGAGTAAAGAAAGCCAAGCAAGCATGGGATATACTGAAAGAAGGATTCCGAGAAAATGACAAGGTGACATCAATCAAGTTGCAACATCTATGGCGAGAATTTGATAATTTGGCAAAGAAAGATAATGAAAGTATGCAGCTATATCTTACTAGAGTTGCTGAAATTGTGAATCAAATTAGAAGTTTTGGAGACACCATTGATGAGAAAAAGATTGTCCAAAAGGTTCTAAGGAGTCTTCCTCCTAAGTATGATTATATTGTTGCTGCCATAGAGGAATCTAAGGATTTGACATCATTTACCTTTCGTGAACTTTCAAGTTCACTTCAAGTGCATGAAGAAAGGATCACCAGATCTTCAAATCAGTCTTTGGAGTAAGCATTCGAGTCCAAAATAAATTTTTCAGAAAATAAGAATGCTAGATGGCAACAAAGAGGTAGAGGAGGATCATTTCAAGGAAGAGGAAGAGCAAGAGCACAAGGCTTTCAAGCAAGAAACAGTGATAGAAAATTGGAAAATCAAGCATCAAATTCAAACACTTCTTGCAGAATATGTCGAAAAAGCAATCACGAAACAAAAGATTGTCGATTCAAATGCAAAAGGTGTAGAAATGCCAACCATTCTCATAGGGACTGTTGGTACAAAGAAAAAACAGAAAAAGAAGAAACAAATTTCATGAAAGATGAAGGGGAACAATTATTTTCTTGTATGACAATGCAACAACAACAACAACAACACATGTGGTATTTGGACAGTGGCTGCAGCAGTCACATGACTGGGAATAAAAGTATGTTTGTGGAACTCGATCAGAACTTCACCTCTCAAGTGAAGCTTGGTGACGGGAAGCTACACAAAATTGAAGGAAAGGGAACTATTGCTGTCAAAACAAAAGGAGGTAACAGAAAACTCATTGGTGATGTTCTTTATGTGTCTAACTTGACAAGTAATCTTCTTAGTGTTGGACAATTACTACAAAAAGGTTACTCTGTATTTTTCGATAATGAAAATTGCAGAATTTTTGATAAAAAAAAGCAACAGTACCATTGCTAATGTTCATATAAGTTCAAACAAAGTGTTTCCTATGTGTATTCCTCCTGATCATAATTTGGCACTTAAAGGAGAAAGTGTTGATCAATATAAACTTTGGCACTTGAGATATGGTCATCTAAATGGAAAAGGTTTGCAACTTCTCCAACAAAAAGGGATGGTGATTGGTCTTCCAAAAGTTGAAAAAGAAACAGAAGTTTGTGAAGGATGCATACTTGGAAAAATGCATCGTCTTCCTTTTCCAAAGACAAGTTGGAGAGCGAAGGAGCCTTTGGAGCTTATTCATGCGGATATTTGGGGGCCGTCCAAAACTCTTTCAATTGGAAACAAAAGGTACTTTATTCTTTTTGTGGATGACTATACAAGGATGATGTGGGTTTATTTTCTAAATGAAAAATCCGATGTTTTTTCTACATTCCTTAAATTCAAGGCTTTTGTGGAGACATATAGCAACAAAAAGATAAAAACTCTTCGGACAGATCGTGGAGGTGAGTTTCTTTACACTCCCTTCATGGAATTTTGCAAAGAAAATGGGATTCATCGACAACTCACTGTTCGGAAAAGCCCACAGCAAAACGAAGTTGCTGAGAGGAAGAATCGGACAATTGCAGAAATGGCAAGAAGTATGATGATTGAGAAAGAACTACCGAAGAATTTCTGGGCTGAAGTTGTCCATACAGCTGTGTATATTCTGAATCAGTGTCCGACAAAAGCTGTCAGAAATAAAACACCATATGAAGCTTGGAATAAGAGGAAGCCAGTGGTTGATCACTTGAGGATTTTTTGTTGCATTGCATTCTCTCATATATCAGCCCCAAACAGAGACAAGTTTGATGAGAAATGTGAAAAACTGATTTTCATTGGGTATAGTGAAGAATCAAAAGGCTATCGCCTTTACAATCCTTCAACTTGCAAACTTGTTGTCTCAAGAGACGTAATTTTTTATGAAATGGCTGCATGGAGTTGGCAAGAAAATTCCTCTAAATCAGTCTTACATCTTGAGTTTTTTTAGACTCCATCCACTGAAAATGAGCCTGCACAAGTGATTGAACCTTCTACACCAGATTCTTCAAGTAGACAAAGAGAAAGATAAGAGAACTCTGCTTCAGAATCACCTGTGAGAAAAACTCGTTCCTTGAGAGATATTTATGAGAACTGTGAAATTGCTTTGTTTTCTGTTGAGCCAAAATCTTTTGAAGAAGCTGTAAAAGAAGAGGTTTGGATGAAGGCTATGGAAGAAGAAATCAGAATGATTGAGAAAAACAAAACTTGGGACATTGTGGATTTACCAAAACACAAAATTGCAATCGGGCTAAAGTGGATTTTCAAGACAAAATTCAATGAAGATGGAAGTATTCAAAAGCACAAGGCGAGACTTGTGGCGAAAGGGTATTCATAACAGCCGGGAATTGATTTTTACGAGACGTTTGCTCCGGTGGTTAGAATGGAAACTGTCCGAGTTGTCCTTGCAATTGTAGCTCATTTAGAGCTTCAAGTGTTCCAGCTTGATGTTAAATCAGTATTTCTTAATGGGGAACTTGAAGAAGAGATATATGTTCAGCAACCTCAAGGATTTGAGATAAAAGGTGAAGAAAATAAAGTGTATCGTCTCAAAAAGGCACTTTATGGGTTGAAACAAGCTCCGAGAGCTTGGAATAACAAAATTGATGGTTTCATTTACAAAAATGGATTTCATCAAAGTCCAAATGAACCATCTTTATATGTAAAGAAAGAAGGACAAAATTTCTTGATTGTGTGTCTTTATGTTGATGATCTTATCTATACAGGCACAAATTTACAAATGGTTGAAGAGTTCAAGCAAAAAATGATGAAGCAATTCGAGATGACTAACTTGGGAGCCATGAAGTACTTTCTCGGGATACAAGTTAAGCAATCTAAGGGCGAAATATTTATTTGTCAAGAGAAGTATGTGGATGATCTTTTGAAGAGGTTTCATATGGAGAAAAGCAAACCAGTTTCTACTCCCATGTCTATTAATGATAAGTTGCAGAAAAATGATGGAACATAAAAAGTGGATGATAAAATGCTTAGGAGTCTTGTGGGTTCATTGATTTATTTAACGAACACAAGACCAGATATTGTTCATGTTGTAAGTATGGTTTTTCGATTCATGAATGAGCCAAGCAAACTCCATTTTACAGCAGCTAAAAGAATTTTGAGGTACCTTCAAGGAACCAAAATTTTGGGCTTAAAGTACTGCAAAGGAGATGACTGCAATTTGGTTGGATTTACAGATAGTGATTGGGTTGGTTCAGTGAAAGATAGAAAAAGTACTTCAGGATATCTTTTTTGCATTGGTTCTAATCTTATTTCTTGGAGTTCAAAGAAACAAAAATCTGTTTCTCTTTCGTCTGCTGAGGCAGAATATGTTGTAGCTAGTGAAGCAACTTGTGAAGCTGTTTGGTTGAGAAGATTGCTTTCAGACTTGCATCAATTTCAAGAGCAATCAACTACGATATATTGTGACAATATGTTAACAATAGCAATGACAAGGAATCCGGTGTTTCATTCAAGAACAAAGCACATTGAATTGAAGTTTCATTTCATCAAAGACATGGTTGGAAAGAAAGAAATCAATTTGGAGTATATAGCAACAAATGAACAGCCTGCTGATTTCCTTACAAAAGTTGCTAGTGTTGAAAAGTTCGAGAAGGCAAAGGAGGTGCTCAAAATTGCAAATTAAGAGGGGGTGTTAGAAATCAATAATTTGCAATGTTTATTGAAGAGTCATGACTTCTCAAATTCATAGATGGTCAATTTCCTTGTCTTTAATATGTTGGTCAGATTAATTGCATTATTATTCATAGTATCTATATATCCCCTGTTTCTGGGATTACATTCTGTAAGAAAAGTTAAGTCAATATTTGCAAGTGCCGTAGCATTGCAAACATTGTAACTTCATCAAAAGTCTCTCAATTCAATTTGCTGAATTATTATTACTCTTATCCTTCTTTTATTTTTCTGTAAATCCAAAATATCCCCAACATGTATTACACTTGCCATTTGATTGGTCACTCTCCCCAAACTTTCCACCAACCACACGGCAAGTGTAAAACACTCGCCCCCTCGTTACACCGGTTTGGCCGAGGCAGGCTCGGGCTAGAATTGCCCTATTTGAAGAGAGAAGAGAGCCTACAAAATTAAAATCCCATTCTATCGATTTTCCCCTCTGAAAAATCATGAAGAGACAATATACTGTTTCATCAAAATGCAAATAAACCACTCAAATCCTAAATGTATAAATTACAATTAGGGCTAATTACAAAAACCCCCACTCGAAGCTTAATCTAATTACCCAAAAAAAAAAAAACCGATTATTGGCAAATGGGGTATTCGTAATTATCCCGTATATTTGTACTCTATTTCACCTTCGAGTCTAACCAGAAGCAATACAATCTCATGCAGGTGCAGTTGCTAAGATGGATTATCTTACAACCAACTGGGTATTTGGTGCAAAAACTGACTGCAGATGTTTGGCGCGTTCTCTTGCTTCATTCATCATCTGCACTGCAATTCGGCGACTGATACCTTCGTTCATCGTTGGGAAAAATGCAAAATCAGGATACCAACTATCCCGAACTAGCGTTTTCGGGACACTAAATTTTCCGGTGACAAAAATGTCCATTATCTCTAAAAATCTGTCAATTTCGGGACAAATTCGCCGGAAATTGCCAAGTCATCACCGGAAATCAATTGACGTGTCCAATTTAATGACGTGTCATTGCCATGTGTCTTAGGTTGAGAGACACGTCAGCGACTTTTCCACGTCAGCCCATTCCGCTGAACTTTTTCCCAGATTTGACACAATTTTGTAGTTATTGGCCTTTTTTTGTCGCCGGAAAAAATAAGTGTCCTAAAAATGTTAGTTGGGGTCAGTTGGTATCCCGATTTTGCGTTTTTCTTGAAATAATAATAATGTCCCCATGTGGACCCCGAGCCACCATGGCCAACCCAAAGAAGCAATCACGGAATTAAATAATGAAGTGTGAATATGTATATTTGACGGGGCACTTTCCAAGAGCGCCACGTGGCCCAATGACTAAGGAGTGACACCTCAACAACATGCTCCACGTGAATTAACACGTCAGCACAATACTCCGTCGGAAGAGTCGGTCGGCCAGCCTCGACACCTTGACACTAACCAGTCGATGAGCATCCCGTAGAGGTCAATCGGCCGGATAAGATATTCGGGTACCAATCCCCACCACGTGAGGCTCTTGACCTCAAAAGGATTTCTCGACCTCCAAACCCATCGACCGCGCAAGGCCATACGGCTAGCAAAGAGAATGATAAGGGGTCGAGACATGTAAGGGGAAATAAGGGACCAAGTCTGACATAAAGGTATCATACCGTACTTACTGTTCCTTAACAAACTGGCCAGAGCATTAAATGCACCTCTAGTGCGTGAACATGTATCATACACCCACATTGGGTCTATGAATATTCATAGCATCTATGGCATTGGTAAGCACAACTACTGTTCATTCGACCTTCAGTACTACTCTAACTTCTTTGAGCAAGTACCTGACTTGAGCGTCGAAGTGCTAAACTGAGATATAACCCCCATTCCCCCCAGTTGTCCTTCAGCTCACATTTGTTACTCTTTTCAGATCCGATCGAGGGTCATCCCATCCTTATAAATTCTAAGTGATTCGAGCTCCGGAATCGACCAGAGCACCAGACCGATTTCGAGCATGATCAATATTGATCTGGCTTAAATCTGGTAACGTATGATATTGATCCAAGGGATCAATACTTTGTCGTCAGCGTCCGTATTTTCAGGTGGATATGCCCATCTAACTGAGGTTGTATCATCTCGATTTGGAGTGAGCTAGAACCATATCGATCTGGCTCTAGTCTTATCGATCTGCTAACTTAGACAACTGGGGCTAGCCTTGAGGTCGTTTTATTGATCTGAGTCGGCTTAGGGTGCCGCATAGCAGGGTGTCCGGCATCCACATCGTGGCCTTCTTTGGCCTCCACGTGGCCCTCTGTGTCGAACACATGGACTGACATGGAGCGTACGTGGCGCACATGTGGCTATCTTTGGGTTGGCCATGGTGGCTCGGGGTCCACATGGGGACATAATTATTATTTCAAGAAAAACGCAAAATCGGGATACCAACTGACCCCAACTAACATTTTTAGGACACTTATTTTTTCCGGTGACAAAAAAAGGCCAATAACTACAAAATTATGTCAAATCTGGGAAAAAGTTCAGCGGAATGGGCTGACGTGGAAAAGTCGCTGACGTGTCTCTAAACCTAAGACACATGGCAATGACACGTCATTAAATTGGACACGTCAATTGATTTTCGGTGATGACGTGGCAATTTCCGGCGAATTTGTCCTGAAATTGACAGATTTTTAGAGATAATGGACATTTTTGTCACCGGAAAATTTAGTGTCCCGAAAACGCTAGTTCGGGATAGTTGGTATCCTGATTTTGCATTTTTCCCGATGGATTATCTTACAACCAACTGGGTATTTGGTGCAAAAACTGACTGCAGATGTTTGGCGCGTTCTCTTGCTTCATTCATCATCTGCACTGCAATTCGGCGACTGATACCTTCGTTCATCGTTAGCGTTTGAATTTGTAGATTGTTATGATAACAATGCTTCAACTCTTCATAAAAATGTTCACTAAACCCTTGGCAAAAATATATATACTTCACTTTGATAACCACTTTCTCAATTGACGGAACAACCATGAATAAGTGCAAAAGGAACTCCCGTTCACTTGGACAACCAACATAACCATATATTTCAACCAACTTAAGATTTTCATGATGAAATGTAGGTGCCTCCGTTTCACTAATATTTGGAAACGGTATCGAACTGTCGAACTGTCATGTTATAAAACAAAAATATTCATTAAAAAGGAAAGATTAATCAAAATATATAAAATCTTGAGTTAAATGATTATTGGAATACCTCAGAACGACAGTAATCGTAGTTTACCTGCGATAATATGCAAGAAAATTAAACTGGTAAGTTGTATCCAAAAGAAATTTCAAAACCTTACAAAAAGGAAAAGAAAACGAAGACATACCTTGAAATTTGACTTTAACTACACAAAGACCTTTGTTGAGGTTTGAGAAATTATTAATCTGGATCGATTAATTTTGACGACATCATCTCTAACTTCTTATGAGTATCCAATTTTGTCTTTAATAATTAATACTTACACGTATTACTAGAATTGAAATTCATAATTATAAGAGCATGTGTTGGGCCAAACCTTGGGATATATTAAGAGAAATTTTTGTAATATCTCAAATTTCAAGGGAGGTTTGTGTAATTAAGCAAAAACCCAAGGGGATACCGTCATAATTATCCCTAAAAAATATTTATAACATGTATAACCATGCAAAATATCCACAAATGAAACCAAGCTTAAGGCTAAGACTCAAGACGATATGTCTAACCATGGTTCAACATTATATTGGAACGAAGGCCTATATATTCTGATTCCGAAAAGGATGTTGTAACGTTGTTCAGGCAAACAATTCTTACAACTCAAAATTGAAAAGGTTATAGAAACCAAGATTTTGGCATTTATTATAATAAGAACATGTACCTTGATTCTGAACTCGTGCAATACGGGAGCAACCTTAATTAATAAAGTGAAGAAGAGAAGGCTCTGCCCAACTCGACACTCGATGGACAATTCCAACCGCTTGAGAGAGTATAACCGGGGCAAATTATGAGGTACCTCCCACGTATATTCCTAACAACAAATAATATGAAATTATTAATGAACATTGTGATTGCGAAGATTAGTAATGATTGTTAAACCAAACATATATATATATATATATAATGCCTCGTCACTGACCGTAGCGTAAAGACGCAATGAAAGTTTCACTAGCTGAACTGAGTAACTCGCGTGTTTGCTATCTTCATATTTGTAAATAAAGGATGTAGCATTGTTCCCTTTAAGAGTTAGCTCTCTAAGATTTGGAATATTCCCGAACAACAACTTGTTATCTTCTATTCCCCCGAATGAAAATGACACAATACTTGCTGCAGAGACCTTCAGACTCTCGATGGAAGAGCAATATGATATTTCCAAGGTTTTCACATTTGGGATTGGATCAACAATTTCGAGGTTCCTTGTTGAACGAGAAAAATTTACGCATAAACTTTCAAGATATGGACATGATGCCAAAAGATAATGAACAACCTCATCCGTGATATTAACGGAGTTAAACTTAAGGGATCGCAGGGACCTGAATGCACACTTCAATGATAATAACTTCTTCAAATTAGGAAAATCATAAGCACAACCCGAGCCATCACCAAGCCCTAATTCCAATTCAAACTTTTTTACTTCCTTCTGCATTGCAAAATATATCCATCTCGGCATAGAATTATCATCAACACCACCACGAAATAAGCGGACACTAAAGCTATCCAGACGTGGACCCTGATGCAATTCTATCACACGATTGACACAAGTTATCACTTTGCCTGCAACCCTGCTGTTTATTTTGTAGGCATCAAAATCTAGACTACCAGAAGCAAACCTCCACAAATGTCTCCATCTACGCGACAGAACACTAGTTCTCGCGGCTTCCACGAGGGTCATACAAGACAATATATCAATAAGAACATCATCCGGCAAACTATTCAACTCAACAGTTCTGTGCATTATAAACCCAATACTATCCAGAACAGTTCTCTGAATTCTACATCGGAAAATAGAAACCCATTGTGATTTCATGAGAAATATAATAACAGATCCACGTATTATTACCCCAATCCATGAAGGTGTCCGCTCTTTTACCACTTTGTAAAGCTCCTGCCTCATTTCTGATTGAGAACTTCCAAGTGACTTCATCTCTTTCATGAGAAGTTCAGCAATAGCTGATAAGGATTTGCTCTCGGATAATCAAAAATGACGATCAAGTTACAAGCTTGAGCTGAATTCAAAGTGACACCAAAAACAAAGTTTTACAGCTAAAAAAGAAAGAAGAAGGCGGTTATGGTTGTGTGTATATATATGTAGGGTTTGTTTCTTGTTAGGGTTTAAGGTTTACCAAGCTTCTGGAAAGGAGGGCACTGCATTAAGCGTGCTGGATTAATTTGATAATGAACCCATGTTAAGAATTCGAGTTTACATGAATTGAATTGAATCCGAGTTTGAATGCCAATTCAATTAGGTATGTTAATAGGAATTATAGGATTCTGCCTCAGTCCTCAAACCCTAATTCCCAAAAGGAAAAATATCATTTTTTATCCTATGAAAATGGTATTTTTTTATTTTGGTCCTAAACTTTTATCTTTTCTCATATTACATCCTTTTTTTTATTTGATTTTTGTCAATTTTAGTCCTTCGCATCCTATGTGGCAGAAATTTGGGGATTTTTCCTAATTTTCCATCTAAAATTTGAGTTGGCATATGACGTGGATTATTAATATTTAAGGAAAAAAAATAAAAAAATATCACGTAATTACATAAACTATTCTTATTTAACAAAATACCCCTCAATTGTAATATTTTTCTAATTTTACCCGAGCTTCATTTCCTTCCTCAATTAAAATAAGCTGAAACTTTGAATGAGTCGTGTGGCGGTGACGGAATTCGCTGAATGAGGTATGGAAATTCATCTACTCAACGAGAGGTACAAATTGGGAGTGGTTTCATGGTCTGAAACGGCCGGACGATGGAGATATTGGCAGGTGAAGTGGGGTCGAATGTTGCGTGACTTTCGGACTTCGTTTTCGACGATTTCGGCAGTTAATCGCAGTACCCCCCGCATGGGAATTGTATTACGCTTCAGGAAGAATTTATTAGAAGTGGCCTTGAGGGTTGACGTGCTGTTTTGGCGGAGATATCGCCGTTTGAAAATGGCGCCGGCGAGCACACTGTGGCGCAACTTTTCGGGCCCCAAACCGGCGTTTCCAGAGATGGAATAGGGTCAAATTGATAGTCGTTTTGAACGTATCGGCGAGATGAGTTGAACTCTGGTGGTCCTATCGTCCAATTCATTTGGACAACGAAACAGTGGTGGCACAAAGGTGGCCGCGGTTGTAAAATTAGAAAAGTTGGGTTTTTTTATTTTAATTGAGGAAGGAGATGAAGTTGGGGTAAAATTTAAAAAAAAAAAAAACTATAATTGAGGGGTATTTTATTAAATAAGAATAGTTTATGTAATTATGTGGCATTTTTTTTTCCCTTAAATATTAATAATTCACGTCATATGCCAACTCAGATTTTTGAGGGAAAATAAGGAAAAATCCTCAAATTTCTGCCACGTAGGATGCAAAGGACTAAAATTGAGAAAAAATTGAATAAAAAAGGATGGAATGCGAGAAAAAATAAAAGTTAAGATCAAAATAAAAAAATTGCATTTTCAGAGGAAAAATAATATTTTCCCTTCTCAAAATTTAATTGGAGAAACAAGTGCTGTTCGCGGGTCTTCAGGCCGGGCCTAGAAATTTCAGACCCAAGTTCAATAGTCTAATCTAATAAAAATATATTTTATATGCTACGAAATCCAATCAAATTATAATTGAAAAATGAATATTTAAAATTTAAAAGCAAATTAAAATCGAGAAAATAGTATTAGATGCATAATACATTTTTGTCATTAATTTATTTCAATTGTGCTTATTAAAAATATTAAAACCTGAACGAGTGAATTTATGAAAATATCAATCAATATATTTATTGTGTAGAAATTCAGTTGCTCAAGCAGTTCGGTAGTAGGTTGATCCAGAACAATCAAAGTATTTCTTTATATATCGATAGAGTTTGGTTCAAGTGGTTAAATTGCTCTTTTTTTCGGACAATGATCCGGATTTGGATCCTTTTAATCACTAGTCAACTTTCAGTTCCCAACTAGTCAAAGTTTTTCTAATATTGACGCTCTGATACTTAAATTAGTAAAGATATAATCGCTGTGATTGTGGAAGTTATTCTGACATTGATACTTTGATACTTAACTCGGAAGCAAGCCACTGGAAAGAGCGAAATACTAGACTTGCCCTTGGTCGACACTACTAGAAAACATGCATTTAGCAACCGAAAAATTGCAACCGAATTTTTCGGTTGCAAATTTAACCGATTTGACAACCAAATTTGCAACCGAAGACCAAAATATGTCATATTGACTTGGAAATAGCATATCGGTTGCTAAATCGATTGCTAAAGGTTTGCAACAGAATGCTCGGTTTCTATTTCGGTTGCAAAGACTTAGCAACCGAATTTCGGTTGCTAAGTCGGTTGTAAAAGAATTGTCAACTATCAACATTTTGTCAAAACTTTTGCAACCGGAATTTCGATTGCTAAATCGGTTGCACTAATATTGCAACGGAAATGAAACCGAAATTTCGATTGCAAATTTATATTGTAAAAAAATAACAAAATATGATTATTTTGCAACCGATTTAAGATGATTTTCGGTTGCAAAATCATTAAAACTAATTTTAAAAATATATATTTTGCAACTGAATTTTCGGTTGCAAAATTAAGATCTAGGTTAAATTTTATTTTTTTTTTCAATCAAAATTTTTTGGCAAATTTTCATGCAACTGAATTTCGGTTGCAATTATTTTTTTATTATAGCAAAAATATGACTTCTATAAAAGTTGAATAAATAATAAAATTATATTTTAAAAATTCGGTTGTAATTTGATTGCAAAATCATCTTTTTTGGTTGCAGGATCGGTTACAAAATTTTCTTTTCTTTTTAATTAATATGTACATAATAATTATTAATTACTCATATCATATAACACGTTTGATGATATGATTTATAATTTATAAGAATATATATATATATTGATTTCTAAAGTTTCAGTTTGTATCATTTTCAATCCTTAATGTTAAGTGACAATTAAACTCCTAAAGTTCATAATTCGTTTCAGGCAAGCCGATCTATCCGATCAGAGAACTTATAGGCAAAATCGACCTCACCACTTGTAACACCCCGCAAGTGAGGCGCCACATCCCCCGCACTATGACCCGACACGTGTACGAAATGGAGAGTTCGCACACGCACCAAGTCACAGCGAACGGGTGACAAACGAAAACGCACACACTAGCTAGGTGGTACCTAACCTTGTACAAAAGAAAATATGCTAAGCATGACAGCGGAAGTAGTACGAAATGCCAACTTTCAAAATCTTTTACACACCAAGCATACAACGCAGTACATACATTAGAATCAAATACACGGGTTCAACTAGTTCAGCAAACCTGTCCTAACCTGTCCCGAATAATTACACATCAAAACGGGTTCAACTAATCCGAGCACCTGTCCTAACCTGTCCCGAATTCCATACATCCAAATCATAAATGCAAACCTGCACAAACATATCTTATATAACATTTACAAATCATAAACCAGAGCCAAAACTTAACAAACTTAAACAGACAGACACAGACTCGACAGACCCGACACACAGCCGCCTAGCTCGAACTCCAAAGACTTCCGAAGCAAAACCTACAAACTAAAAACATAAAAGGGGAGGGGTCAGTCCAACGACTGAGCGAGGGGCTGACACACGCACACTATGCGTATATATACAGAGCACATCACGTACAAGTTAAAATGTTCGTCAACCCGGGACTAGTTTTTGCACACCAAAACATTTATCTCGTGATAATATATATACGGGGTGACTTATCAAAACAGAACGAACAAAGCTTAATTTATACCAAACTCAAAACATACGCACAGACCCAAGCAGACTTAGCACACATATCGGAACATAGCTTATTAGGTTAATAGCAAATCCAATTTTTATCTTACTTAAGAATCTATCCCCGTTTCACGAACTTATAACTGACAGACATAACGAAACTCGGCGGGTATGAGCACACAGACAGACTAAACAAAACAAAACAAAACATACAAGATAGGTGTGATGGAAGGGTTGCGCGACCCAAGCCATCCAGAAGCGGAAGAGGGGAGTGCTCAATGCTGCTCAAACCCTCGGACTCCATCCCCCAACCTACGCTCAAGTGGATTCCGGTACATCCCTTACACAGAATTTGGGGCCCCACACTTACACTGATCACGGAAATCGGAAGCTTAACCCACAACAGACAGACTGCCAGACAGACAGACAAATATATTTCATGCATATCGTACTTATCATATCGCACGTACATATCACACACACTGACCTCGAAATCATAACAAAATTGAGTCAAAGCATACATAGGCTCATACATAGCGTTTCGTACTTTTCAAATCAAATCATATGACAAAACCAGCAGAATACTTACTTCGCACATATCTACATATACATAAGGCTTATAAACCGCATGCATTCGAAAACGAGCACGTTGCAATAGGGTATAACTATATCCTAACCTCACCTGGCACCAAACACAGCCGAAGACACAGCAGACGGTTCACCCCGGAACCTGCACGACTCACATGACACCACCCCGGGTGCACCTGATCCACTGAACACACAAAACAGACCACAAAGCTCAGACTCAGACAGATAACCACACAGAGACGCACGGCAAATGCAATCACATAAACAGGATTCAAATTCATATTAATTTCAAGCAAAACAAAACATTAAGGCATGTCCATAAGCACAATTAATGCAATTAAGGGAACTCAAAATGAGGCGTACCTTATAAGTCGGACGAACGGGATGTTACACCACTTCGATCGGAAAGATTTTGAGTGTTGCCTCTCAAAGCCCATCAAGTGACGTTCGTCGTCCGTACAACATGGCATCAGGTGTCATCATGATATCATGCCAAATCGGTATTGATCTTAGTTTAAAGGATTTAAACAATACGACTTATTAATTTTAGAGAATTAAGTGTCACTTTTTGAATATCGAGAAAGAAAACAATACAGATTTGAAACTTAAAAGACTTAAGTTTGTTAAATGATGATGTATGTATAACATATATGTTATTCTAAAGTGAAAAGAGATGAACTAATTATAATTATTATCCTGATCATATTATAGTAATATTAACCAATATATATACTTGTAATAGAGTTTAAAGGTTATGTTTCATTATATATATATTGGTAGAAATTCCACTAGTTTTTTTTTGTTTGTATAATGTTTCGTTAGATATGGTATACATAATAAATCATTAAGATATTTATATTTTCCAACAAAAAAAGAAAGATATTTATATAACATATAATGTATAGTTATAATTCTATTAAATGATATAATAATAGATGGCTCTATGTCTATTAAATATTGTAATATAACTTCTATTTAGATATTATATATCATAACTTTTTTTAATAGAAAGATATTATATATCATATGCCTATAATAATATCTTATGCTCTTTGCTAACATAATACCAATAATTATATTAAATCATACATATATATATATAATATATGTTTATTAAATATTGTAATATAACTTCTATTTAGATATTATATATCATAACTTTTTTTAATAGAAAGATATTATATATCATATGCCTATAATAATATCTTATGCTCTTTGCTAACATAATACCAATAATTATATTAAATCATACATATATATATAATATAATTATGTTAAATGATAATATACATATAAAAAAAAAATTGATATATATATTAACTAAAGCACCGGCCTTCTTACTCCCTCTTCTTTTCGTTCTTCACCGATGAAGCCTTCCCTGAATTCACCGAATCTTTGCTATTCCCGAACTTCGTACTCCACTAAGCCGGCATCTTCAAGCTTCCCCTCTCCACCCCTCTATAGTCCCTTCCCCTTCCTCCACCTCCAAACTCTTCCCCCTTCTCCAGCACCCCCTTCACCCCATTTATTTTGTTTATTTCTTTTAACTTTGTTTTAATGGTTAATATATATATATATATATATATATATATATATATATATATATATGTTTTTGCTGTATATGCAGGATTACCTTCGGTGTATATTGAGGAAAAGGGGTTGGGAGGGCGTGTAAATTTGGTTGAAGAGGCTAGCTGAAGAGGTAATCTTTTCTTGTAAAACTTTTGGGGAAATTTGATCGTATTCTACGGAGAATTATTTAATGTAAATCATATTAGCTGCTTAGATTTCACGTGATATCATGTTTATGTGATTTGGGACAGAGGAAAATTTTGAAATAAGTATGCACATTGATTGGATATTTCTTGTTTCCGAAATCAGTTCTTCATTGAGGCCTTTGGTGTTTGTGTTGGTTGGTACTTATACGGAGTAACACACAGTTTGAACTGTGATGTATAGTTTGTACTGACTATGTTGATGATCCTACTGTGAGAAATTATCATAGTGAATTTACTTGTTTGAGCATATATGAATTATGAGAAATCAGAGGGTTTGATACAGATGATGTTCAAACTTCCTAGAGGCTGTTAAATATACTTGCTGTTGTTAGTGTATTGAAGAAACATTTCTATGTTTTGAAGGTAAAATTATCTAACTTAAACAAATTATCAATGGCACTTTGTTTTTCCGTTTTATTGCCAATTCATGAGATTTTCCCAATCTGTATTATCTTGCTTACATGTCTAAAAGAGTTTGTTGAAAGCAATCATAATAAATCAAAATAGCTTGAAAATGTGTTTATTTAACAGAATGGTTGCTTTTTTGGTTCACGAGGAACTGGAAAAACTTAAACTATGCTTGGACTCCCAAGTGCTATTTTGCATGCTGCTCCAGCAAGAGTACGCTCTGATTTCGCTATTTTGGTTTGCATAATAGATGGCAGGTCCTCAAAGAAAAAAAAGAAAGAGTCACACTGCATCGACTGAGCATATGAGTAAGATGCCCCCACCAATACGAGCCCCGACACAAAGTGATTCTGCTGTGCCATTAGCCTCTCCAACACCAGGCCCTTCTCAATCACCCTCTTTGGGTAGTACTTCGGGTACTCCTCAAGGTCCAATCTCTTTGGGTAGTACTCCTGGTACTCCTCATGTTCCAGAGAGTCCGACGAGTGTTATCTCTGAGGTTGGTCGTAATCGGCTTATGATTTATCCACAAGGAGATAAGGAGTAAGTATATATTGTAACTTTATGAATTTTGTATGTTATTTCAATCTATATTTATATTATTTATGTGATCTAGGTTTACTAATGAGGATAAGTGTAGTCGAGTAATTGGAGATATTATTCAGGAAAATTATCATGGATTTTGGCCTTGGTGGAAGAAGGTTCCCCCTATGCACAAGAAGATGATGTTTAGAGAGTTTGAGGTAAAAAATAGTTACTTATCCTTATTATTTATTTAATAGTTGTAAGCATTATTTTAAGAATTGTGAACTAATTGTATTTGTTTGTAGAAAATCGAGCTTCAGATTGTGGAGGCGAGGGATTCCCACTGCACAAAGGAGGTTCTAGATCTCATCTTATGCACTATCAAGACATGGTAACTTGATTTTTTTTTTTTTTAATTTACCTTGTGTTTATAATTAACAGTTTTATTAATCATTGATTTTTACATTGCAAGACAACTGCAAATGGTGGTACACCGCCAAGTATGTCAAGAGTATTTTCTGAGTTTGCGTTCATCCATGGATGAAAATGGAGAGATTAAATTTGTCGATGAGCGTTCGAAAAGAACTTATGTAAGTAATTTATTTTATTGAACTATTGTTTATATTTTTACTTATGAATAAAATTTATGTTTCTATTATTTGTTTGGTAGAACAAATGGCAAACTAAAAGAGCAGAGCACCCAATCCCCAAAAATTTGGAGGGCACCTCAGTTGAGTTTCAGGTGAATACTTTTCATATTTGTTTAGCCTAACAATTTTTCATTTTTCTGTTGCTAACTATAAATGCATGCCAATTTAAATGACAAAGACACAAATTCTTGCTTTCAAATTCCAAGAATTTCCCTTAGGCCTTAATTGGGCTGATTGTTAAAAAGAGAGACTGTTTCATTTTTAATTGGGCTGATTGTTAGAATTTCCCTTAATTGGGCTGATTGTTAAAAAGAGAGACTGTTTCATTTTTAAGCCCAAATAAATTTACACTATCTCGGATAGTTTTCACGTGATCCGGATCGTGTTTTACACTTTTTGAGTGATTAATGTATATTTAAATAGTTTGGTGTGTCAATATATTTTTGAATATTGGTTGGTTTTGTCAGTTTTGCCAATAAACTTACATCAAATTGCAAGAACTAAATTCTATTTATAAATTTGTTTCATATAATAATAAGTAACTGTACATGCCTATGCTCTCAAGGCCTTCTAAATAGAATTCCATAAAGAATATACTATACTCTGTTCAAAGCAAAACCTTCAAAAGATCCCAACTTCTGATGCCTTTAAATTACAATTTCCTCGTTAACCAATTTCTGTGTTGTCTTGTGTTTAGAAAGTTCATAGATATTTTGTTTATTTTCATTAGGAATGGGCAGAAGAGCAAGGTGATCCGAACAAAGATGGATTTGTTTATGGACTTGGAGGTGCAGCTTCATTTGTGACCACTCCTATGACCTCAGATTCTGCATCTTTATTGGAGAACGCGACAGTGGCTGCAAATCAAAAATTGCTAGCAGCTCAGATTGAAGAAAATAAGAAGATGAAGGAGGAACTTGAGTCATTAAAGAAAATGGTCGTGGATTTATCATCCCAATTTCAAGTTGCACGGGCACCATTGTGGAATCCATCTAGCCAAGGGCCATATTTTATGTCTCCTCCCGGATTTATGCCTTCTCCGGGGTTCATGCCATCTGGATTTGTGTCTCGTACAGAGATTACACCTTCCACAGCAGATCAGGTACAAAACATCACTTCTACGCCCACTCGTATTATTGAAATGGGAAAACAACAAATTACTCTTAATAATGTGGGTGATGAGGGTACTTATACTGATGAGGAGGATGAGGAGGAGGGGGAGGATGAGGAGGAGGGGGAAGATGAGGAGTTATAGAAGTGTGAATGTTTTGTGAATATTAGTAACTTTTGTAAAAAGAATCAACGTAGATGATGGTAACTTTTGTGAAAAACATTGACGAAGATGTTGGATTAGTTGAAGTTTTTGTAGATGTTGGATTAGTTGAAGCTTGCTAACATTGATGTACGTATCTATAGATGGAGCTAATATCCACTTGTAAATGTGGCTAATTTCCATGTTTTGTCGATGTTGGTACTTGTAAATGTGGCTAATTTCCACGTATTTTGTAGATGTTGGTATTTGTAAATGTGGTTAATTACCACGTATTTGTAGATGTTGTTAACTATTTGGTAGTGTTATGTGATGGAGAATGATTTATAAACTGCTAGTGTTTTATATGGAGCATAATTTGATTGTCATTGTTGGTATATTGGTTTCATGGATTTTGAATTGTTTATTGTTGGTATATTACAAAATAGGTTGATTTTATTGGCAATACAGGTTTTGAATTAGGATTTTGCAAATTTATTTTTTGCAACTGAATTTTTTTTAAAAAGAACATAAAATATTCAATTTTATTTTATGGGTGTATAATTATTTATTGCAATTGAATTTTAATTGCAAATAAAAAATATTTTGTTTTTGCAATCAATTTTCGGTTGCAAAATTCGATTGCAAGTTAATTATAAAGATAGAAATAAATTATCTTTACAACCGAATTTTCGGTTGCAATTCTGGTTGATGTTTTGTAGAAATTTTGCCAAAAAAATTCGGTTGCAAATTTTAATGCCCACGTCAAATTTGCAGCCGAAAATTTGGTTACAAAATTAGTCATATGATTGCAACCGAATATCCGGTTGCAAAATGACGTGGCTTGCATGCCATGTCTGAAGTTTTTTGCAACCGGGGATTCGGTTGTTAATTCGGTTGCAAAGTATTCGGTTGCAAATTCGGCTACAAAATTTTGCAACCATGGTTTTAGCAACCGAAACGTTCGGTTGCACTTTGGTTGCTAAACGATTGCAAAATAGTCTTTTTCGGTTGTTAAAGTCATGTTTTCTAGTAGTGCGAGATGCATGAGCGGAAGAAGAATATCGACAGTAACCTCGATGTAAGGTAGGTAAAGAGAATTGGGACGGGAAGTATTATTAGCATGGAGTTAGGTTAGGTGTGTTGGCGATTCGGCAGAACAATTGGTCGTTTCTGGAGGAGCCGTTGCTCACAGAGCTAAGAGGCATGCTAAGATTGAATCGTTGGAATTTACCTTCTTTCTCCAAGTGTAATATGTTATATGTGAATATAATTTCTTATGAAAACCCTGCGTTGCAACATAACTGCTTGTGTTCGAACATATTTTTTGGCAAAACCTTTTGTATTGATATATACAAACTCTGTACTCAAACATGATTTCCAACAGAAGTACTTTATGTATCAATAATTACGAACTCATGTTGCAACATAAGTCCCTGTATGTGTTCAAACATATTTTGGACGAAACCTTCTACATCAAAATGCACAACCTCATGTTGCAACATTATAGTTCCTGTATCAAAAGGCACGCCCTCGTGTTGCAACATAAGTTCCTGTGTTCGAACATAGTTCCCCACAAAAACATTTCGTTCTATAATTAATGAACTCGGGTTGAGACACAGAAGTTCAATCGCAAAAATTGTGCCGACTATGCATCATGGTACGTGCAGGCGATTAGGACGTTGGACGGGTTAAACCATGCAGACCCAGCGGGGGGAATTGATGTGCTGCTGGACTGTTTAAAAGTCCTCAGGCCGCCTTTCTCTCTCACGTGAAGGCCCGAATGTCTGAGCGGCCCGACTAGGGGCCAGCGAATGATCCTAAGTTTTCAAAGTGAACTAGGGACTATAGTTCATACATAAATTTACCTTTTATATTTATTGAGCTAATGATAATTAAATTTAACTTCTTTATCAAATTAAATTATCATTTAATGTTAGCAAAAGTCAAAATATAAAAATAAAATAGTAGATAGTTTTAGCGATTTCTTGAGAGAAGAGAGCATATTTAAAATACGTTGGAGGTAAATGAAAATCATGAAATTATATTGTCATAATTATAAAATCCCATTCCATCAATTTTCCCTTCCAAAAAGTCATGAAGAGACAATATACTATCTCATCAAAATGCAAATAAACCACTCATAAAAAATCCTAGTAAATGAGAAATGAAATATTCGTAATTATCACTTATAATTAAACTATGTTTCACCTTCGAGCCTAATCGGAAGCGCTGCAATCTCTCATGTTGGTGCTAAGATAGATTATCTTACAATCAACTGTGTTTTTGGTGGAAAAACTGATTGGAGGCGTTTGGCGTGCACTTTTGCTTTCTTCATTGTTCGCGCCCCAATTCTTTGTCGTAGTTTTTTATGAGGATAAAACATCGACTTTTCATCAAAATGTTCAGCCTTCACGTCGATAACCACCTTCTCAAACGACGGAGCAACCTTGAATAAGCGCAAAAGGAACTTCTTTTCACTCGAACACCCAATATAACCAACTAGTTCAACCAACTTAAGATTTTCATGATGAAATGTAGGTGCCTCATCTTCACTAATACTTGGAAACGGTATCAAACTGTCTAGCTGTCGTGATATAAAACAAAAGTATTCGTTAAAGAGGAAAGATTAATCAAAACATATTGAATCTAGAGTTGGAAGATTATTGGAATACCTGATAAGGATTGTAATTGTAGTTTACCTGCAATAATAAGCAAGAAAAATAAACTGGTAAGTTGCATCGAGAAATAATTTCAAAACCTTACAAAGGGAAAAGAAATGAAGACATATCTTGGGATTTGACTTAACTACACAGACTTTTTTTGAGATTTGAAAGATTATTAATCAGGGTCGATTAATTTTGATGATAGCATCTGTAATATCCTTTGAATATCCTATTTAGTCTTTAATACTTACTGGTGAACTTGATTTGAAATTCAAAACTATGAGAGCATGCATGGGGCCAAACCTTAGGATATATATTAAGAGAGAAGTTTTGGTCATATCTGGGGAAATTTGTGTAATTAAGCCAAACACGAGGGTATACCATTGTAATTATCCCTCAAAGATTATTGATAACAAGTATAATAATAGCCAATGACCTGCATTTTAGTTCCGAAAAGAACTTTATATAATGTTGTTCAGGCAAATAATTCTTATAACTCAAAATTCAAAAGGTTAAAGAAACAAAGCTTGTGAGATTTTTATAGTAAGAACATGTACCTCAATTCTGAACTCATTTAGGACAGGAGCGGCCTTGATCAGTAAAGTGAAGAAGAGCAGGCTCTTGCCAACTCGACAATCGATGGACAATTTCAACCGCTTGAGAGAGTATAACCGAGGCAGATAATGAGGTACCGCCCACGTATATTTCTGACAACAAATAATATGAAATTATTAATGATCATTGCGATTGCGTAGATTAGTAATGATTGTTAAAAAGAACATATATAAATATAATGCATCACTAACCGTAGTGTAAAGATGCAATGAAAGCTTCACCAGTTGAAGTGAATAACTAGCGAGTTTGTTATCTTCATAATTGTAAATAAAGGACGTAGCACTGTCCCCTTTAAGAGTTAGCTCACTAAGATTTGGAATATTCCCAAACAACAACTTGTTATCTTCGTATTCTAGTCCCTCGAATGACAATGACAAAATACTTGCTGCAGAGACCTTCAGACTCTCGAGGGACGAGCAATATGATATTTCCAAGGTTTTCAAATTTGGGATTGGATCAACAATTTTGAGGTTCCTCGTTGAACTAGAACAAGTTATGGATAAACGTTCAAGATTCGAACAAGATGCCAAAAGGTAATGAACAACCTCATCTGTGATATTAACAGACTCAAACTTGAGGGACCTCAGGGACCCAAATGCACACTTCAAAGATAATAACTTCTTCAATTTAGGAAAATCATAATGACAATCTAATAGATCACAAAGCCCTAATTTCAATTCAAACCTTTTTACTTCCTTCTGCATTGCAAAATATATCCATCTTGGGATAGTATCATCATAAACACCTCCACGATTAAAACGAACAATAAAGCTATCTAGACGTGGACCTTGATGCAATTTAATCACATGATCGACCCAAGCTATCACTTTGTCCGCATCCGTTCTAGCATTGGTTTCCATGACACCAAAATTAAAACTACCAGAAGCAAACATTGACAAACGTTTCGATCTAAGCGGCACAACACTAGTTCTCACAGCATCCGTTTTATCAAAATCCAAACTACCAGAAGTAAACCTCCACAAATGTCTCCATCTACGCGACAGGACACTAGTTCTCACAGCTTCCATGAGGGACATATGAGACAACATAACAATAAGAACATCATCAGGCAAACTATTTAACCCAATAATATCCCCAACATTCGATGCTCCATTTCTCTGCATTATGCATCAAAATATAAGAGTAAGAATAGAAACTCACTCCCATCAACAGAATGTTATGAGAATGATATGATTTCATAAGAAATATCGTAGCAGACCTACACATTATTACCTCAATTCTGTAAAGCTCCTGCCTCAATTCTGATTGAGAACTTCGAAGTGACTTAATCTTGTTCATGAGAAGTTTAACATCTGCTTTGTATTTCACGTCTGCCTCTTCAACATATGCTTTGTATTTCAAATCTGCCTCTTCAACGTATGCTCTGTATTTCAAATCTGCCTCTTCATGACATTTCTGCAAGCTCTTAAGCTGCTCTCTGGTGGAATCCAACTCTTGTCGCAGTGATTCATTCTCTCTAACGAACGAATTTGTTGTCTCTTTCATATCCATAAACTTTCGTTTGAGCTCTTCCACATCCCGGTGCATCTGAGCAAATCTTTCCCTTTCCACAGAATTTGCCTGCTCCAGATTTTGTTTACCACACTTCTTTACAGATTCATATTCAGGTTCGAAACCATCGACCTGCCAAAGAGTGACAATTAGCTTATCAGCAGCAATATCTTTCTCATGGCATTCGGATATTTATATTACAGTATTTCTAGAAAATATAGATTCAATATTATCTATGGCAACACTCAAGAATTTCAAATCTCTGCATCGTTGTACAGAATTGTTATACAGAATACATAAATATATTGACAGATACCAGAAAATTCTATCTCCAATTACAATACTAAAAAACATAGTGAGAAATATGAAAAGTCCACTACCTTTCGTTTTCTTTGGTATTGAATAACTGAAACCTTCTCAGGAGCACGAATATCATCCATATTATCACGATGTTAGCAGATTCAAGGTTGAAAAGATGATCACGAAGCTTAAGCTGAAGTTGAATCCAAAGAGACAACCAAAAAAAAGGAAAAAAGATTGAATTTTCTAACGAAACAAAAGATGAAATCAATTGAACTCCAATTCTATATGTTAGTAGGAATTATAGGGCTCTGCCTCAGCCTCAAACCCTAATTCCCAAAATTCAATTGCAGAAGCAAGTGCTGTTGGCGAGTCTTCAAGCCGGGCCAACAAAATTCAGACCCGACTCCAATAATCTAATCTAATAAGAATATAATTTTTATAGGGTACAAGTATAATTTTTAATATTCTTCTAATCGCATACTTCTCTTTAATATTGTACTCTTTTGCTTAAAACTCGAACAAGTATAATAATAAGGCAAAAAAATAATTAAAAAAATTATACTAAGGCAAAAATACAAATTTGGTCACGTAACTTTATAATTTTGGTAATTTAGTTCTGTTCGTTTCAAGATTTACAATTAAGTCCTGTAAATTTGTAATTTTGGCAATTTTGATTCTATTCGTTTCGAACTTTGAAATTAAATCCTGTAAATTTTAAAATTTTACAATTTATATCCGATTTACAGAAAAATTATTAGTTGTCGGAATTGGTCACGTGGCTCATTTCTTTGCTGACTTGACGGAATGACATGACAAAAATATCCGACTAAAACACAACAACAATAAAAGATTATCATCCTCCTCGTCTTGTTCTTTATCTCCCTCTTCTTCATCATCATCATCTTCCTCGTCCTCCTCATTTTCTTCTTATTCATCTTCATCATCGTATTCTTCTTCTAATGCATCTCCCCCCGTCGTAGTTGGAATATTCCGACTTACAAGTCTCTCACTATCCTGCAAATTGATATCTTAATAATTCGAACCCCGGCTAGCAAGCCAATCAGCCAATCCATTACCTCCCCTAGATATCTTAAGTTCTAATTCGATCGTGTAATACTTGTATCTTCGAACTATCTCTATCCAAAGCCTTTGACAACCCTGCGCAGCTGCTATTGTGACTTCGTGCACTACCGCTCTGAGGTCTGCCGGTGTGTTTGTACCTTGTCCAATGTCATGTTGAAAGCCGCGACCGCGACCGCGGTCACATCCCCTTGATGGTCACGAATTGCTCCTCCAATGCCCGTCGACCCTGGATTACCTCGAGAAGAGTCATTCGCATTGAGTTTCATCTGAGATACCTCCGCTCTTCGCCAACGAACAATTCAGTCTCTTCTACAATCAATTACTTTAACCTTTTATTAGTCAATCAAATTGACTATCCAACGATATCCATTTATGCATTAATCAACAAATTGACCTTTTTATGCATTAATCTTAAATTTAGAATTAGTGTGTAACAAATTAAACCGAGTCAAAATTGGGAAATAAGATGGAATTTGAGTAAGAAAATAAGTAAAAATTATAATAGTGGGGTGTTTTATAAAATAGTGATAGTGTTGTTTATTAGGTGGTATATTCTTTTTCGTGACTATATGTCAACTCTGATTTTCTTTTTCGTTATTATTAATCCCTATAACTACGTCAACTCTGATTTCAGAAAGAAAATCGGGAAAATTCCCAAATTTTTGCCATCTAAGATAGGAAGGATACAAATTGAGAAAAGTCATAATAAAAAAAGTTAAATGTGATAAAAATTAAAAAGTCGAGACCAAAATTGAAAAAGGGCAATACTCAAAAGACGAAAAATGAAATTAATTTCCTATATTTCTAAAATACAAATGTTAGAAAGGCTTTTCAACATTTCTAAAAGACTTTTGAGCTTTGAGAAAGGTTGAAGAAACATAGAGGCTAGAAGCTTGTAATTTAGATATCCTTAATATTTTTTAGGCTATTGATAAATATTTTTGAAAAAATATAAGAACGAATACATGAACATCTATGATCAAATTGATCTTTTTCATTCATCTGAATATGTAGCAACCGTATGATCAAATTGATCTTTTCCTTCATTTGAAAATGGAGCAAAGTATATATAGACCTAAGATAATAACAAGTTCCCAACTAAAATTATTTGAGATCAGTTTGCAAGTACAAAATATTTGACATCCTAAATTGTTTATAATTTCATAACATTCCACCCCACATATTCAAATCTCATGTCCTAGAGAGGAGAGAGAGTAATGTTATTACTCCCGCATTACTATGATTTATACTGTGTAGATAAATACAAATTCAAATGGAAAGCTAAAAATAAATTAATAGCGAAATCGAGAGCACATCTAATTTATCGATAGTAATTAGTACTTTAATATTCGTTAAAATGGAAAGAGTGAGTGCTTGTTCAATTTCGGCTCTCAAATCGTCAAACTTTGCCCGCAGTTGTGACACTCCGAGTTCCACGAGCTCTTATTAAATCTAAAAGCTCGCTTTTGTGATACAAGTATTTGTGTGCTAATTGGCGAATACTATTCCATTCGGGTTGTGAGATTTTTAATAAAAGAATAAATTAGAATGCGAAATGATTTTTGATAGCAAATACTTTGCATCGTATATCTATTTATAGTTGCTAAAATTTTAAAGGGAAAATATCATTTTTTGTCCTTTACAGATGTCCTTTTTCAGTTTTGGTTCCGAACTTTTCACTTTTCTCACATTGCATCCTTTATGTTTCAAAAAATCTCAATTTCAATCCTTTAACTAACGGATGTTAATTTTTTAACCGAAAAACACCCATGTCACTCACGCGCCCTGAATAAATGTGAGTGGCGAGTGAGTGACACGCGCCCTTTTCCGTCAATTTTTTAATGTCTGTTTGCTAAATGACTAAAATTGAAATTTTTTGAAACATAAAGGATGCAATATGAGAAAAGTTAAAAGATATGACCAAAATCGAACAAGGGCATCTGTAAAGGACGAAAAATGATATTTTCTCAATTTCAAATTAGTGTCCATTTGATCTAGCATTTGTAAACAAATTGTTACATTTCAAATGAATGTAAAAGATCAATTTAATTCGAGGAAACAGATGTATTGGTTCTAAATTCTAAGAAATTTTTAATCTTGTAGATGTCCTAGAAAAAAAACATTAAAAGTATCTAATTTTGATTTTGTTGGAATCTAATTGTAGTTTTGGTAGTTGATTGATCAAGTTGATCCTTCAAATTTTATATTTGAGGAATTCTCAATCTAAAAGTGGACAAAGAGAAAACAATAAGTTAGACATGTGGTTTATGCTGAAATATCAGTAGCACAAGTGTAAAGTGTTTGTACAAATATATGTACAAGTGATCAGATTGTGTTGAATTTGAGGTCCGTCCAAATCTTAATTATGATGAAGTTAGCAAATATATGCTGATGGAAGAAGGATATGCGCACTAGAGATTTTTTGGCAAGTGTTTAAGCTTTTAATTAGCAAAATTTATTCCTTAGTTATAAGATTACAAGTGCATCTTCCTAACAGGCAACAAGTTTGATTTTGTAGTCATCAATCGATTTCAGTTATATTGACTGATGATAGAAACTCAAGAACAATTGTTAACTGAGTCTTTCAGAATATATAATGAAGAATGAAAGCAAAATAAATATTTATGTAGTGAGTTTTCAAAATACTACTGGTGGCTTTCACATGGAAGAGTTGGATTAAAAAGAATGACTATCCAAAAGGTGATTGAGCGAGTATATGCAGTATTATCAAATAAAGGGAAAATATTTTATTTATGTCTTCTACGGAACCATGTTAGTGGTCCAAAATCATTTGAGACCTATTAATTGGAGGGAAAAAAAAAAAAAAAAAAAAGAGAGGTGTGTTTCAAGAGGAAAATAGCACTAGGGACTACTTTGATTGAAGCTCAAAATTTCAGAATATCACCAGCACTTTGAAGGTTGTTTGCCACAAGTGGAGTTAGAACATTATGGGATGAGAAGACTCATATAGGGAAATTCTTGCATGCACCGGGTGTGGGTCCCAGTGCGTGCAACCCCCCTCCCCTAATTTTTTATTAAAAAAATAATTAAACTATGAAAACAAATTCAAAAAAAAAATAAAAACATTTTTTTCTTGTTATTTTAGGGGAGGGGGGGTTGCATGCACCGGGCCCCACACCCGGTGCATGCAAGAATTTTCCGACTCATATGACTGAAGACTATTCATCTTCAAGTAGCACGAATCAGTTTTATGTTTTGAACGGACTTCTTCATGATGATGATATAAATAGTATTCTCATGTAATATGAGAGAAATATAAATGAGTTTGACTTGCCTCGATATTTTTACTAATAAAAATAAAATAGGCTTTTGAAATGTCATATTTTGTCACCAAAAGTAAATATTGTGACGCCGGACAAAA
Organism: Lantana camara; assembly: GCA_037501455.1. Lineage (NCBI taxonomy): Eukaryota > Viridiplantae > Streptophyta > Magnoliopsida > Lamiales > Verbenaceae > Lantana > Lantana camara. Next base: position 81,879,654 of record CM074865.1, read on the forward strand.
ATGTTATGTAGGTGGCTGTGGCAATATCTTATTGTGATGCTTCATAGCATGACAATATGATAGTTATTATGATGCTTTAAGTCATCACGACAAGTATGATATTGTGAAGTTTTGTAGTGTCACGTATACAAAGACGAAGCCAGAATTTAAGATAAGGAGGGACGAAAATTAAAATATACAAAATTAAGGGGGCGAAATTTTAATTTTGGGGGTGAAAATATAAAAATCTCAAAATATATATACAAATTTAAAAAAAATTAGGGGGGGCGGCCCCCCCACCCCCTAGCTCCGCCCATGCACGTATAATATGGTAGTTATTATGATGTTTTAAGTCATCACGACAAGTATTATATTGTGATGTTTTGTAGTGTCACATGTATTAGGTTACCATTATAACATGGTAATGTATAATGTATTGTGATACTCTTACATATGTCTGGAAAGTGTATTGCCTACAACCTAAAACACACCTCTCATAAAATACTTCTAAAAAATTGGGACGATAAAAATTTTAAGATTAGAGAATACCCGTATAAGAGTTTAGTCCTCACCCTGTATCCAATAAAATCCTAAAGGATGTGTACTAAAATGTAATATTATAAACTAGTATATGGAGTATTTGTAATATTTTTGTAAAGATAAGATTTATTGATAATATTATAAATTTAAATAGGAGGTAGACGTAATTTTTCCTAAATTAAAAATTGGAAAAATGAAATTGGAATCCAAGTGGATTTAGCATTCATATTTCACAGTCAACATCCAAAAACTCGCTAAACCTCAAACCCCGCCGCTCGGCTCTACTTTGTCACATGTACACGAAGCAGTTTTCAGCTCTCTCTTGGCTTAATCAACAAACTGTTGAAACCCATTAATTTTCTTTCTCAAATTACACATTTTGATCCCTTCTTCGAAGCCAGGATCTCAGAAAACGCTGTCCCACGAACTCTTTTTGCAGGAAATAAGTGGTTTCGATTAATTGAAGATTGTTTTTGTTGTTTAATTTGTTCGAAGATGAGGGCTAAGGTTGTGGTGTTTCCGATCAGAGGAAGGAATTGGTGTTTCAGCCAATCGATTGACCCTTCAACCGTCGCCGCTCAATCTTCCAACGTTCCTTCCACGGTGAAAGAGCTCTGCAAGAAATTGTTTTCTTCTTCTGATTACAGCGGCAAGAATTCCAAGGAGGACTCGAAAGTCGAGCTTGCGATTGATTTCGTGACGAATAAGGTCCCAATTTTGATGTTAAACTGCTGTAATTTAGTTGTTGTTGTGTTATTGATACGGAAATACAGAAATTTGCATGAAGGGTTCTGTTTGTATTTACTTGAATGATTTGCAGATGAAGAAATACAATTCTTTTGGCAAGTTATGATCAAAAGATTGTGTTTTGACAAATGGGTTTTGTTTGTTTATACGTTCTTGTAAAAATATGCAATTTATGTTGAATACTTGTTGAGTAATGGGTGTAGCCGTGTAGGACATGACTTAAGGGCTTGTTGAATGGTTAATTTTTGTTCATACGAGCAATTTAGTGTTCTGATTTTATTCAAGATCAAGATGATTGGAGATTAAATGCTCATGGTGTTGTTTTTTTGTGTATATATCCGTGTAATTGTTAGCATGGAATGTGTGTAGATGAATGGAGCATGGACAAAACTCGAGGAGGCACCGAAAGGGAGTTTGAAGAATAAGATTCATGGGTACATTTACATAAAACATGATCTTGTAATTCGTTCTTGTCAGAATTATCGTATTACAACTTGAATGTTAATCAATGGTTGTTGTATGTAGATTGGGATTGAAGCTGTTGTCACGGGTTAAGCCATCAGAAATCTTCTTCAAATCCATTCCTAAGGAGATTAATAGGGTGGATATTGTATACCCGCCAAGGTAAGTAATAGTGGGCGTCGTACTATTTTCAAGAATTCAATTCAATTAGCACAAAAAGTATATTGGCACAAAAAATGAGTATGCTTGAAGAGTTGAATGATATTTGTAGCTACATTGTCTATTTCAATATCGAATAGGGTAATTTCACCAACATAGCCTGAGGTTTACTCTAATCACACAAAATTTTCCCCTGATCTTTGAGAAATTGGAATAACTTTCCTGAACACACCCTACGGTTTGGCCAATGTGTTTTTATACTTATGAATTTAAAGCCATCTAGTTGATCAGTAATTGCCCAGGAAAAAATGGGGTGTTCATAAAAAGTTTGATTTGATGTTAACAATCCATCCATCCAAACGTAATGTAAATTCTTAGACAGGGGAAGGTTTTGTAATTACCAAACCTCAGGGGAGGTCAGGTATGTTGGTGTAATTATCCCATATCAAAATTAATATGCTTGAATATTAAAATAATATGCACTAGGTACATGTCTTATTTCAATATCTATTGTCTTTTTAAAACTTTTGCTTCAAAATGTTGCAGTTTGAACCCGCGACTGGTCCGCCGAAGGCTTCGACATATAGCATTCAGGTAACTTTATCAATATCTTCTGTGTTATTTCCTGCAATTCTCTACAAATGTTTCTTGTTTTTATGTATGTTGATATATGCAAACAATCAACAAAACATGATACCCTGTTTGGTTTATAGGGGCTCAGTTATTCACAAGAAATTCTTCTATGGTTCCGTTGTTTTGCTACCTCTGTCATCGGTTTTCATGGTATTCATATTTTCCTTTCTTCCTATCTGATTCTAGAACTGTGTAATTTCGTTAAGTCCTTTATTCAATTACGTGAAACATTTGCATTCTTATACAGGTTCTTCCTTTGCCTAACATCCCGTTCTTTTGGATCTTATTCCGCACCTACTCTCACTGGAGAGCCCAACAGGTCACGTAATTTCTAAAGATTATTTATTATTCGAATGAAGGATTAGTAAAGTGGCTTCTTGTTCGTTTCAACTAACGATGGTCGTTAGACGTTAGCTATATCAATTATCAAGTATTTAATACCTTTCTAGCACTTTAGATGAGACGATCTTTCAACATAGCATCAAGTCGTGCCATATTAGCATTTAGAAGAATCGATCATTCAATATGATATCACAGGGGCCATATAAACATTTAGTAGAATCAATCATTCAATATAGCACCTTTAATGATTGTCATATGATCATATCTCTAACGATTGTTTATTATTCAAATGAAGGATTAGTAAAGTAGATTCTTGTTCGTTTCAACTAACGAAGGACATAACTTGTTAGAGATATTAAGTATTTAATACCTTTCTAGCACCTTTAGATGAGGCGATCATTCAATATGATATCACAGGGGCCATATAAACATTTAGTAGAATAAATCATTCAGTACAATATCTTGATTTCAAGAAGTCTTGAAAGTCTTTCCTTTTCTATATTCAGGGTAGCGAGAAGCTTCTTGAATTAGTGAGTGATGCCTCATGTCGTCCACATCAATCAGTCGAGACAACCGAAGGAGATGATTCAACTCAGAATTCTGATAAAGTTCGTCATAACTCTACTTCACCACCATTGGTAAGGATATTCAGCCTTTCGGAACAAGAATTGTTACCAATGAATTCACTCACCCCAATATCAGTTATGGTTTGTTCAACCGCACTCTGAATTCGTTCGCTCTTCTCGTTGCAGGCATTCGAAGCTTCAGAAGAGCTGCAGAAGCTCCTGCAGTACAAGAACGACGACGGTCTAAGCGACTGCACAATCTCGAAGATCTGCGAGAAATTCTACTTAAAGACTGGAGATGTTATCAAATACAAGGAATCAATTTAGTCACAAACATGATGCTCTAGCCTCAGTTTGCCTTTCCAGTTTAGAAATTCAATTATTTTTTCAGAATTTTTTTGCTGGGCAATTTATTTCGATCTTAGTTAGAATAGAACATAATTTTTTTGTATATTTTCCAAGGGAATGACAACCAATAACATCTCTATTTCTTTCCTTCCTCTGTTTCTTTTCTCTTTTAATTGTTTTTTTCCCCTCAAAATAAATATTTTATTTTAAAAGGTCTTCGACTGCTCGTCTAAAGTTTATAAGTTGTCAGGATAGTTATACTACATAAAGTATTTTGAAGAGGAAAAAATAACTTACTCTCTATTATGATTAGTTTTTCAACTTTTTATTTTAATTTTTAAATATTTCAAAATGTTATGTGTTTTGCAAAAGATTTTAGATTGTCGTTTTTGGCTATTTAAATGTTAATATATCGTTCATTTTTTATCGAAAATTGTTAGTTTTTTAATAATTTTATGGATCGGGTCAGGATGGACCATTTAGGGTGTAAAGTCCTTATCAATAGTAGTTGCATTTTCAGGAACTCGAACTCAAGACCTCTGATTAAATTAGCATTGTGTCGATCCCTACCAATAGTAGTTGTATTTCCAATGATTTAAACCCGAGATCTCTAATTAAATTAACCACTAAACTACACCACTAAGTGGTAAATTCTAAAGAATTTTAACCCCTTAGTTTATATAAGGACTTAGGTGGTCAAGTATTATGAATTAGACCAACAAGAAGTGTAACATCTAAAAAGAGAAGGAACTCGTAAGCCAGTTCGGAAGCCACGAACAAAAATAAAAAAGTTTTGAGTTTAATTCGAATCTTGGCTCTATCCAGTTCAGGCTCGATTTTTTCGAATTCGATACGAACCTCAGGTGGTTCGGCTTGATCGGGTTCGTAAGCGGCTCGGTTCGTAATCATTTCTAAATTTAGGGCTGTCAACGGGTCGGATTCGGATCGGATCAGGAGATTCCGGATCCGAATCCGGTAAGACAATCCGATAACCGGATCCGAATCCGAGTCCTATAGGATTCGGATTCATTTCTTTTGAATCCATGCATAATCGGGTCGGATCAGATCCGATAAAAAAAATTCCGACCCGATTAATAAAAAAATTTAATTTTTTTAATAATAAATTTAATATAAAAAGATCAATGTAATTAGATAATATTTAATAAGCAATTGTTATTTAATAGATTATTTGATGATTTTATTAATATTTACTTAAAATAGGTTAATTTAAACTTATTAATAAAGAAAAATATATAGTTTTAGGATAAACAATTCAAAATTTATTATTATTTAAAGTGATAAATATGTAAAAATTCTAATTTTAATGATTTTACTTAGTATTATGTACTAGTAAATAATTTATTTAATTAAATATTATATATATAATCGGATTCGGATTCTTAAAGGATCGGATTCCTTAATTCCATATTCTACCCATTTATTTCGAATTTCGAATATTTATAATCGGATATGATCCATCGAATATTTTTATCAGACGAATATACTAAAATTCGGATAGAATTTGGGCCGGATTCAAAATCCGATCCATTGACAGCCCTGGCTAAATTAAAGTGTGTTAAAATAAATAACTTTAGCGGCCCATAAACTTATTGGGCTTGGGCCGGCTAAGTCACGTCGGTATTCAATATATATATTGTCATTATTATTCTCTTTGTCTTTGGTGTCTATTTTTCAGTACTTCTTCTTCCTCAAGAAACTTTCACGAAAACATCAGATTCTTCAGAGATGGCGCCGGAGATTGAGGACGAGATAAAGGACGAGAAGAATCCCAGGCCTCTCGATGAAGACGATATTGCTCTACTCAAAACCTATGTAAGTTTCTGTTTCCCTTTTCGTAAAAATCTGAAGTTCAGCTGATTTTTTTGTATGTTTATGTATGGGAAAGAGGGAAAGGAGAAGCTGGATGTTTGAGTTAGTTTTTATGTTAATTGAAGGTTATAGTGTGTAGCTGGTGTGTTTTGTTTTTGGTTTGAGAGGGAATTAAGATCTGGGATTTGAATATGTTGTTGGGAATTTTGTTGGTTTCGTTTTCGTGTGGGGGCTGGGGAGTAAGTTCAGCTGAATTTGAGTTATTAACTTGTTTCTGGCGTTAATTGGGGATTATTGTGTGTAGCTCGTGTTTTTCTTTATTTTGGAAGAGATTTAGGACCTGGGATTTGAATTTGGGGTGTAATTTTGCTAATGTAGTTTCTCAGAGAGCAAATTGAACTGCGGGCAGAGTAATTGGGAGTTGGAGGTAAAAAAGAAAGTGTGCTTATAAGCATAATTTTTCCTGTGGATGGTGTGGGTTATTCAGAATTCTATCTGGGATTTATTAATATGGATCAGAAATTTTGAATTTACTGATTTTCGTTTTGTTAAGTAGGAATTAGTGTGTGGGTTACTTTTCTTTTTCAAGTTTCTGTCATGATCTAGTTGCTGCGTATGTTATCCGGAATTGTTTTTTCATGAAATATATGAGATGGATTGGAGAAGAAGTGTTTGCCAATATTGGCAGATGTGCGAATGTGGTGGAGATGCATAGTGAAATAATACATATGCCATGCTTTGTGATGGTTCTTCTAGGCCTTGTGGTTTACAGTGACGATAAAATTGCTCACAAATGTAAAAATATGAAATGATGTGTGCAGGGTTTGGGACCTTACTCGACTAGCATAAAGAAAGTTGAGAAGGAGATTAAGGAGATGGCTAAGAAGATTAATGATTTATGTGGTATGTTTATTGTTTTCGTTGTTTCTTTTCTCTCTACTGCTAGAAAACTTGTTTACTCCATCAGTCTGCTTCCAATTTTATTTATTTTTTATTGGTCAATTTCACTTCGTGATAGGTATCAAGGAATCGGACACTGGTTTAGCTGCACCCTCTCAGTGGGATCTTGTATCTGATAAGCAAATGATGCAGGAGGAACAACCTCTTCAGGTAATGTTTTTCCCAGTTTCGGAATCTTTCTCTGTCCCCTTTAGTTCATAATTTGCGCAATTATATAACTTGATTTTTTTTAATAGGTTGCACGATGCACAAAGATAATTAATCCAAACACCGAAGACGCCAAGTATGTCATAAACGTCAAGCAAATTGCTAAAGTAAGTTAGCTGCCTCTTTTTTGACAGGTTTGCCTGGAGTTTGAGTTCCTCCCTTTTTGCCTGTGATTTAGAAAATCAGAGTAGTTTATCCCATAATATTCCATTGCTAGCAATGGCGTCTGTTCTTATCTCTCTGTATTTGGCGGCTAACATTTTGTTTTTCTTGTGTATTGTATTATTGCAGTTTGTTGTTGGATTGGGTGATAAAGTTTCCCCCACTGATATTGAAGAAGGCATGCGTGTCGGGTAAGCATTATAATAAAATTGTTTCAGCTCTTATTTATTGTAGTATTATTTTGCTGGCTCGATATGAAGTTTGACAAAAAAAATTGTTCTTACAGTGTGGACAGGAATAAATATCAAATTCAGATTCCATTGCCTCCCAAAATTGATCCAAGTGTCACAATGATGACGGTTGAGGAAAAGCCAGACGTTACCTATAATGACGTTGGAGGGTGTAAGGAGCAGATTGAAAAGATGAGAGAGGTTTGTATATATTCTTAAGTGTTGACTATTCTTTGCCTACTAGTCTCTTCTAGCAGCTTACACTTGTTTGGTTCAAGGATTTTGCCAAGGAAAGCAAATACTAAAGACAACTTAAATATGAATATGAAAATCATTCATTACTATGATAAAAATGTAATTGTAAACTTTACCTTGTTTGCTCGTCTCTTTCCCAACAATTTCTTGGGGAAATGAATTTCCCTTCTCATAGCGTTCATGTGCTCTCAAGTAAGTTTTTTCCTGATCCTAATGCTTTTATGTTGGATATGCTTGTAGGTCGTTGAGCTGCCTATGCTTCACCCTGAAAAATTTGTGAAGCTTGGGATCGACCCTCCAAAGGGTGTTCTCTGTTACGGTCCACCTGGCACTGGCAAAACCCTGTTAGCTAGAGCCGTGGCAAATCGAACTGATGCATGCTTTATTCGTGTTATTGGTAGTGAACTTGTCCAGAAATATGTTGGTGAGGGAGCAAGGATGGTTCGTGAGCTCTTTCAGGTTCGATCCTCGTGACATTTTGATTCAATTTTCACTAAGAATCTTTGTTGTGTAACTTCTCTTTTTCCCAATGGTAGATGGCTCGCTCCAAAAAAGCTTGCATAGTATTTTTTGATGAAGTCGATGCCATTGGAGGTGCACGGTTCGACGATGGTGTCGGTGGAGATAATGAGGTGCAACGCACAATGCTTGAAATTGTGAATCAGCTCGATGGATTTGATGCCCGTGGAAATATCAAAGTGTTGATGGCTACCAATAGGTTAGTTGGGCTTTTGATTTCGTTCTTAATTTATGTTCAGCTTTCGGTTTGGGAAAATATTTATCTATACTTACTAAATTACTAGTATAAAGCATGAGACCGCTGGAGTAACTACATTAAAACTATTTGAAGGTCCCACTCATGTTCAATTTAATGTATATCTATAATTTTACAAAATTAAATCATACACAAGTATATGAAACTGTGCTTGCTTAACTAATGTGTTTTTCCTACTTTCCTAGACCTGATACCCTCGATCCTGCGCTATTACGTCCCGGACGGTTAGATCGTAAAGTGGAGTTCGGACTTCCAGATCTTGAGAGTCGAACCCAGATATTCAAGATTCATACACGTACAATGAACTGCGAAAGGGACATCCGGTTTGAACTTCTCGCTCGCCTCTGCCCCAATTCCACCGGTAAAGATCACCTTCTTTTGTATATCAATAAGATTTACATGTCTCACCAACACTCCTTGATTCCTTTCTCTGCTTTCTCGTTTAATTTTCCCTTTCTCGTTTAATTTTCCCTTTCTCGAACTTCAGGAGCCGACATAAGAAGCGTGTGCATGGAAGCCGGAATGTACGCCATTCGAGCCCGAAGGAAGACCGTCACGGAGAAGGATTTCCTTGATGCTGTCAACAAAGTTATCAAAGGATATCAGAAGTTCAGTGCTACACCTAAGTATATGGTTTATAATTAAGTACTTTTTCTGTAATTTGAAAGTATTGCAGCAGCTTGAATCATGGTGACATTGATCTGTATTGGTTCTTGCTATTTCCATTTGGTTTCTTCCTTCAATTAAGGATTGGTTTATGCTGCTGCTTTTGATTTAATGTTGAGTTTCTCCTTGCAACACTACTTTTTTCTTGAATGAAGTGACATATTCATGGAACTATTGGATTAATTTGAAGAGACAGTCAACTATTTATGGTTTAAAATATCGTAATTTTCGATAGTAATGACCACTTTGAGAGAAATTCAATCAGAAGGACCATGTTAAAGATTCTGAAGAACAATTTGGTAGCAAAATTTTTTTTTATTTTTTATCTCTAAAGATCGATGCTTGTTCCCCGTCTAGCTTCAATACTTACTACTTAAGTCATTTGCTTCCTTTAATTATTTAAACTAATCATGTTGGCTTGAGAAAATGAAATATGGAGATAATAGTGAATAAATTAAAAGAAAAAAATTTAGAAGCAAAAATAAAAAATCCAAGAATCGAAAATTCCAAGACAATTTATAACTATGCCGGTGATGTATATATTTTTTTATTTAATTTTTCACATGAAAGTGTCATACATATTCGGTCGTGATACGACAAAATAATATTTTTATAAGTGTGTATTTATGCAATTTTTTGTCTGAAATTTGAGAAATTACATAAATCTCCCCTAGTCAAATAATTTACATTACATACTTGTGGTTTGATCTACTAGCACAAATTTTATGTAATCTATTTGATAAATTACGAAATAACTCCTACTCAAATAATTTACATTATATCCGAACCCATGATCGACTTTTAAGGTACAATATTTAACTTCAAAAATTGAACTAAAAGAATGCATAAGCCTTCAATATGACCGGGGGTGTATTTGTAATTTCTCAAATCACAAAAGAAATGTTGTGTAATTAGACACACATATATGGCATAGACGAATAAGTTCTCTTGCAGTGGCACAAAAGTTGTTAATTAAATTACTCATATCAAGTACATAAAAGATAAGTTACAAGAATAAAACAAGAGCAACAACTGTCGAACCATTTTCACCAAGAATGAACAAATTTTCATGACCTACTACTCTTTACTATGATACAAAGCAATCGGGAACATCCGAACACAGCGGCGTCTCGACAAAAGGCTACGAGAATCGATACAGACTGATAATTTGTCGAGAGTCGATACAGACTGATAATCCTCACTTCTCTAGTGCGGGTGCAAAGGCGAGCTAAGGAGTATAATCCTCGGCATCACCACTTCCGGCTCGAGGGGTGCCTTCGTTTCCAAAAGTTCTCTTGCTCATATTTGCGCGTTGCACCAAACGAACCAATGCTTGAACCACTTCCGACATTGGGGGCCTGAACTCCGGCTCCGGCTGGCCAAAACAACAATTGTTCACACATTCGTCAGATATGGGAGTTAGAAATTGTGTTTTGAAGGTGCGACTTCAAAAGTCTTTTAGAGGTTAGTGTTTGGAAAGAATGTACAAAGCCACTTGCAAATAATAGCAACAAAAATTAGAAGCAGAAGCTGAAAATAGCACTTATGAAGTGCTTCCAGCTCGTAGCTTACTTTAAGCAGTTGCAGAAAAATAAAAACATTTCGACACATATAAAGTAAAACTTTATTTGAATTTTGGAGGCGTGGGGATGGGGGGTAAAGGCCCCTATTCCGTAATTCGATTCATTGATTAGTTACCTGGACGCAAAGAGCGATGACATCGGCAAAACGAGAGAGAGATTTGACAGGATAAAGCCCTTTGAGAGCTGGATCAACCATCTTAGATAGGGCATCAATATCATGGAGCTGAGGAGTCGCCCATCGGACTAAAGATTGCTCTGATCTTGCCCTTGAACTGTGTCACATGATAAATTTAATTCAGTAAAACTGCCGTGATTCTTGTTTTCATAATGGACAGACCGAATTACAACATTATTACCTATCAAATGGTTTACGCCCTGAAAGAAGTTCTAACATCACGACCCCGAAGCTGTACACGTCGCTCTTAATGGTGTATTGACCGGTCATTGCAACCTCAGGTGCACTGTAGCCAGAAGCCTACAAATAGGAAAGACTTGAAAATTACACTGCCTTCCCCTATAGTTATACACAATAACACAAACCTCCCTTCTTCATTTCAAGCTTACACATTCATCCCTCACCCTCCATATCTATAACATTTTAAGTTATGGGAATTTTCCTCAAATTTATTACGAAATAATGATGATAATATTCGAGTACCTACGATGTTATCATCGACCGCAAATAGCCATAATTTGCTCAAGAAAAAAAACAAAAGAGCTAGAAATTATACCTGATCTGGTTCACGTACAAGATTCGCTAATCCACAATCCGAAAGATGAGGATTGAGCTCCATGTCGAGTAAAATTTTTGCTGATTTGAAATTTTTATGAATAACAGAAGGCGAACAAACTTCGTGAAGGTACCTGGAGAGTATGGCTATGTGAGTAACACAGCTAAAATAGAAATTAAAAAAGAAAAGATGAATCATTTAACTATTTTCGAAAAAAAAAATGCTAGTAGGAACTCACTCTAGTGCTCTCGCAGTCCCCAATGCAATCTTGACACGGGAATTCCATGTTAAAGGCTTAGCAAATTCATCAGAGAGATGGAGATATTCATGAAGTGATCCGTTTTTATGGAACTCGTACACAAGCAAATGTTGTCCGTGCTCAGAACAATAGCCTACGAGTTCAGTTACATTTGGATGATTCAAACGGGAAACCTCGGACACGGTTTCTAGAAACTCATCGGAATTAGATAGCACAGATGAACTTATTTTCTTGACAGCAAGAACCTGTTCCAACAAACAAACAAGGCAGTTAATCAACAGTCGAAAGGTCTTCTAATAAGTAAAGTAAAATTTTTTCAACTCCAATCTAAATTATTTTATTTTTCACTTATTACTAATTTATTAATACTAAAAAAATATTTTCATATAGAAAAATCTAATAAATATTTAAATTCTATGGTACCAAAACATAGGCACCCAAGTAAAAAGTATTTGCATACCGTTCCATCATCCAACTGAGCTCGGTAGACACGTCCAAGAGATCCCTCGCCAATAAGATTATCAGCACTGAAACTATCTGTAGCTATCTGCAAATCTGCTACCGAGAACAATTTAGCATTTATTGGAGCAATATTGACTTTCTTTGGTGGAACGGCAATGGGCTTTGCTGTGAGATCATCTTCATCAAATGATTTGCTCCGGTCGACGGGAGGAGGTCTCAGGTTTATCACGGCAGGAACTTCGAAAGCCTTTACGCTGGCTGTGGATGAAGCTTGAACTGGCTTAACCTCTGCACCCAAAACATAAAAGGAGAGAACATGACATTTAGCTGAATGATATTTTATATTTAATTACAGTGACCTCTCCTGCAACCATGTCTAATTACACAAACTTCCCTATTGATTTGGGAATTACAAAAAAATACTCAGTCGAGTTTGGATAAATTTATCAAAATTTGAATAATGCCATCCGTAATGGGAGCAATATGGCATCATTTTAACGGAAGAAAGGGATAAATGTAAGGTGGAGATAAGTCATAAGGGAGGCACGTGTAAATTTGGTATCAAGAATTTGTGTACCAAAGTGACATTCAGCTGCATGATATTCTACAGTTAATTACACTGACCTCTCCGGTAACTATGTCTATTACACAAACTTCCCTTTGGTTTCAAAATTACAAAAACCCTCATGTCAAGGGTCAACATGTGGTGCAAATTGATCAAATTAATCGAGAAACTCAAATAACATCAACCGTAACAGGAGCAGTTCGAAAAATTAGTTACATTTTGAATGATGGTGTCCTTTAACAGCAGAAACGATCATTGTATATGCAGGTAAGTTATACGGAGGTATGTAGTTTGAAACATATATTTAATAATTGTGCGTCCAGGTGTGCCGGTGTGTGGGATGATAAAACTAACGAGTACCTTGCACTTCCTGTGAAGCCAGAGGAGCAAAAGGCTGATTGTCAAGCTTCTCAATGTCCGTTGGTGGCTTTCTTGATCGTTTCTTTATAACAAAGAATGCTACTATAGCTCCAACCACCAAAATAGATATAACAATTCCAGCTATTGCACCACCACCTATACCTGATTTGCCGCCTCCACTACCGCCATCTCCACTGTTAGATGAACCACCACCTCCTCCAGATCGGTGGTTCCTGTTGGGCCTGGTGGCCGGAGGTGTGCCGGGTGGAGGTGGAGGTGCAGGCCCCGTGTTGAACATATTATTGCTCGATCTGTAGAGTCAATCACAAATAGCTGATGTTACAATCTCCCTTTAATGGGAAAAACAAAAAAAATTACGCAGACGCAGTGTGATGCTTACTTCAAATTTATGCCTTTCAATTGCGTGGGAATCCATCCAGTAAAACGGTTGTTTTCGACATTCCTAAAAATAGAAAACTTGATTTAGAGAGGAAATGCATAAATATTTAACATATTTTTGTTAATATATGCACGAGAAGCTCTTATTCATAACATGAACCCATGATCTTTTACTTCATTCGACTCTGATACCATGTTAAATGTCCGCCTCATGCAAAAGCTTAAGGTGTTGGAGAAAAAAGAAAACGTTTTAATATATCTAATAACTAATCTGCGCCGCTGCCCCTTTATACTTACAGATTATCGAGAGGAAGATTAGCCAGAACATCAAGAGTTCCTGAAAACTGATTGTTTTGCAAATACCTGCATAAATAAGACAGTTAGCAAACATTGAACGAGATATATTTATACGATGAACTAATGTACTTCACTTACATATCCTTTATGCCTGTCAGAGACTGGAAACTTTGAGGAAGATTGTCTGAAAGGGCATTGAAAGAGATGTCCCTGAAGCATGAATACAAGTTAGCAGCTGCTGGCACAAGACACAAAAGAATGTAATATAGAAAACATATACGAGATATTCATAATTGACCCTAGAAACACTTATAAGTTAGCAATGTTCGCGAAAACCCATATGAAACGGGAATGTGGGACTAGTGGATTCATCTTACAATGTAGAGAGAGAAGTAAGCGTATTGAATTGGGCATTCACTTGTCCCTGGAGCTGATTGCGACTTAAATTGCTGCCAATGCAAAGTGACATATTTTGTCAGAATAAAGAACCTTGAGATGTTCCAGAAAGATACTTTATTGAGGTTTTAAGTTCGAGAATGGACTAACAGGTATCGTAGAGAATTCATCATTGTTACCGAATAGGGAAAGCCATTATTGAAGTTACAATTAGCAAGGTTTCTGCATTGTGAGACAAATGTTAGATGACAGTCAAATGAAAAACTAAAATAAACTAACAAAACAAAATGAAAACATAGCTTACAGTCTCTCAACGTTCTTAGGAAGTTGAAACGGAATCTGGTTTCCAAGATTGTTGTTACTTATATCACTGCAAAATGCCACAAGAAAACAAAATTCAATCAAGAAAAACTCAAGAATTTCCAATCATTTGAAAAATTCAGAAATTTATTGGTCTTACAAAGTCGTAAGGGATGCCAATTGATCTAGCTGGAACCCCATATTCCCAGTGAGTCCTAATCCGGATATCTTTCTGCAAAAAATACACACAAAAGGGAATGGCATCAGAATCAAGCTAAAATTTAATAATTTGGAATAAAGAAAAGAATTAAAGGGTTCTTATTAACTTACATTTCCGTGACTTTCGAGTTTGAACAAGTAATTCCCTTCCAGTCTTCGTTACAAGGATCGCCTCCACTTGCCTTCCAATTCGTAAGCTGCTGTGCCGAGTTCAAACTGGTGTACAGACCATTGAGAACAGAAACTGTAGATGCACAAATAAAAGAAGATTATAGTCAAAAACTACATATGAAGTTAGATTCAATAAACAAGAATATGATCTACACACAAAATTCAAGAATTAACAGCAAGTCGATGTGTATGATCGAAACGAGCCAAACTTACTAAACACTGATCAAGTGAAGAACGCATAATCATATATTTTATCAAAAGTTGATTAGAGAAATATAGAACAAGCAATCTCAATGTCAATAGTTGTCCTAAATCTGTAACAGCCTTTTGAATACAAGCATAGAAAGGTGTGTTAATCTTGGTAATCGTTTATATTAGACAACTAAAAACACAATAATAACTGGCGAAATCATCTAAAACTAAATAAAGATTCAATCTTTATCACTTAGAACAGCAATAATTGCATCCCAGCTCAATACCCAGCTCATCTAACTCTTATTTCCCTTTTTCAAGAACAAAAGCCAAGAAATTCTTCAAATAGTGTCTGTATGGCATTAAATCCAGTAAAAATCAAATTCTCATTCCAATAATCCAAAACCCATAACCCACCGACACCTGCAATACTTACACACTGTGTTCATAGACATAGAAATGCATAAAGAATCACAACAATGATGATGGAAAAAAGGGCATCTACTAAATGAAAGAGCTGACCATCAGTTGGATCTGTTGCTGCATTTACGGAGCTCAGAATGCCAATGAGCAGCGCCACCACCATCGCCGCCGCCGCCACCTCCATCCTCCTCCCCTTTCTCATCTCTCTCTCTCTCTCTCTCTCTCTCTCTCTCTTGGTTCTATATTAAATCCAGCTCCACTCCAGAAATTTTTTCAGAAACCCCAAAAAAGAGCCCAGAACAAAAAAGACTTTATCTTTATTAATTATATCAATGCTCAGACAGTCACAGCACTTTCCCACAACTCCCTTTATTTATTTTTATGGAAATTCTTAGGATTTCTGCTTATTCAAATGATGAACAGTAAAAGAATTTCAGGAATTAATATATTTTGCACACTTTCTGCGTACCCATTCTCACAGAAAGCTGGCAGGCACGATCTGCTAGAAGAATCCAAAGCCACAGAATTCCTCTCTCTCTCTCTCTCTCTCTCTCTCTCATATGCCTACATGTCTTGATATATGTATATGTATACAGATTTGTATTTACTCAGAGTATACGTTAACAGTGGTAACTCTACTCTGGTATTCTATACCAACTGGTTAATATTTTCTTGAAAACACATAAAAATTGAATCTTTTCTTGGACAAAAGACATAAAAATGTAATCTTTATCAAGATTACGCGCTTTCTTGAAATGGGCAACTGAAAATTTCCAGCTTTCTTCATCAATTATTGCGTGATTACAATCATCACCCTTGACAAGAATGTCTTTCAGGTAAAAATTTAATCTTTAAAAAAATATGGCTTCAGGTTAATGTGGGGCAGCTTTCGTGTGCATGATTGCTACAATTCCCAAATTGTTATTTTTAAAATTTTTTTAGATTGTATAAAGTTTTTGTTTTTATTGTGAAAATCTCATATTTTTTGCCCGTTATTACAGAAGAAAAAGTCACGGGAGTAAACATATAAAGACATCTTCTTTTTTGACTTTTTAGAAGGGGCCTATTGCCTATTTTCTTGCCCAATTTAAATTCATTTAGTTGAAGATTAACTTTGCATTTATGTCATACACATTATTTCTTCAAATTTTTATTTTCATTTTTCAAGAAATAATACTATTAATAACCCAATTCATATTATATGTATAACTTCTTAATTTATTATCATTATGTCTTATTAAATCGGGTCGTGTATTGAACTGTATGAGCGTGTGCATGTCCATATCATATTGAATTTGCCGTATATAACATTTGAAAAGAATTAAATGGAAAAAACAAGATTAGATGGAAACAACAATATTAATTTGTAATTGCGGTCTTATTAAATCGAGCCGTGTATTGGACTGTATAAGCATGTACGGGGTTCATATTTATTGGAGTCATATTGAATCTTTGTTGTGTTTAAATTTGGAAAGAATTGAATTAAAAAACAATACTAGATGAAAAACAATATTAATTTGTAATCTAAATCAATAACTAAATTTATTTTTATTTATATATTACAATTGTAATTGCTTGGTGTATACATAATTTGGAGTAAATATATGCCACCATAATAAGTTGCAAAGTAAAATATACGCTATTATAGTGCATAAAGTAGGCATTTATGAAGTTAGGATTTTGGGTGTCTAGTAACATAGAGGGCCATGATAATTAAATCTAGTATTAAAGTAAAAGTTTTTAATAATTCAATCACCTTTCTAGATTAGTGTTAAATAACTTGTGCACTTATTATTTTCAACATTTAAATATGTAATTTTGGGTAATATCAAACATTTTATTATCGCATGTTGTTACTGATCCTATAATCAATACCAACTTTAAAATTATCTTTATATACAAATATGTATGTCATGCCTTGACCGTGTCTAAAAATCTAATTTTTTTGATTTAAAACACTTTTTTCTTGATTAATTCTTAATTGTTGGACTTTGAAAATGAAAACAAAATAATAATCGAATTCCCTAATTTGTGGTCAAGCACCAGTCGGTGAAGACTCGGTTTGGTAAGAACATTAGCTGTCTGTATAGTTCAATTGCCACCAATTCTGTTGAAATATTAAAAGTCACGAAATAGTGGGCAAAATTAAAATATTTTTAGATTTATAATTTTTTTTTCTATAGCCTATTTTCATGGATCAAACCGGGACAGACCACTTTGGGAGTAAATTCTCTCCTTTCCAATGATAATTGCGTTGCCAAGAATTGAAATTCGAGATCTCTGGTTAAGTTAACATAATGTCGAACTGCTAAACTACATCACTCGATGATTTTCAAATTTATAAATGGTATATCTCTATCACTAGTACACATACACTTATAAGAATAATTTTCTACGGTATCAAAAACTCATATCCGATATTTTTCGTATGAAAATTTTATAAAAAAAATTATGTATAACAGTACTTATGTTATATCGTGTAAGTATCACCGTAGCTGTTTTCGTGTGTCATAGATTTATATAAAACCAGCCTACCCCACCCAATGTAAAGACATACATATACATGTGTTTGTTTGTTCATTCAACTCATTTGGTGGTTGGAAAATGGGCCTAGTCCAATACCTTGAGCCCACATATATCACGTATCATCATCAATAAATAAATAAAAATTGATCCAAGAAATGGACATGAGATAGTAGGTGAATATGATTTCTTTAAGAAATAGTTTCTCTTTTTTATTATTATTATTTTTTCTTAGTAAACAAGACAACAAATTATTGCATATAATAGTTATATATATATTTTAAAATGTCATGGTTCTATCACTTCTATGTGCAATCTTGATTGTCACAAATTTTAATTACCTTGGGAATTGCATGTCTTTATAATACCATTTAGATTTATTTTTCTTAGATTTGAACCTTAATCGATGAGCGTGCTCGTTTTATTGTACTTTTATCTCTTCATTAGTATTTATAAAAAATCAATTATATTTAGTATTTTTTGAAATTTGGAATATTTTAATTGAATTCTTATTAATTATTTTATTATATTTTGATCCCTTCTAAAAATTATAAATTATACGAAATTAGTTTTTTGTTAAATTTAGGGTGGCATTATAGATTTTGGGATTTAAATTTCATATTTTACCCTAGCATTAATATATAATTTTTTTGTACCAAATTTGCCCTAAATTTAATGTAGGGTAAAATGAAAATTTCAAGACTCAAAATCAATAATGTCACCTTAAATTAAGGGAAAACTGTTCTGATATATTTTATCATTTTTAAAAGTGATCAAAATGTAATAAAATGACTAATAAGGGTTCAATTGTAGTATATAAAACTTCAAAGGATGCTAAATATAATTAATCTTATTTATAAATTATGTAAAAAGTGTGAAATATTCTCTATAATAGTATTAATACTGATTTGATCGAAATATATCGTCATAGACCTGACAAAAAACAAATAATGAGAATATTTTGGCAAATTTTATTCATCATAACCCTAAGTCCTTTCAATTAATTGCTTTCAATTGAAAATTAGATACAATAAAATGGAATAATTGCCCTAAAGACAAGGGTGGTGTGAATGAACTTGATTGGGATGGTTATTGGTGAGGTTGAGAAAGTGACCATCAAACTATATAAATAAATAATAAATTAATTATTAATAAATAATTGTGGTTCATGTCAATGAACTACCAAATACAAGGACATGTTTTTATTATAACTATATTTTCAGATATTGACAGATTTGCATCATATTCTCAAAAAATATGAATTAATTTGTCTTTAAGGCTAAACTATGATTTAGTGCATAATTTGATGGGAAATTGAACTGCAAATTAAAGTATTCGCTTCAACATCCCCAACTCCAACTAAATATATATAGAAATAACGATAACGATATAAATACGACGATATATATTTTTCTCTTGAATTTATAACGTGAGAAATATTTCATATGATTGTTTAGATAAATACTGTTTAATTATTATTTTCTTTGATAAGAACTTCTACCATCTTAACATACATGTAAACTATGATGCACGGACATGGATACGACACGGATTTTTTCTTGAATTTTCCACGTGAGGAGTGTCGGACACGGTGTCCGACACAAGTATCCGATACGACACGATACGACAACATGACATTTTTAGAAGTGTCCGTGCATCATAGCATGTAAAGAAACACACCTCCCACTTCTAGTGTCCTTGGCGAACAAGTACAACAACACAAACATTCAAGAAAGACTTTGCATGCAGTCAACAGCATTGTTCTTGAGACAATGTCCGTCATTTAATTCGATCCCTTTAACGGGAGAACTAACATATTCAAAACTTAATTGTACGATGATTTTTCAAGCTTCTCTAAAGTAATTGGATCGCAAGAATCAATATTTGAAATTATCACGAGAATTTATAAGACATCTAATCAATTTATTTCATTTTTTAGGTAACTTTTTTACATTTCCAATGAAATGGGACTACTAAATTTCTTTGGAAATAAGCCAAAAATATTATATATATATATTTGTGCAGCACATAGTATCATCTTTTGGGGTGTTTGCACTTTACCCTTAACCTTTGCATTTTAATTTACGTAATACATAACCTTTGAAGTTTGTTTGCAAATACCCCATTTGGCAGGAAAATTTTTCCGGAAACTTTTAGTGGGGGTATTTGAGAACAAACCTCAAAGGTTACGTACTATTTATATCAAAACGTGAAAGTTTGGGGGTAAATTGCAAATACCTCCAATTATGCATATAATATATATATAAAATGAAATATAATTAAATTTTTTTGACATGTTTAAATAAACATGATCTCGATACAAATTACTAAATTAAAATACAAAAATACATATAATCAGAGAGTTAAAAATGAAAAATCAAATATGGGTATTATGTTTTTTATAGTTAATTTCGATAATAAAATTAGTGAAATATACTAATTACTCAAATATATTAAATAAAAATCAATTTCGATAACAGAATTAGTGAAACACACTAATTACTCAAATATATTACATAAAAACTCTAATACTCATATTTGATTTTTCATTTATAATTCTTTGATTACACATGTTTTTTGTTTTTTAATTTAGTAATTTGTATCGAGATCATGTCTATTTAAACATGTCAATTTCTTTTTTGGTTATATTTTATTGGGATAAAAGTATTTCACCCCCTCACCTTTGGGGGTATTTGCACTTTACCCCCAACCTTTGTATTTTAGTTTAAGTAATACATATCCTTTGAAATTTGTTTGCAAACACCCTATTTAGCCGGAAACTTTTAAAGGGGGTATTTGAGAACAAATTTCAAAAGTTATGTACTATTTATACCAAAATGTGAAAGTTTGGGGGTAAAGTATAAATACCCCAAATTATGCATGTTTTAATATATATATATATATATATATAACACCAAAATAGAATATAACACCAACTATTTATCTACTTACGCGTATACACACACCCACACGTATACGTGTGTTGTGTGTGTGAAATGGGACTATGAATTAATGATTAATATTATAAGTTTGTTAAAGTAATGTGACAAATGGCGTCGGTGCCTATTGCCATTTTCATACAAGGTGGCCATGTCTTGATAAATAAAGGACGTGTGTACGTTTATGTGCGTCACTTTCTTGAAATTAAACAATCATCAAGATTTAGATTTAGATTCTCATGGGTCGGATTTTAATCCAAATACAATCAATTCTTACTGAGAAAAGTAGTCGGTAAATTAAGTTTCGAAATCAGAACTTTTGTGTTCGAATTATTGTAGTCTTGTAGACGAACAATTTTTAATTTGAATTCGATGTACTCCTGAAAATTTTGACTTGAGAAGAATGATTTGACATATTAGGGCTTGGTAACAGGAGGCATCGTGTTCGGTTTCATGGGTACTCAATTGTCATTAGTAGGAAAAACTTTAGATCTCGATGAAATGACATGGCCCGTCGACAATTATAGGTGTCATCTTGATATAGGGCCCAATTTATTTTGGAGGCCTAAAATGAGCATAAATCACGGGCCCAAAGGCAACCCCAGTGTTTGAAAATGAGAATTCTAAGCCCATATTTGAATTATATGGAAGGTTTCTATTTGGGCCGGGCCCAAGATCAATACAATCTGTTTTTTTTTGGGGTCCAAAGATCAATAGTCAATACAACCTAATTGTTAAAAGACATATAGGCCCATTCTAAAGTTGGATTAAATGATTTCTCCGATTAGAATTTGAAAAAGGAAATTAGGGGTAGAATAAACCTAATTTCTCTAAAGTTGGATTAACCCATTTCTCAAAATTGAAACTTGGAAAACTAAACTAAGAATTAGGGCCTAATTTCTCAAAGATATTTATATTTTCTTGTTTTCTGGTGTCGGGAAATTTATAATCAATGAAGTACGTACGAAAGTTCAAGTTTTTCTAAGCAAAACAAGGATTAACACTCCACTGAGTTAAGATTAGTAAGTATTCGATAAAGATCGGTAAAAATAAATAATAAAAAATAAGAGAAGAGTGAGAGAGAGAGAGCGCGAGGGTCATGTTGATGAGAACAATAGTGCAAGAACTTTATAATATGAGAGTTTGTGAAAGTAGAATAATCAAATTACAATTAGCCTATCATAAAAGAATCTCATCGATTTATAGTAGAGCAATCCGTCAGTTAGACAGATGAGTACGAAATAAGTTCTTTGATTTCCGATTAGTGTTTATTGAAAGATTAGGAGCAAAGTATGAGAGGTTAGCCCCATAATTTGAATTTGAGCTCCCCTTATCCCTCGTAATTCTCAACTCCTAAAATATGTTTTAATTAAGTAAACCTACATCAAATCAATTCGTATCCGAGATCCAATTTGAACATTTTTTACAATTGAGCATCTTCCGATTGAAAGGTAAACATCTCCTCCCGGCTATTCAATTTTATCGACCCTTTTTGAGTTGGTTAACATTTGTCATTTTTACAGCACATCATTTAATACACAATATGCATTATTATGACCATATGTTTAATAGTTGATTGGCACATGTAACACATATAAAAAATAATACTTGATTATGCAATAATAGAAAGAGTCGACTGACTAGCACACACCCCATCAAAAAAATTTTTTTTTTTTCCAAATATTGACATGCAATTGGTGTGCACCTATTAATACATCTAACTAATAAAATAAAATATCATGAGCTATATGCAACCAATATTTTTATTTTTCATATCATAATATTAAGATCTTCCATGTTAAGAACATGGATGAAACTCAAGCACCTAATTGAAATTATTCTTTGAACTATAGTAATGCTTGCCAACATTATGAAAAAGTAAAAAATAACCGATATACTTTCAACTCATTTTTATAAATTTTGAATTGTTTGAAAATCGTAATTTCTATCTATTTTGATTATAAATATATTAAAAACACCTAATTTATGTAAAAAAAATTACTCATGGTGCAATCTTTGAGGAAAGTTACGATGTGGGACTTGGTGTGGTGGCACGGGATCATTTGGATAATTGTCTTGGATGGCCGAGTGTTCGTCGAGGCGTAATGTGGGAGTCGGAGGTGGTGGAAACTTTGGCGATGAAGGAGACTATAGATTTGGCTAAGTCCAACGAATTCAGCATAGTCATATTTGAGAGGGATTGCTTGATTACGATTTGTAACTTTCAATCGGGTGAACCAAATTTCCTAATTAGTAGTCCTTTAATTGACGATATCTGCCCCAACATCTCCCATTTCGTATAGGTGTATTTCATGTTTGTTCGATGATAAGGGAATCATGTAGCATATAATCTAGCATGTTTAACTTTAAATCCGAGTGATGGAACCTAATTGTGTTATTTCTTCTTCGTCCTTGGTTGTTGATGTGTAATTTTGTGTTCAATTTTTTTTTAGAAAAAGACATTTTTTTTCTCATTTTTACTTCCAACTCTTGAACTGATTTCACAAACAAATACAAGTTAATAAAATTTATTAAATTAACATAACATAAATCATACTATCAACATGTATAAATCAAGATTTATCTAAAATTTCAACCACATGATTCCACATGCCAAGTAACCAACATTAGAACATGGAGAAAATAAAAAATAAAGCACACAAACAAAACCTGGCCAAATAGATTAAACAAAATTAGGCAGAGAGGAAGTGGTGAGAAGTGGATGGATAGAATATTCGTAGGCATAGCAAACAACGACCCAATACCAGAAGAAGCCAAACAATCTCACTATTTTGCAGCTGCTATATTTATATCCATATCAAAA
This sequence comes from Lantana camara, assembly GCA_037501455.1. Taxonomy (NCBI): domain Eukaryota; kingdom Viridiplantae; phylum Streptophyta; class Magnoliopsida; order Lamiales; family Verbenaceae; genus Lantana; species Lantana camara. Next base: position 81,903,158 of record CM074865.1, read on the forward strand.
TTATAATTCCAGATTCAAAATTTTTTAATAGCTAACTGACAAGTAACCCCAGTTCATCTTGGTTCTTATGATGCCACATCCAAAAAGAATTGTTTAATCCTTGCTCTGGTTCTTGAAATAGTAATTCTTCTGAGTTTTTACTGAGAAAGATTAATCCACTGAGCTTTTGTTGGGAGCCCACTATTTATTTTGCCCAAAGGTTGCATCTTTTTGTTGTGATAAATTGCCCCTTTTGGGATTTGACCATTTCGAAGCTGAATTCGAGGGCCTTCAGCTTGGTTTGCTCCGAGGTAGCTTCTTAATCTTTTTCTTGATTGGTTTATGTTTATGAGCTGCAGTTGGTTTAGGAGTTTTCTTTCTTTTGTTCGTTTTCTGCTGCAAATTCTTGATGATCAACTGTGCTTTAGAGCTGAATGGTTGTACTTGGCTGCTTGCTTATGTTCATATGTTGCTGTGTTACTTTCGCGTTTATTTGGTTGGCTTTTGATGTATTGGTTTTCTGGGATACTTTGTGAGATTGTCGAGTGACAAAATTTTAAACTCTAAGTTGAGGAAACAAGTTCATGAGATTATTGAATTGGTTTGTATTTTGGGAAATTATTGTTTTTTTCTCAGTTTTGATGGGCCTTATCTGAATAATTGTCTTTCTTAACTGATGAATGACAGTTTTGCAATTGCAAACTGCGGGTACAGTGCTGCTGAATCCTCCCAAAGTTGGTTATATCGAACCTTGAATTTCGAAATGTACCAATTCGGAAACGTTTCTGCTGTCAACTTGAGTGGGCAATGTAGCATAGCTAATGTTTGGAGGAATGGCGGCGCTGTTTGTCAAAAGAATGGTATATCTATTGCTTTTAGTGATGGTATGGGTGGTAAGTTAAAGATCCCATCCCCAAATGCTTCTACGACTACTAGATCCAAGAGTGTGAAGGTATAATGAGAATAAATGTTTCTTACTATTTAAGAGTGTGTTTTAGTATGAAGAAATGAAGAATGTGTTTGTTAAGTAGGTTGTTTGCATGGATTATCCGAGACCGGAGCTTGAGAACACAGTCAACTATTTGGAGGCTGCTTCTCTATCCTCATCATTTCATAACTCTCCTCGTCCTAAGAAGCCGTTGGAAGTTGTAATTGCTGGTGCAGGTATGATCGAGCACTCTGTGGCTTTAACTATGTTTTTTTGTCATTCTTTTAAAGAGATTCAAGTTATGTCTGTGATTTGGGGGATTATAAATGATGCTGATGGAAGGGGGTAAGCGTAAGGTGGAAATAAGTGAGAAGGAAGTCAATATGTGATTCCGATACCGAGAAGGGAGCTATAGTTACAAGGAGGATGCTGGAAATATTTATCTAACTTTTTCTATGATTGTGTTCTTCTTAATTTGAGTTTGTTCCTCATTATTTCGGAATTCTATATAATGTTTTTACATGTTGTGTGTTGTTATGGGAATGAATTAAATTTGCCAAGAAATTATTCCACAATATTGAGTTTTTATTTTGTTCCCCTTTTTTTGACTTTAGTTCTTTAAATTTTTTCATTTTCCTGAAGTTACCGATTTATTAAATTTTCGGATTCGTACAGGTTTGGCTGGTTTGTCTACTGCAAAGTATTTAGCAGATGCAGGTCATAAACCAATATTACTGGAAGGAAGGGATGTCTTAGGTGGAAAGGTTAGGCTTGATTCTTAATCGTAATTTCGTTTACTATTTTAATGGCATTTTTCTTGATAAATTGGCCATCTTTCTTCAGGTTGCTGCATGGAAAGATGAGGATGGAGACTGGTATGAGACGGGATTACACATATTCTGTAAGTTCGACTTTTCTAATTTGAATTCAAAATGTTATCATGCAATATTTCATCTTTCTGCTTGTATATTGTTAAATATACTCTCATTGAATCTTTTACATACTTAAATGTCATGCACGTTTCTTATATATAAACTATCTAATGATGCTTGATTTCCTTTAAGTTGGGGCGTACCCGAATGTGCAGAACCTGTTTGGAGAGCTGGGAATTAATGACCGGTTGCAATGGAAAGAGCATTCTATGATATTTGCAATGCCAAACAAACCTGGAGAATTCAGCAGATTCGACTTTCCTGAAATCTTACCTGCACCATTAAATGGTGAGCTGTGAAAAATTGTTTATCAGGTTCTGCTCAATTAGTTTTAGTGTATTGTTCATTCCCACAGGGGTGGTTTGTGTAATTTTAAAAAGTTTCAGTAAAGTGATTGGTAGTTTTATTGAACTTGTGGGATCAATGTCATATTGCTATCTCCAGAGGGGTGTCAATGCATATAGATGTTACTTAATTTATCGTTTTTTTATAATTATTTAGTTTCATTTTTTTTTTTTAAATTTGTTGTCTTTCTGCCTATTATATGAACACACTCCAAAAGAATTGGAAAAATTCATATTCATGTCGAAATTTCAATAAAATCTTTAAAACTTTATATTATCAATTGTTAATTATTAGTTGTTTTACTTAATTTATTCGCAGGAGTATTGGCCATCTTGAAGAACAATGAAATGCTTACATGGCCTGAGAAAATCAGGTTCGCCATCGGTCTATTGCCTGCAATACTCGGCGGTCAATCTTACGTTGAGGCTCAGGACGGAATTACAGTTAAAGACTGGATGAGAAAGCAAGTACGTATTTCTGTTTATACGTGAAGCGATACAAAATTTTAATGATTTGAATAATTGATTATCTGGAAAATGTAAATGTTTGGTTTCAATTATTTTCTTGTGAAGCAATAATAATTTTTGTATCGTATTTTATTTTTCAGGGTGTACCAGACAGGGTAACTGACGAAGTGTTCATTGCCATGTCAAAGGCGTTGAATTTCATAAACCCTGACGAGCTCTCAATGCAGTGTATTCTCATTGCTTTGAACAGATTTCTGCAAGTAAGACTCTCTCTCTCTCTCTCTCTCCCCACACACACATATATATATTAATTTGAATAGATAAACCAAAAGTACGAAGACACCAATTGTCCAATGAAAGTCAGATTTTACTTGCAAATGTTGTCTCTAGAATACTTTCAATGTCAACTTCACTTTTCAAGCAAAATATTTGAGCTTCTTAATATGGTTATCAGCAGTATCGAATGATGAACGAGTTTTCACATATGTAATGAAATCAACAGGAGAAGCACGGCTCAAAGATGGCATTTTTGGATGGAAATCCACCAGAAAGACTTTGCATGCCAATTGCCGATCATATTCGATCACTAGGTGGCGAAGTCCGACTCGACTCGAGAATACAAAAGATTCAGCTTAATGAAAATGGAACCGTGAAAAGCTTTTTACTAAATAACGGAAGTGTTGTTGAAGGAGATGCATTTGTTTTCGCAACTCCAGGTAGAGTACCTTTGTTCTTCTAGCCTTTTATGTACACGAGTCCTCTGAAAATTACTAATTTGGACCATATTTTACGTCAGTTGATATCCTGAAGCTTCTTCTGCCCGACGAGTGGAAAGGGATTCCGTATTTCACAAAATTGGAGAAATTAGTTGGAGTTCCAGTAATAAATGTTCACATATGGTGAGTTTGGGATTAATTTCTTACATATGTTCTATTCCTGAACGTAGCGAGGTAGGCCAAAAGGGGCCGAAAGAAATAGTGAAACGATTTTGTTTGTGGAAAATCGCCGGTTGCGTAAATTCTTTTTTCTTGGATCTATGTTTTGCTCTGCATTAATTGTGATCATGGTTTTAACTGTAGGTTCGACAGAAAACTGAAGAACACATACGATCACCTGCTTTTCAGCAGAAGTTCGCTTCTCAGTGTTTATGCTGATATGTCCGTAGCTTGTAAGGTAAGACATATTTTGGGGGTGGAGGTGTTTGCAAAACCTTACTGCAAAAAAGTGCTTCTTCGAATTCTATCTTATTTTAAGCCGAAGCAGCAAACATTCAGTTCTACTCTTTTTAAGATTAAAGCAGTACTTGGAGGAAGTTACATTTGGCTTATTTACCCATATCGTATTTTCCACAGGAATACTACGACCCTAACCGGTCCATGTTAGAGTTGGTTTTTGCACCGGCAGAAGAATGGATCTCCCGAAGCAATGAAGAAATCATCGATGCGACAATGAAGGAACTTGCAAAACTATTTCCCGATGAAATCGCTGCCGATCAGAGCAAAGCAAAAATATTGAAGTACCATGTTGTCAAAACTCCTAGGTGCGAAAACAAGAATCTTGCTATATAGTACGAATATCTTATCATAGGGCACTAGTTTTTAACAATGAATAAGATATCTGCAGCAGTTCTTGAAGAAGAAAATCGGACACCTATATACATCACACTTTTCTTTTTGATTTATTTATAAAAAGAATTACTAACACCTCACGTGTAACTATACGTAATGCCCTTCTCGTTAAATTACACATACCTCCCTTTTAACTTATCTCCGGTTTATATGCACTCCCATGCGACCGTACACATAGTTTAATGCTGTCATCATTTCGTTCTTATAAACTTATCAAATTGCTTGCATGTGTTATTGACATCTTCCAACCCGCTTGCTGAAATTTACAAGTTCGGTTATTTTTAGTCAAATTTCAAGAGTCGGAAGGGGGTGTTTGTAATTCTGAAACTAAAATGGGAGGTTTATGTTAAATCTCTTCAAAAAATTGACTGGAGCTGTGCTTTTGTAGGTCTGTATATAAAACTGTACCGGGCTCGGAGCCTTGTCGTCCGTTACAAAGATCTCCCATAGAAGGATTCTATTTAGCCGGAGACTACACAAAGCAAAAGTACTTAGCTTCAATGGAAGGCGCCGTTCTATCCGGAAAGCTTTGTGCTCAGGCCATTGTACAGGTGATCTTTCACTAGCAAATATATTGCTTAGTCATTAGGGCGAATTACATCTACTATTCCTGAGGTTTGAGGTAATTACAAGATAATATCCACGCGTATTATTAATAACATTGAGGTCCTGATATTTGGTGCAAAATCATCTGAAACCGAAAGTTCAAAATACATTAACACCCCTACCGTGGGAGTTTTTGTACTAAAATGAAATCTTAGGGTCGTATCGTGATTTTTTATACCGAGGGGTTTTTTGTAAATACACCAAACCTCGGATAGTAGATTTGATTCACTCTATAACACGTCATTATGGGCAACATTGTTACTTGATTTTAAGAGATCGTACGTTGGCAATGCAAGTATTTTGGTTGCCACTCGCACTCGATAACTTGAAATTACAAATCCACCCCTCCAAATTTCAAACCGGATTAAACTACTCGTGCAAACTCTCTCGAGTGTAATCTGAAATTGGGCTACGAACAACTTCATTTTGTAGTAAATATGTCATTGTTTTTCATCGTACTTTTTTATTTCTAAAATGAGATCCTTCATAATATTGCGACTTACTCCTTTTCTCTCCTCCCTTTTGCAGGATTACGAGTTGATATCCACGAGGGGGCCAAGGAAGCTGGCCGAGGCAACCCTCGTGTGAAACATTTCGACCGATTACTCAAATTCTTTCATGACTATATAAAGAACCATCCAAAGAGGGAAATACAGGACTGCGTATATACGACGACTTAGACGAGTAGAAATACGCGTAAAATAGCAGGATTTCTTGTTTTAACTTTAAATGTGCTATATATGGAAACACTTTTAATTGTTTTTTTTTTTCCTTTTAATTTGATCACTCCAACTTTATGGAGAATTGTTCAAGTTCAGAATCAAAAGTTATGAATGTTGCATACAATTACACCGACCTTGTACTTGTAATATCCCTAGGTTTTAATAAAAGTGAAATGGATCCAAGAAACCCTGTGGTTCAGAAAAAAGTGATGAATGTTTGAAAGATGCATAAGATACTTTGTTGCAGTTTGAAGTCAAGTGACATTAATTTTCATTTATTCAATCTTCACAATTTATGAATGTCAATTAGTACTATTATTTTCAAGCACGCGTTCTCAGGTTCAAAATAGTTTCGACGTGGTCTAAACTATTCCCAGCCCTCGACGACATTGCAGAACAGCTTAGATCATATTGATCTTTCGACTTGATCTAAACTGTTCTCAACCCCCGACAACTCAAAACAACTTAGATCACATTAAATCTTCCGATGATTTAAATCGTTCAAGCCTGACAGCTCGTGCTTGATTTATATATTATTTCTTTTATAAGAATAATTTTTCATTTATATTTATATATGTTTTTTTGTTATATTTTGTCTCAAGAGTATTTTTCCACCAAATTGAGCGAGAGACTAATCTCTCGAGGTACTGAATACGCTTTTCACGAGAACCTTTCTCAATGTAGTTTTTTTTCCATCCACAAGGTTCGAACCCGAGACATTGCTTAAGTGAATTCAAACCGTTATCCATTTAAGTTAATTGCCCATTAGTAGCTAGTTTTTTTATTTTTATTTTTATTGCTTGATGGTTGATATCCCTAATATAAATATGTATATTTATTGACTGTTTAAGAAGGAAAAAAGGACTATAAATATAATTATTTACATTTTAATAGCCACCAAACTTAGATAATGAGCTACTAATGTTTAAGCAATGGGTAAGTACAGCCCACCTATTTCTTATCAAAAGTTTGTGGGCCTAAGGCTACCCCAATTGGAAGTCAACAGCCATAGCTATCCTTTAGGTTGGGAAAATAAAAAAAAAAGAAAATGTTTTCTTATTTATTTCACATCCCTTTTCTCTTTTTTTTTTTATTTTCTTTTTTTTTCGAGGTCGAATACTCAAAAAATCCATTATAAGACGATCTTTCCAAGTTACAATCCAACCATTCGAATATGAGTCAAGGGTCTTGCTTAAGAGATCTGATCCCTCGTTGCACTAAATCAATTACAATTTGGTATCGATAACTGTTATGAAATTATACGAATATATAAATAAAAGGAACCAACGAGTGATATTGTTTAGTTGTTTGTCGCTATACTAAATTAATTAGAAGTTTCATGTTCGAGTCTTTGAGTACGTAACTACTGTTAGTAGGGAGAATTAAACACCTTAATGGTGTGGCCAAACTCGACCATATGAATGGGCTATAGAAACAAAAAATAATAATAATAAACACTAGGTCCTAATTTCAAAAATAACTTAATTACATCTGACTCCCAAATTAAATGGGATAATTACAAGTGGTAACCCACTTTTAGTTATAATTACACTTACACCCCTCCCAAAAATTATGAGAACTATATGTAATTAACGTATTATTCATAGGGTGATGCGTAATTAAAATTTTCTGAGTAGGATATAACTGTAATTATATCTAAACATAACGTACCACTCATAATTACCCCATTTAAATCGGGGTTAGATGTAATTGACCCTTTAAAAAATTCAAGATCATGATTAATTAGCATAATCAAGCTGTAGTATCTTAAGATGGTGGTCTTATCTTGTGCTTAAAATAAGATTCTTGATCTGTGATAGTATCTACAAATTACACAAACACCCAGAAACAAAAGACCATATTCTACAAGTGAATCTACAGGGATTTAGGTTGTCTGAAGATCAAGAACTGAGTTCAAGTATATGACTTACCAAATCTCGTAGTTCACATGCCAGAATATTATCCTTGATCAGGATTCTAATCACAGGCAGTTAATTACAGATTCTGTGAATTGAAACCCTAATTTTCAAATGGTTTTTCTTGAGAATCATGTCACGTAAAGATTGCATCTGTCTATGAACACTGAACAAGAGATTTAATATTCTGGAGATTGGGATTCTGCCATGGCGTTGAGGTTGTTGAAGATCTTACGTTATTGTTATAGGTTGAGACTTGAGATAATGTAGATATATTGAAACAGATGATTATAATGGGTTGTATATTTTAATTTTGTTTTTTTGTTTGGTTCTATGGGATCATTTTCATGGATCGAGTCGGATTTTTATGGGTTGAATTGGGTCGAACCACTTAGATATAAATTTTTTTTTTACCAATATGATCGTGTCAAAATCTGGACTCTGTACGGGATTGCAGACTAAGACGCCAAATCACCCAAGATATTTGTAATATGTGGAGAACTCCGGCGCTTCTCCCAGCTGGAAAGATAGAACAAACGTGAACTCAGAGGCCAAGACGGGGAAGAGTGGGGGTTGGACCCGTTTTGGCACTCCGACGCTCAAGTCAGCTTAAGCTCTTGGACGGAAGTTGCTAAAGTTGAGAGTTTTTGTGCGGGAAAAAGAGCTTACCTTTGGCCGTCGCCAGGCGAGGCTTTTATAGGGTGAAGATGGACTTCGAGGGAGCAAGTACACCTCCCAGAAAGTGCGGATCTGGTTGGGGAGGAGAGTGTCCTGGTCCTCAGGCCGGAACAGTGCTTTTCCAGCCAAAGCACTGTTCGCCTGCTCCTGCCAGGATCCCTGCCACTGTACTGGGAGCGGCTGCAATTAATGCGGCCGGCTGTAGGTGGTACTCGCATTAAGTGCGGTTGTCCGGTAGTGACCGGGTCGGGGTCTCGCTGGGTCGCGGCTCTCTGGAGTGAAAGGAGACCCTGGGTCGCGGGAGACCACCGCCAAACTGGGACTTGTGGTGTTCAGTCCAAGTAGTGGGTCGATGATAACCTAAGCGGCTCGGTCGTGAAAAGCTTACGTGGCGTAGGCTGCTTATCTGGCAATGACATCTGGCGCTAAATCAGACTCCCCGATTTTCCCCTTATCATCTGCCCCCCCAGATCGGGCACCATTAACAGAGTGGTGTCTGATCTCAAGGAAGGCTTTCCAGCCGGGGTAAAATGGGGAGGCCTGGGTCGCGGTGATCTTGTGGAGATCTGGGTCGTTGGGAAAACTGTCCGAGCCAGGATTCGACGAGCCAACCTCCTTCGACCCCAGATATATTTCGACCCAAGACATAGGCGTGGCCTCATGCGCGCATACTAGCTGTGCCCCACTGGGCGGGGAACTCTGGAGACTCCCTTTGTCAGAGTCATGATTACACTTTTTGAAATTTGAGGGACTTGCACGGGTTTTCAGGTTCGGTTGCAGGCGGCCGTTTTGGGGGTAATGGGACACGTTTTTCCCCAGTATACTAATTTATGGCCACGTGGGAAGGGTTAATCACGCCTAGTCGAAACGTTGCTATAAATTGGGGACTTAGGCGGTTTTTCTCTCTTCCACGCCTTCCACAAGAGCAAACCCTAGATTTGAAGTGACTCTTGCCTTCCACCAGACTTTGTCAAAACGCACTCCGGGAGAATTCGCGAGCACATTCTCGAGGTACGCTTTTCCATCCCAGATCTTTCCCCTCTTCTTTTTTCCCTCACATCCTAGAAATGGCTCCCAAGAGGAACGTCTCCGGGCCTGTCGAGAGCCAACCCCCAAGTGAGCAAGTGAGAAACTACGGTCCGCGGGACATTCCGTCAGACTCTGAGGTGTCCCTAGAATGCATAGGGGTTAAGGCTCCAGGGAGAGCCAGGTGGGAGGATCCCACTGTGACGATGTATTTCAGGAACCCAGCGGAGGAAGCCACCGGATCGGTTTTGAGGGAACCGGCCGACAGCGAAAGTTCCATGGAAGCTGAATCGGTCCCCTTAAGCGGTGGTAGAATGCAAGGTGAAGTAAACAACGAAGTGGTAGAGGATACGGCCGCAGAGATTGAGGAGATGTCGTTGGAGGAAGAAGGTCGCGGCGGCGCAGCTTCGGATGTTGAACGGGGGCCCCAAAAGGGGAAAACGAAAAGGAGAGGGCAGCAAAAATGCCCGAAGTACTATTACGAGTTTAGGGCCGAGGTGTATGGGTCGGAGAGGACCACCGCCCTAAAGAGGCTGACTGGCTGGAGAGATTTGGACGCCCGTTGCGAGGTTTTCACTCCCAACAAGGATGAACACATGGGGGCACCCCCTGAAGGGTGTATCGCCATATCCCTGCAGGCCATTGAATACGGATTCCGACTCCCTCTCTCCCCATTCCAGGTGGCTCTGTTTAATCATCTACAGATCAGCCCCATTCAACTGCTCCCAAATGGTCACGCGATGGTAACAGCGTTCAGGTCCTTGATGAAGATCTTGGGTCAGGTTGAATGCGTGGAGCATTTTGCAGAACTATTCGTAGCTTCCGTCGACTCAGCTGCTTCCCCCAATAGGAGGGGGTTTGTGAAGTTGCAATCTAGGTCGGGGAATAAGATTTTTGACACCGAGAAGTCCTCCCATGGCGTGGATTGGAAAAAGAAGTTTGTCTTCCTGAAATATACGGACGGGTGGAACGGGCTAGAACACACTTCCTGGAACGACGTAGCCCAGGTTAGGTTGGAGAGGGGTCCGGTACGTTGGCCTAACACCCTGTTAGCTGCACTGAGGGGGGTGCATCCCCTGGATACAGGGATCTTCACGAACACCCATTTGCTAATTAACTTGGGGTTGGCTCCGGGAACACGGAGACACATTGATTTCAGAATGGGTAACTATACCCTCAATACTCTTAGGCCAAGCACGTTCCCTTCCCTGACTTCATCTTTTCTTTACCACATTGATTTTTAATTCTGCCCGCTGAACCTTATTTTTTCCCATGTGCAGGGTCGATAATGGTAGCCGGACGAGCCAAAGCCGTGGATCGCCTTTTGAAGAAGAAACAAGCTGAGAGGGCCAAGAAAATTGCTGAGGAAAGAGTGCCCGGCCCGCTTCCTTCTGTCCAAGAGATAGCGCAAGAAGAGGGCCTCACGGAGGCAGATTCCCTGGGTCGGATTGCGGCTGTGGAGCGGGCAGCCGGGCAAAGATGGGCTAACGCCCATGTTCCTACGGATGGGGGGAAAGCGGATGCGCAAGGAGCCACTTGGATCCCCCCGGCAAACGATGCCCCGGCTCCACCTCCGGGAGATCAAGGCGCTGTCCCTTCAAAACCAAAGGGGAAGGTGGTCCTTTCTGCCGGGCGACCGGATATGAACTCAGAGGCCAACTCCGGGTCGTTTCCTCCGGAAGTGCCCAGGGGTCGGCGTACTCTAAAGAGGAAGGACAAGGATGAGGCGGTGGACAGGGCCCCCAAGAGACCTGTTAAGGGGGATGATCCTCCTTTCCGGCCACCGGGCGGCTGGGCTCCCCCAACTCTTCGACCGGGGACCTCGCCCGGCTTCACCATGCTGAGGGGGGACTATGAACGTATAGTCGCCATTCCCACATTCGCCGGGCCCAAGTATCCCTTTGGGGTTACAGAACGCAAAGAGGACGGGTCGGAGAGGAAGGTCGCTACCGGGGAAGTCGACCAGGATGTGCTGGGGGCCATCTATTACTCCCTACAAACCGCGAGCGACCACCAAGAGTTGGCCAAGGAGAGCAACGCGACCCTCTCCTATAACAAGATTGCGCTCCTGAATGCGGTAAGGGCCCTTTCGCCATTCTTTTCCTTGGGTCGTGCTTTTCACTGTTTCGTTTCTGACTCTTTCTCCTTTTCCTCTTCCCAGTTGATAGTAAGGGAGCACCAGTCTGCCATGCGACTGGAATTGGCCGATGAAGCCCGCCGCAAGCTGCTGGCGGAGAGGGCAGAGGTGTTGCAGGAGAAGAGCTGGAAAGACGAGGCGGCGAGGCAATCCCAGGCGTTGGAAGACGCCCAGAAAGCGTACACCGTGAAGCTTGACAAAATGGACAAGCTGGTAAAAGCTTCCCTTACGGAGAGGTCTGCCCTAGAGAAGGAGTTGGAGGACCTAAGGGCTGCGAACGAGGAGCTGCGAACGGGTGTGGCCACGCGGCAAAGCTTGTTGGACGCCGCGGAAGCGAAAACCGAGGCTGCTTATGCCAAGGGCAAGCAGGATGGATGGCGGGATGGCTTTGTGGAAGGGCAGAAGGACGGAACCAAAACGGCCTTCTGGTCGGTCGAGAAAATAGTGCCGCAGATAAAGGATAGCGCCGTGGCAGAGTTTCTTCAATCCAAGGTGTTTGGCACCGTCTCGGGTACCCTGGGGGCTTCAGATATAGAGGCCGGTTTCATGAGGGCCCTATCGCAGATCCACCTTCACCACCCAATCCCCCATACCCTTCTTAACGACCCTCGTAAACTCAACGCGGCAAACGGGTACGTTCCCAACACATTGCCGGAAGAGTTCATGGCTCGCGTTGAATTCGAAGAAAGGGCGAATCAGGAGGCGACAGATGGTGAAGAAGACGAAGAGGAGCCGGACTGGAACAAAGTGACCTACGGCTGGGCTGTGGAATGGGCTGAATCTCAGCTCGACAAGCAGGCAGGAGCGGTATCTTTGCCGGGCCCCGTGGATATTGAGCGGACGAAAGAGATTTTGCTGGCCACTTATGCTCCCTCAAGTAGCGGGTCGAAAGATGATGACCTTTTGACCGGGAAAACGGGTGGTCCTGCTTTAGCGATCCCTCCTTTGGCATCACTCCCTCCCGCCACTGAAGTGACTCCCCCCTTGTCTCAGCCTGATCTTCGAACTACTCCTTCCAGCTCTTGAAGGCGAACGGCTTTTGTACCATTATTACTGTTATTTCTTTGCAATATTCCGGGGATTGAACCCCCACCTCCTTCTGTAAATTCTAGCATTTATTATTTGCTTTTGATACTGTCTTAGTCTAATGTTGTTTATCTCTAAGACATTGGTCTTATTGGCGAGTAGGGCTTTTTCGCAATCTTTTGAACGAAAACTTTAATGAAACTTGAAAAGTGCATGTGGTGGGTCGGAAGAGGTTACCCTTGCGAGCCAACAATGGCTCGCTGGGAACTTGCCTCGCGAGTCGCCCCGAGCGACTTCTTAAGGTTTCCTTGACCTCTGTTTTCGTTATTCATCCTCCTTAAGATGTTTCGTATTGCACACGAGAACTCCGATTAACGGATACGTCACAACAATTAACTGAAGATAAAAGTCAATTCAGATGGACTGAAAGTACTTTAAAATACTTAGCTGAAGATAAAAGACAATTCAGATGGACTGAAAGTACTTTTCACCATTTGGGGACGAACATGGGGAAAGTACAAAATGATATCTACAACTCAAAGAAATTCTTAAACATAAAACTTCTTGAGGTTATGCGCATTCCAAGATCTGGGGATGGCGTTTCCCTCCATATCCTCTAGGTGATAAGCTTTGTTGCGCCCCATTTCAGCGATGCGGTATGGGCCTTCCCAGTTAGGTTGTAACTTACCCACGTGCTTCGTTACTTCAACCTTTTTGAGAACCAGGTCGCCGATTTGAAAAGCGCGGGGCTTGACCCCTTTGTTGTAGCTCCGAGCCACCGTGGCTCGATATTGCTGCATGCGTTGGAATCCCTTCTGCCGAACTTCTTCAATGGTGTCAAGCTCATGCGCTCGATCTTCAGCGTTTCTGGCGAGCTGGTAGTTGGAAACCCTCGCAGTCTGATGTAGAAGCTCCGCGGGGATCATGGCCTCCGACCCGTAGACTATCGAGAAGGGGGTTAGCCCTGTAGCAGTTCTAGGGGTTGTGCGGTATGCCCATAGGACACCGTCAAGTTCGTCGACCCAAGCTCCCTTCTTGGCTTCCAGCCTGGTTTGGAGGTTCTGAATAATGATCCGATTAATTACTTCGACCTGGCCGTTTGCCTGGGGATGGCCGACCGATGTGAAGCGCTGACTGATTCCCATATCCGTACAGTAGGACCTAGTGCTGGCGCTTTGAAATTGAGTTCCGTTGTCGCAGATGAGGACCCTGGGGATCCCAAATCTGCAAATGATGTTGCGCCATAAGAAATTTTGGATAACCTTGTCCGTGATTTTTGCCGCGGGCTGGGCTTCGACCCATTTAGAGAAATATTCCACCGCGACTAATAGGTATTGCCGTTGACCCGTCGCGAGTGGCAGTGGCCCGACGATGTCAATGCCCCACTGATCAAAGGGCCAGCAAATATCTACAGGGACCATTTCTGCGGGGTGCTGATGCGGGATATTGGCGTGTTTTTGGCACTTATCACATCTACGGGCGTATTCCTTAGCATCCTCGTTTAGAGTGGGCCAGTAGAACCCACTCCTGGAAACTTTCTTGGCCAAGGATCAACCGCCCGCATGATTCCCACACTGCCCGCTGTGTATCTCTTCCAAGACGTCCAAAGCCTGTGAGGGACGTAGGCACCGCTTGGTTGGTCCCATGAATGCCCGCTTGTATAGTCTCCCTTCGGAATCTAGGGAGTAACCTGCGGCCTTGTACTTGAGACGTCTCGCGGCGTTTCGGTCGGCAGGTAACACTCCATCTCTGAGGTAAAGTATAAATTCGTCGACCCAGCACGGCTCTGCTGGATCGATGGAGCATATTACCTCTGCCTCGCCGTCAATCACTCTCCCCTTGCTTGACAAGTAAGTGATGCTTTGGTCCATGGAGCCTCTCATTCCGTTCGCGAATTTTGACAACGCGTCCGCACGCATGTTCTCTTCCATGGGGACTTGCTGTAGCGTAAATTCTTTGAATTGAGACGCCAAGGATTTGACCTTGGCAAGGTACTTGATCATAGTTTCCTCACGCGCTTCGTAGGAGCCCTGAAACTGGCTCGCCACCAGCTGTGAATCCGTCATTACGGTAATTCTTTCGACCCCATGCTCCTTTGCGATTTTAAGGCCAGCGATGAGCGCTTCGTATTCTGCCTCATTGTTGGTGGCTGGGAAGTCCAGGGAGATGGCGAAATCAAGCGTCTCGCTCCCCGTGCTGGTTAAGGAGATCCCCACACCGCCTCCTTGAGAGGTTGAGGAGCCATCGACCGCCATTGTCCATAGCGCTAGGCGCGGAGTTTCCTTATGGGGGTCGCTCTTTTCAATGATGAAATCTGCTAGGATCTGGGCCTGATATGCAGCTCGGGGCTGGTAGTTGATGTCGAACTGACTCAACTCAATGGCCCATTTCACGATCCTTCCCGATGCTTCCGACTTTTCCAGGACTTGGCGCAAACCTTGGTCTGTGAGGACAATGATGGAATGGGATTGGAAGTAAGGCCTTAGCTTTCTGGAGGTATGCACGAGGGCCAGTGAGAATTTTTCGATCTCCATATAGCGCGTTTCCGCGCCGTGGAGTATCTTGCTAACGTAATATACTGGCATGTGCTTCCTTTCGCGGACGGCTACTAGCACAGAGCTCACGGCCTCCTCCGTGACCGCCAAATAAAGGTACAAAGTTTCTCCTGTTACGGGTTTAGCAAGCAAGGGAGGAGAAGCAAGATATTCTTTGAGCCTCTCAAAGGCTTCATCACATTCATCAGTCCACTCGAATTTTTTAATATTGCGTAAAATCTTAAAGAACGGGAGATTTTTCTCAGAAGAGCGAGAGATGAACCTGTTAAGTGAAATGATTCGACCGACGAGACGCTGGACGTCCCTCACGTTGTGGGGTCTGTTGATTCCTTTGAGAGCTAAGATTTTCTCCGGGTTGGCTTCGATTCCTCGTTGGCTGACTATGTAACCAAGGAATTTTCCTCCTTCTACGCCGAAGGAGCATTTGCCGGGATTCAACTTCATCCTGTACTTGCGGAGTAGGTCGAAAGTCCGACCCAAATCGGCCAAATGCATCTCTGCCCTCTCGCTTTTGACGATCATGTCGTCAACATAGACCTCCATTGTTTTGCCTATCTCGTCTGCGAAAACCTTGTTGACCAGCCTTTGATAGGTTGCGCCAGCGTTTTTCAATCCGAATGGCATGACCTCGAAACAGTAGATTCCCTTCACCACAATGAAAGCGGTCTTCCTTTTGTCCTCCTTGGCCATGAAAATTTGATAGTAGCCCTGGAAGGCGTCCATCATGCTCAGGAGCTCACAGCCGGCAGTTGAATCGACCAACTGATCAATGCGTGGGAGAGGGTAAGGATCCTTGGGACAGGCCTTGTTTAGGTCAGTGAAGTCGTTGCACATTCGCCATTTCCCTCCTGTCTTCGCTACCAGAACGACATTGCAGAGCCAATCCACGTACTTGGCAGGCGTAATGTACCCGGCATCCAGCAGTTTGTTGACCTCTTGCTCGATTATTTTGTTTCGCTCATCACTCTGGGCCCTCAACCGTTGTTTGATGGGTCGGAAACTTGGGTCCACATTCAAATGGTGTTCGATAATTTTTGGGTCGACTCCGACCAAGTCTGAGGATTTCCAAGCAAACACGTCTGCATTATCTCGTAGGAACTGGATGAGCATGCACTGCTGCTTACCTTTGAGATTCGCCCCAATGTGCGTGGTTTTCTGTGGGTCATTCGGAACCAGTGAGACTGGGACGAGGGCTCCTACTGCCTCTATCTTACCATCATCAAGCTTCCGCTTCTTCCTTGCTATGGTGGAGGTCATCTGCTTGGAACACATCTCGGCGGTGGGGTCGTCTGGGTCGGCCAGCTCTGCATCTAGGAAATCGCCCACATCTATTAAAGGAACGACAGCTTTGTTTGGAAGTTGTACCTTTTCCATGGAGATGGAGTAGCATTCCCATGATTCCGGTATGTTGCAACGGAGCTCCCCTATCCCATGCGGGGTCGGCAGCTTGATGGTTTGGTGGTAAGTGGAAATCACCGCTCGGAAGCTGATCAGAGCGGGGCGTCCCACGATGATGTTGTAAGCAGAGGGGCCTTCCACCACCAAGTATTCCAATAATTGCGTGGCCCATTGCGGCAGCTTCCCCATGGAGGTAACAAGCTTGACTCTTCCTTTAGAATAGACCTCCGAGCCCCCAAAACCTGTCAATGGTGTTTTAATAGGCTCATAGTCAAGGGAATTATGGATGTTCATCTTTTGCAAGGTGGAATAGAAGATAATGTTAGCGGAGCTCCCACTGTCGACTAGGGTCTTATGAACAGCGCAATTTGCTACGTCCAAAGTAACGACCAGCGGGCAACTAGGCATTCCCCCATCTCGTGGCATTACTGGTATGAAGTCCTTATCGCTAAACGAGATTTCTTGCTCGCGCCATTCTTGCCCTAGCTCCACTTGCATGATTTCTCTGGGCCCATAAAGCTCCCGACCCGCCTGACGCCTTGACCGCTTGCGGGCCGTCTTGGAGTCTCCTCCCGAGGGGCCACCTGCTATCATGAAGATTTCGTTTGTGGGCATGTTGTGGGGATTAGCCTCTCCCGGCTTCTCCAATGGTGGCTTTCGTCCCCTCCTGGGCGGAGGCGACTCCCTTGGGTCGAGGATTTGGCGGGCCCGCTCGTCCAATTTTTTGACAAACTCCATGAGGTGACCTCCTTGAATTAATCGTTCTACCTCTTCCCTTAAAGCGATGCATTCTGATGTCCAATGACCGGGCTGCATGTGGTAAGCGCAGCGCTTCCCAGACTCCTTAGCCTTCTTGGTTTCTTTCAGCTGCTTTGGCTTTTTAAGGAGTCCTCGATCCATGACTTCGTAAATTTCCTCTATGGGGCAAACCAAAGGTGTATAACCTTTCCTGACCCCGCTCGTTGAGGGTACTTCCCGCTTGAGCCTCTGTTCCATTCTGTTGGTGATCCTTGGAGGTTCCGACCGAGGTGGGTCGGATCTGGGGAACCTATCGGGAGCTGGGTCGTTTGCTCGTCGATCACCTTTGCGCCCCAAAGCGCGCGTTGTGGACTTGACCTCCTCCAACCGCATGAAACGGCGTGCTATGGCCATTATTTCCTCCATATTCTGGGGAGACTCGAGGATGATTTCATCGGCGCACTCCGTGTGGCGGATCGCCTTGTGTAGGGTCTGGGTCAGGATGTCAATGTCCAAGTGCTCGACTTTGACGAATGCCTTGTTGAATCGTGAAAAGAAACTCCTCAAGGTCTCACTTTCTTCCTGCGTGATACTATACAGATAGGTGGACGGGAGCTTGACTCCCGTCATGGAGGAGAAGTGAGCTTTGAATTTTCTGGCCAAATGATCATAATCTCGGATGCTATGCGGAGCTAGCCGCTCAAACCAGTCTTGGGCTGGACCCTCGAGCGTGGTTTCAAAAATCTTGGCCCAAATGAGTTTGGAGTGGCCATAGAGGCTGACTTGTGCTTCGAATTTGGAGCAGTGCTTCACGGGGTCGGTGCTCCCGTGGTATATTGGCAGATTGGTGGGAACTCTATCCACTACCTTGGCGTCGATGATTTCGTCGCAAAAGGGGGACCTTGCCTCCCGTTCGCTGCGGTACATCCTCCCCTGGCGTGGGGGGAGGTGACCGTGGCGGTGGGCAGGTGCCCTTTCTTCAAAGACTTGCCCTTGGGGGAAGTGTGATGACACCTCCTCTTGTGGATCAAAATACTCCGACCCCGGTGCCGGGTCGGGTAAATAAGCTTGCTGCTGCTGTTGTTGTTGCTGCTGTGGTTGCTGCTGCTGTCTCCGGGGGAGATTATTTCGGAGATCGCCCTGTCCCACCCAATGTCCCCGATTAGCCTGATGGTAGGCGTTGGGATGGACCCTGGCCCCCAGGCGATCGAAAACAGGCACATTTCTAGGGACAGGGACGTCTCTATTCATTTCGCTTGCCGTCCCTGCGATGTGGCGCGCGCCCCTATCCGTTTCCCTCATATTGCGCAAGAGCTGCGAGGGGCGTTCCTCAGCCTGACCATTCCTTCTTCTGGCTGGCTCCTGTCGGCGGGGTGGGTTTTCATTGTCATCGAAACCCTCCTCCAGGGGCGCACCCAGATGGACTGGATGCTGGGCTCCCATGGCCGGAGCAATGTATATGGTCTGAGGTTGCGCGTAGGGGTTTTGACCGTAGGGGAGCTGCGGATACCCCCAGATACTTAGCTGAGGGGCATGCTGATGGACAGCATACGTCCCTGGTGCAGAAGGCCCTTGAACCGTGGGGTGTGCAACATTCTGAGGGGTCAGAGCCAAAGGGCTTCCTCTTGGGGGAGCCGGCATGACCGGCTCCCTGTTTTCTCTTGCAGCGGCCAACGCCTCGGCCCGACAGCTCTCCGCGTAAGCTGCCAAATCCGCTTCTGAAAGTATCAAACGGCTAGAAGCACTAGGGCCAGCATCCGTAGCGACGATCCCCACTACGGGGGGCGGGAAGTTCCCCCCTGAGGTGTTGAGATCCGGGAAGATCTCTTCACCATTCTCGCCGTAGACTCGTCGCCCGTGACGTGTTTGGACCATCGTCAATGGAGAGATGGACTAAGCTGGTGAGGAAGAAAGACTTTTTGTTCAGAGTTTCCCACAGACGGCGCCAAGATGATCGTGTCAAAATCTGGACTCTGTACGGGATTGCAGACTAAGACGCCAAATCACCCAAGATATTTGTAATATGTGGAGAACTCCGGCGCTTCTCCCAGCTGGAAAGATAGAACAAACGTGAACTCAGAGGCCAAGACGGGGAAGAGTGGGGGTTGGACCCGTTTTGGCACTCCGACGCTCAAGTCAGCTTAAGCTCTTGGACGGAAGTTGCTAAAGTTGAGAGTTTTTGTGCGGGAAAAAGAGCTTACCTTTGGCCGTCGCCAGGCGAGGCTTTTATAGGGTGAAGATGGACTTCGAGGGAGCAAGTACACCTCCCAGAAAGTGCGGATCTGGTTGGGGAGGAGAGTGTCCTGGTCCTCAGGCCGGAACAGTGCTTTTCCAGCCAAAGCACTGTTCGCCTGCTCCTGCCAGGATCCCTGCCACTGTACTGGGAGCGGCTGCAATTAATGCGGCCGGCTGTAGGTGGTACTCGCATTAAGTGCGGTTGTCCGGTAGTGACCGGGTCGGGGTCTCGCTGGGTCGCGGCTCTCTGGAGTGAAAGGAGACCCTGGGTCGCGGGAGACCACCGCCAAACTGGGACTTGTGGTGTTCAGTCCATGTAGTGGGTCGATGATAACCTAAGCGGCTCGGTCGTGAAAAGCTTACGTGGCGTAGGCTGCTTATCTGACAATGACATCTGGCGCTAAATCAGACTCCCCGATTTTCCCCTTATCACAATAGTTGTTGCGTTTTCATAAATTCGAATTTGATATCTCTGGTTAAGTTAGTATAACGCCTAACCACTAAGTTACACTATTTGATAGGGGCGATGTCACCCCATGAAGATTGGGATCACTTGACTCCACTAAAAAAAAATAAAAAAAAAAATAATAATAGTATATATATATATATATATATATATATATATATATATATCCTTACGGAAAAAAAATACGTATATATATAATGTATTTTAAACTTGTGAATTAAAAAATAGTTTATTTATCCGACATAAATAAAGAAAAAAATTTATTGACAATTTAAAATTTTAAAGTTTTGCGTTAAAAAAAAGTTAATGGCCCAAAAATAAAAATAAAAATCTATTTAGTGATGCCCTAAATATTGTATTATGTATATTAAGAAAGATATATTTAGTTTTTTTCGGTAGAGTTATATATTCAGTAATGTTGTAAGAGTTGTAAGAGTCCTCCGGTTATTGCCAACACCAAAGAAAATATAAGAATAGCCTACTTTATTTAACAACTCCAAAAAGGAGTTACTAATTAACTAGAATAGTCTATTGTAGTAAATAAATTGAATTGTATATTTAACAAAATTTTAATATGGTTTCAAAATATAAAAAATCATAAAGTATAATTATAAAGAAACATTTTAAATAAATTATTTTATTTTTTTTAATAATATATTCAAATAAATTATTTGACCCCATTATCTCAAAATCTTGAAACCCCACCATTTGGTGAAATTTTTTTGTTGCATTATAGTGTATATGAATATAGTTAGATAAAAATATTGAGATAATTATGAATATTGAATACCCTGTTAGGTTTAATGCAATTGAGAATAGATTCTTACAGCTGAAAAATTATGAAAATACCCCAGAAGAATTATAAAAAAAATACCATACTTAACGTAATTATTTTTGGATACACTATAAAAAATTGTCTTGGACAGTTGAGTGTATAGAATTAATTCTGAAGTTGACAAAATATATACAAGATATTGCTCAATATATATTATAATTCACATATTTTTTAGGGTTGATTAATAAATAATGACACATTAAATCGAACATATATAACAATATTCGGAATTTGTTAATTTGCTAGTTGACGCTATTTTCGGGGTTTGCCACAATATGTTTGGACAAAATGTTTTCTACAACACTCACATTTTCTATAGACCAATTCATTTTTAATAAATCAATCAATAAATATATAAGCATGTCGATTAAAGTAATTACAAAGTTATATATCTACCAATACGCTTAAAAATATTTTTCTTTTTGTATTTTGTCATATTGAAAACCCGTATTCGACATCTTCCGCCATTAAAAAAAACTTCACATACTAGTTTTTTTAAATATATATATTTCCACAAAAAATATATGTATATTGTCATTTTCGTATGAGTACACCGAATCTATTTTCTTATTTTCTCTCATATTTTATATTGTATTTCGTATTGACCTAAACCCACCTTTATATAGACCCAAAATTCTATTAGAGTTTAACTCTTTATCGACTCCTTCTATTTGCTTCTCCTCCTTCCATCCTTATCCGTTAGACTCTTTTACCGTTCCGACACGTTATCTCTAACATCAGTAACTACCTGAGTATCTTCTTGTCCACAGAGTCTTAATGAGCAAGCTCCCGAACACAGCTCGTCACACTCAAGCTCACTTCATTCTATCTCATGTGAGGCTAATCACATGTCCTACTTGAATAGAGCTTGATCTGTATCCATACATCATAAACTATAGCATACCGCAATCGTGCAAAACCAAACCTACAATGTCATTTAAATTTTGAACTGCAAACTTGGACCCTCAGTCCAAATCAGATTTCTTTTTTTGTTTTCTGTCACCTTTCAATTTATATATTGAATAATCAAAACCTTACATTATAAACAAATACGAATATATATCATTCTTGATTTATTTATGAACAAAAAACATGAAAATCTGCAACACCATGAAACCAATTAAAGCTGCCGGCTATCCAACGCACTGCCTTCCCATAATCACTCTCCTTTGCCTTGTCCTTATTAAACAACTCTCCATTTCATATGCACCACTTTTCTATTCACTACTCCATCTCCAATGTTAATTCCTTCAATCCCAATCCATTTTTCACCCCCCAAGAAAAACAACCCCCACGTTCACCCCCCTTCAAATTTTATTAAATTAAATAAAAAAATAATGAAAATCGTTTATGATCGAAAGTCGTTACGATTTCCCATGCAGATCTATCTTTTTTCGAACCTGACCGCGTACACCCCTACTTTCGGGCCTTAGTCAACTCACTTTGCCTATAAATACCCTAACCCTTCATACCCAATTTCCCTCAAGGGTTTAGCTCAACTTTGTGAGCTTTTTTTATCCCAAATTTTTGCTATCTTTTTTTGGGTTCATTTACTTCCTTGTTCTACGTTACCATATTCTCACAAACAAACTTAGAGAAATTAAACCAAGAAAGTTGCAAGAAAGGAAGTAAATGGCTGCGTTGAAACAGTTGAAGAGCTATGGTGCTTATGCTTCTTCAAAGAGATCATCATCATCACCTTCATCGAAGAGCAATGGGTTCACAAGAAAATGTGCTTCTTTGGTTAAGGAGCAAAGGGCCAAGATTTACATCCTCCGTCGATGCGCCACCATGTTGTTGTGCTCGTATATTCAAGGAGACGATTGAGATTGGGAGAGTGAATGACCATGATCACGTCGAGATGTTCAAGAAATGGCCTCATTAGCAAAGAAAGGATGCTTGGATTGTTTTTTTTCTTCTCCTTGATTAGGAAATGCCACTTTTTTTAACCTAAAATGGAGAGATTTCCATTAGGGTTTTTTTGGGCAGATTAATTAAGGAGAAAAATCATATGATATATAGAGTTTGGAGATGATCTACATAACAAGCTGAGCTTCTTGATGAGCTAAACGAGGCAAAAGTAAGGGGAATTTTCAAGAAAAGGATGAGGACTGGCTGCAAAAATGTAAAATATTGGCTCTACGTATTATTAATATGTTGATTTTTTCACTTTTATTTTGGTAGAATATATATTATGCAAGAAATAAGATATATGCTTTGTTTACAATATTATTGCAAAATAAGATGCAGCATAATGTAATAAAAAATAATACACTTATGTCGGAAAACAGTCGGAAGTTGGTTTTCCGACGACTTTCTCATAAATTATGTTTCGTTGGTTTTTTTGGTCGGTTTTTTTCTCTTTCTTTTTATTTTTGGTATATATGTTGAAACAAAATTGCATGTATTTTAAGGCTAATTATTTGGGTAACATAAAAATGAAAAAAAAATGGTTTGAGATGATATAAACATATCTTAATGAAAAGATTAAAATAAAACTATGATCATGGTTTTCTTGATTATGATTTTAATAATAAATAACAGCTGGAATTAAGTCAAATTTGAGGGTAATTAGATTCTGTGTTCTGAGATGGGCAAACCCGTCTTGTCAGCTGCATCTGCCTTTGCAAAATTCTGCCTCATAAATTGAGGAACATTTGTCAAATTAATTATTTATTCATGTAAGGAATTTCATAATATATGTGACTAATTTATTCTTTAAGAATATTTATGAGTCTTTTTTAGGTCACAACTCATAAGTTTAACCACTGTTTTATATTAGAAATAGTTTACTTGGCCTTGAAACAATAGATTGGACTTGGTATCTGGCATTAAATAGTGTTTACTTGGTTTTGGTTGGGGCCTGAGGAGAGCCCGCCAGCCTTGTGGTGTCAGTGGGGTGCAGTAGGCTGCATAGCAACTCTCAAATTAGCTTGCTAATTAGCCCATAGCAAATGGGTTGAATAAAAATACTAATTTGTCCTTCCTTTTTTGTTGTGTTATGCCTCGGTTTCTCCCCTTTTTGTGAGGGTAATATGGGCATTTTATATGATAACAAATAGATTGTGCAGCCCAAAGTAAACATCTCATCCAAATTCACTTAGAAACTCATTTCACTTAACAACCCAGGTAAACACTAGGTTGTTTAATTACATTACAATCAATATGTCAATAACCCAAAATCAATAGATTAGAAAATGGCCAAGTAAACTATTTCTAAATTTGGAAGTCAATGAGTTTCAAAATAATGATTTCATGTAGTGTTAAGAAGAGACACTTGCATATGGCTCTTATTTTCCTTTTCTTTTCTCTCTAATGTGTTGTTAAAATAGTATCAGTATGAGCAGAGGTCGCCCCCGCGGGTTTAGCTCAGTGGTAACACAGGTAGCAGATTTGGAGCAAGGACCAAGGTTCGAACTCTGGCAGGCGCAGTGTGGGGGTTTTATCCATTCAATGTGGTGGATAGCCCCTTGTGGCCATCAGAAACCGTCCTCCTACCTGTGGGGCTGTGAGTCACCGTGATTTACCTCCTCTCCTACTAGTGTGGGGTCACTTAGGAGGGGCGCCTAAGGTGGGCGATTCCACCTTTTGGAGCAAGTATGAGCAGAGGTCTTGATAATCCCGTCAATTTTAAAGTTATCTTCATATATGTTAGTGTCAGAGGTCAGAAAATGCTCGACTTATTATAAATCTCTCTAATATGTTAGTATCAAGGATGAGAAGATATTCGAATATCAAAAAGTGAGTACTAACACCTATGTTGCACGGATACGGACACGACACGGTTCCGACACGGCGACACGGATTTTTTCAAAATTTTAGGACACGACACGGTTCCGACACGGCTATATTTTATATAAATAAATATATTTTATATATAAATAAAAATATTTTATAAGTATAATCTATGTAACATAAAATATTTATAAAAATATATAATATTAAAAACTAAAATAAGTTTTGTTATTTCAATTTTCTCTCCAAAAAATTCAAAAAATATTAAAAAAAGCATAAAAAAATGATCAAATTTGCCCCGCCGTGTCCGAGCCGTGTCGGACACTCCACCTGGCCGTGTCCGACACCGTGTCCCAATTTTTTTTTATTTTATTTTTCGGGACACTCCTTCAGCCGTGTCCGTGTCCGACACGTGTCGGACACTGCACGGGCCATTTTTTAGGCGTGTCCGTGCTTTAGAGACTAACACTGGTGACGAAAAAGAACAAAGAGACGAAGAATTAAATTCTATATATTTGGAATATATATAAAATCATTCGTTTCTAAATTAATCCAAATGCCTAATTGTGTGATATATGGTTTAATGAGATTAAATCCATTGGATATTAAAAATAGTTATATTAGAGTAATTCTAGTCGGAGTCTGGCCAAATCATCAGTGTAACGAAAGGACGATTGTTTTACACTTGTCTTGAGCTTGATAAAAAAATTGGGAAGAATGACCAATTAAATGGCAAATGCAATACACTTACCCTTTTAATTAACTGAGTTCAATCGAACTAGATTTGGGTTAGAATTTTCGGAGAAATTATGATCGACAATGCAAACATACTAGTTTCTTAGGCCTAGGGCTGTCAACGGGTCGGATTCGGGCCGGATTCCGGGATTCCGGATCCGAATCCGAATCCTATTTTATAGGATTCGGATTCATTTATTTTGAATCCGTGTATAATCAGATCGGATTATATCCGATTAAAGATCCGACCCGATTAGCAATAAAATTTAATTTTTTTATTTAACAAATTTAATATAAAGAATAAATATAATTACATAATATTAATAAATAATAGTTATTTAATGGATTATTTGATAATTTTATTTATATTAGTTTAAAATAAATTAATTTAAGCTTATTAATAAAGAAAAATATATACTTTTAGAGTAAATAATTCAAATTTAATTGTTGTTTAAAGTGATAATTATGTGAAAATCATAATTTTAGTCATTTTATTTAATATTATGTACTAGTAAATAATTTATTTTAATTAAATATTATATATATAATCGAATTTGGATTCTAAACGGATCGGATTCGCTAATTCCATATTCGCTCCATTTATTTCGAATAACGAATATTTATAATCGGATATGATCCATCGGACATTTTTATCGGACGAATATACTAAAATTCGGATCGAGTTCGGACCGAATTCGGATTAAAATCCGATCCATTGACAGCCCTACTTCAAAGGTTGGCGGTTGGCCTAAGGCCTACGCCAACCTTTGAAGGGTTACAAGGAGCCACTGATTAAATTTGGGCCGGCCCAATTGTTGGAACTAAAAAATTGCCCACTATGCCAATTTCTAGGGCCAAGAATTTGAGTATTTTAAATAATTAATAAAAGGGTATTTAAAAAAAATATTAGTAAATAATTTAACACCATAAATTTTGTATGATATTTATGTTGCAATAATATAAAAAATCATTTTTAATCCATCTTTTTTTATTGACCTTCCTAAAATAAAGATAAGAATATGATATTAAAATAGAAGAGTGTATTCTTGAATATATGTCTTTTTGTGTTGTTATCTCACATTAACTCATGGAGAATTATCGAGAATATTAAGTGCATAAAGACATATGAAAGGGTTTTTGAAAACCTGATTGTTGAGTACCCCATATTTAAATAATAACAAAGTATTGACAATTTTTATAAGGTAAGATATTGTATATACTATTAAATTATGGAACTTAAAAGTAAATTGATGGGCTCGTGGGCGGTGCGGTACACCTCACGTGCACGGGATCAGGACCGTGAGCCGGGCTTGGGGTAAGAGCACAAGATTGTAGACCTGGCTTGAACGATTTTCAGGTTAATATTGATTGTATCAAGTCATTAATTCATAACACCCGCCTCCATATCCAGATTTCTTAACAGTTAACATTATATAATTCATAACAAGGTTTTTTCTTGTTAAATAGTATATTTTCCCAAGTTTGTTTAATTTACACAACTTTATTCAATTGCATTTGCTATTTAATTATTTACACTTTTTAAAACTTCCACAAATTACAGGATAAATATAAAATAGTCCATCCCTCGGCACGCTGATCTTGAACAAACCATGTTCTAAATAAAATTACTAATTTTAATGTTAGTTTCTCTTAGTACAACATGAGGAGGCATGAATCTAAATTAAAAATACTTTGACATCCACATTAACTATGTATTAATTAAAAAATCAAATAGTTGACTTCCTAATTTTAATTCATGAAATACATGGGATATATATTGATCTTGAAAATTGCTTTTCAAGATTTCTCATTGTTTGACTAAATATTTATTAATTGTGTTAAGATAAGTCAAAGATAAAAGTGATAATGAAGTAAATCAATTAATAATAAAAATAGCGAGGCAAGAAAATACATGAAAAAAATTGATGAAGATGGATCCCAAATTATTTGTAATTTAATTTTTTTCCAATACTTGTAAAATAAAGAAAATAAAAGAAAAATGATTTATATTAAATCGCTCTTTTTAAACGCGTTTTTTGAGATTTTCCTCTGTAGCTGTCACTCTCGTTCTTCCCATTTCCCTCCAATTTTATTTCACAAACTGAAAATCGAAGTGTAAAACCAGCTAAAAACCCTAAATCAACGAAGCTTTACTCTCTCATTCATGCCGTAATGCTGAAATTGTTCTGGGTTTTTCTCTCCCGCCGTAGTAAGAAATGGGTTTATCTTGGCGCGAAGTTTTGAGGCTTAACAGTATGTGCTACTATCCTCTTTGTTTGCACAATTTTGGTTATTTATGCGCTTTTTTCACCACCACCATCACCTGTTTGTGGAAATGTCTGAATGGGTTATGCTTGAATGTTTAGGCTGCAACAGATTGGGTTGACACAATTAATGGTAATAAAAATGGCTGAAGGGTGTGCATGACATGGGATTTCGGAGTTAAGTGTAATTTTAGGGAAATTATGTTTCTTGTTGCTTAACATGTAGAGCATGTTTGGTTCTTGGTTTATCTTCAATTGACAAATGATAACTCTCCACTAGCTAGGCTGTGTATGTGTTGTTTGATCACCACCCGTTGATTTAATGAGATTACGTTAAGACCATGGATTTGCAGTGTTGAAGTGTGATTAGTGGAGTTAATGATTTTCCTCCTACTTAATTGTAAGGAATCATTGATGTTTTACCTTTCGGAGTATTTTTTTGAATGAGTGTAAATGCAACTAAGAGAAAGGTAAATAGTTATATGCTCTCGAGTAAAGGAATGTGCTGGAGCTTAGAAAGTGAATTAGATATATTATATGGTGTTGGTTTGGTCACTGGTGGAGGACTTAGAAAGTGATGGAAAGGTGCGGAGTTCAGCTCATTGCTTTTCTTTAGTGGAGATAACATAAACTAAAAGACATTGTAGCTTTTCACCCATCAAAAAACCAGAAAAGATCACTAGTATGTTTGTGGTCATTATCTCTTGTAGGGATCTGATTCGGGAAAACAACTTTTGATTTTGAATTCATTTCTGAAAAGGGATTGAATTAGTGAGTTGAAAATTTGGGATCTGAAACTATTATATCGGCCGAGCAATCCGTTGGAACCTCTGGCTAATTTATGTGGGAATTCCATTTATTCTTCAGCAATTCTTTTTCCTCCCTTTTCAGAGAATACTTGAGAAGATTAGAGCTTTTTGTTATGATGGCTTTTGTGCTTTAGTCATTGTTTAATCTAACACCGAAAGTAGGGAAAAATTTGTTTTTGCCTTCTTTAATATGATTTTGCATGATAACAAATTAAGGGGGAGGACCAAGTTTATATGTAATTGTGTGTTAGTTGCTTCTGTGGTTTCCAGAAAGATTTCCAATCTTCAAAACTGTAAATTCAATTTGCTGTGTAAGTCTCAAGTGATGAAGTTATTGTTTCCAATTAGTAAGTAAAAAGTTACTCATGTATAACACTAAGTAGCTCTAACTCCTGCAAATACATGTATTATGATTCCATTCCCAAACCTGATTGGATGCAAAATTTATCTCTGTACAATTTACAGAATACTTATTACACAAAACCTCTGCTTTCATGGAAAAAAAGATTTGCCTACAGAGAAGACTGATTGTACAAGCATATCGGCAATCGACATTCATATCAACAACAAATTTCAGCACTCTGAATTTCTCGGTTTTCTCCCATTACACTGTCTGTCTTTCAGATCCCACGTCCTTGAGCCAATCAACTATCTCTTTTATAGTCGGCCTCTTGAAAGGATTCTGGTTAACGCACATGCATGCAACATCAAGCACTCTGAGCATCTCTTCTTCAAACCCTTTCCCTCTAAGTATAGGATCAAATATTTCGTCTTGTTTTCCCTCATTTCTCATTTGCTGTACCCACACTACCAATTCTCTCGACATCTTCGGCTTGAACACCTCAACCGGCCTCTTTCCTGTTAATAATTCAAGCATCACAACTCCAAAACTGTACACATCCCCTCTGAAAGTTGCTATCCATGATTGACTGTATTCCGGTGGAATATAACCTAGCGTACCCACCAATTCAGTGGTGACATGTGTCTGATACGGAAGAATCAACCTTGCCAACCCGAAATCTGCCACGTGGGCGTCAAAGTTTTGATCAAGAAGTATGTTGCTAGATTTCAGGTCACGGTGCACGATGTGTGGGTCACAGATTTGGTGCATGTAAGCCACTCCAAGGCTTGCACCTTGTGCAATTCTCAAACGAGTAGGCCACGTAAGCTGTGATCCTCCATCTGGCTTCTCATGAAGCCAGTAATCTAGGCTGCCATTCTCCATGTAAGAATATATTAGCAATCTAAACCCATCATGGACACAATAACCTTGGAGAGTGACGAGGTTTTTGTGTTGAGCCGTGGATAAAGCTTCCACTTCTGCTTTGAATTCTCTTTCCATTAACCCCATGTCTCCAGAAAGCTTTTTGATTGCAAGTTTGGTACCATCTGCTAGAGTTGCTTTGTACACCAAGCCGAAACCTCCACAACCAATAATATTAGCTTGGTTGAAATTGTCTGTGGCTTTCAATATATCTGCTACTGTGAGATCCTCTGCTTTATTCTTACTGTTTGGGAACAGCACAACGAGACTGGTTTCCTTTGCAACCTCAGGAAATACACCAGAAGAGTTAAATGATATTGTGTCGAGATCCTTTCCTTCAAAATCGCCTTTAGGCCGGATGATTCTCCTTCTCTTTGAAAACACACAGTACAGAAGCAGAATGATGGTGAAAATGCCAGAACTGATAACAAGGGTCAGAATGATGGTTTTCTTCCTATTTCCATTTCTGGTTGCTGATGTACTTGTATTTACAGGTTGGTTGCCGCACAAACGGTTCAATATTCTACCACAAAGCCTTGGATTTCCTTCGAAGCTCGTATTTGGGAACGTGTCGAACTGACCCCCCATTGGTATCGGGCCCTGGAGATCATTGTAAGCAACGCTGAAAGAAGAGAGGAAATGGAGATTTCTGAGAGAGGCTGGAATTTCACCGGTAAGATTGTTGCCAGAAAGGTCCAATTTCTCTAAGTTTGTGAGATTAGATATTGTGTAAGGGATGTTGCCAGAGAATCGGTTGCCACTGAGATCAAGGGCTATGATGAACTTCAGCTGACCAATCTCTAACGGGATGGTACCGCTGATACTGTTGTTGCCAAGAAATAGAGTTGGTGGTAGATTCGAGAGCTGATTGTACTGCAAATTGGAGACATTGTTTGGCTTAACAAACACAGGCAGCTCTAAATCGCTGCTGTCAACTTGATCAGAGTTCTGCTGCTTTGCTAGTCTTTGAAGTCCAATAAGCTCCATCGGGAAAAATCCGGTAAGTAGGTTATGAGACAAATCCAAATAGAAAAGGTTTGGAAGATTCCCTAACCAACCTGGAACTGAGCCGTTGATGTTATTGTAAGAAAGATCAAGAACTTCCAGCTTATTTAACTCAGACAGCCACATAGGTATCCGCCCCGTAAAGTTGCAGCCACCCAACGCCAAAACTTTGAGATTTTGGAATTTCTCAGAGCCAACCAAATCCTTACCATCGGGCAAGGCTTCGTTATAGAAATTCTTGGATAGTGTCAGCGTGCTGAGATTCCTGCAACCCCTCAAGATTCTTATTGCATTCGTCATGTTGGTTAAGCTGTTGTTAGAGAGTGCAAGGAATGCCAGAGACTGCAAAGATGCTATATTTGGCAAAACCTCGCCCGTCAGGCTGTTGGTCGCCAAACGAACTGCTGTAAGTGTCTTGATATCAAAAAGCGTTTCCGGCAATCTACCTCCAAACAGATTGTTACCAAGATCGACCGACCGAAGCTGCTCGAACTTCGAGAAATCAAAAGCTGAAAGCTCACCTGTAAGAGAATTAACCCTTAAATTCAGTGTTGTCAGCTTTGTACAGTTTGTGAGAGAATCCGGTATGGCACCATACAAGCTGTTAATGTGGAGCAGCAGCTGTTCCAAATTCCTCAGCTTCCCGATATCCGGAGGAATCGTCCCGGTCAGCTCATTACCATATAGTGCGAGGATCCTAAGGTTGACAAGATTCCCAATCTTTTGATCCAACGGGCCAGATAGCTTGTTCCCGCCCAAGTAGAGCTCTTGCAATGTCAATAGACCATAAATATCTGGTGGGACCGATCCAGATAGATTGCTAAAACCTGCTCTGAGAACTGAAATATTCGAACACAGGCCAAACCCTTCTGGAATCGGACCGGAAAAATCATTGTTCGAGAAATCAATGGCCCTGATTGAATTAGCATAGCTGCAGACAAAAACAGGAATTGTCCCCGAGAAGCTATTGTTGCTGACATCAACAATCTCCAAATTCAGTGCCTGCTCCAGGAATGAAGGTTGAATCGTGCCATGGAAATGGTTGCTGGATAAGTTGAGTATCTGTATCGTATTGGGGAGCTTATCCGACGGCTGCAGTTCACCGGAGAATCGATTCCGGCTCAAATCAACGACCACAGTCCGATTCAGGGATGTGAAAAGTCCATCGGGGAGCCGGCCCGAGAGCCAATTGTGGGAGAGACTCAGCTGAGAGAGGGATGTCAAGTTCACAATGGAAGACGACGATATCTCTCCCGTAAGGCCGCGCGACGGGAGCCATAGATTGATCACCCTACCCGCACCATCACACCCGATTCCTTCCCAACTGCAGCAATCATAGGAAAGCGACCAGTTCAAAGGAGGAGAAGCTGAGATGCTCAGATTGAAGGACGAGAGCGAATCGCGATCGACGGGGCTGCACGCGCCATTAGAGGTATGTACAAAGCAAGAAAAGAATACCAACACAATTGCTGGGAACAAGAAATGGAGGTAAGTGTAATAATCAAAGTTGTGATTCTGTTTGTGGGAAGTGGTGTTCAAGAGCATGGTTGATGAAGATGGTTTTTTGGTAATAGAATTTGTGTTGTGAAGGAGATGATGGTGATGATGATGATGAGTTTTCACTTATCTTCTGTTCTTGATCATTATCAGGAGAAGCAGAAGAAGAAGAAGAAGAAGACAGCTGAAGGTGCTCAAGATACTCCAATCAATCATGTGGGATCTCTCTCCCTCTCTCTCTCTCTCTCTCTCTCTCTCTCATCCAAATTTGTGCAGACTTTAGTCTACCACCAAAGAGAGGATTAGAGAGAGATCAGAGAGAGAGAGAGAGAGGGAGAGAGAGTGGGTGATGTTGACATGGAGCAATATTAAAAGTTAGGGTCTAAATTATCAAAAAGCGTTTACTTTTTGGGACGGCTGGCTGGTGGACTTTCTTTATATTATTTATAAATCTATATCTATTTTCATATAATGCATTATATATATATATATATATATAGTTACTATGTTTGTGTATAGTACCACCCATTATAGTCTTGAATGAGAGAAAGCGTGTATTTTACGTGGGCGTGGCTGAGAACTATTGCACAAGGTAAAACCTAAATAGTTAGTCAATGTATTAGTATAATTACTATGAAATTTACATAATAAAAGATGATTACACTACTTGCTGAAGTGGGTATACCAAGAAAGATGTCACGTATTTTGGTGAGCCATATGTTAATCCATAGTTGATATTTATTAATATTTGTAGTAATTTATTTAAAAAAATATAATTAAGAGGGAAAAAAAAATAATAATAATAGCAGAGAAATAAATAGATTCTCTTGTTTGTTTGTATAAACGTGATGGGGTGTATTGTTGTGTGAGCTAAGCTGACAAAATAGTGTAAGATAATGGGGCGATGCACATGTCGTGTCTTGTTACATAACATAACCAATGGGCAAATATGAATATCCAATTGCATCTCTTGGAATTGTATTTGTGCACACGTACTATAACACTTTCATTTCCTTGGTTGACTAACCTAAGAAATTATTTTTACCAATTTGCAGAAAATGACATTCTTGTTTTGCTATTATATGATCACGGGTGGGTGGGGGTGTAAACGAGTCGAGTTTGAATCTGATAGGTGTTCGTTTCACGTTTCGTTCGAACTTGAAATTGCACGAGTAGTTTAATTATCAAATGAGTTGAGTTGGGTTTTTGACGTCATCGGATTCGAAAAGATATTTGGGTTTGTTTGTATGTTTAGTATATTGTATTCCGTTGCGGGTTTTTAACGACTCGCTAAATGGGTCGAGGTGGGTTTTCATGTTATCAAACCGGGAAAAACGTTCGAATTTGCTTCATGTGCATAGTATATTGTATTCAGAAATGGGTTTAGATTTTTATCGAGCGATAAACGTTAAAAGATTGTTCTTGCCATCTTGGGTTTGAGTAATTATGTGTTTTGAATATTCTTTTAGCCATATTTAGGTGTTTAGGTATCACACAAATAAGAATTGGCATGTGGCCTATAAGATAATTGAAGCCAAAAAGTCTTGATAAATTTTGAATGTTACAAGTCATTCTCAAGGTAAAATGGCTTTGGTCATTCTCTTACATGCCAACTAATATGGATGGAATTACTAATCAAATTGCATGGGTCAAGTAATAGGTTGGAATTTGACTCCAAACTTTTTAAGTAATTAATTCAATCAACTTGAGTAATAAAATAAGAAACACTTGTAGCAAATGAAAAGTCTAAGGTGAAGTAGGTTTTATGTGACATAGTAGCCTAATAAAACAATATGGTACTTGTTAAAACAATTAAGCCATCCAAGATGGAGTAAAAAATTATAATTTCAAATATCATAATTTCACCAAGAGAGATTGTGATTATAAATTCTTTTACAGAGTTGGTTATGTTCGGTCATTAAAATATAAAACTCTCCTTACGATACTAGCTGACCGTTGGTAAATTTACGATAATGTTATTATACCAGTTGATAGTTTCTCATATTAAATGATCCGTTATTACTATTTTCTATATATCCACTTACACACTCGTTTACATCTAGACTCTAAAGGAATATAAAAAAATATAATTTGGTACCACTTAATCAAATAATTACATTTACACCCCTTCATGAATTTAATAATTATATTACACACTCAAAAGAAACCAATTTTTTGGACTATTTTTAAATTCATGAGGGGTGTAAATGTAATTATTAAATTCATGAGAATATATAAATATAATTTTAAAATTCATGAGATGGTGTAAACGTAATTATTTGATCAGGTGGTACCAAATTATAGTTCTCTATATTCCGTTTGGGTCAATATGTAATTATAAACGTAATTATTTGATCAGGTGGTACCAAATTATAGTTCTCTATATTCCGTTTGGGTCAATATGTAATTATAGTCCACACATATATATATGCGGATAAGTATTTTTTGAACATTCCAAACAAATTATCTCGACTTGCAAACTGTTATATAATATTTATATTTATGAAATACCACCGTCTAAATTTATTTTTTAGTGATTTTGTCTAAAAATTAACCACGTGACATATTTATAGTACATAAACGTTAGCTGTTTTTATGCTAAAACTACTAAAAATTAAGTTTAGACAATTATATGTCACAAATACAAATATTATATGGAGGTTTACAAATCGAAATAGTTTTGTCGCAGAAAACACTATAATCCGGATCTCAAAAAGTATTTACATATATAAAATTTTAAAGATAATATATCTAAGTGAAGCCACTTTACATGTTGCTTAGCTCTTTAGACAGCATTATCATACACAAATGTGACTCCACAAAAAAGTAAAAATTTCAGCCCCATCACTTCACCAGTCATTGCCAAGAAATGTCGGCCAATTGCACTAAAATTTAAACAATTTTATTGTCTTTTAAAGTCAAATTATTAATAATAATGATTCCTCTTTTAATTTTCTTTTCTTTTTTTAATTTTTCTACAGAGGTATCAGTGCTGGGAAGATTATAACAAGAGATTCGGATCCATCTCTAAAAGCTTACAGAAATCGACACCAACCACACAATTTGATTAACCTTTTTTTCCTTTTCAATTTCACTATACATATGTCACCATATCGGATATTCCACTCACACTAACCCCTTCTATTCCAACGATACCCAAATACGGAGATACAAATACGATTATAACACGGAGTTCAATGATACGGGTTTTTTTCCTTAAATTTATTATATAAGCGTCTGATACAAATATCTGTCACGACATTATAAAACGCTAGTCGCTATAGAGTTAATTACATTTAACATCTTTTAAAGTTTTGAATATTATGATTGAACTCATCTTTTAAAGTTTTGGCTCCTTTTAGAAATTATAAATTACGTCACGTTAATTTTTTATTAAATTTAGGGTGATCATCATAAATTTTCTATTTTACCCCTACCTTAAGTTTAGTATAACCTCTTGGTATAAAGAAATTACCTATTAAAACAGGGCTAAAATGTGAAATTCAACTCCAAAAATCTACGACGTCATCCTAAATTTAGCAAAAAATTATTCTGATGTAATTTATAATTTTTAAAAGGAGCCAAATATAATAAAATGACTAACAAGGATCCAATTTTAATATCTGAAAATTCAAAAGGTGTTGCATATAATTAACTCAACTGATATATTTAGAAATGTCCGTACATTCGTCCTTTTACTTTTATCTTGTGCCGTTTTCCCTTTTTCCTCAAAAATATTGTCCGTACATCATACATTGACCCTTCCATATTTATAAAATCTCTGAAGAACGAAATCTCTAATTAAACTAATATCGAGTCGAAGCATTAGTTTATGCTTGTAACCCTTTTGTTAAAGAATGTTTTGTGACCAATCAGAAGGTGTGTTCTTGCTAAACAGGTGTTGGATTATGGGATATTATGGGGCACTAATTGAGGTGGTCGTACAAGTAATTAAGCTAATACGTAGCTTTCTTGTTAGTTTTATCTTACACTTGTCTCCTTCTATTGGTCACCTTTTTTTTAAAAATTTTTAAATAACCACCATCATTAATAAATAATTAAATATTAATGTGTATTTTCCTTGAACAACACATCTCTGGATCATTTTTCTAATTTCCTTTAAAAATATCATTTTGGGAGTAAAACATAGGCATATTTACGTGTAAATTTTTTTAATTTTAAAAATTACATTTTCATCCCTTACATTTTGCTAATAGATTACAATCTTTTCCAATTTAAACATATTTTGAAAAAAGTTAATTTTCTACTAAGCCTAATAAAATTGGCAATTGTACCACCAAGTAGTGTAACTTAGCAGTTCGAGACTATGTTAGCTTAATCAAAGGTCTCGAGTTCGAATCCCTGGAAACGCAACTACCATTGGTAAGGAGAACGTTACATCCTAAGTGATCCGTCCCAACTCTAACCATGGAAATGGGTTGTAGAACTAAAAAAAATTGACAAATTGTAATTTATCAAACAAAATAAGGGGTGAAAGTGTAATTTTCAGAACTAATTGGAGCCTGTGTAATTATGGCTAACCATAATTTAAAAATATTTTCATTTATTAAACATTATTAATGCAGAGTAAAACTTATCTTTTGGCAAATTTCCATCAACTTCAAATAATGTTTCTAACTATGATGCATAGACACGGACATGACACGATATAGATACGGTAACACGATTTTTTTCTTGGATTTTGCGGGTCCGACACGACATGATACAGCAAAATGATATCTTTAAAAGTGTCCGTGCATTAGAGGTTTATGATGATCAAACAAGAAAGATTTATGATTTTAAACCATGAAAAAAAAAAAAAAAAAGATTTTCACAGGCATAATCAAATGAAAAAAGTAGTGCAATTGGCCCATAACTATTTCATAATATGTTGTTGGCTCTCTACTCCCACCTGTGGCCAACTATCACCAGGATACAGCTCTTCAAAACTGGAAGATATATTGAAATTTGCAAGTCAAATTTTGAGTTCTTCCAAAGCTTCAACTTGTTAGATTAATTGATATAATGATTCAAGAATCAAGAAACCGGATGCTTCTAAAAATGTCATTACGTTTCCCGACTGATGAGGTATAAGCGGGGACAGAGTCAGAAACTTTTACCAGAGAAGGCGAGATTGTCTCTTATTACGCCATAACAGACGCTTATATCATCGAGGGGCACGTTTCTTTAATTAATTTTTGTAGAAGTACATATAACATATAGTTTAGTACACATAGAAGAATCATAGGATAATCAGCTGTTAAATCTGCTCAAAATTGAAGTTACCTTTTCATAAGCACAAGAAGCTCCATCAGCTCCAAGCATTTATACATCTGCATAGGTGAGATGGGAGCGAAGTATGATTAATTACAGAAACACCCCTATAAAGTTGTCTAATTACAATGGTATCCCAGGAATGTAATCTTCCTTTTTCTTATTCAGGGCAAAACGGGAATCAAATGTCAAAAGGGATCAGGTTTGGGTTGATTTTGAGGTGTCCCGGTATTTCATATTTAGTCGGAGGGTAAACTGTCAATTAGACTAAAGTAGGGGTACAAACTGTAATTTCCCGATTCAGTGAGGGGGTCACAAAAACACAAGAATTACAGATAAAACCATAAAATAACTAGAAGTTAAATCAAGACTCACTATTTGCTGGATCAATGTGTACGAAGAAGCTTGCAGCAACAATGAGATAGCATAGAATGAGCATCAAACCTTTGAAATAGTTAGACTGGCCATCCTGCATCAATAGTAAACAACAAAAACGATGAGCAGCAAATCAAGAATCTCTGAAGAGTAGAAACGGGGTTTTCCCGTGTTCAAATTGTGTGCGCGTGTGTGTGTGTTTCCCCTTTTTTCATACCTGAAGCATAAATGTCACCACCAACACCGTAATAAACAGCGTGGCGGTCTCGAAGAGTTGAAAGTTCAAGTCCATAGGCTTTCCCATGAACCACCCGACAATTACACAAAACGGGATCTGCATTTGGAAAAAAGTAAGCAATAAAAACTAAATCTTGAAGCGGTAAAACATGGTGATGGTGATGAAAAATGTTCGTAAGGCCTTACCAAAAACATTGATATCTGAGTCGATGACCCTATTGCAACTCCAAGTGTAATATTCTGGAAATGTAACAGCAATGGAACTTAAATACAATTTGTATAAGAAACTGGGAAGCGTATTGTTACAATAGATTAGTACTCACAAGTTTGTCCTTCATAGCAAACATGATAGCGCTAGCATGTTCTGCAGCATTTCCCACAATCGGAAGCAAAATAACGCTTATAAAAGATACGGGCATGTTCAAAGACTTGGATGCCCCCTGAAACGATGGAATGCTAACAATCAGATTTGTTGTTTATGCGAATCTCTTGCCACTGAATCTAGGTTTTCCAAATTACACATAACTCCCCTGGAACTTGTCTCCACCTTACAGTTAAACCCTTTGGCCCTTCTATAGGTTATCAACATAGTTAAAATGACTAATTATGCCGATTCTAATAAGCTTCCCAACTTGGTCATGCTTAATCATATATAGACTATATTACTCAATTTTATCGATAAAGTTTTCATTTTTAATCATATTCCGATGCAAGAGAATGATTGCTGTCAATGAAAAATATTTTTATTATAGAATAGTTGTAAAATAGTCGAAATTACCTGTATTGCATCAACGAGATATCCCGACAAAACAGATATCCATAAAGTCAAAACAGCCAGCCACCCAATTGCTTCCCAATGTGTAATTTCTGGGACCTCGTCTTCATCTAAGTCTTCATCATTATTCTCGCTCTCCTATTTTATCGTATTCAAAAATAAATAAAAATTATATGCACGTGAATCATAACAACGCGAGTGTATACATATATATATATACCTGGTCAAGAGAATCATATAATTTCTTTTGAATCTTGATTTGGAAGAAGAGGTAGCTAGCATAAGCTATGAGCATAATGCAGCTACTAAAACGTGAAAGAGTGATCTCCGATTTGCCCTCATGTGCTTCTGAATGAGTGAAGTGCAGAACTGCAGGAAACAAAATTCCCATAACAGCCATTAACAACAATCCTGAATTCACAATGGCACTGGCCTGAAATATTGACGAGTGTTAGTTTTTCATTGCTCATGCACCCTCCCCTGTATTATGTGTACTACACAAAATTTTCCCTTACAGTTTCAAAATTACATATACCCTCTTTTGATTACTGAAAATTCATGGGTAAATCTGGATAATATGATCCACCTTATTGAATTTCTGAACTTTGTGATTATGAACAATTCCCCCAGAAAAGAAGGCACATCCAAGAACCAAAAGCATGTTCGACAAGATGGAACCGAGCAACGACTGCTGCACAACTCTGATCATCCCATTCTTCAAAGCATACAATGAAATAATCAACTCAGTAGCATTACCAAATGTAGCATTTAGAAGGCCACCAACTACAGATCAAATAACGAAAGCATTATGAACCGACGAATAAACAACACAAATTTACCAAAAATAATTATAAACAGAGAGGTTTCAAGCAAATCATACCCGTTGGCCCCGTACAAAAAGCAAGCTGCCTAAGATAGAACAGAATACAAAATGGCATCATATTTTTATTTTCTCATAATGGAGAGATAAAGCTCTTAAAAAGCAGATGCTTACTCAGTAACATAACCGAGTCGCTCGGCTAAAGGAACAATGCCAATTAAACTGAATAAGAAAACCAATCCCTGGAACGCAGTACGGTTAACAGGTTAAAAATCATGAAAAATGGGATATTTGAAATTATTCATTTTATGAAGTATTTGATTTCTTACATGTTTAGTAGTAAGGTAATGTAGCATAATTGCTAGAGGTCCAAACAGGAGCAAGACATTGATCTTTGCTTTGATCAATACAATATATACACTTCTCAATATACGGATTCCAGTAACCTTTCTTGACACCCAAGAAGCTGAAAATTCCGGATGTGAAAAGATATGAGATGTATCGAGGTTCAATGCTGTCATTTTATTAGCTGTTTGGGAGCTACTAGACGGGATCCCCTCGTCTGATCGAAGCTCTACCTTTTCTTCTACTGATTCCATTTCCACAAACCTGGGAAATAGACTATTGACAAATAAAAATAAGTGACTCACTTGTTAATAGATAATTCGTTTGTGATCAAGAACACAAAAGGCTAAAGCTAGAACATAACTTACACACCTCAATGTATACGAAACACGAAAAGCAAAACCTAGGCTGCAAACAGCATCACTGCCACGAAAATGTAATATTTATTACTATGAGTTGTATTAATTAATTAACCATAAAGACTACCTTTATGCCAATTATCAGGATTTGTTAAAGACTTAAACAACCATTTGGCAAGAACAAAACTAAGAATAAGTAAAATCAAACGTTGTGTCACTAAAGAACAACAAATGGGATGAACCGCACCAAGAACAAGCAAAATTAAACAGTATTGTTAACTCAGTCTCAATAGTAACAACACTAACGACAAGGGATTCAGACAACATTAATTAAACTAAAACATATGAGAAAAGAATATTCCCACTTTCTGCCTGATCCCATACCTGGTCAACAACAGAAAAAAGCAAATTGGTGGATAAGGATTGATAACAAACTATAAACCAAACCTTTGAGAACTCAAAACCTAGATAATTACAACTAAAGGGGCAACAAAAACACAAAATACATTAAAACCCAGATCAAGATTCTTCAAAGAAGCACTCTTGGTGTACTAAAGTTCAAACCTTTACCTTACTGCGTGAACCAGACCGCAAGATTCAAACTCAAAAAGTTTTGTTTCAGAGGAACCAAACTATCCCAATACTTGCTTGAAATGCAAAGACTGAGAGTTTTATGCATACATTTTGATTGAAAGATGAAAATCTGATTGAAGGAGAAGCAAATAAGAAATTATTGTCTAAAATTTGTTTAGAAAATATATAGAACTATTGCCAGATATTTGCTGTCTTCAATCTTCAACAAATCAGGGGACGCCATGGAGATAGGTAGTTTCCAAGAAATTGCGCCTCTTTTTCAACTCAAGCAGATATTCTCAATTTTGTTTTTTAATTATTATTACACATTTTTGTTTTTTGATTTACTGAAATTGTTATGTTGGTGTAATAAAGTGGAAGTTACGGCAATAATAACTGAACTTTGGAAGTTGACGTTTTCTTGCTTTTTTTTTTTTTTTTACACGAATTAAATAATATTAATATCACTAATAAATATGCGTGGAAAAAACAGAAAAATGTGGAAGTTACGGCAATAATAACTGAACTTTGGAAGTTGACGTTTTCTTGCTTTTTTTTTCCCCCCCAAGAATTAAACGATATAAATATCAGTAATTTAAATTTTTCATGCAAAATTATTATTTTAAAAATAAATAAATAATAAATATGAATTGACATTATTGTGAAAGTAGGATTACATAACATATCTCTTAAGTCATAATTTCACTGAAATTCCCACAAATGGACACAAACATAATTAAATGAATGGCTAACAAGGGTCGGATTCAAATCGAATCAGGAAAAATCTGAATTCGAATTTATTGATTTTGAGTTCATGTGTAATTGAGTTGTCTGATTAGACTCTTTAAAAAATTCAACTTGATTAATAATACAATATAACTTTTTTTTTAAATAAAGAATTAAGTATAAAGAAATAAATACAAAAATATATAATCTTTAGCAAATAATTATTATTCAATGAATTGTTTAATGATTTTGTTTATATCTATTTAAAATATGCTAATTTAAATTTATTAATAAAGAAAAATATATTTTTTTAGAATAAATAATTTAAATTTTATTATTATTTATAGTGATACATACTTCAAAATTTTAATTTTAATGATTTTATTTAATATTCTTTACCAATAAAATAATTAATTTAATTTAATATTAAATAAAGTCGGATTCACATCTTCAACGAATCGAATCCTTTAATTCCATATTCGTTTCATTTATTTCTAATAATGAATATTTATATCCGAATATTTTTATCGAACGAATATATTGAAATTTGGACACGAATCAGATTAAAAATTTGACAGCCCAAATTAAATATTTTAAAAATTATGTAGATAGCATTTTGGGCTTTAGCCCAACATACTCTATCTCATAAGTCATAACATAAATTGTGGGTTGGGCCAATATATCTATACTATAATATATAGGAAGGGTGTGTTTGACCCTAATTGAATTGATTTTGACTGAATGGAATTTTGTGGTTTTTTTTAAAATTTTAATTTGAATTAAAAATTGTGATTGGTTGATGGTTATTAAATTAATTAATTTATTTAGTAATTTTATATATCCCTTGATTTTCGGGAGTTACTATCAATTAAAGTATCAATTTATGGTAAATTTTGTTTTAATTTAAATTCAAATGCAACTCATGTTATTAATGACAACATTTAAAATTCAAATAAAATTTACGAAATTTAATATTTATTTATTCTTTTTTGAAATATTTCAATTCTAATAAAAAAATTTATTGATTTATATTACTTATAAATATAAATTCAATAAATATCCTAATTATCTCAATTTTGAACGAATTCTAATTTTTTAGAATTTTGAATATTAATTTTATTAATTGGGTTTTTTTTTCCCGTAGGTTAACCCAGCTTTGGTAAACACATCAATTGCAAAAATTTTGCATAATTAGTGGCTAATCTTTATTAAGTGTTTAACTAAGGAAAATATATCAAGGTTGACATATACTGCATATTTTATTGGGTTAATAAGTTTGGTTGAAAAAGAAAATTCAAATATTATGAGAATTAAAAAGTGGACTAATTTACTTTTTCCAAAAATAAGTTATTCTCCAAATTTAAATTTTGAATACCAAAATTTAGTCTATAAATTTGAGATCATTGGGTGAAGTTTTCATGTCAAAGTGTACATTCAAGAATCATTTCTATGGAGTGTCACTCTCATTTATTCGTATTCTTGGGGATTTTTTTTTCTTTGATTCCGGCTTCTTTCTACGGAAGATCCGGATAAAATTAGTATAAGAATCACCCAGCAACAATGCTTCATCATATTCTTTTTCTATTTGTACTCTTATTTTTAAATTTTTTTGTATTGTATTAATTTTACTTTGGAAATAATTATACTGATGGGGCCAAAATACGATCGTCCCACGCTAGGACACGTGGCATCACCGAGATAATGACGTCTGTCTCCCCGGGGTCGCGCCCATTAGCACCCAAGCGCTAAGCCCAACGAGCGCACTCATTCTTCGAGAGATAAGCCCAACGAGCGCTGATACTCTCACGAACGCCATTCATACTGTATAACTGGCGTGTCCACGGGCCAAGGGAGCCCTCTTCGAGCGTCACACTCCCTCAGAGCGGCCTCACCTTCTGGCTCGTTACTTGGACTGGAGCTTTCATCCCACTCAGCGGATATCTTGGCTTCCGATACTCTTGGTTGTCACGAGCGGGCTCATAAGCCCTTGTTACCAACCACCCAAACGGCTCTCTGACACACCGTACATGCCCGCGCACCTGCCACTGTTGCCAGCACTAACTTTTAGCCTCTTTTGCAGAATATTCCTCCTAGGTTTCTCTCTCATGGCGCCACGTGTTAGGGCAACATTCGGCCAGGACCACACGAGGCAAATGACCAAAGGGTCCCTGACCCTCACCTATAAATAGGTAAAGTCATCTTCTACATGGTAAGCATTCTCCATTACTGCAACTGCTACTTAACTCAAGTTTCCTTGATATACCGATCTGACTTGAGCGTCGGAGAGCCAAACTGGGAACCACCCCCAGTTCCCCCCAGCTTGGCCTTCTGACTTTTCTTGTGTTTGTCCCAGCAGGTAGAACCCCCTTTCCTTTTCCGGCGAGCTTCCAGCGATTTCCCCTAAAAAACAAATCGTAAAGTGATCGGATTCGGACCCATCTATTCGGAACCTATCATTTTTGGCGCCGTCTGTGGGAAACCAGCTTGCAGTCCATTTCTTTCCTTCTGCTGGTAGAAAAACAAACACTTATAACTTTCTCAAACATGGTTGCTACAAGATCTGGAGCCGTGGGAGGAGGAGATAACGCCTCTCAGGATGCCAATATCATTATTCCCTCCACCGCTGCTGGTGGAGCCCCGCCTCCTTCCATCACTGTTGGTGGAGCACCTCCCGCCGCAGGAGTGATTCCGCAAGCAGAGTCTTCAATACCTCCACCTGCACCGCCGGCACTGCCGATTCCCGCCACCGTTGGAGGAGTCTCTCTCTCTGCTCCTCCGCAGCCTGCTCAGAACCTATGGGTCCATCCCCAGGTGAATCCTGGAGTGCAGGGTTACATGATGCCCCCACCCGGATATACCCTCACCCCGGCGGTTATGGTGCCGCCGGTCCAGCCGTATCATGCTGGTCAGATCCAGCTCCCGGTGGTGATCCCCAGGGAGATTGAAGGAGTGGAGTTACCTCCACTAACCACCCAGCAGTTGAGGGCTCTCTATGCCCAATGTGAGGTTCAGGCGGCCCAGGGAGCATGGGAAAGGTTCCACTCCATGTACTTTCCCTCTGGGCAGGCCACTCAAGTTGCTGCCCCTTTGGGCGGACAGCAAAATTTTCCCCTCAGGGAAGCCCAGG
Source organism: Lantana camara (assembly GCA_037501455.1). Lineage (NCBI taxonomy): Eukaryota > Viridiplantae > Streptophyta > Magnoliopsida > Lamiales > Verbenaceae > Lantana > Lantana camara. The sequence continues at coordinate 81,947,695 of CM074865.1, forward strand.
CTGTCCTAAGGGCACAACCACCACCACCACCATCCAGAGAAGCGCCCCAGCAGGAGGGCAACGAGCGTCCCCCCGTGGGCAGGAATAAGGAGCCCACGGAACGAGTTAACGAGAATGAAGGGGACTCTCATGTCTCCAGGAGGGGGTCACGAGCCCCCAGGCAAGGGGACAGACAAGGAGACGTGAATCCTGACATCCTCGCGGCTGTGCAAGACCAGCTGCAGGGTTTAAAGGATATTGTGGGACAACTCTCACGAGGGCGATCAACTCAAATCTCCCCTAGTAGGGATGAACGGGTTGATGCCAGAGGCGCCCGTACCAAGGACCACCCACCAAAGGTCCCCCACCGCAAAGAGCCGGAGGAAAACTTCGGCACGTATGAGTACCACCCACTGGCGAGGGGCTCGCCCCTCGTGGAAGAAGTTTTGATGGCCCAAGCAGGAATGGCCAAAATCCCCACTTCCATCAACCGCTACGATGGGACGACGGATCCAGCTGAGCACTTGGATCATTTTTTGCATCTAATGCACCTCTACGAGCATTCCAGCAATTATTGGGCAAAAGTCTTCGTCACTTCTTTGGTAGGAATGGCCCAGGAGTGGTACAAGTGACTGCCGCCGCGCTCGATTCACTCATATGAAGAGCTGGCTCAGGCTTTCCTCAACCACTTTAATTCTTTGAAAGCGCCAGTCACCGCCCCTACTGCCCTTTACAATGTGGTGCAAGGCAAGAGCGAATCTCTGCGCTCGTTCTTCGCCCGCTTCAACAAGGAGATCCTGCAGGTGGAGAGGCCTTCTATGGATTTCTTGATCCCGGTGCTCTTTCAGGCTGTGGATCACAAGCAGTATGTGAGTAAGAAATTTGCTGATGCCATTGTGGAGAGAAGGCCAGGGACCCTCATGGCCCTAAGAGAGGTAGCCGAGCCGTTCTTCGCGCTCGAAGACATGTATGGGACGAACGGTCCCCGGTACCACAGTCCGGCCAGGAACGAGCGGCCCCATCACGAGCGGGGACGAGATATGGTAGTAAAAAAGGAGCGCCCTCAAGAGCGCAGACGGTCGCCACCACCTCCTCGTCGATTCGAGCGAATCCCGCTCACTAGACCGAATTCAGAAGTCTACAACCTCTCCGATAAGAAGCTCTTTAAGAGACCTATCAAGATGAGGGAAACGGACTCGCTCAGGCGCTCGAGCAAATACTGCGCATTCCACAAGCAGAGGGGGCATGACACGGATGAGTGCCGCCAATTGGAAGCTGAGATTCAGAGGCTCGTCGCGGGGGGCCACCTGAAGGAATTCGTCCGGGTGCTCGAGCGTTATGATGAACGCTGCAACGAGCGTACTGGAGGGAGAAGAAGGAGTCCGTCCCGATCAAGGAGCCCGAGGGGCAGAGGACCCCCTGAAAACAGCAACTGTCAGGGCAGCAAAGGGAAATCCCCTGAGCAAGATAACACACCTTTCGCGGTCATAAATATGATAGCAGGAGGTTCATCTGGAGGGGACTCCAACGCTTCTCGGTTCTTTCTGTTTCTTCCGAAGCCACGAGCGCGGTTCTGATCGCTGTACGAGAGCGGAAACACTTACCTGTCTATTATCTGAGCAAAACCTTGCAAGGAGCCGAGAAGAAGTATTTGGAGATTGAGAAATTTGCGTTTGCCCTTATTAACGCTTCCAGAAGGCTGAGACCATACTTTCAAGCGCACTCCATAACAGTCCTTACCGACCAACCCTTGAAGCAAGTGTTGTCCAAACCAGATGTGTCTGGAAGATTAATCAAATGGGCCATTGAGTTGAGCCAGTACGACCTATGCTTCGAGCCCAGGACTGCGGTACAAGCTCAGGTTGTAGCTGATTTGTTGGTTGAACGCTTTGGTTTAGAGCCCACCGTTGCGGAAAATGAGGGGTTATGGGTACTGCACACAGATGGTTCCTCAACCTCTCAAGGGGAAGGAGTAGGAGTGGCCCTTAGAAACCCCGATGGGATTGAGCTGGATTTTGCAATCAAATTGGATTTCCAAGTCACTAATAACGAAGCAGAATATGAAGCCCTTGTGCAGGGATTGAATATTGCTTTTCAGAATGGAGCCTCCAGAATCACTGCTTATGTGGATTCACAGTTAATTGCGAGCCAGATTGAAGGAACTTATGAGGCTCGAGAAACCACCATGGTGCAGTACCTGAGTAAAGCCAGAGAAATCATCGGGAAGTTCAAGGAATTTCATCTACTTCAAGTGCCGCGAGGAGAAAACGAGCGTGCGGACGCTCTGTCAAAGTTTGCGTCAGCTTTGGAAGGCACTTCTGAGCGTTCTGTCACGTTCCTCAGAACTGAGGAACCTTTAATCAAGGAAAAGGTCGCCACTGAGATAATCGCCATGATTGATCCACACGAGCCTTGTTGGCTCGACGATATCATCGTTTTCCTTAGGGATGGAGTTCCCCCCACTGACAAGGTTGAAGCTAGGAAAGTCCGAAATAAGGCCCCTCGTTTCGCTTTGGATCACGAGGGGAGGTTATTCAAGAAGTCATTCCAGGGACCCCCTATGAGATGCCTAAGGCCCTCACAAGCGAAGGAGACGCTTGAACTCATCCACAATGGAAGCTGTGGGAATCATTCCGGAGGGCGTGTCCTGGCAAAGAAGGTTCTGAGGAGTGGGTTTTATTGGCCTACCGTTCTCCGAGATGCCATTGAATTTTCGAGGAAGTGCCCTAAGTGCCAATTTCATTCAAATCTCCCTCAATTGCCAGCCGCGCAGATGATCCCAATAGACGTTTCTTGGCCTTTTGACCAGTGGGGAATAGACATCGTAGGCCCCTTGCCCATGGCTGCGGGACAAAAGAAGTTTGTCATTTTAGCCGTCGACTACTTCACCAAGTGGGCCGAGGCGGAAGCCGTTGCAAAAATCACTTTCAGGGTTGTGAGGGACTTCATTTGGAAAAACATCATCTGCAGGTACGGCATCCCGAGGGTGCTTATCTCTGACAACGGGTCCCAGTTCATAGCAACTGACACGAGAGAATGGTGTTCCGAATTGGGGATCGAACAGCGATTTATTTCTGTAGGACATCCTCAAGCCAATGGACAAGCAGAAGTTACCAATAGAATCATCTTGCAACATTTGAAAACCATGCTTGAGAGCAAGAAAAGTGAGTGGGCTGAAGAGCTGCAAGGAGCGCTTTGGGCTTATCGCACTACCCCACGAGCGGCCACGGGAGAAACACCTTACGCGCTCGTTTATGGTTCAGAAGCGATGATACCAGCGGAAATAGTAAATGAATCCGCTCGTGTCGGCTATTTCGAGCCTCAGCTCAACGAAGGCAACAGGAGCTTGGAGTTGGACTTGCTGGATGAAAGGAGAAACAAAGCTTGGGCTAAGATCCACCATTATAAAGCCTCTGTGGCCCAACAGTACAACAAGCGTGTGAGGGGAAGAACTTTCCAGTTGGGAGACTTGGTTTTGAAGAAAGTGGAAGTGTCCAGGCACGTGGGGAAATTGGACCCCAATTGGGAAGGCCCATTCAAGGTCGTACAACTCAGAGCTAACAACACTTACACCCTGGAGACACTTCAAGGTGAGCGCTTGCCTCGCCCTTGGAACGCGTGTAACCTCCGGCGGTTTTATGTTTAAAAGCTCTTTGCGGAACATGATGTAACAACCCTCTTTGTGGGATTCCTTTGTACTTCCAATTGTGAGTAAGTTCCAGTATAACTTTTTCTTAATTGTTCTAACATTATGTTTCTTTGATCGCTTGAATGGATGAGACCCATGTCCCTCGTTTTTACGAGCGTGGTTGGCAATCCCTTCCTGTATGTATGCTGATATTTCGCACGGGTTACGCTGGCCAGCACTCTACTCCGCTTGGGGGGACGCCCTCATAAGGATAGACTGGTTACGCTCATAACCAATTGAACGAGATGGGGAAAATCCTAGTAGGCCTTGGCCGTTTCTTACAACGCCTTGCGCTCGAAAGTGGGATCCCTTGTAGACGGAACTTCACAAGTCTTGAACGAGGGCAGTCTCAAGATAAGACCCTCACGATCGTTCAAGACTTATAACCAATCCTAGTAGGCCTTGGCCGTTTCTTACAACGCCTTGCGCTCGAAAGGGGATCCCTTGCAGACGGAACTTCACAAGTCTTGAACGAGGGCAATCTCACAATAAGACCCTCACGACCGCTCAAGACTTAGACAAATTTTCAAGTCTTATAACAGAAATAAAATTTATACAAGTCTTGAAAGGGAGGGCAATCTCACAATAAGACCCTCACGACCGCTCAAGACTTAGGCAAATTTTCAAGTCTTATAGCAGAAGCAAGAATTTATACAAGTCTTGAAAGGGAGGGCAATCTCACAATAAGACCCTCACAACCGCTCAAGACTTGGGCAAATTTTCAAGATTTACAGAAATTAGCAAAATTTCGCAAAGTTCTAAAGACTTGTCAGAGAAATAAAACATCCACAGAGTATGCTACACACAGTCTTATTATTACAAGATTTGTTCCAGCAAGCTCTAAGTATGAGTTCTAATTCACAAGTAAGCAAAGGAACAGATTTATGAAGAACAGAATGTATATTCATTGCAAAAAAATATTACAAAACAAAGGGCTCAAAGGCCTATGAAATATTGCTTCAAAAGAAAGAAAGAAGACATCAAAACAAGGAAGTACATAGAAAATCTATAGAGGGAAGGCTTCAAGCAGCTGGGGCCACATCCTCGTCAACGATCACCAGAATGTTTTGGGCCACGGGGCCATGAATTGGGCCCTCAGGCTCTTGAAGTTGGGCTTGGGGATCGTCGGGCTCATTGGCACCAGGAGCGGGGGCGTTAGCACCATCAACATCTGGGGCAGGAGCCTCCTCCATGATGGGCGCTTGTGGTCCATCCTCAGGATTGTCATTCTGAGCGGATTGAGCAGCATCTCCTGATGGGTGAGCATCCATATACTCATCCTGAAGGAGTTTGACCAGGAATTCGTACTCTGGCTCCGCAATGGAATCCGCAGGGTTATCCCCCTCGTCATCCTCCTCCTCGCAGCGCTCATTGAATGTGAGCCCCGTGCCCTCGGCCTCTTTCATGGCGGGATCCGTTAGCCCCTTATGTATGCCCTGGTCGATGGCTAGATTGAAAGCCTTCTGAGCCTCGTCCAAGCAGTGAAGGGAAGCAGCAAAATTGAAGGCTTTAGAGTGGCAGAATTGAATGAGAGCCTCCTTATTTGAACGAGCGAGACTCCGGGGCCATTCGTTCATCGCCTCATTGAATTTTCTCTCAGCCTCCAGAGCCCTCGCCTTCCAGCTCTCCCGCTCGGTCTCCGCCTTCTTGCAGCGTTCGTCGGCCTGGGCCAACTTGTCGCTCAAGCTGCTTCGAGCGCCTTCCACCGCTTGAAAATCCTCCCTCAATTTTCCCATCTCCCCCTCAGTCTTCTTGAACAAATCCTTAAGGGATTCGTACTTAGCTACCTCAGTGTCCAGCTCCGCTTGAATCTGAGCCGGATCGTTGGAACGAGCCATCTTCTTATATTTGGCTTTGCGATCAGCGTAGATGGAGGCTCGCCTTTGGATATTCTTAAGCCAGGGGAGCACTTGCTGCGTGCGTTTGAAAGAAAGAAAATATTAGCAATAAAGTGTTAGGGAATTATCAAGGTGACGGTGTGTCAAGGGAGTGAAGACTTACGGAGATCAGGGCATGGGCCGCGTCGTAGGTCACTTTCTCCACGGACTCGTTGAAGAGATGCCGGTGGTCCGCTGAGAATTGGGCCTTGTCGTAGAGATTCTCGCTGATGGTTTGTGCGAGCGTGCCGGGCCTTAGTAGGACTGGCCCACCGTCAGAGGCACTTGTGAAGTCCCTGTCCCCTCGACGGGAGAACTCCCAAAGATATTCCTCCTCTGAAGAGGAAGTTTCCCCGTCGCCCTTGGGACCCACGACCACTTGTTTTCCTTTGCCCTTGATGGCAGCCGTATCGGGCATCCTCTTCCTCTTACGGGAAGGTCTACTTGCGCTCGGATTGGCCTCGTTCATGGCCAAATTAGGAGGTGGCCTCACTTGAGCAGCTGCACGAGGGTCAGCCACCCTCGAGTCGGATGAAGAAGAGGCCGCACAATTAATCTATTGTCTGGAAGGGCTGCCCTGATCCCCTCCCGGTTCCGGGGGGGTGGAACTTCTGGAGCTGTGCTCGAACCGGCGCCTCGTTGCCCACCACGAGCGTCCGCCCTATTGCCTCGGTTCCGGGGGCGCTGTTGGTCCCCTTGCTGGGCTTGATTCCTGTTGGCGTGGGCAAATCGAGCGGCTTGTCTGATTCCTCCGGCTATCTCTAATATAGCGGCTCCTGCAAAAAGGAAAAGTACAAGGGTTATAAATCCTTAAACAGAATTATTAAGTGAGCAAAAGTACAAGTACAAAAAGGTAGTCAGCATTCCTATCTAAAAGTTAGCGCCCTAAGTATCTAACCATCTCTCTCTATATCACGAGCCGGAGGGTTGTCAAGGAAATAGGGATCGTTGGAAAGGCCACACAGGAACATGAGCTCCCCATCGTCTATCCAATCTTTTGCCTGGATGAGGTGGCCCTCGTCCCTCAACGCTGCCGCCAGACTCTTAGCCCAATTTTTGGGAAGTGCAGGCTCCAGGCGGCTCTTTGCAAACGAGCCCCAGTGCGAGGACACCCCAAAGCCTTCTTCTGTGGGGGCTTTGACAAAAATAAATTTTTCCTTCCAGTTGGTGCCATAGGTGCTCGAGGGCGAGTTGATTAGTTTCAGATGGGCCTTCGCCTGGACATAGTAGAAACCCGCCTCAGGGGATGAACGGGATGAGCTGACCACTTGAAAGAAAGCATGGAAGTTCCGCACGGAGGGCTCGTAACCCATGCTCCTCATCAGAATTGTGAAGCAAGTCAGAAGAGCCAGGCCGTTGGGCACGATTTGCGACGGACAAAGGCCCAGATCATTCAGCAAGTGGGCCATTGGGATCGAAACAGGGAACCTCAAGCCTCCTGAGCTCACTGTGTCCACGTAAACCGCCATCTCGCCCGGGGGAGGATTGTTGGCACGCTCGTGACTCTTAGGAATCCTCCATGTGTAGCGCTCGTCCCAGTAGATAGGAGCCAACATCGTTTTCACTTCTCCCACAGTAACTGTACTGGGAGTCTCCTCAGGAGTGCGCTCGGTGGCCTGGTAGCCTGATCCTTCACCCTCGTTAGGCCCTTTGGATTTCTTGGATTTCTTGCCCTTGCCTTTATTGTGGGTCCTTTCTGAAGGCTCTGCTATGACTTCAGCCACCGGAAGCGGGTTCGCGACGGCCACCGTCACAGCATGGCGGTGAGGGTGAGTGGCACTCTGAGTTATGGGGAGAGTAACCCCTTGCCTTTCTGCCTCCATTACAAGATGCATCTCTTCGAAGAGAGGTTCCACTCCACCTGGATTCCTATCCTCCATGGCCATCACTGCCGCCCCCAACTCCTCGTCTCTGGGAGAATCGGGGGAAGAGGAACTCTCAGTGGCCATTTCGTGGATTTCACGGGCGAATTCCTCAACATGTTGATCAGCCATGGCAGAAACTGAGATTTGGGAGAGATTTAGTCTGGGTTAGAGAACGGGAGTTTTCTGGAAGAAATTTGGGTTTCCTAAAGGAGTAAAACCTAAGAGATTACAAAATCCTAAAGTCCGAATCTAAAGTTAGCAAAGTTAGAAGATTTAGCTGGAAGTTTACCTTGAAGATTTCTGAGAAAACTGGAGAAGAGGTTGAAGATGCTCTAAGAGTTGGTGTGCAAGAGAATTCTTTTTGCAAAGGATGCTTGGAAGATAAGGATGCGTAAAAAATGGAAAGGTCTCAGAATCCCTTACTTATAGGGATGGGAGTTGGTACTTTTCCGGCTAGAAATTCAAAATGGTAATCATTTCCCGCCTAGGAAACCGTCCACACTATGGAACCGCCACACGCTTCCCAATACTCACGTGCCCCAACGCGCACCCGCATTTAATGCTTTGACGTTTCGAATGCTTCAGAATAGTACAACATTTAATGCGGAAGCGTTACGAGCGGTCAGTTGAAAAGACCGCATTAATGGCGCAATCAGAAGAAAGATTGCTCAACACGCCAAGCCTCATTCGAGCGCTACGTGCAAAGTTAGAACGCGTCAAAATTCTACAGTCCTTATCACTAAGGACTACAGAATTGGGGGGCAAAATGATGGGGCCAAAATACGATCGTCCCACGCTAGGACACGTGGCATCACCGAGATAATGACGTCTGTCTCCCCGGGGTCGCGCCCATTAGCACCCAAGCGCTAAGCCCAACGAGCGCACTCATTCTTCGAGAGATAAGCCCAACGAGCGCTGATACTCTCACGAACGCCATTCATACTGTATAACTGGCGTGTCCACGGGCCAAGGGAGCCCTCTTCGAGCGTCACACTCCCTCAGAGCGGCCTCACCTTCTGGCTCGTTACTTGGACTGGAGCTTTCATCCCACTCAGCGGATATCTTGGCTTCCGATACTCTTGGTTGTCACGAGCGGGCTCATAAGCCCTCGTTACCAACCACCCAAACGGCTCTCTGACACACCGTACATGCCCGCGCACCTGCCACTGTTGCCAGCACTAACTTTTAGCCTCTTTTGCAGAAGATTCCTCCTAGGTTTCTCTCTCATGGCGCCACGTGTTAGGGCAACATTCGGCCAGGACCACACGAGGCAAATGACCAAAGGGTCCCTGACCCTCACCTATAAATAGGTAAAGTCATCTTCTACATGGTAAGCATTCTCCATTACTGCAACTGCTACTTAACTCAAGTTTCCTTGATATACCGATCTGACTTGAGCGTCGGAGAGCCAAACTGGGAACCACCCCCAGTTCCCCCCAGCTTGGCCTTCTGACTTTTCTTGTGTTTGTCCCAGCAGGTAGAACCCCCTTTCCTTTTCCGGCGAGCTTCCAGCGATTTCCCCTCAAAAATAAATCGTAAAGTGATCGGATTCGGACCCATCTATTCGGAACCCATCATATACCTATTTGTTTTATTTAAATTTAATCATAATTGATACAATTCAATATTAAATTTCATTATTTTATCCCTTCTTTTTCTTCTTCTCCATAATATTATGATATTTTACTTTGTCTGATTCTGATTATTTGTTCATCTTTTTTAATACTCAATTTGACATTTTTCTCAAAACAATTTTCTACTTTAATATTCAAAATTAATTAGCCTCCAAGGAATATTTATTTGAGAAAGTTTTAATATTTAACATTAAAAAATATATATATATATATTTAAAATATCGTTTTGTATCAGAAATAATAAATTAGGCTTATTTTATTATTTCTCTATTGCATAGTTAATATAATTATTTATTCATCAATATAATTGTAGGTGGAAATCATGACTTTTAAGTATTTCTTCGGCATTCATACAAGATTTTGTTTTATGTTCATTGTGTTTTAAAATAATTTTTAAATGGGTACATATTCGTGATATGATAGTTTTTGTTTTTTCCAATTTTCAAGAAAAAATTATTTACCTATTTTTTTTCTTAAATTTTCAACGGAGCAATATGTATACTATATCTATACTATATAATATAGTAAGGATGTGTTTGGTCCAATTAATTTCAGTTTTGATCTAATATTTTTACTCTTTTTCCTTTGAAAATTCTATTTTTTAGAAATTATTTCATTGATCATTTAACTATATATCCACAATCTTTAACATTTTTAGGACTTCAATTATTTATCAAATCATACAAATTAACTTATTAGTCACAAAAATCTTTTAACATTTTTAAGACTCCAATTATAGTACCTTCTGTTGTGATGTTTGTTTTATTTTGATAAATTTGACTATTACATGATTTTTTATGTTTTTATTATCCTATCTTTTTTATTTATCACTTCGTTGATCATTTTTTATGTTTTATTTTCTATTATTCTATTTTATTTTCTTTTTATTGAATGCCATTAGTCAAGTTTTATGCATTAACAAACAGTTTTAGTAGTTTTTACTTTTGTTTTCGTTTATTATTATTTGTATATGCATTTTGTTGTTATCGATTTTAATATTTTTAAAACCTTTTTATTTATGTTTTTTATTATATTTATTTGAGGAATTTTGATTTATTTTTATTATTTTATAAATTTGTCTATTTTTTTTTAACTTTTTACTTTTCACTTTGGATTTTAATATATTTAATATATTGTTCTTAATTATTTATATTATTTTTAGTTATAATTTATTATTTTTTTGAAGTTTTTCATTTTTTTTATTTTCATTTGCATACATTTACATTAAGATTGTATAACTTAAAGAGATCGTTTTCAATTTTATTTTTATTTATTTTATTTTATGAGACTAAATTTTATAATATATTTTTTTTTCCTTTTTCTTGCTTCATTTTATTTCAAATTTTGTTTAGTCATATATATGAAAGTTAACTTTTCATTTTTTAATTGTTTTATAGATTACTCGATTGTTGTTTTTGTTAATGATTTTTTTTTTTATTTACTATATTTAACTTAAGTTTTAATTTTTGTCTTTTTGACTAGGAAAAAGGTCAACATATTTTTATTTTATTCATTCTTTCTTATTTGGATTAATATATTTATCTTTCTATTTATCTATCTATCTATCTATAAAAGCATATGAATCATATATTATATAGTTTTAAATTTTTATATGCCTGAGTATGGAGAATTTTTTAATTTATTCATAAATATATGTGAGATTCTAATAATTCTTCTTTTCAATTTCTTATATATTTATTTTATAGTTTTTACTTCATCTAATTTTTATGATTTATATAATTCTTTTGGATATTTTTTTAATGTTATCTATTTTGAAATAAATTACTTTTTTAATGTTATTTTAATTTATAATATTTACGACTAACACGTAATATTAAAATTCAAACTATAATTTTTTTATAAAAACCGTGCACAGCACGGGGTATATACTAGTATATATATATATATAGAGAGAGAGAGAGAGAGATTATTTATTTATTTATATATATTGGCATTAAATATGTCAGAATAATTTATAGAAAAATTTATTTATAGCAGCGAGTGATGCATGAAACATAAAATATATGAGAGAATGATGCATCCAGAGATCATGCAAAGGAGCAAATATATTAAAGGGACGAATATATTCAAAATTTTATGATTATTAATACTTTCTTTTTCAAAATTTTCTTTCATTAATTAAAACCTACTACACATTCCCATGAATAATTTTTGCCATTATGAGGGATAAATTTATACCACAAAACATAATGCCATGTTTAAATCAAGATCAAATAACAACGGAAGACGTGATACCATATAAATACAACAAGATAGGAATTGTTTTCTTAAATTCACATGACGAATTTGATACGATGCTCAAAACGAAACTGATATACCAGATAATATATTTAGAGGTGTCGGATCAAGACGGGAGCATCAACAATGTTTTCAAAACCGGACCGGACCGGACCGGCGACCGGTGCCTGGTCCGGTCCGAATCACCATACGAAACCAATCGGACCGGACCGGCGGTTGACATATTTTTCATTTAAAAAAAAAAAAAACTTAAAATTCCCACATCCTTTAACCTTTTTTTAGTCTTAGAAAACATTTTTTGCACACTTACAATTCCCAAATCCCAAATTTAAAACCACAGGCCTCAAATTAGACGTTAAACCCTTGAATATGACTCTTTTATTCTAAAATTGAACTATATTATATATTATATTTTTAATTTTAACATATTATTATATATATATATTAGTAAAAATAATATTTTTATTTATTACGTTATACCGGTCCGACCGGTGATCAGTAAGGCTGCCGCTTTGACCTTCGGTCCGCTTTTGAAAACATTGAGCAACAGTGATACTGTTACTTTATAAGACCGTTTCAACAATTTCCACTAAATTTTCTTCAGATTTGACCCAAAAAATGGTGGGATGCTATTTAATTTTTGCTCCAGTCAAGTTAAGGAGACTATAGATTTATAATTTACGAGTCCTTTCTAGACCATTTCTTATGTCAATTCTTCCTAAAATTAACGTTATGTTATCAAGACTTGTCATTCGGTGTTGACTCTGGTCCACGGTTACTTCTTCCCCTTTGAACCAGCACACCCAATAAGGCAATAACTATGTGTACCTTTGCTACTTTTTAATTATAGAGTTGGTAGTTGTTGGATACATTTAGATTAATGTTAGAAATTTAGATTAACAAGAATTAGGGCAGCAATATAGTTCAAGATTTGATACCCGTATATGTATTCGAAGTCGTGATTGATCTATTTACGTGTTGAGCAATTAGTACGACAAATAGGGTAACGGGAATGATAATTGTTGGACATATCGAACTGAATGAAAAATGTGTCAAAATCTTGACTGTTGGACACAGAAGTAGGGCCGGAATATGGAAGTAAATAAAACCCGCGATTGATCTATTTACGTGTTAAGCAATCAGTACAACAAATAGGGCATCGGGAATGATAATTGTTCGACATATCGAACAGAACGAAAAATGTGTCACAATCTTGACTGTTGGATATAAAAGTAGGCCCAATATGGAAGTAAATAAAACCGTGGCACAATCTTGACCGTTGGATGCATAAGTGTTTCTGTATTCGAATCCGAGATTGATCTGTTTACGTGTTAAGCAATTAGTACAACAAATAGGGTAACGGTCATAATACTTGCGCAACATACCAAACTAAATGAAATATGTGTCACATTCTTGACCGTTGGATGAGCAAGAAGGGCCAAATATCGAAGTAAATAAAAAACGTGGCACAATCTTGACCCGTTGGATCCGTAAGTAGGGCCGAACACAGAGCACATGTAATTATTTTTCTCAAGCATCTAGAAGCCAAGAATGCTTCAAGAAAAGAGAGATTTCACTATCAACATAGCTATGAGCCATTTTCAAGGCACATCAAGAAACAGCTTCTGAAGCTGATTTTGAACCACATTCCAGCTTCACAGAAGCCAAAATCTATTATCCCAACCAAGAAAAGCTACCAAAAGAAGAGGGATTCCAGCTTCTCACAAAGCACCACCATGAAAGGTAGTAATGCTAAGTGATACCACAACAGATGTACAATGTGATACATGTCCCAAATAAAGTAACATGAGAAAAAGTAGAGACAGACAGCCTCTGATCATTCTGTGAAAGGAAAGAGGAGAAAGAAAAAGAAAGCCAACCATATGATCACATGTCTGTATAAGCCAACATGTAGTTTGTTTTCTGCTTCATTATTGGAATGCCCTTCAATAAAGCTACAAGATCTTGCAAAAGAACCAACCAAATCTTACATAAACCAAGACAATACCACAAACCTCATCATAAGGCTATCAAGACTTTAACATAAAGTGATGAACTTGGCAACTATTTGGTGAAATGCTACATTAACCATCTGAGCATATATGGTAAAACAACATGAGAAGTCCAATTTAGTACCCAATTATGAGAGTTCAAGACAAGAAAGAACAAGATTTGCACACTATATATCCACACAAAGATAGTAATTAGCTCAATGCAATTAACCCCACTTTCAGCAACACGAAAAGGCCGGATTCCGATCACGGAGAATAGAATTCATTCATTCGTTTTCGCCCGTTTTACATTATCATAAGTTCTTGATAGTTTCCTCATCAAACCCCCAATCCAAATTCATCCTTGAAAACATCCCACCATCCCCACAATCCCACCTAAGTAAGTACTTCCCTTCTCAATTCCTAAACCCCACATCAGTTCAACAATTCAAACAAGATTACAGATTAAACAAAAAAGAAGAAACCGAAAATTCCGAAAACTAAGTATCATCATCACCATTCAAGCCGACGAAAATCGAGGAGGCGGCAATAGCTGATGAGACTGATGATGCACCTGATTATTCCCTCCCCTAGTCCCATTGCTCCCAGGTGAAGCATACTGCAAAATGAAGGGATGCTTAAGCAATTGTGCAGCAGTCCATCTCTTTGCTGGCTCCCTCTGCAGACAACAAGCAATGAAATCCCTGAATTCCCTGCTTGCAGAAGGTGGTGCCTCAGGTGGCTGAGACATACAAATGGCGCACATCAAACTCGCCCAATCTCCTTGCCTCCCAACCGCAAATGGGAACTTTCCCAAGTAGAATTCAAGAATGCTGACCCCCAAACTCCAGATATCGCCGGCGTAGCCGTCGTATTGGCCGTGATTGAGGTCGGTGTTGATTCTTTCCGGGCTCATGTAAGCTATGGTGCCGACGGATGAATTGCAGGGATCCATCGTTTGTGCGAGGACTCTGGAAACCCCGAAATCGGCAATCTTGACGATTCTTCGCGAATTGATGAGGAGATTCGAGGGCTTGATGTCGCGATGGACGATTTTGCGCCTGTGTAGGTAGTACAATCCGGCGAGCACCTGGCGTGCGAGATCGGAGAGTGAGGGTTCATGGGGGATGTGGGTGCCTTCGAGGGATCCTTTATCCATGTACTCGAGGAGGACCTGGATTTCCCCCTTGTGATCGAAGAGGTTGTGGCATTTCACGACGTTAGGGTTGTCGACGTCGCGGAGGATCTCGATTTCGCGGCACATTTGGACGCGGATGGCGTCCTCGTGGTTGCCGTAGATCACTTTCAGGGCGAAGAGTTTGCCGGTGGGGCGGTGGACGACCTTGTAGACGGTGCCGCCGGCGCCGCTGCCGATGCGGCTGACGCGGTCGAGGTCGCCGTAGTCGACGGGGGAGGAGGCGGTGGCGGCGGCGGAGGGGGCGGAGGAGGGGGGGAGGGGGAGGGGGACGGCGAGGGAGGGGTCGCGGTGGGGAAGGGGGAGGGTGAGGTCTGAGCGGCGGCGGCGGTTGGTGGCGGCCGCCGCCGCGGGTGGTGGTTGCAGAGGCCTCATGATTGGTGGGGAAGATCGGATTTTTACGGCGGAAACGGGAAAAATGTGAAGAAATTCAAGTTATCTGTGGATTTGTTGATTCAAGAACTACAAAGGAATCATGGAAATGTGGAGGAGAGAACAAATGAACTCCATTGAAGGACAAAATGAAGAAGAAATCCCCGCAATGGGAAGAGAGAGAGAAGGTTCTTGGAAGAGGGAGAGAGCGAGAGGAGAAAATGAGAGGAAAAGGGCAATATATACATGTATATATTGTGACATATATATATATATACACACAAGGTTGTCTCATTATAGCCTAACGAGGTTGGTGCAAGTGGTTGATGGGTTCATTCTCTATGATAAAGTTTCAGATTCGAACCCCGTTTGAATGGGTGTGTGTAGGGATGCAAACGAGCCGAGCCGGCTCGCGAGCCTAGCGAGTAAGCTCGAGCCAAGCCCGAACCCAAGCCCCTTTTAGTTGGGCTCGTGGCTCGCGAGCCGGCTTGTGAGCCAATATATTTAATTAAAAAATAATATTTTAATTTTTATATATATAAATATTTTATTATTATATATATATTTATTGATTTTTATATAAAATTAATAAAAAATTATTATTTTTTTAATATATATTTATATATATTTAATAAATATATATTATTATATATAAAAATATATTAAATTATTTAAAAAAACTAATTTTTAATTAAAAATAATATAAAATCCATTTGGCTCGAGCCAGAAAAAAGGCCAAAGCTCGGCTCGGCTCGGCTCGTTTGCATCCCTAGGTGTGTGTTTGTCTAAATGTTTAATGGGTTCATTTTCCATGACAATGTTTCGGATTTCGAATCTAATTTGAACGGATGTTTGTTTAAAAGAGAAAAAAAATTGTGTTATTGTGTATTTACATAGGATGTATTTAATTTTCATCTGTTGCCAATCTAATAATTTCTTTTGACAATGCATCATTTAATTTCTTTATTTTCAATTTTGGACATTATTGGAAGTTTATATAATCGATACGTGCTGATAAAAAAAGAAAAGAAAAGAAAAGACAACTTATAAATAGATATGAATAGAAATACAAGAGAAACTCGATAACACTTAATATTTATCGAATCTAATTGACACAAGTAGAATAGTAGATAATATCAGGAATCTATCACCCCCAAAATTGGATGTTAAATCTAATTTAATATTGTCCATCTTACACTAAACTATACCTAATTGTTATTTCCCTTTATAGGAGAAGTTTTATTACACATTTACATATTTATTAACAAGTTTGGATAAATTATTTAAAAAAAAAATCATATCATATCTAAATCATTATATTTATATTTATATATTATAATATTTGAATAAATGAGATAAGAAATAAAATTATAATTGCGATAAGAGATCCAACTCGATATTTTACTAACATTGTCATTATTGTTTGGAACGGAAGGATTGGCAATAGTGACAATGAGATTTTTAAAAATACTTAATGGAAAATTATTAATGTACAAAAAAGGTGAAATTATTGATTTATTTTCTTTTTTAATCTTTTTTATTTTTAAGGGGTTGCTATCAAAAGTAGAGAATCGAAGTACTAAGGATGACCACTCGAGAATTTGGAGCGTGGACAACACGGACCAATGATAATGGTGTTAATAGGCTGCTGGTTTTGCGCGTGAGCGACATAAATGAGGGCCGCGTGAGCCCATTAACACATTAGGTATCCCGTGGGAGAATTTAATTTAAGACAAAATGCTTGGGCATGGGGCCCACATGTTGGTTTTTGTCCCTCTGCAAGTCTCCACACCATTGCTTATGCTGGGAAACTTTTTTTTTTTTGTCTTTTTCTTTTTTTAATTTTATACTATTTATCGACATTCATTCAAATATTATCGACAGACAGTTGATTTAAATGGATAATGGTTTAAATTCGCTTAAATACAATTTCGAGTTCGAATTTTATGGATATAAAAAATTATGTTGAGAGAATTTCGTTGGGAGAGGTTTAGAATTTGGACTTATGTTGGAAGAGGTTCAATAAAAAATGATTGAAAAACGTCTTCGGTGCTTACGATAAATAAATTAGTTTGGTGTATCGAAAAAGTAAAATTTAGAAGTACTTTTCTTAAACTCGACAAACTTTTATTAAGTTAGAAGACAAGGTTGGTGGTTAATTTTTAAATATTTCTAGTATATCTCTATTTAAAATAAATAGAGTTATAATATTTTAAATACCACCAAAATGCTAAAAATTATCATAAAGAAAAGATAAAAGAGTGTGTGTATGTATATAATTATATATTACTCTAAACTATTTTATTTCCTAAAGTTCGAAAATATTTTAAAGAGGATTCTCAAATAGGGTGAAAAAGAAGTTCTCATAATGATTTTGTTGCTTTATTGGAATTTGTCACCTAAATTTAAAAGAAAAGAAGTGAAATCATTAGCTGGGGTCCCAAGAATCACTGGCTATGATCATTCCCAAAGTTAAATCACATTTTTATTTATGCTAATAATATAAGATATAATAATAATAATAATAATACTATTATTATTATGATTATTATCCCATAATGATTAATGTGTTTGTTATTTATCTTCCTACATGAATAAAGGGTTATTTATTTATACCTACAATTAATATAAAACATATATATATATATATATATTGGGTTGATATCCAAGAATATTGATAGAAATATTATTGTGGACCGCTGAAAGCTTCTCCACATACCGTAAAAAGCCAAAATCGAACGCCTATCTAAAAAAAGAAATGGTAGTACAAATAAACTAGTCAGCTTGACACGAGCCTCTCTTAGACATATATATGTTGAAATTCATTGTTATTTTTCAAAATAATGTTGTATCATAAATTAAGATGTATGGATACGTATATATATATATATATATATATATATACATATAAATTTTTTTTTTTAATTTAAGATTATCATGTTTAGGGATGTAAACGAGCCGAGCCGAGCCGAACCCTCCACTTTTTTGCAGGTTCGAGTTCGAGTTCGTTCATATTTTCACGAACCTGAACTTGAACTCGAGCCTAACGAACCCACAAAAAATAGGTTCGAGTTCGGTTCGAATCAGGGGTTCGTGTTCTGTTCGTCTCGGATTCGATTCGCTGGTTCGCGAGATCCAAATCTAAAAAATTAAAAAAAAAGAAAATAGAGGGAGAAGGTTCGATTCGCTGGTACGCAAGATCCACATCTAAGAAATTAAAAAAAAAAAGAAAACAGGGGGAGAAGGTTGAGCTCGGAGTACGGTGGTGATGCCGAGCGTGGTGAGCAAGTGGAGTTTTTGTGGGTTTGGTAGCCGGCGGCGTTGGCTATCGGCAAGATATCTGAGCTCTGGGTTGTTGCACATCGAGTAGGCGGAGTTGTGGTGGCGCGGTATGGTGGTGACGCTGTAGAAAGGAGAAGAAAATCTCTGTAAAAATCAAGGTAAGGAAGAAAGAGAATAGGGTGGTGGGTGGCCGGTGGGTGGCTTTGCTATCAGTGGGCGGCGAAGGACGGTGAAAGGTGGGACTTGAGTGATTGAATTTAAGAAAGAAAACATGACACTGGCGGCTAGGTTTTTGAGAGAAAGGTTTGGTTTCTTTAGAACAGAGATTCTGTTTTGGAGATGATACGTTTTTTTATTTTAATAAAAACATATATATTAGATATTTATATATAATATATTACAATATTATAATTTTAAAAAATATATAATATATTAAATAATTAATAATATATATAAAAAATATTTTATTTTTTATTAAAATATTAGGGTTCGCGAGCCGGCTCGCGAACCGAAATCTCAGAAGGAATGGGTTCGAGTTCGGTTCGTGAAGGTCGCGAACCGAGCCAGGGTTCGGTTCGGGTTCGATTACCTCGAACTCAAGCCCGAACTTTTATTGATTCGGTTCGTTAGGCTCGCGAACGGGCTCGTCTCGTTTACATCCCTAATCATGTTAGGAGTATCGGCACAAATATTCAACGTAATACAATATAAAAATAATATTTTTTAAAAAAATTCGTACGTGATTAATTAAATTAATTAAAAGGGAAATCAGGGTACTGCATGCATGGTAATTATTAGTCGGCGGCAGCCAGATACCACCTCTAAATTGTGATGCTATTCTAATTAATTAATTAATTATAAATTTAGTCAAAAGTCCTTTAACATTGACACCTCAAATTCTCTCTTTTAACATTTTCTTTTTCTTCCGAGAAATATAATTAAAGAATATAAATATGTCATATTTCATTAATTTACGAATTGAAGTTTTTATATATTATTAATGTGAACTTAATTAAATACAAATATTTAATTTAATTAATTAAAAAAAGTATTTTTTTCACTAAACTGTTATTCTTAAACATACAGTTAAAAAGATTAATTAAGTGCTTATTTGGAGATTGGTGACGCATATTTATAAATTACTTTATTGAAAAGTTGACATAAAGTAGTATATTGGAGCTTGACCTATAAAGTCCAATATAAAATTTCAAATGAAATGGTAATTAAGTTGAATAGTAACTAAGAACTTATATTATAGGGTTTATATAATAAAGTAGAATATATGAGTCTTTAGGGTGGAGTGGTTGGAAAAATTCTAGAAATTAAACCTAAGTCTTGACAAAAACCAAGCAATTTCTAGGATGGTATATGGTTCGAGTTTAACCTTTGATTATGTGTATATATATATATGGATAAAAAAAATTTATGATTTGAAATATAAACGTTTTTATATTTTTTCACCTGAATGAAGTTTCGTTGTATGCCATTATTCTTACTTCGCGTTTTATTACGTACTGTTATCTATACTTTGTGTTTTTTTTTATAAAAGACAATATCTACAATTGATTTTTAGTAGTTTCGATGGCCCAAACATTAAACTTGCGATGCATACATTACTTTGATAAGGACAAATATACCTCTTTTAAGTAATAGAATGATAAATTTGTCCTTATTAATTAATGTGTGCTTACTATTTAGGTCATAAAAAAAAAGAAAAGAAAAAAGACCACCGAAACCACAAAAAATTAATCGGAAATGGTTTTTTTTATACAAAAAACGAAAAGTAAGAATGTGACGTTATGCAACAAAAATTTAGATATTTTTACATTAAAAGAATTATACGTAGTATTTATAACTTAAGAAATTAATTAATACGGAAGAATAGACACCATTAATGTTTTTCAAATCTATACTTACGAAAATATTAGCGTAACCAAAATTTCTCGATATAATTCGTATTGAATAGTCGAGCTTACTAAATATTATTAAAATTAGTATAGAGTCAGTGCAATTATTGACGAGAATGAAACTCAATCCGTGATAAAGTAATTCTAATTCGAGTCTGGTTAGATCAAATTCGTGCAACGAAAAGAAGAATGTTTTATATTTGTCTTACGGTTAGAAGAAAATTTAGAACAAGTAATAAATTAAATGACAAGTGTATACACTTACCTTTTAATTAGTTGGAATTCGAACGAATCGGATTTAGATTAAAATTTTCCGGATGATAATTTTGAATTTAGCTATGGTACTACACATAGCAGAAGACATTTTACCCTAGTTTTGGGAATCGACCGAGTCGAATTTGAATTAATTTTTTTTATTAACTAGGGTACTACACGAAACAAAAGACATTATTTTTGAAGTAGTTTTCAGTTACATTTGTCAAACTTCTTCAATTTCAACCTATGTCTCATGTTGTCTGTGGAACATATGACAATTTCGATATCGACTTGCACGCTAAATATGTTTATATATATCAAGTACAAATTTCCAAACGCAGCCATCGTACATAAACATTAAGAAGTGGAGATAATTTTCCAATATTTAAAAATCCGACTCGATTCGAACCCAAAATAAGCGCGTTTAAAAGGGGGAAAAAAAAAGTTCAATAAAGATAAAAAGATATAACGTTTCAAGAATGTGATTAAATTAATTTTGCAAGATAAGAATACGTCCAAACTCTAATTTAGAAATTATGGGTTAATTGTACTTAAGAAAGTAACTTACACAATTTGTCATCATGCCCGAATAAGTAGAACTCATGGCTATACGAATATGATACGTTACAGTTATAATGATATTTTTTATTGAATTTTCCACGTAAAGAGTATCGAAATAAGTATTCGATCCGATATGATACGAAAAAATAATATTTTTAAAAGTATTCCGCACGTGATGGACAGAAGCAGAAGCCAAAAATTGGGTTACAAAGTCTTCAAGCTGCAGGTTTACAAGCAAACACAACAACATATAACAAGGAGACAAAAAGACAGGAAATAAGGTCCAAGGTTGGTAATTAGCAAATTAATTGATTAATCTATAAACTAATCACAGGGTTAACACACTTAAGAACAGTTTTTAGCTTTAATTAAAGAAGATTATATACGTAAGACCTCAAACTAAATCTCCATAAAATATATATTGAAAAACTGGAGTAATGGAAGAGACATATATATTGCCTTTCACACGGCGACGAGCCGACAAGAAAGATTTTTGCTTTTGCAAGCGCATATGTATGTGCAACATCATCTTCACTTAATCCTTATTAAGATTAAGTTTAAAAGTGTCGACTTTTGACAAAGTCAGTGAGTATAATATACTAAGGACTCGTTCACATTCTCAAATTGAACATGTCAAGGGGTTTTGTCATGAGATAGCATGCATACTTTTCGTGGGCCGAAGCCCGTGTCAGAAGGCCTGGCCCGCGTGAATAGCATGAAACTTGGTCGGGTTTCAATTAACGTTGTTGAATTGCGGAAGGTCTCGAGTTAGCTTGGGAGAGACGTTTTCTCCGCATTGAAGTGGAAATGAACCCCAAGATTGTGTTACATTTAGTTATATGGGATGATATTGAAGATCACCCTTTGAGGAACATTATTGTGGACTGTCGTAAGTTTCTACATATACCTTGGGAAGTTAGAATCAATCGCATGTTCAGTCACACATCTGTTATGATCTCATGAAAGAACTCGCAGTGTTCACTTGCATTCGGACAACAACCATCTTGTCGAATATCATGAGAGCCGAATTCTGACAAGATAAATGTAATTATTAATACTAAACCCCTAACTACTATTCCAATTTTTAGTATTTTTAATAATCATGTTTCTTAATTGCGATTTGATTGCATCATATAAAACATATTTTATTAGATTAAGCTATTGGATTTGGGTCTTAAAATTTGAGAATTAGGGTTTGAGGGCTGAGGCAAAGTCTTCTAATTCCTACTAGCAGACATAGTAGATTTGGAATTCAATTCATTTCATCTTTCGTTTCGTTAGAAAAATTTGAATCTTTTTCCCTTTTTTTTTTTAATTTTTTAACTATCTTTTTTAATTTCGCTTAAGTTTAAGCTCCGTGATCTTCTTTCCAACAATGAATCTGCTAATATTGTGATAATATGGATGTTCACAACTTTCGGCACTAACTTTTGCCCACAAGACAATAAAACCCATTTTAAGTAGTTATGAACATTTACTGCTCTCCACTAACTTCTGCCCACAAGACAAGAACCAATTTTAAATAGTTATAAGCTTTTACTACTCTTCGCAACGAAATTGAGGCATGAACGCCTCAAATGCTACGATCATGCCAAGCTAAATAAATAATGCTCAAATGAAGAAATGATATCACATTCTTCTACACTAACTTTAGCCTCCAAGTCACAGTACAACAAAACCAATTTGAAGTAATTATCAGTTTTTACACCCAATTTGAAGTAATATAATTATAAGTTTTACTACTCCCTCAACGTGATACCATTGAATCGAATCTCACTTCAAGATAATAGAATCAATTTGAAGTAATTATGGATTTTACTATTCTCTGCAACATGATACCATGAAGTCAAATCTCACTCTTTAAAGAACAATTGAAAGTGAGTCTTGAATGCCTCAAATGCTAAGAGCATGCCAAACTGGAGAAATATTGTTCAAATAAAGAAATGATGCTCACAAGCTGCACTAACTTCTGCCAATAATACAACATAACCAATTTTAAGTAATTATGAGTTTTTACTATTCTCTGCAACGTGATACCATAGAATCAAATTTCACTTTCAGAAAGTCATTTGAAATTAAGATATGTACGCTTCAACCGCTATGAGCATGCCTGACAGGAGAAACAATGCTCAAATGAATAAATGAAGTTCACAGCCTTCTACACTAACTTCTGGCCACAAGACAATAAAACCAATATTAAGTAATTATGAGTTTTTACTACTCTCTACAACGTGATACCATGAAATCAAATTCCGCTTTCAGAAAATCATCCAAAAGTAAGGCATGAATGCCTTAAATGCTATGAGCATGCTCTATCGGCGAAACAATGCTCAAATGAAAAAATGATGCTCACATTCATCTGCACTAACTTTTGTCCACAAGAAAACATAACCAGTTTGAATTAATTATGAGCTTTTACTACTCTCTGTAGTGTGATACAATGGAATAAAATCTCACTCTTAAAAAATCATTTGAAAGTGAGTCATGGACGCCTCAAATGCTAAAAGCATGCTAAACCGACCGGAGAAATAATGCTCAACTAAAGAAATGATATCATATTCTTCTACAATTTCAGGGACCCAAATACATACTTCATTGAAATAATTATGAACTTTTACTACTTTCTGCTACGTGATACTATGGAATCAAATTCCACATTCAGAAAATCATTCAAAAGTGAGTCATGAACGCCTCAAATGCAATGAGCATGCCGAATTGGAGAGATCATTCTCAAATGAAAGAAGAGGGATGAAGAAATGATATTCACAGCCTTCTGCCCACAAAGACAACATAACTAATTTAAAGTAATTATGAAAACTTACCACTCTCTGCAATGTGATACCATAGAATCAAATATCAATTTTTAGAAAATCACTTGAAAGTGAGGCATGTACACATCAAATGCTATAAGCATGCTAGACCGAAGAAGCAATGCTTAAATAAAGAAATGATGCTCACAACCTACTGTACTAACTTCCGTCCACAAGATAACAAAACCAATTTTAAGTAATTTTGAGTTTTTATTACTCTCTTTTATGTTATACCATGGAATCAAATCTTCACTTTCACATAATCATTCGAAAGTGAGGCATGGATGCCTTAAATGCTATGAGCATGGCAGACCGGAGAAACAATGTTCAAATGAAGAAATGATGCTGATGTTCTTCTGATATAAATTCTTCCTGCAAGAAAACAAAATCTATTTGATATAATTATGCTCTTTTACTACTCCCTACACCGTACTACCATGGAATCAAATTCTACTTTCAAAAAATCATTTGAAAGTGAGTCATTTACGCCTGAAATGATATGAGAATGATAGACCGGAGAAACAATGCTTAAATGAAGTAATGATGCTTACAATCTTATGCCTCATAGGACAATAGAACTAGTTTTAAGTAATTATGAGATTTCACTACTCTTTACAACGTGATATTATGGAATCATACCCTACTTTCAAAAAATAATTTGAAAGTGGACATGGGCGCATCTAATGTTTTAACTTTTAAGCATGTCAGACCGGAAAAACAATGCTCAAATGAAGAAATGTTCACATCCTTGTGCACAAACTGCTGCACACAAGATAACCGATGTAATTATGAGTTTTTTTTTTTTTACTCTTTGCAATGTGATATCATGGAATCAAACGTTCAGAAAATCATTTTAAAATGAGGCATGAACACCTCAAATGTCATGAGCATGGTAGACCGGTGAAACAAAGCTTAAATGAAAAATGATACTCATAGCCTTTTGCACTAACTTTTGCCCACTGGACAAAAGAACCAATTTGAAGTAACTATAAACCTTTACTACTCTCTCTAATGTGATACCATGAAATAAAACCCCACTTTTGAAAAATCATATGAAGGAGAGACATGGACGCCTCAAATGCTATGGGAATGCCAAACCGGATAAAAAATGCTCAAATGAAAAAATAATGTTTAAAACCTTCTACATTAACTTTTGCCTACAAGACAATATAATCAATTTGAAGTAAGTATCAGCTTCTGCTGCTCTCTGCAACGTGATACCATGCAATCAAATCTCAATTCAAGACAACAAAATCAATTTAAAGTAATTATGAGCTTTTACTATAATCTGCGATATGATAGCATGGAATCAAATCTCACTATTAAGAAATTATTTGAAACTGAGTTATGGACCCTCAAATGCTAAGAGTATGCTAGACCATAGAAACAATGTTCAAATGAAGAAATGTTGCTCATAGTCGTTTGCACTAAGTTCTGCACACAAAAACTCAAAATTAATTTTAAGTAGTTAGAAGCTTTAGTTTAATTTTTCATTCTATTCTTAACATATATAATGTGATTAATATTATAAATGTGGTAAGGTCTCTAATTATGTTTGTCGTCACTAAATCATTATTCAGAAATTAACAGTAGAAGGAATTATACTGCATCATTCGCTCTGATATCAGTTTGTTCTTCCTTAAAACTTTGATAACTAATAAATTTTTATTTATATGAGGAAAAAAAAATCAACTTACCCTCTGTACTATGAGTGTTTTTTTCATCTTTTTATCTTGTCAAGCGATACTACAACCATCATAACCAGCACAGGGCAACATGGGGTCAACCCATAAGAAGTAGCTCAGGATAACCCACACAAGAAGGCAACGTGGCAGTCAAACCACAAGAAGCAACTCAGAACAACCGACAACAAGCAGCTGAACTACGAAGGATTTGACGTCGATTAAACAGGGTCGTACGAAAATTGAATAATATTAATTATCGTTTAAGACCGTATGAAAGAACTAAGCTACATGCAACTGCATACATTGAACAACAACTGCATACATTTTTTGGTAATCAAAAGGCAATTAGGATTATATGCATAGCTGATAATGATATGACTATCCTGAGAATTTTTCAGGAGATGGCCGAGGAAGAGGCATGACGAGGAGGGAAGACAGTTTGTATTTGAAATAGGAACTAGTGTAGATTCTAAAGAATTGGTGTTAATGAGGGCGACAAGTATTAGTACCCTTGGAATGCCACCAGTGCGTCATCATGTTTTCTACATCACGAAAGGTGGAGAGATTAGAAAAATGGTGGAAGGCGCAATGGTGACGGTTGAGATGAAAGAGCGCTAAACGAGGATTCAGAGGAATTAGTAGCAATAGAAGGGCATGTTTGCTTTGGATGAAAACAATGAGTTAGATATTTAAACCACCAGTTTAGAATGCTTACTTTGATTTGTTCGAAGCCCGCCCATATCCATCGAGCCTGTAGTTGCAGGTGCTTGTTAGTAGGTATTTTAAAACCTCAAATATGGAATTGCAATATAACCCACTACATTTTTTTTTATTGTGGAATAACTTTACAGTTAAAAAGTGTCACATAATTAAATAAAATGCCATCCAGTACATCAAAACTTAAGTCTTAGGGATGTGAAGATTTCAAGCTCCAAAAATTCTCTCTTCCCAAATAATGCACTTTTTTAAATGATAAGTAATTATTTTACTTCTGTTTTCAACATATTTCAGAAGTAAGAATTTCAAGCTTAAAAAATTTCCTCTTTCCAAATAGTATGCTCTTTTTTTTATGGTAAATAATTATTTTACTTCTTCTCTTTCTCCTTATTTTCGTTTCTTTTTTTCGTTTGTCCATCTATCCAAGTTTTGTAAACCTGCTAACTAATTGAGCTTTGTTTATGGATAATTTCTTGCAGATAATTTGATTGTAAATTGCCCATATTCAAAATAGTAGTGAGAGAGTACGAATTGAAAAGACTAATATTTTGGTAGCTTAAAAAAAAAAAGAAGATCAAAATAATTTTTAAGGGTAAAAAATATAGGTTGAAATGAATAAAATATATGCATTGAAATATTTAAGGTAAATTAAAAGGTGAATATTTTTTCACTCCTAGTCCTAAAATAAAATTTTCGAAATATGTATTAGAAATCTAGAATGCAGAGAGATATACATTAGAAATTGATGACAAAGGTAGGTCAGGAGTAATATGGACATTTTTCCAAAAAATTGAGGTTTGCGGTTGTAAAGTAAACAACAACCCATTTCAAGTTAAATAAGACAATATAATCAATTTGAAGTAAGTATCAGCTTCTACTGCTCTCTTCAACGTGATACCATGCAATCAAATCTCAATTCAAGACAACAAAATCAATTTAAATTAATTATGAGCTTTTACAATAATCTGCGATGTGATACCATGGAATCAAATCTCACTATTAAGAAATTATTTGAAACTGAGTTATGGACCCTCAAATGCTAAGAGTATGCTAGACCATAGAAACAATGTTCAAATGAAGAAATGTTGCTCATAGTCGTTTGCACTAACTTCTGCACACAAAACCTCAAAATTAATTTTAGGTAGTTAGAAGCTTTAGTTTAATTTTTCATTCTATTCTTAGCATATATAATGTGATTAATATTATAAATGTGGTAAGGTCTCTAATTATGTTTGTCGTCACTAAATCATTATTCAGAAATTAACAGTAGAAGGAATTATACTGCATCATTCGCTCTGATATCAGTTTGTTCTTCCTTAAAACTTTGACAACTAATAAATTTTTATTTATATGAGGAAAAAAAATCAACTTGCCCTCTGTACTATGAGTGTTTTTTCATCTTTTTATCTTGTCAAGCGATACTACAACCATCACAACCAGCGCAGGGCAACATGGGGGTCAACCCATAAGAAGTAGCTCACAAGAAGGCAACGTGGCAGTCAAACCACAAGAAGCAACTCAGAACAACCGACAACAAGCAGCTGAACTACGAAGGATTTGACGTCGATTAAACAGGGTCGTATGAAAATTGAATAATATTAATTGTCGTTTAAGACCGCATGAAAGAACTAAGCTACATGCAACTGCATACATTGAACAACAACTGCATACATTTTTTGGTAATCAAAAGGCAATTAGGATTATATGCATAGCTGATAATGATATGACTATCCTGAGAATTTTTCAGAAGATGGCCGAGGAAGAGGCATGACGAGGAGGGAAGACAGTTTGTATTTGAATTAGGAACTAGTTTAGATTCTAAAGAATTGGTGTTAATGAGGGCGACAAGTATTAGTACCCTTGGAATGCCACCAGTGCGTCATCATGTTTTCTACATCACGAAAGGTGGAGAGATTAGAAAAATGGTGGAAGGCGCAATGGTGACGGTAGAGATGAAAGAGCGCTAAACGAGGATTCAGAGGAATTAGTAGCAGTAGAAGGGCATGTTTGCTTTGGATGAAAACAATGAGTTAGATATTTAAACCACCAGTTTAGAATGCTTACTTTGATTTGTTCGAAGCCCGCCCATATCCATCGAGCCTGTAGTTGCAGGTGCTTGTTAGTAGGTATTTTAAAACCTCAAATATGGAATTGCAGTATAACCCACTACATTTTTTTTTATTGTGGAATAACTTTACAGTTAAAAAGTGTCACATAATTAAATAAAATGTCATCCAGTACATCAAAACTTAAGTCTTTAGGGATGTGAAGATTTCAAGCTCCAAAAATTCTCTCTTCCCAAATAATGCACTTTTTTAAATGATAAGTAATTATTTTACTTCTGTTTTCAACATATTTCAGAAGTAAGAACTTCAAGCTTAAAAAATTTCCTCTTTTCAAATAGTATGCTCTTTTTTTTATGGTAAATAATTATTTTACTTCTTCTCTTTCTCCTTATTTTCGTTTCTTTTTTTCGTTTGTCCATCTATCCAAGTTTTGTAAACCTGCTAACTAATTGGGCTTTGTTTATGGATAATTTCTTGCAGATAATTTGATTGTAAATTGCCCATATTCAAAATAGTAGTTAGAGAGTACGAATTGAAAAGACTAATATTTTGGTAGCTTAAAAAAAAAAAAAGAAGATCAAAATAATTTTTAAGGGTAAAAAATATAGGTTGAAATGAATAAAATATATGCATTGAAATATTTAAGGTAAATTAAAAGGTGATTATTTTTTCACTCCTAGTCCTAAAATAAAATTTTCGAAATATGTATTAGAAATCTAGAATGCAGAGAGATATACATTAGAAATTGATGACAAAGGTAGGTCAGGAGTAATATGGACATTTTTCCAAAAAATTGAGGTTTGCGGCTTGTAAAGTAAACAACAACCCATTTTAAGTTAAATAAGACAATATAATCAATTTGAAGTAAGTATCAGCTTCTACTGCTCTCTTCAACGTGATACCATGCAATCAAATCTCAATTCAAGACAACAAAATCAATTTAAATTAATTATGAGCTTCTACAATAATCTGCGATGTGATACCATGGAATCAAATCTCGCTATTAAGAAATTATTTGAAACTGAGTTATGGACCCTCAAATGCTAAGAGTATGCTAGACCATAGAAACAATGTTCAAATGAAGAAATGTTGCTCATAGTCGTTTGCACTAACTTCTGCACACAAAACCTCAAAATTAATTTTAAGTAATTAGAAGCTTTAGTTTAATTTTTCATTCTATTCTTAACATATATAATGTGATTAATATTATAAATGTGGTAAGGTCTCTAATTATGTTTGTCGTCACTAAATCATTATTCAGAAATTAACAGTAGAAGGAATTATACTGCATCATTCGCTCTGATATCAGTTTGTTCTTCCTTAAAACTTTGACAACTAATAAATTTTTATTTATATGAGGAAAAAAAATCAACTTGCCCTCTGTACTATGAGTGTTTTTTCATCTTTTTATCTTGTCAAGCGATACTACAACCATCACAACCAGCTCAGGGCAACATGGGGGTCAACCCATAAGAAGTAGCTCAGGATAACCCACACAAGAAGGCAACGTGGCAGTCAAACCACAAGAAGCAACTCAGAACAATCGACAACAAGCAGCTGAACTACGAAGGATTTGACGTCGATTAAACAGGGTCGTACGAAAATTGAATAATATTAATTGTCGTTTAAGACCGATGAAAGAACTAAGCTACATGCAACTGCATACATTGAACAACAACTGCATACATTTTTTGGTAATCAAAAGGCAATTAGGATTATATGCATAGCTGATAATGATATGACTATCCTGAGAATTTTTCAGGGCCGAGGAAGAGGCATGACGAGGAGGGAAGGCAGTTTGTATTTGAAATAGGAACTAGTGTAGATTCTAAAGAATTGGTGTTAATGAGGGCGACTAGTATTAGTACCCTTGGAATGCCACCAGTGCGTCATCATGTTTTCTACATCACGAAAGGTGGAGAGATTAGAAAAATGGTGGAAGGCGCAATGGTGACGGTAGAGATGAAAGAGCGCTAAACGAGGATTCAGAGGAATTAGTAGCAGTAGAAGGGCATGTTTGCTTTGGATGAAAACAATGAGTTAGATATTTAAACCACCAGTTTAGACTGCTTACTTTGATTTGTTCGAAGCCCGCCCATATCCATCGAGCCTGTAGTTGCAGGTGCTTGTTAGTAGGTATTTTAAAACCTCAAATATGGAATTGCAATATAACCCACTACATTTTTTTTATTGTGGAATAACTTTACAGTTAAAAAGTGTCACATAATTAAATAAAATGCCATCCAGTACATCAAAACTTAAGTCTTTAGGGATGTGAAGATTTCAAGCTCCAAAAATTCTCTCTTCCCAAATAATGCACTTTTTTAAATGATAAGTAATTATTTTACTTCTGTTTTCAACATATTTCAGAAATAAGAATTTCAAGCTTAAAAAATTTCCTCTTTCCAAATAGTATGCTCTTTTTTTTATGGTAAATAATTATTTTACTTCTTCTCT
This sequence comes from Lantana camara, assembly GCA_037501455.1. Lineage (NCBI taxonomy): Eukaryota > Viridiplantae > Streptophyta > Magnoliopsida > Lamiales > Verbenaceae > Lantana > Lantana camara. Next base: position 81,978,295 of record CM074865.1, read on the forward strand.
TTCTCCTTATTTTCGTTTCTTTTTTTCGTTTGTCCATCTATCCAAGTTTTGTAAACCTGCTAACTAATTGGGCTTTGTTTATGGATAATTTCTTGCAGATAATTTGATTGTAAATTGCCCATATTCAAAAATAGTAGTTAGAGAGTACGAATTGAAAAGACTAATATTTTGGTAGCTTAAAAAAAAAAAGAAGATCAAAATAATTTTTAAAGGTAAAAAATATAGGTTGAAATGAATAAAATATATGCATTGAAATATTTAAGGTAAATTAAAAGGTGATTATTTTTTCACTCCTAGTCCTAAAATAAAATTTTCGAAATATGTATTAGAAATCTAGAATGCAGAGAGATATACATTAGAAATTGATGACAAAGGTAGGTCAGGAGTAATATGGACATTTTTCCAAAAAATTGAGGTTTGCGGCTTGTAAAGTAAACAACAACCCATTTTAAGTTAAATAAGACAATATAATCAATTTGAAGTAAGTATCAGCTTCTACTGCTCTCTTCAACGTGATACCATGCAATCAAATCTCAATTCAAGACAACAAAATCAATTTAAATTAATTATGAGCTTTTACAATAATCTGCGATGTGATACCATGGAATCAAATCTCACTATTAAGAAATTATTTGAAACTGAGTTATGGACCCTCAAATGCTAAGAGTATGCTAGACCATAGAAACAATGTTCAAATGAAGAAATGTTGCTCATAGTCGTTTGCACTAACTTCTGCACACAAAACCTCAAAATTAATTTTAGGTAGTTAGAAGCTTTAGTTTAATTTTTCATTCTATTCTTAGCATATATAATGTGATTAATATTATAAATGTGGTAAGGTCTCTAATTATGTTTGTCGTCACTAAATCATTATTCAGAAATTAACAGTAGAAGGAATTATACTGCATCATTCGCTCTGATATCAGTTTGTTCTTCCTTAAAACTTTGACAACTAATAAATTTTTATTTATATGAGGAAAAAAAATCAACTTGCCCTCTGTACTATGAGTGTTTTTTCATCCTTTTATCTTGTCAAACGATACTACAACCATCACAACCAGCGTAGGGCAACGTGGGGATCAACCCATAAGAAGTAGCTCAGGACAACCCACACAAGAAGGCAACGTGGCAGTCAAACCACAATAAGCAACTCAGAACAACCGACAACAAGCAGCTGAACTACGAAGGATTTGACGTCGATTAAACAGGGTCGTACGAAAATTGAATAATATTAATTGTCATTTAAGACCGCATGAAAGAACTAAGCTACATGCAATTGCATACATTAAACAACAACTGCAACATTTTTTGGTAATCAAAAGGCAAATAGGATTATATGCAAAGCTGATATGACTATCCTGAGAATTTTTCAGGAGATGACCGAGGAAGAGGCATGACGAGGAGGGAAGACAGTTTGTATTTGAATTAGGAACTAGTGTAGATTCTAAACAATTGGTGTTAATGAGGGAGACAAGTATTAGTACCCTTGGAATGCCACCAGTGCGTCATCATGTCTTCTACATCATGAAAGGTGGAGAGATTAGAAAAATGGTGGAAGGCGCAACGGTGACGGTAGAGATGAAGGAGCGCTAAACGAGGATTCAGAGGAATTAGTAGCAGTAGTAGGGCATGTTTACTTTGGATGAAAACAATGAGTTAGATATTTAAACCACCAGTTTAGAATGCTTACTTTGATTTGTTCGAAGCCCGCCCATATCCATCGAGCCTGTAGTTGCAGGTGCTTGTTAGTAGGTATTTTAAAACCTCAAATATGGAATTGCAATATAACCCACTACATTTTTTTTATTGCAATATAACCTCAACCGGTGTTGTAAACATTCTTCTATTTAACCAAACTAATGTTTACTTGGTAGTAGTAGTAGTTTGCACCAAAAAAAAAAAAAAAAGTAGTAGTAATAGTAGTAGTAGGAGAGGAGAATGAGAGGAGGTATGATATTGTTGATGTAATTAGTAAACAATGATAGTCGAAATTGGCATGACAAATTAATTTTGTTTATAGTGAAGATGTCGCAGGGGAAGTGGAATGCCATTCGTCACCATGCCAATGGACTTTTGTTTAGTGAGAGTACGTTAACGAGTTTAAAAGAAAAAAGGAAAATATTTCTGAAAAAACCTCTTGACCAAAAAAAAGCACAAAAAGAGACACTAAAAGCTCAACTAGCTCAAATCATCCAAGAGAACAACCCGGCAAGCTTATGTAGGGATTGAAATACAACTTCAAAGGGTTGAAGGTGAATTAGGTTCTCTCATAGCAGATATGTATAAAATTAAATGGGATATAAGACGACATGTAAACCGAGTTCAGCTTGCAACCTACAATATGGAACGAGAGTTGTATGCCTTTTATGATACATAGAATCCTATCAGAATCTGCCTGATGGTCGACCTGACTATCCTACGTGTTTTTAGGGTGATGCCTAATGATTACAATCACAAACAACTATCCTTTGACTTGGGGAACAACGTTGATGCAGAAGAACTGAAATCCATGAGAGAGAAAGCTATGCTCACCCTAGACATGTCGTTGCTGCGTCACAATGTCTTCTATCTATTAGCAAACCGAGTGATCAGGGAAATGGAAGGTGGCGGTAGTAGTGGTGGTGGCGGAGGTGGGAATGGCAATGGCATAGCGATGGTGATGGAGAGGATGAAGAAGAGGATAAAGATGACCGAATTACGATCAATCCGATGAAGCTCCTTCTTCTCATGATGACAACAGTGGAGATTCACAAGGATTGCTATATAAAGATGATGATGATGAAGAGGAGGTAGGAGCAGAGGTAGATGCAGAAGTACTAGTGTTAAATGATGAAGGAGGATAAGTAGATGCATTAAATAATGAGGAATGAGGAGAAGAGGAGGAGGAGGAGGAAGGAGGAGAAGAGTATGAAGAGGATGATGATCATTATTATAGTCCTGATTATGATAATTATGATGATAATGACGACGATGACTAAATTTTGAATTGTATGATTTTTCAATAATTAAGTAATTCTGTTTTTATCAAGACTGATGTAAAATTTATTATTTCCTATTGTTCTTTATGTTTTGTTTTTATGGATATTAAAGGGTTGAATACTTGGCCCGATGAATCCTCATTGCTATATTATTCTTGTATACATCTGTTGATGTTTACTTTTGCTAGTCTGAATTTTGCTTGGAACTTATTTTCTGCAATAAATCCTATTGGAGGAGTTTTGTATCAGTATGGGAACTCATCAATATATATATATAGGGCCTCAAACTAAATCTCCATAAAATATAGCCCATGAGGTTTAGGATAATTACAATTTATACCATGCACTTTTGGAAATTATAGATTAATTCCTAACTCTAAGGGATCAGTTGAGACCTCCAGGCTCCGTTAAGATCCCGTCAAATTTTAAGTTTGATATTCCGAAAATGCGCTCAAGAATTATATTGTTGAATGACTTTTATTAAGGGGTCATTTTAGTAGAGCACGAAAAGTTCATGACTGTTTTGTAAACTTAAATATGATCTGCAATAATTAAATAAATACTTATATTGAAAATGGGTTTTTTTTGCTGGCAGACCCCTTGTGAAACCGTTAATTAACACGCTGAACCCCCTGATTTGAAAATTATCAAAGAGAACCTTATGTTTACAAAAAATAAGCAAGGAAAACCCTAGGATCGCGATTGTTTCACCGCGCGCAAATTGCAACTGAGGTAGTCATTTTTCTTCATAAATGAACGTAGAAAGATAAAATTGCCCTTGTTAACTTAATTTATATTTGAATTATTTGCCCTGACCATGTTCATTCATCCTCTCCACTCTCTCTCTCTTCACCCAAACCCAAACCCTAGATCTGAAAGTGAAGATGTCCTCACATTGTGAAGGTAGCCATCAGAGAAGGATGAAGCCAGGTATGGAAGTGAGATATTCACCTATACCTAGCTGTTTCTGCGGGTTGAAGATCTCCATAAAAGTGGTGGAGTTTTTCAACAAACCCACGAAAGGACTACTGTACTGTAATTGTGTTAACCGACGTTGTAATTTATTTGTTTGGTTTAGCCCAGCACGCATATGTTGGGTTACAGATGGTGGAGCGTTCCCATTCAAAACTTGAGGAGGAAGATGTTTATGAAGTTAGTTCTAGATCATCGAAAAATCAAGCTAGTTCCTTCCAAGTAGAGAAAAATATTAATGCCAATGTGATTTGGGTGATGTGTGTTTGTTTGTTTCTCATGGTTTGTGTACTTGTATTGAAAAAATGATATTGTAACGAGCTAAACAAGTTCTGAATAATATTGCTCCTGTTTTGCAAAATTTGCCCAGAAAACCCTCTGTTATTATAAAATTGCCCAGGAAACCCTGTGATTTGTGAAATGTGCAGCATAAACCCTGTTTGAATAAATCTGAGACATAGTTACGTAGTAAATAATAATAAAAGAGACTCATTCTTTGACCAATATATATATGCAGCGGATATTCAATGGCATGGTACAATTAACTCATCAATACAAGTCAAATATAATAAATCAATTGCAAGCTTAAAAGAATCTAACCATTGACATATTAAATCCAAAATGAAATGACTATAAAATGTCAGAATAATGCCAATAACATGGTCCCCACTGACCTACCACTATCTAAACAATATATTCAATATTGTCCAACCACCAAGGGAATATAACTTTACAGACTAGATTCCATCAGATGGGACCAAGCAAAAAACATAGTTTAATTGTTTTCAGACAAAACCAAATACACATTCAACAACACTTCAGATCTAGGGCCTCCATGGCCTTGGGTTCCTCTTCTCTCTTGCTCTGTCTCTACTATTTTGAAAGACTTCTCCTTCGGTTGGTTTTCTTTTCCTTTGCTTTCTTGCAAATGGAGCAGACTGGCCATCATGTACAGTGGCTGCCCTTAGAGGATTGAAAGTTTGACTTGAAGATGGCCTGGATCCATGTCCTTGTACAGATGCTGTGGAAGTTGTTGTTCCAGATCCATGGCCTTGAGCAGGTGCTGTAGAAGATGATCTTCCAGTTTGTGGAGTTTGATTTGACCTTCTTGAAGCAGCTGACTGTCATACGGGTAACACGGTTATGTACATCTTAAAATATAATTACCATAAACTTTTTGATTCAACCGTAAGTACCTGTCTGTTTCTATTAATTGGCCTTATTGAAGATGATGCCCCTTCATTAGGTTCTGGTCCCTACAAGTACATATAAAATGTGAGTGTAAAATAATGGAGTGTACAGAATAGGTAAAAAATGGATTGAAACGAATGGAGTGAACTAACCTGGTATAGTCTGGAGTTGAGAGGTGGTGGGTTTTTGTAAGACCTCTTGTTATGACCTACTTGTAGACATCTCTTGCAAGTGTAAGTTAAACATTTTCTTGTGCTCCTAGTCTGTGTTTCCTCAGCTCACTTTCTCCTTTTTTTCTTTGGTCTACCAACTTTAGGTGTATGGTCAGGATGACCCAAGTGTTCTGTTGTGGTCTGGATGTAGTGTTTTTTACCAGGCATTGCACTAATCCTGTATGAGTAGGCTCTTAAGTAGGCTGGCTTTTTGAAACAGTCATCCACAAAGTCCTCTATATTCAATCTACTATCAGTAATGGATGTGCAAGCATGCCTACATGGATAACCGTTCAATTGAAACACACCACAAGTACATGTCCTTGTATCCAGCCTTACAATATACTGATCATCATTTTCATCCACCTAGAACTCCATGTCACCACACCAAGTTGGGAGGGAATTTCTAGCTAAATCACACTGTATGTTGATCTTTTTCATAACAACAGGACTAATATTCCCTTCAAATTCATCCATAGCAGTCCTTTTTATCTGAATCCTTTTTATCAACCTAACTCTAATCCATTCAAACATAGATATAATTGGAAAAATTCTAGATGGCAGAATCATGTTGTTAAAAGACTCATAGATGTTCTTGACAAGAACATCACTCTTGCACCTGGTTCTGAAATGTGCTCTTGTCCAATGCTTAGGTGGTATGTTCATCAACCATTCTGCTGTAGTTGGGTCCATTGCTTCAAGCTGCTTCATCACCTCAGCCCATTCTTCTCTATTTCCAGCAGAGGCAGCTTTCCAGAAGAGTATTTTCAAGTCTTGAGTTTTCCACAGCTTGTAAAAGTTTTGGTACAGATGCCTTAGGCAAAATCTGTGCTCACTACCTGGAGCAACAGTGTTAACAGCTTCTAGCAGACCCTTTTGCCTACACAAAAAAAAGGCATGAATATATTATTACAAAAATAAATTACTTGTTTAATGACTAATGAATCTGAATTTTTTAATACATGTCAGAGATAAAGGTCCACCTGTTTTCACCAAGGCCACCAATGTCCAGTAATAACTCTTCTAGGAACCAAAGCCAATTTTCATAGTTCTCAGTCTTCACATAGATCAATGCAATTGGAAACAAATTCTCATCCCATCCTTTCCCACCGCACACAACAACTGGCCCCTATATACATGTTTTAGAAAACAACCATCAAGCCCAATAAGTGGCCTACAGCCAGCAAGAAATCTAGCAGTCATAGCTCTCAGTGAGAAATACATCTTCTCAAATAATGGGGGGGTTTGAATCTTGCTTCCTTTTGATGATGACCTTGCTCCCAGGATTGGTTTTCAGTAGTGTTGCACCATAATTCCACAACAGTTTATATTCTGCATCAAAATCACCCATAATTCTCTCATTTGCATCCTTCTTAGCCCTTGCAGCAATCCAATAAGAAGCCTTGCATCCCACTTGACTTCTAATTATTCTAATAAAATTCTCAGTTCTCACATCAGGATGGTCTCTTATAGTTTGCTCCATTTTCTCCCCAAGATACTTTGAACCACACCTGAAATTCTCACATTTTCTGGCACAGGTATGCTCTCCCTTTATAGTCTTAACCTGGAATTTTCTTGTATTTTGAACAGTTGATGCATGGATCCTCCAATTACAGTGCTCAGCCATACAACAGGCAGTGACCCTCGTTGATTCACATTTTACAAAATCTAGTTCATACCTATGAATAATACTCCAGTCAATTAGCACCTTCTTGTACACATGCACACTGGCAAACTCATATCCTACCACCCATTTCAAATCTTTCACATTATTACCTTCTTTCCAAACTAGAAACCTGGATGCTTCATTGTCTGATAAGGGTGCCTCATCAAATCTGTCATCCTCACCCGGATCGCTATACTAACCATTTGCACCATCAATCACCTTTTCTTCTGCTTCTGCTTCTATGGTTGGTTTCCTTACTTTTCTTGCATTCTTTCTCATGGTTATAATCTTCTCTTTCCTTGCTTTTTTACTTCTGTTTCTTATCTCAGATATGTCATCTTCAGAGCTTGCCTCTATATCATCCAAAGCCTCTGATGGAACATCACTGTCCTCACTTGATTCAGATTCATCTCTGTCAAATTCATCCCAATCTGCATCACTACCTGGATCACTGTCCTCTGGATCAGGTTTAACTGCAGGTTGCTTGCCCCTCATGCTTCTGGATTTTTCTCTGCCTCTGGATCAGGTTCAATTGCAGGTTGTTTGCACCTCATTCTTGTGGATCTTCCCCTATTCACTGCAACAGTTTCAACTGCAGCTTGATTTCCCCTCCTTTTTCTGGATCTTCCCCTATTCACTTGATCAATAACTTGTTCTTGCTCAACAAGAGCTTCCTCTTTAGCAAACTGAATGTCTTCAACAGGATTTTGATTGAACAGTTCTTCTACAAACTCATATTGGTCAGCATCTTCATCATCATTATTATCCACATCCACTGGAGGTTCAGTTGATTTGGAATTCTGTCCCTCATCCTCATTCACTTGTGTTATCACTGACTCCTCTTGAGTAAAACTCCCATGTATATTCTGGCTCAATAAATCTAATATCTCTACAGCTAACCTTGGTGCTCTGACTGTAGGTTCAGCAATTTCTTCTTGAGTTGTGACTGGTTCACTGGGAGGAGGTGGCCATCCAGGATATGTAAGATTCCTCAAAACAACTGGTTCCTCACCATCTTTTTCTTGAGATAGAGGAAAGGGGCTGCCATCTACATCATATGCAACTTGTATTCCATCTTCATTCCTAACTGCATTTAGAGTCACTGTCTCACTCCCCATATGACAGTTCTGTAGCTCAACAAATGACTAATTACCCCATATGTATCTCACTGCATTCTCATTAGTTAAGGGTAGACAAGGATGCTTGTAACAGAAGGTCACAGAAGCTCCTCTTCCACCAACAGATCTATAACAGTCCCACACCCTTTGCTCATTTAGGTATTCTAGGTCATAACATCCAACATATACTTTTTTGCCATTTACATACATCAACTGTGGTGGATTACCATTGACTATAGCCAAATCCCCACCAATATAATGTATACTTTTTTCCACTCCGCAGCCATGACTGTAACACGAAAACAAAACCTAGTAAATTTAGGCTTTTAGTGTGAAAATGTATAGAAACGTAAATTCCTAAACTTAGAAGACTTTTAAAATCAAAAGCCCAAACTATATTAGTCCAGAATTCGGGAAAACAAAGAAAAAAATCCTACCTTTGAGATTTCAAAAAAAAAAAAAAAAAAAAAAAAAAAAGTTAATCGAAAAATCAAGCAAGCAAAAGTGGGTTCAGATAATCGTTGCTATTACGTTATTGTCACGATTTGATCAAAAACCCAAGAAAAAGACACAACAATACAACAGTGAATTTTTGGGGAAAAACTTATACAGTACCTTAACAAAAAGCGAAGGGCTTCTCGGCGTAACTCCGTCTGCGAAGCTATTCAGCATGTGACACTACAAAGTAGCAACAATGGCGACACCAACAATGCCAGACAAAGTAGAGTTTTCTTTTTGCACCGTGTGGAGAGGAGAAAAGGGAAAGTTATGTTTTCAAATATCTGAGGTAACGGGAAAGTGAATCTCTGCTGAATAACAAGGGGCGTTTTCATTCAATTCAAAAGTAAGGGTAATTAAAACAATTTACAGCTACAAACGTGTCAGACGATAAAAGGGGACAGTCAGCAAAAATTAAGAAACATAGGGTTGTCCATAGAGTTTTTGGAACATAGGGTTCTCCGTGCTACTTTCTCAAAACACAGGGGGTTCTGTGTATTAAACTCTATCGAAAATATTTATTTATTAATTTTTTAAAACAAAATTATTATTAATCTATATAAATATACAATACCTAATTACAACTAAAATTTTGGGAATTCAAATATTCTAACAAACATACCTAATATGATTGGAATTCAAATTTAAATTCGACTTGAATTCGATTCAATTCATCTTTTACTTAGTTATAAAAATTATTGAATCTTTTTTCCTCTTTGGGTATCCATTTGAATTCAACTCAAGCTTCGTGATCATCTTTTCAACATTTAATCTGTTAATATCCTGACAATATGGATGATACTCGTGCTCCTGAGATGGTTTCAGTTAAATCTCCATAAAATATAGCAGCATGAGAGAATATTGAAAAATTGGAGTAACGAAAGAGGCATATATATTGATAAAATCAGTTAGTCTAAATGATTGGCCATTTTGAATTTTGATCGTCGTTTTGAAATGCTGGGTTCGAATAAAATGTTACTGTACAGAGACTTTTTCATGACATGTTATCCCCTCTATTATTGATAATATGAACGTAAGTCTCATATAAATGTGATTTATTATTAAGTCATTCTTTTATGTTCTTCTGTTGTTGTTCACATCCCTGTACATGTGGTCTCATGAACACTTCTCATTGGAGTCGCACATCTTTTACGATTTTATGAGAGAACTCACAATTTTACTTGCCGAACCACATCGACAACTTTAAGTGTTCGTCCGATCAACGATCACCTTGTCGAACATAACGACAACCGAATTCCGAGAAGATAGATGTAATTGTTAATATTTAATCCCTAACTAGTATTCCAATTTTTAATATTTTTAATAATCATGTTTTCTTAATTGTGATTTGATTGGATTGTCCATCATAAAAAACATATTTTTATTAGATTAGGCTATTGGATTTGGGTCTTAAATTTCTGGGCCCCGGCTTCAACACCCGCCAACAGCATTACTTTTTTCTGCAATTAAAATTTTGGGGAATTAGGGTTTGAGGACTGAGGCAGAGTCCTGTAATTCCCACTAACATACATAGTAGAATTGGCATTCAATTAATTTCATCTTTTGTTTCGTTAGAAAAATGCAATCTGTTCCCTCTTTTTTGGCCATCTCTTTGAATTCAGCTTCAGCTTAAACTTCGTGATCATCTTTACAACATTGAATCTGCTAATATTGTGATAATATGGATGATACTCGTGCTCCTGAGACGGCTTCTGTTATTCAGTACCAAAGAAAACGAAAACGAAAGCAGAAGGTAGTGGAGTTTTCATGTTTCTCATTGACATTGTAAATTGAGATCACATATTTCTGTTGAAGGGACTCAGACAATTTTCTGTTATCTGTCAATGTATTTATATATTCTGTCATTCTGTGTAACTTGAAAGTTTGAGTGCTGGGATGGATGATATTGGGGTCAATATTTGGGCTGATGATGGTTGTATTGCTATATTATCTGGAAATACTGTAATATAAATACCCAAATGCCATGACAGGATTGTTGTTGCAGATAAGCTAATTGTCACTCCTTTAGCAGGTTAAGGATTTGGAAACGGAACCCGAATCTATAAACGAGTGTGCCAAACGAGAGTGTGTGGGTGTGGTTGAAACAACAAATCAATTCATTAAAGAAAATGAATCACTGCAACGAGAGTTGGATTCCACTAGAGGGCAGCTTAAGAACTTGCAGAAATGTCTTGAAGAGGCAGAGTTGAAACACAAAGCATATGTTGAACTTCTGATGAAAGAGATTAAGTCACTTCGAAGTTCTCAACCAGAATTGAGGCAGGAGCTTTACGGAGTGGAAAAAGAGCGGACACCTTCATTGATTGAGGTATCGGCTAATATATTTCTCATGAAATCATATCATTCTGTTTATGGGAATGCGTTTCTATTCTTATTTTTATATATGTTGATGTATAATGCAGAGAACTATCAACCAAGAGAAAAAGGAAAAAATAATGCAGAGGACTGGAGCATCCGGTGTTTTGGGTACTGCCGGGTTGAATAATTTGTCTGATGATGTTCTTATTGCTATATTGTCTCGTATGACCCTCGTGGAAGCTGTGAGAACTAGTGTTCTGTCACGTAGATGGAGACATTTGTGGAGGTTTACTTCTGGAAGTCTAGATTTTGATGTCTTCAAAACCAAAACTAGACCTCGAATGAATGGGGACAAAGTGATAAATTGGGTCAATCGTGTGATAGAATTGCATCAGGGTCCGCGTCTGGATAGCTTTATTGTTCGTTTTAAAACTGGAGGTGTCTATGAGGATACGATCCCGAGATGGATATGTTTTGCAATGCAGAAGGAAGTAAAAAAGTTTGAATTGATATTAGGAGATGATATTGAGCCTAGCCATATAACATATTATTCTTACTACGGTAGAAAAATAACTCGTAAAGCCAATGAAGGTTATCGTTATGATTTTCCTAATTTGAAGAAGTTATTATCATTGAAGTGTGCATTTGGCTCCCTGAGATCCCTTAAGTTTGAGTCTGTTAATGTCACTGATGAGGTTGTTCATTACCTTTTGGCATCATGTTCGAATCTTGAACGTTTATCCATAACTGGTTCTAATTCAACGAGGAACCTTGAAATTGTTGATCCAATCCCAAATTTGAAAACCTTGGGAATATCAAACTGCGATTCCCTCAAAAGTCTGAAGGTTTCTGCTGCAAGTATTCTATCATTTTCTCTTGAAGGACAAGGAAGCAAATTGTTGTTCGATTATATTCCAAATCTTACAGAGCTAACTCTTATAGGGGCCTGTGCTTTGCCCTTTATTTATGAATATGATGATAACAAAGACGTGGGTTATTCAGTTCAGCTGGTGAAGCTTTCATTGCACCTTTTCAGTACGGTTAGTGATGAATCATTATATTTATATATGTTCGGTTTAACAGTCATCACTAATCTTTGCAATCACAATGATTGTTAATATTTTCATATTAATTGATGTCAGAAATATAAGCCTGCAGTTCCTTCTGATTTGCCTCTGTTATACTCTCTCAAGCGGTTGGAATTGTCTACCGAGTGTAAAGTTGGGCGGAGCCTTCTCTTCTTCACGTTACTGATTAAGGCTGCTCCAGTCCTACATGAGTTCAAAATCTGGGTACATATTCTTACTCTAAAAAATGTTACATGCCTGGCTTCTTTAAGCTTTTGAATTTTGAGTCATAAGAATTGTTTACCGGAAAATCGTTATAACAGCCTTTTCTGAACCAGAATGTAGGCCATCGTTCCAATATAATGGCAAATCATGGTTATAAATGTGTTATTGAGTCTTAAGACTTACGCTTGGTTTCATTTGTGGATATTTTTGCATTGTTATACTTGTTATAATTACGATGGTATCACCTCAGGTTTGGCTTAATTACACAAACCTCCCTTGGAATTTGAGAAATTACAAAAACTTCTCTTAATACATCCTAAGGTTTGGCCCAACACATGCTCTTATAGTTATGTATTTCAAATCAAGTAACCAATAAGTATCATAAACAAAATACGATATTCATATAAAGTTAGAGATGATGTAAGTAAACCAATAAGTATCAAAGAAAAAAATAGGATATTCACGAGTAAGAGATGATGTCGCCGAAATTAGTCTACCCAGATTAATAGTTTCATAAACCTCAATGGAAGTCTGTGTAGTTAGGTCAAATCTCAAGGTATTTCTTCGTTTTCTTTTCCTTTTAGTAAGGTTTTGAACTTGCTTCTGGATACAATTTACCAGTTTATTTTTCTTGCCGCAGGTAAACTACAATAAAGATCCCTATGAGGTATTTCAATAACCATAAGCTCTAAATTCAAGATATTTTGATTGATCATTCCTCTTTAACACGTACTTCTGTTTTATATCATGACAGTGGTACACTTACGTACCGTTTCCAAGTATTAGTGAAGCGGAGGCACCTACGTTTCATCATGAAAATCTTAAGTTGGTTCAACTAGTTGGTTATGTTGGGTGTCTGAGTGAAAAGAAGTTCCTTTTGCACTTATTCAAGGTTGCTCCGTCGCTTGAGAAGGTGGTTGTCATAGTGTTGAGTCAACATTTTGGCAAAGAGGCGAATTATCATCAGCATGACCATTTACGAACTAAGGCGCAGACGATGAAGGAAGCAAAAAAACGCGCCAAAAATCTCCAATCAATTTTTCCAGAAAAAACTAAGTTGGTTGTAGGATAATCCCAAAAATCCCCATTAGCCACTAACTAACTGCTGAAATTCTAAATATACCTTTATCTCCTATATTCTCTGACATTTTTATAATTATTATTAAATTCTTTTTTTTTTTTTAATTTTGAAGAATATAATTATTAACTTCTAAAATACTATTTCAAAGTAGTACCCCTATAGCAGATATACAAAAATTCATATATAATACGCATACTATATCTATTGTATTATAAAGTTTATCTCCTATTTATTATACTCCACTAACTATTAAAAATATTTCCAGTGTATCTCCTAGACCTATTGTGTCTTATGTATTTACATAGATATAAAATCCCAAGTAAATAAAGCATGTATTACTGAGTTATAAATTCATCTGCATTGATCTAGCTCTAATACTTTTACATTTATTAGGTTCCATTAACTATCTTAGTTTTTATTATTATTAAAATGATAAGATGAAACAAAAAAAAAGCTACAAAAATGGAACAAAATGAATGCTGAAAATGCTAAGACTAGAGAAAGCAGTGCACAAATGAAGAAATGGTGCTTTCAGCTGTCTTCTGCACTACTGCCCACAAAATTAATTTGGAGTGATTTATGAGTTTTTACTTACTAGGTGATATCAAGGAATCAACTCCCATTTGAAGAAGGTGAGTCTCACACAAACTTTGTCTTAGTTTGTCTCTGTTTTCTCTTCACTTTCATTCTCTTACGTTGGTTGTTTGTGTTTTCTCTTACATGCACCCATAGTTGTTGAATTTTCTTCTTTTGTTTCTGTGTTGTTAGAATTAAACAGAGAGTTTTTGCACCCAATTTGAGTATTTTTACATCTACGCCCCTTGCTAGATTATGTAATTACAACTCGTATCCTCTTAGATGAAAATATTACACAACCTACCCTTTTAAGTTTGAAAAATTACAAATGAACACATTCCGGTAGGATTTTTCACGAATTTTTTTTTTTTGAATTGATTATATTTCACCACTAATTAGTTCCTCACCACTAATTCAGGGGGGAAAAGTCATTATAAATACCAATTTACAAACGAATCATGTACTGATCCTCCTAAAAACTTTATAAATTATATATCTATCACTTGAGAATGATATATGAGTTGTTATGAGCAACTAATTAGTGATGAGATATAATCAATTCAAGAATAATTTTGCTAAAAATCCAACTAAAATGAGTTCATTTATAATTTTCCAAACTTAAAAGGATAGGTTGTATAATATTTTTATGTAAGAAGTACGAGTTATAATTATTATCTCGTAGGGGTGCAGATGTAAACAACCCCATTTGGAATTTTTATTTCTTGTGTTGTTTGTGGGCGTGTTTCTTCTCTGTGTTGTGGGCATATTTCTTGTTGTTTGTGCGTTTTGAAAATGTTGTGGGCTCTACTCAGAATTTTTGAATTTTTTATTTGTGGGTGTATTTTTTTTTTTTTTTTTGGGTATTGTGGCAGTGAGGATGTAAATGATTCGAGCCGAGTCGAGCTTGGTAATTTTTTCACGGTTCGAGCTCGCCCATACAAATTGTGGTTCGGGCTTGGCTTGCGAGCCAATGAGCCACCCAAAAGTTGGCTCGAGCTTGGCTCGCACTAGGGTTCGGCTCGGCTCGCGAGCCTATCGAACCCACGGAAAACAAGGAGAAAACAAAACAACTGGCATATATTTCGATTTCAAGGGGTTGAGAAACAGATCTAAATCCATCAACTACAAGTCTACTAAGCAAGAAAACTTTACAGATAAGAGTAAACAACCAAAACATGGAAAAAAAAGCAGAAAAATAGAGATCTAAAAATCAGATCTGAGGGGGGCAAAAAAAAAAAAAAAGAGAGAAAGAAATTCGCTTCAAGATGGAGGCGTCTTTTGAAGGCTTCTGCGGCGGATGATGGCGACGTTTTTTGAAGGCGAAGAGATGCGGCAGATGGTGGCGAAGACGGTGGCAGAAGATGGCGGTCGCAATCTGTGGCGGTGGCGTCTTGATGGTGTTGAAGACGGTGGCAACGCCGGGAGAATAGTGGTGGTGGTGTCTTGAAGCAGTCTGTGACGGTGGCGACCTTTAGAGCAGGAGGCGACGGGTTTTGATTTAGGTTGAGAAATTGAACTTCGTTTTGGGGTGGCGACCTTGAAAGCAGGATCCTGGAAATTGAGTTTTTGTGGAGAAATTCATATATATTCTATTGGGCACTAGGGTTTGCACGTATATATATATATTTATATATATCTAACATATATAAAATCTAATATATTCTAAGTACTACGCTCGCGAGCTTCGAGCAACAAATAAAGCGGCTCGGGCTTGGTTCGAACAATGCACGAGTCGAGCTGAGGCTCGCCTCGCCTCACCAGTTTCGAACCCAAGCCCGAACCTTTTCCGAGTTGACTCACCAAGCTCGCTAGCCATTTCGTCTCTCATTTACAATTTGTGGGCTTACAATATGTGTTTTCTTTTCACCATATTAGCAGTTGTTGTGGGCTTACAAAAAGGTAATGCTTTCCTTACCTCCATGACCCAATTTATTATTATTATTTTTTTGTTAATTGAAATATTAGTTGAGAGAGAATTATGAAAATTTTTATTAGATAAAAACTTCATTTGTATTTTGCAAAGTATTTTTAATTTTAAAATACAAAAAATAAAGATTAATGACTAAAGGAAATATAAAAAAATATGAAACAGAACGTAGTTTTAGTTTACACCTCAACATGAGAGGATGTTCATCTCGATTAATGCTTTGGATACTTTGCATACATACATATCCAACAATTATTATTTTATGTGACATGATATTATTGATGTAATTAGTAAACAATGATAGGCAAAAGATAGCATGACAAATTAATTTTGTCTGTAGTGAAGATGTCACAGAGGAAGTGGAATGTCATTCGTCGCCACATCAATAGACTTTTGTTTAGTGAGAGTACGTTAACGAGCTTAAAAGAAAAAAGGAAAAGATTCTGAAAAAAACCTATTGATGAAAAAAAACACAAAAAGAGACACTAAAAGCTCAACTAGCTCAAATCATCCAAGAGAACAACCCGGAGGCCGATCCGCAAGTACATGCAGGGATTGAAATACAACTTCTCAAAGGGTTGAAGGTGAATTAGGCCCGCTCATAGTAGATATGAATCGAATTGAACGGGATATAAGACGACATGTAAACCGAGTTCAGCTTGCAACCTACAATATTGTATGACTTTTATGGTACACAGAATCCCATCTGAATCTTCTTGATGGTCGACCTGACTATCCTATTGACTTGTGTTAAGAGTAGCTCCAAAATTTCTTGATTAACTTGTGTTATATTATTTGAATACATAGAAC
Source organism: Lantana camara (assembly GCA_037501455.1). Lineage (NCBI taxonomy): Eukaryota > Viridiplantae > Streptophyta > Magnoliopsida > Lamiales > Verbenaceae > Lantana > Lantana camara. The sequence continues at coordinate 81,994,935 of CM074865.1, forward strand.
GCCAAATAGATAGTTCCCCTTATAGTTTAGCTCAGATTTTTTTTTAAGCCACAGTGGTTTACAATGATTTTAGGTTGGATTCTTCTTAATATTTTGAAAGTATATAGATTTAAAAATAATTTTCAAATTGAAAATAGTAATTAATTAAATAGAACTATTCACCAAGAAAAAGATATTACACAAGATATATAACAACCATTACACGAGTAATGAATTCATGAAGAATACATTTTCCTGCTCGAGCACACCGGTAGTATCCTGCCCCAATCGACACTCCAATGAATATAATATCTCCTGAACGCATGCACCAAGAATCCATCTTCTTTGCATAAAGGGTCCTCCTAGGGTGGAATAGAATTTGTTAAGTCATACTTTGAAAATGTTCACGTTACCAAAAGACAATTTCGGTCTTATGACAGACCTTCAACTTATCGAGGCAAAGATGATGATAATTGGGATTATAATTATAATGGTGACTATCAACATGATATTTCTGAGCACGTTTGATGTAATGTTTTCTTGTTTAAATATCGGTACTTGACATAATCTTTTTCCTTTAATATTTTTTTAATAAGAGGAGGGTCCTCAATAAAATCCTCATTTTTAATGTGCAGGCAAGTTTGTAGCACCCCGAGCGAAGGACACCACATCCCCCGCACTAGAGTCCGGCACGTGTAACGAAATGGAGAGTCCGCACACGAATCAAACATAGCGAACGGGAGATAAACAAAACTCACACTCTAGCTAGGCGGCCTAAACTCTCAATTAGAGTGCATATCAATCAATAATATAGCGGAAGCGATAAAACAGTTATCTCAAATCGTTTTCAAAGTCTTATAACAAATGGAACAAGCCCTCAAAGTATATATCATACACGTATCTAACGTATAGTATACATAACTCGTATGCGGGATTTAAAATAATTAGGGTTTTAGGTCATTACATCTAAAAGAACAAAACCTCACCTTTCCAACGTGTAGTAGAGACAAAAAGAGAGTGAATCAAACGCCTAAGGAGCAACCTCGTCATTAATGGGAGGGTCAACTGGACAAAACAAGCAACAAAGGATACTCTTAGACTCAAAATGTACCATATAGACGCTCGAAAAATGCGTATGAATGTTTATGATGCAAATGAAATCATACTTAAGTCATATAAGGACATACATTGCATATGAGATCATATTTCATAAACAAGGGCATAAAACAAGCTATAAATTCATAACATAAAGCTTAACAAATAATAAAACATGTTAGCATAATACACAAATCATAAACGAACCATATAAAGCAAGCAAACACAAGCAAAAGGAAGAAAACGAACACACATACATGCAGGGGCGGTCGAGGCCGGTACCCATTTCATGCATAAAATGGTCACGGGCGCAACGGTAAGACAGTAGCCCAAACTCAGTAGGTCGCGGCCGCTACAAGAAAAACACACACCACGATCGCGGCCGTGACACCAGGCGACAGCAGGGGAAAAACGCAAAATACAGGCCAAAACTCCAACAAAACTCAAAGGGATTCATGCTATCTCCAAGTAGACACATAAGGGCAAGAAAATATGATAAGAAACCAACCAATTCATGCAAAAAATTTGGGTCTAACAAGAAGATATACAAGAAACAAGAACAAGAGATATATACATATTCATTTTCATGTCAAAACTTCAAAAATTCAAATGATAACCCAAAAATTTCTTAACTTCCATGCAAAATCAGTTCATATACTTACTCTAAGGTGTCTTAAGATCAATTAGAATGCATCATATCCCAAGAATCCACAAGAGATCAATCAAATTCTTCAAATAAGCTCAAACCCTTACTATTCACTATATTCACCATAACATGATCAATTCTTCATGGATTTCAGCAAATAAGGTGTCCAAACAAAGAGGAGAAGATGTAAATCACAATTCTAAACTTACCTTTTGAATTTGGAGTGATTTGATGAAGTATTAAGCTCAAAAGGTGGAAAAGTGAATAGTATCTTTTCTCTCTTCTCTTGTGTCACGGTTTGGAGCAGCAAATTCCCCTTTTTTCTTAAGCTTGGACGAAATGGGAAGCTACTGGCTGAAAGGGGGTTAAGTCATGAGCATTTGGGGCAAAGTTTCACTTAATTTGGTCAAGTATATCTCAAGTTATGGCTAAAAGAGTGAATAAAGGTCTAAATTTGCACGCGAGGCTCGTTTCAGTCAGATTTTGGAGGTCCAAATGGGTTTAGAAAAATATGAGGCTAGGTTCATTGAACCCAAATCATCAATACGAGTTTAGCGGAGGTGACGGAATTTTAATCCGAATTCCCGAGCTCAAGTTATGTTACTCGAAACCCAAGGTGTGCTAAATGCCCTTTAACCCCTTTAGGTCCCGTCTCCTGAAAATGAATCAAAAGGCAAACCAAACAAGTTCCAAAACATAAAACAAGCACATAATCAAGTTCATAACTCACATAATCCACACATATAAAAAATTCACAAAAATCAAAATTGAATTCTGATACAAATAGAGCAAATTACAAGATATAAAAGCGTAAACGTTTAAAATTCAAATTCATACTTAACAATTAAATTCACATAATCTCATAAACATTAAAATGTCACATAGTTGCCTAATTAAAGAATTAAATTGGGCATGTGTTACCCCCATAAAAGCATACCTGAAAGTCCGAAAAAACTGGGATGTTACAAAGTTAGTCAACAAAGTTGCCAATGTGGTTGACCCAAGTAATTAAAACATTCTTTCTCTATATATGGTAAAGATTTTGGGTTCAAACCCTTTTAGCCAATGATGGTTGACCCAAATTGTTAAGAGCTCTTTCTTCAAGTAATGACTTTGAATTCAAATCAATCACTTTGGGATTTTTGTGTTTTAAAAAAAAAAGTTAGCCAACAAAGAAATTTAATAATAAATTCATGATAAAATGAGATAAATGAATAATAAATTAATGGTTAGATATGTATAATTATACATGGTCGTAAATTATTCACCTCACTTTCATAATCAACCTTTTATGGTTAATATAATTTCAAAGTCGTGCCATTAATTCTTAACTTATAAAAATATTAAAAATTTAAGTCAGATTACCAATTTAATCGTCCTTAATTCCACAAAGTAAATATAGCATAAATCAGGGGCAGAGCCAATTAAGGCCAAGGGGTCCGGCCCCCTCACCCCCTACCCCCACCCGACTAATTAATTCCCTCAAAATATAAATATATATTAATATTGAAAATAAATTAATTAATACTTTTTAAGAGTATAACATTTACTAGCTATTATGTATATAATAAATGTTATATGTATATATTATATTAGATATAACTCAAATTTTGCTCGAATATGAAAATAATTAAAAGTGTGAACTTTTTTGTTATGATGTGCTGAACACTTCATGAAAAAATCAATGTATTGTGTTTTTATGCAAGGAAAAATTAGTGTAATGTATCATATTGTATAGATAATGAATCATATAATATTAGAGAGATAAAAGATATATATCACGTAGGTAATTCTAATCAAACCTAACTCTGTCAAATTAATATCACAAAAAAAATTCTAATTTTCAATACAAATTATTTTAATAAAATGTTGTGAATTCGAATTTTAATTTCGAATATAAAAGACTTAATAGTTTTTTTTATTCAACTGTTTTTTACCGAAAGTATTAATTACTACACTCGATAGGGAATATTATAATCCCAAAACAAATATTAGTTTTTTTCTTTAATAAGGGATATATTCTGTACGTAAAAACTTTAGTTTGAGAAAAAATAGTGGGAGCAAATTGAAGGAACACGAATTCTCGAAGTTTTGATGTGTTTAATCAATTTTAAGTTTTTTTTTTTAATATGTTGAGACCTAGAAATTTTTAGCTCCTACTGAAGATAAATCCTGAATCCACCCCTTGCATAAATCGTGGTGTAAACTTTTGAAACTGCACGCATAATTACAAATTGGGAAAAGAAAGCTATTGTACGACTCTCAATCATTGCATGCTTAACGTATTATGAATCCAGTTACTCCAAAATTTTCGTGAATAACGTGATTCTCATAATTACACTTATGACTCCTTTACATCCCCAGTTACATAGAAGCTGCATCGTAAATAAAACGGGAGATCAATTATAATTTATGATGTATGATTATGGACACGACACGATACGGATATGATGATACGAAATTCTTTTTTGAATTTTTCATATGAGGAGTGTCGAACACGGTGTACGACATGAGTGTCCAACCCATTCCCCCGTCCCACCTGGTATCCGCCCATGAGTACGTGATAGATTGTCCGCCAATGCATTAAATTTAAATTACTGTTTGTTCAGTACAATAATTATATGTATAGTAAGAACATGATCTGAAAATATGTATATAATATACATACGTAAATGCATGTATTTACTTATTTTGTACGTACTCCAGCTTCGAGAAATACACGACCCTTGTGGGAAATTTGTACAACTAAAATTACTCAGTTTTCTCTCTCCAATAGACCCTATATATATCACTGGTTCAAATTGTCTACAACATTCAGAAAAAAGTACATATATCCATTGACTGTACGTTAATATTAATAATGGAAGCACAAAATGCTTTAGATTTTGATAAGGAATTGTTGGAATCCATTCAAAACTATCTTCTCAGCGACATGGATTTCCCCGACTTAGGTTTTATGCAGATTCCAGCTCCAGTTGGTGGCGACGACAAACAATATTCGTGGGAAATGGTGGAGGAGCTACTGAGCAACAACTATACTTGTATTGTTGACAGCGGAGAGGCGGCCAAAGCACCGGCGCCGCTGAATGTGAAGCCTCCTATGGAGTGGAAGCGGTACATAGGGGTGAGGCGGAGGCCGTGGGGGAAATTCGTGGCGGAGATAAGGGATCCGATGAAGAAAGGGTCGAGAATGTGGTTGGGGACGTATGAGATGCCGGAGGAGGCGGGTCTGGCTTATGACCAAGCTGCTTTTAAGCTGCGCGGTTCGAGGGCGCGGGTTAACTTCCCGCACCTTGTTGGGACCGGTGTTTCGGAGCCGAGAAGGGTGACGAAGGGGCGCCGGAATGAGCCGGCTGTTAGAAAAAATAAAGACATACAAGAGAATTAAATCAACTTGAGGCTGAACACACTTTTCTTAAAGTGATGATTGCCCTCATTGTTAGTTTGCTATCGGGTTAACGATAATTCACTTATATGATACAAGTCAGGGAGTAGTAAGTTCGAATACTTAATGAAATTAATATAAAGAATTTGTAGTAATAATTATGTGTCTTTCATATGTAGGATTTGATATATATAAATCATGAAACGTTCGTTGTTTCTAACAAATTAAAGTTTGTGGAAGTTTTAATTATTTAGACATAACTACGTTGTTTCTAATCATCACGAGAAAATTTTCTTTGACAGTTTTATTTGAAACGACCTATATTGCATCGATACGGATACGACGAAACAATCTATATTGTATGGATACGACAACAACACGGACACGACGAAACGATCTATATTGCATGGTTGCAGGTACAACGATACGAACACGACGAAACGAACTATATTGCATGGATACGGATATTACGATACGGACAAGACACGACACGAACACGGCGACACGAATTTTTTCAAAATTTAGGACACGATACGACTATATTCTATATAAATAAATATATTTTTTATAAAAATAAAAGTATTTTATAAGTTTAATTTATGTAACATAAAATATTTATAAAAGCATGTAATATTAAAAACTCAAATAAGTTTTGTTATTTTAGTTCCTCCCTAAAAAATTTTAAAAATATTAAAAAAGATATAAAAAACTTTGTATAATTATAAAATTTGTCTCGCCGTGTTCAATTCGTGTCGGACACTTCATCCAATTGTGTCCGACACCGTGTCCTACGTGTCGGATCCGTGTATGAGGTGTTTCTTTGTTCGATAGGTGTCGAACATTGTACCAACCATTTTTTTGCCATCTTTACGCTTTCCAGGAAACGACGGAACTACTTTATTTCTAACCATCAGGTGAAAATTTTCTTTAAAATGACATTACTACGTTATTTCTAATCATCACAAAACTTGTGCGAGTCCTTTTTGAAAGGACGTAACTATTTCTCATTAAAGAGTCCTTTCAAAGAAAATTGATCATGAGTATAAACCAAAAAAAAACTGCTCAAGTTCTCATAAAATAAAAAAAATAGTAGAAAGTAAAATATATCAGATATTTTTTATTTTTCCAACACGGGGCGTCGTTAGCGACGGAAATTAGTGGCCACCCAACCAAAATGAGAATAGCTGGACGCTGGTATAGTTTAATTAGTTTTTAATGAGATTGTAATTATTTAAAATCGGAAGATTTTTGAAGCGCTGTTTGTATTTTTCCTTACAAATGATGAATATATATATATATATATATATATATATATATATATATATATGTATTTTTTTTTGAATTGTTACCTGCACAGCAAAGAGTATAATGTATATACACACATAATGACGCTGCCGCGAGATCAGCAACAGCAAAATCACTACAAGAAAATTATGTTTCAGCCACCAAATTCACAGTGACGAATTAAAAATGGTCACTATATATGTACTTATAGCAACCAAAATTTCTTTGGTTGCTACAATTCAATTACATAACTTTTTTCTGTGACCAACTAAATTTTGGTTGTTGTAGATGGTCGTTGTACTATAATAAATGGCGTCCATGGATTTGCAACCAAAACGATAACTTATAGCGACGGATAATATAGTCGCTATAAAATAATAGTAATTGTGACCAAGTTAACCACCAATATTTATGTGGCTGCTACAAGTATGATCAAAGCGATTATTAGCAATCAACAAATATGGTCACTGAACATATAGTCAACAACCATTGTCACTGACCATATAATAATTAGAACCAAATTTTATGTGGTAATCCAAAAAATAATGTTACTTATTTTAATTGGTTGATGGAAAATACAATTGGGTTTTAAAAAGTATGAAATAAAATCTTTAAATTAATTTTGTATAGCATAAATTACTTTTTTAAAATAAGAAAATATAATGGTCAAGTCAATTAAATCTGACTATTACAATTATATCAAAGTAACGAGAATAACTATTAAATAAATTTTACTTTGTACATTAATTTATAATTTTTAAATTTTAATTTAACATAATAAAATATAATAATCAAGTTAATTAAATTTATATACATTACTAGCTGTATATAATATATTTACTAGCAACAGACGCACGTTGCATCCGTAAGTAAAATCTGATGTAAGTTGTCTTTTGTATAGATTACCTAGAATAAAATTACTTTCAAACTAAAAAAAATATATCATAACTTATATTTTTATTTAAACCATTACATTGCATTACAAAGTGATATCAAGTCTAAAGAAAAAATAAATATTTCAAAACATAATATATACTTAGTCTTGTATCGCAATCAAAATTCAAATTCCACCTCGTGTGGTAATTGGTATTACTTTGAAGGGCATAAAAGCAAGGAAATAAAACGAAACTATGGTGCTTCAACTTTATGCATCATTATTTTATTCACAAAATTGAGTTTTCAATTAAATATTCATGAAAACCAATGCATTTGGTTTTACCATGATAGATCAATCCAAACAAAATAAACTCCCCTCGTAAAACTTAAAAAAAAATTCAAATAAAATAAATATGTCTTCCTTCACACCCAAATCTCTTGTCGCATCAGCGGCAACATCTTTGCAACACTTGTGTGTTCTATTAGTTCTTCAATGGCATTACTGAATATTGTACACATCAAAGTCTTCAGTGCAAATAACTCTCCCAGATGACCACAATGAACTTGATATACTCCTAAATAAGGACATAAAAATAATACAGATGTTAATGTGCATGTTTCTACTCATTCACAATCTTCATAACAGAGCATGAAAGTATCAACAAGAATCAGTTCTTGCTCTAGACTTTATTGTTTACCTCTTGCAGCACCAAAGATTACCAACAACAATACTATTTTTCACATCACTTCATGCAAGCTAATCAAATGCGTAGTGTTAGACATGCTTGAAAAGTCCAAAACAGTTAAAACAGGTGCATATCCAAAACTAACAAAAAGAAGTTGATTAAAGTATCCATTTAAATTAACATAATCCTAACCATTTGAAAATATGTAATACCCATAGAACCTCTTTACTTTCCTTGTTTGTTATCCATTTGCAATGGGTAATTTTTTTTGAAAAGTCTTGGCTATTTTATCTAAGAGTTGTTTTACTTTGATAGTTTAAGTTGTAGGTTAAATAACCTTATTATTTATTTCTTTACTTTTCAATTTTTGAATCCGATGGTAGTGGGTGTAATTGACAAGTATGTGCTTGACTCAATAAGCATGCCTAACAGTTATATACATCAAAATCTATGTTTATTTCTTCCTTTTGGGAAAAATTACTCACGCAGCATCGGATTGAACTCTTTTCTTGCCCAATGTTGTAGCTGGCTGGTAGGAGGATTGTTAGAAATTTAATTAACAGTCAGGTTTTCAACTTGCAAAATTTGAATATTGATAAATGTTTTTTTTAACTATTGCTGGATATTTATTAAAATTAAAAATATTTATTATATAAATAAGAAAATTACTTAAAATATGTTGATAGCTGGCTGGTAGGAGGATTGTTAGAAATTTAATTAACAGTCAGGTTTTCAACTTGCAAAATTTGAATATTGATAAATGTTTTTTTTAACTATTGCTGGATATTTTTTAAAATTAAAAATATTTATTATATAAATAAGAAAATTACTTAAAATATGTTGATTACCGTAGTGGGAGAGAGATGCCAGATGATAGACAAGAAAGAACAACTTGGATCCGCAAATGTCTGTTGAAACGGAAGGTCACTAAATGAACATAAGCATTCTTCATCTATTACGAGGTATATATAATAGAAAAGCCAATGGTTCATATACAGCCATACCTTGTTGATTATTTGCTCCAACAGTTCTTTAGGTAGTTCCATATCAGATTCCATAAGTATAGCAATCACCATCTGCTTAACCTGAAAACACAATTTTTTTCCACAACTTTGTAACATCGATATAAGATCATTTGAAGCAAGAAGATAAATTTGGCAATCAAACATTGTATGACTTATAATATGGATGAATATCTTAACCACCTTCGGAAAATGCAACACCACTGTGGCAGCAATATTTTGTTATCTTTACATTTCGTTTCAGCATTAATTAACAATTGGTTACTAGTTGGTTAGTAAGATGCACTTACTTCTTCTCGCTCTATGAACCCGGTTTGTCTTAGATCATAAAGCTTGAATGCAACTGAAAAAAAATAAGAGAGGAATGATTATGATCATCACAATCTCATTTACCTTATAGAGTTCATAAATGAAAGCGAAATACTGCAGAAGAAAGAGAATCCTCAGATTCTCTTACAATCTATCTTGTCTTCCATTGGGGCATGGGGATGGAAAACATTAAGTGAAAGGATGAATTCCTCCAAATCAATGACATCATTCCTTTTTTGATCAAAAAGATCAAAAAGCTGTAAGCAAAAGCAGGATTGGCAGAAACAAACAAAGAGCTGATTAAGTACATTTACAAAAACAGAGATGGGTTATACATAACAATGATTATAATGCACACTTTCAACTTTGTAATAGGTTATGGAAATGCCTCAATGTAATAGTGTAAAATAATTAGAGCATATGTTCCTCAATAATCAGTGCTTATTTTTGTATGAATCTACAAATAATAACATTCTGAATGCTAAATTCAAAGAAAATAAGATTACCACACTCTGACTATCAAGAGTGCATCCTGACTTGATGTCGCTTAGATCTCCAAGTCCTGTAACAGAAACCTGGGAAAGGTGTTGTAGTGAAAACAAATTAACAAACATGACAAGTTACCAAACTTATCTCTTTTTACAAAAACAAGCAAGTTCCCATTTATCCATTCGTAGAAGCCCCGTCATCTCTCTCGGTAGTGCAACTTTCAAAAACTCCCAGAAAATGAAACTTATTTAGAATAAAAACTCAATTAAAAAAAGTATGAAAATGGAGAAAATTGCACAAACAAGCTAGTGATTGTTCTTTATAGAGAAGAATATAAGAAATAAACTAAAAACGAGTGGCAACACTAAATCCTAGTGTACGCATGCATACTTCTGAAATAACTAAAAAACGAAAAGAATAACACTAGATACTATAGTATCTTAAAATAAGAGCTACATAACTATTATATTCACAAAGACTCTTCAAAAGTGACCCATTGTTCTTTTTCATCCCAACTCTTGTCAAGTATCACTTTTGTATCTGCAATAAACCAGAAAAAGAAAATCTAAATAAGTAAACCATACTTAGTTGTATACTCTTTGTTATTATAATAAAAATAACCACATTTGACAAACTTATATATACATGTAACATATGAATTTCTTTTTAATAACTATTAAAAAAATATAAAGTACTAAAACTAGCAACAACATGACAAGTTTTACTTACCAATCACATGCATTAATAATATCAGAAACGCTTTTTCCAGTTATTTTCTCGAAGCATTTCACGACAGCCTCAACAGTAGTCTTTTGAAGAGCTAACTCGGCTTTCGTATTTTCCAACTCAAGTTGTGTAGTTGTTAGCTCATCCTCTAATCTAGCTCGACTTGCAGATGCTTCAGAAGTTGAAGTAACATCATATTTTGATTTTTTGGAATGGAGACCCTTGTATTTTGCATATGAGGAATTTTCTCCAAGAACGCTGATGCAAATTTGCTCTGAACTCATACGAGTAGCTTCATCTGGCAAAGCTCGTTCTTCCTCTCGTAATTCTTTCATTTGGAACTGATATTCAAATATGACATATAATAATTATCTCATCAATAAATTAAAAGAAATTAATGTAAGATAATGAAATGAATATAATTTCTTACATTATTGGCCTTGACTTCTTCATTAGGCCATCCAGTTTTGGCATTGTAGTATTCTAGCTCATACATATCAATGTCATCTAGCTAGGTTCTGTCCAATATTAATTGAAAAGGTTAATTCAGAATCATTCTTGTACATTTTCATCTAAAAAAATGTTAACCAACCTTCTCATACTGATGTGCCGCGCGAGATTTAGTCCCTAATTTATGTATGTGCTGAAGTTTTGCCCTATTATTTGATTGTGCCTCAGAAACTTTCTGTAAAATATCAAGAAATGAAAATTTTCATGACCTAACTTGCTTTTGTTAATAAATAATCTTATTTATATTATAGAATAACTACTAAAATCATAAAGTTACTAATGCATACCTTAAATTTCTCTGTCTCCCAAAAGTCACACAACCAAAGCCAATCATCGCCGCGATTGGCAAGCTTTTCGTAAGTACTTAGCTTAGCTAGTGTGATACCACCTTTTGCTTTTACTTTTTGATAATATTTATGGGCATTCGATCGAAAGGTGGAGTATTGTTTGGCGAAAGATTTCCAAATGCAGTGGACAACGTGGGGTTTCTCTACCTCGTAACTCAGTTTATCTTTTAAATAAAAAATCAAATATATATTAGAAATTATATGCATCATCATATTATAAGCTAAAAATCTAATAAGAATAATTAGAAAAGCAATACTTACTGTTAGCTTTCTAAAGAGATCTTGTTTTTTATCATCTGAAATATTTTTCCAACCTTCAACTTGCATTGGTGCTTCAAGTCTAATCAATACCCCAATTTGAGTGGCATGTTTTGAACTATGCTCCCCCACAGGTTTGTTGATTCCATGTGGAATAACAATTTTGGGCTTCTCTCCACATCTACGAGTGTACTTTTGTGCATTTAATCCTCTAGTAAGACCACGCGTTCGCTTTTCATTTGCCAATCCTTAAAAAAATATGAACAGTTAAAATTGTAATAAACATGAAATTGGAAAGGAAAAATATATATATAAAGTGATAATTACCATTAATACTTCCAGAGATTTCATCAGCCGGCTCATCAGTTGTTTCTATAAGGAATATGAGTTGTTAATATATAATAATATATTAAAATAATAAAGATTGAAAAATGTGCAGTTTTCTATCATTATTACCCCTATCGTCTGTAGTTATGATATCATCAACCGAAGTATTTGACACGTTCTGGACTTGTGGTTTTTCCCTCGGTGCGCCTCTAGCTATAGAAAAATAAAATAATATATATTATCTTAGATAATATGAAAAACTCAAAATGCTAATAAAATAAAAGATCTATTACCTCCATCTCTAGTATTAGTTGTTTGCTCGACAAAAGAACTTGAGGCATTTGAGTTGCTCAAGTTTTTTGTCCCAGGAAGAGTCACCCTCTTGTTTTTATTTGTTGCTACAAAATTTATAAGTCGAAACATCAGTCTAATTAAATGCAAATAATATTACAATAAAAACTATATACAAATATATCAAATTATTACTACCAAAACTTCGAGGTGAAGAATTCTCAGCTTCCGTGGCAGCCAAAACTCTAGAAAGCACCAACTTGCGTTTCAAATCACTTGTGTTGTTCACTGCTGCCATTGCGGTTGACAGCTCCATTTTACGTTTAGAATTGACACTCATGATTCAAACTGTATGTACTAAATTTGTTAAGCTCAAACTCGGTAAAAAAAGAAAAAAAGAAAAAAAGAAAAGGCTCAAATAACCAATTACATGCTTTCTTAGAGTTCTTACAGAACATTAAATAACTGCACTTCTACTTTTATATTTAGCACAAACAAAAAACAAAACAAGAAATCCAGATTGATTACAAATAAAAGGCAATTGCAACCATCATACTTTAAAGAGGAAACTACATGTAATGGAACACTTTTTAGTTATAGCCGAACTTTTTTTTCCTGGAAGACAAACAAGGGCGTTTGTTATAATTCTCACTTCTTACATATAAGAAAACTAGATTTTGATTAGAGCCAATGTCAAATGATAAGCCAAAAGCAAAACAGGAAAAGGAATGCTAACCTATAGCCACTACTCCAAGAGGTATCTTTATTGCGTTTGTCCAATCCTCCTATATGTGCAGTCCATTTAGTACCTACACCAAGAGCCATAATATATTATATGACACAAAAGAGGCCAATAAATTCAAGTAAAACTCTCAAGTTCATTGATTGAACCCCATAGCATTCAAAACAAGCTACTTTTTTTTTTTTTTCCCTGGAGCAACATAACATGAGAAACACTAAGCATAAGTGCTGCACTCCCAACTATTAACTACATCCCAAAATAATAGAACTCCCTTACAAAAATTAAGTATCGTATATCCCAGTAAACAAAATGACTAACACATTTTTACCCAAGTTTAGCATAAAGCAATCCCCATAAAAGGACAATTCACTCAACGTAACACACAAGTAGATGCAAAACACAGCTTCACCAAAAGGGAATGCAAAACACTAAGCATAAACAGATAATAGGTTCATTGGGGAAATACCACAAACACCAAGCATGCAATCAATCTTCAAATTGTTTCAACACTTCTATGGATATAATTCTATGTCTAAAGAAAAGAAAGACATACCAGAGAAACAGGGGAGTATCGCAAATCTAAAAAAGCGAAGAGAATCAGAGAAGAAGTTGGTTGGAGAGTGGAGAGAACAGGAAAACGTGGTTGAATGTGATACAGAGAGAAACTAGAATTAGCGGCAAAATGGATAAAAACTAGCGCCAAAAAAGGAAAGAGAATAAAAGAAGAAGAATCGGTTTTTTCCCTCAAAACAACACTTGGGATGAAAGTTAATTTTAGTTTGGATGGACTTCGGTGATACTGAATTCGATATCCACCCATGCTAGGTTTGACACTTTAAATCTTGGATTCTCAACTTCTTGGACCGAAGTCTAAAAAGTGTTGGGAAAGTTTAAATATATAGTCTTATAATTAATGTTAGTACATAAAATCGTTTTTCTAAGGCTAGAAATTACGAAAAAGTGTAGGAACTATATATATATATATAATTAATGTTAGTACATAAAATCGTTTTTTTAAGGTTAGAAATTACAAAAACGTGTAGGACTTACATATTATATATATATATATATATATATATATATATATATATATATATATATATATATATATATATATATATATATCCATATGCCGGCCAATTCGATATCTCGTAACTAATAATTTGTATCGAACCAAAAACTAACATTTTAGAAAATTATGTATATAATACTGAATTTAAAATTTAGTTTGATTGTCGATTCATATCAAAATTTCAATTTTTTTAGGTTTGATCGTTTTTATCGAAATAGGCACGCCCCTAATTACTCATTTACCATTATATTTCAAATTTAAATTGAATCTGCAATTAAGAAACATATTAAACATTATCGTTGTACATAAACCTGCACAACCAGTTAAATCCGCCTAAACTATATCAAATCGTCCGAAAATCGAAGGTTGAAATTAAAAAAAAATAATAATAACCGTGTTTGGAAAATATTACCACCCGCCAATTTCGGATCCGATGGTTGGTCTAATAGTTACAATCCACTTTACTGCATATATATATATATATATCCATATGCCGGCCAATTCGATATCTCGTAACTAATAATTTGTATCGAACCAAAAACTAACATTTTAGAAAATTATGTATATAATACCGAATTTAAATTTTAGTTTGATTGTCGATTCATATCAAAATTTCAATTTTTTTAGGTTTGATCGTTTTTATCGAAATAGGCACGCCCCTAATTACTCATTTACCATTATATTTCAAATTTAAATTGAATCTGCAATTAAGAAACATATTAAACATTATCGTTGTACATAAACCTGCACAACCAGTTAAATCCGCCTAAACTATATCAAATCGTCCGAAAATCGAAGGTTGAAATTAAAAAAAAAAAATAATAACCGTGTTTGGAAAATATTACCACCCGCCAATTTCGGATCCGATGGTTGGTCTAATAGTTACAATCCACTTTACTGCATATATATATATACTGTATGCCGGCCGGTTCGATATCTCGTACCTAATAATTTGTATCGAACCAAAAACTAACATTTTAGAAAATTATGTATATAATACCGAATTTAAAATTTAGTTTGATTGTCGATTCATATCAAAATTTCAATTTTTTTTAGGTTTGATCGTTTTTATCGAAATAGACACGCCCCTAATTACTCATTTACCATTATATTTCAAATTTAAATTGAATCTGCAATTAAGAAACATATTAAACATTATCGTTGTACATAAACCTGCACAACCAGTTAAATCCGCCTAAACTATATCAAATCGTCCGAAAATCGAAGGTTGAGATTAAAAAAAAAAAAAAACCGTGTTTGGAAAATATTACCACCCGCCAATTTCGGATCCGATGGTTGGTCTAATAGTTACAATCCACCTTACTGCATATATATATATATACTGTATGCCGGCCGGTTCGATATCTCGTACCTAATAATTTGTATCGAACCAAAAACTAACATTTTAAAAAATTATGTATATAATACCGAATTTAAAATTTAGTTTGATTGTCGATTCATATCAAAATTTCAATTTTTTTTAGGTTTGATCGTTTTTATCGAAATAGACACGCCCCTAATTACTCATTTACCATTATATTTCAAATTTAAATTGAATCTGCAATTAAGAAACATATTAAACATTATCGTTGTACATAAACCTGCACAACCAGTTAAATCCGCCTAAACTATATCAAATCGTCCGAAAATCGAAGGTTGAAATTAAAAAAAAAAAAATAACCGTGTTTGGAAAATATTACCACCCGCCAATTTCGGATCCGATGGTGGGTCTAATAGTTACAATCCACCTTACTGCAACCCGACCGCTATATATATATTTATATTTTATTCGTAAATATAATTATATAAATATATGATACACAATATAATTGTTATATATATTATACAAATTATACATGTATATGATACATATTATTTTGTTGAACTAATATTATACAAATCTTTTGATAAAGTATAAAATTAAACTACATTATTTATATGATTATATTATTTATTTAATAATGTGTATATAGATATATATACACGTTATGATTATATATATATATATATATATATATATATATATATATATATATATATATATCTACTTTGAAATCATTATGGATTAGTATTGTAATAGGCTATTATACTAGAATAAATTCTCATATTCTGTATATCTTTTTGGTTATTGGGTTAAAATTATGAGTATAAAGAATTTTTATTAAAATATATATATATATATATATATATATATATATATATATATATATATATATATATATATATATATATATATATATAATCTATCAAACAGCCAATACGCCTCCTATATAACCGCACGCACCTAACCCGAACGTCGCTTTGAAAAAATAATTATGCATTTACTATTTATATTGTTACAACCCCGCATACTTCGGGTCGAGTGACATTTTACTTATAAAACCGTCTGTACCCGATCGCATACACCCTTTAATTAAACATATCAATAGTACTTATAATTTTCTATATGCACGGAACAAAAAAATAATAATAATAATACGTATATTTTTAGGATATTTATGAATTTGCAATTATATTCCAAAATTAAATTGATTTTCCATTAGGAAATATATTAGACATCAATTATATATATTACTCTTTGGGATAATTATTAGGGCTAATTTCGGGCGCCTCTTATATTTTGGTCATTTTTATGTTGTGCTCCCTACTTTTTGAATTAGAACGATTGTCTCCCTAACTACTAAAAAAGAAAGACATATTTTTCAAGTTTTATGAATCGATCTCTTACATTACATTCCTTTTGAGGTTTATATATTATTATTTTTATAAATTTAAAATTTAATTCTCAATATCAATTAAACTAAAAATTATAGTTTTTGATGTACCAAAAAAAAAATATATATATATATATATATATATATATAGTTTTTGTTTTTTTTTTTATAATTTGAGAAATATTTGAAGTTGACATTATGCAAATCAAGGGACAAATAACCCTGTAAATAAAAATTGAGAAATATTTTATAATTTTCTTTAAGTATACTTCCTATGCACATTTGATATTAAAATATTAAAGATTTATTGATAATATATTGTTATTTGAATTAGAAATCTATTGAAATATGCACAAATAACCCTGTAAATAAAATTTGAAAAAATCCTTACCACATCAACTCTTCTAATTTTAGATAGTTATTTATTTATTTGATTTTTATTATAATAAGTTCTATTTATATTATTATATTGAATAAATGATAGGAGTTTTATTAAACTATGTTATATGAATTACTAATTTTATTTTTCTAACACACATATTTAGAAGTATATTATATAATATACTTATAAAATGTTATTAATTATAATATAGTTGCTAATATGACAAAAAATGAGGAGAATACAGAAGATTTTAAAATAAGTACCTATTTCCAATTTATTTTAATGAATTTTATTTCAACATCTCATAATTTCATTATCAAAAGAATAAAATAAAATTTTCACACTCAGCAGAACACGTCTTTCAAAAAAATTAAAATTGGAAGTGCAAGTTTCATTCCCAAATCCCTTTTCACACTCAGCAGACCACGTCTTTCAGAAATTAAAATTGGAAGTGCAAGTTTCATTCCAAATCCCTTTTCACACTCAGCAGACCACGTCTTTCAGAAATTAAAATTGGAAGTGCAAGTTTCATTCCCAAATCCCCACCCAAATTCCCAGCCGACATAAAGGAAAGCAAACACCGTTGTCTGTTGCCGCAAACGCCACAGCCATAACAAATTTTAATCGCCGGCACCATCAGCCGCAAACGCCACCGCCATAACCGCTGAGTCGTACTTCTACGTCGCCTCGCCACTGCCCGCCGCCACTTGCTCCCAATCTCATCTCCGCCGTTGCTTTCTAGGTTGCGCAACTGCCCCTCCCTTGGCACCATCGGTTAGTAATCAATGTGTGGCTTTCAATTTTTTGTGTCTTTAATTCCATTGTTGTGTATTTTATATTTATTTCTTTTCTCGCCTTTGCTCAGTGACCTGTATTAAAATACAAATCGATTAATTTTTTTCTTTTTCGAACTGACTAAATGAATTTGGTACATTCCTGATTTATCCTTTTCTAGCATTTTTGGGAGCTGATATATTTCTGCTAATAGCTGGCTCGGTATGTTTGCCGAATTTTTGCTGATTCTGAAGATTCTGAAATTAGGTTTGTGTTGGAACTTAATTATTCAAAAGCGTGAGCCTAGCAATTATTTAAATTGAAACAAGTTGCTACAATTCTATGCAAGAGTTTACTGCATTTGATTTTATGTTGTGGACTTGCCTGAATATAAGATTTCTTTGCTATAGAATAAACATAGGTCATATAACAAGTAATGTTATCATGGTCATACGTCTTTTGAGTAATTGAAACATAACATGATTTTTGTTATTATTATGAGATTTATGAGATCATTAATGAGTGCATATTGAAAACAAAACATGCTTTTCACGATATCAACTTATTATTTAAGCGGGATTAAATAGATCTTGTATGTTGATTTCACCTTATTATGGAACTGTCTATTTTAAAAGATGTTAATCCCACATTGTATTCTTTGTAGTTCTTGGCTTATACAAATGGATAGGGAGTGGATAAAACTTGGTGACTATACTTCACAAGAATATGTTAATGGAGTTAAATATTTCATGGGATTTGCTTTAGATAATCTTGGACGGGGGAAAGATATGCTTTGTCCTTGTGGGGAGTGCTTGAATTCTAAATTTCAACCACCTCATTTGGTGAAATTTCATTTACTCACCAAGGGAATGGATATTGGTTATACTGAATGGATACACCATGGTGAAATCCCATATTCATATAGTGAGAATGATAATAATCATGGTTATACGGATGAAACATTTGAGGAAGAGGAGATGTTGGAAGATATAATATTTGCTGCTAATACTGAGAGTGCATCTGACTATTATGAAGAAAATACTAATCAGTCAAACGTCGTAATGGATGATGAACTGGAAAATTTTCAGAGATTGTTGATCCGATGGTCTTTCCCTATATATGTCATTAGTGTTTCCAATCCATTCATTTGCTTTAAGAAAGTGTAAATTTTACTTTTCTATTTGAACATATTGTTTATTCTGTGAAAACTGTTTTCTTGTGTCTGAATATATTTCTGATCTGCATGTGAAGACATAATGAAACATATTAGGACTGTGATGAAACAATTGTATAATAATGGTACTCTTTTTCTATTGTTGGGGCCTTCTACTATAGATTCTTACTAACAGTTTGAAAGTTGACATGCATATTGCCTTTGTAGAATTTTCTCTTCGCATTTTGGAGTGTTGCATCGGAATGAGGCAAATGGTGCTCTTGCTATTGCTAAAATATACTTATGTTCAGCTGATCCTGTTGTTGCTGACAACCTAATAAATAAATAAATAGTGTGGTAGTACCAAACTCCTCCTTAGTCCTAATAAAGTGGCTGCATAACTTAGCCAACAAAAGTAATTAACCTACTCCCAGTAAAGTGACTATTTATATAATTCATGGCTTTTGGGTGGGTTATTAATTAGCCAATACATAAGAATTTTTATATGCGTATCTCATTAAATTTGGTCAGAGCCCATCTAAAGTAAACATTGATATATGGATGTCTGCTTAAACAAACATGCTCATATACATTCAAGTAAATCAGTCCTTAAACTTTTAAGACTATCATAGACACAACATTGTAAGTACCTGATACTTATAATATAGAATTATGGCTTTCTTGATGTGCTTAATCGTACACCATGCAGGAATACAAGGCCATGTTGGAAGAAGCTAAGAAATATGACCATAGAGAACTCACAAGAACGTAAGAGCTTTTCTTTTTTTTATCCTCTGAGGTAAGAGTGCTAGACTGTAAGCTTGATTACATCACAATCTGCTTAATTCAAATTCCAATCAGATTTATTTGGATTATTTTATGGCAGATGAAGTAAGTTGAAATATACTAATTCAAGTATGTATTATTGTTTCTTGACTGAAGTGACTGAATCTTACTACTAATTCAAGTATGTATGATCGTTTCTTAACTGCAGTGATTTATCATATCGCCGTTCTATTTTACTTGAAATTCCAAGATCTTAACTGCTTCTTTGATGTTAATTGTTTTGTTTTGGGTTTTGTTCTTTTGGTAATTTTTAGGATGTGAAGACAAGTCATTGTAAAAACGTTGGAAGCTGCAAGAAAAAACGCAGTTGAAGTTCTGTGTAAAAATGCTGGAAGCTGCAAGAAAAAAGGCAGTTGAATTTCTATGCATAAAGGCTTGGTTTCTCTCTCTCTCTCTCTCACACACACACACACTCACTCACTCACACACACACGTCATGAGCAATGGTTGCTTGTACTCACATGCATGTTGATGACATATAACTGGCATATATTAGTTGTTGTTCACCTTTTAATATCCTTGATGAAAGCAGGAGCCACATTTTGGAATCTGGGATTTAATGGATGGAGACTACTGCAATTCAGTGTCTAGTTCTATTATATCACTATATGTTTTCCTGTTGTTGGCGGTGCAAAGGTATTTTGTTCTTTCTGTAAATAAATAAAAGTCTCATTATCGCAACATTGGTGGTTTTATCATTTGGAATAACTTAAAAGAAGCTAATCTTTCCTTTGTATTGGTTTTTCAACATTTTACGTAATGTTCAGAAGGTGCAAGAAGCTATTTCTTCCATTGTTGACGTGATGCAGGCCATGGCATCTTCAATGTGCTCTTCGGCAACAAAGGTAATTTATGTTTATCTTTTTTCTATTCTTTTTATTTTTTAACTGTAGGCCTACCCAGATTCTCAGCCACTTAATTTTATCTTGATAGATATTAACCAGCTTCTTATTTGTTTGTATTTATGCATTTGTTCCTATTCATGCATTTGTTTCATGTAAGTATTATCATATCTTTTGCTAACTGGAGCAACAAGAATAAGGCATCCTAGTTTTTGCTGATAACTCTGGTACTCTGTGACTTCACAATAGTTTGTACACACAATAACACTGATGGCTTCATAATACTATAGTACTGATTAAAGTTCATCTAACCATTAATCCTCAAAGTTGGTAACTAATGTTGCCATATTTTTCACTTGAAAGAAAAAGCACGTGTGCTGAAGTTTTTGAAATATTTATCTTTTGCCAACTAAATAAGGCATTAGAAAATAGAATACTTCTACTTTACTATATTTACTATATATTCTTTTATTGTCTTTTCTTTCTTTCTTTCGTATTCATGAAAGACAAACGGAAGTTTAATCAGTTATTTTTTTCCTCAAAGAAGCTCATAAACTATCTTAGCTTTGATTTGTTGTTGAAGTTTTTGAAATATTTCTGCCTTATAGAAGTTTCTTACTAGCTTCAATTCAATAACTTCCCAATAATATTGTTTATGTAGTGTTTTGCCTGTGTCAAGAAGTACAATCTCTATGTTAGTACTAGTTAATATTACATATTTTCAACTGAATTAGATAATTATATAGAACATATTACCTTTAATGAACTAATTTAAGTCAGTTCCTTTGATAAGATTTGGATGTCTGTATCTAGATTATTTGTTATAAACCAATGGATAATATATGTTTGTATCTTAGAAAATGAGAAATTTATTAAATTATATGTATTTTATCCATTATTATTCATTAAAACTTATTTCTAATATGATAGAAGATTCTTACAAAAAATTCTTCAAGTTCGTTATAGATTCACATGTCCAACTATTAGGTACTTATTATCACGATTTCAGGTGCAACTCATTTGATATCTGCTAGTACTTTTAAAGTATGAATCATAACTTGTAATGTTTATATAATCCGTTTTCCGCTAATTTCTTTCTAATGTTTTGCATCAATAGGCAGAAA
Source organism: Lantana camara (assembly GCA_037501455.1). Taxonomy (NCBI): domain Eukaryota; kingdom Viridiplantae; phylum Streptophyta; class Magnoliopsida; order Lamiales; family Verbenaceae; genus Lantana; species Lantana camara. The sequence goes on from CM074865.1 coordinate 82,016,814, forward strand.
AAATGAACTTGCTCGTGTCAGAACTCTCTAGCATAAGTCCAAGAGAACTTGCTTACTTGATGAATACAAAGATTTCTTGTCAACAACATTAATACCCTTGTAGGTAAGATTTTTAATACAAAGATTTTTAACTGAGATCAATTCATGGGTAATTTACATTCATTCACGTTTGATTACAACACTGTTGATCTCCTTACTCCATTACTCCATTTACTTGCAGGTATTGCTTCAAGTATATAAAAATTGTGGATCTATTGTTGGTGTAAAATGTGTATTTATAGAGATTTGATAATGAATGATTAACATTATGACATTATGGGCAATGTCACGCTTTGTTTACAATTTTATTAATTTATTTCTTGATCAGTTTTTTTTAGTATGATGATTGAATTAATTAACTTATATTTCTTTTTGAATTAATTATTTCATATTTAAAATATGAAAAAATTATTTAAAATTAATATTAACAACCAATTTGAATAATTTTCTACAACCACTTATTTGGTCTTTAATAAAGGTACGATACAAACCATCTAGATTACTTTTCCAACCATCATTTGGTGGGTAATAAATCCTCATTAATGACTAATAAGTAATATTTGGCTGCTAAATTGTAAATACTCAATATAATTTGCGACAAAATTGCAACCATTCTAACAAATTTTTGTGTTGCTAAAAGTGTATTTTAGTAACTAGATTTTATTGTCACAATATGGTAGCTAATACATAATTTACACAAATCTTGTTGCAACCGAATAAAGAAAATGGCAACCAATGTCATGGTTGCTAAAAGATTATATTTTACCAACAAAAGGAAAATGGTCACTGTAAATATAACTATAGCAACAATTGTGATGTTACAGCCACCATGGATTTTCCATCAGCGAATAAAAAATTGGTTGTTAATTATTCTATTTTTTATGACCGATATTGAATGGTTGCTAAAAATACAATTTTTAGAAACCAAATTTATAATTGGTCACTGAGCACTTTTAGTAAGTACCCTGTTGTGACCACTTGTGACCAACCAAAATTTGGTTGCTATTGCTTTCAGCGACCAATTTGTTACTTTTAGCCACCATAAAAAATGGTTGCTGAAACAAGTTTTTGTTGTAGTTAAAGAAGTGGCCTTTTTATAAAGGAATTAGCATACTCTTTGCATGGAGGGTTGACAAGATACCAAACATAAATTTTTGAAAGCTCTGATCACCATGACGTTGCAATTCTCATCTTGAGTATTTTCATTGACTTTCAGTTTTGCAAGAGGTTGTATAACTATGACAAGAACATCCTCAATAATCTGGATTTCTTTTCTATACTCAGAATCAGAGCTCAAGATATCTCATGTTGAGATGTTTTCCTAGCAGTCACCTTCAATCTCTGGTAATTTAACAGCAAGTACGTACCTGTTGTTAACTCAAAGGGATAAGCCTCGAAGGAGAAGGACCCATTAATAGGCTTTTTCTGTAGCAATTAATCTGCGCTGAATTTGCTATAGAGTTAAGATTATATCCTCCTTCAAGTGCCATTACAATCTTTCCTCCATCAACTTGTCAAGCATGATTGAATACCCACAGAAATCATTGCTGCATCTAATCCAGCAGAAATCATTATAATGTCAGGATTAAATTCCTTAGTGTTGGAAATAGAGTTAACTGCACCAAACCCCATGTGTTTATCTAAAATTGCAAGAAAAACCCTCTGTTATAAAAATTAGTTAAAAAAATCCTATATTATTTTATTTTTTGCACACCGCTCCCTCGTTCCATTTAGTCAACCATTAAATGTCTTAACCCTAAAATACCCTTACTTTACATGCTAAAATAATATTAAAAAATATTCATATTATATGTATTAAAAATAAAAATATATAAATATATTATTTTTAAAATATACATATTATATTAATTAACAAATAAATATATAAATATTAAAATCACTTTTTAATATTATTAAATATATATATATTAAAATTATACATAAGAATTAATAATAACTTGTTAAAAATATACATATAAATGAATTATTATTATTTTTAAAAATATTATTTATAAATAAAAATATGCATATCTATATTTACATGTTTTTAATTAAATATCCGGCCCCCCCCCCCCCCCCCCCCCCCCCTTCTCCCCGACGAGTGGCGGATTTTCTTTCTCCTTCTCCAAAAACATTTTGCCACCACCTCTGCCTCGTATCTCCCTTTCTCCTTCCCCTCCCAGATCACCCTGCCACCCCCTGCAATTCAGTTCTGCCGGAGATGCAATTGAAGACGATAAAGACGATGGAGCCGGCGGTGTATATATATATATATATAATTCAATAAATATTAATTTAATATTATATATATATATATATATATATATATATATATATATATATATATATATATATATAAATTTAACATACAGAATACAAGGGTAAAATTGTCTTCTTATATGAAAAAGTGAGGAAAAATTTAATCTCAGTCGCAGTTAAGGCATGTGTAGTGTAGTAGGGTTTTTTTCGCAAAAGTTGAACTAATTAACACAAGGTTATCTTAGTGAGTTTTATATGCCAGGGTTTTTTTTTTATCTTTTTTACTAACACAAGGGAGTTTCTTGCCTTTTTCCCGTTGGAAATATAAAACGGTTAGTGTTGGAAATATAAAACGGGTCGCCCATGGGGCCGACCCGAAACCCATATTAGATAAATGGGTTGGTCGGAGAGTTTGAATTTGAACGGGAAGTTATTCCAACTCTTGTCAAATAAATAGAGAGAAATCTCTCCCTCCACAAATCAATCCAATCAATCTGAGAAATTAGATAAGATGCAGAAAACCTTTCCAGAAAAATAAGAAAGAAAAGTATTCAGACAAAAGAAAAATCTGACGAGATTTCGTTCCTTGTAATTTGAGAGAATAGTGTGGAATTCTCTATTCATATCCAAAGAAACACTTAAGTCGTGGAATTAAGTCTTGCTTGTTCTAAGCAAACTTGGACCGCTTGTACGTGAAGAATTCAAGCAAAAGCATCTGTGAACCATCTCAAAGGATCCGTAGAATTTAAGGTATGTTTGGAGATTTATTTATTCCGCTTAGTAAGTTTAAATCTTCACTTAGCAACGTAACAGGGATTAATATATGCATGGTCCCACATGTACAGCAACACAGTTGGCATCTCCACATCTACCATTCTCCCAAGGAACATTAATATTGTATCCAGTCATTATATATGAACGTCCCAAAATCATGCCTATGCACTGAGCTGAACAAAATCACTCGTGGATCGTTTTAGAACATCTTTTGAGTTCCATTTCCGTGATGTACATCCCAGTCAACAATCAAATCCCCAACGGATCTTTTCTCTCATTCAATAGATAACATTGTTGTATAGGCAAAATCCCATTGGTTCACCTTCCTCTGCACGATAGCAAATGCAGAATCGAGTTCACCATTACCAATTTTCTCTGCGCCCTCTACTACAGAACCAGCAGCAAGATAAGCAGCTTCTGATGAGCCTTGGTTGAAATATATGGAGTTAAATTTTGCACAAAGTCGTTTTCTTCTAGATTCAAAATTTCTCCAACTAATATTCTTAATCAAATCAATGTGGGTTTACGCATCCTATCATCATAAATCAAACCCACACGTCGATCTTTCGGCGTCGCAGTATCGCTGATTCTGCTCAATGAACTCTCGATCCCACCATTACACTCCATTTCGTTCTTCGAGCTTTGTTTCGGCCGTGCTCGGTTTGGAGTAGATTTTTTTGAGTCCTCTCTCCTTATAAATGATGAATATGTTTGTGATGATCTTTCCATAATATAGTTATCGGTCTTAAAGATTAAATAATATATATATATATATATAACATTTATAACATTTAATTTAATGAAATTAAAAGATAAATAAAAGCAACTTAATTGATTAAATTTCTTAAATTGAATATGGAAAATTTAATAATCACGTATACTTAAATTATTTTCCAACAAATAATTAAGCCTTGACGTAAAAATAATTAATTAAGCACTAAATCCTAAATAGTAAGTCCAAATATTAATCGTACAAAGCAATTATATTCTCTTCATTTTTACTACTATAGTACTATATAAAGTTAAAGAAAAATTCTAATTAATCATAATGATAAAAGTTCCTTAAAAAGATATAATGATGAGTTATAACGAATATAATTTGATTGATTATTCTTTTTAAAAATTTTAAATGAAAAGATTTATGTAATAACTATTTCCACCAAAATTTCCACCAAAAACAGAGTTGATTGTAAGATAATCGATCTTAGCAACTGCACATGCATCAGGGCTTCCTATGAATAAAGTATAATTTGTAAAGAATAATTACGAACACTCCATTTCTCAATTATTGTTTTTTTTTACCGTAATTAAATTAAGCCTCATATGGGTATTTGTAATTATTGTGATTATACAAGATTGTGTGGGACCACTCGCCAGAAGGCCTCGTTCTCGAGGAAAAAGAGGATAACAACTAGTCTTAACTTGAGTCGGTGGTTACCAAAATAGTATATTATATCTATAGACTACAATAGACTAACCTCAATACAAATATATTATAGGGCTAATATTTCTTTACACCCCAAACTTTGAGTCTTGTTGTACTTTGGTACCCAACCTTTGAATTTTGACAGATCGGTACCCAACCTTTGGAAGTTGTTTAATTTCAGTACCTTGGTCAACATTCCGACATAATACTCCGTCCAAGGCAGTGCGCGTGTTTTCCACGCGAATTTTTAAGGCTAATTTGGTCATTTTAAGTTATCTCCCTCCATTTCATTCACAACGGCATTGGCTTTCAGATATTGAACTTTCAAAGGAAAAAAAAAAGCCCTCGCTTTTGTCTTCTGCACTTTGAACGAGGCAAACAATACGATAATGGTGTGGAAGAAGAGGAAAGGAAGATGATGAAATTCCATATGGAAGAAGTGCGCCATATTATGGTGAGTATTTGAAGCCCAATTTTGTTCAGTTTTGTGAGAAAATGACACTACCTAGGGTTTGATGATATTGTATGGAAAATGATTGAATGTGGTCCTATATTTGCTGTTGTATGTTGTCCATATGTTTTGTTGTCCCTAATTTTCACCCGTGTGGTCCACCATTATCCCTAATTTTTAATCTTGTGGCTCAATTTTTAAGAATCTTGTCTGAATGGGTATGTTTTTTTTTTTTTTTTTTGTCTTTTGTTATGAATGATTGCAGGACATAATAGTGACAAATTTACTATAAGAATGCATCATGGTGGTAGGTTCTGTAACTTAGGTGCTAGGGTTTATGTAGGAGGAAAGTTTGGTCATTTTGATCACTGTGATGCTGCTGAAATTAGTATGCTTGAGATCATTACTATAGGTAAAGAGGCTGGAGTAGACACAGATAGTGCATTATTTTTCTATAGCATGGGTGGTATTAATGATGCTACGGTTGTGACGTTGATGCAAGATGACAGTGATGCTATGGCATTATCAAATTATTTAGATGAAGAGAGAGTTGTAGGGATTTTTGTTGAAAATGAGAGTGCTGATGTGGTGTCTAGCAGTGATAGTGATGAAGTCTTGCCTAGAATTGTTATTGTTAAAGGAGATAGGGGATTTAAGGAAGACAGTGATGATGATCCGGATGAGGTTTTGGGTTTACCTAATTGGGATGATATAGCAAGGGTAAGAATATATCTGATAATGCTGAAAGAAATAATGATGATGCTATTATTGACCATGGGGTAGATGATGAAACAATTTTGGATGATGTAGTAACTGATCATGGGTTAAATAATGAAACAATAAGAGAGGATGATGTGGCTGAAGATGTAAGTGCATCTGGTGTAAATGGTGAGACAAATGTTGATGAATTAGAGCAGTTAGGTGTTTCTTGGGATAGAGCTGACAGTGGTGGAAGTGATGATAATCAATCAGTGGGTGAAGATTCAGATTACAATGACAAACTTGTGGATAGTGATCATGAAGATGTTGATGTTGATATAAATGATACAGATAGACATGTTATTTTTTTTTTTTTTGGGGGGGGGGGGTTAGGGGGGTTACAAAGAACTAATATGATCCAGGAACAAAAACCTTCTTCTAGTCTTGTGCAACAATAGGGAAAGAGGATTTTTAATGAAAAAACTGATATTGCAAATCCAAGGTTCAGTTTGGGATTAGAGTTTAGGAATGTGGGGATATTTAAGAAACCTGTTAGAGCATACTCCATTGTACATGCTAGAGATATCCAATTCATTAAAAACACCTCCAAAAAGGTATCTGCCACTTGCAAGCATAAAAAGTGTGAATTGTATATTTATGGTTCTCACAAGAGTAGTGGAGATGAAACATTTGTTGTGAAAACCCTCAATGCAAAGCATCAATGTCCCAGGTCTCAGAGAGTAGGTGCTGCTAGCTCAACATGGATTGTTGAACAATACAATACTATTTTGAAAACTAACCCTGATAGGCCTGTGTCTTCAATGCTTGCTGTGGCAAAAAATGATCATAAAATTACTTTCACAAAGTATCAGATGTACAGAGCTAAGAAGCAGGTGGCATTAGAAATAGTTGGTGCAAGTGCAGTGCAATATGAACTGTTATGGAGATATGCAGCTGAGATCATGAAGTCTGACCCAGATTCTACTGTGAACGTGAAGACTAAATTTGTTGAAAGTGAGTTGAGGTTTAAAAGATTTTATGTTTGCTGGGGTACATTGAAAAGGGGGTTCTTGATGTGCAGACCAATGCTTTTTTTAGATGGTTATCATTTGAAAACACATTGTGGGGGTATTCTTTTATGTGCAGTAGGTATAGATCCAAATAACTGCATGTTTCCATTTGCCTATGCCATAGTTGAAAAAGAAAAGAAAGCCTCTTGGACTTAGTTTATTGAACTCTTAATTGTTGATTTGGGTATTCCTCATGATTCAGACAAATATACCTTCATGTCTGACAAACAGAAGGGGTTAATTGATGCTGTTGATAGTTTGTTACCTAATTGTGATCATAGATTCTGTGTTAATCATCTATACAATAACTTCAAACAAGCACACAACGGTCTGGCATTGAAATTTTTGTTGTGGAAAGTTGCTAAATCCACCAGAATAGTTGATCTTGAGAATGTGTTTAAAGAAATAAAAGAAAAGGATATGGAAGCATTTAAATGGTTGGGAAAAAGGCCTGCAAGATATTGGTCTAAGGCATACTTCAGGACAAATGTCAAGTGTGATACTCTACTGAACAATATGTGTAAGGGGTTTAATGTACTGATATTAGAAGCTAGATCAATGCATGTTGTTGATACGTTAGAAAAAATCAAAATGTTATTGATGAGGAGGGTGTATGTGAAAAGGGATGAAATGAAGAAGGAAGTGGGAACATTATGCCCTAATGTGCAAAAAATTGTGGATGAGAACAAAAAAGGCAGCATGGAATTAGATCCATACTGGACTGGTGAGAATTTATTTGAAGTTCATGCAAGATAATGAGACAGGTACATTGCACGTTTGGGAGAATTTATTTGTACTTGCAGAAAATGGCAACTCTCAGGTATACCATGTGCACATGCAATTAGCGCAATTTATTTTCTCAATCACACACCTGAGGAATATGTTGATTTATGCTATCAAATAAAGAAATTCATAGAAGTCTACAGTAACATAATGAAGCCTCTGCATGGCCTAGTTGAATGGCCACATTTAGACAGAGAACCTCTGAAGCTACTAGTCAAGGAAGCCTTGCCAGGAAGACCTAAGAAGCATAACAAGAGAAGGACTCCAAAAGAAATGGAGCAACTAAAAAATAAGAAAAAAGCTGTGGTTGAAGGTCTTGGGTCATCAGGTGGAAAGTTGGGAAGGCAAGGAATAGTGATGACTTGTAGAATGTGTGGAAAACAAGGACATAACAAGAGAGGGTGTCCTAACAACCCTAAAAACAAAGAGCAAGAAGATCATCATGAAGTCCCACCCCCAAACATAAGAAAAGAGCAAAGATCTCACACAAGAAAGACTGTATCTTTTAGTTTTGATTATTCATTTGGTATAAACATAACATACGAATACATGTCTTGTTTTTAGGTTGAAAAAAGAAGGAAGAGAACAAGGAATGAACAAGGACTGAACCAGTGCCTGCAGTAACAATTCCTAGAAGAGTTACAAGAAGTCAATCATCACAAACTACAACAAATGAAGCTACATTGGAAACTCAGGCATCTAACACTGGCCCTAAAAAATCATTCCAGGCAAGACTAAGAAGGAAGTTGTGGCCATGGAGGAAAAAAGATGTTGGACAAGGGAGTACATCACAGCCACCACCAATGAAGAAGTGATTAATGTAGTTGATTGGACCCACTTCTGTTATCTGGTTTTTGGTATTTTAGTTGTTTTTGTGTAAGAATCATAGTTGCTATTAGGTTTAATGGTGTGGTTTGTACATTGACAGTCTAAATTATGCTCTTCAGTGCTTAAATGTACATGCTAAGAACAGATTTTCAATGTACTCTTTTTGCACTACCAGAAAAACGCCCTATAGCAACAGATTTTAGCCCTATTAGCAACGGATTTAGCAACGAAAATTTTCCGTTGCTATAACCCTTGTGGCTAATCTGTAGCAACGGACTTAGCAATGAATTATTAGCAACGGATATTAGCAACGATTTTTTTAGCAACAAATTTAGCAACGGATTTTCCGTTGCAAACCAACCAATAATTAATTCCACACTAACCGAGCCCCAACTGAGCGCCACGCGAGCCAACACATTAATTCCACATATTCGCATTGAGTAGGAATTGAACCCTGGACCACATGTGAAGAAGGTTGAACCCCAAACCAACGGGGCTAACTCCATTGTTGTTATTGTTATGTAATTTTTTATAGTTAACCACTATCAAATATTCATATAGTAATTTAAATAATTAAATACTTTTTATCATATATTTTAAATAAAAATATTTTTAAATATATAATTATTTATATTATAATACATATTCCGTTAAAAATTTAAATATTTATTAATTAACTACATATCTCAAGTTTTAGTTATGAGATAAAAATATAATGTATATCAACTTAAGTATAAATTTTTATGACATACAAAAAAAAAGATGAAAGTTTTACATAACTAAATAATTAGATTTAATTGGTTGTTGAATAAAGAACTTTTATATTATATGAAGTATTCACTTATACATTTGTATTATTTAGCAATCGTAGTTGAATAACTTAATGAAGAATTATTTTGTTAATATGAAACATTTATATTTGAATTTGTAGAATTATATCTAAATATTGAAGAATTATTGTGTTAAATTCTATATAAACCCCAAGCATGTATAATAATAATAATAATAATAATAATAATAATAATAATAATAATAATAATAATAAAAAGAAGAAGAAGAAGAAGTTTTTAAGACATATAAAAAAAAGATGAAAGTTTACATAATTAACTAATTAGATTTACTTGGTAGTTGAATAAAGAACTAATTTTATATCAATATGAAGTATTCACTTATACATCTGTAGAACAATATCTGCATTTGAGGAACTATTGTATTATTTAGCAATCGTAGTTGAATAACTTAATATAAAGAATTATTTTCTTAATATGAAACATTTATATTTGAATTTATAGAATTATATCTACACATTGAGGAATTATTGTGTTTCGTAACCGTTAGATGTTAAATTAAGAAGTTTTCTTTTAATATAATGAATTTATATTAAAACTTGTAGAATTAAATCTAAATATTATGAAATTATTGTATTATGCAACCGTTAGATGTTAAATGAAAAACTTTTCTCTTAATATTGAAGTATTTATATGTGAATTTCGAGCGTTATATATGTGAATTTTAAGGAATTAATTATTGTGTTATGCACATCTTTTAATGATTTATAATGTATATTATAAACACATATTATATATATGTTCATATATTATTAATTATTATTTAATATTTAAGATATAAGATATATATGTCTATATATTATATATATAGATATATAATATTTAATACGTATATATATACTATAAATATTTTATATTTATACATAATATACGTATGTATATAATATTATATGTATTATAAATATTATATATTTATATAAAATATACATATGTATTTAATATTATATGTATTATAGATTATATAATATTATATAATATATATACGATATATATAATATCAATATATTAAATATTATAATAATAATTGTAACGCCCCATTTTTCAATCATACATTATGTTACCTTATATTAAATTTCATAACATTATATGCCTTATATTCTCATGTGTTTATATGAACTTCCATTAACGTGAAAATTATGTGAATTAATTGATAACGTGTCTAATTGATATTATGTGACCTTATTTGACCATTTCATAAATTTAATGACTAAATTGCATAACATGAATTCGAGTTAAGTGATCATATTCCATGAGATGAGATTTCATTGCATTCATTCATATAGACTAGGGACTTAATTGCAAAAAGTGATGATTCATGTATTTGAGTGCAAGACTTTAGGATATATGATGAATTTCCACATTATTCCATTCACTTTCTCATCTCATCTAAGAGCATAAGAACACACACATTCACACCTAGTAAATGTCGGTTTTTCCACCTTGAGAAGAGGAAAGAAAGATTTCTCCAGAAATCAAGCTAAAGTTGAGGAATTGAAGAACTAGGAGCATCATCAACAACATATTATCATCTCATCAACCATCTCTTTGATTCAAGGTAGAAATTAGAAATTCTATGAAATTCTTGAATATATGATCAAGTATGAATTTATGGATTTGAGGATGAATTCTTGCATGATTGGAGTAGAGAGCATGTTGATGATCATTTGTAGTGAACTTTGCATGAAATTCTTGGATTTCATGAAGATTGGAAGCATATGTATGTTATGGGTTTTAAGCTTGATTCTTGACAATTTGATGCATGATCCTTGGTTAGTTTGATAGATGGTTGAAGTATAATGTGTATTTGATGATATGAAATAATTGTTATGGTTGGAACTTGGTGTTATAATTGTTTTGGTTGATTTTGGCTCAGATTTGCCCTGTTTTCCCCTGTTTTGTTGCTGCTGCGTATATGGTCGCGCCCGCGACCAAAAATAGGCCAAAACTGGTCGCTCCCGCGACCCCATTTTAGCCAAGTTTCGAGTTTTGAAAAAATTGGAGAAAATTCGGCCAAAAATACTTGGTCGCGGCCGCGACCATTTTGTGAAGGATTTTGGTCGCGCCCGCGACCACCGCCAGAAACTGCATTTTGTCCAACTTCGAACCAACGCCATTTTCACCTCGGTTTGAATTAGAAAGCGTGCCATATAGCGTTGGAAAGGTCTATGTGTCTACTTTCATTTCCAATAAGCAAAACTCAATTCCCACTTCTATAATTTAAGATATTACAGTTTTCCCTCAACATGTACATTTTCTAAAATTGTCCGTTTTTGCTAAACTTCACCAAAATCTTTCCTATTGCATTTCTTTCACTTTCTTGGTTCCCATATGTGGAATATATGACTTTTATGCCCTATTTGATCATTGTTATCTTAAATTGCTAAATTGAACATGTCATGATCGTTATTGATTGAAATTGTATAAGTGACATTATTGGAACATGCCGTTCGTCTTCGTTGGTTCATAAGGGTAGAGTCTTATGTACACTTGTCCCTTTGTTACACAGATCACGGTCCAGGAAACGAGGAACACGCTCCATAAGGTGTATCCTTTCTTCTTGTGTTGGTAAAGGTGAGGTTATTTCTATTTGTAAAAGAACCCTACGACCCTATGTGGCTTTGGACCAAAACAAATAATTATATCTATAGTTTTCCGAAAATTGAATCGTTCCTTTATTGATCGACTGATATTGTACCGAGTAATTGTCATTGATATTGAATTGAATTGACTGAATGTTTTGGCGAGTATATTGTTCACTGTGGGCCCGAGGGTAGTGTATTGAGCCAACCGGGAAAGCATGGGCCGACGGGCAACTCTTGCACTATCCTCACATTGTAGGGATGACCCCTGAATCCACTAGGAGATTAGTGGAGGAAGGAGTTCCGGGTATAGGGAATCATGAACCCTATACTCAATGAGATTGGATGGCGGGGCCTTGCAATCCCCCATCACCCGGAGGAAGAAGGATGGATTGATTGAAACTGTCTATTTGTGCACTGAATTGATTGCCTGATCACTTAATTGATAAAACGGAATTAATGTACACTGTCGGAGATTGGTTGGAGATTTGCTCTCACTCGCCGGGCCACTGATTATCGAATTGTATTGGAATAACTGAATTGAAAATGGAACGATTGTAACCTCGGGCGAGCCTTGTTTATTTATTGAACTAATATTGTTTTATGAAAACCTTGGCCGAGATTACAATTTGCATGATATTTGCGCTTTAAATTATAACCCCTCACTCAGTCTTTCATAGACTGACACCTCACACTTTTCAGGTCGTGCAGTTCGAGTGCTAGGCGGGGTTTGAGTCCAGTTTACCGTTTTTGGGAGTCTAGCATTGATCTTTCATATTGATGCATGTTTGGAACACTTTTGAATTTTGGGAATATGATTTGGTACCTGTATGTATATGATATAGTAGTATACTGGCAAGTGGAATACTTAATAATGTAAATGTTGTATTGGAACGTGAAACTAAGTAATGTATAGTTCTATGCTTCCGCTTTTACTTTGAATTGTTGTATTATTTGAGGGTATGCCGCCTAGCTAGTGTCGTGTTTTTTTTAATTGTCACCCGTTCGCCGTGAGTCCGGTTCATATATGGACTACCCATTTCATGTGTGAGCTAGACTTATGGTGCGGGGGTGTGGCATCTCGGCGTTCCGGGTGTTACAATAATAATATATAATATATAATATGTATTTTATACTTGTATATATTATATAATAAATATATATATACATCTATACTATATAAAAAGGGAGGAGGGTTTTGTGAGACAAACGGAAGTTTTTTTGGGTTGGGACACCAATTTTATTGGACTACCTAATATACCCTTCAAGCTATTGACAATCATAGACAATTAAATGGGTTTAATAGTAAATTTGATTACCCACGTTCTGTCACATTGGAACTGTTACCCTTCAAAACCTCAATTTTTTCGATCTCTGGCTTTGAAAAACACTAAAACCCTCTCTCTCGCTTTTTCTCCGGTAACGTCACCGCTGTTTGAGGCCCAACCACGCCTGTCTCTTCTCTATCAGGTGAGTCTTCAAACGAAAATCCACTTTTTCTCTTCTTTATTTCGTTTCGATCGAGCCTCGATTTTGAGCGGTAATTGGTGAATTTCCCAGGCAGATCCCCATCCGGCCTTCTGCTCCAAATGCGCCAGACGTCACTGCGAAAACAGTTCTCGGTGAACCCTTCTTCTTCTCGCTATTGATTTATATTTTTTTTATTTCAGTTCTTCAGATTTCCTTTTTTATTACAAAGGAATTTGAAGTACATTGCTTTTTCGGGATTAAATTGCTGGATTGCGATTATGGGCTGGAATTTGTAGTATAGCTAGAAATGGTGAATGGTTTTTTTTTTTTTTTGGCGAAATGGATATTGCTTATTGTAATTAGGTTGCTAAATGGATTAGTCAAGTTCTTGATCTTTTAAATTGGCTTTATGTAAACGGTTTGTTCTTCAGATTTTCTTCTCTTTCTTGAGCGTTTGAGCTGGGCTCTCATCTCACTATCTGGATCGAACCTCGGTCGGACGTCCTTTGTTCCGGTCACCACCATCCCTCGCGATCTGCCATTGTTCCTCAGGTAAGAAGTCTTCCTTCGTTATATATCCATTCCACTGCTTACATCTTATTTCTTTTAAGATTTCTCCAATCCTTTTTCTCGCTTTGTGAAAATTTTCGACCTATTTAACTTGCATTAGTATTCTGTAAATACGATTGGTTGTTATTAATGTGTTACATAGGAATTTGAAGTACATTTTTTTCTAATATGAATGTGCTTTTTCGGGTTTAAATGGCTGGATATCGATTATGCGTTGGAGTTTGTAGTATAGCTAGAAGTGATGAGTGGCCTAAGCAATGTGATTCTGATTGTTTTTCAGGCGAATGGATATTGCTAATTGTAATTAGGTAGCTAAATTGATTAGTACAGTTCTCAATTTTTTAAATTGTATTTATGTAAACGGTTTGTTTTTCAGATTTCCTTTTCCTTGTTGAGCGTTTGAGCTGGGCCCCCATCTCACTATCTGTATCGAACCTCGATCGGACGTCGTTTGTTCCGGTCACCACCGACTCCCTCGCGATCTGCCGTTGTTCCTCAGGTAACAAGTCTTCCTTCACTTTATATCCATTCCACTTCTTACAGCCATTTTGGCTTATTTATTTTAGGATTTCTTCAGTTAGGTGGATTTAATGCTGTCCAAAACTTATTTGCGTAGGCAAGTTGTTCGCTACTGTGTGATTGTGCTGACTGCTAGGACCATGTATATTGTTTAGGGGTATTATTGAAAATTTCTTATTGGAACTTCAGCACGATGAGTTTGAATAACTCCATAACTCTTTAACTTCGTCAGTTCTTCCCCTCATAACTTCTCTAAGATGCCGTATCAAATTCTATTGTCTAAATAAAATTCGCAAGCGGGCACAAAATATCATTAGATGGAGAGAAATGACAAGTGTTACCCAATCGGAAGGCATCAACACAGAATTAACTTAAAAACTTATTCTAGCTTAAAAACTATTCTAATGGGTAATCTCTACCTTCGCATATTTCTTGAAAATTTTATTCGTATCTCTACTGTCACATATTTCTAGAAAAATTACCATCAAGTATTTAGACTTCCCTGTGCTCCAGGGACATACATTATCTTTTAACTTTTCAATTATAAAAATCCCATTTCGTCGGTATGCATATACGATACAATGCATGATAACGTAACCAACGTCATAAACAAATATAATTATATCCAAATATTTTATAAATTCTTTATCGCATGATCGATAAATGTACGAGATGAAATAATAGGTATTTAAATAGACAAAATTAATTATTCAATAGTTTTGGAAAATCGTAGAGGAACAGAAAACCATTAGATGTCCTCTGTATCATTTTTTATCTCTCACCTGAAACATGAAATTCGTTGTGCTTTTTTTCACTTTACAGGCTCTTTGCCCTTTCCATGACTATACAGATTTTGTCATCTAAAACCATAAATAGCCTAACATAAATTAAATATAAATAAATATGTGGTTTTCTTGCTAAAATTCTAATTACCCCTTCTTTTCCCTTTCAAATATTTGAGTTATATTTGATCTAAATACTCATGTACTAATTGTGACTTATAGGACTACAATGATTTAGTGTTCAGAAGACGAACTTGAAGGCAAATTTGCAACCTATTTATCCTGTTCTCATTCTTGACGCGAATATTTATATTAGATTATTTTTGGGTTTTATATCGGTATGTATGAGAAGTTATTTTCCTCTGAATTTTTGGTTTAGATGCAGGTTTGAGATTTCAAGATTACATTTGAATGGAAGACCTCTGGTGAATTCTACCACAGTGTCACGGTCCATCACTCATCCTTCATTTAATTTTAAGGTATGGATTGGTGCCCCATTTTTTTTTTCCCTATAGATATTTATAATCGATTTATTTCAGTTGTATTTACAATTTAGAATTTGAATTTGTTGCCATTTACTTATTTTTGAATTGAAAAAGTGGACTATAGTTTCTAGAAAGCTATAGTCGTTAACTAATTCTTTGGGACACCTTTTTGTAAATAGAGTTGCTTAGTGAGGCTATGATATTAAATGAGAAGATTTAGTTACTTATTAAACTATATAGGAAAATTGGAATTATTTATACAATAAAGTCAACTAGACGTCTTTTTATATATGAATTAATTTTTCTATACATTTTTGGTTTTGATGCAGATTTTATATTTTGGGATAGCATTTGCTACGAAGACCTCGGACAAATTTTACCATATCGCCGTTGAGAACTTTTTCATCTCATCATTAATTTGAATTTGAGGTATGGATTGGTGCCCTTAATTTGAAGTTGAGTTGTGTGTTTCCATGATTTGAATATTTCAGATACAAGATTGGTTTATTTAAAGAAAAAGCATGTGGTAGCCTGGCAACTTTCTTAAGTAGAAGTTGAGTGTGTGAAAACCTTCTTTTGAATCTGGGAATTTCTCTATGCTATATTTTGGAAATTTAAGACTTCAGCATTCAGATGGAAAGAAAAGATTAATTTAGGAATTTTTCATTCATAGATGATCACATAATATATGTTTCATTGGTTTTCCTTTGTTCGGTTTTGGTTTTTCATTTATTTCAATTGGTTGATCTAGCTAAATTTTGATTTTTCAGGTTGGCCCTAATTGGATAATTGAATCTGCTGGGAGCCTCCGCAAGGTTTGTATTCTAAATTTCTCATCCTACATAAACTTTGCTAGAGTTTAAGGTCAGAAAATCTACATATTAAGTTACTATTAATGTTCTACCACTTTATTGAGCCTTTGCACCCCCTTACAACAAGTCAAGATATCAAATTTTATGGTGATGAGCTTGATTAATTGCAGGCTTAAAGTTATAGTAGAATACATAAATATTTAGGTTTAAGTTTGAATTACTTAAGAGAAATTGTTCGTATTATGTTTGATTAATTGCCTGACTAAGATTGATGCGTAGAAAACTGTCTTCCAATTACCAATGTCTGTGCATTGTATGTTTGCATACAAAGTAGTCTGAGGTGCTAACTTTCTTATATTGAATTGTCTGTACTTTGTGGCTGAAAATGAACATGCTTAATCATCTGTACTTTGTGGCTGAGTTACATACGAGTCTATACTTGACTGAATTGTTTTTTTTTTTTCCAGATATTTTAACCTTCAAACACTTATTACAAGAATGGACAAAGAGAATTAAATTTGAAGAACACATCTTAGAATCAGATGATTATATTTTAGACATTTGCATTAAATTCGTTTGAGATATTATGAATTCCGTCTGTTTATATTAATATTTAGAGACACCTAACAATCAACTTCCTAAAATTATTGATTTTATTAGTTGGAGTATTGTATTATTATTATTATTATTTTTTGGTCTACTTAGATATACAATGATAGCATTATTTTAAATGTCGAAGTATTCTTCAATGGTAGGTCAATTTGTGATTTTTACATGTCTTTTTCTCCCTAGCTGTGTGAAAACAAGGACATGATACAAATTTCAACGTATACTTTGCAGTACCAATTAAGGGAAATAATAAAGACATATATATGTTATGATTAATTAAATATTAATAAAGGACCATACTTTGGTCAAATGATTAAAGGCTTCCAATATTGCAATAAATACAACAGACTTTAGCTTTTTCAATTGCCATTAATTATTTTGGAAATTAATTCAAATCAACAGTTAAATGTCCAACTTATTTTTGCCACACTACCTATCTACGATAATTAGGGATGATATTTAAATTAAATGTCCATACAAGATGGGCTCTTTTTCTGATTTTTGGGAAATATGGTTTATCTTTTCCAAGTTGAATTTGGATTGTTGTTGGATCATACACCTTAAATGATTGTTATATTTAATTTCCATGAAACCAAAAAATGTATTTACAAGATGCCATACAATCATGTCTCCACTCTTTTACAAGACGAACAAAATAAATTGTTTACTGGAAATGTTGGTGACAAAAATTAAAAACATAGAGCCCATTCTTATAACTCAAATACAATAAATTCGCACCTCAGAGGTAATATAAAAAAAATCTTTAAAAATAATCTAGACATCAATAAATGATATCCTCTTAAGATTTGGGCTCTATTTCTCCACCTACACGATTATAAATTTATTGATGTGCTCTGTTTCTCTATCTACAGACTTACAAATTTATTGACGATCTTCTGAAAATGGAAAGACAGGATTCAGAAATTGAAATTGAGCATATACGTCAAAGAAATCGCATTCGTGCCAGACAAAGAAATGAATCAGATGCTTCACAACAAGCCAATCGTGAACATAGAAGAGAACTTGATCGCATCCGGGCCGGAGAAATAAGAGCAGGAAGAACGCCTGAAGAATATAAAGCCCACCTTGCAAGAAGACGTTATTTGTACCACCTTCGAAGAGGCAACGTATCTGTTCAAGGTTCAGATAATGCATTTCAATAATCTTCTAAAACAACTCATGTATTCAATATTCAAAGTATTTTTAACTAAATTTCTGATTTTACAAGTTACTATAATATTGATATATGAAAATACTATGCAGGAGCAAACGACTCTCCTACAAATCAGGGAGCAGTTCAATTAACTAATTCAAACCATTCTACTGAACCTATTATGCCGACTTCAGGTTATTCAATAGTTGATATCAATACGCATTTTTGGTGTAACTATAATACATGTAGGATGTAAAAAGCTTCAATTTAAACATGGGATCTTTATTGTTAACAGGTGATATTTCAAATAGAAATAATGGAAATGTTTCTATTCGTCCAATCCCTTTACCAAATTTTGGCTAAATCTCAACTAATCAATTTGAGGCGTCTACCTCAAATGCTCCACCCCCTAATAACAGCCAAGGTATGAAATATATATTAATTATTAATGGTCTTAGATATTTATTTCTTAATCTTACTCCCATTAGCTATCAATAATGAATGAGATACTGGCTTGACAAAAAATATCATTGCAGCTAGAAGAAACAATTTCCATAATTGTGCACGAAATTGTTATCCAGCACATCATGTGTTTAGATTACAAGTCCCTCCTTCAACGACGTGCTCTCATTGTCGTGCTAAGTTGTTTCATCGCGAAACGAAAAACTTTGGCTGCAACGGAGGAAGGATAAAGTTGCCTGAAATACCAGTTCCTGTGGAATTGATGAACCATTTCACAAATCAGTCTTCGAAAGGGCATTTTTTCAGGCAGAACATACGTGCTTATAATCACGTATTTTCCTTTACTTCTATGGGTGTATCACTGGATGAAAATTTAGCTCCATTTGATCATGGAATTTATACTTTTAGGGCTCATGGTGTAATATATCATAGAATTGGTTCTTTATTGCCTCATTCTGGGACCCGACCAAGATACATACAGTTATTCATCTATGATACAGAGCACGAGCTAGAAAATCGATTACAAGAAAGTGGTGGTTTGAATAGAGCTATAATTGAGAAAATCAAGCTTATTTTAGATGAGTACAATCCATTTGTCAAAACACTTCGCCAACTTGCTCAACGACCAGATATTGGTGATTGTAGGTTGCTAATTAAGGAGAAACCTTCTCCTAATTTGCAATATACTCTACCGACCGCTTCACAAGTAGCAGCAGTATTGGTAGGAGGAGAAGAATCAATGGATACAAATCATCGAGATATTGTTGTTCAAACAGTTGCTGGTCAACTTTTGAACATAAAAGAATACACTGGCTATTATGATCCACTTCAATATCCACTTTTGCTGCCTTACGGAACATATGGTTGGAATAGTGATTTTCGTTCATTCCAAGGAAATAGGATCACGTGTTGTGATTATTATGCATATATGTTACAGGTAGTTCTACAATAATACAAGTTTTTTACAAAAAAAAATAATAATAATAATAATAATTTGGCAGATCTTGATTGTTTTTGTACTTTATCTCCAGATTCGCGGTACTATCCCATCGATTTTACTACATGGGGGTCGTTTATTGCAACAATATGTTGTGGACAATTAATTATGTCAAGATAGAGACTCAAAAGTTGCGATGGATAAGATTTCATCAAAATGAAATACGCGCAGAATTGTACGAGGGGTTACAAGATTGTATGGATGCGGGTGAAAATGATGCAGGTAAGTTTTAAACAAATTATACCATTATATAGAAACTACAATATTTTTATAAATCCTCATTAAATAATTTGTAGGAAATGTCGGACGACGTACAATCTTACCATCATCATTTGTTGGAAGTTCTCGCGATATGTATCAGCAATACCAAGATGCTACGGCAATAGTACAAAATTTTGGAAAGCCAGATATATTTGTTACAATGACGTGTAACCTTTCATGGGAAGCGATAAAAAGAGAACTTCTCCCAGGACAAATGGCACATGACCGCCCTGATTTGCTAACTAGAATTTTTCGGGCAAAATGTGAAGAATTGAAAGAAGATATTATTCATAAAGGAGTGATTGAGAAAGTCATTGCACATGTACATGTCATTGAGTTTCAGAAACGAGGATTACCATATGTACACATTTTGGTAATAACAATCCTGATGATTATGATAGTATCGTTCGAGCAGAAATTCCGAAACAAGATGAAGAGCCAGAGTTATATGCGGTTGTCCTTAAACACATGATACATGGACCGTGTGGACATATTAAACCAAATGCACCCTGCATGAAGAATGGGAGTTGTAAAAAAAGATTTCCCAAGCAATTTGCAGAACATACTAGAAAAGGTAACGACTCCTATCCAGTTTATCAGCGTCGAAATGATAATAGATCTATAATTTTAAATGATGATGGGGATGTTGTTATTAATAATGGATGGGTGGTTCCATATAACCCATGGTTGCTGCTGAAATATGATTGTCATATAAATGTTGAGGTATGCAGTAGCATTAAAAGTGTGAAGTATTTGTACAAATATGTGTACAAAGGGCCGGACTGTGTTGTATTTGAGGTTCGCCCAGGACCGAATTATGATGAGGTCAGCAAATATGTTGATGGAAGATGGATATGTGCGCCGGAGGCTTTTTGGAGAGTGTTTAAGTTTCCAATGAGCAGGATATATCCCTCAGTTGTACGATTACAAGTGCATCTCCCTAACAGGCAACAAGTTCGATTTTATAGTCATCAATCGATTTCAGATGTCTTGGCCGATGATAGAAACTCAAGAACAATGTTAACTGAGTTTTTCAGAATATACAACGAGGGACGGGAGCCTAATAAATATTTATACAGCGAGTTTCCAACATACTATAGGTGGATTTCACATGAAAGACTTTGGGTAAAGAGAAGGTCTAGCCAAAAGGTGATTGGGCGAGTATATGCAGTATCACCAAATGAAGGCGAAAGATTTTATTTGCGTCTTCTATTGAACCATGTTAGGGGCCCAAAATCATTTGAGGATCTATTAACCGTTGATGGGGTTCATTATTTAACTTTTAAACAAGCAGCAGAAAGACGAGGTTTGCTTCAAGAGGACAATAGCATTCGGGAATGCTTGATTGAAGCTCGAAATTTTAGAATGCCATCAGCACTTCGAAGGTTGTTTGCCATAATTTTACTATACTGCGAGCCCAATGGAGTTAGAAGATTATGGGATGAAAACTACTCATTTATGATTGAAGACTACCCATCTTCAAGTAGCACGAATCAGTTTTATATTTTGAACAAACTTCTCCATGATATAAATGGGATTCTCATGCAACATAAGAGAAGTGTAAATGAGTTTGACTTGCCTCGAATATCTAAAGGATTTGAAGATTTGGGGACTATCACCGGGTTACTGGAACATGAACTCTCAATTCCTGTATCAGAAAGAGATGTTAACTCTTTTAATTTTCTCAATGAATGCCAGTTTGCAGCATTTGATGTGATCAGTCGGGCCATAAGAAGAAAACATAGTGTGATATTTTTTGTGGATGGTTCAGGTGGAACAGGTAAGACATTTTTGTATAAAGCATTGCTTGCAAATTTTAGAAAAGACGGGTTCATTATTTTTGCAACTGCAACATCAGGCATTGCAGCTAACCTGCTTCCAGGTGGTCGAACTGCTCATTCAAAACTAAAAATACCTATCATCTTTGAAACTTTTACAATGTGTCGGTTCAGCAAGCAATCAGAGTTATCTACTTTGTTAGAACGTGCATCGGCAATTATTTGGGATGAGGCGCCTATGGCAAATAGAAAGGCATTTGAAGCAGTGGATCGAACATTCAGAGACATGTTTCGTTTTGACCTACCATTTGGGGGCAAAGTGATGATTTTAGAAGGTGGTTTTCATCAAGTCCTTCCGGTTGTGATTGCAGGTACAAAATCACAAATTATAAATGCTAGCATAGTACAATCACCGCTTTGGTGTAATGTTAAACTTCTACACTTATCCGAGAATATGAGGGCACAAAATGATGTGAACTTTTCTGATTTTCTACTTCGTATTGGTAATGGTGATGAGCCGACGATAGAAGATGACATGATACGAGTTCCTACCTCTATGTCAATACCTTGGGAGGGTGAACATTCTATTAAAGATTTAATCGATTTCGTTTTCCCAGAGTTAGGTTCACACACATATGATACGGAATACATGTCTAGCCGGGCTTTATTAACTCCACTGAATGATGATGTGAATAAGTTAAACGAGCAAGTTCTAAATGCTTTTCACAGGGATGAAGTAACATACTATTCATTTGACTCGGTAGCCGATGATGTGCGCAATTTGTACTTGCCTGAAATTTTGAATTCTCTATCCCTTGGTAGTTTGCCACCTCATAAGTTGACTCTGAAAAAAGGTGCTCCAGTGATGCTCTTGAGGAATATCGATCCGAAGATTGGTCTTTGTAATGGTACCAGGCTTATTTGACATCGGTTTGGTAGAAACATTATTGAAGCAGAAATTTTGGATGGGCAGTTCAAAGGATTGAGAGTATTTTTGCCACGAATTCCATTAAAGACTGCAGAAGATGCACATGTGCCTTTTGAAATGACAAGAAGACAATTCCCGATTCGATTAAGTTTTGCCCTAACGATTAACAAATCTCAAGGGCAAACAATACCAATTGTGGGAATTTATCTGAGAAATCATGTTTTCAGTCACGGTCAATTATATGTTGCACTTTCACGAGGTATTTCTGAAAGAACGACTAAAGTGTTGGTGAAAAAGGGTTCCATCGATGGTCATGATGGAGTTTTCACAAGAAATGTGGTGTACAAGGAGATTTTTGATAAGTTGAGGAGCACTATATCGAGGTATGTTACACATTACATATTCGATATTTGCAGTTCGTACAATTTTAATTGTTAACCGATTTTCTTACTATTTCATATATATTTGCAGGTGAAAAGCAATTGATCCATTGAGTAGATATAAGTGCACACTAGATTCAAGAACTTTTGTAATTTTTGTTTTTGCATGGAAGAAGTGAAATATTTTTTATTTGTAATGTAACCTTTTTTTTTTTTTTTTTTTTTTGATAGACACTTTACATCATTTTCTAGGGACATTATTTTTATTTATTTAAATTAATATACAAAAATTTATAAATTTTTGTAAAGTATAACCCATACAACAATATTATTCATCATGAATAAATATTTGAAGAAAGATTGTTTTATATGAAAACATAAATAAAAAGATATTCATCTAAAATAAGTTAGGTCATATAGAAACAGTTGTGTTACATTAAATTATTTTTGCGCACTGGGACGCCTGGGATTGAACCCAGGACCTCATGAAAAGAAAATGAGCATCCAACCAACTTGGATACAATTCATTGATGTTTTGTTTGAATGAAATTTTATTTGACTTTTAAATATACTTTACGGTTCCGTCCAAAATTTAACGGTTGGGACCAAAAATATAACAAAATGAAACTAACGGGACTATTTTTGTCTAATCCTAAAAGAATGGGACCAAAATTGAAAACGACGTAATCCTACGGGACCAAAAATGTAATTTGCTCTATTTTTTATTATTCATTTATTTTTATTCCATATAGCAACGAAAAATCCGTTACTAAATTATAAATATTTTATTAATTTTTTTAATCATATGTTTATAGCAACGGATTTTCCGTTGCTAATCTTTTTTGTATTTATTTATTTTTATTTCTTTTTTTTTCTTCCTTATAGCAACGAAAAATCCGTTGCTAAATACCAACGGATTTTCCGTTGCTAATATTTTAAATATTTGTTTATTTTTATTTCTTTTTTTTCTTCCACATAGCAACGAAAAATCCATTGCTAATTTAGCCGTTGCTAATATTTTAAATATTTGTTTATTTTTATTTTTTTTTCTTCCATATAGCAACGGATTTTTCGTTGCTATATGTAGCAACAGATTTTTCGTTGCTAATATTTATTTTTATTTATTTTTTTTCTTTCCGTTGCTATTTAGCAACGGATTTTTCGTTGGAAGTATTTATAAATATTATATTATTTTTTATTAGGTTTTTATTTTAATAACAAAGGAATTTTTGTCGCTATATATACCAATTTATTTATTTTTTGTATTATTTAATTTTAGCAACAAAAAACCCGTTGCTATTTTTTTTCATATATAGCAACGGATTTAGCAACGAAAATTCCGTTGCTAAAGCATTTTGCCACGAATTTTTTTTTTCGTTGCTAAATAGCAACGAATAATTTCCGTTGCTAAATTTTCGTTGCTATATGACAGATTTCTAGTAGTGTTGGAGAAGGAATGAATATGCGTTTTATGTTACGTCTGCAGATTTCCATCAGTGCAATAATTGTTTTGAATGTATAAACTGAAAATCAGTAAATTGAGCAATGTTGAAGCTCCATTTCATTGAATTAAAGGTCTTACAAACTGGACATTGCAAATTGAAGTACATAAACGAGATTGAAATGCTACAACAAAATTCAAGTACTACATCCTAATTCTGCAACAACATTCAAATGAAAAGGTACATAAGCAACCAAGAAACTATCAAAGCAGCCCACAACCACTTTTCCTTGCCATTCGTTTGTCCAACAACCTCCTCAAGTGTATTAATCCTCCTCAACAACCCAGGTATTATTTGTCTTGATCTTTCACACATTGGGGGGGGGGGGGGGGGGGGGGGCGCTGTCCAGGTAAAGAAATTGCATCCTCCAGCTTGCTACTCAACGAGAAAAGAAGGAGAAGGAATTAGGGGGCGCCACAGAATATAACGACAAATTGTACAACAACATTCCCGAGATTTTTCGCAAGCCATGTATCTTCTTCCTAGGTTGATGTCCGTCCATGATGTTCTCCTGACAAGGGCCTTCCGCAGTTGCAGACTTCTTCCATGGCCAAACCCTAGCTCTTCAAATGGGAGAGAAAATGCGTACAAGATTCTTAATAAAATAAGCTCAGGTTGGGGGACAATTGATATTGTCGAGAGATGACTTAAAATGACCAAATTAGCCTTAAAAATTTGTGTGGAAAACACGCGCATTGCCTTGGACGGAGTATTATGCCGGAATGTTGACCAAAGTATTGAAATTAAACAACTTCCAAAGATTGGGTACCGATTTATCAAAATTCAAAGGTTGGGTACCAAAATGCAACAAGGCTCAAAGGTTGGGGTGCAAAAAAAAATTTACCCTATATTATATTATTATTTATAACTAATTTTGTTATGATATAATTTATTTATTTATTATCGTTTTGAGTAAGTATGAAATATTTTTATCGTGGTAATAAAAATATGTAATAGATTTGGTAATAGAGTGTTTAAGGAAGAAAAGTGGAAAAATGTGGGATTGATTTTTCTTATGCCTAAGAGGAGTTTTTATTTTTATTTTTTAATTTCACAGATAATGTGAAAATCTATTATGCACAGATACACATACGGTATCACGGACACAATAAAATGTTTTTTTTTTAAATATTTTATATGAGAATTGAGAAGTGTCGGAAATGATATCCGATATAATAACATGATAAAATAAATTTTAAAAAAATGTTTGTATATCATCGGGTTGATAACATAGGAGCCACGGTTTTGCAAAGTATAAATGATAATATTTTTGAAACATAATTAACCCGTGATTCAGATATCATTACTAACCACCCATATATAATATCTACGTATTCCAAGAAAATTACGTTAACATTCTCTTCTATTTTATTTATTTATTTGTTTATTATACTCTACTAATTTAAAAGGCTCCAAATAATATTTCGGTAAAAATACAAATTTGGTTCTATAAGTTTGCAATTTTGGCATTTTAGTCCTGTTCGTTTCGAAATTTGCAATTAAGTCCTATAAGTTCTAAAAATTTATAATTTATGTCCGAATTCAGATGGAGCGGGCCGTGCCTGAATTCAGATCGAGAAAGATTCTTCGTTGTTTGAGCTATTCTAACGCATGCAAATCGAAAGATCTCACTTGTCCTGGACTGGAACAAGTACGTACAGATTTTCGTGGGACCGTAGCCGTCCGTCTACGGTTTGCCGATCGATAAGATCTTTGAGCTTGACTATTCTGGGTTGGTTTGACTATTCTTTTATATTGAAAATAAGTCAGTTGTCTAAGCGAGTCGTCTTCTTATAGGCTCCGCAAGACGACACGATATTTTCGTTCAAATATAATTATATTTTTTTTATTTAAATTTTCTTTTATTAGATACATCACATGTATAATAATTTTTTTATATAAGTCAGATATTTTTGTCATGTCATTCCCCTAAGTCAGTAAAATAATGAGCCACATGGTCAATTCCTGCAACTAATAAATTTTCTTGCCAAAATCGGATACAAATTACAAAATTTTAGAGCTTACAGGACTTAATTGCAAATTTCGAAACGAACTAGACCAAAATTGTCAAAATTACAAAGTTATAGGACTTAATTGTAAATTTTGAAATAAACAAAACTAAATTGCAAAAATTATAAACTTACGGGACCAAATTTACATTTTTGCCTAATATTTAAAATACCTTAAATGTCTTTTTTAAGTAGTATTCCTAGCATATATACAAAATTCATGTAAAATTATGCACATATGTATTGTGTTATAAGTTTATCTCCTACAAATTATATATATATATATATATATATATATATATATATATATATAATATACCATGATATGTATGAATACTTTTAAAAATATTATTTTATTATAATTTTTTTATTTTCCATTATATAAGACATGTGTTTATTTTTTTTGAAAGCAAAAGACGTATGTTTGTTAGATTAGGGTATTGGATTTGGGTCTTAAAATTTCTAAGCCCGCCTTCAAGCCCCGCCAACATCACTGGTTTCTGCAATTAAATTTTGGGAATTAGGGTTTGAGGACACTGAGCCAGAGTCCTATAATTCCTAGTTTCCTACTAACATACCTAATATGATTGTAATTCAATTCGATTCAATTCATTTTCGGTTTCGTCTATAGAAAAATTTAATCTTTTTTCCCTTTCTGCTATCTCTTTGAGAGCTTAATCTTAGTGATCATCTTTACAACATTGAATCTGCTAAAATTGTGATAATATGGATGATACTCGTTCTCCTGAGACGGTTTCAGTTATTCAGCACCAAAGAAAACGAAGGCGAGAGAAGAAAGTAGTTCACTATTCATATTTCTCATTAACATTGTAATTTGAGATGATATATTTCTGTTGAAGGGACTCTGCAATTTTCTGTTATCTGTCAATGTATTTATGTATTTTGTATAACTTGAAACTTTGAGTGCTGGGATGGATGATATTGGGATCAATATTTGGCCTGATGAGTTATATGATTCGTAATGCTATACTGTAATCTAAATATCCAAATCACATGATAGAATTGTTGCTGCAGATAAGCTAATTGTCACTCATTTAGCAGGTCAAGGATCTGGAAACTGAACCTAAATCTATAAACGAGTGGCAAACGAGAGTGTATGGATGTGGTCGAAGCAACAAATTCATTCATTGAAGGGAATGAATCACTGCGACGAGAGTTGGATTGCACTAGAGGGCAGCTTAAGAATTTGCAGAAATGTCTTGAAGAGGCAGACGTGAAATACAAAGTAGATGTTAAACTTCTCATGAATGAGATTAAGTCACTTCGAAGTTCTCAATCAGAGTTGAGGCAGGAGCTTTATGGAGTGGTGGAAAAGAGCGGACACCTTCGTGGATGTTGGGATTAGTGCCCTGAAAATCCAATTTCTTTGTAAATACTTCGTATTTTGTTGGATTAATAAAACTAAAATTTTCGCAAGTTATGAGTATATTAACATAATTAATAACGTGTGATGATATTCTTATATGAAATGTGTTTCATAGGAAAGGACTTTGGATATCGAAATCACGTGTTATTAAAGTTCTAGTCGGTAAGATAAGAATAAGTTCTTATCGAGACTATAATGTGTTATATAAGATGATTAGTCTTTCGTCATAGGGAAATGGAGTTTCCAGTTATAACACATTGATGATTTTTAATAGATTTGGAAACATCGAACTGGACCACTAAGATAGTTCATTTTAAACTACTATCTAAAATGAACAAATCTTATGGAGCATTGAACTCTTAATCCTGGTAGTATTTCGACTTTAGGCATGTAGTGTTAATCATTGTAACTTGCTCATAAGTGAGGTCTCGATATCGAATGACCGAAACCTTTGTACGTTCAGTGATTACATGAAATGTGCTAAAGAGAAATATTGATCGAGAAATCTGTGGCTTTGCTGGAAAGTTAAAAGATATTCCTGAAATAGATTTGCAAAGTTCGAATTAAAACTTTGGCCAAAGTACTTCGTGTGATGCGTCACTGAAGTTGTATGTTGAATGTGTTTCACGTACAAGGAATTTGAACTTAAGGCAAATCAGGAGATTTCAGATTAGAAGTGAAAAATAAATGATAGTAGTATTAATTTATTTTTCATGGATATCTACACGGAGGAGTAAAATGCAAAATTATTCTAGATCGAAAAAATACGTGAGTAATTTAATTAATTTTAGAGTGCAACAATATTTATTTAGTGGAATTAAATATTGTTAAACGGTAATTAATTATTATCATGGGATGATAATATATTAACCCATTTGGAGCTAAAATTAATTAGTCCTGCAGGTCCCCCTGCAAGCCCCAATCGAAAACCCGAAGATAAAACGTTAAAAGGAATGAAAGAAATAAATTTTCAAAGTGTTTGAAAATAGCCAAGAAATTTATTTTAAGAAAATAAATTGCAATTCCAAAGAGTTGGAAATGTCCGGAATTTTATTTTGGAGAAAATAAAAATTTAAATTTAAAAAAAAAAAAAAGAAGCTGACGTGGCAGGTGATGTGGCACTGGCGTGTCACGCCACGTCAGCAAGTGGGTCTAGGTGGCGCTAACTGGGCAGCCGCGTGGCACACCACATGTGCGACATGTGAACGGCCCAGATCGTGCCACGTCATCATGAATCAACGGTCCATATTTAATCTGTATCGGGTCGGTCAAATGGGTCAGGGCCGTGTCAACGTGTCGGTTCGCGGATAGGGTCGGACCGGGTCCGGGTCACCCGAAACCCGAAACCCTTGGCCGAAAGTGTTACACACACGCCGCTACGGCGCATGTAGAGTTGGATCGGGGCGTTCTCGGCGGCGTTGGACTCGTGGCTTTGAGATCTACGACGTGGTCACCTTGGTTTTCGTGTCCAAGTTGCACACGCAAGTGGGGGGTGAAATTACTATTTTACCCTCGGTTTTCCCCTATAAATAGGGGCCTTGGCATTTCATTTTTTCCATCCAACTTTGGGAAGTGGTTTTGGCTGAGTTTAAGCTTTGAAACCATATCCCATTCTCCTAGTTAATTCCGATTTATTTTGGAATTAATTTTAATTAGGTGTTTATATATAAACGTTTGATTTCGGAAGAATAAACCCTGAAAAGGGTTTTTAGTTTAAAGTTTTATTTTCTCTAAGTATTTAGAGAAATACTTTCGGAGCCCACACTCCGAAGGTGTCCCTGGGGTAATTGCAGGGAAGTTCTGCCGGTTTCGCGAGGAGATCGGATATCGGGTCCTCGGGAGGCGAATTTCGGGAGCAGTAGCCATCTTCGGTGAAAGGTATTTTATATATTTTTTTTTATTTAAGCATGATGAATTAGGTGCTCTTAAGTGTTAATTGCATTCTTTATTTATCTGCTTTGTGATTTAAATTTTATTATCAATTGCATGTATATACTTGAGTAGTTCCGGCTAGTCTTCCGCTGTTTGTATTTAAATATTTTAGAAATATTTTGATACCTGTACATTAAAGTAAAATTTTAAAATGTGGTCCCGGACTGCTACTGTTCTGGGCCCACCTATCAGCAACTGGTATCAGAGCTGTGCTCTAGATATATACATGCATTGATATGATGCATGCGATGCATAATTTTAAATATGCTACTGTGCACGTAAATTCTGTCAAAGGAGACTGGTTTTTAAGTGGGACCGCTGTGACCCCTCCAATGTTTTCTGGGAATTTACGTGGCATGGTAATTTTCTGGGAATCGATTTCAATAATCTTCCTGGTTAATTACCAAATCAGTAAACATGATTTAAATTATGAGATAATTTATTTATAACATGTTTACTTTATGCTATTTATTTTAAGCATGATAATTATGTGATAATTATAGCAGCATGCTTAATTGATTTAATTTATGGCATATTTATTTTGTGTCATTTAAAATTTTAAGCATGATTATATGAAAGCATGCTTAATTATTTTATTTTATGGCATGATCATAATAATATGAGATATTATGATATTTACAATTATGCGTATTTTATTTCATGTGATTAAATAATAATGTTTAATAGAGATTGAACGAGATGCATAATTGAACTAATATTTTTCGGCCTAATTAATAAATTGTTATCAAAACCTTAAAATATTATTAGGATTATAAAAGTGATTTAGTAATCCTAGTGGGAGGATATTAGTTAGATTAATTACTTCCAGCAATAAGACGCCAAAAGTGATTATTAAATAATTAAAAGATAATCCACACCTTTTAAAAATTCAAGTGGGAACGAGATGAAAAGAGTTGGATTATCACGGCCTCCATTACCCGTCTATAGTATAGTGAATATGTACTACTCCCTTCGGCGGGTATATATTCACAGTATACAAGATTAGACTTTTACGGATAGAATGAAATACGGGGAAGTCAGCTCGACCACGCCTCCGTGGAGTGTTTTGACCTACTCGTACGGACTTCTAGGTAATGGTACACACTTGACTGAGTAATGTATAAACCTCCCTTCGGAGCTCTGTTACGTTTACTTAGAGGCCAAGGTTTGACGTGGTGGATTGACATTGTTTGGTAAGAGTTACCTAGATGACATGTTAATTAAGAATAGTTCTTGCTTTTCTAAGCGGTTTTCGACCACGCCTCCGGGGAGTCAACTGCGGTTAGTTAAGTTACCATTGCGTAAATCAAAATGCTTACGTGGATTTCATTTAATGGTTAGACGCTAAAGAAATAATATACATATTCATAACTTGCGTATATTTTTAAAATTTTCAGTTTTAAAACAATGACGTCCGCTAGCCCGCTTCAATCGATTATTAAGGAAAATAGGCTTGAAGGTTCAAACTATGCTGATTGGAAAATGAATCTTGATATCGTGTTTGGACACGAGGGTTTGAAATATGTGCTCACTGAACCTTGTCCGGGAGTACCAGAAACCACAGCTACCCAGGCTTTGAAAGACAACTATGCCAAGTGGATCAAGCATAATGATCTGGCTATGTCTTACATCCTGGCATCTGTCTCAAATGTTCTTAAGCATCAAATGCACGAGGTGCCTACTGCTAAGAACATGATGGAACATCTTCATCAGATGTTCGGTGGACAGAATCGTGCACGTAGGCACGAGCTGATAAGAAGGTTGGTGGTAACTAAGATGTCTGAAGGATCACCTGTTCAGGATCATGTTATGAACATGATGGCTTATCTGAACAAAATTGAGAGTGTCGGTGCTAAGATGGATAATCTCAGCAAACAAGACATGATCCTGTGCTCTCTGCCAAAATCATTCGATACGTTCAGGCAGAACTATTCTATGAATAAGTTGGATTTTACTCTGCCTGAGCTGATGAATGAACTCAAGGTGACAGAAGGGGTAATGAAAGCTAAGGGAACGGTTCTCCTGGCACAGGCATCGACTTCCACGGCTCCAAAAGTTAATAGGTGGAAGAAATGAAAGGGAAAAGTTTCCCATCCTAAAAGTAAGGTTCAGAAGAAGAAAGCTAAGTCAAGCAAGGGAAAATATTTCCATTGTGGAGGTAATGGGCATTGGAAAAGGAATTGCCCTAAATACTTAGCCAGTCTCCTTGCTAAGTCGTCTGCACAAGGTATGGCGATGCCTTGTTTATTAGAAGTATGTTTAGTTGGAAGTCCACCAGATTCCTGGTGTGTCGACTCAGGTTCAACTAATCATATCTGCAATTCATTGCAGGGGTTCAAGCTAACCAAGAAGCTTGAAGACGGCGAGATGCAGCTACTGCTTGGAGATAATACTAGTATATCTGTATTAGCAGTAGGGACTGTAGAACTATATTTTGGCAGTAGGGTTTTGATTTTGAAAGACACTTTATATGTACCGTCTATACGCAGAAATCTGATTTTTGTTAGTTGTTTAATGAATAATGGTTTTAGTGTTTATTTTGAACGATGTTTAACCATTAAGCATAATAAAAGGTTTATTTGCTCTGGTACAGTAAGCGATGGTCCTTTCTTATTATACCCTGATAAAAACCCTAATTCCAAACTTAACACTACTAAACTTGACTTACCATCCAAGAGAAAAGCTCTTATGCCCAACGAGGCTTATAAGTGGCACCTACGGGTTGGTCATATTAATTCGAATAGGATCCAAAGACTGATTTCGGATAGACTATTAAGTCCTTTGGACTTTACAGAACTTCCAGTCTACGAATTCTGTTTAGAAGGAAAAATGACTAAGAGGTCTTTCAAGACTAAAGGTAATCGAGCCACAGAGTTGCTAGAATTAATTCATACGGATGTCTGTGGTCCTATGAGTATTCAAGCAAGAGGAGGTTTTGAGTATTTCATCACTTTTACGGATGATTATTCAAGATATGGATACGTCTATTTGATGAGACATAAGTCTAAAGCTTTTGAAAAGTTCAAAGAATATAAGGATGAAGTCGAGAATCAAATTGGAAAAAGTATAAAGGCACTTCGATCAGATCGTGGTGGAGAATATTTATCTATAGAGTTTCTAGAATTTCTCACTGCAAATGGGATTAAATCTCAGTTATCTGCACCGGGTACACCCTAACAGAATGGTATTGCAGAAAGGAGAAATAGAACTCTAATGGAAATGGTAAGATCCATGATGAGTCATGCTACCCTATCGAGTTCATTTTGGGGCTTTGCTCTCGAAACAACAGCTCACATAATAAACCATGTTCCATCCAAGTCGGTTCCTAAAACACCAATGGAACTGTGGCGAGGGCGGTATCTCCTATCTTCGGATATGGGGAAGCCCAGCCCATGTGTTAAGAAAGGAATCTGACAAGTTGGAATCAAGAACAGAGGTTTGTTTGTTCATAGGTTATCCTAAAGGAACAAGAGGTGGGATATTTTACGATCCGAGAGATCACAAAGTGTTTGTAAGCACTAATGCTAAATATCTCGAAGACGATTTCGTAAATGACCACAAGGGTAGAAGTAAAATAGTGTTAGAAGAAATGACAGTATCAGATACTGAACTCCAAGAACCCATAACAACTGAAAATGTGATAGATACATATGATGTACCAGATACGACATATGATGAAGGGACAAGTACACAACAACCTCGTCGTAGTGGGAGGATTGTCAGGGCACCTGACAGATACTTAGGATTAACCCAAGTGGTTGAATCTGATATATCTGATCCTATCAGATATGATGAATCTATAAAAGATATAGACGCTGACCGTTGGGTCAAAGCCATGGAATCCGAGTTAGATTCAATGTATTCTAATAAAGTCTGGGAACTTGTAAAGGCGCCTGAGGGCATTAAACCTATTGGATGCAAATGGTTTTACAAGCGGAAAAGAGGAGTGGACGGAAAGGTTAAAACCTTTAAAGCAAGGCTTGTGGCACAGGGTTATACTCAAAAGGAAGGTATCGATTACGATGAAACCTTCTCGCCCGTAGCTATGCTTAAGTCCATAAGGATTCTTCTCTCCATTGCCGCTTATTATGATTATGAAATCTGGCAAATGGATGTAAAGACTGCCTTCTTGAACGGACACCTTCAAGAAGAGATATACATGGCTCAACCTGAGGGCTTTATAGCCAGAAATCAGGAGCATATGGTATGCAAACTTAATAGATCAATCTATGGTCTTAAGCAATCGTCTAGATCATGGAACATCATATTTAATGAAATAATTAAATCCTTTGGATTTATACAGTTGCCTGATGAACCATGTGTGTACAAAAGACATCAGAGTAGTGTTATAACATTTTTAGTTTTATACGTAGACGGTATTTTGCTCATTGGGAATGACACAGGAGTATTGTCAGCAGTCAAGATTTGATTGTCAAATCAGTTTGACATGAAAGACCTAGGTGAGGCCAATAATATTTTAGGGATCAAACTTTGTCGTGATCGTAAGAATAAAATGATTGGTTTATCACAAGCAGCATATATAGATAAGATGCTGGCAAGGTACAATATGGCTGAATCTAAGAAATGTTCATTACCTTTCCGACATGGAGTTCATCTGTCTCGATATCAGTGTCCCAAGACAGCTGAAGAGACAGAGAAAATGAAAAATGTTCCGTATGCTTCGGCAGTCGGAAGCCTCATGTATGCCATGTTATGTACAAAGCCAGATATCTGTTATGCTGTGGGTATGGTCAGCAGATATAAGTCAAACCCTGGACCCCAACACTGGATAGCTGTAAAGCATATATTGAAGTACTTGAGAAGAACTCGGGATTATCTGCTTGTTTATCGCAGTGATGAGCTCATTCCTATAGGGTACACAGATTCAGATTTTCAATCTGACTTAGATTCTAGACGTTCGACGTCTGGATATGTGTTTACTCTGGGAGGAGCAGCCGTAAGTTGGAGGAGTATTAAGCAAAGTTGCATTGCTGACTCCACCATGGAAGCCGAATACGTGGCAGCTTCGGAAGCAGCCAAAGAAGCATATTGGTTTAGAAATTTCCTAATAGATTTGGAAGTCATCAAAGATGGACTTACACCGATCACATTGTACTGTGATAATGCTGGAGTGGTGGCCAACTCCAAGGAACCTCGAAGTCATAAACGTGCAAAGCACATCGAGAGAAAGTTCCACATCATTCGAGATTATGTGGAACGTGGAGAAGTGGCAGTAATAAATATTAGAAGGGATGGGGCTAAGATGTGCAGCCAATTGGATTTAGTGGGGGATTGTTGGGATTAGTGCCCTGAAAATCCAATTTCTTTGTAAATACTTCGTATTTTGTTGGATTAATAAAACTAAAATTTTCGCAAGTTATGAGTATATTAACATAATTAATAACGTGTGATGATATTCTTATATGAAATGTGTTTCATAGGAAAGGACTTTGGATATCGAAATCACGTGTTATTAAAGTTCTAGTCGGTAAGATAAGAATAAGTTCTTATCGAGACTATAATGTGTTATATAAGATGATTAGTCTTTCGTCATAGGGAAATGGAGTTTTGATGGTTGTCGAATCCACCAATTAATATTCCTAAACTACCAAACACAATAAATTGTGTATAGTGGTAAATGGTCGATCCCACAGAGATTGGTTGGTTTTATAATTCACCGATAGCCTAGCAAACGAGCAACAAAAATATTCAATGTATCCAAGAGAATATTCAAAAG
Organism: Lantana camara; assembly: GCA_037501455.1. Lineage (NCBI taxonomy): Eukaryota > Viridiplantae > Streptophyta > Magnoliopsida > Lamiales > Verbenaceae > Lantana > Lantana camara. Next base: position 82,052,343 of record CM074865.1, read on the forward strand.
AGACTTAGAAGGGGGGAGGGGGTGTTTATGTAATTAAAATGAACTAATTTAAAGCACAAAATTAGATTTCTTCAAATAACTAAGACTGAAAATAAAGAGAGTTGTGAAGGTTGATTATGAAAGAAATATCTTAGCTAAGTTGTTACTTCATTCCATGCCTGTATCTAATCCTTGATGCAAAAATCGAATCTAAACAAATTGTAGATTAACTTACAATAGACAAGAAGCTTGTCCATATCATTCTTTCTTATTTTTAACTTAATCAAGAGAAGCTCATCAATTAAATTCTTACCACATAGCAGTCCCGCGAACAAGTATCTAGGATTTAACTATATGATAGCATTGAGCACCAAAAGGACATTAATCATGATCCATAATCTCAAGAAGCTTGGACTTATGAAATCATATTACGCATGCCTCACCATTTTATTGAGTAAACATGGTGGTAAACTCTCAATGATGTGCTGTTCTTCTATACCTTTACAAGACTATTACGTATCAAGTATTAGTATAACCTCGTCAAGTTGTTATCTAGGCATCGATTGATCAGAAAGATGATTCGAAAACAACTCATATAAATACGTTCAAAGCATGCATAAATACCATAAATTAAATTCGTATTCATTCACTTAGATCTCATAAATATTGGCAAGGAATAAAGATACAACCTAACTAAGACAGATATGTTCAGCTGTTGTTCATATTTACAGAATATATAAGGCTAATAAACTGCTAAGGAACTGAAAGTAAAACAACTAAATCAAGCTACAAAAGATATGTTAAAGTGCTTCATAATCTAAGCTTGTAATTGAACTAAAAAGAGGAAAGGAAGAGAAAATCTTGCTCTTGGTCGAAACAGGGGATCAGCCCCTGCTCTTGCTCTGCTCCATCAGCTGCTGCTGCTATGTTCTACTTTCAGAATTATCTCCCTCTCTCCCCCCTTTTTCCCCACTTAACTAGCTTATATAAAGTATCCTTAAGTCTATCAATTACAATGATCAAGGGGATAAAATGGCTTTTTCAAATCCCAATAAACATGATTAGGATTCTTGAAACTCAAAAATGCAGGATCAACTCTTGCATGTCAGCCATGTTAGCAAGCTGTTACATGTGTGCCACCTGTCCCAAGAAGAGGAATCAGCCGTACTTGTTGACCGTGGTCTGCTATGCGTGCATTAGCCTTAGGGATGATCATGCATTGAGGTCATGGCTCAGGCATTTTCAACACTTAGCATCTTTTTCTTCATGATTCTGCCAAATCCCTCGTTTTATCAACATGTTTCTGCAAAAGCCAAATAAAAGCAAATTAAGTAGAAATCTAATCCAATTAGGGGGAAAAGAAAGAGATTTTTATGTACTTTATGCATACTATCAAATCCCCCCACACTTAGACTTTTGCTTGTCCCTAAGCAACAGCATCTATTCCTAACAAACTGCAAGATGATCCCCATCAAACCACCTCAGCCCCATAGTTCATCAATGAGAAAATGTGAACACTAAAATAAGCATCATAACAAGTCTCCACAGCCTATCAAAATGGAAAATGACAAATCTTAAGTTTTTAACTTGCTAGAGAATGTTAAGGATTTTAGAATTCATTTAATCATGCACATTTACCAAATAGTAATCACAACATATGATCAAAGGGTGGTTATTCTGGACTGTCTAAATTCCAACGAAACAAAAAAAAATAAAGTGAGGGTTCCAACATAACACTTATACCAAAATTCAAAACGTTGTCTATTTCGGGTATCATAATACCGCTTTGGTGATGTATGACCATCCCTAGGCTGCACAAAAATGCATCACTCATAGTCACCCATTTTTCAATTTGTGATTTATATTTAGCCTTAGGTAACCAGCGGAGTGAAACGAACGGATTGCATCAAGCAAATGGCTAAAACAGCCTTATTCAGAGAGCAAAGGCTTTAAAAGCCTTATTCAGAAAGCAATGGCTTTAAAAGCCTTATTCATAACCCTCAATCAACATTAACATTAACATTCAGCATCAATAACATTCCTTAGACAATCCAAAAATTACACTCTTTTTCACACATGAAGGTCCAATTTAAGCATGCAATTTCAGTTTTCACGTATTAGTCCAAATTCAAAAGCATTCTCTATCAAAGCCAAAGAACTTATAAATTTGATCAATTCCAAGAATCAGACATGGAAATTCATGCTACTTCAACCTATTTTTCATGTTCAAAAACTCTCAAATCAAAACATGTTGCATATGGTCAGGTTCTAACCACAAAAGTAGCACAAAATCAACACAAAAAAAACCTAAGGACCTGAGCAAAAAGAGCTAAGAACCAACAACTAGTCTATCAAATTAGGCAGAAATAAAATAAGACCAATCAAACAAGCATGCATAATAGTAATCCTGACATGTTTTTCATCCTTTACTGATCCAGCCAAAATATTCATAAACTCCCCCACACTTATTCCAGATTATCCTCAATATAAAAGTAAAGAAAAGGTAAGAGCATGAGGACTTCCCTGAATGCATTTATTGAAACTGTGAGGGATTTATGAGGCTAAGGGATGATCATCTTTTGCGGTCTGGGTCCTGGAGCCCTGTTTCTGCCATAATCTGAAAATTACACAAAAAGGGGTCCTTAGTCAAGAAACACACTGAAACAAGAAGTAAATAACAACAAATCAAAAAGAATTGGGTTGCCTCCCAAAAAGCGCCCCTGTTTAACGTCCTAGGCTAGATGATGTGTTACATAACATGTCTTCAATTAAAATCCTTCACATCTTTCATTGGAAAACCTGCATAAAATCCTTTTAAATAATGTATGTTCAATATTAACAGGTCTTCATCATCTGAATAGTCGCAATCCCCTACATTGTAAAGCAACATGTGAGTATAAAAAGAAACTCTCTTCCATTTACAACTCAATTTATTAGGAAATAGACTAAATAAGGATTGATAAAACAACCACTTAGCTCCATCAAAACAAGATTTCCTAAAAAGTAAACGAGAGTGAGAGCTAAAAACATCTTTATCATTATATCTTAGCTCACAAGATGCACCACATGGAAGGGGACTAACAAAATCCATATCATTTAAATAAAACAACTCACTAGGAGACATTATGGAATCAAACATAGCAAATTTAACAACATTTCCATTAAATTCCATTGTGAGTGTGTGATCAAACTCATTGATTTTTGTCTTAGATATATCAAGAAAAGGCTTTCCTAACAAAACATCATATGAGTTATCAACAACAAAGAAGTCCACGGGGAAAATCATGCCATCAATTTGAATCAAAATATTTTCCAATATGCCCTTAGGATAAACTATCGTTCCATCATCAAGTTCAAGGATCATACCTATTTTTCTCATGGAATTAATATGCAGTTGTGAGCAAATAGACAAAGGCATCAAATTAATAGAGGAACTACCATCACATAAAGCTCTATCAATCCCAATAGTTCCTATCTTACATGGAAGAGCAAATAAACCTTTAACATTACTCACTTGAGGTATCTTTTCTTGAAGGATATCAGAAAAATTCTTTCCAATTCTTACCTTCCCATAACAAGGCATACTTTCCTTAGTTGCACACAATTCTTCAAGAGAATCCATATATTGAGGCATAGATTTAATTACATAAAGTAAAGGAACATTTACCTTGATATTGTAAAGTGCCTTTAGGAACTTTGATTCATCATTTTGGAACTCTGATTCATCTTTTTGGAACTCAACATACCTCTGTGCAGTTGGGTTTAGTCTGATCAATTGTTGAGATTGTACAGCAGGTCTGGATTCCTCGTATGACCTTAAGCTATGGTCATGCCTTATGCTCAGGTCTGTTGTACAGTCCTGCTCTGTTTCTTTATCAGCAATCTGTTCTATTATATTATGCTCTGTTCCAGCCCCTATTTTCTGAAATGAGCGTTGTCCTTCTTCAAACTCCAATTTACTCTGCAATTCAGCTACGGAAGAAGTTAATTGACTTAACTCATTCTTCAAGCTTTGAACGCACGTTTGGAGTTCTTGCATATTGTTCCTTGTCTCTAGTTGATATTGTTGCATATTTGATCTTGTCTCCTGTTGAACTTGTTGTGTATTAATCATAAATGCTTTAAACATTTCTTTAAGAGACGTACCTGAATTGGAAGATGATGGATATTGTTGTGGAGGTTGAAATGCATTTGTTGTGCGATTAAAATGATGATCATTCCGTATGGGCTGAAGTTCCTCATAAAGTAATGGACATTTATCAATTTTGTGAGGTCCCGTACACATTCCACATTGCTCGGTTATGGGCTGCAAATGGGAAAAAGGATCACTAGTGAGTAAAGGACATACATTGGTTGGATGGCTTCCCATACAAATACCACAAATATCACTTTGAGAGATTAAATCCATTGATGACAGTATGTTGATTCTTTCAACTGACTTCTCTGCACAAAAACAAACACTAAGCTATCAAAGAAAAACAAAACCAATTAGAACCAATCCCCGGCAACGGCGCCAAAATTTGATGGTTGTCGAATCCACCAATTAATATTCCTAAACTATCAAACACAATAAATTGGGTATAGTGGTAAAGGGGCGATCCCACAGAGATTGGTTGGTTTTATAATTCACCGATAGCCTAACAAACGAGCAACAAAAATATTCAATGTATCCAAGAGAATATTCAGAAGAGACTTAGAAGGGGGGGGGGGTGTTTATGTAATTAAAATGAACTAATTTAAAGCACAAAATCAGATTTCTTCAAATAACTAAGGCTGAAAATAAAGAGAGTTGTGAAGGTTGATTATGAAAGAAATATCTTAGCTAAGTTGTTACTTCATTCCATGCCTGTATCTAATCCTTGATGCAAAAATCGAATCTAATCAAATGGTAGATTAACTTACAATACACAAGAAGCTTGTTAATATCATCCTTTTTTATTTTTAACTTAATCAAGAGAAGCTCATCAATTAAATTCTTACCACATAGCAGTCCCGCGAACAAGTATCTAGGATTTAACTATATGATAGTATTGAGCACCAAAAGGACATTAATCATGATCCATAATTTCAAGAGCTTGGACTTATGAAATCATATTACGCATGCCTCACCATTTTATTGAGTAAACATGGTGGTAAACTCTCAATGATGTGTGGTTCTTCTATACCTTTACAAGACTATTACGTATCAAGTATCAGTATAACCTCATCAAGTTGGTATCTAGGCATCGATTGATCAGAAAGATGATTCGAAAACAACTCATATAAATACGTTCAAAGCGTGTATAAATACCATAGATTAAATTCGTATTCATTCACTTAGATCTCATAAATATTGGCAAGGAATAAAGATACAACCTAACTAAGACAGATATGTTCAGCTGTTGTTCATATTTACAGAATATATAAGGCTAATAAACTGCTAAGGAACTGAAAGTAAAACAACTAAATCAAGCTACAAAAGATATGTTAAAGTGCTTCATAATCTAAGCTTGTAATTGAACTAAAAAGAGGAAAGGAAGAGAAAATCTTGCTCTTGGTCGAAACAGGGGATCAGCCCCTGCTCTTGCTCTGCTCCATCAGCTGCTGCTGCTATGTTCTACTTTCAGAATTATCTCCCTCTTTCCCCCCCTTTTCCCCCACTTAACTAGCTTATATAAAGTATCCTTAAGTCTATCAATTACAATGATCAAGGGGGATAAAATGGCTTTTTCAAATCCCAATAAACATGATTAGGATTCTTGAAACTAAAAAATGCAGGATCAACTCTTGCATGCCAGCCATGTTAGCAAGCTGTTGCATGTGTGCCACCTGTCCCAAGAAGAGGAATCAGCCGTACTTGTTGACCGTGGTCTCCTATGAGTGCATTAGCCTTAGGGATGATCATGCATTGAGGTCATGGCTCAGGCATTTTCAATACTTAGCATCTTTTTCTTCATGATTCTGTCAAATCCCTCGTTTTATCAACATGTTTCTGCAAAAGCCAAATAAAAGCAAATTAAGTAGAAATCTAATCCAATTAGGGGGAAAATAAAGAGATTTTTATGTACTTTATGCATACTATCAAGTTTCCAGTTATAACACATTGATGATTTTCAATAGATTTGGAAACATCGAACTGGACCACTAAGATAGTTCATTTTAAACTACTATCTAAAATGAACAAATCTTACGGAGCATTGAACTCTTAATCCTGGTAGTATTTCAACTTTAGGCATGTAGTGTTAATCATTGTAACTTGCTCATAAGTGAGGTCTCGATATCGAATGACCGAAACCTTTGTACGTTCAGTGATTACATGAAATGTGCTAAAGAGAAATATTGATCGAGAAATCTGTGGCTTTGCTGGAAAGTTAAAAGATATTCCTGAAATAGATTTGCAAAGTTCGAATTAAAACTTCGGCCAAAGTACTTTGTGTGATGCATCACTGAAGTTGTATGTTGAATGTGTTTCACGTACAAGGAATTTGAACTTAAGGCAAATCAGGAGATTTCAGATTAGAAGTGAAAGATAAATGATAGTAGTATTAATTTATTTTTCATGGATATCTACACGGAGGAGTAAAATGCAAAATTATTCTAGATCGAAAAAATACGTGAGTAATTTAATTAATTTTAGAGTGCAACAATATTTAATTAGTGGAATTAAATATTATTAAATGGTAATTAATTATTATCATGGGATGATAATATATTAACCCGTTTGGAGCTAAAATTAATTAGTCCTGCAGGTCCCCCTGCAAGCCCCAATCGAAAACCCGAAGATAAAACGTTAAAGGGAATGAAAGAAATGAATTTTCAAAGTGTTTGAAAATAGCCAAGAAATTTATTTTAAGAAAATAAATTGTAATTCCAAAGAGTTGGAAATGCCCAGAATTTTATTTTGGAGAAACTAAAATTTTAAATTTTTTTTAAATAATTTAAAAAAAAAGCTGACGTGGCACTGACGTGCCATGCCACGTCAGCAAGTGGGTCCAGGTGTGCGACACGTGGACGGCCCAGATCGTGCCACGTCATCATGAATCAACGGTCCAGATTTGATTTGGACCAGGTCGGTCAAACGGGTTAGGGTCGGGTCAACGGGTCGGTTCATTGATAGGGTTGGACTGGGTCCGGGTCCGGGCCGGACCAGACCCGGACACGTGGCAGCTCCGGAAGAGGCCACGTCACCCGAAACCCTAGGCCGAAAGTGTTACACACGCGCCGCTACGACGCGTGTGGAGTCGGATCGGGGCGTTCTCGACGGCGTTGGACTCGTGGCTCTGAGATCTACGACGAGGTCACCTTGGTTTTCGTATCCAAGTTGCACACGCAAGTGGGGGGTGAAATTACTATTTTGCCCTCGGTTTTTCCCCTATAAATAGGGGCCTTGGCATTTCATTTTTTCCATCCAACTTTGGGAAGTGGTTTTGGCTGAGTTTAAGCTTTGAAACCATACCCTATTCTCCTAGTTAATTCCGATTTATTTTGTAATTAATTTTAATTAGGTGTTTATAGTTTAAAGTTTTATTTTCTCTAAGTATTTAGAGAAATACTTTCGGAGCCCACACTCCGAGGGTGTCCCTGGGGTAATTGCAGGGAAGTTCTGCCGGTTTCGCGAGGAGATCGGATATCGGGTCCTCAGGAGGCGAATTTCGGGAGCAGTAGCCATCTTCGGTGAAAGGTATTTTATATATATTTTTTATTTAAGCATGATGAATTAGGTGCTCTTAAGTGTTAATTGCATGCTTTATTTATCGGCTTTGTGATTTAAATTTTATTATCAATTGCATGCATATACTTGAGTAGTTCCGACTAGTCTTCCGCTGTTTGTATTTAAATATTTTAGAAATATTTTGATACCTGTACATTAAAGTAAAATTTTAAAATGTGGTCCCGGACTGCTACTGTTCTGGGCCCACCTAACAGTAGTGGATTGAGGTAATAATACGTAGATGTGCTACGATATTTCTTATGGATCGTATCATTCTATTGGTGAGAATGGATTTCTGTTCTTCGTTTTATATGTTGACGTATAATGCGGGGAACTGGAGCATAGAGTGCTCTGGACATTATTCGGTTGAATAGTTTGCCTGATGATATTCTTACTGCTCTGGATATTATTGGGTTGAATAGTTTGCCTCATGATGTTCTTACTGCTATATTCACTACAAGAAAATCCCCGAATCCCGATGGAAAAAACTGAAGACAGAAGCCGTCGATTTTTCGTCCGACATTCCGACGGGATAGCCATGACAGACCAACGGAATTGCGATGAACAATTGATAAAAAAATAAATGAAAAGTACCATTGGAAAGCATGACGGGACAACAAAAAAATTTTGCCAATTATTTCAGACGGTATTGCCGTCGGATTATTGTCGGACTTCCGTTGGAGCATTTGGCGCATTTTCTGCGCTGTTAATTTGCCACGAAATTCCGATGGCTACCCGTCGGTATATTCGCATAAAATTTTTTGCGGATCCGACGGACATTGACGGTCGTTATTCCGTCGGTTCATACCTATTATCCGACGGATAACCGACAGAAAGTCACCGTCGGATTATTTGTATAACCATCTGCCTTTTATATGACCAACGAAGTCCCGACGGTTAATTCCGTCGGTCTATTTCAATGCACATTCCGACGGAGTACCGACGGAGTTATGCCGTTGGTGGGTATATATTTGCATTTGCAGTACTACCGACGGAGTTATTTCGTTGGTTTTCCGTTGGTGTCACTTTATTTTTCGACGGGTGTACGACGGTTTTTCCCGTCGAAATATTTTGTAGATGTATTTACGGATGTCTGAAATTTTTTCCCCCCAATCACCTGCATTTTCATTTTATTCCAAAAGCTGAAGGAGATAGGGTTCTTGGAGAAATGATCACAAGCCGTAGACACGCACGATTGCTCCCCAATTCACCTGCATTTTCAATCTCTAAACGGTTGAAGGGGCTAGGGTTCTGGGAATTGAACGATAGGGTAGTGTTTAGGGCTTCTGAAGGTTCGTTTGTGTGTGAAGGTTCAATCCGGGTGCGTGACCATCGAAGGTGAAGAAGGGTGCGTCAAGCTTGCTTTCTCTGTTTTCCCCCTTCCTTGTGCCAGATCTCTTTCCCAATTCTTTCGTTTTCTTTGTTTTACTTCTACAGATTTATTGTGGAAAACTGGAAAATTCAGGAAGTGGGCTGTGGAGATAACCAGATTGCCTCAGCATCAGTGTAAGCCGTGTTCTGTTGATGATCTTTTGTTGTTTATGCTGTCGTATTTTGCTGTTCTTCATTTGCTTATTATGACTGATTTTGTGAGAGTGCTCATGCAAACATCTGAGATGACTGAGTTCCCTCTGGATTTAAGAAAAAAATGGAATCTTTTTGTGCTGTATAAGATAGACTTCACTTTCATGAACTTTCCCTAAAGTATAACAAAATAATCTTCTTTATATGATCTTTTGGTTATCTCCCCTGATATTTCTCCCTGTTTCATCCAGTTTTCTCAAATTGTGAGGTAGTGAAGTTTGTTGGAATTACAGAAAGGTTGAAGGAATACGTTTCATTTGCTCATTTGACAAATAAGCTAGTTTACTGTCCTTCATTGAGAATGATTCCGTTGTTTCTAGCATTTGAAACAATCATATATTTCTAGATTGAGGCAGCTATATGTGAAAATGGTCCCGGTTCTTGTAAATTTTTGTATATACTTGAGCATAACCAAATTCTTGTATACATTATCACTTAACCTGAGGAGGCATTTGGTTATGAAAGACAAAAGATATGCAGTTGGATGAGTTGATAAGTTATATTAGTTTTGACAGTTAATAACGTTGGTGGAACTTTGAACTGTAACCTCCCCCACCCCATAAGCAAATGAACAAGCTAGGCACTTAAAATTCTGGTCATTATTAACTGTCAAAACTCATATCGTTTATCTCTATTTTTATGGCAATCGAGAGTTGCTTGAGGGTGTAGAACGGGAGAGAAGTTAAATCCAAAGTAAATATTTGAGGCAATATCTTGTGCTACTTGAGGTAAACTTTCCGTTTTGGTTGATTTCGATGACTCTTGATGCATTAAATGTTGTGCTAGTGAGTGTGTGATTAATTTTAAATGTTAGGGAATGTTGTAGGAACGTTTTCGCCTGAGTTTTAATTGTTGTGGCTTGAGTTCTAGCATGCAAATAGTTAACGAATGCATAACTCCAAAACTGACAGTTTCTACGCAGCAACTTCAGACTCAAACTTTGAGTCCATACGAAATCCGTTTTGGAAACTGTTTTAACTGTATATTCCTAGTATATGAAGGTTTCTGTCTGCCAAGTTTTACCTTCATCCGTGGCCGTTTAATACCCGAGAAAAATTTAAATTGGTCCAGATTCTCAATTTTTATGATATGTACTAACTCCTTTCTTTACCATAACAATACATGTATTTCTAATAATTTAGCATAGCAAATAACACAGACAAACAAAAGATTACTGTGATAATAATGTAAAATTATAAAATAAAAATAAAAATAAGTAGATATACTGAAAACTAATTTAATTCGAAATATAAAAACTATTCCCAAACTTTTTTTTTTTATGGGTCTTTTTGGATATGGACATCAATGACCTTACTGGGTAGCTGTATAAATACAGAATCTTGAACTCATATAACATTGTGAATTAAATACTTTGCATTGTGGGAGGGCTATTTGAAGATTCAAAATCTTTGATCATAACTATGATAGAACTCATCAACCATTTCTTGTTTGCCTTCGTCTAGCTATCATCTTCCTATAGAATTCACTGGCAGACTATAACTTCCCTTGACATTTTAGCTGTAACATAAGTTTTTTGACCATATAACACAAACCTCCCTTGAAGTTTGTAAAATTACAATAACTTCCCCTTGACATGTACTCTAAAGTTTGTAAAATTACTCTAACTTCCCCTTGACAGAATATATAGGTTATTCAGAAAGAATGAAACTCGATTGAAAAGGCCCAACAGGTTAGTGTTAGATTTGTTGCATATCAATATTTTTTTTGGTCCTGGTGACATATTAGAATAAAACTAGAAGCAGTTTTTACACAAGAAGCAGTTTTTACACAGTTCCACTAAACAAAAGTCAGTTAGCATAAAGAAATCAGCTAGAAGCAGTTTTCACACAGTTCCACTAACTTCCAAAGACATACCTCAGCAGTTTGCACAAATTACAGTAACATCCCTTAACAGGGTGTGTTCTTGGGAAACAAATTGACCTCGTTCAACCAACAAATGTCACAATAATTTTCGTATTTCTACAGAAATTTCTTCCCACTTTCTCTGAAATCATTCAGCGAGTCGATTATCAGTACAAAATGGACTCGACCGTGTCAGCAAAATCTAGCATCAGAAATTTCCAGCACACAGCCGAGGGGAAATATTACAACTGTGAAATCCCTCGATTGTGTCAGAAGGTGCAATGTTCTTGCGTCTAACACTCCGTTGCTCGCTCCGTTTTCGTCGTTTAACTACTCCAATGTACATTTAACCTATAGAGGAACAAAAATAATAGAATAAGTTACAAAATCGATATCTAAATATAATAGAAACTCGGAATCAGAGCATCCGACACGAAGTGAATGTCCAACAAAGCTGCCTCTAGCTAGGTAGTTCATTGAATATCGATTGACTGAGGAATTTCAATTGAAGTAATTACATAGATCAGCTCATTACAATCAAAGATTCTGCATATATAGAAGGTGAAGGATAGCTGCCCTTTGGTTTGCGTATATGCATTCACACCTTCTTGCTATGCTCCAAAGCTACATATATGCCAGGTAAGCTACTTTCTGGTCCCAAATATGACTGATTTTGGTATGGTTTTTCTTTTGGTTGAATAAAGATGTTTTCTTGAGTAATGTACTGCGTTTTTGTTGTCACAAGTCTTGAAATGTAACATATAAAATTTTATCAAATAAAGGGTTTTTGGATTTTATATGTTATTATGTCGCATAACATCATCTCGTGAACTGTACTCGATCTTTAGTGTTATTACGTCAATGGAATCAGTATTTCGATTAGTTACCGAATGTCTCCATATATTAATATTATCATTTCCTTGTTTCTTTTAAATAAACACGAGAAATAACATAATAGCAATAACGCGAAAATATAGCTAAATATCATATTGTAGCACATTTATTTTAACAATGATACAATTTTTTTCACCTTTTTTTTGCAGTCGAGAATTGACTGAAAGTGTAGAACGGGAGAGAAGTTAAAGCGAAAGTAGAAATTTGAGGCATTCATCTTGTGGTACTTGAGGTAACCTCTCCGTTTTGGTTGATTTCGGATGACTCTTGATGCATTACAGTTTGAGCTATTGATTAAATAAACTGTGAAGGTTAAGTTTGAATTATTGCAAATAAAAAAGAAATCTGAATCACATGTAATGTTGCCGTCCCAAAATTTAGAGATTCTCTTGACTCTTTCTGATGATTATCCTAAAATGTGGTGTGTTAATGGAATATGGTTTTTGCTGTTGGACTGAAGAATCATGAACAAATTTGACTAGCCGAATGGATAGAGCCAGGAGTAACTATAAGCTTTTATTTTAAGTAATTATATTTGGAGTGAGTGTAACTATAATCTGTTATCAAATTTGCCCTAATTTTTCCCCCAATTACATGGTAATTATAAATTAGAACACTTATCCTTTCATTACACCAATTTGGTCAAATCAGAATCGAATTAGAATCACTCGAGTTCTAGACATAATTTACCATAGTCATACAGGTGAGACATTTTTACCAAAAAAAAAAAAAAAATCAAAGCTGAATGAGACAACTGACTAAAATCGACACAAAATGCAGAAAAGTTCAAAATATAATAGAAAACCAAAACTGGATCATCTCTAGCTACTATATACAATCTAAGATTGACTTACAACTCTTCTTCTGCAACTGCTAGGTGCTAACTTACTGTTAAACTAGTTGATAGTGCTAACATTAAATGGCTGAAAACTAAACAGAAAAGGTCAGGTGTTCTTTAGATTCCCAGCAACCGGAAACATGAAAAAATGATGATCATAACAATGTGAAATTTTATGATCAATTAGATGGGACATGATAATATTTTATTTAATTTGAACAAATATATACAGGAAGTATATAGAATATTTGATAATCTAACCTCTCTTAAGTATAACCATAGATAATTTAATTTTGGAGTTTAGCAATTAAATTTTTAGTTGGTTGCTGTAATTGTAGATCATGGATATTCCTCCTGACAGACTCTGGATGTACAATCGAACAAATCCTAAAAGGGGTGGATGTAGGGTAGAATATATCCAAGGGATTGAGACTTTCATTGAGCATACAAGTAAACTAGAGCCATTTATTAGAGAAGGGGTCATACATTGTCCTTGCAAGAAGTGCATAAGGAAGTACGACTTATTGAAGCCCGATGATTTGAGACGGCATTTATACACCAATGGTTTTAAACCGAACTACTGGTACTGGACTGACCATGGTGAAACAGCTCCACCGATTCACCAACGTGCCCATAGCAATACAAATAATCAAAACTATGAAGATCCGTTAAGTAGGTACAGAGATATGTCTTGTGATGCAGTCATACATGATGTTGGGGGAATGTCAGGCCAGAGTGAGCCACCTAATCAAGAAACACAAAGGTTTTATGACCTTATGGATGAATTTAACAAACCTGTGTGAGAGGGGTGCGAGAAACATTCACCTTTGTCACTTGCAGCTAAGATATTGAGTTTCCAAAATGATTATAATGCAACTCATGACCTGGTCGATGATTTCATCCAATTAATATCAGATTTGTGCCCGTCGGGACATAAGGTGCCTAAGAACTTCTACGAAACACGAAAACTTGTACATAAGTTAGGATTGCAAAGCATTAAGATTGATTGTTGTGTGAGAGGGTGTATGTTGTATTACAAGGAGTATGAAGAACTAACAGAATGCAAATTTTACGGTGCTGCTCAATACGAGGAGAAAGAAAATGAGAGGGGTAAGAGGAAAAAAAAACCAGTCTCTATAATGCATTATCTTCCTCTCATTCCAAGACTGAAACGTCTATATGCGTCAATGAGCTCAGCGCCGCATATGACATGGCATGCAAAGAACAAAAGGCCAGAAGGGACAATGTCTCATCCGTCTGACGGGAAAACATGGAAACATTTTGATGAGACACATCCTGAGTTTGCGAGTGACCCGAGAAACATAAGACTTGCCTTGTGCGCAGATGGGTTCACTCCGTATTCACAGTCAGCAGCATCTTACTCATGTTAGCCTATCATCGTCACACCATACAATCTTCCACCAGAAATGTGCATGACGATTCCATATATGTTCTTGACCTGTATCATTCCTGGCCCCAATAATCCAAAGCAGAACATTGATGTGTATTTACAACCACTAATTGACGAATTGAAAGAGTTGTGGGCCGTCGGTGTGCCTGCGTATGACGCATCAACAAAACAAAATTTTAACCTGAAAGCTGCTTTGATGTGGACAATAAATGACTTCCCGGTGTATGCAATGCTTTCTGGTTGGAGCACGCATGGTAGGTTAGCATGCCCGTATCGCATGGGGGAAAGTAAGGCAATATACTTGCCAAACGGAAGAAAATTCAGTTGGTTTGATTGTCATCGGATGTTTCTCGATCCAAATCATCCGTATAGGCATAATAAAAATAATTTCAAGAAAAACCGAACTGAATATGATCCTCCACCACGAATGTTAAATGGGCGTGAAGTGTGGGAATCAGTGCAATACTTCCCAAAAGTTATAGAGCAACCAGATAATCCAAGAATACCTGGTTCTGGTGAGTCACATAACTGGAAAAAACAAAGTATCTTTTGGGAGTTGCCTTACTGGAAAGATCTTCTAATACGACATAATTTAGACGTGATGCACATTGAAAAATATGTATTTGAGAATATTTTCAACATGGACATGGACATGCCTACAAAGACAAAAGATAATGCAAACGCACGGTTGGATATGCAAGAGTTGTGTAGGCGACCAGAGTTGAATTTGGTACCCATAGGAACCGGACGATGGGCAAAGCCAAAAGCTAAGTATGCCTTTACGTTAGCGCAAAAAGGTATAATTTGTGAGTGGATCAAACAACTCGTTATGCCTGACGGATATTCGTCAAACTTGGCAAGGTGTGTTGATGTTCAAGCAGCAAAGATACATGGAATGAAGAGTCATGATTGTCGTATTTTTATGGAGCAATTGTTACCGATTGCCTTCAAAGAATAGCCTGACGATGTTTGGAAGCCTTTAGCTAAATTGAGCAAATTTTTCAAGGACTTGTGTTCAAGTACCCTAAGACACGATGATCTTGACAAAATGGAAAAAAACATTCCTATTATACTTTGCAAACTTGAGCGGGTCTTTCCACCGTCTTTTTTGGATGTAATGGAACATTTGCCAATTCATTTGATCGAGGAGGCTCGTAATGGAGGCCCTGTACAATTCCGATGGATGTACCCATTTGAAAGGTAAAGCGACGTATGCAAATATATTTTTATATTTTTATAATTTTTGAATGTTTAACCAAACTTAAAGTACTTCTATGGCAAAAAACTACAGGTTTCTAGGGAAAATTAAAAGGACCATTAAAAATAAGGCAAAAGTAGAGGGCTCAATTTGTCAGGCATATTTGCGCCGTGAGACTGCGAGTTTCTGCTCATACTACTTTGAATCTGAAGTTCGTTCCATGAGGACTAGGGTAGGTAGAAACGATGATGGGGGCGATAACGAGGATTTGACAACACCTGCAATATCTATTTTCAATACACCGGGTCGTGCAGCTGGTGCAATTAAAGAATGTCATATTACCACTTCAAAGGAGTTCAATGCACTCTTGGTTCATATTTTACTAAACTGCGATGAAGTTCAAAAATATTACCAGTAAGTTAATTTTAATTTTGTATTACTAGGGTTACAAATAATGCATTTCGAATATGGAAAAGGGTGCATGTTTTTAAAAAATGACAATTAAAATTTTAGTGAATTCCTCGCACTGACTGGCGCAGACGATGGAGACAATAGCGACCACATTGAAAGAAACTTTGTACGCTGGTTCAATCATCATGTAAGTTTTAATTAAGTTTACAACCCTAATAACATTCGATTGTTAAAGTCTTTCAATAACAACGAAACTTATATTGATTAGGTTCAAAATCCCAACAATGGAATTGATGATCCTTTGTTGCAACACTTGTCTTGGGGACCGAATATAAAGGTTAGGACATTTCACAAGTACTTTGTCAATGGTTTCAAATTCCATACAAGGTCATGGGGTCAAGGGAAAAAAACGATAAATTTCGGAGTGTGGGTAAAAGGAAGTGCGAATAAAGGAGATATAACAGATGACTATTATGGAACGTTGGAAGAAATCTTCGAACTTGATTACCCAGGTACTCCAACAAAGAAGGTTGTTTTTATTCAAATGTAATTGGTTTGATCCTACACCACACCGGGGGACCCGTATTGGTAATCCAGAAAGCACTATCATTGAGGTAAAACATACGGGCAGATACAAAAGGTATGATCCTTTTATCCTAGCACAGCTAGCCCAACAGGTTTATTATGTTCCATACCCTGGTCGAATCAAAGATAAGCAAAATTGGTGGGCCGTAATTAAAACCAAGCCAAGAGGAAGAATAGAATTAGAGGAATCGCTTGGGGTTGCATATCAAATTGATGAAGCAGCGATTATCAATATGGTACAAGCAGATGATGTGGTTGGGCCTTTAGTCGACACAAACGTTACCTTAGATGACTTTGTAGAGCTTGAAACTAACACATTCGGTGAATATGAAGCGGGCGATGAATTAATAGATGATCCACCAGACGAGGATGTGGAAAACAACCTTAGTGATTGACTTGGTAATATGTTTTACATAAACTTCTTTTGTTGTACCACTTGCCGAAGTCCTCTCCCATCAGACCTTCTAGTGTAGGGTCGTCATCTTACAACCCACATTCGCAAGGGACACACGAAGATAGTGAGATGAAGCAAATGAAGGATGAAATTTCTCGGCTCAAAGTTTCCCAG
Organism: Lantana camara; assembly: GCA_037501455.1. Lineage (NCBI taxonomy): Eukaryota > Viridiplantae > Streptophyta > Magnoliopsida > Lamiales > Verbenaceae > Lantana > Lantana camara. The sequence continues at coordinate 82,069,364 of CM074865.1, forward strand.
CAGCAGATGATGTCTACCATGCAGCAGATGTTCGAGCTGCTACAAGCTCAAAGCAAGGGGTTTTAGTGGTGCCATCTGAACATTTAGAATTCAAAACGTGTGCGTGACCCGGTGGAGGATGACGACAATGAGGCGACAGAGGATGATGACTGAGGTATGTGTGTAAATGTGCTACCAATATACATTTGTTAGATTTCATATACGTTGTAAATGATAACATATTTGTCTTGTTTAATTGACAGCTCCTACATGAATTCGGCCTGATGTTTATGCTTGCGCGTGTACATTGAAGCGAGGTTAATTGGAGCTAGAAGGTGTGTTTAGACTTTGGTACAAAATTCAGCCTAATATTTGTATAAATTCACAAGTGTTGAGAGATTTTCTGGCTGCTTTCTATACATTTGGTGATTTTCTAGCGACGCTCTTGTTTAAATTTAGAATTTGGTTTACATTTACGAATTAAGGACACTGATTTGGTAAGTTTGTGGGATTTAAAGACATGTATGTTTTGTTTGTTGTAAGAATGATCAGTTTTAGGATGTATTTTTTTGCGTTGTGTTGGTATATTGACAAATACGTGTGGTTTAATTTTGGCTTTTGGTTGCTGTAAATTTTAGAATGCCAACAGGTTTAATACAAAAAACAGAAAGAAGCTTCAGAATTTTACCCAGAATTTCGACGGAAAACCGACGGAACTCGGTTTTCCCGTCGGAAAAAACTAGCAATAAACCAACGGAAAAGCAACGAGAGCAAAGCCCGTCGGTCAGTTTCCCACGGAAAACCTACGGCTACCCCCGTCGGTTACATAACCGATAATTTTTTAGCCGAAATAACCGACGGCATTGGTGTCGTCGGAAAACCGTTGGTATTTATATTTCCGACGGTTATAAGACGGATATTTGGCCGTCGGTATTGAAGCAAAGGACGAAGTCGTTAAAATGGTCCAACGGCCAGGGCCGTCGGGAAAACGAGGTCTGTCCGTCGGAATGCCTCTCCGATGGGTAACCGACGGTCTATGCCGTCGGTAATCTTGACGAGAGATAACATCCACTCTCCGTCGGTTTTCCGTCGGTCTGCCGTTGAAATATTGAGTCCGACGGAGTACCTACGAATATTCCCGTCGGTCCTAGTATTCCGACGATGGTTTAACCGATGGGTTATGTGCCGTCGGAAGGCCGTCGGTATGCCGTTGGAAATTCATTGTACCGACGGAAGACCGATGGGATTTTAGAAATTCCCGTAGGTATATGGCCGTCGGTTTTGGGCGTTTTTCTTGTAGTGATTATCTCGTATGACCTTCGTGGAAGCTATGAGAACTAGTGTTCTGTCATGTTGATGGAGACATTTGTGGAGGTTTATATCTGGAAGTCTAGATTTTGATGTCTTCAAAACCAAAACTTGGATGGGGACAAAGTGATAACTTGGGTCAATCGTGTGATAGAATTGCATCTGGATAGCTTTATTGTTCGATTTAGTCCAGGAGGCGTTTATGATGATACTATCTGGCTATATTTTGCAATGCAGAAGCAAGTAAAAAAGCTTGAATTGTAATTAGTAGATGATGTGCTGTCTAACTGAATAACAGATTTTTTCTATGGTAGAGAACAAACTCATAAACATGGGTATCATGAATTTTATTTTCCGGAGTTGAAGAAGTTATTATCATTGAAGTGTGCATTTGGGTCCCTGAGATCCCTTAAGTTTGGGTCTGTTAATATCATGGATGAGGTTGATCGTTACTTTTTGGCATCCTGTCCGAATCTTGAACGTTTATCCTTAAGTTGGTCTTTTTCAACGAGTAACCTCGAAATTGTTGATCCCATCCCGAATTTGAAAACCTTGGAAATATCATATTGCTCTTCCCTGGAGAGTCTGAAGGTTTCTACAGCAAGTATTGTATCATTGTCACTTGCAGGACAAGGAAGCAAATTGTTGTTCGAGTATATTCCAAATCTTACAGAGCAAACTCTTATAGGGGACTGTGCTGTGTTCTTTATTTATGAATATGACCATAACTAACAAGCGAGTTATTCAGTTCAGCTGGTGAAGCTTTCATTGCATCTTTTCATTACGGTTAGTGATGAAGCATTATATTCATGTTCGGCAAAACAATCATCACTAATCTTCGCAATCACAATGATCATTAATATTTTCATATTATTTGTTGTTAGGAATATCCATGGGCAGTTCCTCACAATTTGCCTCTGTTATACTCTCTCAAGCGGTTGGAATTGTCTACTGAGTGTCAAGTTGGGCAGAGCCTTCTCTTCTTCACTGTTAAGGCCGTTCCTGTTCTAAATTAGTTCAGAATTGAGGTGCATGTTCTTACTATAATAAATATCACAAGTTTTGTTTCTTTAACCTTTTGAATTTTGAGTTATAAGAATTGTTTGGTGGAACAACTTTTTAGGGATAATTACGATGGTATCCCCTCATGTTTGGTTTAATTACACAAACCCGAGATCTTTCTTAAGTGAATTCAATCTCTTAACCACTTGAGTCAACTGCCCGTTGGCCACAATCCATGATAATGTTCCTCAACGGATAATCCCTAATATACACTCGAGTAACCCAATGATATATCTATTTATAAGGTTAAAATACTAAATTAAAAAAAAAAAAAAAAAAAAAAAAAAAAAAAAAAAAAAAAAAAAAACAAACAATTTTGATTCAAACATAGGGGGGGGTGTATGCACCGGGCCGGCATGATACCAGAATTTCCGTGGATGAAGGCCAGAATTGAAAATTACTGTAATACATGATGAGTAGGGATATATGGTGAATTAAACAAAAAGAGAAGATAGATTATTTACCAGTAAGATAGACAAAATTATTGAGTAATATAACAACATTTTTACTATTTATTTTCTTATCTATTTGGATTGCTAACTATATATTGAAATAAACTTATCTCTAAACCTAACCTTCCTAAATTAAGTTTTCTTTTTTCTTTTTTTCTGTATTTTATTACAGTATAGATACATATATTTTTGAGAGGATCCTACTATTCTAATAAACATGGTTATATTATTGGAATGCATAGAACGCCAAATAGATTGTTCCCCTTATAGTTTAGCTCAGATTTTTTTTAAGCCACAGTGGTTTACGATGATTTTAGGTTTGGATTCTTCTTAATATTTTGGAAGTGTATAGATTTAAAAATATTTTTCAAATTGAAAATAGTAATTAATTAAATAGAACTATTCACCAAGAAACAGATACTACACAAGATATATAACAACCATTACACGAGTAATGAATTCATGAAGAATACATTTTCCTGCTCGAGCACACCGGCTAGTATCCTGCCCCAATCGACTACCACACATAATGACTCTATAGGATCAAGCTTATAGAAACTAACGGATCAACACTCCAATGAATATAATATCTCCTGAACGCATGCACTAAGAATCCATCATCTTTGCATAAACGGTCCTCCTCGGGTGGAATAGAATTTGTTAAGTCATACTTTGAAAATGTTCACGTTACCAAAAGACAATCTCGGTCTTATGACAGACCTTCAACTTATCGAGGCGAAGATGATGATGATAATTGGGATTATAACTATAATGGTGACTATCAATATGATATTTCTGAGCACGTTTGATGTAATATTTTCTTGTTTAAATATCGGTACTTGATGTAATTTTTTTCCTTTAATATTTTTTTAATAAGAGGAGGTCCTCAATAAAATCCTCATTTTTTAGTTAAAAAAAAAAAATACCACCGCGGACCTAACTAGCACTAAAATCGCCTACCAGTGTGTAGGAAAGTTTTCGGGGGAATTTGAGAAAAATTATATAGTCAATTATAGTTGAGTCAATTATAGTCAATTATATAGTCGGTTGGCTCTCCAATTATATAGTCAATTTTTAATTTACTCCCTAGGACTAAAAAAATTTTAGTTCACTCCCTAATTCACATGCATAATTTGAGTAAACTCAAGAATCGTGTACCTAAATCGTCATATGGTGTATCTAAATCACCATATGTGGTATCTGCCCCCAAAATTGGGGAGCTAACTCAAATTATGCATGTGAATTGGGGAGTGAACTAAAATTTTTTTAGACCTAGGGAGCAAACTAAAAAATTTTCAACCCATGGGGAGTTTTCTCAAATTCTCCCGTTTTTTATTTTTTATTTTTAAATTTACTATTATTATTTTTTTAAATAAAATAAAAAAGGTGAAAAAGAGCGTGGGTACTTTAGTTTAGCGCAATAGTCAATACCCCCTAAAATTCAATTAAAAACACTTACCTTAATAATGAGAATTTTTGAAGCACTTTACCCCTAAATTAGTTTTCAGTAATATTTTTAAGCTAAAAAATAAAACAACTCAATTTAATTAATTAAATCAAAGGGCATTCTTATCTTTATCAATTTGTATTGTTCTAGCCTAAGCCAAAAGAAAAACTGTGTTTCTCTAGCCTAGTCATGACTTGAAAATTAACAGAAGAATTCTCTCCGACTCCTTCATACCGGTGAATGTAAAAACTCTATGCTTTAGTATCTCCTCCAAAGTTCTCCCAGCATAAGTTTTGCATCAAATCCAATTCATGATAATACTAATAAAACTAGTTTGTATGTCTTGGAAAGTCTCACACTGAGCATCTATAAAATAAGAGAGACGTAATATGTTGTAACATTTCAAAAGAACACAATTAATAATAAAAGGTAGAAAATCAATCTTACTGCTCACCAACCACTTAAAGCAAGACAAATTTTTTCCCATGACAAAATCCAAGTAAATAAGTTGTTGATGAATATATAAATAGATACCAAATGACCACACAATTTACAAGTGTTTGGTTCAATTCTGTTGGAAGTTCTACAAATTTCACCATTAGAATGTACCATAAAGATAAGTTTCTTGGCCTTGAGAGTGATATTACATTAAGGAGAAAGTGAATCATTTTAACTATTGAAATGTCAACAAGAGAGTTAAATTCTATATCAAAGGACTGTGAGCCATAAAACTGGAGTGTGAAGTTCGTTCATAGAAAGACAATTGGAAAAGACCTATGAGGTATCTTAACAATGTTTATGTGCCCTACCAATTCAAGACCAACTTCAGAGAAGGCCTTGAATTTCAGAGAAAAAAATTACAGACGAATTTCTTATTATTTTCGTTGATTGAGGGTGAGTATTTCAACGGACTTAAACCTTAAAAAAATGATAAAGACAACAATGCCCTTTGATGTAATTGATTAAATTGAGTTGTTTTATTTTTTGATTTAAAATATTGCTGAAAATTAATTTAGGGGGTAAAGTGCTTCAAAAATTTTCATTATTTAGGTAAAGTGCTTTTAATTGAGTTTTAGGGGGGTATTGTGCTAAACTAAGTAACTTTAGGGGAGTGATGTGTCATCTAGGGGTGTAAACGGATAATAAACGGATGGGATGTATGATTACCATATCCTTATCCGTTTATGATTCGGACGGATACGGATAATATCCTTTTAAATCGAATTCGGATAATATCCTTTTTATACGGATACAAGGCGGATTCGGACGGATTTAGATTTTAATCGGATTTTCAACTATTCAAAATTTGACATAAATTATTTATTTATATAACTTCGAACTTTTAATCAGATTATTAACTATTCATTTATAGATAAATTATTTAATAATTATATAACTTTGAATATATATATTTTAGACGAATAGAGAAATAATAAGTATATCTATATAGATCATTTTTATGTTTTAGCGAATGTATAAATGTGGTGAAATTATAAATTTTATCATATAATTAATTTGAAATATAATGCTTTTATTAACAACATAATATATGTTAATTATATTATCTCTATATGAATATTGACATGAACATATAGTTACTAATAAAACCTAATGTTTTTCTTTAATAAATGCGCTAAAAAATTTACTTAATACTAATAAGCTATCATACATACACATTTTTGTGTATATATTTTAATATAATACATTATTTGTCGGATACCGATTACGGATAAATCGAATAACGGATATATCTAACGGATAATGAAACGGATCGGATGTTAAACGGATCGGATGCCTTATTACCATATCCTTATCCGCTTATAATTCGGATGTTTATAATCGAATACGGATAATATCCTCTTGAGACGGATTCGGATAATATCCTCTGTAAACGAATTCGGATGCGGACGGATATCGGATTTTCGAATATCCATTTACAGCCCTAGTGCCATCTACCCAAGTATTAATAAATAAAAATTGAAGTCGGATTACCAATTTAATCGTCCTTAATTCCACAAAGTAAATATAGCATAAATCTTAGTGTAAACTTTTGAAACTACAAGCATAATTACAAATTGGGAAAAGAAAGCTATTGGACGACTCTCGATCATTGCATGCTTAACGTATTATGAATCCAATTATTTAAAAATTTACGTGCATGAATAACGTGATTCTTATAATTATACTTATGATTCTTTTACATCCCTAGTTGCATAGAAGCTGCATCGTAAATGAAACGGGACATCAATTATAATTTATAATGCATAGATACGGATACAATGATATGTATACGATATCAGGGGCGGATCCAGAAATTTTTGGGAACCGGGGCTGAAAATTTTTGGTACTCAACGTATTAAAAAAAAAAAAAAAAATTCTTTTGGCCAAAAAAAATAAAATAAATAATAAATTAATTAATAACTTAAAATTAAAGAAAAAATATGGCTTTGTGAGGGTGGGCCTTGGGGGAGGGGGAGTTGGAATTGGAAATTGGTTTTGTGATGGGTGGGCCTTGGGAAAGGAATAGATTTAAAACTGAAATTGGGGCTTGGGCCTTTGTGGTAGTGGGCCCCGGGGGGGCGGGGCTGGGCTGGGGAGGGTAGGTAGTAAATTTTTTTTTTTTTTTTTTTTATTTATTTTTATATACAAGGGTGGGGGGCTGGTGTTGGGCCGGAAGGGGGGGCTCAAGCCCCCCCCCCCCCCCCCCCCCCCTTGTCCTACACTGGCTCCGTCACTGTACGATACGATATGGATAAGGCGATATCGGACATGGTGTCTAACACGATATAATAAATGATATTTTTAAAAGTGTAGGTACATCATAGATTATAATTAATTATTTACATTGTAACTTTAAAATAATGTGAATATTTTTAGACCAAAAATAATCGGAAAAAAAAAAAAAAAAAAAAAAAAGGAACTTGTTTACCAGAACATACGTACTTTTTTATTGTAGCCCTGGTGTTTTCCTTGTAGGCACGCACGGTTATCATGTAATTAGTTAAGTGGAGATATATGAGATAATTCTCATCAGAAAGAATATTAATTGTAAGGGAAAATTACAAAAATGGTATACCATCTGCATCCATTCTATAAAAATTGTACTCAAATTTTTCCGGTGAGAAATCTACCCTATATCTCCCAAAACCGTCCAAATTAATGCACTTTTTCGCCGGATGACAGGTGTCGAATCCGTCAAAAATAATTAAAATACCTATTTAACTACTAAACACGGAGTATAGTGCAAATAGGGTAAAAAATAATTAAAATACCTATTTAGCTACTAAACACGGAGTATAGTGCAAATAGGGTCGATCCACAGAGACTGGTTGATTTATTTCTAACAGTTCCAAGTTATTCACAAGAAGTAACAATTAAAAGGGGGTTTTTAGAATTATTCTAACCTAAGTATGCAATTAAAATAAAATAACAAGAATTAAAAAGCTAACTAAAATTATCAAGCAAATCACGTTGGATTAAATCAATCAGAGGGGAAAATTATCTAGCCAGGGATATTCGATTCGAATTGTTATATTAATCATCAACTCAAAGATAAATTCAAGTTATTCAGATAGATTGACTATAGTTGATAGAGACACTCGACTCAACCTCGTTTTTACTTAATTAATCGGATAACCTAGAGACACTCAACAGTTATCTTCCCTAACAAATTCACAACCCCTAGAGACACTCGACAGGATTTAATGAATTCGCAGCATTAAGAACCATAAAAACACCAACCCTAATCAACAAAGTCGTGACACACGCAAGATTTAAATTAGATTATCAAATCCCTTAGTGAACGAGGAATTCTATCGCTAAAACCCTGTCACTAATTTACCACAACTTATCAATCAACTTTACATACACTTCAAGCATCATGAATAGCTATATGCAAATTAAACAACCTAGAGATCGTGCACTATCCCGAAATTAACTAATCACAATAAACAAGAAACACGGAGATAAGATAAATGCCTAAATAAACATGAATTAATAAAAATGTTTAGGTCTCACAATATTCAAAATCGAATCTTAATCCCTAGCCAGATAATTAAAACTTAGCTACTAAAATTCATCAAAATAAATAAAGAATTACTTAACATAAATAAACTAAAAAGCAAAAGAATTAAAATAAAGAAGAATTGCTCCTCGAAGTGCGTGTCTCCAAAGCCTCGAACTGCTGCTCCAAAGCTTTCAGGAAATTGCTTTCCAATTGTATTACGTGATAATCTCCCCAAGCTGCGTGTAAAGTCGCTTAAATATGATCAAAGCTGCGTCACCTCCAAGAATCCCAATTCTAATGTTAAAAGGAATTCTTTCCTGCTCTCCAAGTCATCATCAAGTTTGGGCCCTTCTGTAGTAAATTAATGAAAAGCACAACCGTCGCGGCGGCTAGGGCTGTCAAGGGGTCGGACTCGGATCGGATTTGAAGATTCCGGATCCGAATCCGATTATAAATCCAAAAACCAAATTCGGATCCGAGTCCTAGTTTAGACCAGATTTGAGTGCTAACGGATCGAATAATCCGACTGGATAATCCGACCCGCTAAGAATGTGTCGAAGAGAGAAATGGCCGAAGAGGAAGGAGATGAATTAACTGAGAAAATGCCTTCATTTCCGCCGACGGGATTCTGACAAAACATTGTCGCTTTTCAAGCAAATCGATTTCCCTTTTACTCACCATCATTTGTCAGATCCTAGAAATTTTTCTAAAGCAGAAGTTCAAAGTGCCGAAAAAAATGTGCAGAAATTTAATCGATTGAAAAAAGAACTTCGCAGAAAAAAGCGCAGAACTTCAATCGGCTGAAGAAAAGAACTTCGACGGCTCCTTTTGCGTGCTCTCTCTGTCTATCTCCTTCCCAAACTTTCTCTCTCACTTCTTCCCAATCTTGGATGGACGGCGGCGAGCAAAGAAATGAGTTTTTGTCCCTGAAGAAGTTTATCTATTGTTATATAATACTTTTGGAATATCTAATAAAATTATAAATATAAAAGGAGATAAATATATTTATTGAAGTTTTTTTTGTTTATGTAGTGTAAATTTTTTATTTTTGTTAGCACACGCACACTCAAATGGAATTTAAACCCGAGACCTTGTTTTCGAGAATGAACCCATTAACCACTTGAATCAATCCTATTTGGCTATGTAATTTAAATTTGTTCCGCAGGTTTTTAAGAATCTTTAGATTTAGGTAAAAATTTAGATTTTGTAAATATAATATGTTATAAAAATAAATTTATATTATATATAATTGTGTAATCTGAATATATATATATATATATATATATATATATATATATATATATGTCTACATAAACTTATATATCTATAATATTATATATATATGTAAAGCTTATGTTATGTTATCAACCATTTATACTATGATGCACGGATACTGTTAAAAATATTATCCATGCATGATAGCATATATATTAGTAAAATATATATTATTAAGGTAGAAAAGTATATTTCATGTCCGTAAATGGTGGTTTATAACCTTTCATTATCAAGTTTTCTCTATTGAATGATAAATATAATAGATTAATAAATATAGAAAATAAATAAAAAACATAAGAGTTATTGTGTTTGACGGTTTTAAGAAAATAAAATTTGAGAGATTTTGAACTCTAATTATCAATTATGGAATTCTAATTTGTTAGCCAATAATCAAACATTGAAAATCGCTTAAAATTAAATAAGATATGACGGTCTTGTAAAAATCATATAGATTAGATGGCGGTTTGTAAAAATCATAAAAATTGGATGGTGATTTAGTAAATATTTTATAAATAGGATAGCGGTTTGCAACGAAAATAAGTTCAAATGGCAAAGCGTAAAAATGGTTATAGTTGGGATTCTCAAAAGTATTTATCCCTTTAAGTTTTTGATGGGGTCAAAATACGATCGTCACACGTTAGGACACGTGGCATCGCCGAGATGATGACATCTGTCTCCCCAAGGTTGCCCCTATCAGCACCCGAGCGCTAGGCCCCACGAGCGCTGGGCTCAACAAGCGCAATCCATCTTCAGGAGTTAAGCCCAACGAGCGCTGTCTCCCACGAGCGTCCTACAACTAAACAGTTGGTACGCCCACGTGCCAATGGAGCCCTCTTCGAGCGTCACACTCCCTCAGAGTGGCCTTTCCTTTGGTTCGTCACCTGAACTGAAGCCTCCGCTCCCCTCAGCGGATGTCTTGGCTTCCAGTACTCTAGGTTGTCACGAGCGCGCTCTCAAGCCCTCGTTACCAACCACCCACATGGCTCTCTGACACAACGTACATGCCCGCGCACCTGCCACTGTTGCCAGCACTAACTTTTAGCCGCTTTTGCAGAAGATTCCTCCTAGGTTTCTCTCTCACAGCGCCACGTGTTAGGGCAACATTCGGCCAGGACCACTTGAGGCAAATGACCAAAGGGCCCTTGACCCTCAACTATAAATATCTAAAGTCATCTTCTACACAAGTAAGCTTTCCTCACCGCTGCAACTGTGACTGAACTTACCTTTCTTCATACACTGTACTGACTTGAGCGTCGGAGAGCCAAACTGGGTATCACCCCCAGTTCCCCCAGCTTGGCCTTCTGACTTTCCTTGTGCTTGTCCCAACAGGTAGAACCCCACCTCCTCTTTTCCGGCGAAGCTCCGGTGGTTTCCTCCACAAAATATAAATTGTAAAGTGATCGGATTCGGATCAACCCATTTCCGAACCCATCAGTTTTAACGCTATTATTTTCCTTTTATATGTTTAAAAGTGAAAAATTAGCATATAAAATATAATTTGTTATAAAAATAAATTCACATTATATTTATCATGGCGTAGTACATTACTATAATTAATTGCATAATACTACTAACTAGATACATATTACTAATATTAAATCTTGGATTAGAAAATAAAAAAACATTCTATCCAACTTGAACCTATAATATATTTTTAAGATGTACATTTATACACACATATATATAGGAACATAAATGAACAAAAATATTAATAATAGAGAATAATATTATAGAAATGTAACATTTTTCACATAATATAGTTTTAAATTTAATAAAAAGTTATTCATTATATTTATATTATATTGCTTAATTATATATGCATATTTGAGATTGCAAATTGATATTATATATAATTATTTTATATAAATATATAATCGGATTCGGATCCTTAACGGATCGGATCATATGATTCCATACCCGATCCATTTAATTCGGATTTCGAATATTTATAATCGGGTATGATCCATCGAATTTTTTTATCGAACGGATATACCAAAAATAAGATCGGATTCGGATTAAAATCCAACTCATTGACAGCCCTACTAGCGGCCATGCCTATTGGCTTCTTCCAATTAATAAAGTCCATGAGCCATAAGGCCTATAATTAATTATGAATGGTGCAGCCCACAAAATGAACGCATAAGCGAAGCAAATTGGCTTAATTAATCCCCATGCGTAGGCACAAAATCTAGGGGTGGGCGTTTCGGATCGGGTTTTTTTTTTTTTTCAAAATTCGGATGTCGGGTCGGGTACCCGATACCTAATATAATATATCGGATCGAGTTCGGGTAGTATTTTACTACCCGAATTACCCGAATTTTTTTAATATATATATATATATACATATATATTATATATATTACGATATGTATAATATTATTTATATACAATACAATGTATGTATATATTATACATTACAGTTTGTATAATATTATATATATATTATATTATGTATAATATGTGTACATATATTATATATATTACAGTATGTATAGTATTATCTATATATAATATAATATATGTATATATTATATATTACAATATGTGTATTATTATATATATTATAATATGTATAATATTATAATATATAACATTATATGTATATATATATTATATAATATATATATAAATGTCCATTTAAAATAGTCAAAAAAAAAAAAATACAATACAATGTATGTATATATTATACATTACAGTTTGTATAATATTATATATATTATAATACTTATAATATTATCTATATATAATATTATATGCATATATATATATATTATATAATATATATATATATATATATATAAATATCCATTTAAAACAGTCAAAAACAAAATAAAAAAGAACAAAAAAAAAAAATGAAAATTAGTCGGGTACCCGAACCCGACCCGACCGGATACCCGAAAAAATCGAATACCCGATTGTCGATACCCGATTATTTCGGATCGGGTTCGGGTAGCAAAATATGCTACCCGACATATCGGGTATCCGACCCGCGCCCACCCCTAACAAAATCAAAGCCCCCATCATCCAATTAATTTACTTCTTCAAAGGCCCACATGCATGCAAATCTCCACAATTCCTATGCAACTCAGAACACCAAATTGTTGCCTGGATGCCAGCATGTACCACGCAATTCCTAAGCATCTTCAAATCATTATTCATGCAACAAGTCAGTAACAATAAGCTCAGCCGGAGTTCGCCCATTTACGAGAGTTTCTTCATAAAATGATCAAATTCGTACTAATTTCGCCTTCAAGCCCCGATCCTACAATATAAACAACAAAGTATCAATTCCTTTCAAAATGATATTAATTTAAGCACAATTCGGGACATAATTCAATCATAATGATGACGAATTAACGAGTTATCACCGGAACACTTAAAACCGCCGGAAACCGTTAATGACGTGGCACTTATTTACACGTGGACGTTTCAGGGTTACCACATTAATTTTTTTTGGCCACATAGCTGCTGACGTGATTGACATGCATAAAACCTACAAAATCTAATTACAAATTCATAAAACAAAATTAAATTAAAATCTGAAAACATAAAATGAGGAAAAATCATTTCATATAAACAACGATTCAGCATTCCAACCGTCGCTGTACACAATAAACAATAAATTCTAAAAAATGTATCACTTTATTATTTACAATTATAATTATATATATTTATACACAATAAATTTATAAATAATATTTAATACATGTAGTATGTAAATAATTTTGTACATATATATTAATATTACACCTGTATACCATATATTATATAATGCATATATATATATATATATAAACTAATAATCATATAAAAGAAATTCAAAAAAAAAAAAAAGAAAAGAAAAATCACACTCCCAGATTCATCAATCAATTTAGCGAATTCCATCCCCTGATCCAAACTCGAGCATTCCTTAGCGCAAATATCCGAGAACTCCCAATGCGAAATACTATCCTTCTCCTTATGAAAAATTGAAAATACAAATATACCAATTCAATATTTAAAAATTGGAAAATATTAAAAAAAAAAAAAGAAAGAAAAGAAAGTATCAGATCTGCAGCGCGATGGCTCCGTGAGAATACCCTCCCCCTCCACTATCGTCGCCGCCCCGCAACGCGATGGCAAGATTGTTGGTGGTGAATGGCAAGATTGTTGTGGTGGTGGCGGCAATTTGTGGTGGTGAAGATGCTTGGTGGTGATGCCAACTTGGGGTCAATAAATTTTTAATTTTTAATAAGGTTAATTTTTATCAATAAATTTTAATTTCTTTTATATATATATATATATATATATATATATATATATGTTTGTGTGTGTGTAAATAATTAGATATTATCAAATTTAATATTTTAAATTTATTATTTTATGTATTTTTTATAATAAATGTAATATTGTGTGTGTGAAAATAATTAGATATTATCAAATTTAATATTTTAAATTTATTATTTTATGTATTTCTTATAATAAATGTAATATATATATATATATATATATATATATATATAATTATTTCTTACTTTGTCAAATTAATTTTAAATCAAAATTTATTAGTAATATTATTTGGCTTTTTGTGTTTTAATTAAATGGATAAAATGAACACATGTACAATGGTATTGATGTGGCCATACTCCATAGTGGTATTGCCACATAAGAAAAAATCATGTCACGTTGGGTTTCCGGTGGGTTTTCGGATTTTCGGCGAAAAAATACATTAAATTGTAATTTTTTAAGAGATATGGGGTAGATCTGTCACCGGAAAAGTTTGAGTACCATTTTTGCTGAATAGGTGCCGATGGTACCATTTTTGCAATTTTCTGTTAATTGTAAAGTATTATATTATGTGCACCTAATCTTTGTATAATTAATTAATTAGTTAATTATCGTAAGTTTAAAGACAAAATTAGAATTTAATATATGGGGAGTTATTAAATAGGACCAATAATGTAAAAAAGTTATCCTAAACACCCTACTTTGAAAAATCTATGTTTGAGGTCAACAACACACAACATATTTTTTCTAAACCCCCTAATCACTTAAAAAGACTGGGTTGCCTTTACGTTTTTCCTACCGCCATTCCAAATTTGCTTCCTCCAAACCTCTGTTTCACTAAGTCTCACCAGCCCCAATCGGAGTCTTCTTTTTCAAGCTTGCTTTGCGCGATTGGTGCCGTAATTTTCAGTTGGCGACGGAGAGCAGGACAGTAAAGCATATCAAGGAAGTGTATGAGGCCTTTTTCCGTTCTAGTTTTGAATGTTTGATGTTGTATTATGTCCTGTTCTGTTTGCATTTCATTTCCATTTTGGTTTATATTTGCAATGTTTAGCTGAAAATGGTATTGATGCTAACTAACACTTCAATGGTTGTTAATAGGCAGATTATCTTGTTAAGATGTTTAGTTCAACATCGTCGGCGCAGAATGAGTCGAGGCTGTTCTGTTTTTGTGGTGTCCAGGCCCATGTTTTCACTTCTAAGACTTCTAGAAATCCTCATCGGAGGTTTGCTAAATGTTGCAAGGGAACTTGTCTCATGTGGGTGTGGATCGATCCAGAACCCACCCCTGAAATGAGAGCACTTTTCGCCAGCTACGACAAGAAGATCGCTGTCCATGATGCTGAAATCAGACTTCTGAAGTTGAAGTTAAAGTTTGTGGCAGCTCTTCTTCTTGTCTCATGGATAGTACACTACTTTATTTAATTATTCCTCTTTATGTAAGTTTATGGATGATTCTTCATTTTTGGTAGTGTAGTCACACTCGGTGTAATCCTACATTTAAACAAGAATGTAAAAATTTTGCATCCTCATTTTGGGTTGTTTATTTTCTGACTTGGCGAATGGGGAAAAACTGTGCTTGTCGAGTTAGGGGAATTGATGCCTGGCAGCCACACTGTCACCTTTAGAAGCAGTAAGTTCTTCCCCTCATTGGTTTAGCTATCACCGATTATGTATAGATGCTCCCATGTTTATTTTCTTACCCATCTGAATTTGTAGCAGATGGAAAAAAGGGAGCATCTATACACAGATCGGTGAGAGCTAAACCAATACATGAATGATTTAGCATAAGAGACCTGTAGAAGTGGAGGAATATAAAGGAAATCTGTAAAGATAAAGAAGGGTGAATATACACTTGTTTGTTGGTGAATATAAAGAAGATCTGTAATCACATCGCCTTGGATAATGGGGGAATTAAATGCCGGGAGCTGGAGAGTCACGCCCTGGAAGACTAAAAACAGGGTTAAAAATTCGTAATTGAAGGTTGGGTTTGTCCAGTGAAAGGTTAAAAATGCGTAATTAAAGGTTGGGTTTGTCAAGTGAAAGGTTAAAAATGAATAATTGGAGGTTGGGTTTGTCAAGTTAAAGGTTAAAAATACGTAATTGAAGTTTGGGTTTGTCCAGTGAAAGGGTAAGAATGCGTAATTGAAGTTTGGGTTTGTCCAGTGAAAGGTTAAAAATGCATAATTGGAGGTTGGGTTTGTCCAGTGAAAGGGTAAGAATGCGTAATTGAAGTTTGAGTTTATTCAGTGAAAGGTTAAAATTACATAATTGAAGGTTGGGTTTGTCCAGTGAAAGGGAAAGAATGCGTAATTGAAGGTTGGGTTTGTCAAGTGAAAGGTTAAAAATGCGTAATTGGAGGTTGGGTAAAGGTTAAAAATGTGTAATTGGAGGTTGAGTTTGTCCAGTGAAAGGGTAAGAATGCGTAATTGGAGGTTGGGTTTGTCCGGTGAAAGGGTCCAGTGAAAGGGTAAGAATGTGTAATTGGAGGTTGGGTTTGTCCAGTGAAAGGGTAAGAATGCGTAATTGAAGGTTGGGTTTGTCAAGTTAAAGGTTAAAAATGCGTAATTGGAGTTTGGGTTTGTCCAGTGAAACTATAATAATGCGTAATTGGAGTTTGGATTTGTCTAGTGAAAGGTTAAAAACGCGTAATTGGAGGTTGGGTTTGTCCAGTGAAAGGTTAAAAATGCGTAATTGGAGTTTGGGTTTGTCCAGTGAAAGTTTAAAAATGCATAATTGGAGGTTGGGTTTGTTAAGTGAAAGGGTAAGAATGCGTAATTGGAGGTTGGGTTTGTCCAGTGAAAGGGTAAGAATGCGTAATTGAAGGTTGGGTTTGTCAAGTTAAAGGTTAAAAATGCGTAATTGGAGTTTGGGTTTGTCCAGCAAAACTGTAATAATGCGTAATTGGAGTTTGGGTTTGTCCAGTGAAAGGTTTAAAATGCGTAATTAGAGGTTGGGTTTGTCCAGTGAAAGGGTAAGAATGCGTAATTGGAGGTTGGGTTTGTCCAGTTAAAGGTTAAAAATGCGTAATTGGAGTTTGGGTTTGTCTAGTGAAACTGTAATAATGCGTAATTGAAGTTTGGGTTTGTCTAGTGAAAGGTTAAAAATGCGTAATTGGAGGTTGGGTTTGTCAAGTGAAAGGTTAAAAATGCGTAATTGAAGTTTGGGTTTGTCTAGTGAAAGGGTAAGAATGCTTAATTGAAGGTTGGGTTTGTCCAGTGACAGGTTAAAAATGTGTAATTGAAAGTTGGGTTTGTCAATTGAAAGGTTCAAAATGCGTTATTGGAGGTTGGGTTTGTCCAGTGAAAGGGTAAGAATGCGTAATTGGAGGTTGTTAATCATTACAACATTGCAACATTAATAGGATTCATTGAATCATGATCACATCATTAACGGAGTTGCAACATTAACAAGAATGATTGAATCATGACCACAACATTACAACATTGCACCATTAATAAGATTGTTAATCATTGCTGGCTCTGCAATGATTAACAATCTTATTAATGTTGCAATCTTATTTATTCAATCAATCTTGTCAATCAATGAATCGTGTTAATGTTGCAATGTTGTAATGATTTATTGATTATGGATTTTTTAATGATTCATTGATTATGGATTTTTTTAACCTATCACTGGACAAACTCAACCTTCAATTACGCATTCTTACCCTTTCACTGGACAAACCCAACCTCCAATTACGCATTTTTAACCTTTCACTGGATAAACCCAACCTCCAATTACGTATTCTCAACCTCCAATTATGCATTCTTACCCTTTCACTGGACAAACCCAACCTCCAATTACGCATTCTTACCCTTTCATTGGACAAACCCAACCTCCAATTAAGCATTTTTACCCTTTCACAGGACAAACCCAAACTTCAATTACGCATTTTTAACCTTTCATTGGACAAACCTAACCTCTAATTACGCATTTTTAACCTTTCACTGGACAAACCCAAACTTCAATTACGCATATTTTGCCCCCTAACGCTACAAATCCAGTAGTGAAACATATGAATACGGTATTATACACATACGTTCGAAGAAAGTTAATATATGTACAAAATTATATCTATAAAAAATTAGTATTTCTTTCATACAGGCTATGCACAACCAAATTTTAGAAGCATGTGGGCGATGTGAACACGGTAATCAGCAATGGGGACCTCTTTTGCAAACTGGTTGTACTCCGCGGCGTCCTTTGCAAGCGACTCCGTGAAAAGGCAGATAAAAGCCCCACAGTCCAAGCTGTCTGGTGCTTGAGTACTGATGGATGTGGGTTGTGGGTAACTTTCAGCTGCAGCAACGTTAGCAATGCCCTTGTATTCCCAGTATGCTTTCATGAAATAACCTCATACCTTCTCCGTGTGCCGTGTTTTAGGCGAGCTCATGGAGTTGTACGCCAAGAACTTATTCTCCACTGTGTTGTACACTACCAAATGCCAATGATTGGTAGTGTTCAATGGGAATATAACATACCGGCATTGGTCAATGACACCGTTGTTGAGTATTTCCAGCTGCCGCACCGCATAACTCGCCAATTTGGGCTCTTTAAGAAATTTAACCATCCTTTTCGTTGAGAGATAGTGGGTTTTCGAGGCTCCCTTCGCCAAATCTATTATATGTTGTGTCAGAAATGCCGAAGCGCAATAGATTTTGTGGGAATGTATTCACTACCCATCAATATATGAAACTAGGCCTCGAAAACCCTTTGATTCATTGACCGACCCCAGATCAGTCTCAGAATATCACTCACAAGCACCCGCGTTTCATCGCCCACATATACCTCCTTATCACTGGCAATGAAATAAAATAAAATTACACATTGATACAAATTTGCTTTTGAAATTAATAATTACGCATCAAAACAACTTACTTGAACGTGCTAGAGTAGGCATCAATGATCCCATCGATCAGCGTAAGGGCTTCATCGTTCAAAGATGCACGCCCGGCAAAATCCTTTCTACCTACAAAGGACTTCAGATCATCAGCAACACAATAAACTGGGGCATCAAAATCATCATCATCAGCCTCCTCAACAACATGAACTGCTTCATGAGGGAACTCAGCGTCAGCTAGCTCAACCTCATCAGCAGCAGCCCTCCGAACTTCATCATCGGATTCCCCCCATTCAGTCCTCAAATCACACATGACGTCACAAACAACATGATCTATAGAATCACGTTTCGAAAGCTCCTGCACATCTTGCTCCTCACCTTCATCCTGCTCCTCAGCTTCATCCTTCCCTTCACCAACATCCCCTTCAACAACAGACTCCTCAACAGCTGCCTTTTTTCTTTTGTTAGACTTTGCACGCTTATCAGATTTTTTCCTCTTACCATTTTTCTTCTCCTCATCCACATCATCATCATCATCATCAACCTCATTTTGAAAGGCAGACTCTGGTAGATCCTCCACACAATCAAGTAACCTAAGCTCCTTTTTATTAGCAGGTTTAATTTGATACAGTTACAAGCAAATGATTAAATTGTATAATATAAGCATACAACTCATCATAATTCATGTATACATAACGTTTTTAATCATAATATTTACTTACGTCGGAGAAGGTCAGCTTACTAAAACACTTTTCAATTTCCTTCTTTTGTGCAGGCAAAGTACTCTTGCCCCACTTCAAAAACCGTGGGAAGGCCTGCACCAACTCGGCATGCCCACAAGAGAGAAAATGCTCCATGAACCAAGCCTGGATTTAAAACAGACCAGGGGGATCAAAAATCCAAACACAACCGTGTAGATATAAAAAACAAGATAACAATATATATAATCTTACCATCAGCCCCATGGTACAACCGTCAAGAAACTGTTTGGAATCAACTTTGAACTTCTCAATTGACAAAACTAAAAAATTATAAACAGCAGCACCCCAACCGAATTGGTTGATATACATTAAGTCATCTACGTAGCATATCAGACCAGTTGGCAGCTTAAGGTTGTTGCGTGGAAACAACAATGTAGAAAAAACAAACAATATGAACATTCTTGCAAAATCATCGATGCCTTCGGCATTACTCCTACAAGCCAAGCCCTGTAACCTGGACAATATGTTAGCACGTGTCACCCTACCGTTTTTGTTGCCAAAATACAGTTGCCGGAATCGTAATTTCACTCTAACATAAGGATCAACAGGGTTACCCTCACATTGTAGCCCCAACACAATTGAGAGCTCTGTGTCAGTAAAGGGTACACTGACTTGCCCAAAATTGAATGTCCGTAGATCCACGTTATAACGTTCCAGCAGCGCCCCAACATGTTTGTTTGTACCTTAAACTCCATGCATTTCAAGGAATGAGCCAAATGGAGTCTCCAAAATCCTTCGCTTTTGGACATCAGGTAGCACACCAATTTCGGCCATTTTTTCAGTAAAATACGTTGGTGAACAACGACATTGTATCTCGTCGCATCGCGTACTTTTCCCGGCGCTTTTCCCGGCGTTGGACCTATATGAGATTTGCTTCAATCTAGCCATCGTAACTAATTGACAACAAGAACTGCTAAATGCCGAATTGTAAGCCCTAAATGCCGAATTAAGACCCTCAACTCCGGAATTGAAAACCTAAATTGCAGTATCAGGGTTGTTACGATTACCAGATCTGGGGGCGGATGTATGGAGGACGGAGTGCTCGTCGGCGGCGATCGGTATCGAATTCTCAAAGGTGAAGATTCTCGAAGATGATTCAGGGGAAAGTAGAGACTGATTCTTGAATTCAAGAAGGGCAAAATTGCCTTTTCACACGTTTTAGGGGATTTACAAAAAATATATAGTGTACTGGGGATGTAAAATTAGTTAATTTCAAACTGGGCATGTTTGGGATAAATAATGTGCCTTATCAGGATTGTTCAATAATTTACCCTTTAATATAAGTGAAGACAAAAATTGAAATATCAAAAATAAAAAAGATAAAATTTTAATTTGAAAGGAAGAATTATATGGGAAAATATTTGAATAGTACCAAAAAGTTGAAAAAATTCCTTTTAGGTCCCCAGTTTTGAAAAAGTTCCCATTCAATCCCCAATTGAAAAACAAAATTCCTTTTAGGTCCCCACAAATAGTACATGTTCGTACATTGTCTTTAGGATACGAGATTCCGGGATTTTTATACGCAATTCCCTAAAAATCGTACGCAATTTCTGAATTATTATACAACCTTGGGGAGTGAAAAGAAATTTTGTTTTTCAATTGGGGAGTGAACAGGAACTTTTTCAAAATGGGGGAGTGAAAAGGAAATTCAATTTACACTTGGGGATTTTTGAGGAATTGTCCGAAATTATATATATATAAGTAAATTTTTTTTAAAAAAAATAGGGGGCCTGCTCCCGCATGATAGATTGTCCACAAATGCATTAAAAATTTAAATTATTGTTTGTCCAATACAATAATTATATATATAATAAGAACATGATCTGAAAATATGTATATAATATACATACGTAAATGCATGTATTTACTTATTTTGTGCGTACTCCAGCTTCGAGACATACACGACCGTTGTAGGAAATTTGTAAAACTAAAATTACTCAGTTTTCTCTCTCTGATAGACCCTATATATATCACTGGTTCAAACACTTGTCGACAACATTCAGAAAAAAGTATATATATCCATTGACTGTACGTTAATATTAATAATGGAAGCACAAAATGCATTAGATTTTGATAAGGAATTGTTGGAATCCATTCAAAACTATCTTCTCAGCGACATGGATTTCCCCGACTTCGGTTTTATGCAGATTCCAGCTCCAGTTAGTGGCGAGGACAAACAATATTCGTGGGAAATGGTGGAGGAGCTACTGAGCAACGACAGCGGCGAGGCCATAGTTAGCGACGACGACCAATATTCGACTTCGCGAATGGTGGAGGAGATACTGAGCAACAACGATACTTGTACTGTTGACAGCGGAGAGGCGGCCAAAGACGCACCGCCGAGGAATGTGAAACCTCCTGGGGAGTGGAAGCGGTACAGAGGGGTGAGGCGGAGGCCGTGGGGGAAATTCGTGGCGGAGATAAGGGATCCGATGAAGAAAGGGTCGAGAATGTGGTTGGGGACGTATGAGACGCCGGAGGAGGCGGGTTTGGCATATGACCAAGCTGCTTTTAAGCTGCGGGGGTCGAGGGCGCGGGTTAACTTCCCGCACCTTGTTGGGACCGGTGTTTCGGAGCCGAGGAGGGTGACGAAGCGGCGATGGGTTGAGCCGGCTGTTAGAAAAAATAAAGACAAATCAACTTGAGGCTGAATACACTTTTCTTAAAGTGATAGTTGCCCTCATTGTTAATTTGCTATCGGGTTAACGATAATTCACTTATACGGTATAAGTCGGGGAGTAGCAAGTTCGAATACTTCCTTATGAAATTAATATAAAGAATTTGTAGTAATAATTATGTGTCTCTCATATGTAGGATTTGATATATATAATTCATGAAACGCTCGTTGTTTCTAACAAAGTTTGTGGAAGTTTTAATTATTTAGACATAACTACGCTGTTTCTAATCATCACGTGAAATTTTTTTTTCAATGTTTTATTTGAAACTATCTATACTGTATGGATACGAATACGACGACACAATCTATAATGTATGGATACGACAACAACACGGACACGACGAAACGATTTATATTGCATGGTTACGGGTACAATGATACGGACACGACGAAAAGTATATAATATTAAAAACTCAAATAAGTTTTGTTATTTCAGTTTCCTCCCCAAAAAATTTTAAAAATATTAAAAAAAACATAAAAAACTTTGTATAATTATAAAATTTATCTCGTCGTGTTCAATACGTGCAAACACTTCATCCGATCATGTCCGACACCATGTCCTATGTGTCGGGTCCGTATACGAGGCGTTTCTGTGTCGATACGTGTTGAACACTGCACGTATCATTTTTTTCCGTGTTCATGCTTTCCAGTTTCCATGAAACGACTTTAACTATGTTATTTCTAGCCATCACGTGAAGGTTTCTTTAAAATGACGTAACTGCGTTATTTCTAACCATCACGAAACTTGTGGTTCTTTTTGAAAGGACTTAACTACTACTTAATTATTGAAAAGTCCTTTCAAAGAAAATTGATCATGAGAATCAACCACAAAAAAGCTGCTCAAGCTCTCATAAAATAAAATAAATAGTAGAAAAAACACAAAAAATAAATAAATAAATAGTTGAAAGTAAAATATATCAGATATATATATTATTTTTATTCTTTATTTTTCCAACACGGGTTTTGTTTCCGGCGTCGTTAGCCATGGAAATTAGTGGCAGCCATAGTTTAATTAGTTTTTAATGAAATTGTAATTATTTAAAATCAGAAAACTTTTGAAGTGCTCTTTGTATTTTTCCTTACAAATGATGAATATGTTTGTCAAGGGGACGCGACATGCATGCTAGTGGGGTCACTGAAAAATTTACTTCAATTATTCATTCATAAAGTTTAATATATAATATTTTATAATTTTTTTGACCCCATATTAGAAAAGATAAATTTTTAATTGACGCTTAAAGTGAATAAATAGATTTTATTATTTTATACAAATTAAATAGATTAACTAATAAATTAATATTTTCAATATTTAAATAAAATTATATATATATATGCCTAAATTGAAAAACTCGATAGCATATTTACTTGGAATTTTATAAACATTCTTAATTTATTTTAGGGATAATATTTTTTTTGGTCATTCGAATCATAGGCATTTATACACTTTCACACTCGAATTAAGCTTCGTTGCATACCACTATTCCCACTTCGCCTCTTGTTAAATAAAAATAATATATATATATATATATTTTTATATTTATATTATAACATTTAATTTAATGAAATTAAAAGACAAATAAATTAATTAATTAAATTTCTTAAATTTAAATATGGAAATTTTAATAATCACGTATACTTAAATTATTTTCCAACAAATAATTAATCCTTGACGTAAAACCAAAAGAAAAGATAAGTAATTAATCACTAAATCCTAAATAGTAAGTCAAAATAAATTGTTACAAAACAATTATTCTCTTCATTTTTACTAATATAGTACTATATAAAATTAAAGAAAAATTCTAATTAATCATAATGATAAGTGTTCCTTCAAAAAATATAATGACGAGTGTATAAAGACTATAATTTGATTGATCACTCTTTTTAAAATTTTGAAATGTAGAGATTTTTTTTGGGGGGGGGGGGGGGGGGGGGGACCGGTCAGGCGCACCGTGAGGTTTTTAATGAGGCTCTCACCTCCTTTATTTAATGAGGCCGACCGAAATGCAGAGATTTATGTATTAACTATTTTAAGATACTCCAATTTAAGTGTCGGGCCGATACCGCGTGGAAAAATAGTCAGTGGGTATTAGTGAAGCATACGGTTTCGAAATATTAGTAAAGCGGAGGCACCTACATTTCATCACGAAATTAATCTTAAGTCGGTTGTTCAAGGTTGCTTCGTCGCTTGATAAAGTGATTAATTATCCAAGTGAAGAGTAAACATTTTGACGAAGAGTCGAAGCATTGTTATCATAATAATTAAGCTACGAATTAAGGCACAAACGATGAAGGAACCAAAAAAATGAGCCAAACATCTTCGATCAAAATTTCCACGAAAAACAGAGTTGGTTATAAGATAATCTATCTTAGCAATTGCACCTGCTTAGTTTTTTTTTTTTTTTTTTCAATAATTAGATTAAGCCTTGTGGGCATTTGATGATGCAGAAACTTAAAGTATGCTAAAATACCAACACTTTAAGATTTGTTTGAGGAAGAGAAGTCTAGATTTTAATGTCTTCAATACCAAAACTAGACCTCTAATGGATGGGGACAAAGTGATAACTTGGGTTGAAATTGTTGATCCCATCCTAAATTTGAAAACCTTGGAAATATATATTGCTCTTCCCTCAAGAGTCTGAAGGTTTCTGCAGCAAGTATTGTATCATTTGTCGCTTGCAGGACAAGGAAGCAAATTGTTGTTCGAGTATATTCCAAATCTTACAGAGCTAACTCTTATGGGGTACAGCTGGTGAAACTTTCATAGCATCTTTTCATTACGGTTAGTGATGAAGCATTATATTCATGTTCGGCATAACAATCATCACTAATCTTCGCAATCACAATGATCATTAATATTTTCATATTATTTGTTGTTAGGAATGTCCGTGGGCAGTTCCTCACAATTTGCCTCTGTTATACTCTCTCAAGCGGTTTGAATTAAGTGTCAAGTTGGACGGAGCCTTCTCTTCTTTACTTTACTGAGTAAGGCGGCTCCTGTCCTAAATGAGTTTAGACTCGAGGTACATGTTCTTACTATAATAAATGTCACAAGCTTTGTTTCTTTAACCTTTGTTCCTTAACTCGATATGTTAAAATTATGGTGCACCCTTCCCCTTCATCACTTTTACAAGGTATTCCTAGACTCTCCAAGTCGAGCTTCTCCCAAATATCATCTAAAATTAAAAGTTTTCTCTTTGCGTCTGTTAGCCGCACACATAATTTGTGTGCTCTAGCCGAAAAACTCTCCTCTTCCAACTTTTTCATACCGAATTTTTCTGCTATCTCATTCTGGATTTTTAACTTGTGTACTTCTTGACTTACGACAACCATCGCAACTTCCTCAAATAGGTTTTCTTCTCTCACTCGGGTCCAGATTCTTTTGGCCATAGTGGTCTTTCCAACTATCCCCCCATGCCACATATCACCATCATGTAAGACCCTTAGTCTAAAAACATGAAATTACTAGACAATTTGAACCAGAATATTTTTTATTCCACCGGTGACTTGATGTGGCAACCAAACATTGAACGGACTTGTACAACTCAGCATTTGAAACCCACGTGTCCAATGTTGCATTTTATTTTTTTTTTTTAAATTCCACATAAGAAATTGGAGAAAGCAGCGGGAAAACCTCACGTGTGTAATCCGTGGCCTCAATTGGCGGGCCCATCTAATAAACAAACATATATTGCAACACTTCATTTTTTGTCTGAAAATCAAAAACCCATTTTCTAAAAACACTTTACCTTTTCTAGAGAAAATGTTAGCTGCTTGTCTGATGCACTTGAACATATTTGGTTGCATTTCTTTGTAAATCAAGCAAAGTTCTTTGTAAATCAAGCAAAGCCCAGCTCTCCACAACTGACATTGAAGCTCCATTCTGATGTAACAAGAACGTACCTACAGATGTTTATTTGTTAGGTTTGGAAAATTGCAGGAACATCCCTCATGTTGAATTCTAATAGCCAAAATACAGAAACCTCCCCTCAAACTCAACACATTCATAAGTTCGCTAACCATTACAACCACCTCACTAAGTTTCATTCATTTGACAAATAGCAAAGTAAACTAAATAGACAAGAAAATTTGAAGGAACAAACATAATTTTCATACCGTTGATACATGAGGAGAAGGAGCATCATGAAGAAACTTTAATTTACAACAAAAAGACCACTAATACATTCTAACCTACCATAGGCACTTAGGCAGTTGATTTTCTTTTTTCTCTGTTCTTTAAGGATAATTAACGAAATATTGTTCCTTCAATCAGATACAAATACACACATCCGAGCCTATGCTAACTGGAAAAATTGAACACTATTTCAGCAACATATCATGTGTCGCCTTCTTCCTCCCATCGACGCCACAGATGATGTAAACAAACAATAACACAGTAACAGCAAGCGAAATTGACAGCAACTTCAACGTCCTCTTCCTCTGATTTTGGACAATTACAAAATTATTGTATGGGACCTTCAACCTGCGCAGTAATCCAGGAACGATGACATCAAATTTAAGAACAAAAACATGAAGCAAAAAACATAAAATCGGGCGCAGGACAGAAACTGACGACCGGGATTCTCATCTATCCAAGAGGTGCGCATGACAGCTCTTTGCGCACAAAACCCTAGCTGCTTTGAAGGTGTATAATGTGATCTGGGGGGAAAACTCAAGCCAATTGCACACATTTTTCAAGGAAAGATAAAGTTACACACATGGAAATTCATTAAAAATAAATAAAAATCCACGGGCCAAGCTGGAAAATTGGCTGTAATCCTACATGTCAACAGAAAACCAATGTGTTAAAAACCGGACCGTTGAGCGAACCGAAAAATCAACTGGGTCAAGGGTCACTGGTTCAACCGTTGGATCAACCGTGGTCGAACCGGTGATGTCATAATTATGTCATAAATAATATTAAATATTAAATATATATAAATAATAAATAATAAAATATATTTTAAAATTTACTTTTATGTTTTCTCAATTTATATACAAATATAAGAATATTATAAACAATGAATAAAAAATCAAAGATTATGAACTAAAATAAAACATAAATTCATAATTCATGATTCGTAACATGAACATTTAAAGTTCAAAAGTCTCAGGCAAGAAAATAATCATCCCAAATTAAATGAAAAATACATAATACATTAGTTTTGAAGAAGTGGTTGTAGAAAACATATAGAAATAATGGAGAAAAATATAGAAAATTAGAGAAATTGGGGTTTAATTTTATCAATTTATTGTTTTTCAAAAAATCGAACGGTTCACTTGACCCGGGGACGGTTAGCCGGTTTTACCGGTCGAACCGCGGTTTTGAACTGTTCTCTCAAAATATCACGGTTTTGAGCCTTGTCCGGTTTTGGGGGGTGAACCGGACCGTTCCTTGAACCGATCGACGGTTCTAGCGGTCGGACCGTCCGGTCCGGTCCGGTTCTTAAAACATTGCAGAAAACTCACGCAAAATTCATGTGTTGTTTTCCGGCCAGCGATTGTCTAGTAATTTCATGCTTTTTAAACTAAGGGTCTTACATTTGCCAATAAGAAAAATTATGTCCATAGATTTCAAGTTCACACTTCACAGGGCTGCAGGATGGATTTGCCAATTTTTCCTTATAATATATCCCCTAAGGGTAGAATTGGAACATTTAAAAATAATTTTGCTGACATCATCAAAATTTAACACCGTTATTGACAGTTAGGGCAATTTGTGAGAGAAAATATAAATTTCAGGAGTATTCGTAATTTCTCAAATTTAAGAAAAAACTCGTATTTTCGTTCATATTTCATGAGGCTGATTGTAATTAACCTCACTTCTAAATTGTCCAATGGGGTATAGCCTTAAAAATAAAAAAAAGTCATCTCAGCGAAAGAAAGAGTACAGCGAGAATGGCCATTAAAATTCTGAATTGTCCAATCTCTAGGAAAATTCTTCCCTGAGCCGGGTGTTTCTACACCCAGCTCTAATACATGTATAAAAAAAATATATATTTTTTATTTTTTATTTTTAGATGTATTAGAAGAATTTCCCCCAATCTCTATACCCCACTACTTTATTGAAGAAAAGGAAAGGAAGAAATAATACACCTAAGAATGGGAATATGCAATTGTAAGGTCTAATAGAAACCATATACTTATCATCTCATTACCAAGCTGCACTGCCTTCAGAAGTTATAATCCAACCCGTTTAGAGCCTACACATCAGTCGATCCGTTTAGAGCCTACACATCAGTCGATACAAAATTTCAATGATGAAGTCGATACAAAATTTCAATAATGAACGAACACTTCTAAAAATATCATTTTATCGCGTCGTGTCGTGTTGGACATTTCTAAAAATGGTGTCCGGCACTCCTCATGTGGAAAATGTAAGAAAAAAATTTGTGTCGACATATTCGTATTATGTGGCATCTATATGGTCGTATCCATATCATGTATCATAGATCTCAATCTTCAATTCCATTGTATTCTTTGTACATCTTTTAGTGGGCTAATAAATGGGATAGGCCCAATTAGATTCTAATTCTACTTTGTTAGTAAAGAAAACTATTCAGACATTCTTGCATAATGCATCTTATTAATTATGTAGAATATAAAAGTTAATTTTCATCAATTTTATATATATATATATATATATATATTTTTTTTTTTTTTTGTCCTACCGAGACAGCACAAGCCTAGCTAAACATCACCTCCATAAGGGGCATATCCCAAACCACAAGGTCTTTATCAATAGTGTGACCTAACTTGGCTAACTTGTCCGCCAAAGCATTCCTCTCGCGCGGCACATGCCGAAAGACACAGCTCCAAGGATTATGAAGCAATTTCCGACAATCCATGATGATATCTTTGAGTGGGTGATCTTCCACGGTCTCTTTCATGATCCAATTAGCCACCACCTCCGAGTCCGTTTCCACCTCAATGCGTGGGAAACGGCACTCCCAAGCAAGGCGAAGCCCTGCCCGAGTGCCCATGAGTTCAGCCATGTTGATGGAGTGACCCCCCACTTTAAGCGCATAACCTGCGATCCAATCCCCTTTGTCATCCCGAATAACACCGCCCGCCGATGCGGACCCGGTTTGCCGGAAGAGACTGTCGTCCGAGTTGAGTTTAACCCAACCATCCGGAGGTTTGCTCCAAGGAAGATTCCTGTCCAAGCCTTTAATCTGGCGGGAGGGCTTATGCACATAGATGTTAAGATCAGCAATTTGGTTTTTGATCTTGTTCACCGTCGCCATGGCTGGCTCCATTTCCTTCGCGTACTCCCATTTGTTCCTGGAAATCCAAATGGTCCAGAGTCCCGCCAGAAACACAATCCACCAAGGGCAGGCCTCATACAGTAAATTACCAAGGTCCTGTTTCGGCAGACTTTCAATCCACAAGCTGCCCCTAATCGAGTTAAACCTGTTCCAGTCCTCAGGGCTGACAATCTTTCTCCAGATTTGTTGAGCAAAGGAGCAGCTGCGTAGCAAGTGTTCGTTGTTTTCCCGACCATCCCAGCACCTCGTACAAATCTCGCTAGTCCCAAAGCACCTGTCGTGCTTCAAAGCATTAGTGAGTAGACTGTTATGCCCAATAAGCCACAAGAACAGCTTGAGCTTTTGCGGGCATTTCAGTTTCCATAGCCAGCGCCAGTTCGTATCCTTATCCCGGACCTCCGGCATCAAGAAGCGGTACGCAGAGCTACAGGAAAATTTACCATTGGCGGTGCCCCCCCAAATGCGCATATCCTCTGAACTTTCCCAAGCAACGGGTGTGGCTTTTATCTCTTCTTGAATTGCTGTTGGTAATTTTGTAGTCAAATGGCCCAGCTTCCACATACCCTCATGGTTCAGGATATCACTAACTTTCATATCTTCCTTGCTCCTATGGACTTGGTCATCGATAAGAGCTCTGAGTTTCCCTCGCGAGAGCCAACGATCGTCCCAAAGAGAAACCGTATTTCCCTTCCCAACCCGCCATCTGATCATAGGTTCAATCATATGAGTACTCCGCACCACACCCTTCCAAAGTTGCGAGGCGGTTTGCTTAGGTGTATGCATCAAGATGTCCTCATTCTTGAGGTATTTGCTCCTGAAGATGTGATTCCAAGTGGTGTCTTCGTCTCGTAACACTCGCCACCCCACCTTTGCGAGCATCGCGACATTGTTCCTCCTCGCTTCTCTTATCCCGAGACCTCCATCTTCCTTCCTTCTAATCACTTTGTCCCAACCGACAAGGTGAGTTTTCTTTACGGTGATATCAGTTGACCATAGAAAACTCCGGTTGAGACGATCGAGAGTATCGCAAACTCGCTCCGGGAACCAGCTTGTATAAATGATGTTAATATATTTGTCTCGTCAAAAATAATTTACTTGGAAGGTTAACACTGAAATATTGATCCCTTTATGACGGTGACTATTTTGTCACAAAATATTGTCAGATAATCAAAATCTATTGAGCTTGGACTCCGGCCTAACTACCTTTTTATGCAATCTCATCAGAGGTATTCCCATCTAGAAGAACAAAAATCCAAAGCACAAACCCAACGCTCCATATAAAAAATGCAACAAAAAAAGCAAGGCCCCAGATTTCTTCATGATAGCCATTAGCATAACTTACACGCCTTGAATTAAATTATTTTTTTGTTAAAATTTAGATGAATAAAGTTTTAATCAAATTTGCTTAAGGCAAAAAGCCAAAAACAATGCACATGAACAGCAAGAAAAACATAATAATTGAAGTTAGAGAACGAGGAAGTGTCATTGGCAATTGAATTGATTGCCAGTGCAGGAACACTGATGACCCACTGCTTTATTAAAAAGTATTAACTTTCAAATTATTCTAACTGGCCATCAATATTCTTCATTACTTTATTGAAAAAAAAAGCAAGAAAGGAAGAAAGAGTACAGCCAGAATGGGAATATGCGATTGTAAGGTCTAATAGAAACCATATACTTATTTTCTCATTTCCAAGCTGCACTACTTCAGAAGTTGTGCTAATTTACTTTCGTTTCAAAATACTACTCCTCATTCCTCACCAGATCTCGTCTTCCTCACCAAGAAACTCCCGCAGACACACTTGAAGCTTGAATCTCATATATTCCATCAAAATATATACCCAGAAAAGGAGAAAAAAAAAAATAAAAACTATTTTAAAGTTTCAACTTTCAAGTATTTGTTGTGTTGTTCATTTCTCAACTTTCGCGGTGAGCCGTAACGGTTAGCAATTACAAACCCTTTTATCTATATTTTTGCATTCTCCGTAATGTTTATTTGTCACTAACAACACTCCAACAAATCTCAGATTTCTTACATTCTGAGCGGAACGAGGATTTTAAGTGAAGGATTGATATTTACGAGTCATTATTTCAAGGTAAATTAATTATTTCTTTTTTTTTTTGAAACAAAATTAATTATTTCTCTAAGGATATTATTACATACGTGCACATATATAATTTGAGTTTCAAATCTTGTTATTTTAGCCGGACATAATAATATTGAAGCTTTTATTGTCTAAATATATTTTAAAACAAGATGTTTGGAGCTTCTATTTTTTCTCCGATGAGTTGGGGAAGTTCTATTCTTTATAAATATCTTAAATTCTTAATACATTCTTTTACTTTCTGATTATATTAATTATACAATTATCATTAGTAGTTTCTTATATTTTTTATTATAATCTAAATTTTTATATATTTGGAATTTTATTTTTAAAATAAGATTATCATCTTGTATTAATCCAAAAACGCTTTCTAAAATTTGATAACTTGTAAAGTCTTTCAAATAAACTTAGCCAAGTACCATACAATTCTAATTTTCTTGTAACATTTTTGAGAGTGCCAAAGAATTTGAAAACAAAGGAAAATGCTTTAAAATTTTAGTTGCGCATCAATAAAATCTCTCCTATGAATACAAATTTCTCATAAGCACATAAATAAAAACTCCCTTTTCAATAGATAAAAATATTATCGAGAAAACATGAATAATGGCGACAGCAGCACCTCTTAGAATTATTTAAATTATTTGGAGAAGAGTTTGGCTACATCCATTCATTGTACTTTAACAATTCATTAATGCTTTGAAAACTACTGATCTTAAATTAATCATGTTAAATAAAATTAACAGGACATATAATCCAACGAAGTGGAAATGGCAGCAGATATTGTAGGTGCTTTCGTGAAGCCAATTATGGAAAAACTGGGAGAATTAATTTTTGAGAAGGTCAAGCGGCAGTTCATTTATCTTTGTTGCTTCAATAGCAACATTCAGAGCCTAAGAAAAGAAGTTGAAAATTTGAAAAATGAAGGAGAGGGGCTGAATAGGCGAGTTGAAACAGCCATTAGAAACACAGAAGGCATACTTCCGGCCGTTGAAGAATGGTTAAAGCTCTCCAACGAGATCCAAGAGAATATGAATGGAATTGAACAAAAAATAAGGAATGTCAAAAGTGGTTGTTTGGCTATCAAATCACGCTTCGTGCTTAGCAGGAAAGCCAGAAAAACAGCTGATGATATTGAAGCTCATCGAAAATTACTGGGCAACTTTACGGTGATATCAACTCGTGCAGATCCAGCAGCAACTGCACAAGTTCCACAAGGACCATCAGATGAGTTTGATTCTAGAAAACAGATTGAGGAGGAGATAATGGAAGATCTTAGAGGTGGAAATGTCCACATGATGGGGATATGTGGGATGGGGGGCGTTGGAAAGACCACTATGGCCGAAAGAATCTGGACCCGAATGAGAGTAGAAAAACTATTCGATGAAGTATTGATGGTTGTTATAAGTCAAGAAATTCGCGAGTTCGAAATCCAGCGCGAAATAGCAGAAAAATTATGTTTGGATTTGAAAGAACAGAGTTTATCGGGACGCAAAGAGAAAACTCTTAATTTTGGATGATATTTGGGAAAAGCTCGACTTGAAGAGATCAGGAATACCTTGTAAAAGTAATGAAGGGAAAGGGAGCACCATACTTTTAACATCTCGAAATAGGGAGGTGTTAAGTAGCATGAATGCCAAACATTTTGGAGTGGATGTCTTAACTGAACAGGAAGCATCGCCGTTTTTCGGAAGGAATATTGGTACTTGTGCGGCTGATGAGGATTTACGTGGAAAGGCACAAGATATAGTGAAAGAGTGCAAAGGTCTGCCACTCGCCCTCGCGCCTGTTGCCGCGACACTCAAAGATAAGAGCATCGAACATTGGAATTATGCTTTAAGAAAATTAAGAAGTTCTAAGCCGGCACTCCCGAATTTCCTCCGAGAAATTTATAATCCCATTAAATTGAGTTATGATTTTCTGGACGATCCTGATGCAAAGTCCCTGTTCCTGCTTTGTTGTCTATTTCCTGAAGATTGGGATATTGATCTCGAGTATTTGACTATGTATGGTATGGGATTAGGCATGTTTAGTGCAGATGAAATCATGACCTGGAAGAAGCAAGAGAAAGTGTGCGTGTGTTAATTTACACGCTTACAAGTTGTTTTTTGCTACTAGATGGTAGTGACATGAATCATGTCAAAACGCATGATGTTGTTCGCGATGTAGCAATTTATATTGCTATCGAAGAAGGGCGTATTGTTTGCAAATCTAGTTTGAGAGCTTCTCGGAGAGGAGAGTCTATTGATTGCGAGTGGATTTCAGTTGTTGGTGAAGAAACAAAAAGCTTCAAATTACTCGGTGAATTTCGGTGGTTGAGTTTTCCAAGTCTTCGCCTCTTAGATATCGATAATTACTCGGCGCCAGAAGTTGAAATTAATTCCGACTCTTCTTCTTCAGAAGTTGATGAAATTAGTATAGACTCTTCTTTTTTTTGGAGGAATGGTTGAGCTTAATGTGTTCTCTTTCCGTGGCAATCCATTCAGATCGTTACCAGAAACAACACAATTGCTGAAAAATCTCGGGACGTTGTATTTAGTCAATTGTCGCTCGTTGGAGACAATCTCTATT
Organism: Lantana camara; assembly: GCA_037501455.1. Lineage (NCBI taxonomy): Eukaryota > Viridiplantae > Streptophyta > Magnoliopsida > Lamiales > Verbenaceae > Lantana > Lantana camara. The sequence continues at coordinate 82,103,378 of CM074865.1, forward strand.
GTTGGCGAGTTATTGAGTCTTGAAATCCTCATCTGCCGTTCGTGTCACGGCATTGCGCAGTTGCCTGTTGAAATTGGAGGACTAAAACAACTAAGGATGTTAGAAGTTAAACACTGTAAAAGGCTCACAAGAATAGCGCCGGGAGTCATATCAAGCCTCGTTCAATTGGAGGAGTTGATAATTGATTATCGTAAATAGTTTCGATGGATGGGAAACGAAGGCCAATGGGGAACTAAGAAAGAATGCAGCTCTTTGTGAGATTGAGCGCTTGGAAAAACTCACCAGATTGGAAATTGAAATTGAGAATGTCATTTTAGCAACCGAAGTCCATTCAAAGATTTTGAAGTTCGCCGTAACAGTTGGTGGACGTGAATATTCATTTGATTATTTACCATATAAACGCCGCATGTTTGTCTACAAAGGGGATAAAATTGGTTTTTCGAAGAACATCTGGGGAAGTAAATGGAAGCTTGATGATGTACCATATGAAAGAAAATGAGTTTCGTCTACAAAGGGGATATTACTTTTGGGAAGTGGATTCACGTGTTTCTGACTAGTACGGAGTATCTACGTGCCGATGGAGAAGGTGCAAATAATTTGGATATATCATCACTAGCTCAAAAGATGAAGGGTCTCATTTTAGGAGATTGTTCAAATGTGAACAAATTGGTGAATGTAACACCATCAATGGAATCGAGCGTTGGTGTTTTTCCTATCTTGGAATCTCTAAAAATGTATGATCTCCCCAACTTAGAAGAGATATGTGTTGGCACAATTCAAAAGTCATCCAACTCTTTTCGGAATCTAAAAGAAATAGATCTTGTGAAATTGCCAGCACTTGAACAAGTTTGGAAGAGTCCACATCAAATGTTTCACTTGGCAACCTTACTTTTATGCGTGTTTGCAAATGTAGCAAACTAAGGAAGCTATGTTCGATCACAAAAGATGGCCTATTACAACTTGAAACACTTCAAATTGAAGAATGTGAGATGATGGAACGAGTGTTCGATAAAATGGATAGAGAAGAATATTGTGATGAGATCACATTCCCAAACTTGAAGAGTCTTGAGCTGTCAAGTCTATCAAGCTTGATAAGTTTTTGCAGGGAAGCCAAAGCATTGAGTTCCCTCTTCTACGAAGAATCTTTATCAAAGAATGCGGAAAGTTGAAAAGTTTAAGTTGTTCTGTTGGGGACAGTCGGAATTTGGCTGAGCAGGATGATTCTTTTCAAGTGTTCTTCAATCAAAAGGTATCAATCAATATCACTGCCACCATGAGCCAGTGACCACTCCCTTAATTTATCATATCATATAAAAATGAGAATTTTTTTTTTACAAATTTATCGAGAGTAAAATTTAATTACCTATTGCCATTTTTAAAATATTTAAAATACTTTGTTGAATTAATCTATTTCAATTAGACTTCTTCTTATTTTAATTAATTTCAAATAAACTCCTTACGGTTGACATGTGAACTTAGTATTCAAAATTGTGAGTGTAATTTATATTTAGGTGTAAAAATATTTAAAATATTTTATTATTATTATTTTTTCTTGGTTTAAATCAAATTATTTTTTCTTTTTTTTTTTCCCATCATTTTCATTTTTTTTCCCACTTTTCTACCTATACAAAAGTTTCTTTCTTGAATTTTTATTTATTTATTTTCTTTTTCTCCCTCTTATTTTTAGTAGCAAGAATAGATGACATCATCTTATCTCATATTAATAAAAAATTGTAATTTTCTTTTCTTAATTTATGTTCATATGTATAATTCTAATAACAATTAATAAGAAATTTGTCCTTTTTTTCTATTTGAGTGACATATTGTTTGATACATATGAACTAAGTTTGTCAGACGGATAATGACTAAGAAAGTTTAAGAATTCTTTCTCGAAGATAATGACTAAGTTCAAATTTCTCTAATTATTTGGCGTATGTTTAAAAAAAATAATAATAATAAATCTACCGATATAGAAGGTTATAAAAGTCATAAACTTTTGACCTTCTCTATTTAGTCTTTTGTGCTTGCGTGCTGACTTTTGTAAATCATAATTTTTTTCGATTTAGAGCGGTTGTTTTGGGAGGTCGGAATATTGAAAAGTGAGAATCTTATCAATATAAAGGATTAACACCTGATTAATATATAAGAGGTTATTTTAATTTAAAATTTTAAAATTAGACTAAAAATCATAAGGTAGGCTATGTGAACTTATTTAAATATTACTGAGACTAAAGTAAAATAGATTTCTTTTAAGAAATCTTTTTAAACATTACAAATATCACAGGGGTAAATTGAATTTTATTCCATTTTATCAAATTAGACGAAAAACTATGTATACCAAAGTTAATAATCGAGTTATTTAATTTCCTCTCCATCATTTGGATTTATTTTTGTTATGCCAAGCTCACCAATTTGCAGGCCAACATGGGTTGATCAAGTGGTTTGAGAGCTCTTTCTCCAAGGCAATGATCCAAATTCGAATTTCTCTAACCACTTGGGTGTGTGTTAAATAAAAAAAAAAAAAAAAAAATCACCAATTTGCAGCCTTCACGTCCTTTACTACTAATTAGTTCCGTTTCATATATATTTTAATTTAAAAGCTACTTTTATGGAGTATTTATCTTAACTATCTGTATATATTGGCAGGTTACATGACAGGTGTCGAATCCGTCAAAATAAATTATAATCCGGTTTACGACTAAAATAGAGTATAGTGCAAACGGGTCGAATCCACAGAGATTGGTTGAATATAATTCTAATTAATCACAGGAAAATTCACTAAAATTAACAAGTAAAATCAGGGGGGGTTTTGGATTTAACTAAACTAATTAAATTAACTAACAATCAAATTAAACTAAAGGAAAAACAATAAATCACTTAGAAGTTGGGTTTTGATAAATCAGTGGGAAAACCAATACCTAGCTAGGAATTATAATTCAGTTAAGACATCAATCATAGACGCAAAGATAAATTCAAATATTCAAGTAGATTAGCTATAGCAGATAGAGACACTCGACTTCGCCTCGTTTTCTCTTAAATTGTAGAATAATCTAGAGACACTCGACAATTATTCCCTAATCAATTCACAACCCCTAGAGACACTCGACAGGATTTAATGAATCGACAGCATTAAGAATCAAGAAAACACTAACCCGAATTAACCAAGCCACGACACGTGCAAGATTTAAATCCGATTATTAACTCCCTTAACAAGTTGAGAACTGCAACCAATCCTTCTCGCTAATGTACCACTAATTATCTATCAAGCACTACATAAACTTCATGCCATCAAGATTGGCGATATGCAATAAACCTACTTAGATGATCCGGCCGTAATCACTTAAGCAAATAAATCACAATAACACGACACTCGGAGAATTAATAAATACTTGAAATTAAATTGAATTATAAAAGCAAATTAGGTCTCATGATGTCAAAACTAAATTATAAAATCCTAGCTAAGTACTAAAGAAATTAGCTACTCATGAACATCATGTCCAAAACATAAAATAAATAAAAAGCATAAACTAATTAAAATAAAAGAAAGAATTGATCTGGATGCTCTCGGAAGCCTTCAAGAGCTACCGCCCCCAATCCCGCAGATGCTGCGTGTGAAGAAAAGTTTATAAAAGATTCTCCCCAACTGCGTGCAAAAGTCCGTATATAAAACAACCTCAAAGTCAACCCTTAAAAGAATTCAAGTCCATCACGAACTCCCGCTAACTTGCTGCCCAAGGTCTTCTCCAAAGTGGGCCTTTCCACATAATTCCTAAACGTGCAGCCCACTAGCCTTCCACTTTCATGCCAAAGCAAATTGGACCATCTCAACCAAGACATACAACCCACAAATTCCCAAACTAATTCAGCAACATCCAATGATGATTGTGCCCATGCATGCAAACTTCCATAAATACAATTGTTTCCAAAATCTTCATCAAATCACGCTGCACTTAACCCATGCATAATTTCCAGCCGCGGCTACGTTCCAAGGTCAAAGAGGATTCGTCTAATTGCGTTGATTTCCTTCTCAAAACTATGGAAATTGCTTCCTTTTCGTCTCCGAGTCCCAAATCTACAATTAAAACAACAAAGTATTAATCTTTTCCAAATGAATATCAATTAAAGCATTAAACGAGACCACAAACACACAAAATATCGAGAATTAATCACACTATCATTACATTTGACAACTTAATGATAATAAATATAAGTGGGTGTGAAGGCATTAGAAGCTTATTTTCATCTTCAACCGCTGAAAATCTTGTCAAGCTCGAGACATTGATGATTAACAAATGCAGGAAGATGGTAAAAGTGATTGAGGATGAAGATGTTGTGCTATGTGAAAAAACATCGTATACTATTTCCTTGTTTGGAAAATCTGTGTTTCGTTGATCTACCCAACTTAGAAGAGATATGTGTTGGCACAATTCGTAAGGCATCCAACTCTTTTGGGAAACTGAAAAAATTACATCTTCGGAAATTGCCGGCACTGGAACAACTTTGGAAGAGTCCACATCAAAATGTTTCACTTGGCAACCTTACTGCTATATTTGTTCGGGAATGCAGCAAACTACGAAAGCTCTTTTCACTGTCGATCGCAAAAGATGGCCTATTACATTGAAACTCTTCCAATTAAGGAGTGCGAGATGATGGAACATGTGTTCGATGAAATGGATAGAGAAGAATATCATAAGATCACATTCCCGAGCTTGAAGAGTCTGAAGCTGATATGGATGAGCCTCACGGTGCGGATACAAGAAAGGAAAGAAGGAGTGCGGGCGTTGAGTTACATAGAAGTGCAAGAGTGTCAAAGCCACCACCTTAGCAGAAGTCTTACGTGATGAGTTAGAGTATCTGTTATTTTATTTTGTTTCCTTGTTAGTCGATCAATTAGTTGGTGAGTCCATTGTTACGTTTAATTCCTTTCCTTTCCAGAATTCTAGGGTTATAGGTCTCTTTTATTATATTATGTTGTAGTGTCTAGCCGGAGAATTAATGAAGAATAACAATCCCTAAATTCCAATCTCCAAATTCTCTCAAATCTCTCTCATCTATATTTCTCCGACCGGCCGGTCTCGCCGGAATCCTCAAGTTCGAGACGACTTTACAGTCTCTTTCGATACGCTAACGTATCACTGGTGCTTTCATTGGCTTTATCTCCATGGCCGACTCCATTAACTCATCTGATCTCAAGGCGCTTCAAGAGAAAAGTGACGCCGGACTCAAGGAATATCAACGTCAAACTGATGTTCAATTTATGTCCCAGCATACGGCTATGCAACAACTAGCCCAGACGATGCAGCAGTTGCAGACTGATATGTCCTCGGTCATTGCTCGGGTTGAACGAATGACTGTGTAAAACCCCTCATCATACTACCTCATTAGAAGAACAAAGACGATAAAAGTTTCAAATCAGTGCAGCTATCTGAAGACATGCATAGATCTAATGAAGACAAAACAAAGTATAGGTTGTTGCATGTAACATGGAAGACCATTTTTCAAAGAGAGCAAAATTTCATTTCCAAACTACATAACAAGAAAGCACCAGCGATCTCTGTCCTCCAAAATTATTTAACCCTACTCCATCACCTCGTTTCTATGCAACATTCCTCAGGAATCAATCGACATATAATATAGACTAAATATACAATGAAAATACTCTTTCACCCATCTAACATACAAAAGAACCGAATTTCAAACAACCCCAAGAGAAAAAGAAGTCCAAGAATCGGACTGTATAGACAACCAGATACAAAAAAGTAATAATAAGACAACCACTAAACTTTTCATATTCACAAGAGAAGGGCCAAGGTCTACAAAGAACAAGAACTCATCTAATCACCATACACACACACAATGAACCAAAATAATCATTTAACTTTCAGAATTGACTCAACTGACATGTTTTCAGCATAATTGAATCAATGGACAATGCAGCTTTACCATTCATTCACTATCTATTTCGTTTATTCGATTCAGAAATTTCAGAATTGACTCAACTACATGTTTTCAGCATAATTGCATAAATAGACAATGTTACCATTCATTCACTATCTATTTCAGTTTTCAATTTTCTGTTGAAAAAGTCGTACTCCGGGAGTATCAATACTGGATTAAACAAACTTCAAATATTGGACTGCATGTTTAGTATCAATAAGTTATTTCTGTCCAGCTCAATTTCTAATGAGTGCCATATTTGCTTTGTAGCAAATTTTTTTTTTTGGGGACATGCTTTGGAGAAAAATGCTCATGATTAATGTGGTGTTGTATGAACTAAATTTAGGGGATTGCAGCTAAGTCTAACTCTGATTTGAGTAAATTTTTGACTAACATCTGTATTAGTAATCTACTGGAAATTTATTCGATGAAGTGAGCTGAAATGCAGTGAAATTAAAAGAACACAGACGAAAATTCCCCCAATTTTTAATATTTTAAGAACTAAATTGAGCGAGCTGAAATCTGAAACATAATTTGTGTTAGCTGTGGTTGATGAAATGATGATACACTTTGAACGAGAGGAAGTGAGAAACAGAGGATCGTAAACCTTATCTTTCCAATCTCTTCCCACAGCGAAGCATTGAAGGAAGCCGCGGTGGTGATGACCCGCGGGAAGCTGGTGGCGCCAGGAAAATCACCGCCGAATCTAGTCCCTGGTCCCACATTCGACACGCCGTGAAGCGCCTCCGACCACAACTCATAGCCGTCGATCCCCAGCCGCGGCACGGCGGCGGCACTGTTACCAAGCAGCTTAACCTTCTCTGGCAACGTCAGCCGTCCGATCAAATCGTTCACCCTGTCCTCCACGTGTATATCCGTGCGGCAAAATGACAGCGTTTTGGTGGCGGAATGTGCTGTATTATAACTTGAGAGTTTCCATGTTGCAGGATTGTTAATTGAGATTTTTATGGTGGGAAGATTTTTTCTGTTTCGTCCGTTCATGAATTTGGGGAAAGTGGTTAATTGAGAATGGGTAACGAGAGAGAGAGGTGACGGAACTTAGGACGTTAAGTTTCTCTTTCTGCAACGCCACATGTCACCCATTCATTGGTGTAACAGGAAATAGAACAGGAAAGCAGAACAGGGGATCCTAAAAAGGCTTGGGCACAGGATCCCTGTTCTGCTTTCCTGTTCTATTTCCTGTTACACCAATGAATGGGTGACATGTGGTGCTGTAGACAGAGAAACTTAACGTCCCAAGTTTCGTCACCCATTCTCAATTAACCACTTTCCCCAAATTCATGAACGGACGAAACAGAGAAAATCTTCCCACCATAAAAATCTCAATTAACAATCCTGCAACATGGAAACTCTCTTCTATTCTCAGTTAAGAAATCTCAATTGAAAGTGCTGCAACAAAGAAACTTTCTTCTAGATGGATTCTAAACATTCGAATATTCTGCAAATAATACGAAATCAAGAAAAAAACTTGCAGAACAAGGAGACCAAAGACAAAGTCACAAAACGCAAGAAACTTTCACCAGAAAATAAGCAGACGAAACACAGAAAATTTAGAAAAAAATAAACAACTTCATATACTTCAAAGTTGATCCTACACGATAATTTGAGGAGTTCCAATTTTCAAGGTATGAGCGATTTTTATTTTTATTTTTTCCCTCCATCTAATACGTTTGTTCTATTGATTAATTAGTATTATAACTATTACGAAGAAAAATAACATATAATATTAGAAAAAAAATTTGTTCAAGGATATTTGTGATTTAGGCCTAACATGTGAAAAATTATTTTGACTCAGGCTTGTTTATTATCCCAACCTATGGAAAGAAACAATCCTGTAGATTTTACCCCACGTCGTAAGTTGAATTTCTCTGTGGAGGAGAATAATGAGGAAGAAGAGATAGTTGAGATTGATAATGGAATAAAGAGCTACAGGCAGATTTTAAAAGTCAGAGCATACCCGTAGTTTCATTTTCTGTTGAAATTTTGAAGCATGCAGCTACTATTTACACACATGAAGTGTTTAACTTATTTCAAAGTGAGGTATGCATGGCGTATGACTCTAGAGTTGAACTGAATGGTGCAAGTAGAGAAAACTGTCAGTATAAGGTCTCTTCGTTTGGAAGGAATTATGAGCACACAGTAATATACATTTCATCTCAAAGTACGATTTCTTGTAGCTGCAGAAAATTTGAATTTGCAGGAATTTTGTGTTTGCATGCCCTCAAGGTGCTTTCTTTACGAAATATTGTCAGGATTCCTGAATTGTATATTAAAAAGAGGTGGACTAAAAAGGCCAAAAAAAACTGAGGTAAAAGAGTCTGGATTTGGCGTGGAGCCTAATGTATCAATAGATGAAAACGAAGAAAAGAAGATGATTGGATCTCAGTACAAGGAATTGTGCAGCTTAACTAATCAGTTAGTCACACGAGCAGCCTTGACTGCAGAGACATTCAGAACTGTGAAAATTGGTCTTATTAAGATGATTGAGGAAGTTGATACCAATTTGGAAAATAGAAAAATAGTGAGACTAGCTCTTGGTTCGAGATCTATTGTCCAGCAAAGTCTTGTATCCAGAGTGGTGGAAAATCAAATGTTAAGTTCCGGTGTTGAAAAGACTCTTACAACGGATTAAGAAACAAACATACTTGATGAACTTACTGTAAAAGGGTGGAAAAATAAAGAAAAAAAAGGTACAAAATCAGGAAAAAGGCAAAAAAGCGGATTGGAGATGAGCACACGGAAAAAGTCACAAAAAAATCAAAATACGTCTTTCAGAAGTGATGCAATCACACAGAGAAGTTGCAATCTTGATAATATGAATAATAGTGTGATCATTGGAACTTCCATGACACAGTTGTTACAGGTATGACCATTAAAAACTCATAATGAGTATTTCACTTCATGTTATTGAGTAAATATCTAATTTTGTGCTATTTTATATGTGTAGGAACAATTAAGCAGGTCATTACCTCAAATACAATTGAATATGCATTACACACCTCAAGTGCAGAATGAGAGGGCTAATGATGGATATAATGTATATTTCACACCTCAAGAGCACAATGAGAGATCTAGTAATGAAATATGATGATGTGACTAAAGGGTGATTCTTTGAGAAAGATTATCTTCTTAGTTTTGTTTAAGGGCTTTTAATTCTGTTCATTTTTGTTAATGTTAAGACATTTCTTGAAGTATTTTTTCTTCTTGCTTTCCGTTTATCTATCCAAATGAATATCTTTCGATATTTAACAGGACTTTTGTTAACGTTAAGACATTTCTTAAAGTGTTTTTCCCTCTCATTTTCTGTTTATCTATGCAAATGCAGTTTATGCATTTTAATTAAAGGATGAACATGTAGAAATTGAATAGAGATGCGGGGGATCGAACCCCGTGCCTCTCACAAGCAAAGTGAGCGCCCTACCATTTGAGCTACATCCCTTTATTATTTAACAAGTATCTAACAAACAAATGAAGAGAAGACATAAATTTGAAGCAAGCACCAATTCTGTAAAAATAGAGATATATATTAGTTAAACGAATGACTGTGTAAAACCCCTCATCATACTACCTCATTAGAAGAACAAAGACGATAAAAGTTTCAAATCAGTGCAGCTATCTGAAGACATGCATAGATCTAATGAAGACAAAACAAAGTATAGGTTGTTGCATGTAACATGGAAGACCATTTTTCAAAGAGAGCAAAATTTCATTTCCAAACTACATAACAAGAAAGCACCAGCGATCTCTGTCCTCCAAAATTATTTAACCCTACTCCATCACCTCGTTTCTACGCAACATTCCTCAGGAATCAATCGACATATAATATAGACTAAATATACAATGAAAATACTCTTTCACCCATCTAACATACAAAAGAACCGAATTTCAAACAACCCCAAGAGAAAAAGAAGTCCAAGAATCGGACTGTATAGACAACCAGATACAAAAAAGTAATAATAAGACAACCACTAAACTTTTCATATTCACAAGAGAAGGGCCAAGGTCTACAAAGAACAAGAACTCATCTAATCACCATACACACACACAATGAACCAAAATAATCATTTAACTTTCAGAATTGACTCAACTGACATGTTTTCAGCATAATTGAATCAATGGACAATGCAGCTTTACCATTCATTCACTATCTATTTCGTTTATTCGATTCAGAAATTTCAGAATTGACTCAACTACATGTTTTCAGCATAATTGCATCAATAGACAGTGTTACCATTCATTCACTATCTATTTCAGTTTTCAATTTTCTGTTGAAAAAGTCGTACTCCGGGAGTATCAATACTGGATTAAACAAACTTCAAATATTGGACTGCATGTTTAGTATCAATAAGTTATTTCTGTCCAGCTCAATTTCTAATGAGTGCCATATTTGCTTTGTAGCAAATTTTTTTTTTTTGGGACATGCTTTGGAGAAAAATGCTCATGATTAATGTGGTGTTGTATGAACTAAATTTAGGGGATTGCAGCTAAGTCTAACTCTGATTTGAGTAAATTTTTGACTGACATCTGTATTAGTAATCTACTGGAAATTTATTCGATGAAGTGAGCTGAAATGCAGTGAAATTAAAAGAACACAGACGAAAATTCCCCCAATTTTTAATATTTTAAGAACTAAATTGAGCGAGCTGAAATCTGAAACATAATTTGTGTTAGCTGTGGTTGATGAAATGATGATACACTTTGAACGAGAGGAAGTGAGAAACAGAGGATCGTAAACCTTATCTTTCCAATCTCTTCCCACAGCGAAGCATTGAAGGAAGCCGCGGTGGTGATGACCCGCGGGAAGCTGGTGGCGCCGGGAAAATCGCCGCCGAATCTAATCCCTGGTCCCACATTCGACACGCCGTGAAGCGCCTCCGACCACAACTCATAGCCGTCGATCCCCAGCCGCGGCACGGCGGCGGCACTGTTACCAAGCAGCTTAACCTTCTCTGGCAACGTCAGCCGTCCGATCAAATCGTTCACCCTGTCCTCCACGCGTATATCCGTGCGGCAAAACGACAGCGTTTTGGTGGCGGAATGTGCTGTATTATAACTTGAGAGTTTCCATGTTGCAGGATTGTTAATTGAGATTTTTATGGTGGGAAGATTTTCTCTGTTTCGTCCGTTCATGAATTTGGGGAAAGTGGTTAATTGAGAATGGGTAACGAGAGAGAGAGGTGACGGAACTTAGGACGTTAAGTTTCTCTTTCTGCAACGCCACATGTCACCCATTCATTGGTGTAACAGGAAATAGAACAGGAAAGCAGAACAGGGGATCCTAAAAAGGCTTCAAGACCCGCCAACAGCACTAGCTTCTGCGGCAAGGGTTTGAGACTGACGCAGACTCCTATAATTCCTACTAACATACACGGTAGAATTGGAATTCAATTGATTTCATCTTTTGTTTCGTCTTTTTTTCCTTTTTTTTTGGCTATCTCTTTGAATTCAGAATTACATGATAGAAATACTGTAACATATTTCTCTACTATATTTCTCATGAAATCATGTCATTCTATTGATGGGAATGGGTTTCTATTCTTTCTTATAATGCAATAATGCTGAGAACTGGAGCATCGAGTGTTGTGGATGCTATTGGGTTGAATAGTTTGCCTGATGATGTTCTTATTGATATATTGTCTCGTATGACCCTCGTGGAAGCTGTGAGAAGGAAGTAAAAAAAGTTTATCTCATGGTGGTGTTGATGATAATTCTATGCCGAAATGGATATATTTTGCAATGCAGAAGGAAGTAAAAAAAGTTTGAATTGAAATTAGGGCGTGATAATCGACTAGGTTATTATTTTCCGAAGTTGCACAAGTTATTATCATTGAAGTGTGCATTTGGGTCCCTCAGATCCCTTAAGTTTGGGTATGTAAATATCGCGGATGAGGTTGTTCATTACCTTTTGGCATCATGTCCGAATCTTAAATGTTTATCCATAACTTGTTCTAATTCAATAAGGAACCTCGAAATTGTTGATCCAATCCCAAATTTGAAAACCTTGGAAATATCATATTGCTATCCCCTCAAGAGTTTGAAGGTTTCTGCAGCAAGTATTGTATCATTTTTGCTTGCAGGACAAGGAAAAAAATTGTTGTTCGAGTATATTCCAAATCTTACCAAGCTAACTCTTATAGGGCACTTTGCGTTGTCCTTCATTTATGAATATAACAATAACAAACATGCGGGTTATTCAGTTCAGCTGGTGAAGCTTTCATTGCATCTTTCCTATACGGTTAGTGATGAAACATTATATTCATGTTGGGCATAACAATCATTATTAATTTTCTACATCACAATGATCATTAATATTTTGATAGTACTTGTTGTCAGATGAATATGTGGGTAGTTCCTCACAATTTGCCTTTGTTATACTCTCTCAAGCGGGGGAAAAATGCAAAATCAAGATACCTAGTGACCCCACTAGCGTTTTCAGGAAACTAAAATTTCTGGCGACAAAAAAGTCCAGTAACTCTAAAAATGTGTTAATTTAAAGACAAATGCAACGGAAATTGCCAAATCATCACCGGAAATCAGTTGACACGTGTCCAAGTTGATGACGTGTCATTGCCATGTGTTAGACACGCCAGCTATTTTTCCACATCAGCGAGCTTTTTCCCAGATTTGAAACAATCTTGTAGTTACTGGCCTTTTTTGTTCCCGGAATAAATAAGTGTCCGGAAAATGTTAGTTGAAGTCGGTTTGTATCCTGATTTTGCATTTTTCTTGAAATAATAATAATGAAACTATATCATTTGGTGGTATATATTTAATCCTGATAGAAGTTATCGAGGAATTAAATAATGAAGTGTGAATATATATTTGACGTGGCACTTTCCAAGAGCACCACGTATCGCCACGTGGCCTGATGATTAAGGAGTGACACCTCGGTAACATGCTCCACGTGGATTGACATGTCAGCACAGTACTCCGTCAGGAGAGCCAGTCGGCTGGCCTCGACCACCTTGAGCCTAACAGGTCGATGAGCATTTCGTAGAGGTCAATCGACCTGACAAGGTATTCGGGTACCAACCCCCACCACGTAAGTCTCTCGACCTCAAAAGGATTTCTCAACCGCACAAGGCCGTACGGCTGGCAAAGAACACAATGAGGGGTTGAGACACGTAAGGGACACAAGGGACTAAGTCTCACATAAAGGTATCGTACCATACTTACTGTTCCTTAACAAACTAACCAGAGTATTAAATGCACCTCTAGTTCGTGAACAGGTGTCACACACCTATATTGGGTCTATAAATATCCATACCATTTATGGCATTGGTAAGCACAATTACTGTGCATTCGACCTTCAGTACTACTCTAACTACTTTGAGCCAGTACCTAACTTGAGCGTCGGAGTGTCAAACTGAGGTATAACCCCCCATTCCCCCCATTTGGCCTTCAGCTCACGTTTATTACTCTTTTCAGATCCGATCGAGAGTCATCCCATCCTTATAAATTCTAAGTGATTCGAGCTCCGGAATCGACCAAAGCACCAGACCGATTTAGAGCACGATTATTATTGATCCGGCTTAAATCTGGTGATGTATGATATCGATCTGAGGGATCGACTCTATCGTCAGCGTCCGTATTTTCATGTTAAATATAAATAATTAATCTATGTAAAAAAAGTACAGGCTTTAAGGTTCATTAATTCATAAAGAGAAGGTTTTTGATTTGGCCCCATAATTTTTTGAAAGGCTTTTTAATGGGATCTATACTATAATTAAGGACCCTAATTAATAAGCCTTAAATCTATAATTTTTTAATAATAAAACAAAATGCACCATAATCCTGTGGTTTTACTAAGCTTTTTCTTCTATTATTTATTTTATTAATACATTAGATCATAAATCAGTCAATTATTCTAAAGAAGAGTTGAATGAAAAGTGGTAATAAAACAAGTTGAATGAGTACATTATTATTATTTCAAGAAAAATGTAAAATCGGGATACCAACTGACTTCGACTAACATTTTCAGGTTTTCCGGCGATAAAAAAGACCAGTAACTACAAAATTGTTTCAAATCTGGGAAAACGCTCGCTGATGTGGAAAAATAGTTGGCATGTCTAACACATGGCAATGACACGTCATCAACTTGGACACGTCAACTGATTTCCGATGATGATTTGACAATTTCCGGTACATTTGTCCTTAAATTGACACATGTTTGGAGTTATTGGACTTTTTTGTCGCCGAAAAATTTAGTGTCCTGAAAACACTAGTGAGGGTCAGTTAATATCCTAATTTAGTATCCTAAAAACGCTAAAGGTGAAGAAGCCTTCTCTTCTTCACTTTATTGATTAAGGCCACTCCTGTCCTAAATGAGTTTAGATTCAAGGTACATGTTCTTATTTCTTTAACCTTTTGATTTTGAGTTATAAGAATTGTTTGCCTGAACAATATTGTAACAGCCATTTCGAACCAGAATTTAGGCCATCGTTCCAATATAATGGCGAACCATGGTTATACGTGTGTTCTTGAGTTTTAGACTTAAGCTTTGTTTCATTTGTGGATATTTTGCATTGGTAGACTTGTTATCCCTACTCTTTTAGGGATAATTACGATGGTATACTCTTGGGTTCGGCTTAATTACACAAACTTCCCCTGAAATTTGAGATATTATAAAAACTTAATATATTTAAAGGTTAGGCCCCACGCATGCTCTTATAGGTTTGAATTTTCAATCAAGTTTACCTGTAAGTATTAAAGACAATAGGTAAAGTGGTACAGATGATATCGTCAAGATTAATCGACCCAGATTAATAATCTTTTAGACCTCCACATGGACCACATCTATAGTGAAATCAAATCTCAAGATATGTCTTATTCTTCTCATTTTTGTAAGGTTTTGAAATTTTTTTCTGGATGCAACTTACTTTTTTTTTTTTCCATTCATTATCACGGGTAGACTACAATAACCTTCCTATTAAGGTATTCGGTATTCCAATAACCATCAACTCTAGATTCAATGTATTTTGATTAGTCTTTCCTCTTTAACAAATACTTTTTTGTATAACATCACAGTTAGACAGTTACTTACCGTTTCCAGATATTAGTGAAGCTGAGGCACCTACATTTCATCATGAAACTCTTAAGTTGGTTGAACTTGTTGGTTATATTGGGTGTCTGAGTGAAAAGAAGTTCCTTTTGCGCTTATTCAAGGTTGCTCCGTCACTTGAGAAGGTGGTTATCGAAGTGAATAACAAACATTTTGACAACAAGTCGGAGCAACGAGAAAGAATTGGGGCGAGGATGAAGGAAGTAAAAGAGAGCGCTAAACATCTCCAATCAGTCTTTCCACCAAAAACACAATTGGTTGTAAGAGAGAGCTAAATATCGAGTTTTTTCCCGTAATTAGATTAAGCCTCAGGCGGGTATTCGTAATTATCCCTAATTATAACTTATAATGCATTTAGGAATTATTTTGAGTGGTTTATTTGCAATTTGATGAGATAGTATATATTACTTTTCATAATTGGAGAATTGTTTTTCTCATTTCAAAAGATAAATACATCAACTATATATACAGAGAAATACCTAAATACTAGATACAAGAAATCGTAAAAGATAAACAGAAAACTAATAAGAAAATTGATAAACTCTATTAATAAAATAATTAAACAAAATATAAATTATTTATTCTTAATAACCCCCTCAAGATGGACTATAAAACTTTTTATAGTTCATCTTGGACTTCATATGTAGAATTGATGGAGTTGATTGAACTGCTTTGATGAGAATGGCCAAGCCGCTATCTGTGCAGAAACTTTATTTATTGGAATTGTGCGATTTTAGGGCAAAATATATGAAGCATGACAAATACATTTTCTGCATGTATTTTGAACGGGAAACTGAAATTCTTCTTTCAAGATAGATTGAACTTTGGTGAAATAATCACCAATTGAATGAAAATAGAGAGAAATTTGACTTTGGTGAAATAAACACCAATTGATTGAAAGGAGGCATTGTTATCTCCGACAAAGGGGAGGCAAAGTTATCTCCTTTTTATAAATGACTTGAAAACGGGTTCATAGAGATTGAATGACAGGTGTCGAATCCGTAAAAAATAAATTATAATCCGGTTTACGACTAAAATAGAGTATAGTGCAAACGGGTCGAATCCACAGAGGTTGGTTGAAAATAATTTCAATTAATCACAGGAAAATTCCCTAAAATTAACAAGTAAAGTCAGGGGGGTTTGAGATTTACTAAATAACTAATTAACTAACAATTAAACAAATTAGAAGGAAAACAAATAGTCACTTGAAAGTCGGGTTTTGATAAATCAATGGGAAAACAATACCTAGCCAGGAATCACAATTCAGTTTAGGACATCGATCATAGACGCAAAAATAAATTCAGTTATTCAAATAGACTAGCTATAGCAGATAGAGACACTCGACTCCGCCTCATTTTCTCTTAAATAATAGAATAACCTAGAGACACTCGACTAGGCATGTAAACGAACCGAGCCGAGCCGAACCTTGTCCTTTTTTTGGGGTTCGAGTTCGGTTCGAGTGCTATTTTGGCAAACCCGAACTCGAACTCGAGCCTGACGAACCTAAAAAAATAAGGTTCGAGTTCGGGTTCGAGATAAGATTCGGTTCGAGTTCGGCTTGAGTTTGTCATGAGGGTTCGAGAACCTTTCTCGATTTGTGTGGAAGAAACTTGAAGAAGATGATGAATTAAATGCTCAAAATTTCAAGAAACTTTCTGAGATCTATACCTCTAAGTGAGGATATATCTCGGACAATGAGAGCTGTTGGAGGAGGGCCTGGATGCACGGGGTCAGCGGTGGTGGTGTGGCCATGGGCGGTAGACGACGCATCAGGCTTCGCGACGATGCAGTAGCGGCAGCAGAGATTGTCAGATTGGACGGTGGTGGCGCGACGGTGGGTAGAGGAATATTCGTGGGCAGCTGAAAGTGAGAATGAGAGTTTGAAAGTTGGGAATTCTCTGATAGAGAATGAGCGGCGGAAACAGAGAGAGAGATTTTAAGATCTAGGGTTTAGAATTCTAAATTTTAAACAGATCCATACGTTAAACCTAAGCTAATAAGGTAATCTTATTTTATTATTTATTACATTATATATATATATATATAATTGTTTAATGGATAAATATCATTTAAAGAATATAAATATATTATTTTTTTATTAAAATATAAGGGTTCGCGAGCCGGCTCGCAAACCTAAATTTTAGAGAGGAAGGGTTCGAGTTCGATTCGTGAAGCTCACGAATCGAGTCAAGGTTCGGTTCGGGTTCGATTGTGTCGAATTCGAGCCCGAACCTTCATTGATTCGGCTCGTTAGGTTCGCGAACGGGCTCGTCTCGTTTACGTCCCTACACTCGACAGTTATTCCCTAATCAACTCACAACCCCTAGAGACACTCGACAGGATTCAATGAGTCAACATCCTTAAGAATTAAGAAACCACTAGCCCAAATTAACCTAGTCACGACACGTGCAAGATTCAAATTCGATTATTAACTCTCTTAGTGAATAAGATACGACTTTACGACTTCCTATCACTAACGTACTACTAATTATCTATCAAGCACTACGTATACTTCATGCAATCAAGATTAGCACTATGCAACCATCTACTTAGAAAATTCGGCCGTAATCAACTAAGTAAATAAATCACAATAAACAAGACACTCGGAGAATTAATAAATACTTGAATTAAAACTGAAGTATAAAAACCAATTAGGTCTGACGATGTCAAAAACATAAGTTGTAAATTCCTAGCTAAGTACTAAAGAAATTAGCTACTCATAATCATGTCCAAAACATAAAATAATTCAAGAGCATAAACTAATAAAAATTAAGAAATTAAGTAAAACTCAAGGGAATGATTTTGCTCTTCGAGATGCGTGCCCAAGCTTCGCCCGCTAACTGCTGTGTGAGAAGGAGTATCCAAAGATTGTCCAATCTGCTGCCAAAGTACGTGATTTTATAGGCTCCGAAATCAACCCTCAAATCCTAGTCCAAATTGGACTCTTTTAATCTCGCACAAAGACTTACTGCCAAAGTTTAAATTCAATTGGTTTTGCTCAATTAACTCCAAACCTTTAAGCTCTCGGCCCAATCAAATAAAATAGCCTTCTAACTTCATAATAAAACCACATCTCCACAATGGGCTTGCAACATACTTGTAACGCCCCGTTTTTCAACAAGTCAGGTACGACGTCACGTGAGGGTTTAATTCTGTAATTATGTGATTTATATGACGTCGCATGTTAAGCGTGTCAACGTGTAATTTATTTAATTATGTGCGCTTTAGAATTTTATTTAATTGTTCTTGGACTCAATTGTCCAATAATTGCAATATAGGAACCTAATTTTAATTAGGGTGTTTTGAGGCCTTTGTGGCTACCTTGAGCCCGGGAATTCGGATTCGAATTCCAACCTTATTATTGAGTTCGTTTCGGTGATTCGGATTCAAATACTTAACCTTTTATTTTTCTAAAGCTATTTGATTGCCCAACCGTTTTAAATCCGATCCGGGTGGACCGGATACCATTTGACCCTACCCGTTTCTACCGACCCGATTGACCAGCCCTAAAAGGGCCAGCCTTATCCTTTTTCCCCATTTTTGATCGTTCAACAGCAGCACACAAGGAAGAAGGAGAAATTTCCCCATTTTGGCACCAAGACCTCAAGATTCGGGCTTTCATGATCCAACCGTCCGATCAATGACTTAAGGTACGATTCGTGCTCTATTCGTTACGTGCTTTAATTTGTTATAGCTTTCGTGCCCCGGATTTATGCCTATGTGATGATTTGGGAAGATGATGAATAGTAACCGGGGTATGAGTTCTATGTGATCAATGTCGTTTTACGAGTTCTAATGTGCATATATGTGACCTACGTGTTTTATTTGGTCCGTGGTATGAATTTCGTGCTTTTTGGAGTGTTTTGGGTGTGTGTTGGTGTTTGGGGGGTGCTCCAGGCACCATTAAAGCTGTTTCTGCTTCTTCTTGGACGAACCAGGTCAGAACGGCCGTTCTTGTGTTGAACTGGAAATGGGAACGGCCCTTCCCAGGTGCCAGTTTCGCCAATTCTTTACAGAGCCGCGGGGAGGAGTTCGGGGAGCTGGGAACGGCCGTTCCCAGCTCAAGCGTGGACCGGAACGACCATTCCCATGGGCGGGACCGCTGAGCATGGCCGTTCCCAGAGCTAGCGAGGTCGTTCCCGGCACTGTTTCAGTGTATTTTCGTGCTTTATTCGTGTATTGTTATTTCGTGATTTCCTTTGCATGTCTAAGTATTATTACATCGTTTTACTTGCATAATTTCATGTAATTGAATTCGTTTATTGAATGTAAGTGCTAATTGATTTAATTACCCTTAAATGCATATAAGGACATGATCATGACTTAGCTTATTATCTTATGTATCGTTCCATGACTTTCATGCCATTTCATATCAATGTCGTGCGTCGTAATTGGTATCATTATTGAGTCTCCTCTCACGAGTACACATTGTTTCCTTTCTTGTCCAGTTCTTCTCCAGGGCGGAGATCATCGATCGAGTGAACACTTTCTTGCACGTTGTTTTGTTCTGTCACTTGTTAGGTGAGGTTTAATTTCTAGATACATAGAACCATTATAACCCTTACGTGAGCTTTCGGCCAAAAGGTATCTATATATCTATAGTTTTCTAAACCCTATTGTTTTTCCACTGATCTATTGAAATTGTACCGTATTGATTGATTGATTGACTGTTTTGGCGAGTATATTGTACAGCACCGTGGGCCCGAGGGTAGTGACTTGAGTCAACCGAGGAAGCATGGGCTGATGGGTAACTCTGGCTCTATCCTCACTAAACTGGGATGACCCCTGAATCCACTAGGAGATTAGTGGAAGAAGGAGTTCCGGGCTTAGGGAATCATGAACCCTCTGCCCAGACTGATTGGATGGCGGGGCCTTGCAATCCCCCATCACCCGGAGGAAGAAGGATGGACTGAAACTGTTAATTGTGCACTGTAAATAGATTGCTTGATCACCTAATCACTTAATAACTGAATGAGTGTACACAGTCGGAGAAAGGTTGGAGATTTGCCCTCACTCGCCGGGCCACTGATTGAAATTGATTGAAGTGTCTAATCTTATAGTTGTAATCTCGGGCGAGTTCTAAGTATTCTTGAACCTATTTTGTTTTCTGTTATAAAACCTTACCCGAGGTTACAACTTGCATGTTATCTGCGCTTATATATTATTATGCCCCTCGCTCAGTCTTGTGGAGACTGACACCTCACTTTTCAGTTTGGCAGGTGGTGTGCTAGGCGGGAGTCAGAGTTGTGTCTTGTCTTTCCTTTCGAGTCTTGTTCCAGTCTCTCCACTTACACTCACTGCATATTGTATTTTAATTACTGTATTGAATTTGCTATTGGATTAGTATGCTACTTACTGAACTAAATTGAACTCGGGACAGGTTTCTAGGGCTTTAGTTGAACCCGTTTTATGTTATTGTATTGAATTGATTCGGGACAGGTTAGGACAGGTTCATTGAATTAGTAGAACCCGTATTTACTTTCCTTGAACTTTCATTTATTTTATTGATATTGAATAGATAATTGTCTTACTTCCGCACCTTGGTCATTGTTGATTGTTTCAGGGTTAGATTCCGCCTAGCTAGGACTGTCTTTTCATTGTCTTCCGTTCGCTGTGAGTTTAGTTCATGTATGGATCATTCCATTTCATATGTGGACCGAACTCACAGTGCGGGGGATGTGGTGCTCACGTCACGGGGTGCTACAATACTAATTCCAAGACTTTAATCCTCGGCCCAATTAGCAATTAATCTCAATTCTTGCAATTAACAATCAGCAACACATGCCTTAACTTGTCTCACACGAGCAGCTCTCTCATGGCCCAAAAAAGCTTCCACAACAAATCAGCCATAAACCTACTTAAAATAGCCCAAAAAATTCCAGAAACAATTCATCATGCCCAGCTGCACTAAAAACACGAAAATACATCACGACATCAAATTATATCAAAATTAAGCACTAGAATGCAGCCATTAAACACATGAAATACATGGAATTATGCACGCTATCAAATCCCCCCATACTTGTCCATTCACTCATCCTCGAGGGAAATAAAAACCAATTGAAACATCACTCCTATCAAATATATTCACCAAAGCGACCCTCGAATTTTCGCCTAAACGAATCTAGCATATCAAACACATTACTCAATCACATGAAATTCAACCAATTAGTACAAAAATCATACCCTCATGTGTAGTGTGAGTTTGAACAAAGAATGTACAAAGATTAGACAAACAAGTTAATATTTTTCACATAAGAACCGATTATCAATTTCGAATGCACCCTTCACTCCAATCTCCACTAATTTGATCAACTCATAACTTGGAATCGATAGGTCTTTTGAGCTTGTAATGTAGGCTTGGGTCAAGTAGGAAAAGTAAATCAAAGGCTAATCATACCAAGCTTACACATTTTAAATAAATCCCAAGTGTTTCCCTTCGTTCTTCTCCAAAAGACTCCCTTTTCTTCAATCAATTCCCATCCCTTTATTGAATTTTCAACAAGTCTCATTACTTTCTCTCTTTTGTTTTTCTTTCTCCTTTCACACTTGCTTTTATTTATTTTTTCTTTTTTTTTTCACTCAATTTTTTTCTGCTCATTTTTCTTTTTTTTCTTCTTGACTTCTTTTTTTTTATTTTTTCTTTCTTTTGTTTCATCAATCTCACAATTTTTTCTATTCAACACAATGAAACTTCCACACTTCAAACTAATTCCAAAAGGGAAGTCTAGACATCATTAATGCAATCCCAAAAAGAAAATGAGTAAGCAAGGCGTAAAGAAAAATAAGGGTAGGAAATTGTACTGTGCATTAGGCTTGTAACGCGGCTAAGAAAGAAATTTTGCACAATACTAAAGCTCAGCGGGGTCAATCGGGTGATGTTATTTATTGAAATTCAGTAAAAAGGCTAAAAACACCGACAAGAATGCCTAAGTCATCTCCCGAATAATTCGTCAAACAATCTATTTCGCCTCGAGGGGAGTTAAAGTGCACTCTAATCAATTTTAAGAACTTTATTGAAAAACATAACTAACCTATCTAAGCAAAGTACATAAACTGTTCAATTAGTGCGTGAGAAATAAGGGCATAACAAAGTACTAATTAATCAAACTTCACACAATATTTCAGGTATTTAATAGCCTAATAAGTTCTAGCAAAAATTCTCAGCTCAAGCTTAAGCAAACACATTCAAAACAGGAATAAATTATTCACAATTTCTAACATCCTCAAATTCAAGTAAACAACAAGTCAAAACAGTTGATGCAGGAAAAAAAAATCGAATTCAAGCACGTAAGCCAAATAGTAAATAGGCTTATCCCTCCCCCCACACTTAAATCATGCATTGTCCTCAAGGCATAAAAAAAATCAAGAGAAAAGAGGACTACCCTGAAGCGCAGATCTGGGGCGTTTTTTTTTTTTTTTTTTTCTGCAAAAATTGTATGGGATCCAGGTATGGCCAAACCTTTCTATCAAACCTGTACAGATGTATCAGTAGTGTAACAGTAGCAAATCGGTAAAATTTGGGCAAACCAGGCGCACCTGAAAGACAACCAAGAGCAGCGACCAACTCAAATAGAGGTAGAACCTCCATATAGATCCCCTCGACTATGTGGTGCTGAATCTTCTAATACATTACACCCTCTAGATTGGGGATGATTCGTAGAGGTTCTCAACATAATTCGACACTTCCTGAGTACAGACTTCGTCAACCGCTTATAAAAAAATTTTCCATGATCCTTTACAATGACTCTTGGGCTCCTGAACTCAAAAAATATGTGAGATCTGAAGAAAATAGTGGTTAAATAATCAATAATGTCAGCATACCAGTGCGTGACCTCAAAGCGTGGCCATGTCTTATGATCACGTGTCTCGAAAAATTTCTCATCCAGCAATGCAGCTTGTGTCGGCTTTGAGTCTGCATAATTTCCTCCAGATTTGAAGGCATAACTCAGACTGTCCAAAAATTTCTTGAGTTTCAAAATAGGTGCCTGAAACACGAAGGAATTTAGTTCAGTTATAGCAATAGGCACATCAAGAATCAGAACATCCCTATTCATAGACTTAAAGGCCTCTAATGGTAAAACCATCCCACAAGGATCAATAGACAACCCAATAGATTTTGGCTTACTCTCAAGATTTTCAACAAGACTTAGTTCCTCTACATTGTTCAGCTCATTAGGCAG
This sequence comes from Lantana camara, assembly GCA_037501455.1. Classification (NCBI taxonomy): domain Eukaryota; kingdom Viridiplantae; phylum Streptophyta; class Magnoliopsida; order Lamiales; family Verbenaceae; genus Lantana; species Lantana camara. Next base: position 82,126,580 of record CM074865.1, read on the forward strand.
GTTTTCTATCACATCAATGCTAAAAACACTAGAAAATTTATTAGGACCTTTACTTGACTCATAAACATTAAACTGCACAATATCACTATCGAATTGTAGAGTCAACAGGCCTTTTTTAACATCTATTTTAGCATTAGCAGTGCTAAAAAATGGGTGACCCAAAAGGATATCAGAGGATTTCTCAGAATAATTATCCTTCATGTCCAACACGAAGAAATCAACCGGGAAGGCTAAATTGTTGACTTGAACGAGGACATCTTCCAAAACGCCTTCCGGGTATACTATAGAACGGTTCGCCAATTGTATGATAACACCTGTACCTTTCAAGGGACCAAGATTAAGTGCATTATAAACAGATAAAGGCATAACATTAATAGATGCACCTAAATCACACATAGCCTTTTTAATTCCCAGATTACCAATTTTGCACGGTATTGAAAGCATACCTTGATCATGGCACTTCGGTGGGAGTTTCTTTTGTAAAACAGCAGACACGTTTTCCCCCACACTTACCTTTTCGTTACCTTTCAACTTCCTCTTATTGGTACAGAGCTCCTTGAGGAATTTGGCGTATCTGGGAATCTGCTGGATCGCGTCCAACAATGGTATGTTCACCTCAACTTTACGAAACATCTCTAGGATGTTCTTTTCTTCCTTCTGCTTTTTCGTCTCGGCCAGACGTTGAGGGAACTGGGGTGGGATTACCAAAGGTTGCAGCTGTACGACAATCTCTGTCTCTCTGTTCCGGTTTGGGGTTGAGGCATGGTCATTCTTAGATGTAGTACCTTCTTTGCTATCATCTACAGACCCAGACTTTCTCTCTTGTTCCTTCTCTGGTGGCGGAGGAAGCTCCTTGCCACTTCTGAGCGTGATCGCACTAACGTTCTGCCTAGGGTCCTCTGTTTACGAGGGCAGTTTACCTTGGTTCTCCATCCTACTCAAGGCTGTAGCGATCTGCCCTAGCTGGGTTTCCAAGTTCTTAACTGTAGAGCCTAGGTTCTGAACGGTGGACTCTAGGTTGTTGAAACGGATAGCTTGGGGATTAAGGTTTTGTTGTGAGTTTTGTTGCTGAGGCTGCGAGGGTCTGGGTACAAAATTCTGGAAGTTTGGTGGAGGTTTTTGTGGTATTCCTGCACTCATGTTAGATGCTAAAGCAGATATCATATTCTTGAGTTCATCAAACTGAGAAGAACTTACCTCTTTTACCTATCTCGTCATGTCGGACTTGGCGTAGTATTTTTGTGAGGCCCTAGAAATTCTGCTAATTAGTTCCGTGAGTTCTGCAGGTGTTTTGATCATAATGGAACCACCACTTGAAGCATCCAACTGCCTTTTATCGGCAGGCATCAGTCCTCTGTAAAAGTTATGAACAACTGAATTTTCCGGCAGGTTGTGATGTGGGCATATTGCAAGCAAATTCTGGTATCGCTCCCAATACTCATGCAAGGCTTCATGTTCCTTTTGCTTAATGGTAATTATCTCCTGAAGGAGATCCAGGTATCGCTTAGCTGGGAAGAACCTATCCAAGAATTTATCGTGCATTTGCTGCAAAGTAGTAATGGTTGCTGACGGTAGAGAATATAACCATTTTTCCGCTGCATCTTGCAAAGAGAACGGAAAAACACGACGCTTGATTTGGTCCTAGGTAACTCCATGAGGCTTTGTTGAGCAGCAGACCATGTGGAACTTGCTCAAATGGTGGTGAGGGTTCTCCTTTTCCAGACCGCGAAAGACGGGGAGTAGGTGAATTGTTCCCGTCTTCAGCTCGAAGCCAGCACCCACCTCTGGAAAAGTGATACAGAGGGGCTGCTGTGCGTTATCGGGGCGTACCAGATCCTCCATGGTACGACGTTCTGCTACTGCAATCGTTAAGGTACGGTCAAACCGTTCTGTTCGTCTTCTGGATGTTCCGACTCAGTGTTGGACTCTTCAGATTGGTTCAGACTGGATTTTCCCGCGAGCTTCTTACGTGTTTTGGTCTGTTTCCTTAACGATCTTGCGGTTTTTTTTCCGATCTCGGGATCGAAAATCGGCTCGTCAACTCCACGAATGCTCCTGCTCATAAAAAGAATTAAATTTGATTAGCACCAATCCCCGGCAACGGCGCCAAAATTTGACAGGTGTCGAATCCGTAAAAAATAAATTATAATCCGGTTTACGACTAAAATAGAGTATAGTGCAAACGGGTCGAATCCACAGAGATTGGTTGAAAATAATTCCAATTAATCACAGGAAAATTCCCTAAAATTAACAAGTAAAATCAGGGGGGTTTGAGATTTACTAAACTAACTAATTAACTAACAATTAAACAAATTAGAAGGAAAACAAATAGTCACTTGAAAGTCGGGTTTTGATAAATCAATGGGAAAATAATACCTAGCCAGGAATCACAATTCAGTTTAGGACATCGATCATAGACGCAAAAATAAATTCAGTTATTCAAATAGATTAGCTATAGCAGATAGAGACACTCGACTCCGCCTTGTTTTCTCTTAAATAATAGAATAACCTAGAGACACTCGTGTTGGAAAACACGAATCAGAAAGCAGCGGAAATTTAAAAATTTTCCAACAAAAGGATCTAAGACTCGCAATCGTGTGACCAAATTCGTAGGGATTAGAAACTTACTTTCTTAATTGTCTTTCTTGAAGCGTTTCAAGCCACCCAAGAACGCTCTTCTCGCGGCTTGATCCCCTCTTCTTGGTAAAGCTCGAATCTTCAAACTTCTAACTTGAAGCTCTCTAGAGATAGTCCACCAACTTGATCACAATCTAACTAGTAAGGATGCTAGTTCTCTAGTTAGTGTTTAGGCTTAACCTAGGGTTTCGTTTATCTTGGAGAAAGGATGGTGTTCAACACATGAACCAAAAGAATTGCCAATTCGCTCCAAGAGGAGCTGGAGCTCCCCTATTTATAAGAAAGGGAGGACCGAAAATCCTAGTCCTTATGGGCTAGGGTTTTGGTCTCTCTCTCCTATTACTTGATCATCAAGTAATTTTGACTTTGACTTTGACTTTAACTAGATTATTTTCTCCAAAATTAGACTTTCTTTTTAATTCAAAATTAAACCAAAGTCTATTAAATAATTAACACATTTAATTATTTAATATATAATTAAATAATCACTTGTGGCACACGTGTCACAATGACACGTGTCCAGTCACGTGACCCACACGTGTGGTTTCACACGTGTGGAACCCTCTAGGCCCGATTAACTCGTTTAATCATTTTTAAGCCTTAACTCATGTAACCAAGTTGTTGTGTGTGACCCTCTAGGTTCTCAATTCAATTAGCAGTGACCCTAATTAATTAATTCACTAATTAATTAATCAGTCCACAGATTAAACGACCATAGTCTAGCAACAGGTGTTTAACCCCTAGCTGAATTGGAATGTTCGGATTCGACAGAACCTTTAAGTCATTGATTTACGTGAGATACAATCCTCCTACTTACTATCTCTCAACCAAGATCTAGGGTAAGGGAATAATCAGAACCCTAATAATCCGGTCTTAAAGCTAAGTGCATTTCATATCCATTTGATCTCAATCCAAGAAACCCTTTTCTCGATGTCTTGATCTACTGCCTTGGCCAAGGACTCCATATGGCATATGAATGACTTACACAATAAGAGATCACCTTGCAAATGCAAGTGTAGGTCCTTTCTTGATTCTCATTCACTTTCCTGAATCACTTGTGCAGCCCCAGCATAAGCCTTGAATCAGTTGTCTAAGGCGACACCCTTTAAACCTTATACCTAAGACTACAGAGTTAACTCATAAAGTGACAAGGAACCTCAAGTCTAAGGATCAATTAATCACATCAATGACTCGTGAGATATTTCCTAATCTGGAAGTTTCTATTTCCTGATAGAAACTTCCTTTCCCATTTAGGAATGTTCTCACACGGGGCACCTCAGTGAACTTACTTATTAAAGTAAGCACCCTCATGTATCACGCACGTATCAACTATACACTTTGCACCTCCATGAAACAAGGTGGTCCTTCTTAAGGGCGTGATCCCACAAGCAAGCCTTAGAGGAGTCAGGTTGACACTCCCACTGTCGGTAGGACTCATCGGCTTGGAGTATTTTACTAATCATGACTTATGTGATATAGGGTTCGTTTCATGAACCATTTCACCTAAATGGTAGAGTCCTAAAGTCATCAGGATTAGGGGAGTTCTTATACATGCACAGATAAAGTAAACGCATACCAAACAAGAGGATATAAAGAAGTGTTGCCTCAATTCGTTATTTCATTCAAAGATTATCTGTGATTACAATAAGGAAAAGTACAAAGCGGATATACAATCGGCTTTCTAGGGCACTATTCCTAACAACTCGACAGTTATTCCCTAATCAACTCACAACCCCTAGAGACACTCGACAGGATTCAATGAGTCAACATACTTAAGAATTAAGAAAACACTAGCCCAAATTAACCTAGTTACGACACGTGCAAGATTCAAATTCGATTATTAACTCTCTTAGTGAATAAGATTCGACTTTACGACTTCCTATCACTAACGTACTACTAATTATCTATCAAGCACTACGTATACTTCATGCAATCAAGATTAGCACTATGCAACCATCTACTTAGAAAATTCGGCCGTAATCAACTAAGTAAATAAATCACAATAAACAAGACACTCGGAGAATTAATAAATACTTGAATTAAAACTGAATTATAAAAAACAATTAGGTCTCACGATGTCAAAAACATAAGTTGTAAATTCTTAGCTAAGTACTAAAGAAATTAGCTACTCATAATCATGTCCAAAACATAAAATAATTCAAGAGCATAAACTAATAAAAATTAAGAAATTAAGTAAAACTCAAGGGAATGATTTTGCTCTTCGAGATGCGTGCCCAAACTTCTCCCGCTAACTGCTGTGTGAGAAGGGGTATCCAAAGATTGTCCAATCTGCTGCCAAAGTACGTGATTTTATAGGCTCCGAAATCAACCCTCAAATCCTAGTCCAAATTGGACTCTTTTAATCTCGCACAAAGACTTACTGCCAAAGTCTAAATTCAATTGGTTTTGCTCAATTAACTCCAAACCTTCAAGCTCTCGGCCCAATCAAATAAAATAGCCTTCTAACTTCATCATAAAACCACATCTCCACAATGGGCTTGCAACATACTAATTCCAAGACTTTAATCCTCGGCCCAATTAGCAATTAATCTCAATTCTTGCAATTAACAATCAGCAACACATGCCTTAACTTGTCTCACGCGAGCAGCTCTTTCATGGCCCAAAAAAGCTTCCACAACAAATCAGCCATAAATCTACTTAAAACAGCCCGAAAAATTCCAGAAACAATTCATCATGCCCAGCTGCACTAAAAACATGAAAATACATCACGACATCAAATTATATCAAAATTAAGCACTAGAATGCAACCATTAAACACATGGAATTATGCACGCTATCATTGAACCACACAAACGATTATTCATGGCGGGCTTGCCATGGATATGAAAGGAATTATTCATGGCGGATTTGCCATAAACAATGAACCAAACTCTTGGCCGACTTTGCCAAGATAGAGAAAAAAACAGATAAACTCTTTGCAAATTTTGCCAAGATGGAGAAAAACGAATCTTTGGTGAAGTAAAAATGGACCAGAACAGAAGAATTTGTTGTGGCAGAGGTAGATGATTTGATTGGAGAATTTGATTGATGAAGCAGAGTAGTAGTTGGAGAATTTGATTGATGAAACGAAGCGAAAGGAAAATTTACTCTGATACCATATTACTTTTCATAATTGGAGAATTGTTTTTCTCATTTCAAAAGATAAATACATCGACTATATATACAGAAAAATACCTAAATACTAGATACAAGAAACTGTAAATAAAAGATAAGACAGAAAACTAATAAGAAAACCGATAAACTCTATTCACTAACTTAATTATGTAATAAAATAATTAAACAAAATATAAATGATATGGACGGAGATACACCATATCAAGAGAGAAGAGTAGGGATTGGATAGACTAAATAATATTCAATAATATAAAAGGTAACATTATGTATAACCTAATTAAACATTTCTTATTTTATACTACTATTTTATTCAAATTAAGAGATATTTAACTGATTATATCTTTTATTTGCATACACGTCGAGTGTAAGAGTACCAAGATTTTTTTTTTATATTTATAATTAAGAGGATTAATATTGGTTTTCCAACTAATCACTAACCCGTTATTAATATTCTGCCTCAGCTTATGATCAGATAGCAAGATTTTTTTTATTTATTAATTTAAGAGGATTAGATACCGAGATTCTCTCCTTAAAAATGATGAATATGCTTGTGATGATCTTTCCATAATATAGTTATCGGTCTTAAAGATTAAATAAAAATAGTATATATATATATATATATATATATATATATATATATATATATATATATATATATGTATATGTATGTATGTATATATATTATAACATTTAATTTATTGAAATTAAAAGACAAATAAAAGCAAATTAATTAATTAAATTTCTTAAATTTAATATGGAAATTTTAATAATCATGTATACTTTAGTAAGTCCAAATATTAATTGTTACAAAGCAATTATTCTCTTCATTTTTACTAATATAATACTATATAAAGTTAAAGAAAAATTCTAATTAATCGTAATAATAAGTGTTCCTCCAAAAAAAATATAATGATGAGTGTATATAATGACTATAATTTGATTGATCACTCTTTTTAAAATTTTGAAAGGTAGAGATTTATGTAATAACTATTTTAGGATACTCCAATTTAAATGTTTGGCCGATACGACGTCAAAAACCTTAAGTCGGTTAAAATGGTTGGTTATATTGGATGTTCCAGTGAAGAGGAGTTCCTTTTGCACTTATTCAGTGTTGCTGGGTCGCTTGAGAAAATGGTTATCCAAGTGAAGAGTAAACATTTTGGCAAAGAGTTGAAGCATTATTATCATAAGAAGCTACGAATTAAGGCGCAGCCGATGAAGGAAGCAAAAAATGCATCAAACATCTTCAATCAAAATTTCCACGAAAAACAGAGTTGGTTGTAAGATAATATATGTTAGCAATTGTACCTACATCAGAGGCTTCCTCTGAATAAAGGATAATTACTATTTATTACGGCATATTAATTGATAACTGACTTTACTTAGTTTTAGTTGAGATATTAACCTGAGTTAGTTTCCAGCTGTTATTAGTTTGTTCCCCTTAGCTAGGATGCTGACACGTGTAAGGTGTAGATAGCTCAGCATAGATATTTATCTGCTTTCCTTCCCCTGTATATATGATGTACGAACTCTCATTCCTTAGTGATTGAATTGAATGGAAAATATTCCCAAAACATTTGCTCTTCTTCCGTTTATGAAATGGTATCAGTAGTTATTCTCGTTTCCGCAGTTCAATTCCGACGCCGATTCCGGTGATCGTTCCTTTTTCCGGCGAGTGTTTGCCGTGTTTCAATCTGGATTTTTGCATTGACTTTACATCGTACGCCATGAATTCCGATGGACCTTCTTCTGTTCCTCCGGCGATTTCGCCGGACGATCCATTTTTCCTTCTGCCAACGGAGCATCTCAACACATTTCTGGTTTCTCAGCAGCTCACCGGAGACAACTGTCACACTTGGAGTCGTTCCGTTCTTATTGCTCTGTCGGCGAAGAACAAACAGGGGTTCGTTGACGGATCTCTTTCGCCTCCTGCTATTACCGATCCTGAGCCTCGTCGGAAAGCTTGGATCCGCAACAATCATGTTGTAATTTCCTGGATTTTGCACTCTGTTTCTAAGGAGATTGCTGCATCTATCCTTTTCTCGGACTCTGCTCGCGAAATTTGGATCGATCTTCGTGACTGATTCCAACAGTCCATAGATTTTTCAACTTTGCCAATCATTGCTGTCTACACGCCAGGATTCATCTCCTTTCAGCGTTTATTTCACCACATTGAAGGCTATTTGGGAGGAATTGTCCAACTTTCGCCCTGTCTGCACTTGTAACCGGTGTACCTATGATGGCGTACGTGATTTGTGCCTCTATTATCAGGCGGAATATGTTATGGCCTTCCTGATGGGATTAAATGAGTCCTTCGCTAATGTTCGTAGTCAGATCCTCATGATGGATCCGATTCCCAATATGAGCAAGGTGTTTGCTATTGTCAGTCAGGAAGAAAGGCAGCGCACTTTTGGTTCTGTGTCTACATCCTCTGTTCCTGTCGCCTTCAATGTCCGCAATCCGTTCCCACCATCTCGTTTTCCTACTGGTTCTGGTCGTGGGGGGACTTTTGGCCGTGGCACTGGCCGTGGTAATGCTACTTTTAAAGGGAAATCTAAGATTGAATGTTCTAACTGTAAAGGCACTAACCATACTGTTGATCGTTGTTACAAAATCTATGGTTATCCTCCTGGATATTTCAATAATTCAGGGCCACGTTTTACTCAGTCTATTCATCAACCTGCTGTTAATCAGGTTGCCATTGCCTCCACTTCCTCCTCTAATAATGACTCTGCCAGTCAGCCAGGGGCATCAGGTTCTTCTTCTCATATGTTGCACTCTCTCACTGACCAACAATATCATAGTTTGTTGTCTTTGTTGGCTTCACAGATGAATAGTACTCAGTTGCACTCTGCTGGATCCTCTGGATTACAGGATCATACTGCTACTGCAGGTATCTCATTGTCTGCCTTTTCCTGCACTGTCATTGGTCATGCCAAGTGGATACTTGATTCTGGTGCTAGCAAACATATCTGCTGTGATAGAAGTCTGTTTCATAAACTTGAGGAAATTCCTACAGTACAAGTTTTACTTCCTAATGGTACTTCCTTTCCTGTTTGTCACAAGGGAACTGTCATTCTTCATCCATGTCTGGTGTTACATGATGTATTTCTCGTTCCTCAATTCAAGTTTAATTTGATCTCCATAAATCATATGCTACAGACTTCATCTGTTTCTGTTTCTGTTTCTGCTTCCTTTCTCCCTGATCAGTGTCTACTCCATGATTCCAAGCAAAGGGTGATGATTGGCAAGGCTGAGGTTCAAGATGGTCTCTATATTCTAGATGTTAATGCTTTCTTACCTAGTACAGCAACTTCTCATTCTTTGGTTAATAAGGTGTCTGTAAGTACTTGGCATAATAGAATGGGGCATGTCTCATTCCCAGTACTGGAGCAACTTCAAACTGTGTTGGGATTTGATAGTGATAAGAAACAGTATTCCTCTTGTTCTGTGTGTCCTTTGGCTAAACAGAGACGCTTATCTTTTCCTTATAGTAATAAAAGATTTGTTGCTGCATTTGATCTTGTTCATGCTAACATCTGGGGCCCATTCAATCATGCTCCTTCTAATCCTTACAAATACTTTCTCACTTTGGTGGATGATTACAGCCGTTTTACTTGGATTTTCTTATTGAAATCCAAATCTGAGGTGCTTAATGTTGTTCCTCATTTCTTCCAACTTGTTCAAACTCAATTTCATACCACCATTAAGACATTCAGGTCTGATAATGCACCAGAATTAGCCTTTACAGATTTCTTCAAGGCTCAAGGTACTTTGCATCAATTTTCTTGTGTTGAAACTCCTCAACAGAACTCAGTGGCTGAGAGGAAACACCGGCATCTGTTGAATGTTGCCAGGGCACTTTATTTCCAATCTGAACTCCCTTTGAAGTTTTGGATTGATTGCTTGCTCACTGCTGTGTTTTTTATCAATAGGACTCCTTCTATTCATCTCAATAACAATTCTCCTTATGACCTTTTATATCAGTCTTCCTTTGACTATACCTCTTTAAAGGTTTTTGGATGCCTTGCTTATACCTCTACCCTTGTCTCTCACAGACATAAGTTCTCTCCAAGGGCAAGAGCCTGTGTTTTCTTGGGATATCCACCTGGGATAAAGGGGTATAGACTGCTTGATTTGGATACTAGAGAGGTTTTTGTTTCCAGGGATGTTGTCTTTCATGAAACTGAATTTCCTTTTCATCACAATTCTCTTACCTCTTCTCTCACAGATGAGTTTCCTGATATCTCACTCCCAATACCTTCTACTGATTCTAGTGATGTTTGCACACCTGGTGTTGTTCTTCCCCATGTTTTCCCTTCTTCAAACACCACTGCAGGACACAGACAATCTTCCAGACCAGTTAGGAAGCCTTCCTATCTGCAAGATTATCATTGTAACCTTTTACACAATATGCCAGATCCACCTACAGATTCCTCTCATCCCATATCTTCTTACTTGTCTTATGCTAATCTTTCACCATCCTATAGGCTGTTATCTCTCAATATCACTGTTACTCCTGAACCTCATTCATATAGGGAATTAGTTCAATATCCTGAGTGGAGACAGGCCATGAAAGATGAATTGGATGCTATGGAATCCAATCACACTTGGGAAGTTGTGTCCTTGCCAGTTAGTTCTCATTCCATTGGATGTCGTTGGGTGTTTAAGGCAAAATATAAGGCTGATGGAAGTCTGGAGAGGCATAAAGCCAGATTGGTGGCTAAGGGTTTTAGTCAGTTGGAAGGCATTGATTTCTTAGACACTTATTCCCCTGTTGCTAAGATTGTCAATGTTAAAACAGTCTTGGCCTTGGCAAGTGCTAATCAGTGGTCTATTGCCAAATTGGATGTGAACAATGCTTTTCTAAATGGGGATTTGCTTGAGGAAGTTTATATGGATCTTCCCCAAGGCTATATACCACCTCAGTTAGATGCTCAATCTACTGCTCCATTGGTTTGTAAGCTCACAAAGTCAATTTATGGCCTCAAACAAGCTTCACAGCAGTGGTATGCTAAATTCTCCTCTTCTCTCATTCAATACGGTTTTTCCCAATCAAAGTCAGATTATTCTCTTTTCACAAAAGGTGTTGGATCAGATTTTGTAGCCCTTTTGGTTTATGTTGATGAAATTGTCATCATTATTCTCTTTTCACAAAAGGTGTTGGATCAGATTTTGTAGCCCTTTTGGTTTATGTTGATGACATTGTCATCACAGGGCTTAATGAATTGCTTATTCAAGATCTGAAGCTTTTTTTACATTCCAAGTTTAAGCTTAAAGATCTTGGTCAATTAAAGTACTTTCTTGGCTTGGAGATTGCATGTTCACAGAAAGGAATTGTGTTGTATCAACGAAAATATACCATGCAGCTCTTAGAGGATACAGGTTATCTAGGTTCTAAGCCCTTGGCTACTCCAATGGATCCTAATGCCAAGCTGAATTCCTTTGATAGTGACCCTCTACCCAATAATAGTACATATAGACAAGTGATTGGGAAGCTGCTGTATCTTACTCTTACCAGACCTGACATCAGCTTTGCAGTTAACAAGCTGAGTCAGTTTGTATCTCATCCTCGAAGTATTCACTTAGATGCAGTTCATCATCTCCTACGTTATCTCAAAGGTATCCTGGGTCAAGGTATTTTATTCCCATCTCACTCTGATCTGAAACTGACTGCTTTTGTTGATGCGGACTGGGCTTCTTGCCAAGATACTCGTAGGTCCACTACTGGCTTCTGTATCTTCCTTGGATCCTCTTTGATTTCTTGGAAATCTAAGAAACAGTCCGTTGTTTCTAGATCCTCCGCAAAGGCAGAGTACCGGGCTCTTGCTATGGTCACCAGTGAACTTATTTGTTTACACCAGTTGCTTACTGACCTTCAAGTTGATCCCCTTAGTCCTGTCGTCGTGTTTTGTGATAATAAGGCAGCGTTACATCTTGTTGAGAATCCGCTGTTTCATGAACGCACTAAACATATTAAAATAGATTGTCACTTTGTGCGTGATCAAGTTTCAGTGGGCTTTCTCAAGCTGCTCCCTGTGCGTTCATGCCATCAATTTGCTGGCATGTTCACCAAAGCTTTGACAGCACCTCATCTAAAAGCTCTTATGGACAAGATGTAAGTGAAAAATCCATTCCTTCCACCTTGAGGGGGGAGTATTACGGCGTATTAATTGATAATTGACTTTACTTAGTTTTAGTTGAGATATTAAACTGAGTTAGTTTCCAACTGTTATTAGTTTGTTCCCTTAGCTAGGATGCTGACACGTATAAGGTGTAGATAGCTCAGCATAGATATTTATCTGCTTTCCTTCCCCTGTATATATGATGTACGAACTCTCATCCCTTAGTGATTGAATTGAATGGAAAATATTCCCAAAACATTTGTTCTTCTTCCGTTTATGAAACTATTACTCCATAAAAACCCACACATTGCACATTAATTAATATATTATATATATCAGGGTTGAGGATTTAATTAATCCTCCCACACACACATGTAGCAAAAGCTACACACTTGTAATAGTATAAATAAGCCACTTACACACTTATGTAACAATACTTTCACGTCATTTAATAAAGTAGATATTCTTTCAGTTCACTCCTCTCTCTCTCTAGATGCTTTCTTCCCCAACCTGCTTCGTTTATTAACAATTACAAACACCCCATTTCTCAATTATTAGTTTTTTGTTCTTTTGCCCTGGTAATTAGATGAAGCCACGTGTGGGTATTTGTAATTATCCTGATTATTGGGTCATGTTGGCCAAGTTTGCACAAGACATTACGGAGGACAAGCTTGTGCGGGATCACCCGTCGGAAGGGCCCGTTCTCGAGGAAGATCAGATATCAACTAGTTTTAGCTCGAGTTGGTTGTTACTAGAAAAAAATTATCCCAATTATAATCTATATATTTATTGCATGTTTACTTTATAGGATGAAGGAGAATTAGATTAATAATCCTATAAACTTATGTTAACTAGTTTTTTACGAGCTCGGGATTGATGATACGATCCGGGATGATATAGGATAAAAGGTTGATTATCCATCCCATATTCCCCATGGGATAAACAATCCACCATCACATCCCCACCACTCATCCCATTACTCATCTATCCCATTTCATCCCAACAACGAAATAAACATGCAATTAGTATATTTTATGAGTGTTTTATTCTCATTCTCATTTTGGCCGGGGCAGATCCAAGGGGGGCATGTGATTGTCCCCACCCCTCTTAAATCGTGAATTTTTTAAATTTTTATATGTATATTTTTGGCGTATTTATATTTATTTATTGTCAAGTTGAGTAAGTATAACATATTTTTATAGTGGTAATAAAAATATGGAATTGATTTTGTAAGAGTTTTTAAGGAAGAAAAGTGGAAAAATGTGGGATTGAATTTTCTTATGCCTAAGAGGAAAAAAGGATTTTGAATTTCACAAAGAATGTGATAATCTATTATGCACAGGTACGCATACATTATCACGTACAAAACAAAATGATTTTTTTTTAAATATTCTACGCGAGGAGTGTCGAATACTGTGATAATCTATTATGCACAGGTACGTATACATTATCACGTACAAAACAAAATGATTTTTTTTTTAAATATTCTACGTGATGAGTGTCGAATACGATATTCAAGACTGTTAAATTATGGTTTGAAGAACTGTTTTATTCATTCGTCAATTCTAGGTTACAATGAATGGGAGAAACCTCCCAAGATAGATAGAAAAGGATCCCTACAAGTCTGGGATTGATTTACTCCGTTAATTAAGGTAATAATATAACTACCCTAATTCTAGAGTATCTTCTAGCACTCCCCCTCAAGTTAAGGAATGGAGTCGCCAATCTTTAACTTGTCTAACGCCTCTTGAAAGTTTTACCGGGACACCGCCTTCGTCAGAATGTCAGCAAGTTGTTCCTCTGACCTCACGAAGGGAATTTCAATGGTGCCATCCTCCAATTTTTCTTTTATGAAGTGTCGATCAACTTCGACATGCTTGGTCTTATCATGTTGCACAGGATTTTCTGAGATGCTGATCGCGGCCTTGTTGTCACAGTTTATTCGACCCGGCCTTTCTGGTGCTACCCCAATCTCGATTAGTAGCTTCCTCATCCAAACAACCTCAGCAACAGCCTTTGCTATCCCTCTGAACTCAGCTTCTGCGCTGGAGAGGGCCACAACTTTCTGTTTCTTGCTTCTCCATGACACTATGTTCCCTCCGACCAGAGTGAAGAATCCGGAGGTAGATCTCCTGTCATTTGGATTTCCGGCCCAATCCGCATCAGTGTAAGCTTCAATGTTCAAATGACCATGTCTGCCAAACATGATCCCCGTTCCTGCGGTTCCTTTTAGGTACCGAATCACTCTGGTTACCGCCTCCATATACTTCTTCTGAGGTTGGTGCATAAACTGGCTAACAACTCCCACTGCGTATGCAATGTCGGGCTTAGTGTGGGATAGGTAGATCAGTTTCCCCACTAGTCTTTGATAACGTTCTTTCTCAGTTGGTTCTCCATTTTCTTCTACCTTGAGCTGGTGATTCACTTGAATGGGGGTTTCTGCTGGTTTACAATCTAGCAGTCCAGTTTCTGCGAGAAGATCAAGGACATACTTCCTCTGCGAAATAAAGATCCCCTGCTTGGATTGTAGTACTTCAATTCCCAGAAAGTACTTCAGTCCCCCCAAGTCTTTCATCTCAAATTCTTTGAAAAAATTCTCCCAAAGCCTTTGCATTTCCTCTTTATCACTCCCTGTGATGATCATATCATCCACGTAGATGATCAAACATGTGATAAGGTGTCCTCGTGCCTTTAAGAACAGAGTATGGTCTGAATTGCTCTGTTTATACCCATAATGCTGCATCGCCACTGTAAATCGCCCAAACCATGCTCGTGGGGACTGTTTTAGTCCATATAGGGCCTTTCGAAGCAGGTAGACCTCACCGCTCCTGAAATGATCAGCGAACCCTGGTGGGGCTTCCATATACACTTCTTATCTCAAATCCCCATGCAGGAAATCATTTTTCACGTCGAACTGGTGAAGAGGCCAGTTCTTGGTTGCTGCCACGGACAATAAGACCCGTACGGTATCAATTTTCGCCACTGGGGAAAAAGTTTCAGAATAATCAATTCCGTATGTCTGAGTATACCCCTTTGCAACTAGCCTCGCTTTGTATCTTTCAATAGTACCTTCGGTCTTGTGTTTAATAGTAAACACCCATTTGCATCCCACTGGTTTCTTTCCTTGAGGTAAAGCACACTTTTCCCAGGTTTTATTCTTTTCCAAGGCATCCATTTCTACCTGCATAGCCTTCCACCACTCCTCACTTTTTACTGCTTCCTGAACTGTTCTAGGAATCTCTTCTTTACAGAGCCTGCCAAAAAACGCCTTTGCAGAGTGAGACATACTCCCCCTGACTATGTTCACCACTGGATACTTGGAGGTTTTGGATTTGAGTTCCGGTGAATACCGGGCGGGAGGTACACCCCTGTTATGTCTTCTTGGCAAAGTATACCTGTCACTTTCTGCAGTATCTTGAACAGAGGGATTAACTGTATCTTCAATAATATCCTCATAATAAACAGTAGAAACAGAGGAACAACTTACAGTTTCCTTATCGGGGACATTCTGGGAGGGAGGAGAGTTGGTGGTGGTGGTACTGAGTTCTTGATCATTTGGTGTAGACAGAATGCCCGTGTTATCTGAATTGGTGAGCCAACATAGGGACTCACTGTGAGTCTCCTCCTGAGCCTGATGTTGGGAGATGAAATAATACTCAGTTTCCAGAAATTCACAGTCCATGGCATGATACCGTCGAGTGACTGGGTTGAAGCACCTGTAACCCTTCTGATGAGGTGCATACCCCACGAACACACATTTGATGGCACAGGGATCAAGCTTTGTGCGTTCTGTCTTTGGAACATGGACAAACACCGAACAACCAAAAACACGAGGCGGTAAGGTAAGGGCTTGTGGTATAGGTGATTGCGTCTGAAACATTGAAAGTCGTGTTTTGTGGTCAAGGATTTTTGTGGGGAGGCGGTTGGTGAGATAAGTTGCAGTAGCAACAGCCTCGGGCCAAAAAATGAGATGGCATATGGGCTTCTGTGAGAAGGGCGCGTGTCATCTCTAATAATGTGCGGTTTTTTCGTTCAGCAACGCCATTTTGTTGTGGGGAGTTTGGACAAGTGGTTTGGTGAATGATCCCATGTTTTGTAGCAAACTCAGTCATCTGTTGGTTCACATATTCCCGCCCATTATCTGAGCGAAGAATTTTGATATTTTTCTCAAATTGGGTTTGAACCATGTGATAGAAAGCTGTAAATGTTTTAAAGACATCTGATTTGTTCTGAAGGAAGTAAACCCATGCCATACGAGAAAAATCATCAATAAATAGCACAAAATATCGAAACCGGTTTTGAGTTGTAACGGGGGCTGGTCCCCAAACATCTGAATGAATTAGATCAAAAACACAATCAACTCGAGTGTTCGTGGGTTTAAATGAAATCCTATGACTTTTTGCAACAGAACATGTTTGACAGCAGAAATCCAAAGTTTGCTTATTCTGAAATAAAGTAGGAAATAACATCTTTAAATACCCAATGGATGGGTGACCGAGACGCCTATGCCAAAGCCAAATCTGAGTGTCTGGAGTTCCTTTTGACAGAAGAACCTTAGATGGAGGTGTCAGTTCTTCCAAGTAATAGAGTCCATCCCGCTCAGTACCACGCCCAACTATCTCCCTCGTATGAATGTCCTGAAGTAAGCAAAACCGAGGATAAATTAGCACAACACAGTTAAGCTCATTCGTAACATGACTCAGTGAAAGTAGCTTGCAAGATAACGAAGGAATATAGAGGCAGTTTCGCAATTTTAGCTTTGTAGATATAGCAATAGACCCCTCTTGTTTAACTTCCACGAAATCCCCATTGGCTGTCTGTATATTAGAGATTTTCGGTGGGTTGGGATCAATTAAATCTGTGGGGTCACAAGTCATCGTGTCTATTGCTCCGGAGTCAATTATCCATTGAAAAGACTTATGGGGTTCAATGTGTGAGACACGTAAATTATTGGGGCTGCTATGAGATTTATTACACGTGGGGGGTTTATTTGCAAAGAAATAACTCTTCTTTAATAAATGAGGGGAAGAATTGGGGTTTGGGTCATTACCCCCAAACCCGTTACCTCCACTGTAATCGGTCTCTTTGCTCATTGAGAAGGCAGCGGCGGCGCGGCCCTCTGTGCACCGGACTTCACTACTGTCGTCGGCCCCTGAGACGGTGGCGCCGGCGGTTGAGTTCTCCTGTCCGCTGTCAACTGGTGACCGGATCTGATTTCCTCCCGCAGCCATGTGAGCCCGCCGATTTCCTCCATTGGTCCCTGTTTTTCGGTTACCCTCCCACCATTCGGGGTAACCGATGAGTTCAAAACAACCTTCTTTGGTGTGTCTAGGCTTGCCACAGTGGGAACACTCCAAATCGGACTTGTCCTCCTTTGGCGGTGGTCGGCGCCCACCGCCGCTGTCGGTGCGAGGACCTCTGTCCGATTTGCTCCGATTCGGCTTTTCCCGTCTTACCGCCAATCCGGCCCCAATTCCCAGTGATGATGGATCGCCTTCACCACCGGTGGCCGTATTCAAAATCTGAATTCGTGCCGCCTCCCTTCGGATAGTGGCGTAGGCCGACTCCACTAAGGGTTTCGTATCAAGCTTCAATAGATCTCGCCTAATTTGATCATACCTCTTCATCAATTCCGGTAAGTAGTTGGTAAAGCCTCTGTTCTTGCTTAATGTTATTGAAGGCTGTGATGTCGTCTGAGCACTTCATAGGGTTTGACTGTTTCCGGTCTATGGCCATCCAGAATGATTGCAATTTTCCCCAAAAATCTTCGATACTGTCTGACCCTTGTTTGAGTGTGTTTGCCCTCCTGTGTAAATCGAATAGTTGCAGGGGGTCGATGCCACTGCCATAGGTCGTAGCAAGGCCGTCCCAGAGTGGCTTTGCTGTTGGGTATTGTAGAACGTTGTTTACCAAACTGGGTTCCATGTTCTGTATGATCCACGTGAACACTTGTTGGTCAAGTTGTTCCCATTCATCATACGATTCATCTGTTTCTGCCGGTGCGGGTGGCTTCCCGGTGATGTGTGATCGGCCGCCTCTTCCACCGATCGCCATCTTCATAATCTGGGCCCAAACCGGGTAATTTTCATTGTTGAGTTTAATACCAATCGAGAGGTTCTCTGAATTGGTCATTGGGAGTTTTGAGATTTGGGTGCTGAGTACCGGGGTGATTTCTGTGGACATCTTGATTGATGCCAAAGGGTTTGAAAAAGGTTTTTAGGACGATGATGAGATTTCTGAGTCCCTAGGATCGAACACTGCTCTTGATACCATGTTAAAATATGGTTTGAAGAACTGTTTTATTCATTCGTCAATTCTAGGTTACAATGAATGGGAGAAACCTCCCAAGATATATAGAAAAGGATCCCTACAAGTCAGGGATTGATTTACTCCGTTAATTAAGGTAATAATATAACTACCCTAATTCTAGAGTATCTTCTAACAAAGACAATAACATGACAAAATGAATTTTTGAAAATATCCGTACATTATTGGATTGATAACATAGGAGCAACGGTTTTGCAAAGTATAACAATATTTTCGAAACATAATTAACCCTTGATTCAAATATTATTACTAACCACTCTATTTAATATCTACATATTCCAAGAAAATTATGTTAGCATTCTCTTATATATTTTTTTTATTATACTCCTCTAATTTAAAAGGCTCCAAATAATATTCCAATTATATAAATTGCTACAATTTTAGAATACCTTAAATATGTTTTTAAGTATATCTATTGTGTTATAAGTTTATCTCCTACGATTTATATATATATATTACGATGATATTCACACACTTTCAAAAATATCGTTTTGTTAGAAATCATTCTCGATATATAAGACATGTTTTTTTTTTTTTTTTTTATGGTTAATTACAGTTAGACCCCATGGGAATATATAAAACTACAACTTGGTACCTCATAGTCAAAAAATTACACTTACACCCCTCATGGATTTAATAATTTCATATATATAACACCCAATATTGTGAGAATTTGTTAAAAATCTAACAGAATATTCCTTAAACTTGTGAAAGTCCCGTTATGTCCGACCTAAAACTGAACTAATTTTAATTATATAAAAAAATTATTTGTAAATAGCTAAAATACCCCTTCTTCTGGCTCACTTCACATTGTATAAAAAGTGGGCCATTTTTCTCTTTCAGCACTCCCTCGCCTTCATCAGAACACCATAAAACCTTTTGTGTTTTCACCTATGTGACCAACAAAAAATTTCTAAAAATTGATTTTCTGGGAGCTTAATCCACCATCTGGAGGTTGGTGGTGACGAGAAAACTGAACTAATTTTAATTATATAAAAAAATTATTTGTAAATAACTAAAATACCCCTTCTTCTGGCTCACTTTACATAGTGTAAAAAGTGTGTCATTTTTCTCTTTCAGCACTCCCTCCCAGCTTCATCAGAACACCATAAAACCTTTTGTGTTTTCACCTATGTGACCAACAAAAAATTTCTAAAAATTGATTTTCTAGGAGCTTAATCCAACATCTGGAGGTTGGTGGTGACGAGAAAAGCTTCTTAGAATATTGAAGGGACTTTCACAATTTTAAAAAATATTATGTTAGGTTTTTAATAGATTCTCATAATATTGAGTGTTATATTAAATTTGTGAGGGGGTGTAAGTATAATTTTTTGATTAAGAGGTACCAAATTATAGTTTTATATATTCTCATGGGGTCTAAATATAATTAACCCCTTTTTTTTAAAGTAAAGACGTATGTTTATTAGGATATTGGATTTGGGTCTTAAATTTCTAGGCCCGTCTTCAAGACCCCGCCAACAGCACTAGCTTCTGCAATTAAATTTTGGGAATTAGGGTTTGAGGACACTGTGCCAGAGTCCTATAATTCCTACTAACATACCTAATATGATTGGAATTCAATTCATTTTTGGTTTGCTATAATGAAAAACTGAATCTTTTTTTCCTTTTTGACTAACTCTTTGAATTCAGCTTAAGGTTCGTGATCATCTTTACAACATTGAATCTGCTAATATTGTGATAATATGGATGATACTCGTGCTCCTGAGACGGTTTCAGTTATTCAGCACCAAAGAAAAAGAAGGCAAGAGAAGAAGGTAGTTCACTATTCATCTTTCTCATTAACATTGTAATTTGAGATGATATATTTGTTGGATATTATAAGGACAAAGGGCGTGATTTTACTATGATAGTTACAAAGGTCGAGGCGAGAGTTCAACTCTCTTTCCTTAAGACGAAATTGCCCCGCTCAGGTGCTTACGGATTAGCGACAATCGTCTCCCAAGATACGACGACCACTTCTCGTAATAGTAGCACTACAAATTACGAGATCAACGAACTCTAAGTGTTTAGAACTCTCTTAGAACTTAAATGCTTCTATGTTTATTTGTATCTAATTCTAGAATTGAATGCATCATTGGATGATTGAAATGCATAATGGTGGGGTTTATTTATAGATGACAATGTACCTCTTCAAAAGGGTGTTTACCTTTTCATTTCTAGTTCATAATTAATAAGACACCTTTTCGGTTATTACCGAAAAAACGCAATGTTACAACACACCTTTTCGTATAAAGTGACAACTATTAGTCACAATTATTAATCTCAAAGGTCGTGTCTTTTGGAAACATTGCATATATTGAATATAAATATGTCCTTATTAATTATTAACTTAATCTTAATTTTCCCATTCAATAATTATTAGATTTGATAAATAAATATATCAAAATTCCAACAATCCCCCACATGAATGGAAAATTTCCCTTTTGAAGATATGCATATGACTAATGCAGACACGTAAGAGAGTTCATGCGAACAATTATTGCATCGGGATAGGTAGCTTGTGGCTTTGAACCTTCTGTAGTGATGTATAATCGGATCTACTTGGCTAATCAGTGAACATGATGTCTTGAACTGTTCAGCCGTTAGTGTAGACCAAGACAATCATACTCACACAATAATCATTCTAACACTTGTGGTTCTCATGATTGTGTCCATTTCGGCCTTGGACAACATCTTGGATTCATAAGTGTTTTCATTTGAACCGGCCATGTTCACACTTACTTAGGTGATCTCCTAATAAAGAGTATCCTGCTATACTCCACCTTGTAGGTCTAGGAATCATTAAAAGTTTTAGCTTAACCTCTTACCCTTTGCAGGCAGCACTTATATTGTCCTAAGAATGAGTTGGAAATAATTTCCTAAGTGCTCGACTAGTCCTTGTAACTTAGTTGTCCCATTGAACCAAGATCTTGGGATCTCCAGTCAACAAGGTTGGGTTACCATTACTCGGACTTTAATTGGTGGGTTTTAATCTCATTCCTCTCGACAAGCAGTATACTTGATCTCTATATATGTCTTTTGTCAACGGATCCGCTATATTTTCTTTAGACTTTACATAGTCAATCGATATAATTCCATTAGAGATCAACTGCCTAATGGTATTATGTCTCCGTCTTTTATGTCGAGACTTACCATTATACGTACCACTTAGTATTCTTCCAATGGTCGTTTCACCATCACAATGTATAACTATTGAAGACACGAGTTTTGCCATTTTAGCACTTGTACTATGCCTTGGTACTATATCAATTTGGATTATCATTACTTGAACTTTCATCAATTTGATCATCATCATATGTTGTTTCACAAGTTCTTTATTAGAACTTTCCTCATTTCTTCTTTACAAAGAAGTGTATTCTCAAGAAATACAAAATTTCTTGATTCGAGTATCGTTTCTCACTCATTTCGAACACTTAGTCAAACACCCCCACATTTTAAGGTATTTATTGGAAGTTTATAATTTTTTCAAAGCTCATATGATCTCTTTTCAACCAAGTGGAAGTTTCTCTATCTTGACCACTTTTTGAAAAGATTCATTAAGTTGCATTTCTTCAAAGCAACATATCATATATAATAATTTGTAAGTTCTTGAACTTGCCTTATCAATGTATTTTTGATATAGACAGAAATATATATACATATATGCACTATTTATATGTATATATTACACAATCTAAATTAATTTTCAAAGCAACTTTTTCTTTTTTCACCCTTTCATATGTGCCTTCGCATCTTTTCAGATAGATAATCACCCTTAAATGTCGAAAAGGTGTCTTGACATCTTAAGGGGTGTCTTAATCTCATTAATTAAGATATATCAAATATCTTTAATTAATTCATTATCTTCTCTTGACCGAAAGGGTGCTTCAATTAAATGAAGAGATGCTTTCAACATTTCAAAGGCTAAACAAAATGTTCACCTTCAGGCATCAATGCCGAATCGGTGTGAGCAATTAATGAAGAGGTATTTCATTAATTCAAATTATTGTTGTCGACTGGGTAATAACAATGAGGGGATGCATACTTTTACATTTCTTTGTATCCCATTTTACCCTTTAAGATAATAATATTGATATTGTCTTAATATATCCATTAATTACACTCTTTCAAATAAACTACCACCTAAAAATCCATAGAAGGCCGAATCGATGGTTTATTAAATGAAGAGATGCATTCTACTAATTACATAATTTCATATATCATTTCATTAATAAATGAAATCACGAAGGGTGCGGGCCTTTATTTACCATTGTTCACCATTTCGTTTAAGATAAACAAATTATCTTAATTAACATATACTATATATATTATTTTATAAATAATATATTTTCACACATATATAATCGAATCGGAATAAAGCCTTACACCTGTAAGCATAAAATTATCATGCATAATCATGCAAAAATAATCTAACACATAAAAATATCTACTAAAGATATATATATTCATATCATATAATAAAATGAAAAACGTACTTGGAAGGTTCCTTACGGTGCTTTAGGATTTCAATCGAACAACGTCTTTTGTTGTAACCATTTGAAATCAATTTTGATGACCTTTCTCGCACTACAAGAAAAAAGCCCGAATTCCGACGGGAAAAAACCGACGGAAAATTCCGTCGGTTTCCCGTCGGAATTTCCAACGGAAAACCGACGGAATTCCAACGGAATTCCAACGGCTTTTCCGTCCGTTGGAATTCCGTCGGAATATTTGGCGGCACTTTAAAAAAAATTGCGCCAAAATTTCCAACGGAATTCCGTCGGTTTTCCATTGGAATTCCGTCGGAAATTTTGGCGCAATTCTAAAAAAAAATGCGCCAAATATACCGACGGGATTTCCCATCGGTTTTCCGTCGGAATTTCAATGAAATAAAAATTCCGACGGAAAACCGATGGGAAATCCCGTCGGTATTTTTTTATTCAACATTAAAAAAATACGAAATAAATTTCCGACGGAAAACCGACGGGAAAAGCCCGTCGGTATTTTTTTATTCTTCATTAAAAAATTACCGACGAGATTTCCCGTCGGTTTTCCGTCGGAATTTCAATGAAATAAAAATTCCGACGGAAATCCGACGGGAAAATCCCGTCAGTATTTTTTTATTTTACATTAAAAAAATGCGAAATAAAATTTCCGACGGAAAACCGATGGAAAAATCCCGTCGGTATTTTTTTATTCTTCATTAAAAAAATACCGACGGAATTTTCCGTCGGTTTTCCGTCGGAATTTCAATGAAATAAAAATTCCGTTGCTTTTCCGTCGGTTTTCCGTTGGAATTTTTCAATCAAATTTAATTAGAAAAATACGATTATAGTTAATACAAATAATTATATATAATTGTTTGTACTAATAATTCGCGTTTATTGACTTTGTGTAAATATCGGATAAATAGTACAAATAATTTATAAATTTTGATATCAAAGTGGATCTTCAATTTTCAATCTTCTTCAACTTATTTAACTTTTATTAATTGGTTTGATCTTTTATAACTTCAGATTTATCTTTTAATAACGTTAATCCGTAGGTCCTTCGACTTATTTACAATCAAACGCTAGATTTTGGAGAATTTCGCCAAGAACGTCTTTGAGCACTTCGGTAACTCCGTGGAGTTAGCTTGAATATAACGTCAATTCGTCATTATAATGTCTTAATAACGGAACAAACGACTTGATTTGATAATTTTGGCGAAAAACGCCTTTATATAGGTTTATAATTCAAGAGTTAGAGTTCAACTCAAACTTATTTAATAATTATCTCTTGTATTTTTTTTTTAAAGAGATAAATATAATATAAACATATATATTATATATATTACGGTATGTCTAATATGTAATATATATATATATATATATATATATATGTTTTATGTTATATTACGGTATATGTCTAATATATGTACATATATAATATATATATTACGGTATATGTACATATATATATTACGGTATATGTCTAATATGTACATATATATATAAATATAATATATTATATGTGTGTATATATATATATATATATGTATAATATGTGTATATATATTATGTATATTACAGTATGTGTACATATATTATGTATATTACAGTATGTGTACATACATATATTATGTATATTACAGTATGTATAATATATATATATATATATTATGTATACATATATTATGTATATTACAGTATGTATAATATTATCTATATATAACGTTATATGCATATAGTCAATTAAATTAATAATATAAAGTTTATTTGTTCATCTACAATAATATTTTATATAATTTTAAATATATACATTATAATTAAAACACAAAAGTATATAAGCTAGCAATTTTTATATAATATCTCAATAAATATGATTATATTTAATTTAAATAATTATATATTTAAAATTTTATATTTTAAATTAATAATAAAAAAGTATTTAAATAATTAATTGAAATAAGTGTATAAATATATTTAAAGACATAATATTAATAAGAAGTAAGTTGGCCAAGTGGTAAGGGAGTCACCATTCTTCCTTGGAGACTCGAGTTCGAATCCCTTCGTGCACAATTATCGCGAGAATTAATTCTCGCATTTGGGTGGCTCGGTTGGCTCGAGCTCGGCCCGCGGCTTGTCCGAGGAATTGATATGGCTCGTTTCCGAGGTGGTTCGGGTGTCACAAATGATTTTTTTATTATTTTTTATTTATTTATTTTTAATCAATTTCCGACGGAATACTGACGGAAAATTCCGTTGGAATTCCGTCGGTTAACTCAAAAATTAATTTTTTTTTGCTCCGTTGGAAATCCGTTGGTTTTCCGTTGGAAAAAAATTCCGACGGAAAACCGACGGAAATTTTCCGTTGGAAATTACTTCGTTGGGGAAAAAAAATGTTCGTTGGAATTCCGTCGGAAATATGTTTCCAACGGAAAACCAACGGAACGGACCCGTCGGAACCCAAATCCGACGATACATTTTCCAACGGGCTTCGTGCCGTCGGTTTTCCGTCGGAATTCGGCTTTTCCGACGGAAAACCGACGGGATTTCCGAAAATCCCGTCGGAAAATGCCCGTCGGTTTTCGGCCTTTTTTTTGTAGTGTCGATTTATCTTTCGTAACCGGCCTCCTAGTAATCTTAGAAGTAGAGTTCTTCTTATCCGTAGTAAAATCAACAAAGGAATTTCGTCTTAAGTTTGTTGGATATTATGAGCAACAAAGGGCGTGATTTTACTATGATAGTTACAAAGGTCGAGGCGAGAGTTCAACTCTCTTTCCTTAAGACGAAATTGCCCCGCTCAGGTGCTTACGGATTAGCGACAATCGTCTCCCAAGATACGACGACCACTTCTCGTAATAGTAGCACTACAAATTACGAGATCAACGAACTCTAACGGCATGATTGGTATGCATGAATGGAATGAGGCAGGAAAGGAATGAACTTTGTAATGGAATGAACAAAGGAATGGAATGACTTTATTATGGCATTACTATGATTGGTACGCCAAGTAATAAAGTTAGGAATGAAATAAAAATTTTAAACTTATTTCATTAATAATAATAATAATAGTGATAATAACAAAGTATATAATTAAAAATATTTTTATATTAAATATATATTTTAAATTTTTTATTTTGAGTAACTATATATTTTCATATGTAAATATATTGTTACAATTTTATATCGAACGTGTTATATATATGACATTTATTATATGTACTATATATATGTGAATGTGAGAGTGAGTTTGTGATATATATATATATACACTATTTCTCTATTCATGCGTAGATTATATATTAATTATTTATTGTATTTAATATATTTCTTGATATTTATAAATAAATTTTAATATAAATATCAAAATTCGTTCTTTATAAAATATTTGAATTTCTAAAATTTTATAAATAAAATAATATTTTGAAAACGTTTTTAATATATAATATATATTTACATATATTTAATATAATTTATTAAATTTTCAACATGATTAATAGTATTTAATTTTTATTTATGAAAATAATAAAATATAATATGCATTTAACAAATATGTGACGATAATATAAAAATAATAATAAATTTTAAACATTGGGAATGACTAATACCATGGGGGACCAAAGGAATGGGTAATCCCATGCTTGTGGGAATGGGCATTACCGCTGGAATGAGCATTCCTAATCATGTTTTGGTACCAATCATGGGTTTAGGAATGGACGCGGTAATACCCATTCCATTCCCACCCCATTCCATCATACCAATCATGCCGTAAGTGTTTAGAACTCTCTTAGAACTTAAATGCTTCTATGTTTATTTGTATCTAATTCTAGAATTGAATGCATCATTGGATGATTGAAATGCATAATGGTGGGGTTTATTTATAGATGACAATGTACCTCTTCAAAAGGGTGTTTACCTTTTCATTTATAGTTCATAATTAATAAGACACCTTTTCGGTTATTACCGAAAAAATGCAATGTTACAACACACCTTTTCATATAAAGTGACAACTATTAGTCACAATTATTAATCTCAAAGGTCGTGTTTTTTGGAAACATTGCATATATTGAATATAAATATGTCCTTATTAATTATTAACTTTAATCTTAATTTTCCCATTCAATAATTATTAGATTTGATAAATAAATATATCAAAATTCCAACAATATTACTGTTGAAGGGACTCTGCAATTTTCTGTTATCTGTCAATATAATAATTACATATAATACTCAATATTGTATAATTACATATAATACTCAATAGTGTAGTTCACTATGATGCATGGATACAGACACGGCGACACGGACACGACACGATAAGGATACGGCAATACGGATTTTTTTTTGAATTTTTCATGTGAGGAGTGTCGGACATGAGTGTCGGACACGGTATCGTATAGGAGTATCCGACACGACACGATATAGCAAAATAATATTTTTGCACCATAGTTAAAAACCTACCAGAATATTGCTTAAAATGGTACAAAACAGAAAACAGATTACACGATATCTTCTAAAGAAATTTAAAGGATAAGAATGATTATTTACAAAAGAATATCTTCTAAAGATACACACAATATCTAATATTACTAATATCCACAATATCTAATATTACATATATTAACAAATATTAATAGTTTAGAACCAAAAAAAAAAAAAAAAAACAAATATTAATATTTTGTCATGTTGTATTGTTGTGAAAAGTTGAAAAAAAAATTTAAATCGTCCTATCATGTCGTTGTATCCTCCATATATGTGTATCATACAATATTACTAATATCTATAATATTTAAAATTACAAATATTAACATTTTGCACAGTTTTTTTTCCTCAAAATATGGTGCAACATAACAATTATCTTATCATATATTTATATGGCATTATTTATTTGTAAATATTTTTGCGAACTCATTGAAAAAAAAAAAAAAAATTGGGACAAAATTTGTAAATTAAAAAATATATATATAACCGAAAATTACCACAGATTGAAAAATCCCACCAAAAGTGGGGTATTTTTAGAAGGAAAAAAAAGGCTTCAAGAATCAAGGCCCGCCAAGAGAGCTAGTTTCTTCAGCAAGGGTTTGAGAGTGAGGCAGACTCCTAAAATTCCTACTAACATACCTTGTAGAATTGGAATTCAGTTCATTTCATCTAGAAAAATTGAATCTTTTTTCCCTTTTTATGGCTTTCTCTTTGAATTCAGCCTAAGCTTCGTGAATCTTGATCATCTTTTGAAGATTGAATCTGCTAATATGGATGGTACTCGTGCTTCAACAAAACGGAAACGACAGCAGAAGGTAGTGGCTTTTCATATTTCTTATTGTGGATGTATTTCTACTGAAGGGATTCTAAAGTTTTCTGTTATTTATCCATGTATTTATGTAGGACGATTCTGTACAAGGATGTAGAGACTTGAAAATTTGAGTGCTGGGATAGATAATATTGTTGGGATTGTGTGTGATAACTCATGGTGCTATATTTTCTTGAAATACTGTAATATACATATGCAAATACCTTGAGAAAATCGTTGTTGCTGATAAGCTAATTGACACTCCTTTAGCAGGTCAAGGATTTGGAAACTGAACCCGAATCTATAAACAAGTGCGGCAAACGAGAGCGTATGGATGTGGTTGAAACGACTAGAGATTAAAGAGAATGAATCACTGCGAGGAGAGTTGGATTCGACTAAAGAGCAGCTTAAGAACTTGCAGAAATGTCATGAAAAGGCAGACATGAAATACAAAGCAGATGTTGGACTTCTCATGGAAGAGATTAAGTCACTCCGAAGTTCTCAATCAGAATTTAGGCAGGAGCTTTACAGAGTAGTGCAGAAAGAGCGGACACGGCTTTCGGTAATTTTACATCTGCTGTCATATTTGTGTCTCAAATTTATGGCTTTTGAATTGTTTTGTGGTTACTGGCTCTGAAATCATATTATGGGATGGGATTCTATTTATCTTTTTATGTTTCTTTGGTACAATATTTATCTTTATGCGTTGATGGATAATGCAGAGGACTGGAGCATCGAGTGTTCTGGATATTATTGGGTTGAATAGTTTGCCTGATGATGTTCTTATTGCTATATTGTCTCGTCTGTCCCTTGTGGAAGCTGTGAGAACTAGTGTTCTGTCGCATAGATGGAGACAATTGTGGAGGTTTACTTCTGGTAGTTTGGATTTTGATGTTATGAAAACCAAAACTAGACCTTTGATGGACGCCAAAAAAGTGATAACTTTGGTCAATAGTGTGATAAAAAAGCATCAGGGTTCGCATCTGGGTAGCTTTATTGTTCGTTTGAATAGTGGGGCTGTTCATGATTATTCTATTTCGAGATGGATACGTTTTGCAATGCAGAAGGAAGTAAAAAATTTTGAATTGAAATTAGAGTCTAGTGATAAAAGGGGTGGTGGTTATTGTTTCCCTGAATTGAAGAAGTTATTATCATTGAAGTGTGCATTTGGCTCCCTGCGATCCCTTAAGTTTCAGTCTGTTATTATCACGGATGAGGTTGTTCATTACCTTTTGGCATCATGTCCGAATCTTGAAAGTTTATGCGTACATGATTCAAATAAAACAAAGAAGCTCATATTTGTTGATCCAATCCCAAATTTGAGAACCTTGAAAATAAAACATTGCAAATCCCTCTTGAGACTGAAGGTTTCTGCTGCAAGTATTGTATCATTTTCGTTTGAAGGACGAGGTAGCATATTGTTGTTCAAGAATCTTCCAAATCTTACAGAGCTAACTCTTAAAGGGGACTCTGCTGAGTCCTTTATTTATAAATATGATGATAACAAACACTCGAGTTATTCCATTCAGCTGGTGAAGCTTTCATTGAAACTTTCCACTAAGGTTAGTGATGACGCATTATATTTATATATGTTCGGTTTAACAATCATTACTAACCTTCGCAATCACAATGATCATTGATATTTTCATATTATTTGTTGTCAGGAATATCCGCAGCTAGTGCCAGTTCCTCATAATTTGCCTCTATTATACTCTCTCAAGCGGTTGGAATTGTCTACCGTGCGCACACTTGAGCGGAGCCTTCTCTTCTTCACTTTACTGATTAAGGCCGCACCCGTATTACATGAGTTCAGAATCAAGGTACATGTTCTTACTATGATAAATGTCACAAACTTGGTTTTTTTAACCTTTTGAATTTTGAGTTATAAGAATTGTTTGCCGGAACATTGTTATAACAGCCTTTCTGGAGCCATTGTTCCACTATAATGGCGAACGTGGCTTTGAGTGTTAGACTTAAGCTTGGTCTCATTTGTGGATAGTTTGCATTCTTATACTTGTTATGAATGTTCATATAGGGATAATGGCAATGGTATACCCTCTGGTTTGGCTTAATTACACAAACTTCCCCTGGAATTTGAAATATTACAACTTCTCTTCATATATCCTAAGGTTTGGCCCCACGCACACTCTTAAGTTATGAATTTCGAATGATATTAACCAGTAATTATCAAAGAAAAAATAGGATATTCATAAAAAGTTAGAGATGATGTCGTCAAAAATTAATCGACCCAGATTAACAATTTTTCAGACCTCACCGAAGCCTGTGTGGTTAAGTCAAATCTCATGGTACAATCCTTTTGTTTTCTTCCTTCCTGTAAGGTTTTGAAATTACTTTCTAGATGCAGCTTACCGGTTTATTTTTCTTTCATATTATCACAGGTAACCTACAAACCTTCGAAGGTATTCCAATAATCTTCAACTCTGGATTCTATATATATTGATTAATCTTTCCTCTTTAACGAATAGTGTTTTGTATAAAATGACAGTTCGACAATTTGATGCCGTTTCCAGATATTAGTGAAGCAGAGGCACCTACTTTTCATCATGGAAATCTTAAGTTGGTTGAAATGGTTGGTTATATTGGATGTCTGAGTGAAGAGAAGTTCCTTATGCACTTATTCAAGGTTGCTCCGTCTCTTGAGAAGATAGTTATCGAAGTGGACAAGAAACATTTTGTCAAAAAGTCGAAGCTACGACAAAGAATTGGGGCGGGGACGATGAAGGAAGCAGAAGAGCTTGCCAAACATCTCCAATCAATTTTTCCACCAAAAACAGAGTTGGTGCTAAGATAATCTATCTTAGCAGCTGCACTTGCATCCGATGCTTCCAGTTAGACTCGAAGGTGGAATAGAGTATAATTTATAAGGGGATAATTACAAATATCCCATTTTTTAGTTATATTCCGGAGTTTCTTTTCGTAACTAGATTAAGCCTCAGGTGGATATTCGTAATTATCCCTAATTATAACTCATACATTTTGGAATTGTTTTGAGTGGTTTATTTACAATTTGACGAGATAGTACATTGTTTCTTCATGATTTTTTAGAAGGGAAAATGAATGGAATGGGATTTTATAATTGAAAATTAATTTCTTGATTAATTTCTTTCGTCTCCCAACGTAAATAGGCTCTTTCTTTCTCTCTTCTCTCTTCAAATAGTTAAATTTAATTGCTATTTTATTTTTATAGTTTGTAACATTAAATGATTATTTAATTTTATTAACAAATACCATTTTTATTTACTTTTTTTTTTTTTTTTGTCGGCATTTTTGTTTATCATTATTTCGATATTTAACTGAATATATCTTTTATTTGCATACACGTCCAGTGTAAGACTACAAAGATTTTCTTGTTTTTTTTTTAAATTTATATTTTAGGGATAGTTACCAATGCCCCCCTGAGGTTTGTCGTTATTACAGAATATCCCCTGAGGTTTCGAAAATTACGAACTCCCCCCTGAGCCGTTATGTCCTCCGTTAAATTTAACGGATTGTGTGAAATTTACTATTTTTACCCCTACTATGTTGAAACTCAGGGGGGTATATGTAATAAAGAGCCAAAGGCTAATGCAAGAACTAAATTTGTTAAGGGGGTTTGATGTAAGTACTTGAGTTTTGTGTCTACCTAGCATTTTTTTTTAATAAAATGCTACTTAATGTTATTTTAATATTTTTATGATAGACTAATTTCATTCCTACAGTTTATGGATGCTTAATATTTTCTGTAGATATTGACCATACATATTCAATGTTTGAAATAATTGTTTAAACGGCTGGCGGATATTTTTGTGAATTTACTAATGCATTTGTTGATATTAGTGTATTTGTTATGATTTTCAATTTTGAGGGAAAAAATTGATAATGCACTAGTTGATCTTTGTGTGGGGTTTTTTTATATGAATTTTTATTTTGAGGGAAAATTTATTATAATTGCAAATAAATTATTTTAAATTAACTTTAAATGGACTTGTACAAAATATATTTAAAACTAAAAAATAAATATGAATGGAAATTTATAACTTATCATATTTTATAAAAATAAATATGCATGGAATATCTAATTCAATTTATATTTATAGATAAAATATAAAATATTAAATTAAATAACAACTTTTTAAATACAAAAAATCCAAAATTAACTAATATTACAATTATATCATTAAACTCTAAGTAAAATTACAATATACCCCCTGAGGGTGTTTTTGGAATTTAAAATTGAATTTAACGGTGTAATTAACGGCCGGTGCTATTTGGAAGCGAGGGTGTACTATTCAGGGGGGAGTTCGTAATTTCCAAAACCTCAGGGGGTATTCTGTAATAACGCCAAACCTCAGGGGGGCGTTGGTAATTATCCCTATATTTTAAGAGGATTAATGGTGGTTTTTCTAACTACACCCGATATTTTTTTACCAAGATTTTTTTTTTATTATTTATAATTTAAGAGAAGAGGATCAATGCTGATTTTTCAACTAACCCAATAAAACTCGAACCCGTGACCTACATGTTCACAGGTATAAATGTTTACCATTAAATAATTTGCTCGTCTTAAGACTACCACGATCTTGACTAGACTCAAAGCAACAACTAAGCAAACTGTTCGAATTAAGACTACCAAGATCTTGACTAGACTCAAAACAAAAAAACCAATAGAAAAGACCAATAATACCGTTTTTTGACAAAACTCTTTGACACCAAGATTACTTCCCCAACACACACATGACACAACCAACAAACTACTAAGCCCGTTATTACGAACATATTATTTATCCATCATTATTTATGAAGTATTTGATGTATTCAATATTCGGCCTCACTGATTATCGGTCTATGATCAGATATTTCTCCTGGATAACGTGACCTTCAATCCATATTTTGCTTCAAGTAAGATTGAATCATGCGGCAAAACAGGATGACCCTCCACAAGTTTAACGTTGTAATGACATAAAATCGCAGCAGCCACCATTTTCATCTGAACGAAAGCCATTTCTTTCCCCAAGCATGTTCTCGGTCCGACATTGAACACCAGAAACTTATAAGACTGCTCGTGCTTGATTCCCCCACGAGGCGTGATCCATCTCTCGGGCCGGAATTCCAAGCAGTCTTTTCCCCATACCTTCTCCATTCTCCCCACAGAGTATAGGGAGATTACAACTTTTGCGTTCTCGCGAAGATAGTATCCGCTCGGAAGAATATCCGGCCTTGTTGGAGCTTTGTACTATATGGAAACCGGAGGGAAAAGCCTCAGAGACTCACACAGAGCTGCATGGAGGTAAACCAGCTTGTGAGACTCTTGTGCACTGAAACACCTCCAGTTCTTCTTCCCCTGTTTTAGCTGCAATTCCTTGTCAATTTCTTCAAGAACCTTGATTTCTGCTGAAGGGTTGACAGCCATTAGCCAGAAAAGCCATGTGAGACAAATGCTTGTGGTGTCTCTACCTGCAAACATTAAATTCAACGAAGTGTCCTTCAAGAAATCTCTCAAACCATCCGAAGAACCGATGTTTTCTTCCTTGTACACCTTTTCGAAAGCTCTCAACCATTGGAGATTATCACCTTCGGCTTCCGGGGAAACACGAGGGTAAATGAAGTCATCGAAAGCCTTAGAAGCTTCAAGAAGCTTCTTCTCGTTCCCAATTTTCAGCCATTTTTGCAGCTTCCAAAAGCCTCTGGGGAGCAAGTGTCTCTGCAGAAGGGGCTCCATGCAGTTACTGAACGCCTTATCGCAAGGAACGTAAGGCAATTCAACGCACAAACTGCAGGGATCATAGTCTAACAAAATTTTGCAAATATTATCAAAGGTAAACCTCTGGAAAACGTCCTGAAGATCTACATCACTCCCCTTGTCACAAAAATGCTCGAGAACCGGAAACAATCCTGCTTTGACCTTGTGCCACACGTACCTCTCCAAGAAACTCGAAAAATTAGGACGAGTCAATAGAGCATGAGTAGTCCTTCGATGAATTTCCCACAACTCGTTATCCGCATTGATAATCCCATCTCCCAAGATTTCAAAAATCTTCCTGAACTCAGGGCCCTTGGGATAGTTTGAGAAATTCTTGCTGAAAATGTGGTGGATATTTGCAGGATCGCAGGTGAACAACATATCTACGTTGCAAAACCAGGGCCCTTTTAAGTCGTACGTCAATCCGGTTTCGCTTAAAACCTGCGTCACGTAATCATGCACGCGATGCAGGTTCCGAAGAACTCCGGCAACATCCCGACCAGAGGCCAATTCGTGGGCTCTGATCTTGTCTTTCCTGTTCTATTTATCAATCTGAAAAGGAAAATCATGAATGGAGCTGTGATAATGATCAAGAAAAGAAAACTAGGATTGTAATGTCCCACATCGGATTATAAGGAGAACTAAGCCTTCCTTATAATAGGGGGTGGATACCTTACCTTGTGGAGGCCTTTTGAGCTATGGTTCCGCCCTGGCTCAGAAACAAAACCGTGCGGGGGTGGTTGGCCCCTCCCAAAGCGGACAATATTCACAAGGGGGTTTTCGGGCTGTTACAAATGTATCAGAGCTGGGGACCCCGTCCGGTGTGCCAGCGAGGACGCTGGTCCCTCCAAGGGGGGGTGGATGTAATGTCCACATCGGATTGTAAGGAGAACTAAGCCTTCCTTATAATAGGGGGTGGATACCTCCTCCAAGGGGGGGTGGGGAGGTGGATGTAATGTCCCACATCGGATTGTAAGGAGAACTAAGCCTTCCTTATAATAGGGGGTGGATACGTGGAGACCTTTTGAGCTATGGTTCCACCCTGACTCAGAAACAAAACCGTGCAGGGGTGGTTGGCCCCTCCCAAAGCGGACAATATTTACAAGGGGGTTTTCGGGCTGTTACAAGGATAGTCCATTCGTTAAGACTTGAGATATATATGATCCTAGAAATTGCTGTGTCCTGTGTAGGTCCATATATATATATATATATATATACACACACACACACGACGAAAACAGGATATATGTAGAAGTTCAATGAGATTTTACAATTGGGGTAATTCTAGTTCAAGTCTGTCCGACCAAACCGGGTAGGACATCAGCTGTGGGTATTTATTTCCGATGTTGTGGGGCTGTGGGATACGACAACCATACTCCATGAGATATCATTAAGCAAGCTGGAAACCTACACAAGTAACCGAGAGAATTTGTTCCCAAGGGACATCCAAGTATTTTTATCATTCGAATCTCCATTTATTTATTTCAATTTTAATTTTTAAAGAATTTTACTTTGTGTTTTTCTATTAGATTTAAATAATTTATTAAGTTCATAATTGATATTTTGTGAAATGCTTGATAATTTTTATCATGACTTATTTTTATCATTATTTCATTATTCAAAGTTCATTTATTTACTTGAGTTTTTATTTTTTAATAATTTATTTATATATTTTTATTATATTTAAAGAATTTGTTAGAGTTTCTACAAGTTGTGTGTGATTTTCTTTCAAAATCTTTTTATCTTTTCACTTCAAAACTACACGTCTTTTTTTATTATGTAATAACTATAAGATATATCTACCATTATTCGAATTCACAAATACTGGGATGTTTTGAAAAGAAAATATTCATATGGGTTAATGCTAGGTAAATTAAAGTAATATGTATTGCATAATTTAATTATTTATTTTAAAACTATTTTAGTTTAGAAAATTCATACTTAATATTTATAAATTATAATATATATTAATATCGTACATAGCATGGACATATGCTAGTTAATAAATACAACAAGAGCATCGATAATAAGAATTACAAAAACTTCAAATAATAAATACTTCATTAATAATAGTCTCATATCTAAAATGACGAATATATATTGTATTTTCATCTATGTTGCACGGATACGGACATGGCGACACAGATACGACACGACATGGATACGGCGGCACGAATTTTTTTGTGAATTTTTCACGTGAGAAGTGTCGGACACTGTGTCGGAAACGATACCACACGGAAAAATAATATTTTTAAAAGTGTCGGTGCATTAGATATTTTGATAAGTATCATTTAAGTAATTAGCTAATATTTAGTTGATCATTTAAAGGGCTTCGCCGTCACGTGCTTGATCATGAGGATTAGAAAACATCTATTGCTAGGAAATAGATATTTAGCGTTAGTTACGGTAGATTAGGATTTTTTTATTTAATTAATTCTACTTATTTTGTATTAATTAAGTGATATTAGGTCATAGGAGTTTTATTTAGGTGAGATTAGATGGAATTAACTCCGTTACGATTAAACTCTATTATGAATCTCGGAGAGTGAATGTGATTAAGTGCGATTATAATTGAGTGAAATTACAATTCATTGAAAGTAAATATGATCTAGCATATCTAACATAATATTAATTATAATTTATTGAAGTTTTTTCACAAACTAACTATCAAACAAAAAATTGTCTCTTGAATATTTAGATATATATGAACGTAACTTAATTTTAACTAATAAGCCCGATGAAAATTAACCCTCCCCCCCAAAAAACAAATAATATCTCCCCCAAATAAACAAATAATATTGCATATCTAACGTTTCCTATTGTCGCTGATTCAATTGTCATCTTTGCAGTGCAACTTTCCACACCCTCCTAGTATAATTTGAAATTAAATCAAACTATAATCAGAGGGGAATATCCATTATACAAATCATGAGTTTTTTTATTTTTTTATTTTTTTATTTTTAATTTTAATTTTAACCCCATAGTCATATTGTGACAAAAAAAAAAATATTTTCACTAAACAGATACTCAGTTAGTACTAAAAATCCCAACAATTTTTCATTTATATAATTTGCTCCAAACCACAATATAAAATCTCATTTCTCAGATTAAGCTGCCAAGTGCCAATTATGAAAATAAAGGAAAGAAAATAGAAGTTCATGACACTATTTTATGAAAGAATTCTATTTTCCTTCTCATTTTTAATGCAAAGAAATCTCCAAAAATATTATTTTATTATATTTATGGCTATATTCGTCGGTACATTATTCTCATAGTTCAAAATAGATCACGATATCTTCTAAAATATTTTAAGGGATATGGAGAATATTTTATTACGTTAATATATAGAATAACCATAATATCAAATATTACTTAGAGCAAATTGCATTTTTGTCCCATACTAATGGGTGATTATCACTTTTGGTCTCATGTTTTTCAAAAGTGATTTTTTTGGACCTGTAGTAATTTATTTTGTCAATTTGAGGACTTCCGTATTGACGGAAGTCACTGTTCATCCGTCAAATTTTTTTTTTGGGATGAACCGTTAATGGATGAACAGTGACTTCGGTCAAAGGATGAACAGTGACTTCCGTCAATTATTTGACGGAAGTCCTCAAATCGACAAAAAAAAATTGTTACGGGACCAAAAAAATCACTTTTGAAAAACATGGGACCAAAAGTGATAATGACCCATTAGTATGAGACCAAAAATGTATTTTGCTCTATTACTTATATTGCTTTAATATTTAACACAGATCTTCAATATCCCACCAGAAGTGGGGTATTTTTTTGTTCGGAGAGTATTATAATTCCTTGTGGCAAAAGGTTCCTAAGAGCCCCTCACACCCGACCCGACGAAGCAAGTAGGAGGAGGTAAATCAGGTGCTCAACGAAGTTAAAAGGGAGGTGTGCCTCCCACAAGTTTACAAGTGATCCACCCTGAAGAATAAAGCTCCCATACTACAGCAGGTGAAAATTGAACTTTACACCTTATAGTAAATCTGCCCCTCCGGAACCAACTGAATTACGCCGTGCGGGCAATAATTCCTAGTTGCATACGTAGTAGAATTGGAATTCATCTTTTGTTTATCTTTACAACATTGAATCTGCTAAGATCGTTATAATATGGATGATACTCGTGCTCAAAGAAAACGAAAACGGCAGCAGAAGGTAGTGAACTTCTCATATTCCTCACTACTGGATGTAATTTGAGATGCAATGTTTCTATTGAAAAGGGATTCTAAACTTTTCTGTTAATTATCAAAGTGTGAATTACATCTGAGTACCCTGAGGTCGTGAAGCTAATGTTAACAGTGTATCAGGCCATGGGAACTCTGTGAACTCAGTTAGAAAAGGGAGTTCAATAAAAGGGTACTCAAATGTAATTCGTCCGTTTATTAATGTATTTATATGTATAACGATTCTGTGTTGGGATCAATATTTGGCCTGATTATTCATATTGCTATATTTCCTAGAAATACTGTAATAGAAATGTCCAAATGCCTTGAGACATCCAAATGCCTTGAGAAAAATGTTGCTACTGTAAGCTAATTGTCACTCCTTTAACAGGTCCAAGATTTGGAAAATGAATGCGAATCTACAAAGAGTTGTGGCAAACAAAATTCATTCATTAAAGAGAATGAATCACTACGACGAGAGTTGGATTCCACTAGAGAGCAGCTTAAGAACTTGCAGAAATGTCATGAAAAGGCAGACATGAAATACAAAGCAGCAGATTTGAAACACAAAGCAGATGTTAAACTTCTCATGAAAGAGATTAAGTCACTTCGAAGTTCTCAATCAGAATTGAGGCAGGAGCTTTACGGCTTGGAAAAAAAGCCGACGCGGTTTCCGGTAATTCTACACGAGTTATTTACATATTTCACCCCTGTGTTAGGTGAAATGGGCAAAAAAAACCCTATGTTACAAATATGGTCACAGAAAACCCTGTGTTATAAAAATTAACACAAAAAACCCTGTGTTTTTCAAAATATTTGCATGCGAACCCTAAGATCAGGGTTTTCCATCAAATATTTTGAAAAATACAGGGTTTTTTGTGTTAATTTTTGTAACACAGGGTTTCCAAGGAAAATTTTTGAAAACACAGGGTTTTCTGTGACCATATTTGTAACATAGGGTTTTTTTTGCCCATTTCACCTAACACAGGGGGTAAGGTGTAAATAACTCAATTCTACATCTGATTTCATATTTGTCTCTCAAATTTATGGCTTTGAGTTGTTTTGTGGTTACTGGCTCTGAAATCATATTGCGGAATGGGATTCTATTTATGTTTTTATGTGTTGATGAATAATGCAGAGGACTGGAGCATCGAGTGTTCTGGATATTATTGGGTTGAATAGTTTGCATGATGACGTTCTTATTGCTATATTGTCTCGTATGTCCCTCGTGGAAGCTGTGAGAACTAGTGTTCTATCGCATAGGTGGAGACGTTTGTGGAGGTTTACTTCTGGTAGTCTAGATTTTGATGTTATGAAAATCAAAACTAGACCTCTAATGGATGAGGAAAAAGTGATAGCTTTGGTCAATCGTGTGAAAAAATTGCATCAGGGTCCACGTCTGGATAGCTTTATTGTTCGTTTTAATGAGGGAGGTGTTCATGGTAATTCTATTTCGAGATGGATATATTTTGCAATGAAGAAGGAAGTAATAAATTTTGAATTGAAATTAGAGCAGTGGGCATGTGATTATGATTTTCCGAAGTTGAAGAAGTTATTATCATTGAAGTGTGCATTTGGGT
This sequence comes from Lantana camara, assembly GCA_037501455.1. Classification (NCBI taxonomy): domain Eukaryota; kingdom Viridiplantae; phylum Streptophyta; class Magnoliopsida; order Lamiales; family Verbenaceae; genus Lantana; species Lantana camara. The sequence continues at coordinate 82,166,076 of CM074865.1, forward strand.
CCCTGAGATCCCTTAAGTTTGAGTATGTTAATATTATTGATGAGGTTGTTCATTACCTTTTGGAATCATGTCCGAATCTTGAATGTTTATCCATAATTGGTTTCAACGAGGAACCTCGAAATTGTTGATCCAATCCCAAATTTGAAGAACTTGGAAATGTTACAATGCTCTTCCCTCGAGAGTCTAAAGGTTTCTGCAGCCAGTATTGTGTCATTTTCGTTCAGGGGACCAGAAGATAACAAGTTGTTGTTCGGAAATATTCCAAATCTTAGAGAGCTAACTCTTAAAGGATACAGTGCTACGTCCTTTATTTACCTATATGAAGATAAGAAAGACGTGAGTTATTCAGTTCAGCTGGTGAAGCTTTCATTGCATCTTTTCACTACGGTTAGTGATGAAACATTATATTCATGTTCAATATAGCAATCATTGCTAATTTTCACAGTCACAATGATCATTAATATTTTCATATTATTTGTTGTCAGGTTTATACATGGAAAGTTCCTTCTAATTTGCCTCTGTTATACTCTCTCAAGCAGTTGGAATTGTTTACCGTGTCTACACTTGGGCAGAGCCTTCTCTTCTTCACTTTATTGGTTAAGGCCGCTCCTGTCCTATATGAGTTTAGAATCAAGGTGCTTGCTCTTACTGTATTAAATGTCACAAGTTTGATTTCTTTAACCTTTTGAATTTCGAGTTATAAGAATTGTTTGCCGGAACTACGTTATAACAGCTTTTCTGGAGACATCGTTCCAATATAATGGCGAACTATTGCCATATGTGTGTTCTCGAGTCTTAGACTTAAACTTGGGTTTCATTTGTGGAAAGTTTGAATTCTTATACTTGTTATCAATATTTTTATAGGGATAATTACAATGGTATATCCTTGGGTTTGGCTTAATTACACTTGCCATTTGATTCGGGAGGAATTCGATATCTTCAATCCCAGAATACCCCCTAAATAACTACAGCCAGAGAGTCAAATAGGCTGGTGGGGCAATGTATTCTATACAGGTTTAACTACGTCAGGGACTCCCCGAAATCCTTGTTTCCCCAGCAATGTAAAAGAATTCATTTAGGCTGAATTCAACCCGTCCCTTCCTCTTTCAATCCAAAGGAGGTTCGACATCCGTCAAATCTTTACGAATCATCCGTGCATGTAAATTAGCCCTCTTGCTACGCGTGAATGGCCCTACGGCTCCTCATCCTATCAATTGAAATGGTTATTGCTCACCGACATCATATACTTGTCGTTTGATTTGCCACACTCCCTAAATTTTACACCAACCACATGACAAGTGTAAAACAGTTGCCCCCTCGTTATACAAGTATGACCGAACCAGATTCAGGTAAAATTACCTATAATTGTCAAAGATAAAATAGGATATTCATAAAAAGTTAAGACATGTCGTCAAAAATTAATCGACCCACATTATCAATTTTTCAAATCTCAATGAAAGTCAGTGTAGTTAAGTCAAATCTCATGGTATGTCTTTTTCTTCTTGCTTTTTGTAAGGTTTTGAAATTACTTCTAGATACAACTTACCGGTTTATTTTTCTTTCATATTATCACTGGTAAGCTACAGGGACGATCCTTCGAAGGTATTCCAATAATCTTCAACTCTGGATTCTATATATTTTGATTAATCTTTCCTCTTTAACGAATACTTTTTTGTATAACATGACAGTTCTACAAGTGCTTACCGTTTCCAGATATTAGTGAAGCGGAGGCACCTACATTTCATCATGAAAATCTTAAGTTGGTTGAAATGGTTGGTTATGTTGGGGGTCCGAGTGAAGGGGAGTTCCTTTTGCACTTTCAAGATTGCTCCATCCCTCAAGAAGGTGGTTATCGAAGTGAACAAAAATCATTTTGACAAAAAGTTGAAATTACAACAAAAAATTGGGGCGCAGACGATGAAGGAAGCAAAAGAGCGCGCCAAACATCTGCAATCAGTTTTTCCATCCAAAACAGAGTTGGTTGTAAGATAATCTATCTTAGCAACTGCACAAAGAATTATACAGCTTAGGGTTCTTCGACTAGTCGAGTTCTGTTTGATTTCTGGAAACGTTGCTTTTCGTTTTTTGCTTGACATTTCGTGTTCCCGAGCTGGATATTAGCTGTTGTTTGCTTTTGGGACAATGGATTTGCTATTTCCTTGAGTTTGAAACAAGTTTGGGGTTTGAGGTTGGCTTTGGATGTCCCACGTTTAAAGTTTGTGTTTCATTTCCTAATTAACCCACCCATACACGTCAAGTATATTAATAGGCAGTCCACATTCTAAATTATCTATAAATACACTTGGCATATCTATACAAGTAAAACATAAGATGAAATACAAAATTGAAATAGGAGATTCGAACCCGGGTTTGAGAAGTTGTTGTTACCACTTTAAGCATCGAGTTTAAATTTGTCAAACTTGCTTGACTAAATTGCTATGGTCATGTGTTCTTGAACCAAAACCGCAAAATAAAATCCCGTTTCTCAGATTAAGCTTCTCATTCAAACAAAATAGCAAAGAAGAGATTTGTTTTTTTCTTTTTTTTTTGGATTTTTATGAAAACCGAATATGAAAATAAAGGAAAGAAAACAGAAGTTCATGAGTCATGACGCTATTTTATGAAAGAATACTGTTTTGTTTAAAACAGATTACACGATATCTTTTAAAGGCTTTTAAGGGATATAGAAAATATTTATTTACAAACAAAAAAATTTCCTAAAGATATACACACTAACCACAATATCTAATATTACTTATATTGCTTTAATATTTAACACAGATCTTCAATATCCCACCAAAAGTGGGGTATTTTCAGAAGAAAAAAAGTATGAGGCAGAGTCCTGTAATTCCTACTAACATACCTTGTAGAATTGGATTTCAATTCATTTCATCCAGAAAAGCTCAATCTTTTTCCTTTTTCTGGGCTCTCTCTTTGAGTTCAGCTCAAGCTTAGTGATCATGTTTTCAAGATTGAATCTGCTAATATGGATGATACTCATGCTCCAAGAAAACGAAAACGACAGCAGAAGGTAGTGGACTTCTCATATTTCTTATTGTGGGTGTATGTCTTTAGCATTGTAATTCAAACTTATGGCTTTGAATTGTTGCGTGGTTACTGGCTCTGAAATCATATTTACTCTTTGGATGGGAATGAGATTTTATGGGAATATTACAATTTTGGTTCTCCAACTATACGACTTATTCTCTTTTCGTCCCCGACTGTTCAATTTTACAAAATTGGTCACTGAATTACCACTTTTTTTTCAACCTTAGTCCCGCCGTCAACCTAGGCTTTAAGTTAAACGGAACCCTAATTTTATCGGTATTTTGGCTCCGTTTCTTTCCTTTTCCCTCACATTCCTTAGTTGCTGCACTGGAGAAGTGATTTACGGCCACCATGTCAACAGATTTGAATTGTTGGAGTTCCCAAAGGCAAAATTTTCCAGTTGAACGAGTTTTTTTGCAAATGTGGGTATGAATTACCATTGAGAACCGCATGGATCGATTTGAATCCCGGTAGAAGATTTTGGGCGTGCCCGAATTATGGGGTATTTAGAATTTCGCCAAATCTTTTATATTACTTTAATTTTGTGTTTTATGTTAATGTTCTTTGCTTTTATGTTTATTCTAGCGCGAAGAAGGATTTCGCGGTTTCTATAGGTGGTTGGATCCAATTTTTTGTAGTCGGGCCAAAGAAGTTGTGCTACGTTTGCGTCGGGATAAGAAAAATCTGGAGCATGAGTTACATGAAATGATGGAACGTGAATCTGAGTTGGAAAATTTAGTTGAAAAATATCGGAATGAGTTGAAGTTGTCCCAGAAGACAAGTCGATGTTGTTCGTTTTTCAATGGTTTCATGTTGGGATGTGTTTTTATGATCATGTTGGGGTTGTTTCTTGCTAATAAATAGGCTAGAACTGTAACATTTGTTGGGATGTCTTAATGTATTGCTGCTGTTGTTTCTTATTGTTTTGCAATAAAATTTGTGTTCAATTTATATAACAATATGTATTTTAGCATTGCAACAACCCGTGTACACTGCAACATGAAATTGAACGTGGATCAACATTACAAAAACTGTCTCAACAAACAACCATGTCTTCATATTAAGTCATTCAAAACAACAATATCTTACATAAACGTCAAACTCAAAATTAAACACTAGTCCAGGCGACAACAAAACAAACAAACACAATGAAGACAAGATAATGTTTATCCAATCTAAAATACATCATTTTCAAATAAAAAGTTAAATAACACAACATGAAATTCAGTCACTAAAACTTGGATGCCTTTTCTTTTCCCTTTTGACTTGCTTTTTGAAGGTTAGGCACTGTGATAAAATTCACACCTCCCCGAACTATCACCGGTGTACTCGATGTGGAGTTTTGAGTGAGCTTAAAAAAAACAACAACACAATGATTAGAACATAAAGACATAAGATAACTAAAAGGTACTTGATATGTAATGCAACTTACATTGACTGATTTAATTTTGTTTGAGGATGCACCAATCCTAATCTCAGTGTTCTTTCTTGAACTCTTGACTTATCAAATGCAGATTGCAACAGATTAATAGCAGAAAGAATACCTTGAATTGAAAAATTGCAATATGATACTTAAAGGCAATTTTTCTCTCCTTTGTAGATTGCTTGGCAGACTCACTCCTTGAAATCTGAGGTGCATGGGACTCACCACTCAAGAACTGGTCTAGGTTCACTTCCACATCTTTGCCTTTGCCTTTTTCCTTGCAAGTCCTAGAATTGTGCCCCTGCACTCCACAACTTCTACACTTAATTTTTGTGTTGAATCTCCTCATTTTATTGGGATTGGCTGTTGGAGGCTCATCTGCTTGTCTCTTCCTTGCCTTTTTAGGCCTTCCTGGTCTATTTTCATACACAGGTGGTAAAGGTGGTGGGAGATCAGTGATAGGGATGGCATTTGATTCACTATCAAACACAATCACAGACTCTGGTATAATGGGTGCATTTATACCAACATGCTCAACATAAATATCTAACATCCTATCAAACTCAACTATGTAATTCTGTAAGTTAACCACATCAGCATCATTCTCAATTAACTTACTACCCCTCTCCAAATTACTCTCAAATTTGTGCCACAGTTTACAAGATTCTTTGTCATACCCAAGCTTCTCTACAATGTCATTCAATTCAAGCATTCCAAACAAATCACCATCAATTTCGTCAAAGTAATCTACTGTAACCCCAACATACCTCCGAACGGGCTCCTCTACCATTTTACCCCCATGAAATAGTTTGACGCTGTACATTGTAGGCTCAGTTGTGAGAAATGAAAAATAGAGTCAGAATTCAAACAACCCAAGAAAAAAGAGCAACAAGAAATGCAAATACTCACTGTAATTAGGTCTTTCTCGCACCCATGGTGGTCTGAGACCCATTTTCCCGCTTCAGCTCCTTCGTTATTCCACACCAGATCTTCGAAAAACCATACCCCCAAAACTTGCAAACACGAAACACATAAAATTTTACTTTTTTTCCTCAGTGTCGTCCACGATTACATCATTGGGTGCTAAAAATTGAAGAAATTTGGGAGATTTATGGACAAATATGAATTGGGGGAAATGGGGTATCTAGGGTTCTTTGTATTTGGGAGAGAGACGATGACATTTTTTGTTCAATTGTGGTGAAATCTGAATTAGGGCAATTATAATTAGTCACGTGAGTTGCACGTGAATAACTAACAAGCATATTCCGTTTAACTTAACGCCTAGGCTGACGGCGGGACTAAGGTTGAAAAAAAAGTGGTAGTTCAGTGACCAGTTTTGTAAAATTGAACAGTCGGGGACGAAAAGAGAATAAGTCGTATAGTTGGAGGACCAAAAATGTAATATTCCCAGATTTTATTTATCTTTTTATGTGTTGATGAATAATGGAGAAAACGGGGATAATTTCAAAAATGGTATACCATCTGCACCCATTTAGCAAAAATGGTACACGAAAAATTCCGGAGAGAGAGGGAGAGAGAATCCGTAGGTTGAGAGAGAATTAAAAGAAAATTAGGGTTTGTTTGGGAATCAAGTCAGCGAGGGATCGGAGAGAAAGAGAGGGGCAAAAGGAGGGGCAAAATGGTAGACAAAATAAATTATTTTATAAAATAATTAGTCTTAAAATATTTATATACAGATATATGTAATATTTGATGTGGCATGGCTGTATTGCCACATAAGCGAGAATAGTGCCACGTTGGGTTACGGGTCCGATTTTCGGCGGGTTTTATGTTTTTCGGCGAAAAAGTGTATCATTTTGCGTAGGGATGTAAACGAGACGAGCCAGCTCGCGAGCTTAGCAAGCTGGCTCGTCAAAAGCTCGCGCTTGGGTTCGGTGGCTGCGAGCCGAGCCGAGCTGGGGCTCGGTTCGCTGAGACTACGAGCCAAGCCCGAGCCACATGCTTCCTAGCTCGTAGCTCGCGAGCCGGCTCGCGAGCTACCCTGCTTTAAAAAAAAAAAAACTATTATATATATATATATATATTGTTAATATTATTTATATTATATATATATATATATATATATATAAGCACACACACATTTTATAAAGAAAAGAAACACCTAGCCAATTTACTTCTAAAATGTTTCAGCGGCCAAGGTGAAACCAGATCTACAATTTCTCACACTCCATTTTCAACCAAGGTGGAAACCCAGCCAATCCAGCACATCCCCGTACGCCAAGTTCAACAATCAGCAGAACAGAGCCACCGCCTCCCACCACCGAAGCGCCGCCATCTCACGCCGTTTCTCACTTCATCGCCACCCCCTCCGGCGCTCCAGGCCGCCTTCACCGCCGCCGGCGACATCTATGTCACCACTCACCACTTCTCAGGTTGAAGGACTTAACCACCTCCCACGCATCGCCGGTTAGGGAGATTGAAAAATGACTCTAGGATGAAGATTTTGAATTTAAGTATTGATTTTATTTTTCCTTCAAATTTTTGGTTCGTTTCCATCTCTTTTTCTTCTGCTTTGGTTATATATAAGAGAATAAATCTAGATTTTTGTTCTTTTTTGGATGGAAATAAAGAATGACTTAGATTTGGGGTTGAAAGAAGGAAAAGAAATCCAGATTAGGGGACATATAATTCAGAATTGGGGTTGAAAGAAGGAAAAAAAAATTCCAGATTTGGGGAGATTCAATGGTATTTTCAGGGTTTTCTCTGTGGCTCGTGGGTTCGGCTCGGCTCGGCCAAACCTCACTGCGAGCCAAGCCCGAACCCCCTCCAACGCGGCTCGCCGGCTTGCGACCCAAGCCCGAGCCAATTTTCTTAGGGCCGAGCCCGAGCCCGAGCCAGTAAAAAGTGCCAAGGCTCGGCTCGGCTCGGCTCGTTTGCATGCCTAATTTTGCGCGATTTTAGGAGATATGGGGTAGATCTGTCACCGTACATAGTTGATGTACCAATCCTGCTGAATGGGTGCAGATGGTATACCATTTTTGCAATTTCCCCTATATATGTAATATCTGATGTGGCATGGCGGTATTGCCACATAAGCGAGAATTGTGTCACGTTGGATTATTCTGGCGGTTTTAAGTGCTCCGGCGAAAAATTACATCATTTTGCATGATTTTGAGAGATATGGGGTAGATCTGTCACCAGAATTTTTCGTGTACCATTTTGCTAAATAGGTGCAGATGGTATACCATTTTTGAAATTATCCCCAGAAAACGGAAGCATCAAATGTTGGGGATGCTAGTAGTTTGCCTGATGATGTTCTTATTGCTATATTGTCTCATATGTCCCTAGTGGAAGCTGTGAGAACTAGTGTTCTGTCGCGTAGATGGAGACATTTGTGGAAGTTTAGTTCTGGTAGTCTTGATTTTGATGTTATGAAAACCAAAACTAGACCTCTAATGGACGCTTTGGTCAATCGTGTGATAAAATTGCATCAGGGCCCGCATCTGGATAGCTTTATTGTTCGTTTTAGTCGTGTAAATGTTCATGGTAGCACTATTTCAAGATGGATACATTTTGCAATGCAGAAGGAAGTAAAAAGGTTTTAATTGAAATTTGGGCATGATGATCGATCATGTTGTAATCCAAGGTTGAAGTTATTATCATTGGAGTGTGCATTTGGCTCCCTGAGATCCCTTAAGTTTCAGTCTGTTAATATCACGGACGAGGTGTTAGCAAGGAAACTAGGGATTTTGGCAATCCCGTAATTGGTGTAATTCTTCTGTAATTATTCTGTTTCCTTTCTTAGCCTAAGTCTTAGAGTATATAGTTGTATTATACCGTGTAATAGGGTAGACAATTACAGTAATACAGAATACATCCTTTCTCCCAAATCATGGCTTTTATTACATCTAACATGGTATCAGAGCGGGCGAGAATCCTTTAATCGGAATCGACCCTTGCTCATCACTTACCGGTACCTTTCTCGGCCATGGCCGAAGACAACAGCAGCATATTCAGTTCCGGCAAGGAATCGCAGCAGCCCGTCGATTCCTTAGCCACCTAGTTAGCCAGTATCATCGAAAGCAAATTCCAGAACCTGCAAACCCAACCAGGAAACAATCAGAATCACAGCCAAACACCCCAAACCGTTTCAATCAGTACCAAACTAAACCAGTTCAACTATTCCCTATGGGCTCGCCTAATGAAATTAGCCATTGGCGGGCGAGGTAAACTCAGTCACATTACTGGAGATCCGCCACCTCCTTCACCCCAACAACCCAATTACCACAAATGGGAGCAAGATGATTTGATAGTCTGCTCGTGGCTCCTGGAAAATATGGAGCAAGAACTCATCACCTATTATGTTGAATATCCGACAGCCAAAGCATTGTGGGACGGACTACTCGCCACATACAGTCAAGGGGGTGACGGTCTCCAAATATACGACCTCACCACGAGAGCCAATAATCTGAAACAGGGGACGGATAGCATCGAAAGATACTACAGCAATATCCAGAAAATTTGGCGAGAAATCGATGCCAGACAACCGAATCCCATGGCGTGTGAGAGTGACATAGCCGCTTTTAATCGACTAAAATCAGAAACTCGCCTCTTTCAATTTCTCACTGGAGTCAACGACAAATTTGACGGTGAGAGGCGAGATTTGCTCAAAGAGACCCCGCTACCAACAGTGGAAAAGGCGTACGCTGCAATTCGCCGTGAAGGTGTACGGCGAGGTATACTAGGGTCGGATCTGGAAGGGGATGGCCCATCATTGGCCGGAGCCTCAGGCATCGGGTCCGGATTCATTGCGAGGGACCACAGAAATCAGAAAAGGGGCAGGCTCCGGTGGCTCAGAGATTCGCCACCAAGCCCCGATCAGAGGCGCCGGAGAAATGGGCCGCATCATCACGTCAGAGCGGCGGCGAGAACAGGCTGCCGGTCACGTGCAGAAAGTGTGGCAGAACTGGACACACCAAAGACAACTGCTTTGAAATCATTGGATTTCCGGCAGGTTGGCAGAGTAGGCGGCGTGACCACGCCGGACAAGCGCAAGGAGTGGCGGCGGTGGCAGCCGGCCGTGAGGAAGAAAAGGCATCAGAGGATGGGAAAGGAGAACAGAGGGGTGTGGGTTTCGCAGGGGTTGCAGCGGCGGAAGGGAAGCAAGGGAGAGAGTCTCCAACCCTAGGTACTCAATGTGAGGGGGGGAAATTTCATTTATGCCCCTCACAACTTTTGAGTTATTGCACTACTGCCCCACCTATTTTCAATTATAAGAGTTATGATACCCCTAATCAAGAAATGTGCAGAATTAACCCTGGTGCCCTAAGTATGTCAGGAAACAAGACATCTCGATGGATATTTGACTGTGGGGCCATGAATACAATGACCAATGATCGGTCTGATCTTGCTGACCTTGGTACCCCAGAAATCACCTCCATTCAGAATGCCAACGGGGGTCTTGCCCCGATTCTTGGATCAGGAACCTTGTCATTGTCGCCGACAATAAATTTAAAAAATTGTCTTTATATTCCCAGTTTGTCTTGTAAATTGTTATCTATTAGTCATGTTACAAAGGAGTTGAATTGTATCATGTTTATGTTTCCTGGTTTCTGTCTGTTACAGGATATTCAGTCGGGTAAAGTGATTGGGCGTGGTACTGAAAGGGGGGGGTTATACTACGTCGATGAGGTGGCTCAACAAGGAACCGCAGCGCTCGCTCACGGGATAGTGGACCGCCAACAGTGGCTGTGGGATCGTCGTTTGGGTCACCCTTCTCAGGGGTATCTCCAGTTGCTTTTTCCTCAGTTTTTTTCTGCAAACAATAAAATCTCTTGTGAGACATGTATTCTTGCAAAGAGTCATAGACAGTCTTTTTCCGTTTCCAGTTCTCGTGCTCAGACAGTGTTTTCTCTTATTCATTCTGATGTATGGGGCCCTTCCCCAAATACTGGTTTTAGTCATGGTTTTAAATACTTTGTCTTGTTCATTGATGACTATTCACGCATGACTTGGGTGTATTTTCTCAAAAATAAGTCGGAGGTTCCGTCCAAATTCATGGAATTTTTTCAGTTGGTCAAAACCCAGTATAACTCTCAAATCTAGGTCTTACGGTCTGATAATGGGGGGGAATTTGTCAATAACACCATGAAACAGTTTTTTGAGAAAAATGGGCTAATTCACCAAACTTCGTGTCCTCATTCCCCTCAGCAAAACGGGGTCGTAGAAAGGAAAAACCGTCACCTTCTTGAGATGTCTAGGTCCTTACTCATCGAGTCTCGTTGTCCCAAGTCTCTGTGGCCTGAAGCCATTGCCACTTCTGTATACTTGGTCAACCGTCTTCCATCTCGGGCCCTTGACTTAGAAACCCCACTACAGTGTCTTGCAAAACAAGTCAACATCCCCTCTATCCTAGTGCTTCCTCCTAGAGTCTTTGGGTGCTCCGTGTTTGTTCACCTCCCTAAACATAACAGAACCAAACTTGATCCATGTTCCCTCAAATGTGTCTTTGTCGGGTATGGGGTTCATCAGAAGGGGTATCAGTGTTATCATCCTCCCACCAGGCGTATGTTTGTCACGATGGATTGTGACTTTGTCGAGACAGAGTATTTCTTTACCTCCCCACTCAGTGGTCAGGGGGAGAGTCAGCTATCGGATCCACTGAGTGGGATACCACCTCACCCACCACCCAGCTCTTGGCCAGACATAGTCCCAACAGAGCCATTAGGCGGAACCACCGAGCCTAACTCTCCCGTGGTACGATCCCCTACTACCTCCACAACGCCAGTCACTCCCGAGAATACTCCTGAGGTTAGTAGTCACGTGTTGGAAAGTTCTACTATTGTTTCATCTATCTCAGTTATTCCTAATAGTGCAGGGGTCAGTGAGGAAAGTGAAGGGAACAATATGCAGGGGGAGATTGAGAACAATGTACAGAAGGAAGTGGAGGGGTATGTGTTACCTCCAAGAACAAACAGAGGAATCCCTCCTAAGAGGTACGAACCAGAGCATACAGGCAGAACATTGAAATACCCTCCTGCGAATATCGCAGTTGGAAATCTAGCAGCACCAGCACGGGCCTATACAACTGCTCTGTATTCACTCAAGATTCCAACCAAAGTGGAAGAGGCCCTCACAGAAGATGAGTGGGTCCGGGCCATGGAAATTGAAATGGAAGCACTAGAACAGAATGAAACTTGGGAAAAGTTCATGCTCCCGCCTGGAAAGAAAGTGGTAGGATGCAGGTGGGTGTATACAGTGAAGTATCATGCTGATGGAAGTATTGAAAGATATAAGGCGAGGTTGGTGGTCAAGGGTTATACTCAGACTTACGGTATAGATTACTCAGAGACGTTTTCCCCAGTGGCAAAAATCGACACTATTAGGGTGCTATTCTCGATAGCAGCAAATCGGGATTGGGCCCTGCACCAGTTCGATGTTAAGAATGCATTTCTGCATGGAGACCTTCAAGAAGAGGTATACATGGAAGCACCTCCTGGATTTACTCAGGGATTCAGCGACGGGGAAGTATGCAGACTTAAGAAGGCCCTATATGGGTTGAAACAATCTCCCCGAGCATGGTTTGGGAGGTTCTCAACAGTAATGAAAAAGTATGGTTACCATCAGAGTAACTCAGACCATACTCTCTTTATTAAACGGAGGGAGGAACTTGTTACATGCTTGATCATCTATGTTGATGATATGATCATTACAGGAGACGACATAGAGGAGATTACTCAGTTGAGGGCAAATTTGTTCAAGGAATTCGAGATGAAAGACCTAGGACAGCTGAAGTACTTCCTTGGGATAGAGGTACTGAGGTCAAAGAAGGGTATATATATCTCGCAGCGAAAATTCGTTCTGGACCTGCTGGCAGAAACAGGGTTGCTGGAGTGTCGACCAGTGGATACCCCCATGGTGGTGAACCATGGATTAAGAAGTGTTGAGGGATCGGGTGAGACAGACAGGCTGCAGTATCAACACTTGGTAGGGAAGCTTATCTATCTATCTCACACACGACCTGATATAGCCTATGCCGTTGGGGTACTGAGTCAGTTTATGCACCAACCACAAAAGGAGCATATGGATGCTGCGATGAGAGTGTGTCGATACCTGAAAGGGTGTCCGGGAAGGGGAGTTCTGTTTCAAAAACATGGTCACTTAAGGATTGAGGCTTATACAGATGCAGACTGGGCAGGAAGCCCAGGAGATCGGAGGTCTACATCAGGCTATTTTACTCTGGTTGGTGGAAATTTGGTGACATGGAGAAGCAAAAAGCAGAAGGTGGTGGCGCTCTCGAGTGCTGAAGCAGAGTTTCGAGGGATTGCTCGAGGTGTGGCAGAAGTACTATGGTTGAGGAAGTTGCTTGGGGAAATTGGTCTCCTGAGTGGAGGAAGGTGTAACTTAATGTGTGATAATCGGGCAGCCATAAGCATATCTGAGAATCCTGTACAGCATGATCGTACAAAACACGTTGAGGTCGATAGGCATTTCATCAAGGAGAAGATCGAGGAAGGAATCATTAAGTTACCACATGTGAGGTCAGAAGACCAACTTGCAGACATCCTTACCAAAGCTGTCAATGGTAGGATATTTGGAGAAATTCTTAGCAAGTTGCACATTGGAGACCCCACTGTACAACTTGAGAGGGAGTGTTAGCAAGGAAACTAGTGATTTAGGCAATCCCATAATTGGTGTAATTCTTCTGTAATTATTCTGTTTCCTTTCTTAGCCTAAGTCTTAGAGTATATAGTTGTATTATACCGTGTAATAGGGTAGACAATTACAGTAATACAGAATACATCCTTTCTCCCAAATCATGGCTTTTATTACATCTAACACGAGGTTGTTCATCACCTTTTGGCATCATGTTTGAATCTTGAACATTTATCCATAACTCGTTCTCGTTCAACAAAGGACCTTCAAATTGTTGATCTAATCCCAAATTTGAGAGCCTTGAAAATAAAACATTGCACATCCCTCTATAGTTTGAAGGTTTCTGCTGTGAGTATTGTATCATTTTCGTTTGAAGGACCAGATAGCATATTGTTGTTCAAGAATGCTCCAAATCTTACAGAGCTAACTCTTACCGGGGACTCTGCTCAGTCCTTTATTTATGAATATGGCGATAACAAACCCGCGAATTACTCCGTTCAGCTGGTGAAGCTTTCATTGAAACTTCCCACTACGGTTAGTGATGAAGCATTATATTTATATATGTTTGGTTTAACAATCATCACTAATCTTCACAATCATAATGTTCATTAATATTTTCATGTTATTGGTTCTCAGCCATATGCGTTGGGAGTTCCTTATAATTTGCCTTTGTTATACGCTCTCAAGCGGTTGGAATTGTCTTCTGTATGTACACTTGGGAAGAGCCTTCACCATACACTTGGGCAGAGCCTTCTCTTCTTCATTTTATTGATTAAGGCCGCTCCTGTACTGCATGAGTTCAGAATCAAGGTACATGTTCGTACTGGTTTCTTTAACCTTTTGAATTTTGAGTTATAAGAATTGTTTGCCAGAACATGGTTATAACAGCCATTCTGGAGCCATTGTTCCACTATAATGGCGAACAATGGTTATACGTGTGGCCTTGAATCTTAGACTTAAGCTTGATTTCATTTGTGGATAGTTGGCATTCCTATACTTCTTGTCAATATTCTTATAGGGATAATTACAATGGTACACCCTCGGATTTTGCTTAATTACACAAACTTCCCCTGGAATTTGAGATATGACTGACTTCTCTTTATATATCCTAAGGTTTGGTCTAAGACATGCTTGTATAGTTAAGAATTTCAAATCAAGTTAACCAGTAAGTATCGAATAGAAAATAGAATATTCATAAAAAGTTAGAGATTATGTTGTCAAAATTGGTAGACCTTGATTAATAATTTCTCAAGCTCAACGAAATTCTGTGTAGTTAAGTCAAATATCAAGTTTTTTTTTTTTTTTTTTTTTTTTTTTCCTTTTCCTTTTTGTATGGTTTTGAAATTTCTTCTGGATTCAACTTACCAGTTTATTTTTCTTTCATATTATCACAGGTAAACTACAGTTTCGATCCTTCTGAGGTATTTCAATAATCTTCAACTCTAGATTCAATATATTTTGATTAATCTTCCCTCTTTGACTAATACTTTTTTGTGTAACATGACAGTATGGCAGTTCGATACCGTATCCAAATATTAGTGAAGCGGAGGCTCTATATTTCATCATGAAAATCTTAAGTTGGTTGAAATGGTTGGTTATGTTGGTATCTGAGTGAAGAGAAGTCCGTTTTGCATTTATTCAAGGTTGCTTCGTCTCTTGAGAAAGTGGTTATCGAAGTGAATAAGAAACATTTTTACAAAAAGTCGAAACTACGAGAAACATTTTTACAAAAAGTCGAAACTATGGCAAAGAATTGGGGCCGGGACGAAGAAGGATGCAAAAGAGGACGCCAAACATTTCCAATCAAATATTCCACCAAAAACACAATTGATTGTAAGATAATCTATCTTAGCAACTGTTCATGCATTAGACTTAGACTGGAAGGTGGAATAGTCGAATAGAGTATAATTTCTATCAGATAATTACAAGTATCCCATTTTTTTGTTATATATCAGGTTTTTTCCGGTAATTAGATTAAGCCTTGTGTGGGTATTCCTAATTATCCCTAATTATAACTTATACATTTAGGAATTGTTTTAAGTGTTTTATTTGCAATTTGATGAGATAGTACATTGTTTTTCACGATCTGTTAAAAGGGAAAATTAATGGAATGGGATTTTATAATTGAAAAATAATTTCTCGATTTTGTTCCCAACGTAAATACGCCTTTTTTTTGTTGGACTGTTTCGGCAAATTAATAAACGCCCCCTAGTAAGGTTCAAGACTTTTGCTAAACCCCTCAATTCAATAAATAGATATATTTCATCCCTATTATCCTTTCCATTTTTTGTAAACCCCCCAAATCTTGTAAAAGTACTATAATACCCTAAATAAATTGAAGAAGAACACAAATGTCCATTGTCTTCTTCCCCCGTCTGATCTTTGCTTCTTCTTCCCACGTCTGATCTTTCCGGCGACTCCCGGCAACCAATTTCCGGCGAGTCTTTTCCGAATGGCCTTTCCGGCGACTCTTTTTTGAAACGGGTTTTCGGCAACTCTGTTTCGAAACGCTATTTTATAATTTCAGGAATTATTTTTCTTTAACTAGACAAACAGACCTTTCAATAACTAATAAAATGAATATTTACACTACAAACTTAATAGATTGTTATGCATTCCCGATGAGATGTTTGAATTAAATGAAAAGCTGCCTGCACTCTTTCCCGGAATTTGGACCGGCCAATCAACTTTACAGTGCGACGAAGGGGTGCGACGGTTGGTTTACGGCCCAATCACCTTTATTAGTATCTTCAATCTTGCCCTGTACGCAGACTTCTGTAAAATTTTCATCCCCATTTCATCACCTGCAAGAAGCCCTGCTTCTCTTTCTCTCCCAGATCTCAATCCTAGACAAACAAAGTCATGAATCCCCTCCAAGACCTATTCTGGCCGTTGTGGAAGCGTACATGGTTGAATGTCTTCGGATATATGCCGGAGACAACGAAATCGATCGGCTAGACGTCTAAGAGACAGTGTTGTTTAATGTGTCGCTTGATTTGTCTCAGCGATTCCAAACAAGATTCTGGCCCCGAGAAGGCTGCCAATCCATTTCCGAGAGGTAGGTAAACCGGAAAATTGGCCGGTGCATTCAAATCCATCCAGAAAAAGTGGAGAAATGTGAAGAAAGCGGCGGAAAGGGCTGAGAAATGGGGAGAAATATTAAAGAGTGTTTAATCTTGTTAACCTAGTTGGCCTTTGGGCCCAACAAAACAAATCGAGACCAAGCCTAATTTCATTCTTGCCTGTTTAAAAAAAAAAAAAAAAAAAACATCTCTTCCCAAATAATACATCTTTTTAAATGATAAGTAATTATTTTATTTTTGTTTTCAACATATTTCAGAAGCAAGAATTTCAAGCTTAAAAAATTTCCTCTTCCCAAATAGTATGCTTATTTTTTTATGGTAAATAATTATTTTACTTCTTCTCTTTCTCCTTATTTTCGTTTCTTTTTTTCGTTTGTTCATCTGTCCAAGTCTTGCAAACCTGCTAACTAATTGGACTTTGCTTATGGATAATTTCTTGTAGAAAATTTGATTGTAAATTGCCCATATTCAAAATAGTAATTAGAGAGTACAAATTGAATTGAAAAAGCTAATATTTTGGTAGCTTAAAAAAAAAAAAGAAGATCAAAATAATATTTTAGGTAAAAAATATAGGTTGAAATGAATAAAATATAGGCATTGAAATATTTAAGGTAAATTAAAAGGTGATTATTTTTTCACTCCCAATGCTAAAATAAAATTTCTGGAATATGTATTAGAAATCTAGAATGCAGAGGATATGCATTAGAAATTGGTGACAAAGGTAGGTTAGGAGTAGAATGGACATTTTTCCAAAAAATCGAGGTTTGCGGATTGTGAAGTAAACAACAACCCATTTTAATTTAAATAAGACAATATAATCAATTTGAAGTAATTATCAGCTTCTACTACTCTCTGCAACGTGATCCAAGCAATCAAATCTCAATTCAAGACAACAAAATCAATTTGAAGTAATTATGAGCTTTTATTGTAATATGCAATGTGATGCCATGGAATCAAATCTCACTATTAAGAAATTATTTGAAAGTGAGTCATGGACCCTCAAATGCTAAGAGTATGCTAGACCATAGAAACAATGTTCAAATGAAGAAATGTTGCTCAAAGTCGTTCGCACTAACTTCTGCACACAAAACCACAAAATTAATTTTAAGTAGTTAGAAGCTTTAGTTTAATTTTCATTCTATTCTTAGCATATATAATGTGATTAATATTATAAATGTGGTAAGGTCTCTAATTATGTTTGTCATCACTAAATCATTATTCAAAAATTAATAGTAGAAAGAATTATTCTGCATCATTTGCTCTAATATCAGTTTGTTCTTCCTTAGAACTTTGACAACTAATAAATTTTTATTTATATGAGAAAAATAATCAACTTGCCCCTGTACTATGAGTGTTTTTTCATCTTTTTATCTTGTCAAACGATACTACAACAATCACAACCGGCACAGGGCAACGTGGAGGTCAACCCACAAGAAGT
Organism: Lantana camara; assembly: GCA_037501455.1. Lineage (NCBI taxonomy): Eukaryota > Viridiplantae > Streptophyta > Magnoliopsida > Lamiales > Verbenaceae > Lantana > Lantana camara. Next base: position 82,183,684 of record CM074865.1, read on the forward strand.
AGCTCAGGACAACCCACAAGAAGGCAACGTGGCAGTCAACCCACAAGAAGCAACTCAGAACAACCGACAACAAGCAGCTGAACTTCGAAGGATTTGACGTCGATTAAACAGGGTCGTACGAAAATTGAATAGTATTAATTGTCGTTTAGGACCACATGAAAGAACTAAGCTACATGCAACTGACTACATTGAATGCATACATTTTTTTGGTAATCAAAAGGCAATTAGGATTATATGCATAGCTGATATCACTATCCTCAGAATTTTTTAGGAGATGGCCGAGGAAGAGGCATGACGAGGAGGGAAGACAGTTTGTATTTGAATTAGGAACTATTGTAGATTCTAAAGAATTGGTGTTAATGAGTGCGACAAGTATTAGTACCCTTGGAATGCCATCATTGCGTCATTATGTCTTCTACATCACGACAGGTGGAGAGATTAGAAAAATGGTGGAAGGCGCAGCGGTGACGGTAGAGATGAAGGAGCGCTAAACGAGGATTCAGAGGAATTAGTAGTAGTAGTAAGGCATGTTTACTTTGGATGAAAACAATGAGTTAGATATTTAAACCACCGGTTTAGAATGTTTACTTTGATTTGTTCTAAGCCCGCGCGTATCCATAGAGCCTATAGTTTCAGGTGCTTGTTAGTAGGTATTTTAAAACCTCAAATATAGAAGTGCAATATAACCCACTTCATTTTTTTATTGTGAAATGACTTTACTGTTCAAAAGTGCCATATAATTAAATAAAATGCCATCCAGTACATCAAAACTTAAGTCTGAAGACTTTTAGGGATAGGAAGATTTCAAGCTCCAAAAATTCTCTTCCCAAATAATGCATTTTTTTAAATGATAAGTAATTATTTTACTTCTGTTTTCAGCATATTTCAGAAGCAAGAATTTCAAGCTTAAAACAGTTCCTCTTCCCAAATAGTATGTTTATTTTTTTATGGTAAATAATTATTTTACTTCTTCTCTTTCTCCTTATTTTCGTTTTTCTTTTTTTCGTTTGTCCATCTATCCAAGTCTTGCAAACCTGCTAACTAATTGGACTTTGTTTATGGATAATTTCTTGTAGATAATTTGATTGTAAATTACCCATATTCAAAATAGTAGTTAGAGAGTACGAATCAAATTGAAAAGGCTCATATTTTGGTAGCTTAAAAAATAAGAAGATCAAAATAATATTTTAGGGTAAAAAATATAGGTTGAAATGAATAAAATATATGCATTGAAATATTTAAGGTAAATTAAAAGGTGATTATTTTTTCACTCCCAATGGTAAAATAAAATTTCTGGAATATGTATTAGAAATCTAGAGTGCAGAGGGATATGCATTAGAAATTGGTGACAAAGGTAGGTCAGGAGTAGTATGGACATTTTTCAAAAAAATTGAGGTTTGCGGATTGTGAAGTAAACAACAACCCATTTTAATTTAAATAAGACAATATAATCAATTTGAAGCAATTATCAGCTTCTACTACTCTTTGCAACGTGATACCATGCAATCAAATCTCAATTCAAGACAACAAAATCAATTTGAAGTAATTATTAGCTTTTACTATAATCTGCAATGTGATACCATGGAATCAAATATCACTATTAAGAAATTATTTGAAAGTGAGTCATGGACCCTCAAATGCTAAGAGTATGCTAGACCATAGAAACAATGTTCAAATGAAGAAATGTTGCTCATAGTCGTTTGCACTAACTTCTGCACACAAAACCACAAAATTAATTTTAAGTAGTTAGAAGCTTTAGTTTAATTTTCATTCTATTCTTAGCATATATAATGTGATTAATATTATAAATATGGTAAGGTCTCTAATTATGTTTGTCGTCACTAAATCATTATTCAAAAATTAATAGTAGAAAGAATTATTCTGCATCATTTGCTCTGATATCAGTTTGTTCTTCCTTAGAACTTTGACAACTAATAATTTTTTATTTATATGAGAAAAAAAATCAACTTGCCCCCGTACTATGAGTGTGTTTAGATCTTTTTATCTTGTCAAACGATACTGCAGCCATCACAACCAGCACAGGGCAACTTGGAGGTCAACCACAAGAAGTAGCTCAGGACAACCCACAAGAAGGCAACGTCGCAGTCAACCCACAAGAAGCAACTCAGAACAACCGACAACAAGCAGCTGAACTTCGAAAGATTTGACGTTGATTAAACAGGGTCGTACGAAAATTAAATAGTATTAATTGTCGTTTAGGACCACATGAAAGAACTAAGCTACATTCAACCGCCTACAGTGAACAACAACTGCATACATTTTTTGGTAATCAAAAGGCAATTAGGATTATATGCATAGCTAATATGACTATCCTGAGGATTTTTCAGGAGATGGCCAAGGAAGAGGCATGACGAGGAGGGAAGACAGATTATATTTGAATTAGGAACTATTGTAGATTCTAAAGAATTGGTGTTAATGAGGACGACAAGTATTAGTACCCTTGGAATGCCATCAGTGCCTCATCATGTCTTCTACATCACGAAAGGTGGAGAGATTCGAAAAATGGTGGATGGCGCGGCGGTGACGGTAGAGATGAAGGAGCGCTAAGTGAGGATTCAGAGGAATTAGTAGTAGTGGGGCATGTTTACTTTGGATTAAAACAATGAGTTAGATATTTAAACCACCAATTTAGAACGTTTACTTTGATTTGTTCTAAGCCCGTGCGTATCCATAGAGCCTGTAGTTGCAGGTACTTGTTAGTAGGTATTTTAAAACCTCAAATATGGAAGTGCAATATAACCCACTGCATTTTTTCATTATGAAATGACTTTACTGTTCAAAAGTGCCATATAATTAAATAAAATGTTATCAAGTACATCAAAACTTAAGTCTGAAGACTTTTAGGGATGTGAAGATTTCGAGCTCCAAAAATTTTCTCACTTCTGTTTTCAACATATTTCATAAGCAAGAATTTCAAGCTTAAAAAATTTCCTCTTCCCAAATAGTATGCTTATTTTTTTTATGTTAAATAATTATTTTACTTCTTCTCTTTCTCCTTATTTTCGTTTCTTTTTTTCGTTTGTCCATCTGTCCAAGTTTTGCAAACCTGCTAACTAATTGGGCTTTGTTTATGGATAATTTCTTGTAGATAATTTGATTGTAAATTGCCCATATTCAAAATAGTAGTTAGAGAGTACGAATTGAAAAGGCTAATATTTTGGTAGCTTAAAAAAAAAAAAAAAAAGGAAGATCAAAATAATTTTTTAGGGTAAAAAATATAGGTTGAAATGAATAAAATATATGCATTGAAATATTTAAGGTAAATTAAAAGGTGATTATTTTTTCACTCCCAATGCTAAAATAAAATTTCCGGAATATGTATTTGAAATCTAGAATGCAGAGGGATATGCATTCGAAATTGATGACAAAGGTAGGTCAGGAAGTGTAATGTCATTCGTCGCCACACCAATAGACTTTTGTTTAGTGAGAGTATGTTAACGAGTTTAAAAAAAAAAAAAGGAAAATATTTCTGAAAAAACCTATTGACCAAAAAAAAGCACAAAAAGAGACACTAAAAGCTCAACTAGCTCAAATCATCCAAGAGAACAACCCGGCAAGTATGTGCAGGGATTGAAATACAACTTCAAAGGGTTGAAGGTGAATTAGGTCCACTCATAGCATATATGAATCGAATTGAACGGGATATAAGACGACACGCAAACCGAGTTCAGCTTGCAACCTACAATAGGAACGAGAGTTGTATGACTTTTATGATACACAAAATCCCATCAAAATCTTCCTGATGGTCGACCTGACTATCCTACATGTTTTTAGGGTGATGCCTAATGATTACAATCACAAACAACTATCCTTTGAATTGGGGAACACCTTTGATGCAGAAGAACTGGAATCCATGAGAGAGAAAGCTGTGCTCACCCTAGATATGCCGTTGCTGCGTCACAATTTCTTCTATCTATTAGCAAACAGAGTGATCAGGGAAATGGAAGGTGGCGGCGGTAGTGGTGGTGGCGGAGGTGGGAATGACAATGGCATGGCAATGGTGATGGAGAGGATGAAGAAGAGGATATAGGTGACTCGAATTACGATCAATCCGATGAAGCTCCTCCTCTGATGATGATAACAGTGGAGATTCACAAGGATTGCTGTATGAAGATGATGATGAAGAAGATGAGGTAGGAGCAGAAGTAGATGCAGAAGTATTAGTGTTAAATGATGAAGGAGGATAAGTAAATGCACTAAACAATGAGGAAGGAGGAGAAGAGGGGGACGAAGGAGGAGAAGAGTGTGAAGAGGATGATGATGATTATTATGCTCCTGATTATGATAATAATTATGATGATAATGACGGCGACGATTGATTTTGAATTGTACGATTTTTCAACAATTAAGTAATTCTGTTTTTACCAAGACTGATGTAAAATTTATTATTTCCTATTGTTCTCTATGTTTTGTTTTTATGGATATTAAAGGGTTGAATACTTGGCCCAATGAAATTCTCATTGCTATATTATTCTCGTATACGTTTGTTGATGTTTACTTTTGTTGGTCTGAATTTTGCTTGGAACTTATTTTCAGTAATAGCAATAAGAGAACTCCTTCAATTAGCTTTAAATCCTGTTGGAGGAGTTTTGTATCAGTATGGGAACTCATCATATATATATATATAGGGCCTCAAACTAAATCTCCATAAAATATAGGACAAATTACAGACAGTTCCCCTGAGGTTTGGGGTAATTACAATTTACACCATGCACTTTTGGAAATTACAGATTAATTTCTAACTCTAAGGGATCGGTTGAGATCTCCAGGTTCCGTTAAGATTCCGTCAAATTTTAAGTTTGATATTCCAAAAATGCCCTCAAGAATTATATTGTTGAATGACTTTTATTAAAGGGTCGTTTTGGTAGAGCACGAAAAGTTCATGACTGTTTTGTAAACTTAAATATGATCTGCAATAATTAAATAAATACTTATATCGAAAATATTTATTTATTAATTTTTTAAAACAAAAATATTATTAATCTATATAAATATACAATACCTAATTACAACTAAAATTTTGGGAATTCAAATATTCTAACAAACATACCTAATATGATTGGAATTCAAATTCAAATTCTACTTGAATTCGATTCAATTCATATTGTACTTAGTTATAAAAATTGAATCTTTTTTCCTCTTTTGATATCCATTTGAATTCAGCTCTAGCTTCGTGATCATGTTTTCAACATTTAATCTGTTAATATCCTGATAATATGGATGATACTCGTGCTCCTGAGATAGTTTCAGTTAAATGATCTCCATAAAATATAGCAGCATGAGAGAATATTGAAAAATTGGAGTAATGGAAGAGACATATATATTGATAAAGTCAGTGAGTGTAAATGATTGGGCATTTTGAATTTTGATCATCGTTTTGAAATGCTGAGTTCGAATAAAATGTTACTGTACAGAAACTTTTTCACGACATGTTATCCCCTCTATTATTGATAATATGAACGTAGGTCTCATATAAATGTGATTTATTATTAAGCCATTCTTTTATGTTCTTCTGTTGCTGTTCACATCTCTATACACGTGGTCTAATGAACACTTATCATTGGAGTCGCACATCTTTTACGATTTTATGAGAGAACTCACAATTTTACTTGCCGAACCACATCAACAACTTTAAGTGTTCGTCCGATCAACGATGAGGTTGTTCATTACCTTTTGGCATCATGTTCGAATCTTGAACGTTTATCCATAACTGGTTCTAATTTAACGAGGAACCTTGAAATTGTTGATCCAATCCCAAATTTGAAAACCTTGGGAATATCAAATTGCGATTCCCTCAAGAGTCTGAAGGTTTCTGCTGCAAGTATTGTATCATTTTCTCTTGAAGGACAAGGAAGCAAATTGTTGTTCGATTATATTCCAAATCTTACAGAGCTAACTCTTATAGGGGCCTGTGCTTTGCCTTTATTTATGAGTATGATGATAACAAAGATGCGGGTTATTCAGTTCAGCTGGTGAAGCTTTCATTGCGCCTTTTCAGTACGGTTAGTGATGAATCATTATATTTATATATGTTCGGTTTAACAGTCATCACTAATCTTCACAATCACAATGATTGTTAATATTTTCATATTATTTGATGTCAGAAATATAAGCCGGCAGGCGGCAGTTCCTTCTGATTTGCCTCTGTTATACTCTCTCAAGCAGTTGGAATTGTCTACCGAGTGTAAAGTTGGGCGGAGCCTTCTCTTCTTCACGTTACTGATTAAGGCTGCTCCAGTCCTACATGAGTTCAAAATCTGGGTACATATTCTTACTCTAAAAAATGTTACATGCCTGGTTTCTTTAAGCTTTTGAATTTTGAGTCATAAGAATTTTAAGAATTGTTAGGCCATCGTTCCAATATAATGGCAAACCATGGTTATACATGTGTTATTGAGTCTTAAGACTTACGCTTGGTTTCATTTGTGGATATTTTTGCATTGTTATACTTGTTATAATTACGATGGATCACCTCAGGTTTGGCTTAATTACACAAATCTCCCTTTGAATTTGAGAAATTACAAAAACTTCTCTTAATATATCCTAAGATTTGGCCCAACACACATGCTCTTATAGTTATGTATTTCAAATCAAGTAACCAATAAGTATCATAAACAAAATACGATATGCATACAAAGTTAGAGATGATGTAAGTAAACCAATAAGTATCAAAGAAAAAATAGGATATTCTCGAGTAAGAGATGACACTACTAGAAAACATCGTTTTTGCAACCGAAAATTTGCAACCGAAAAAATTCGGTTACAAACTAACTTATTTAGCAACCAAATTTGCAACCGAAAAACCAAAATTTGCCTACTTGGCTTTGCAACTGAATTTTCGGTTGCCAGATCAGTTGCAAAACTTTTGCAACCGAAATTGGGTTGCAATGTCAGTTGCAAAATAAAGTTGAATGGTCAACTTTTTTTTTTTGCCTTTGCAACAGAAAATTAGGTTCCTAATTCGGTTGCAAATTATTTGCAACCGATTTTCGGTTGCTAATTCGATTGAAAAAATAATAAAAATAGTCAAACTTATTCAAAATATTTTCAACAGAAAATTCGGTTGCAAAATTGGTTGCACAAAAATTGCAACCGAAATTTCACTTGCAAAATAATTAAAAATAATTTCAAAAATATTTTTGCAACCGAAAGTTCGATTGCAAAATTTGAATTAATTTAATCATTTTTATGTAAAATTTGCAACCGAGTTCGGTTGCAATAGAGTGGTTCTTTTCTTTTTATCTGATTGAAATATTAGCGTTTTGAGAATACTAGGAAAACAAATCAAGTTAATCATGGCATAGAGTTTGACATCACTACTCTGAGACACTCTTTAGGACAACGAAAGCGAGAAACAGAAATTGAGCTTAAACGGGTAATTTTCTCCGTCATTTTTTCTATTGTTCTTGCTGCAAATATTTTTGGTTTATTTCTCAATACCTCTTTGCTTAAAATCTCGGTCTTGTGCAGATACAAAGGCTTAAACAGAAATTCAGACAAATTCGATCATGAACACCTCAGCTCAAATCAATTCATGTTGAAGTCATAAAGGAGGTATTTATCTGTGTGATTTGTGTCTTATTTCCATTCTCTGTTTATCTTGTAATTGTGGTGCGATGTGGCAGCGCTGCTGCTGTTCTCTTCAATCGCAAAGTTTAGCCATGGATTCCCCGTTCGTCACTTTGAACCATTCTAAACTGCTGACCCTTCTACTGCTGGTACATCTTTGAATTGTTCTTGTGTAGCTAATGAATGATATAGGTGTTATTTCTTGATTAAGTGATGAAGGCCACATCATTGAATTGTTCTTGTGATGTTCTTTCATGTTTGTGGGCATGACCAATTAGAAAATACTGAATTCTAAGTATTCGTTCATTATAAGTATTTGAGGTAACCTATATTGTCCATGTATTCTTATCTATTTTTTTGCAAGTTAGGTGAAAGTAACCTTCCTGGTTTGATAGTAATTAATTACATATCATCTACCTGATTTGGTATTAATTAAGTTTGTGGAGCACCTTGAGAACAATGAGAACCCAATAAGCTAAAAGAGCAAGGTCAAGTTCAAGATTTTGAGTCTTAAATTGAAAGAAAGAACTGATTATATGTCTCAGTTGGTGAGTGCTCTGCCTTGAATAAATATTCTACTCTTAGTTGGATTGTAACATACAGCAGTAAAAATAATTGGAAATATGTTGTTTCTCATAGTGATTGAACTTATGTTCTATCGTTGATTTGGATGTTATATGGATATCCTTTGTTGGAGAATTATTTTTATGTTGTTATTGGACACATTGAAGATGTTTTATGATTATTGTTGTTGGTATATTCACTTATGGATTTTGAATTGTTGTTGGTACATTCGTTTGTATTTTATGATAGGTTGATCTTACTGGTAAATCAATGCTGATTACATATAATGTCTCCCAATCATACTTGTTCATATTTTTGAAAATCAAAACAAGGGGGTTCTCATGTATGTTTTTTCTTATGCAGAATTCAAGCTTGGTGTTAGAATTCTTGGGTTACTATCTGGCAGAGTTGAATTTGTTGAATTATGGATGTCTGAAATTCTTGCCTTCTTTAGTGGTTGCATCAGTCATCTTTCTCTCAAGATTGAATTCCAGACTTAGAAACGTCCTTGGGTACGTATATCTCAAGATTTAACTCTAAGAAACATCCTTCGGTACATATATGTAATTAGTTAGAGTTGGGAGTATTTTGTAGATGTTGCTAACATTAATGCACGTATCTGTAGATGTTTGCTACTTTCCATGTTCTTGTAAATGTCCACGTATTTGTAGATGTTGGTACTTGTAAATAGGCTTTTCCACGTATTTGTAGATGTTGCTAACTTTGACGTTTTTGTAGATATTGACTATTTGGTAATGTTTTATAATGGAGGATAGTTTATAAATTCTTGTTATTGTTGATATATATTCGTTTATGGATTATGAACGGTGATTGTTCATTTATTCTATTATGTTTTATGATGGGTTGATTTTATCGGTAATACAGGTTTAGAATTAGAATTTATGAAAAATATAGTGCTATTTTCTATAATTGAATATTTGAATTGGTAATCTAATTTGTTTAATTATGAAATTAAAAAATTAAATTTATTTTGCAATTGAATTTTGGTTAAAAAAATGAAAAAATAAAAAGTAATTTGCCTTTTGCAACCGAGATTTGGTTGCAAAATGGAAAATATCAATAAATTCGGCAGCAAAATTTGGTTGTAAATTAATTAAAAATATCCAAAAAATTTAATTTTGCAACCGAATTTCGGTTGCAAAATTTGTGGACACTTTTTAGTTACTTCACAACAAAAAAATCGGTTGCAAAATTCGGTTGCAAAACTTATTTGTCACGTCAACTTTGCAACTGAATATTCGGTTGCAAAAAATTTATATATTTGCAGCTGAATATTCGGTTGCAAAGTTGATGTGGCAAACGTTCCACGTCTGCGGCTACTTGCAACCAGATATTCGGTTGCAAATAATTCGGTTGTAAAATTCGGTTACTAAAGTTTGCAACAAGGAAACACTATTTTTCGGTTGCAAAAGGCCCTTTTTCTGTTGCAAACTCGGTTGCTAAACGCATGTTTTCTAGTAGTGTGATGTCGTCAAAATTAGTCTACCCAGATTAATAGTTTCATAAACCTCAATGGAAGTCTGTGTAGTTAACTCAAATCTCAAGGTATTTCTTCGTTTTCTTTTCCTTTTAGTAAGGTTTTGAACTTGCTTCTGGATACAACTTACCAGTTTATTTTTCTTCCCGCAGGTAAACTACAATAAAGATCCCTATGAGGTATTTCAATAACCATAAGCTCTAAATTCAAGATATTTTGATTAATCATTCCTCTTTAACATGTACTTCTGTTTTATATCATGACAGTGGTACACTTATGTACCATTTCGAAGTATTAGTGAAGCGAAGGCACCTACGTTTCATCATGAAAATCTTAAGTTGGTTCAACTAGTTGGTTATGTTGGATGTCTGAGTGAAGAGAAGTTCCTTTTGCACTTATTCAAGGTTGCTCCGTCGCTTGAGAAGGTGGTTGTCATAGTGTTGAGTCAACATTTTGGCAAAGAGGCGAATTATCATCAACATGACCATTTACGAACTAAGGCAGACGATGAAGGAAGCAAAAAAATGCGCCAAAAATCTCCAATCAATTTTTCCAGAAAAAACTAAGTTGGTTGTAGGATAATTTGACTTAGTCTGCATCAAAGACTTCCGGTTAGACTTCAAGGTGGAATAGAATATAATTTATAAGGGATAATTACGAATACCTCATTTCTCAGTTATTAAGGGTTTTTTTTTTTTCGCGATTAGATTTCCCAGATTAAGCTTCATCATGTGGATATCTGTAATTTCCTAATTATAATCTACACTTGGGTTTTTTTAATGAGTGTTTCATATAATATATTTTGGTATAATATAATTTGTTAGTATAATATATTTTTATCGCAGAGAGATGGAAGGAAGAAAAATGTAAAATTGATTTACATTTTCCTCTTCCTAAAGGACTAAAGGAGAGTAATTGCTAACAACCCTTATATATGATATATACATATTCCTACAAAATGGTGTTAACATTCAATTTTATAACTTTTTTACTAATTACAAGAAAAAAAACTCCAAATATATTTGAATTATATTTTCTTATATTTTTATAGTTACTAGTGAAACGAACGACCTTTAGTTTATTTAAATAAGTTTGGTTATTATATTTATTAAATAAATTAATGTACTAAAAGTATTCACATCATGTTTTTTTTTTTTTTTTCTCCCGATACGTGTTTAATTCAAGTTTTCCAAAGTTCGCGGAGTATATTTCACTAATAAAAAAATTAAATTTTTCATGGGTGCTTTTCAATATCCTCCGTCATCCATTTCACCACCATGTTCGAATCAATCCCCACATTATTCTTTGAGAAGTGCCCTCTTCCAAGCTAATGTCAAATCCCTCATGTAAACCCAATAACTCTGCCACATTTATTGAATCTTTACGAAGATTCATAGTGTATCCTAGCACTCATCTTTCTTTGTCATCTTGAATGACGTCCCTAACTGAATCCCTTATCAAATTTATTCCACGACTACTCAACGAATATTTTATTTTGCTTGTGTCTTTTGTCCTCACTGATTAGTATTGAGGCATCAGATAACTCTTTTATGTGGCGAAAAATGACGCACTTAGACTTCACAATATTCTGATAGCTCCACCAGTTTCGTGCTTTCACAAAATTTCAAAGCGTCAAAATTAAGACAATTCACTCTGAACATTCTGATAATACGCCGCTTTGAGTTTTGCTATTAAAGCTCTCTTTGAGCTCGTTCGACCCTCACAATCCACGAAGATCAGTCTATGCATTAACAATCTTTTCCCATACCCAGAGTGCCAACAGATGACTTCTCAACACGCGGTCCAAATCTTCACATCCTGTGCAACATGTACATACATTACATCACCCAAAATTCCAGTCATACTTCAGTACATTTATGAGCAAGCTATTATGTTGGCAAAGCCACAAGAAAATTTTGAACTTCTGGTCGAAGGTGATTTTCAAGTCCATCTCCGATTTTCACATATGCCTCATCCTCCATAAACAGACTGTAGACCGTTTTATAGGAAAATTTATTGTTAACCGACCCAATACAGAGTTTCTAATCTCCATTATCATGCAGCACAATTGGGACGCTAAGACTCTTAGTCATCTCTTTCTTGGGCAGTACTATTTTCAGCTTATTAAGGTTCTAGTTTTTATCCCTGCCAATGAAATTATATACCATAATTCAGTTCTTTATCCTTCTCATTAATGTTATCTGCAATGATTTTGGTGAGTTTTCCTTGTGATAATCATCTATCATTCCATAAAGACACCTATTCCATAAATGGTTCCACCATCTGAGTGCTTCTATCAATCCCCTTCCATGTTCGAGAAGCTATAAGCTGAGGCTCGGGTCCAATGACACATAAGGTGCGAACAATACATGTGATTTGCTGAAGTTCAATTTGAGGCCCGATGTCTTGCAAAACACCTCAACCATACAACGGACGCACATCGCTCCATCCATAGTAGATTTGCAAATCAAGTGAGAGATGTGAGGGTCTTCCTGACATACCATAATTGACTTTCAATGTCCGATTGAAAGAGCCTTCTCAATCATATATGAAATGCCCCAACCACACTTTAAATACATTTTGTTCCATCTACAGTAGTTTTAGCTCCTAATATTATATTGTTCGTAAAAAGCAAGTGTGAGATGTGATCTCTGACATACCTTAATTAGCTTCTAGTGTCCGGTTAAAATATCCTCCTAAATCATATACGTAAGTTGTTCCATTTAGAGTACAAATAAATATGGTGAGAGTGATTACCTTAACTAATGCCACACATCCATAGATCCTCAGTCGGTTTACTATTCCACAAAATCTCCGGTTGTATCCCCTCCATTTTGCTCTACTGATATTGATGATTTTTGTATGAAATTTGAAGAAAGTTAGATTTTCTTTAGAACATTTCACTGAGCTTTGTTGTATCCTTTTCAAGATTAATTTTCAGCACTATCCCCTTTTTTTTTTCTTTCTTTGGAGTGATGTATCATTCATAACACTTTTTGAAGCATCAAGATATTGTAATGGGTGTCTCGATCGAGAAAAACACTATTCTGGTTTGGGCTCACAATTTCTTTGATATACGACTTAAACGGGGTATAATCATATTCGTGATCATTTTGAGCAATACGTTACACAACGTAATGGGCCGAATCTCGTTTAAATTTTTGGAGAATTAACTTTCAAAATCAAATAAATAAACGTCTGATAAGCCTTCTTGGGAATTGATATCTCTCTATGCAATTATTGATGAATTTCACCACCGCGTCTCTTACTATATCCTAATAGGTTTGAAAAAAGTAGGCTCGAAATAATAGGTGATGTGGGGATTATAATGGATAGCTCTTTGTACAGGTGCATGCCACCTTATCGTTGGTGCAAGCTAATACCAACACTCATCACCTTTTCGATAGTATATCCACTGAATAGTTTGGTGTAATACTCCCAAATGTGTGCTTTAGTTGGTCATTATTGGTTACTCATTCATCTTCTCGTTATGGTTGAGTGAAGCCTCTTTCTTCTCGTTATGGTTGAGAGATGAAAGAAACGTTTATATTTATCCCTAAATTGGAGTCAGTTAATTCTCAAGTCTTAAAACTAAATAATCTCTTCTTCTTGTAATAGTTAGTTATATCCTGTCATCAATTATTTCTCCAAATCTTTCGAATATTTACATTAATTTCTCATTCATAATGCTCTAGAAATTTTTTATAAATTTATTTTTTTTTTTTTCGCTTTTTCGCACACATTGAAAATTGTTCAATGATCATTGTTCTAGAGTAATGACCCAAAGTCCTATATTTAACACTTTGTCATGTCCTTTATAAATATATTTGTAAATTTCACAATTGTCACTCTAAGAAAATCCCGATGTTAATGTGAGAATTATAACTTAATAAGAGAGATGGATTATAAGGTACTACAAATTGGTTATAAAGTTATTTATTGCGATCTTGGACCATCAGTGCGATTCTTCTCCTTCCACAGATCGGATATCCATCTTTACCTTGCGTTCTGTTTTCATAATATGAACATGAGTAACGATATTTACATTCTCCATCCATCATACAAAAATTATTTAAGTTATTTCATCTACATGATTTATGCACCATGTGTTTTGTAACTCACTCATAAAGTTGAGGTTTTTTTTATTAAAAAATTGATCAAGTTGATTGTGTGCTATAATTTTATATTTTAACCCAAAAACTATCAAAATATGAGCATATGGCAACCATTTCTTTTGAAACTTGATTGTATGAATATGTCCAACCACGTTTTCAGAAATCTCCTTACTGAATAAGTGATATTTTAAATTTTGTAACTTTTCTCAAAAAATTTGTGACGTCTTTCAAATCATGATCACGAAATGATACAATTAACAACTGATCATTGAGTGACGTCATTATTGAATCAAAATATTATTTGGGTTTGTCCTTAATTTGGTATGTGCGTCAATATACATCAAAATCAACAATTTTTTCTTTTAACTAACTATTTTTTATCTCTTTTTAATTCTCTATTTGCTATTGATCTTGCATTCCATTTTTTTATTTATATTTCTCTAACGAACATTATTTAAGATTAATTAAATTAAAAGAGTAAATTAATATTAAAAACTCAAGGAATGTTTAATTGAACACCATAAAAATAATTTATAAAATCAAATTATATCTTATTTTTACATGCACACATATTAAGTTTCCTTAGAATTCTTAATTTAAAGTAACTTTGGTCTAACGATCTGCAATTCTAAATTGTGGTATATATTAAATGTAAGAAATCTGAAACCCTATTTATACTATTTAATATATATAGACTATGTTAATTATCCTATCTAAATAACATTTACACATTAAATTTATATTTTATTATATAAACTAATGAAATATTATATTGTTAATTATATTAATATTAGTTAATTGAAAATTATTTTATATAAATTATTCAATTATATTATTTTGATAATTAGATATGTTTATAAAATTATAATATGATTATAATTAAAGAAAGTTTATGAACTTAGATAATTAGAATTATGGAGTTATATAATTAGAATTACATTAGGATTGATTTATTGAAACTTATCTTATTTAACTCATTCAATTTAGATCATATTTTATTTTAATTAATTATCAAATTTTATTAAAATTATAAAGTGAATTAATTTAATGTTTTCCAATTCGTTAAATATATCTTATTATAACATTTAAATTAAAAAATAGACAACTTATATTATAAGCTTTGAATACAATTAACTAATATATTAATAGGGTTAATTACAGATAGCTCCCACGGGAGTATTAGAAACTATAACTTGTGATCCTCTTAGTCAAACAATTACACATACACCCATTAAGGAGTTTGAAAATTACACAAAACACCAATGAATTAAGGTTCTTTTAAATATTTTATGACATCATCAAAATTTTAACTTGATTTCCCTATTTTGACCCTTCATTTAGTATATATTTGAATTAGTATTGAAAATTTAAATTTAATAAATTAAATCATTAATTAATATAAAATAATATGATTTTGTCATCTTAAATATTAAATTATATATATATATAAAATCTAAATTTAATGGGTTAAATATAATATTAGAAAACGTAATATATATATATATATATATAAAGTGACAATATATAATTAATATATATATAATAATGTAATATTTATATATGTTATATATCATACATATTAATATCAGTATGAATGAATATATATGTATATTGGCGTGTTATATATATACGTATGAATGAATATATGTATTGCCGTGCGGTGGTGGTGTAATTAATATATATATACATAAATATTACTTTATTATATATATTTATTATATATTATAACTCTATATAACATCATTTTCTAAATATTATATTTAACCCATTAAATTCATATTTATTATATATAATTTAATATTTGAAATGATAAATCATGTCATCTCATATTAATTGATGATTTAATTTATTAAATTTAGATTTTTAATTCCAATCTAGATATAGTTAGGAATAATTATTAAAATAAAAATTGTTATACTAAATGAATGGGTAAAATAGGAAAATCAAGTAAAAGTTTGATGATGTCATCAAAAATTTAAAAGAACCCTAATTTAGTGTAACTTTCAAACTCCTCAATGGGTGTATATGTAATTGTTTGACTAAGAGGGTCACAAGTTGTAATTTCTAATACTCCCATGGGGTCTATATGTAATTAATCCTATATTAATATTAAAACATTCCTTGTTAAACTATATGTATATTTTTTTTAAGTTAAAAAAGTTTTAATTCTACGAAGAGTCATACTATAAGTTAATAAGTACTTTTTAAATATAGTTAAATTAATAATTTATAATATGTAATTACATAGTTATCCCTAACTAATAGTTATTCATATAATTATTATGAGGGTATTTTAGGCGATCCGTATTTTGTAAGAAACAACTCGCACTTTTATAATATACATAGATAGATTATACCCCATTAGGCTCTAACTAACTGCTGAAATTCTAAATATACCTTTATCTCCTATATTCTCTGACATTTTTGTAATTATTCCATATCTATCACTTGAGAATGATATTTGAGTTGTTATGAGCAACTAATTAGTGGTGAGATATAATCAATTCAAGAATAATTTTACAAAAAATCCAAACGAAATGAGGTTTATTTGTAATTTTCAAAACTTAAAAGGGTAGGTTGTGTAATATTTTCATCTAAGGGGTACGAATTGTAATTATTCATCTCCCGGGGGGTTGCAGATATAAACAACCCTTTGGAATTTTTATTTCTTGTGTTGTTTGTGGGCGTGTTTCTTCTCTGTGTTGTGGGCCTATTTCTTGTTGTTTGTGCGTTTTGAAAATGTTGCGGGCTCATACTCCGAATTTTTGATTTTTTTTTTTTTGTGGGTGTATTTTTTTGGGTATTGTGGGCTTACAATATGTGTTTTCTCTTCACCATATTAGCAGTTGTTGTGGGCTTACAAAAAGGTAATGCTTTCCTTACCTCCATGACCCAATTTATTATTATTTTTTTTTTGTTAATTGAAATATTAGTTGAGAGATAATTATGAAATTTTTTATTAGATAAAAACTTCATTTGTATTTTGCAAAGTATTTTTAATTTTAAAATACAAAAAATAAAGATTAATGACTAAAGGAAATATAAAAAAATATGAAACAGAACGTAGTTTTAGTTTACAGCTCAACATGAGAGGATGTTCATCTCGATTAATGCTTTAAATACTTTGCATACATACATATCCAACAATTATTGATGTAATTAGTAAACATGATTTATTTTATGTGGTATGATATTATTGATGTAATTAGTAAACAATGATAGGCAAAAGATAGCATGACAAATTAATTTTGTTCGCGGTGAAGATGTTGCAGAGGAAGTGGAATGTCATTTGTCGCCATGCCAATAGATTTTTGTTTAGTGAGAGTACGTTAACGAGTTTAAAAGAAAAAAGGAAAAGATTCTGAAAAAAACCTATTGACGAAAAAAAAAAAAGCACAAAAAGAGACACTAAAAGCTCAACTAGCTCAAATCATCCAAGAGAACAACCCGGAGGCCGACCCGCAAGTACATGCAGGAATTGAAATACGACTTCAAAAGGGTTGAAGGTGAATTAATTAGGCCCGCTTATAGTAGATATGAATCGAATTGAACGGGATATAAGACGACATGCAAACCGAGTTCAGCTTGCAACCTACAATATTGTATGACTTTTATGGTACACAGAATCCCATCCGAATCTTCTTGATGGTCGACCTGACTATCCTACGAGTTTTCAGGGCGATGCCTGATGATAACAATCGGAAACAACTATCCTTTGAATCGGGGAACAACGTTGATGCAAAAGAACTGGAATCCATGAGAGAACAAAAATGAATGCTGAAATGATAAGACTGGTGAAAGCAATGCACAAATGAAGAAATGGTGCTTCCAGCTGCCTTCTGCACTACTGCCCACAAAATTAATTTGGAGTGATTTATGAGCTTTTACTTACTACTTGATATCAAGGAATCAACTCCCATTTGAAGAAGGTGAGGTATTGTGACGCCCCGATATTTCGGCTGTTCAGATATAACTTGTGTGCTTCCTAATTGCGTGTTTAAATTATTATAATTATGTAATTATATGATTTACTTTTCTTATTATTTGAAATTCTTGAATATTTGAATTATTTGAATTGAATTTATATGAATTCTTGAACTATATGCACTTAAGTGATACGTTTGTGAGCCGTTTTTATATGATTTGAATTTGAAATTTCGTGAAAATTTAATATGTTGGAGATATTGTGTTATGAAAATGTATATATGCTCGTTTTACATTTTCGGATTCGTTTGCTTGAATTTTGAATTTATTTTGAATGTTGGAACCAAAACGGGGGTTAACGGCCAATTAGCACACCCTTGGTTCCGAATGTGATATCTTGAGCTCGGGAACTCGAATTTGAGTTCCGTCAACTTCGTTGGACTCGTATTGACGATTCGGGTTCACTAAATCAATTCTCGTATTTTTCTAAGACTATTTGGACCTCCGAAATTCAACCGAAAAGTGATTCGTCCGCAAAACTGCCACACCTAGCCATTTTCCTCATAACTCTCACCATACTTAACCAAATTAACCATGGTTGGACTTTTTGGAAACCTAAATTAACCCACTATCTGATCCTAACCACTCCCATTCGAACCATACCTGATACGAGGAAGAAAAACTCAGCCAAGTACCAGCTTTGCAGTTCCATTTCGCCACTTTGCCATACTTGGAGATTTTGAGCTCAAATCTCATCCAACCTTCAACCAATTCAAGAGGTGAGTATAGGATTGTAATATAAATTCATTGGTGATCATTTTGAACCATGCATCCCTAATTTTGAGCTTATTTTCATGGAGATTGGAAGATATGAATGAATAGTTAGGTTATGATATGATTTCTTGATCTCATGAACTCCTTCATGCTTTTGGTTGTTTTAAAGCATGAAAGTGATCACCTTAACTTCCTTATTACATTTATGAACTCACTTTTCATGGTTGTTGGATATCGAATGAGTTACCATTAATGAGGGTTGAATTCTTGTTGGAGAAGATGCATGATTGTTCAACCTTTGCTTCATCTTTCTTGCTTGTTGAATTGGAGATATTTATGGATTGGATTTGCCTTGCTTTTGTGGTCATTTTCATGCCATATATGTTGCCTAAGGACCACCTTGTTGCTGCCCTGTTTTAAAGCATTTCCCTCCCAAGAAACAGAGCTTTGCTCTGTTCTTCATTTTGAACACGACGACTTGACACGGCCGTGTCAAGATTGTACTGAAAATGGACACGGCTGTGTTGACCTCTCAACTTGTGAAGAAATATTTTTCAAAAATCGAACACGGTCGTGTCCAAATCCTTTGAAAACCCAACACGGCCGTGTCAATCGCTCAACTTAGGATTTTTATTTTTCAAAAATCGGACACGGCCGTGTCCAAAACCTTTGAAAACATAATACGTCCGTGTTATTCAAATTGGTAGCTTTAGGGTGTTCTTTCGTTACTTCTCGTTTTGTATTTTCGCTTTATTCATGATTTATATGTAACGTGAACTAGATGATTATACATTATGATTGGTATACAGTGATTATACATTGAATTGAAGTGGATTGATTTGATAATGACTGGAATGAACGTTAATGAATGATTTTGAGCGTTTAGGTGACCTTAACGTGTTAGTTGCACATAAGAACACTTTCATGACATGATTACATTTCTTATGCACCTCAAATCATCTACATTGCATCATCGTGTGTACTATATGTGTTGGAAAACAGGAATCAGAAAGCAACGAAAATTTAAAAAATTTTCCAACAAAAGGATCTTAGACTCGCAATCGTGAATCCAAATTCGTAGAGATCAAGAAACTCACTTAGGTAGTAGCTTTCTTGACACGTTTTAAGCCGCCCTCAAACGCGCTTCATGCGGTAATGGCAACCCGTCCCTCGAAATCTCTTTCTACTTCAGAATCCATTGTAGGGATAACAATCCACACCAACCTGGATTCAAATCATGTTAGGGAAGTTCTTAACGATATAACATAAAGAAAGAAACATGAAACGAGAAAGGCATGATTGAAACTCCCTTCGAAAACCAGTTTTGCGAAAATAGAAATCTGCCAGCCATAAAACCCTCGTGAAAAAATTCATCCTTCAGAATATGGACGAACGGTTTTTGCCATCTTCTTTGGTTCGATTTTTTCACTCGTTTTATGTTGGGTTCAGAATCGTTTCATCATCCCTTCTGGTCGTTTTGCTTGATCCCCACTCCTGGGTAAAGCTCGAATCTTTAAAACTTCTAACTTGAAGCTCTCTAGAGATAGTCCACCAACTTGACTACAATCTAACTAGTAAGGATGCTAGTTCTCTAGTTAGTGTTTAGGCTTAACCTAGGGTTTGATTTATCTTGGAGAAAGAATGGTGTTCAACACATGAACCAAAAGAATTGCCAATTACTCTCATGCTCCCCCTATATATAGGAAAGGGAGGGGTGGCCGAAAATCCTAGTCCTTATGGATTAAGGATTTGGTCCCTCTCTCCTATTACTTGATCATCAAGTATTTTCCAAGTTTGACTTTGAATTCTAATTCAAATCAACTTTTAAGAGAGCTAAAATATCCAAACTATTTTTGGATAATTTTATACTTTATTTATTTAAAATAAATAACTTATTTTATCTAATTAATTAATTCATAATTAATTAACTAGATTATTTTTCTCCAAAATAAGACTTTCTTTTTAATTCAAAATTAAACCAAAGTCTATTAAATAATTAACAACTCAATTATTTAATATCCAATTAAGTAGTCACGTGTGGCACACGTGTCATAATGACACGTGTCCAGTCACGTGACCCACACGTGTGATTTCACATGTGTGGAACCCTCTAGGCCCGATTAACTCGTTTAATCATTTTAAAGCCTCAACTCATGTAACCAAGTTGTTGTGTGTGACCCTCTAGGTTCTCAATTCAATTAGCAGTGACCCTAATTAATTAATTCACTAATTAATTAATCAGTCCACAGATTAAACGACCATAGTCTAGCAACAGGTGTTTAACCCCTAGCTGAATTGGAATGTTCGGATTTGACAGAACCTTTAAGTCATTGATTCATGTGAGATACAATCCTCCTACTTACTATCTCTCAACCAAGATCTAGGGTAAGGGAATAATTAGAACCCTAATAATCTGGCCTTAAAGCTAAGTGCATTTCATATCCATTTAACCTCAATCCAAGAAACCCTTTTCTTGATGTCTTGATCTACTGCCTTGGCCAAGGACTCCATATGGCATATGAATGACTTACACAATAAGAGATCACCTTGCAAATGCAAGTGTAGGTCCTTTCTTGATTCTCATTCACTTTCATGAGTCACTTGTGCAGCCCCAGCATAAGCCTTGAATCAGTTGTCTAAGGCGACACCCTTTAAAGCTTATACCTAAGACTACAAAGTTAACTCATAAAGTGACATGGAACCTCAAGTCTAAGGATCAATTAATCACATCAATGACTCGTGAGATATTTCCTAATCTGGAAGTTTCCATTTCCTGAAATAGAAACTTCCTTTCCCATTTAGGAATCTTCTCATACGGGGCACCTCAGTGAACTTACTTATTGAAGTAAGCACCCTCATGTATCACGCACGTATCAACTATACACTTTGCACCTCCATGAAACAAGGTGGTCCTTCTTAAGGGCGTGATCCCACAAGCAAGCCTTAGAGGAGTCAGGTTGACACTCCCACTGTCGGTAGGACTCATCGGCTTGGAGTATTTTACTAATCATGACTTATGTGATATAGGGCTCGTTTCATGAACCATTTCTCCTAAATGGTAAAGTCCTAAAGTCATCAGGATTAGGGGAGTTCTCATACATGCACAGCTAAAGTAAACGCAGACCAAACAAGAGCACATAAAGAAGTGTTTGCCTATGATGATTAATCAATCGTATATTATTCAAAGATTGTCTGTGATATAAGAAAAGTCCCAAAGCAGATTACGTCGAATCGGCTTTTTAGGGAACTATTGCTAACAATATGGTCATTTCTCACTTCACTTTCCTTGCACAGATTCAGGTCCAGTCGGTGACGAGGCCGAGCAGTAAGGTCCTTGTGCTGTTTTTTTTTGTTTTACAAGGTGGGTTTCTCTACTAATAGCTACTCAACCCGATATATACCTTCCAATGTGCAAATGATTTGAACCAAATATATATATTATATATATATATATATATCGAGTCTTTTAGAGTAAATGATTTCGAACGTGTAACCTTTCTTGAATCCCTACCTAATGTTTTTGGCGAGTTGAATGAATGCACGAATGGGGGCCCTGGAACTTAGTGTACGTGGCTATCCGGGAAAGCTCGGGCTGACGGTGAACCCACCCGTACACTAGTTCCACCAAATATTACAGAGTCTGGAACTTGCTAGGAGATTGGCAAGGAAAGGAAGCTGAGCGCCTTTGGGGAACTCATAAAACCCCACTGGTCAATGAATGAGGTGGCTGGGCCTTGCTAACCCGTCCACCGCCCGAAGGAAAAAGGTGTATATGAATGATCGAATGAATGTGCACGAAAGATTATATGTGTGATCAACTAATGAATCCTTAATGATTACACGAGCTGTAGGTTGGAGACATTGCCCTCTCGCCGGGCTCACGAATGACTTAATGATTGAAATTGACAGTTATAATCTCGTTGATGTTTTTCTTTGTTTTACCCACTTGGGAAATTGTTCTAAAACTTCACGTGGGATTATGACTTGCATGTATGTGTTTAAATTCCACGATATTATATATTATGCCGTATTTTTTTTACCCACCAGTCTCCTATAGACTGAACCCGGATTATTTCAGTGGTGTTGTGTAGGTGTAGGAGGGAGCTAGGTGGGAATTCGAGTCGGTGTGTCTCGTATTTGTTTCTAGCTCTTATTTTGGGTCTTACACATTCATACTTATATTATGTTTTTTTTTTTTTTTTTTTTTTTTTTATATATGACTTATGAATTGGAGCGTACATGTTTTGGGCCATGATGGCATGTAGATATCGTAGATATTCTATTTTGGAGCTTAGATGCTCATTGTACATGATATATGATGTTAATGCTTCCGCTTTGTTATTCTTACTCTGATTTTTATTATCGTTAAGTTATTAATTGGTTTAAGGGTTAGTCCCGCCTAGCATAGCGTGTGTGTGTCCCCGTTCGCCGTGATTTAGCTCATGTATGGATTACCCATTTCATACGCGGGTCGGGTCTCGGTACGGGGGATATGGTACCTCGCTCTCGGGTGCTACAGGTATGGATGTTGTTCTCTCACAAACTCTCTCTTAGTTTGTCTTTGTACATAAACTCTTTCACTTTCATTCACTTATGTTGTGTTGTTTGTGTGTTTTCTCTTACATGCAATCATAGTTGGAAGTTTAGCTTGGAACAACGTTGATGCAAAAGAACTGGAATCAATGAGAGAACAAAAATGAATGTTGCGTGCTAAGACTGGAGAAAGCAATGCACAAATGAAGAAATGGTGCTTCCAGCTACCTTCTGCCCCCATTGCCCACAAGAGAAGAGACAACAAAATTAATTTGGAGTGATTTATGAGCTTTTACTTACTACATGATATTAAGGAATCAACTCCCATTTGAAGGTGAGGTATGAACGTTGTTCTCTCACAAACTCTCTCTTAGTTTGTCTCTGTACGTAAACTCTTTCACTTTCATTCTCTTACGTTGTGTTGTTTGTGTGATTTCTCTTACATGCACTCATAGTTGTTGAATTTTCTTCTTTTGTTTCTGTGTTTTCTCTGTTGTTGGAAGTGTGGTGGGCTTACACAAAGAATACGTGTAGTGATTGAAATAGAACATCAAAGGATTGTAGGTGAATTAATTAAGCCCGCTCATAGCAGATATAAATCGAATTGAACGGGATATAAAATGACATGCAAAGGGAGTTCAACTTGAAACCTACCATATGGAACGAGAGTTGTATGACTTTTATGATACACAGAATCCAATCAGAATCTTCCTGATGGTCGACCTGACTATCCTACGGGGTTTTAGGGCGATGCCTGATGATAAATATTAGAAACAACTATCCTTTGAATTGGGGAACAACGTGTTAGGAATAGTGCCCTTAAAGCAAATGTTTGCTTTACTATTTCCTTGAAAAATCACAAACAGACTTTGAATAATAAACGAAATGATTTTGTTCATAGGCAATCACTTCTTTATGTGCTTATGTGGAGGTTTGGAACGACACATGAAACAAGTTCTTAACTCCATAGGCGAGGATTAGAAACTTCTCCAAGTCAATGAGTCCGCCAGACAGTGGGAGTGTCGACCTTGACTCTGCTGAGACTTGCTTATGTGATTATGTCCTTTTGAAGGATCACTCAGTTTCATGGAGTGATAAGTGCATACGTTGATGCGTTCATAATACATAAGAGTGATTGTTGCAAGAACTTCATCACTGAGGTGCACCGCGTAAAAACATTCCTAAATGGGAAAGGAAGTTTCCAAAAACTTCCAGAGTAGAAAATATCTCACAGGTTAATGACGTGATTCATTAATCCTTAGACTTGAGATTCTGTAATGTCTCATATGAGCTAACTCTGTAATCTTTGATATAGGCTCAAAAAGGTGTCACTATATAGACACCTGAACTACGACCTATGTTGGGATTACACTAGTGACATATGTAGAATTAGTAGAATCGATAAAGGACCTACGCTTATTAAGAACAAGAATGATCTCTTACTGATTAAGTTTTTTGTAGTCCATTAAATATTAAACCCTTGGCCAAGGTGTATGAAAGATCAAGACATCTAGAAAATGGGTTTCTAGGATTGAGATCGAAATGGATATGAAACGAACTTAACTTTAAAAATCAAGAATATTTAGGCTCTGAGAATGTTCTCATGCCTTAGTTCTTGATTGAGAGATGGAGTTATAGAAGGATCGTATTTCACTGATTGTCACTGAAAGGTTCTTCGATTCATTTCGTTATTCGGCGAGGGGTCACACACCCATTGCTAGATTACGGTAGTGTGATCTGTGAAGTGATTAATTAATTAGGAAATTAATTAATTGATGTCACTGCTAATCGAATAATGAACCTAAAGGGTCACACACAAATGCCAGAATACGAGGGTTATGGTAGGATGTTAATATGATTAACGAAGGATCAAAATGTTGATCGAAATGAAGCCAAGAACACGTGGGCATTGCCACGTGTCTTACACACGTGACTGCCACGTGTCGCAGCCTGCGTGGCTGCCACGTGTCTTGTACACGTGGCTTCACACGTGTGGTATATTCCACATGTGAATTCTTTTCTTGGAAATTAATTAATTAAATTGTAATTAATTAATTTTGGTCTTTTAATTAATTTTGAACTAATTGTTAAGACTATTCTCAAATAAACTTAACCCAATAAATAATTAATTAGGAATTAAATTATTTATTGAATATTGACTTTTGACTTTAAGAAAGTAGAAAAGTCAAACTTCCTATTGTAGGAGAGAGAAGTCTTCTCTTGCTAGACTTGGAGAATAAGTTAAAGACCTTATTATTCCAATTAAATTAATAATTAAATGAGTTAATTAGTGAGCAAGAAAACAATCCCATTGGTTCTTGGAAACCCTAGGGGATTCGAACCATATAGTATAAATAAAGGGGTTGGTGCTTCTCTTATTCTTTAGACCAACACTCGAGAAGTGTTAAGTTTTGAGAAAATCCAAAAGAAAAGTTTTCAAAGTAAATCCTAGCTAAACACAAGCCATAGAACTAGCATTCTCACTCGCTTGATCGTGTTCTAGGACTGGTGTGGATACGCTTTGGAGGGCTTATAATTTAGAGTTTAATTCGAAGGCCGTTCTAGGGATTTCACTTGAAGGGTGTTCGTTAGGCGGTAACGACATCACTAGAAAGCTTCTACCTTTGTAAGTTTCTAAACACCCTACGATACGATACAAAAATTGCAAGACAACGATTAAACTTTTGGAAAATTTTAAACTTTCGCTGCTCAACTCTTTCGTGTTTTCCAACACAACGTTGATGCAGAAGAACTGGAATCCATGAGAGAGGAATTGCTATATATGCTCAGCCTAGATATGTCATGGCTGCGTCACAATGTCTTCTATCTATTAGCAGACGAAGTTATCATGGAAATAGAAGGCGGAGGTGGGAATGGCAATGGCGATGGCGTAAGTGAAGAAGAGGATGAATATGACTCGGATTACGATCAATCAGATGCAGCTCCTCCTTCTAATGATGATGACTGTGGAGATTCACAAGGATTACTATATGAAGCTGATGATAAAGAAGAGGAGGTAGAAGGGGGAGAAGTAAATGCACAAGTACTAGTCTTAAATGATGAAGAATGAGGAGCAATAGATGCACTAAATAATGATGAAGATGAAGAAGATGAGGAAGGAGGAGAAGGAGAGGAGGTAGATGACGAAGAGTATGAAAAGGATGATGATGATTATTATGGTCCTGATGATAATTATTATGATAATAATTATGATGATGATGATGATGATGACAATTCATGGTTTTGAATTGTACGATTTCCAACAATTGAGTGATTCTGTTTTTACCAAGATTGATGTAAAATTATTGTATGTTTAGTTTTTCTTGTTATTAAAGGGTTGAATACTTCGCCCCATGAAAAGATCAAATTTTATTAAGGGATAATTAAATTCAACTATCCTTAGATTTGATTTAATTATAACTAAGTCCTATCCTTTGCATATTACCATATAGTTCCTAATCTTTACATTTTGTTTGAGATCCCTGACATCTATTAGGGTTCCGTTAAGTTAATCAGTTGTCCTTCTAAAATTTAAAAAAGTACAAGTATTGTTTTGTTATTAAAATGAAACTATAGAGATGTGTTTGTAATAAATTTGGAGGCAATTTAGGAAGGATAGCTAACTTAGCTAACGAAACCCTAACGGACGTCAGGGATCTCGAATGGAATGTAAAATTTAGGGACTACATGGTAAATATGCGAAGAATAGGGACTGAATTGTAATTAGACCAAATCTGAAAGGGTAGTTGGATGTAATTATCCCAATTAAATATGATCTGCAATAATTTAATAAATACTATAAATAATTATATCTGACTACCCTGCATTTAGTTCTAATTAAAACATTGTCCATTATTATTAGGAAATTACATTTTAGTCCCAAACTTTGAGAACCGTTTGTGGTCCCCAGGGTTCCGTCATGTCATTCCAAAAATACCCCTAATTTGTTGTTAAATTCATGATTTGTAGGGATTGTTTTGTTTATATTTGTAAACTTTAGGGATGATTTTGTAATTTTGGTCATATATTCAATGTAACACTCATAAAACCGTTAGGGGCATAAGTGTACTTTAAAAAAATTAGAAATCAAAATAGGTGTACTTTTAAAATATTAGAAATTAAAATTAGTTTATGGAAAAATGCAAAATCGGGACATGAAGTGACCCCCACTAGCAATTTTAGGACACAAATTACTCCGGCGACAAAAAGTATCCAATAACTCCCAAAATGTGTCAATTTCAGGACAAAGGTCGCCGGAGATA
Source organism: Lantana camara (assembly GCA_037501455.1). Taxonomy (NCBI): domain Eukaryota; kingdom Viridiplantae; phylum Streptophyta; class Magnoliopsida; order Lamiales; family Verbenaceae; genus Lantana; species Lantana camara. The sequence goes on from CM074865.1 coordinate 82,210,944, forward strand.
GCTGACGTGGTGCCGGAGTGCTGATGTGGACATATGCACGTTACACGTGGCATATGACACATCAGCTTTTAAATGAGTCATATGCCACTCAGCTATCTCCAGCAACCTTTGTCCTGAAATTGACACATTTTGGGAGTTATTGGACACTTTTGTTGCCGGAGTAATTTTGTGTCATAAAATTGCTAGTGGGGGTCATTTCATGTCCCGATTTTGTAATTTTCCCATTAATATATGATCAAAATTACCAAATTATCCCTAAAGTTTACAAATATAAACAAAACAATCCTTACAAAGTATATATTTAACAATAGAGTCCCTGAAATCGCAAACCAAATTAAAAACATTTGGGGTAAATTTTGAATGAGATAACGGAACCCTAACGGACCTTAGAGATGAGAAACGATTCTAAAAAATTAGAAAATAATATGTAGTTTCTGGATTTAGATCGTGTAATTAAACTTAAATGCAGGGTAGTCAGAAGTAATTATTTCTAAAAAATATCTACAAGATATACTCAACACGTTCACACACCCCCTTCCCGATCTAGATAATATACAAGAAGTAATTATTTCTAAAAAATAATATGTAGTTTCTCGATCTAGATAGTGTAATTAAACTTAAATGTAGGGTAATCGGAAGTAATTATTTCTAAAAAATATCTAAGAATGCACGGAGAAAATTTCATCAAGTTGACGAAGTACCAGCACCACCAGTGGAACTTTTATAGGAAGTTTCAGATGAAATTCCTGAAGAGGAGTATCATTTATCGAAGATCTTCATGTCGAAGGATGACGGTTAGGCTGCATACCTAGCACATTGTCCAACAATGAGGAAGGATGACAGTCAGATCGTATGCCTGATAGAGCGTCAAAGGAAGGCGAACCTTGGGTTTTCCAATTTCAAAGTTGAACCTCGCAAATTTTGTTATTTGCCATCGAGGAAGGATTTGCCCAATTTCAAAAGGCAAGCCTTGGGAAATTTATTCGTCATCGAAAAAGGATTTTCCAATTTCAAAAGATAAATATTGGGAAATAGTTTAACATCGTGAAGGAGGAGGAAGATCCCAAGTTCAAAGACCAAACTTGGGATCTGAAAAAACCTAAGTTGGGATATCATGAAAGAATATTTTTTTTTTCCTTTTATTCACATCATAATACAAAGTATATATAAATTACAAAGATATAAATCCTATGTAAGCGATGTATTTTAGAGGATTCTAAAGGATATAGAAAATATTTATTTTACAAGAAAATATATCCTAATGATATGCACAGAAGCAAATATCTAAATATAATTAAGTGTATTATTCTTATTATTTAATTAATTATTTTTTCTAAACACTTTATATTGATTATACGATACTTATAAACCGCTATCATCCCATTATATTAATTTGATGGAATTAGATTGTGATTAGAATTTTCCTATAATTTCAATTATGAGAATATTACAAAATCGGGACATGAAGTGACCCCCATTAGCAATTTTAGGACACAAAATTACTCCGGCGACAAAAGTGTCCAATAACTCCCAAAATGTGTCAATTTCAGGACAAAGGTCGTCGGAGATAGCTGACGTGGCGCCTGAGTGCTGACGTGGCATATGACTCATTTAAAAGTTGATGTGTCATATGCCACGTGTAACGTGTATATGTCCACATCAGCACTCAGGCGCCACGTCAGCTATCTCCGGCGACCTTTGTCCTGAAATTGACACATTTTGGGAGTTATCGGACACTTTTGTCGCCGGAGTAATTTGTATCCTAAAATTGCTAGTGGGGGTCACTTCATATCCCGATTTTGCATTTTTCCCATTAGTTTATGAGACTCATAAACATATAATAATTAAAAATAAAAAATTGTTATAGAAATATTATATATTTTTTCAGTATATTTCACTTACTACATTTTTTTTTTTTTTTTTCAGACAGAGGCCAAGATCGGGGAAAAAAATAAAGAGAAACATCAAAGAAGCTCCTTCGAGGGCGAATTCCAGACCAAGCAATCCGCATCAATCTCGTGGCCCATCTTCGCAAGCCTATTAGCATTACCATTCTTCTCTTTGTAAATATGTCGAATTTTCAGCTCCCAAGGCATATGGAGGAGCCTTCAGCAATCCATGATAATTTTTTTGATCTCTCAGAGTTTTCCTCACCCAATTGAGTGAGAGACTAATCTCCTGAGTTATTGAAGGCGCTTATTGTGGAGATCTCTCCCAACATAGTTTTTTATATCGACAAGGTTTGAACCCGAGATCTTGCTTAAGTGAACTCAAGCCGTTATCCACTTGAGTCAACTGCCCGTTGATTGTAATCCATGATAATTTTCCTCAATGAATGATCCTCGATATCTGCTCGAGTAACCCAATGGTATATCTATTTATAAGGTTAAAATATTAAATCAAACAAAAAAAAAAAAAAGCAAAAAGACAAAGGAATATTGATTAAAACATAAGGGGGTGCATGCACGGGGCCGGCATGATACCAGAATTTCCGGGATGAAGGCCAACTTTGAAAATTACTGTAACACATGATGAGTAGGGATATAGTGAATTAAATAAAAAGAGAAGATAGATTTTTTATTTTTATTATTATTTTTTTTTATACACACCCCAAAAAAAGAGAACATAGCTTATTTACCAATAAGATAAACAAAATTATTGAGTAATATAACAACATGTTTATTATTTATTTTCTTATCTATTTGGATTGCTAACTATATATTGAAATAAACTTATCTCTAAATATAACCTTCCTAAATTAAGTTTTCTTTTTTTCTTTTCTTCTGTCTTTTACTACAGTATAGATTCATAATTTTTTGAGAGGATCCTACTATTCTAATAAACATGTGTATTACGCAATAATTATGAAGAACATTGGATTTGGCACCAGATCTTTTATTCCATTTTGGTACTTCATCTCATACTCCACCGGTTGGGTGCGTGACACGTGTAAGATTTTGCCAGATTTTCTAACACAGAGAATTATTGTATTATCAATAGAAGGAAAAGAAAATCTTTATATATCTAATATTAAAAAAAAAGCAAAATTTATATATCCAATAACAACTTTGAACATTAAATTTATCAACATTTGAGTAGTAAATTTATATTTTTTAAAGTTTGAATATTATAAAATATATTTCATATTATACAACTTTGAATATATCAATTTAATATTTTCAATTTGAATATTATAAAATATTTTTCAATTTGAATATTATAAAATATATTTAATATTAATATTTTGCTTTTAAAAAAATTTATAACTTAAAAATAAAAATTTTAAAAAGACGGCACTAATTTAATAGTTTTACTTTGAACATTATAAAATAATCGCAATAAAAAGTAGGACTTATCTTTTAATTTATTGGATATATAAATTTTGTTTTTGTTTTTTTATTTTAATATTAGATATATAAAAATTTTCTTTTCCTTTTATTAATAATACCATAATTCTCTGCGTTAAAAAATCTGGTAAAATCTTATACGTGTCACGCATCTAATCGGTGGAGTACGAGATGAAATACCAAAATGGAGTAGAAGATCCGATGCCAATGGATTTACACGAGATTCACATGTGTATTGAGTATTAACTGACACCGGATCTTCTACTCCATTTTAATGCTTCATCTTATACACCACGTATTGGATGTCTGACACGTATAAGATTTTGCCAGATTTTTTTAACAGATAGAATTATGGTATTATCAATAAAAGGAAAAGAAAATCTTTGATATTTTTTACTTTGAATATTATAAAATAATTCCAATGAGAAGTAGGACTTGTTTTTTAATTTATCGGATATATAAATTTTGTTTTTTTTAATATTAGATGTATAAAGATTTTCTTTTCCTTTTATTGATAATAACATAATTCTATCTGTTAAAAAATCTGGCAAAATCTTGCACAATACGTGGAGTACGTATGAGATGAAGCACTAAAATAAAGTAGAAGATCCGGTACCATATTGACTTGGAGAAATTCTTGCATGCACCGGGTGTGGGCCCCGGTGCATGCACCCCCCATTTTAATAATGTAAAAAAATCAAATAAAAAATAGAAAAAAAATTCAAAAATAAAAAAAAAATAATCTTTTTGCATTATTAAAATTGGGGGTACATGCATCGGGACATACACCTGGTACATGCCATAATTTTCCTATTGACTTGTGTTAAGAGTAGCTCCAAAATTTTTTGATTAACTTGTGTTGTATTATTGGAATACATAGAACGCCAAATAGATTGTTCCCCTTATAGTATAGCTCAGATTTTTTTTTTAAGCCACAGTGGTTTACAATGATTTTAGGTTTGGATTCTTCTTAATATTTTGAAAGTATATAGATTTAAAAATAATTTTCAAATTGAAAATAGTAATTAATTAAATAGAATTATTCACCAAGAAAAAGATATTACCCAAGACAAATAACAACCATTACACGAGTAATGAATTCGTGAAGAATACATTTTCCTGCTCGAGCACACCGGCTAGTATCCTGCCCCAGTCGACTACCACAGATAATATAGATCAAGCTTATAGAAACTGCCGGATCAACACTCCAATGAATATAATATCTCCTGAACGCATGAACCAAGAATCCATCTTCTTTGCATAAACGGTCCTCCTAGGGTGAAATAGAATTTGTTAAGTCATACTTTGAAAATATTCACGTTACCAAAAGACAATCTCGGTCTTATGACAAACCTTCAACTTGTCGAGGCGAAGATGATGATGATAATTGGGATTAGAACTATAATGGTGACTATCAATATGATATTTCTGAGTAGGTTTGATGTAATGTTTTCTTGTTTAAATATCGGTGCTTGACGTAATCTTTTTCCTTTAATATTTCGGGAAATTCCCGAAAAATCCCCAAATGGGGACTCAAATTTTTGTTTGCTCCCCATTTTCAAAATTATTCCTCTTCACTCCCCAGATGAAAATCATAATTTACGTTTACTCCCCATTTTGTACAGACGTAGTATAAAAATTGAAGAATCATGTACTTAAATCCCCAAATGTTGTATATTTTTTGCAATATGTAGTATGTGTATAAAAACTCAAGAATCACGTAACTAAATCCCCAAATGTTGTATATTTTTCGCAATACATCGTATGTTCTATCCAAAATAGGGAGTAAACGGAAATTATGATTCCCATTTGGGGAGTGAAGAGGAATAATTTTGAAAATGGGGAGTAAACAAAAAAATTTTCAACTCACGGGGAGTTTTCGAAGAAAACACCTTAATATATTTTTAATAAAAGGAGGGTCCTCAATAAAATCCTCATTTTTAATGTGTAGGCAAGTTAGTCAACAAAGTTGCCAATGTGGTTGACCCAAGTATAGTTAAAACATTCTTTCCCTGTATATGTAAAGATTTTGGGTTCAAACCCTTTTAGCCAATGGTGACTGACCCAAATTGTTAAGAGTTCTTTCTTTGAGCAATAACTTTGAATTCAAATCAATCACTTTGGGAATTTTTTGTTTAAAAAAAAAAAAAGTTAGCCAACAAAGAAATTTAATTAATTATTCGATAAATTCATGATAAAATGAGACAAATGAATAATAAATTAATGGTTAGATATGTATAATTATACATGGTCATAAATTATTCACCTCATATTCGTAATCAACCTTTTATGTTTAATATAATTTCAAGTCGTATCATTAATTCTTAACTTATAAAAATATTAAAAATTTAAGTCAGATTACCAATTTAATCGTCCTTAATTCCACAAACTAAATATAGCATAAATCGTAGTCTTAACTTTTGAAACTGCACGCATAATTACAAATTGGGAAAAGAAAGCTATTGTACGACTCTCAATCATTGCATGCTTAACGTATCATGAATCCAATTACTCCAAAATGGAAAATTCTTGTATGAGCCGGGTGTGGGCCCCAATTCCTACACCCGGCTCTAATAGATGATTAAAAAAATAATAATAAAAAAAATATTTTTTTAATCATGTATTAGAGCCGGGTGTAGGAATTGGGGCCCACACCCGGCTCATGCAAGAATTTCCCACCAAAATTTACGTGAATAACGTGATTCTTATAATTATACTTATGATTCTTTTACATCCCCAGTTGCATAGAAGCTGCATCGTAAATAAAACGGGACATCAATTATAACTTATGATGTATGGTTACGGACACGGCGATATGGACACGACATGATACAGATACGGTGACATGAATTTTTTTTTGAATTTTTCACGTGAGGAGTATCGAACACGGTGTACGACATGAGTGTCCAATCCATTCCCCCCTCCCACCTGGTATCCGCCCATGCATACGTGATAGATTGTCCACAAATGCATTAAATTTAAGGAATAATTACATACAGGTCCCTGAGTTTAGGCCCAATTACAAGTCGGTCCCTATTCTTTTGATTATTACACTATAGTCCCTATATTTCTTGTTTTGTGTGAGGTCCATTAACGAATTTTGTAAAAGTATACTTATGTCCCTAAAGGTTTTGTGAGTGTTAGGTATAATGTATTACAAAAAATGCAAAATCGTCCCTAAAAGTATACAAAAATTAACAAATTAACAAAACTTAGGGAGTACATTGTAATATTCAAAAGAATAGAGACCGACTTGTAATTGGGTCTAACCTGAGGGACCTGTATGTAATTATCCCTAAATTTAAATTACTGTTTGTCCAGTACAATAATTATATATATAATAAGAACATGATCTGAAAATATGTATATAATATACATACGTAAATGCATGTATTTACTTATTATGTACGTACTCCAACTTCAAGAAATACACTACCCTTGTGGGAAATTTGCAAAACTATAATTACTCAGGTTTCTCTCTCTGATAGACCCTATATATATATATATATCACTGGTTCAAACACTTGTCTACAACATTCAGAAAAAAGTACATATATCCATTGACCGTACGTTAATATTAATAATGGAAGCACAAAATGCATTAGATTTTGATAAGGAATTGTTGGAATCCATTCAAAACTATCTTCTCAGCGACATGGATTTCCCCGACTTAGGTTTTATGCAGATTCCAGCTCCAGCTGGTGGCGACGACAAACAATATTCGTGGAAATTGGTGGAGGAGCTACTGAGCAACGACAGTGGCGAGGCCATAGTTAGCGACGACGACCAATATTCGATGTCGCGAGTGGTGGAGGAGCTACTGAGCAACAACGATAGTTGTATTGTTGACAGCGGAGAGGCGGCCAAAGACGCACCGCCGAGGAATGTGAAACCTCCTGGGGAGTGGAAGCGGTACAGAGGGGTGAGGCGGAGGCCATGGGGGAAATTCGTGGCGGAGATAAGGGATCCGACTAAGAAAGGGTCGAGAATGTGGTTGGGGACGTATGAGACGCCGGAGGAGGCGGGTCTGGCTTATGACCAAGCTGCTTTAAAGCTGCGGGGGTCCAAGGCGCGGGTTAACTTCCCGCACCTTGTTGGGTCCCGCGGTGTTTCCGAGCTGAGAAGGGTGACGAAGGGGCGCCGGAATGAGCCGGCTGTTAGAAAAAATAAAGATATACAAGAGAATTAAATGAACTTGAGGCTGAACACACTTTTCTTAAAGTGATAATTGCCCTCATTGTTAGTTTGCTATCGGGTTAACGATAATTAACTTATACAATACAAGTCAGGGATCGGAGTAGCAAGTTCGATTACATCCTTATGAAATTAATATAAAGAATTTGTAGTAATAATTATGTGTGTTTCATATGTAGGATTTGATATATATAAATCACGAAACGTTCGTTGTTTCTAACAAAGTTTGTGAAAGTTTTAATTATTTTGACATAACTACGTTGTTTCTAATCATCACGTGAAAATTTTCTTTGAAAGTTTTAGGGAAAAATGCAAAATCAGGATACCAACTATCCCGAACTAGCGTTTTCGGGACACTAAATTTTCCGGTGACAAAAATGTCCATTATCTCTAAAAATCTGTCAATTTCGGGACCAATTCGCCGGAAATTGCCAAGTCATCACCGGAAATCAATTGACGTGTCCAATTTAATGACGTGTCATTGCCATGTGTCTTAGGTTGAGAGACACGCCAGCGACTTTTCCACGTCAGCCCATTCCGCTGAACTTTTTCCCAGATTTGACACAATTTTGTAGTTATTGGCCTTTTTTTGTCACCGAAAAAAATAAGTGTCCTAAAAATGTTAGTTGGGGTCAGTTGGTATCCCGATTTTGCATTTTTCTTGAAATAATAATAATATACCCATGTGGACCCCGAGCCACCATGGCCAACCCAAAGACAGCCACATGTGCGCCATGTACGCTCCATGTCGGTCCATGTGTTCGACACAAAGGGCCACGTGGAGGCCGAAGAAGGCCACGACGTGGACGCCGGACACCCTGCTATGCGGTACCCTAAGTCGACTCAGATCGATAAAAAGACCTCAAGGCTAGCCCCACTTGTCTAAGGCAGCAGATCGATAAGACTAGAACCAGATCGATATGGTTCTAGCTCACTCCAGATCGAGATGATACAACCTCAGTTAGATGGGCATATCCACCTGAAAATACGGACGCTGACGACAAAGTATTGATCCCTTGGATCGATATCATACGTTACCAGATTTAAGCCATATCAATATTGATCATGCTCGAAGTTGGTCTGGTGCTCTGGTCGATTCCGGAGCTCGAATCACTTAGAATTTATAAGGATGGGATGACCCTCGATCGGATCTGAAAAGTGTAACAAACGTGAGCTGAAGGACAAATGGGGGGAATGGGGGTTATATCTCAGTTTAGCACTTCGACGCTCAAGTCAGGTACTTGCTCAAAGAAGTTAGAGTAGTACTGAAGGTCGAATGAACAGTAGTTGTGCTTACCAATGCATTCATAGAACCAATGTGGGTGTGTGATACATATTCACGCACTAGAGGTGCATTTAATGCTCTGGCCAGTTTGTTAAGGAACAGTAAGTACGGTATGATACCTTTATGTAAGACTTGGTCCCTTATTTCCCCTTACATGTCTCGACCCTTTATCGTGCTCTTTGCTAGCCATATGGCCTTGCCCGGTCGATGGGTTTGGCGGTCGAGAAATCCTTTTGAGGTCAAGAGCCTCACGTGGTGGGGGTTGGTACCCGAATATCTTATCCGGTCGATTGACCTCTACGGGATGCTCATCGACTGGTTAGTATCAAGGTGTCGAGGCTGGCCGACCGACTCTTCCGACGGAGTATTGTGCTGACGTGTTAATTCACGTGGAGCATGTTGTTGAGGTGTCACTCCTTAGTCATTGGGCCACGTGGCGCTCTTGGAAAGTGCCCCGTCAAATATATATTTATACTTCATTATTTAATTCCGCGATTGCTTCTTTGGGTTGGCCATGGTGGCTCGGGGTCCACATGGGGACGTTATTATTATTTCAAGAAAAACGCAAAATCGGGATACCAACTGACCCCAACTAACATTTTTAGGATACTTATTTTTTCCGGTGACAAAAAAAGGCCAATAACTACAAAATTGTGTCAAATCTGGGAAAAAGTTCAGCGGAATGGGCTGACGTGTCTCTCAACCTAAGACACATGGCAATGACACGTCATTAAATTGGACACGTCAATTGATTTCCGGTGATGACTTGGCAATTTCCGGCGAATTGGTCCCGAAATTGATAGATTTTTAGAGATAATGGACATTTTTGTCACCGGAAAATTTAGTGTCCCGAAAACGCTAGTTCGGGATAGTTGGTATCCTGATTTTGCATTTTTCCAAAGTTTTATTTGAAACGACCTATATTGCATGGGTATGGATACGACGAAACAATCTATATTGCATGGATACGAATACGACGATACGGACAATGACGGAGCCACATTGGAGTGATCGAGGGGGTACAATTAAACCCCCTCAAAATATATATATATATATTTATATATATATATATATATATATATATTTTAGTTATATAGATATATGTATATGTAATTTTATGAGATTTTTCATTATTGACCTCCCAACCAAAGTTAAAATTAATACTAGTGAGGGTCAATATAGTAAATTATTAATATTCTTCTTTAGTATTATGCTTTGATCGATCCCCCTAAATAAAATTTCTGGCTCCGCCAGTGGATACGGACACGACAAAATGATTTATATTGCATGGATACGGATACGACGATACGGATACGGCACGCTATATTCTATATAAATAAATATATTTTATACATAAATAAAAATATTTTATATAAAAATAAAAGTATTTTATAAGTATAATTTATGTAAAATAAAATATTTATAAAAGTATGGAATATTAAAAACTCAAATAAGTTTTGTTATTTCAGTTTTCTCCCTAAAAAATTTTAAAATTATTAAAAAAGGCATAAAAAACTTTGTATAATTATAGAATTTGTCTCATCGTGTTAAATCCGTGTCGGACAATTCATCCGGTCGTGTCCAACACTGTGTCCTAATTTGTTTTCTTTTCTTTTTTTTTTTTTAATTTTAGACAGTTTTCAACCATATCCGATACGTGTCGGATCCGTGTATGAGAACTGCACGAACCATTTTTTTGCCATGTTCATGCTTTCCAGGGAACGACGCAACTACTTTATTTCTAACCATCACGTGAAAATTTTCTTTAAAATGACTCAACTACATTATTTCTAACCATTACGAAACTTGTGGAAGTCCTTTTTGAAAGGACGTAACTACATATTGACGAGTCCTTTCAAAGAAAATTGATCATGAGAATAAACCAAAAAAACTGGTCGAAGTTCTCATAAAATAAAATAAATAGTAGAAAGAAACCAAAAAAAAAAATAGTAGAAAGTAAAATATAGCAGATTTCTTTTTTTTTCCAACACGGGGCGTGGTTAGCGACGGAAATTAGTGGCCCGCCAAACAAAATGAGAATAGCTGGTATGGTTTAATTAGTTTTTAATGAAATTGTAATTATTTAAAATCAGAAGATTTTTGAAGTGCTGTTTGTATTTTTCATATATATATATATATATATATATATATATTTTTTTTTTTTTATTTTTTTTTAATTTTTTTTTTTTTTTGAAATGTTACCTGCAGTCCTGCACAGCAAATAGTATTAATATACACACATAATGACGCTGCTGCGAGATCAGCAACAGCAAAAGAAGTGACCTAAAAATGTAGTATGGGAAAGCTGCATTTAAGCTAATAATCAAACACCATCTACCAATGGCATTTCCGAAAACTTTTTCCTAAACTTACCAAGTAAACACAAATTTTTGAAAGCTCTGATCACCATGACGTTGCAATTCTTCATCTTGAGTATTTTCATCGACTTTCAGTTTTGCAAGAGGTTGTATAACTAAGACAATAACATCCTCAATAATCTGGATTCCTTTCCTATACTGATCAGAATCAGAGCTCAAGATATCTCATGTTGAGATGTTTTCGTAGCAGTCACCTTCCATCTCTGGTAATTTAACAGCAAGTACTTACCTGTTGTTAACTCAAAGGGATAAGCCTCGAAGGAGAAGGACCCATTAATAGGCTTTTTCCGTAGCAATTAATCTGCGCTGAATTTGCTATTGAGTTAAGATTATATCCTCCTTCAGGTGCCATTACAATCTTTCCTCCATCAACTTGTCAAGCATGATTGAATACCCACAGAAATCATTGCTGCATCTAATCCAGCAGAAATCATTATAATGTCAGGATTATATATGAACGTCCCAAAATCATGCCTATGCACTGAGCTGAAGAAAAGAACTCGTGGATCATTGTAGAACATCTTTTGAGTTCCATTTCCGTAAATCCCCAACTCTTTTCTCTCATTCAATAGATAACATTGTTGTATAGGCAAAATCCCATTGGTTCACCTTCCTCTGCACGATAGCAAATGCAGAATCGAGTTCACCATTAGCAACTCTCTCTGCGGCCTAGCTCTACTACAGAACCAGCAGCAAGATAAGCAGATGAGCCTTCTTTGAAATATATGGAGTTAAATTTTGCAGAAAGTCGTTTTCTTCTAGATTCAAATTTTCTCGAACTAAATATTCTTAATCAAATCAATGTGGTTTTTGGAGTGAACCAAAGCTAAATGATTATCCTCAAATTAACACATCTTTGGGCGAGCCCAGAAGAATTGAGACACGGATACAATGGGGACATGACACGGATACGATCATCATAATCAGGGGCGCCATGTTTACGCATTCTATCATCATATATCAAACCCACCCATCGATCTTTCGGCGTCGCAGTATCGCTGATCCCACCATTACACTCCATTTCATTCTTTGAGCTTTGTTCGGCCGTGCTGGGATGCCGAGAGTCTTGAGACAATTAGTGCCCAAGGGACGCCCAAGACTTATTTTAGGGATATAACCCTCAATTTCTTTTCCCTTTTTTTTATTCTCTATTATCTGACGTGGCTAATAATCACGTCATATCTTTCAAATTCAGATCTCCCACCCAAATCAAACCCTAGTTTCTTTTCTTCTTCGCCGTTTCTTCTTCTCTCCTTCTCTTTTTCTTTTCTTCTTCTCTCCTTCAACGATGAAAAAAAGAGATGGTCTTCTCACCTGCACCTTTCCTTCTCACATTCTCTCATCGCAATTCGTCTTCTCACCTTCTCTCGCCGTCGATAATCGGGATGAATTTAGTTTTTCTTCTTCAACGATGAATCAGGATGAATCTCCTCTCCTTGTACACGCATGACAAAGATAATCGGATGAATTTCAAAAATTATCGATAATATTTTTCTTCTTCTTTTTTTTTTTATCTCAATCTTCAAGAACTTGAAGATATATATATGAAATCACGTGAATTCTTTTGAAGATCGCGTGACTCGATCTTCAAAAGAAATCACGCGACTTCATAGAATTATGAAGTCGCTGTGCGATTATGATAGTCGAGCACGCGACTTCATAATTCTATGAAGTCGCGTGAATTCCTTTGAAGATCGCGTGACTCGATCTTCAAGAGAAATCACGCGACTTAATAAATCTATGAAATCGCGTGATTTCTTTTGAAGATCGAGTCACGCGATCTTCAAAGGAGATGAATAAAAATAATAAAAGAAAAAAGAAAAAAAGAAAAAAAAATTGAAGAAGTATAAAAAAAATTAAAAAAAATAAAGAGAATAAAAGAAAAAAAGAAAAAAACCGAGAAAATTGAGATCGCTCACTCGATTTGTACACGTGGAAAATAATTATATTTAATATTTATTTTATTAGACAAAATTGAGAAAAGGGTTATATACCCAATTCTTTTAAAACTAGGGGTTACATAACTAAAAAAAGACTTAGGCGTCCCTTTTAACCGAATGCCCCCGAGAGTCTTCTCTCCTTACAAATGATGAATATGTTTGTGATGGTCTTTCCATAATATAGGGGAAAATTGCAATTTTAGTCCCATTAGATTCAAATTGTTGCAATAAAGGTCCCATTGGTTTGAAATATCCAAAACACATCCCATTGGATTTTAAAAAGTTGCAATAAAAGTCCCATTGGTTTAAAAATCCAAAATACATCCCATTTGATTATATAACATTGCAAGATTAGTCCCATTGTTAGTCAACTAACAAAATAATTACCTATTTCATTAGTGTCTACCTTTTTTTTTATAAAATATTTTATTTTCACCCGTATTTCTCTTAGTTTCAATGTTTTATTTTCGTTCATATTTATCCTAATTTTCACCCCATTTCTACGGTCTTATTAAAGAGTTATTTTTTAAAAAATTAATTATTTCCACCCCTATATCTCTTGATTTCCATCAAAGTTTTCTATCTTTTTATTCAGAATTTTTTTTTTTTTTCAAATTCTACATTACTCTTAATAAAAATTAAAAAGAACTTCAAAATTTTCAATGTTTTCATTTATAGGGGAGGAAATAAAAAATATTGTTTGGCACATTTATATGATGTTTTTTAAGTAAGAAATTAAAATCTCCTTTTCAATTACTCATTAGAGGGCTTATTTATTTATTTATTGTTATGAGTATTTTTAATTTTTATTAAAAGTATTTTTCTATCATTTTATTAAAGAGTTATTTTTGAAAAAAATTACTTTTTTCCCCTTATAAATGAAAACATTGTTCGGCACATTTATATATATATATATATATATGATACTTTTGATGTGAGAAATGAAAATCTCCTTTTGGAATACTTACAATAGGAGCTATTTATTTCATTGTAATTCATAGTGCATTATAGAAATTAAAACAAAAAAATACTCATAATAAAAAAATAGAAAATTTTGATGGAAATCAAAAGATATAGGGAAGAAAATAATTAATTTTTTTTTTAAAAAATCTTTAATAAAATGACATAAATGAGGTGGAAATTAGGAGAAATATGGGAAAAATAAAATATTAAAAATTCGAACAAATATAAGTGAAAATAAAATATTTTAGAAAAAAAATGGTGATTTCCCAAAACAAAAAAAGAAAAATCTTTTACACTAACGAAACATCTAATTATTTTGTTAGTTGACTAACAATGAGACTAATCTTGCAATGTTATAGAATCAAATGAGATGTATTTTGGATTTTTAAACCAATGGGACCTTTATTGCAACTTTTTAGAATCCAATTGGATATGTTTTGGATATTTCAAACCAATGGGACCTTTATTGTAACAGTTTGAATCTAATGGGACTAAAATTGTAATTTTCCCATAATATAGTTATCGGTCTTAAAGATTAAATAAAAATTATATATAAATATATATATATATATATATATATATATATATTATAACATTTAATTTAATGAAATTCAAAGACAAATAAAAGTAAATTAATTAATTAAATTTCTTCAATTTAATATGGAAATTTTAATAATCACGTATGCTTAAATTAATTTCCAACAAATAATTAAGCCTTGACGTAAAACTAATTAAACACTAAATCCTAAATAGTAAGTCCAAATATTAATTGTTTCAAAGCAATTATTCTCTTCACTTTTACTAATATAGTACTAGATAAAGTCAAAGAAAAATTCTAATTAATCATAACGGGAATTGTTCCTTCAAAAAATATAATGATGGGTGTGTAATGATTATAATTTGATTGATCACTCTTTTGAAAAGTAGAAATTTATGTAATAACTGTTTTAAGATACTCCAATTTAAGCGTCTGGCCGATATGGCGTCGAAAAATAGTTAGTGGGTATTAGTGAAGCGATTTGATACCGTTTCCAAATACCATTTTTTTTTTTGGTAGCAACCGAACCAGCAAAAACCCGTTGCTCACGCACCAAACTCAGAGCGCAAGACCATCCGGCGGTTGGTCCCACGTCATCATCTCCTACATTTTATCACGAAAATCTTAAGTCGGTTGAAATGGTTGGTTATGTTGGGTGTTCCAGTGAAGAGGATTTCCTTTTGCATTTATTCACGGTTGTTCCGTCGCTTGAAGTGGTTATCGAAGTGAAGAGTAAACATTTTGGCAAAGAGTTGAAGCATTATTATTTTTTTTCTTGAATGCAATGACCCGAGTTTGAATCCCTCTGGCCACTTAGGAGGTGTGTGTTAGAAAAAAAAGGCACAAACTATGGAGGAAGTTAAAAAGTGCGCCAATCTTCGATCAAAATTTCCACAAACAACAGAGTTTGTTGTAAGATAATCTATCTTAGCAACTGCAGCTGCATCGGAGGGTTCCTATGAATAAAGTATAATTTGTAAAGGATACTGAGTAATTACGAACACCCAATTTCTCAATTATTAGTTTTTTTTTTCCAATAATTAGATTAAGCCTCATGTGGGTATTTGCAATTATTCTAATAATAGAGTTACGTTGGCCAAGTTTGGACAAGACATGACGGAGGACAAGATTGTGTGGGATCACCCGTGGGAAGGCCTCTTTCTCAAGAAAGAAGAGGATAGTAATTAGTTGTAGCTCGAGTCGGTTGTTACAAAAATATTATGTTATATCTACTATAAAAATATGGAATTGATTTGGTAATATAGTGTTTAAGGAAGCACTACAACAAATTATCAAATTCGCAACGAGTTTTTTAGCAATAATTTTATTTTTGTTGTAAATAATTATGTCTTGGCAATGAAAAGTAATTTTCGTTGTCTTTTTTCTCATTTATTTAGCACGAAAAAAATATTTTGTTGCCAAAGTTATGTGTCTCTCAACCGTCACTTTTAAATCTTATTTGACAACAATTTTGACAAATTGCAACAAAAAATTTCGTAGTTAAAGTACAACTTTTTGAGAACAATATGAAATCGTTACCAATAATAAATTTCTGCAACAAAATATTATTGTAACTAATAACGCCTTTTGTGCAACGAAATTTGTCGTTGAAAATTCTTGTAAAAAATTAGCTACGATATTTAATAGTTGCTAATTATTAAACTTTTCTAACAAAATATTTTGTTGCGGTTGTACCTTTTTGGGCAACAAAGTCTATCGTTGTTAATACTTTCACAGATTAGCAACGATTATTATTGTTGAAAAATATTAAGTACTTTTGGTGACAAAAACTTTTGTGGCAAATACATATTTAACAAAATTATAAAAACCAAATTAATTACATAATGAATTTTCTTTTTGTAAACATTACATCTAGCCAAGTTGGTTTGGGGGCAATTATCTCTTGTTGTCAACCTAAGTTCGACTCGTGCAAAGAACACAATTAAATAATATATTTTAGAACAACATTTGGCAACAAAATTTATTTTGTTGTTGCAGAAAAATATATTTAAGCACGAAAAATTTTTCGTTGCAAAAATACGTTGTAAATAACAATAAATTATAAATTTAAAATAATTTATTGGCAACGATGATGGGGCCAAAATACGCCCGGCCCATGTTTCGACACGTGGCGCCACCATCGAATGACACGTGGTCTCTCATTCCCCCAAAACCGCCTTCCTCTGAGCGTCCTCCACCCTCGGGTGCTAAGATCCAAGTGACATGATAGCTTGCATTATTCTAATATTTTTAGGATGATTTGTGGCTTCGTATTGTGAATAATGTTGATATAAAGTGATGCCTTGATCAATTTTGTGGTTGTGAGTATTACGGGAGCGTATTGCGTTGAATTGAAGATTTTTGGCCAAATTATGAAGTTTCATGTTGATAATTGTGCGTGTGGAGTTTGGAAGCAAACAAGTTCTTTTTCCCAAATTTAATGTTGCAATTGTGGGCTTAGTTTGCGTGGGCCAATTGTTGCAAGAATTGGAGTTGGTAGCCTTGGAGTTTAAATTTTGAGTGGCTAACTTAATTTGGAAGTGAAGTGGGCCTTGTTGCTGAGTGGGCCGAAGCTTTGGAATTAAGAAAATCGGCCCATGCGTGAATTAGGATTGGGAGTTTAATTTGATTAGGCAAGACTTGGGCAGCAAGTTGGCGTGGAGAATTATTATCCCAATTGGACAAGGATTTCATTGGTTTTACAAGCTATATATTTACGTATTGGGGAGCAGATTGGAAGACAACTTTTACACACACCACTTTTTGGAGACGCAGCAGTTCGAGAAATTCGGGACGCGGAGGCAGCAGCTTGAAGGCTCCCGAGAGCATCATTCATCTAGAGTTCTTTTTATGCTTTTTGTTTATTTTATGTTTTCGTATTTTAGAACCATGAGTGGCTGATTTTCGTAGTACTTAGCTAGGATTTTATAATTTAGTTTTGACATCGTGAGACCTAATTGGTTTTTATAATTTAGTTTTAATTCAAGTATTTATTAATTCTCCGAATGTCATGTTTATTGTGATTTATTTACTTAGTTGATTACGGCCGGATTTTCTAAGTAGATGATTGCATATTGCTAATCTTGATTGCATGAAGTATACGTAGTGCTTGATAGATAATTAGTGGCGCATTAGTGAGAGGAAATCATAAAGTCGAATCTGATTCACTAAGAGAGTTAATAATCGAATTTGAATCTTGCACGTGTCGTGACTAGGTTAATTTGGGCTAGTGTTTTCTTAATTCTTAAGGCTGTTGACTCATTGAATCCTGTCGAGTGTCTCTAGGGGTTGTGAGTTGATTAGGGAATAACTGTCGAGCGTCTCTAGGTTATTCTATTATGTACAAGAATACGAGGCGGAGTCGAGTGTCTCTATCTGCTATAGCTAGTCTATTTGAATAACTGAATTTATTTTTGCGGTTATGATCGATGTCCTAAACTAAGTTGTGATTCCTAGCTAGGTATTGGTTTCCCCACTGATTTATCAAAACCCAAGTGATTTATTGTTTTTCCTTTAGTTTAATTTAATTGTTAGTTAAATTAGTTAGTTTAGTAAATCTCAAAATCCCCCAATTTTTACTCGTTAATTTTAGTGAATTTTCCTGTGAATAATTAGAATTATTTTCAACCAATCTCTGTGGATTCGACCCGTTTGCACTATACTCTATTTTAGTCGTAAATCGGATTATAATTTATTTTGACGGATTCGACACCTGTCAAATTTTGGCGCCGTTGCCGGGGATTGGTGCTAATCGAATTTAATTCTTTTTATGAACAGGAGCATTCATGGAATTGACGAGCCGATTTTCGATCCCGAGATCGAAAGGACCGCAAAATCGTTAAGGAAACAGACCAAAACACATAAGAAGCTCGCGGGAAAATCCAGTCTGAACCAATCTGAAGAGTCCAGCACTGAGTCGGAACATCTAGAAGACGAACAGAAGAGTTTGACCATACCTTAACGATGGCAGTAGCAGAACGTCGTACCATGGAGGATCTGGTACGCCCCGATAACGCACAGCAGCCCCTCTGTATCACTTTTCCGGAGGTAGGTGCTGGCTTCGAGCAAAAGACGGGAACAATTCACCTACTCCCCGTCTTTCGTGGTCTGGAAAACGAGAACCCTCACCAACACCTGAGCAAGTTCCACACGGTCTGCTGCTCAACAAAACCTCATGGAGTTACCGAAGACCAAATCAAGCTCTGTGCCTTCCCGTTCTCCCTACAAGATGCAGCAGAAAAATGGTTGTACTCTCTACCTTCAGCAACCATTACTACTTGGCAGCAGATGCACGACAAATTCTTGGATAGGTTCTTCCCAGCTGAGCAATACCTGGATCTCCTTCAGGAGATAATTACCATTAAGCAAAAGGAACATAAAGCCTTGCATGAGTATTGAGAGCGATACCGGAATTTGCTTGCAATGTGCCCACATCACAACCTGCTGGAAAATTCAGTTGTTCATAACTTTTACAGAGGCCTGATGCCTGCCGATAAAAGGCAGTTGGATGCTTCGAGTGGTGGTTCCATTATGATCAAAACACCTGCAGAACTCACAGAACTAATTAGCAGAATTTCTAGGGCCTCACAAAAATACTACGCTAAGTCCGACATGACGAGATAGGTAAAAGAGGTAAGTTCTTCCCAGTTTAATAAACTCAAGAATATGATATCTGCTTTAGCATCTAACATGAGTGCAGGAATACCACAAAAACCTCCACCAAACTTCCAGAATTTTGTACCCAGACCCTCGCAGCCTCAGCAACAAAACTCACAACAAAACCTTAATCCCCAAGCTATCCGTTTCAACAACCTAGAGTCCACCGTTCAGAACCTAGGCTCTACGGTTAAGAACTTGGAAACCCAGCTAGGGCAGATCGCTGCAGCCTTGAGTAGGATGGAGAACCAAGGTAAACTACCCTCGCAAACGGAAGACCCCAGGAAGAATGTCAGCGCCATCACGCTTCGAAGGGGCAAGGAACTGCCTCCACCAGTGGAAAAAGATCAGGGACGGAAATCTGGGTCCAAAGGCGATCAAACAGGTGGTGCGACTTCTGAATATGACCATACTCTAAACTCAAACCGCGACAAAGAGACGGAACTCATCGTGAAACCTAAGCCCCTGGTGGTCCCGCCTCCATTCCCTAAATGAAGAAGCAGAAAGAAGAGAAGAGTATTCTCGACACGTTTCGCAAAGTTAAGGTAAATATTCCATTGTTGGATGCAATCCAACAGATTCCCAGGTATGCGAAATTCCTCAAAGAGCTCTGCACGAATAAGAGAAAACTGTTAGGCAATGAAAAGGTAAGTGTGGGGGAAAACGTGTCCGCCGTTTTACAAAAGAAACTTCCCCCCAAATGCCATGATCAAGGTATGTTTTCCATTCCGTGTAAGATTGGAAATTTAGGCATTAAAAAGGCGATGTGTGATTTAGGTGCAAGTATTAATGTTATGCCACTTTCTGTATATAATGCACTTAATCTTGGCCCCTTGAAAGGTACAGGTGTCATCATTCAGTTGGCGGATCGCTCTATTGTTTATCCAGCAGGAGTTTTAAAAGATGTCCTTGTTCAAGTCAACGATTTAGCCTTCCCGGCTGATTTCTTCGTGTTGGACATGGAGGATAATTATTCTGAGAAATCCTCTGATATCCTTTTGGGTCGTCCATTTTTTAGTACTGCTAATGCTAAAATAGATGTTAAAAAAGGCCTATTGACTTTAGAATTTGATGGTGATGTCGAGAAGTTTAATGTTTATGAGTCAATTAAAGGTCCTAATAAATTCTCTAGTGTTTTTAGCATTGTTGTGATAGAAAGTCTGACTAATGAGGATTATAAGATGAACAATGTAGAGGAACTAAGTCTTGTTGAAAATTTTGAGATTAAGCGAAAACTTGTTGGGTTGTCGATTGATCCCTGTGGGATGGTTTTACCATTAGAGGCTTTTAAATCTATGAATAGGGATGTTCTGATACTTGATGCGCCTAATACTATAACTGAACTAAATTCTTTCGTGTTTCAGGCACCTATTTTGAAACTCAAGAACTTTTGCAATAATCTGGAGTATGCTTTCAAGGGAGGAGGAAAATATGCAGATTCAAAGCTGATAAACGATGATTTCTGGAATGAGCAGTTTTTCGAGGTGTACGACCTTAAGGTTTGGTCATACCTTACTGTCACGCTCTGGTATACAGATATTCTCGACTACTTAACCACTATTTTCTTCAGATCTCACGTATTTTTTGAGTACCGGAACCCAAGAGTCATTGTGAAGGATCATGTAAATTTTTTTTATAAGTGGTTGATGGAGTCTGTGCTGAGAAAGTATCGAATTATGTTGAGAACCTCTATGAGTCATCATCCCCAATCTAGAGGGCGCAATGGCTTAGAAGATTCATCACCACATAGTCGAAGGGATTTATATGGAGGTTCTATCTCCATTTGAGTGGATTGATGCTCTTGGTTGTCTTCCAGGCGCGCTTTGTTTGCCAAAATTTTTCGAATAGCTTCTGTTACACTGCTGATGTTTCTGTACAGGTTTGACCCCTAGGTGTGATCGTACCCCACGCTCATACTGTTTTTCCGGGAAAAAAAAAACCCCAGATCTGCGCTTCAGGGAAGTCCTCTTTTCTCTCGATTTTTTTTTATGCCTTGAGGACAATGCATGATTTAAGTGTGGGGGGGAGGGATAAGCATATTTATTGTTTGGCTTACGTGCTTAAATTCGATTTTTTTTTCCTGCATCAACTGTTTTGACTTGTTGTTTACTTGAATTTGAGGATGTTAGAAATTGTGAATAATTTATTCTTGTTTTGAATGTGTTTGCTTAAGCTTGAGCCTTGAATTTTTGCTAGAACTTATTAGGCGATTGAATACGTGAATCATTGTGTGAAATTTGATTAATTAGTACTTTGTTATGCCCTTATCTTATGCGCACTAATTGAACAGTTTGTGTACTTTGCTTAGATAGGTTAGTTATATTTTTCAACTAAGTTCTAAAAGTTAATTAGAATGCATTTTAACTCCCTTCGAGGCGAAATAGATTGGTTGACAAATAATTCGGGAGATGACTTAGGCATTCTTGTCGGTGCTTTTAGCCTTTTTACTGATTTTCACTAAGAATGAGCGAGTGCAAGAGGAACCTCACAAGGAGCGTCGTAAGTCACCACCACCTCCCTGCAGATTCGAGCGTATTCCCCTCAACAGACCCAATTCCGAAGTCTACGCTCTTTCAGATAAAAAGCTCTTCAAGAGGCCCCGGAAGATGAAGGAGACAGAGGCGCTAAGGAGCTCAAAAAAATATTGCGCCTTTCACAAACAAAAGAGACACGACACGGATAGATGCCGCCAGTTGGAAGCTGAAATTCAAAGACTCATTGCGGGCGGACACTTGAAAGAATTTGTGAAGATGTTGGAACGCTATGACGAGCGCTGCAACGAGCGGGCTAGGGAAAGGAGAAGGAGCCCGTCGTGCTCAAGGAGCCCGCGAGGGCGAGGACCTCCCGAGAGCAGCCACCGCGGCAAGCAAAAAGCGACGGAACAGGAAAATGCCCCCTTCGCGGTCATCAACATGATCGCTGGATCATCCGGGGGGATTCTAATGCTTCCCGCCGTCGATATATCAGGAGCTACGAACAATGCCCTGCAGCACCCAAATAAATCTACGCCATCAAGGAGACGAATACCGGCAACCTGAGTGAGAATGACGTAGTAGGGTTCTCTGATAAGGACTTGGAACACATTGTAACACCCCATGGGGTCGGTGAAACCTCTGACTACCCTATGGTGGTTAGTTTGGATGTTCATAACCACGTTGTAAAGAGGGTTTTAGTTGATAGTGGAAGCTCCGTTAATGTTTTGCCTTACGCAACTTTCCAAAAAATGAATATCACAAACACTCACTTCGAGCCCCTCAAAACAACTCTCATTGGCTTTGGGGGCTCCGAGGTTGTCCCTCGCGGATAAATCCGCTTGGCACCTCCTTTGGTCGAGCCCCACAACGGAAGACCCTCATGGTTACCTACGTGGTAGTGGAAATCGAAATCCCGTACAACATCATCATTGGGCGTCCAGCCCTTGTAGATTTCAAAGCGATCATTTCCACTTACCATCAGAAAATCAAGTTCCCCACCCCCGACGGGGTTGGAGAAGTTCTGTGCAACGTCCGAGAGGGGGTGGGAGTGCTATGTGTTGTCCCGCAAGAAGCCCAAAGCCGAGAAAGCATTCCAGATTGGGTCCACCAAGAAGTCTATAGATTTCCCTAAGTTGGACGAAGATGGCCCCGTGCACAAGAGGGCCAAAATGAACAAAAAGAAAAACAGGAGGAAAGATCCCAGCACTGGAAGCAACCCTGAGGGGACCCCGCTCGGAGCGGTCGAGGAGTCCTCCTCGGAGGAAGAGGAAAATGAGGGTGAGCAAGAAATTGCCGACGACCGTCTGACCGGAAAGAAAATGGCGCTCTAACTCCCCCGTCCTGAGGTACGGATCGAGCCCACATAGAAATTTCTTACTATTGAGTTGGAACCGGGGAATAAGGATAAAACCACTCAAATTGGGTCCAATCTCTCAGGACCCTCGCAGATCATGATGATAGACTTCCTCAGAGAAAACATTGACGTTTTTGCATGGAAAACGTCTGATTTGACCGGGATTGACCCAAGCGTTATAGTCCACAGGCTCAACGTGGACCCCACCTTCAATCTAATCAAGCAGAAGAAGCGAGATGTGCACGATTTTCGAAAGAAGGTTATTGAAGAGGATGTTAACAAGCTCCTCGAGGCCCAGTACGTTGACCCCATACTATATCCAGAATGGCTGTACAATGTGGTACTGGTACCCAAGAGCGCTAACAAATGGCGCATGTGCAACGATTTCACCGATCTCAATAAAGCTTGCCCCAAGGATCTCTATCCTTTACCCCGGATTGATCAGCTGGTGGATTCGACCGCGGGGTGTGAGTTAATGAGCATGATGGATGCTTTTCAGGGGTATTACCAAATCTTTATGGCCCCTGAGGATCGCCCCAAAACCTCGTTTGTTGTACACATGGGAGTATATTGTTTCTTAGTCATGCCTTTTGGGCTCAAGAACGCAGGTGCCACGTACCAGCGCCTTGTTAATAGGATGTTTGAAAAGGAGATAGGAGGATCCATGGAGGTGTACGTGGACGACATGATTGTCAAAAGCGAGCGCCAAGGCTCGCACCTAGAAGATCTTAAGCGCACATTTGCCATTCTGCGCCAGTACGACATGAAGTTAAATCCCTCCAAGTGTACTTTTGGAGTACGAGGGGGAAAATTCTTGGGCTACATGGTTAGCCAACGTGGGATTGAAGCTAATCCTGAGAAGATCAAGGCCATCTTGGATATCCCATCCCCTTGCAACCTCAGGGAAGTGCAAGTGTTAGTGGGAAAGATAATCTCTTTGAACTAATTCATCTCCCACTCAGCAGATAGGAATCTTCCTTTCTTCAAAATTCTACGCAACGCTCGAAATTTCTCTTGGACTGAAGAATGTGAAAAGGCCTTGCAAGATATAAAAGCTTACCTTTCGAGGGCTCCCCTCCTGACGAAGCCCGTGGCAGGTGAAAACTTATTCGTGTACCTTTCTGTCTCCACTGAGGCCACGAGCGTAGTTTTGGTAGCCGTGTGCGAGCGTAAACATCTACCTGTCTATTACTTGAGTAAGACATTGCAGGGCGCTGAAAGAAAGTATTTGGAGATTGAAAAGTTCGCTTTTTCCCACATTAATGCATCAAGGAGGCTGAGGTCTTATTTTCAAGCGCACTCCATCACCGTCCTTACGGATCAACCTTTGAAACAAGTTCTATCCAAGCTAGATGTCTCCGGAAGGCTAATAAAATGAGCCATTGAACTGAGCCAGTTCGACCTAAGCTTCGAGCCTAGAACGGCCATACAAGCGCAGGTAGTTGCGGACTTACTAGTTGAACGCTTTGGTTTAGAGCCTACTGTTCCTAAAAACGATGGTCTATGGGTCCTGCACACAGATGGCTCCTCGACCTCTCAAGGGGGAGAAGTAGGGGTGACCCTCAGAGATCCCAATGGAGTGGAAATCGACTTTGCAATCAGGTTGGATTTCCAAGTTACGAACAATGAAGCAGAGTACGAAGCTCTCATACAAGGGTTGAGAATTGCTTTTCAGAGCGGAGCTTCCAGGGTCACGGCTTATGTTGATTCGCAATTAATTTCAAGTCAAATTGAAGGAACGTATGAGGCTCAAGAAGCCACCATGGTGCAATACTTAGGAAAAGTAAAAGAGATAATCGAAAAGTTCAAGGAATTTCACTTACTTCAAGTCTGCCGAGTGGAGAACGAGCGTGCAGACGCCTTATCCAAATTCGCTTCTGCCCTCGAGGGATCCAGTGAACATTCTATCACGTTTCTCAGAACAGAAGAATCGCTAATTCAGAGGAAAGAGCCCATCCGAGCGGTAGCTATGATTGATCCCACTGAGCCATGTTGGCTCGATGATATCATTCGGTTCCTTAAAGATGGTACTTACCCTACCGACAAAGTGGAGGCATGGAAAATCCGGAACAAGGCCCCTCGTTTCTCTCTGGACAATGAGGGTAAACTCTTCAAGAAATCCTTCCAAGGCCCGCCAATGAGATGTTTGAGGCCCTCGCAGGCCAAAGAAACCCTCGAGCACGTTCACGGAGGGAGTTGTGAGAATCACTCTGGGGGCGCATTCTTGCCAAAAAGATACTGAGAAGTGGATTCTATTGGCCCACAATCTCCAAGATTCCATAGCATTTTCCAAGAAATGTCCTAAGTGCCAATTTCACTCTAACGTTCCCCAATTGCCAGCAGCTCAAATGGTCCCCATAGACGTCTCGTAGCCCTTTGATCAGTGGGGTATTGATATTATTGGCCTCCTACCTATGGCGGTCGGATAGAGAAAGTTCGTCATCTTAGCCGTTGATTACTTCACCAAGTGGGCTGAGGCCGAGGCCGTTGCAAAAATCACTTTTAGGGTGGTAAGGGGTTTCATTTGGAAAAATACTATTTGCAGGTATGGCATTCTGAGGGTCCTTATTTCGGCTAACGGATCCCAATTCATAGCAGCTGATACCCGAGAGTGGTGCTCAGAGTTAGGCATTCAGCAACGCTTCACTTCCGTGGGCCACCCTCAGGTCAACGGTTAAGTGGAAGTCACCAACAGGGTCATTTTACAACATCTAAAAACCATGCTCGAGAGCAAAAAGAGCGAGTGGGCCGAGGAGTTATAAGGGGCTTTATGGGCTTATCGCACCACCCCACGAGCGGCCACTGGTGAAACCCCTTACTCACTTGTCTATGGCTCAGAAGCAATGATACCAGCAGAAGTTGCACATGAATCCGCTCGAGTGGCATATTTCGAGCCCGGAGCAAACGAGGATAACAGAGCATTGGAATTGGATCTTTTGGAGGGGAAAAGAGACAAGGCATGGGCACGTATTGATGAATACAAAGCATCCGTCACTTGGCAATATAACAAGCGGGTTAGAGAAGGAACTTTCCAGTTAGGAGACTTAGTTTTGAAAAAAGTTGAAGTCTCAAAGCATGTAGGCAAATTGGACCCCAACTGGGAAGACCCTTACAAAGTTATACAAATCAGAGCTAACAACACATACACGCTCGAGACACTCTAGGGCGAGCGTCTCCCGCGTCCGTGGAATGCATGCAACCTACGAAGGTTTTATGTTTAATTATTTATAAATTTGTATAAACCCATCTCTGGGCTCTATGTATTTCCTGTTTACAAGTGTTATCTATTGAAGTAATTTTTATGTGTGAAATGTCTTTTGAGGATGGTAAGTGATTCCCCATCGAAAACCTAGGCAATTGCCACAGAGGTCCGAGGCGCGCGAATCCCCCTTCCGAGGGTGAAATACGCCTATCAAAAGTGGCAAGATCCCACCTAGAGGTCCACCCTCTTTGGGAATTGAACGAGCGATGACCACCAGGCGAAGAACGAGCCTAACTGGATCTCGCTGCCAGTTTGCGCTCAGACACTACATCACTTGGGAGGAAACTTTTAGACAAGTTTCCACAAGTCCCGACCAAGGCACCCTCGAGGCGTGGCCTTTACATTCACAGACGAGTGAAGGATTTCTTGGTAACCAGGGCTCCCTCGCAAGAGAATCCCTTGTGACCAAACACTTGGGGAAAGAAACTTTTAGACAAGTTTCCATGCCTTCCTGACCAGGGCTCCCTCGAAGATGGGACCCTTGTAGCATAAATCCCTCGCATTCAAGCACTTGGATGGAGAACTTTTAGATAAAGCTTTCACAAATCTAGACCCTAGCGTCTACAATGACTTGTTAAAATTCCTAAGTGACCGACAACTCTCTTGAGTTCATTCCTCACGTCCCACGCTCACGAAAAATGAAGATCAAACATATTTTCACAAGCTGTAAGCAGGGCACCATCAAAATTGGACCTTCGCGTACCCAAATGCTTGGCGAAAAACCGCAAACTGACCAGGGATCCTCGCGGAAGCTACCCCTCACGTCTTACATTTGAAAACAAACTTTTTAACAAGTTTTTTACAAGTTTCAGCCAGGGTGCCCTCGAAAAGTGGCCCTCGAGTTGTCAAAAGACTTAACAAAAATTTACAAATCTCACGCATCATTTTTACTTAGCTTTTTTTTACTCGATACTTACATCACAAGATTTTGATAAAACAAGCACAAAGTAAGAATTCCTGGTATAACATTACAATGGGTAAAAGACACCCAATCATGAAAAGGAAACTTTCATTAATAAGGAGCAAAACATACAAGGCTGCAAAGCAAGGGCACCATGGCCCATGGAATTCATCAGAAAACTAGGAATTACAAGGAAATTTTCTCAAAGAAACAGAAGGAAATTTCAAGCAGCAGCGGCAACATTCTCCTCTAGATTCACCATTTCATATTGAGCGGGAGCTGCGGGTTCTTTTGTTTGGGGGATAGGCACGTTTGAATCATAAGCGTTGGGAGGTACCTGACCAGATGGCTCAGTTGCCTCAACCACTGGAGCGGGAGTATCCTCACTGGCTTGAGTAGGAGTGTCATCAGCCATTGGCGCTTGGGACACATTTCCCTGAGGGCTCTCGGGGATGATTACAGTATTGTTAGTCCCCTCATTCTGAGCATCCACGCGAGGCTCTTCCTACGGCAGGTGAATGGCCATGTATTCGTCTCGAAGAAGTTCAACTATATAATTCTATTCTGGCTCGCTGCTCTGGATCTTCCACGACCTCCTTGGACTCTGTGTAATGCTCATTGAGGGCTAGCCCCATATCTTTCCTTCCTCTCGAAAAAGCATCTGTTAAGCCCAAGTGAATTAGCCGCTCAATAGCCAAGTTAAAGGCCTTCTCAGCCTCATTGTAACAATGGAGCGAGACAGCAAAAGAGAACGCCTTAGAGTGGCAGAATTTGATGATGGCCTCCTTACTAGCCCTCTCTACGCGCTCGGGGAGTAATCGCTCGAACTCCTCCTCACAAGCCTTCTTGGTGGCCACGGAGGTTTGCCTTTGGACCTCGTTGTATCTACGGATCCACTCGTTCGTTTCCTCCGTCAACTTCTTATGGCTCTCATTGAGGGTATTGCAGTCCGAGCGGTATTTCTTCCGAGCGGTCTTCGACTTCTTAAAATCCTCCTCCAGCTTCTTCACGTATGCCTTCATTTTATCGTGCTCAGTTACGAGGGAGAGAAACTTGGCCTTTTCCACATCAAGTTCTTCTTGAATTTGGGGAGGATCGTTTACACGCGCCATCTCTTTTATTTTGCTTTGCGCTAGGAATAAACAGTGGCACGCATATGGAGATTCTTCGCCCTCGGAAGCACTTGCTGCATTTACAAGGGAAAGTGTATGTATTCAAAGTTTCGCAAGGGAAAACATCTAAAGGAAATGTTTGAATAAACTAAGATAAGAAGACTCACGAAAATAAGGACGTTGATCATATCCCCAACCACCTTTTCTGTGTTCTAGGAGAACAGCGCTTGGTGGTCCCCTGCGAACTGGACCCTCTCATAGAGCCCATGGGTGATGGACCTGGAAGGTGTGCACTCACTCAGCAGGATGGGACCCTCGTTGGGTAAGCGCTCAAAATGCCTATCCCCTACTCGGTCAAAGTTCCATAAACAATCCTCCTCGGAAGAAGAAGTGTCACCGTCGCCTCGTGTGCCCTCGACTACTTGCTTTCCCTTACCCATTATGGGGATGACATCGGGCATCCTCTTCCTTTTTCGAGAGGCTTGGGCATCATCCCCTTGGTGCTCCCTGATGACCACGTTCGAGCGTGGCCTCGTTGACTCAATGACTGAAGGTGTGCAAATTTACAAAGTGCAAGTACAATTACAAAATGAAAGAAGACGAGATTTTTGGGTAAAATTTACAAAGTGCAAGTACAATTACGAAGTTAGTAGCCCTATCTAAAGTTAGTGACCTAAAATCTAACCATCTCTCTTCAAGTTCCGAGCGGGAGGATGTCTAGAGAAATGAGGGTCATTTGTAAGTCCACAGAGAAACATGACCTCTGCGTCATCTATCAAATCCTTAGCTTGTATCAACCAGCCCTCGTCCCTTAGGGCACCCACTAAATCTTGAGCCCAGTTTTCAAGAAAAGTGGGTTCTACATGGTGCCTCGCGAGAGACCTTCCCCATGTGAAACCCTCTCTCGTGAGACCCCAAAATCGTTATCCTTCAGGGCCCTCACAAAGAAGAACTTTTCTTTCCATTCCACTCCATAAGTTGATGAGGGGGAATTAATCAACTTCAAGCTAGCCTTCGCTTGAATATAAAAGAAACCCGCCCTTGGAGACGAGTGAGACGAGCGGGCTACTTGGAATAAAGCGTTAAAATTACGCATGGAGGGCCGGTTTCCTGTGTACAGCATGAGAATGACGAAGGTAGTTATGAGCGCTAGGCCGTTAGGAACAATCTGCGAGGGGCTCAGGTTGAGATCATTAAGTATGCTGGCCACTGGGACTGGAATGGGGAATCTTAAACCCCCAAACGCCACTGCATCCTTGAAAACCGTCATTTCTCCAGGGGGAGGGTTGTTAGCCCGTTCATGGGGGGTCGGGATTCTCCAACTGAAATGCTCATCCTAGTATATTGGAGCCATCATAGAGGTTGTCTCCCCTAAAGTGATTGTGCTTGGGGTCTCCTCGGGGGGCCTCTCGGTGGCCTGCATACCCGGGCCCTCGCCCTCGGCCGATCCTTTGTTTTTCTTAGTTTCCTTGGACCTTTTTCTGCGTTTGACGGGCGATCTCTCTGATGGCCCCGCAATCTCCTCCTCGAGCGTGGGAGGTGGTACGGCTACTGTCACCGTATGGCGATGAGGGTGTGTCGCGCTCGCAGTTATTGGAAGGGCCACCCTTTGTCTCTCCGCCTCCATCACCAAATCCATCTTTTCAAAAATATGCTCAACGCCCCCTGGATTTCTCTCTTCCATGGCGAAAACCGCGCATCTAATTCCTCATCCCTTGGAGATTTAGGGTGGGATGAGCTTTGAGTGGCCACCTCCTCCACTTCACGGGCAAATTTTTCAACATGGTCTCCAGGCATGGTTTTTAGGAATTTAGAGGAGATGCGGAAAGATAGGGGATTTGAAGATTTTCAGAAGCAAATGGAGTTTTGGGAAAGATTGATCCTATTACTCTAGGGTTAGCAGGAAGAAGTTAGAAGGTGAAGAAGATTACTTATGGCGAAAAAGTTCTTGTGAAGTCTTGTTGTTGGGAATTTCTCTGCAGATTGCTTTGGAAGCTTGGAAATATGCTATGAAAGTTTTGGATGCGTAAAAGATTAGAATGATTTGGGATCCCCTATTTATAGGGGAAGAGGTTGGTACGTTTCTGGCATTTAATTTCAAAGTGCAATCATTTCCCGCCTAGGTAACTGCCCACTTTGGTAAACCGTCAACCACATCCCGAAATTCACGCGCTGTTTCCTGAAAAGTCGTACCCACTCGCCCATCAGCATTTAATGTGGGCCAATACGAGCGGTCAGTTGAAAGGATAGCATTTAATGCATGATCAGAAGAATATTTCACCGTACGCAATCTTCCCTCACGAGCGCCGCCCTTGAGATTTGTAAAGATTTAAAATTCTACAACCTTTATCACTAAGGACTACAGAATTGGGGGGCAAAAATGATGGGGCCAAAATACACCCGGTCCATGTTTCAACACGTGACGCCACCATCGAATGACACGTGGCCTCTCATTCCCCCAAAAGCGCCTTCCTCCGAGCATCCTCCACCCTCGGGTGATAAGATCCAAGTGACATGTGTTGACATCATCGCGAGACATGTGGCCCTCATGATTACTCAAGTACGATCGCCATCCCGGCCTCCCAGCGTGCCTTCATTCCGCCAAGGGATTGACCCTCGAGCGCTCAGACCAAGAGATTGACACGTGCCCGCATGCAAGCAGACCAAGGAACTAGGCTCCCCCTCACCTTATAGCCTTGGCCCGGATCTACCCTCGGGTCCGCGAGCCCATCAAGCTCATGGTTGATACGAGCGCGCTCATGGCCCTCGTTACCAACCCCCAAAAAGCTCTCTGACATCCCGTATGCTCCAGCGCACCCGCCATTGTTGCCCGCACTACCTTTTCGCCAGCTTTAGCAGGAGATTCCTCCTAGGTTTCTCCTCATTGCGCCATGTGTTGAGGAGACATTAGGGCAGGACCAGAAGGGGGTAAATTAGCAAAGGGTCCCTGACCCTCAACTATAAATAGGAGTCTTCATTTCCATCTCTGGAAGCAATCTCTATTACTGTTACTCCGCAGTTACTTAGCTTCAACTTCTTAGATCATCATCTGACTTGAGCGTCGGAGAGCCAAACTGGGAATCGCCCCCAGTCCCCCCAGCTTGGCCTTTTAACCTTTCTCTGCTCTTGGTGTTTGTCCTAGCAAGTTGAACCCTTCATCTTTTCCGGCAAGTCCAATCTTGTTTCCCCACATCAAACAAATTCTAAAATGATCGGAGTTTGACACCACAGATTCTTACCCATCAAACGAAATGTTCAATTTGCCTACAACAAAATATAAATTAGCAACAATAATATTTGTTGCATTTTTGAATCACATTTTGTAACAAAAAGTATATCGTTGTCAATTTTACATGTATACGCAAAGATATTGACTTTTCGTTGCCATGAACTTTTAGTAACGAGGATTTGCCAACGAAGCCGGCAACAAAAATATTTTGTTGTTAATAGATTTGACAACGAAAAAGTATACTTTTGGCGACGAAAATATTTGTTGGTAAAAATTAAATTTCTTGTAGTGAAGAAAAGTGGAAAAATGTGGGATTGATTTTTCTTAAGCCACATACCAAAAAGGATTTTGGATTTCTGATAATCTATTATGCACATATATGGATATGATGTCACCGATATGACAAGATAAATTTTTCTTGAATATTTCACGTGAGAAGTGTCGGACACGGTCAGGGGCGACTCCAGAATTGTCGGACAGTGGGGTCAAAACAATTTAATGACTAATAAAAAATATATATTATTAAAAAATAAAATATATTTAAAATATTTATTTTAAATTGTCTTAAAATTTTAACTACTAATAAAAAATATATATTATTAAAAAATAAAATATTTTATTTAAAATATTTATTTTACAATTACCCTCTATAATTTTTTATTTTGGGTGTTTGCAAACACTACTCCATAAGCAGAACTTAAAATAGGAGTAAAAGGGACAAAAATTTTAAAAGCAAAACTAGTTAGGGTTTGAAAAAAAATGATAAACAGAAAAATAATAAGTGCAAATAATCGATACAAATTTACCTTGAATTACTCTGAATAATTTTGGGTATTATAATATAGATACGGTTTAAGTATTATATTAATATAAAAATTACTATAATTTTGTATAAGATTATTTGTAATTATCCAAACATAAAAATATTTTATGTGTACCTTTAATTATAAATTTATAAAAATTAAGAAAAAAGTAAATTCAACTTGTAATTGCAAATTTTTTACTTACCAAACCTTTTGAAATTACGAAATTTTGATGTAAAAAGAAAAAAAAATACAAATGACATAAAAAGAAAAGATGTAATAAACATATAAACTATAAAATTGTATTTGTATATAAAAAGAATAATTTAATAATATTAATATTTTAATAAAGATATTATTATCAAAATAGAATTTTAAATAAATTAAAAGAAAGCCGTATAATTTATAAGCAAAATCTAAAATCTGCTCCTAAATTCTAGCTTATTTGTGCTTAAATTAATTCTAGGTTATTTCTGCTTAAATTAAGTAGAAATTGGTTTTTAAATACTCAATTGAAAATAAACACTTATCTTGTTTATATTTGTACACAATTCTAAAATTATGGGGTCAATACACTTTTTCCTTTTTTAAGTGGGGTCAAAAAGCTTATTTTTAAATTACAAATTTAAAAACATATAATATATATATATATATATATATATATATATATATATATATATATATAAAAGATTGAGTGGGGTCAACTGACCCCACAAGCTGGGTTGTAGCGTCGCCCCCGGACACGGTGGTAATATGACAAAATGAATTTTTGAAAATGTCCGTGTATCATCGGGTTGATAACATAGGAAAAGTTTTGCAAAGTATAAATAACAATATTTTTCGAATTATAATTAACCCGTGATTCAGATATCATTACTAACCACCCATATATAATATCTACATATTTCAAGAAAATTATGTTAACATTCTCTTCTATTTTATTTATTTATTTAATTTGTTTATTATACTCTACTAATTTAAAACGCTCCAAATAATATTTCAATTATATTAATTGCTACGATTTTAAACTACCTTAAATGTCTTTTTAAGTAGTATTCCTAGCATATATCCAACGGGTAATGTGGGATAAATTCTCAATTGGGCATCATATTTTTACTTAACTCTCCATTTTGACAAAATGTCGTATAATTTTCACATAATGTAGTATTTAAAATACCTTTCAAACTATGTTGTATATTTTTCACAAAATGTAGTATTAAAACGTTCTAATGCAGTATTTATATCCTATTATGTTGTATAATTTTATGGGGAGTAAGTAAAAATATTCCAAACTGATGGAGAGTTATTTCAAACTGTCCCTACATACAAAATTCATATAAAATTACGCACATATGTATTGTGTTATAATACGATGATATACACAAATATTTTTAAAAATATTATTTTATCGTGACTTTTAAAGTAAAGACGTATGTTTATTAGATTAGGGTATTGGATTTGGTCTTAAAATTTCTAGGCCCGCCCGCCTTCAAGACCCCGCCAACAGCACTAGCTTCGGCAATTAAATTTTGGGAATTAGGGTTTGAGGACACCGTGCCAGAGTCCTATAATTCCTATTAACATACCTAATATGATTGAAATTCAATTCAATTCAATTCATTTTCAATTTCTCTCTATCGAAAAATTGAATCTTTTTTCCCTTTTGGCTCTATCTTTGAATTCAGCTTAAGCTAAGTGATCATCTTTTCAACATTGGATCTGCTAATATCGTGATAATATGGATGATACTCGTGCTCCTGAGATGGTTTCAGTTATTCAGCACCAAAGAAAACGAAGGCGAGAGAAGAAAGTAGTTCACTATTCATATTTCTCATTAACATTGTAATTTGAGATGATATATTTCTGTTGAAGGGACTCTGCAATTTTCTGTTATCTGTCAACGAATTTATGTATTTTGTATAACTGGAAAAGTGCTGGGATGGATGATATTGGGATCAATATTTGGCCTGATGAGTTATATGATTCGTAATGCTATACTGTAATCTAAATATCCAAATCGCATGATAGAATTGTTGCTGCAGATAAGCTAATTGTCACTCATTTAGCAGGTCAAGGATCTCGAAACTGAACCCGAATCTATAAACCGAGTGCGGCAAACGAGAGTGTATGGATGTGGTCAAAACAACAAATTGATTAATTGAAGAGAATGAATCACTGCGACGAGAGTCGGATTCCACTAGAGTGCAGCTTAAGAACTTGCAGAAATGTCTTGAAGAGGCAGACATGAAATACAAACTAGATGTTAAACTTCTCATGACCGAGATTAAGTCACTTCGAAGTTCTCAATCAGATTTGAGGTAGGAGCTTTATGGAGTGGTGGAAAAAGAGCGTACACCTTCGTGGATTGAGGTAATAATACGTAGATGTGCTACTATATTTCTCATGAATCGTATCATTATATTGGTGAGAATGGGTTTCTATTCTTCTTTCTATATGTTGACGTATAATGCAGGGAACTGGAGCATCGAGTGCTCTGGACATTATTGGGTTGAATAGTTTGCCCGATGATGTTCTTACTGCTCCGGATATTATTGGGTTGAATAGTTTGCCTGATGATGTTCTTACTACTATATTGTCTCGTATGACCTTCGTGGAAGCAATGAGAACTACTGTTCTGTCGTGTAGATGGAGACATTTGTGGAGGTTTATATCTGGAAGTCTAGATTTTGATGTCTTCAAAACCAAAACTAGACCTCTAATGGATCGGAACAAAGTGATAACTTGGGTCAATCGTGTGATAGAATTGCATCAGGGTTCGCAACTGGATAGCTTTATTGTTCGATTTAGTCCAGGAGGCATTTATGACGATACTATCGGGAGATGGCTATATTTTGCAATGCAGGAGCAAGTAAAAAAGCTTGAATTGTAATTAGCAGATGATGTGCTGTCTAACAGAATAACAGATTTTTTCTACGGTAGAGAACAAACTTATGAACATGGGTATCATGAATTTTATTTTCCGGAGTTGAAGAAGTTATTATCATTGAAGTGTGCATTTGGGTCCCTGAGATCCCTTAAGTTTGGGTCTGTTAATATCATGGATGAGGTTGATCATTACTTTTTGGCATCCTGTCCGAATCTTGAACATTTATCCTTAAGTTGGTCTTTTTCAACGAGGAACCTCAAAATTGTTAATCCCATCCCGAATTTGAAAACCTTGGAAATATCATATTGCTCTTCCCTCGAGAGTCTGAAGGTTTCTACAGCAAGTATTGTATCATTGTCACTTGCAGGACAAGGATGCAAATTGTTGTTCGAGTATATTCCAAATCTTACAGAGCTAACTCTTATAGGGTATTGTGCTATGTTCTTTATTTATGAATATGACCATAACTAACACGCGAGTTATTCAGTTCAGCTGGTGAAGCTTTCATTGTATCTTTTCATTACGGTTAGTGATGAAGCATTATATTCATGTTCGGCAAAACAATCATCACTAATCTTCGCAATCACATTGATCATTAATATTTTCATATTATTTGTTGTTAGGAATATCCGTGGGTAGTTCCTCACAATTTGCCTCTGTTATACTCTCTCAAGCGGTTGGAATTGTCTACGAGTGTCAAGTTGGGCAGAGCCTTCTCTTCTTCACTGTACTGATTAAGGCCGCTCCTAAATGAGTTCAGAATCGAGGTACATGTTCTTAGAAAGGGTTTGGTACCCTTGTAAAGTTAATTTCATTTAATATAAATCGGGCTTATTAACTAAAATTAGGTAACTCTAATAGCAGCTAATTTTGTGTTTGGTAGTAGATATTGGTCCCATACAAGGGGTTGTGTTCTCTAATATTGCGTTTGGTATGTGCTCACATAACTAGTACTAACTTGCAAGTTTCCTAAACTACCCTCAATTTATCTAGAATTTTATTCAGTGTTGGGCATAACTTGTAACCGTTTATAAATCCTTGTCCAATAATGTATCAGCCACTATTCACATCATTCACCCAACTAATCATGGACATTACAATTTTAGAAAAGAAAATATCAGCCTTTCACACAAGGCTACTGATGCATTACAATTCCAAAAAATCTTCAGAAACAGTCCTAAACTCCTGAACCTTGAGTTGGGATTTCTTGGGATTCATCTGCTGCAGTTTTTCCTCTGTTTCTTGTAGATTTGCCCTTCCAGCCTTCGTCTTCTTGCTGGAATTCCTGTAAAGGTAGAAGTTGCTGCTGTAAACTCTGCTGCAGAGTTGCTTACAGGCTGTTGAATTGGCATTTGAGCTTCCTCACCAAAATTTCTTGACGCTGTCCTGTGCAATAACAATAAAAATGTGCAAATTGATAAATTATAAGAATTTAACATAAGAGAACTTTAACATAACATAATGTGCAATTGAATAACAGAACCTTAACAAATGAAGTAATAGTCACAATGCATATTCCCATTAATTTCATATAATACCAAATAATTTCCTAGAATCTTCACAATTTCATATTATGCCAAACATTAAGCAATGCACAACAGATCAGATCAGTAATTCCATTAATCTCTTTTGTTAGGAATATCACATCAGATCAGATAAGCAATTCCATTAATCTATTTCATTATGCACATCACATTAGAACAACCATTTCATAATCTTTGTATAAAACCTTGAGGTTATGCACCTTAGGCTTGAAGAAGCCTAAACACGTAATCTGAAAATGAGCATTCTGATCAAAAGCATATAATCCATACGAAATCAATTGAATAAATGATGGCAAATTACTAAGGTTTCCAGGGACTCAAAGATTACAACATAACACAAGATTACGGAAAGTAGGACGCAAGGGTTCTTGCAAAAACACTGACCAGCCATAAAAACACCAAAAAACAGCTAAAATGCCAGCCATAAGGTTACTGAAATGAAATAGAAATATCAGTTTTAACCCTAAAAAGTTGTAAATCCTCAGCTGTAAAATTCCAAGTGTATTTGTAGTTTCAAATAATAAAATGACACCTTTGGAAGATACAAACAAAGAACATTGAATTTTTCTCGTAATTAATTGATAAGATTAGAGATAAGAGCCTAAATTAGGTGCAGGATGATATCAAAAGTTAGATGAATGCTCTAGTGCTACTCTCTCTTGCATAACTTTAACTAATAGTCTAAAACTTAAGCAAGTGTAAGAACTCCACATGATCACTATTTGCTGATTAAGTACTTTGGGGCTATATCTTGCACAAATGGAATGACTTGCAGTTGTAAAAGACTCTTATATCATCATCTCCGTAATCCCTTCATCCATGAAATTCATTTGTGAAGTTGCTAAATTTAGTCAAAAACCCAATCACAAAACTAATAACCAACAATCGATGAGCATTAACCATATAATACATTAATGCATTCTAGTTTTAACAGCAACATCCTTCAATCACTCCATCATAATGCTGAATAATTCTGAACTGGTTTTTTTTTTTTTTTTTTTTTCTCCCTCTAAATCTAAATCATATGGACCCTAAGCTAATATGAAAAACCTGGTACCGGTAACTTACGATCACCCCTAAAACTAAACATAAAATAGAAATTTAGATAAAATGGAACGTGAAAATGCAATATATCAAATCCTCCAACAAATGCAAAAGCCCTCTCATCTTGCTACCTTAGTAACTCAAGTCGTTTACCTGCTCCCCTACATTTGCAATTCCAGCACAAAATTGAAGCACAAACCCATATTAACAATATAAACAAACAAATGAAACCCTATAACTCAGTACCCATTAGATAAATTTCACCGAAACCCAAAAACCCAAAAACTCAAATGGTAACACCAGGCAACGACTCGTAACTAGCAAGAAACCAAGAAAGAAAACGCGGCAGAAAATCGATTTGCACAACCTCCCTAAATACAAGAAATTATTCGAAGATGGCACCGTTTTACCTGCTCAGATTAGCCATTGACCCTTACAGATTGAACCCACGCCCCGATCCGACAAATCGTGCCACAACAACACGACCACAATCGAAATCAGACTACACAACTCTGCAACAACAAGAGAGTCTTTGAATACGGCGAAGTATTACCTGCTCAAATTAGGGAAAGCACCTTACAAATGGACCCGTGCAAAGTTCCTGCAATTCGCACCCTATTCCTTAAGGACCATGAAGCAAATTTCCTGAACTATAAGTTGAATTGCATAGAAAACAACACCGATATGTAAACCTGTTCTTTCGGCCTCACTAGGCTTGTTGATGCAGAGGTGTGTGAGAATGAGGGTAATTGTTGGAAAGGGGAAAATTCTACAGTACCTGAGCAACTTG
This sequence comes from Lantana camara, assembly GCA_037501455.1. Lineage (NCBI taxonomy): Eukaryota > Viridiplantae > Streptophyta > Magnoliopsida > Lamiales > Verbenaceae > Lantana > Lantana camara. Next base: position 82,249,645 of record CM074865.1, read on the forward strand.
CGTCCAACATCAGCGCGACTTAATATCGCCTAAAACGAGAGATAAGCAAGAAGACTTAATGCGTGAACAGTTCCGGGCTTCAGCGGGCCAGATACTAAGTTGGCTTGGCCCCGTATCACTTAATATTACATACCAAACTGGAAATTAAGGCTTCTTCCTTGTATCTATGTGGGCTAGTAACCATACCAAACACTTTCTTACTATAATAAATATCACAAGCTTTGTTTCTTTAACCTTTTGAATTTTGATTTATAAAAATTGTTTGCTGGAACAACTTTTTAGGGATAATTACGATGGTATCCCCTCATGTTTAGTTTAATTATACAAACCCGAGATCTTGCTTATGTGAATTCAAGCGGTTAAAGGGTTAGTTCTCGAAGGCAAAGACCCGGGTTCAAATCCTTCTAGCCGCTTGGGGGTGTGTGTGTAAAAAAAAAAAAAAAAAAAAAAAAAAAAAAAAAACCTAACCACTTGAGCCAACTGCCCATTGGCCGCAATCCATGATAATGTTCCTCAACGGATAATCCTTAATATCCGCTCGAGTAACCCAATGATATATCTATTTATAAGGTTAAAATACTAAATTAAAAAATTAAAAAAAATTAAAAAAAAACAATTTTGATTCAAACATAAGGGGGTGTATGCACCGGACCGGCATTATACCAGAATTTCCGGGGATGAAGGCCAGAATTGAAAATTACTGTAACACATGATGAGAAGGGATATAGTGAATTAAACAAAAAGAGAAGATAGCTTATATACCAGTAAGATAGACAAAATTATTGAGTAATATAACAACATTTTTACTATTTATTTTCTTATCTATTTGGATTAGTAACTATATATTGAAATAAACTTATCTCTAAATCTAACCTTCCTAAATTAAGTTTTCTTTTTTCTTTTCTTCTATATTCTTTTATTACAGTATAGATACATATAATTTTGAAGGGATCCTACTATTCTATATTACGCGATGGATAACTACTTTTCTAATAAACATGTGTATTACGCAATAATTATGAAGAAGATTGGATTTACACGAGATTCACATGTGTATTAACTTGTGTTAAGAGTAGCTCCAAATTTTGTTGATTAACTTGTGTTATATTATTGGAATACATAGAACGCCAAATATGATACTCGAGCACACCGGCTAGCATTGCACGAGTAATGAATCCATAAAAAACACATTTTCCTACTCGAGCACACTGGCTAGCATCCTGTCCCAATCGACTACCAAAGATAATGACTCTATAGGATCAAGCTTATAGAAACTAACGGATCAACACTCCAATGAATATAATATCTCCTGAACGCATGCACCAAGAATCCATCTTCTTTGCATAAACGGTCCTCCTCGGGTGGAATAGAATTTGTTAAGTCATATTTTGAAAATGTTCACGTTACCAAAAAACAATCTCGGTCTTATGACAGACCTTCAACTTATCGAGGCGAAGATGATGTGGATGATAATTGGGACTATAACTATAATGGTGACTATCAATATGATATTTCTGAGCATGTTTGACGTAATGTTTTCTTGTTTAAATATCGATACTTGACGTAATCTTTTTCCTTTACTATTTTTTTAATAAGAGGAGGTCCTCGATAAAATCCTCATTTTTTAGTTTAAAAAAAAATACCACGGCGGACCTAACTAGCACTAAAATCGCCTACCAATGTGTAGGCAAGTTTTTTAGTTTTAAATTTACTATTATTATTTTTTAAAAATCGATATCTATATCTATCTATCTATCTATCTATATATCTTATAAAAGCACGAGTTGGGTTTTTGGTTTCTTACAAAATACGGATTGCCTAAAATATCCTCACAATAATTACATCAATAATAATTAGTCAAGGATAATAATGTAAACACATGTTATAAATTATTAATTAAACTATATTTAAAAAGTACTTATCAACTCAAAATAGAACTTTTGATAGAATTAAAAATCCTCCAACTTACCCAAAAAAAGATATATAGTGCAACAAGGATTGTTTTAATATTAATATATCAATTAATTGTATTCAAATTTTATGATATAAGTTCTATATTTTTTAAGTTTAAGGTCTATAATTTAAAATGTTATAATAAGATATATCTAAAAACGAATTTAAAAAAAAAAATTGATTCACTTTATAAATTTTTATAATTATGTAAAATAAAATATTATTTAAATTGAACAAGTTACATGAGATAACTTTCAATAAATCAATCCTAATGTAAATCTAATTATATAAGTCCATAGTTGTAATTGTCTAAATTCATAAACTTTCTTAAATTACTATCATATTATAATTCTATAAACTTATCTAATTAACAAAATAATATTATTGAATAATTTACATAAAATATTTTTCAATAAATAAATTAATTCTATTATAATATTTTTTTAATTAACTAATTAATACTAATATAGTAATATAATTGTAATTATTTAAATCTAACTAACCATATAATCTTCCTTTAGTTTATATAGTAAAAACTAAATTAAATACGTAAAAGTGAAAATAGCATTTTTTGTTTCTTACTACTCAATATACCAAAATTTAGAATGTCAATTCGTTAGATCAAAATTACTTTAAATTAATAATCCTAAAGAGACTCAATGTGTGTGTATATAAAAATAAGATATAATCTAATTTTATAAATAATTTTTATATTATTCGATTAAATATTCCTTAAATTTTTATATAAATATACTCTTTTAATTAATTATTTCTACTACATACATAAAATTAATTATAAAAAAAAAAATTAACATAAATTTGAAATAATACTCATTAGAAAAATACAAATAAGAAAATGGAATGCAAGATCAAATAGCAAAGATAATATAAAAAAGACATAAAGAATAGTTAGTATAAGAAGAAATACTTAATTTTAATGTATATACCCACGCATACCAAAATTAAAGACAAATGTAAAATATCTTTACAAATATATTTATAAAGAACATGTCAAAGTGAGAATTAATATTGCGTACAATGGTAAACAAAATTTCGAAGATTAGATTAAAATTTTCAAAATGTTAGATTGAGTGTCAGCTCAAGAAACGATATAGAGAATTTTTTAATTTAATTTGAATGAGATAGATACAACAATTATCAATTTAGACCTACATTTTCCTAGGTACCAATACACGACTTATTGGCCGAACCAAAACTTGAAGGACATTTTGACTTGGGATCATTACTCCAAAATAATGGTCTTCGAATAGTTTTCAATGTGCTGGAAAAGCCAAAAAATAAAAAAAAAATACAAAGAATTTTCAGAGCATTATGCATGACTCAAGCAAGGTAAATATTCAAAAGATTTGGAGAAAGAACTGATGGCAAGATATAACAAACTATTACAATAAGAAAAGATTATTTGGTTTTAAGAGTCGAGAAATAATTGGCTTCAATTCAAGGGATAATATGCACGTTAATTTCTTTCATCTCTCAACCATAACGAGAAGAATGAGGAACCAGATGAATGCTCTCAAAATAAGTAATGAATGGGCAACCAATAATGATCAACTGAAGCCACACACTTGGGAGTACTACACCAAACTATTCAATGGAGATACCATTAAAAAGGTGATGAGTCTTGGTATTAGCTTGCACCAACGAACCCTAAGATGTTAGCGGAAAAATAACCTCAAATTAATGAGAAAATCTTGAGGATAATGAAGAGCATGCACCTTTACAAAGAGTTGGGAGTAGATAGTTTCCAAACTTACTTTTTAAAACCTATTAGGATATAGTTGGAGACTCGATAGTGAACTTTATCAATGATTGCATGGAGAGAGAATCAATTCCAAAGAAGGATTATCGATTGTTTATTTGCCTAATTTAAAAAATTAATGCTCGAGAAAAATAAACGAGTTTCGGGCCATTATGTTAATGCTATGATGCACAGACACGGACACGGCGATACGTACACGACACGACACAGACACGATGATACGGATTTTTTCAAAATTTTAGGACACGACACAGCTCCGACACGGCTATATTTTATTTATAAATATCTTATAAATATTAAATTATTTTTTAAACTATATTATGAAAATTCCTCTAATTACACACCCTTTTAAAATTAAAAAAATATATATATACATATGAAAATAAGGAAAAGGAAAAAAAGTATTCTATATTTTTGGGAAAAAGGGAATTCTAAATAAGTGGTTAAATGATAAATATGAGACGTGGATTTTCAAAAACCACAAATCCACCATTATCTCATAGCTCTGTGGTCATAGTCTTCATTCTACGGCAAAGGTTTCTTAGATCTGCACACAACCTGGGCTTGAACTCGGCATCCGCCTCTGCCGCCATCTCCTTTTCTGTTCCGCCACTTCATCGGGAAAAATCCTAGTTGCCGGCGATCTCATCGGCGTTTCCCCTTATGAAAATCACCGCTCTATATCGCCTCCTCTTTTTTTCAGATCCCATTTCTTCTATCCTTCCCCAATTCCAAAATTTTGAATAATATTAAATTCTCCACTAGGTTTTCTTCCAAAACCCATTAAATGTGTAAAGATTCAATCTTTAAGATTTCCCACATTCTAAATTCCACATATACTTGAAATATACACGATCTTCTGTATAAGGATAATTTTTTTCCTTTTTTTGGGATTGTGAAGAGATTTTGTGTGAAGATGAATCATAGGATGTGGAAATGATGCATGTATCGAGGCGATTAGATCAGAGAGGAGTGTGGAAAAATTCACCATTTCAGAAGCCGGTGATACAGACGGCAAGATTACTGATCCGTGTCCCAGCCGTGTCGGACTCTCCACTTTCGGAGTGTCCGACACCGTGTCCACATTAATTTTTTTTTTGGACACGGATCACACGTGTCGGAGCCGTGTCCGAGGCGTGTCCTTATCCGACACGTGTCCGACGCTGTACGGGGTCAATTTTTGAAGTGTCCGTGCATCAGAGTGTTAATGTATTGCTAAAAAATGATTACCAAGATAATTATACTCCGTTTAAGCCGTATATCAAAGAAATTACGGGATCGAACCTGGATAGCTTCATTCCCGGCCGAGACACCCATTACAATATTTTGATGCCTAAAGAAGTGTTATGAATGGTACATCACTCCAAAAATAAAAAAGGGCATGATGCTGAAATTGAATCTTGGAAAGGCGTACGACAAAATTTAGTAGAATTTTTTGAGAAAAACTTTAACTTTCTTCAAATTCTCGAAGAAAACATCAATATCATTATGAGCAGAATGTAGAGGATATAATCGGAAATTCTATAGAATGGTGAATCAATGGAGACTGTACGGATGTGTGGGATTAGATAAGGCAATCACTCTCACTTTATTTGTTTGTACTCTAAATGGAACAACTTTCGTATATAATTGAGAAGACTATTTCAGCCAGACCTGGAAGTCAATTACGGTATGTCAAAAAAGGCCTCACATCTCAAACTTGCTTTTTGTGGACAACTTAATATTGGGAGCTAAAGCAACCGTGGATGGAGCAAAGTGCATTCAAAGTGTAGTTGAGGCGTTGCAAGGCGTTGGGTCTCAAATTAAATTTCAGCAAATTATATATGTTGTTCGCACCTTATGTGCCAAATGATTTAACGCAGTAGGTTAGTAGAATTCTGGCCATGGAAAGTATAAACAACTTAAGGAACTAATTAGGGATGCAAAAGCTAGAACGTTAGCTGAAATTACAATGAACAATTTTCGATTGTGGAATCAAATAGAAAAATAGAAAGAAAATGGGAAGAAGGTGGAGTAAGAAAAATAGAAATACTCATTAAATCATAAATCAAACTATAATTATGGAGAAGAAGATGAAGATTTTTAGGCAAGGAGATAATACTAAAAATGATGATATGTCAAACCCACAGTTTTGAGAGATGGATATTTAGTTTAAGGTAATTATACTAAAATTAGTGATTGTTGGGGACATACTCACTAGGCCTATAATGGAACCAAACCTAAGATCAACTCGCCTGAGGAGTATGGCTGGCCAGTTCTCTATCAGGTGGCAAACTGAGGAAGCAGCGTGAGGCGAACCGGTGAGAGGAAAACCAAGAGAGGTTAGCACATATGAGATTCTATGAAATATCTCATAACTAAGCTTGAAAATAAGAACAAATCTAGGTTACGAAGAGAAAAAGTAATTGTGACTAAGAGGAGTCTGACATCTATAAATAAGGGAAGAAGAATCATTAAAGGCATAAGAAAGAATAGGAGATCAAATGAGAGAAAAGAGTGATTAGGAAGGAACCCAAGAGTGATAATGATATACCAAAAGTACTATAATTTCTCAAAATTATGAAATTAAAAAAAAACAATATTTTCATTTTAAATGATGGAATCGAGATCGAAATTATAGAGAAAGATAAGGTGCAAAAGTCATAGTTTTGAAACTGAATATAACTTTTATATTTTGAATGACAACGAAAAGATTCACAAAAAAATAGAAAGAAAATCACAAATAAAGAAAATCAAATAATAGAAAGAATAAAGTATATATAATTAATACAACATTTTATAATTAGTGCAAAACCCCCCATAGGACAGAGGGCCGATCAGGATTAATCCTTTTTGATATATGTCTTTTTATTTATTAAATATATTTGAAAGTTATAAACTATTACTTATGTTTAAAAGTTAGAATTATTTGGACAAATTATTATACACTTTAAATCTTTTTTTTATATAATAATATAATTTCAAATATTTTTATTTTTTATTTATTTGAATGTTTCTCTACTTTGAATTTCTACTTATTGTACATAATTTGAAATAGAGATTTCATATAAATATCTTTGTATGTGTCGTTTTTTAAGATCAAAATAGTTCATCAAAAATATTGTTATATTTATTTAATCAAATTAGATATTTTTAATATTTTAATTTATTCAATAAATATAATAGCTAAACTTATTTAAATAAAATTAAATGATAAACGTGCAACGCACGTTCATTTCACTAGTAAAATAAAAAAGGTGAAAAAGAGCGTAGGTTATTTAGCGAGACCCCCACGTCATATTAACACAACAAATATACAAAAATACCCACGAAAATAATGAAACATGAACAACCTCGGACCTAAATAAAAATTAACGCTCTTGCAAAAATACATAACATGTAGGCAAGTTAGTCAAGAAAGTTGCCAATGTGGTTGATCCAAGCAGTTAAAGAGTTCTTTCTCTATTACAATGATTTTGGTTTTGAATTCCTTTAACCAATAATGGTTGGCCCAAATTATTAAGAATCCTTTTTTCAAGTAATAACTTTGGATTCGAATCGGTAACTTTGGGGGTTTCTGTGTTTAGAAAAAAAAGTTTGCCAACAAAGAAATTTAATTAGTTGATGAATTCATGATAAAATGAGACGAATAAATAATAAATTAATGGTTAGATATGTATAATTATACATGGTCATAAATTGTTCACCTCCCATTCATAATCAACCTTTTATGTTTAATATAATTTCAAGTCGTGATATTAATTCTTAACTTATAAAAGTATTAATAAATAAAAATTGAAGTCAGATTACCAATTTAATCGTCCTTAATTCCACAAAGTAAATATAGCATAAATCTTAGTGTAAACTTTTGAAACTACACGCATAATTACAAATTGGGAAAAGAAAGCTATTGGACGACTCTCAATCATTGCATGCTTAACGTATTATGAATCCAATTTCTTAAAAATTTACGTGCATGAATAACGTGATTCTTATAATTATACTTATGATTATTTTGCATCCCTAGTTGCATAGAAGCTGCATCGTAAATAAAACGGGACATCAATTATAATTTATGATGCATGGATACGGACACAGCGATATGTATATGATACGATACGAATATGACGATATGGATTTTTTTTTTGAATTACCCATGTGAGGAGTGTCGGACATGATATCTAACACGATACAACAAAGTGATATTTTTAAACGTGTAGGTACATCATAGATTATAATTAATTATTTACATTGTAACTTTAAAATAACGTGAATATTTTTAGACCAAAAAATTATAGGGAAAAAAAAAAAAAAAAAAAAAAAGAACTTGTTTACCAGAACATATGTACTTTTTTATTGTAGCCCGGGTGTTTTCCTTGTAGGCACGAACGGTTATCATGTAATTAGTTAAGTGGAGATATATGAGATAATTCTCATCAGAAAGAATATATATATATTTTTTTGTCCGTAGAAAGAATATTAATTGTAAAGTATTATATTATGTGCACCTAATCTCTGTATAATTAATTAATTAGTTAATTATCGTAAGTTTAAAGACAAAATTAAAATTTAATGTAACTGAAGACAAAAATTGAAATATCAAAAATAAAAAAGACAGAAAATTTTAATTTGAAAGGAAAAATTATATATATTCCTATATATATATGGGAAAAATACAAAATCGGGACACTAAGTGACCCCTACTAGCAATTTCGTTACAGTAATTTCTCCGGCGACAAATGTGTGCCAGTAAGTTCAAAATTTGTCAATTTCAGGACAAAGGTCGTCGGAGTATGCTGATGTGCCACCGGATTGCTGACGTGGTGTCACGGGCGGACTCTTTTACTTGCGCAGCGGAACAATTTTTCGCCCGTGAGGCTTCCTCAGGTTCTCCAAAACCTTCGGTACGCCTTCCATCCTCGAGTCTTTATGATGACCCACGCTCTTCTTAGCATTATTCGCGCACTAGCGATAGCTTCCGAACGCTTACTCGTACCGCACTTCGTGTTCGGTACTCGCCCGTTCATGTTCTACAAGCTAGTAGGCTTGCCATACGTCCCGTAATCTCGGGTCCCAACAATGCATCTCTTGATGGCACGGGAGCATACGTGCTCCGTCTCGGCATGAAGGGTCGCTAGCGCGCCCAACACGCAATCCTCGTGCTCGTCGCTCGCTCGGGACGCTTCGGTCTTAGGTGCGCCTCAGCGACCTTCGCTTGCTTCTCGCCCGAGTAGGGCAACTCGTAAGTCCAAGGCTAATTCAACTTGCCATCAACCCACAATTGTCCCGCACGAAGCTTAGGACTTGCATTCAAGCTCATAGGCAACTTGCCGTCATGCCCACTATGCGTTGTTGCCCAACAATCGCATATCTTAAGCCTACGGACCCCCGTGTCGTGCGTGAACCCTTCGCACTTATCCACGAGTTAGTTCACGGGACTTTGGAGAACTTGTCCCGATCACTCAATCGGCCTTGAGGTGTTACTCGGGTCTAGCAATAAAGGGACAGCCCGCTGGGCTTAGCGGGAACTCATACATAACCTCTGTGGCCTAACTGATGCCCAACGCGGACCCCACCGTCCCACGCCGCTCGTTTGGTTCCCAAACCGCCCGAGAACACTAAGTTCCTCTTTTAGGTTCCTAGTGTTGGCCCATGCTAGCAGCCCTTGCCGGCATGGTGCTCGCTTAATGCCATCACAGCACGGGGAGGGCTGGCCGATGCTCACCAATGCATGCCCCCCTTATAGTACTCTTAAAAAAAATTTCCTTTGTCTCGCCACTAGACACTCTTTCTAGCCGAGCAGCGCAGATTTTCCATAAATCCCGCATCCGACCTCCAAATCGCCCGCCGTTTTCGCTCAAACGAAGCCCTTGACTTCAATAATCATACTATACACTTAGAGCCCCATCCGAGACTCCATCGTTTGGGAATTGCCCTCGCAATTAGCTGAATTTCCGCAACTACCCCTTTGTGACAGCAGATTGATGTCAAGGCTTGTTCGTTGCTCAAACGGTGTCCAAATGACTTGAAACTTCATAGAGAGCACCCCAACACATGGAGGAAGCTCCCCATAAAATATCTTAAGGAAATTCCTTCGTTTGATCCGCCTGCTCAAAGTACTTTTGCCAACCCCGCGCTGCCGACCGCCTCCCGGTCGCTCCATAACTCCAAAGCCCAAACGGACTCGGAATGCCCCCAAACTTGGTGGAGACCATCTTCATATATCAAGGAACACACATATCAAATGGTGTTCCGATCCCACTTCGTTAAGGCCTTCATCTCCACCACACCCGCGGGACGATATTCCCGAATCGCCCGCAACCAACGCCTCCAAGTTATGGTCGCAACCTTATCTCCAAGTGCGACCCATAACATCCTCCCCCACTCGATCCGTTGACGTCCTCGTCAACACGCACTCGTCGCAACAAGCGCGTCGTGCCAACTCACTGTAGCACCGGACGGAGTTTCTCCAGAACAACAATTCCAAGGCACCTTCTGTGCCGCACGTCGGAAGTTCGCCTCAGCTCACTCCCCAAACTTGTGCCTTACGCACGTCATTCGGCTAGTAGCGGCTTCCTGCACGCTACGTCCGCCTAATCAACTCTGTACATCCTCGCTGTACGTCGCAATCACGCCCACACCTGTGGAGCGCTTTAGAGGGACAGCACCGTTGAAGGGAGCTTCACTTCCACCAATATTCACCACTGCGGGCATCCACCAAGGACCCCGGAGAATCCACTGCTGCGGGCGTCCACCACGGACCCCGGAGAATACACTGCTGCGGGCGTCCACCTCGGACCCCGGAGAATAGCTGCTGCGGGCGTCCACCACGGACCCCGGAAAAGGCAAAGGCAAATCCACCTAGGATTGCACTAGGACGACCGGGACTTCTTAGTGCAACCACCCTCGGTTAGCAAACCCGCGAACGTCAACCACCAACAAGGACTGCCCGGTGATCAACCGGCTCACAGTCAAGTGTGCTGTGACCCCATAACGGTCATTCCGCTATTGGCACACGCTACACGGTACCCTCAGGTACAAATTGGCTCCACGCCCAAGGCACAAACACTGGCTCCTCCACAGCTCAGTGTGCAAAGATTGGGTAGACGGACTGTGTCGCGCGCCACATCCTCCCCCACTCGAGTCGTTGCCGCCCCGGCAACACTCGGATAACTAGGCCTCTCGCCCGAAAGTCGTATGCGGTGTGAAGGCGCATCCCGACCAACACTACGAATACCCTTCTTGGAAACTCTTTCACCACAGAGCCCATAATGTGGTTTCCAAATCCCCTCAAAGAACACCCGCGTCCTCAACAACGTGCGAGCCCATCCAGCGAGCAAGCACGGCATACCACACTTCCAAAGTTGTTCCACCCGGAAAGTCCCTAAGCGTCTCAACGACCGGCCTCGGGATTCCTTAAAGGAACATTCAACTCAGCTTGGTGCACACTCCCTCTGAGTACGCACTCCCATAAAGCGGGGACTCGATCCTTCGACTTATCGGCCACAAGATATCCCGGCGTGCACTCCGTTCAATTTGCAGCTTCATAGTCCTCAAAATCACTGCCCCGAACCACAAGCACCTCACGTGCAACTGGCGTACCCAACGCCTTTTCACTTCAACTCCACAAAGTCCCCATCAAAAACTCCTAGGCCATAGAGCCCATATACGGCTTCGGAATAATCTCAAGGAACATCCACACGATTATCCATACTCCGGATAATCACCCAACTCGGAACTTCCCCTCTGGGTAAAGTCCCTACCACAATAATGGCCTCGCGCCATGATCACCTCCTGACTAAACGAATCCTCATCGAAAGCCAGGATGAATTCTTCGCACTAAACTACATTTTCCGACATCCACCCTCAACACGGCTAACAATCCTCTTAAACTCAAGCTACTCATCCGTAGCAAGCTCGAGAAAAATCAGACTGATCACCGACGTTGCAAGCAGAGCACTGAAGATCGGGTTAATAAACTTCGCCCAATCGAAATGTAGTCACCAACGAGTTTTCACCGTCAGATTACTGGACTTCACCCAACCGTAATCACCCATACTGCAAATCGGGTTACTAAACTTCACACAATTCACAGCTTGTCGGCAACATCGTACTTCAATCGTACTCTTCGACCGTCACAGAAGAACTGAACAATTCGGTTAATAGACTTCGCCAAACTGCAAGTCGAAATCGCAACTCAGATTACTATTATTCACCCAAGCTACAACCTTTCTGTAAGGCTTTCGGAGCTAAATTGTTGTACTAAGCTCGCTCTCTGAAAGCAACACCCACTGCTTATCCCAGATGCTTCATGGATTACTTCTTCGGTACACGGCATCCCCAAAACCATACACGACCCACAACGGCTCATTGCGGCATTTTAAAGCCACTTTCAATGCGCCTACACTTTACGTGCAGCAAATCGGCATGTTTTCAGTCCATAAGTCTAGGTTTTGGCTCACTAGCTCGTGTAAAGTTCGCTTGCCAATTCCTTAGTTCAAGCGGCATCGGGTTCTCGGAAGGTACATCTTCAACTTCGCACTAATCAACTTCCATCCCGGATTGAATCCGGGCTCTGATACCACCTGTCACGGGCGGACTCTTTTACTTGCGCAGCGGAACAATTTTTCGCCCGTGAGGCTTCCTCAGGTTCTCCAAAACCTTCGGTACGCCTTCCATCCTCGAGTCTTTATGATGACCCACGCTCTTCTTAGCATTATTCGCGCACTAGCGATAGCTTCCGAACGCTTACTCGTACCGCACTTCGTGTTCGGTACTCGCCCGTTCATGTTCTACAAGCTAGCAGGCTTGCCATACGTCCCGTAATCTCGGGTCCCAACAATGCATCTCTTGATGGCACGGGAGCATACGTGCTCCGTCTCGGCATGAAGGGTCGCTAGCGCGCCCAACACGCAATCCTCGTGCTCGTCGCTCGCTCGGGACGCTTCGGTCTTAGGTGCGCCTCAGCGACCTTCGCTTGCTTCTCGCCCGAGTAGGGCAACTCGTAAGTCCAAGGCTAATTCAACTTGCCATCAACCCACAATTGTCCCGCACGAAGCTTAGGACTTGCATTCAAGCTCATAGGCAACTTGCCGTCATGCCCACTATGCGTTGTTGCCCAACAATCGCATATCTTAAGCCTACGGACCCCCGTGTCGTGCGTGAACCCTTCGCACTTATCCACGAGTTAGTTCACGGGACTTTGGAGAACTTGTCCCGATCACTCAATCGGCCTTGAGGTGTTACTCGGGTCTAGCAATAAAGGGACAGCCCGCTGGGCTTAGCGGGAACTCATACATAACCTCTGTGGCCTAACTGATGCCCAACGCGGACCCCACCGTCCCACGCCGCTCGTTTGGTTCCCAAACCGCCCGAGAACACTAAGTTCCTCTTTTAGGTTCCTAGTGTTGGCCCATGCTAGCAGCCCTTGCCGGCATGGTGCTCGCTTAATGCCATCACAGCACGGGGAGGGCTGGCCGATGCTCACCAATGCATGCCCCCCTTATAGTACTCTTAAAAAAAATTTCCTTTGTCTCGCCACTAGACACTCTTTCTAGCCGAGCAGCGCAGATTTTCCATAAATCCCGCATCCGACCTCCAAATCGCCCGCCGTTTTCGCTCAAACGAAGCCCTTGACTTCAATAATCATACTATACACTTAGAGCCCCATCCGAGACTCCATCGTTTGGGAATTGCCCTCGCAATTAGCTGAATTTCCGCAACTACCCCTTTGTGACAGCAGATTGATGTCAAGGCTTGTTCGTTGCTCAAACGGTGTCCAAATGACTTGAAACTTCATAGAGAGCACCCCAACACATGGAGGAAGCTCCCCATAAAATATCTTAAGGAAATTCCTTCGTTTGATCCGCCTGCTCAAAGTACTTTTGCCAACCCCGCGCTGCCGACCGCCTCCCGGTCGCTCCATAACTCCAAAGCCCAAACGGACTCGGAATGCCCCCAAACTTGGTGGAGACCATCTTCATATATCAAGGAACACACATATCAAATGGTGTTCCGATCCCACTTCGTTAAGGCCTTCATCTCCACCACACCCGCGGGACGATATTCCCGAATCGCCCGCAACCAACGCCTCCAAGTTATGGTCGCAACCTTATCTCCAAGTGCGACCCATAACACGTGGACACATATACTTTACACGTGGACACAAAATTTTGGGAGTCAATGTCCACATGTAAAGTATATGTGTCCACATCAGCACTTCGGCGCCACATCAGCAGGCTCCGGCGACCTTGTCCTGAAATTGACAAATTTTGGGACTTACTGGCACACTTTTGTCGCCGGTTATTGTCCCGGAATTGCTAGTAGGGGTCACCTAGTGTCCAGATTTTGTAATTTTCAAAATATACCATTTGTCGGAAAAAAGTACAAATTCCTCTCGAATTATAGTACTCTCAAATGAAATGTAGTTCGATTTCCAAACACTAATCCTTGATTTATTAAGTTGAGCCCCCATGTGGACGAATCAGAAGCTGTCACGTGTCATCTAGATACGTAGAAACGCGTACAAGTTTGAAGTTTTTCTTGAGCTTATATATATATATGGCAATTGTCTTCCCCTATTTTCTCATCCATCAATATTCAAACTTGTGTGTGTTTGATAACTAAGTTATAAGTTCCTCTTTTCTTTCCAAACTTTAAGGTACATCTGTAAGAGAAATATGTCTTCCCTCTCCAACATCAGCAACAATTTGTACAAGATTGACGATGTTGGTAGTCAAAGCTTCGGCGATACTTCAATCTCTAAATTAACAAAAAAAACCTTTCATCCATGTCAAGTGGAGCTTCCATGTGGATGAATCACGACACAACACGCGAGATGGCATCGACTCATCCACATCATTGAGACATAATGAGCATACCCTTTCACGTTCAAACCCTAAGCTACCTCACGCTCGCTGAATTTCGAGCTTTCTTGAGCTTATATAAGTGTCTATGGTCTTCACTTGCTATGGCGTCCATCAAAAATTCAATAAAATATATTAGTACCAAGTGTATCACTAATTACTAATTCCTGCTTTTCCATACTTTAAGGTATATTTTAAGAAGAAAAAATATGTCTTCTTTTTCAAACAACAATAACAACTCATTGTACGAGAACGTCGTCCTTGGTGACACTACTAGAAAAACGCCCGATAGCAACGGATTTAGCAACGGATTCGGGCTTAGCAACGGATTTAGCAACGAAAATTTTCCGTTGCTATAACCCTCGTGGCTAATCTATAGCAACGGATTTAGCAATGAATTTTTAGCAACGGATATTAGCAACGGAATTAGCAACAAATCTATAGCAACGAATTTAGCAACGGATTATTACCCACAAACATTAGCAACGGTTTTAGCAACGAATTTTTTAGCAATAGATTTAGCGACGGATTTTCAATTGCAAACCAACCAATAATTAATTAATTTTTTTGTCATTTTGCAATGAAATTTTCGTTGCAAAATCCGTCGTAAAAGGTAATAATTTAAATTAATAAATAAAAAATTTATTTGTGGGCCCAGAACCACCCCACAACGAGCCCAAGGTGGCTCAAGAAATATATTGCATAATATGCAACCTCCAGGAATCGAACCTGGGTCTCCAATCCACAACCCAATTAGGTTCGAACCCCCACCCGGACCTCACCGCTCGGACCGAACCAACGAGCCCAAGGTGGCTCAAGAAATATATTGCATAATATGCAACCTCCAGGAATCGAACCTGGGTCTCCAATGTAGAAGGTTGGAGACCCAACCAACTTGGCTAGCTATGTTATTGTTATTGTTATGTTATTTTTTATATTTAACAACTATCAAATATTCATACATTAATTTAAATAAATAATTAAATACTTGTTATCATAGTTTAAATAAAAATATGTTTAAATATGTAATTATTTATATTAATACACATTCCATTAAAAATTTTACTACTTAATTATTTAATTAACTACATATTCCAAGTTTTAGTTATGACATAAAAATCTAATGTATATCAATTTAAATATAACTTTTTATGACATACAAAAAAAAGGATGAAAGTTTTACATAACTAAATAATTAGATTTAATTAGTTGGTTTTTGAATAAAGAACTTTTATGTTATATGAAGTATTCACTTATACATTTATAGAATAATATCTGTATTTTGAGAAACTATTGTATTATTTAGCGATCATAGTTGAATAACTTAATGAATAATTATTTTATTCATATGAAACATTTATATTTGAATTTTTAGAATTATATCTAAATATTGAAGAATTATTGTGTTAAATTCTATATAAACCCCAAGCATGTATATATATATATATATATATATATATATATAATATACTAGTGTATATCAACTTAAGTATAAGTTTTTATGACATATAAAAGAAAGATGAAAGTTTACATAATTAAGTAATTAGATTTAGTTGGTAGTTGAATAAAAAACTAATTTTATATCAATATGAAGTATTCACTTATACATCTGTGGAACAATATCTGCATTTTGAGGAACTATTTTATTATTTAGCAATCGTAGTTGAATAACTTAATATAAAGAATTATTTTCTTAATATGAAACATTTATATTTGAATTTATAGAATTATATCTATACATTGAGGAATTATTGTGTTTCGCAACCGTTAGATGTTAAATTAAGAAGCTTTCTTTTAATATAATGAATTTATATTAAAATTTGTAGAATTAAATCTAAATATTAAGAAATTATTGTATTATGCAACCGTTACATGTTAAATGAAAAACTTTTCTCTTAATATTGAAGTATTTATATGTGAATTTCGAGCGTTATATATGTGAATTTTAAGGAATTATTGTGTTATGCACATCTTTTAATGATTTATAATGTATATTATAAACACATATTATATATATGTACATATATTATATATAAACATATAATATTAATTATTATTTAATATTTAAGATATAAGATATATATGTCTATATATTATAAATATTTTATATTTATACATAATATACGTATGTATATCATATTATATGTATTATAAATATTATATATTTATATATAATATACATATGTATATAATATATTATATGTATTATAGATTATATAATATTATATTATATATATACGATATATATAATATCAATATGTTAAATATTGCTTTATTTTTTATTATTCATTTATTTTTATTCCATATAGCAACGAAAAATATGTTATGATGGGGTCAAAATACGATCGTCCCACGTTAGGACACGTGGCACCACCGAGATGATGACATCTGTCTCCCCAAGGTTGCACCCATCAGTGCACGAGCGCTAAGCCCAACGAGCGCAATCCTTCTTCAGGAGTTAAGCCCAACGAGCGCTGTCACTCCCACAAGCGCCATTCATACTGTATGATTGGCACGTCCACGTGCCAAGGGAGCCCTCTTCGAGCGTCACACTCCCTCAGAGTGGCCTTCCCTTCTGGCTCATTACTTGAACTGGAGCCTTCATCCCCCCCAGCGGATATCTTGGCCTCCGATACTCTGGGTTGTCACGAGCGTGCTCTTAAGCCCTCGTTACCAACCACCCAAATGGCTCTCTGACACATCGTACATGCCCGCGCACCTGCCACTGTTGCCAGCACCAACTTTTAGCCACTTTTGCAGAAGATTCCTCCTAGGTTTCTCTCTCATGGCGCCACGTGTTAGGGCAACATTCGGCCAGGACCACATGAGGCAAATGACCAAAGGGTCCCTGACCCTCACCTATAAATAGGTAAAGTCATCTTCTACATGGTAAGCAATCTCCATTACTGAAACGGCTACTTAACTCAAGTTTCCTCCTTCATATATTAATCTGACTTGAGCGTCGGAGAGCCAAACTGGGAACCACCCCCAGTTCCCCCCAGCTTGGCCTTCTGACTTTTCTTGTGTTTGTCCCAGCAGGTAGAACCCCCTTTCCTTTTTCCGGCGAGCTTCCGGCGATTCCCCCACAAAAACAAATCGTAAAGTGATCGGATTCGGATCCTCCTATTCGGAACCCATCATTTTTGGCGCCGTCTGTGGGAAACCAGCTTGCAATCCATTTCTTTCCTTTTGCTGGTAGAAAAACAAACACTTATAGGCTTTTTCAGCTATGGTTGCTACAAGATCCGGGGCAGTGGGAGGAGGAAACAACACTTCCCCCGATGTCAACACTGTTATTCCCTCCGTCCCCGCAGGTGGAGTTCCTTCGCTTACCGCCGCTGGTGGAGAGATGCTCCCCACTGCAGGGATAACGCCTCTGGCAAAGGCTCCAGTCCCCCCGCCGGCTCCGCCGACGCTGTCAGCTCCCGCCGCCCCTGGAGGAATCCCTCTCTCTGCCCCTCCCCATCTTCTACAGGGTCAATGGGTTCACACCCATGCGAACCCCGGAGGACAGAACTACGTAATGCCCCCGCCTGGGTACACACTCACCCCAACTGTTATGGTGCCGTCGGTCCAGCCATATCAGGCCGGCCAGATCCAGCTCCCGGTGGTGATCCCCAGGGATATTGAAGGAGTGGAGTTGCCTCCACTGACCACCCAGCAATTGAGGGCTCTCTATGCCCAATGTGAGGTTCAGGCGGCCCAGGGAGCATGGGAAAGGTTCCATTCCATGTACTTTCCCTCTGGGCAGGCCACTCGAGCGGCTGCCCCTTTGGGCGGGCAGCAAAACTTCCCCCTTGGGGAAGCTCAGGCTGTCCTGAGGGCCCAACCACCACCACCGCCAATCAGAGGAACGCCCCAGCAAGAGGGCGACGAGCGTCCCTCCATGGGCAGGAATAAAGAGCCCACAGAACGAGTTAACGAGAATGAAGGGGACTCTCATATCTCCAGGAGGGGGTCACGAGCCCCCAGACAAGGGGACAGACAAGGAGACGTGAATCCTGACATCCTCGCGGCTGTGCAAGACCAGCTGCAGGGTTTAAAGGATATTGTAGGACAGCTCTCACGAGGGCGATCAACTCAGATCTCCCCTAGTCGGGATGAACGGGTTGACGCCCCGAAACGCTCGTACCAAGGACACCCACTAAAGGTCCCCCACCGCAAGGAGCGCGGAGGAAAACTTCGGCACGTATGAGTACCACCCGTTGGTGAGGGGCTCGCCCCTCGTGGAGGAAGTTTTGATGGCCCAAGCAGGCATGGCCAAAATCCCCACTTCCATCAACCGATACGACGGGACGACTGATCCAGCTGAACACTTGGATCATTTTTTGCATCTCATGCACCTCTACGAGCATTCCAGCAACTATTGGGCGAAAGTCTTCGTCACTTCCTTGGTAGGAATGGCTCAGGAGTGGTACAAACGACTGCCGCCGCGCTCGATTCATTCATATGAAGAGCTGGCTCATGCTTTCCTCAACCACTTTAATTCTTTGAAAGCGCCAGTCACCGCACCTACTGCCCTTTACAACGTGGTGCAAGGCAAGAGCGAGTCTCTGAGCTCGTTCTTCGCCCGCTTCAACAAGGAGATCCTGCAGGTGGAGAGGCCTTCTATGGATTTCTTGATCCCGGTGCTCTTCCAGGCTGTGGATCACAAGCAGTATGTGAGCAAGAAGTTTGCCGATGCCATTGTGGAAAGAAGGCCAGGGACCCTCATGGCCTTAAGAGAGGTAGCCGAGCCGTTCTTCGCGCTCGAGGACATGTATGGGACGAACGGTCCCCGGCATCACAGCCCAGCAAGGAACGAGCGACCCCATCACGAGCGTGGACGGGAGGTGGTAGTCAAGAAGGAGCGCCCTCAAGAGCGCAGAAGGTCGCCACCACCCCCCCCCCCCCCGCCCGGTCGATTCGAGCGAGTCCCGCTCACCAGGCCGAATTCAGAAGTTTACAACCTCTCCGATAAAAAACTCTTTAAGAGACCCATCAGGATGAGGGAAACGGACTCGCTTAGACGCTCGAGCAAATACTGCGCATTTCACAAGCAGAGGGGGCACGACACGGATGAGTGCCGCCAATTGGAAGCTGAGATTCAGAGGCTCGTTGCAGGGGGCCACTTGAAGGAATTTGTCCGGGTGCTCGAGCGTTATGATGCACACTGCAACGAGCGCGCTGGAGGAAGAAGGAGGAGTCTGTCCCGATCGAAGAGCCCAAGGGGGAGGGGAGCCCCTGAAAGCAGCAGTCGTCGGGGCAGTAAAGGAAAAGCCCCTGAGCAAGAAAACGAACCCTTCGCAGTCATAAATATGATTGCAGGAGGCTCATCAGGAGGGGATTCTAACGCCTCCCGGCGGAGGTATGTCCGGAGCTACCACCAACGCCCAGCAGTGCCTAAACCCGTCTATGCCATCCAGAGTTCAAGCGCTCAACGGTCGAGAGAGAATGATGTAATAGGCTTCGATGATAGGGATTTAGGGCATATTGTAACACCTTATGGGGAGGGTGTAACCTCCGATTGCCCCATGGTGGTTAGTGTAGATGTTCACAATCACGTTGTAAAAAGGTTGTTGGTGGATAGTGGAAGCTCTGTTAATGTTTTGCCTTATTCTACATTTTTAAAGATGAAGGCTGACCTTCCGCTCGAGCCTCTCAAAACAGCCCTCATTGGCTTTGGAGGCTCGGAAGTTGTCCCACGAGGGCAAATTCGCTTAGCTACTTCATTCGGCCGAGCCCCCCAGCGCAAGACACTCTTGGTAACATACGCGGTGGTGGAGATTGACATTCCTTATAACATCATAATTGGGTGCCCTGCCCTCGTTAATTTCAAAGCCATCATCTCCACCTACCATCAGAAGATTAAATTCCCCACCTCCGAGGGCGTGGGGGAAGTATTGTGCAATATACGAGAGGCTTGGGAATGCTACATGTTGTCTCTCAGAAAGCCAAAAGCGGAGAAAACTTTCCAAATTGGTTCCACCAAGAAATCTGTGGATTTTCCCAATCTGGATGAGGACAACCCAGCACGGAAAAGGGCGAAATTGAACAAGAAGAAGAACAAAAAGAAGAAGGGAGACAACGTGGAAAATCCCCTCGAGAGTGCTCCACCAGGGACCGTTGGTGGATCGTCCTCGGAAGGAGACGAGCCAGTAGAGGGTGGACCCACACTCGGTGATCGCTTGACGGGAAAGAAAAGGGCGCTCGAACTTCCTCGCCCTGAGATAAGGATCGAACCCTCGGAGAAGTTCCTTACTCTTGAGCTGGAACCCGGAAACAAGGATAAGACTACCCAGATAGGATCTAACCTCTCGGGGCCTTCTCAGATTATGATGATTGACTTCCTCAGGGAAAACAGTGATATATTCGCGTGGAAAGCCTCCGACCTCACAGGGATTGACCCGAGCGTCATTGTCCATAGGCTTAATGTGGATCCCTCTTTCAAACCCGTCCAGCAGAAAAAGCGGGATGTACATGGCTTTCGAAAGAAGGTCATTGAAGAGGAAGTTAATAAACTCCTAGAGGCTCAGTATATCGAGCCCATCTTGTATCCGGAGTGGTTGTGTAACGTCGTCTTGGTGCCCAAGAGCGCGAATAAATGGCGCATGTGCAACGATTTCACTGATCTCAACAAGGCTTGCCGTAAAGATCCTTACCCGCTGCCTCGGATAGACCAATTGGTGGATTCGACCGCTGGCTGCGAGCTCATGAGCATGATGGATGCTTTCCAGGGATACTATCAGATCTTTATGGCTCCAGAAGACCGCCCCACAACCTCGTTTGTTGTCCATCTGGGGGTATACTGTTTTTTAGTCATGCCTTTCGGACTCAAGAACGCTGGAGCTACGTACCAGCGGCTCGTCAACGGAATGTTTGAAAAAGAGATTGGTAGGTCTATGGAAGTTTACGTGGATGATATGATTGTCAAAAGCGAGCGTCAGGGTTCACATTTGGAAGACCTCAAGCGTGCTTTTTCAGTCTTGTGCCGGTATGGAATGAAGTTGAACCCTTCAAAGTGCACCTTTGGGGTACGGGGGGGAAAGTTCTTGGGGTACATGGTCAGTCAGAGGGGAATTGAGGCCAATCCAGAGAAGATCAAGGCCATATTGGAAATTCCCTCCCCTCGAAATTTGCGAGAAATGCAAGTCCTAGTAGGAAAAATCATCTCGTTGAACAGGTTTATTTCGCGCTCGGCGGACAGGAACCTTCCCTTCTTCAAAATTTTGAGGAACGCACGTAATTTTGCTTGGACAGACGAATGCGAAAAGGCGCTGCAAGACATGAAAGCTTACTTGTCGAGCGCACCGCTGCTAACCAAACCCGTCGAAGGAGAGAGACTATTTATGTATCTTTCTGTTTCTTCCGAGGCCACGAGCGCGGTTCTGATCGCTGTGAGAGAGCGGAAACACCTACCTGTCTATTATCTGAGCAAAACATTGCAAGGAGCCGAGAAGAAGTATCTGGAGATTGAGAAATTCGCGTTAGCACTCATCAACGCCTCGAGAAGGCTGAGGCCTTACTTTCAAGCGCACTCCATAACGGTCCTCACCGACCAACCCTTGAAGCAGGTGTTATCTAAGCCAGACGTGTCTGGAAGATTAATCAAATGGGCCATCGAATTGAGCCAGTTTGACCTATGCTTCGAGCCCAGGACCGCGATACAGGCTCAGGTTGTAGCGGATTTGTTGGTTGAACGCTTTGGTTTAGAACCTGCCGTTGAGGAGAGTGAGGGGTTATGGGTCCTGCACACAGATGGTTCCTCAACCTCTCAAGGGGGAGGAGTAGGAGTGGCCCTTAGAAACCCCGATGGGATTGAGCTGGACTTTGCAATCAAGCTGGATTTCCAAGTCACTAACAACGAAGCAGAATATGAAGCCCTTGTGCAAGGATTGAATATTGCTTTTCAGAATGGAGCTTCCAGAATCACCGTTTATGTGGACTCACAGTTAGTCGCGAGCCAGATTGAAGGAACTTATGAGGCTCGAGAAACCACCATGGTACAGTACTTAAGTAAAGCCAGAGAAATCATTGGGAAGTTCAAGGAATTTCATCTACTTCAAGTGCCGCGAGGAGAAAACGAGCGTGCGGACGCTCTGTCAAAGTTTGCGTCAGCTTTAGAAGGCACTTCTGAGCGTTCTGTCACGTTCCTTAGAACTGAGGAACCTTTGATCAAGGAAAAGGTCGCCACTGAGATAATCGCCATGATTGATCCATACGAGCCTTGTTGGCTCGACGACATCGTCGTTTTCCTTAGGGATGGAGTTCCCCCTACTGACAAGGTTGAAGCTAGAAAATTCCGAAGCAAGGCCCCTCGTTTCGCTTTGGATCACGAGGGGAGGTTGTTCAAGAAATCATTCCAGGGACCCCCTATGAGATGCCTAAGGCCCTCACAGGCGAAGGAGACGCTCGAACTCATCCACAATGGAAGCTGTGGGAATCATTCCGGAGGGCGTGTCCTGGCAAAGAAGGTTCTGAGGAGTGGGTTTTATTGGCCTACAGTTCTCCGAGATGCCATTGAATTTTCGAAGAAGTGCCCTAAGTGCCAATTTCATTCAAATCTCCCTCAATTGCCAGCCGCACAGATGATCCCAATAGACGTCTCTTGGCCTTTTGACCAGTGGGGAATAGACATCGTGGGCCCCTTGCCCATGGCTGCGGGACAAAAGAAGTTTATCATTTTAGCCGTCGACTACTTCACCAAGTGGGCCGAGGCCGAAGCCGTTGTGAAAAATCACTTTCAGGGTTGTGAGGGACTTCATTTGGAAAAACATCATTTGCAGGTACGGCATCCCGAGGGTGCTTATCTCTGACAACGGATCCCAGTTCATAGCAGCCGACACACGAGAATGGTGTTCTGAGTTGGGGATCGAGCAGCGATTTACCTCTGTAGGACACCCTCAAGCCAATGGGCAAGCAGAAGTTACCAATAGGATCATCTTGCAACATCTGAAAACCATGCTTGAGAGCAAGAAAAGTGAATGGGCTGAAGATCTGCAAGGAGCTCTTTGGGCTTATCGCACTACCCCACGAGCGGCCACTGGAGAAACACCTTACGCGCTCGTTTATGGATCAGAAGCGATGATACCAGCGGAGATAGTAAATGAATCCGCTCGTGTCGGCTATTTCGAGCCTCAGCTCAACGATGGCAACAGGAGTTTGGAGTTGGACTTGCTGGGTGAAAGGAGAGACAAAGCCTGGGCTAAGATCCACCATTATAAAGCCTCTGTGGCCCAACAGTACAACAAGCGTGTGAGGGAAAGAACTTTCCAGTTGGGAGACTTGGTTTTGAAGAAAGTGGAAGTGTCCAGGCACGTGGGGAAATTGGACCCCAATTGGGAAGGCCCATTCAAGGTCGTACAACTCCGAGCTAACAACACTTACACCCTGGAGACACTTCAAGGTGAGCGCTTGCCTCGCCCTTGGAACGCATGTAACCTCCGGCGGTTTTATGTTTAAAAGCTCTTTGCGGAACATGATGTAACAACCCTCTTTGTTGGGTTCCTCTGTACTTCCAATTGTGAGTAAGTTCCAGTATAACTTTTTCTTAATTGTTCTAACATTATGTTTCTTTGATCGCTTGAATGGATGAGACCCATGTCCCTCGTTTTCACGAGCGTGGTTAGCAATCCCTTCCTATATGTATGCTGATATTTCGCACGGGTTACGCTGGCTAGCACTCTACTCCGCTTGGGGGGACGCCCTCATAAGGATAGACTGGTTACGCTCATAACCAATTAAACGAGATGGGGAAAATCCTAGTAGGCCTTGGCCGTTTCTTACAACGCCTTGCGCTCGAAAGTGGGATCCCTTGCAGACGGAGCTTCACAAGTCTTGAACGAGGGCAAACTCTAAGTAAGACCCTCGTAAATACTCAAGACTTAGCATAATTCCCGAGAATAAGAAGAAAGTCCCCAAGTCTTGAACGAGGGCAGTCTCACAATAAGACCCTCACAACCGCTCAAGACTTAGACAAATTTTCAAGACTTATAACAAAAACAAAATTTATACAAGTCTTGAAAGGGAGGGCAATCTCACAATAAGACCCTCACGACCGCTCAAGACTTAGACAAATTTTCAAGTCTTATAACAGAAGCAAAAGTTTATGCAAGTCTTGAAAGGGAGGAGGGGGCAGTCTCACAATAAGACCCTCACGATCGCTCAGAACTTAGGCAAATTTCTGAGATTTACAGGAGATTAACAGAATTTCTCAAAAGTTCTAAAGGCTTATCAGAGAAATAAAACATCCAGAGTATGCTACACACAGTCTTATTATTATGAGATTTGTCCCAGCAAGCTCTAAGTATGAGTTCTGGTTCATAAATAAGCAAAAGAACAAAGTTATGAAAAATGGAATGTATATTCATTGCTAGAACATTACAAAACAAGGGCTCAAAGGCCTCTGAGCATTGTATCAAAAGAAAGGAAGAAAGCATTAAAGCAGAAAAGTACATTGAAAATCCAAGAAAAGAAGGCTTCAAGCGGCTGGAGCCACATCCTCGTCAACAATCACCAGTATGTTCTGGGCCACTGGACCATAAACTGGGCCTTCTGGCTCTTGAGGCTGGACAACGGGTGGCTCGGGCACTTGTGGATCGTTGGGCTCATTAGCATGGGCATCCTCCCCGACAGGCCCTTGAGGCTCATCTTCAGGCGGGTCATTTTGGGAGGCCTGAGAAGCACCCTCTGACGGGTGAGCATCCATATACTCATCCTGAAGGAGTTTGACCAGGAATTCATACTCTGGCTCCGCAATGGAATCCGCAGGGTTATCCCCCTCGTCATCCTCCTTCTCGCAGTGCTTATTGAGTGTGAGCCCCGTGCCCTCGGCCTCTCTCATGGCAGGATCCGTTAGCCCCTTATGTATGCCCTGCTCGATGGCTAGATTGAAAGCCTTCTGAGCCTCATCCAAGCAATGCAGGGAAGCAGCAAAGTTGAAGGCTTTAGAGTGGCAGAAATGGACGAGAGCCTCCTTATTTGAACGAGCGAGACTCTGGGGCCATTCGTTCATCACATCATTGAATTTCCTCTCAGCCTCCAGAGCCCTGGTTTTCCAGCTCTCACGCTCGGTCTCGGTCTTCTTGAGACTCTCGCCCATTTGGGACAACCGACCGCTTAAGTCGTTTCGAGCGCCTTTCACTGCCCGAAAATCCTCCTTCAATTTCTCTAGCTCCCCCTCCGTCTTCTCGTACAAATCCTTGAGGGATTCATACTTGGCTATCTCAGTCTCCAGCTCTGCTTGAATATGAGCCGGATCGTTGGAACGAGCCATCTTCTTATACTTGGCCTTGCGGTCAGCATAAATGGAGGCCCGCCTTTGAATATTCTTAAGCCTGGGGAGCACTTGCTGCGTGGGTTCGAAAGAAGGAAAATATTAGCAAGAAAGTGTTAGAGAGTTACCAAGATGACAGTGTGTCAAGGGAGTGAAGACTTACGGAGATCAAGGCGTGGGCCGCGTCGTAGGTCACTTTCTCCACAGACTCATTGAAGAGATGCCGGTGATCCGCCGAGAACTGAGCCCTTTCGAAGAGATTCTCGCCGATGGTTTGCGCGAGCGTGCCGGGCCTTAACAGAATTGGCCCACCGTCGGGGGCACCCGAGAAGTCCTTGTCCCCACGTCGGGAGAACTCCCATAAACATTCCTCTTCTGAAGAGGAAGTGTCCCCCTCACCCTTGGGGCCCTCGACCACTTGTTTTCCTTTGCCCTTGATTGCAACAGTGTCGGGCATCCTCTTCCTCTTACGGGAAGGTCTACTAGCGCTTGGATGGGCCTCGTTTATGGCCAAATTAGTGGGTGGTCTCACTTGATCAGCTGCACGAGGGTCAGCCACCCTCGAATCGGATGAAGAAGAGGGTCGCACCACTATTCTCTTTTCTTGAGGGGCCGCCCTGTCTCCCTCCCGGCCTCGCGGGGGTGGAACTCCTGAAGCTGCACTCGAACCGGCGCCCCGTTGCCCGCCACGAGCGTCCCCCCTGTTGCCTCGGTTTCGGGGGCGTTGTTGGTCCCCTTGCTGGGTTTGATTTCTGTTGGCATGAGCAAAGCGAGCGGCTTGTCTGATTCCTCCTGCCATCTCTAATATAGCAACTCCTGCAAAAATGGAAAGTACAAGGGTTATAAATCCTTAAACAGAATTGTTGAGTGTGCAAATTACAAGTACAAAAAGGTAGTCAGCATTCCTATCTAAAGGTTAGCGCCCTAAGAATCTGACCATCTCTCTCTATGTCACGAGCTGGAGGGTTGTCGAGGTAATAGGGGTCGTTAGAAAGGCCACACAGGAACATGAGCTCCTCATCATCTATCCAATCTTTTGCCTGGATGAGGTGGCCCTCGTCCCTCAAGGCTGCCGCCAGATTCTTGGCCCAATCTTTGGGAAGTGCAGGTTGCAAGCGGCTCTTTGCAAACGAGCCCCAGCTTGAAGACACCCCAAAGCCTTCTTCTGTTGGGGCCTTGACGAAAATGAATTTCTCCTTCCAGTTGGGGCCATATGTGCTCGAGGGCGAGTTGATTAACTTCATATGGGCCTTCGCCTGGACATAGTAAAAACCCGCCTCAGGAGAGGAACGGGGTGAGCTGACCACTTGGAAGAGGGAATTGAAGTTCCGCACGAAGGGCTCGTAACCCATGCTCCTCATCAGGATTACGAAGCAAGTCAGGAGGGCCAGGCCATTGGGCACGATTTGCGACGGACAAAGGCCTAGATCATTCAGCAAGTGGGCCATCGAGATCGAAACAGGGAACCTCAAGCCTCCTGAGCTTACTGTGGCCACGTAAACCGCCATTTCGCCGGGGGGTGGATTGTTAGCACGCTCGTGACTCTCAGGAATCCTCCATGTGTAGCGCTCGTCCCAGTAGATAGGCGCCATCATCGTTTTCACTTCTCCCAACGTAACTGTGTTGGGAGTCTCCTCAGGAGTGCGCTCGGTAGCCTGGTAGCCTGATCCCTCACCCCCGTGGGGCCCCTTGGATTTCTGGGATTTCTTGCCTTTTCCTTTATTGTGGGCTCGTTCTGGAGGCCCTGTTATGACTTCGGCCATCGGTAGCGGGGTCGCGACGGCCACCGTCACAGTATGGCGGTGGGGGTGAGTGGCACTCTGAGTTATGGGGAGAGTAACCCCTTGCCTTTCTGCCTCCATTACTAGATTCATCTCTTCAAAGAGAGGTTCCACTCCACCTGGATTCCTATCCTCCATGGCCATCACTGCCGCCCCCAACTCCTCGTCTCTGGGGGAATCAGGGGAAGAGGAACTCTCAATGGCCCTTTCATGGATTTCACGGGCGAATTCCTCAACGTGTTGGTCAGCCATGGCAGAAGCTGAGATTTGGGAGAGATTTAGTCTGGGTTAGAGAATGGGAGTTTTCTGGAAGAAATTTGGGTTTCCTAAGGGAGTAAAACCTAAGGGATTACAAAGTCCTAAAGTCCGAATCTAAAGTTAGCAAAGTTAGAAAATTTAGCTGGAAGTTTACCTTGAAGATTTCTGAGAAAACCTGAAGATGAGGTTGAAGGTGCTCTAAGAACCGGTGTGCAAGAGAATTCTTTTTGCAAGGGATGCTTGGAAGATAAGAATGCGTAAAGAGTGGAAAGATCTCAGAATCCCTTACTTATAGGGATGGGAGTTGGTACCTTTTCGGCAAGAAATTCAAAATGGTAATCATTTCCCGCCTAGGAAACCGTCCACTCTATGGAACCGTCACACGCTTCCCAATACTCACGCGCCCCATACGCACCTGCATTTAATGCTCTGACGTTTCGAATGCTCAAGAACAATACAACATTTAATGCGGAAGCGTTACGAGCGGTCAGTTGAAAAGACCGCATTAATGGCACAATCAGAGGAAAAATTGCTCAACACGCTAAGTCTTATACGAGCGTTACGTGCAAGAGATAGAAAGTGTCAAAATTCTACAGCCCTTATCACTAAGGACTACAGAATTGGGGGGGCAAAATGATGGGGTCAAAATACGATCGTCCCACGTTAGGACACGTGGCACCACCGAGATGATGACATCTGTCTCCCCAAGGTTGCACCCATCAGTGCACGAGCGCTAAGCCCAACGAGCGCAATCCTTCTTCAGGAGTTAAGCCCAACGAGCGCTGTCACTCCCACAAGCGCCATTCATACTGTATGATTGGCACGTCCACGTGCCAAGGGAGCCCTCTTCGAGCGTCACACTCCCTCAGAGTGGCCTTCCCTTCTGGCTCATTACTTGAACTGGAGCCTTCATCCCCCCCAGCGGATATCTTGGCCTCCGATACTCTGGGTTGTCACGAGCGTGCTCTTAAGCCCTCGTTACCAACCACCCAAACGGCTCTCTGACACATCGTACATGCCCGCGCACCTGCCACCGTTGCCAGCACCAACTTTTAGCCACTTTTGCAGAAGATTCCTCCTAGGTTTCTCTCTCATGGCGCCACGTGTTAGGGCAACATTCGGCCAGGACCACATGAGGCAAATGGCCAAAGGGTCCCTGACCCTCACCTATAAATAGGTAAAGTCATCTTCTACATGGTAAGCAATCTCCATTACTGAAACGGCTACTTAACTCAAGTTTCCTCCTTCATATATTAATCTGACTTGAGCGTCGGAGAGCCAAACTGGGAACCACCCCCAGTTCCCCCCAGCTTGGCCTTCTGACTTTTCTTGTGTTTGTCCCAGCAGGTAGAACCGCCTTTCCTTTTTCCGGTGAGCTTCCGGCGATTCCCCCACAAAAACAAATCGTAAAGTGATCGGATTCGGATCCTCCTATTCGGAACCCATCATGTTACTAAATTATAAATATTTTATTAATTTTTTTAATCATATGTTTATAACAACGGATTTTCCGTTGCTAATCTTTTTTATATTTATTTATTTTTATTTATTTTTTTTCTTCTTTATAGCAACGAAAAATCCGTTGCTAAATAGCAACGGATTTTCCGTTGCTAATATTTTAACTATTTGTTTATTTTTATTTCTTTTTTTTCTTCCATATAGCAACGAAAAATCTATTGCTAATATTTTTTATATTTAATTATTTATATTTCTTTTTTTTTTTTTTCATATAGCAACGAAAAATCCATTGCTAAATAGCAACGGATTTGCAAATATTTATAAATATTATATTATTTTTTATTAGATTTTTATTTTAATAGCAACGGAATTTTCGTCGCTATATATACCAATTTATTTATTTTTTGTATTATTTAATTTTAGCAACGAAAAATCCGTTGCTATTTTTTTTCATATATAGCAACGGATTTAGCAACGAAAATTCCGTTGCTAAAGCATTTTGCCACGAATTTTTTTTTCGTTGCTATATTCGTTGCTAAATAGCAACGAATAATTTCCGTTGTTGTATGACAGATTTCTAGTAGTGTGAAGAATTTGGTGACGAAAGGTACAATTATCCTCTTCCTGCAACTGTATCGCTTGAGGGGGGTGGAGATGATGATCAAAATGATGATGGGACATACGATTACACTCCGGCAGCTTGAAGATATGTCTGTAATGATTAGCTACTGGTTTTTGTAGTAGAGAGATAAGATAACCTTTTTTTCATCATCTGAATTAGGGTTTTGCACTACTTGAACTACTCTCCTTCATGTTTGTCATGAAAAGTGTTCTTCACGGAGTGGATTAATATATGATAAAGAAAGTTACAAAATCGGGACACTAAGTGACCCCTACTAGCAATTCCGGGATAGTAATTTCTCCGGCGACAAAAGTGTGCCAGTAAGTCCCAAAATTTGTCAATTTCAGGACAAAGGTTGCTGGAGCCTGCTGATGTGGCACCGGAGTGCTGACGTGGACACAAAATTTTGGGAGTCAATGTCCACGTGTAAAGTATACGTGTCCACGTCAGCAATCCGGTGCCACATCAGCAGATTCCGGCGACCTTTGTCCTGAAATTGACAAATTTTGGACTTACTGGCACATATTTGTCGCCGGAGAAATTACTGTCCCAAAATTACTAGTAGGGGTCACTTAGTGTCCCGATTTTGTATTTTTCCCTATATATATATATGTATATATAAGTAAAAAAATTTTAAAAAAAATAGCGGGCCGGTGGGAGCCGCCCATGCATACGTGATATAGATTGTCCACAATGCATTAAAAATTTAAATGATTGTTTGTCCAATACAATAATTATATATATAATAAGAACATGATCTAAAAATATGTCTATATATAATATACATACGTAAATGCATATATTTACTTATTTTGTACGTACTCCAACTTCAAGAAATACACGGGAATTTGTAAAACTAAAATTACTCGGTTTTCTCTCTCTGATCGACCCTATATATATCACTGGTTCAAACACTTGTCTACAACATCCAGAAAGAAGTATATATATCCATCGACTGTACCTGTACGTGTGGTCTCATCAGTTAATATTAATAATGGAAGCACAAAATGCATTAGATTTTGATATGGAATTGTTGGAATCCATTCAAAACTATCTTCTCAGCGACATGGATTTCCCGGACTTAGGTTTTATGCAGATTACAGCTCCAGTTGGTGGCGACGACAAACAATGTTCGTGGGAAATGGTGGAGGAGCTACTGAGCAACGACAGTTATGTTGTCGACGGCAGCGAGGCCATCGTTAGCGACGACGACCAATATTTATCGCGAATGGTGGAGGAGCTACTGAGCAACAACTATGTTGGACATATGTAGTGATACTTTCAAATTAAGCTAATGGAGGTTTATTGGAAATATCAAAAGAGGCATATGAAAAGGTGTTTGGGAAAACTAAACCTGTCCCACATTGGATTAATAACTAAGTGTGGTCAACTATATAAGTTAAGACACTAAGTGGGTTATTAATTCAATAAATGTGAGGTGGACTGATGGGCTCACATGCGGTGCACCGCACCGCCCGCGCACGGGCACGGGCCGGGGCCGGGGCCGTGGGCTGGGCATGGGCGAATGTGGCGTTTGATGGCGCACTTTGCACTTCGCACGTGCGCATAAATTCATTAAGAATTAACCCTAAATCAGTCCAATAAATCAAATGTGACTGTTGAGTGACCAATGTAACTGAATGGTCAAGGAGACTTAAACCACAAATTAATTCAGGGGCCACTAACAGCCCAATTGATGCTGAATTAATTCTCCAACAGTCATAATTTGATTTAATCCGTTTTTGTAACACCTGATATCCATATATACAATCCTTGAGCTGAAAACATACACAACACATTCATCCGGTTTCTTGTGCAGTGCTTGTACACGAAATCATTCCCAGAAATTAGCTTGACATATATCCTGGAAGTGTATCGCCTGAAACCTTAAGCACACTTCCCAGAAAGTTAGGGGCGATAGAAACTTTAAGGACAGGGATTACCCGTGTCTAGCTTCTGTTTTTGCCCAGATTTCTCAACAATCTTAAAGTTTCTATTCGTAGAAATGGAGTCTGAATCCTTTAGAATCATGAACCAGCAAAAGCTAGACCATTTCGATGGCAACAACTTCAGCCGCTGGCAGGACAAGATGAAGTTCCTGCTTACTGTCCTTAAGCTTGCCTATGTTCTGGATCCCAGTCTACCACCAATTCCAGAAGATCCTCCTGCTCCCCAGCAGCCTGTTAATTTGGATCCACCAACCACTGCAGCAGGTGTTGTTCCTCCTGCCAATCCCACTACAGCAGGCGGTGCTCCTCCTGTCAATCCTCCTGCAAGTACTGTAGCCGCAGGTCCCTCCCAGAATGCCATGCAGATCCATCAAGAAATAGTACAGACACTTCAGCAACAACGGAAGAAAAGAGCTGAAGATGAAGAGTTGGCTCGTGGCCACATCCTCAACACTCTTTCTGACAGATTATATGATCTGTACACAAACGTCAAATCACCTAGAGAGCTTTGGGAGGCGCTGGAATACAAGTATAAGGTTGAGGAAGAAGGTACTAACAAATACTTAGTATCTAAATACCTCGATTTCAAAATGGTTGATAATAAACCAATCCTGGAGCAAGTGCATGAGCTCCAGGTAATTGTCAACAAACTTCGGATAGTGAAAATTGTCCTTCCAGAAGCCTTCCAGGTAGGAGCTATAATTTCAAAGCTCCCTCCTACCTGGAAAGATTATGCAAAGAGATTGATGCATAAATTTGAGGATATGTCCTTGGAACAAATTCAGAAACATCTGCGTATTGAAGAGGAGGCTCGGAAACGCGATGGAAAGAATTTGGTTCAAGGACAATCCAGCGTGAATTATGTTGAGGCTGGAAGTTCTAAAAAGAAGCCTTTCGGGGTTAAAAAGAATCAAGGGCAATTTAAGAAATCCGGGCAGAAACCTAAACCTGTTCATAATGCTACTAACAAAAGAAAAGGCAAGTGTCATGTTTGTGGAGAAACAGGACATTATGCGAGAGAATGCCCACAACGGAAGAGTGGATCCGGAGTTGCAAACATGGTTGAGGAGAACCTAGTTGCCATGGTGACTGATCTTAGCCTCGATGTGGCTATGATTTCTGAAATAAACATGGCAAGTGAACTTTCTGGATGGTGGTTAGATTCTGGAGCAACGGTTCACATTTGCAATGATCGAAGGCTTTTCAAGACCTTTGAAGAAGTTGTGGGGCAAGAGGTTCAGATAGGAAATAGCTCCAAAGCCGGTGTTGGAGGCAAAGGATCTGTCGAGCTCAACTTTACCTCCGGGAAGAAATTAACTTTAATTAATGTCTTGTTTGTACCAGATGTTAGAAAAAGTTTAATTTCTGTTGATTTGTTAGATAAGAAAGGTTTTAAGATTTCTGTTGAATCTGGCAAAGTCATCATCATGAAAAATGGTGAATTTGTTGGAAAAGGCTATGCTTGCAATGGGATGTATAAAATGTCTATCAATAATATGAATCTCATTTCTGCTTACATGATTTCTTCAATTTCTTTATGGCATAGTCGATTAGGACATGTTAGTGCAAAGAACTTGAAAAATATGCATGCAATGGGATTAATTGATATTGGTAAAAATGAACTTGATAAGTGTGAAATATGTGCAAAGTCAAAAATTGTTAGAAAACCTTTTCCAAGTGTTAAAAGAGAATCACAAATATTAGACTTAATTCATACAGATATTTGTGAATTAAATGGAATTTTAACTAGAGGTGGAAAAAGGTATTTTATAACTTTTATTGATGATGCTAATAAATTTTGTTATGTATATCTTTTGCGAACTAAGGATGAAGCACTTAGCTCATTTGTGAAATATAAATCAGAAGTAGAAACTCAACTTGAGAAGAAGATTAAGGTTCTACGGTCTGATCGAGGCATGGAATATTGTTTGAATGCCTTTGATACACTTTGCGAAGAAAGTGGTATCATACATCAAACAACTGCCGGTTATACACCCCAGCAGAACGGTGTAGCTGAAAGGAAAAATCGTACCTTTCTGGACATGATAAATTGCATGTTAAATCATGCAAATTTACCTCACAACTTGTGGGGTGAAGCCCTTCTGTCGGCGTGCCATATTCTAAATAGGATGCCTAGTACTGTTGTGAAGTCTAGTCCCTATGAAATATGGAAAGGCAGAAAACCCAACATAAGCTATTTTAAAGTGTGGGGGTGTGTGGCTTATTTTCGGGTTCCTGATCCCAAAAGGACTAAGTTAGGAGCCAGAGCTATTAAAAGTGTATTCGTTGGATATGCTCTTAATAGCAAGGCTTATAGACTTCTTGATTTGGAGTCTAATGTGATAACTGAGTCCAGGGATGTTGAGTTCTTCGAAAATACATTTTCAAAAGATGTTGGAAATGATTCTGGGCCATCCCAAATTAACCCTAGAGGTCCTGTAAGGCCGGTTGAGGAAAATAACATTCCTACACAACCAATTGAGCCTAGAAGGAGTACTAGAGCAAGAAAAGAGAAAAGTTTGGATAAAGACTTTATCTCTTCTGATGCCTTATTATTCTTGGTGGAGGGGGACCAAGATAATAAAGTGATAAGTGAAATACCGTTTGTATTTTCACTTGAGACGGATCCTAAAACATTTACAGAAGCTATGGCTTCCCGAGATGCTTCCTTTTGGAAGGAAGCTGTAAACGATGAAATGGATTCGATCTTGGGTAATAATACTTGGGTATTAGCAGACTTACCTCGTGGTTCTAAACCCATTGGGTGCAAGTGGGTATTTAGAAGAAAACGAAACACTGATGGCACTATATCAGCTTTTAAAGCTAGATTAGTTGCCCAAGGGTTTAGACAAGTAGAAGGGATTGACTACTTTGACACTTATGCACCGGTGGCTCGAGTTGCTTCCATTAGAATTCTTCTTG
Organism: Lantana camara; assembly: GCA_037501455.1. Lineage (NCBI taxonomy): Eukaryota > Viridiplantae > Streptophyta > Magnoliopsida > Lamiales > Verbenaceae > Lantana > Lantana camara. The sequence continues at coordinate 82,284,466 of CM074865.1, forward strand.
CCTTAGCCTCTCTTTACGATCTGTTTGTTCATCAAATGGACGTAAAGACAGCATTTTTAAATGGAAATTTAAAAGAAGAAATCTATATGGAGCAACCTGAGGGTTTTGTAGCACCGGGAACAGAAAACAAAGTGTGTAAGTTAGTCAAATCTCTTTATGGTCTAAAGCAAGCACCAAAACAGTGGCACGAGAAGTTTGACACTGCTATCTTGAAATTTGGATTCAAGTATAACAGTGCTGACAGGTGCATTTACTCCAAAAGTACGGCTGACTATATGGTGATAGTCTGTCTATATGTCGATGATATGTTGATCATCGGGACGAATATGATTGGAGTAAACGAGACTAAAAAGTATCTATCCTCGGTCTTTAAGATGAAAGATTTAGGTGAAGTAGATACTATTTTAGGCATTAAAGTTAAAAAACATAGTGGGGGTTTTTCACTAAACCAATCTCACTATATTGAGAAAGTCCTGACTAAGTTTAGTCACTTCGAGATCAAGGAGGTGAACACTCCGTTTGACAACGGACTGAAACTTAAAGAAAATACTGGTAGAGCTATTGCACAGCTTGAGTATGCAAGTGCTATTGGCAGCCTTATGTACGCAATGCATTTCACTAGACCAGATATTTCCTTTGCAGTTTCAAAACTTAGCAGATACACGAGCAGTCCCAATGCTGATCATTGGAAAGCTATTAGTAGGGTACTTGGGTATCTTAAGAGAACTATTAGCTTTGGTTTGTTCTATAACAAATTCCCTAGTATGTTGGAAGGGTACTCAGACGCGAGTTGGATAACTAGCGTGGGAGATAACAAATCCACAAGTGGGTGGGTTTTCACTATTGCCGGTGGGGCTGTTTCTTGGGCAAACAAGAAACAGACAATAATCTCTCACTCTACCATGGAATCTGAGTTTATAGCTTTAGCTCAAGCTGGGCAAGAGGCTGATTGGATAAGAAATATGTTGTTAGACATAGATCTTTGGCCAAATCCAATGCCTCCAATCTCGTTGTATTGTGACAGCGAAGCAACGCTTACAAAAGCGTACAGTGGTACCTATAATGGTAAGTCTAGACATATTGGTCTTAGACATGCATTTGTGAGACAGTTGATACAAGATGGTATCATAACGATTGTCTATGTGAGGTCAAATAAGAATTTGGCTGATCCGTTTACTAAGCCTCTGACGAGAGACTTAGTAGCTACAACTACTAGAGATATGGGACTTAAACCACCCGAACCATAAGTGATGGTAACCCTACCTATAATCTAGGTTTCCCCTGATTAAAGGTTCAAAGGGAAAAACAAGTCACGAGATGGTTAGAGCTATCAAGTGGTCTCATATATAGTAGAAGATAGCTCAGTGGGTTGCAAAGTGACAAGGTTGAGCTATGCTCTTAACAAAATGCTGCACTATTTGCAACTAGTGCCCGAGTAACATTTTGCCTATATGAACTAGAAATGAAGCCGTTTCTTATAGAGAGTTATGGTTTACTCTCTTAGAGGTTCATGAAACGGGATATGGCGTATGGCTTGATAAGCGCCGAGCAGTGGAGTGCTTGTTGTGTGAGGAAGAACACGTGTGTGTGGTGACTCCGGTCACACCAGTAAGGAGTTGAGGTTCAATCTGCGGACACCATCAACTTCGGGGTGACTTTGAGCTACTTACACTAAAGGGAAGGTTCAATGTTCGTCACACCTTCTGTTATGCACGTGATCTTTAAATAAAACCAGTCAGACACTGGTTTGGGAAAGAGAAGTTTTCCAAACAAGTGGGGAATTGTTGGACATATGTAGTGATACTTTCAAATTAAGCTAATGGAGGTTTATTGGAAATATCAAAAGAGGCATATGAAAAGGTGTTTGGGAAAACTAAACCTGTCCCACATTGGATTAATAACTAAGTGTGGTCAACTATATAAGTTAAGACACTAAGTGGGTTATTAATTCAATAAATGTGAGGTGGACTGATGGGCTCACATGCGGTGCGGTGCACCGCACCGCCCGCGCACGAGCGCGCGCACGCGGGCACGGGCACGGGCACGGGCCGGGGCCGGGGCCGGGGCCGTGGGCTGGGCATGGGCGAATGTGGCGTTTGATGGCGCACTTTGCACTTCGCACGTGCGCATCGTCGCTAGGAGCCTCGCCTCCGAGCCCAGAGCCTATCTTTTTGGGCCAAATTCATTAAGAATTAACCCTAAATCAGTCCAATAAATCAAATGTGACTGTTGAGTGACCAATGTAACTGAATGGTCAAGGAGACTTAAACCACAAATTAATTCAGGGGCCACTAACAGCCCAATTGATGCTGAATTAATTCTCCAACAGTCATAATTTGATTTAATCCGTTTTTGTAACACCTGATATCCATATATACAATCCTTGAGCTGAAAACATACACAACACATTCATCCGGTTTCTTGTGCAGTGCTTGTACACGAAATCATTCCCAGAAATTAGCTTGACATATATCCTGGAAGTGTATCGCCTGAAACCTTAAGCACACTTCCCAGAAAGTTAGGGGCGATAGAAACTTTAAGGACAGGGATTACCCGTGTCTAGCTTCTGTTTTTGCCCAGATTTCTCAACAAACTATACTTGTATTGTTGACAGCGGAGAGGTGGCCAAAGCACGGGCGCCGTTGAATGTGAAGAAATTCGCGGCGGAGATAAGGAATCCGGTGAAGAAAGGGTTGAGAATGTGCTTTTAAGCTGCGGGTTAACTTCCCGTACCTTGTTGGGTCCGGTGTTTCGGAGCCAAGAAGGGTAACGAAGCGGCACCGGGTTGAGCCGGCTGTTAGAAAAAAATAAAGATAAATCAACTTGAGGCTGAATACACTTTTCTTAAAGTGATAATTGCCCTTATTATTAGTTTGCTATCGGGTTAACGATAATTCACTTATACGATATAAGTCGGGGAGTAGCAAGTTCGAATACTTCCTTATGAAATTAATATAAAGAATTTGTAGTAATAATTATGTGTCTTAGGATTTGATATATATAATTCATGAAACGTTCGTTATTTCTAACGAAGTTTGTGGAAGTTTTATAGACGTAACTAGGTTGTTTCTAATGATCACGTGAGAACTTTCTTTGAAAGTTTTATTTGAAACCAGTCAAACCACCTATATTGCATGGATATGGATACGACGAAATGATCTATATTGTATGGATACGAATACAACGATACGGACATGATGAAACGATCTATATATATTTCATGGATACGGGTACGACGATACGGACACGACCACACGAATTTTTTCAAAATTTAGGACACGACGATCTATATTCTATATAAATAAATATATTTTATATATAAAAATAAAAGTATTTTATAAGTATAATTTATGTAACATAAAATATTTATAAAAGTATGTAATATTAAAAACTCAAATAGGTTTTGTTATTTCAGTTTCCTCCCTAAAATATTTTAAAAATATTAAAAAGGACATAAAAAACTCTGTATAATTATAAAATTTGTCTCGCCGTGTTCAATCCGTGTCGGACACTTCATCCGGTCGTATCCAACACTGTGTACTACGTGTCGGATCCATGTACGAGGCGTTTCTATGTTCGATACGTGTCGAACACTGTACGAACCATTTTTTGGCCGTGTTCATGCTTTCCAGAAAACGACATATATAACTACGTTATTTTTAGACAGCACATACGATATATTGTGAAAAATATACAACATTTGGGGATTTAGTTACGTGATTCTTGAGTTTTTATACACATACTACATATTGCAAAAAATATACAACATTTGGGGATTTAAATACATGATTCTTCAGTTTTTATACTACGTCTGTACAAAATGGGGAGTAAACGGAAATTATGATTTTCATCTGGGGAGTGAAGAGGAATAATTTTGAAAATGAGGAGCAAACAAAAATTTGAGTCCCCATTTGGGGATTTTTCGGGAATTTCCCGAAATATTACAGGAAAAAGATTACGTCAAGTACCGATATTTAAACAAGAAAACATTATATCAAACGTACTCAGAAATATCATATTGATAGTCACCATTATAGTTATAATCCCAATTATCATCATCATCTTCGCCTCGACAAGTTGAAGGTTTGTCATAAGACCGAGATTGTCTTTTGGTAACGTGAATATTTTCAAAGTATGACTTAACAAATTCTATTTCACCCTAGGAGGACCGTTTATGCAAAGAAGAAGGATTCTTGGTTCATGCGTTCAGGAGATATTATATTCATTGGAGTGTTGATCCGGTAGTTTCTATAAGCTTGATCCTATAGAGTCATTATCTGTGGTAGTCGACTGGGGCAGGATACTAGCCGGTGTGCTCGAGCAGGAAAATGTATTCTTCATGAATTCATTACTCGTGTAATGGTTGTTATTTATCTTGGGTAATATCTTTTTCTTGGTGAATAATTCTATTTAATTAATTACTATTTTCAATTTGAAAATTATTTTTAAATCTATATACTTTCAAAATATTAAGAAGAATCCAAACCTAAAATCATTGTAAACCATTGTGGCTTAAAAAAAAATCTGAGCTATACTATAAGGGGAACAATCTATTTGGCGTTCTATGTATTCCAATATGTTGAAATTAGATTGCTTTTGTTGATTTCGGTTAATCCCTCTTCTCTCTTAGAATCTGTTTTGTCCAAGATTGGTGGAACAAAGCAAGTTCCAGCTAATCAGCATCAGTGGAAGGAAGGCTATGGCAAGTTCCAGTCAGATCTCCAAGATTGGTGGAACAAGGCAAGTTCCAGATAATCAGCATCAATGGAAGGAAGGCTATGGCAAGTTCCAGTCAGATCTCCAAGATTGGTGGAACAGCAATCAAATCTCCAAATCACTCAAATAAAAGATTCAGCAAATCAAGCCAAGACCAAATATGGCAAGGAGTTTTTCCCAACGGCTAGTGTGTCTTGAACACACTATATAACGCAGATCCTCAAAGAAAGGAATACATGAGTTGTCAGGATCTTCGAGTAAGATCAGTAATAGCTTTGTGCAGAGTATAGAATCCGAGTGATTCAGATTGTTTGTGAGAATCCGAGTGATTCAGATTGTTTGTAAGAATCCGAGTGATTCAGCATTGGTAGGGATCTGAGTGATTCCAGAGAGACAGTCGGTCTCGGTTTTGTAATCTCTGGTACTACTGTGGTTAGTTCCAGAGAGGAGGTAACATTCATTTAGTGTGTGTTAGTGAGAAAGATAAGTAGGTGAAACTTATTTATCTCACTAGAGTGTTCGTGTATGAGATTGCAAGGTTTTTCTTGTAATCTCAAGTGCTTAATAAGAATATCTTTAAAAACTCCCAAATTCACAACTTGGGGACAGGAGTAGGCTTGCCGAACCTGTATAAATTGCACGTGTCATCTTTGCTTCATTTGTTATTCCATTATTAACACTTGTTTTAAGTTTTTGTTCAAACTGGAAGTAGTGCCGTTTTTTATCAATTGGTACCAGAGCAGGTTTTTTCTCAAAAAACAAAGGTTTAATCACCTTTTCGATCCAAATCCGCTGCTAAAATGGAATATTTTGCTGAAGCCCCCTTACACACACGTGCACTACTTTTTGATGGTATTAATTACTCTACTTGGAAGAATCGCATGGAAGAATTTTTCATGGGACTTGATTTCAAACTCTGGCGGATTGTCACCAAAGGTCCAGAGATTCCAATGAAAGAAGTAAATGGAGAACAGGTTCCAAAAGAACTGGATGAACTTGATGGGAAGGATGAAAAGGCTTGGTCACTAAACGCAAGGGCAAAAAATGTTCTCTCGGTCTCATTGACTGAAGAGGAATACAATCGCGTCTCAAACTGCAAAACGGCCAAGGACATGTGGGACATGCTAAAAATCACCCACGAAGGTACCGAGCAAGTCCGAGAGGAACGGGTAGCTATTCTAACCACCCAATACGAAGCATTCCAGATGGTTCCAGGAGAAACCATCAGTCAAATGCATACCCGATTCACAGCCCTTGCAAATCAAATGAGTGCTCTTGGTGAGCCACTATCTGAAGGACAACAAGTTAGGAAGATCCTGCAGTCTCTACCCAAAGAATGGACGCCCAAAGTCACCGCCATTACAGAAGCAAAAAAGTTAAGTACTCTTACAATTGCTGAACTCATTGGTTCCTTAATTTCTCATGAACTCACCCTCCTGAATAAGGGAGATAAAATAGATGTCCAGAAAAATATTGCCTTCTCAGTAGATAATTTCCTTAGCCTTGAGGATTAAACCGATGATGAGTTGGTACTCCTATCAAGAAGAATCAGGGAAATAGCCTCAAACCGGAATAGAAACCGAAGGTTCCAGCAGCCACAAAACAGCAACTTTCAATCCAACAATTCAACTCAGCAGTTCCAGAACCACTATGCTCAGTCATCTAACTCATCTCAGTAGTTCTAGAACAACAGAGGTGTCTGTTTCGAGTGCAAAAAATCAGGGCATATTCGACCAAATTGCCCATTGCTGAAAAAGCATCAGGAAAATGTAAATCATCGAAGTTCCTACCTTGCTAACTGGGATCACAAAAAAGAGTTGTTTGACACTGAGGAAGAATGCATCGCCCTAATGGCAAATGATCAGGTAAATCTCCCTAACACCCCTCAAAATAAATTTGATGATGTTGAGGGAATAAATATTGAAGAACTACTTGAAACTTGCGAGAACCGTATTGAGAACCTTCTCATGAGGAACAAAAAACTAGAAGAAAATCTACTGAAAATCATCAAAGAAAAACAGGACATGGAAGGTAGATTACTTCAAGCTATTGACCAATTGAAATTTGAAAAAGAACTCTTGGAAAAAGAAAATGAACACATATCTTTAGAGCACTCACGCCTTAGTAACATCATATACAAGATGGACAATGCTAAAAAAGAAACAAAGACACTTTCCAAGAAAAAGATGTTATAACTGTGGTAAACTTGGTCATATTCAATACTCTTATCATAGTTCCAGAAGCATAAGAACTAAACAGGTATGGGTTCCAAAGACCCGACAGCCAGTTCCAGAAGCACACACTGCACTTCTTTCTAACAATGAAGGACCCAAAGATTATTGGGGACCCAAAACCAAATGACAATTACAGGTTGAAAGCTCTGGAACATCCTGGAATAACAAGTGGATTCTCGATAGCGGATGTTCTCGGCACATGATAGTTGTAGCAAATGATTCCAATTGGACTTGGCACAAAAGGATGGGTCATGTGAACATGGAACTCATTTCCCACTTAACCAACAAAGAATTGGTTAGAGGCGTTCCTAAGCTTAACTTCATCAAAGACAAGCCCTGCGACGCCTACCAATTGGGGAAACAAGCTCGTTCCAGCTTAAGGCCAAAGAGGATATCTCTACCAACTAGCCTCTGGAACTACTGCAACTTAATCTTTTTGGTCCCACGAGAACGCAGCCCATAGTCAAGTATCCAATAAGTGTAAGGGTTTTGTTCAAAAATCTATCTTTTTTATGAACCTAACCCCATGGTCAAGGACACCTTGAGCCCTGAAGTTGCAGGTTATCAGGAAGTGAATCGCCACGATACTTCACCTTTAAACCCAGGAACCGTTTTGTTGCTGAAGGGGGAGGAGAAGTTAGAGAAGCAATCGAACTAGGAGCATATGCCACCGACAATGATAATGGTTTTATCTCTTATGATACATGTCTATGCAGGCCCTATGATAGAGGGAGTTGTTTTTATTACATTATGTCTTATTGACAGGGGGAGTTGTTCTACTTATCTTGTCTCTTATTGACAGGGGGAGCCTTGAGCTCCTTATGCTTAATCTCCTCATCAACAAAAGGGGGGAAAATGTTGAAATTAGATTGCTTTTGTTGATTTCGGTTAATCCCTCTTCTCTCTTAGAATCTGTTTTGTCCAAGATTGGTGGAACAAAGCAAGTTCCGGCTAATCAGCATCAGTGGAAGGAAGGCTATGGCAAGTTCCAGTCAGATCTCCAAGATTGGTGGAACAGCAATCAAATCTCCAAATCACTCAAATAAAAGATTCAGCAAATCAAGCCAAGACCAAATATGGCAAGGAGTTTTTCCCAACGGCTAGTGTGTCTTGAACACACTATATAACGCAGATCCTCAAAGAAAGGAATACACGAGTTGTCAGGATCTTCGAGTAAGATCAGTAATAGCTTTGTGCAGAGTATAGAATCCGAGTGATTCAGATTGTTTGTGAGAATCCGAGTGATTCAGATTGTTTGTAAGAATCCGAGTGATTCAGCATTGGTAGGGATCTGAGTGATTCCAGAGAGACAGTCGGTCTCAGTTTTGTAATCTCTGGTACTACTGTGGTTAGTTCCAGAGAGGAGGTAACATTCATTTAGTGTGTGTTAGTGAGAAAGATAAGTAGGTGAAACTTATTTATCTCACTAGAGTGTTCGTGTATGAGATTGCAAGGTTTTTCTTGTAATCTCAAGTGCTTAATAAGAATATCTTTAAAAACTCCCAAATTCACAACTTGGGGACAGGAGTAGGCTTGCCGAACCTGTATAAATTGCATGTGTCATCTTTGCTTCATTTGTTATTCCATTATTAACACTTGTTTTAAGTTTTTGTTCAAACTGGAAGTAGTGCCATTTTTTATCACAATAATATAACACAAGTTAATCAAAAAATTTTGGAGCTACTCTTAACACAAGTCAATAGGAAAATTATTGCATGCCCCAGGTGTGGGCCCCGATGCATGTACCCCCAATTTTAATAATGCAAAAAGATTATTATTTTTTTTTTGAATTTTTTTCTATTTTTTATTTGATTTTTTTACATTATTAAAATGGGGGGGTGCATGCACCGGGGCCCACACCCGGTTCATGTAAGAATTTCTCCAAGTCATTATGGTACCGGATCTTCTACTTCATTTTAGTGCTTCATCTCATACGTACTCCACGTATTGTGTAAGATTTTGCCAGATTTTTTAACAGATAGAATTATGTTATTATCAATAAAAGGAAAAGAAAATCTTTATATATCTAATATTAAAAAAAACAAAATTTATATATCCGATAAATTAAAAAACAAGTCCTACTTCTCATTGGAATTATTTTATAATATTCAAAGTAAAAAATATCAAAGATTTTCTTTTCCTTTTATTGATAATACCATAATTCTATCTGTTAAAAAATCTGGCAAAATCTTATACGTGTCAGACATCCAATACGTGGAGTATAAGATGAAACATTAAAATGGAGTAGAAGATCCGGTGCCTTTTTAATGAGTATTTTATTTGCATTGTTTTTTAAGTAAACTTTTCGTTCGAACCATTTTGATTACTTTTGGGGTGTGTTTTAAGAAAAATAAATAAAATTCTTGTGTTGTTATTTAAAATAACACGAGAAATGAATCGTGCAAACAACATCTTTAAGAAATGTAGAGAATAAAATTTCAGTTGTCAAAGTTATTAGATTGAGAAATTCTGAGATTCCTAATTCCCTCTCCTAATGAGAGTTCCCTCTTCTAATGAGAGACATTGTTCGCAACCTTAGTAGCCGTCGTACCACCGTTGAAGTGCTACTATTCACCGTCGATCGCCGCTGACTCACCCTGAACTCTGCCACGCTTTCCCCCCTCCCCTCGTTATCTTTGTGTTTCCTCTAGTTCCCTGTTAGGTTGCTTCTGCGTCCATCTCGTCTGTTTCTGACTGACACTTTCTTTGGCCTTTATTTCAGGTTAGGGTTTGCGTCTTCAGCAGTGCAGCGGCTTGGAAACTGTACGAACATATCCGCTCTCGTTATGCAGTCATCCCAGGGACAGTCCAGTGCATCAGGGAAATCATCGGAACAAGAGATCTCCCATCTAACTAGGGCTCTTACTTTATCCTCTAAGGAATCTGATTGCTTCTCCATGCCAAACTCTGCGTGGGGCTCTACCAGACATCACCATGGATTATCTATTGTTGGTAGGGTTTTTTCTCGCCGCTCTGTTCACTTCGAATCATTCCGTATCACCATGCTACGCTCATTGAATCCGGTTAAAGGGATGGAAATTTCGAAACTAGGGCATGACAGGATATTATTCTCCTTCAATCATAAGTTGAACCTGCAGCGGGTTATGGAGAGCACACCGTGGTGCTTCGATAAATATCCGATTTTGATGAGAGTGTTAGGAGAATCTGATGATCCATTGAAGGTGTCGCTAGACCGTTGTGAGTATATTATTCATGTTCGGGGGCTTCCGTCGGAACGCCGCTCGGAGGCTGTAGCAGAAATTGTGGGTAACAGAATTAGTATTTTCAAATCCTACTTGAGGAGCAATCCGCACCGTGTGGGGGCGGACTCCATGCGATTAAGGGTAAGTATCTGCATGAACGAACCACTTCTTAGATGTATTATGCTGAAGCTGCCATCGAGGCAAGAGTTGGAACTATCCTTGAGTTATGAGCGACTGGCAAACTTCTGCTATCTTTGTGGTATTTGTGATCACGTCGATAAATTCTGCCCGACCAGATATGAGGATGATTTTGTGGACCCGGAACCGGATTTCCCTTATGGGGCTTGGCTACGTAAAGGAAATAATGGTGGAACGAGGGCCGATAATGGCTTCCTCTTTCGCCCTAATGCTTCTGACAACGTGAGGCCTGGTTTTCTTCGGCCTACACGAGGACAAACTACCCGCACTACATGGGGATCTCTGGCCTAGGCAAACAATTCTAGAGAGAAAGATTCAGACCTGGGAACCCTCATGCCACCCCACACTCTTTTCCCAACCCCCCCTGATCTGTCCCGTGCCAAATTCTCCATCCTTTCACCCACTGAACCACCTGAGCATAGCCAACGACTCAACCCAACACCCCTAACTCATCTCCCTACTACCAGAATGAACCTAAGCACCATTCAAATAACCCCACCTCCCGGTCACCTCGCCACACTCACCCTACCGTCTAACAACAATCCTGAGCTTAGCTCAACCCTCCTCCCTGCCCGTCATCGGAACCAACGCTCGATGGAAATGAGCAAAACCAAAGTCAAATGTACGACCCAATGGAACCGGGCCCCAATTTGGTAAACTAAATTAAAAAACAAATGCTCGAGAAAATATTTGAAGTCTTTGCAGGTTCAGGAATTTCAAAAGAGCTTAAACCTCTCCTCTGGTACTGACTTTGCTGGAAGATTAGCTGCTCCGACAGATAAAATTCTAGCAACTGCGCTAGAAGATTAGCTGCTCCGGCAGAATAGAATTCTAGCAGAAGGAGTACTAGCTGAAAAGGCACCAGCAGATAGGACGATGAACCCTCTTCTTATAGCTGTTCAGCTTTGTCTCTGCAACTGTCCAATCTTATCCCATTCTCTGCTGCTCAACCTGGAAACCTCCACCTACAAGGATGCTAGGGGATGGCCCTGCAGCTGGAAGGATTGTAGCAAGAGGAACGTTCATAGTAGAAAGGTGGGCATCCTTCAAACTCGATTGCATAACCGTAGCGGACACCGTTTCACTATCACCTGGTGCAAGGTCACCACCCGTTGTCGGAAATGGCTAAACTCCGCCTGCAAAAGAAGAGATGGCAAACATCAAGAATAGCAGGAGGGAAAAGAAAAAAAGAAACACAAAACCAAAAGATAAGGCAGGAAGGAAAATTATGTCATACAACCCTCAAACAGGTGCCCAACAATAATTACAAGTCAAATAAGCAGAAAGAAACAACCAAAAAGCAATTTCAAAGAAAAATCAAAGGGGGATCGACCGAGTTTGCAATGTAAAGAAGCAGTGGAAGAATAATTTCACCACACAAGAGGGAACGAGAAAACACACATACTCAAAATACAAGAAAAATTGCAGCTTTTTACCTTCAAGAAACTGGAGAAATGTTAAGTGCAAACAAATTCCATCAACATATTTGCAAGCAACGCACCAACAACCAATTAAGCAAACAAGAGAGCCAAATTTCAAATTTCTCCCAGCAAAAGAGAAAGGAAGAGAAACCCAGATCTGCAACAAAAATCAGTTCTTAGTGTTGGAAAACACGAAAGAGTTGAGCAGCGGAAGTTTAAAATTTTCCACAAGTTTAATCATTGTCTTGTAATTTCTGTACTGTAACGTTGGGAATAACAAGAAACTCACTTTAATTGAAGCTTTCTTGTGATGTTGTTACCGCCTAACAAACACCCTTCAAGCTGAAAAGTCCCTCGAACGGTCCTTCGAATTAGACTCCAAAGTAGAAGGCCTCCAAAGCGTATCCACACCAGTCCTAGAACACGATCAAGCTAGTGAGAATGCTAGCTCTATGGCTTGTGTTAATGGCTAGGATAATTTTTGCTTTGAAAACTTTTCTTTTGGTTTTTCTCAAAAACTTAACACTTCGTGAGTGTTGGTCTAAGGAATAAGAGAAGCACCACCCTTAGTGTATAAACTATGGGGTTCAAAAATCCCTAGGGTTTCATAAACCTAGTGGACTTTGTTTTCTTGCTCACTAATTAACTAATTAATTACTTAATTTAATTGGAGAAAATAAGTTCCCAACTTGTTCTCCAAGTCTTGCAAGAATAACCTTCTCTCTCCTACAATAGGAAGTTAGACTTTTCAACTTTCCCAAAGTTAAAAGTCAATATTCAATAAAACAATTAATTCTCAATTAATTATTTATTGGGTTAAGTTTATTTGAGAATAGTCTTAACAATTAATTCAGTAATTAATTAAAAGACTAAAATTAATTAATTATAATTTAATTAATTAATTCTAGAAAAGAATTCACATATGGAGCAAACACACGGACAAAGCCACGCATGTGCCACGTGTACACGACACGTGGCAGCCACGCAGGCTTGCGTGATAAGTGGCAATCACGTGTCTGTGACACGTGGTAATGCCCACGTGTTTTACTCCATTTTGTTCAACTATTTTGATCCTTCGTTAATCATATTAACATCCTACCATAACCCTCGTGTTCTAGCATTTGTGTGTGACCTTTTAGGTTCATTATTCGATTAGCAGTGACAACAATTAATTAATTCCCTAATCAATTAATCACTTCACAGATCACACTACCATAATCTAGCAATTGGTGTGTGACCCCTAGCCGAATAACGAAATAAATCGAAGAACCTTTCAGGCAATGACAATCAGTGAAATACGAACCTCCTACAACTCCATCTCTCAATCAAGAACTAAGGCATGGGAATATTCTCAGAGCCCAAATATTCTTGATCTTTAAAGATAAGTTCATTTCATATCCATTTCGATCTCAATCCTAGAAAACCCCATTTTCTAAATGTCTTGATCTTTTATCCACCTTGGCCAAGGGTTTAATGTTTAATGGACTACGAACAACTCAATCAGTAAGAGATCATTCTTGTTCTTAACAAGTGTAGGTCCTTTATCGATTCTACTAATTCTATATATGTCACTTGTGTAATCCCAACATAGGTTGTCGTTCAGGTGTCTATATGGCGACACCCTTTTGAGCCTATATCAAAGATTACAGAGTTAGCTCATATGAGACATTACAGAATCTCAAGTCTAAGGATTAATGAATTACGTAGTTGACCTGTGAGATATTTCCCAATCTGGAAGTTTCAGGAAACTTCCTTTCCCATTTAGGAATGTTCTCACACGGGACATCTCAGTGATGAAGTTCTTGTAACAATCACCCTTATGTATTAAGAACTCATCAACGTATGCACTTATCACTCTATGAAACTGAGTGATCCTTCAAAATGAAATAATCACACAAGCAAGTCTCAGCAGAGTCAAGGTCGACACTCCCACTATCTATCGGACTCATCGACTTGGAGAAGCTTCTAATCCTCGCCTAAGGAGTTAAGAACTTGTTTCATGTGTCGTTCCCACAACGACAAAGTTCTTAACGGCCTCATCGGATTAGGGTAGTTCAATACATGCAAAACACAGTCAACCCAAACAGACATAAATAAGCACATAAAGAAGTGATTGCCTATGAACAAAATCATCTCGTTTATTATTCAAACACTGTTTGTGATTTCACAAGGAAATAGTAAAGCAAACATCTGCTTTAAGGGCACTATTCCTAACACTTAGTACCCAAATATGCAAAAAAGGAAAGAAGAGAAAAGCCGAGAGGGGTTCGGCCACTTCGCAGCAGCTCCAGCGGGTGAGATAAACGGCGAGCCTCGCCTTTGGTTGCCGGTGTTGGACGAGAAAAAACTGAGGACCCCTTGATCTATAACGTGATCGAACCAAAATAAAGGGAAATACAAAGAAATAATAGGGGCCTTACCCGCGACGTGACCGCCGGAGTAGTAGCAGCGGCAGCGCTCCAAGAAGCCGGTGAAGCAATGACCCAGATCTGCGAAAAAAAGAGCAAGCGTCAGCCTTCAAAAAAAAAAAAAAAGAGAAAAAAAAAAAGGAGTAGTAGCAGTTGTGGTCAGCCGCCCGAAACACCGGCAACGCAAGGCCGGCCTCGCGATGGTGCTCATGGCGGAGCAACGGCGCCGCGTCTCGTATCCCGACGCGACCACGGTGATGGCAGCATAGCAGCCGCACATCAGCAAAACGATGGCAACACACTGGCGACGCATTGCCGACGGGAGCAGCCAGAATCGGCAAGGGAAAAAGAAGAAAAAAGAAAAAATGGAGGCTTTACCTATGGAGATGGAGCAACGGCTACCTTGGTCTGCGTGCAAAAGTGAAGATCAATTTTGAAAAATCAAGAGAAGCAAAGCATTAAATGATATTTGACTTTTCAACGGCTGACATCACCACCTTTTTCTGTACGTTTCTTTTTATTAATGTGAAATTATGAATTATAATCTTACAATAATAAAGATAATCTGTGGCAACTGATCGTCTCATGATTGGTGGTTGTAAGGAATTATTTTGTTAATAAGGGAATTTCTTAGAGAAACACCGATTTGGGGATGCGTGAAGGAAAAGTTGCAAATGATTTCTGAAACAACCCCAGGAGAAACAAGCCCCACACCTTGGAGATCTGGTGATATTTTTCCTTCTCTTTACTTATGAAAGTGCCTGCCTTAATTTATCAAAGATAATTTTTAACTATAGTCATATTTGAATAATTATCTCATCAACTTCTCAAATTCACGAGGAACTATGGGTTAAGGCACTGAGTATGGTGGATTGTTGGATTTTCAGGTGATATCATTCATCTTAGCCAATTACTTTTGAAATTATTAATTATAATCATGTGAGGAACAAATAATCTTTTGGATATTTGGGTGATTTGATCTTAATAATTTCCTTAGTTTCTTTGAATTATCCTAGCAGAGGATTATCGTGATAAATTGGAAAAAATATTTGTATAATTTATGATATAATTGGGTATTGAGAATAGTTTGCAGAATATTTATTCCCGCCAAACTCTAGAGAAAAATGACATATTTGCGAAGAGCATGGCATGACTGGAACAAAAGCAAAGCATGTGAACTTCTCAAATCTCGGGAGTCGCATTCCTGCCAAACTTGGGAGAAGGAGATATATTTGCAGATTAGCAGGCGGGCAAAGAAAAGCAGAAAGGAGTATATGAAGAGGAGTCAAGCAGAAAGGAACGTGATAAGCAGGAAAGATAGAGAAGAAAGCCAAGTAATTTTCACAAAGAAGAAAGTTCAGCAATTTCCACGAAGCAGAAAGTTAAATAAGCCTTGGGCACGGGAAGCAACAGTTGTACTCTTTTTACTCATGAGGGTTTTTCCCACGTGGTTTTCCCGAGTGAGGTTTTTAACGAGGCAATCACCGTACCCAGGAAAGGAGACCAACCGTTTCAAGACATCCAACATCCAGAGTTGTTCTCTGAGATTTCACCACTCTCACAGCCGTCCACACTGTTCGACTGTAAAAGTAGGGGGGAGTGATGATGTGCGCCATATTTTCCACATTATTTGATTTAATTAATTAGAGAATATTGAAGGTTAACTACGTCAGTTGAAGAAGAAAAAGGGGTTGAGAAAAGTAGGGAAGAAGGGTCAAAGCAAGAACGTGGTCACAGAGTTTGAATTCAAAAGAGTCCCACGTGCCTGGATTTTGGGAAGAATCCACAACCAACTTTTGGAGAGATAAAAAGGGGCAGGAGAGAGAGAGAAGGGGGATTCATTCAACGTAATTCACAGAAAACGTACATACTCCACATTCTCTGAGATTATCTACAGAAGAGTTCTAGCAACTTAGCAGTTTTTCCAATTTCCTCCCTTTCCACATTATCACTATAGATTTTTCCATATATTTCCTAGATTATCATTTACATCAGAGATACAGATTATATTTCTAGAGTTTTATTGTACGTAGAAGAAGATTGTTCCTGAAGACAGAAGATTATCGACACTTTATATTTTATCTTTATTTCGCCATTACAGTCATTTATTGTTCCTTTTTCCCATTATTTATTTTATCCTTTATTTTCTGATTAATTCTATATTACAGCTTGGTGAAATCCCATTCCACGAACAAATAAATCATTTTGGTATTTAGTCGAATTTTCGGCAAATATCAAGGTTTTTTCCGGTAATTAGATTAAGCCTTGTGTGGGTATTCCCAATTATCCCTAATTATAACTTATACATTTAGGAATTGTTTTAAGTGGTTTATTTGCAATTTGATGAGATAGTACATTGTTTTTCACGATCTTTTAAAAGGGAAAATTAATGGATGGGATTTTATAATTGAAAAATAATTTCTCGATTTTGTTTCATCTCATATTTCCCAACGTAAATACGCCTTTTTTTGTTGGACTGTTTTTCTTCGATGATTTCTTCCCGAGTATTAAAGCCGATTCAATTAATTGTCATCTTGTCAGTGTCTTCGGTGTAGATGACAATAGGTTTGTCAACAATTATTATGGTCTGATCTTTGATGTGAAAATGAATAACTTTTTTTATCTCTCATCTAATGAGTAGCCTATCATGTTTAGTAGAAATCCATCATTATCGAAAAATTATGTTTTAGTCTATAATGTTTGGTCTGAAATCCCCTAAAAAGCACGGACACGACAAAAAAAGTGTCCGTGTAGTGTCCGACACGTGTCGGACACGGACACGGTTCGGACATGGCTCGGACACGTATCGGACACGGCTGAAACGTGTCCGAAATAAAAAAAATTAAAAAAAAAAATAGGACACGGTGTCGGACACGGCGGGGTGAAGTGTTCGACACGGCTCGGACACGGCGGGGCAAATTTTCTAATTAAATAAAGTTTTTTATGCATTTTTTAATATTTTTAGAATTTTTTGGGTGAAAACTAAAATAATAAACTTATTCTAGTTTTTAATTATACATATATTTTTAAAATATTTTATTTTATCTAGATTATACTTATAAACTATTTTTATTTTTATATAAAATATTTTAATTTATATATAAAATATATTTATTTATATAAAATATAGCCGTGTCGGAGTCGTGTCGTGTCCTAAAATTTTTAAAAAATCCGTGTCGCCGTGTCCGTGTCGCCATGTCCGTGTCCGTGCAACATAGGAAATCCCTTAATGGAATTTGTAAAAGTACACTTATGTCACTGACGGTATTATAAGTGGTACATTGAATATATGACCAAAATTATAAAATCATCCCCAAAGTATACAAATATAAATAAAACGATCCGTACAAATTATGAATTTAACAACAAACCAGGGACATTTTTAGAATGTCATAACGGAACCCTAGGGACCTCAAACGGTTCTCAAAATTAGAAATTAAAATGTAACTCTTCAATAATAATGGACTATATTATAATTAGGTCTAAAGGTAGGATAGTCAAATATAATTATTTCTATTTAAAATTATAATGCCCACACAAAACACATTACGCCATATATTTTAAAGGATATTAAGTGATGTGGGGAATATTTATTTTAAAAATATATATATATCTTCTAAAAGATATACTTAATAACCCCAACATCTAATATTGCTAGTATCTATAATATCTAGTATTACTAATATTCCGTTAATTTTACACAGAACTTCAATATCCCACCAAAAGTGGGGTATTTTTAGAAGAAAAAATTTCCTTCAACACCCACCAACTGTCACTAGGATGCCTCGAGCGTGGAGCTATCACATCCCCTGTATTAGAACCCAACACGTATATGAAATGGAAAATCAATGTACGTGCTAAGAGTTAGCGAACGAAAGACAGACAAGACCACTCCTATCTAGGCGGCGTTATACAAACGGTCAACAACAATTAAACGCGTAGCGGAAGCAAACTCATCAAGTAAGCAACAATTGAGAAGCTCAGTATTTAACTAATTTACATAAATAAGGTTCACGACTAACATATCAAAAGTAAAGTGGTAATTAATTTAGTATTACATCACAATCCAATATCAACATTAACTAATACCATACCAGACAGCATCAAAACTAGGACTCGACTCAAAAGAAGGCTAGACAAGTCGCCGCGATGTCGACTCCCAAAAATCTGCAATCAATACGAAGGGGACAAGAAAGAAAGAGAAAGCGGGTCAGTCGAGTGACTGGCGAGGCATAACAATATACAAGTTATAATTAATGCAATAACGAGAGATGCAATATTCGCCTCGACCGAATGTAGCCCCATTTTACAATTCAATTATTTTTCATTACCATAATAGGGCGTATACCGGGTTAAGGGTTTTCAAACAATCAATAGGTACCAAGTTATACCCGTTCTCCAACCTTACTCCACAACACAATACCATAAAATAAATCTCTTTTTCCTCCGGGTGACGGAAGGGTTAATTACTCCCTAACCATCGATTTGTCACTTGAGTCATAGCCCGTTTCGGTACTATGCTCTTTTAGCTGAAGCAGGTCACTGGTAATACGTGATATCCACTACCTCCGAAGATAGCACGTACACCCATAGAGGTCGCAGAGTAGGTTCACTGTCAGCCCTATGCTTTCCCGGATCCCCTAAAAAAATTTGGGGAAAATAGGGGAGGAAGAGGGAAGGAAGCCAAGGATTCACTCAACCATCCAAACTTGCAAAGATACACTTAGAATCAAGTATTCTCAACTCATAACACATAAAAGCACTTAAGGATCAAATATATATCAAGAACTCATGCTTAATATCCTTAATCATGATCCTCAAAACCCATCAACTCCATTAATAACCTTCAAGCTTTCCGAACTTATGAATCATGCATGATGGCTTCTTGAATTCTTCCTAACACATGATTTCTAATATGTTTACTTACCACTTTCCTCCTAACATGCTTTGCTATATGATTCTCCATAACCTAGCTTAGGTTACCATATAAACTTCATACCATGCATGCAAACTCATGCTTATGCAAGAATTAAACCATGGAGGTATGTTTATGCATGAAGAAAAGCATGAATTCTACCTTCAATTGGAAAGAAGTGAACTTGGGATGAAAGTGTGTGGATGTGTGGTGGTGTATGTGAGATGAGGGAGTGAAGAAGAAGAAGAAGAAGAAGAAGAGCTTTTTGCTTGTTGGGAGAAGATGCAAGAAATATGTAGGATATTTCATAAAGTATGGCAACATTAATTAAAAGGCATGAGTCATAAAGTTGTTTCTTGACTTTTAATCCCACTTTAATTAGCTATCCTTCATGTTAGAGAATTTATACAATTAAGTGATCATAATCTTGAACTAATATTACACAAATCCAAATGAAATTCACCTAGGTATTCATACTTTGCAAATTTGGCAATCAAGGACAAGTAGTAGGAAATTAACACAATGAACGAATATAACATATACTCTCGACGTTCACACACGTTTTATCTGTTCTGGAAGACGGGGCGTTACAGTCACGCCCCCAAAATTTGGACGTGATCTGTCATGCGATCTGTTGCATTGCGACGACACAAAGCCCTCTTAAACCATGAAACTAGAAAATATTTAATCTAAACTAAATTTAGGACTTGATCGGCCGTGTGATCGGTTGTATCGCGAAGACACAAAGCCCTCTTAAACCATGAAACTAGAAAATATTTAATCTAAACTAGTAATTCCTGCACACTCTATGTGTGTGCAGATAATAAAATTATTATTATTTAAATAAATATTAAATTAAATTTTTTATATTAATATTTATTTTGCAATTATTTTTAATATAATTATAAATTTAAAAGATAATACAAAATGAAAATTAAATATGAGAAAAATAAAAGAAATATATAATAAAGAAAATGAGAGTAAGGTGAGAGGAAAGAAAAAAGAAGTTAAGAGATAAGTACTTGCAAGTGTGATAAAAAAAAATAGAAAAAGAAAATAATTTGTGATAAAAAAAATACAAAAAAAAAATAATTTTAGAGTTCAAGAAACCAAAACGGTTTTTCTAAGGGTCTCTCATTACGCAACAAAAAAAACTTAATATAATAGTATAGATAAACGAGTAGGAGACTGAGGTAGAGTTCTATAATTCCTGCTAACATACCTTGTAGAGCAGGAATTCAATTCATTCATCTTTTGTTTCCTCAGAAAACTTCAATCTTTTTTCCTTTTTTTGGGCTTTCTCTTTGAATCTTTGTGATCATCTTTTTTGAAGATTGACTCTGCTGATATGGATGATACTGGTGCTCCAAGAAAACCGGAGCGACAGCAGAAGGTAGTGGACTTCTCATATTTCTGATGGTGGATGTATTTGTTTAGCATTGTGATTTGAGATTCAATATTTCTATTGAAGGGATTCTAAACTATTCTGTTATTTATCAATGGAAATTATATTTTTGGTATACCAACTCTCTCAAGTTGATAAATTTCATTTTTTGGTGAAAAAATCAACTCATAACTTCAAAAGGAAAAAAAAAATAAAAATTAATGCACATTTTGGCCGGAACCGTTAATACCAGCAGGAAAATTCACTTGGATCCCCAAGTCCCCATCGGAGAATTTGCCATGAAATGGGTGTGGGTGGGTTTTTGGGCGGTATTAATGGTTCAGGCAAAAATGTACATTGAATTATTTTTTTTTTAGTTATGGGTTGTTATTTTCATTGGAAAATGAAATGTATCGATATAATTGAACTGGGTGAGTTGGTATATCAAAAATGCAGTTTCCTCAAAATATGTATGTATGCATAACAATTTTGTACAACGTGCAGAATTACATGATAGAAATATTGTTAACATATTTCTACTACTATATTTCTCATGAAATCATGCCATTCTATTGATGGGCATGGGTTTCTATTCTTTCTATACGTTGATGTATAATGCAATAATGCAGAGAACTGGAGCATCGAGTGTTGTGGATGTTATTGGGTTCAATAGTTTGGCTGATGATGTTCTTATTGCTATATGGTCTCGTATGACCCTCGTGGAAGCTGTGAGAACTAGTGTTCTGTCGCTTAGATGGAGACATCTGTGGAGGTTTACTTCTGGTAGTCTTGATTTTGATGATTACAAAATAAAAATTGGGGATGTGGGCGAAGGGATAGCTTGGGTCAATCGTGTAATAGAATTGCATCAGGGTCCGCGTCTGGATAGCTTCAGTATTCATTTTGATGGACATATTCTGCAATGCAGAAGGAAGTAAAAATGTTTCAATTGAAATTAGGGCATGATGATCGATCAGATTATTTTACTAAGTTGCAGAAGTTATTATCATTGAAGAGTGCATTTGGGTCCCTGAGATCCCTTAATTGGGATATGTGAATATCTCGGATGAAGTTGTTCATTACCTTTTGGCATCATGTCCGAATCTTGAACGTTTATCCATAACTGTTTCTAATTCAATGAGAAACCTCGAAATTGTTGATCCAATCCCAAATTTGAAAACCTTGGAAATATCATATTGCTATCCCCTCGAGCAGAGACGAAGCCAGGATTTAAGATAAGGGGGGGGGGCGAAAATTAAAATATACAAAATTAAGGGGGCGAAATTTTAATTTTGGGGGGCGAAAATATAAAAATCTCAAAATATATATACAAATTTTAAAAAAAAAAAAAATTAGGGGGGGCGGCCGCCCCCCCATGCCCCCCCCCCCCCCCCCCCTAGCTCCGCCCATGCCCTCGAGAGTTTGAAGGTTTCTGCAGCAAGTATTGTATCATTTTTGCTTGCAGGACAAGGAAAAAAATTGTTGTTCGAGTATATTCCAAATCTTACAGAGCTAACTCTTATAGGGCACTGTGCGTTGTCCGTCATTTATGAATATAACAATAACAAACACCCGAGTTATTCTAAAAACTTAATTACCCAAACTTACCCTGAAATTTGAGATATTATAAAAACTTAATATATTTAAAGGTTAGACCCCACCCATGCTCTTCTAGTTTTGAATTTTCAATCAAGTTTACCCGTAGGTATTAAAGACGATAGGTAAAGTCTTAGAGATGATATCGTCAAAGATTAATAATCTCTTAGACCTCCACGTCTTTAGTGAAGTCAAATCTCAAGATATGTCTTCTTATTCTTCTCATTTTTGTAAGGTTTTGAAATTTTTTTCTGGATACAACTTACCGTTTTT
Source organism: Lantana camara (assembly GCA_037501455.1). NCBI lineage: Eukaryota > Viridiplantae > Streptophyta > Magnoliopsida > Lamiales > Verbenaceae > Lantana > Lantana camara. The sequence continues at coordinate 82,306,814 of CM074865.1, forward strand.
TTTTATTTTTTTTCCATTTATTATCCCAGGTAGACTACAATAACCTTCCTATTAAGGTATTCGGTATTCCAATAACCATCAACTCTAGATTCAATGTATTTTGATTAGTCTTTCCTCTTTAACAAATACTTTTTTTGTATAACATGACAGTTCGACAGTTACTTACCGTTTGCAGATATTAGTGAAGCTGAGGCACCTACATTTCATCATGAAAATCTTAAGTTGGTTGAACTTGTTGGTTATATTGGGTGTCTGAGTGAAAAGAAGTTCCTTTTGCGCTTACTCAAGGTTGCTCCGTCGCTTGAGAAGGTGGTTATCGAAGTGACTAACAAACATTTTGACAAGAAGTTGGAGCAATGAGAAAGAATTGGGGCGAGGACGATGAAGGAAGCAAAAGAGAGCGCTAAACATCTCCAATCAGTCTTTCCACCAAAAACACAATTGGTTGTAAGATAATACATCTTAGTAGCTGAGTTTGCATCAGACTTGGACTCGAAGGTGGAATAGAGTATAATTTATAAGGGATAATTGCAAATATCCCATTTTTTAGTTATATATTAGGGTTTTTACATAATTAGATTGAGCCCCACGGGGATATTGGTAATTATCCCCAAATATAACTTATACATTTAAGAATTGTTTTGAGTGGTTTATTGGCAATTTGATGAGATAGTACATTGTTTCTTCATGATTTTTTAGAAGGGAAAATGAATGGAATAGGATTTTATAATTGAAAATTTATTTCTTGATTTTGTTTCATCTCCCAATTTCCCAACGTAAATCCGCGTTTTTTTTTTTTTTTTTTAGTTTGTTTGTTGGACTGCTTTTCTTCAATAATTTCTCATTGAGTATTGAAGCCGATCCAATTAATTGTCATCTTGTCAGTGTCTTCAGTGTAGATGGCAATAAGTTTGTCAACAATTATTATCCCCGATCTTTAAAGTGATAAAGCAATAGCTTTCTCAGTCTCTCGTCTAATGAGTAATCTGTCATTTTTAGTAGAAATGAACAATGCTGCGAGAACCACTAGCTTCTTTATACAAGTCATATAATTTAGGGATAATTACGAACGCCCCCTGAGGTCTGGCGAAAATATAGATTCCCTCCCTGAGGTTTGAGAAGTTACGAACATCCCCCTAAGGTTTACATTTTCTCTCACAAATTGCCCCAACCGTTAATAACTATGTTAAACTTTTACTTACGTCAACAATATTATTTTTAAAAACTCCAATCATACCCTCAGGGGGTATATTATAATAATATTGAAAGTGTAATGGTATATCTCTAATGGTGGTTAAATTTCTATTTTTCAATTTGAAAATTTGTAATTTAATTAACATTTATATTTTATTTATAAGTATAAATCCGAATAAATATTTCATGCATATTTATTCCAATAAAGTATGATAAAAAAATTATATATTCCACTTTATGTTTATGTCTTACTTTTAAGCATATTTTGCATAAGTTTATTTAAACTTTGATCTTATCAAAAAATAATTTTTTTTAATAAAATAAAAAATCCTAACAAACACGTTAAATTCACATAAATATCCATCAGAATTATTTAAACAAATATTTTGAACGTTGGTGATTTCTAATGCATGTACTTTAAATACAAATAACATTCCAATATAAACATGCATGTCCAATTTATTTATTTTTTTCAAGAAAATATTTGGTATCCACAAAATTTAGGAATAAAATTAGTTCATTAATAAAATTTCAAAATATCATTAAGTAGCATTTTTGGCTAAACCAAAAAAAAAAAAAAAAAAAGGTAAACACAAAATTCAAGTACTTACATAAACCCCCCAAAAATTTTAGTACTTACCGTAACCTCCTTGCTTTTGGACTTTTATTACAAATACCTCCCTGAATTTTAGGATCTGTGGGAGTAAAATAGTAAAATTACAAATTCTGTTAAATTTAATGGAGGAGATAACGAGTTAGGGGGAAATTCGTAATTTCTCAAATCTCAAGGGGTATCTGTAATTTCGCCAAATCTCAGGGGGCCTTCATAATTATCCCTATAATTTATTAAGGTTCAATTCCTCCAAATGGATATCAAACCTTTTAATCATTCTACCCCCTACAATTAAAAAAAAAAAAAAAAAAAGAGGGGGCAAAAGAAATATTATTATAAGTAATAACTTTGATGGTGTCCAATTAGTTAAGGGTCAGACTCCGATCACTTTCTATTTTGTTGAGGTGGGGAAACAGAGGGTAAGCTCAAGAAGAGGGTCGCCAAAAAAGTCGTAGGCTCTACCTGCTAGGACAAATACCCACAAAGTCAGAAGGCCAAGCTGGGGAAACTGGGGGTGATTCCCAGTTTGGCTCTCCGACGCTCAAGTCAGGTAAAAATCTCAGAGAAAACAAAGTGAAGAACTAAGTTTCGGTAATGGAGATTGCTTACAGTGAAGAAGAAGAAGATGTTGCCTATTTATAGTTGAGGGTCAAGGACCCTTTGGTAATTTGCCTCGTGTGGTCCTGCCCTAATGCTGCCCTAACACGTGTCGCAACGAGGAGAATCCTAGGAGGAATCTCCTGCAAAAGTTGATAAAGGTTGGTGTTTACAACAGAGTCAGGTGCGCGGGCTTGTACGGGTGTCAGAGAGCCATTTTGGAGGTTGGTAACTAGGGCGAAAAGCACGCTCGTGTCGACTGGGTCTGATGGACTGGGGGATCCGCATAGGGATCGGCGTCCAAGTAGTGCATCGAGGGTATAAGGGACCCCTTGATTCTGTGGTTGTACGAGGGCACCCTTCGAAGGGCATGATGCTCGTTTAAGGACTTCCATAGAGCCATGGAAGCATGCATGAGGAAGCGAGGTTGTCGCTCGTTAAAATATCTTGAGACGCTTGTTATAGAGCGCAGGGGAGGCCGTGTGCTGGTGAAAGCCTGGGGCCATTGGGGATCCTGAATCCACATGTCATGTGTTGACTGTGCCACGTGTCTAAACGTGGGTCATGCGTATTTTATCCCCATCATTTTGCCCCCCTGAATTCTGCAGTCCTTGGCAAAGGCTGTAGAATTTGAAATTCAAATGTACGAGGGTGACGCTCGTGCTTGAGCGCCTTTCGTGTTGTGGAAGCCTTGTCTGATAAGTAATAAATACGGTCATTTCAAATGAACGCTCGTGGTGCCCAGCCTTAAATGTTGATGGGAGAGTAGGGGCGAAATTCAAGGAAACGGGCATGTGAATCTTGGGATGTGGGTGACGGTTCCCAAAAGTGGGCAGTTATCAAGGCGGGAAATGATTGCCTTTGAATTTAATATTCCCAAATCACACCCTATAAATAAGAGATTTGTCTCATTTCTTTCTTCTTTACGCGAACTCAGCATTCAGAATTCTCTGTGCTAAAATTCTTCAGAGCAAACTCAGAAATTCTCCACAACTCTTGCAAATCTTTCCCAGAAATCCTTAAGGTAAAATTCTTGTGATTCTACTGATTTTTTGTTTTCTAACTTTAGCACCTGTTTAGGAGTGTATATCTTCCAGAATTCTACCCTTCCCACAAAAATTCCCAGATTTCTCTGAACATCCCCAAACTCCAAAAATCTCCACATCTCTTCCATACCCCAAAATACCCATGGCCAGAGATCATGTGGAGGAATTTACCCGTGAGGTTGAGGAGATGGCCACTCAAAGCTCATCCCAACCGGGTTCCCCTAGGGACGAGGAGCTAGACGCGGCAGTTTTAGCCATGGATGAGAGGAACCCAGGGGGTGTTGAACACCTCTTTGATGAAATGAATATGGTGTTCGAGCCGAAAAGACAAGGGAGTGTATTACCGCTGACGGAGAGGGCAACCCATCCCCACCGCCATACGGTGATCGTGGCCATTGATGCTCCGGTCCCTGAATCTGAAGGAGAAACGGGGCCCTCGGAGAGAGCCCCTGCCCAAGGCAAGAGAAAGAAGTCTCAGAAGCCCAGGAAAACCAAGAAGGCCAAGGGGTCAAACGAGGGTGAGGGCTCTGGTATGTAAGCGACTGAGGTTCCTCCTGATGAAATCCAGAGCACCATCACGCGAGGGGAGATAAAATCCATGTTGGCCCCCATGTATTGGGATGAGCGTTACCAATGGAGGATCCCTAAAGAACACGAGCAAGCAAATAATCCCCCCCTCCCCTCGGAGAGATGGTTGTATACTTAGATTCCATAGTTTTTGGAGGATTGAGATTCCCAATACCTGAGCCTGTGGCCGATAGTTTGAATAATCTCAATCTTTGCCCAATCCAAATTTTGCCCAACGGTTTATCTTTGATAACCGTTTTTTTAATTCTCATGGTCTGCACCCAACATCAACCCTCATTTGGAATTTCAATGCCCTTTTCCAAGTTGCCCATTCACATCGTTCATCACCGAGGGCGGGCTTTTTCTATATCCAAGCTAAATTAGGCTTGAAGCTGATAGACTCTCCCTCAACTCATGGTGTAGAGTGGAAAAAGAAATTCTTTTTCGTGAGGGCTTCCGAGGGTGAAGAGTTTGGGGTAGCCCGAGAGTGGATTTCTCATGGGGAGGGACCCGTAGTTAGGCATCGCTTATCCCATACCCTTCCGGAAAACTGGCCCCAAGACCTTGCTGGTGCCATGAGGAACGAGGGTTGGATAATCAAAGCAAAAGGCTTGACCGATGACGCAAAGGTTGTTAGGAATAGTGCCCTAGAAAGCCGATTGTATATCCGCTTTGTGCTTTTCCTTATTGTAATCACAGACAATCTTTGAATAAAATAACGAATTGAGGCAACACTTCTTTATATGCTCTTGTTTGGTATGCGTTTACTTTAGCTGTGCATGTATGAGAACTCCCCTAATCCTGATGACTTTAGGACTCTACCATTTAGGTGAAATGGTTCATGGAACGAGCCCTATATCACATAAGTCATGATTAGTAAAATACTCCAAGCCGATGAGTCCTACAGACAGTGGGAGTGTCAACCTGACTCCTCTAAGGCTTGCTTGTGGGATCACGCCCTTAAGAAGGACCACCTTGTTTCATGGAGGTGCAAAGTGTATAGTTGATACGTGCGTGATACATGAGGGTGCTTACTTTAATAAGTAAGTTCACTGAGGTGCCCCGTGTGAGAACATTCCTAAATGGGAAAGGAAGTTTCTATTTCAGGAAATGGAAACTTCCAGATTAGGAAATATCTCACGAGTCATTGATGTGATTAATTGATCCTTAGACTTGAGGTTCCTTGTCACTTTATGAGTTAACTCTGTAGTCTTAGGTATAAGCTTTAAAGGGTGTCGCCTTAGACAACTGATTCAAGGCTTATGCTGGGGCTGCACAAGTGATTCATGAAAGTGAATGAGAATCAAGAAAGGACCTACACTTGCATATGCAAGGTGATCTCTTATTGTGTAAGTCATTCATATGCCATATGGAGTCCTTGGCCAAGGTAGTAGATCAAGACATCAAGAAAAGTGTTTCTTGGATTGAGATCAAATGGATATGAAATGCACTTAGCTTTAAGACCGGATTATTAGGGTTCTGATTATTCCCTTGCCCTAGATCTTGGTTGAGAGATAGTAAGTAGGAGGATTGTATCTCACATGAATCAATGACTTAAAGGTTCTGTCGAATCTGAACATTCCAATTCAGCTAGGGGTTAAACACCTGTTGCTAGACTATGGTCGTTTAATCTGTGGACTGATTAATTAATTAGTGAATTAATTAATTAGGATCACTGCTAATTGAATTGAGAACCTAGAGGGTCACACACAACAACTTGGTTACATGAGTTGAGGCTTGAAAATGATTAAACGAGTTAATCGGACCAAGAGGGTTCCACACGTGTGAATTCACACGTGTGGCTCACGTGAGTGACACGTGTCACTGTGACACGTGTCACACACGTGTATATATATATATATATTGTATATATTAAATAATTAATTAGTTAATTATTTAATAGACTTTGGTTTAATTTTGAATTAAAAAGAAAGTCTAATTTTGGAGAAAATAATCTAGTTAATTAATTACGAATTAATTAATTAGATAAAAATAAGTTATTTATTTTATAATAAATAAAGTATAAAATTATCCAAAAAAATAGTTTGGATATTTTTAAGCTCTCTTAGAAGTTGACTAGAAATAGAATTCAAAGTCAAAGTTGGAAAATACTTGATGATCAAGTAATAGGAGAGAGAGGAACCAAATCCTAGTCCAATAAGGACTAGGTTCGGCCGTCCCTCCCCTTTCCTATATATAGGGGAGCTCATGCTCCCCTTTAGAGCTAATTGACAATTCTTGGTTCATGTGTTGAACACCTTCCTTTCTCCAAGATTAAATTAAACCCTAGGTTAAGCCTAAACACTAACTAGAGAACTAGCATCCTTACTAGTTAGATTGTGATCAAGTTGGTGGACTTTCTCTAGAGACTTCAAGTTAGAAGTTTGAAGATTCGAGCTTTACCAAGGAGAGGGGATCAAGCCGCGAGAAGAGCGTTCTTGGGTGGCTTGAAACGCTTCAAGAAAGAATAAAAGAAAAGTAAGTTTTCTATCTTTACGAATTTGGTTACACGATTGCGAGTTCAAGGTCCTTTTGTTGGGAAATTTTTTTTAAATTCCGCTGCTTTCTGATTCGTGTTTTCCAACAAAGGTCATGTTTCTTTGCGGAATCACAAACGACCCTCATTATATCAGAAATCCTCCCGCTCGAAACTTGGAGAGAGACGGTTAGCTTCTAGGGACTAACTTTAGATAGGAATACTGACTTGATAATATCTTGTACAAAGGTCATGTTCGATCGCTAACCCACGCTTGCCTACTTTCTTTTCAGGTGTTGCTATTATAATGGCGGGAGCAAACATGCGCAACGTGGCCAACGTCATAAGTAACCGCCACCAGGGGAACCAAGTGAACCCTCATAGGCGAGGGACTGGAAGAGGAACAGGCCGCGGTGACGGTCGTGGAGGCCACGAAGGGGCAAGTTCAAGCACGGCCCCACCAGCCCAAGGCCGAAGAGACGCACGGGCGTCGATCATGGAGACGAGGGTAATTGTTCGTCCAGTTGATGCTCCTAATGCGAGGGGAGCTACTCCTCCATCAGCCAACCCACCAAGGCCCACGACGGGCATGGTCATCAGAGGACCCCAAGGGGATGCTTCCAACACTTCTAGAAAGAGGAAGAGAATGCCCGATAACATCCCCATTCTGGGCCAGGGAAAACAAGTCGCCAAGGGTACGAGGGGCGATGGTGAAACTTCCTCATTCGAGGAGGACCACTTGTGGGCGTTCGACCGCAGGGGAGACAGGAGTATCAACCGCGCTCCAAAGGATGGCCCCGTTTTGTTAAGTTCCCAATCTCCCTCCCGCACGATTTCCGACGGGCTCTACAAGAGGGTCCAATTTTCTGGAGACCATCGCACCGTTCTCCCAAAATACTGAGAGGGTTGCCGCCGATCTGGTGCATTCCATCATCTCCGTAAGTCTCCTCGTCATTTTTTTTTATCTCCTCCTAATATTCTTAATTTTTCAAAAAGATTCTAAGTACAGAACTCCTTCCTTATTCTCTTTTGCCGTCTACTTTCTGTTAAAGATTACTAAGTGTCAATTCCTCTTTTCCTTTCAAAAATACAGCAAGTGCTGCCGAGGGCCAAGAATCTGCAGATGCGAGCGTCCGTCTATTCTGAGCGCAAGGCTAAATACAAGAAAATGGCGCGCTCAAACGATCCGGCTCAAATCCAAGAAGAGTTGGATGTGGAAAAAGCCAAGTTCCTCTCCCTCGAGATGGAACACAAGAAACTGGAGGCCTATGCCAAGAAATTGGAGGATGATTTCAAGAAGTACGAGGCTTCCAAGAAGAAGTACCGCTTGGATTACAATAACCTCTACGAGAACCACAAGAAGCTGATGGAGGATAGGAATGGGTGGGTCACCCGGTCCAATAATACGGAGAAAAAGTATGCTGATGCGATGAGGGACCTGCCCGAGCGGATTGAAAGCGCTAATAAGGAGGCGCTCGTAAAATTCCTTCACAGCAAGGCCTTCTCCTTTGCCACCTCCCTTCATTGTTTTGATGAGGCTCAAAAAGTCTTTAACTTGGCCATTGAGCAGATGATCCACAAAGGGTTGGGGGAGACTTCCGCTCGAGGAAGGACAGATATGGGGCTGAGGCTGAACGAGCGCTGCGAGGAGGTGGATGAAACAGAAGACGATCCTGTGTAACGCCCCAAATTCCGGAAGTTCAGGTAAGCACGCCACGTGCTGGTCTTCAGGAGTTGGGAGTTTAATTTTATATATTTACTTGTTTATTATAATTCTATTGCATTACTATGTGCATTATACATCCCTATGTATTTATAAGAATTAACTTTCAATGTGAAATTGTGAATTAAGTGATAATGTGCTTAATTGTCTCATACGACTTTAATTGATCATCTCATAAATTTATGGACTTAATTGCAATTCATGAATTGGGAGTTAAATGTCTAATTGTTAGAGATGATACTTGATTGCATTCATTTAAATAACCTAGGGACTTGTTTGCAATTTGGGTGCATTTGTTATGATAGTGGATGATATATTATATCAAGTATATGCATCTCTTCCATCACTCTCATACAATACATTACATACAAGAGAACACACACACACCTAGTGAGAAACGATTTTCACATCTCAAGAGAAGGAGAAGAATTCATCTCTTAATCCAAGCTATTTTGAGGAACTTTGAAGCTAGAAGCATCAACATCTTCATCCTCATCTCATTCTTCTTTCATTTCAAGGTATAACATGAGAATTGCTTGAGCTTTTGATTATTTGGTTGAGTAGGGTTTGATGATTGATTGATGCTTTCATGCTTATTCTTGATTAGAAGCATGTTTAGCTCATATTTCCTTCATTTCTTGCATGAAACTTGAAGTTATGTTGAAGTTGGAAAATATGGAATTTTATGGGTTTCATTTGATTGAATCTTGATGATCAATGTATGATATGGATATATATGTTAGATTTTATTGTGTTTCAAGTATGGATACATGTTTCCTCAAGTGTTGATTGCAATTGTTGGTTGAAATTTGGTGTTTGGGTTGGTTTTGCATGGAAACACCTGTTTTCTTGCCCTATTGTTCTGTTACGCGCAGTTGACACGGGGGTGTCACTTTTTCCTTCTTCAGCGTGACACGGGGGTGCTTGTTGGGTTGAATTTCTGTACCGTGACATGGGGGTGTTACGGATTGCTTTGTATTAGTGATACGGGCGTGTCACCTTCTGTTCGCATGCTTGTTGCCCGCTGTACTGTGACACGGGCGTGTCACCCTCTGTTTTCATGCCTATTGTTTTGCGTGCATGGTTGTACGTGTTTACGTTATATACTTGGTTTATTGACAATCATGCTCGTATTTGACATTCATTAAATCGTTATTGCATAACATATTGGTGCATGACTTTGTCGTTCGTCATAATTGGTTCATTCGAGTCGAGTCTTATTTCACACTTGTCCTTGTTGCATAGATCACGGTCCCGGTTTCGTGGAGCCCGCTCTGTAGGGTGTTCTCTGGCTTTCTTTTGGTTGGTTTGTCAAGGTGAGGTTTAAATTCTAGATAATTAGAACCCTTACAACCCCAGCTACAGCTAAAGTTCCATTAAAGAGCGTTTCCACGTGGTAGAACCTCCTCAGGGAATATAAGGTTTTCATGAGGCTGATCTTGAGCCGCCCACACCGGATATGGACCGAACTGTCTCACGACGTTCTGAACCCAGCTCACGTACCGCTTTAATGGGCGAACAGCCCAACCCTTGGAACCTACTACAGCCCCAGGTGGCGAAGAGCTTGAAACTTCTGAATCTCCGATTCAATATTCTATTCCATCTTCTCTAAATAGAAAAACTAGGGGTATTTCGGCCAAAATGTATATATATATCTATAGTTTGCGAACTTTATGATTTTCAAATGATTTAGCAAAACCGATTGATTGATTGATTGACTGATTGATTGTTTTGGCGAGTCATTGAATTGCACTGTGGGCCCGAGGGTAGTGGCTCGAGCCAACCGGGAAAGCATGGGCTGACGGGTAACTCGAGTGCTATCCTCACCAAATGGGATGACCCCTGAACCCCCTAGGAGATTAGGGGAGGAAGGAGTTCCGGGCTTAGGGATTCATGTACCCTCTGCCCAGACTGATTGGATGGTGGGGCCTTACAATCCCACCATCACCCGAAGGAAGAAGGATGGACTGAAACTGCTAATTGTGCACCGTAACGAATTGCATGATCACCTAACTATTAAATAATTGATTGATTGATTGTACACAGTTGGAGTAAGGTTGGAGAATTGCCCTCACTCGCCGGGCCACAATTGATTGTATTGAATTGGTTAATTAATAAACTGAATTAGTTGTAACCTCGGGCGATTATATCTTTTGCTTGTTAAATTGTATTGTTGTTTCCCAAAATTATTACCCGAGCTTATAACCTGCATGCTCAGTCTGTGTTGGACTGACACCTCGACTTTTCAGTTGTTTTGCAGGGCGTGCTAGGCGGGAATTAGGGTCTAGAGTGTCTTTAATTCGGGTCTAGCACACTTCATCTCACATTTTGTTCATGTACAGATACTCGGCCTATTTTGTAGCTTGCCTTGTTATTTATTTTGGAGATGATATTGTATTGATATGGAACGTTGGTATCTATTAGCAAATAAATAAATATGGTACCTATAAGTATTGAATGAATTATTGCTTCCGCTTCTATCTACTCTGCACTATTGTTCTGGTTTTACTTGAGGGTACCCGCCTAGCCTGGTGTTGTGTATTTTTTATTGTCTCCCGTTCACTATAACTTTGGTTCATGTATGGATTAACCATTTCATATGTGGATCGAGGCTATAGTGCGGGGGATGTGGCGCCTAGCGTTCCGGGTGCTACATCCTGAGTCCACCATAGCTGAGCCAGAGTATAACTTTCTGGTTGAGCTTGCTCAGGATGAGTACATGGCCGCTCATCCAGTGGAAGAGACGGCCCAAGCAGGGCAAAACGAGGGGGCCACTAATGCAATAACTGCCCCTGAGGGCCTACAGAAAAATGCTCCTCAGGAGAATGCCCTTGCTCCCAATGCTGAAAATGTCCATGCTCTGGAAAATGCTCCAGCTCCGCCTGTCGAGGGTGTTGAGCAGGTAGCTCCACAAGCCCCCGAGCCTCAAGCGCAAGAGCCTAATCCTCAAGGCCCACATCCCACTGCCCCGCCCAACAAGAGGTGGTAAACTTGGAAGAAGATGTTGCTGCAGCCGCCTGAAATTCCCCTCTGCTTCTTATGAAAATTTACTTATCTTTCCTTCCTTTCAGTCCTGTAAGAATTCTAAGGGCCCTGGTGCCCTCGTTTTGTAGCTTAATGAAAGCTTAATCAATGAAGATAGTTTCTTTCGTAATAGTGTCTCCTTTTATTCCTTGCATTGCTTATTACGAAATTTTACTTTGCGCTTGTTGTAACAAAATCTTGTAATGCTAAGATTCTGGGTAACATGCTAAGTAAAATATGTAAAATTTGGAAAATTTTGCTAAGTCTTGAATAATTACGAGGGTCTTACTGAGAGGCTGCCCTCGTTCAAGACTTGTGAAAATCTTGCTTAACGGCTTGGAAAATTTTGCTAAGTCTTGAATATTCACGAGGGTCTTACTTGGAAACTGCCCTCGTTCAAGACTCATGCAAAATTTATTCGAAAAGATTGGACAACTCTACTAAGTCTTGAGTAATCACGAGGGTCTTACTTAGAGACTGCCCTCGTTCAAGACTTGTGAAAATTTTGCTTATGTGGTGCCCCTGGTTAACCCGGGGATCCTTTTCAGGAACATCTGGGTTAAGGATCTTCAGGGGTTGCAATTGCGCTGGTCCGAGGGGCTTGGCTATTGGACCCTCGATTTCCCCTTGACTCATGATCAAGTTTGTGCAGCGAGTCCCATTTTTTAGCGCTGGGTGCCAGTACTAAAGGCTACCCAGGCCTACTAGGACGCTCGTACGTGTGGACTGGACCCCGGGCGGATTTCCTAAGGTACTACATAAGCACGCTCTGAAAATCGTGCCGACTTTGAAGACAAGGAGGTGTTCATGCACCTTGGGCCCAGAGTCCCAAGAGGAAATTTTCAACAGCCTGTATATTCAGATGAGATAGATAAGGGAAGCAAATTCTATTATAATCTTCTGAAAAATTGCAAGTACATCATGCCTCATTGTGAGTTTTTTACAAAATTAACTCAAACATAAAATCGTCTGAGGTTGCATGCATTCCAAGGGCATGGGAGACGCTCGCCCTGCAGTGATTCGAGCGTGTAAGTGTTGTTTGCTCGCACTTGCATAACTTTGTACGGACCTTCCCAGTTTTGATCTAGCTTGCCTACGTGCCTTGAGACTTCCATTTTCTTTAGGACTAAGTCCCCCAGCTGAAAAGTTCTTTCCCTTACTTGCTTGTTGTATTGCCGCGCAACAAATGCCTTGTACTGATGGATAAGTGTCCATGCCTTATTCCTTTTTTCTTCCAATAGGTCCAACTCCAGCGTTCTATTATCCTCGTTAGCCCTGCGTTCAAAGTATGCCACGCGAGTGGATTCTTGTACAATTTCCACAGGTATCATGGCTTCTGATCCATATACGAGCACGAAGGGTGTCTCGCTAGTAGCTGCTCGTGGAGTAGTGCGATAAGCCCACAAGGCTCCCTGCAGTTCCTCTGCCCATTCACTCTTCTTGCTTTCGAGCATTGTTTTCAGATGTTGCAGAATGATCCTATTAGTGACTTCCGCTTGTCCGTTGGCTTGGGGATGACCCACGGAAGTAAAGCGTTGCTCAATTCCCAACTCTGAACACCATTCTCGTGTGTCAGCTGCTATGAACTGGGACCCGTTGTCTAAAATAAGCACCCTCGGTATGCCATATCTGCAGATAATGTTTTTCCGAATGAAGTCCCTCACGACCCTGAAAGTAATCTTTGTTATGGCTTCAGCTTCGGCCCATTTGGTAAAATAATCGACAGCTAAGATGGCAAACTTCTTCTATCCGACCGCCATGGGCAAGGGGCCTACAATATCGATCCCCCATTGGTCAAAGGGCCAAGAGACATCTACAGGAATCATCTGAGCGGCTGGCAATTGAGGGAGGTTAGAATGAAATTGACATTTGGGACACTTTTTGGAAAACTCAATAGCATCTTGGAGAACCGTGGGCCAATAAAACCCACTCCTCAGGATTTTCTTAGCAAGGATACGCCCTCCTGAAAGATTTCCACAGCTTCCATTGTGAATATGTTCGAGCGTCTCTTTGGCTTGTGAGGGCCTTAGACATCTCATTGGCGGGCCATGAAAAGACTTCTTGAATAATCTCCCCTTAGAGTCCAGAGAAAATCGAGGGGCCTTGTTTCTGACTTTCCGTGCCTCCACCCTGTCAGTGGGACAAACGCTATCCCTGATAAATCTCACTATATCATCGAGCCAACATGGCTGGTGCGGATCGATCATGGCTACCACTTGTTTGGGGGGCTTCTCCTTTATCAACGGCTCCTCTGTTCTAAGGAACGTGACAGAGCGCTCGCCGGTACCTTCCAATGCTGAGGCAAATTTTGAAAGAGCGTCAGCGTGCTCGTTTTCGGCCCGTGGGACCTGGAGTAGATGGAATTCCTTGAATTTCCCAATAATCTCTTTGGTCTTGCTCAAATACTGCATCATGGTGGTTTCTCGAGCCTCATAAGTTCCATCAATCTGGCTTGCAATCAATTGTGAATCAACATAGGTGGTAATTCTGGAAGCTCCATTTTGAAAAGCAATTTTTAGCCCTTGCACGAGAGCTTCGTACTCTGCTTCGTTATTGGTGACCTGGAAATCCAATCTGATTGCGAAGTCTATCTCAATTCCATTGAGAGGTTGAGGAACCGTCAGTGTGCAGGACCCATAGACCGTCGTTTTCTGGAACAGCAGGCTCTAAACCAAAGCGTTCAACCAACAAATTCGCTACAACCTGCGCTTGTAAGGCAATTCTGGGCTCGAAACTTAAGTCAAATTGGCTCAACTCAATGGCCCACTTTATCAGCCTTCCAAATACATCTGGCTTGGATAACACTTGCTTTAACGGCTGATCCGTGAGGACGGTTATTGAGTGTGCCTAGAAGTACGACCTCAACCGTCGTGACGCGTTGATGAGGGCGAATGCAAACTTTTCAATTTCTAAATACTTCCTCTCAGCCCCCTGTAATGTTAGATAATAAACAGGCAAATGCTTAAGCTCCCGTATGGCTATTAGAACTGCGCTCGTTGCTTCGGTGGAAACGGAGAGGTATATAAACTACCTCTCGCCCTCAATTGGCTTTGTCAGGAGTGGAACGCTCGAAAGGTAAGCCTTCATGTCTTGTAATGCTTTCTCACACTCCTCAGTCCAAGCAAAATTTTGAGCATTGCGCAGAATTTTGAAGAAAGGAAGGTTCCTGTCTGGCGAGCGCGAGATAAATCTGTTTAAAGAAATGATTTTCCCTACCAGCACCTGTACTTCTCTGAGATTACGAGGGGATGGGATATCCAAAATAGCTTTGATTTTTTCCGGATTAACTTCAATCCCCCTCTGACTGACCATGTAGCCCAAGAATTTCCCTCCTCCTACTCCAAAGGTGCACTTTGAGGGGTTTAATTTCATCCCGTACTGGCGCAGGATGGCAAATGTGCGCTTGAGATCCTCAAGGTGCGAGCCCTGACGCTCGCTCTTAACAATCATATCATCGACGTATACCTCCATGGATCTTCCAATTTCTTTCTCAAACATTTTGTTAACGAGGAGCTGGTAAGTGGCCCCAGTGTTCTTGAGCCCAAAAGGCATGACTAAGAAACAGTATACACCCAAGTGAACAACGAATGAGGTTTTGGGACGGTCTTCTGGGGCCATAAAGATTTGATAGTACCCTTGAAAGGCATCCATCATACTCATGAGTTCGCAACCTGTGGTTGAATCCACTAGCTGGTCTATACGGGGCAATGGGTAAGGATCCTTGGGGCAGGCCTTGTTAAGAGCAGTGAAGTCATTGCACATGCGCCATTTATTTGCCCTCTTGGGTACCAACACCACGTTACATAACCACTCTGGATACAGTATTGGCTTGATGTACTGAGCCTCGAGAAGCTTGTTAACTTCCTCCTCAATAACTTTCTTCCGAAAACCGTGTACATCTCGTTTCTTCTGCTTAATTGGCTTAAACGAGGGGTCCACGTTGAGCCTGTGGACTATGACGCTCGGATCAATCCCAGTAAGGTCGGATGCTTTCCATGCAAAAACATCGATATTTTTCCGGAGGAAGTCGATCATCATGATCTGCGAGGGTCCTTAAAGGTTGGACCCAATTTGAGTGGTTTTATCCTTGTTTCCTGGTTCCAACTCAATAGTGAGAAACTTTTCCGTGGGCTCGATCCGTATCTCTAGGCGAGGGAGTTCGAGCGCCCTTTTCTTTCCCGTCAACTGGCCATCACCAATGGGTTCACTTGTACCACGCTCGTCTTCCTCAGACGAGGATTCACCAACCGTCCCTGGAGGGGCAGTCTCGAGGGTACCCTTTCCGTTGGGATCTTTCTTTTTGTTCTTCTTTCTGTTCATCTTGGCCCTTTTGCGCACCGGGCCATCCTCGTCCAGATTGGGGAAATCTACGGATTTCTTGGTGGATCCCATCTGGAACATTTTCTCCGCCTTGGGCTTTTTGAGGGATATCATGTAGCATTCCCAGGCCTCACGGACGTTGCACAAAACTTCTCCGACCCCCTCGGGGGTGGGAAATTTGATTTTCTGATGGTACGTGGAGATAATAGCTTTAAAATTCACGAGGGCTGGTCTCCTAAAGATGATGTTATAAGGGATTTCAATTTCTACCACCGCGTAGGTGACCATGAGTGTTTTTCTCTGTGGGGCACGACCAAATGAGGTGGCCAAGCGAATCTGTCCTCGTGGGACAACTGATGGTTGCCGAATCCATCAATTAAATCCTTTACTTACCGTACGAAATATAAAATTGTAATATAGCAGTAAAGGGTCGAACCCAAGGGACTAGATGGATTTATATTCAATGTATCCAAGAGAATATTCAAAAGAGACTTAGAGGGGGGGGTGTTATGTAATTAAAACAAACTATTTTAAAGCATAAAACCAGATTTCTTCAACTATCTAAAGCTGAAAATAAAGAGAGTTGTGAAGGTTGATTATGAGTGAGATGTCTTAGCTCCGTTGTTACTTCATTCCATGCCTGTATCTAATCCTTGATGCAAAGATCGAATCTAATCAAATTATAGATTAACTTACAATAGACAAGAAGCTCATCTATATCATCCTTTCTTATTTTTAACTCAATCAAGAGAAGCTCATCAATTAAATTCTTACCACATAGCAGTCCCGCGAACAAGTATCTAAGATTTAACTATATGATAGCATTGAGCACCAAAAGGACATTAATCACGATCCATAATCTCAAGAAGCTTGGACTTATGAAATCATATTACGCATGCCTCACCATTCTATTGAGTAAACATGGTGGTAAACTCTCAATGATGTGCGGTTCTTCCATACCTTTACAAGACTATTACGTATCAAGTATTAGTATAACCATATCAAGTTGTTAACTAAACATCGATTGATCAGAAAGATGATTTGAAAACAACTCATACAAATACGTTCAAAGCTTGCATAAATACCATGGATTAGATTCACGTTCATTCACTTAGATCTCATAAACGTAGGCAAGGAAAGAAGATACAACCTAACTAAGACAAATATGTTCAGCCACGGATCATCATGCAAGGTAGACAATAAATATGTTGATCATAAACTGAACTACAAAATTTTTTTGAAATAAAAAAAACGAAACTAAAATACTTCAAGTCCGGAAATGATCACAATTTTGAGGAAGAAATCCCTCGTTGTTCCTGCTGCTAGCTGCTGCTATATTTTGATTCCTGAAATTATCACCTAAATCTCTGTCCATGTTTCCCCGCTTAACTTGCTTAAGTAAAGTATCCTTAAGTCTATCTATTACAAAGATCAAGGGGACAAAATGGCTTTTTCAAATCCCAATAAGCATGATTAGGATTCTTGAAACTCCAAAAATGCATGATCAACTCTTGCATGCAGGCCATGTTAGCTAGCTGTTGCATGTGTGACACCTGTCCCAAGAAGAGGAATCAGCCGTACTTGTTGACCGTGGTCTGCTATGCGTGTATTAGCCTTAGGGATGATCATGCATTGGGGTCATAGCTCAAGCATTTTCAACACTTAGCATCTTTTTCTTCATGATTCTGCCAAATCCCTCATTTATCAATATGTTTCTGCAAAAGCCAAATAAAAGCAAATTATGTAGAAATCTAATCCAATTCAGGGGGAAACAACAGAGATTTCCATGTATTTTATGCATACTATCAAATCCCCCCATACTTAGACTTTTGCTTGTCCCTAAGCAACAGCTTCTAATCCTAGCAAACTGCAAGATGATCCTCATCAAACCACATCAGCCCCACTCTTTATCAATGAGAAAATGTGAACATTAAAATGAGTTTAATAACAAGTCTCCACAGTCTATCAAAATGGAAAAGAACAAATTCTAAGTATTTAAATTGCTAGAGAATGTTAAGGAATTTAGAATTTGTTTAATCATGCACATTTACCAAATAGCAATCACAACATATGCTCAAAGGGTGCTTATTCTGGACTATCTAAATTCCAACAAAACTAAAGATAAAGTGAGGGTTCCAACATAATACTTATACCAAAATTCAAAAAAGTTGTCTATTTCGGGTATCATAATACCGCTTTGGTAATATATGACTATCCCTAGACTGCACTAAGTGCATCACTCATGGTCACCCATTTTTCAATTTATGATTTATATTCAGCCTTAGGTAACCAGCGGAGTGAAACGAGCAGATTGCATCAAGCAAATGGCTGTAACAGCCTTATTCAGGGACAACTGGCTTAGAAAGCCTTATTCAGAAGCTAATGGCTGGAACAGCCTTATTCATAACATAATCCCTCAATCAACATTAACATTAGCGTTCAACATCAATAACATCCCTTTAGACAGTCCAAAAATCGCACACTTTTTCACACATGAAGGTCCAATTTAAGCATGCAATTTCAGTTTCTCAGCTATTAATCTAAATTCAAAAACATTCTCTATCAGAGCCAAAGAACTTATAAACTTGATCAATTCCAAGAATCAGACATGGAAATTCATGTTACTTCAACCTATTTTTGATGTTCAAAAGCTCTCAAATCAAAACATGTTGCACATGAGGTTATCAGGTTCACAACTTCTTACAGCAGAAACACTGGCTAAATGATAGCCACAAAAATCAGTCAAAATTCTTAAAGGAACCATCTAAAATAGGCTACAAGCCTGTTATCAACTATCAACATTCAACAAAACAAAAATTAAGGCAACAGTCATCAAAAGTAGCAGACATGTCTCAAAAAAAAAGTTAAGCTCCTACTCCCCACCCCACCCACCCCCCCCCCCCCCCCTTATTTCACATTGTCCTCAATGTTGATAAACAGAATTAAAACAGGAGGACTTCCCTGAATGTGATTTAGTGGGTGCCAATGTTGAGGCCTTTCTTGATGGCCTCAATGTCAGTTTCTACTCCTGCTATGTGGGTTGCCATGATGTCCATTGAATTTTCCATGGCTGGAAGTTTTTCCACTGATTTTTCATATTTTTCCATTTTGGCTAGGACTGTTGTGAGGAGAGTTTCGATTCTGTCTAATTGTGCAGTGTCAGCAGTGCTAGTGGTGGCCTCAAATTGGGTATCTTTACCCTTGCTTTTTGTAACAGGAACTGTACCTGTACCAGGAAAGCACAATACTCCATCTTTTCTTTGGAGTATTCTCATGTTAAGCAGTACATGTTCATCTAATAGAGAAACTTCAGAATGTAAAGTAAGATCATGATCATTCAAGTCAAGAAGTTCTTCATGCACAGCAATATGAGTAATTAGATGTCCTAATTTAAGTGGCCTATTCCACTTGATGCAGTCATTTATGTGCACAGCAGCCCAAAAACCTATATTTACTTTCCTATTATTCCACATAGTCCACAAAAAGTACAATTCAGATTTGGTTATTGTGCTTGAACCTTCAGTTCTTTGGGAGAAAAACATTGATAGCAATCTATGAGCATAAACTACAGCAGGATCATTTAAGTAAATGCTCTTGGCATCATCAAACTTATCATACTTGCCATCAGTTAACTGCTTAAAGGCTTCATCAGGATCAAATTCTTGGGGAAAATCTCCTAAGCACACTATATCAGTTTCCCCATCAACTGGAAAGTAATCAAATTGTAAAACTTCACAGAATTGGTTAATTGAATAACTGATTCTTTTGCCTAGCAGTCTAAATGTGATAACACTATCTTCATCCCAATTATAGGCTTGCTTTTTCAGGAATTTAAAAGTTGAATAAAATTCCATTGTGAGTTCATAATAAATGGTTGTATCTATTTCCATAAACTCTTTCCATCCTATATTATTAAGCAATGCATAGACGGGTTCAATCAGCTCAAATTTTTCAAGAGTAGGTACATCAATTTTCTTAGCAATAGCAATAGAAAGTTCTTTAACTTGATTGTACCTTGATTTTTCCGTTTTGGCAGTGAATTTGAGGTGCCTCCCAGATTTTTAAATCTTGCAGGGGCAGGAGTCCTGGATTTTGGTACTCTGTTTCTTTTTTGCTTCTTGGGGAGATGTGTTTTCTGTGTAGGCTGGATAGGCACTTCTACTTGCTCTTCCTCAACATGTTCTTCCTCTTCTGCTACATTTGCTTCCCGCGTTTTTTCTCCATCTTCTGGAGTATCATCAGTTTCCTGTTCTGCTTCTGCATTGGCATTTTCTTCACCGTTCTTCTCTTTTGCTAACTTGTACCCTTCTTCAACCTCCTCCTCAATTTCGTCCTGTTGTTTCTCTTGTTCTTCCTCCATTGGTTCATCCATTTGTACAAGGGTTTCTGCTGCCCTTAACTCTTTAGAGGCGGATGGAGAGGGCTTCTTTTTCTTCTCAGTTTTCTCCTTCTTTTTGGATTTCTGCTTTGCACTCTTCTTCTTCTTCGATTTTTGTTGTGATTTCTCAGGCTTTTGAGGATTAGAAGGCTCTCCTTCATCTTCTTCATCTCTCAATTGGAATTTCCTTTTTCTGGGTTCGTAGGACTGCCTGACTTGCTTCAAAATTGAACCCAAGGTAGGATCTGCGGTCTGCCGGCGTTCTTCCACCACAATTATAGGGGGTTCAGGGGTTATAGGGTTTGTGCCAATAGGAGGGGAAAGGTTAGGGTTTGTGTTTTCTTGAGGGGTTGAAGTTTCCGGTGCAGTTTCAGAGGGTGGTGACGGGGTATTGACTGGTGGCTCCACCTCCTCTGCATGTATGGGTTCCGCTGGTTTAGGGGTAGTTTTCAGAACTCGCCTCTTCTGTGTGACCCCTCTTTTATACGGTTTAGGCGGAGGATTGGATTTCTCAGATCTTGTCTTCATATTCCGGCGAGGGTTACAGTGGTTGAAGATGGTGAGACGGTTGGGTTCTCTTGGCAGAAGGAGGAAGAAGAAGATTTCGGTTTGAAATTTCTGAGGGTTGAAGATGAAACGTTCCCTTTAAAGTGTGTCTTGTCATTTAAAAAACGTTTTTTTCAATTAATAAAACTTCTAAGGAATAAAGCGTATAACATTTTCTTCTCTTTTCAAATTTGGTTTATTTCACCAAGTGTGGGAAAAGACTTATAGGATGAGTTTAAGAGATGATCATGAATAAAGATTCATTTACCTGACTGTGCTTGTCTACTACTACCTGAAATGAACAGAAAAATGGTTCCTTATCAAAAACCACGTTAAGAACTGGAATGTCAAAACAGATTAACCAAAAATTAATGGGTTGCCTCCCATCAAGCGCCCTTGTTTAATGTCCTAGGCTAGACAATCACCCTGTCATCACGAGGAGAAAGGAATGGGGTTGTCTAAATGGACTTCCTCCACAGTATGATCTTTGAATCCTTCATAAAACGGTTTCAAGCGATGTCCATTGACCTTGAATGCTTTTCCTGTTTCTATACTCTTAATTGCTACTGCACCATGGGGAAAAACATTAGTAACAACAAACGGTCCTATCCATCTTGATCTCAGTTTTCCAGGAAAAAGTTTCAATCAAGAGTGAAATAATAACACTTTCTGCCCAATTTGAAAAGTTTTTCTGGAAATCATTTTATCATGGAAATTCTTGGTCCTTTCTTTATATAATCTAGTACTTTCATATGCTTCATTTCTTAGTTCCTCTAATTCTTGCAATTGCAATTTTCTATGGATTCCAGCATTATCTATCTTCATGTTACACTGTTTTATTGCCCACAAAGCTTTATGTTCTATTTCCACAGGTAAATGACAAGCTTTTCCAAACACTAACCTGTATGGAGACATACCAATGGGTGTTTTATAGGCTGTTCTGTAAGCCCATAATGCATCATCAAGCCTCAAACTCCAATCCTTTCTGTTAGGATTTACTGTTTTCTCCAGAATACTTTTTACTTCACGGTTTGAAACTTCAGCTTGTCCACTAGTTTGTGGGTGATATGCTGTTGCTGTACGGTGTGTAACATTATATTTCTTCAATAGAGCTGCTACAATTTTATTGCAGAAATGGGTTCCTCTATCACTGATAATAGCTCTTGGTGTCCCAAATCTGTTGAGAATGTTTGATTTTACAAAACCTACAACAGTTTTAGCATCATTAGTACGTGTTGCTTTGGCTTCAATCCATTTAGAAACATAATCAACTGCAGGTAGGATGTAAAAATTGCCAAAAGAATTAGGAAATGGCCCCATAAAATCTATGCCCCATACTTCAAATATTTCACAGATTAAAATAGGGAACATTGGCATTTGATTTCTTGAGCTCAAATTTCCTATTTTTTGACAGTTTTCACATGCCTTGCAAAATAGAAAAGCATCTCGAAACAATGTTGGCCAATAAAGACCACATTCTAATACTTTTCTTGCAGTTCTTTTTTGTCCAAAGTGACCTCCACAGGCATGTGAATGACAAAATTGTAAAACCGAATTGGTTTCTTCATTATTCACACATCTTCTAATTACTTGATCTGCACAATATTTCCATAAATAAGGTTCATCCCATGCATAATTTTTAGCATCACTTTTAATTTTATCCTTCTCTGTTCTGGATAATTTTTCTGGAAAGACATTAGATGCTAAATAATTCACTATGTCTGCATAACATGGGTTAGGTGTTAGGGATGACCTTGCCTTACCTTCAGTAACCAGGAACAATTGCTCATCTGGAAATTCTTCTTTAATTGGGTATGAGCTTTTACTTACCAAAAGTCTACTTAGATGATCAGCTACAAAATTCTCTGCCCCTCTTTTGTCCCTGATTTCGATATCAAACTCTTGCATCAGTAGTATCCAGCGTATCAGTCTTGGTTTTGCTTCCTTTTTCTTCAATAGGTACTTCAATGCTGTGTGATCAGAATAAATAATCACTTTAGTACCTAGAAGATATGTGCGAAATTTATCTAAAGCAAACACAATGGCTAAAAGTTCTTTCTCAGTTGTGGTGTAATTGATTTGAGCTGCATCCAACATTCTTGACGCATAATAAATCACATATGGTGATTTATTTATCTTCTGCCCCAAAACAGCTCCTATCGCATAATCACTGGCATCGCACATTAGTTCAAAAGGATGATTCCAGTTAGGTGCTTGAATTATGGGTGCTGATGTCAGTTTCATCTTTAGCAAATCAAATGCCTCCTTACAGGCTTGATCAAATTGAAACTCTACCTCTTTTTGCAGTAATTTACACAAGGGTTGAGTTATTTTTGAGAAATCTTTTATGAACCTTCTGTAAAAACCTGCATGTCCAAGAAAAGAACGAATCTCCCTCACAGTTGAGGGGTAAGGTAGGGATTCAATAACATCTATTTTTGATTTATCAACTTCAATGCCTCTAACTGACACTATATGGCCTAAAATTAAACCTTGATCAACCATGAAATGGCATTTTTCATAATTTAAAACAAGGTTATTTTCCAAACACTTGTCTAAAACTTTTGCCAAATTATTTAAGCATTCATCAAAGGAATTACCATAGACAGTGAAATCATCCATGAAAACCTCTATTATATCTTCAACATATTCAGAGAAGATGCTTACCATACACCTTTGAAAAGTGGCTGGTGCATTACACAGTCCAAAAAGCATACGTCTAAATGCAAATGTTCCAAAAGGACATGTGAATGTGGTCTTCTCTTGATCTTCTGATGCCACTGGAATTTGATAAAATCCTGAGTATCCATCAAGACAGCAGTAGTGCGTTTTTCCTGCAAGTCTTTCCAACATTTGATCAATAAATGGCAATGGAAAATGATCCTTTTTGGTGGCTGAATTCAGTTTCCTGTAATCCATGCACACACGCCAACCATTTTGCACTCTAGTTGGGACCAATTCACCTGCTGTATTTTCAATTACTGTTATACCTGTCTTTTTGGGAACTACTTGCACTGGACTTACCCACATACTGTCTGAAATAGGATAAATTATACCGGCATCTAAGAGCTTCAAAACTTCTTTCTTTACTACTTCCATCATTGGGGGATTCAGTCTTCTTTAGGCTTGTCTGATTGGTTTGCAATCCTCCTCTAGAATTATTTTATGCATACAAGTTGATGGACTCAACCCTTTTATATCTGCAATTGTCCATCCCAAAGCAGCCTTAAATTCTCTCAAGACTCTTATCAGTTTATCCTCTTCCAGTTCAGACAACTTGTTAGAGATGATTACTGGTAAGGATTCATCACTACCCAAATATGCCTACTTCAAATGGGACGGCAAAGGTTTGAGTTCTAATTTTGAGCCTACATAACAGAAGGGAGTATTTTAGTACAGGAAGCAGTTAATTTCTTGCAAGTCATGTTTGACTTGGCAGATTCCAGAGATTCCAGTGCGTAAACAACCTCACTAATCTCTTCTTTCACTTCATATTTAGCCTCTAATTCTTTCAATTGATCAATATAAATGCTATCTTCCAGGGCTAAATAAAGTTCATCATAGAAATCTAGCTTTGCAGTAGCTTGTACAAAGTTATCAATGATGTCTATAGAAGAAACATTTGAAATATTTTCAGATGGAAATTTCATAGCTTCATAAACATTGAATTTAATCAAATCTCCATCAAACTCAACTGTTAACGTCCCATTATAGACATCAATCTTTGCTTTTGCTGTGCTCAAAAATGGTCTTCCAAGCAGCAAATCTGAAGATTTAGATATCTTGTCATCTTCCATGTTGACCACGAAGAAATCTGCAGGAAATACTAAATTATTAATCTGCACAAGCACATCTTCTAGCACACCTTCAGGGTGTACTATCGACCTATCAGCTAGCTGTATAATGACTCCAGTTCCTTTTAAAGGACCTATATTCAAGGAAGAATAAACTGACAAAGGCATAACATTTATTGATGCACCAAGATCGCACATAGCATGATTTAGGCCTAAGTTTCCTATTCTACACGGAATAGCAAACATACCTTGGTCCTTACATTTAGGTGGGAGTTTCCTCTGAAGTACAGCTGATACATTTTCACCCATGCTAATTTTCTCATTTCCTAACAATTTCTTTTTATTCGTACAAAGATCTTTAAGAAATTTAGCATACCTTGGTATTTGCTTTATAGCGTCAAGGAGGGGAATATTTAACTCAACCTTTCTGAATGTGTCCAGGATTTCTTTTTCTTCCTTGGCCTTCTTTATTGATGTCAACCTTTGAGGGAATGGTGGTGGGATCACCATAGGTTCAGGCAGTGCAGTAGGTTCTGCTTCTTGTTCTGTTGCTAAGCCATGATCATGGCTTACACCCTTGCCCACTGAATCTGCATCAATATCAACATTTAATCTGTTTTGCTCTGTTTTTCCATTGCTTTGCCCTGTTTTTTGCTTCCTTACAGGCAATTCGAGCTCCTTTCCACTCCTCAAAGTAACAGCACTAGCATTCTGCCTTGGATCAATCGTTTGAGATGGCAATTTTCCTTTGTTTTCAAGCTTACTAACTGATGTTGCTAGCTGTCCCAATTGGTTTTCCAAATTTTGAACAGTGGACTGGAACTGCTGCATATTTGCCCTCGTTTCCTGCTGAAATTGTTGATTGTTAGTCATAAAGGCCTTAAACATATCCTCTAAAGAAGTACCTGAATTAGAGCTTGAAGGTTGTTGAAAATTCTGATGTGGCTGGAAGTTTTGAGGTGGTCTTTGTACGGAGGGCCTTGACTGAAAATTCTGTTGTCCTTGAAACAATTGAGGCCTTTGTGCATAACTGAAATTAGGATGATCCTTCCATCTAGGATTATACGTATTTGAATACGGATCATACTTTCTTTGTTGGAAGCCTCCTCCCATTGCACTCACATTTTCAGTTCCATCAGCTTGGAGTGTTGGACATAAATCTGTATGGTGATCTGGACTTGTACATATTCCACAAACCAAAGATGGTGTCGAGTTTGCCACAGCTAAATTCTGCACCAAAGTTGTTAATTTATTTAATTGACTTTCAATTAGAGCAGAATTTACCTCATTTACTTTCCTTGGGACATTTTGATGGTTCCCGAACTGCTGAGAATTAGCAGCCATAGTTGAAATTAATTGTCTGGCCTCACTAGGTGTTTTATTGACAATTGCACCCCCACTTGCTGCATCCATCATCCTTCTCTCCATAGGAATTAATCCTTCATAAAAATACTGGATCAAGGCTTGTTCTGTGTGTCCATGCTGTGGGCACCTGGCTAATAATTTCTTAAATCTTTCCCAATAATCATGGAGAGTTTCAGACTCCTTTTGCTTCATAGAAACTATTTCTCTCCTTGTTGATACAACTCTGGATGTTGGGAAGAATTTTTCTAGAAAAGCTGAGGCCATGGTTGTCCACGTTGTGATTGATCCTGGTGGTAGGTAATACAGCCATTCTTTCGCATCATCAGCCAGAGAGAATGGGAATGCTCTCAGTTTGATCTGCTCTTCTGTAACTCCATTTGGCCTCATGCTAGAACAAACCACATGAAATTCCTTAAGATGTTGATTTGGATCTTCATTTTCTTTGCCTCTGAAAGTGGGAAGTAAATGGATTAAACCAGATTTTAACTCAAAATCAATATTTAAAGTAGGCAAAGTTATGAATAATGGCTCCTGGGCTACAGGCGGTGCAGCTAATTATCTAAGTGTCTGATCCTGCGCAGCCATGCTTAAGGGATGACCTCCACTTGTACTTCCTCTATCTGTAACAGTGAATAATCTAACCAAACAGGGGAAAGGATCTGTTTCCAGAAAATCACAGCTTTCTGTCTGCAACCTTCTCAATATATTTTCCTTCCTGATTTGTCTTAATGTCTTCTCAATTTCTGGACCATATGGGATCAGTTTCTTCGAACATTCTGACCTAGTCATACAAAGAATACAAAACAGTTTAGCCTAGTCCCCGGCAATGGCGCCAAAATTTGATGGTTACCGAATCCATCAATTAAATCCTTTACTTACCGTACGAAATATAAATTTGTAATATAGCAGTAAAGGGTCGAACCCAAGGGACTAGATGGATTTATATTCAATGTATCCAAGAGAATATTCAAAAGAGACTTAGAGGGGGGGGGTGTTATGTAATTAAAACAAACTATTTTAAAGCATAAAACCAGATTTCTTCAACTATCTAAAGCTGAAAATAAAGAGAGTTGTGAAGGTTGATTATGAGTGAGATGTCTTAGCTCCGTTGTTACTTCATTCCATGCCTGTATCTAATCCTTGATGCAAAGATCGAATCTAATCAAATGATAGATTAACTTACAATAGACAAGAAGCTCATCTATATCATCCTTTCTTATTTTTAACTTAATCAAGAGAAGCTCATCAATTAAATTCTTACCACATAGCAGTCCCGCGAACAAGTATCTAAGATTTAACTATATGATAGCATTGAGCACCGAAAGGACATTAATCACGATCCATAATCTCAAGAAGCTTGGACTTATGAAATCATATTACGCATGCCTCACCATTCTATTGAGTAAACATGGTGGTAAACTCTCAATGATGTGCGGTTCTTCCATACCTTTACAAGACTATTACGTATCAAGTATTAGTATAACCATATCAAGTTGTTAACTAAACATCGATTGATCAGAAAGATGATTTGAAAACAACTCATACAAATACGTTCAAAGCTTGCATAAATATCATGGATTAGATTCACGTTCATTCACTTAGATCTCATAAACGTAGGCAAGGAAAGAAGATACAACCTAACTAAGACAAATATGTTCATCCACGGATCATCATGCAAGGTAGACAATAAATATGTTGATCATAAACTGAACTACAAAATTTTTTTGAAATAAAAAAAACGAAACTAAAATACTTCAAGTCCGGAAATGATCAAAATTTTGAGGAAGAAATCCCTCGTTGTTCCTGCTGCTATATTTTGATTCCTGAAATTATCTCCTAAATCTCTGTCCATTTTTCCCCGCTTAACTAGCTTAAGTAAAGTATCCTTAAGTCTATCTATTACAAAGATCAAGGGGACAAAATGGCGTTTTCAAATCCCAATAAGCATGATTAGGATTCTTGAAACTCCAAAAATGCATGATAAACTCTTGCATGCAGGCCATGTTAGCTAGCTGTTGCATGTGTGACACCTGTCCCAAGAAGAGGAATCAGCCATACTTGTTGACCGTGGTCTGCTATGCGTGCATTAGCCTTAGGGATGATCATACATTGGGGTCATGGCTCAAGCATTTTCAACACTTAGCATCTTTTTCTTCATGATTCTGCCAAATCCCTCATTTATCAATATGTTTCTGCAAAAGCCAAATAAAAGCAAATTAAGTAGAAATCTAATCCAATTCAGGGGGAAACAACAGAGATTTCCATGTATTTTATGCATACTATCAAATCTGCAGAACCCCCAAAGCCAATGAGGGCTATTTTGAAGGGCTCGAGCGAAGTATTAATGACATTCATCTTTTGGAACGTGGCATAGGGCAAAACGTTAACAGAGCTTCCATTATCCACTAACACCCTCTTTACAACGTGATTGTGGACATCTAAACTAACCACCATGGGGCAGTCAGAGGGTTCACTGACCCCATGGGGTGTTACAATATGTTCCAAATCCTTATCTGTAAATCCTATTACATCATGTTCCTTCGAGCGTTCATCCTTGGACTCTAGGATGGCATAAACTGATTTGGGCATCGAGGGCGTTGATCGTAACTCTGGACATACCGTCGTCGAGAAGCGTTGGAATCTCCTCTTGAGGAACCCCCTGCTATCATGTTGATAACTACAAAAGGGGTATTTTCTTGCTCTGGAGCATTCCCTTTGCCACGGTGGCTACTCCCTGTGGGGCCTCGCCCTCGTGGGCTCCTTGAATGTGAGGGACTCCTTCTCCTTTCTCTCGAATGCTCGTTGCAACGTTCATCATAATGCTCCAACATCTTTACAAACTCCTTCAAGTGGTCCCACGCGAAGAGCCTCTGAATTTCAACTTCCAACTCACGGCATTCATCCGTGTCATGCCCCTTCTGTTTGTGAAAGGCACAGTATTTGTTCGAGCGTCTCAAAGCCTCTGTGTCCTTCATCTTCGTGGGCCTTTTGAAGAGCTTCTTGTCAGACAAGGCATATACTTCTGAGATTGGCCTATTAAGGGGGACACGCTCGAATTTCCGCGGGGGTGGTGGTGACTCCTTGTGGAGAGGTTCCTCTCGCCCTCGCTCGCTTTTAGAGTGCCCCGAATGCCTGGGGGCATTGGACCCGTACATATCTTCGAGAGCAAAGTAGGGCTCGGCTATCTCCCTCATTGCCATGAGGGATGTGGGCCGTTTCTTCACAATGGAATCAGCAAATTTCTTGCTTACATATTGCTTGTGATTGCAGGCATTGAAAAGAACGTGGATCGGAAAATCCATGGATGGCCTTTCTACCAAGAGCACCTCTTTGTTGAAACGAGCGAAGAATGACCGGAGGGACTCATGCTCACCTTGGATCAGGTTATACAAGGCAGTGGGTGCGGTGATAGGAGCTTTCAATAAGTTGAAGTGGTTCAGGAAGGCGTCAGTGAGTTCACCATATGAGTTGATCGAGCCGGGTGGCAGACGTTTGTACCATTCCTGGGCCATCCCCACAAGGGACGTGACAAAGACCTTAGCCCAATAATGGCTAGAATGCTCGTACAAATGCATTAGGTGCAGAAAATGATCCAGATGCTCTGCGGGGTCGGTGGTTCTATCGTAGCGGTTGACGAACGTAGGAACTTTGCCCATACCGGCTTGGGCCACCAGGACTTCCTCCACGAGGGGGGATCCTTTTGCGAGCGGATGGTGATTGTAACATCCAAAATTTTCTTCTTGTTCCAAGTGACGGGGAACGTGTTGTTGGCGAACATGTCAACGAGCGTCTCTGGCATTGTCTCGCTCGTCCCCGGCATGGGGGACTTGAGAACGCGCTCGAGAGAGCTACCCCACCATATCTTGCAACCCCTGCAGCTGGTCTTGCACAACTGCGAGGAGATTGGGATCTTCTCTTTTTGCTTGGCTCCCTCGCTGGGATGTTTGTGGCCCCCATTTTTATGCTCGAGAATAGGCCTCCTCATCAACATTGACTCTTTTCGTGGGCTCTCTGCCCCTGTCTGCTTGAGGACGCTCGTTTTCGCCTTGGTTGGGAGCCTCTTTGGCAGGCGGAGGCGGCGGTTGAGCCCTCAAGATGGCCTGAGCCTCCCTAAGCGGATATGTCTGCATCCCCCCCCCCCCCCCCCAAAGGAGGGGCAACCTGAGTGGTCTGCCCAGAGGGAAAATACATGGAATGAAATCTTTCTCACTCACCCTGGTCCGCCTGAACCTCGCATTGGGCATAAAGAGCCCTCAGCTGTTGAGGGGTCAAAGGGGGTAACTCCACCCCTTCGATCTCCCTTGGAATCACCACCGGAAGCTGGATTTGCCCAGCGTGGTACGGTTGAACCGCCAGTATCATGACGGTAGGAGTGAGCGTGTACCCAGGAGGCGGCATCAAGAAGGGGTGTCCTCCTTGGCTGGTGTGGGCATTAAGCCACTGGTTCTGGGGAGGATGCGGAAAAGCAGGGAGTTGAACGCCTCCACCGGCGGCGGAAGTGGGCGGCTCAGGATGCACCGGGGGTGGTGCTAGTGGTTCTGTTGGTGGACGTGCGCCTTCAGTAGGCGGCTTTCCGCCAGCTGCCGTCGATGAAATGGTGGTGACATTAGCCTCATGGGGAGGGTCATCTCCTCCTCCCACAGCTCCGGACCTAGTAGCTACCATGGTTGGAAAGGTGATGGGTGTTTGTTTTTCAACTAGCAAAAGAACGAAGGATAAGCTGAGAACGGATTTCCCACAGACGGCGCCAAAAATGATGGTGTCCGATTAGTTAAGGGTCAGACTCCGATCACTTTCTATTTTGTTGAGGTGGGGAAACAGAGGGTAAGCTCAAGAAGAGGGTCGCCGGAAAAGCCGTAGGCTCTACCTGCTAGGACAAACACGCACAAAGTCAGAAGGCCTAGCTGGGGAAACTGGGGGTGATTCCCAGTTTGGCTCTCCGACGCTCAAGTCGGGTAAAAATCTCAGAGAAAGCAAAGTGAAGAACTAAGTTTCTGTAATGGAGATTGCTTACAGTGAAGAAGAAGACGTTGCCTATTTATAGTTGAGGGTCGAGGACCCTTTGGTAATTTGCCTCGTGTGGTCCTACCCTAATGCTGCCCTAACACGTGTCGCAACGAGGAGAATCCTAGGAGGAATCTCCTGCAAAAGCTGATAAAGGTTGGTGTTTGCAACAGAGTCAGGTGTGCGGGCTTGTACCGGTGTCAGAGAGCCGTTTTGGAGGTTGGTAACGAGGGCGAGAAGCACGCTCGTGTCGACTGGGTTTGATGGACTGGGGGATCCGCATGGGGATCGGCGTCCAAATAGTGCATCGAGGGTGTAAGGGACCCCTTGATTCTGTGGTTGTACGAGGGCACCCTTCGAAGGGCATGATGCTCGTTTAAGGACTTCCATAGAGCCATGGAAGCATGCATGAGGAAGCTGGCTGTCGCTCGTTAAAATATCTTGAGATGCTCGTTAAAGAGCGCAGGGGAGGCCGTGCGCTGGTGAAAGGCTGGGGCGATTGGGGATCCTGAATCCACATGTCATGCATTGACTGTGCCACGTGTCTAAACGTGGATCATGCGTATTTTATTCCCATCAAAGTTAAGTAAGATATATCAAATTTTCAACACTATAAAATAAATAGATAGTGATGTAGGAATCACAAATAATTTTCAAACGTGGACCACACCAACATATACGCATAAAATGAAAGAAAGAGACAAGCATATGTCTAACTAAAAGCAGACAATAGTGAAAGGGGTGTTGATTCAAGTGATTAATGAGACAACAAGCATAAATTACACAAAAAGCATATGTTTAACAAGAAAAAGACAATAAGGCATAAATAACACAAAAGCAGTTATTTTGTCTGGAAAAATCATAACGATTCCATGGAACCTTCTCATGACCCAAAAATGAGCTTTTCACAAAATAAGTCCAAAAATGCACATTCACGACTCAGTAAATACATCCTCACACATTTTTCTCTAGTTTTATGACTTTGGATCGTTTAGAGATGTATTTTGTTGACTTCCCGGTGTAAACTTGGTTTCGTTTCTATATATTTGAGGTGGGGTCTCCGTAAAAGCTTCAAGGAGGTTCGCTCCGGTTTATAACCCCCCCCCCCCCTCCAAAAAAAACAACCTAACACATAAACTTACAAAAATTTACCTGATATTTCAAAAAAATGAGCTCAAATTTCAGAGAACCCAGAACTCATAAATAATCGTAAAAAATAGAGAAATTAACATAAAAACACAATCATACCGTAATGCCACAACCCTCAAGACCTTATAGTGTCGTTAATGAGCTTGTAATAAAAATAAAAGAAAATCAATGTCTCACATTCTACCAAGCTTCCATCAAGCTACTAGGGTTTGAGTGGCAGAGGAAAAACCGAAAAATGGTTGAAATGAGGTTTCAGAGTGTTAGAATTCTTTCTTATAAGTTGTAATGTAATGGATTGTAATATATGGAAGGTTAAAATTGTCTTTTCCAATTGCAAATTAAGTTAAAATTGACTAAGAAGGAAGTGATTTTTTTTTTAAAACCAAAAGGTATTTTTTGACAATTATTATCTTTCATGGGTGTTATGAATTTTTTATATAATATAGGGAGTAAAATGTTATTAACTCAATAATTAAAATTATAAGGCACACAAACAACACATTACACTATATATCTTAGGGGCAGTCTCCCATAACTCCCCCATGGATTGGAATATTTTCACATACCTCCCAAATACAAATCATGAGTTTATATTATATAATAGAATATAAATACTGCATTAGAACGTTTTTGTATTACATTATGTGAAATTCATACAACATACATTTAAACGTTTACATATAGTGATTTGTCTCCAAACCCACAAAATCCTTGAATTTATACTACATAATAGGATATAAATACTGCATTATAACGTTTTTTACTACATTATTTGAAATTTATATGGGGAAATTATGTCAAAATATGATGTCGTATTGGGGATTTATCCCACATTTCCCCTATATATTTTAAGGGATGTGGAGAATATTATTTTAAAAAAATATGTATATCTTTTAAAAGATATACACAGTAACCCCAATATCTAATACACAGTATAACCTCGATAAATTAATAACCTCGTTAAAATAATAATTTTCTTCGGTCCCGAGTCGGGATCAACGTGGTAAATTAATAATTCGCTAAATTTATAAGATAATACAAAAAAAAAAAAAATTCATATAGGTCCCATTTGATATATAAATTAATAATTCATCTGTATCAAAATATTTCATACATAATACATAAGTAAACTAAACAGGTTTCTGAAAATATGAATCTAATGTTGTTTGTTTCTTCTTGAAATCAATATCACCTTGCATCTCATCTCTA
This sequence comes from Lantana camara, assembly GCA_037501455.1. NCBI lineage: Eukaryota > Viridiplantae > Streptophyta > Magnoliopsida > Lamiales > Verbenaceae > Lantana > Lantana camara. The sequence continues at coordinate 82,339,819 of CM074865.1, forward strand.
ACCCTTCTTATTGCATTAAGAATATCAGGTGATTTATACTCACACAGTTCTCTACGCATACCATTAGTCATGGTTGATTTTTTAACACCTTTGAGATGAGAAGCTATTTTTTTTGTTTTTTGATTTGAAGACTTGCATAATACATCTATTTGTATAGTAACTTAGTTAATGTATGTACGTGTAACTACATTAATAATTGAGTGGATTTATACATTTTAATGAATGTAGGTACATGTAACTACATTTGATGGGTTCAGAAACGTGTGGATCCGAATCCGATCACTTTACTATTTGTAATCGTGGAGGAAACCACCGGAGCTTCGCCGGAAATGAGAAAGTGGGTTCTACCTGTTGGGACAAGCACAACAAAAGTCAGAAGGCTAAGCTGGGGGAACTGGGGGTGATACCCAGTTTGGCTCTCCGACGCTCAAGTCAGTTCAAGGTATGAAGGAAAAATGTAAGTTCAGTCACAGTTTCAGTGATGAAGAAAGCTTACCAATGTAGAAGATGACTTTAGCTATTTATAGTTGAGGGTCAAGGGCCCTTTGGTCTTTTGCCTCAAGTGGTCCTGGCCGAATGTTGCCCTAACACGTGGCCCCGTAAGAGAAAAACCTAGGAGGAATCTTCTGCAAAAGCGGCCAAAAATTGGGGCAGGCAACAGTGGCAGGTGCGCGGGCATGTACGTTGTGTCAGAGAGCCATTTGGGTGGTTGGTAACGAGGGCTTGAGAGCGCGCTCGTGACAACCTAGAGTATTGGGAGCCATGATATCCGCTGAGGGGAATGGAGGCTTCAGTTTAAGTGACGAGCCGAGAGGGGAGGCCACTCTGAGGGAGTGTGACGCTCGAAGAGGGCTCCCTTGGCATGTGGGCGAGCCAATCGCACAGTATGAAGGGCGCTCGTGAGAGTGAGCGCTCATTGGGCTTAACTTTATGGAGAAGGATTGCGCTCGTTGCGCTTAGTGCTCGTTCGCTGATGGGTGCAGCCTTGGGGAGACAGATGTCATCATCTCGGTGACGCCACGTGTCTTAACGTGGGACGATCGTATTTTGACCCCATCATTTTGCCCCCCAATTCTGTAGTCCTTAGTGATAAGGACTGTAGAATTTTGACACATCCGATCTTTCGCATGCAGCGCTCGTATAGGACTTGGCGTGTTGAGCAATTTTTCTCTGACTGTGCCATTAATGCAGTCTTTTCAACCGTCCGCTCGTAATGTTTCTACACTGAGCATTGTACTATTCTTGAGTATCCGAAACGTCAGAGCATTAAATGCGGGCGCGCGTGGGGCGCGTGAGCATTGGGAAGCGTTTGACGACTCCACAAAGTGGGTGGTTTCCTAGGCGGGAAATGATTACCATTTCGAATTCATTGCCGAAAAAGGTACCAACTCCCCTCCCTATAAATACGGGATTCTGAAATCTTGCTACTCTTTACGCATTCAGAACTTCCAAGCATCCTTTGCAAAAAGAATTTTCTCGCATTCCAGTTCTTAGAGCATCTTCAACCTTTCTCCCATATTTTCTCAGAAACCTTCAAGGTAAACTTCCAGCGTATATTTCTAACCTTGCTAACTTTAGATTCAGACTTTAGGATTTCATAACCTCTCAGATTTTTCTCCTTGAGGAAACCCTAATCTCTTTCCAAGAAAACCCCATTGTCTAACCGAGACTGAATTTCTCCCAAATCTCAGCTTCTGCCATGGCTGACCAACATGTTGAGGAATTCGCCCGTGAAATTAATGAAATGGCCACTGAGAGTTCCTCTTCACCCGATTCCCCTAGAGATGAGGAGTTGGGGGCGGCAGTGATGGCCATGGAGGATAGGAATCCTGGCGGAGTGGATCCTCTCTTTGAGGAGATGAATCTGGTGATGGAGGCAGAGAGGCAAGGGGTTGTTCTTCCCATAACTCAAAGTGCCACTCACCCTCACCGCCATACCGTGACGGTGGCCGTTGCGAACCCGCTTCCAGTGGCTGAAGCCATAACCGGGCCTTCAAAAAGAGCCCGTGATAAAGGAAAAAACAAGAAATCCCAGAAATCCAAAGGACAATACGAGGGTGAAGGATCAGGTTACCAGGCTACCGAGCGCACGCCCGATGAGACTCCCAGCACAGTTACCGTGGGAGACGTGAAAACGATGATGGCGCCCATTTATTGGGACGAGCGGTATACGTGGAGAATCCCAGAAAACCACGAGCGTGCTAATAATCCGCCTCCTGGGGAAATGGCCGTATACGTGGATACGGTGAGTTCAGGAGGCTTGAGGTTCCCCATCTCGATCTCGATGGCTCACCTGTTGAATGATCTGGGCCTCTGTCCATCACAAATCGTGCCCAACGGCTTGGCTCTGTTGACCTGCTTTGTGATTCTGATGAGGGGCATGGGCTACGAGCCCTTCTTGCGGAACTTCAACGCCCTTTTTCAAGTGGTCAGCTCCTCTCGTTCATCTCCCGAGGCTGGTTTTTACTATGTCCAGGCGAAGGCACATATGAAATTGATCAACTCGCCCTCGAGCACTTATGGCCCTGATTGGAAGGAGAAGTTTATTTTCATCAAGGCTCCAACAGAAGAGGGCTTTGGGGTACCCACGGAATGGGGCTCGTTTTCAAAGAGCCGCTTGCCACCTGCACTCCCCAAAGATTGGGCCAAAAGCCTGGCAGCAACTCTAAGGGACGAGGGCCACCTCATTCAAGCGAAAGACTGGATAGACGATGCAGAACTCATGTTCTTGTGTGGTCTCTCAAACGACCCTTATTACCTTGACAACCCTCCGGCTCGTGACATAGAGAGAGATGGTTAGATTCTTAGGGCACTAACTTTAGATAGGAATGAATACTAACTGCTTCTCTGTACTTGTAACTTGCAATCTGAGCAGATGGTTTGAGGATTTCTAACCCTCGAAATTCCCATTTTTGCAGGAGCCTCTATATTAGAGATGGCAGGAGGAATCAGACAAGCCGCCCGCTTCGCCCATGCCAACAGGAACCAAGCCCCGCAAGGGGGCCAACAGCGCGAGCAACAGTGCCCTCGCAATCGTGGCAATAGAGGAGACGCTCGTAGCGGCAGTCAAGGCGCCAGTTCGAGCGCTAATCCAGAGGTTCAACCTCCTCGTGGCCGGGGGGAGAATAGGCTGGCCAACAGGGAGTCCAGGGGGCGGTTGGCCACAGAACGAGCGGGAGACGTTCAACTCCCTATGACCGAGGAACAAACGAGGCCAATAACCACCCTGGCCATAACCGAGGCCCCTCCGAGCGCCAGCAGGCCTTCCCGCAAGAGGAAGAGGATGCCCGATTCTACCGCAATCCAGGGCAAAGGAAAACAGGTAGCCGAGGGCCCCAAGGGCGAGGGGGAAACTTCCTCTTCAGAGGAAGAACATGTATGGGAGTTCTCCCGTCTAGGGGACAGGGACTACACGGGTGCCCCGGACGGGGGGCCAGTTCTGCTGAGGCCCGGCACGCTCGCTCAGGCTGTCACCAAGAATCTGTACAGCAAGGCCCAGTTCTCGGCAGACCATCGGCATCTCTTCAGCGAGTCTGTGGAGAAAGTGACCCTTGATGCAGCCCACGCTCTAATCTCCGTAAGTCTTTACTCCTTGCTTTCTTTGCTGATTTCTGTAAGTTAACATACTTTTTCTTTGCTAACACTTTCCTTTCCTCCAACTTATGCAGCAAGTTCTTCCCCGGCTCCAAAATGTGCAAATGCGAGCCTCCACTTACGCCGAGCGCAAGGCCAAGTACAAGAAGATGGCCCGCTCAAATGATCCGGCTCAAATCCAATCGGAGCTGGACACAGAAATTGCCAAGTATGAATCCCTCAAGGATTTGTACAATAAAACGGAGGAGGAGTTGGGAAAACTAAGGGAAGACTTCCAGGCGGTGGAGAGCGCTCGGAGCGGCTTGAGCGGCCAGTTGGCTCAGGCTAACGAACGCTGCAGGAAGGCAGAGACCGAGCGCGAAAGTTGGAAGGCGAGGGCTCTGGAGGCCGAGCGGAAATTCAACGACGCCGTGAACGAGTGGCCTCGGAGTCTGGAGCGTGCAAACAAGGAGGCCCTTATCAAATTTTGTCACTCAAAGGCCTTCGGCTTTGTGGCCTCTCTGCACTGCCTGGACGAGGCTCAAAAGGCCTTCAACCTTGCCGTCGAGCAGGGTATCCACAAGGGGCTCACCAATCCGGCGATGAGGGAGGCGGAGGGCACAGGGCTCATGTTCAATGAGCGTTGTGAGGAGGATGACGAAGACCAAGAAGATCCCGCCGACACCATCGCTGAGGTGGAATATGACTTTCTAGTCAAACTCCTCCAAGATGAGTACATGGATGCCCATCCGGCGGGTAATGCTGCTTCATCCGCTCAAAATGATCCGCCTGAAGACGAGCCGCAAGCGCCCCTCGTGGAGAATGTCCCCGTCCCCGCTGCTGAGGGCGCTAACGCCCCCGTCCAGGGTGCCAATGAGCCCGACGATCCCCAAGCTCAACCGCAAGAGCCTGAGGGCCCAGTTCATGGTCCCGTGGCTCAGAACATTCTGGTGATCGTTGATGAAGACATTGCTCCGGCCGCTTGAAGCCTTTCCTTTTCCAATATACCTTCCTGCTTTTCTGTATTTTTCCTTTCTTTTGAAACAATGTTCAGTGGCCTTTGAGCCCTTATCTTGTAATATTTCTCTCTTGCAATGAATATATATCTCATTTTTCATGACTTTGTTCTTTTGTTTACTTATGAATCAGAACTTATATTTAGAGCTTGCTGGAACAAATCTTGTAATAATAAGACTGTGTGTAGCATACTCTGTGGATATTTTATTTCTCTGATGCAATGAAAATTTGTCTAAGTCATGAGCGATCGTGAGGGTCTTATTGTGAGATTGCCCCCCGCTCAAGACTTGTATAAATTTTTCTTGAAAATTTGTCTAAGTCATGAGCGATCGTGAGGGTCTTATTGTGAGATTGCCCCCCGCTCATGACTTGTATAAATTTTTCTTGAAAATTTGTCTAAGTCATGAGTGATCGTGAGGGTCTTATGGAGAGGCCGCCCTCGTTCATGACTTGTGACATTCCTTCCACCCTTGGGGGATTTTGCTGAGTCTTGAGTGTGTGCGAGGGTCTTACTGAGTGGTTGCCCTCGTTAATGACTTGTGCAATACCTTCTTGATTCTGAGGCCATCGTTCGAGCGCTCTGGCTCTTGTCGTATTTCTGGCTCTACAGGAAATCCCCGTTTTCGAGCGCAAGGCGTTATAAGAAACGGCCAAGGCCTACTAGGATTTGTTCTTGTAGGAGATCCCGTTTTCGAGCGCAAGGCGTTTTAAGAAACGGCCAAGGCCTACTAGGATTTTCTTCATAATCTTCTTCCTACTCGCTTAATTGGTTGTGAGCGTAACCAGTCTATCCTTATGAGGGCGTCCCCCCATGCGGAGTAGAGTACTGGCAAGCGTAACCCATACGAGATAACAGCATACATATTGGAATGGGTTGCCAACCACGCTCGCGAAGACGAGGGCCGTGGGACTTATCCATTCAAGCAACCACAGAAAAAGGAATATTAGAGAAATTAAAAAGACTATGTGACTGCTTACTTGTGATTGGAATTACATAGTACCCGTTAAGGAGGGTTGTTACATCAGGGTTTACAAAGGGCTTTTAAACATAAAACCGCCGGAGGTTACATGCGTTCCAAGGACGAGGCAAGCGCTCACCTTGAAGTGTCTCCAGGGTGTAAGTGTTGTTAGCTCTGAGTTGTACGACCTTGAACGGGCCTTCCCAATTGGGGTCCAATTTCCCCACGTGCTTGGATACTTCCACTTTCTTCAAAACCAAGTCTCCCAACTGGAAAGTTCTTTCCCTCACGCGCTTGTTGTACTGTTGGGCCACAGAGGCTTTATAATGGTGGATCTTAGCCCAGGCTTTGTCTCTCCTTTCATCCAGCAAATCCAACTCCAAGCTTCTGTTGCCATCGTTGAGCTGAGGCTCGAAATAGCCGACACGAGCGGATTCATTTACTATCTCCGCTGGTATCATCGCTTCTGATCCATAAACGAGCGCGTAAGGTGTTTCTCCAGTGGCCGCTCGTGGGGTGGTGCGGTAAGCCCAAAGCGCTCCTTGCAGCTCCTCAGCCCATTCACTTTTCTTGCTTTCAAGCATGGTTTTCAGATGTTGCAAGATGATCCTATTGGTAACTTCTGCTTGCCCATTGGCTTGAGGGTGTCCTACAGAGGTAAATCGCTGCTCGATCCCCAACTCAGAACACCATTCTCGCGTGTCGGCTGCTATGAACTGGGATCCATTGTCAGAGATAAGCACCCTCGGTATGCCGTACCTGCAAATGATGTTTTTCCAAATGAAGTCCCTCACAACCCTGAAAGTAATTTTTGCAACGGCTTCGGCCTCGGCCCACTTGGTGAAGTAGTCAACGGCTAAGATGACAAACTTCTTTTATCCCGCAGCCAGGGGCAAAGGGCCCACGATGTCTATTCCCCACTGATCAAAAGGCCAAGAGACGTCTATTGGGATCATCTGTGCGGCTGGCAATTGAGGGAGATTTGAATGAAATTGGCATTTGGGGCACTTCCTCGAAAATTCAATGGCATCTTGGAGAACCGTAGGCCAATAAAACCCACTTCTCAGAACCTTTTTTGCCAAGATACGCCCTCCGGAATGATTCCCACAGCTTCCATTGTGGATGAGTTCGAGCGTCTCCTTCGCTTGTGAGGGCCTCAGGCATCTCATTGGGGGTCCTTGAAATGACTTCTTGAACAACCTCCCCTCAGGATCCAAAGCGAAACGAGGGGCCTTACTTCGGACTTTCCTAGCTTCCACCTTGTCAGTAGGAGGAATTCCATCCCTAACGAAAATGACGACGTCGTCAAGCCAACAGGGCTCGTTTGGATCAATCACGGCAATTATCTTGGTGGCGACCCTTTCCTTGATCAAAGGTTCCTCAGTTCTGAGGAACGTAACAGAACGTTCAGAAGTACCCTCTAAAGCTGATGCAAACTTTGACAGAGCGTCCGCACGCTCGTTCTCTCCTCGGGGCACTTGAAGTAGATGAAATTCCTTGAACTTCCTAATGATTTCTCTGGCTTTATTTAAGTACTGTACCATGGTGGTTTCTCGAGCCTCATAAGTTCCTTCAATCTGGCTCGCTATTAACTGTGAATCCACATAAGCGGTGATTCTGGAGGCTCCATTCTGAAAAGCAATATTCAATCCTTGCACGAGGGCCTCATATTCTGCTTCATTATTAGTGACTTGGAAATCCAGCTTGATTGCAAAGTCCAGTTCAATCCCATCGGGGTTTCTGAGGGCTACTCCTACTCCTCCCCCTTGAGAGGTTGAGGAACCATCTGTGTGCAGTACCCATAACCCCTCATTCTCCGCAACGTTGGGCTCTAAACCAAAACGTTCGACCAGTAAATCAGCTACAACCTGTGCCTGTACCGCGGTCCTGGGCTCGAAACATAAGTCGAACTGGCTCAATTCGATGGCCCACTTGATTAATCTCCCAGAAACATCTGGTTTGGACAGCACTTGCTTCAAGGGTTGGTCGGTGAGAACCGTTATGGAGTGCGCTTGAAAGTAAGGCCTTAACCTTCTTGCGGCGTTAATAAGAGCGAACGCGAATTTCTCAATCTCCAAATACTTCTTTTCGGCTCCTTGCAATGTTTTGCTCAGATAATAGACAGGTAGGTGTTTCCGCTCCCGTACAGCGATCAGAACCGCGCTTGTGGCCTCGGAAGAAACGGAAAGATACATAAATAATCTCTCGCCTTCGACAGGCTTAGTCAGCAGTGGGGCACTCGATAAGTAAGCCTTCATATCCTGCAGCGCCCTTTCGCATTCCTCCGTCCAAGCAAAGTTACGTGCGTTCCTCAAAATTTTGAAGAAGGGAAGATTCCTGTCCGCCGACCGTGAAATAAATCTGTTCAGCGAGATGATCTTGCCCACTAGTACTTGTACTTCCCGCAAATTTCGAGGGGAGGGAATTTCCAAAATGGCCTTGATCTTCTCCGGATTGGCCTCAATTCCCCTCTGACTGACCATGTACCCTAAGAACTTTCCCCCTTGCACTCCAAAGGTGCACTTCGATGGGTTCAACTTCATCCCATACTGACGCAGGATTGAAAAAGTGTGTTTGAGATCTTCCAAGTGGGAGTCCTGGCGCTCGCTTTTGACAATCATATCATCCACGTAAACCTCCATGGACCTTCCAATTTCTTTCTCAAACATCTTGTTGACGAGCCGTTGATACGTAGCTCCAGCGTTCTTGAGTCCGAATGGCATGACTAAGAAACAGTATACCCCCAGATGGACAACAAACGAGGTTTTAGGGCGGTCTTCTGGGGCCATAAAGATCTGATAGTATCCCTGGAATGCGTCCATCATGCTCATGAGCTCGCAGCCAGCGGTCGAATCCACCAATTGGTCAATCCGGGGCAGCGGGTAAGGATCTTTAGGGCAGGCTTTGTTGAGATCAGTGAAATCATTGCACATGCGCCACTTATTTGCGCTTTTGGGCACCAAGACGACGTTGCACAACCACTCCGGATACAAGATGGGCTCGATATACTGAGCCTCTAGGAGTTTATTAACTTCTTCTTCAATGACTTTCCTTCGGAAGCCGTGCACATCCCGCTTTTTCTGCTTGACGGGTCTGAAGGAGGGATCCACATTGAGCCTATGGACAATGACGCTCGGTTCAATCCCTGTGAGGTCGGAGGCTTTCCATGCAAATACATCACTGTTTTCCCTGAGGAAGTCAATCATCATAATCTGAGAAGGCCCCGAGAGGTTTGATCCTATCTGTGTAGTCTTATCTTTGTTTCCGGGCTCCAGCTCAATGGTAAGGAACTTCTCCGTGGGTTCGATCCTTATCTCAGGGCGAGGAAGTTCGAGCGCCCTCTTCTTTCCTATCAAACGGTCACCGGGTGCTGGTTCACCCTCTCCCGGCTCGTCTCCTTCTGAGGACGATCCCCCAACGGTTCCTGGTGGTGCACTTTCGAGGGGATTCTCCTCGTTGTTTCCCCTCTTCTTTTTGTTCTTCTTCTTGTTCAATTTCGCCCTTTTCCGTGCTGGGCTGTCCTCATCTAGGTTGGGGAAGTCCACCGACTTTTTGGTGGAACCAATTTGGAAGGTTTTCTCTATTTTATGCTTTCTAAGAGACAGCATGTAACATTCCCAAGCCTCTTGCACGTTGCACAGTACTTCTCCCACACCCTCGGAGGTAGGAAATTTAATCTTTTGGTGGTAGGTGGAGATGATAGCTTTGAAGTCCACGAGGGCCGGGCGCCCAATAATGATGTTATATGGAATGTCTATCTCCACCACTGCGTATGTTACCAAGAGTGTTTTGCGCTGAGGGGCTCGGCCGAATGAAGTAGCTAAACGAATCTGCCCTCGTGGGACAACTTCCGATCCTCCAAAGCCAATGAGGGCCGTTTTGAGAGGCTCGAGCAGAAGGTCAGCTTTCATCTTTATAAACGTAGAATAAGGCAAAACATTAACAGAGCTTCCACTATACACCAACACCCTTTTTACAACATGATTATGCACATCTACACTAACCACCATGGGGCAATCAGAGGATATACCCTCCCCACGGGGTGTTACAATGTGTTCTAAATCCATATCATCAAAGCCTATTACATCATTCTCTCTTGACCGTTGAGCGCTTGGACTCTGGATGGCATAGATAGGTTTAGGCACCGTTGGGCGTTGGTTGTAGCTCCGGACGTACCTCCGTCGGGAGGCGTTGGAATCCCCTCCTGACGAGCCTCCTGCAATCATATTTATGACTGCAAAAGGTTCGTTTTCTTGCACAGGGGCTTTTCCTTTATTGCCCCGGCGGCTGCTGGTTTCGGGGGGTCCCCTACCCCTTGGACTCTTTGACCGGGACGGACTCCTCCTCCTTCCTCCAGTGCGCTCGTTACAGCGTTCATCGTAACGCTCGAGTACTCGGACGAATTCCTTCAGGTGGCCCCCTGCAACGAGCCTCTGAATCTCAGCTTCCAACTGCCGGCACTCATCCGTGTCGTGCCCCCTCTGCTTGTGGAAGGCGCAGTATTTGTTCGAGCGCCTGAGCGAATCTGTTTCCCTCATCTTAATGGGTCTCTTAAAGAGCTTCTTATCGGAGAGGTTGTAGACTTCTGAATTCGGCCTGGTGAGCGGGATTCGCTCGAATCGACGAGGGGGTGGTGGCGACCTTCTGTGCTCTTGAGGGCGCTCCTTCTTGATGGCCACATCCCGCCCCCGCTCGTGCTGGGGTCGTTCGTTCCTGGCCGGACTGTGATGCCGGGGACCATTCGTCCCATACATGTCTTCGAGCGCGAAGAACGGCTCGGCAACCTCTCGCAAGGCCATGAGGGTCCCTGGCCTCCTTTCCACAATGGCATCAGCAAATTTCTTGCTCACATATTGCTTGTGATCCACAGCCTGAAAGAGCACTGGGATCAAGAAATCCATAGAAGGCCTCTCCACCTGTAGGATCTCCTTGTTGAAGCGGGCAAAGAACGAGCGCAGAGATTCGCTCTTGCCTTGCACCACGTTGTACAGGGCAGTAGGTGCGGTGACTGGCGCCTTCAAAGAATTGAAGTGGTTGAGGAAAGCATGAGCCAATTCTTCATATGAGTGAATCGAGCGCGGCGGCAGTCGTTTGTACCACTCCTGAGCCATTCCTACCAAGGAAGTGACGAAGACTTTCGCCCAATAGTTGCTGGAATGCTCGTAAAGGTGCATAAGATGCAAAAAGTGATCCAAGTGTTCAGCTGGATCAGTTGTCCCGTCGTAACGGTTGATGGAAGTAGGGATTTTGGCCATGCCCGCTTGGGCCATCAGAACTTCTTCCACGAGGGGTGAACCCCTCGCCAATGGGTGGTACTCATACGTGCCGAAGTTCTCCTCCGGCTCCTTGCGGCGGGGGACCTTTGGTGGAGGGTCCTTTGTACGGGCGCTTCTGGCGTCAACCCGTTCATCCCGACTAGGGGAGATCTGAGTTGAACGCCCTCGTGAGAGCTGTCCCACAATGTCCTTTAGACCCTGCAGCTGGTCTTGCACAGCCGCGAGAATGTCAGGATTTACGTCCCCTTGCTTGTCTCCATGCTTTGGGGCTCGTGAGCCCCTCCTGAAGACATGGGAGTCCCCTTCATTCTCGTTCACTCGCTCCGTGGGCTCTTTATTCCTGCCCATGGAGGGACGCTCATTGCCCTCCTGCTGGGGCACTTCTCGGCCTGGTGGTGGTGGTGGTTGTGCCCTCAGGACAGCCTGGGCTTCTCTGAGGGGAAAGTTTTGTTGTCCGCCCAAAGGGGCTGCAACTTGAGTGGCCTGCCCAGAGGGAAAGGACATGGAATGGAACCTTTCCCATGCCCCCTGAGCCGCCTGAACCTCACACTGGGCATAGAGAGCCCTCAACTGTTGGGTGGTCAGCGGAGGTAACTCCACTCCTTCAATCTCCCTGGGGACCACCACCGGGAGCTGGAGCTGGCCAGCATGATACGGCTGTACCGGCGGCATCATAACGGCCGGAGTGAGGGTATACCCGGGTGGAGGCATCATATAACCCTGTACTCCGAGATTCATCTGGGGATGGACCCAGGGGTTCTGAACAGGCTGCGGAGGAGCAGAGAGAGAGACTCCTCCAGCGGCGGCGGGAATGGGCAGTGCCGGCGGTGTAGGTGGAGGTATTGAAGACTCTGCCTGCGGGGTCACTCCTGCGGCGGGAGGTGCTCCACCAGCTGCAACGAAAGAAGGCGGGGCTCCACCAGTGGCGGTGGTGGGAATAATGATATTGGCATCTTGGGAGGCATTATCTCCTCCTCCCACAGCTCCAGATCTTGTAGCTACCATGACTGTTAAGGGTAAGAGTGTGCTTGCTTTTCTACCAACAAAAAGAAAGAAAGGGAGTGGAGGACTGGTTTCCCACAGACGGCGCCAAAAATGATGGGTTCAGAAACGTGTGGATCCGAATCCGATCACTTTACTATTTGTAATCGTGGAGGAAACCACCGGAGCTTCGCCGGAAATGAGAAAGTGGGTTCTACCTGTTGGGACAAGCACAACAAAAGTCAGAAGGCCAAGCTGGGGGAACTGGGGGTGATACCCAGTTTGGCTCTCCGACGCTCAAGTCAGTTCAAGGTATGAAGGAAAAATGTAAGTTCAGTCACAGTTTCAGTGATGAAGAAAGCTTACCAATGTAGAAGATGACTTTAGCTATTTATAGTTGAGGGTCAAGGGCCCTTTGGTCTTTTGCCTCAAGTGGTCCTGGCCGAATGTTGCCCTAACACGTGGCGCCGTAAGAGAAAAACCTAGGAGGAATCTTCTGCAAAAGCGGCCAAAAGTTGGGGTAGGCAACAGTGGCAGGTGCGCGGGCATGTACGTTGTGTCAGAGAGCCATTTGGGTGGTTGGTAACGAGGGCTTGAGAGCGCGCTCGTGACAACCTAGAGTATTGGGAGCCATGATATCCGCTGAGGGGAATGGAGGCTTCAGTTTAAGTGACGAGCCGAGAGGGGAGGCCACTCTGAGGGAGTGTGACGCTCGAAGAGGGCTCCCTTGGCATGTGGGCGAGCCAATCGCACAGTATGAAGGGCGCTCGTGAGAGTGAGCGCTCATTGGGCTTAACTTTATGGAGAAGGATTGCGCTCGTTGCGCTTAGTGCTCGTTCGCTGATGGGTGCAGCCTTGGGGAGACAGATGTCATCATCTCGGTGACGCCACGTGTCTTAACGTGGGACGATCGTATTTTGACCCCATCAACATTAATAACTAAGGAGATTTATATATTTTATTAAGATATATATAGAATATTGAAAATGTATCAGCAAAAATACATGAATTTGGTTAAGTATGCATAATTAATAGTCAATGTACAAATTAGTTTTCACGTACACCTAGGTACATTCATAATATGGACCCAAAAAGTATATAATTTATAAATTATTAATTATTAATTTATACGATTAATTAATACCTCGCTAAATTAATAAAATTTGACGGTCCCAACAGTATTAATTTATCGAGGTTATACTGTATTACTAGTATCTATAATATCTAATATTACTAATATTACGTTAACATGTTACACAGATCTTCAATATCCCACCAAAAGTTTAGAAGAAAAAATATTCCTTCAACACCCACCAACTTTCACGAATCACACCTCAAAAATCACGACGTGACTGATCGTGCCTAAACCATAAAATCAGAAAAGATTTAATCTAAACTAGTAATCGTGCACATTCGGTGCGTTTGCAAATAAAAGAATTATTATTATTTAAATATATATTAAATTGAATTTTTCCTTTTTTAGAAAAAAAATATAAATAAATAAATTAATTAAATTCTTTACGTTAATATTTATTTAGTAATTATCTTTAGTATAATAATAAATTTATGATAAATAAATAAATAAAAATATAACAATAATATCATATTAGTTTAAAATAATAATCAAAATAGAAATTTAAAAATATGGGGAAAAAAAAGATAATTAATAGAAAAGGTTGATGAGGTGAGAGAAAAAAAAATTAGTTAAAGAGATAAATTAAAAATAAATACGCTGTGGTGGAAAAATATAAATTAAAAAAAAAATAATGTGAAGTTAAAACGGTTAATGAAGTAGTGAAAAAAAATATGGGTTAATCTTTCTTTGCACCCCAACCTTTGGGGTACATTGCACTTTAGTATCCAACCTTTGAAACGTTGCACTTTGGTACCCAACCTTTGAATTTTGTTGCACTTTAGTACCCAAGTGCAGACGTGTACCCCCATGGTTGGTACCGCGTGGCATTTCCTCATTGGTCGGGGTACTAAAGTGCAACAAAATTCAAAGGTTGGGTACCAAAGTGCAACGTTTCAAAGGTTGGGTACTAAAGTGCAATACACCCCAAAAGTTGGGGTGCAAAGAAAGATTAACCCAAAAAATAATAATAATAAACTATTTTTAGAGTTTAAATCACCAAAGTTGGGTCTCTCGCATAATACAAGTCGGAGACTGAGGTAGAGTCCTATAATTCCTGTTGCTAACATAACTTGTAGAGTAGGAATTCAATTCATTCATCTTTTGTTTCGTTAGAAAACTTCAATCTTTTTTCCTTTTTTTGGGCTTTCTCTTTGAATCCTAGTGATCATCTTTTGAAGATTGAATCTGCAATATGGATGATACTGGTGCTCCAACAAAACCGGAGCGACAGCCGAAGGTAGTGAACTTTTCATATTTCTCATTGTGGATGTATTTCTTTAGCATTGTGATTTCAGATTCAGTGTTTCTATTGAAGGGATTCTAAACTTTTCTGTTATCTATCAATGCATGTATGTAGGAGAAATTGCATTTTCAGTATACCAACCCTCCCAATTCAGCAATTTTGGTGAAAAAAATCAACCCTTATTGGCCCAAACTGTTAATCCCCGCTCCACGTGTTCATTGGAGAATTTGTCACGAAGCGGGTCTAGGTGGATTTTCCGGCCAGTATTAACAGTTCAGGCAAAAATGTGCATTGAATTGCTCTTTTTTGAAGTCCTGGGTTGATTTTTTGATAGAATTGTTGCTGCAGATAAGCTAATTGTCATTCCTTTAGCAGGTTAAGGATTTGGAAACTGAACCCGAATCTATAAACGAGTGTGGCAAACGAGAGTGTATGGATGTGATGGCAACAACAAATTCATTCATTAAAGAGAATGAATCACTGCGACGAGAGTTGGATTCCACTAGAGGGCAGCTTAAGAACTTGCAGAAATGTCTTGAAGAGGCAGAGTTGAAATACAAAGCTGATGTTGAACTTCTCATGATAGAGATTAAGTCACTTCGAAGTTCTCAATCACAATTGAGGCAGGGAACTTTACAGAGAGTGGAAAAAGACCTGGCACCTTTGTTGATTGAGGTAATAATACGTAGATCTGCTATCATGTCATTCTATTGATGGGAATGGGTTTCTATTCTTTCAATATGTTGATGCATAATGCAATATTGCAGAGAACTGGAGCATCAAGTGTTCTGGATGTTAGTGGGTTGAATAGATTGCCTGATGATGTTCTTATTGCTATATTGTCCAGTATGACCCTTGTGGAAGCTGTGAGAACTAGCGTTTTGTCGCGTAGATGGAGGCATTTGTGGAGGTTTACTTCTGGTAGTCTGGATTTTGATGACTACAAAATAAAAACTGGGGATGCGGGCAAAGTGATAACTTGGGTCAATCGTGTGATAGAATTGCATCAGGGTCCGCAGCTGGATAGCTTTAGTGTTCGTTTATCTCGTGGTGGTGTTGATGATAATTCTATGCCGAGATGGATATATTTTGCAATGCAGAAGGAAGTAAAAAAGTTTGAATTGAAATTAGGGCGTGGTAATCGATCAGGTTATTATTTTGCTGAGTTGCACAAGTTATTATCATTGAAGTGTGCATTTGGGTCCCTGAGATCCCTTAAGTTTAGTTATGTAAATATCGCAGATGAGGTTGTTCATTACCTTTTGGAATCATGTCCCATTCTTGAATGTTTATCCATAACTGGTTCTAATTCAATAAGGAACCTTGAAATTGTTGATCCCATCCCAAATTTAAAAACCTTGGAAATATCATATTGCTATTCCCTCGAGAGTCTAAAGGTTTCTGCAGCAAGTATTGTATCATTTTCATTGGGGGGACCAAAATACGACGATAACAAGTTGATTTTTGAGAATATACCAAATCTTACCGAGCTATCTCTTAAAGGGCACTGTGCTGAGTCCTTTATTTATGAATATAACAATAACAAGCACGCAAGTTATTCAGTTCAGCTGGTGAAGCTTTCATTGTATCTTTCCATTACGGTTAGTGATGAAGCATTATATTCATGCTCGGCATAACAATCATTACTAATTTTCACAATCACAATGATCATTAATATTTTCATAGTACTTGTTGTCAGATATATGCGTATGCAGTTCCTCACAGTTTGCCTCTGTTATACTCTCTCAAGCGGTTGGAATTGTCTACTGGGTGTAGAGTTGAGCGAAGCCTTCTCTTCTTCACTTTACTGATTAAGGCCGCTCCTATCCTAAATGAGTTCAGAATCAAGGTACATGTTCTTACTATAATAAATGTCACAAGCTTTGTTTCTTTAACCTTTTGAATTTTGAGTTATAAGAATTGTTTGCTAGAACATTGTTGTAAAAGCCTTTCCGGAACGAGAATGTAGGCCATCGTTCCAATATAATGGCGAACCATGGTTATATGTGTGTTCTTGAGTCTTAGACATAAGCTTGGTTTCATTTGTGGATATTTTGCATTGTTATACTTGTTATCAGTACACTCTTAGGGATACTTACTATGGTATGCTCTCGGGTTTAGCTCAATTACACAAACCTCCCCTGAAATTTGAGATGATCTCTTAATTCCGCGAAGCGGAAAAGGAAGCACGAGCGCCCGAATTTGTATGAGAAAGGTTTTTGGCCTCGGGGACTGCTACCTTTAACACTCAACTGCAGTCTCGGCTTACCTTTATTCTGCAACTGAAATTGGATCGGGGACTGAGACTGCTACAAGAGGGAATGCTCGTTACAAAAAACTTAATATTCAAAGGTTTTGCCCCCCTCATGCTGTTATAGTTTTGAATTTTGCATTAAGTTTACCCATAAGCACTAAAGACAACAGGATATTCATAGAAATTTAAGTCTTAGAGATGATATCGTCAAAATTAACCAACCCAGATTAATAATCTCTTAGACCTCACGTCTATAGTGAAGTTAAATCAGATATGTCTTCTTTTTCTTTTCATTTTTGTAAGGTTTTGAAATTTTTTCTTACGGTTTTTTTTTTTTCCCCGCATTTATTGTCACAGGTAGACTACTGTAACCACCTTCCTATTGAGGTATTCCAATAACCATCAACTCTAGATTCAATGTATTTTGATTAATCTTTCCTTTTTAACAAATATTTTTTTTTTCATAACATGACAGTTCTACAGTTTCTTACCGTTTCCGGATATTAGTGAAGCGGAGGCACCTACATTTCATCATGAAAATCTTAAGTTGGTTGAAATGGTTGGTTATATTGGGTGTCTGAGTGAAGAGAAGTTCCTTTTGCACTTATTCAAGGTTGCTCCGTCTCTTGAGAAGGTGGTTATCGAAGTGAATAAGAAACATTTTTACAAAAAGTCGAAGCTACAACAAAGAATTGCGGCGGGGATGAAGAAGGATGCAAAGGAGCACGCCAAACATCTCGTATCAATTATTCCACCAAACACACAGTTGGTCGTAAGATAATCTATCTTACCAACTGCTCATGCATTAGACTTAGACTCGAAGTTGGAGTAGAGTATAATTTATAACGGATAATTACAAGTATCCTATTTTTTAGTTATATATCAAGTTTTTTCCGGTAATTAGATTAAGCCTCGTGTGGGTATTCGTAATTATCTCTAATAATAACTTATACATTTATGAATTGTTTTGAGTGTTTTTTTTTTTGCAATTTGATGAGATAGTACCTGTTTTTCATGATCTTTTAGAAGGGAAAATTAATGGAATGGGATTTTATAATTGAGAAATAATTTCTCGATTTTTTTTCATCTCATTGAATAGACTGTCATGTTTAGTAGAAGTGAACAGTGCTGTGAGAACCACCAGCTTCTTCATACAAGTTATACAGTTTATTCGGGTTCAATTCCTCCAAATGGATACCAAAAAACGCATCCTAAAATGAAGATTCACCTCTCAGTAAACACATCCTAAACACATAAACTTACAAAAATTTACAAGATATCTCAACAAAAATGAGCTCAAATTTGTGAGAACTCAAAACTGATGAATAATCGCCAAAAATAGAGAAATTAACATGAACACGCAACCATGCTGTAATGTCGCAACCCTGAAGAGCTTACAGTACTGTCGTTAATGAGCTTGAAATAAAAATAAAAATTAAAAAAGAAATCAATGTTCCACATTCTACCAAGCTTCCATCAAGCAACTAGTGTTTGAGTTGGAGAGAAAAAACCGAAAAATGGTTGAAATGAGGTTTCAGAGTGTTAGAATTATTCTTTGTTATAGTGTAATGGATTGTAATACATGGAAGATTAAAATTGACTAAGAAGGAATTGATTTTTTTTTTTTTTAAACCAAAAGGTATTTTTTTGACAATTATTATCTTTCAGGGGTGCTATAAATTTTTTATATATTATAGGGAGTAAAATGTTATTAACTCAATATCTAATATTATAATGCCCACAAACAATACATTACAATAGCCAATAGTGGTTGGCCAAATGCTTTGAGAGCTCTTTGTCAAAAACAATGAAATGGGTTCGAATCTCTCTGTCCACTTGGAGTTTATGCTAAAACAAAAAAAAACAAAAAAAAAACATATTACACTATATATTTTAAGGGATGTGGAGAATATTATTTAAAAAAACAAAAAACACATTACACTATATATTTTAAGGGATGTGGAGAATATTATTCACCAAGATTCACTCCCAAAAAACAAGGACGTGACTGACCGTGCCATTGGTTGCATCCTAATAATACAAAGTCCTCCTAAACCATGAAACTAAAAAAAAAAAAAAAAAAAATTTAAACTTGTAATCGTGCACACTCGATATGCGTGCAAGTAAACTAATTATTATTATTTAAATATATATTAAATTGAATTCTTCCTTTTTTTTTTAGAAAAGAAATATAAATAAATTCAATTCTTCAGGTTAATATGTAATTATCTTTAGTATATTACAAATTATGATAAATAAATAAATAAAAATATTATCATATTAGTATAAAATAATAATCAAAAAAGAAATTCAAAAATATGGAAAAAAAGATTAAAAAAATTAATAGAAAAGTTGATGAGGTGAGAGAAGAAAAAAAAAAAAAAAAGTTAAAGAGATAAATTTAAAAAATAAAAAAAACACTGTGGTGGAAAAATATAAATAAAAAAAAAAAAGAATTTTAGTGTGAAGCTAAAACCATTAATGAAGTAGTGAAAATAAATAAATAAACAATAAATTATTTTTAGAGTTTAAATCACCAAACTTGGGTCTCACGTAATTCAATTAGTAGACTGAGGTCGAGTCCTATAATTCCCGATGACATACCTTGTAGAGTAGGAATTCAATTCATTCATCTTTTGTTTCGTTAGAAAACTTCAATCTTTTTCCTTTTTTTGGGCTTTCTCTTTGAATCCTTGTGATCATCTTTTGAAGATTGAATCTCTAAGAAAACCGGAGCGACAGCAGAAGGTAGTGGACTTTTCATATTTCTCATTGTGATTTCAGATTCAATGTTTCTATTGAAGGGATTCTAAACTTTTCTGTTATCTATCAATGCATGTATGTAGGAGAAATTGCATTTTTAGTATACCAACTCTCCAGATTCAGCAATTTTGGTGGAAAAAACCAACCCTTATCGGCCTGAACCGTTAATCCCCGTCGAAAAACCCATTTTTAGTATACAATTGTTGCTGCAGATAAGCTAATTGTCATTCCTTTAGCAGGTTAAGGATTTGGAAACAGAACCTGAAACTATAAACGAGAGTTTATGGATGTGATCGGAACAACAAATTCATTCATTAAAGAGAATGGATCACCGCGACGAGAGTTGGATTCCACTAAACAGCAGCTTAAGAACCTGCAGAAATGTCTTGAAGAGGCAGAGCTGAAATACAAAGCAGATGTTGAACTTCTCATGACAGAGATTAAGTCACTTCGAAGTTCTCAACCAGAATTGAGGCAGGGAACTTTACAGAGAGTGGAAGAAGAGTGGGCACCTTCGTCGATTGAGGTAATAATACGTAGATCTGCTACCATATTTTCTCATGAAATCATGTCATTCTATCGATGGGAATGGGTTTCTATTCTTTCTGTATATTGATGTATAATGCAATAATGCAGAGAACTGGAGCATCGAGTGTTCTGAATGTTAGTGGGTTGAATAGTTTGCCTGATGATGTTCTTATTGCTATATTGTCTCGTATGTCCCTCATGGAAGCCCATGAGAACTAGTGTTCCGTCGCGTAGATGGAGACATTTGTGGAAGTTTACTGGTAGTCTGGATTTTGATGACTACAAAGTAAAAACTGGGGATGCGGGTGAAGTGATAACTAGGGATGCGGGTGAAGTGATAACTAGAGTCAATCGTGTGATAGAATTGCATCAGGGTCCGCGTTTGGATAGCTTTAGTGTTCGTTTATCTCGTGGTGTTGTTGATGACTATTCTATGCCGAGATGGATATATTTTGCAATGCAGAAGGAAGTAAAAAAGTTTGAATTGAACTTAGGGCATGCCTGTCGATCGGGTAATTATTTTCCTGAGTTGCAGAAGTTATTATCGTTGAAGTGTGCATTTGGGTCCCTGAGATCCCTTAAGTTGGGATATGTAAATATCTCGGATGAGGTTGTTCATTACCTTTTGGCATCATGTCCGAATCTTGAATGTTTATCCATAACTAGCTGTAATGAATTGCGGAACCTCGAAATTGTTGATCCCATCCCAAATTTGAAAACCCTGGAAATATCATATTGCTATTGCCTCCAGAGTGTGAAGGTTTCTGCTGCAAGTATTGTATCATTGTCGCTTGCAGGACAAGCAAGGGAATTGTTGTTCGAGTATATTCCAAATCTTACAGAGCTAACTCTTATAGGGTCCAGTGCTAAGTCCTTTATTAAGGAATATGACAATAACAAACACGCGAATTATTCAGTTCAGCTGGTGAAGCTTTCATTGCATCTTTTCACTAAGGTTAGTGACGAAGCATTATATTCATGCTCGGTATAACAATCATTACTAATTTTCTCAATCACATTGATCATTAATATTTTCATAGTTCTTGTTGTCAGAGATCACATGAGTGGGAAGAGTATCACAATTTGCCTTTGTTATACTCTCTCAAGAGGTTGGAATTGTCTACCGAGTGTAGATTTAGGCTGAGCCTTCTCTCCTTCACTTTACTGTTGTTTAAGGCTGCTCCTGTCCTAAATGAGTTCAGGATCGAGGTACATGTTCTTACTATAATAAATGTTGCAAGCTTTGTTTCTTTAACATTTTGAATTTTGAGTTGTAAGAATTGTTTGCCGGAACAACGTTGTAACAGCCTTTTCAGAACCAGAATGTAGGCCACTGTTCCATTGTTATACGTGTGTTCTTGAGTCAAGACTTAAGCTTGGTCTCATTTGTGGATATTTTGCATTGTTATACTTGTTATCAGTACACTTTTAGGGATAATTGCTATGGTATACTCTCGGGTTTAACTTAATTACACAAACTTCCCTTGAAATTTGAGATATTGCAAAAAACTTAATATTCAAAGGTTTTGCCCCACGCACGCTCTTATACTTTTGAATTTTAAATCAAGTTTACCGCAAGTATTAAAGACAATAGGATATTCTTAGAAAGTTAAGAGTCTTAGAGATGATATCGTCAAGATTGATCAACCCAGATAAACGATCTCTTAGACCTCCACGTCTATAGTGAAGCTAAATCTCAAGATATGTGTTCTTTTCCCTTTCATTTTTGTAAGGTTTTGAAATTTTTTCTTACGGTTTTTTTTTTTTTTTCCATTTATTATCACAGGTAGCCACATGTAAATACCTTCCTGGTGAGGTATTCCAATAACCATCAACTCAAGATTCAATGTATTTTGATTAATCTTTCCTCTTTAACGAATATTTTTGTTTCATAACATGACAGTTCTATCATCAGTTTCCGGATATTAGTGAAAGGGAGGCACCTACATTTCATCACGAAAATCTTAAGTCGGTCGAAATGGTTGGTTACGTTGGGTGTCCCAGTGACGAGGAGTTCCTTTTGCACTTATCCACGGTTGCTCCGTCGCTTGAGAAGGTGGTTATCGAAGTGGATAACAAACATTTTCAATTGAAGCTACTAAAAAGAATTGGAGGGTTGACTGAGAAGGAAGCAAAAGAGCGTGCCAAACATCTGCAATCAGTTTTTCCACCAAAAACAGAGTTGGTTGTAAGATGATCTATCTTAGCAGTTGCGTTTGCATCAGAGTTGAACTCGAAGGTGGAATATAGAGTATAATATATAACGGATAATTACAAATATCCCATTTTTTAGTTATATAATAGGGTATTTTATGTAATTAGATTAAGCCTGGTGTGGGTATTCGTAATTATCCCTAATTATAACTTATACATTTAGAATTGTTTTGAGTGGTTTATTTGCAATTTGATGAGATTGTACATTGTCTCTTCATGATCTTTTAGAAGGGAAAATTAATAAAATGGGATTTTAGAATTGACAAATAATTTAGAGCAAATGCCATGTTTAGTCCCTAAAGTTTTAAGTTTGTATGACTTTAGTCCCTGAAATTTCAAAAGTAACATATAAGTCCCTAATGTTACTAATTTGTCTCAAGTTAGTCCTTTCATAATTTTTCCGGTAAGAATGTGATCAGAAAAATTTTCATGTGCGTCAGGTATGTGATTAGTAAGGGTATTCTTTTCTTATTCTTTTCTTATACTCTTAAAATGACACTTTTCAAAACCAATTACAACAAACTTTTCTTACCACATTTTCACTGAAAAAGTTGTTGAGGAACTAACTTGAAACAGATTAGTAATGTTATGGACTTCTCTGTTACTTTTAAAACTTTAGGGACTAAAGTGACACAGACTTAAAACTTTAAGGACTAAACATGACATTTACTCAATAATTTATCTCGTGTCAATAATACACTGGTTTCCTCCTCGATAGCTTTTTTGTTACAATTTTTAAAATATTGAGAAAATAAAACCATATTCATTGTTTGCTATTTTCTATTTTCATCTTTTTTCATGGTCTTTACGGATCATACAGTAGAGCTTTGGGTTGAAATAATAATTAAATTATACGATCGCTTTCTTTAAATTCAATCAATAGAGAGACTTTGATGAAATAGGTGTGATTATAGATATCTATAATCGTAAATAAATAGCTATGATAAATGGATACAACGACATGAATTTTTTTAAAAATTTCCTACGTGAAAAATGTCGGATACGACACAAAATAATATTTTACTGATTTAAGTATTAGAGTACCTCTGCCGGAATACTTTCAATTAGTTTACCTCGTTTCAATAAAGATCGAGGAATGTAACCTTTGAAGAATATGATTAAAAATTTTACAGAATAAGTAGAAAATTACGACGAAACTCTTAATTTAGTATCATCATGCCTGAATAAGCAAAAGCAGAAGCCAAAAGTTGGCTTACAATGTCTTCAAGCAGCAGGCTTACAAGCAAACACAGCAACAGATAACAAGGAGGGAGCCACAAAAAACTGTCAATATTAATTATTAATCTATAATTCAATCACGGGGTTAAACACTAAACAGCAGAGAAACAAAGAACAGAGAAGTGATTTACTGACTTAAACCGGATTCCGGTTTATCTAATCCAACGACTTTTAACTAATTAAAGAAGATTATATACGTAAGAAGTCGACTAAAAAGATTTTTGCCTTTGCAAGCATATGTAACTGTAACATCATCTTCACTTAATCCTACGAGATTAATTTAAAAGTGTCGATTTTTGACAAAGTCAGTAAGTATAATATACAAAGCTTCTATACAATTTAATTATATTAATGATGACTTACCGTGATTTGCTGCTAAGTACCAAGATACGGGCCGGAAGTGGAGGTAGGGGGGCCGTATGAGTATCTCCATTGCCCACAAGCCATGCATCTCTCGACTTCTTTGCTGTTTTCCAATGTGCAGAATTTGCAGGACCAGATTCGTAACCTATCCTTTGCTGTGTCTATAGCTTTTGGAGTTCCACAGGCTTCACATGTAAGAGCTAGTTGCTGCAATTAAAGTACATGAACTAGTAAGCAAGTTGGTGAAAAAGATATGAGAAATATAGCAGCATGCTGTGGTATCACAAAGAATATCCCTAATTTGGTTTCCTAAATCATGGTTGTATTAAAGAACATGCAACAACTCGTAACTTTTTTTGTGTGTGAGAAACTGAGCAGTCCTTCATCTCAAAGTGGCTCTAGGAATGAGAATGAGCCGAGTTCAGCACAATTTTGAAAAAAACTAAATCGTTTCATGCTGTATAGAGCTCAAATTCTAAATCTAATAGTAATAGAAACCACACCTAACCTGAGGAATATAGTAAGTGTAATTCGATCTATACTTTAGGATATATTAGAAGATACTACTAATAATAGATGTTTATACTAATAATCTTGTACGTATATATACTAAACTTATATCTGTCTTGCAAGCTAACTCGTTGCCTCAAGATTGACTCCAGCCTCCAAGGGAAGCTTGGGGGAACCTCAAGCTCAATTATCATGTTCATAAAGTCTCACTCGGCATTCCCACCATAAGAAATTCCGACAGAGATTAAAAACAAAAAATGCATCACAAATAAACAAGAAACGCGAAGCAAGCTTTACCCGGTTTAGCAATGTGCAAATGCTGCACTGCCACAGCACATCATCTTTCCTTCCCTGTGTAGATACAGAACCAATCACCGAGGTTTGGGGAGATTCCTTATCTGCACTTCCGGAAGATCCCTCAGTCTCTGCTGATTTAGACCCACACCATAAATCATCATGCAGTCTCCTTTCTGCAGCCATGGCTGCAGCTTGAACTGGACTTAGTACAGCCTTAATGCTACTATCACCACCAACACGTTTAGGCCCGTGCGGTAAAAGAGTCTCCCTTTGTACTCTATTTTGTGCAGCAGTTAGAGCCTTTTGCCTTAGTGAAGATAAAGAAGGTTGTATAGAGTATCCACCTAATCTTCTTCCAGGGAGATCAAATCCTTGCCCGGTTCCAGTAATGCCCTTGGCCATAAGTCCTTCACATTCCTATAAAGGTGGGAATTTTATAAAAAGGATAGTTACACAGAAGTACCCTGGGTTTGACCAAATTACACAGACATCCCCTAAAAAATGAGAAATTACATAATCATACAGACATACCATATGATTTGGCCTTTTAACATGTGCTAATATTCATCGGTAAGTATCAAAGGGCAAAGTAAGGTAATCATAAAAAATTAGAGATAGGCGTTATCAAAATGAAAGTATCCAGATGTAATATAAATTATATGACAGGGGAAGCTTTTGTAATTTCACAAATATCAATGGAAGTTTGAGTAATTATCCCCTTTTTAGTTTAGGTGAATGTAAAAGTCCTGATTATTATAATACTGAATTATAAATTTCTCCTACAGAAACGAAGAACAATAACCTTTGTAATTTCATCCAAAAGTCTGTAAAAATCAGCATTGTGAGGGCCTACTTCAATGTGACAAAGCTCATGAAGCATGGTGTGAAGAATATGCTCGTAAGGGAAAAAATCCCACTCGTTATTTGGCCTGCGCAGTCTCAACTTAACCTCAGACCCTCCTCCTATGTTCAGGCCTAAAAGAGCCGGATTAGTCGGACTGCAAAATCAAGATTTAAAATAAGTTCAAATTTGAAAAGAAAACCAAAAAAAGTAAAATCAAGGAAGCTATTAATCCTACCAAAACTCAGAAAGCAGTCTAACTTTCCATTTCCTTTTTCTCATGATTGGTTGAACTTGCTTCGCCACTTTTTCAAGAATCTCCTTCGCTTCGTCTTCACGAGGCTTCTTCAGAGGTTTGACTTCCCACACTTTGTTGAGATCGTTTAGATCCATACCGATAGCACGGATACCCAACAAACTAATGAAATGCAAGTTCTGTAAGTAGCTATTCTCAATGACTTCCCATATTATCAGCACTCATTTACCATCTAGACATATTCAAATCTACAAAACTGATGTATAATTACAAGAAGTATTTCAGCATTTCAGTGATGCAATCTCTGAATTTTAACAAAACATACATATAGATACAGCTCCACATAAACAAGAATAGCCTCATATTTGCATGGAAGCTTCAGAACCATCCAAAGTTATCTTTGCGACATTAGCAAGTTTACAGGTATCAGAAAACAACAACTCTGCAACAATCATACCATTTCCCTTCGCAAGATTGATAATTTAAGCAAACATTCAAAGAACATCCTCATTTGAGCACAAATTTCCACAGTTCCAACGAAATAGCATAATCTCTCAATCATCATACACACATATGCCTGTCTATTCCCTCATCATCAAGCCAATTTTCACCATAATTTGCTACGAAACCACAAAATAAAAACCCATTTCTCAGATTAAGCTCCCCATTCAAACAAAACAACATAAAATTGAAAACTTTTCCAGGTAGTCCAACACTGCGAAACGAAAATTGAAGCATACTTTCGATAATTCAAGCTCTAGAACCAATAAATCAGCAAAGAAGAGAATCGGGGATTTCTTCAAAATTACCTGGAAATTCAGTGTTGCTGCAAAACGAAAGAGGGACTTCCGCAACACAGAAAACAGGATGTATTATCACTAGTGACTTCAAAGCTTTTGTCAGAAATTTTCCTACTCTACATTTTATTTTTCATTTTTTTTCAAAAATAAATATATACAAAGAAAATTATATATATATATATATATATATATATATGGGTTGTTTATGTCTGCATTGAATAATTACAACTCATACCCCTTTAAATGAAAATATTACACAATCTACCCTTTTAAGTTTGAAGAATTACAAACGAACTTATTCCGGCTGGATTTTCTGCAAAATTATTCTTTAATTAACTATATCTCACCATTAATTAGTTCCTCACAATAACTCAAACAATATTTTCAAATGACAAATATGTAATTTACGAAGTTTTTTCAAGGATCAACACATGATTCGCTTGTAAATTGATACTTATAATGATATTTTCCCCCTCAATTAGTGGTGAGAAACTAATTAGTGGTAAAATATAATCAATTCAAAAAAAATCATGAAAAATCCTAAAGTAATGGTTTTATTTGTAATTTTTCAAATTGAAAGGGTAGGTTGTGCAATATTTTTATCTAGGGGGTACAAATTGTAATTACCCAATCTCATAAAGGGTGTAAATGTAAAAATACTATATATATATGGGCCACGGCCCAAATTCTGAGCACATGTGGTTAATTTCAGGACTAATTAGAGCCCGGCCCATTAACATTTCTCAGCCCAATACGCTTTTTTTTTTTTTTTTTTTTTTTTTTTTGGTGTGTGTGTGTGTGTGTTCAGATCAATACAGTATTTTGTCAAGGGCTAATAATTATGAACTAGTAATTGTGGCACATTCGTTGCATGTGCACATTAAAAAAATTTATTATTTAAATATATTAAAATTAATTTTTACATTAATATATATTTTATAATTATTTTTAATGTAATTATTAAATTATGATAAATAAATAAATAATACAAAAAAATAAAATACCAAACAACCCTATTTTTGAAAAAGATAATGTTGAGTTGAGGATATACCTAATGGTCCCTTATGAGCCCAAGCCTTGAGGTCTATTCAGGGTAACGAGGTCTGTTCGCCAGATTACCACGAGAGAAAAGGCGAAAAAAAGGGGATTCGGATCGACGGATACTCATCAGGTAAATTATACAATAAAAAAAGAAAGAAAAAAAAAAGAATAGAAATGAGGTGAGGTGAGAAAAAAGATAAATTAAAAAAATATTGTCAGAATAATAGAATATATAAATTAAAAAAAGAAGAAGAAAGAAGAACACAAGAGAAAAAAACAATAAAAGAGAAATAAATAAATAAATAAAGGACATCAAGAGACCAAACTGGTTATTATTTGGGTATCTGACTTAATATATAGTATAGATAACCTGTTATGTATGAATACGAATATGAAGATACCGATACTATACGACACAAATAAGATAATACAAATTTTTTTTAAAATTTCCCACATCAAATGTCGAGCAGGCTTGAATTTTTCGCATGAGATATCGGACACGACTATTTAATACGATATTATATAACAAAATAATATTTTAAAAAATATTTGTACATTAAATCGTTACTTATCAAAGACAAAAAAAAAAAAAACCCCCGAAAGTGCGAACCTATTTGTAAAAACATCCGGAGTCATGACCGTCAAAAACCAACGGAAATGGAATTATTGAGGATTTGACGGGGGCTTCATTTTTAAATTTTAATTAGCCCTAACCTCATGAATTATTCGTAATTGTTTCGGTTTTTTTTTTTTTTCCAACTAAACTTTCCACTAAATAATAAAATCTTAATGCATGCCAAATTGTATAGTTAAAAACAATTAAGATTAAAATATATTGCTAATTTGTGTGGGTTAAGGCCGTTAAGCAATAATTTTGTCCGGGGGTGGGTTAGGTGTCCAATCACGAAGAGTGGGCCCAAAAGTAAATTTTGTGGAGAAAAAAAAAAAGTAGAACTATCAATGATGAATGAAATAGGAGAATATTCACTATTGAGATATTTTATTTTATTTATTTTTTGAATTATATGGTGATATGGGCCCACAAGAAAATAACCTAAAAAGGTGAAATGGATGGCCAATAATAAAAGTTAGGTGGTGTGGTGACATTAATATACTCGTCGCAAAAGGTTCAATTTTTAATATACAGTTGGATGTATATAAATCGGGTACTCAAGGTTCGTTAAGGGGGAAGTGTGACTCTCACGATCCGCAAGAAACTCACCCTCAAAGCTCATATTAAATATTTGAACTCAAGAATAATATTCTTCGAAATCAATTGAGCTATGTCCTGCGGGCCATTATACTTAAATTTAAGGGTTTGTTTACAACCAAATAATATATCAAAACAGTTTGATAATTGGGCGTTATGGTTGTTTAATTAGATACTTTAAAGCTTAAATTCCTAAAAATATAGTTATTATTGTTGGGAATAGTTTCATACTTAAGTGACTCGATATGAAAAAAATGGTCGCATTTGATAAGAATCATAAAAATGGGATGTAGGGGGGAAAATGTATAAGGGTTGGTTTGTATTTATATAAAATTTTTGTTATTATATTTTTTGTTTTCTTATAAATTTGGAATAAAAAATATTTAGGTATCTAATCTAGGTCAAATCAGTATAATTGTTGGTGTATTTAAGAAATTAATTGTCAATAAAACAGCTCTAAATGGTCAAATGGATCTTGATTCTTGTGAATAAAATTAAATAAATCTCACAAATAAAGTAATTATATTTCCTCATAATCATAAGAACGTAATTAATATTGTCTGGGGAAAAAAAAAACAAAAACTAACAAATGTAATTGGTGGGTCAGCTCTATGTACCAATATCAAATAATAGTCCACATTCAATCAATATTTCAACTTTATTCTCTTTACTTTATTTCGAGTTTCGTGTAGCAAATAAATAATTAACGTAATAAATGAATAATTAAAAATAATTAAAATATTTAGAAAAATACTAAATTAGTAGAAGCGGGGACTCGTTCGCGACATTTTTCTCAACTTCGATGCATTGACCCTTTTTTCAATAATCAATATATATGTTTATTTTGTTAGTGGGAATTCGTAACAAAAACATATTTAACTCTTTTCACATAAATAAAGTTGAATTCGATCCCAAAATACTAATATTTTTTAAATAATATTTTTAATATAATGTTATCATATACTTATTTATTATTTTCTCACAAATAATATAAGAGAATAATAATTTCTATTAGAAAATTACATTAAATCTTGAATTATTAAAAGGGGATAAAGATTTTTCATAATTCGAACTTTACGTCTGTTTACATTTTACCCTGCGAACAAATTTTTGTTACAAAGCTCAATCCAATATTTATTGTAATATATTACCATCTTTTTTTTTTTTTTTTTATTGTTTTGATTGAAAAAATGACACGTGGAATGTTTATAAAACATACACGTCAGTTGTATTTTCACAAAAAATAACACAAAAAATAAAAAATTAGATGGCAATATATTATAAATGCAAAGATTGGATGACGGTTTGCAACGAAAATTTATTGGAATAATAAATTGTAAAGAAAAAAACGAAGTTTGAATGACAAAAAAATATTTTTCTCTTACTAAAGTATCAATTATTTGATCGATGGAAACAAAAATACACATGTATGAAAATACATAGCTTTCTTGAATTTATCATGTAATATATGTATGATCTGACGTAAGTCAAGATTAGAGATCGAACCAAAATTTAATATGAGAGGGGTTGATGAGGCCTGAAATTCATTCTCGAATCAGAGCCGTCCACGTGGCAGCACACCGCTGACTAATACCCTTGACGCTCGCCTTGGTGGGCTCATGGGCCTTCACGCCGCTCAATTGCCAGCAAATGCCATCCATCAGCCCGCGGATGACTATTCGGACCAAGGGCCCCAACCAATGGGTTTGACGCTCGGACAGCGGCCCTCAAGGTTATCTTTCACAGGGAAGCACCCACATGGGGGCCCCATTAATACGCTCGGGGTCCCGACGCTCAAAGGGTCATATATCGCGAGGAGGCCATCCATGTATTCTTCGAGCGTCATCAGCGTTCGGGCATGTCCATGCCCCGTTTCGCTGGATCCGAACCTCGGACGGGGGAATCTTAGGTCCATCGCTTCGTGACCCTCGCCAACAACCTCTGACACAGAAGTACTATGCACCACGCACCTGACACGCCGTCAACCCTTTTCAGGGATGTCATTCTCAGTCCCCAAAACTCTGACGCGTGTTAGGGCAACACAGGTTTGGGACCACATGGTCAATTTACCCATCTACCCCCATCCCTAACATATAAATAGGAGAGAAGCCATGCCTTCTCTCCCAAGTGATCATCTGCATACTAAGCCACACACACTGTTCTGGGCATTTTTCTCGTTGATCTTCCCAAGCTTTCCATTTCGCCACAGTAACACTACCTTTGAAGCTTACATACTTGGTGTTATCCTAGCTGGAAGAACCCACGCTCAAAAGGAAACCCAGATCCTGAGGCTCTCACGCCTGTGATGGTCTTTCCCTTTTCTAACAAATTCTAAAGTGTTGTTGCAGTAGAAGACTCAGGTTCTTTGCACCATCATTTTTGGCGCCGTCTGTGGGAAATCCATCACCACCATCTTTGGTGTTGCCATCCTTCTTCCTCTGAAAGCTAGTTGAAAAGTAACACCCAAACCTTGAATCATGGTAACTGCGACAAGATCAGGAGCATTGAGAGAGAGAGGATCTCTTCCCCCCGTCAACGAGGAGAACCCGGAAGGCAACGTCCCTGCCGGGGAAGTAAACCCCCCAGCTGCAAGAAACGGGGGCGAGAACACAGAACCCACAGGGGCAAATCTCCAGTTAGGAGGAAATGTCGGGGGAGGACCTAGCACCGTTGTTCCTCCAGCAGCTCCCACCGCCCATGCTTCCTATCCGTACACCGGGATGTATCCCATGGCCATGCCACCTCCGGGATACTCGTTCATGCAGCCTGGGCTGATGCCCGGAGTGTTACCGGCGATTCAGCCTTACCAGGTGGGGACTCTGAATCTCCCCACATCGTTACCAAGGGAGATACAAGGGGTGGAGATGCCCCAAGTCACAGCCCAACAACTCCAGGCGCTGTATGCGCAGTGCGAGATCCAGGCCGTTCAGAATGCCTGGGAGCATTTCACGGCCGCATACTTCCCCTCTCAGGCTGGCGCTCGTCCGGCCCCACCACTTGGCGGACTCCCCGCGCATCCTTTAACAATGGCCCAGAACGCGTTGAGGGCACAGCAACCTCTCCAACCACCAAATCCGGAGAATGAAGCCCCACCGAGGGTCCAACCTGAACGACCTGTGGGAAGAGATGAGAGGGCCCCTCGAAATGAGGTGGCCGGAGAAAATGAAGAGGTCCAGTCAAGGGCCGCAAGGAGGGCAAACCGCAGAAATGACGGTGACCCTCAGCTAGCAGCTGTGCAGGATCAGATACGAGGGCTCCAAAACGTGGTAGAGCAGCTCTCTCGAGCGCGGTCTCACGCTTCCCGCGATGGGGGCGAGAGGTCCAAGGCCAGAGACGCTCGGCGACCACGTAGCCCCGTTTCCCACCGAAGAAGAGAGGCCAGCTATGAAGACCCCGACGAGCGAGATTATCGGATCATGGCGGGCGATTCCCCTCTCATCGAGGAAGTCCTGATGACCCGCGCAGGGAAGGGTAAAATTCCCTCATCAGTCAATAGATACGATGGAACTACGGATCCATCCGAGCACCTGGACCATTTCGTGCACTTGATGCACCTTTATGACCATCCAGACAACTACTGGGCCAAGGTGTTTGTCACCTCCCTCACAGGAATGGCCCAAGAATGGTACAAAAAGCTCCCCCCGCGCTCAATCAGAGGATATTATGACCTGACGGACGCCTTTGTCAGCCACTTCAACTCACTGAAAGCGCCTGCCCCGGCCGCGACCGCCCTTTATAGCCTGGTCCAAGGGCCGAACGAGACCCTCAGATCCTTCATGGGGAGGTTCAATAAAGAGATCTTGCTGGTTGAAAAGCCCTCGATGGACTTTTTGAGACACGTTCTGTTTGGGGCCATCAACATGAAGCATTACGTCAGCAAGGAATTTGTGGAAGAAGTGGCCAAGAAGAAACCACGCTCGCTGATGGAAATTAGGGAGATTGCCGACTCCTTCTTTACCCTCGAGGATATGTACATAGCGAGGGATCAGAAGATGGCCAATGCCCCTCGAGCAAACAGAGCCCACGAGGACAAAGTGGAACCCCCCCGGGGTCATCGCCGCAGCCCAATACCCGCTCGCCGTCATTCCTCTCCTCCGCGGAGGCTCGAGCGTGTCCCCCTCAACCGCCCAATTGCAGAAGTTTATTCCCTGGCGGACCAGAAGTTGTTCAAAAGGCCGCCCAAGCTAAGAGAGACTGAGGCTCAAAGGCGCTCGGGGAAGTATTGTGCTTTCCATAAGCAGAAAGGGCATGACACTAACGAATGCCGTCAGCTGGAGAAGGAGATTCAGCGGCTGATTGCTGGGGGGCACCTCAAGGAGTTCGTAAAAGCACTGGAAGGGTACGACGAACATTGCGCAGGAAGGGCGCTCGAAAGAAGAAGAAGCCGCTCACGTTCCCGGAGTCCTCGTCGCCAACGCCCTGAAACCAGCGAGCGTAACAAAGGGAAAGGGGTAGATATGGAAAATCAACCCTTTGCAGTCATTCACATGATTGCGGGAGGCCCTTCGGGAGGCGACTCCAATGCTTCCCGCCGCCGCCACATACGGAGTTATAATCAAAGGCCGGCGCTCCCTCGCTCAGTGCTCTCCGTGGACAGCTCACCGCGCTCAAAAGAGGATGACGTTATAGGGTTTACAGAGAAAGATCTTGAACACATTGTAACACCCCATGGGATAGGAAAAACCTCTGACTGTCCCATGGTGGTTAGTTTAGACGTTCATAACCACACTGTAAAGAGGGTTTTATTTGATAGTGGAAGTTCTGTGAACGTTCTCCCTTACTCCACGTTTCAACAAATGAATATAACAAACATCCCCCTCGAACCTCTCAGAACTGCCCTCGTAGGATTTGGAGGCTCCGAGATCGTCCCTCGGGGACAAATTCGCTTGGCCACCTCTTTTGGTCGCGCCCCACAGCGAAAAACTCTGAGCGTCCTCTACACCGTCGTCGAGGTGGATCTTCCTTACAACATCATCATTGGGCGCCCAGCCCTCGTGGATTTCAAGGCTGTAATTTCCACCTATCATCAGAAGGTCAAGTTCCCAACCCCCGAGGGTACCGGAGAAATTTTGTGCAACGTCAAAGAAGCCTGGGAATGCTACATACTTTCGCTTCGGAGCCACAAGCCCAAACAATCCATTCAACCTGGGTCTACTAAGAAATCCGTTGATTTCCCAAAGTTAAATGAAGATGGCCCTGAACGCAAAAGAGCCAAGCTGAACCGAAAAAAGAATAAAAAGAGGACAGCTGGAGATGTTCAGTGCTCGGAGAGTGGGCCACCGGGGGCCGTCGACGGCTCTTCCTCAGAAAACGAGGGTGATGAGCCCAAGAATACTCTCACTGGAAAGAAACGAGCGTTAGAAGCACCAAGGCCAGAGGTTCGGATTGAACCCACTGAGGAGTTTTTAACCGTCGAATTGGAGCCTGGAAATCCGGACAAAACAACCCAGATTGGCTCGAGCCTGGATGGGCCCTCGCAAGTTTTGATGATCGATTTCCTAAGGGAGAATCTTGACGTTTTCGCGTGGAAAGCTTCTGACCTCACTGGAATAGATCCGAGCGTCATTGTCCACAGGTTGAACGTGGATCCAAACTTCAAGCCCATCAAACAGAAGAAGAGGGACGTTCATGGATTCAGGAAACGGGTCATCGAAGAAGAAGTTAATAAATTGCTTGACGCTCAGTATATTGAGGAGATCTTATATCCGGAATGGCTATGCAATGTGGTGCTCGTTCCAAAGAGCGCCAATAAATGGCGCATGTGCAACGACTTCACAGATCTTAACAAAGCGTGCCCAAAAGATCATTACCCACTACCGAGGATCGATCAGTTAGTAGATTCTACAGCCGGATGTGAACTCATGAGTATGATGGACGCCTTTCAAGGATATTATCAAATCTTTATGGCACCCGAGGATCGCCCCAAGACTGCGTTTATTGTGCACTTAGGTGTTTACTGTTTCAAGGTCATGCCCTTCGGGCTCAAAAATGCGGGAGCGACTTATCAACGCCTTGTCAATAGGATGTTCGAGCGCGAGATTGGAAAATCTATGGAGGTATATGTGGATGATATGATAGTCAAGAGTGAGCGCCAACACTCCCATCTGGAAGATCTCAAGCAGACTTTCGACATCCTTCGGCGTTACGGAATGAAGTTGAATCCCTCGAAATGCACCTTTGGTGTTCGAGGAGGTAAGTTCCTGGGATACATGGTTAGTCAACGTGGCATAGAGGCAAACCCCGAAAAGATTAGAGCCATCCTGGACATACCCTCCCCTCGGAATCTGAGAGAGGTCCAGGTGCTCGTTGGAAAGATCATTTCACTAAATAGGTTCATCTCCCGCTCAGCGGACCGGAACTTGCCCTTCTTTAAAATTTTACGCAACGCTCGAAACTTTTCCTGGAACGGGGATTGCGAAAAGGCCCTGCAGAGCATGAAACAGTACCTGTCAAGCGCGCCTTTGTTGACCAAGCCAATCCCGGGGGAGAACTTGTTTGTCTATCTGTCAGTCTCCTTGGAAGCAACGAGCGCTGTCCTTGTAGCAATCCGCGAGCGTAAGCATATGCCAATATATTACCTGAGCAAGACTCTACAGGGGGCCGAGAAAAGATACTTGGAAATTGAGAAATTTGCCTTTGCGCTCGTTAACGCATCCCGAAGGTTGAGGCCGTATTTTCAAGCTCACTCCATCACAGTGCTTACAGATCAACCACTCAAGCAAGTGTTATCCAAACCGGATGTTTCGGGAAGGTTAATTAAGTGGGCAATTGAACTCAGTCAGTTTGATATCTCCTTCGAGCCTCGTACAGCCATCCAGGCTCAGGCCGTAGCCGATCTATTGGTAGAACGTTTCAATTTGGAGAGTGGGCCACCGGCGGACGAAGGTTTATGGCTTTTGCACACAGATGGCTCCTCGACCTCACAAGGGGGCGGTGCTGGGGTGACCCTCAGGGATCCCCTAGGAGCAGAAGTTGACTACGCAATCAAACTGGCATTTCAAGTCACCAACAATGAAGCTGAATATGAGGCCCTCATCCAAGGGCTCAGAATTGCGCTCCAAAATGGAGCCGCTCGTGTCACAGCATATGTTGATTCGCAGTTGATCGCGAGTCAAATTGATGGTAGTTATGAGGCTCGAGAAGCCACCATGGCACGGTACCTATCGAGCGCCAAGGAGGAGATAGCGAAGTTCAAGGAATTCCATCTTTTGCAAATTCCGAGGGCGGAAAACGAACACGCTGACGCTCTTTCGAAGTTTGCGTCCGCCCTAGATGGCCATGATGAGCGCGCTGTTACATTTTTGAGAACGGAGGAGCCGCTGATAAGTAAAGGGGAACCTCCAAAAGAGGTGCACATGATTGACCCCTCCGAGCCTTGCTGGCTTGACGAAATTGTCAGATTCCTACGGGATGGAACATGCCCGAGCGACAAAGTCGAAGCTCGGAAGATCAGAAGCAAGGCCCCTCGTTTCTCGTTGGATACTGAGGGTAGATTGTTCAAGCGATCCTTCCAGGGCCCGCCGTTGAAATGTCTGAGACCCTCGCAAGCTAAAGAAGTTTTAGAGCATGTACACGGTGGAAGTTGTGGAAACCACTCGGGCGGACGAATCTTGGCGAAGAAAATCTTAAGAAGTGGATTTTATTGGCCCTCGCTATTGCAGGATGCCATTGAATATTCCAAGAAGTGTCCCAAGTGCCAGTTCCATTCCAACACTCCTCAGCTGCCGGCAGCTCAAATGATTCCTATCGATGTTTCGTGGCCCTTTGATCAATGGGGCATTGATATCGTGGGACCTCTCCCAATGGCGGTAGGGCAAAAGAAGTTCGTAATACTTGCTGTGGATTATTTCACCAAATGGGCTGAGGCAGAAGCGGTCGCTAAGATAACGTTCAAAGTTGTAAGGGACTTCATTTGGAAGAATATCATCTGCAGATACGGCATCCCGAGGGTGCTCATTTCAGATAACGGTTCCCAGTTTATCGCTGCAGACACGCGGGATTGGTGCTATGAATTAGGGATCGAGCAACGATTCACTTCCGTGGGTCACCCTCAAGCTAATGGTCAGGCTGAAGTGACCAACCGAACCATACTCCAGCATTTGAAAACAATGCTCGAGAGTAAGAAAGGAGAATGGGCTGAAGAGCTTCAGGGAGCTCTATGGGCTTACCGTACTACACCACGAGCGGCAACGGGGGAAACCCCTTATTCCCTCGTGTACGGATCCGAGGCCATGATACCTGCGGAGATTGCACAAGAATCCGCACGCGTAGCCTATTTCGAGCCTACGGTCAACAACGCCAATAGAGCGCTCGAGTTAGATTTGCTGGATGAAAGAAGGAACTCTGCGTGGGCACGCATTCACAAATACAAAGCAACCGTCGCCCGCCAGTACAACAAACGTGTTAAAGAAAGGACTTTCCAGCTAGGGGACTTGGTCCTCAAAAAAGTCGAAGTCTCAAAACACGTAGGTAAATTGGACCCTAATTGGGAAGGCCCCTTCAAAATCATTCAAGTGCGTGCGAATAACACCTACTTACTAGAAGCTTTGCAAGGCGAGCGTCTTCCTAGGCCATGGAATGCATGTAACCTTAGAAGGTTCTACGTGTAAACTTCAACCTCTTTGTAATAGCCCATCCGCGGCAGGAAATGTTTTTCTTTGATGAAAAGCGCGTTGTAACAATTCCCAAGAATGCATTTATATAACAGTAAGTATTTAATTCTTTGTTTTTGTTATCTATTTGTTCTCTTATTTGATCAAGTGATTCAAGCGTCAAAAGGCCTACTCCGTGTTGAGCATCCTCCACGTCGAACGGTCTACGCAATACATCAATTATTTCAAAACTACGCTGTCCAAGGTGTTGATATTCATCCACCTATAACAATTTGAGCGATTCGTAAGAACAAATCCTAAAGAATGAGCGTGTCGGACAGTGGGGAGCGCAACGCTCAACTTACGCCAGCTGAGTGCTCATCGCTCTAGTTTGTGCCCGTAAGAACCCCCTCTGACCCTCATCCAGTTGGGTAAGAGCACGCTCGTAAATAGTGGATGCCACTAACACTACAGCTACGCTCGTTTTAACCCTTAAGTCAACCCTACAGGCCCAATGTCAACTGAATCTTTAGGGATTTCCTAAGTTCAAACTCAAACCTCAAGGAGAATATGGCCTGGGAATATTCGTAATAATCACCCTCGCGCCTGAGTTTCCTCAAAGGTTTTCTAAGTCCAAATACACAGTTCATTTCCACTATGGCCAGGAAACCCTCCTAAGGGTCACCCTCGCGCCCATACTTACAAAAAGCCAACCGCCTGTTGTCGCGAGCATCTAAACTTAATATGCATGGCGATGAGGGTCAGAGGACCGTTGTAAAAGACGCTCTTGCCCACTTACACACTTAACTCAAACGCTCGAACAAGCAGATATCAATATGAAAGCGGTGTGCGCAGTGGACTAGTGTCATTCATCAATTGAAAGCAAATAAGACAACATCCATATATTCAGACATTCAGATATTTAAAAACGAGAGAAGTACAAGGTTAAAATTGTTCATAAAGGAAGAGTTGAATACAAGAGTAAAGTTGTTCATAAAGGGGAAAGAGGCATTCGAGCGAACAAGAGCAAGAGAATGGCAGTCTTGGAAGCTTCACTGGGCCGGAGCGTCAGGCTCAGGGGGGGCGGTCGAAAGGGGAACTGGAGCCAGTACGTTAGCATCAGAGGTATGGTCCTCGCCTGGTTCATCCGCCTCCGCTACGTCCATAAGAGTGCCCTCATCTTCAATCAAGAAAGGCTCAGGATCCCTCCGGTTTGCGGCAATAAACTCCCTCTGGAGCGTTTCCACCAACTCCTGATACTCGGGCTCCGCCAGGCTGTCCGAGGGGTCCTCCTCCTGAACCATGGGCTCACCATTCTCGTCGAGATCCATGCGGAGGCGAGCGTCGGATCGAGCGCTTTCTGGGGCCAATCCAAACTTCACCATCTGCCCAATCGCTTTATGGAAGAAGCGACGAGCGTTGTCAAAACATTGGATATTGGCCGCAAACACAAATGCCTTGGAGCGCACGAATTTCTTCACAGCCTCCCAAGATACCTTAGCCTCCAAGCCCTGTATTTTGCCCTGCAAATCAGCGAAGGCCTTGTTGGCTACCTCGTTCTGGCGAGTGCTTTCCGCCAGTTGCCCACCCAGCTCCGCATTTTGGGCCCTCAACTGATCTCGCTCTTCCTTCAGCTTCTTTTGACGCTCATCAAGTGCAAGATAGGCCTCATCCGTCTTTCGAAGGTTCTCCCTCGCTTGGTCCAAGTCACGTTGGGTTGTGGTCAGTTGAGCGTGGAGGTTGTTGTAATCCTCTTGCAGTTGGACCGGGTCAGAGACGCGCAGCAATTTCTTATACTTGGCTTTATGATCAGAGTATGCTTGCGCTCGTCCTTGCAAGTTTTTCAGCCTCGGGATTACCTCCTGGAACAATAAATGAGGGTCATATCCCGTATATGGAAGGAAGAAAAGAAGATTTGATATAGAGGAATAAAGAATTACCGTCAAAAGGACGTGGCATGCGTCATCCGCAACGCGAGCGGCATCATAATTGTTCAGCTTGTCATGATCGCCGGAAAATTGTAGTTTTCCAACGATGTCAGAGACAAGGTTGACAGAATAAGCGCTCTTCTTTAGGAGTACGGGGCCCTCGGTCCGCTGCCGCTTATAGCGAGAGTCCCCCTTGCAGCCTATCTTCCAAAATACTTCATCCTCAGAAGATGAAGTGTCGCTGCCCTCGCCGCGGTGGCCCACGACCACCTCTTTACCCTTGCCCGAAATGGGGAGAGAGTCTGGCATCCTCTTTCTCTTCCCCTGACGGTCGGCACGTAGGATCTCGTGGATGCGGACAGGCTCACCTGAGCGGTTCCGTGACCCGCTGGAACTGAGGGAAATTGGGCCCACGGGAGCAGCCGGCGGAGGAGTGGCCTCGCGGGGACCCTCCAGCGTTAAATCCTCGATTGGGCCCCTCGGGGGAACCTCATCTTCTGCACCCCCATGAGCATGGCCTCGCCCGCGACCTGCCGCTCGGCGGTTTACCCTCGCCCTCGGGGGGCGGTTCTGATGCTGCTGTGGCTGTTGGGGGTCAACTGCGGGTCCTTGGGCACCCAACATCCGTGAAAGGGCCTCAGCATTCATCCCTCGTGAGAGTATTTGGATACCTGTAAATGAAGGGGAACGAGCGTCAGAAGAAAGGTTGTTTGAACTGTATGAACAAGGAAACATAGATAATTGCTGGTCAGAGAACTATTCTAAAGGTTAGAGATGTTAGTTCCTAGAATCTAACCGTCGAGGGCCATGATGTCAGTAGGCGGGTGGAGTATCATTTCAGGGGGGCAGGATAATCCGTATCGGAACAACACCCCTTCATTCTTCACTAAGGACTCCGCCTCAATCCACTTCTTTTCGGCCCTCATCTCGAGCGCCAACCCCATCGCCCACTCCTCAAAATCCTTGTTCCTCATCCTCTCTCTAATCAGTGGACCCTCGCCATGAATCAGCCATTGTCGGTGAACTCCAAAAATTCCCCCGGGAGCCCCCACGAAAAAATATTTTTCCTTCCAGTGCTCGCCATATGAAGAAGATGGAGAATTTATCATCTTAAAGCCTGATTTGGCCTGGGCGTAGTAAAATCCATCTGTGGGCGACGAGCGTGGTGAGCGGGCCGCTTGGATCAAGCTGTCAAAATTGATGATCGAGGGTGCTTTGCCCAAGGCCTTCATCGTTATTATAAACGTGTTGATTAGGGCTATGCCGTTGGGAAGAATTTGTGAAGGGCAAAGCCCTAAGTGCTGGTAAATGTTGGCGGCTTCGCGAGCGATGGGAAACCTCAGACCCCCAGCAAGAACGGCATCCCAGTATACAGTCAACATCCCGGGCGGTGGTAGATTGGCTCTTTCTCCCTCCTCCGGAAGCCTCATGGGAAACACGGCTTCATCCCAATATGCCTTCGCCCTCAACTCATCCAAGTCACCGAGGGTCAGAATACTCTCAATCTCATCCGGAGACCTGTCAGTCTGATGGCGGTTGTCTTGCCTTACTCGAGTGACAGGCTCCTTGCCTCTCCTGTGACGCCTCCTGGAAGGTTCAGCCTCGAATGGACGCCCGGATGGTCCCGCTTCACCCTCGGGAGCCGCCATCGCTACTGTGATCCTGTGATCTTGAGGTCTCACAGCACTGTTCAAAACAGGGAGGGCTCTTTCCCCTTGTCTCATCATCTCCATCACATTTTCCATCTCCTCAAAAACATCTTCCTGCTCACCGGGAACACGCTCGTCCATCCCTTGAACAACAGCGTTCACCTCTTCCCCCCCGGCATCAACTGGAGCCTGGGCCACTGACATAGCCATGGGGATACCTCCAACTGGGTGCGCCCTAGTTAGGGGAACGGCCACGGGAACATCACCATGAGGAGAAGAGCTCCCCACAGACATCTCCTCAATCTCCCGCACATAATCATCGGCTTGATTTCCGGCCATGGTCAATTTTCAATTTTTCGGAAATGGGGCTTCTCAAAGAAAGATTAAGGGAAGATAAACTTTCGGAAGCAAATTCAACGGTGGATAGTGGTTTCTCCTTCAGAGGTTTGTCTCACACAACCTAAAGCTAATGTTAGTACGGGAAAAGTAAGAAGAAGAATCAAGAATTCTTTACCTAAGATGTGGAGAAGAAGAAGTTCGCCGGAGCAAAGGGCTCTTGCTATGGATTTGCTTGAAGGAAGTTTGAATGCGTGAAAAAGAGTCCAAGGCCCTGCAAACCCTTATTTATAGGGGCGATGGAACATGGATTAGGTTTGAAAATTCAAAAAGGCAATCATTTCCCGCCTGGGAAACCCCCCACTTTTGGTAACCGCCTCACGTCTCCCGGAGTCCACGCGCCCACGTCTCCACTCAGCATTAAATGCGGACTTGACAGCATTTAATGCGATGTCAGTTGTGTCCGTTACAGAAGGCCAGCAGTCTCCTCGAGGGTAAACCGTCCCTCGGATATTTGAAGTTCAGAATTCACTCTTTATAAATTCTACAGTACGCTCGATGCGATACTACAGAATTTGGGGGGCAAAATGATGAGGCCTGAAATTCATTCTCGAATCAGAGCCGTCCACGTGGCAGCACACCGCTGACTAATACCCTTGACGCTCGCCTTGGTGGGCTCATGGGCCTTCACGCCGCTCAATTGCCAGCAAATGCCATCCATCAGCCCGCGGATGACTATTCGGACCAAGGGCCCCAACCAATGGGTTTGACGCTCGGACAGCGGCCCTCAAGGTTATCTTTCACAGGGAAGCACCCACATGGGGGCCCCATTAATACGCTCGGGGTCCCGACGCTCAAAGGGTCATATATCGCGAGGAGGCCATCCATGTATTCTTCGAGCGTCATCAGCGTTCGGGCATGTCCATGCCCCGTTTCGCTGGATCCGAACCTCGGACGGGGGAATCTTAGGTCCATCGCTTCGTGACCCTCGCCAACAACCTCTGACACAGAAGTACTATGCACCACGCACCTGACACGCCGTCAACCCTTTTCAGGGATGTCATTCTCAGTCCCCAAAACTCTGACGCGTGTTAGGGCAACACAGGTTTGGGACCACATGGTCAATTTACCCATCTACCCCCATCCCTAACATATAAATAGGAGAGAAGCCATGCCTTCTCTCCCAAGTGATCATCTGCATACTAAGCCACACACACTGTTCTGGGCATTTTTCTCGTTGATCTTCCCAAGCTTTCCATTTCGCCACAGTAACACTACCTTTGAAGCTTACATACTTGGTGTTATCCTAGCTGGAAGAACCCACGCTCAAAAGGAAACCCAGATCCTGAGGCTCTCACGCCTGTGATGGTCTTTCCCTTTTCTAACAAATTCTAAAGTGTTGTTGCAGTAGAAGACTCAGGTTCTTTGCACCATCATTTTTGGCGCCGTCTGTGGGAAATCCATCACCACCATCTTTGGTGTTGCCATCCTTCTTCCTCTGAAAGCTAGTTGAAAAGTAACACCCAAACCTTGAATCATGGTAACTGCGACAAGATCAGGAGCATTGAGAGAGAGAGGATCTCTTCCCCCCGTCAACGAGGAGAACCCGGAAGGCAACGTCCCTGCCGGGGAAGTAAACCCCCCAGCTGCAAGAAACGGGGGCGAGAACACAGAACCCACAGGGGCAAATCTCCAGTTAGGAGGAAATGTCGGGGGAGGACCTAGCACCGTTGTTCCTCCAGCAGCTCCCACCGCCCATGCTTCCTATCCGTACACCGGGATGTATCCCATGGCCATGCCACCTCCGGGATACTCGTTCATGCAGCCTGGGCTGATGCCCGGAGTGTTACCGGCGATTCAGCCTTACCAGGTGGGGACTCTGAATCTCCCCACATCGTTACCAAGGGAGATACAAGGGGTGGAGATGCCCCAAGTCACAGCCCAACAACTCCAGGCGCTGTATGCGCAGTGCGAGATCCAGGCCGTTCAGAATGCCTGGGAGCATTTCACGGCCGCATACTTCCCCTCTCAGGCTGGCGCTCGTCCGGCCCCACCACTTGGCGGACTCCCCGCGCATCCTTTAACAATGGCCCAGAACGCGTTGAGGGCACAGCAACCTCTCCAACCACCAAATCCGGAGAATGAAGCCCCACCGAGGGTCCAACCTGAACGACCTGTGGGAAGAGATGAGAGGGCCCCTCGAAATGAGGTGGCCGGAGAAAATGAAGAGGTCCAGTCAAGGGCCGCAAGGAGGGCAAACCGCAGAAATGACGGTGACCCTCAGCTAGCAGCTGTGCAGGATCAGATACGAGGGCTCCAAAACGTGGTAGAGCAGCTCTCTCGAGCGCGGTCTCACGCTTCCCGCGATGGGGGCGAGAGGTCCAAGGCCAGAGACGCTCGGCGACCACGTAGCCCCGTTTCCCACCGAAGAAGAGAGGCCAGCTATGAAGACCCCGACGAGCGAGATTATCGGATCATGGCGGGCGATTCCCCTCTCATCGAGGAAGTCCTGATGACCCGCGCAGGGAAGGGTAAAATTCCCTCATCAGTCAATAGATACGATGGAACTACGGATCCATCCGAGCACCTGGACCATTTCGTGCACTTGATGCACCTTTATGACCATCCAGACAACTACTGGGCCAAGGTGTTTGTCACCTCCCTCACAGGAATGGCCCAAGAATGGTACAAAAAGCTCCCCCCGCGCTCAATCAGAGGATATTATGACCTGACGGACGCCTTTGTCAGCCACTTCAACTCACTGAAAGCGCCTGCCCCGGCCGCGACCGCCCTTTATAGCCTGGTCCAAGGGCCGAACGAGACCCTCAGATCCTTCATGGGGAGGTTCAATAAAGAGATCTTGCTGGTTGAAAAGCCCTCGATGGACTTTTTGAGACACGTTCTGTTTGGGGCCATCAACATGAAGCATTACGTCAGCAAGGAATTTGTGGAAGAAGTGGCCAAGAAGAAACCACGCTCGCTGATGGAAATTAGGGAGATTGCCGACTCCTTCTTTACCCTCGAGGATATGTACATAGCGAGGGATCAGAAGATGGCCAATGCCCCTCGAGCAAACAGAGCCCACGAGGACAAAGTGGAACCCCCCCGGGGTCATCGCCGCAGCCCAATACCCGCTCGCCGTCATTCCTCTCCTCCGCGGAGGCTCGAGCGTGTCCCCCTCAACCGCCCAATTGCAGAAGTTTATTCCCTGGCGGACCAGAAGTTGTTCAAAAGGCCGCCCAAGCTAAGAGAGACTGAGGCTCAAAGGCGCTCGGGGAAGTATTGTGCTTTCCATAAGCAGAAAGGGCATGACACTAACGAATGCCGTCAGCTGGAGAAGGAGATTCAGCGGCTGATTGCTGGGGGGCACCTCAAGGAGTTCGTAAAAGCACTGGAAGGGTACGACGAACATTGCGCAGGAAGGGCGCTCGAAAGAAGAAGAAGCCGCTCACGT
Source organism: Lantana camara (assembly GCA_037501455.1). NCBI lineage: Eukaryota > Viridiplantae > Streptophyta > Magnoliopsida > Lamiales > Verbenaceae > Lantana > Lantana camara. The sequence goes on from CM074865.1 coordinate 82,384,277, forward strand.
TCCCGGAGTCCTCGTCGCCAACGCCCTGAAACCAGCGAGCGTAACAAAGGGAAAGGGGTAGATATGGAAAATCAACCCTTTGCAGTCATTCACATGATTGCGGGAGGCCCTTCGGGAGGCGACTCCAATGCTTCCCGCCGCCGCCACATACGGAGTTATAATCAAAGGCCGGCGCTCCCTCGCTCAGTGCTCTCCGTGGACAGCTCACCGCGCTCAAAAGAGGATGACGTTATAGGGTTTACAGAGAAAGATCTTGAACACATTGTAACACCCCATGGGATAGGAAAAACCTCTGACTGTCCCATGGTGGTTAGTTTAGACGTTCATAACCACACTGTAAAGAGGGTTTTATTTGATAGTGGAAGTTCTGTGAACGTTCTCCCTTACTCCACGTTTCAACAAATGAATATAACAAACATCCCCCTCGAACCTCTCAGAACTGCCCTCGTAGGATTTGGAGGCTCCGAGATCGTCCCTCGGGGACAAATTCGCTTGGCCACCTCTTTTGGTCGCGCCCCACAGCGAAAAACTCTGAGCGTCCTCTACACCGTCGTCGAGGTGGATCTTCCTTACAACATCATCATTGGGCGCCCAGCCCTCGTGGATTTCAAGGCTGTAATTTCCACCTATCATCAGAAGGTCAAGTTCCCAACCCCCGAGGGTACCGGAGAAATTTTGTGCAACGTCAAAGAAGCCTGGGAATGCTACATACTTTCGCTTCGGAGCCACAAGCCCAAACAATCCATTCAACCTGGGTCTACTAAGAAATCCGTTGATTTCCCAAAGTTAAATGAAGATGGCCCTGAACGCAAAAGAGCCAAGCTGAACCGAAAAAAGAATAAAAAGAGGACAGCTGGAGATGTTCAGTGCTCGGAGAGTGGGCCACCGGGGGCCGTCGACGGCTCTTCCTCAGAAAACGAGGGTGATGAGCCCAAGAATACTCTCACTGGAAAGAAACGAGCGTTAGAAGCACCAAGGCCAGAGGTTCGGATTGAACCCACTGAGGAGTTTTTAACCGTCGAATTGGAGCCTGGAAATCCGGACAAAACAACCCAGATTGGCTCGAGCCTGGATGGGCCCTCGCAAGTTTTGATGATCGATTTCCTAAGGGAGAATCTTGACGTTTTCGCGTGGAAAGCTTCTGACCTCACTGGAATAGATCCGAGCGTCATTGTCCACAGGTTGAACGTGGATCCAAACTTCAAGCCCATCAAACAGAAGAAGAGGGACGTTCATGGATTCAGGAAACGGGTCATCGAAGAAGAAGTTAATAAATTGCTTGACGCTCAGTATATTGAGGAGATCTTATATCCGGAATGGCTATGCAATGTGGTGCTCGTTCCAAAGAGCGCCAATAAATGGCGCATGTGCAACGACTTCACAGATCTTAACAAAGCGTGCCCAAAAGATCATTACCCACTACCGAGGATCGATCAGTTAGTAGATTCTACAGCCGGATGTGAACTCATGAGTATGATGGACGCCTTTCAAGGATATTATCAAATCTTTATGGCACCCGAGGATCGCCCCAAGACTGCGTTTATTGTGCACTTAGGTGTTTACTGTTTCAAGGTCATGCCCTTCGGGCTCAAAAATGCGGGAGCGACTTATCAACGCCTTGTCAATAGGATGTTCGAGCGCGAGATTGGAAAATCTATGGAGGTATATGTGGATGATATGATAGTCAAGAGTGAGCGCCAACACTCCCATCTGGAAGATCTCAAGCAGACTTTCGACATCCTTCGGCGTTACGGAATGAAGTTGAATCCCTCGAAATGCACCTTTGGTGTTCGAGGAGGTAAGTTCCTGGGATACATGGTTAGTCAACGTGGCATAGAGGCAAACCCCGAAAAGATTAGAGCCATCCTGGACATACCCTCCCCTCGGAATCTGAGAGAGGTCCAGGTGCTCGTTGGAAAGATCATTTCACTAAATAGGTTCATCTCCCGCTCAGCGGACCGGAACTTGCCCTTCTTTAAAATTTTACGCAACGCTCGAAACTTTTCCTGGAACGGGGATTGCGAAAAGGCCCTGCAGAGCATGAAACAGTACCTGTCAAGCGCGCCTTTGTTGACCAAGCCAATCCCGGGGGAGAACTTGTTTGTCTATCTGTCAGTCTCCTTGGAAGCAACGAGCGCTGTCCTTGTAGCAATCCGCGAGCGTAAGCATATGCCAATATATTACCTGAGCAAGACTCTACAGGGGGCCGAGAAAAGATACTTGGAAATTGAGAAATTTGCCTTTGCGCTCGTTAACGCATCCCGAAGGTTGAGGCCGTATTTTCAAGCTCACTCCATCACAGTGCTTACAGATCAACCACTCAAGCAAGTGTTATCCAAACCGGATGTTTCGGGAAGGTTAATTAAGTGGGCAATTGAACTCAGTCAGTTTGATATCTCCTTCGAGCCTCGTACAGCCATCCAGGCTCAGGCCGTAGCCGATCTATTGGTAGAACGTTTCAATTTGGAGAGTGGGCCACCGGCGGACGAAGGTTTATGGCTTTTGCACACAGATGGCTCCTCGACCTCACAAGGGGGCGGTGCTGGGGTGACCCTCAGGGATCCCCTAGGAGCAGAAGTTGACTACGCAATCAAACTGGCATTTCAAGTCACCAACAATGAAGCTGAATATGAGGCCCTCATCCAAGGGCTCAGAATTGCGCTCCAAAATGGAGCCGCTCGTGTCACAGCATATGTTGATTCGCAGTTGATCGCGAGTCAAATTGATGGTAGTTATGAGGCTCGAGAAGCCACCATGGCACGGTACCTATCGAGCGCCAAGGAGGAGATAGCGAAGTTCAAGGAATTCCATCTTTTGCAAATTCCGAGGGCGGAAAACGAACACGCTGACGCTCTTTCGAAGTTTGCGTCCGCCCTAGATGGCCATGATGAGCGCGCTGTTACATTTTTGAGAACGGAGGAGCCGCTGATAAGTAAAGGGGAACCTCCAAAAGAGGTGCACATGATTGACCCCTCCGAGCCTTGCTGGCTTGACGAAATTGTCAGATTCCTACGGGATGGAACATGCCCGAGCGACAAAGTCGAAGCTCGGAAGATCAGAAGCAAGGCCCCTCGTTTCTCGTTGGATACTGAGGGTAGATTGTTCAAGCGATCCTTCCAGGGCCCGCCGTTGAAATGTCTGAGACCCTCGCAAGCTAAAGAAGTTTTAGAGCATGTACACGGTGGAAGTTGTGGAAACCACTCGGGCGGACGAATCTTGGCGAAGAAAATCTTAAGAAGTGGATTTTATTGGCCCTCGCTATTGCAGGATGCCATTGAATATTCCAAGAAGTGTCCCAAGTGCCAGTTCCATTCCAACACTCCTCAGCTGCCGGCAGCTCAAATGATTCCTATCGATGTTTCGTGGCCCTTTGATCAATGGGGCATTGATATCGTGGGACCTCTCCCAATGGCGGTAGGGCAAAAGAAGTTCGTAATACTTGCTGTGGATTATTTCACCAAATGGGCTGAGGCAGAAGCGGTCGCTAAGATAACGTTCAAAGTTGTAAGGGACTTCATTTGGAAGAATATCATCTGCAGATACGGCATCCCGAGGGTGCTCATTTCAGATAACGGTTCCCAGTTTATCGCTGCAGACACGCGGGATTGGTGCTATGAATTAGGGATCGAGCAACGATTCACTTCCGTGGGTCACCCTCAAGCTAATGGTCAGGCTGAAGTGACCAACCGAACCATACTCCAGCATTTGAAAACAATGCTCGAGAGTAAGAAAGGAGAATGGGCTGAAGAGCTTCAGGGAGCTCTATGGGCTTACCGTACTACACCACGAGCGGCAACGGGGGAAACCCCTTATTCCCTCGTGTACGGATCCGAGGCCATGATACCTGCGGAGATTGCACAAGAATCCGCACGCGTAGCCTATTTCGAGCCTACGGTCAACAACGCCAATAGAGCGCTCGAGTTAGATTTGCTGGATGAAAGAAGGAACTCTGCGTGGGCACGCATTCACAAATACAAAGCAACCGTCGCCCGCCAGTACAACAAACGTGTTAAAGAAAGGACTTTCCAGCTAGGGGACTTGGTCCTCAAAAAAGTCGAAGTCTCAAAACACGTAGGTAAATTGGACCCTAATTGGGAAGGCCCCTTCAAAATCATTCAAGTGCGTGCGAATAACACCTACTTACTAGAAGCTTTGCAAGGCGAGCGTCTTCCTAGGCCATGGAATGCATGTAACCTTAGAAGGTTCTACGTGTAAACTTCAACCTCTTTGTAATAGCCCATCCGCGGCAGGAAATGTTTTTCTTTGATGAAAAGCGCGTTGTAACAATTCCCAAGAATGCATTTATATAACAGTAAGTATTTAATTCTTTGTTTTTGTTATCTATTTGTTCTCTTATTTGATCAAGTGATTCAAGCGTCAAAAGGCCTACTCCGTGTTGAGCATCCTCCACGTCGAACGGTCTACGCAATACATCAATTATTTCAAAACTACGCTGTCCAAGGTGTTGATATTCATCCACCTATAACAATTTGAGCGATTCGTAAGAACAAATCCTAAAGAATGAGCGTGTCGGACAGTGGGGAGCGCAACGCTCAACTTACGCCAGCTGAGTGCTCATCGCTCTAGTTTGTGCCCGTAAGAACCCCCTCTGACCCTCATCCAGTTGGGTAAGAGCACGCTCGTAAATAGTGGATGCCACTAACACTACAGCTACGCTCGTTTTAACCCTTAAGTCAACCCTACAGGCCCAATGTCAACTGAATCTTTAGGGATTTCCTAAGTTCAAACTCAAACCTCAAGGAGAATATGGCCTGGGAATATTCGTAATAATCACCCTCGCGCCTGAGTTTCCTCAAAGGTTTTCTAAGTCCAAATACACAGTTCATTTCCACTATGGCCAGGAAACCCTCCTAAGGGTCACCCTCGCGCCCATACTTACAAAAAGCCAACCGCCTGTTGTCGCGAGCATCTAAACTTAATATGCATGGCGATGAGGGTCAGAGGACCGTTGTAAAAGACGCTCTTGCCCACTTACACACTTAACTCAAACGCTCGAACAAGCAGATATCAATATGAAAGCGGTGTGCGCAGTGGACTAGTGTCATTCATCAATTGAAAGCAAATAAGACAACATCCATATATTCAGACATTCAGATATTTAAAAACGAGAGAAGTACAAGGTTAAAATTGTTCATAAAGGAAGAGTTGAATACAAGAGTAAAGTTGTTCATAAAGGGGAAAGAGGCATTCGAGCGAACAAGAGCAAGAGAATGGCAGTCTTGGAAGCTTCACTGGGCCGGAGCGTCAGGCTCAGGGGGGGCGGTCGAAAGGGGAACTGGAGCCAGTACGTTAGCATCAGAGGTATGGTCCTCGCCTGGTTCATCCGCCTCCGCTACGTCCATAAGAGTGCCCTCATCTTCAATCAAGAAAGGCTCAGGATCCCTCCGGTTTGCGGCAATAAACTCCCTCTGGAGCGTTTCCACCAACTCCTGATACTCGGGCTCCGCCAGGCTGTCCGAGGGGTCCTCCTCCTGAACCATGGGCTCACCATTCTCGTCGAGATCCATGCGGAGGCGAGCGTCGGATCGAGCGCTTTCTGGGGCCAATCCAAACTTCACCATCTGCCCAATCGCTTTATGGAAGAAGCGACGAGCGTTGTCAAAACATTGGATATTGGCCGCAAACACAAATGCCTTGGAGCGCACGAATTTCTTCACAGCCTCCCAAGATACCTTAGCCTCCAAGCCCTGTATTTTGCCCTGCAAATCAGCGAAGGCCTTGTTGGCTACCTCGTTCTGGCGAGTGCTTTCCGCCAGTTGCCCACCCAGCTCCGCATTTTGGGCCCTCAACTGATCTCGCTCTTCCTTCAGCTTCTTTTGACGCTCATCAAGTGCAAGATAGGCCTCATCCGTCTTTCGAAGGTTCTCCCTCGCTTGGTCCAAGTCACGTTGGGTTGTGGTCAGTTGAGCGTGGAGGTTGTTGTAATCCTCTTGCAGTTGGACCGGGTCAGAGACGCGCAGCAATTTCTTATACTTGGCTTTATGATCAGAGTATGCTTGCGCTCGTCCTTGCAAGTTTTTCAGCCTCGGGATTACCTCCTGGAACAATAAATGAGGGTCATATCCCGTATATGGAAGGAAGAAAAGAAGATTTGATATAGAGGAATAAAGAATTACCGTCAAAAGGACGTGGCATGCGTCATCCGCAACGCGAGCGGCATCATAATTGTTCAGCTTGTCATGATCGCCGGAAAATTGTAGTTTTCCAACGATGTCAGAGACAAGGTTGACAGAATAAGCGCTCTTCTTTAGGAGTACGGGGCCCTCGGTCCGCTGCCGCTTATAGCGAGAGTCCCCCTTGCAGCCTATCTTCCAAAATACTTCATCCTCAGAAGATGAAGTGTCGCTGCCCTCGCCGCGGTGGCCCACGACCACCTCTTTACCCTTGCCCGAAATGGGGAGAGAGTCTGGCATCCTCTTTCTCTTCCCCTGACGGTCGGCACGTAGGATCTCGTGGATGCGGACAGGCTCACCTGAGCGGTTCCGTGACCCGCTGGAACTGAGGGAAATTGGGCCCACGGGAGCAGCCGGCGGAGGAGTGGCCTCGCGGGGACCCTCCAGCGTTAAATCCTCGATTGGGCCCCTCGGGGGAACCTCATCTTCTGCACCCCCATGAGCATGGCCTCGCCCGCGACCTGCCGCTCGGCGGTTTACCCTCGCCCTCGGGGGGCGGTTCTGATGCTGCTGTGGCTGTTGGGGGTCAACTGCGGGTCCTTGGGCACCCAACATCCGTGAAAGGGCCTCAGCATTCATCCCTCGTGAGAGTATTTGGATACCTGTAAATGAAGGGGAACGAGCGTCAGAAGAAAGGTTGTTTGAACTGTATGAACAAGGAAACATAGATAATTGCTGGTCAGAGAACTATTCTAAAGGTTAGAGATGTTAGTTCCTAGAATCTAACCGTCGAGGGCCATGATGTCAGTAGGCGGGTGGAGTATCATTTCAGGGGGGCAGGATAATCCGTATCGGAACAACACCCCTTCATTCTTCACTAAGGACTCCGCCTCAATCCACTTCTTTTCGGCCCTCATCTCGAGCGCCAACCCCATCGCCCACTCCTCAAAATCCTTGTTCCTCATCCTCTCTCTAATCAGTGGACCCTCGCCATGAATCAGCCATTGTCGGTGAACTCCAAAAATTCCCCCGGGAGCCCCCACGAAAAAATATTTTTCCTTCCAGTGCTCGCCATATGAAGAAGATGGAGAATTTATCATCTTAAAGCCTGATTTGGCCTGGGCGTAGTAAAATCCATCTGTGGGCGACGAGCGTGGTGAGCGGGCCGCTTGGATCAAGCTGTCAAAATTGATGATCGAGGGTGCTTTGCCCAAGGCCTTCATCGTTATTATAAACGTGTTGATTAGGGCTATGCCGTTGGGAAGAATTTGTGAAGGGCAAAGCCCTAAGTGCTGGTAAATGTTGGCGGCTTCGCGAGCGATGGGAAACCTCAGACCCCCAGCAAGAACGGCATCCCAGTATACAGTCAACATCCCGGGCGGTGGTAGATTGGCTCTTTCTCCCTCCTCCGGAAGCCTCATGGGAAACACGGCTTCATCCCAATATGCCTTCGCCCTCAACTCATCCAAGTCACCGAGGGTCAGAATACTCTCAATCTCATCCGGAGACCTGTCAGTCTGATGGCGGTTGTCTTGCCTTACTCGAGTGACAGGCTCCTTGCCTCTCCTGTGACGCCTCCTGGAAGGTTCAGCCTCGAATGGACGCCCGGATGGTCCCGCTTCACCCTCGGGAGCCGCCATCGCTACTGTGATCCTGTGATCTTGAGGTCTCACAGCACTGTTCAAAACAGGGAGGGCTCTTTCCCCTTGTCTCATCATCTCCATCACATTTTCCATCTCCTCAAAAACATCTTCCTGCTCACCGGGAACACGCTCGTCCATCCCTTGAACAACAGCGTTCACCTCTTCCCCCCCGGCATCAACTGGAGCCTGGGCCACTGACATAGCCATGGGGATACCTCCAACTGGGTGCGCCCTAGTTAGGGGAACGGCCACGGGAACATCACCATGAGGAGAAGAGCTCCCCACAGACATCTCCTCAATCTCCCGCACATAATCATCGGCTTGATTTCCGGCCATGGTCAATTTTCAATTTTTCGGAAATGGGGCTTCTCAAAGAAAGATTAAGGGAAGATAAACTTTCGGAAGCAAATTCAACGGTGGATAGTGGTTTCTCCTTCAGAGGTTTGTCTCACACAACCTAAAGCTAATGTTAGTACGGGAAAAGTAAGAAGAAGAATCAAGAATTCTTTACCTAAGATGTGGAGAAGAAGAAGTTCGCCGGAGCAAAGGGCTCTTGCTATGGATTTGCTTGAAGGAAGTTTGAATGCGTGAAAAAGAGTCCAAGGCCCTGCAAACCCTTATTTATAGGGGCGATGGAACATGGATTAGGTTTGAAAATTCAAAAAGGCAATCATTTCCCGCCTGGGAAACCCCCCACTTTTGGTAACCGCCTCACGTCTCCCGGAGTCCACGCGCCCACGTCTCCACTCAGCATTAAATGCGGACTTGACAGCATTTAATGCGATGTCAGTTGTGTCCGTTACAGAAGGCCAGCAGTCTCCTCGAGGGTAAACCGTCCCTCGGATATTTGAAGTTCAGAATTCACTCTTTATAAATTCTACAGTACGCTCGATGCGATACTACAGAATTTGGGGGGCAAAATGATGAGGCCTGAAATTCATTCTCGAATCAGAGCCGTCCACGTGGCAGCACACCGCTGACTAATACCCTTGACGCTCGCCTTGGTGGGCTCATGGGCCTTCACGCCGCTCAATTGCCAGCAAATGCCATCCATCAGCCCGCGGATGACTATTCGGACCAAGGGCCCCAACCAATGGGTTTGACGCTCGGACAGCGGCCCTCAAGGTTATCTTTCACAGGGAAGCACCCACATGGGGGCCCCATTAATACGCTCGGGGTCCCGACGCTCAAAGGGTCATATATCGCGAGGAGGCCATCCATGTATTCTTCGAGCGTCATCAGCGTTCGGGCATGTCCATGCCCCGTTTCGCTGGATCCGAACCTCGGACGGGGGAATCTTAGGTCCATCGCTTCGTGACCCTCGCCAACAACCTCTGACACAGAAGTACTATGCACCACGCACCTGACACGCCGTCAACCCTTTTCAGGGATGTCATTCTCAGTCCCCAAAACTCTGACGCGTGTTAGGGCAACACAGGTTTGGGACCACATGGTCAATTTACCCATCTACCCCCATCCCTAACATATAAATAGGAGAGAAGCCATGCCTTCTCTCCCAAGTGATCATCTGCATACTAAGCCACACACACTGTTCTGGGCATTTTTCTCGTTGATCTTCCCAAGCTTTCCATTTCGCCACAGTAACACTACCTTTGAAGCTTACATACTTGGTGTTATCCTAGCTGGAAGAACCCACGCTCAAAAGGAAACCCAGATCCTGAGGCTCTCACGCCTGTGATGGTCTTTCCCTTTTCTAACAAATTCTAAAGTGTTGTTGCAGTAGAAGACTCAGGTTCTTTGCACCATCAGGGGTAAAGATTAAAATATTTAAAATTAAGAGGACGAAATCTTGAATTTGAGGAAGAAAAAATATAAAAATTTTAAAATATATATACAAAATTTAAAAATAATATAATTGTTTCAGCATATTATATTCAAACTATACAATAAAAACGAATAGAAAACATAAAAGTAGATCTCATTGGCATAGTTTATTTCATTCAAAGCTTTTAAATAAAATAATTGAATTCGAATCTTTTGGCTATTATTTTATGATTAAGTAGATCTCTCAAAATGTTAAAATATAATGAATTATGAGAGGGTGGGAAGGTAAGCACGAAAGTTCTTGTGAATTGACAGATCTACCATTAATGAAAAAATCGAACATTTTTCTTGGAGACTTTCTAACTTTTCAAACTTTTGCAATGTGACATATGCGTGTGATTTAGTTGTCATAGTAGAAAATTTGACCATTTCTATCATATTTTAAGTTATAAATTTGACAAAATTATATATATATATATATAGTATCTGAAAAGTTTATTTTCATGTCAAATCTAAACTTTAAAATCTGGATACTTGAGAGATGATTCATAAGTACAGAAAATTTAGCTCGTAAGACAAACTTATGTTAGCGGTTCTGACAACAAATTTGATTTTAACAACCAAGAAATTATCAAAGTGAAAAAGTATAAGAGTCGGAACCTAAACAAAATATTTTCAATTAGACTACATAAATTAAGGTACACAAAATGTATAGCTAATTTTTATTGTATCATCACGCACGCGCACGCACACGCGCACGTGTGTATATATATACATATTATTTTCTAATTTAATTTAATTTTATTTTTTTGGAACATAATCTTTTTCGTTGTAAGCAACCCAAAAATCAAATCCAATTTCTTTTTTCTTTTTTTGTGCAAAAAATCCAATCTCAATTGCTCAATCATTTTCGAATGAATGGTCACAATCCCTCACCTACCGTGACTAAATTAAGGGTTATATTTGTCATTTCAATTTTTCTTATTAGAAGAAACATACAAACTAGTCTTGCACATTATGATACACACAAACACATAATTCAATTTATATGTCTAACAAAAAGTCTTAAATTTATTATAAAAAAATAGCAAATTTCAAATATTTAGAGTAAGAGTTAAGGGGATAAATATAATAAAGAAAATATTTAAATCTTATAATTATATTCTCCGCAAATCTCCCATCACAATGCTACTTTCGTTAATCAACTAATGTCTGGATCGATCTTGTTACTCTAGATTAACATACGAAGTTTATCTGAACCATTTTAAGCTAGTGAAACATCTGTTGCAGCCATACAAATACATTGATGCTAAAAACGTAATTTCTCGATAAATATAAAATATTATGCTCTTTACTACTTTTAAAATTTCAATTTTTATTCGAACCAAATTTATGATGCACAGATACGAACACAACACGATACAATATAGACACAGCGATACGAACACAACAATATATAATACGAACACAGAGATATAATACAATACGGACGAGGCAATACAAAATTTTTCTTGAATTTTCTACGTTGAAAATATCAGACACGAATCATGATGTCCGAGAGGATACAATACGATATAACGCGATACCACAAAATATTTTAAAAAGTATTTTTATATTATCTTATATTATTTGGAAAAGGACAAAATGTGGTCACAAAAACCTTGCTATATTTATATTTATACACTCATACAAGAGGGGGAAAAATCTACACTCTCGACTCCCATTGAAACACTCTCCAACAACTTTTGACGCTAAAAACACGCACTACACACACTAACATACACACCGCCGCAAAACATGGCCGCCACCTCCATTTCCTCCGCCGCAAACCACCTCGCCCACGAGTCGCCGCCGTGTGCGCTTCAGAGGAACGCCTCCAGCCCTTCTCTCGCGCGCTTTTCCTTGTCAAAGTCCTCACTTTCCCTCCAAAAATTGTCCCTCTCCTCCAAATTCAGCCACCGGCGCAGCCGTGGCTCGGCGGTGCTGAACGTTCTCAAGACGGTTGAGTCGGAGTTCGTGTCCAGGGCCCGGGATCTGGATCCGGTCGGCAAAGCCCAGAAGCCCACTATATTGGTCTCCGAGAAATTGGGAGAGGCGGGGCTGGATTTGCTGCGGAGCTTCGGGAACGTGGAGTGTCTGTACAATTTGTCGCCGGAGGAATTGTGCACAAAGATCTCCGAGTGCGACGCGCTGATCGTGAGGAGTGGGACGAAGGTGACGCGCCAGGTGTTTGAGGCGGCGAAGGGGAAGCTGAAAGTGGTGGGGAGGGCCGGGGTTGGGATTGACAATGTGGATCTGCAGGCGGCGACGGAGTTTGGGTGTTTGGTGGTGAATGCGCCGACGGCGAACACCATCGCGGCGGCGGAGCATGGGATTGCTTTGATGGCTGGTATGGCGAGGAATGTTGCGCAGGCTGATGCTTCCATGAAAGCTGGTATAGTTCGATTTCCCCTGTTTTGCATCAGAGTTGTAACGTTGGGTTTAGAATTTAGTTGAGTAAATTGAAAGCAGAAGATAAATCTGGAAACTGGAATTGGTAAAGATGACGTTTTGGGGAGATGTTTAACTTAGATCTGATTGCGATGGAAGAACAGAAAGCTAAAGCTACTTTGGGCTTTGTGTTTTAATATGTATTTTTGAAGCATAAAGTTCCGATTTACTTGGATTCAGTTATTTGAGTGTTCTTGGAAAGGTATTTTCTCTACCAACTTCGTAAAAGTGTAAATCACTAATTAATTATCTTCAACTGGGATGCCTCTTTAGCTTTTATTGCCTCCAAATTTGAAGGAGTATATAGCTAATCATGTTAGCATGAGATCCGGAATGCATCAATAGTTTACTGCTACTTTACTTGCTTAGTTGGTAGTTGAAAGGTTACATATTCATTAGCTGTAAAATTTAATCATTCATTGATTATGCTGGTAAACAGGAAAGTGGCAACGTAACAAATATGTTGGTGTTTCTCTTGTCGGCAAGACGTTAGCTGTGATGGGATTTGGTAAAGTTGGTTCTGAAGTTGCAAGACGGGCGAAAGGCCTTGGAATGCATGTTATTGCACATGATCCATATGCTCCGGCTGATAGAGCACGTGCGATTGGTGTGGAGTTGGTATCTTTTGATCAAGCCATCTCCACTGCAGACTTTGTGTCCCTCCACATGCCTCTTACTCCAACTACTAACAAGGTATTCAATGATGAGACGTTTGCGAAAATGAAGAAGGGAGTACGCATCGTAAATGTTGCTAGGGGTGGTGTTATAGATGAAGACGCTTTAGTCAGGGCTCTCGACAATGGGACGGTTGCTCAGGTTAGTTGTTTTCGCAATGTTTTTGAAATTATCATATGCTGGAAAATGTAAAGGACATTGAGTTCTAACATTCTCAATTTGGAATTGTACATTGCTTCAACCTTTGGACAACATGATCAAACCTTGCTATTTGAACAACAAACTGAGTTATTTGTTCTTCATATATTTCTAGGCAGCCCTTGATGTGTTCACAGTGGAACCACCGCCGGCTGATAGCAAACTAATTCAACATGAAAATGTCACTGTTACTCCACATCTTGGAGCTAGCACAAAGGAAGCACAGGTATGAATCCCTTAGCATCTTTTCATGTATCTGCTATTGCGTTTCTCTTTTCCTTTAAATCTTACCTGTCACAACTAACTCTTAATCACAATCATTTCAGGAAGGAGTTGCTGTTGAAATAGCAGAGGCAGTTGTTGGTGCATTGAGAGGCGAACTTTCTGCAACTGCTGTCAATGCTCCAATGGTTCCTCCTGAGGTAAAAGATAATTCAAGTTAACCACTCATGCCTTTTCGAATTCATTTCACTATTTCTTGAATGCTTATGTTTCTCACTCTTCTTACAGGTTTTGTCTGAGTTGGCTCCTTATGTCTCCTTGACTGAGAAACTCGGTCGATTAGCTGTCCAGTTGGTTACTGGAGGAAGTGGGATTCAATCTGTTAAGATAGTTTACAGTTCTTCCCGCGATCCAGACAACCTCGACACAAGACTCCTCAGAGCCATGATCACAAAAGGCATAATCGAACCCATCTCAGATGCCCACATCAACCTTGTCAACGCAGACTTCACAGCAAAGCAAAAGGGCCTTAGAATCAGTGAGGAAAGAGTTGTGGTTGACTCGTCCCCTGAGAATCCCATCGAGTCCATTCAGGTACAGATAAGCAATGTCGGTTCCAAATTTGCCAGTGCATTGTTGGAAAATGGGAACATTAGCATTGAAGGGAAAGTGAAGTATGGTGTACCCCACTTGACCCGCGTGGGGTCGTTTAGTGTTGATGTGAGCTTGGAGGGGAACCTCATCCTATGTCGTCAAGTTGACCAACCGGGTATGATCGGTCAAGTCGGAAACATTCTTGGAGAGAGAAATGTGAACGTGAGCTTCATGAGTGTGGGGAGGACTGTTAAGAGGACAAAGGCTATTATGGCTATTGGGGTTGATGAAGAACCTGATAAGGAAACACTCAAAAAGATTGGGGAAGTGCCTGCAGTTGATGAGTTTGTGTTTCTTGATCTTTGATAGTTTGTTGAACTATCTACTCTATGGTGCTTAGAATAAAAAAGGTATATGCATGCAGCTGATGCTAATATAATCAGCTATTTGTGTCTGTTGGTTCTTGATTTTTGTTTAATTTGGGCAAGAATTAAGTCTGTCTTGTTGTACTAGAGGAATGAATAGGGATATGAGATTTATGTGTTGCTGTTGTATTAGTTTTGGCTTATGAACTTCTACCAATAGGGTGAATGAGAGTGTATTGTTGGTCTGTGGTGAAGTACACTCCTTTGCTTGTGTATTTTTGCTGATAAAATTGTTGCAGTTTGCTTATATCCTATTATTATTATGTATTTTTTAACCTGTATGTTTGATGTTTCATTAGGTTTCCAATCTGTATCAGCAATCAAAATATGGTCAATGGTCAACTTGTACCTTGTCCTTTCCCTGCTCTCAGCCAGTGTTGCTGCAGATATTCATTTTTATTAAAGATCGTATACTTGTGCATATGGTAGGGATGTAAACGAGTCGAGACGAGACGTGGCATTTTTTCTTGGCTCAAGTTCGGCTCGACCAAGGCTCGCGAGCGGCTCGACTCGATTGGAGCTTCATGGAAATATGTTTTTTTAATTTAAAAATAATTATTTTTAATATTTAAATATATTTATATATAAAAAAAAGGGAAAATCTTTCAATAGTACCAAAAAGTTGAAAAAATTCCTTTTAGGTCCCCAATTTTGAAAAAGTTCATATTCAATCCCCAATTGAAAAACAAAATTCCTTTTAGGTCCCCACAAATAGTACACACGAGATTCCGGGATTTTTATACGCAATTCCATAAAAAATGTACGCAATTCCTGAATTATTATACAACCTTGGGGAGTGAAAAGAAATTTTGTTTTTCAATTGGGGAGTGAACAGGAACTTTTTCAAAATTGGGGAGTGACAAGGAAATTCAGTTTACACTTGGGGATTTTTGAGGAATTGTCCGTAAAAATAAGTGTATATATATATAATATTATATATTATTTAAGTATTTTTATATATAAAAATTAATATTTATTTATTTTTAATTAAAAATAGTGGCTTGAGAGCCGGCTCGCGGGCCACGAGCCTAAGACAAAAGGGCTTGGGTTCGACTTCGGCTCGGCTCGTGAAAGCTCGTGAGCCAGCTCGCTTGTGTACATCCCTACTTGTGCTTGTGCAACTGGATCGACCTAACTAGTTAGAAAACTTGAAAACAAGACATAGAACCACTTATTATTATTATTTACCGGAGATGGTTTTTTTTATTAAAAATGCAAAGTTAGATGACAATTTGTATAGTAAACTGCAAAAATAAGTACCAATGACAAAAAAAACAAAAAATCCCTAATTTTAACGTAGTACGGCTGACAAAATTTTTTCCCCCTAATTTTAACAAGGTTGGATGGCAACATAACCAATCAATACCCAAGAACAAATCAAACTTAGTTACTAAAAAATATATTTTTAATTTTTTTTGGTGGGAAAAAAATTATATTTTTAATATACACATTAAATTTATGATATATCAAAAAAAATTATAGTGAAAAGAATAAATAGAAGTAGATGTAAGAGCCTAAGAGGCAATGGCCGGGCTTCAAATCTTTTTGTTACCTGGGGTGTGCGTAAAAAAAGAAAAAAATAGATGTAGGAAAAAGAAATATAGTATATCAAGAAATTGAAGAAAAATAAAGGGAATCGGAATCACGGAAGTTGAAGGAGAATAGATAATTAAGGAAAAAAGATTACTTAAGATGAGATTTTTTTATGCTTTTCAAAATGGTTGATACAACAAACATCGATAATAAAGCCAAAAAAAGATCATTATGGAATCGGATTCTTACAAAATTATAAAGAAAATGAAAGTGAAAGCTAACTAACACTCACTAAACATCACTTCAGTACTAAGACTCCATTCCCCTCAATTTTCAATTTAAAACAAAGGTCCAAACTCCAAGTATGTCAAAGATTACGCATTGCATATCTCCAACAATGTTATAAAATATTGGAATTAGAGGATAATGGAATGTCCCATAACCGCACAAACACATTAAAAATATAGTTTTTCTTTTTCCTGAGTTGAAAGAATGTGAAACCGCGTTGAAAGTGGACACTTGACCGGAGCTAAGTAGCAGACAGCAGGTATTAAAGCATCATCTGGTACACTTTGTACCGGCAGCCCACAATTCTGTGAATGCCCATGTCAGTTTTCACACTCTGAATTAGGTTAGTTGATGTTGATGTTCAAATTGTTTATTTCTCTTGCAAAGTTCGAACCTTTATGCTGTGGTGAGTTTTCTGGTGATTTCTTCATCTGGGTTTTCATTTTTAGTTCATTTTTTTGTCTGGGATTGAGTTTCGTAAGAACCCTTTTTTGCCTGAGTTTGAAATTTTGTGCTGATTTTGGCTTTTAGTTCTGTTTGTTGGTGAAGGATTGAGTCTTTGAAGAAACTAAGCAAACCCTTGTGAAATTTTCATCCTTATTGTTGACATTGTTAACATGCAAGTTGGTTTGAGCTGTTTTCTGCTGTTTTTCTTGTTATCTAGTTCAGTATATGGAGTCTTTGATGTTAATTTAGATGGTACAACTCTTCTATCCCTTTCTAGGCATTGGAATGTTGTACCTGAGAACATCAAGCTTAGTTGGAATAGTTCTGATTCTACACCATGTTCTTGGTATGGTGTAAAATGTAACCATCACAACTTTGTTACTGAATTGGACTTATCAAATTTTGGGATTTCGGGTCGATTGGGGCCTGAAATCGCCTATCTTAAGCACTTGACATCGATTGATATAAGCTATAACAGTTTTTCGGGTTCGATCCCATCAGAGCTAAGCAATTGTACCCTTCTTGAGTTTGTAGAGTTTTATCTGAACAATTTTTCTGGAGAAATCCCACAAAGCCTTGGAAATCTCCATAGATTAGAGTATTTAGGCTTCTCATCCAATTCTCTTAGTGGCAGAATACCTGAATCCCTGTTTAGAATCCCATCCTTGGATACGATTAATCTCACTAACAACACTCTTAGTGGCTCGATTCCATCTCTTGTTGGAAACATGACTAAGCTCAAATATCTATATTTGAGCTATAATCAGTTATCTGGGACCATTCCTTCATCTATAGGAAACTGCACTTCTTTGGAATTACTTTACTTGACCGATAACTTTCTTGAAGGTGTATTGCCCTATAGTTTGAACAATCTCGAGCATTTCGTTGAGTTATTTGTTGACAATAACAATCTAAGTGGCGTGATTCCATTGGGTTTTGGTAATTGCAAAAAGTTGGAGATGCTTGTTTTATCATATAACCGGTTTAGTGGAGGCTTCCCTCCTCGATTAGGCAATTGCAGTAGCTTAGGTACTCTCGCTGCTGTTAACTGTGGCTTAAGTGGGCGAATCCCGTCTTCTATTGGGCAACTCAATAAGCTGACGACCCTTTACTTGTCTGTGAATCAGTTTTCGGGAGCAATCCCACCTGAGTTGGGCAATTGTGAGGCATTGATTGATTTACAGTTGCAAGTGAACCAATTAGAAGGTGTGGTTCCTCACGAATTAGGTAATGTAAATGGTCTCAAAACGCTTATGCTCTATACGAATCGTTTGAGTGGAGAAATCCCGAAGAGCGTTTGGAAGATTCAATCACTTGAAAATATTCTTGTTTATCAGAATAACTTTGCTGGTGAGATACCTCAAGAAATTACTGAACTAAAGCAGCTGAAGAATATCTCCTTATTCGACAATCACTTCAGCGGAGTTGTACCTCAAGAGTTGGGTTTAAATTGTAACCTAACACAAGTGGATTTCACAAGAAACGGGTTCGTTGGACCGATACCCCCGAATCTTTGCTTCAGAAAGCAGCTGAGGAAGCTTATCTTGGGCCAGAATCATTTTCAAGGAAGTATACCTTCTGATGTCGGTAATTGCTTTACTTTGACAAGATTGATTCTCAAACAGAATAATCTCACAGGTATGCTTCCACAGTTTGTGAAAAATCCGGATCTTTTGTTCATCGACCTTAGTAACAATAGCATTAGTGGGTCGGTTCCTTCAAGCATAGGGAAGCTTGCAAACATCACTTCTATAGATTTCTCTCTCAACAGGCTCGATGGTCACATACCGCCTGAGATAGGAAATCTCATGGGACTTGAGGCTTTAAATCTGTCCCACAATGGCTTACAAGGCGTTTTGTCATCACAATTATCAAAATGTCACAAGTTGTCAGAACTTGATGTGAGCCACAATTTGTTAAACGGGACGATCCCCTCCAGCTTAAAAAGCTTGAGTGAATTATCTGTTTTGGATCTTAGTGGAAACCGTTTCAATGGAGGCATCCCCACTGCTTTATTTCAACTTGGAAAGCTTTCATATTTACAGCTCGGTGGAAATCAATTAGGGGGGCCTATCCCCCCTTCCATAGGACTTGAAATTGAAGTGCAGAGCCTAAGATTGTTGAATATCAGCAGTAATGGGTTGACGGGGCGTGTTCCAATCGAGCTTGGGAAGTTAAAATTGCTGGAGAAGTTAGATATCTGCTGCAACAATCTGTCTGGGAGTTTAGAACCCATTGGCGAGCTTAGTTCTTTAACCGAGGTCAATATTTCCTACAATAATTTTGTGGGCCCTGTTCCTCCTGCACTGATGAAACTGTTAGTCCAATCTCCCTCGTCATTCATGGGGAATCCTGATCTGTGTATCAAATCTTGTAATCAACTGAGAAGAGGTCTTAAGCGCGCCCATATTGTTATGATAGCTGCTGCTTCATTCCTTGCTGCTGTTGCTCTTGTTCTTGGAATTTTTTACGTGCTATTTCTAAGAAACAGAAGCCGAAAACGAGGAAAATTTCCAGTATCTGCTGAGGAAGGTTCTACGTCTCTGCTAAATCAAGTAATGGAGGCAACTGAGAATATGAAAGACAAGTATATTATCGGCAGGGGGGCTCACGGTATTGTTTACAAGGTGGCATTGGGTCCCTCTAAAGTGTGTGCTTTGAAGAGGCTTGCTTTTGTGGGGTTCAAGGGAGGAAACGCGAGTATGGTTCGAGAAATACAGACTATTGGGAAGGTGAGGCACCGGAATCTAGTTAGATTGGAAGATTTTTGGTTGAGGAAAGAATATGGTTTGATTTTGTACAGCTACATGGAAAATGGAAGCCTTCATGATGTTCTACACGAGAGGTGTCCTCCACCGCCATTGGAGTGGGATGTACGGTTTAGGATAGCACTTGGCACTGCTCAGGGGCTGTCGTATCTCCATTTTGACTGCGATCCTGCTATCGTGCACCGGGATATAAAGCCGATGAATATTTTATTGGATTCAGATATGGAGCCTCACATCTCGGATTTCGGCATTGCTAAGCTGTTGGATGAGTCGGGTGCTTCTTCATCACGATCTTGTGCGCTTCAAGGCACCATTGGATACATAGCTCCAGGTATATTTGCTCTCTTTTAAACTTATGGTAAATTACATCTATATACCGGAGGTTTAGGTATTTACCATTCAGTCCCATAGGCATCTGAAGTAAACTGGTTTATGTAATTTCCTGAACATGAGGGACTGTATTGTAAAAATGTCAAACCACAGGGGGTGTAGATGTTATTTCAAATTAAATTACAAAAATTTTTGGAAAAATTTGTAGTAACAGAAGTTGGGATTATTTTAAAATAGATACCAAAAGTTGATAGTTTACAAAAAGAACTAAAAGCTGTTGAATTCGGGTAGGAAGTGCTTTCAGCTTTTCTCTCATCTTTAAAAGATTGAAAAGTTTGAAAAGCACTTATTTTCATGGTCACCATCTGCTCTTTCGCTATCATCTTGTCCGTCCGTTAAACAATTTGATCAAACGTCCTCATTTCTCGACAGAAAACGCTTTCTCCATCAAAAGCAGCCAGGAGTCGGATGTGTACGCGTATGGGGTCGTCTTGTTGGAACTGATTACGAGAAAGAAAGCATTGGATCCTTCCTTCAGTGGGGAAACAGATATCGTGGGGTGGGTGGGGTCCATCTGGGGCGAAACCGGAGATGTCGAAGCCATTGCAGATCCAACACTGGTCCCTGAGTTCATGGATTCAAGAATCAAGGAGCAAGTGGAGGAATTGCTGTTGGTTGCCTTGAGGTGCACTGAAAAGGATGCTAGCAAGAGGCCATCTATGAGAGATGTTGTGAAGCTAATAATAAGGGTAGATTCAAGCAGCAGAAACAAGGGTTAGGAATCAAAGGTTTATCCATGTTTTGGTGTGTAAACATATGGGGTATTATGAAGGTTATATGTCATATTTGTTTTGGTTTCTCAATGGATAGTTTTTATTGAGGACCTCTCGTGACACAAATCTTTAACTCTTTTGTTTCACACTCGGGGTTTTTTTTTTTTTAATGCAAATTTAGGTACGACAGAGACTCAATATAAAGATTTCGGGTATTGTAAAGGTCCATTATAGAGGTTCCCTCTAAATCGGGTTGACCTTTTCAAATCTTTTATATTATGTAGTATAAATTACTAGATCTTTCTACTCCCAAACCCTAATTCCCAATTTTGAACCCCTAACCATATAGCGTTGAATCATAAAAATACATCATTTCGTGGTTTGCCATATTAATCACACGGACTCAAACATTAAACCTCTGGTCGACTAGTATAGCGTCGAATTAATAAATTACACCAATAGGTAATTCTCAATAGCCATCTCAAATTTTGGCAGTGCATACCAGCAAGAATTGGTCAACTCAATGTATGGTCAGAAGTCATCAGAATATTCATCACAAGGACAAAACTCTTTGGAAATTCCATATATTCAAAAGCTTTATCTTCCATCAACGACCAAGTAAAGCAATTTACGCGTTGATCATCGAGATATATATCATAATATATAGCCGAAACT
Source organism: Lantana camara (assembly GCA_037501455.1). NCBI lineage: Eukaryota > Viridiplantae > Streptophyta > Magnoliopsida > Lamiales > Verbenaceae > Lantana > Lantana camara. The sequence goes on from CM074865.1 coordinate 82,405,257, forward strand.
TTTCACTTTTCATGATCTCAATCACAATCATAAGCACTATTCCAACAACTTTTGATGATTAATGAAAAGCATCTTCAGAATCTTTTCTTTCGTTAATATTTGTCCCAAAAACAAAATAAAATGAGAAACATCATTTTCTTGAAGATTTTGCTCATCTTCATGAGCTGCTGCATAGCTCCTTTGAGGGCTCAGAATACAGCTGCTGCAAAAGCTGATGTAGGAATCATACTTGATTTTGAAACATTTGAATTGGGAAAGATCTTCAAAACTTGCGTTTCTATGGCGCTCGAAGATTTCTACGATGAAGGAAGCAATCACAGTACGATGATCGTGCCTCACTTCAGAGATTCGAGGGGTGATGTTGTTGCTGCTGCTTCTGCTGGTAAAGTTATCCTTACTTCATGTATTTTATGTATTCTTTTGAGTTATGTAATGGGATCCAAGATTATAAATGTTGACAAGCTGAAGTTTAGAAGCTGCTTGACATAATTTTGTAATAAGCTCCTTGGGTTCATGATAAGATTATGATACTAATGCTTTCTTGCAGCCGTAGATCTCCTAAAAAATGTCCAAGTGATGGCGATATTCGGGCCTCAAACATCCATGGAAGCCGACTTCGTGATAGATATTGGTGAAAAGGCGCAAGTCCCAATAATTTCTCTAGCAACGAGTCCATCTCTATCGCCTCGAGATTCATCCTACTTCATCAGGTCAGCATATTGTTCATCTTCTCAAGTTGCAGCCGTTGCTGCACTAGTAAAAGCCTTTGGTTGGAGAGAAGTGGCCTTCATATACGAGGACACGAGCTATGGAAGTGGATTAGTACCATTCATAACCGAAGGACTCATAAAAAACAATGTTATAGTTTCTTACCAAAGCCACATCTCGCGTCATGCGACAGACGATGCTATTGGTAGAGAACTCTATAAGTTGAAAACGATGCAGACTAGAGTTTTCGTGGTGCACATGCTACCAGTTCTTGCATCCCGTTTCTTTCGCATGGCGAGAAGTGCAGGCATGATGGAAAAGGGATATGCATGGATCATAGCTGATCCATTGACCAGTTTGTTGGATTCTGTCGATGCAGAGACTATGGAAGCAATGCAAGGTGTTTTGGGTGTGAAGGCCTATATCCCGGGATCGCAGAAGCTTGAAAATTTTAAGACGAGATGGAGAAAGAAATTTTTAAGTGAGAATCCTGAGGTGGACAGAAATACTGAGCTTAATGTTTTTGGGTTGTGGGCTTATGACAGCATGACAGCTTTGGCAGCCGGAATCGAGCGCGTAGGTGCAACACAGCCACGGTTCAAGAAACCGGCCAAAAGGCAAAGTTTGACCGGTTTGGAAGAAATTGGGACTTCATATGTAGGGAAATCACTTCTTCCATTGATCAGAAATTTCAGCTCATCAGAAGGGTTGAGTGGCGATTTTCGTATAGTTGATGGTCAGTTAGAGCCGTTGGGATTCGAGATTGTGAATGTGATTGGCCGAGGTGATCACACAGTTGGTTTTTGGAATGAGAAAGTTGGGATCTCAAGGAAAATGGTTAAAACCGATGACAAAAATGAAAGTAAGGTTGTTTACTCAGCAAATAAGGATGATCTTGGAGTTATTATGTGGCCCGGGGATACGAACGAAGTGCCTAAAGGATGGGAAATGCCGACAAGTGGTAAGAAGCTGAGGGTTGGAGTTCCGGTAAAGGGTGGATTAAGTGAGTTTATCAAAGTAGAAAGGGATCCAGAAACAAATGAAGTTATAGCTACTGGTTTTTGTGTTGAGGTGTTTGAAGAGGTGATGCGATCTTTGCCGTATGCCGCTCCATATGAGTTTATCCCGTTTGAAACCCCAGAAGGAGATAGCGCCGGAGATTATAATGATCTTGTTTATCAAATATATATTGGGGTAAGAAAACATATATGCATATTGAGTTTTATTTCTGATGAATGTTTGAGATATTTAAGTATTTGGGATAATTACACGAACTTCCCGTCAATGACTTGATATTACTTCCAGATGATTTCTTCTTTAATTTCCTACGAATTCCCTATTTTTCCTGTCACTCTTAATGGTCAATGTTTGACGTTAAATTCAGCTAGAAGCATGCGTTAGGCCAAATCTTGTTGCATGTGAGGGAAAGTTTGTGTAATTTCTCAAACTTAAAGGGAAGCTTTTGTAATTACACCAAACCTCACGGTATGTAAGAATTATTATCCCTAAATAATATTTTTTTGACAGGAGTATGATGCGGTGGTGGGAGACGTGACGATCGTGGCCAATCGATCAAAATATGTTGATTTTACAATTCCTTACACAGAATCAGGGGTGTGTACCATTGTGCCAATCAAGGATGATGATAGGAAAAATGCTTGGATTTTCATGAAACCTCTAACTATTAGCCTTTGGCTTACCATAGGAGCATTTTTTATCTTCACGGGATTCGTTGTTTGGGTTCTCGAGCATCGTTTCAATAAAGAATTCCGCGGCTCGCCTATCCAACAAGTTGGAATGATATTCTGGTTCTCTTTCTCAACACTTGTTTTTGCACATAGTAAGTTCCTTAATGAAGTTCTAAGTAATTTTTCCATAGTTAAAGTGGGATTTTTTGTAATTGGAATACCTGTAATTTATATTTCAAATCCTAGTTGAAGCCATAACTGATTATGCATTGCATTAAAATGAACTCTATGACAGAGGAGAAAGTGATCAGCAACTTGACAAGATTTGTGGTGATCGTTTGGGTTTTCGTGGTGCTCGTTCTAACATCAAGTTACACAGCAAACCTGGCATCGATGTTAACAGTGCAGCAGCTTCAGCCCACAATCACAGACATTAATGATCTGATAAAGAACGGAGAATACGTCGGATATCAAAACGGATCGTTCGTTAGTGGATTCTTAAACAACATGAAATTCGACAGTACTAAGTTCAGACACTACAGCACATACGAAGAGTACAATGAAGCGCTATCCCAAGGGAGCAGAAATGGAGGAGTAGCTGCCATTGTCGATGAACTTCCTTACGCTAGGCCCTTTCTTTCGAAGTATTGCCACAAGTATACCATGGTGGGCCCCATCTATAAGACAGCCGGTTTTGGATTTGTAAGTACCTTAAACTACAAAATTATCTGATCCTTCTTTGCTTAGGCTTAAATACAGCCAAACCCCTGTAGTTTTGGAAATTACAAAGACACCCCTTTTGTTTCCACATAGGGACAGAGGTAGGGGGGCATTTCTCAGTTGCCGCCTACTCAACCTCCTCGGACGACACCCCCCCGACACCATGCATACACACACATTTTCAAATTTTCATTTTATTGGTCTCATGCCCTTCTAACAAAATCCTATCTCTGCCACTGTTTTATCACTTCTCCTCAAGAAGCTAAAAATTGATTCTCTGCTAATATCTTCAGGCTTTTCCAAAGGGTTCACCTCTAGTCCCCGACGTTTCAAGAGAAATCTTGAACTTAGCAGAGAGCGAGACAATGTTGAGGATTACAAAAACATGGTTTAAAGAAGAAGAAAGCTGTCCCGACAGCAACGGAGCTGTCATAACCTCCGAAAGGCTCACGCTCGACAGTTTTAAGGGCCTCTTTTTAATTGCCGGGGTATCTTCACTGTCGGCCCTCGTAATATTCTTATCCATGTTCATTCACGAGAACAGAACTATATTATCCTCCGATGCTCCGATCAAACAGAAGTTTTTAGGACTTGTTCGTGTTTTTGATGAGGAGAAGGAGATCTCGTCATCAGCAAAAAAGGCGTCAAGTAGTAGTCCTACTTCAGCTCAAAGTGCTGCAGCAATGAGCATTTCATATCAGGTTGAAGAAGGGATGTTCTCTCAAGATGAAGGATTCTCAACAACAGGAAATACAAGCCCTGTTCATCATGCCACAGGGGTTTAACTGTAAGGTGCAAATAACATCATTCTTTTGTACAGGAAATGCTGTCAGCATTTTAACTGTACAAATGAGAAGTTGCAAAAATATTTAGTCAAATGAGAAGCTAGTAACTGATTCGCTGGTAATATCTTCAGGCATTTCTGAAGGGTTCGCCTCTAGTCCCCGATGTTTCAAGAGAAATCTTAAACTTAGCCGAGAGTGAGAAAATGTTAAGGATTTCAAGAACATGGTTTGGAGATGAAGAAATCTGTCCTGACAGCAATGGAGCTGTGGTAACCTCCGAAAGCCTCACGCTCGACAGTTTTAAGGGCCTCTTTTTAATTGCTGGGGTATCTTCATTGTTGGCCCTCGTAATATTCTTATCCATGTTCGTTCACGAGAACAGGACTATATTATCCTCCGATGCTCCAATCAAACAGAAGTTTTTAGGACTTGTTCGTGTTTTTGACGAGGAGAAGGAGATCTCGTCATCAGCAAAAAAGGCGTCAAGTAGTAGTCCTCCTTCAGCTCAAAGTGCTGCAGCAATGAGCATTTCATATCAGGTTGAAGAAGGGATGTTCTCTCAAGATGAAGGATTCTCAACAACAGGAAATACAAGCCCTGTTCATCATGCCACAGGGGTTTAACTGCAAGGTGCAAATAACATCATTCTTTTGTACAGGAAATGCTGTCAGCATTTTAACTTTAAGTGTACAAATGAAAATTTGTAACAAAATTTAGTTAGATTTTGTTTAGGGATTATTACGAACTCCCCCATGAGGTATGACGAAAATACAGAGTCTCCTCCTAAGGTTTGAGAAATTATGAATACCCCTTGAGGTTAAGGTTCACATTCTCTGTCACAAATTGCTCTAACCGTTAGTTACGGCATTAAATTTTGATGATGTCGGCAACAGTGGCAGCTATTGTTCTGTCTCTGTGTAGATTCAGATCAAACCTGGAAAATGGAAATTAATTAGTTTGATAATTTATCAGTCATTTATGGGGCACCATGAAGGTTGTGTATCATATTTGTCCATGGTTTTGGTGTATAAACATATGTGGGTATTACGAAGGTTATATATCATATTTGTTTTGGTCTTTATATAGGGTTACATGGCACAAATCTTTACCAATAAAATCTTTATGAAGGATACGACCAAGTCACTAAACACACAAGCCTTAGCCAAGGGAGGTATGCGTAATTACCAATAAACTGAAGGGGAGCTATGTATAATTTCTCAAACATGCTGCTAGCCCTCCTTTTTCTCTCTTGCCATGAGTTATCCTTTGCACAGCTGAGTCCCTGATCTCGTCAACACATAAGACACCATCACAATTCATATCTCATGTTTAGATCAATCACCAAAACCAAAACTTCCAAGAGAACCGATCCAATCAAATGAAAACTGCATTGTGTAATTGTCAATTCCATAGGAGTGTTCAAAGAACCGTCATCTCATAATGCCCGATAACCGCTAAACTAGGTTAAAGTGTATAATTTTTGCAGCGTTTCTAGGGAATCAAACATGAGACATTTGATAAGCTAGTATTGCATCAAATCAATAAGCTACACCACGTATTATGATGAATAAATGATTCCCAAATACGTTAATTCTCTATATTATATTTCACCGCATCAACTCAATATCCATCTCACATTTGAAATTGCATACCAAAAAGAATTGGTCAAAACTCCAAAGTCAGCAGAACTTTCATCACAGTTCGACAAAATTCTTTGAAAATCCCATATATTCAAACTTCATTTTTCAAGAACAACTAAGTAAAATAATAATACATGTATCATGACATCTGTACTATAATAAATAGGAAGGGTGTCTTTTGACCAAATTGAATTTTGTGGTTTTTTTGAGATTTTTTATTCTTTAAAAATTATTTGATTGGTTGGTTAACTTTTCAAACTATTTAATATTTTAATAATAATTAAATCCCACTAATTAAGACATTAATGTCTTAAATTTAGAAAACTATAATTAATATTGTTTTATTTCCGTATACTGATTTTATACGAAATATTTGACTTTTCAAAATATAAAACTTAAACACATATAAGGTAATAGATAAAAATAAAGAATACATTAAATTTAGAAAAATATAATAAATATTATTGTATTTATGTCAATTACTGTTATATGGATGTTTGACTTTCCATATCTTAAAATTTATGTCAAGTATAAAATAACTGGTAAGTAATTATTAGTATATTGGCTACATAATTAATGTAATTATATTGGCTAATAGCTTTTATATAGAGTACATAATTATCGGAAATTAAGCACTCAATCTCCTTAATTAACATAAATTAAGCACTCATTGATTAATCCGTGATTTTGTTTTAAATATAATCCACTTTTTATTGTCTCTCTATGATTATATTCATACATTCTCAACATTTTTACGTCATTAGTTTTGACACAAGTTTTGAATATAACTCAGGTAATCTCTCCTTTGATTGGATCTTTTCTTACACCGTACACCATCAATTACAATAACAATGATTCATAACCTGTTTATACTTTAGTTTTTAAAGGTGTTTATTTGTATATTAATTCATAGTTTTTTTCCCTTTTTTTTTTTGTGTAGGGAATTTCTTTTGAAGTTGTTGTTCAAGTTCCGTGTGTGGTAAGGTAATTATATTTATATAGTTGTTCAATGATAATTTATGTATTATTTGTGTGTGTGTGTGTGTGTTTTGATTTATGGTTTTCTCTTAATTTTTTGATAGAGAAATATATCCTTTTGAAGTATTGGTTCAAGTATGCTCCGTGAAAAAGGTAATATATTTTTTTCTTACATATTTTGTGGTATTATTTATATATTAATTTATATTTTTTCTTCGCGTTTTATGGTTTTCTCTTAATTTTTGGATAGAGAAATATATACTTTTGAAGTATTGGTTCAAGTACGCTGCGTGAAAAGGTAATATATTTTTTTCTTACATATTTTGTGGTATTATTTATATATTAATTTATAATTTTTTCTTCGTGTTTTAATACAGAAATATCTTTTTTTTGAAGTTTTGTCGAGTACCGATCAGTGATGAGGTAATTTCTATACATATGGCCCACAAAAATTATGTTTCAAATCCGTTTTTTAAATATAAAAACAATATCCACACATCAATTATGCTAACTTTAATTAAATTATATTTTTGTTGTAATTTTAAAATATTTTAATATTTATAAATTTATTTTTAAAATGTGGCATGATTCGTAAAGAAACGGAAATAGATAATCAACTTCATTAGGATGCACTAATTTTGGAAAGTAATTATTAGTATATTGGCTAAAAGATTTAATATTCTAAATTGAAAATCGAAAATGATTTATAAATAGGTAAGAATTACATCCATGAGTCATAAATTGCTATAATTTTGCATTTTACTTTTGGGAGTCATAAGTTGCTACAATTTGTTGCTATAATTTTGGAGTTGTTTCTTGGACAATGAACGGTTTATTTATATTTAATGAACTTAAAATTAACTGTGCACATATATGTTAAAAATGGATAGAAAACATAAATAAAAATTTGAATTTAAAAATGGATATATATGTTTGCACATATATTTTTTGTTTCTTACATATTTTGTGGTATTATTTATATATTAATTTATAGTTTTTTCTTTGTGTTTTAATACAGAAATATCTTCTTCTGAAGTTTTGGTAAGTACCGATCAGTGACGAGGTAATTTCTATACATATCTTTAATTTGTTCGAAAATAATTTATATATTTGTTATATATTTTTTTAATGATCTTAAAAGTACCTGTGCACATATATGTCAAAAATGGATTGAAAATATAAACAACTCTTTGAATTTAAAAATGGATATATAGGTTTGCATGAGATTAAAATATAAATATTTTCTCTATTATTGCTATAAATATATGTTTAAAAATGGATGAAAAATAAATTATAGAATGAATTAGTGGAGTAGTAATTATGATTAATAAATTTAAAATTATATGTTTGTATATTGGCCTATTTTAATTATGTCAAGAATTTTATATTGATTTATTGGGATATGCAAGTTAATATTTCTATCGATATGCAAATTATAGTTTTTTCTCCATGTTTTGCAAGACCAGATGTTCGATGCACGGTGAATTTCATTTTAGCCATTGATTGGTCTGAAGAGTGCTTCCATCTTCCCGAAAGATTGCGTCTTTTACGCAAATAAATATAATGTTGGACTAATGAAAATCATTAAAAATATTTTTTATTGTTATACTCAAATTGTTATGTTATATTAGATGCATTATATACTGTTACTGTTTCCGTGGATAGCACAGGGAACATACTAGTAATTATATGTTATGAAGTGTACTCCCAAACCCTATTTTACAAATTCCAACTAATAAGCTAGGTTGAACTTTGAAGTGTATAATTCTCGCTACGTCCCGATAGGCCCGATAGATTAATTGAATGCGAGGCCTCTAGTAAACTAGTATAGCGCGCGGTCACTTGGTGGTTCGTCATATTAATACGTACGCATTTCAATATGTTAAAATGAATTATATTATATCAAGACATACAATATATATAAGGTTAATTCAAGACACACCCCTATCCTTTGGGGTTAGTGAACTTTGCCTCATAATCTTTGCATCAATGCGATTGCCCCCTAATGTTTGTAAAACGTAACACTCAGCCCCTTTTAGACAATTCCGATGGAAGGTTTCGAGAATATTCTGTTCATGTTAAACTTTGATCATCAATTTCTCCTCCGTTGCGACGAGCCAAGAGTCAAGACTACTACCATCATCTTCTTCTCTCCAAGACGAATAGACCTCATACCCCATTCGACTCTATTGGCTGTCCGAAGCATCGAAATTCAACTGCAGAGTTTCCCCGGTTATGCACCATCTTTGACTGATGATTCGTCCTTCGTTGGTTGTTGGGTTTTGATTTTGAAACCATTGTTGTGTTCCTTGCGTCGAGAGCTTCGATTTGATGTATAATATCAATAAGTTTGAAATCTGATTTGTTCAAATTTGACCTTATAATTAATCACACCAAAAAAAATTTAAAGGAATATTCCCTTAGATTTCGTCCAAAATTAGCTAAGTGTTACGTTTTTACAAAGGTTAGAGAGACAATCACTAGGGCTGCAAACAAGCCGAGCCAACTCGCGAGCTTGACGAGTCGAGCTCGAGTTGACTCGTCGTGCATGGACGAGCTCGATCCGAGCTGCCCAACGAGTCAATCTCGATCCTATTGTGTCTAGGCTCGCGGCTTGCGAGCCAGCTCGCGAGCCTAGACATATATATGTAAATTTTTTTAAAATTTTTATATATTTGTGTATATTAGATTTTATATTATATATACATAAAACATATATATAATATATATTTTACTTATAATATATTATACATACATATACCATAATTAATTATATATGGTCCAAAATCCATTATATTATGTAAAAGTACATTTATATATCATATAATATATTATATATCTCTTAAAATCTTAAAAATATATGATTTATCAATGTACATAATTTGACAAGATAATATCAATCATGTATTATAGGATGTGTCCTTAATAATATATGAGATAATAATGTATTTTATTTAATAATTAAAATAATATATATTATGCATCTTAATAGGTTAAATCAATATTATATATGAGTACATATGTTTTTTATAATGGACCAAATACATTTCTTCATTTCATGTATTTTATTTTATATATTTATAACTTGTGTATCAAATTCTTAAATATATAATTTACTAACATACTAGCTACTATGGTTTAATGAGATAATATGTAATTATGTATCATATATTATAATAAAATATATATTAGTATTAGTAGTATGTATGATAAATATACATTATGCCTTAAATCTTAATAGCATTTAATTTACTATGTGTATGATCTAATAAGATAATATATAAAATATATCATATATTGTAATAGATTTATGTTATATTATCTGATGTGGGCCCCTTTTTAAGAATTATGGAAGATTAATAGATCGGTTGAACAAAAATAAGAAGTTGAGAAAGTGGGAAAATAATATGTAATCATTAAAAAAAATGTAATTATGTATCATATATATTATATTAACATATATGTGTATTAATAATATATGAGATAATAATATATCTTATTAATAACATGATATAAACGATAAATATAAGTTATATTATAAATCTTAGTAATATTTAATTTGAAAATGTAATGATCTTTTTTTTTTTTTTTGTTGTTGTCGAACTTATATGATCGAATAAGACAATATATAAAATACATCATATCATATAATAGGTTTATGTTGAAATTCTTTTGTTAATGCGCGAAAACATTTCATGTATTATATACATGTTCTAAATTCTTAATTCTAAAATTTACTAACATGCACAATGTTATGGTTTAGTAAAATAATATGTAATTATATATCATATATTACAATAGTATACGTATGATTATTAATAATATGCTAGTGACTTTGCACATTCTACGCGTGTGCAAATGAAAAAAATATTTTTAGAGTCTGTGACACAAAATAGATCTCTCGTTTATATAATAGTATAGATAAGATGATAATATATTTTATTTAATAACATGACATATATGATAAATATACATTATATTGAAAATTTTAATAGTATTTAGTTTACTAATATATATGATTTACTTTATGATATATATGATAAATATACATTATATTGAAAATTTTAATAGTATTTAGTTTACTAATATATATGATTTACTTTTTTTTTTTTTCAAACGTATATGATCTAATAAGACAATATATAAAATATATCATATAATATAGTAGGTTTAAGTTATATTATATCATCCTTGGTTTAAATTATATTATCTCGTACATTATTATTTGAGCGTGATAAATACAATATATATTAATTTATTATATAATTGTTAAATATTATATTTAATATATATATATTACCCATTTGTTATTAAGATATATAATTATAACATATGATATAATTAATAAAATTATATATATATTTATATTAATTATATCATATGTTATAATTATATATCTTAATAACAAATATTAATCATATCATATGTTATAATTATATATTTTATTAATTATATCATATGTTATAATTATATATCTTAATAACAAATGGGTAATATATATATATATATATATACACATGTGTGCGTGTGTGTCTATGTTTATATATGCAAATATATTAATAGTTATACTATGTCATCCTTGGTTTAAAGTATATTATCTCATACATTATTATGTGAGTGTGGTAAATATGATACGTTAATTTATTATATAATTGTTAAATTTTATATTTAAAAATATGTATATATATATTTTAATTATATCATATGTTATAATTATATATCTTAATATCACCCTTAATTACTGAATATTTGTTTAAATTAATCATGCATCCTTTTTCTATATTTTTAATACATATATATTTTTATAATATAATATATATATGTAAATAATATACTTAAGTTCCATTTTAATAAAAACAACAATAGAAAAATTAAATTGAAATTTGTAGGTTGTTGGCTTGTTGCCCTAAGACCTGTTAATCTTCTTTATAAGGATTTCCGCCGCCTCCCACCTTCAGAAAACAAAAGAATTAAATGAAAAATTGTTAACCCTAAATCCTTTTCAAAAGTTCCCAACACCTCAATCGCAGTCCATCGTCTCTGCCGGCCTTCGAAGATTTCCTCAGCCACCATCCACAATCTCCGCCGGCCTTTTGAAGCTTACCTCAGCCGCCATCCACCATCTTTGCCGGCCTTCAAAGCTTTCGTCAGTCGCCGCCATCATCTCCACCGGCATTCGAAGCTTTCCAGCCGCCACCCGCCATCTCCGCCGGCATTCGAAGCTTTCCTCAGCCGCTACCCGCCATCTCCGCCCGCCTCCGAAGTTTTCTTTAGCCACCGTCCACCATCTCCGCCGGCATTCGAAGCTTTCCTCAGCCGCTGCCCTCCATCTCCGTCCGCCTCCGAAGTTTTCTTCAGCCACCGCCCACCATCTCCGCCAGCATTTGAAGATTTGCTCAGCCGCCCACCACCATCTTGCCTCAAGCTTTCTTCTACAGATTTGTAAATGAAGGATTGTTGTTTGCTTTTTCCTTTTCCCCAACATTTCTCCATTTCTGTCCCTTTTTCTCCTGAGAATTCAGGACTCGACGAGTCAAGCGAGCCGTCCTCGAGTTTCCATCGAGTCAATCTCAAGCCCTCAAATTCTCGGCTTGTCAATCTCGATCCCGAGTTCGAGTTAAGCCTATGTTTTTCAATCTCAAGCTCGATCCTTATTTTTTAGGTAAAACTCGGCTCGGCTCGGCTCGTTTGCAGCCCTAACAATCACACCTATTCAAAGGTTACCGGACAAAGTGGACAAACTCCAAAAAATAAGGGGTGTCTGGAATTAACGCATATATATATATATATATATATATATATATTATGCCGTATCAAACATGCATGCTCATATTGTATAATGGTGCAATTAAACTATATGCATGGTCCAAACTCGTAAAGTCTTCTCAATCATCATAAAAAGGTATACTTGTTTGACATTATATGTATTCAAACTTCATTTTTAAAGAACAAATAACTAAAATAATAATACCTGTACGATGATCATGACATAATTATATGTTATGATTACTCATGAAGTCTACTAGCTCCCAAATCCTATTTCCAAATTCCAACTACTAAGCCAGGTTGAAGTGTATAATTCTCGCTACGTACCGATGGGACGGTAGATTAATTGAATACGAGACCTCTGGTAAACTAGTATAGCGCGCGGCCACTTGGTGGTTCGTCATATTAACACTAATTTAAATATGTTAAAATGAATTATATTATATCAAGACATATAATATACATAGCGCTAATTCCAAATACACCCCTATTCTTTGGGGCTTAGTGTTCTTTGTCAACCTAATCTTTGTAAAACTCAACAGTCAGTCCTTTTTAGACAATTTTGGTGGAATATTTCCAGAATATTTCGTTCAAGTTAAACTTTGACCATCAATTTCTCCTTCAACACGGCGAGCCAAAAGTCAATACTACTATCATCGTGTTTATCTCTCCAAGATGAACAAAACCTATACCCCATTTGACACTATTGGTCATTGGGAGCGTCGAAATTCACCTGCAAAGCTTCGCCGGTCATGCATCATTTTTGACCGACGATTCCGCCTTCGCTGGTTGTCGGATTTTGATATTGAAACCACTATTATGTTTCTTGCGTCGGGAGTTTCGATTTGATGTATAATATCAACATGTTTGAAATCTGATTTGTTCAAATTTGACCTTATAAATCACACCCAAAAAAATTGAACGGAATATTCCCTTAGATTTCGTTTAGAAGGGGCTAAGTATTAGGTTTTACAGAGATTAGGAAGACAGTCGTAACAATTTAAAGGTTAGGGGCAAAATGCGCTAACCCCTAAACAATATATTATGCCGTTCTTGAACGGACCATACAAAGATTGGACCATGCATGCTCATATTGTATTTGTGCAATTAAACTATATGCATGGTCCAAATTCCCAAAGTCATCACAATCATCATGAAAAGGTAAACCTGTTTGATATTATATGTAGGGCGAATTACATTTAGGTCCCCTGAGGTTTGCCCTAATTACAAATCAGTCCCTCTTGTTTCGAAAATTACATATTAGTCCCTAAAAACACTGTTTCAATTGAGGTCCCTAGAGGCCGTTAGGGTTCCGTTAACTTTGACAGGACTACATTGTTGATGTGATTTAGTTAAGGGGTCGTTTTGTAAGAAAATTCATAATTCAGGGACTTTTTTGTAATATTTTTCGAAAATTCAAATGTCAAAATTAACGAAACCCTAACGGCGTCTAGGGACTTCAATTGAAACAGTGTTTTTAGGGACTAATATGTAATTTTCGAAACAAGAGGGACTAATTTGTAATTAGGGCAAACCTCAGGGGACCTAAATGTAATTCGCCCTTATATGTATTCAAACTTCATTTTCCAGGAACGACAAAGTAAATTATATTAACATTCTCGTTTATGATCAACCTCCAAGATCTGTGAACTCATATATAAACTCAAAAAGGCTGAAACCTTGCATGATCTCAATCATGTGTGCTCCTCCAAAAGCATCTGCAGAAGCTTTTCATTCCTTAAAATTGTCCCAAAAAGAAAATGAAAAGCATCATTTTCTTGAAGATTTTGCTCATCTTCATGAACTTCTGCATAGTTCCTTTGAGGGCTTAGAATACAGCTGCTGCAAAAGCTGATGTAGGAATCATACTTGATGTTGAAACAACTTTCTTGGGAAAGATCATCAAAACTTGCATTTCTATGGCGCTCGAAGATTTCTACGCTGAACGAAGCAATCACAGCACGATGATCGTGCCTCACTTCAGAGATTCGAGGGGTGATGTTGCTGCTGCTGGTAAAGTTATCCTCACAGCTCCAAGATTATAAAATGCTGACAAGTTGAAGTTGATACTATTTTATTTGGACTCTTTTCTTGCAGCCATAGATCTCCTAAAAAATGTTCAAGTGATGGCAATATTCGGGCCTCAAACGTCCATTGAAGCCGACTTCGTGATAGATATTGGCGAAAAAGCACAAGTCCCGATAATTTCTCTAGCAACAAGCCCATCCTTATCGCCCCGAGACTCATCCTACTTCATTAGGTCGGCATATTGTTCATCTTCTCAAGTTGCAACCATTGCTGCAACAGTAAAAGCCTTTGGTTGGAGAGAAGTCACCTTCATATACGAGGACACGAGCTATGGAAGTGGATTAGTACCATTCATAACCGAAGGACTAATAAAAAACAATGCTTTAGTTTCTTACCAAAGCCTCATCTCGCAACATGCAACTGATGATCAGATTGGTAGAGAACTCTACAAGTTGAAGACAATGCAGACTAGAGTTTTCGTGGTGCACATGCTCCCGGTTCTTGCATCCCGTTTCTTTCAAATGGCGAGAAGTGCAGGCATGATGGAAAAGGGATATGCATGGATCATAGCTGATGTATTAACCAGTCTATTGGATTCTGTTGAAACAGAGACTATAGAAGCAATGCAGGGTGTTTTGGGTGTGAAGGCTCACATCCCGAGATCGAGAAAGCTTGCAAATTTTATGACAAGATGGAGAAAGAGGTTTTATAGTGAGAATCCTGGGGTTGATAGAAGTACTGAGCTGAATGTGTTCGGGTTGTGGGCTTATGACAGCATAGCAACATTAGCAGCCGGAATTGAGCGCGTTGGTGCAACACAGCCACGGTTCAAGAAACCGGCCAAAGGGCAAAGTTTGACCGGTTTGGAAGAAATTGGGACGTCATATGCAGGGAAATCACTTCTTCCATTGATCAGAAACTTCAGCTCATCAGAAGGGTTGAGTGGCGATTTTCGTGTAGTTGATGGTCAGTTAGAGCCGTTGGGATTCGAGATTGTGAATGTGATTGGCAGAGGTGATCACACAGTTGGATTTTGGAATGAGAAAGTTGGGATTTCAAGGAAAATGGTTAAAACCGATGACAAAAATGAAAGTAAGGTTGTTTACTCAGCAAATAAGGATGATCTTGGAGTTATTATGTGGCCCGGGGATACGAGCGAAGTGCCTAAAGGTTGGGAAATGCCGACAAGTGGTATGAAGCTGAGGGTTGGAGTTCCGGTAAAGAGTGGATTAAGTGAGTTTATCAAAGTAGGAAGGGATCCAGAAACAAACGAAGTTATAGCTACTGGTTTTTTTGTGTTGAGGTGTTTGAAGAAGTGATGCGATCTTTGCCGTATGCCGTTCCATATGAGTTTATCCCATTTGAAACCCCGGAAGGAGAGAGCGCCGGAGATTATAATGATCCTGTTTATCAAATATATATTGGGGTAAGAAAACATATATGCATTGAGTTATATTCCTGATAAATGTTGGAGTTATTTAAGTATTTGGGATAATTACATGAACTTCCCGTCAATGACTTGATATTACGTCCAGATGATTTCTTCTCTAATTTTCTACGAATTCCTTATTTTTCCTGTCACTCATAATGGTTAATGTTTGACGTTAAATTCATTACTAGAAGCATGCGTTAGGCCAAATTAATCTTGTAGCATGTGAGGGGAAGTTTGTGTAATTTCTCAAACCTCAAGGGAAGCTTTTTTAATTACACCAAACCTCACGGTATGTAAGAATTATTATCCCTAAATAATTTTTATTTTGACAGGAATATGATGCGGTGGTGGGAGACGTGACGGTGGTGGCCAATCGATCAAAATATGTTGATTTTACATTTCCTTACACAGAATCAGGGGTGTGTACCATTGTGCCAATCAAGGATGATGATAGGAAAAATGCTTGGATCTTCATGAAACCTCTAACTATTAGCCTTTGGCTTTCAATTGGAGCATTTTTTATCTTCATGGGATTCGTTGTTTGGGTTCTCGAGCATCGTTTCAATAAAGAATTCCGAGGCTCGCCGCTCCAACAAGTTGGGATGATATTCTATTTCTCTTTCTCAACACTTGTTTTTGCACATAGTAAGTTCCTTAATGGAGTTCTAAGTTATTCTTCCATACTTAAAGGGGGATTTTTTGTAATTAGACAATACTTCAAGGGTTTTACCTGTAAATTAATATTTCAAATCCTAGTTGAAGCCATAACTGATTATGCATTGCATTAAAATGAACTCTATGACAGAGGAGAAAGTGATCAGCAACTTGACAAGATTTGTGGTGATCGTTTGGGTTTTCGTGGTGCTCGTTCTAACATCAAGTTACACAGCGAACCTAACATCGATGATAACAGTGCAGCAGCTTCAGCCCACAATCACAGACATTAATGATCTGCTAAAGAACGGAGAATACGTTGGATATCAAGACGGATCGTTCGTTAGTGGATTCTTGAATGACATGAAATTTGACAGTACTAAGTTCAGAAACTTCAGCACGTACGAAGAGTACGATGAAGCGCTATCCAAAGGGAGCAGAAATGGAGGAGTAGCTGCCATTGTTGATGAACTTCCTTACGCTAGGCCCTTTCTTTCCAAGTATTGCCACAAGTATACCATGGTGGGCCCCATCTATAAGACAGGCGGTTTTGGATTTGTAAGTACCTTAAACTACAAAATTATCTGATCCATCTTTGCTTAGGCTTAAATACAGCCAAACCCCTGTAGTTTTGGAAATTACAAAGACACCCCTTTTGTTTCCACATATTGACAGAGGTAGGGGGGCATTTCTCGGTTGCCGCCTACTCAACCTCCTCGGACGACACCCCCCCGACACCATGCATACACACACATTTTC
The DNA here is from genome assembly GCA_037501455.1 of Lantana camara. NCBI lineage: Eukaryota > Viridiplantae > Streptophyta > Magnoliopsida > Lamiales > Verbenaceae > Lantana > Lantana camara. Next base: position 82,422,415 of record CM074865.1, read on the forward strand.
AAATTTTCATTTTATTAGTCTCATGCCCTTCTAACAAAATCCTGTCTCTGCCACTGTTTTACCACTTCTCCTCAAGAAGCTAAAAATTGATTCTCTGCTAATATCTTCAGGCTTTTCCAAAGGGTTCAGCTCTAGTCCCCGATGTTTCAAGAGAAATCTTGAACTTAGCAGAGAGCGACACAATGCTGAGGATTTCAAAAACATGGTTTGGAGAAGAAGAAAGTTGTCCCAACAGCAACGGAGCTGTCATAACCTCCGAAAGGCTCACGCTCGACAGTTTTAAGGGCCTCTTTTTAATTGCCGGGGTATCTTCACTGTCGGCCCTCGTAATATTCTTATCCATGTTCGTTCACGAGAACAGGACTATATTATCCTCCGATGCTCCAATCAAACAGAAGTTTTTAGGACTTGTTAGAGTTTTTGATGAGGAAAAGGAGATCTCGTCATCGGCAAAAACGACATCAAGAAGTAGTTCTCCTTCAACTCAAAGTGCTGCAGCAATGAGCATTTCATATCAGGTTGAAGAAGGGATGTTCTCTCAAGATGAAGGATTCTCAACAACAGGAAATACAGGCCCTGTTCATCATGCCACAGGGGTTTAATTGTAAGGTGCAAATAACATCATTCTTTTGTACAGGAAATGTTGCCAGCATTTTAAGTCTACAATGAAAAGTTAGGACAAAATTTAGTTAGATTTTGTTTAGGGATTATTACGAAATCCCCCTTGAGGTATGACGAAAATACGGAATCTCCTCCTATGGTTAAAGAAATTATGAATACCCCTTGAGGTTAAGGTTCACATTCTCTGTCACGAATTGCTCTAGCCGATAGTTACGACGTTAATTTTGATGACGTCTGCAATAGTGACGGCTATTGTACCGTAATTAATAGTTTGATAATTAACCAGTCATTTGTGGGGTGCTATGAAGGTTGTGTATCATATTTGTCCATGTTTTGGTGTCTAAGTATATGTTGGTATTATGAAGGATATATATCATATTTGTTTGGTGTTTATATAGGGCTACATGGCATAAATCTTTATCTCTTTTTACTTATTTTTGGGTTTCTCACTCGGGTTTTTTCCGAGCTTGGATACGGCCGAGACCTAATTTGGAGGCGACCCTCCCAACATGGATTGGATCGAAACGACTTTCCTGTCGAAGACCTTTGTATAGTTGCTCTATTCAAATCTTTATGCTATGAGGGAACTAACTCAAGTTTTTTACCACACCATTTGTTCTTTCGCTATCATCTTATCTGTCCGTCAAACAATTTGATCAAATGTCCTCATTTCTCGATAGAAAACGCTTTCTCCATCAAAAGTAGCAAGGAGTCGGATGCGTACGCGTATGGGGTCGTCCTGCTGGAACTGATTACGAGAAAGAAGCATTGGATCCTTCCTTCGGTGGGGAAACAGATATCGTGGGGTGGGTGGGATCCGTCTGGGGCGAAACCGAAGATATCGAAGCCATGACAGATCCAACACTGATCCCTGAGCTCATGGATTCAGGAATAAAGGAGCAAGTGGAGGAATTGTTGTTGGTTGCCTTGAGGTGCACTGAAAAGTATGCTAGCAAGAGGCCATCTATGAGAGATGTTGTGAAGCTAATAATAAGGGTAGATTCACGAAGCAGAAGCAAGCCTGCATAGTTAGAAATCAAAGGTTATATGATCCATATTTGTCCGTGTTTTGGTGTATAAAGATATATACGTGGGTATTATGAAGGTTATATATCATATTTGTTTTGGTTTCTCAATGGATTTTCTTTTATTTTCTATTTTATTCAAATTGGGTCACTGTGGGTTATGGACTTTTTATCGAGAATCCCTCATGACACAAATCATTTACTTTTTCTTTTCACACCGGGGTTTTTTCAAATTATGTACTGTAGAGAGTCAATGTAAAGGTTTCTGGTATCGTAGATGTCCAATATAGAGGTTACCCTCTAAATTTAGTTGACATTGTCAAATCTTTTATGTTATGAAGTATAATTTACTTCTCCCAAACCCTAATTCTCATTCCAACCCCTAAGCTAGGTTAGAGGGCCGGTATTACCCTAGACCCAACCCCAATAAAATTATAAAATACCCAGCCCCAAACCCAAATATTTTATCCAGATCCAGATCCAAACCCAAATCCAATTTATTCTTTTAATGGGTATGAGTTTATACCCTGACCCAAATATACCCCAAATCCATTTACCCATATACTACCCAAAGTCTATCTTAAATTTAACAATTTCAATTCTGGACCCGTTTGACCTGTTTTGAACTTTTTAACTCGTTTTATTCATTTTCGGTATATTTTGTACTAGTTTCACCTGTTTTTGAAGCGTTTGACCCATTCTACACATTATAGACTTGTTTCAACCATTTTTCGATCCATTCTACCTATTTTAGATCAATTTTAACTGTTTTTTATGAAGTCAACCTATTTTAGACCCACATCAACTGTTTTTGACCCATTCGACCTATTATAAACCATTAGGGGGAAATTACATCCAATTACCCTGAGGTTTGCCCTAATTACGAATAAGTCCCTCTTTTTTCGTTTATTACATATTAACCCCTAAAAATACTGTTTCAATTACATTTTAACCCCTAAAGAGGGACTGATTTGTAATTGAAACAGTGTTTTTAGGGGTTGATATGTAATAAATGAAAAAAGATGGACTGATTCGTAATTAGGGCAAACCTCAGGGTAGTTGGATGTAATTTGCCCTAAACCATTAATCATTTTTTACTCTTTCAACCCATTTTAACCATTTTTTGACGCGTTCAATCTATTTTAGACCCATTTTAACTGTTTTTCGACCTATTCAATTTATTTTAGACCATTTTTAACGCTTTTTAACTCGTTCAATCTATTTTAGACCTATTTCAACTATTTTTTGACCTGTTCAACCTATTTTTGACCCATTTTAATCGTTTTTCGACCCATTCGACCTATTTGGTATATTTTGGACCCATTCATCCCATTTTGAACTCATTTCACTAATATTTCAAGCGATTCGACCCATTTTCAACTCGTGTGGTCCATTCTAAACTTGTTTAGTTCGATTCAGACTCGTTCCTGACCCATTTCACACGTTTTGAACTTGTTACAATTATTTTTCGATCTATTTAACCTATATTGATATTGAACATTTGGCACCAGTTTCATTCATTTTCAAAACATGTTTTATCTATTTTGAAAGGACTGAACGGATCTAAAATTGATCAACACGGGTCAAATGGATTTAAATGGATCCAATGGATCTAAAATGGATCAAACAAATCCAAAATGGGTAAAACGGATACAAATGGGACAAATTGATCCAACTGGATAAAACAATCCAAATGGGTCAAATGGATCAGACGGATCCAACATGGCTCAAATGGATTCAAAACGGGCCAAACGGATCCAATATGGGCTTAACTGTTCCAAACGGATCAAATGCATCCAAACAGATCTAAAATGAGTTACATGAATTTTAACATGCCAAATTGGTTAAACGAGTCTAAAGAGGTTAGTTGGGTTAAAAATAGGTCAAACGAATACAAACTGGGTCAAATAAGTCCAAAATAAGTTGAACTTGTCAAAAAAGTGTAAAACGAGCGTAAAAAATATAGAACGAGTCTAAAATAGGTCGAACGAATTGAAAAATGGTTAAAATGGGCCCGAAATTGGTTAAACGAGTCTAAAATAGGTCGAATTGATAAAAATACAGGTGAAATGGCCTAAAACGGGTCAAATGAGTCTAAAATAGCTTAAAAGGGTCGAAGAAATGGTGAAACTGACCCAAAACAAGTCAAACATATTGAAAAATGGGTGAAACGGCTCCAAAATTGGTCAAACGAGTTCAAATTAGGTCGAAGGGATTGAAAAACGGGTGAAACGGGTCCACAACAGGTCAAATGAATCCAAAATAGGTCAAACCAATCAAAAAACAGGTGAAATGGGTCTAAAATGAGTCGAACAAATAAAAAACGGGTGAAATGGGTCGAACGAGTCTAAAATATGTCGAACGGATTAAAAACAGGTAAAACGAGTCCAAAATGAGTCAAATGAGTTCAAAATAAGTCGAAATGATCGAAAAACGAGTGAAACGAGCTCAAAACGGATCGAACGACTCCAAAATAGGTCGAGCGGATAAAAAACGAGTGAAACTTGATCAAAATTGGTTAAATGATTCCAAAAACATATAAAACGGACCCAAAATATATCGAACAAGTCAAAAAAAATGAGCGAAACGAGACAAAAATAGGTTAACATATATAATGTATACAATATAATAATAATAATAATAATAATAATAATAATAAAGAAAAAGAAAAGAACAAAAGATTGGGTAGACCCAGATTCAGTCCCAAATAGAGTGGGTATACATTTTACCCATTTATTCAGGTCCATTGGGCCTATAATTGATTTGGGTGGGATTTGAGCCCAATCATAAATAATGGATAAATATTTAATCTGGACCTGGACCTGAATAATACCCGTCCATTTACGGCCTGAATTTCCATACAATTTTCACTTTCATGTTCCCATGGGATTGAACATGACACTTTTGGAAAGCTACTATACAATAAAATTATTAAGAGTAAATGTCATATTTGATCCTGAAGTTTTAGTTTTGTATCACTTTAATCCTCAATGTTCTAAAAGTGACACTTGAGTTCTTAAAGTTAATAATTCGTCTCACTTAAGTCCTTCTGATCAAATTCTACTGAATTTTTCACCATACTGGAGGGTATTTCGGTCATTTTAGTATTTATAGTTCTAAAATGGTCCTTAAAGTTTCAACTTTGTATCATTTTAGTCCTCAATCTTTTGAAAGTGTCATTTAAGTCCCTAAAATTAATAATAAGTCTCACTTTGATTATTTTAACCAAAATCAATACTTTTAGTTATTTTATTTATTTTACATTAAAAAAGAAAAAAATAATATTTATAGTAAGATCCGAGCCTCTGAATTCAAAAACAAAAATAAAGAGTTGGCAACTTGGCATTATTATACAATATTTGTTTTAATATGATTTCCCACCTACTATATTTATTCGGTTTAACTTTTTTTTTTATATATATTTAGAGAGTGTTTTTAATTTAAATAATTACCTCAAATTAATTTTTTTAAAAAAATTATAACATAACATGGAATACATGCTTATAAAATTAAATTTCATAAATCAATTTATAATTAAAACGCTTTTAACTTGGTGTAATGTGTATTAATATATTTATTTTTTACTATCATATTTTAATATCTATACTATATAATAAACGGGAGAAATAAATGTTGTATTATGGACTCTTGGACTTTTTTTTTTCTTATTTATTTATTTATTTTTCTTCACCACTACAACATATCAATTAATTCTTTTTCTCTCCTATAAATCCTCTTTTCACTTACATCAATTTTACTTTCTTCTAATAAACTTTTTAATATTTATTTTATTTTTTCCCCTCATATTTTGTGAGCTATATTTTAATATTATTTTTATTAATATAATATTGTTAGATTTATTTATACTATATATTAAGCGAAGAGGTAAATGTGGTGTCATGTAGTCTTGATCTCTTTTTTTTTTTTTTCTTATTTATTTATTTATTTTTCTTCACGACTACAACCTGTCACTTAATTCTTTTTATCTCCTCTAAATCCCCTTTTCTCTCATATCAATTTAATTCTTTTTCTAATAAACTTTTTAATTTTTACTTTATTTTTTTCCTCATATTTTGTGAGCTATATTTTAATATTATTTTTATTAATATAATATTTTCACATATATTTATATAATTAATAATTGTATTAAAAATAATTCTAATTATATATTAATGTGAAGAATTTAATTTTGATAAAATTAAATAATAATTATTATTTTGTTGCACATGCATAGAGTGTGCAGAAAATTATTAGTACATATTATGTTGGTTGAGATAATTATTTAAAACTTAAATACTCTCTGAATTAATAAATTATCATTGAAGTTTAAAAACATTAAATAAATAAAATAAATTTTATTTACAATGAAAATTCTATTTTTTTGGGTTTTGTATTAAACTAAACTCAATAAATATAATAGGTGGAAAATTCGTATTAAAAAAAAATGTTATAGTGGCAACAACTCTATATTTTTTAATTCATAAGCTCATATCTTTCTAGAAATATTACTTCTTTCTTTTTTTCATGTAAAATAAATAAAATGACTAAAAACATTGATTTTGGTCAAAAGAACCAAAGTGAGACTTATTATTAATTGGGATAATTACAATTTTGGTCATCCAACTATACGACTTATTCCCTTTTGGTCCCCCACTTTCCAATTTGACAATTATGGTCACTGAACTACCTCTTTTTTTACACATTTGGTCCCGCCGTCAGTCTTGGCGTTAAATTTAACGGAAATTACAGTTTCAGGCCAATTTTGGCACCGTTTTCTATGTTTTCCCTCATTTCTACGTTTTGGCATAGGCTTTGGGCGGGGGCGGGGTCGCATAGAGTGAACTTGCTGCCGCGGGACCACTCACACTATTGACAAGTGCTATATGTTGTATGGATATTGTCCTGGATATTTCTCAGGCAACAGGACGCGTTTCAACCTTTCAATACATCAGTCTAGCTCTTACTAAGCTGTCAATCATGTGGATGTGGTGTTCTCAACTAGTTCCAGCAACTCTGGTTCTAATAATTCTCATGAATTTCTTCATTCCTTAACTGGCCAAAAATATCAAACTTTGTTGCCCATGTTATCCTCACAGTTGCAGTCTGCTTCCACGATCGTTGAGGCTAGTACTTCTGGCACTAAGGAGAGCACCACAGGTATACCTCTATTTGCCATTTCCTATTCGAATTTGGACGGGCAATACCAAATGGATAATTAATTCAGGAGCAAATAAACATATCACCTGTAATCAGTCTCTTCTTGATAATTGTGAGGAGGTTTTCAATACTAATACATCATTTCTAGTCAAGTTTAAGGGCACCATTAATATACTACATGACCATATTATCTACATGATGTTTTTTATGTACCACGATTTCGATTCAACTTGATATCTTTGAGCTCCATGGAGAAATGAGATCTGAAGAGAGAGGACTCTGTTTAATCCACCTCCTCGTCGCATGTGCCAACCATGTTGCTTCCGGAAGCATAGAGAATGCTAACATCGTTGATTTGAGTACATTTCACACCTTGTCTCTCCCAATGGCGACACAATGCAGAGAATCGCAGCGTATTTCATAGAAGCACTAGCAGATCGCATGCTTAAAGGATGGCCCAGATTGCACAAAGCCCTGAACTCAACCAAAATAGCCTCAATTCATGACGAGATGCTGGCAGAGAAGCTATTTTTCGAGTTCTGTCCCTTTTTGAAGCTTTCATATGTGATTACAAATCAGGATAAACAACAACGGGAAGAAATGAGGGAAAACGTAGAAAACGGCGCCAAAATTGGCCTGAAACTGTAATTTCCGTTAAATTTAACGCCAAGACTGACGGCGGGACCAAATGTGTAAAAAAAGAGGTAGTTCAGTGACCATAATTGTCAAATTGGAAAGTGGGGGACCAAAAGGGAATAAGTCGTATAGTTGGATGACCAAAATTATAATTATCCCTTATTAATTTTAGGGATTTAAATGACACTTTTAAAAGATTGAGGACCAAAATGATATAAAGTTGAAACTTTAAGGACCATTTTAGAACTATAAATACTAAAATGACCTAAATACCCTTGAGTAAGGTAAAAAATTTATTAGAATTTGATCAGAAGGACTTAAGTGAGACGAATTATTAAATTTAGGGACTCAAGTGTCACTTTTAAAACATCGAGGATTAAAGTGACACAAAATTGAAACTATAGGGACCAATTATGACATTTACTCAATTATTAAATTACACTATTTTAAAGTTCATCATAATTATCACATGGAATTAAACATTAGGCATCTAGTCGGCTAATATAGCCTCGAATTAATAAACTACTACACATGGTGTTTCTTTATATATATCAACAGACGATTAAATTTGTTAAAATGAATTATACTATATCAAAACATACCACATATTATGGCGAATAAATGATTCACAAATACATTAATTCCGTAAATTACACATCACCCCCAAAACTCAATATCCACCTCACATTTTGGCAGTCATACCAGCAAGAATTGGTCAGCCAATATACTGTCAGAAGTCATATCAGAATTTTCACCAAAAGGACAAAACTCTTCCAAAATTCCAGAGAATCAAACTTCATCTTCCACCAACGACTAAGTAAACTAATTTTACGCGTTGATGATCTTGGTATCGTAGTATGTATATATATATTATATATAAATTCAGCTTCCAAGATCTGTGAACTTATAGTTTATTCCAAAAGCTGAAACTTTTGATGATCACGCCATAATCACTATTCCAACAACTTTTGATTACCTTAATGATTAATTGAAAAGCATCTTCACAATCTTTTCTTTCGGTAACTTTGTCCCAAAAACAGTAAAGAATGAAAAGCATAATTTTCTTGAAGATTTTGGTCATCTTCATGAGCTTGTGCATAGTTCCTTTGAGGGCTCAGAATACAGCTGCCGCAAAAGCTGATGTAGGAATCATACTTGATCTTGAAACAATTTCCTTGGGAAAGATCATCAAAACTTGCGTTTCTATGGCGCTCGAAGATTTCTACGCCGAAGGAAGCAATCACAGCACGATGATCGTGCCTCACTTCAGAGATTCGAGGGGTGATGTTGTTGCTGCTGCTTCTGCAGGTAAAGTTATCCTTACTTCATGTATCTTGTAGATTTTTTTGAAATATGTTATAAGCTCCAAGATTATAAAAGCTTGACAAGCTGAAGTTGATAAGCTGCTTGACAACATTTTGTAATAAGCATCAAGAATTCATGTAAGGTTATGATACTAATTTATTTGAACTCTTTTCTTGCAGCAATAGATCTCCTAAAAAATGTCCAAGTGATGGCGATATTCGGACCTCAAAGATCTGTTGAAGCCGACTTCGTGATAGATATAGGTGAAAAAGCACAAGTCCCGATAATTTCTCCAGCAACAAGCCCATTTCTATCAGCCCAAGACTCATCCTACTTCATCAGGTCAGCATATTGTTCATCTTCTCAAGTTGCAGCCATTGCTGCACTAGTAAAAGCCTTTGGTTGGAGAGAAGTGGCCTTCGTATATGAGGACACGATCTACGGAAGTGGATTAGTACCATTCATAACCGAAGGACTCATAAAAAACAACGTTATAGTTTCTTATCAAAGCCACATCTCGCGTCATGCCACAGATGATCAGATTGGTACAGAACTCTATAAGTTGAAGACGATGCAGACTAGAGTTTTCGTGGTGCACATGCCCCCAGTTCTTGCATCCCGTTACTTTCGCATGGCGAGAAATGCAGGCATGATGGAAAAGGGATATGCATGGATCATAGCTGATGCATTGACCAGTTTGTTGGATTCTGTTGATACAGAGACTATAGAAGCAATGCAGGGTGTTTTGGGTGTGAAGGCTTACATCCCGAGATCAAGAAAGCTTGAAAGTTTTAGGAAAAAATGGAGAAAGAGGTTTTATAGTGAGAATCCTGAGGTTGATAGAAGTACTGAGCTTAATGTTTTCGGGTTGTGGGCTTATGACAGCATGACAGCTTTAGCAATCGGAATCGAGCGGGTTGGTGCAACGCACCCATGGTTCAAGAAACCGGACGAAGGAGGAAGTTTGACCGGTTTGGAAGCAATCGGGACTTCATATGCAGGGAAGTCACTTCTTCCATTGATTAGAAACTTCAGATCATCAGAAGGGTTGAGTGGCGATTTTCGTGTAGTTGACGGTCAGTTAGAGCCGTTGGGGTTCGAGATTGTGAATGTGATTGGTAGAGTTGATCATACAGTTGGATTTTGGAATGAGAAAGTTGGGATTTCAGGGAAAGTAGTTAAAACAGATGACATTGATGAAAATAAGGTTGTATACTCAACAAATAAGGACAATCTTGGAGCTATTGTGTGGCCGGGGGATACGAGTGAAGTGCCTAAAGGATGGGAAATGCCGACAAGTGGCAAGAAGCTGCGGGTCGGAGTTCCGGTAAAGGGTGGATTAAGTGAGTTTATCAAAGTTGAAAGGGATCCAGAAACAAATGAAGTTAAACCTACTGGTTTTTGTATTGATGTGTTTGAAGAAGTGATGCGATCTTTGCCGTATGCCATTCTGTATGAGTATATCCCGTTTGGAACCCCAGAAGGAGATAGTGCCGGAGATTATAATGAGCTTGTTCATAGAATATATCTTGGGGTAAGAAAACTTATATGCATTGAGTTTTATTTTTGATGATGCATCTGTTGGAGATATTAAGTATTTGGAATAATTACACAAACTTCCCTGTCAATGACTTGATATTACGTCCAGATGATTTCTTCTCTAATTTTCTACGAATTCCCTATTTTTCCTGTCACTCTTAATGGTCAATGTTTGACGTTAAATTCATTACTAGAAGCATGAGTTTTGCCAAATCTTGTAGCATGTGAGGGGAAGTTTGTGTAATTTCCAAAACCTCAAGAATTATTATCCCTAAATAATCTTTATTTTGACAGGAATATGATGCTGTGGTGGGAGACGTGACGATTCTGGCCAATCGATCAAAATATGTTGATTTTACATTTCCTTACACAGAATCAGGGGTGTCTACCATTGTTCCAATCAAGGATGATGATAGGAAAAATGCTTGGATTTTCATGAAACCTCTTACTATGAGCCTTTGGCTTACAATTGGAGCATTTTTTATCTTCACGGGGTTCGTTGTTTGGGTTCTCGAGCATCGTTTCAATAAAGAATTTCGAGGCTCACGTCCCCAACAAGTTGGGATGATATTCTGGTTCTCGTTCTCAACACTTGTTTTTGCACATAGTAAGTTCCTCAAATTCTTTATAGAAAGGGAGCTCTTTGTTAATGTAGCAAGCCTTATGATGTTTTACGTAATTTTCCATACCTAAAGGGGGATTTTTTGTAATAGACCATAATTCAAGGGGTTTACCAGTAATTTATATATCAAATCCTAGTTGAAGCCTCAACTGATTGTATACCGCATTAAAATGAACTCTTATGACAGAGGAGAAAGTGATCAGCAACTTGACAAGATTCGTGATGATCGTTTGGGTTTTCGTGGTGCTCGTTCTAACATCAACTTACACGGCAAACCTGACATCGATGTTAACAGTGCAGCAGCTTCAGCCCACAATCACAGACATTAGTGATCTGATAAAGAAGGGAGAATACGTCGGGTATCAAGAAGGCTCGTTCGTTAGTGGATTCTTGAACAACATGAAATTCGACAGTTCTAAGTTCAGACGCTATAGAACATTCGAAGAATATGATGAAGCGCTATCCAGAGGTAGCAGAAATGGAGGAGTAGCTGCAATTGTTGATGAACTTCCTCACATTAGGCTCTTTCTTTCCAAGTATTGCCGCAAGTATACCATGGTGGGGCCTGTCTACAAGACAGCCGGTTTTGGATTTGTAAGTACCTTAAACTACAAAATTATCTGATATTTCTTTGCTTAGACTTAAATACAGCCAAACCCCAGTAGTTTAGGAAATTACAACGACCCCCCTTTGGTTTCTACATGGGTGGGTGGTGCCAACCGCTTACCACGAAGCTAGTAACTGATTCTCTGCTAATATCTTCAGGCATTTCCGAAGGGTTCGCCTCTAGTCCCCGATGTTTCAAGAGAAATCTTAAACTTAGCCGAGAGTGAGAAAATGTTAAGGATTTCAAGAACATGGTTTGGAGATGAAGAAATCTGTCCTGACAGCAATGGAGCTGTGGTAAACTCCGAAAGGCTCACGCTCGACAGTTTTAAGGGCCTCTTTTTAATTGCTGGGGTATCTTCATTGTTGGCCCTCGTAATATTCTTATCCATGTTCGTTCACGAGAACAGGACTATATTATCCTCCGATGCTCCGATCAAACAGAAGTTTTTAGGACTTGTTCGAGTTTTTGACGAGGAAAAGGAGATCTCATCATCAGCAAAAAAGGCATCAGGAAGTAGTCCTCCTTCAGCTCAAAGTACTCCAGCAATGAGTATTTCATATCAGGTTGAAGAAGGGATGTTCTCTCAAGATGAAGGATTCTCAACAACCGGAAATAGAAGCCCTGTTCATCATGCCACAGGGGTTTAACTGTAAGGTGCAAATAACATCATTCTTTTGTACAGGAAATGCTGTCAGCATTTTAAATTTAAGTGTACAATGAAAAGTTATAACAAAATCTAGTTAGATTTTGTTTGGGGATTATTACGAAATCCCCCCCCTGAGGTATGACGAAAATATGGAGTCTCTTCCCCTACGGTTTGAGAAATTATGAATACCCCTTGAGGTTAAGGTTCACATTACCTGTCACGAATTGCTCTAGCCGATAGTTACGACATTAAATTTTGATGACATTAGCAATAGTGACACCTATTGTACCGTAATTAATAGTTTGATAATTAACCAGTCTTTTGTGGGGTGCTATGAAGGTTGTGTATCATATTTGTCCATGTTTTGGTGTCTAAGTATATGTTGGTATTATGAAGAATATATCATATTTGTTTTTTGGTCTTTATATTGGGCTACATGGCACAAATCTTTATCTCTTTTTATTTATTTTTTGGTTTCTCACTCGGGTTTTTTTCGAGTTTGGATATCGCAGAGACCTAATTTGGAGGTGACCCTCCCAACATGGATTGGATCGAAACGACTTCCCTATCGAAGACCTTTGTATAGTTGCTCGATTCAAATCTTTATGCTATGAGGGAACTAACTCAAGTTTTTTATCACACCGTTTGCTCTTTCGCTATCATCTTGTCCGTCCGTCAAACAATTTGATCAAACGTCCTCATTTCTCGACAGAAAACGCTTTCTCCATCAAAAGTAGCAAGGAGTCGGATGTGTACGCGTATGGGGTCGTCCTGCTGGAACTGATTACGAGAAAGAAGCATTGGATCCTTCCTTCGGTGGGGAAACAGATATCGTGGGGTGGGTGGGATCCGTCTGGGGCGAAACCGAAGATATCGAAGCCATGACAGATCCAACACTGATCCCTGAGCTCATGGATTCAGGAATAAAGGAGCAAGTGGAGGAATTGTTGTTGGTTGCCTTGAGGTGCACTGAAAAGTATGCTAGCAAGAGGCCATCTATGAGAGATGTTGTGAAGCTAATAATAAGGGTAGATTCAAGAAGCAGAAGCAAGCCTACATAGTTAGAAATCAAAGGATATATGATCATATTTGTCCACGTTTTGGTGTATAAACATATGTGGGTATTATGGAGGTTATATATCAAATTTGTTTTGGTTTCTCAATGGATTTTCTTTTATTTTCTATTTTATTCGAATGGGGTCACTGTGGGTCATGGACTTTTTATCGAGAATCCCTCATGACACAAATCTCTTACTTTTTCTTTTTACATGGGGGCTTTTTCAAATTAAGTACTACAGAGACTCAATATAAAGGTTTCTGGTACCGTAGAGGTCCAATATAGAGGTTACCCTCTAAATCCGGTTGATCTTTTCAAATCTTTTATGTTATGAAGTATAATTTACTTCTCCCAAACCCTAATTCCCAAATTCCAACTCCTAAGCTAGGTTAGAGGCGGTAGGCCTGTAAATGGGCCCAAGCCCACAAAAAAACTATGAAATACCCAATCCCATACCCAAATATTTTATTCAGACCAAGGCCCAAACTCAAATCCAAGTTATTCTTTTAATGGATATGGGTTTATACTCAGACCCAAATATACTCAATACCCATTTATCCATGTACTACCCAAATTCTATCTTAAATTTAACAGTCTCAATTTTGGATCCGTTTGAGCTATTTTGAACTCATTTAACTCGTTTTATTCATTTTTGACATATTTTGTACCAATTTCACCTGTTTTTGAAGCGTTTGACCCGTTTTTAACCTATTCAACACATTACGAACTCGAAAAATGGGTGAAACTGACCCAAAACGGGTCAAACATACTAAAAATGGGTGAAATAGACCCAAAATTGATCGAACGGATTAAAAAACCGGTGAAACAGGTCCAAAATGGGTCAAATGAATCCAAAATAGGTGAAACGGGTCCAAAATGGGTCGAACGAGTAAAAAATGGGTCTAAAACGGGGTCAAATGAGTCTAAAATAGGTTGAACGAATTAAAAACGAGTAAAACGGGTCCAAAACGAGTCAAATGAGTCCAAAATAAGTCGAACGGGTCGAAAAACGAGTGACAGGCTCAAAACGTATCGAACGAGTCCAAAATAAGTCGAGCGGATAAAAAACGAGTGAAACGGGATCAAAATTGGTCAAACGATTCCAAAAACGGATGAAACAGACCCAAAATATATCGAATAGGTCAAAAAACAAGTGAAATGAGACAAAAATAGGTTAACATATATAATGTATACAATATAATAATAATAATAACAAAAATGATTGGGTAGACCCAGCTCCAATCCCAAATAGAGTGGGTATACCTTTTACCCATTTATTTAGGTTTATTGTGCCTATAATGAATTTGATAGGATTTGAGCTCCACCATAAATAATGGATAAATATTGGGTCTGGACCTGGGCTGAATAATACCGTCCATTTGTAGGTCTTAAAACACATAATTTTCACTAAGGATAGTAGCCGTATTCCCATGGGATTAAACATGACACTTTTGGAAAGCTACTATAGAATCAAATTATTAAATTACACCATTTTAGAGTTCGTCATAATAATCACATGGAATCAAACACTAGGCCTCTAGTCGGCTAATATATCGTCGAATTAATAAACTATTATGCATGGTGTTTCTTTAGATATATCAACAGACGATTAAATTTGTTAAAATGAATTATATTATATCAAAACATACCACATAATGAATAAATGATTCACAAATACATTAATTCCGCAAATTACACATCACCCCCAAAATTCAATGTCCACGGACCACCTCACATTTAATTGGCAGCATACCAAGAATTGGTCAGCCAATACACTGACTGAAGTCATATCAGAATCTTCACCGAAAGGACAAAACTCTCTCAAAATTCCAGAGACTCGAACTTCATCTTCCACCAACGACTAAGTAAACTAATTTTATATATCAGAAGTCATACGCGTTGATGATCTTGGTATCATAGTATATATATATATAAATTCAGCTTCCAAGATCTGTGAACTTATAGTTTATTCCAAAAAGCTGAAACTTTTGATGATCCTTAATGATTAATTGAAAAGCATCTTCAGAATCTTTTCTTTCGTTAACTTTGTCCCAAAAACAGTGAAGAATGAAAAGCATCATTTTCTTGAAGATTTTGCTCATCTTCATGAGCTTCTGCATAGTTCCTTTGAGGGCTCAGAATACAGCTGCTGCAAAAGCTGATGTAGGAATCATACTTGATCTTGAAACAACTTTCTTGGGAAAGATCATCAAAACTTGCGTTTCTATGGCGCTAGAAGATTTCTACGCCGAAGGAAGCAATCACAGCACGATGATCGTGCCTCACTTCAGAGATTCGAGGGGTGAAGTTGTTGCTGCTGCTTCTGCTGGTAAAGTTATCCGTACTTCATGTATCTTGTATATTTTTTTGAAATATGTTATAAGCTCCAAGATTATAAAAGCTTGATAAGCTGAAGTTGATAAGCTGCTTGACATAATTTTGTAATAAGCTCCAAGAATTCATGCAAGGTTATGATACTAATTTATTTGAACTCTTCTCTTGCAGCAATAGATCTCCTAAAAGATGTCGAAGTGATGGCAATATTCGGGCCTCAAAGATCTGTTGAAGCCGACTTCGTGATAGATATAGGCGAAAAAGCACAAGTCCCGATAATTTCTCCAGCAACAAGTCCATTCCTATCAGCCCAAGACTCATCCTACTTCATCAGGTCAGCATATTGTTCATCTTCTCAAGTTGCAGCCATTGCTGCACTAGTAAAAGCCTTTGGTTGGAGAGAAGTGGCCTTCATATACGAGGACACGATCTATGGAAGTGGATTAGTACCATTCATAACCGAAGGACTCATAAAAGACAACGTTATAGTTTCTTCTCAAAGCCACATCTCGCGTCATGCCACAGATGATCAGATTGGTACAGAGCTCTATAAGTTGAAGACGATGCAGACTAGAGTTTTCGTGGTGCACATGCCCCCAGTTCTTGCATCCCATTTCTTTCTAATGGCGAGAAATGCAGGCATGATGGAAAAGGGATATGCATGGATCATAGCTGATGCATTGACTAGTTTGTTGGATTCTGTTGATGCAGAGACTTTAGAAGCAATGCAGGGTGTTTTGGGTGTGAAGGCTTACATCCCGAGATCGAGAAAACTTGAAAATTTTACGACAAGATGGAGAAAGAGGTTTTACAGTGAGAATCCTGAGGTTGATAGAAGTACTGAGCTTAATGTTTTCGGCTTGTGGGCTTACGACAGCATGACAGCTTTAGCAGCCGGAATCGAGCGCGTTGGTGCAACACAGCCACGGTTCAAGAAACCGGACGAAGGGGGAAGTTTGACCGGTTTGGAAGCAATCGGGACTTCATATGCAGGGAAGTCACTTCTTCCATTGATCAGAAACTTCAGCTCATCAGAAGGGTTGAGTGGCGATTTTCGTGTAGTTGATGGTCAGTTAGAGCCGTTGGGATTCGAGATTGTGAATGTGATTGGTAGAGTTGATCATACAGTTGGATTTTGGAATGAGAAAGTTGGGATTTCAAGGAAAGTAGTTAAAACAGATGACATTGATGACAATAAGGTTGTATACTCAACAAATAAGGATAATCTTGGAGCTATTGTGTGGCCTGGGGATACGAACGAAGTGCCTAAAGGATGGGAAATTCCGACAAGTGGCAAGAAGCTGCGGCTCGGAGTTCCAGTAAAGCGTGGATTAAGTGAGTTTATCAAAGTAGAAAGGGATCCAGAAACAAATGAAGTTAAAGCTACTGGTTTTTGTGTCGATGTGTTTGAAGAAGTGATGCGATCTTTGCCGTATGCCGTTCTGTATGATTTTATCCCGTTTGAAACCCCAGAAGGAGATAGTGCCGGAGATTATAATGAACTTGTTCATAGAATATATCTTGGGGTAAGAAAACTTATATGCATTGAGTTTTATTTCTGATGATGCGTGTGTTGGAGATATTAAGTATTTGGGATAATTACACAAACTTCCCTGTCAATGACTTGATATTACGTCCAGATGATTTCTTATCTAATTTTCTACGAATTCCCTATTTTTCCTGTCACTCTTAATGGTCAATGTTTGACGTTAGATTCATTACTAGAAGCATGCGTTAGGCCAAATCTTGTAGCATGTGAGGGGAAGTTTG
Organism: Lantana camara; assembly: GCA_037501455.1. NCBI lineage: Eukaryota > Viridiplantae > Streptophyta > Magnoliopsida > Lamiales > Verbenaceae > Lantana > Lantana camara. The sequence continues at coordinate 82,439,737 of CM074865.1, forward strand.
TGTAATTTCTCAAACCTCAAGGGAAGTCTTTTGTAATTAAGCCAAACCTCACGGTATGTAAAAATTATTATCCCTAAATAATTTTTATTTTGACAGGAATATGATGCGGTGGTGGGAGACGTGACGATCCTGGCGAATCGATCACAATATGTTGATTTTACATTTCCTTACACAGAACCAGGGGTGTGTACCATTGTGCCAATCAAGGATGATGATAGGAAAAATGCTTGGATTTTCATGAAACCTCTAACTATTAGCCTTTGGCTTACCATAGGAGCATTTTTTATCTTCACGGGTTTCATTGTTTGGGTTCTCGAGCATCGTCTCAATAAAGAATTTCAAGGATCACCTCTCCAACAAGTTGGGATGATATTCTGGTTCTCTTTCTCAACACTTGTTTTTGCACAAAGTAAGTTCCTTAATGATGTTTTAAGTAATTTTCCATACTTAAAAGGGGGATTTTTTGTAATTAGACAATACTTCAAGGGGTTTACCTGTAATTTAATATATCAAATCCTAGTTGAAGCCATAACTGATTATGCATTGCATTAAAATGAACTATATGACAGAGGAGAAAGTGATCAGCAACTTGACAAGATTCGTGGTGATCGTTTGGGTTTTTGTCGTGCTCGTTCTAACATCAAGCTACACGGCAAACCTGACATCGATGCTAACAGTGCAGCAGCTTCAGCCCACAATCACAGACATTAGTGATCTGACAAAGAAGGGAGAATACGTTGGGTATCAAGACGGCTCGTTCATTAGAGGATTCTTGAACAACATGAAATTCGACAGTACTAAGTTCAGAAACTACAGCACCTATCAAGAGTACGATGAAGCGCTATCCAAAGGTAGCAGAAATGGAGGAGTAGCTGCCATTGTCGATGAACTTCCTTACGCTAGGCCCTTTCTTTCCAAGTATTGCCACAAGTATACCATGGTGGGCCCCATCTATAAGACAGCCGGTTTTGGATTTGTAAGTACCTTAAACTACAAAATTATCTGATATTTCTTTGCTTAGACTTAAATACTATACAGCCAAACCGCTGTAGTTTACGAAATTACAACCACCCCCCTTTGGTTTCCACATTGGGTTGGGGCATTTTGTGGTGCCGCCCGCTTACCCAAGAAGCTAATAACTGATTCTCTGCTAATATCTTCAGGCATTTCCGAAGGGTTCGCCCCTCGTCCCCGATGTTTCAAGAGAAATCTTGAACTTAGCAGAGAGTGAGACAATGTTGAGGATTTCAAAAACATGGTTTAAAGAAGAAGAAAGCTGTCCCGACAGCAACGGAGCTGTCATAACCTCCGAAAGCCTCACGCTCAACAGTTTTAAGGGCCTCTTTTTAATTGCCGGGGTATCTTCATTGTCGGCCCTAGTAATATTCTTATCCATGTTCGTTCACGAGAAAAGGACTATATTATCCTCCAACGATCCTATCAAACAGAAGTTTTTAACACTTGCTCGAGGTTTTTATGAGGAAAAGAGCATCTCATCATCAGCCAAAAGGGCATCAAGAAGTAGTCCTCCTCCTTCAGCTCATAGTTCTCCAGAAAGGAGCATTTCATATCAGGTTGAAGAAGGGATGTTCTCACAAGATGAAGGATTCTCAACAACAGAAAATGCAAGCCCTGTTCATCATGCCACAGGGGTTTAATTGTAAGGTGAAAATAACATCATTCTTTTGTAAAGGAAATATAGTCAGCTTTTAACTTTAAGGCGCCGTTTACTTTGGGGAAAAGGTTTTTGGAGGACATGTTAGCACATGTTAGTGTAGTTTAACTGTCTGCCATTAACGTGTATTTACTTTTCTTATTTTGTTTGCAAAAATGGGGTGTTTATTTGTTTAGCTTGTTTACTTTTGAAAAACGATAATGCATGTTTAAAGGAAAATTACACATTTGCCCTCCACTTTCCTTTGTATTAGTTGCTTACAATTTCCCCCAAATTCAACCTTCAAATTATGTTTTGTCATATAATAAATCCATTTCAATTTATATACCCTCACACCCAACAAAGCACCACTAACATATAATGCACCTCAAATAAAGCTCTTACAATTCAATGATCAAAAATCAAAGCTTCATATATTCACACAACAAACTTCGAACACACAACTGTAAGATCCATACAATTCACACTGCATGATCCGCTAAATAGTGAACAAACATTCAGTACCCTACTAAAACAACCAGTTCAAAGCTGACCACAGAAACGAGCAAACAAAAACTCAGTTCTTAGAGCAAGTGATCACCAACTAACTTCCATGTCGCAAGAGCGAAATTATACAGCAAGACACATGCATCCTGGACTTCAAACAATTTAAACCTGCCATAGAACCAAGGATCCTTGTAAAGACGCATAAAAATGCAAGAGGCAGATCATAAGGATCAACCTCTTCATCAACCAAACCTATTGGCATGGTTGGGTGGTAAGGTGCATGAGGCAGATCATCACCATCAGCCGTTAGATCGACCAAAGTGTTCTCCGCTGCTGCGGACCAGTCCATGGCACGGTGACCTATTGCTCAATATTTTAATTTTCATATATCTCGATCCACCCCTCATGCAATGGGAAAGGTTTTCCACGGATGCAAGAGTGATTTGAACATTATTGCATTTAATAAGAAAGATAATTAGAGCAAAACTTGGTTAACTGGAGAAAAAATAAACTATAATCAACTAATTATAAATGCTATTATAGCAAAAAAAACCTGGTAACCTGTAGGAAACTCTTCCATTGTGACGGTTCGGCCTCAATGGTTTACGTGCTAGAATTCCAATTCATACCGCTGAAACTTAGGGCATTAGAAATTTGGTGATAGGTCTTCTTCCAAAAGTGTATTTGGAAGAGATGTTTGGCTCGACTTTTAGATCGGTGGTAATGTAATCCTTAATGTGCCTTTCCAACTGAACCAAAAACCCGCTGTGGAAGCCATTAGGAGCGTTCCACCCATTGGCTATGATATCCCTGAATCCAAGGACCAGATTGTGCTCCTCTTGAACCGTCGATGACATCTGCCACAAGGAATGTTAAAGGTATTTAATAACTGGAAGGATAAATGCAAAATCAGTTTAAATGTGCAACAATTCGCAAGTACACACTTATATTTATTGAAGATGGATCAACAAAAAATTTTACCAACAATTGAACATACAAAATAAAACAATGTAACAAGCAACTATTAAAACAACACGAAAGACTCCGAGATTATTTATAGTGAAATTGATTCTTTCACACATGATTTCTACTAATAAAAAACAATTTTAATTCATTCCTCATACAATCCCAACAACATTTAATCTCGTTTCATGCATGTATTCAAACTCAACTACACAAAAAAACTCATACAATCCTACCATCACTTGTACATACGGTTCATGCACCATTTTCTGTCACTAGGTTATTCAAACTAAACATCAGAATATAACAGGTTCAGTACGTATAGCGCGCAGCCTAAACATTAGAATATAACAGGTTCAGTATAATTCTCGCTACGTCCCGATAGGCCCGATGATTAATTGAATGTGAGGCCTCTGGTAAACTAGTATAGCGCGCAGCCACTTGGTGGTTCATCATATTAGCACGTACGCATTTCAATATGTTAAAATGAATTATATTATATCAAGACATAATAGATATAGGGTTAATTCAAGACACACCCCTATCCTTTGGGGTTAGTGAACTTTGTCTCATAACCTTTGAATCAATGCGATTGCCGCCTTAATCTTTGTATAACGTAACACTCAGCCCCTTTTAGACAATTCCGATGGAATATTTCGAGAATATTCTGTTCAAGTTAAACTTTGATCATCAATTTCTCCTCCGTCATAGCGAGCTAAGAGTCAAGACTACTACCATCGTGTTCCTCTCTCCAAGACGAACAAAACTCATACCCCATTTGACTCTATTGGCCGTCGGAAGCGTCGAAATTCACCTGCAGAGTTTCGCTGGTCATGCACCATCTTTGACCGATGATTTCTCCTTCGTTGGTTGTCAGGTTTTGATTTTGAAACCATTCTTGTTTTCCTTGCTTCGAGAGCTTCGATTTGATGTATAATATCAACAAATTTGAAATCTGATTTGTTCAAATTTGACCTTATAAATCACACCCAAGAAAATTGAACGAAATATTCCCTTAGATTTCATCTAAAAGGGGCTAAGTATCGCGTTTTACAAATGTTAGATAGGCAATCACACCTATTCAAAGGCTGCGGGACAAAGCTCACAAACCCCCAAAGAATAAGAGGTGTCTGGAATTAGCGCGTATATACATATATATATATATATATATATATATATATATATACAGTATCAAACATGCATGCTCATATTGTATAATTGTGCAATTAAACTATATGCATGGTCCAAACTCCTAAAGTCTTCTCAATCATCATGAAAAGGTAAACCTGTTTGACATTATATGTATCCAAACTTCATTTTCGAGGAACGACTAAGTAAATTATATTACGTTTATGATCAACCTCCAAGATCTGTGAACTCATAAATAAACTCAAAAAAGCTGAAACTTTGCATGATCTCAATCGTAAGTGCTCTTCCAAAAGCATCTGCAGAAGCTTTTCACTCCTTAAAATTATCCCAAAAAGAAAATGAAAAGCATCATTTTCTTGAAGCTTTTGCTCATCCTCATGAGCTTTTGCATAGTTCCTCTGAGGGCTCAGAATACAACAGTTGCAAAAGCTGATGTAGGAATCATACTTGATCTTGAAACAATTGCACTCGGAAAGATCATCAGAACTTGCATTTCTATGGCGCTTGAAGATTTCTACTCCGAACGAAGCAATCACAGCATGATGATCGTGCCTCACTTCAGAGATTCGAGGGGTGATGTTGTTCCTGCTGCTTCTGCTGGTAAAGTTATCCTCACAGCTCCAAGATTATAAAATGCTGACAAGTTGAAGTTGATACTTATTTTATTTGGACTCTTTTCTTGCAGCCATAGATCTCCTAAAAAATGTTCAAGTGATGGCCATATTCGGGCCTCAAACATCCACTGAAGCTGACTTCCCGATAATTTCTCTTGCAACGAGCCCATCCCTATTGCCCCGAGACTCATCCTACTTCATTAGGTCGGCATATTGTTCATCTTCTCAAGTTGCAGCCATTGCTGCAATAGTAAAAGCCTTTGGTTGGAGAGAAGTCGCCTTCATATACGAGCACACGAGCTATGGAAGTGGATTAGTACCATTCATAACCGAAGGACTCATAAAAAACAATGCTTTAGCTTCTTACCAAAGCCTCATCTCGCGGCATGCAACTGATGATCAGATTGGTAGAGAACTCTAGAAGTTGAAGACAATGCAGACTAGAGTTTTCGTGGTGCACACGCTCCCGGTTCTTGCATCCCGTTTCTTTCAAATGGCGAGAAATGCAGGCATGATGGAAAAGGGATATGCATGGATCATAGCTGATGCATTAACCAGTTTGTTGGATTCTGTTGATACAGAGACTATAGAAGCAATGCAGGGTGTTTTGGGTGTGAAGGCTCACATCCCGAGATCGAGAAAGCTTGAAAATTTTATGACAAGGTGGAGAAAGAGGTTTTATAGTGAGAATCCTGAGGTTGATAGAAGTACTGAGCCCAATGTGTTCGGGTTGTGGGCTTATGACAGCATGACAGCTTTAGCAGCCGGAATTGAGCGCGTTTGGAAGCAACACAGCCACAGTTCAAGAAACCGGCGAAAGAGCAAAGGACCGGTTTGGAAGCAATCGGGACTTCATATGCAGGGAAGTCACTTCTTCCGTTGATCAGAAACTTCAGCTCATCAGAAGGGTTGAGTGGCGATTTTCGTGTAGTTGACGGTCCGTTAGAGCCGTTGGGATTCGAGATTGTGAATGTGATTGGTAGAGTTGATCATACAGTTGGATTTTGGAATGAGAAAGTTGGGATTTCAAGGAAAGTAGTTAAAACAGATGACATTGATGACAATAAGGTTGTATACTCAACAAATAAGGACAATCTTGGAGCTATTGTGTGGCCTGGGGATACGAACGAAGTGCCTAAAGGATGGGAAATTCCGACAAGTGGCAAGAAGCTGCGGGTCGGAGTTCCAGTAAAGAGTGGATTAAGTGAGTTTATCAAAGTAGAAAGGGATCCAGGAACAAATGAAGTTAAACCTACTGGTTTTTGTGTCAATGTGTTTCAAGAAGTGATGCGATCTTTGCCGTATGCCGTTCTGTATGATTTTATCCCGTTTGAAACCCCAGAAGGAGATAGTGCCGGAGATTATAATGAACTTGTTCATAGAATATATCTTGGGGTAAGAAAACTTATATGCATTGAGTTTTATTTCTGATGATGCATGTGTTGGAGATATTAAGTGTTTGGGATAATTACACAAACTTCCCTGTCAATGACTTGAAATTACGTCCAGATGATTTCTTCTCTAATTTTCTAGGCCAAATCTTGTAGCATGTGAGGGGAAGTTTGTGTAATTTCCCAAACCTCAAGGGAAGTCTTTTGTAATTACGCCACCTCACGGTATTTAAGAATTATTGTCCCTAAATAATTTTTATTTTGACAGGAATATGATGCGGTAGTGGGAGACGTGACGATCAAAATATGTTGATTTTACATTTCCTTACACGGAACGAGGGGTTTGTACCATTGTGCCAGTCAAGGATGATGATAGGAAAAATGCTTGGATTTTCATGAAACCTCTAACTATTAGCCTTTGGCTTACCATAGGAGCATTTTTTATCTTCACGGGTTTCATTGTTTGGGTTCTCGAGCATCGTCTCAATAAAGAATTTCAAGGCTCGCCTCTCCAACAAGTTGGGATGATATTCTCGTTCTCTTTCTCAACACTTGTTTTTGCACATAGGTCAAATGAATCCAAAATAGGTCTAATCTATCAAAAAATAGGTGAAACGGGTCCAAAATGGGTGGAACGAGTAAAAAATGGGTCTAAAACGGGTCAAATGAGTCTAAAATAAGTCGAACGGGTCGAAAAACGAGTGACAGGCTCAAAACGGATCGAACGAGTCCAAAATAAGTCGAGCGAATAAAAAACGAGTGAAACGGGATCAAAATTAGTCAAACGATTCCAAAAACGAATGAAACAAATCTAAATATATCTAATAGGTCAAAAAACAAGTGAAACGAGACAAAAATAGGTTAACATATATAATGTATACAATATAATAATAATAATAAAAATAATTGGGTAGACCCAGATCCAATCCCAAATAAAGTGGGTATATTTTTTACCCATTTATTCAGGTTTATTCTGCCTATAATGAATTTGGGTAGAATTTGAAACCAACCATAAATAATGGGTAAATATTGGGTCTGGACCTAGGCCTGAATAATACCCGTCCATTTATAGGTCTTAAAGCACATAATTTTCACTAAGGATAGTAGCCGTATTCCCATGGGATTAAACATGACACTTTTGGAAAGTTATTATAGAATCAAATTATTAAATTACACCATTTTAGAGTTCGTCATAATAATCACATGGAATCAAACACTAGGCCTCTAGTCGGCTAATATATCGTCGAATTAATAAACTATTATGCATGGTGTTTCTTTAGATATATCAACAGACGATTAAATTTGTTAAAATGAATTATATTATATCAAAACATACCACATAATGAATAAACTATGATGCATGGATACGGACACGGCGACACGGACACGACACGACACGGATACGGATACGACGACACAGATTTTTTCTTGAATTTCCCACGTGAGGAGTGTCGGACACGGTGCCAGACACGCGTGTCCGATACGACACGACACGGTAAAATGATATTTTTAGGAGTGTCCGTGCATCATAGTGAATAAATGATTCACAAATACATTAATTCCGCAAATTACACATCACCCCCAAAATTCAATGTCCACGGACCACCTCACATTTAATTGGCAGAATACCAGCAAGAATTGGTCAGCCAATACACTGACTGAAGTCATATCAGAATCTTCACCGAAAGGACCAAACTCTCTCAAAATTCCAGAGACTCGAACTTCATCTTCCACCAACGACTAAGTAAACTAATTTTATATATCAGAAGTCATACGCGTTGATGATCTTGGTATCATAGTATATATATATAAATTCAGTTTCCAAGATCTGTGAACTTATAGTTTATTCCAAAAAGCTGAAACTTTTGATGATCCTTAATGATTAATTGAAAAGCATCTTCAGAATCTTTTCTTTCGTTAACTTTGTCCCAAAAACAGTGAAGAATGAAAAGCATCATTTTCTTGAAGATTTTGCTCATCTTCATGAGCTTCTGCATAGTTCCTTTGAGGGCTCAGAATACAGCTGCTGCAAAAGCTGATGTAGGAATCATACTTGATCTTGAAACAACTTTCTTGGGAAAGATCATCAAAACTTGCGTTTCTATGGCGCTAGAAGATTTCTACGCCGAAGGAAGCAATCACAGCACGATGATCGTGCCTCACTTCAGAGATTCGAGGGGTGAAGTTGTTGCTGCTGCTTCTGCTGGTAAAGTTATCCGTACTTCATGTATCTTGTATATTTTTTTGAAATATGTTATAAGCTCCAAGATTATAAAAGCTTGATAAGCTGAAGTTGATAAGCTGCTTGACATAATTTTGTAATAAGCTCCAAGAATTCATGCAAGGTTATGATACTAATTTATTTGAACTCTTCTCTTGCAGCAATAGATCTCCTAAAAGATGTCGAAGTGATGGCAATATTCGGGCCTCAAAGATCTGTTGAAGCCGACTTCGTGATAGATATAGGCGAAAAAGCACAAGTCCCGATAATTTCTCCAGCAACAAGTCCATTCCTATCAGCCCAAGACTCATCCTACTTCATCAGGTCAGCATATTGTTCATCTTCTCAAGTTGCAGCCATTGCTGCACTAGTAAAAGCCTTTGGTTGGAGAGAAGTGGCCTTCATATACGAGGACACGATCTATGGAAGTGGATTAGTACCATTCATAACCGAAGGACTCATAAAAGACAACGTTATAGTTTCTTATCAAAGCCACATCTCGCGTCATGCCACAGATGATCAGATTGGTACAGAGCTCTATAAGTTGAAGACGATGCAGACTAGAGTTTTCGTGGTGCACATGCCCCCAGTTCTTGCATCCCATTTCTTTCGAATGGCGAGAAATGCAGGCATGATGGAAAAGGGATATGCATGGATCATAGCTGATGCATTGACTAGTTTGTTGGATTCTGTTGATGCAGAGACTTTAGAAGCAATGCAGGGTGTTTTGGGTGTGAAGGCTTACATCCCGAGATCGAGAAAGCTTGAAAATTTTACGACAAGATGGAGAAAGAGGTTTTACAGTGAGAATCCTGAGGTTGATAGAAGTACTGAGCTTAATGTTTTCGGCTTGTGGGCTTACGACAGCATGACAGCTTCAGCAGCCGGAATCGAGCGCGTTGGTGCAACACAGCCACGGTTCAAGAAACCGGACGAAGGGGGAAGTTTGACCGGTTTGGAAGCAATCGGGACTTCATATGCAGGGAAGTCACTTCTTCCATTGATCAGAAACTTCAGCTCATCAGAAGGGTTGAGTGGCGATTTTCGTGTAGTTGATGGTCAGTTAGAGCCGTTGGGATTCGAGATTGTGAATGTGATCATACAGTTGGATTTTGGAATGAGAAAGTTGGGATTTCAAGGAAAGTAGTTAAAACAGATGACATTGATGACAATAAGGTTGTATACTCAACAAATAAGGATAATCTTGGAGCTATTGTGTGGCCTGGGGATACGAACGAAGTGCCTAAAGGATGGGAAATTCCGACAAGTGGCAAGAAGCTGCGGCTCGGAGTTCCAGTAAAGCGTGGATTAAGTGAGTTTATCAAAGTAGAAAGGGATCCAGAAACAAATGAAGTTAAAGCTACTGGTTTTTGTGTCGATGTGTTTGAAGAAGTGATGCGATCTTTGCCGTATGCCGTTCTGTATGATTTTATCCCGTTTGAAACCCCAGAAGGAGATAGTGCCGGAGATTATAATGAACTTGTTCATAGAATATATCTTGGGGTAAGAAAACTTATATGCATTGAGTTTTATTTCTGATGATGCATGTGTTGGAGATATTAAGTATTTGGGATAATTACACAAACTTCCCTGTCAATGACTAGATATTACGTCCAGATGATTTCTTATCTAATTTTCTACGAATTCCCTATTTTTCCTGTCACTCTTAATGGTCAATGTTTGACGTTAGATTCATTACTAGAAGCATGCGTTAGGCCAAATCTTGTAGCATGTGAGGGGAAGTTTGTGTAATTTCTCAAACCTCAAGGGAAGTCTTTTGTAATTAAGCCAAACCTCACGGTATGTAAAAATTATTATCCCTAAATAATTTTTATTTTGACAGGAATATGATGCGGTGGTGGGAGACGTGACGATCCTGGCGAATCGATCACAATATGTTGATTTTACATTTCCTTACACAGAACCAGGGGTGTGTACCATTGTGCCAATCAAGGATGATGATAGGAAAAATGCTTGGATTTTCATGAAACCTCTAACTATTAGCCTTTGGCTTACCATAGGAGCATTTTTTATCTTCACGGGTTTCATTGTTTGGGTTCTCGAGCATCGTCTCAATAAAGAATTTCAAGGATCACCTCTCCAACAAGTTGGGATGATATTCTGGTTCTCTTTCTCAACACTTGTTTTTGCACAAAGTAAGTTCCTTAATGATGTTTTAAGTAATTTTCCATACTTAAAAGGGGGATTTTTTGTAATTAGACAATACTTCAAGGGGTTTACCTGTAATTTAATATATCAAATCCTAGTTGAAGCCATAACTGATTATGCATTGCATTAAAATGAACTATATGACAGAGGAGAAAGTGATCAGCAACTTGACAAGATTCGTGGTGATCGTTTGGGTTTTTGTCGTGCTCGTTCTAACATCAAGCTACACGGCAAACCTGACATCGATGCTAACAGTGCAGCAGCTTCAGCCCACAATCACAGACATTAGTGATCTGACAAAGAAGGGAGAATACGTTGGGTATCAAGACGGCTCGTTCATTAGAGGATTCTTGAACAACATGAAATTCGACAGTACTAAGTTCAGAAACTACAGCACCTATCAAGAGTACGATGAAGCGCTATCCAAAGGTAGCAGAAATGGAGGAGTAGCTGCCATTGTCGATGAACTTCCTTACGCTAGGCCCTTTCTTTCCAAGTATTGCCACAAGTATACCATGGTGGGCCCCATCTATAAGACAGCCGGTTTTGGATTTGTAAGTACCTTAAACTACAAAATTATCTGATATTTCTTTGCTTAGACTTAAATACTATACAGCCAAACCGCTGTAGTTTACGAAATTACAACCACCCCCCTTTGGTTTCCACATCGGGTTGGGGCATTTTGTGGTGCCGCCCGCTTACCCAAGAAGCTAATAACTGATTCTCTGCTAATATCTTCAGGCATTTCCGAAGGGTTCGCCCCTCATCCCCGATGTTTCAAGAGAAATCTTGAACTTAGCAGAGAGTGAGACAATGTTGAGGATTTCAAAAACATGGTTTAAAGAAGAAGAAAGCTGTCCCGACAGCAACGGAGCTGTCATAACCTCCGAAAGCCTCACGCTCGACAGTTTTAAGGGCCTCTTTTTAATTGCCGGGGTATCTTCATTGTCGGCCCTCGTAATATTCTTATCCATGTTCGTTCACGAGAACAGGACTATATTATCCTCCAACGATCATATCAAACAGAAGTTTTTAACACTTGCTCGAGGTTTTTATGAGGAAAAGAGCAAAAAGGCATCAAGAAGTAGTCCTCCTCCTTCAGCTCATAGTTCTCCAGAAAGGAGCATTTCATATCAGGTTGAAGAAGGGATGTTCTCACAAGATGAAGGATTCTCAACAACAGAAAATGCAAGCCCTGTTCATCATGCCACAGGGGTTTAATTGTAAGGTGAAAATAACATCATTCTTTTGTAAAGGAAATATAGTCAGCTTTTAACTTTAAGGCGCCGTTTACTTTGGGGAAAAGGTTTTTGGAGGACATGTTAGCACATGTTAGTGTAGTTTAACTGTCTGCCATTAACGTGTATTTACTTTTCTTATTTTGTTTGCAAAAATGGGGTGTTTATTTGTTTAGCTTGTTTACTTTTGAAAAAGGATAATGCATGTTTAAAGGAAAATTACACATTTGCCCTCCACTTTCCTTTGTATTAGTTGCTTACAATTTCCCCCCAAATTGAACCTTCAAATTATGTTTTGTCATATAATAAATCCATTTCAATTTACATACCCTCACACCCAACAAAGCACCACTAACATATAATGCACCTCAAATAAAGCTCTTACAATTCAATGATCAAAAACCAATGCTTCATATATTTACACAAGAACTTCGAACATACAACTATAAGATCCATACAATTCACACTGCATGATCCGCTAAATAGTGAGCAAACATTCAGTACCCTACTAAAACAACCAGTTCAAAGCTGACCACAGAAACGAGCAGACAAAAACTCAGTTCTTAGAACAAGTGATCACCAACTAACTTCCATGTCGCAAGAGCGAAATTACGCAGCAAGACACATGCATCCTGGACTTCAAACAATTTAAACCTGCCATAGAACCAAGGATCCCTCGCAACAAGGAATGTTAAAGGTATTTAATAACTGGAAGGATAAATGCAAAATCACTTTGAATGTGCAACAATTCACAAGTACACACTTATATTTATTCAAGATGGATCAACAGAAATTATTACCAACAGTTGAACATACAAAATAAAACAATGTAACACAAGCAACTATTAAAACACCGCGAAAGACTCCGAGATTAATTATAGTGAAATTGATTCTTTCACACAGGATTTCTACTAATGAAAAACAATTTCAATTCATTCCTCATACAATCCCAGCAACATTTAATCTCGTTTCATGCATGTATTCAAACTCAACTACACAAAAAAACTCATACAATCCTACCATCACTTGTACATGGGGAAATTTTTGTCCAGCTCCCCTGTGTAACACGAAAGTAGTAAGAAAAACCCGACAAAAAAAAAAATTTACTTTAAAAAACCCTATGTTTTACGAAATATGCATAGAAAACGTCTGTGCACCTCACGCGCGTTGACTGCGAGTAAAATTGAATTTTTCTTCACTTTTCTGTACAAAAAGACTATTTTACCCCGTATTATATATGTGGTATATATATATATATACACATACACAGAGGTACGGGATCTGGGGCAGTGGAGGAGGAGAGAAAAGCGGGCGGTTCTCCAAGTACTCCAGCAATGAGTATTTCATATGAGGTTGAAGAAGGGATGTTCTCTCAAGATGAAGGATTCTAAACAACAGGAAATACAAGCCCTGTTCATCATGCCACAGGGGTTTAACTGCAAGGTGCAAATAACATCATTCTTTTGTACAGGAAATGCTGTCAGCATTTTAACTGTACAAATGAGAAGTTGCAAAAATATTTAGTCAAATTTTGTTTAATTATAACTTCAAGAATCCAGGCATCTTAGTGTAATAGTAATTTGTTTTCCAACAAATTTCTACATATATAGCACAAATGAAAAGGGTAAATTTAGATTATGTACTAACACTGGTCAATCAAAATATACACACTCAAAATGCTCCTCCAATTGGGGAACATAAAGAATTTCTAGCCTTCCAAAGAATCAAACACAAGGCTACAAACCTACAAACTTTAGGAGCTGAGGAAAACTGCAAACTAAAAGGAAAAAACAACAAAAAGAAGAGAAAAAAAGAGAAAAAGAAGAAAGAATCTTATTTTTGAATACAAGACAGACACTAATCCATAGGAATTATGCTGCCTAATTTACAAATCTGCAACTACTATGCATTTCAGGAACTTCCATGAGATCTGACGGATGAAATCGATTGTGCAGAGACGGAAGCCGTTGGACTGTTCAGGTCTCTCTCCCCGTTCGCAAGTTTTGGTTTTCCACTCAGCTTCTCCATTGCGTCTTGACAAATTTCATTAAACCAATCATCTTCAGGAAGCACACTGCAACCAGAAATTGAAAGAATCTCAGCGAAAAGCACCTTTAGTAGTGATATCATTAGCCATAAACTGAAAGAATCTCAAGAAAGATAATAGTTTCAAAGCATAGATCAACTCCACAGGCACAAGAAAAAAAGTCTGGAAATCGAAAAGGCGATAATAGAAACATAATATATTGCATGAAGTGTTTACCTATATGGGTCAATGCCTGTTGCAGAAAATGCAGCCATTGCTTTATTTATAATATCATTAACCACGCGATGCAAGTTTCTAGACAAGTAGCGGCCTTGTGAAGCAAAGCACATGACGAATTTCATATCCAAGTAGAACTGCAAACCACTTCAACATGTAAGCATAAAAACAACAAAATGGAAAACTGAATTAGAGTAAAGTGCGGATATCAATCAGTTTTAAAACCTGCTGCAGACCAAGAGGACCTAAAGGACTAGGTCCTTCCTCAATATCATCCCAAAATGTTTGGTCTTCTGACAACCACAAAATGACAGTTTCTGTTAGCCTCATCAATAATAATGTGGCAAATCTTTCCCGGCCTACAAACATTTCTGCTGCCATGCCAGCCATTCTATTCAGTTTCGCATAAAGTTCCTGGAAGTAGAAAAAAGTAGTATATAGTTTTGTTACTCATTATACAAATTTTCCATATAAGAATGCAATATTAATAGGGATAATTACACTGGCATCTGAGATTTCGATTAATAACACAAACATTCCCTGAAGTTTGAGAGATTACAAAAATGTCCCCCAAATACCATGAGGTTTAGCATAGTGCATGCTATTACAATCATAAGTTCAAATTTAAATATTGATCAGTAAGTGTCAATGGCAAAATAGAATATTCACAGAAATTCATCGATCCAAAAATAATGTAAATTCTTTGAGAGGGGAGTTTTTGTAATTTTCTCAAACCAAAGGGGAAGTTTGTGTAATTAGATAAAACCTCAGGGTATGTCTGTAACTATCCCATATCAATATATTCGCAGCTCTTGCAAATTTAACCCCACGAAAGTTAAATGCTTTGTATATCATATACAGGGAAAAAAAACTGAAAAAAAGGGGGAGAGATAGAAACCTGGAATATTGAAGAAGGGAACCACTCTATTTCATCCGCATTGCCATCCATATTTATGTATGTGTACGCAGTGAGATAACTATCACCTTCTTCAGTGAAAATAAGATCCAGAGCATGTTGGCGGCAGAAACTATCTTTCAATCTATCAACAGAATTCACAAGGCGTCTCTTCCATTCCCTTTGTTCAGGATTGCGATTTTGACGGTCAGGCCTTCTGCGAGAATCATCCTTGTAATTGATCTGATTTAATGGGGAGAGCTTCATGGCTGCACGTGGCAATAGCTCATCAGCTAGTAAGGATGCATTGGCAAGCAATGCAAGTTGTTGTGCTTCAGTTTCAGCCATTCGAACAATCTTATTTCCTGAGCCTTCAAAATCTGCCTCCTCTTCCATGGAGCCGGGTAATGCTTTTATGAGCATACTCACATAGGAATTGAAAACCTGGAACAAGCCATCAAGTGTTTTGCTTCCCAATTGCAAACTTAAGAGAGGTCCTACATCCTCGAAAAAATCCTGCACAGGGAATCAGAAAGGGAGCATAATCGGCTCAGCTCTTACAATACATGCAAAAGCAAAAACACTGGAAGGAAACAATTCAGATATATTGTTGGCATATGTATTAAGTGCACTAGAAGAAATTGTGACAAATCAACACTCACCTGGACCATTATATTGAAACGATGAGCACTACTTGAAAGCTTGTGCTGATTTGCTATTGTGGAACCTGCAGCTGCAGTGGTTCTTCCAGACAAGCGCAGAGAGGTTGGAGGATATGTGAGCTCCCAGTCATCAGCAGCAGCTAAAGCAGCTGTACTCTCTTCAATCCGCTTCACATTAGCATCCAGAGCTTGCTCAACACTAGGCCTGAAGAGCTTCAGAAGAACAGGACAAAGAGCCAGACCACGAGCTTCCAGTAATGAACAGTGACCTAAAGCAATTTGAACACATTCTGCAGCAGATCTCAAACCCCCAGCAGCTGCAGATGAAGCTAATGCATGTCTTTTGACAAGAAGTGCATATGCCTCTGTATGCTTTGTTGCCCACATTACAAGCTCGGATGTATAAGCTGTCTCCTTGCCAAAAATAGCAAAGGAATCACTGGCAGCCTGAGCAATGGCAGAGAATACAAGCTGTGAAAGTGCTGCTGTATATGCTCCTCCATAAGAAGTGCTAGATGGACGCAGACTTTGCATGCTGTACTGATACCTCTGATAATGTGCATTAAGGAGTAAACTGTGAGCACGAGGACCATCACCAAGCTTTTTGAGAGCTGAGATTGCTGCACGCAGTTCAGTACCCCTTGTGGAAGGTTGACAGGCAGCTTCAGCGAGCTGATCAGCTAATCTTTGCCTGCGTTCAATTATAATAGTCTGAAGTGACAAGATTGTGGCCGGGGATGCTGTTTTCTTTTCTTTTGCTTCAGAAACAATGTTTTCTCCTTCATCGAGGTAGGTCAGAGCTTCATCAATTCTCCTTTCAGCTAGCAATACATCTAGGATATCAGGAAACTCTGTTGACCATTTCTCTACATCAGAAGCTTCTCCAAGTTCATCTTTGGATAAATCCGTTGTAGCAGAACCATCGGGAAGAGTATCAGACAAAGAATCGATATTAACTCCTTCAGCTAAATTATGAACCAGGGTCGCTTGAGTAGATAGCAAATTTCTCATTGATGAAAGTTCACCCTCTAAATCTGATATCTCTTTGGATGTACTGCAAGTTTTATTAACAAATAACATAATAAGGATCAAGTTTGAGAGTTGAGTATGCAAACAAAAGTGGAAGAGGAGACGGAGACGAGACTTCTTCTCATGATCCTGGATATCAGAGCAAAGTACTTACCGTATAAAAGCTGTATAATTAGCATATACACTTCTGCGCATTTCTTCAGCAGAAGCTCTCTTCAGATCCACAAGATAAGAGCATAATTGTCTTATTTCCTGCAAGATGCGTTCTAATATTATTTGCTGCATAAATATCAAGTTTTGATAGAGCCCAAGAGAATCTACAAGTGAACTGAAGAAATAAAGTTCAAAGAATATTTAAATTTTAGCCCAAAGCCTATCATCAGAATTGGTACTTCTCTTATCTCCTTGCCTTAAATTCCTACATGAAGTAGAGGCCATCTCTTTGGCATATGGAAGTTTCTACTGGCATATACTACCTAGTGATGGAATGAGTGATTATGAGGTAGCTCATTCGGGTGGCAGTGTGCATGCACCACGGAATTCATGAATGCTCATTATATTTGAATTAGATAAAGAGACTACGGTAAACTGTCTTGATAATTCAACTGGGCAGAGGGCGCAACAGGATTATAAATTGCATAGAGCGTCTTAGTAGTGGCTTAAACTTTTATTCAATCCTATCTTTTTGCCTTGACCAAAATGAGGTCTTTTACCTATCAGTCATTGACCAGAACAAGAGCTTGTCTTCCTTTTCCTTGCAATAAAGGGATCAAATCCAAAAATAGCTAACGACTTCACATTTAGAAGTCAGACACAACCCGGAAAGACTTCCGCAAACAAAGAAAAAGAAAAAACATCCCTTTCCATAAATGAAAAGAAAATGCAGAATGAGTATCTGTTTTTCCATGAAACCAACTTCAAGAAGTAACTACGGTCGAAGTCCAGGGTAAACAATAAGAACAACAGATGAGGAAAACTCCCACCCCACTCATCACCATGGGAAACCAAAACAAGCATTCATCCAGTAATTGCAAATTTCAGCTTTAATGTATGAGAAACTTTTTGTTTAATCGTTACTAGGGAATTTAAACAAGTTCCTCATATTTTATTTCTAATATAACATTAGATGACCCAGAAAGGAAAATTTGTTAAGAAATTTATTCCTGAATCGCTGAAGCCGAACAAGGCTTTAAACAAATCATAATCCTAGAATTACATTTCAATTTTAGCAAGCAATCTAATTCTCGACAAATTAAAAGCCAAAAATAGGTTTCCCAAATCAGACTTTGCATAGAAAAAAGTACACTCAACACAAACCACAAATCATCCAGTCCAAACCTTTTCATTAAGCGAGTGACACTTGGACTGCACATACGAATCGGCGTTGAAGTTATCCGACTTGAAAACGTTGAGATTCTCCTCCAACTTCGCCCCTCCATCTTTCCCATGCCCCTTCGCTGAAGCGCCCGCGTGCGCTGCTCTTGACCGAGACGATTTCGCCGAAGCCATGGGTTCCACGGAAAACAAATCACGAAAAAACGGGCAAATCCAAATCGATTAATT
Source organism: Lantana camara (assembly GCA_037501455.1). Classification (NCBI taxonomy): domain Eukaryota; kingdom Viridiplantae; phylum Streptophyta; class Magnoliopsida; order Lamiales; family Verbenaceae; genus Lantana; species Lantana camara. The sequence goes on from CM074865.1 coordinate 82,458,055, forward strand.
AAGCTCAGCACAAGCTGACGCAGCTCCAATTCAGCGATTCAGATCCAGCAGCTGCTTCCGCGGCGCGAATTTAGGGTACCTCCGATTCGAAATTTAGGGGAAAACTCAAGAAATGATTACGGAATTCCGGGGGAAAGGGGTTGAATCCGCCATTGATGAGGAGAGAAGAAATTGGGGGGTTTTGTTGAGTTGGTTTTGGTTGGCGGAATGTTTGGGACTGGGGACAGACAAAAGTGGAGTTTCTTGTTGGTTCGCTTGTCAAAACCCCCTTCTTGATATTATTTAAATATTTTTGTAATATTTATTTATTTGAATAATTCAAATTCATTGTATTTTTATATTGGCTTCATTATTGGGGTTCATTATTGGTTATTATCCACATAATAATATATTTAATTTTTTAAAATAATTACATGGAAATTGTTGAGGGTGAAATTATTAAATTATGTGTGATAAATGGTGAAAATTTGAAGTTAGGGTAAAGTTGATATAAGTTAAATGAAGTATCATAATTGGAATGGATAAAACTAGATGGAAATTTCGATTTCAATGTGATAGTCGGAGTTAAATCAGACGCAGGCCCGCTCTTGTTGAAAGAATTTGAGTTTGAATCCGAACTCCTTTGGAAACATTTAATATCATTTCAAAAATTTTAAGCTCGATATTAAATTTAGACTCGAAATTTTACGAATTTCATGATAACTCAATGAGCTCGAGTGTGAATCGGATTTTTCTTGCGAACCAACAGAAATTATCTTGATTCATAACCATCTACTAGATAGGATCGTATTGCAATTAAGTTTTTAACAATGTCAAGCACAGCATGAACACTTATAAAAATATTATTTTGATGTGTCGAGCCATGTCAGACACTTCTCACTTGAAAAATTCAGTGCTACCGCATGCGTATCGTGTGCGTACATTATAGCAAGCACAACAACAACAATTATTAGAAGTATTATCATCATTATTGAACTTTTAATGATCATATCTTTGTTATTAAAATAATGAGTATTAAACACTATATATCAAACTTAATACTTTGGGGTAATCAAAATGGGGAAAACTTTTCTATGTGGGATAAATATGAAGAACCTTTATTCACTCAATAAAGATGTTCTCAAATTCTAAGCCAAGATTCCTCTTTGTGCGATCTTAAAGCAAACTTTATGGTAACTAATAAAGTGTAAACAGAACATTTCTTATATCAAATTACTTTGAAAGGAAACTGGAATAAGTAGTTAAGAAGCTAACCACCATACTCTGCCTAATAATTGACAATTGATGAACTACTTTTGCAAGCCAAATGGTATGCAGAAAATGCACCAGTTATATGGTAAAATCCACAATTATTTTCAGATCACCAAATCATTGACAGTAGCAGAGGCATAAATCTAAGGCAAAACATCACATTATTATCAGTAAATCATAACCAAACTTCGATATCGATTGCTGTCAAATTGGCCGGGGGAATTACAAACCCACAAACAACAGTTTGAAGCAAAATTAAAACAAAGATGAAAGATCTTCAGCTGGAATAGACTTTAAAGAATCCAGTTCTGGATGATGTCGGGCCTCATTCGGGTGTATCAGAGCGGATGGCTGAAGAAACAAAAAAAGAGGGAATTCCATTAGAATGAACAAGGCATCAATTATCAAAGTAAACAGCTAATTGATGATTCTTGTAGTCGGTTTCAATTGATGAACTATAAATAAAAACACAAATAATAAAGACAGCATATAAGATATAAAATAAATAACAATAACCCCTCTTTTGTTAACTGCAGTTTGCACTATGTCAAGTATTCTGGTATACTTCAGTCCTAAATCTCTCTCTATTTGTTAGGTACATGGAGAAAAAGAATTGAAAATCTCTCCAGATTTGATCTTTTATCCTATCGTAGTATCATACCGAACTCCACTCACTCCCCAGGTCTAAAGGATTTGTTAGCTAATAGCCTTTTCATGTTCAGCAATGGGTTAAAAAGACCAGGCATGAAACTCTGGAAAGCGCAAGCAAAAGTGCAATACATCCCAAGCATAGATATAATCCCAAAATTTTGAAAAATAAACGAAAAATGGTCTATTCCGCGCCAACTTAACATCAACTGAGTAAATAAATTTGTAAGTGATTATATGATAAAGCGCATAATCACAGATCGTAAGGAACTTGTTTTCACTCCAAAAACATCATCCGAGTGCATCAATGTTCCTGTACTACACCATCTACACCGTTCAATAAGAATGGCCATTTAAGGAGCTTAAAAATGAATTTATCTTGTCAAATCTACAGGACATTAGTTTCTGAAAAATCCAGGACAAAATCTCCTACAATATCCGACTCTTGTTCTTAAATCACCATTAGAACAGTAGGCATACAACTAGATCTCTACACACACCCCTCTCGAGCCCAAATAGTTCAGCTCTAGTGCACTATGTATTTCCCTTATCAAACAAATTTCCAGTTCAAGAAGTTAAGCTTAATATATGAGGTATTTGTAGCAACATTACCTAAATGAACTCCCTTAACTACCAAAAACACAATAATAGTTTCATAAGTAACCCGGAAAACATAAAAGTGACAGAAGTCAGAACAGTGTAAATTAATGAAAAGAATAAAAAGGCAAACAGGGGGTGCAAGTTTTTGGTCACTATCTTCACGTCGAGAACCAGTCTCAGTTCCGTATGCTTAATCAACGAACAATCATTTCACAAGAGCAATCAACCTAATTTCAGTCCCCCACCCCAAATCCCCGGAAATGGATTGAAAACGAAAGGAAACAAGCATTCTACTAAACAATAACAGGAATCCAAAACCCAAAATCCAAACAACACTTGGTCACTCACTACCAAAGAAACACTTGGTATGATATCCAGTAAATCAAATTAAACAACAATCTGTTCTCCCCAACAAAATGTTAGAACAAGCGAGTCCAGCACCAACAAAATAGCGCAGCTTGAGATTCCTAATTGAGCTTCAAACTCAACTCCATAAATAAATTATCAGTTAAATTCAAACATTTCATACCATCGGCTCAATAAGAAAACAACAACAAATCACCAGAAGACCGGTTTTCCACAAACAAATCCCTAACCCATCGCGACAACCAACACAATCCAATCAACATAACACGAAACACGAACGGAGGCGGATTGAATTCCATCAAAAACCAACATCAAACACACAGATCTCAACAAAATCGAGAAAGGGAGAGATTAAGAAACGAAAATTACTTGGTTTCTCGGGTTTGCCCTGGGTCCATTTAGAGACGGAGAAGTGGACCTTCTCGCGGTTCAAGGCTTCGGATCTGTAGGGCTCCTTCAAGCACTGCCTCACCATGTTAGCGCAGAGGTTGGAATACGTTATGTACGTCATCCCCGCACTTCTCCAGAAGGGAACCGCAGCGTTGGACGCCATTTTTCTTCTTCGATTTCAGGTTCAACTTTCTCACCTCACAGTGTGTGTTTCTGTGTTGTGAATTGGGGAGGTTTTCTTGTGATATAGAGTTGCGGACTCTTTCAGGCGAATCCTATTGGGCCGGCCAATGTGGGCTTTCTTTGTATGGGCTGTAGACAGACTCTTACATTATTGGGCCTTCTTTTGTAGTCTCAACGGGTTGGATTCGGACCGGGTCTGGAGATTTCGAATCCTAAGTCCATAGGAAAACCCGATAACTGGATCAGGAGATTCGATATCATATCAAGATTTGATAAAAGATACGACCTGATTAATAATAAAATTTAAATTTTTAAATAACAAATTTAAAATAAAAATAAAAATAATTATATAATATTTAATAAATAATTGTTATGTAATGGTTTTATTTATGTTTATTTTAAAATAGGTTAATTTAAACTTATCAATCAAATTTTATTATTGTTTTAAGTGATAAATATGTGAAAACTTTAATTTTAATCATTTTATTTAATATTATGTTCTAATAAATAATTTATTTAATTAAGTATTATATATAAAATTGGATTCAGATTCTTGATAGATCGGATTCTTTAATTACATATTCGATCCATTTATTTCAGATACCGAAAATTTATAATCGGATATGATCCATCAGATATTTTTATCAGATAAATACACTAAAATTCAAATCAGATTCCTATTAAAATTTGATCCATTGACACCCTAGGAATTGCTACCTCTCTTTTGTATTAAATAGTAATTGTGTAAGGGGAATGAGGCAAATCTTTTCGGTGGTAAAAAAAAATTTGACACCACTCGCCCATATAAAAAATATCAATACCAACTCCTCACTTCAAATTTATAATTAGATTCTACTCTCCATTTTTTATTAAATTACCAAAATAACCTTGAAGAAACATAAGATGACATAACACATCACTCTTCCCTCCCATACAAACCATTTTGTTAACATAATACCTCATATACACAAATTTATACTTTTATTTTGTATGTTAATATTTCAAAACATAATTTTCATACTTCAAATGTAAAAATTAATACTTTTTTTTTTTTTTTTTTGTTAGGTGAATGTTGGGGTAAAAATTAATTGTTGATTTATATTTTGGAGTATTATTTAGAAATTATAAAGTATCCAAATTATAAAATAGAGTATTGAAATTATAAAATATAGTATTATAAATTATCCAAATTTAAAAGTAGGGTATTATTCGTAAAAGTTAGAGTACGATCAAGTTTAAAATTGAAGTATGAAAATAAAAAATAAAGAAAAAGAAAAGTAAAAATAGTATTGTTCGTAAAAATTATAGTACTTACGTTTTAAATTAGAGTATTATTTATAAAAGTTAAAATACCTAGATTTATAATTGAAGTATTGTTCATAAACATTAACTTATTCAATTTAAAAAATAAAGTATTATTTGTAAAATGTAAGTAATCAGGTTTAAAATTGAAGTATGACAAGGAAAAACAAAAAATAGGAAATAATTGAAGGTATTGCAGTCAATTTAGGTGAGTGAGGAATGATATCAAATTATAAGTTTGAATTGGAGAGTTAGTACTAAAAATTTTAGCATTGAGGAGTAAACTAAATTATTTCCAACTAAAAGAGAGATATTAATTATGACCCCCCTGTATAAATCTGGAATTAATTTTGTGTAAACATAACTGATCTTAACTAAAGGATTTTGTTCTAGGGGTGTCTGAATAGATTACAAAAGACAAATTTTATCTAATTCTATGATGACTGGTTGGATCACAAAAAAACGAACTTTATCTGATTTTCTAAGAGGACAAAACTCCAAACATATTGGGGCACTTCCCAAAAACTTCCCATGAGTTTGGGAAGTTCCTTTTTAATTCCCATTTTCAAATATATCATTTGGGGTTTTAGGTACGTGATTTTTGGATTTAGATACGCGATTCTGGGATTTAGATACTCCCCATTTTTAAATACATCATTTGGGGATTTAGATACGCGATTCTTAAGTTTTTATACATCATTTTTGAAAATGGGGAACTAAGAGGAATTGGACTTGTCATTTGGGGGGTTTTTGGGAATTCCCCGAAACATATTCGTTAAAAAAACTCTTGAAAGAGTTATACTTGTCTCCAATTCAAAACCAATAAGGACATATCTTTTGTCCCAAAAAAAAAAAAAAAGAAAAGAATTCTTTCTATCCCTGAAGGCGACCAAAGATCTCTTAATATTTTCTTCTTGTTTATGTCTCGCTATTTGGGAGGAAAAAAAAGGCTCTTTTACATCCCTACCGCTACCGCTACCCAACTAGTTCGTCCCTCAATTCAGACTCCTATAATTCCTCAATCTCATGTGATTGGAATTCAAATTCGCTATCTCTTTTGAATTCAGCTTAATCTTTACAGCATATTGAATCTGCTCGTGATAATATATGGATGATACTCGTGCTGTTTCAGTTTTTCAGTACCACAGAAAACCAAAGCAAAAAAAGAAGGTAATGTACTATTCATATTAATTTCAGATCACATATGTATTCTGTATAACTTGAAACTTTTTGATAATAATAAGCAGATCTGCTACTATAGTCTATATTTCTCTTGAAATCAATGGGCTTCTATTCCTTCTTTATACTGCAGAGAACTCGAGCATGGATTGGGTTGAATAGTTTGTCGGATGATGTTCTTATTGATATATTGTCTCGTCTAACCCTCGTGGAAGCTGTGAGAACTAGTGTTCTGTCGCGCAGATGGAGACATTTGTGGAGGTTTACTTCTGGTAGTCTTGATTTTGATTTTTACAACCACATCAAAGTGAAGGCAGATGAACTGATGACTTGGGTTAATCGTGTGATAGAATTGCATCAGGGTCCGCGTTTGGATAGCTTTATAGTTCGTTTTAACACTGGAGGTGTTTACGATGATACTATCCCGAGATGGATATGTTTTGCAATGCAGAAGCAAGTGAAAAGGTTTGAATTGACATTAGGAACTGATGCTGAGTTTAGTGGAATAATATATGGTTACGACGATTATAGCGAACTAACTCCAGAATTTGAGTGTTATCATCATGAGTTCCCAACGTTGAAGAAGTTATTATCATTGAAGTGTGCATTTGAGTCCCTGAGATCCCTTAATTTTTACTGTGTTAATATCACGGATGAGGTTGTTCATTACCTTTTGGCATCATGTCCGTATCTTGAAAGTTTATCCATAGCTCTTTCTTTTTCCACAAGGAACCTTGAAATTGTTGATCCAATCCCAAATTTGAAAACCTTGGAAATATCAAATTGCTCCCCCTTCGAGAGTCTCAAGGTTTCTACGGGAAGTATTGTATCATTTTCGCTCAGAGGACAAGAAAACAAATTGTTGTTCGAGTATATACCAAATCTTACAAATCTAACTCTTATGGGGCACTGTGCTTTGTCCTTTATTTATGAATATCGCAAAAGCAAACACGCAAGTTATTCGGGCCAGCTGGTGAAGCTTTCATTGCGTCTAATCCCTTCGGTTAGTTATGAAGCATTATATTTATGTTCTGTGTAACAATCATTACTAATCTTCGCAATCACAATGATCATTAACAATTTCATATTGGTTGTTGTCAGAGATATGTGTGGATGCATCCTCGTGATTTGCCTCTGTTATACTCTCTCAAGCAGTTGGAATTGTCTACCCCGTGTGGAATTGGGCAAAGCCTTCTCTTCTTCACTTTACTGATTAAGGCCGCTCCAGTCCTAAATGAGTTCAAAATAAGGGTACATGTTCTTACTATAATAAATGCCAACAAGCTTTGTTTCTTTAAACTTTTGAGTTGTGATTTATAGGAATTGTTTGCTTGAACAACGTTATAAAGGCCTTTTCGGAGCCATCATTCTACTATAATGGCGAACCGTTGGTATAAGTGTGGCCTTGAGTCTTAGACTTAAGCTTGATTTCATTTGTGGGTAGTTTGCATTCTCATACTTGTTATCCCTACTCTTATAGGGATAATTACAATGGTATACCCTCGGATTTGGCTTAATTACACAAACTTCCCTTGGAATTTGAGATATTACAAAAACTTCTCTTAAGATATCTTAAGGTTTCGCCCCACGCATGGTATTATAGTTATGAATTTCAAATCCAAATCATATTAACCAGTAATATTATCAATGACGAAATAGGACTCATAAAAAGTTAGAGACGTCAAAATTAATCAACCTAGATTAATAATTTTTCAAACCTCAACGAAAGTCCGTGTAGTTAAGTCAAATCTCATGGTATGTCTTTTTTTTCTTTTTCTTTTTGTAAGGTTTTGAAATTACTACCAGATACAACTTACCAATTTAGTTTTCTTTTCCTATTATCACAGATAAACTACAAGGTCAACCCTTATGAGGTATTCCAATAACCATCAGCACTAAATTGCATATATTTTAATTAATCTTTCCTCTTTAACAGATACGTTGGTTTTATATCATGATAGGCACTAATAGATACTTGGATACCGTTTCGAAGTATTAGTGAAGCGGAGGCACCTATATTTCATCATGAAAATCTTAAGTTGGTTGAAATGGTTGGCTATATTGGGTGTAAGAGTGAAAAGAAGTTCCTGTTGCACTTATTCAAGATTGCGCCGTCGCTTGAGAAGGTGGTTATCATACTGATGAACAATCAAAATAAGCAGCTTTATCATCTGAGAAATCAACGACAAAAAACTATGGTGCGGACGAGGGAGGAAGCAAAACAACACGCCAAACGTCTCCAATCAGTTTTCCCACCAAATACAGAGTTGTTTGTAGTATGATCTATCTTCGAGTTTGACTCGAAGGTGGAATAGAGTATAATTTTCCATTTTTTGTTGATATATTAGGGGTTTTTTTTTTTTTGGTATTTGTAATTATCCAACTTATACGTTTATCGCACATTACCCGTTTTGTGTTAAGGTGGTGATGGTACAATGGGTTTAAATTAATAATTAAATTAAATAATCGGTTTGTTTTAACTCAAACAATAGAGATGCCTATATTTTATGTGTGGTTATAGATATCTATAACTGTAAATAAATAGACGGCAAGTAATTACAAATCATATTGTACTCGATGAATAATTTTGTGGAAACGTAAACATTTTACACAACTACCATTAATATGAAAAGTTTAATACATTAGTAATAAAAAAACTATACGAGCTTAATTAGAGACTTCGTATTTGAGCTCTGGACGCACAACTACCATTGATAAAAAGTTTTGCACCTTAATAATCCATTCCAATTTGACTTATATAAATAGCTATTAAAAAAAAAAAGGTGATCTTGATTTCAAGTCCTAACCAAGGAGAAATGATAGAATGAGTGATTTGGATAGTCATTAGAGTGTGCAAATTGACAACTGGGGTGATTTCAAAACTCTATCTCGTCCTCTCGTAAGTATATTAGAACTCTTGCAAGTACAAATCTCAAATATCTAACTCAGTATATTAGAACTCTTGCAACTACATGGGGCTGTTTGGATTTTCCTTTACACCAATGATCTCTAACTTGTTGAGAATTTTTATATTTAAGAGTCGAACTGGTATTAGGTAATTTAACTGGGATTGTCCATGCAAAAAACTCAACTTTTTGGTTTAGAAAATTTAAAAGGCAAACAATGAAATCTTGATAAACCAATGAGATTTAATGGAAGTGATTTCAGTTTAATTTCAAATTAATATTTTAAACTGTTCTGGTTTCACTATTTTAAACAGTGTTATAATTTTTATCATATTGAGCTGAACGTAACGTTCGGATTTCAATTGGACCAAACGTTTTCCTCTGTTGATCAAAAACACTAAATACAAATTGTCAATTGAACTTAACGTTTTCCTCTGTTGATCAAAAACACTAAATACAAATTGTCAAGCTCACCAGACCGCTAGGTTACAGGTGCGCCAGGCAGAACTAAAAAATCAGCACTTCCAGAAGCAAAATTTGATGCACAAAAACCATGAGGGAGATCGATTGGAATCCATAGTAGCTCCAAAATCCAAGAAAAGTACAGCCACAATGCAGAAAAAGCCATCACAAGATAAATCTGCACCTGGTAATGGGAGATCAACAAAATCCACTGAAAAAGTTCCCGTTAAAGTACTAATTGATAGCTCTCAGAAGACAGAACCCAGTCAGGAAATTTTCAAGAAGGAAGATTCAAATCATGGTTCATCTCTAACAAAACCACAATTTGATGTGGAAAAGGAAAGTGGCAATATGGTGCTCGAGAAAGGGAAGCAGATTGAGGGCTTCAGAATGCAGAAGAAGGCTATTCCTCGGAAAATCAGCTTCCAATGGCATATTTATCAAGGATGTTTACGAGGTAATCCTCTGCCTTCTTCTTGACGGACCTGATTCGTTCTTCATCACCGTTGCGTTCCTCATACTCGAGATGTTTCTTAAATAAGATCTGCACCAGATTTGTCGAGAACCATATTTACTTATCATATCTCGACTGAAAAGAATAAAAGCAAAAAAATAACAAAACAGATGTACCTTCATTTTATTCACGCAAAGGCTCAAACTTGTCGCTTTCTCAAATAGTTTACGAATCAAGTCCGCGTCACCAAGAGCAATCTCCTGTTAAGTAATTCCAAAAAAAAAAAGTTATACGCAGAAACTATGCATTTATATTTTAATTTTATTTTCCAATACAAGAGGGGTTGATTTAAATTTTTACCTGGTCTAGATAGTCGCTCCAGATATCTATATTCTCCGGATAATCACTAAGCAGTGTGTCAAACCTGGATCTTCCCCAATCAGGTTCATACTTGAATTCAAGTATGGCAGTTTTGGAAATAAACTTGACATGTTTATGTGGAGGAAGATGCTTAAGAGCACGGTCTACGACACGTTGCACCTCTCTTTTTTGTTCCAAAAGAGACTGGATCTTTCGCAGCCGGATCTGAATGCCAGGAAGAACATATTTCACACACACTCAATATGTCCACTTTTAGATATAAATATAATCTAACACATACTTTAGTATAGAATGAAATATTTATTAGATTTACGTATGAGTAATTGCTTTGATAATTCAGGTATTAAATTCATAACACCTGAAGAAATTTAATTTGAATAAGATAAAACTGTGAAAAATAAAATAAAATAAGTAGTAGTAGATAAATGTTGTTAAAAAGGTGATGAGAGAAGCAAAGAAGAGAAATAGAAGGGGCGTGAGTTGCAGAAAGATGAAAGAATGTTATAGTAATAAGTGGCTTGTATAGAATAGTGTACATAACAGCATAACTGAGGAAACTGTAAATATATAAAGAAATCATTTGTACCCTGCATGAATGTTTGAACTTTCTAGTCATTTGGTGAAGAAGTTCATCAGCCAATTCGTTCTTGCCCTTCTGCTCATAGATCAACAGAAGAGCAAGATACACCTTTTTTGGTTTACAAGTCTGCAATGCTCGTTTAAAAAGTTCTGTAAAAGCTTCCTGAAAAAAGGAAAAATTAAATTAAGACTTATTTTGCCAATGACTTCAAGAACTATTTAATTCTTTAACCATTGTCAGAATCATATGACCTTGAAAAAAGAAACATATATGGTTTTGGGTGAGTCATAGTATAGTACCTTTGGAAGCTCACCCAAATCAATCTCCAACTTAAAGTAAACAACCCAGATATTCAGCTTCTCAGACTCGCATTCGATATCTATTGTTTGCAAAGCCCTAATATATTTAAAAAAAAAAGTGATGAGTTACTCCTGTGTGAGAGAGAGAGAGAAAATCACAAGTTTCATTCAATGAGTAAAATAATAATTATGATAATCTGGGAAGTACGGGCGAAAAGTACTAGTTTACCATTCCATTGGTTAATACATTATGCTCAATGACTAATGATTACGAAAAAGGAAACATAGATGTTTGTACATGCTAAAGAAAAATTGTGGCAACCGATTTGACTAAAACACATTGGGCAAACAATGACGATATTCCACACTCGGCAATTCTTAGAGCCAAAAGTGGGTCAGAGTGTACATCCAGTTCGATGCAAAGGTGTCCAGGTTTTTATCCCTTAGTTATCCACATAAATGCAAGCAACCCAACAAGAGCCATCAATAGTTAGATTCCAATATTGGTCTAAAGAAAGATGCCAATTTGAAAGAAATAAACCTAATAGAATGACTGAATTTCAATCTTGATGTAAATACCAATAATATAACCTAAGGTTTGACACATCGCTTTACTGTTGAATTTCTTATGTGGTATTTCCTCTCAAACATGTTATTAGCATCTCTAGTTTACCATCATAAAAGTCAATATCAACAAGCCACGTAGTAAACTCTGCCACAAAGTAACAATAAAGTTCACAGATGTAACAAAACCAGAAGTAGAAACCTGAGTAATATTATATACCTTTCAGCGAGGGAGCGTGTCTTTTCAACATCTCCCATGGACTGCACATATGTTATGTATTCCTCCCAGAAAAGGCTATTATTTGGGTTGGTCTGACTACGTTCCTCGTAATAATTCAGGTCGAATTCTTGTCGATGGCTGCTATTTGTGTTGGTCTGAATACGTTTCTCGAAATTATTCAGGTCGACTTCTTGTTGATCCTGCACCTCATCAGCACTTATCTCTTGTCCCCTGTATAGAAGCAGAAGTAACTTCTAGACTCAATGAAAAAATAAAGAAATTAAAGCAATAACGTTCTTGCACAGTGCCCTTACCTCTCTTCCCTAGCTTTCTTTTTTGTCTTCTTTTTGCTTTTCTCTTCATTGGTATCTGCACGAGGGACATTAATTTGATCAACATCACCTTCAATATCTAAACTTTCTATGTCATCAAATGGAACCTCGAGGGCCCTAGATTCAACATCAGCTAGAATTCGGTAATGATCATTGTCAGGTTCACTAAATGTGTTCCCAGTGCAGGCGGAGTTGCTCAATAGACTCATCACTCATAGTTCCCTCAGCGGCAGGTTCAGAAGGTTATGTACTGATGAGTGGCCTTAAGGATTCAAGTGCATGTTAATGTTTATCCACACATTTTGAAAACAGACAAATGCAATTGGTATGAATTTTCTTACTAATTGCATAGGTAGCATTATCATGTTAAATCTGGATAACAGATGAATTACTTGATATAACTTACCCTTTAGCATCGAGGGCTTAATAGACAATTCCCATCCATAACCCCCTTCGGTTTCTGGCTTGTTATCCTTTGAAACAATCCTTGCTGTCAGTATTTGCCCAATTCTGTTATTACTAAACAGATTTTCCGCAGAATTATCATCAGTTGCCTGCCCATAAAAGTCAGTAGAAGGTTATATGCAGAACTAATTATACATGTCGTCAATAGTAACAATATAATACACTAAAAGACTCCCAACCTCAGCAACATGTATTCTTCCATGAAATCCAGAACCAAATTTCACTTTGAGTTCAAGAGGATTTATTTCAGTGATCTGGAGACCAAGCAACAAAATGAGGAATTCAACTAGTTAAAGACACACACAAGGTTGAGGAAAGATTCGGTAAGCGATCAGCAGGATCAAGAAATGATAAGCACCTCTGCCTGAATGAGAGATCCAACATCATAGCGAGACTTCTTCCTAGACTTCTTCCTTGGTTGCTTAGAACCGGATGTCTCCACAGCATCGCTCAAAGATTTGAGCAGCAGCAGCAATCTCCCACCATTTTCACGAGCTGGAAGAGCCATCACAGTAGCAGAGATGCTGCACAAAAAGATAATATTAAGTACTAACAGAGAGCATTAAATTCAACGAACTGTTTATAATGATGCTTAATTGATTGTTCTATAGTTGATGCCAGACAGTCATAAGAAATTCAACATGTAGCATGATCAGTCAAACCGTTATGGCCTAAGTCTGCCACTCAAAATGCAAATAAACTGTTCAAAACATAATGTCTAGACAAGCAATATTAGCCTGATCCTGATTTCTGTTGAAATAATTAGTTCAGTGGTTACCTAATGACAAAACAAAAAAATAATGATGAAGGATTAGAAACTAACATGTTAACCAAAAAGAGGCAGCCAGATTTCAGAAAGCCTAGAATACCTTTCTCCAGGGGTAAATTGTTTATGACCTAATCTCTGAGTGTTGTAATCAGTTGGTGATGCATAACCAACAGTGAAATTATGAGCTGGAAGTGACAGAACCTGTTTAAAAGGATGTGTTTGGGGGGGGGGGGGGGGAATTACACGCGAAATTCAACATAATAATTGATTTACACGTCAAAAGGGAAAGAAAGCTTACCAAGTAATTTTGATTAACAATTTCGACTATTGCATTTACTGTTTGATTCACTTCCAACTCTGTACGGGCTTCTCTCTTGCGTTTCTGGCAATTAAGAATATATACATTAGAGAATGCAATTTAAAAGAGTGCAGGAGTTCAGTTTTAATTAAATCAGATAAAGCACATCCAAAACCTATCACAACTCGAAAACACCATCGACAGGGAAAACATAAATAAAAAACCAGCATAAACCCTAGATGGAAACCATTCCCGAGGTTACATGGGAAAACACAAGGAAACCCCCCAGACACAATTCATTAAGGCAAACCTTCTTCGCAGTGTGTATAGTAGAGCTCTCTTTGCTTGATTTATTCATAAACTCGGGCTTTAAAGATAGATCCACAAGGCGGTTGATCTTTGAAACATTAAGAACTGCAGCTTGGATAACACTGTTATTTTCCACAACCCTTCCATCCACTGCAAAAAATTATAACCTGAATGTCACCTTCCGAAGGCAAATGAAAGATTCTTATGAATTTAGCACAATAACTTACATTGATATTGAGAGATGAAGCCATACACATTACTGTATTTCTCAAAGCCGATTTTAACTCCAAAATTGTTAATTTTAAGTACTTTTCCTTCAACGCAATTGCAAATACCAAATCCATTAATCCATCTCAATTCAGAGTCTTCAGAGTCCAATCCTTGCAACTTCGCAATCTGGTGGTAAGTAAACCCAGAATACAAAGTCAGCACAAGCATTCAATTTCCAAGGAAATTAATAGCTCAAGAACAAAATGAGTCGTGGTATGCAATTGAGGATAAAAGGGGCATTCCTGGAAAAGTCGCACTCACGACCTGTATGACATTCATTATGCCAAGCCCTAACCCACCCAGAAGGCAGAAGAAATTCACCATACTTAATACCATCAAGATGGCAATTTAACCCGGCAGCGGGAAAAGGCAAAATTATAATATTTAGTTGCAAGCCCATGACCAAGAAAAGTTTCTGATTAGATTCTATAGTAGTTCATTTCGAAGCCAACAATTTAGTAGATCTCCACTGAAAACATATTTTATGAGTTATTTTTCTTGCATTTCACTCTAGTAGACAGATAAGATCTGGATATTTTTCTTTTTCCGGTGAGGGATAACATTTGGATTCAATGTCTCTCCATGCAGGTTAGCTCACGAATCATTTCACTCATCGAATTGAGTTACCTTTTCGTCCAAGAGAAAGTACTCTTGAATAAAAGATGCATCATTCGACGAGCACAGTGACTGCTTCAATGATAGTGTTATACTGCCCGTCTCACTATCAACCTGCAAAAAAAGGAGAATGTTAGAACTTCCTGAAAATTTCCATGCTTGAGCTAAATCATAATGATGGGCCTACTTCAATTATGTAGCTGCGAACAGACTGTCCAATATAGAAAACCTCAGAAAGATCAGACCATCTGTTATCAGTTGCCTACAAAGCAAGGTCACAGAAAACCAAACTTAATTCAACATATAATTTCTCAGTTACAAACAGATATTTAAAGAACAAGAGGCACTACTTTTGATGTATACCTTGCTTTTGGGAGCAAAACCAGTTAAACGTCCAATAAAGCGAACAGAGCAGCCAGTTTCAGTTATATTACATATGTAACCCTGTCGAAAAAGAATATGAAGTAAGTGATATCATGAGAATCTGATAAACATGTGCTTCCAAAAGGTAAAACCCTGACGAACTAGGGAATAGTTTTACCAGATTGAGACTATTAAATTGAAGAATGAAAATAAAAATTTAAGACAAGGCATCAAGACTAGGGTTATACAATATCTCCCTCATTTTCAAGGAAGTACCAAAGAGTAGAAGAAAGAGTAACAATCTCACAGGCTCCAATATATATATATATATATATATATATATTTTTTTTTTTAGGCCAACAGAAGCCACAAACTCAAGAAACAAACTTCGACTGAACAAGTTGGGCCACAACAGTCGGCAAATTAGGAGCACAAGAACGGGCTGAGGCCGCAAAACCTAGCAAGAGAGTGAGCGACACAATTGCTCTACCTTCGAATGTAGCTAAATTGACAAGGGACAAAAAGATTGGCAAATGGCAAGCCTTCTAGCTTCATAAACGAAATTACCAATAGGGGAATCATCAACCGACAAGGTACGGAGCCTGGAAATCAAAGACAAGCAATCGCCTTCCAAGATAATGCAATTCCAATCATCATCCAATATTTGTATTTGTAATATACGGACATTTGATTTTATTATTATTTTTTTTTGGTTTAGGCTAAAAAATATGACATGTGACGTGTTTATAAAATATACATATCAAAAACCAAAAAAATAAAATAAAATTACAGTATGCTACAAATGCAAATATTAAATAAAGCTTCACAATAAAAATTTATTGGCATGGTAAATTGTAAGCAAATTTCTCATGAAAAAAAAATAAAAATTCTCCAATAAAAAATACGGACAATTCTTCAAAAATCCCCAAATGTAAACTGAATTTCCTTTTCACTCCCCAGTTTTGAAAAAGTTCATGTTCACTCCCCAATTGAAAAACAAAATTTCTTTTCACTCCCCAAGGTTGTATAATAATTCAGGAATTGCGTACAATTTTTAGGGAATTGCGTATAAAAACCCCGGAATCTCGTATATACGAGATTCCGGGATTTTTATACGCAATTCCCTCAAAAATGTACGCAATTCCTAAAGACAATGTACGAACATGTACTATTTGTGGGGACCTAAAAGGAATTTTGTTTTTCAATTGGGGATTGAATGGGAACTTTTTCAAAACTGGGGACCTAAAAGGAATTTTTTCAACTTTTTGGTACTATTCAAAGATTTTCCCCTAAAAAATATAGATTCTTTTTCTCAAAAAATAAAAAATAAAAAATATAGTGACCAAAGTCCAAAGACGGCCGAAGAGTTTCACTCCAATCCAATTTTGCATTGAATCGAAATGCTCTTTTTAGGGGTGTTCAATCGGTTAAAAACCGAGAAATCGGTTTTTCGGTTTCGGTTAACCGAAAATTCGGTTAGCAAAAATGCTAACCGTTTACCGAACCGAAAGGACTCGGTTTCGGTTCGGTAAAAACCGAATTTTTTCGGTTCGGTTTCGGTTAAAAACCGAAAAACCGAAATTTAAAAAAAAAAAAACAAAACTCGTGCAAGGCTGCAAGCATTCCTTTGAACAGATAGTGGTCTTGTTTAAATTAATTAGTGCTCACAAATCACAATTAAGGGAAAAGAGAATAGAGTTTTGGGGTTTGGGCTAGTGGTGGATCTTGAGGGACTTGTGGCGGTGAATCTGAGTTGTTGGTGGACTGGCTGTGGTAGTATGGTGGCGAATAATGTTCAGTGCGGCGGCGCGATTATCGGTGGATGGTTGAACAGCCGCTGCGTTGATGAGAGAGACAAAGAGCGAGGAAGTGGATGTGGATTGAAAGATTCACAAAGTGGTGGTGGTGGCGGCTTGGTAAATGGTAAGTGCGCAGCAACCTTGAGAAAACTTCAAACAAAACCTAGATAATCAATGTTGGAGATATATAAAAACGCAAGTCATATGTCAAGAAAACATAAAAACGTGTATTAGTGGCCCTAGGTTCGGTTTTTCGGTAAAAACCGAAAACCACTCGGTTTTTACCGAAACCGAATTTTTAAAAAATCACTAACCGAAACCGAACCGAAACCACGTCGGTTCGGTTCGGTTACCTCGGTTTCGGTTCGGTTTCGGTACGGTACGGTTCGGTTTCGGTTTTTTGTACACCCCTAGCTCTTTTGATCGAACAGATTCTAGGGCTTCTACTTTCTATCCCTGAAGGCGACCAAAGATCTCTTAATATTTTCTTCTTGTTTATGTCTCGCTATTTGGGAGGAAAAATAAAAACGCTCCTTTACATCCCTACAATTCAGACTCCTATAATTCCTACAATCTCATGTGATTGGAATTCAAATTCGCTATCTCTTTTGAATTCAGCTTAATCTTTACAGCATATTGAATCTGCTCGTGATAATATATGGATGATACTCGTGCGGTTTCAGTTTTTCAGTACCACAGAAAACCAAAGCAAAAAAAGAAGGTACGGTACTATTCATATTAATTTCAGATCACATATGTATTCTGTATAACTTGAAACTTTTTGATAATAATAAGCAGATCTGCTACTATATTTCTCAAATCAATGGGCTTCTATTCCTTCTTTATACTGCAGAGAACTCGAGCATGGATTGGGTTGAATAGTTTGTCGGATGATGTTCTTATTGATATATTGTCTCATCTAACCCTCGTTGAAGCTGTGAGAACTAGCGTTCTGTCGCGCAGATGGAGACATTTGTGGAGGTTTACTTCTGGTAGTCTGGATTTTGATTTTTACAACGACATCAAAGTGAAGGCGGATGAACTGATGACTTGGGTCAATCGTGCCATAGAATTGCATCAGGGTCCACGTTTGGATAGCTTTGTAGTTCGTTTTAACACTGGAGGTGTTTACGATGATACTATCCCGAGATGGATATGTTTTGCAATGCAGAAGCAAGTGAAAAGGTTTGAATTGACATTAGGAACTGATGCTGAGTTTAGTGGAATAATATATGGTTACGACAATTATAGCGAACTAACTCCACAATTTAAATGTTATCATCACGAGTTCCCAACGTTGAAGAAGTTATTATCATTGAAGTGTGCATTTGAGTCCCTGAGATCCCTTAATTTTTACTGTGTTAATATCACGGATGAGGTTGTTCATTACCTTTTGGCATCATGTCCGTATCTTGAAAGTTTATCCATAGCTCTTTCTTTTTCCACAAGGAACCTTGAAATTGTTGATCCAATCCCAAATTTGAAAACCTTGGAAATATCAAATTGCTCCCCCTTCGAGAGTCTCAAGGTTTCTACGGGAAGTATTGTATCATTTTCGCTCAGAGGACAAGAAAACAAATTGTTGTTCGAGTATATACCAAATCTTACAAATCTAACTCTTATAGGGCACTGTGCTTTGTCCTTTATTTATGAATATCGCAAAAGCAAACACGCAAGTTATTCGGGCCAGCTGGTGAAGCTTTCATTGCGTCTAATCACTTCGGTTAGTTATGAAGCATTATATTTATGTTCGGTGTAACAATCATTACTAATTTTCGCAATCACAATGACCATTAACAATTTCATATTGGTTGTTGTCAGAGATATGTGTGGATGCATCCTCGTGATTTGCCTCTGTTATACTCTCTCAAGCAGTTGGAATTGTCTACCCCGTGTGGAATTGGGCAAAGCCTTCTCTTCTTCACTTTACTGATTAAGGCCGCTCCAGTCCTAAATGAGTTCAAAATAAGGGTACATGTTCTTACTATAATAAATGCCGCAAGCTTTGTTTCTTTAAACTTTTGAGTTGTGATTTATAGGAATTGTTTGCTTGAACAACGTTATAAAGGCCTTTTCGGAGCCATCATTCTATTATAATGGCGAACCATTGGTATAAGTGTGGCCTTGAGTCTTAGACTCAAGCTTGATTTCATTTGTGGGTAGTTTGCATTCTCATACTTGTTATCCCTATTCTTATAGGGATAATTACAATGGTATACCCTCGGATTTGGCTTAATTACACAAACTTCCCTTGGAATTTGAGATATTACAAAAACTTCTTTTAAGATATCTTAAGGTTTCGCCCCACGTATGGTACTATAGTTATGAATTTCAAATCCGAATCATATTAACCAGTAATATTATCAATGACGAAATAGGACTCATAAAAAGTTAGACACGTCAAAATTAATCAACCTAGATTAATAATTTTTCAAACCTCAACGAAAGTCTGTGTAGTTAAGTCAAATCTCATGGTATGTCTTTTTTTTCTTTTCCTTTTTGTAAGGTTTTGAAATTACTACCAGATACAACTTACCAATTTATTTTTCTTTTCCTATTATCACAGATAAACTACAAGGTCAACCCTTATGAGGTATTCCGATAACCATCAGCGCTAAATTGCATATATTTTAATTAATCTTTCCTCTTTAACAGATACGTTGGGTTTATATCATGATAGGAACTAATAGGTACTTGGATACCGTTTCGAAGTATTAGTGAAGCGGAGGCACCTATATTTCATCATGAAAATCTTAAGTTGGTTGAAATGGTTGGCTATATTGGGTGTAAGAGTGAAAAGAAGTTCCTGTTGCACTTATTCAAGATTGCGCCGTCGCTTGAGAAGGTGGTTATCATACTGATGAACAATCAAAATAAGCAGCTTTATCATCTGAGAAATCAACGACGAAAAACTGTGGTGCGGACGAGGGAGGAAGCAAAACAACACGCCAAACGTCTCCAATCAGTTTTCCCACCAAATACAGAGTTGTTTGTAGTATGATCTATCTTCGAGTTTGACTCGAAGGTGGAATAGACTATAATTTTCCATTTTTTGTTGATATATTAGGGTTTTTTTTTTGGGGGTATTTGTAATTATCCAACTTATACGTTTATCGCACATTACCCGTTTTGTGTTAAGGTGGTGATGGTACAATGGGTTTAAATTAATAATTAAATTAAATAATCGCTTTGTTTTAACTCAAACAATAGAGATGCCTATTTTTTATAAAATAGGCGTGGTTATAGATATCTATAACTGTAAATAAATAGACGTCAAGTAATTACAAATCATATTGTACTCAATGAATAATTTTGTGGAAACGTAACATTTTACACAACTACCATTAATATGAAAAGTTTAATACATTAGTAATAAAAAACTATACGAGCTTAATTAGAGACTTCGTATTTGAGCTCTGGACGCGCAACTACCATTGATAAAAAGTTTTGCACCTTAATAATCCATTCCAATTTGACTTATATAAATAGCTATTTAAATAAAATAAAATAAAATAAAAAAAGTGATCTTGATTTCAAGTCCTAACCACGGAGAAATGATAGAATGAGTGATTTGGATAGTCATTAGAGTGTGCAAATTGACAACTGGGGTGATTTCAAAACTCTATCTCGCCCTCTCGTAAGTATATTAGAACTCTTTCAAGTACAAATCTCAAATATCTAACACAGTATATTAGAACTCTTGCAACTACATGGGGCTGTTTGGATTTTCCTTTACACCAATGATCTCTAACTTGTTGAGAATTTTTATATTTAAGAGTCGAACTGGTATTAGGTAATTTAACTGGGATTGTCCATGCAAAAAACTCAACTTTTTGGTTTAGAAAATTTAAAAGGCAAACAATGAAATCTTGATAAACCAATGAGATTTAATGGAAGTGATTTCAGTTTAATTTCAAATTAATATTTTAAACTGTTCTGGTTTCACTATTTTAAACAGTGTTATAATTTTTATCATATTGAGCTGAACGTAACGTTCGGATTTCAATTGGACCAAACGTTTTCCTCTGTTGATCAAAAACACTAAATACAAATTGTCAATTGAACCTAACGTTTTCCTCTGTTGATCAAAAACACTAAATACAAATTGTCAAGCTCACCAGACCGCTAGGTTACAGGTGCGCCAGGCAGAACTAAAAAATCAGCACTTCCAGAAGCAAAATTTGATGCACAAAAACCATGAGGGAGATCGATTGGAATCCATAGTAGCTCCAAAATCCAAGAAAAGTACAGCCACAATGCAGAAAAAGCCATCACAAGATAAATCTGCACCTGGTAATGGGAGATCAACAAAATCCACTGAAAAAGTTCCCGTTAAAGTACTAATTGATAGCTCTCAGAAGACAGAACCCAGTCAGGAAATTTTCAAGAAGGAAGATTCAAATCATGGTTCATCTCTAACAAAACCACAATTTGATGTGGAAAAGGAAAGTGGCAATATGGTGCTCGAGAAAGGGAAGCAGATTGAGGGCTTCAGAATGCAGAAGAAGGCTATTCCTCGGAAAATCAGCTTCCAATGGCATATTTATCAAGGATGTTTACGAGGTAATCCTCTGCCTTCTTCTTGACGGACCTGATTCGTTCTTCATCACCGTTGCGTTCCTCATACTCGAGATGTTTCTTAAATAAGATCTGCACCAGATTTGTCGAGAACCATATTTACTTATCATATCTCGACTGAAAAGAATAAAAGCAAAAAAATAACAAAACAGATGTACCTTCATTTTATTCACGCAAAGGCTCAAACTTGTCGCTTTCTCAAATAGTTTACGAATCAAGTCCGCGTCACCAAGAGCAATCTCCTGTTAAGTAATTCCAAAAAAAAAAAGTTATACGCAGAAACTATGCATTTATATTTTAATTTTATTTTCCAATACAAGAGGGGTTGATTTAAATTTTTACCTGGTCTAGATAGTCGCTCCAGATATCTATATTCTCCGGATAATCACTAAGCAGTGTGTCAAACCTGGATCTTCCCCAATCAGGTTCATACTTGAATTCAAGTATGGCAGTTTTGGAAATAAACTTGACATGTTTATGTGGAGGAAGATGCTTAAGAGCACGGTCTACGACACGTTGCACCTCTCTTTTTTGTTCCAAAAGAGAATGGATCTTTCGCAGCCGGATCTGAATGCCAGGAAGAACATATTTCACACACACTCAATATGTCCACTTTTAGATATAAATATAATCTAACACATACTTTAGTATAGAATGAAATATTTATTAGATTTACGTATGAGTAATTGCTTTGATAATTCAGGTATTAAATTCATAACACCTGAAGAAATTTAATTTGAATAAGATAAAACTGTGAAAAATAAAATAAAATAAGTAGTAGTAGATAAATGTTGTTAAAAAGGTGATGAGAGAAGCAAAGAAGAGAAATAGAAGGGGCGTGAGTTGCAGAAAGATGAAAGAATGTTATAGTAATAAGTGGCTTGTATAGAATAGTGTACATAACAGCATAACTGAGGAAACTGTAAATATATAAAGAAATCATTTGTACCCTGCATGAATGTTTGAACTTTCTAGTCATTTGGTGAAGAAGTTCATCAGCCAATTCGTTCTTGCCCTTCTGCTCATAGATCAACAGAAGAGCAAGATACACCTTTTTTGGTTTACAAGTCTGCAATGCTCGTTTAAAAAGTTCTGTAAAAGCTTCCTGAAAAAAGGAAAAATTAAATTAAGACTTATTTTGCCAATGACTTCAAGAACTATTTAATTCTTTAACCATTGTCAGAATCATATGACCTTGAAAAAAGAAACATATATGGTTTTGGGTGAGTCATAGTATAGTACCTTTGGAAGCTCACCCAAATCAATCTCCAACTTAAAGTAAACAACCCAGATATTCAGCTTCTCAGACTCGCATTCGATATCTATTGTTTGCAAAGCCCTAATATATTTAAAAAAAAAAGTGATGAGTTACTCCTGTGTGAGAGAGAGAGAGAAAATCACAAGTTTCATTCAATGAGTAAAATAATAATTATGATAATCTGGGAAGTACGGGCGAAAAGTACTAGTTTACCATTCCATTGGTTAATACATTATGCTCAATGACTAATGATTACGAAAAAGGAAACATAGATGTTTGTACATGCTAAAGAAAAATTGTGGCAACCGATTTGACTAAAACACATTGGGCAAACAATGACGATATTCCACACTCGGCAATTCTTAGAGCCAAAAGTGGGTCAGAGCGTACATCCAGTTCGATGCAAAGGTGTCCAGGTTTTTATCCCTTAGTTATCCACATAAATGCAAGCAACCCAACAAGAGCCATCAATAGTTAGATTCCAATATTGGTCTAAAGAAAGATGCCAATTTGAAAGAAATAAACCTAATAGAATGACTGAATTTCAATCTTGATGTAAATACCAATAATATAACCTAAGGTTTGACACATCGCTTTACTGTTGAATTTCTTATGTGGTATTTCCTCTCAAACATGTTATTAGCATCTCTAGTTTACCATCATAAAAGTCAATATCAACAAGCCACATAGTAAACTCTGCCACAAAGTAACAATGAAGTTCACAGATGTAACAAAACCAGAAGTAGAAACCTGAGTAATATTATATACCTTTCAGCGAGGGAGCGTGTCTTTTCAACATCTCCCATGGACTGCACATATGTTATGTATTCCTCCCAGAAACAGCTGCTATTTGGGTTGGTCTGAATACGTTCCTCGTAATAATTCAGGTCGAATTCTTGTTGATGGCTGCTATTTGGGTTGGTCTGAATACGTTTCTCGAAATTATTCAGGTCGACTTCTTGTTGATCCTGCACCTCATCAGCACTTATCTCTTGTCCCCTGTATAGAAGCAGAAGTAACTTCTAGACTCAATGAAAAAATAAAGAAATTAAAGCAATAACGTTCTTGCACAGTGCCCTTACCTCTCTTCCCTAGCTTTCTTTTTTGTCTTCTTTTTGCTTTTCTCTTCATTGGTATCTGCACGAGGGACATTAATTTGATCAACATCACCTTCAATATCTAAACTTTCTATGTCATCAAATGGAACCTCGAGGGCCCTAGATTCAACATCAGCTAGAATTCGGTAATGATCATTGTCAGGTTCACTAAATGTGTTCCCAGTGCAGGCGGAGTTGCTCATTAGACTCATCACTCATAGTTCCCTCAGCTGCAGGTTCAGAAGGTTATGTACTGATGAGTGGCCTTAAGGATTCAAGTGCATGTTAATGTTTATCCACACATTTTGAAAACAGACAAATGCAATTGGTATGAATTTTCTTACTAATTGCATAGGTAGCATTATCATGTTAAATCTGGATAACAGATGAATTACTTGATATAACTTACCCTTTAGCATCGAGGGCTTAATAGACAATTCCCATCCATAACCCCTTCGGTTTCTGGCTTGTTATCCTTTGAAACAATCCTTGCTGTCAGTATTTGCCCAATTCTGTAATTACTAAACAGATTTTCCGCAGAATTATCATCAGTTGCCTGCCCATAAAAGTCAGTAGAAGGTTATATGCAGAACTAATTATACATGTCGTCAATAGTAACAATATAATACACTAAAAGACTCCCAACCTCAGCAACATGTATTCTTCCATGAAATCCAGAACCAAATTTCACTTTGAGTTCAAGAGGATTTATTTCAGTGATCTGAAGACCAAGCAACAAAATGAGGAATTCAACTAGTTAAAGACACACACAAGGTTGATGAAAGATTCGGTAAGCGATCAGCAGGATAAAGAAATGATAAGCACCTCTGCCTGAATGAGAGATCCAACATCATAGCGAGACTTCTTCCTAGACTTCTTCCTTGCTTGCTTAGAACCGGATGTCTCCACAGCATCGCTCAAAGATTTGAGCAGCAGCAGCAATCTCCCACCATTTTCACGAGCTGGAAGAGCCATCACAGTAGCAGAGATGCTGCACAAAAAGATAAAATTAAGTACTAACAGAGAGCATTAAATTCAACGAACTGTTTATAATGATGCTTAATTGATTGTTCTATAGTTGATGCCAGACAGTCATAAGAAATTCAACATGTAGCATGATCAGTCAAACCGTTATGGCCTAAGTCTGCCACTCAAAATGCAAATAAACTGTTCAAAACATAATGTCTAGACAAGCAATATTAGCCTGATCCTGATTTCTGTTGAAATCATTAGTTCAGTTGTTACCTAATGACAAAACAAAAAAATAATGATGAAGGATTAGAAACTAATATGTTAACCAAAAAGAGGCAGCCAGATTTCAGAAAGCCTAGAATACCTTTCTCCAGGGGTAAATTGTTTATGACCTAATCTCTGAGTGTTGTAATCAGTTGGTGATGCATAACCAACAGTGAAATTATGAGCTGGAAGTGACAGAACCTGTTTAAAAGGATGTGTTTGGTGGGGAAGGGTGGAAAAGGGGGAAAAAAAAAATTACACGCGAAATTCAACATAATAATTGAGTTACACGTCAAAAGGGAAAGAAAGCTTACCAAGTAATTTTCATTAACAATTTCGACTATTGCATTTACTGTTTGATTCACTTCCAACTCTGTACAGGCTTCTCTCTTGCGTTTCTGGCAATTAAGGATATATACATTGGAGAATGCAATTTAAAGAAGTGCAGGAGTTCAGTTTTAATTACATCAGATAAAGCACATCCAAAACCTATCACAACTCAAAAACACCATCGACAGGGAAGACATAAATAAAAAACCAGCATAAACCCTAGATGGAAACCATTCCCGAGGTTACATGGAAAAACACAAGGAAACCCTCCCTACACAATTCATTAAGGCAAACCTTCTTCGCAGTGTGTATAGTAGAGCTCTCTTTGGTTGATTTATTCACAAACTCGGGCTTTAAAGATAGATCCACAAGGCGGTTGATCTTTGAAACATTAAGAACTGCAGCTTGGATAGCACTGTTATTTTCCACGACCCTTTCATCCACTGCAAAGAATTATAACCTGAATGTCACCTTCCGAAGGCAAATGAAAGATTCTTATGAATTTAGCACAATAACTTACATTGATATTGAGAGATGAAGCCATACACATTACTGTATTTCTCAAAGCCGATTTCAACACCACAATTGCTAATTTCAAGTACTTTTCCTTCAACACAATTGCAAATATCAAATCCATTAATCCATCTCAATTCAGAGTCTTCAGAGTCCAATCCTTGCAACTTCGCAATCTGGTAGTAAGTAAACCCAGAATACAAAGTCAGCACAAGCATTCAATTTCCAAGGAAATTACTAGCTCAAGAACAAAATAAGTCGTGGTACACAATTGAGGATAAAAGGGGCATTCCTGGAAAAGTCGCACTCGCGACCTGTATGACATTCATTATGCCAAGCCCTAACCCCACCAGAAGGCAGAAGAAATTCACTATATTTAATACCATCAAGATGGCAACTTAACCCGGCAGCGGGAAAAGGCAAAATTATAATATTTAGTTGCAAGCCCATGACCAAGAAAAGTTTCTGATTAGATTCTATAGAAGTTCATTTCAAAGCCAACAATTTAGTAGATCTCCACTGAAAACATATTTTATGAGTTATTTTTCTTGCATTTCACTCTAGTAGACAGATAAGATCTGGATATTTTTCTTTTTCCGGTGAGGGATAACATTTGGATTCAATGTCTCTCCATGCAGGTTAGTTCACGAATCATTTCACTCATCGAATTGAGTTACCTTTTCGTCCAAGAGAAAGTACTCTTGAATAAAAGATGCATCATTCGACGAGCACAGTGACTGCTTCAATGATAGTGTTATACTGCCCATCTCACTATCAACCTGCAAAAAGAGGAGAAAGTTAGAACTTCCTGAAAATTTCCATGCTTGAGCTAAATCATAATGATGGGCCTACTTCAATTATGTAGCTGCGAACAGACTGTCCAATATAGAAAACCTCAGAAAGATCAGACCATCTGTTATCAGTTGCCTACAAAGCAAGGTCACAGAAAACCAAACTTAATTCAACAGATAATTTCTCAGTTACAAACAGATATTTAAAGAACAAGAGGCACTACTTTTGATGTATACCTTGCTTTTGGGAGCAAAACCAGTTAAACGTCCAATAAAGCGAACAGAGCAGCCAGTTTCAGTTATATTACATATGTAACCCTGTCGAAAAAGAATATGAAGTAAGTGATATCATGAGAATCTGATAAACATGTGCTTCCAAAAGGTAAAACCCTGACGAACTAGGGAATAGTTTTACCAGATTGAGACTATTAAATTGAAGAATGAAAATAAAAATTTAAGACAAGGCATCAAGACTAGGGTTATACAATATCTCCCTCATTTTCAAGGAAGTACCAAAGAGTAGAAGAAAGAGTAACAATCTCACAGGCACCACAGTGTGACAAGATAATTGCCGGACATCAGCAGGAAGCTCTTGGGTTGAGTTGACCAGTGAATACTTGGCTGTGAGTACAAGATCGTTTCCTTCACTACCTGCATGATTTGACAATATAGAACACTCATCAGAACATAAAACTCATTGCTTATTCTGTTCTTTACAGAGAACAGAAAGTCAGCGTGCACCTTCAACACGTATTATCAAAATTTCCACAAGAGATTCAAAAGATATTCTCGGAAGATCCATTAGTCCTAAGATTATTTTAGGCTAATACAAAATGGCACTAGAACAGATATAAAATCAAAAATATTTCTTATTTGTTCAGATCTCATCTTTTATTAAGAACAGGAAAGGAGAGACCGGAGGCAGAAGGTATTATAGGAAGTTTCTGGGGTGAGCATAACAGAAGAAACAACTCTGAGCTAGATCAATAACAAAAGGTGATAAAGGTATGTTTAGCGATTACCGAGAACCAATAGTTGATCAAAGTGATATCCGTGCTTGATGGCAGACATCAATGAAACAGCAAGATCTGTTGCATCGAAAACCAAAAATTGGAAAGCATACATATTTATGTGTGAAACTAAGGAGCAAAAATTAAATTAGCAGCATTTCAGGATTGCAGAATCAGAGTAATGAGCAGAGAGCAAAGCAGGTTCAAAAAAAGGTTGTCGAGATACCATGGTGGTCTGCCAAATGTTCAAGAGAGATGGTCCCTTGCATGTGACTTGGGGAATCAACATCCACTACAATTGATTTTTCTGTAATACGCTCAACAACTCCAGATACTAGGCTGCCAGGTTTCACCACCATTCCTGGCTTTACATCAGTGGGAGTGAAAGCTATACCCTCAACCGCGCTAGTCTGTTAAAATAAAGAAGAATGAATCAATAACCATATTTATACGATTTGCTCCAAAATATAAGGGGCCATTATTCGGAATAATTACATACAAAATTGCATAGAAGGTACGAGAATGGATTCAATGCACGCCTCCTATCACTCAATAACCAAATATTGCCCCTGCTCATACCCAAGCTGGCTAATCTTCCAACCCTCCTAACAAAGTCACATCATGGAGTTCTCACTGATGAAACAAATGCTTTACAAAGCTCTAGATGCAACCATGCCCCTTGGCTTCTTTCAAATTATATTTTAGCTCATAGGCATATACTGGTACAAGCTTCTCTTATTTTATCTTGTCCATTAAACTCTTGTCTACCCACAATCCACATAAAACTGACTCGATAACAGTAAATGTCAGTGCTCCTGAGGTACTTCACAAGATCAATCGCTTAATATATGCTCTATTCCACTGGAAAGCTTACACCAGAGATATGCATGAAAAAAAAGACAATGATTGATCAATGGAATGAAAACCACCTTTAAAGTACCAGTTGCAAGCCATTCCACGTTCATTGATGATTTGAGTAGAAAAACGGGGGTTTACTTTTTACAGGATAATGCATATTCCTAAGCAATTAGCATCACATAATTCAGGAATTTTAATTCCATGCCTACCCTACTTATATATTTATATTAGCAAAAAAGTTTGTATGCGATAATGCACACTAAACAATCCATTGACTATTTAAGTTACAGGTTAAAAGGATAATGGGTAACATACCTCTGTGGACTGATTCCTATTGTGCGCCCTCTTTTCCTTCTTCCTTTTCTTCAGCACTCTCTGGTCTGTCTCGAACTCCTCATCAGCCGCTGCTCCGCTCAAAAAACTTCCCCCACCTAAGCCAGTAAGTTTAGATGACAGACCTTGTCAACAAAATTGAAGTTCACTATCAACATAGACGCTCATCTAAATCTTAAAACAAATTCTGAAACATTCCACAAGCCCCCAAAAATAGGAAAGCAGAACTGAAAGCAATGATGTGCTTTGGTAAAATGGATTGGCCCGAACATTTAACCATAGATAGATAATTGGTCTTGAACTACACGCCACAACTGCAAAACTAAAATACACTAACTGCAATTATGTAATCCTTGATACTAAATACACAAAGGAATTTGCATGCACAACACACACAGAACCTCGGGGGAAGTCCGGAGCATCGTCTTCGATCTGAAGAGGCAATGAAGATGCCGCGTCGTTAGGATAGTTTCGATTGGATTTCCCAGGTTTTTTGGGTTTCGATCGAGATAATTTGGGTTTGT
Organism: Lantana camara; assembly: GCA_037501455.1. Classification (NCBI taxonomy): domain Eukaryota; kingdom Viridiplantae; phylum Streptophyta; class Magnoliopsida; order Lamiales; family Verbenaceae; genus Lantana; species Lantana camara. The sequence goes on from CM074865.1 coordinate 82,487,588, forward strand.
TGGAAGGCCAAGTCCTTTTGTTTTTTTCAGGGAGTCGTTTGAAATCCAAGAAGGGTTTGATCCCACCTAATCTTATTCGGGCTAATTAGGCGCTACTAAGTCTTATTGTATCTCATTTAATGTATTGTTTGATTTGTAGAATAGAGTTTTATCTCACTTAATAACAATTTTTAATTACTAGTTTGATACATTAGGTTATAGCAGTTTATTTTGTGGATTACTTTTTTGCCCTTTTTTAAAACAATATAATTTTATTTTTCTTTTTGTGATACCATTTATCATTTAAGAACAAAATTTCTATTAATTTATTTTCAAGCATCAGACAATAAACATGAAATAGTTATAAAACATAAAATTCCAAAAAACTGTAATATGGTTTGCAGGTCTTACCGTGCATCCATAACATTCACACATAAAAATTAAGTTCATGCAAAAACATTTAAACATCATAATTACCAAGTGACTTTAACAGTTTGTGCAACGATTTACAAACAAAACATAACAATTGATATGTACAAAATAAAATGTTAAATATACATTCATTTCATACCATGCAAATATTAGAGAATAAGTACATACAGAATTATTTAAAATAAAAGGTTCAACTAATTTATATAATCTTTTTAAAAATAAAAAATTTAAAATATATTAAAAGATAATACTAAAGATATTCAATAAATTTAGGAATATGCTTAAAGTTATATAATTTTCACAAAAATTAATATTTCATCAAAAAGCAAGACACAATCATTTTCCATATTTCATATTTCAGAAAAATATTTCATACAAATTCATCGAAAATAATTAATAATCATTAGCATTAGAATACTTATATAAAAATATGATTGGAATGATAGTACAAACAATGGATCAGAAAAAACAAATATAAAAATTCTCTAACCTTCTGCATGAAAGGAACTGCAATATTCTGAAATTAACCTGGCTCATTGACAATGGTTGATATCATATCAATATAGGTGTTCAACAATCATTATATGACAAAAAATAATAGAAGGTCGATCAATAATTTGTTCATTATAAGAGACATATGCGAATGAAAAATTGAAGAATAAACATAAATCGATTACATGAATGAGAACAAAAACACAAAGAATAAAACAATGAGAAGAAAATGAAGAAGTAGAACTTAGATAAATATATGTATTGACAATAAACCCTGAATAATGTTGACAAAAAACATTAAATAATTAGTTTTATTTAATTTAATTATTTTAGTTCCGAATTGATGTACATATTTTAGGAATACTTTATAACTTCTTGGGGTTAGAATCATTAATAATATTTCTTCCATTTTAAATTTTGAATATTCAAATTCAAATTTCAAAAGTCAAACTTATTTTGTGGAAATTTTAATTTTCTTAGTAATCTATATATATATAATTCACAACCCTTGAGCTATCCACATATATATGCTGATGTGGATAGTCTCAATCAATTTTTATTTTAGTATGCAAAAAATCTAAAAATCTTTAAACAGAAATCTCATTAAATTTTACAACTCTTTAAATTAAAATTACCGTAAAAATCTCAAAATCTTCTATCATATAAAATTTGCACTAAGTGTTGAGTTTGAATGATCCTTTATACTAGGAATTTTTTCCAGAAATCTCATTAAATTTTACAACTCTTTAAATTAAAATTACCGTAAAAATCTCAAAATCTTCTATCATATAAAATTTGGACTAAGTGCTGAGTTTGAATGATCCTTTACTAGGATTTTTTTCCTTGTTCGTGTTCTGGTTTGTTTTTCTGCCGATGGTGTTGAAGAATGGTGGCAGGGATGAGTAGTAATTAGTAATTCATTATGGTTCTTTTAAGCTAGATCTGATATTTTGATTCTATAGTCTTAGTATTTAGAAAAGGATAGTAGTCTTAGGTATTAAAAAGAGGTCAAAACTTAAAACATATTTGTTAAAAAACTCTTGAAAGAGCTATACTTGTCCTCCGATTCGAATCCAACAAGGACATATCTTTTGTCCCAAAACTTATTATGGGACATCATTGAAGAAGGAATCACGGTTCAGAAGAAGATACATCCGAAGTCAACCAGAAATTATTGAAGGAGTAAAATAAAAGTAATTACATGACTATTGACATACAAATGATATTGAGAAATCAAATATTTTCAAGAATTCGAGGTATTAAGAGTACCAAACAAACTTGGAATACCTTGAAAGAGGAGTTTGGATTCCCCATTCGGTAAACTTCAAACTCTACAAAGGAATATTGCAAATATCAAAATGAAGGATTTGAGACTATTGAAAAATAATGCGCAAAGCTAACTAAAATGGTAAAATTAATTTAAAACTTGTGGAGAAGATATTTCAAATAAAAAGTTGGTCAAAAAAATACTAATTAGCATCATTGAAAATATATGATCTAATAGTCACTAGCATTTCAACAAACTTTTGTTATAAACCATCATCCAATATATATATATATATATATATATATATTTTTAGGCCAACAGAAGCCACAAAATCAAAAAACAAACTTCGACTGAACAAGTTGGGCCACAACAGTCGGCAAATTAGGAGCACAAGAACGGGCTGAGGCCGCAAACCTAGCAAGAGAGTGAGCGACACAATTGCTTTACCTTCGAATGTAGCTAAATTGACAAGAGACAAAAAGATTGGCAAGCCTTCTAGCTTCATAAACGAAATTACCAATAGGGGAATCATCAACCGACAAGGTACGGAGCCTGGAAATCAAAGACAAGCAATCGCCTTCCAAGATAATGCAATTCCAATCATCATCCAATATTTGTATTTGTAATATACGGACATTTGATTTTATTATTATTATTTTTTTTGGTTTAGGCTAAAAAATATGACATGTGGCGTGTTTATAAAATATACATATCAAAAACCAAAAAAATAAAATAAAATTACAGTATGCTACAAATGCAAATATTAAATAAAGCTTCACAATAAAAATTTATTGGCATGGTAAATTGTAAGCAAATTTCTCATGAAAAAAAAATAAAAATTCTCCAATAAAAAATATAGATTCTTTTTCTCAAAAAATAAAAAATAAAAAATATAGTGACCAAAGTCCAAAGACGGCCGAAGAGTTTCACTCCAATCCAATTTTGCATTGAATCGAAATGCTCTTTTGATCGAGCAGATTCTAGGGCTTCTACTTTCTATCCCTGAAGGCGACCAAAGATCTCTTAATATTTTCTTCTTGTTTATGTCTCGCTATTTGGGAGGAAAAATAAAAACGCTCCTTTACATCCCTACAATTCAGACTCCTATAATTCCTACAATCTCATGTGATTGGAATTCAAATTCGCTCTCTCTTTTGAATTCAGCTTAATCTTTACAGCATATTGAATCTGCTCGTGATAATATATGGATGATACTCGTGCAGTTTCAGTTTTTCAGTACCACAGAAAACCAAAGCAAAAAAAGAAGGTACTGTACTATTCATATTAATTTCAGATCACATATGTATTCTGTATAACTTGAAACTTTTTGATAATAATAAGCAGATCTGCTACTATATTTCTCAAATCAATGGGCTTCTATTCCTTCTTTATACTGCAGAGAACTCGAGCATGGATTGGGTTGAATAGTTTGTCGGATGATGTTCTTATTGATATATTGTCTCATCTAACCCTCGTTGAAGCTGTGAGAACTAGCGTTCTGTCGCGCAGATGGAGACATTTGTGGAGGTTTACTTCTGGTAGTCTGGATTTTGATTTTTACAACGACATCAAAGTGAAGGCGGATGAACTGATGACTTGGGTCAATCGTGCCATAGAATTGCATCAGGGTCCACGTTTGGATAGCTTTGTAGTTCGTTTTAACACTGGAGGTGTTTACGATGATACTATCCCGAGATGGATATGTTTTGCAATGCAGAAGCAAGTGAAAAGGTTTGAATTGACATTAGGAACTGATGCTGAGTTTAATGGAATAATATATGGTTACGACAATTATAGCGAACTAACTCCACAATTTAAATGTTATCATCACGAGTTCCCAACGTTGAAGAAGTTATTATCATTGAAGTGTGCATTTGAGTCCCTGAGATCCCTTAATTTTTACTGTGTTAATATCACGGATGAGGTTGTTCATTACCTTTTGGCATCATGTCCGTATCTTGAAAGTTTATCCATAGCTCTTTCTTTTTCCACAAGGAACCTTGAAATTGTTGATCCAATCCCAAATTTGAAAACCTTGGAAATATCAAATTGCTCCCCCTTCGAGAGTCTCAAGGTTTCTACGGCAAGTATTGTATCATTTTCGCTCAGAGGACAAGAAAACAAATTGTTGTTCGAGTATATACCAAATCTTACAAATCTAACTCTTATAGGGCACTGTGCTTTGTCCTTTATTTATGAATATCGCAAAAGCAAACACGCAAGTTATTCGGGCCAGCTGGTGAAGCTTTCATTGCGTCTAATCCCTTCGGTTAGTTATGAAGCATTATATTTATGTTCGGTGTAACAATCATTACTAATTTTCGGGGAAAATTGCAATTTTAGTCCCATTAGATTCAAATCGTTGCAATAAAGGTCCCATTGGTTTGAAATATCCAAAATATATCCCATTGGATTCTAAAATGTTGCAATAAAGGTCCCATTGGTTTAAAAATCCGAGCAAATTGCATTTTTGGTCCCATACTAATGGACCATTATCACTTTTGGTCCCATGTTTTTCAAAAGTGGTTTTTTTGGTCCCATAGTAAATTTTTTTTATCACTTTGAGGACTTCCGTCAAATATTTGACGGAAGTCACTGTTCATCCGTTAAATTGGATGAACAGTGTCTTCTACCCGAGGATGAACAGTAACGGATGAACAGTGGCTTCCGTCAAATATTTGACGGAAGTCCTCAAAGTGATAAAAAAAATTTACTATGGGACCAAAAAAACCACTTTTGAAAAACATGGGACCAAAAGTGATAATGGTCCATTAGTATGGGACCAAAAATGCAATTTGCTCTAAAAATCCAATAAAAGTCCCATTGGATTCTAAAACATTGCAATATTAGTCCCACATTTGATCAACTAACAAAATAATTAGATGTTTTCTTAGTGTAAAAGAATTTTCTTTTTTTGTTTTGGGAAATCACTTTTTTTTTTCTAAAATATTTTATTTTCACTCATATTTGTTCGAATTTTTAATATTTTATTTTTTTCCCATATTTCTCTTAATTTCCACCACATTTATATCATTTTATTAAAGATTTTTAAAAAAAAAAAATTAATTATTTTATTCCCTATATCTTTTGATTTCCATCAAATTTTTCTATTTTTTTATTATGAGTATTTTTTTGTTTTAATTTCTATAATGCACTATGAATTACAATGAAATAAATAGCTCCTATTGTGAGTATTCCAAAAGGAGATTTTCATTTCTCACATCAAAAGTATCACATATACATATATATATAAATGCGCCGAACAATGTTTTCATTTATAAGGGGAAAAAAGTAATTTTTTTAAAAAAGAACTCTTTAAAAAAGAACTCTTTTTAATTTTTATTAAGAGTAATGTAGAATTTGAAAAAAAAAAAAAATCTGAATAAAAAGATAGAAAATTTTGATGAAAATCAAGAGATATAGGGGTGGAAATAATTAATTTTTTAAAAAAGAACTCTTTAATAAGACCGTAGAAATGGGGTGAAAATTAGGAGAAATATGAACGAAAATAAAACATTGAAACTAAGAGAAATACGGGTGAAAATAAAATATTTTATAAAAAAAAAGGCGATTTTCCAATAAAATAAGCAAAAAAAGGTAAACACTAATGAAATAAGTAATTATTTTGTTAGTTGACTAACAATGGGACTAATATTGCAATGTTTTAGAATCCAATGGGACCTTTATTGGATTTTTAAACCAATGGGACCTTTATTGCAACTTTTTCGAATCCAATGGGATATGTTTTGGATATTTCAAACCAATGGGACCTTTATTGCAACGGTTTAAATCTAATGGGACTAAAATTGCAATTTTCCCTAATTTTCGCAATCACAATGACCATTAACAATTTCATATTGGTTGTTGTCAGAGATATGTGTGGATGCATCCTCGTGATTTGCCTCTGTTATACTCTCTCAAGCAGTTGGAATTGTCTACCCCGTGTGGAATTGGGCAAAGTCTTCTCTTCTTCACTTTACTGATTAAGGCCGCTCCAGTCCTAAATGAGTTCAAAATAAGGGTACATGTTCTTACTATAATAAATGCCGCAAGCTTTGTTTCTTTAAACTTTTGAGTTGTGATTTATAGGAATTGTTTGCTTGAACAACGTTATAAAGGCCTTTTCGGAGCCATCATTCTACTATAATGGCGAACATTGGTATAAGTGTGGCCTTGAGTCTTAGACTCAAGCTTGATTTCATTTGTGGGTAGTTTGCATTCTCATACTTGTTATCCCTATTCTTATAGGGATAATTACAATGGTATACCCTCGGATTTGGCTTAATTACACAAACTTCCCTTGGAATTTGAGATATTACAAAAACTTCTTTTAAGATATCTTAAGGTTTCGCCCCACGTATGGTACTATAGTTATGAATTTCAAATCCGAATCATATTAACCAGTAATATTATCAATGACGAAATAGGACTCATAAAAAGTTAGACACGTCAAAATTAATCAACCTAGATTAATAATTTTTCAAACCTCAACGAAAGTCTGTGTAGTTAAGTCAAATCTCATGGTATGTCTTTTTTTTCTTTTCCTTTTTGTAAGGTTTTGAAATTACTACCAGATACAACTTACCAATTTATTTTTCTTTTCCTATTATCACAGATAAACTACAAGGTCAACCCTTATGAGGTATTCCGATAACCATCAGCGCTAAATTGCATATATTTTAATTAATCTTTCCTCTTTAACAGATACGTTGGGTTTATATCATGATAGGAACTAATAGGTACTTGGATACCGTTTCGAAGTATTAGTGAAGCGGAGGCACCTATATTTCATCATGAAAATCTTAAGTTGGTTGAAATGGTTGGCTATATTGGGTGTAAGAGTGAAAAGAAGTTCCTGTTGCACTTATTCAAGATTGCGCCGTCGCTTGAGAAGGTGGTTATCATACTGATGAACAATCAAAATAAGCAGCTTTATCATCTGAGAAATCAACGACGAAAAACTGTGGTGCGGACGAGGGAGGAAGCAAAACAACACGCCAAACGTCTCCAATCAGTTTTCCCACCAAATACAGAGTTGTTTGTAGTATGATCTATCTTCGAGTTTGACTCGAAGGTGGAATAGACTATAATTTTCCATTTTTTGTTGATATATTAGGGGTTTTTTTTTGGGTATTCGTAATTATCCAACTTATACGTTTATCGCACATTACCCGTTTTGTGTTAAGGTGGTGATGGTACAATGGGTTTAAATTAATAATTAAATTAAATAATCGCTTTGTTTTAACTCAAACAATAGAGATGCCTATTTTTGCTAAAATAGGTGTGGTTATAGATATCTATGATTGTAAATAAATAGACGGCAAGTGATTACAAAAAGGATACTTACTCTTGCGTTTGCCGGATCGGATTACCCTAAACATCTCAACCTCATCAACAGGTCTGACCTATAAATCCAACAAAAGAGTTAAACCATTGCTCGATTCAGATGTAGCAATGGTGCTTAAACAAATCTCCCCAGTGGTCAAGAAAAATTTGACACCACTCCCCCATAGAAAAAGTATAAATTCCAACTCCCACTTCAAATTTATAATTAGATTTCACTCCCCATTTTTTTTACTAAATTACCAAAATAGCCTGAACAAACATGAAATGACATAACAAATCACTCTTCCCACCCATACAAATTATTTTGTTAACATAATAATTCATATATACAACTTTATACTTTTATTTTGTATGTTAATATTTCAAAATATAATTTTCACAATTCAAATGTCAAAATTAATACTTTTTTTAGGTGGATGTTGGGGTAAAAATTAATTGTTGATTTATATTTTGGAGTATTATTTAGAAATTATAAAGTATCCAAATTATAAAACAGTGTATTGAAATTATAAAACAGGGTATTATAAATTATCCAAATTGGTATTATTTATAAAAGTTAGAGTACTCAAGTTTAAAATTGAAGTATGAGAAGAAAAATTAAAGAAAAGAAAAGAAAAAAATAGTATTGTTTGTAAAAGTTATTGTTAGTGTGTAATTAGTGCTTAAATTACTTTAATTTCTCCCTTATATTTGACTGGAAATCTACTTAATTTTACTTAATTATGGCTTTGCAGGTCTGTTGGAGTGAAATGAAGGTTTAATGCAGAATCTTGATCAAAGGAAGTTATAAGTGTAGAAAAAGGCATGAGCCATGACCTTCAAGATTATCCCTAAAGACAAAGGTGACGTGGCAGACACCTCACCAAAGTCAAGTGTTGCGGCTGACTTTCTATGTTTGGCAACTTCAGCAACTTGCAGCAGTTTTGCACAGCATTTTGCGTTTCAAAGAAGTGTAATCATCATACTTAGGAATTCAAAAGAATATTGGCCTTGAAATGTGTGCCAAAGTTGAGATTACCAAGCTTATAAGCAAGGGTTATGAAGAGAAGAAGCATCATTCAGTTTTCTCTTGAAGGAGACAGTCACGTAGCAGCTGAAGCAGCTGGAGAATAGCAGGAAAATAGGGGACTTCTCCCCTGTTATGATCAACAAGCATTTCCTATCCTTTCTTCTCTTTTTAGTTAATGTTTAAGCTTAGAATTGTATAATTCATGAACACTCTTGTGTAGACAATCTTGTTAACTTAAATTCAGTCCTGAAACAGTTTGTTATTTGATCTTTTTGCAAGTATGTACAACAGCTAAGTCTATTTTATCCTAGTTACGTTGTTTCTTTAATTCATGCTTTGGATTTGTGAGATCTAATTAAATGAGTTTATGCAGGTTTAATCTCTTGGTATATGCATGTATCTTGAGTGTATGGTTTGAACATGTTTTTGAGATGATTTTCTGATCAACTATTATCTTGGTACTTGTTTTATTTGACTGCACAAATACTTGATCCGTAATTGTCATGTAAATGTGCCTAATAGTTACACATCATTGAAGGCTTACCTCCATGTTTGCTTGATAGTGATGAGATGCATGTATAATGACTTAAACATTCCAAGCTTGTTGAGTTTGTTGGTTAGGATCGGTATCCTTTTCATGATTAATGCTATCACGAGGTTAAATCTTAGGATCGTATCTTTAAGACTGCTTTTGTGATAAGAAGATGATTAGTGAGCATCTCATAATCATTGTAAAAATAAGAAAGGATCAGGTGTGTAGAGCTTGTTACCATTATAGCCGGTCTATCAAGGAATTAAAGTTGAATATTGCATCAATGATCGAATCAATGGCATGAATTATAAGAACAACTTAGCTAGGATAAGCTATCTCTAAACCAGTTAATTTCAGTCACTAAATATCAGCTTTCTTTACTTGATATCATTTAATTTAACATCTTCAATTTGTAGTTTGGTAATTACTCAAGCCCCTTGTTTCGAGCCGATTTTGTGGTTATTTACTTGGTTGTGTGTGGAATATAAAACCTGCTAGTCCTTTGGGTTCGACCCTTTGCTTTTGTACTCTATTTGTGCGTATTGGAAAGTGAAGGTTTTTATTTGGTGGATTTGGCAACCATCAGTTATAGTACTTACGTTTTAAATTAATTAGAGTGTTATTCATAAAAGTTAAAGTACCTACTGTTAGTTATTTTAATAAAGCCTAAGTGCAAGCATCAATGAATCAATGTAGCAAAAGGGGTCGATTCCACGAGGAGGAGTGAATCAATCAATTACCTAATGCATTCACCAATCTATAGACCAAATCGAATTTCAGATTAAGTTATCTAAATAAGGAGTTTAAAGTTAACTATGATTAATCAAAAGAGAAATAGCGAGGAAAAGAGTAAAGTAGCAAATAACCAATTAAACCAAGTGGCAAGGGGAAGTAATGATCATGCAAGGCTCGTGTTCAACTAGTGCTTCGGTGGGTTTATGCTTCTCACAATCCTAATCACTAAAGCATACACAAGCTCCTCTCGAAGTCAAGTGCGTGTACCTAATCAAAGTCTAAAGCCTACTTTCGTGGTCATTAGCTCATTAATTAGATCAAACAAACAAGACTAGTGCAACAAAATAACTAGCGGCTTGGCCCGGTTACTCTATTACTCGATTGCTCAAGAATAGGCTAAATGTCTTTATACCTAAAACTTAAGTGTTGTGAAACCTCTTCCAATTCACATACAACTTCTCGATTAGCATGCAAATCTCAAGTCATAATCAAGGTGATCAAGCTTAATCATGCAATTAACTCAATTTCACAAGCATAAGAACAATAACCCCACCTAGGCATTTCATCAAACACTTACCCTACATAGTTCATCACCCCCCTTTGCCTAAAGATCTAGCCACTCATAGTCATAATACTCAAAGAACAAGAGAAGTAAGACTTAAATAAACTCATATTCATTAAAAAGGGTTTAATTCAAATATTCATGGACAATAGGTTCATAAAAGAGTTTAATCCATAAACAACTAAATTAGGAAAGTAAACTAGTATTAAACTAACTAAGAAAGCATTAAATGAAAGTAAAAACAAACTAAATCTTCAATGGATCTTCATTTCTTCCAAGAAAGGAAAAGTGGTGTTCCCAAGACTCCAATCAGCTGTTTCCGCCTCCAAACTAGGTTAAAAATCGGCCCCCCTCGAATGCCCTCGAAAAATAGGTTATAAACTAGGAAAAACGCATTTCTGGAGAAAATCCACGGGGGTGGATTTTCATGGGCAAAGAAATCCACGGGGGTGGATTTCTGAAAAACGCACTGACAACTTTTAAAGAAAATCCACGGGGGTGGATTTTTTTCTACTACAAAATCCACGGGGGTGGATTTCTTGCAGAAACCTTTGGTCTACTGTGACATTTCCGCGAGGGTGGAAATTTTGTACTAACAAAATCCACGAGGGTGGATTTCCAAATTAAGGCAGCAAAATTTCAAAGTTTGCGAGATATTCCTTTGTAAGCTCGGATTTTGGTCGTATTGCTCCATTTCGTCCCTTTAACTCGTCTTTTGTTAAAAACACCTACAAAGACCATGAAACTCCACATAAGCCATCAAATTTGGGCAAAAATTACACAAAATAAACCTCAATGGAGCAAGAATTAACGACTTAACAACTTCCCCACACTAAAATATTGCTCGTCCTCGAGAAATGATGTAAAACTCGAAAAGTCAATCCAACTCAATCAACCTCGCAATAATCAATTGACACACTATCACCTATTCGAGTCTAGCCTATCAAACATATTACACATGCATAAAGAATTCATCAAAATAGTGTAGTTAGCATACTTCAAATAATGTGCAATATTAAATGAGACATAGCACAACGACTTCCCGGATTGGTTTATATTTCCCTTGTAGAAACTAATTTACGGATTCGAGATCACCTTTCATGCCTATCTCCACTAATGTAATCGACTCAGATGTCGGGATCGAAAGGTCTTTCGAGCATGTAATGTAGGCTAAGGGTAATGGTTATGGAAATTTTTGGCCATAAAGTGACTAGACACCAATGCTTACATCGTTTTACATTCCAATCTACCCTTCTATGCCTTTTAATCATAAAATGCACCCACACTAGGATTCCGTATACTCAACTATCCTTCAATTCTTTTACATTTGCAAAATCTTTCATTCCCTTACTCTTTTGCTTTTGCTCAATTTTTCTTCTTGTTCTTCCAAATTTTCTCGATTTTTCTCTTTCTTTTTCAAGTGTTTCAAGATTCATCAATCAAATGTTGAAAGGCTATTACAACAATACAATTCTTATAACGAGCAAGCATGATGTAATTGATTATGAAGGTAAGGAGTAATTATGTCGTGTTTGGGCTTGTAATATGGCTAAGAAAAATTTTACACGACAATTAGGCTCAATGGGGTCAACTAGAATATGATATATAGTGCAAAAAGGCTAAAATTTAGAAGGTATTCCCGCCGACAACGAATGCCTAAGTCATTTCCCGAATCTTTTGTCAATTCAAAATTTCGCCTCGAAAGACACTAGAGCTCTCTCTAACCGTATTTTAGCTCTTAATGGGAAATATAAACTTCCTCTAAGAATTTGAAATCCATTGACTCATTTAAAATTTGCACAAAATTTATAGCATGCTAACACACTATTCTTACCGAATTCATATACGCATTTTCATACATTCGATTAGCCTAACTCAAACTAGTAATTATATGTCATAAGATCAAAGCAATATTGAGAATCGGAGTCAATTCTTGTTTAATATCACTCTCTATTGATATGCATGCATAAGAACGAGCTCCTCGAGATAAATAATTCCAAACTAAACTCATAACCCCTCCCCCACACTAGCATCGAAGCATGGTCCCCATGCAAGAAAGAAGATATATGAGATAAAGAAGACTCCCTCTAATTGATGAAAAACCGGCAATGGGGCACGCACAAAAATATACCTATTCCTGCAAAACAATGACTCATAACACGGATCAAGAGCCTCGACGGCAAATGACAATCGACATGCATATTACAAGCAAAGAGGAGTCATAATGAAAGGCCTTAACCAAGCAATTATCCTGGAGTTAATCATTCACAGAACCACATAAAACCCCACAGACGGGGCATCAAATGCCTAACAATAAACCTAACACACAATTCCCACACACTTAGATACGAATAAAGTTCACGAAGCAAAGTCAACAGACAAAATAGCGAAAACAGCAAGGCATGAAAATGGGAGCTTGAGTTTAGAGAGTATCCCTTCGCATCACATCACTCGCTCCAGCAAGGAAGGGATCAAAGAGTAATAATCACTCCGGAGGGTTATTCGGCCATCCACGGAAGTAAGAAGTCATGTTTGCATTCCAAGTCATGAAGTGGTCATTGAGAGCTTTGAAATTAGCCTCATTTGCCTCATTTGCTCGATCCTGCGAAGCATGGAGAGCAGCCACTTCGTCTCTAACACTTGTCAACCCCAGCTCCAAATTGCCCATTCTCTCCCACAATCCAGCCATATTCTGAGAACCCTCTGTATTAGGCACATCTTCTTGTGGTGCAGCTGGTGGTGCCTCGAGTGCTGGCAGTGGTGGCGGGTTATCTGAAGCAGACATAGTATTCAAAAACTCCTTTTGTTCCGGGGTTAAATCCTTCCAAAATTCAACACCCCAATCATACATGATATTATAGACGTTTCGCTTCTCCTTTGGCCAGTAGTTAACCCACTTGTTAAGCGGCGGTCCCCATAATGTTATCAATTCCATATGCGAAAGGTGCTTCTCATCTAAGAATGGATTCATTTCCAAGGGCACCATGTCTTCCTCAGGCTCCCAACCAACACTCGTGGCAATCATCGTAACAAAACCACCAAAACCGAATCTACCCTGCTTATAACAAAACCACCAAAAGCGAATCTACCCTGCTTCCTGTTTGCAGCAGTGAACATCTTGTCCAAAAGCATATAAGTACCATCGATACTTATACCCTTACTCATGCAGTCCATGAGTGTAAGCTCTGCCACATTGACTGTGGTTTTGTTGTTCGATCGAGCACAGAAACCCGCAGACAAGATACGATGGATGACTCGCCAAGTGAGGGAATGAATGTTGGAAGACTTTGTATTGCTTTCATCATACGGTATTGCATCTGGAGCCAAAGGGAATGTTCTCCAAACCGCCTCTCGCTCCTCAACCTTCATCTTTGGGAGTTTGGTGAGAGGCCTCATCATCGAGTTCCGGTTGGGGTCTGGAAATCCAAAAATTGCACGCAAATCAGCCGCCCTAAGTGTGTGTCTCTCACCATTAATTCGGAAAGACAACTCATCATTACTCCAATCCATTGTCAAGATGAACTCCCTAGTCAGAGCAGGGTAAGTTGGTGCCCACTTGTGGAGAAAGTCAAGCCATTCAAGTCCTTTTGCAAAGCGTCGAACGTACTTGTAAATTCCTAACGCTTCCAACATCGGTACATGCATAAAGTAAGTCGGGTAAAGCTCCCGGTCCACTACACGATCAAACGGATTGTAAGGTGGCATCGAATGAGAAGTGGAACTCTTAGACTTCTTGGAAGTGGATGCCTCATCCACGGTAGATCGCTTCTTAGGGGCCATTTCTGCATTACAAAAGCATCTAACCGAGGATTAACAACATTTAAAACACCAAAGTTCATTCAAGACTTTCGTCAAACACCTTGTGTGCATCCAGAAAAGTGTGTGGTTTTACTCAATTTTGCAAAGGTGGTGTTTTCCAACAAGCTCAAAAGCAATAATTTAGCAACAAAAGCATAATTACAACAATTTACTCCAAGAATTTCAGAGAATTTCAGAAAAATCGAGTCTAGGGTTCAAGAATTTAACATGCTTCATAATCCCCTAAATCTCTACAAATCTTAGCATTCTTGCATAGCTTCATGCTCATATCAAAAATAAATCCAAGAATCAACTCGAAATGTCAACACAAATCGGAATAACATGCTTCTAGGGTTTCAAGATACAAAATTTTCACAAGATTTTGCAAGAAATTCAAAATTTCAGCCCCCACAAAGCAAGTAAAGCATGGATATAACAAATGTAGTCAAGGATTTAACAATAAAGAACAAAATCTCAAATGGAACTCAGATTTGGAGAGGAGAGGGTGACAAAGCTTCAACTTATACCAAAAATTTCAGAGAAAAGGGAAGGACAAGAAGCTTACCAAGTGAGAGAAGGAAAGGGAAGAAGAAAACTGGAAAAATTGGAGCAGCCGACTGTCCTTGGTTTGCGTGCGCGGGAGAGAGAGATGTAGGGTTTGAAAGTGATGGTAATGTGTAATGGTAATGTGCCTTTGTGTCCTTGAAGAGAAGGAAAGCAGACGCGGGCGGATGGAAGGAAAAAGGAGTGAAAAACGTGTTTCAGACTTAAGAGAATCGGATTTTCTGGAAAAAGGAAATCCACGGGGGTGGATTTTTGTAAGGGAAAAAATCCACGGGGGTGGATTCTTTACAGAAACCTGGGACTGAAATGGAGAAATCCGCGATCGCGGATTTTTATTTGAAAAAAAATCCACGAGGGTGGATTCCTTACAGAAACTATGCTGAAATCGGCAGAAATCCGCGATCGCGGATTTTCTTTTACAGAAAATCCACGAGGGTGGATTTGTTACAGAAACTCTAAAAATGGGAAGAATTCACTGAGGGAGGTAAGTGTAATTTTTCAAAAGATGAGAACCAAGTAAAACACAAAAATGCACTCAACATTTGCACAAATAGTTCGAACCAAACTCGGAATTAACTTTACCTCAACCGGAGCACTTAATGACCCAATAATGTAACATAATCAAGACAAACGGTATTTTCTCTCGCAAGAATCAAGAATTCAAGCAACAAATATGCAATGCACACCATAGTATACCGGTTTGTACCCTAAACTCATCTCTTCAACTCAAGACACATAAGAATAAAGGCAATTCATCTCATCATCAACACATGCATCACCAACTCAAGAGCAAGAATTTAAAAGAAATTGGACCTCAACCCCACAAGGGGTGTCAAAACTTGCAATCACACATCCGAGTTAAATCTTCTTCCTCGAAATCAACAACCTACACACAAAGAGACAAGAACAACAACCACCCCTTAACCAACCACCACAACCTCCTCAAAGACAAATTCGGGAGTATGCCATGCCTAGCATGGAGCATATTCAACAAAATATGGGAAGACCGGGAGTTGGTGCAAATCATTTCGAAATCAAGCCGGCCTACATCTCACTTCTACAACAAAATCAATTCAACGGATTTGCTACGGAGGACCCTATATCACACGTTAATTGGTTTGTGGAGGTGTGTGATACGTTCAAGTTAAATAACGTGCCCGAAGACGCCATAAGAATTCGCTTATTTCCTTTCTCTCTAAGGGATAGGGCGAAGGCTTGGCATAGTGCTCTTCCGTATGAGACTAAGGGATCATGGTCTTTATTGTCCCAAGCCTTCTTGGATAAGTTTTTCCCGCACGCTAAAACGGTTAAGCTCCGGAATGAAATCACTTCATTTCGGCAATATGAAGGAGAAACCTTATACGAAGCGTGGGAACGGTTTAAGGAAATACAAAGAAAGTGCCCTCACCATGGATGCGAAAATTGGAAGCTAGTCCAATCATTCTATGGAGGAATCTCCCAAGCTTTGAAGGTCATGATTGACTCCGCCGCGGGGGGCGCTATAATGACCATGTACGAAACCGATGCTATACAATTGTTGGAAAGGATGGCGGCGGTGGTCTTTGCCCTCTATTTGCCCCATTAAGGGCATCATTTGCATTAAAATCTTCCATTTGAATCGGGGTTGATGCCTCTTGTCTCCTTTCCTTCCTTAATGCACGAAGTTTCTTTTCGATGTCCGGATAATGTTTCAAATTCTCCCAACTTTTAGCTCTTCTCATGCACAAGAACCTACAAGAGACAAACAAGCATCAAAATCAAATAAAAATAAAGGTCTAATTCACTAGTTACTAACAATCGGTAAGGGTGATTTAAACGCCTCCCCGGCAACGGCGCCAAAAACTTGTTAGTTATTTTAATAAAGCCCAAGTGCAAGCATCAATGAATCAATGTAGCAAAAGGGGTCGATTCCACGAGGAGGAGTGAATCAATCAATTACCTAATGCATTCACCAATCTATAGACCAAATCGAATTTCAGATTAAGTTATCTAAATAAGGAGTTTAAAGTTAACTATGATTAATCAAAAGAGAAATAGCGAGGAAAAGAGTAAAGTAGCAAATAACCAATTAAACCAAGTGGCAAGGGGAAGTAATGATCATGCAAGGCTCGTGTTCAACTAGTGCTTCGGTGGGTTTATGCTTCTCACAATCCTAATCACTAAAGCATACACAAGCTCCTCTCGAAGTCAAGTGCGTGTACCTAATCAAAGTCTAAAGCCTACTTTCGTGGTCATTAGCTCATTAATTAGATCAAACAAACAAGACTAGTGCAACAAAATAACTAGCGGCTTGTCCCGGTTACTCTATTACTCGATTGCTCAAGAATAGGCTAAATGTCTTTATACCTAAAACTTAAGTGTTGTGAAACCTCTTCCAATTCACATACAACTTCTCGATTAGCATGCAAATCTCAAGTCATAATCAAGGTGATCAAGCTTAATCATGCAATTAACTCAATTTCACAAGCATAAGAACAATAACCCCACCTAGGCATTTCATCAAACACTTACCCTACATAGTTCATCACCCCCCTTTGCCTAAAGATCTAGCCACTCATAGTCATAATACTCAAAGAACAAGAGAAGTAAGACTTAAATAAACTCATATTCATTAAAAAGGGTTTAATTCAAATATTCATGGACAATAGGTTCATAAAAGAGTTTAATCCATAAACAACTAAATTAGGAAAGTAAACTAGTATTAAACTAACTAAGAAAGCATTAAATGAAAGTAAAAACAAACTAAATCTTCAATGGATCTTCATTTCTTCCAAGAAAGGAAAAGTGGTGTTCCCAAGACTCCAATCAGCTGTTTCCGCCTCCAAACTAGGTTAAAAATCGGCCCCCCTCGAATGCCCTCGAAAAATAGGTTATAAACTAGGAAAAACGCATTTCTGGAGAAAATCCACGGGGGTGGATTTTCATGGGCAAAGAAATCCACGGGGGTGGATTTCTGAAAAACGCACTGACAACTTTTAAAGAAAATCCACGGGGGTGGATTTTTTTCTACTACAAAATCCACGGGGGTGGATTTCTTGCAGAAACCTTTGGTCTACTGTGACATTTCCGCGAGGGTGGAAATTTTGTACTAACAAAATCCACGAGGGTGGATTTCCAAATTAAGGCAGCAAAATTTCAAAGTTTGCGAGATATTCCTTTGTAAGCTCGGATTTTGGTCGTATTGCTCCATTTCGTCCCTTTAACTCGTCTTTTGTTAAAAACACCTACAAAGACCATGAAACTCCACATAAGCCATCAAATTTGGGCAAAAATTACACAAAATAAACCTCAATGGAGCAAGAATTAACGACTTAACACCTACATTTATAATTGAAGTATTGTTCATAAACTTTAACTTATTCAAATTTAAAAATAAAGTATTATTCATAAAATTAAAGTATTCAGGTTTAAAATTGAAGTATGAAAAGGAAAAAAAAAAAAAATAAGAAAAGGGAAAGGAAATAATTAAGGGTATTGCAGTCAATATAGGTGAGTGAGGGGTGATATCTAATTATAAATTTGAATTAGAGAGTTAGTATTGAAAGTTTTAGCATCGAGGAGTAAACTAAATTATTTCCAACCAAAAGAGATATTAATTATGACCCCTTTTTATAAATCTGACATTAATTTTGTGCAAGCATAACTGATCTTAACTAAAGGATTTTGTTCTAGTGGTGTCTGATTAGATTACAAGAGACAAATTTTATTTGATTCTATTTTCTAATGATGACCGTTGGATCACAAAAAAACGAACTTTATCTAATTTTCTAAGAGGTCAAAACTTAAAACATATTTGTTAAAAAACTCTTGAAAGAGTTATACTTGTCCTCCGATTCGAACCCAACAAGGACATATCTTTTGTCCCAAAATTTATGGGACATCATTGAAGAAGGAATCACCGTTCAGAAGAAGATACATCCGAAGTCAACCAGAAATTATTGAAGGAGTAAAATAAAAGTAACTACATGACTAGTGACATACAAGTGACATTGACGAATCAAATATTTTCAAGAATTCGAGGTGTTAAGAGTACCAAACAAACTTGGAATATCTTGAAAGAGGAGTTTGGATTCCCCATTCGGTAAACTTCAAACTCTACAAAGGGATATTGAAAATATCAAAATGAAGGATTTGAGACTATTGAAAAATAATGCGCAAAGCTAATTAAAATGGTAAAATTAATTTAAAACTTGTGGAGAAGATATTTCAAATTAAAAGTTGGTCGAAAAAAATACTAATTAGCATCACCGAAAATATATGATCCAATAGTCACTAGCATTCCAACAAACTTTTGTTATAAACCATCATCCAGTATTTGTATTTGTAATATACGGACATTTGAATTTATTTATTTTTTTGTGGTTTTGGCTAAAAAATATGACATGTGGCGTGTTTATAAAACATACATATCAAAAACCAAAAATTAAAAAAAAAATTGCAGTATGCTACAAATGCAAATATTAAATAAAACTTCACAATAAAAATTTGTTGGCATGGTAAATTGTAAGCAAATTTCTCATGAAAAAAAAAAAAATTCTCCAATAAAAAATATTGATTCTTTTTCTCAAAAAATATAAAATAAAAAATATAGTGACCAAAGTCCAAAGACGGCCGAAGAGTTTCACTCCAATCCAATTTTGCATTGAATTGAAATACTCTTTTGATCGAGCAGATTCTAGGGCTTCTACTTTCTATCCCTGAAGGCGACCAAAGATCTCTTAATATTTTCTTCTTGTTTATGTCTCGCTATTTGGTAGGAAAAAAAAGGCTCCTTTACATCCCTACAGCTACCGCTACCCAACTACTTCGTCCCTCAATTCAGACTCCTATAATTCCTCAATCTCATGTGTGATCGGAATTCAAATTCGCTATGTCTTTTGAATTCAGCTTAATCTTTACAGCATATTGAATCCGCTCGTGATAATATATGGATGATACTCGTGCGGTTTCAGTTTTTCAGTACCACAGAAAACCAAAGCAAAAAAAGAAGGTACTGTACTATTCATATTAATTTCAGATCACATATGTATTCTGTATAACTTGAAACTTTTCGATAATAATAAGTAGATCTGCTACTATATTTCTCAAATCAGTGGGCTTCTATTCCTTCTTTTTACTGCAGAGAACTCGAGCATGGATTGGGTTGAATAGTTTGTCGGATGATGTTCTTATTGATATATTGTCTCGTCTGACCCTCGTGGAAGCTGTGAGAACTAGCGTTCTGTCGCGTAGATGGAGACATTTGTGGAGGTTTACTTCTGGTAGTCTTGATTTTGATTTTTACAACCACATCAAAGTCAAGGCAGATGAACTGATGACCTGGGTTAATCGTGTGATAGAGTTGCATCAGGGTCCGCGTTTGGATAGCTTTGTAGTTCGTTTTAACACTGGAGGTGTTTACGATGATACTATCCCGAGATGGATATGTTTTGCAATGCAGAAGCAAGTGAAAAGGTTTGAATTGACATTAGGAACTGATGCTGAGTTTACTGGAATAATATATGGTTACGACAATTATAGCGAACTAACTCCACAATTTAAATGTTATCATCACGAGTTCCCAACGTTGAAGAAGTTATTATCATTGAAGTGTGCATTTGAGTCCCTGAGATCCCTTAATTTTTACTGTGTTAATATCACGGATGAGGTTGTTCATTACCTTTTGGCATCATGTCCGTATCTTGAAAGTTTATCCATAGCTCTTTCTTTTTCCACAAGGAACCTTGAAATTGTTGATCCAATCCCAAATTTGAAAACCTTGGAAATATCAAATTGCTCCCCCTTCGAGAGTCTCAAGGTTTCTACGGCAAGTATTGTATCATTTTCGCTCAGAGGACAAGAAAACAAATTGTTGTTCGAGTATATACCAAATCTTACAAATCTAACTCTTATAGGGCACTGTGCTTTGTCCTTTATTTATGAATATCGCAAAAGCAAACACGCAAGTTATTCGGGCCAGCTGGTGAAGCTTTCATTGCGTCTAATCCCTTCGGTTAGTTATGAAGCATTATATTTATGTTCGGTGTAACAATCATTACTAATTTTCGCAATCACAATGACCATTAACAATTTCATATTGGTTGTTGTCAGAGATATGTGTGGATGCATCCTCGTGATTTGCCTCTGTTATACTCTCTCAAGCAGTTGGAATTGTCTACCCCGTGTGGAATTGGGCAAAGCCTTCTCTTCTTCACTTTACTGATTAAGGCCGCTCCAGTCCTAAATGAGTTCAAAATAAGGGTACATGTTCTTACTATAATAAATGCCGCAAGCTTTGTTTCTTTAAACTTTTGAGTTGTGATTTATAGGAATTGTTTGCTTGAACAACGTTATAAAGGCCTTTTCGGAGCCATCATTCTACTATAATGGCGAACCATTGGTATAAGTGTGGCCTTGAGTCTTAGACTCAAGCTTGATTTCATTTGTGGGTAGTTTGCATTCTCATACTTGTTATCCCTATTCTTATAGGGATAATTACAATGGTATACCCTCGGATTTGGCTTAATTACACAAACTTCCCTTGGAATTTGAGATATTACAAAAACTTCTTTTAAGATATCTTAAGGTTTTGCCCCACGTATGGTACTATAGTTATGAATTTCAAATCCGAATCATATTAACCAGTAATATTATCAATGACGAAATAGGACTCATAAAAAGTTAGACACGTCAAAATTAATCAACCTAGATTAATAATTTTTCAAACCTCAACGAAAGTCTGTGTAGTTAAGTCAAATCTCATGGTATGTCTTTTTTTTCTTTTCCTTTTTGTAAGGTTTTGAAATTACTACCAGATACAACTTACCAATTTATTTTTCTTTTCCTATTATCACAGATAAACTACAAGGTCAACCCTTATGAGGTATTCCGATAACCATCAGCGCTAAATTGCATATATTTTAATTAATCTTTCCTCTTTAACAGATACGTTGGGTTTATATCATGATAGGAACTAATAGGTACTTGGATACCATTTCGAAGTATTAGTGAAGCGGAGGCACCTATATTTCATCATGAAAATCTTAAGTTGGTTGAAATGGTTGGCTATATTGGGTGTAAGAGTGAAAAGAAGTTCCTGTTGCACTTATTCAAGATTGCGCCGTCGCTTGAGAAGGTGGTTATCATACTGATGAACAATCAAAATAAGCAGCTTTATCATCTGAGAAATCAACGACGAAAAACTGTGGTGTGGACGAGGGAGGAAGCAAAACAACACGCCAAACGTCTCCAATCAGTTTTCCCACCAAATACAGAGTTGTTTGTAGTATGATCTATCTTCGAGTTTGACTCGAAGGTGGAATAGAGTATAATTTTCCATATTTTGTTGATATATTAGGGGTTTTTTTTTGGGTATTCGTAATTATCCAACTTATACGTTTATCGCACGTTACCCGTTTTGTGATAAGGTGGTGATGGTACAATGGGTTTAAATTAATAATGAAATTAAATAATCGCTTTGTTTTAACTCAAACAATAGAGATGCCTATTTTTGCTAAAATAGGTGTGGTTATAGATATCTATAATTGTAAATAAATAGACGGCAAGTGATTACAAATCATATTGTACTCAATGAATAATTTTGTGGAAACGTAACATTTTACTCAACTACCATTAATATGAAAAGTTTAATACATTAGTAAAAAAAAAAATATACGAGCTTAATTAGAGACTTCGTACAACTATTTGAGCTCTGGACGCACAACTACCATTGATAAAAAGTTTTCCACCTTAATAATCCATTCCAATTTGACTTATATAAATAGCTATTTAAAAAAAAAAAGTGATCTTGATTTCAAGTCCTAACCAAGGGGAAATGATAGAATGAGTGATTTGGATAGTCTTTAGAGTGTGCAAATTGACAACTGAGGTGATTTCAAAACTCTATCTCGTCCTCTAGTAAGTATATTAGAACTCTTGCAAGTACAAATCTCAAATATCTAACACAGTATATTAGAACTCTTGCAACTACATGGGGCTGTTTGGATTTTTCTTTACACCAATGATCTCTAAATTGAAAGTACATTTAAGTTCAGGGTGAGTGACATGGGCCTTTGTAAAACGCAAACCAGAAGGGCGGATGAAGCACTCATATTT
Organism: Lantana camara; assembly: GCA_037501455.1. Classification (NCBI taxonomy): domain Eukaryota; kingdom Viridiplantae; phylum Streptophyta; class Magnoliopsida; order Lamiales; family Verbenaceae; genus Lantana; species Lantana camara. The sequence continues at coordinate 82,510,398 of CM074865.1, forward strand.
AGGAGGTTTCCTTGTAAAGCTTGGTCCTACAAATGTGGCTTTAGGAATCATCCTCTTCCACTGCTTAGCTGCAATATTGCAAATCAAATACAGATCAGCAAGAGCACAATCATCAACAAGCCTTACAATTTAGTTTGTGGAGGTATACACTAGGAAAAACTGTTGAACATATAATTATCCCTTCAGTTGAGACCACATATCATAGAACCAAAAGAAAGTTAAACTATTGCTCGATCCAGATGTAGCAATGGTGCTTAAACAAATCTCCCCAGTGGTCAAGAAAAATTTGACACCACTCCCCCATAGAAAAAGTATGAATACCAACTCTCCACTTCAAAGTTATAATTATATTTCACTCCCCATTTTTTTACTAAATTACCAAAATAGCCTTGAACAAACATGAAATGACATAACAAATCACTCTTCCCACCCATACAAACCATTTTGTTAACATCATAATTCGTATACACAACTTTATACTTTTATTTTGTATGCTAATATTTCAAAATATAATTTTCATACTTCAAATGTAAAAGTTAATACTTTTTTTTAGATGGATGTTGGGGTAAAAATTAATTGTTGATTTATATTTTGGAGTATTATTTGAAAATTATAAAGTATCATAATTATAAAACAAAGTATTGAAATTATAAAATAGGGTATTATAAATTATCCAAATTTAAAAGTAGGGTATTATTCGTACAAGTTGGAGTACTCAAGTTTAAAATTGAAGTACGAGAAGAAAAAATAGTATTGTTCGTAAAAGTTATAGTACTTACGTTTTAAATTAGAGTATTATTCATAAAACTTAAAGTACCTAGATTTATAATTAAAGTATCTTTCATAAACATTAACTTAATCAAATTTAAAAATAAAGTATTATTCGTAAAATTAAAGTAATCAGGTTTAAAATTGAAGTATGAAAAGGAAAAACAAAGAATAAGAAAAGGAAAAGGAAATAATTAAGGGTATTACAGTCAATCTAGGAGAGTAAGGAGTGATATCTAATTATAAATTTGAATTACAGAGTTTCCAACTAAATGAGAGTTATTAATTATGACCCCTCGTATAAATCTGAAATTAATTTTTTGTGTAAACATAACTGCTTGGATCACAGAAAACTAACTTTATCTGATTTTTTAAGAGGTCAAAATTCAAAACGTATTTGTTAAAAAATTCTTGAGAAAATTGTACTTGTCCTCCAATTCGAATCCAGTAAGGACATACTTTTTGTCCCAAAATTTAAGGGATATCATTGAATAAGTAATCATGGTTTCGGAAGAAGGTACATCCAAAGTCAATCATAAATTATTGAAGGAGCAAAAAAAAAATAATTACATGGTTTTATACAACATACAAATAGCATTGACGGATCAAATATTTCCAAAACTTCGAGTTATTAAGAGTACCAAACAAACTTGGAATACCTTTAAAGAGGAGTTTGAATTTCCTGTTCGATTAAAACTTCAAATTATACGGAGGTGTTTTGAAAATATCAAAATGAAGGATTTAAGACTATTGAAAAATACTATGCAAGAATAACTCAAAATGGGAAATTAATTTAGAACTTGTGGAGAAAATATCTCAAATAAAAAGGTGATCGAAAAAATACTAATTAGCATTACCGAAAAATATGATCCAATAGTGACTACCATTATAAGTTTATAACAAACTTTCGTTATAAACAGTCATCCAATTTTTGTATTTGTAACGTACGATCATCTGAATTTTTCTTTTGTGGTTTTAGCTAAAAAATATGACACGTGACATGTTTATAGACTATACACATCCAAAACCTAAAAAATAAATAAATAAATAAATACAAATATAAAGATTAAATGACAGTTTATAATAAAAATTTATTGGGAAGGTAAATTATAAATAAAATTCCTATGACAAAAAAAAAAAATAATAATAATAAAAAAAAAAAAATATATATATATATATATATATTTATATATATATATTTCTCAAATAAAAAATATAGAGTCTTTTTCTTAAAAAATATAGTCACCAAAGTCCAATCCCTGAAGGCGGCCAAAGATCTCTTCATATTTTCTTCTTGTTTACGTCTCGCTATTTGGCAGAAAAAAAAAAGGCTCATTTTCATCCGCCCCATCTTCTGGAACAGGTAAAATACTTGTCCTTAATTGCCAAATTTGTCAAGTATGAACACCTAAGTGAATTTCATTTGGATTTGAGTATTACTAATTTAAAAGTGTGATCATCCAATTACATAAACTTTATAACTTGGGGATTAAACTCTAAATTTGTTTCTTAAAGTCAAGAGACCTTTATAACTCGTGCATTTTCATTAATGTTTGTATACTTTTTATGAAATATCATTGTCTTCCATTTCATTCCAAGAATTTCAAGAACACAAAGTCATTCTCTTCTTCTCTCCCTCATCTCACGATCCAATCTCCTCACTCACACACCATCACTTCGATTCAAGTTCTTCCAAAATTTAAGGTGAATTTCATTTTATTCTCATGCATAACCTTAACTTTGTGGCTTAATTCCCTTATTGTATGAATTTGCATGCATGTATATGAATATATTGCCATGGAAGCTAGGTTATGGAGAATCATATAGCAAAGCATGTTAGGAGGAAAGTGGTAGAAGTAAACATGTTGGAAATCATGTGCTAGGAAGAATTCAAGAAACTATCTTGCATGAATAATAAGTTAGGAAAGCTTGAAGGTTATTAATGGAGTTGATAGGTTTTGAGGATGATGATTAAGGATATCTTGAAATATAATTGATCCTTAAGCGCTCTTAAGTGTGCTTTTATGTGTTATGAGTTGAGAATACTTGATTCTAAATGTATCTTTGCAAGTTTAAATGATTGGGTGAATCCTTGGCTTTCTTCCCTCTTTCTCCCCTGTTTTCTCCTGTTATTTATTTTTTTTTGTACCAGACATGTTCACATGTCCACGCGGCTCCCCCATTCATTTCTCACACGGTCGTGCGCAAAAGTTTGAATTTTCAGCATAATTATTCTCGCTCGACCGTGCAGGTTTTTAGACCAAAAGGTGCACGGCCGCGCATACCTCAAATGAGCTGCAATTGAGCTGAATTTTTTAACATTGAAACCTATTTAAGTGTAGAGCATTCTCCAATTGTAATCACCTTAAAATCATTTATGATGGGGCGATATGATCGATCAAAAATTGTATCGTCAATCTATCGGAAATCTACATTCAACCAAATTTGCACCTATGTCATTTTTGATGCACTTTGAACTAAAATTTGATCCATATGTGGTTGGAAAGCCCTGTTTGTCTATGTTCGTTTCCAACAAACAAAACTTAATTCCAACTTCTCAACCTTAAGATACACCCAATTCTTTACAGCTTGCGCGTTTGGAGGAAACTGTCAGTTTTGCTAAGTTGTGCCCAAATGCCCGTTTCTTGCCTTTTTCATTGTTTCTTTCCATTTATTGAACCTCATATATGCTACATATTCTCTAGTTCAAGTTTAAATGCTCTTATATAAGTATATCGTTTTACTAAAGTTGCATGAAAGACACCTAAACTTGCCCTAAATGAGCTTCAATGTGTAAGTTAATTCTTAAAGTGCCATGATTGTTCATATTTACCTATTCCTTACATAATGGTAGTCTTGTTGCATATGAATCTACACTCATATCATTTCATGGCATTGTTTTTACATCGCCGAGTGTCTTTAGTTGGTTCTTTTGGGTCCAATGTCAACCGTAAACGTGTCTTTTGTTCAGGTGTTCCTTTCGAGGACCCGGTGAATTAGATTCGTATCTTGTTTTGGTTCTCTTTTGTCGGGGTTACCAAGGTGAGGTTATTCTCTTGCCGTAATCAATACTATATTGATACTAAGGCGTGCACGATTTGATTGTTCCTCACCCGAATTATTATTCATATATGTATTAAATAAGCCATTGCCTACTATTTTCCCGGTCTTCCCGGGAATGGTTTTATAATATCAAATGAGTTATACATATATATTCTTAAGTATGTGGTCATGAATCTCGATTGAAAATTGAAAATGTATCTTGCATGCACTGCATAACGAGTGTGACGGCCCGAGCGTGGAGCTATCACACCTCTCGCACTAGAACTTAACACGTATAAGAAACGAGAAAAATCCATACACGTGCTAAGAGCTAGCGAACGAGAGACACTCAAGACCACTCCTAACTAGGCGGCGCTATACAGTCGAGCAACAACAATTAATCGCATAGCGGAAGCAATTTGTCAAGTAAACAACAATTTCAAAACTCAACATTTATTAATTTACATAAATCAAGTTCACTATTAACATAGCAAAAGTATTGTGACGGATAAGTCATTATTACATCACATGACCATATCACCAATTATTAATATCATACGGGAAAGCAACAAAAGAGGACTCGACTCAAAAGAAGGCTAGACAACCAACGCCTAGTCGACTCCCAAACCTGCAATCAATACAAAAAGGACAAGAAGGAAAGAGAAAGAGGGTCAGTCGAGTGACTGGCGAGGAATAACAATATACAAGTTATAATTAATGCAATAACAAGATATGCAATGCACGGTAACACTTCGCCTCGACCGGATATAGCCCATTTTACAATACAATTATTTCCATTACAATAGTAGGGAGTATATCGGGTTAAGGGTTTTTCAAGCAATCAATGGGTACCGAGTTATACCCGTCCTCCAACCTTACTTCACAATACAATACAATAAAATAAATCCCTTCTTCCTCCGGGTGATGGAAGGGTTAATTACTCCCTAACCATCGATTTGTCACTTGAGTCATAGCACGTTTGGTACTATACTCCTTCGGCCGAAGCCGGTCATAGGTAATACGTGATATCCACTACCTCCGAGGATAACACGTACACCTATAGAGGTCGCAGAGTAGGTTCACCGTCAGCCCTATGCTTTCCCGGATTCCCTAAGCCACGTTGCCTCGGGCCCAACAATCACAAGCACTCGTTATGCAATGCATGCAAGATACATTTTCAATTTTCAATCAAGATTCATGAACGCACGCCCAACAACATATATGTATAACTCATTGGGTATTAGAAAACCATTTCCGGTAAAACTGGGAAAATAGTAGGCAATAACTTATTTAATACATAATACATATATGTATAATAGGTCGGGTAAGGACCAATCAAATCGTGCAAGCCATAGTATCGATATAGTATTGATTACAGCAAGAGAATAACCTCACCTTGACGACCTCGACAAAAGAGAACCAAAACAGGGTACGTATCAATCCACCGGGTCCTTAGGAAGGTCACCTTGAATTTGGAAGAACTTGGATCAAAGTGATGGTGTGTGAGAGAGGGAAGTGGATCGTGCAAGAAGGAAACAAGGGAGAAGAAGAAGAGAGTTTTGTGTTCATGAAATTCTTGGGAATAAAATGGAAGAATATGATAGTTATATAAAAAGCATACAAACATTAAATGAAATACGTGAGTCATAAAGTAATTCTTGACTTTAACTCGTAATTTAATTGGCCATCCTTTATATTATATGGTTTATTGTTAGGTTTAATTTCCTTATCCTTTTGAGCTTGATTTAGACTGAATTGTATGCCGTTTGAGTGTTAATTAGATTTATTTTGCTGTTTTATAGGTGCATTTCGAAAGAATGATGAAACGGCGAGTAAAGGAGAGGAAATGAGCAATGAAAGTCAGAAAAACGAAGAACCGGGCTATGCACTAAAGACAACACGGCCGTGTCCATTTTTGCCTTGATATCAACACGGTCGTGTTGATGCGTCGACTTTGAATTATTTTGCTCGGACACGGCAGTGTCAAGTTTGTTCTTGTGAGTGACACGGCCGTGTTGAGGAGAAAGTGTCAGCACGTTTTTGCCTCTTTTAGCCTATTTACGAATTTTAGCTAGGGTTAGAGGCTCATACTTTACTGAATCCAGATCTGGGGGCTAAAGGGAGGCTATGGAAGACACCAAGTTCTTCCCTTGTTCCATGGAAGATGTTTGAAGACTAGTGTTTAATTTCTTTCCTTTTTATTGCTTTCCTAGTTCTAGCATCTAATTTCCTTGTTCTAGTCTAGTAAATGTTTGGTTGAGATCTTGAAACTTGTTGAGATATACTTGTTGTTGAATGATTATCATTATTTTCAATTAATGAATATGAATCCTTTAACTTGTTATCTCTCTTGTTTGTTGGTTGATTACTTGAACATGATTGGCTAAATTTATAGGCATGGGGAGGGTGATGTTTTATGGAGGGTAAGTGTTTGATGAATTGCCTAAGAGGGATTTTCGGATCTTTTGGTTGTGTAATCGTTTTGCTAGTATGATTAAGATTGATCACCTTAATTGTGAACTTAGATTTGCATGCTAATTGAAAGATTGTATGTAAATTGGAAGAGGTTTCACAACACTTAAGTTTTAGGTATAAAGAAATTTAGCCTAATCTTGAGCAATCGAGCAATAGATTAACCGGGCCGAGCTGCTAGTTATTTTGTTGCACTAGTCTTGTTTGTTTGATCTAATTAATGTGCTAATGACCACGAGAGTAGGCTTGGACGTTGATTAGGTACACGCACTTGACTCCGAGAGGAGATTGTGTATACTCTAGTGATTAGGATTGTGAGATCCGTATCCCCTCAAGCACTAATTGAACATGAACCTTGCATGATCATTCCTTCCCCTTGCCTCTTTATTTGCTTGGTTTTTGCTACTTTACTCGCTTCCTAGTAATTTCCTTATTTTGGGTTAATCTTAGTTAACTTTCAATTCCGTTAGTAGTTAATTCGCTCTATCACTCATTTTGGTCTATAGATTGGTGAATACATTAGGTAATTGATTGATTTACTCCTCCCCGTGGATTCGACCCCTTTTGCTACATTGATTTATTGATGCTTGCACTTGGGCTTTATCAAAACAAACAACATTTATGCAATTAACTTCTCACATTCTTGCTTTAAGAATACACAAATCCAATTAAAATTCACTTAAGTAATCATACTTTGCAAATTTTGGCAATTAGGGACAAGTAGTTGGCAATTAATACATCGAACGAATATAACATATACTCTCGGACGTTCACACACGTTTTACCTGTTCCGAAAGACGGGTCGTTACAATCTTCCCCCCTTTAAAGAATCTGTCCTCAGATTCTATTAACTGTTATCAAAAAGCTCAGGATAGAACTGTCTCATTTTCTCTTCCGTTTCCTAAGTTGCCTCTTCATTCTTTTGATCTTGCCAAAGAACCTTAACCAAACGAATGGTCTTATTCCTTAATTCCCGATTTTTCCAATCCAAGATTTTCACGTGTTTTCGGATGAAGGTTAAGTCTGGTTCAAGAGGTGTTTCTTCCACGGCCAAGACCTCGGAGTCATCGAAAATATACTTCTTTAATTGGGAAACATGGAAAACATTATGTTTCCCGGTGAGATTAGGCGGCAAATCCAAGCGGTAAGCGGCTTCTCCAATTCTTTCCAATATTTCAAATGGTCTCAAATATCGCGAACTAAGCTTTCCCCCTTTTCCAATCCTTGCAAAACCCTTCCGAGGAGTTACCTTAAGGAACACTTTATCTCCAACTGCAAATTCTAAAGGGCGTCTCCGACGATCGGCATAACTTTTTTGACGATCTTGAGCGGCTTTCATTCTTTGTTGGATTATCTTTACCTTATTTATAGCCTTCTGAATGGTTCCTGGTTCATGTACCCTTTCAAGTCCGTCTTCAGACCATCGCCATTCATCCATATCCCAAAACAACGGAGATCGACATTTACGCCCATAAAGAGCTTCATACGGAGCCATACCTATTGAAACCTGATAACTGTTGTTATAAGCAAACTCGATGAGGGTTAACTGCTTATCCCACTGACCACCAAAGTCAAGAATACAAGATCGAAGTATATCTTCCAAGTACCGGATCAACCTCTCAGATTGCCTATCAGTTTGAGGGTGTGAAGCGGTACTAAAATTCAAACGAGTCCCAAGGTGTTTCTGTACTTCTTGCCATAATTTTGAGGTAAATCTCGGATCACGGTCTGATACAATGCTAACGGGCACTCCATGAAGTCGGACTATTTCTTTGAAATAAAGATCGGCTAACTTGCTCACCTTATCAGACATTCGGACCTGGAGAAAATGTACGGATTTTGTAAGACGATCCACTATCACCCAAAGTCCATCAACACCGCCTCGAGCTTTAGGCAAGCCCGATATAAAATCCATTGTGATTTGTTCCCATTTCCAGGTTGGAAGAGGTAATGGTTGTAATAGACCTCCCGGCTTTTGATGTTCGGCCTTGACCCGCTGGTATGTCAAACATTCTTGAACATACTCGGCTATATCCCGTTTCATGCCAGGCTACCAATGCAAGCAATTTAAATCCCGATACATCTTGTTTCCACCTGGATGTATGGAATACGCAGCTCGGTGTGCTTCTTTTAGGATCTCTTGTCTTAATTCTGGGGGAACACACACTCGATTTCTAAGCCTGAATATACCAAGATCGTCGAATCCGAAGTGAGACTGAGGGTTATCTTTAGCTCTTTCAATCTGATTCTGTATCCAAGTATCTGTAGCTTGTGTATCTTTAATTTTCTGTTTCAAATCAGGCTGAATAGAGATATTAGCTATTCTAGCCTTCACCACTAACATTTTAGGTTCCATATTACTACTAGAGCCAACTTCAAGATTTACAAGTTTTCCTTTTCGACTCAAGGCATCTGCCACGATGTTTGCTTTACCCGGATGGTACTTGATGGTGCAATCGTAATCCTCGAGAAACTCCATCCATCGGCGTTACCTCATATTTAATTCTTTATGGGTAAACAAGTACTTGAGCCTTTGATGATCCGTAAACAATTCAAAATAGGTGCCATACAAGTAATGACGCCATTTTGCTAAAGCAAATACCACGGCGGCAAGTTCTAAATCATGCTTGGGATAATTTAATTCGTGAGGCTTAAGCTTTCTTGAGGCATATGTTATTACTTTACCATGTTGCATAAGAACACATCCCAATCCCTCTTTCGAAGCATCTGTATAAATGGTGAAACCTTCTGAGCCTTCTGGCAAAGTTAGGATCGGGGCTGAAGTTAGCTTTTCTTTCAAACTCTGAAAACTCTTTTCAAAAGCCTCATTCCATTCAAACTTAACTTCTTTCTTGGTTAACCGGGTAAGAAGAGCAGCTATCTTAGAGAAATCCTGAACAAATCTTCGATAATAACCTGCAAGACCCAGAAAACTACGTACTTCAGAAGCATTCTTTGGCCTTTCCCACTGCATCATAGTCTCAATCTTTGAAGGATCCACTTCAATTCCATTTCCTGAAATGATATGCCCTAAGAAGGTTACTCGATCGATCCAAAATTCACATTTGCTAAATTTAGCATATAACTTGTGCTCCCGAAGAGTTTCAAGTACAATTCGGAGGTGCTGGGCATGCTCTTCTTCAGTCTTAGAATACACTAGAATATCGTCGATGAAGATTACTACGAACTTATCTAGATATGGCCGAAAAACTCGATGCATCATGTCCATGAAAGCTGCCGGCGCATTGGTTAGCCCAAAAGGCATCACGACAAACTCAAAATGGCCATACCGTGTATTGAACCCGGTTTTTGGAATATCACTATCCTTTATCCGTAATTGGTAGTAGCCTTGCCTTAAATCAAGTTTAGAGTAAACCTGTGAACCCTGAAGAAGATCAAATAACTCTTCAATGTGAGGAAGCGGATATTTATTCTTGATTGTCATCCGATTAAGCTCTCTATAATCAATACACATACGTAGAGAACCACCCTTCTTCTTTACAAAAAGCACGGGCGCACCCCACGGTGAAATACTTGGCCGGATATACCCACTCGCTAAGAGATCATCCAACTGAGTTTTCAACTCCTTTAATTCAGCTGGAGCCATTCGGTAAGGTGTTTTCGAAAATGGCTCTGCTCCCGGGTAAAGATCAATCACGAACTCTATATCTCTTTCCGGAGGTAAGGTACCCAAGTGTTCCGAAAACACATCAATGAACTCGTTAACCACTTCTGCCTCCTCTAATTTTACCTGATCTTTTGGTCGGTTTAACAAGTATGCGATGCACCCAGTTGCTCCACCCCGAACCATCTCTTTTGCTTCCATCAAAGAAATGAAAGGAATCTCAGCCGAACCTTTACTCTGAATTGTTTCTGTTCCCAATATAACTCTTTTACTGAAACAATCAACTAGAGCCCGATGCTCATATAGCCAGTCCATACCCAGAATAACTCCATAACGCCTCATCGGTATCTCTATCAAAGTAGCAGGATACTCTTTGCCCTCTATCATTACCGGATAATTTTTAAATACACGATCAGTTTCTATTCGACATCCCAACGGTGAACTTATAACAAAATTAAACTTATCACATACAGTAAATAAAGGCAAAGAGATAGCTATTTCATGCGCAATAAATGAGTGCGTAGCACCCGGATCATACAAGGTATGGATGCATGTATCATGTATATAAGTGGTACCTTCAATCACGGCAGTCGGATCAATCTCTGCAGCCTCCTCATCTTCACTCTCCAAAGCATATACTCGACCATACACTGTCGGTTTCTTTTTCTTCTTCTTGTTAGGACAGGTCTCAACGGTGTGCTCCGGATCACCACAAACTAAGCACTTTCCCAACTTTAGCTAACAATCTCCTCTAAGTGTGAAGGTTTTACACAAAACCCACATGGATCAAACTTGGGACGACCCTATTTAGGTGCCGGCGCCCCGGATGGCCGAGATGATATAGGAGCCCCCGATGGACGAGAAGACTGAGATGGTGCTCCTGATGGTTTAGACTTCTTTTCATTTCCCTTGGAAAATTGGGTTATATAGTGAGAAGATCGTTTGGAACCAGACCCGGATCCCGGAGTCCCATAAGCTCCTTCCTTCCGAAGTTGAGTTACTTGAGCTTCAATCATGGCTGCTTTACGGGTTGCTTTCTCCCAGCTATCCACATTCCGACCTAGCGATTCTTTCCTTATATCATGTAGAAGCCCACTCACAAACTTGTTACTCTTGCGAACCTCATCCGCCGTAATATGTCCAGTAAACGGAGCTAATCGATTAAATTCAGCAATATATTCCTCCACGGAACGGTTACCTTGCTTTAGTTCCATGAACTCGGCCTCTCTTCGGTCCCGAGCCACTCGAGAGATATATTTAGCCCGGAACTCTCTAGCAAAGACCTCCCATGTAACCTGAATTCCTTGCTGATCGAGCCTAAACTGGACTTCCTCCCACCAATCATAGGCCGCATTTTGTAGAAGGTGAATAGCACATCTAGCCATCTCTACTTCACTGCAAGGGCAAATCTGAAAAATCCGAGTAATCTGCTTAATCCAGTGCTCAGCCTGAATATCATCCGTAGTACCGAAAAACTGAGGTGGATTATTCCTTTTGAACTTCTCATAGGCCGAGGGTGCTTGTCCTTGGAGATACTGAAGAACAGCAGCCGCTATAGCATCATTTGCATTTACTGGTGCTGGAGGAGGAATAGGATCCTGAGGAACAGGAGGAGGAGGAGGAGCTTGCCCTTGTGGACCAGGAGGTGGAATTTGCTCATCAATGTCACACAAATATCTACGTGGAGGCATTATCCTGTAAAACAGACTTGGATAGATATGCATGAGCATTAATATGCACATAATGAATTTAAAGCAAAATTAAGAGAATAATTCAATATCAAGACAAGCAAGAGCACATTATTCTTATGCCGAGAAACCTAGACTGATAGACACGACGCTAGAGCCCGGTTGTTGCAACCTGGCTCTGATACCACTTAAAGATGTGACGCCCCGAGCGTGGAGCTATCACATCCCTCGCACTAGAACTCAACACGTATATGAAACGGGAAAAATCCATACACGTGCTAAGAGCTAGCGAACGAGAGACACTCAAGACCACTCCTAACTAGGCGGCGCTATACAGTCGAGCAACAACAATTAATCGCATAGCGGAAGCAATTTGTCAAGTAAACAACAATTTCAAAACTCAACATTAACTAATTTACATAAATCAAGTTCACTATTAACATAGCAAAAGTATTGTGACGGGTAAGTCATTATTACATCACATGACTATATCACCAATTATTAATATCATACGGGAAAGCAACAAAATAGGACTCGACTCAAAAGAAGGCTAGACAACCGCCGCCTAGTCGACTCCCAAACCTGCAATCAATACAAAAAGGACAAGAAGGAAAGAGAAAGAGGGTCAGTCGAGTGACTGGCGAGGAATAACAATATACAAGTTATAATTAATGCAATAACAAGATATGCAATGCACGGTAACACTTCGTCTCGACCGGATATAGCCCATTTTACAATACAATTATTTCCATTACAATAGTAGGGAGTATATTGGGTTAAGGGTTTTTCAAGCAATCAATGGGTACCGAGTTATACCCGTCCTCCAACCTTACTTCACAAGACAATACAATAAAATAAACCCCTTCTTCCTCCGGGTGATGGAAGGGTTAATTACTCCCTAACCATAGATTTGTCACTTGAGTCATAGCACGTTTTGTACTATACTCCTTCGGCCGAAGCCGGTCACAGGTAATACGTGATATCCACTACCTCCGAGGATAGCACGTACACCTATAGAGGTCGCAGAGTAGGTTCACCGTCAGCCCTATGCTTTCCCGGATTCCCTAAGCCACGTTGCCTCGGGCCCAACAATCGCAAGCACTCGTTGTGCAATGCATACAAGATACATTTTCAATTTTCAATCAAGATTCATGAACGCACGCCCAACAACATATATGTATAACTCATTGGGTATTAGAAAACCATTTCCGGTAAAACCGGGAAAATAGTAGGCAATGGCTTATTTAATACATAATACATATATGTATAATAGGTCGGGTAAGGAACAATCAAATCGTGCAAGCCATAGTATCGATATAGTATTGATTACAGCAAGAGAATAACCTCACCTTGACGACCTCGACAAAAGAGAACCAAAACAGGGTACGTATCAATCCACCGGGTCCTTAGGAAGGTCACCTTGAATTTGGAAGAACTTGGATCAAAGTGATGGTGTGTGAGAGAGGGAAGTGGATCGTGCAAGAAGGAAACAAGGGAGAAGAAGAAGAGAGTTTTGTGTTCATGAAATTCTTGGGAATAAAATGGAAGAATATGATAGTTATATAAAAAGCATACAAACATTAAATGAAATACGTGAGTCATAAAGTAATTCTTGACTTTAACTCCTAATTTAATTAGCCATCCTTTATATTATATGGTTTATGCAATTAACTTCTCACATTCTTGCTTTAAGAATACACAAATCCAATTAAAATTCACTTAGGTAATCATACTTTGCAAATTTTGGCAATTAGGGACAAGTAGTTGGCAATTAATACATCGAACGAATATAACATATACTTTTGGACGTTCACACACGTTTTACCTGTTCAGAAAGACGGGTCGTTACAACGAGTGCTTATGATTGTTGGCCCCGAGGCAACGTGGCTTAGGGGATCCGGGAAAGCATAGGGCTAACGGTGAACCTACTCTGCGACCTCTATAGGTGTACGTGCTATCTTCGGAGGTAGTGGATATCACGTATTACCTGTGACCGGCTTCGGCCGAAGGAACATAGTACCGAACGGGCTATGACTCAAGTGACAAATTGATGGTTAAGGAGTAATTAACCTTTCCATTACCCGGAGAAAAAAAGGATTTATTTATTGTATTGTCTTGTGAAGTAAGTTTGGAGAACGGGTATAACTCGGTACCCATTGATTGCTTGAAAACCCTTAACCCGATATAAGTCCTATTATATTAATGGAAATAATTGTATTGTAAAATGGAGCTATACTCGGTCAAGGCGAAGAGTGATTGTGCATCGCATCTCTTGTTATTGCATTAATGATATCTTGTATATTATTATCCCTCGCCAGTCACTCGACTGATCCTCTTTCTCTTTCCTTCTTGTCTCCTCATATTGATTGCAGGTTTTTGGGAGTCAACTAAGCGGCAAGTTGCCTAGATTCCTTTTGAGTCGAGTCCTAGTTTTGATACTATCATGTATGGTATTAGTTAGAAATGATATTGGCATGTGGTGTAGTTACGAACTTATATACTGTGCTAATTTTGTTATGTTAGCTGTGAACCTTATTTATGTAAATTAGTTATTGCTGAGCTTCTGAATTGTTGTTTACTCGATGAGTTGGTTTCCGCTATGTATTTAATTATTGTTAACCGTCTGTATAGTGCCGTCTAGGCAGGAGTGGTCTTAAGTGTCTCTCGTTCGCTAGCTCTTCGCACGTATACGAATTTTCCATTTCATATACGTGTTGAGTTCTAGTACGAGGGATGTGATAGCTCCACACTCCGGGTGTTACATCTTTAAGTGGTATCAGAGCTCCAGGTTGCAACAACTGGGCCCTAGGGTCGTATCTGTTGGTCTAGTTTCTCGGCATAAGAATAACATGCTCTTGCATGTCTTGTGATTGGATTATTATCTTAATTATGCTTTAAAATTGTTATGTGCATACTAATCCTCATGCATATCTATTCCCATTTATTTTACAGGATAATGCCTCCACGTAGCTATGTACGTGACCTTGATGAGCAAATTCCACCTTCTGATCCACGAGGACAAGTAGGGATGCAAACGAGTCGAGCCGAGCCGAGCCTTTTTTCCTGGCTCGAGCTCGGCTCGACCAAGGCTCGACCATTAGTATATTATTTTTGTTAAAAAATTAGTTTTTTTTAATAATTTAATATATTTTTATATATAATAATATATATTAAATGAATATATATAATAAATATATTACTTTTTTATTTATTTTGTATAAAAATTAATAAATATATATATAATATTATATACTAATAAAATATTTATATATATAAAATTAAAATATTATTTTTTAATTAAATATTCAGGCTCACGAGGCTCGTGAGCCACGAGCCAAGACTCAAAGAGCTTGAGTTCGAGCTTGGCTCGAGCTTGCTCACTAAGCTCGCGAGCCAGCTCGGCTCGTTTGTATCCCTAAGGACAAGTTCCTCCTCTTCCTGTTCCACATGACCTTATTCCTCCTCAGGCACTAGTAAATGCAAATGATGCTATAGCTGATGCTGTTCTTCAGTACCTCCAAGGACAAGCACCCTCTGCCTATGAGAAGTTCAAAAGGAAAAATCCACCTCAGTTTTTTAGTACTACGGATGATTTTGGGAGTAAGCAATGTGTAAGGCAGAAAACGTTTGCACTTAGAGGATGATTGTTGGCTGAAGTTGGGAAAGTGTCTAGTTTGTGGTAAGTCTGATCCATGTGGGTATTGTGGAAAATGTTTGCACTTAGAGAATGATTGTTGGCTGAAGTTGGGAAAGTGTCTAGTTTGTGGTAATCCGGAGCACACCGTCGAGACTTGTCCGAACAAGAAGAAGAAGAAACCGGTGGTGTATGACCGAGCTTATACATTGGAGAGTGAAAATGAAGATGTCACTGAGATTGATCCGAGTGCCGTTGTTGAAGGTACCACTTACATACATGATACATGCATCCATACCTTGTTTGATCCCTGTGCTACGCACTTATTTATTGCACATGAATTAGCTGTCTTTTTGCCTTTATTTACTGTATGTGATGAGTTTAATTTTATTATAAGTTCATCGTTAGGAGGTCGAATAGAAATTGATCGCGTATTTAAGAACTTTTCGGTGATGATAGAGGGCAAAGAGTATTCTGCTCCTTTGATAGAGATATCGATAAGGCGTTAGGGAGTTATTCTGGGTATGAAATGGCTATATGAGCATCGGGCTCTAGTTGATTGTTTCGGTAAGAGAGTTGTGTTGGGAACAGAAATAGTACTCAGAGTAGTAGTTCGACCAAGGGTCTTTCCATTTCATTGATGGAAGCAAAAGAGATGGTCCGGGTTGGAGCAACCGGATATATCGCATACTTGTTAAACCGATCAGAGGATCAAGTAAGATTGGGTCTAGCCATTGGTACTCCGCATCTTCACGGAGAATTCAATTTCACAAGGTCCATGTCGGAGACAGCGGGACAGTCGTTACACCATTCATGCTGGTCGCTACTTATGCGACAAGGAATTTTGCTACCTTAGGATAGTTAAAGTTATTGTCACCGTTTACCGGGGTTTCTATTCAAAGCAACTAACACTTCTCCTTCCGACCTTCTAGCACCGGGCAGGTGTCAGGCTCTATACATCATGTTACCACAGGGCAAAGCCCTGTATTTTTTATAAACAGTCGCTACCCCATGGTATGTGCCGCTTTCCTAATCAAAAGCTAGGAGAGCACCTCTTCTCCCGAAGTTACGGGGTTATTTTTTTGAGTTCCTTCGACATGGTTCCCTCAAGCGCCCTAGTATACTCTACTTGTTCACCTGTGTCGGTTTGGGATACGGTCAGTTCACCGAGAGAATCGCCCTCCCAATTCGAAGTTTTTTCCTGGAAGTTAAAACCTTGTTGACTAAGACAAAAGTCTCGAATATAAAGAGACTCGTGACTATGGCAGGGTGGTACGCTCTGCTCTTCCCCTCACTCACCTTTCCCTAATACAAACCTTGAGCCATCAAAACCTTTCTAACTCGGCTTGGCCTAGTCGCCTTACGCGATTTCAACAACATCTCAAGGGGGCAGGATTCGATCCTGCAATCTTCAGGTCATGAGCCTGATGAGTTCACCAATTCCTCTACCCCGCTTCTTCCCCTTCTCTTTCTTTCACTATTCCTGCCTAGGTTGCTTAGCCGGTGGGATAGAACCAGCGCTTAGTAAGCTGCGGTCTAAGGACCCCGGTTGGGGCTATGAAGCTTACCTTATTATTCAAAAAAGTAGAAAAGACTTTTTCATTTCAGCTTTCTGGCTAGGGTTGGCAGCTACATTCAGTCTTCGAGAACCCATAAGAGTTGAAAGTCGTTTCGTTTAGTATGAGATCGCTTTACACCTCGCGGTGCTTACACCTCTCGCCTATCGAACTTTTGTTCAAAAATTTCATCCGAGAACATGTATAGAGAAGGATTTCCCACTGCGCAGCAGTTCTTCCATACCAACTTAGCTGCCCGGCGCTGCTATTGGCATAACAACCAGTAGACCATAGGTTAGCCTAACCCAGTCCTCTCGTATTAGGGTTAGCTCCTCGCAGTTTTCTCTTTAACACCAACGGTAGATAGGAACCGAACTGTCTCACGACGTTTTAAACCAACTCACGTACCACTTAAATCTACGAACAATCGAACCCTTGGGACCTTCTTCAACCCCAGGATGTGATGAGTCGACTTGGAGGTGCCAAATGACTCCGTTGATAAGAGCCCTTGAGAGTCATCAGCCAGTTATCCCCGGCGTACCTTTGATCCATTGAGCTAGAAACCTTCCACACGGGACTCCCGGATCACTATGGCTGACTTTCGTCTCTGTTCGACCAGTCAGTCTCATAGTCAGGCAGGCTTATACCATTACGCTCACGAGCAAAATCTTAGCTTGAGCCTACCTTCGCACACCTCAGTTACTTGTTAGGAGGCATCCGCCCCAGATAAACTATCCACCTCGCAGTGTCCCGCCTTCTCCCGAAGGATCGGTGTGGCGGTTAGGCATCCTTAGATGAAAGAGTGGTCTATTGGGATTGATCGTTGTGTGTCACCACCTCCCACCTATCCTACACATTCAATCAACGTTGTCATTGTGAAGCTATAGTTAAGGTGCACGGTGTCTTACCGTTTAGCCATTGGTACTCCGCATCTTCACGGAGAATTCAATTTCACCGGGTCCATGTTAGAGACGGCGGGGCAGTCGTTATACCATTCGTGCAGGTCGCTACTTATGCGACAAGGAATTTTGCTACCTTAAGACAGTTAGAGTTATTGCTGCCGTTTGCCGGGGTTTCTGTTCAAAGCAACTAACACTTCTCATTCCGACCTTCCAGCACCGGGTAGGTGTCAGACTTTATACATCGTGTTACCATTTGGCAGAGTCCTATTTTTTTAATAAACAGTCGCTTCCGCCAGGTATGTGCCACTTTCCTAATCAAAAGATATGAGAGCACCCCTTCTCCCGAAGTTACGAGGTTATTTTTTCGATTTACTTCAAAATGGTTTTCACAAGTGCCCTAGTAAAACTCTACTTTTTCACCTGTGTCGGTTTGGGGTATGGTCAGTTCACTGGCAGGATCGCCCTCCCAGTTCGAAGACTTTTCCTGGAAGTTTCAACCTTGTTGACTATGTCAAGAGTCGCGAATATAAAGAGACTCGTAACTATGGTAGGGCGGTATGCACTGTTGGAAAAACATAATCAGAAAGCAGCAGAAATTTAAAATTTTCCAACAAAAGGATCTTGAACTCGCAATCATGATTCCAATTTCTTAGAGATTAGAAACTTACTTTTCAATAATCTTTCTTCAAGCGTTTCAAGCCACCCAAGAACGTTCTTCTCACAGCTTGATCCCCTCTCCTTGGTAAAGCTCGAATCTTTAAAAACTTCAAACTTGAAGCTCTCTAGAGATAGTCCACCAACTTGACTACAATCTAACTAGTAAGGATGCTAGTTCTCTAGTTAGTGTTTAGGATTAACCTAGGGTTTAATTTATCTTGAAGAAAGGATGGTGTTCAACACATGAACCAAAAGAATTCAATCACTCTCTAAGGGGAGCATGAGCTCCTCTATATATAGGAAAGGAAGGGGTGGCCGAAAATCCCTAGTCCTTATGGGCTAAGGATTTTGGTCCCTCTCTCTTATTACTTGATCATCAAGTAATTTTGACTTTGACTTTGAATTCTAATTCAAATCAACTTTTAAGAGAGCTAAAATTATCCAAACTCCTTTTGGATAATAATATACTTTATTTACTAATAAATAAATAACTTATTTTATCTAATTAATTAATTCGTAATTAATTAAATAGATTATTTTTCTCCAAAATAAGACTTTCCTTTTAATTCAAAAATTAAACCAAAGTCTATTAAATAATTAACACATTAATTATTTAATCACATATACATATATATATATATGCATGTGTGACACACGTGTCCCCAAGGACACGTGTGACTCACGTGACCCACACGTGTGATTCACACGTGTGGAACCCTCTCGGCATGATCAACTTGTTTAATCATTTTAAAGCCTTAACTCATGTAACCTAGTTGTTTTGTGTGATCCTCTAGGTTCTCAATTCAATTAGCAGTGACCCTAATTAATTAATTCACTAATTAATTAATCAGTTCACAGATTAAACGAACATAGTCTAGCAACAGGTGTTTAACCCCTAAGTAAATTGGAACGTTCGGATTCGACAGAACCCTTTAAGTCATCGATTCATGTGAGATACAATCCTCCTACTTACTATCTCTCAACCAAGATCTAGGGTAAGGGAATAATCAGAACCCTAATAATCCGGTCTTAAAACAAAGGGCATTTCATATCCATTTTATCTCAATCCAAGAAACCCTTTTCTTGATGTCTTGATCGACTGCCTTAGCCAAGGACTCTATATGGCATATGAATGACTTACACAATAAGAGATCACCTTACAAATGCAAGTGTAGGTCCTTTCTTAATTCTCATTCACTTTCATGAATCACTTGTGCAGCCCCAACATAAGCCTTGAATCAGTTGTCTAAGGTGACACCCTTTAAAGCTTATACCTAAGACTACAGAGTTAACTCATAAAGTGACAAGGAACCTCAAGTCTAAGGATCAATTAATCACATAAGTGACTCATGAGATATTTCCTAATCTGGAAGTTTCCATTTCCTGAAATAGAAACTTCCTTTCCCATTTAGGAATCTTCTCATACGGGGCACCTCAGTGAACTTACTTATGGAAGTAAGCACCCTCATGTATCACGCACGTATCAACTATACACTTTGCACCTCCATGAAACAAGGTGGTCCTTCTAAAGGGCGTGATCCCACAAGCAAGCCTTAGAGGAGTCAGATTGACACTCCCACTGTCTGTAGGACTCATCGGCTTGGAGTATTTTACTAATCATGACTTATGTGAAATAGGGCTCATTTCATGAACCATTTTACCTAAATGGTAGAGTCCTAAATGTTGGAAAACAGGATCAGAAAAGTAGCGGAAATTTAAAAATTTTTCCAACAAAAGGATCTAGGACTCGCAATTGTGTATCCAAATTCGTAGAAATAAGAAAACTTACTTTTCTTTTATTCTTTCTTGAAGCGTTTCAAGCCACCCAAGAACGCTCTTCTCGCGGCTTGATCCCCTCTCCTTGGTAAAGCTCGAATCTTTAAACTTCTAACTTGAAGTCTCTAGAGATAGTCCACCAGCTTGATCACAATCTAACTAGCAAGGATGCTAGTTCTCTAGTTAGTGTTTAGGCTTAACCTAGGGTTTTATTTTAATCTTGGAGAAAGGATGGTGTTCAACACATGAACCAAAAGAATTTGCTATTAGCTCATGCTCCCCTATATATAGGTAAGGGAGAGGGACGCCTAACCCAATCCTTGTTAGGCAAGGATTTGGTCCCTCTCTCTCCTATTACTTGATCATCAAGTATTTTCCAACTTTGACTTTGAATTCTAATTCAAATCAACTTTAAGAGAGCTAAAAATATCCAAACTATTTTTGGATAATTTTATACTTTATTTATTTAAAATAAATAACTTATTTTTATCTAATTAATTAATTCACAATTAATTACCTAGATCATTTTTCTCCAAAATTAGATTTTTTTTTTAATTCAAAATTAAACCAAAGTCTATTAAATAATTAATCACATTAATTATTTAACACATAAATAAATATACACATATATTTATACACGTGTGAGACACGTGTCACAATGATACGTGTCACTCACGTGAGCCACACGTGTGGTTCACACGTGTGGAACTCTCTTGGCCCGATTAACTCGTTTAATCATTTTAAAGCCTCAACTCATGTAACCAAGTTGTTGTGTGTGACCCTCTAGGTTCTCAATTCAATTAGCAGTGACCCTAATTAATTAATTCACTAATTAATTAATCAGTCCACAGATTAAACGACCATAGTCTAGCAATAGGTGGTTAACCCCTAGCTGAATTGGAATGTTCGGATTCGACAGAACCTTTAAGTCATTGATTAATGTGAGATACAATCCTCCTACTTACTATCTCTCAACCAAGATCTAGGGCAAGGGAATAATCAGAACCCTAATAATCCGGTCTTAAAGCTAAGTGCATTTCATATCCATTTGATCTCAATCCAAGAAACCCTTTTCTTGATGTCTCGATCTACTGCCTTGGCCAAGGACTCCATATGGCATATGAATGACTTACACAATAAGAGATCACCTTGCAAATGCAAGTGTAGGTCCTTTCTTGATTCTCACCCACTTTCATGAATCACTTGTGCAGCCCCAGCATAAGCCTTGAATCAGTTGTCTATGGCGACACCCTTTAAAGCTTATACCTAAGACTACAGAGTTAACTCATAAAGTGACATGGAACCTCAAGTCTAAAGATCAATTAATCACATCAATGACTCGTGAGATGTTTCCTAATCTGGAAGTTTCTATTTCCTGAAATAGAAACTTCCTTTCCCATTTAGGAATGTTCTCACACGGGGCACCTCAGTGAACTTACTTATTAAAGTAAGCACCCTCATGTATCACGCACGTATCAACTATACACTTTGCACCTACATGAAACAAGGTGGTCCTTCTTAAGAGCGTGATCCCACAAGCAAGCCTTAGAGGAGTCAGGTTGACACTCCCACTGTCGGTAGGACTCATCGGCTTGGAGTATTTTACTAATCATGACTTATGTTATATAGGGCTCGTTTCATGAACCATTTCACCTAAATGGTAGAGTCCTAAAGTCATCAGGATTAGGGGAGTTCTTATACATATACAGATAAAGTAATCGCATACCAAACAAAAACATATAAAGAAGTGTTGCCTTTACTCGTTATATCATTCAAAGATTGTCAGTGATTACAATAAGGAAAAGCACAAAGCGGATATACAATCGGCTTTCTAGGGCACTATTCCTAATAATCTCCCACTTGCCCGTCAAAGCCATTCTAAAGCTACTCTAAGTCCCATCTTCTCAAGATGACCTTGGAAAGCTTCTCGACTAAGGGGTTTAGTAAGTGGATCTGCCACGTTCTCTGCTGATGCGACCCTCTCAATTTGCACATCTCCTCTTTTGATAATATCACGGATTAGGTGATACTTTCTCATAATGTGCTTGGTCCGTTGGTGAGATCTTGGTTCTCTTGCTTGAGCAACCGCCCCAGTGTTGTCACAAAACACAGTAATGGGGTCTTTCATGCTAGGAACAACATTCAACTCTTGAATGAAGTTTCTAATCCAAACACCTTCCTTAGCTGCATCATTTGCAGCCAAGTATTTGGCCTCTGTGGTTGAATCTGCAGTGGTAGTTTGCTTGGAACTCTTCCAACTCACTGCTCCGCCGTTTAGGCAGAAAATGTATCCTGACATTGACTTAAAATCATCTAAGTCAGATGCAAAGTTTGCATCGCAGTATCCTTCGACAGTTAGATCTTTCTGACCTCCGTAAACTAAGAATAAATCTTTAGTACTTTTCAAGTACTTAAGAATATTCTTCACGGCAGCCCAGTGACCATCTCCAGGGTCAGATTGGAAATGACTTGTTACACTAAGTGCATAAGCCACATCCGGTCGAGTACATAACATTGTATACATTATGCTACCTATTGCTGATACATAAGGTGTATGAGTCATTCTTTCCTTCTCAAGGTTAGTCTTAGGACACATCTTCTTTGAAAGACATGTTCCTACACTCATAGGAAGGTTCTTAACCTTTGCTGACTCCATATTGAATCTCTTCAATACTTTGTCAATGTACATCGACTGTGATAGTCCTATTAACCTTCTAGATCTATCTCTATAGATTTTAATTCCAAGGATATAGGACGCATCACCTAGATCTTTCATCTCGAATTGGTTCGATAACCATAACTTAGTCACTTTCATGTCATCCTTCGAATTCCCAATAAGAAGGATGTCATCAACATAAAGTACTAAGAATTGTACTGAGGTCTCCAATTCCTTTCTATACACACAGGATTCATTCGAAATTTGAATGAAGTCAAACGCTTTGACTGATTCATCAAATCGAATATTCCAATTCCTAGAAGCCTGTTTCAATCCATAGATTGATCTTTGGAGTTTGCAAACCTTTTGCTCACTCCCACTGAATGTGAATCCTATGGGTTGCTCCATATAAATGTCTTTATCAATGTCACCATTGAGAAAGGCGGTTTTCACATCCATTTGCCATATCTCATAGTCATAATATGCAGCAATGGCAAGCATGATCCGAATAGACTTTTGCATTGTAACTGGCGAAAAAGTTTCATCAAAGTCCACACCGGGTCTTTGAGTGAACCCTTTTGTAACCAGTCTTGCTTTATAGGCTGCAATGCTTCCATCAACTCCAAGCTTTCTCTTAAAGACCCATTTGCAACCTATGGGTTTGACCCCATCAGGAAAATCTACCAAGGTCCAATATGCAGCAATGGCAAGCATGATCCGAATAGACTTTTGCATTGGAACTGGCGAAAAAGTTTTATCAAAGTCCACACCGGGTCTTTGAGTGAACCCTTTTGCAACCAGTCTTGCTTTATAGGCTGCAATGCTTCCATCAACTCTAAGCTTTCTCTTAAAGATCCATTTGCAACCTATGGGTTTGACGCCATCAGGCAAATCTACCAAGGTCCAAACTTGGTTGGAGTTCATGGAATCCATTTCGGATTTCATGGCTTCTATCCACTGTTCAGAGTCAGAATCTGAAAGTGCCTCCTCATATGTTAAAGGATCATTATCCTTTTGAGAGATTTCATGGAAAAATCCATACCATCTCTCCGGCTGTCTAGGAGTGCGTTTAGAATGCCTTAGAGGAGGATTTTCATGTGTATCGAAATTCGTGATTGGTTGTGGTTGAGCAGAGTGGGACGTTTCTTCAGTGGGTGGTGTGGGTTCATTTTGTGCTTCTTCTAATTCTATGATCTTGCCTTTCTTTTCTTTAAGGAACGGTTCCCCCAGAAAAGTAGCATTTCTAGAAACAAACAACTTTTGCTCAGATTGATCATAGAAGTAGTATCCTATGGATTGCTTAAGATAACCTACAAAGTAGCATAAGTTAGAACGAGATTCTAACTTATCTCCCACTGTCCTCTTCACGTAAGCAGAACAACCCCAAATTCTTAAGTAAGAATAACTAGGGATTTTACCATGCCACATTTCATAGGGCGTCTTAGGGACTGACTTAGAGGGAACAAGATTCAAAATCTTTGCAGCACTTTCTAGGGCATAACCCCAGAAATAAGGTGGTAAGTCAGTGAAACTCATCATGGAACGAACCATATCAAGTAGGGTTCGATTCCTTCTCTCAGAAACTCCATTAAGCTGAGGAGTTCCCGGAGGGGTCCACTGAGAGATAATCCCATAATCTTTGAGATGACCAAGGAATTCTTCACTAAGATATTCGCCTCCTCGATCAGATCGAAGTGCTTTGATCTTGTGACCAGTTTGGTTCTCAACCTTCTTTTGAAATTATAAGAATTTCTCAAAAGCTTCAGATTTATACTTCATTAAGTATACATAACCATATCGACTAAAGTCATCGGTAAAGGTTATGAAATACTGATGATTGTTTCTTGTGCTTACACTAAGCGGTCCACAAACATCAGAATGGATCAAATCCAAAACCTTAGTGGCACGTTCCACAGTCCCTTTAAAAGGAGCTTTGGACATCTTTCCTTTGAGACAGGATTCGCAAGAAGTCAACACTTTGAGATCATTTTCAGAGAATGATCCTAAAGTGTTTATCTTGCTAATTCTGTTCTTGGAAATGTGTCCTAATCTAGCGTGCCATAAGGGAGCTGAAACTTTGTCATCTCTCTTACGCTTCGTTTCTCGTTGTATATTCATAATATTGATATTTTGAGTTAGGTAAAGTCCATTACTTAGAGTACCGATGTGAACGGAAGAGTTGTTCCGTTTGATAAAATATTTACCATTCTTAATATAAGTTTCATAACCTTCACAATCTAATATTGGAACTGAAATTATATTACGAATAATGCTCGGTACATAAAGGACTTTATTTAAAACTAACTCAAAACTACCTAAATCTAATCTAATTGTGCCTAAAGCTCGAGCTTCAACGTTTGAGCCATCACCGATCTTCAAGACACATTCTTCTTCTTTGAGTTGTTGGACTTCACTTAGCATCTGTACATCATTATAGATATGAGTTCCACAACCAGTATCAAGTACCCAAGAACTAGAATTAATAGAAAGATTTATTTCAACGAGAAAGATACCTTTCTTTAGAGTAGCCTTGTACTCTGGGCAGTTTCTCCTCCAATGTCCCGCTTTGCCACAATGAAAGCAAACATCCTCTTTCTGATCACGCTTCTTCTTTTGGGCCTTCCCCTTCGAAATGCCACCAGTGGGCCTAAGGGGTTTCTTCTTCTTCTTTTGGCTTTCTTGCCCTTACCTTTAGAAGGCCCAGAAGAGGAAGATGGAGCATTCACCATCAAAACCTTATTGTCCTTCTTGATCGTGCTTTCAGCAGTCACAAGCTGACTAATCAGCTCAGCTACAGTAGCACCAGCATGATTCATATTGAAGTTAAGGATAAAAGGGTTGAATGATGGTGGGAGCGAGGCTAGCAACAAGTCCACTGAAAGCTCTTCTTTCAGTGGCATGTCCATGGAAGCAAGTTTCTCAGTAAGGGCGAGAAACTTGAGTCCATATTCATGGACAGTTGAACCTTCCCTCATTCTCAAGTGGAACAATTCCTTTGAGGTGTTATACCTTGTAACACGTTCATGAGGGCGGTAAAGTTGCTCTAAGTGGTCGTAAATCTCCAAAGCGAATTCCATGGCCTCATGTTGTCTTTGCAAGTCCGGAGACATGTTAGCCAACATAAGGCAACGGGCTTGGAGATTATCATCCTTCCACTTCTGGGTCGCATCCCGCTCGGCCCGAGTGGGAGCCTCCCCTTCGGGACTAGGCTCCCCTTCGAAGAGAACATAAGTTCTCTTCTCAGAATCTAAAATGATTTTTAGATTCCTCAGCCAATCAGAATAGTTGGGACCAGTCAACTTGTTTGACTCGAGGATCGATACAAGAGGGTTTTTGGTTGCCATTTCAAAACACGTAGAGAATCACAGAATCTACGACCTAAATGGTAAAACAGAGAACTAGTGAGCATGCTGAATTATAACGATATACAAAAGATAAGGTCTTTAATCTAATGTAGCTCCCACTGTTTTTCAAAGATCTAGAATTCCCAAAGATCTAAGAGGAACACGTTTCCCAATGGGTACTAAGATCCTAGGCATTTTACCTCGAACCCACACTCGCGGACATTCTAAGTAAGAACCCTAGGTAGGTACGACCTACCAATTCTAACACCTTTAGAACTCTTAGTAATTGTTTTTGCATCACCTATCTTTCAATATGGACCCACGACTCGTGCGACATCCATATTTACTTAGGCGTTAAGCTAGACCCATCAATCATAATATCATGACCAAAACTTAGTTCGAACGACCCACGACTCGCGGACATCGCCCTTGCTAAAATTGGTCATGAAATATTGATCATTAAAATGATCAATTAGGTAACTAAGAACTAATAAGCTCCACTAGCTATCCCACGACTCGCGGACAATAACTAGCTTCACTTACTAAACTTAAAACCTATTGATGGAATGCTAGGAATTTAATTCAAAATTTGCATCTCGAATTAAACACCTATTTATTCGAAATTAGCTTAATATTTAATGGGAATTTTCAAATTAACCGGAGAGTTGTCCGGTTCGACCTCACCAACATATATGTTATCCAATTTTATTAGTCTTGATTAATGCAAGTACACTTAAATGCATTTCAAACAAGCACATAAACAGATAACATGTCCTAGCATGATACTAACATGTAATGATCATGGGTTCTACCTATCTTATGCGTGATATGTGGGAGCCACTCCATAATCACAAGTTCTAACATACATGCCACATAAACAGTTTAAATCACATAAGGGAAAGCGGCAACAAAATACGAGCCCTATCTCTATTACATTTAACAATTGAGATTCCCCTCCCTAACATTTTGAGGGGTCTTCACTTATGGCCTCCTTGTTACTTGAATGTGGTCCATCTTACTCCATGGGTGCATTGTCTCCAAAATGAAAATAAAACCTCACCACCTATCTCTACTCTCAAATTACAATAAAAAGAAAAAGACATAAAGTAATAAGGCTCAATCTCCATATTGGCCTTAGACAATTACACGGTGCATACCCCGGCCTCAAAACAGTATTATGGAAAGCCACATAATAAATCACATAACAGTACGCACATAAGTGAGGCTCCAACCTCAATTGAAAAACGCAACTATAGGGCTCCAACCCCAATTTAAACCATCCATGTGCATAAATTAAAACCATACATAGATCTAAACCCATGATCACCTAACATGTTTAAATTGCAAGAATTTAAATTTAACCAATAAATTAAAATTCTCGCTTTAAGCTCTAATAGCTTAAAACACGACTTAGATGCAATTCTTGTTCAAGAGCCTTTTCAATAAAACCCGAAAAACATTAAACTAATAAAATTCCAATTAATTTCTAAAAATTAACAATTTTATTCTTTCAATATTTTTAGAAAATAAAGATTGTAATTTTTCCAAAATTTAAATCGATCAATTTCTCAAAAATCCTAATTTAATCAAAATTTTAAAATAATTTTATTTTAGCAAAACTGATTTTAAAAGATAAAATTAAATCGGGATTTTACGGACCGAAAACACGAAAAACACGAAACACGAAAACGAGCCCGAAAAGGGCCTAGCCGCACGAGGCAACGCCGTGCAGCAGCGCGCACAGCGTGCGGCAGGCTGGGCAGGCGTCCCGCGCGGTTGCGGGACGGGCTGGGCGGGAGCGCCTAGGGACGGCTCCCACGCGGTTGCGGGAGGGGCTAGGCGGCAGCGGCGGGCCTGGGCGTGCGACGTGCTAGCACGCCTAGGCTCGTCCTTTTCGTGTTCCGTTTTGTGTCCAGGTTTCTTAAAACCAATTCAATCCAAAATTAAAAAATTCGATTTAAACATATTTCAATCAAAACGGTTTTCAAAAACACAATTTAAGAAAACAGTTTCAGAAATTCAAGAAAAATTACAGTTCCGCATTTCAGGCTTTCTAAAAGAACTCATGAATACCTAATTCGCATCTAAGCCTAAGAATTTCTACCAAATTCATAATAATTGAAACGAATCAGAAACACATTAACGAGGTGGCTCTGATACCGCTTGTTGGAAAACAGGATCAGAAAAGCAGCGGAAATTTAAAATTTTTTCCAACAAAAGGATCTAGGACTCGCAATCGTGTATTCAAATTCGTAGAAATAAGAAAACTTACTTTTCTTTTATTCTTTCTTGAAGCGTTTCAAGCCACCCAAGAACGCTCTTCTCGCGGCTTGATACCCTCTCCTTGGTAAAGCTCGAATTTTCAAACTTCTAACTTGAAGTCTCTAGAGATAGTCCACCAACTTGATCACAATCTAACTAGTAAGGATGCTAGTTCTCTAGTTAGTGTTTAGGCTTAACCTAGGGTTTTATTTTAATCTTGGAGAAAGGATGGTGTTCAGCACATGAACCAAAAGAATTTTCTATTAGCTCTAAAAAGGAGCATGAGCTCCCCTATATATAGGTAAGGGAGAGAGACGCCGAACCCAATCCTTGTTGGGCAAGGATTTGGTCCCTCTCTCTCCTATTACTTGATCATCAAGTATTTTCCAACTTTGACTTTGAATTCTAATTCAAATCAACT
The DNA here is from genome assembly GCA_037501455.1 of Lantana camara. Classification (NCBI taxonomy): domain Eukaryota; kingdom Viridiplantae; phylum Streptophyta; class Magnoliopsida; order Lamiales; family Verbenaceae; genus Lantana; species Lantana camara. The sequence goes on from CM074865.1 coordinate 82,539,201, forward strand.
TTAAGAGAGCTAAAAATATCCAAACTATTTTTGGATAATTTTATACTTTATTTATTTAAAATAAATAACTTATTTTTATCTATTTAATTAATTCACAATTAATTAACTAGATTATTTTTCTCCAAAATTAGATTTTCTTTTTAATCCAAAATTAAACCAAAGTCTATTAAATAATTAATCACATTAATTATTTAACACATAAATAAATATACACATATATTTATACACGTGTGAGACACGTGTCACAATGACACGTGTCACTCACGTGAGCCACACGTGTGGTTCACACGTGTGAAACCCTCTTGGCCCGATTAACTCGTTTAATCATTTTAAAGCCTCAACTCATGTAACCAAGTTGTTGTGTGTGACCCTCTAGGTTCTCAATTTAATTAGCAGTGACCCTAATTAATTAATTCACTAATTAATTAATCAGTCCACATATTAAATGACCATAGTCTAGCAACAGGTGTTTAACCCCTAGCTGAATTGGAATGTTCGGATTCGACAGAACCTTTAAGTCATTGATTAATGTGAGAGACAATCCTCCTACTTACTATCTCTCAACCAAGATCTAGGGCAAGGGAATAATCAGAACCCTAATAATCCGGTCTTAAAGCTAAGTGCATTTCATATCCATTTGATCCCAATCCAAGAAACCCTTTTCTTGATGTCTCGATCTACTGCCTTGGCCAAGGACTTCATATGGCATATGAATGACTTACACAATAAGAGATCACCTTGCAAATGCAAGTGTAGGTCCTTTCTTGATTCTCACCCACTTTCATGAATCACTTGTGCAGCCCCAGCATAAGCCTTGAATCAGTTGTCTATGGCGACACCCTTTAAAGCTTATACCTAAGACTACAGAGTTAACTCATAAAGTGACATGGAAAGTCTAAAGATCAATTAATCACATCAATGACTCGTGAGATGTTTCCTAATCTGGAAGTTTCTATTTCCTGAAAGAGAAACTTCCTTTCCCATTTAGGAATGTTCTCACACGGGGCACCTCAGTGAACTTACTTATTAAAGTAAGCACCCTCATGTATCACGCACGTATCAACTATACACTTTGCACCTACATGAAATAAGGTGGTCCTTCTTAAGGGCGTGATCCCACAAGCAAGCCTTAGAGGAGTCAGGTTGACACTCCCACTGTCGGTAGGACTCATCGGCTTGGAGTATTTTACTAATCATGACTTATGTTATATAGGGCTCGTTTCATGAACCATTTCACCTAAATGGTAGAGTCCTAAAGTCATCAGGATTAGGGGAGTTCTTATACATACACAGATAAAGTAATCGCATACCAAACAAAAGCATATAAATAAGTGTTGCCTTTACTCGTTATATCATTCAAAGATTGTCAGTGATTACAATAAGGAAAAGCACAAAGCGGATATACAATCGGCTTTCTAGGGCACTATTCCTAACACTAAAGTCATCAGGATTAGGGGAGGTCTCATACATGCACAACTAAAGTAAACGCATACCAAACAAGAGCATATAAAGAAGTGTTGCCTCAATTCCTTATTTCATTCAAAGATTGTCTGTGATTACAATAAGGAAAAGCACAAAGCGGATATACAATCGTCTTTCTAGGGCACTATTCCTAACATGCTCTTCTCTCTCACGACCCATACTCTATTCAAAAGGCTAAAGGCCTGTACTGAAGATAAGTCACCAAACTAAGACGAGAGTTTTGCCTTTTGAAGGGCCAGTCGCGTAGGGCGACCGGGCCAGGCCAAGTCAGAAAGGCTTTGATGACTCAAGGTTCATATTAGGAAAAGGAGAGTGAGGGGGAGACGGGGCATCCCTCGGCCCGATCATCTAATTCGCTCCAAGAGACAGGCATAGTTCTGTAGTCAAAGCAACTTCATAACTTTCGTGTACCCATCGGACGGCAACCCTTTCGGGGGTTCCTTAGGGACTGATTCGCTCTGCTTAGATTGACTGAACGCAGAAAACCTTGTTGGAAAACAAGAATCAGAAAGCAGCGGAAATTTAAAAATTTTCCAAAAAAAAGATCTTGGACTAGCAATCGTGTATCCAAATTCTTAGAGATTAGAAACTTACTTTTCAATAATCTTTCTTCAAGCGTTTCAAGCCACCTAAGAACGTTCTTCTCACAGCTTGATCCTCTCTCCTTGGTAAAGCTCGAATCTTTAAAAACTTCAAACTTGAAGCTCTCTAGAGATAGTCCACCAACTTGACTACAATCTAACTAGTAAGGATGCTAGTTCTCTAGTTAGTGTTTAGGATTAACCTAGGGTTTAATTTATCTTGAAGAAAGGATGGTGTTCAACACATGAACCAAAAGAATTCAATCACTCTCTAAGGGGAGCATGAGCTCCTCTATATATAGGAAAGGAAGGGGTGGCCAAAAATCCCTAGTCCTTATGGGCTAAGAATTTTGGTCCCTCTCTCCTATTACTTGATCATCAAGTAATTTTGACTTTGACTTTGAATTCTAATTCAAATCAACTTTTAAGAGAGCTAAAATTATCCAAACTCCTTTTGGATAATAATATACTTTATTTATTAATAAATAAATAACTTATTTTATCTAATTAATTAATTCGTAATTAATTAAATAGATTATTTTTCTCCAAAATAAGACTTTCCTTTTAATTCAAAAATTAAACCAAAGTCTATTAAATAATTAACACATTAATTATTTAATCACATATACATATATATATATGCATGTGTGACACACGTGTCCCCAAGGACACGTGTGACTCACGTGACCCACACGTGTGATTCACACGTGTGGAACCCTCTCGGCATGATCAACTTGTTTAATCATTTTAAAGCCTTAACTCATGTAACCTAGTTGTTTTGTGTGATCCTCTAGGTTCTCAATTCAATTAGCAGTGATCCTAATTAATTAATTCAGTAATTAATTAATCAGTCCACAGATTAAACGACCATAGTCTAGCAACAGGTGTTTAACCCCTAACTGAATTGGAATATTCGAATTCGACAGAACCCTTTAAGTCACCGATTCATGTGAGATACAATCCTCCTACTTACTATCTCTCAACCAAGATCTAGGGTAAGGGAATAATCAGAACCCTAATAATCCGGTCTTAAAACAAAGGGCATTTCATATCCATTTTATCTCAATCCAAGAAACCCTTTTCTTGATGTCTTGATCGACTGCCTTGGCCAAGGACTCTATATGGCATATGAATGACTTACACAATAAGAGATCACCTTACAAATGCAAGTGTAGGTCCTTTCTTAATTCTCATTCACTTTCATAAATCACTTGTGCAGCCCTAGCATAAGCCTTGAATCAGTTGTCTAAGGTGACACCCTTTAAAGCTTATACCTAAGACTACAGAGTTAACTCATAAAGTGACATGGAACCTCAAGTCTAAGGATCAATTAATCGCATAAGTGACTCATGAGATATTTCCTAATCTGGAAGTTTCCATTTCCTGAAATAGAAACTTCCTTTCCTATTTAGGAATCTTCTCTCATACGGGGCACCTCAGTGAACTTACTTATGGAAGTAAGCACCCTCATGTATCACGCACGTATCAACTATACACTTTGCACCTCCATGAAACAAGGTGGTCCTTCTTAAGGGCATGATCCCACAAGCAAGCCTTAGAGGAGTCAGATTGACACTCTCACTGTCTGTAGGACTCATCGACTTGGAGTATTTTACTAATCATGACTTATGTGAAATAGAGCTCATTTCATGAACCATTTCACCTAAATGGTAGAGTCCTAAAGTCATCAGGATTAGGGGAGGTCTCATACATGCACAACTAAAGTAAACACATACCAAACAAGAGCATATAAAGAAGTGTTGCCTCAATTCGTTATTTCATTCAAAGATTGTCTGTGATCATAATAAGGAAAAGCATAAAACGGATATACAATCGGCTTTCTAGGGTACTATTCCTAACAAACCTTTCATTGGCAGGCAATCGTGTTTTTCACAGGATTTCTTGTTACTCATGTCAGCATTCTCACTTCTCATATCTCCAGGTCTTGTCACCAAAAGCCTTCCCCGATTAACAGAATATTTAGCTACTGACACATAAAAAAATAGCTTTTAAGGTCTCATCGCTTCGGTGAATCACTTGAGCCCTGATACATTTTCGGTGCCATAGAGCGAGACCAATGAGCTATTATGCTTTCTTCAAAGGATGGCTGCTTCCAAGCCCACCTCTTGGTTGTCATCGCTCAATCACTTTCGTTTTCACTAAGTGATTGCTTAGGGACCTTAGCGTACGATCTGGGTTGTTTCCCACTTGACTTTGGATCTTAGCACCCAAAAAGTCTGTCTATACAAATGATCTAGGCCTGTATTCGGAGTTTCCTTGGGGTTGTTAAGGTGAAATAGGGCCACCCAAGCCCGTTGAGTGCTCTACCTCGGGCGCTTGACATTATACGCTCTACTGAAATACATTTCGCGAAAAATCAGCTATATCCGATCTTGGTTGGCCTTTCACCCCTAGCCAAAAGTTATCTCTGTATTTTGCCACATACGTGGGCTCGGTCCTCCAAGTCCTGTTAGAGCTCTCTTCAACCTACTCATGGCTAGATCGATCTATTTCGGGTCAAATAGAAAGAACTAGAAGATTTCACCTCTGGAAAGCGCCTACACTTAATGGCTTAAGCCGCTATTCCCATTTCATTGTGACGCATCATGCAAAAGGTACGCCGTTATAGTGAGTGCGTTTGACTAATCTAATAGAAAGTCAAGTCTCTCAACTCCTTTGACTGATTGTTCACATCAGATCTCAGGTTCTCTATTGCACTCCCTAAATAGGGTCCTTTTCACCTTTCCCTCATAGTACTTGTACGCTATCGGTCATGGAGGAATACTTAGGTTTAGAGGGTGGTCCCCCTTTCTCGCGTAAGCAAACTCACTTCCCCAGATAAAGACATCTACTTAGCCTTCTTTATTGCCTCGAATGGACCACCTTGGAACGGAACTACAAAGAAAATAGGATATTTTTCCATGTAGGGAAAGTTTTAGTCTTTCATTCTGCCAGAAGTGTTAGGAATAGTTCCCTTAAAGCAGCTTTTGGCTTTACTATTTCCTTGTAAAATCACAAACAGTCTTTGAATAATAAACGAGATGATTTTGTTCATAGGCAATCACTTCATTATGTGCTTAGTTTGTCTATTTGGGTTGACTGTGTTTTGCATGTATTGAACTCCCCTAATTCGATGAGGCTATTAAGAACTTTGTCGTTATGGGAACGACACATGAAATAAGTTCTTAACTCCATAGGCGAGGATTAGAAAATTCTCCAAGTCGAGAGTCCGACAGATAGTGGGATTGTCAACCTTGACTCTACTGAGACTTGCTTATGTGATTATATCCTTTTGAAGGATCACTCAGTTTTATGGAGTGATAAGTGCATACGATGATGCGTTCATAATATATGAGGGTGATTGTTACTAGAACTTCATCACTGAGTTATCCCGCATGAGAGCATTCCTAAATGGGAAAGGAAGTTTCCAGAAACTTCCAGATTAGAAAATATCTCACAGGTCAATAACGTGATTCATTAATCCTTAAACTTGAGATTCTGTAATGTCTCATATGAGCTAACTATGTAATTTTTGATATAGGCTCAAAAGGGCCAGTGTCACCATATAGACAACTGAACCACGACCTATATTGGGATTACACAAGTGGCATATGTAGAACTAGTAGAATCGACAAAGGATTTACACTTGTTACAAGAACAAGAATGATCTCTTATTGATTGAGTTGTTCGTAGTCCATTAAACTTAAACCCTTGGCCAAGGTGGATAAAAGATCAAGACATCAAGAAAATGAGGTTTTCTTGGATTGAAGTCTAAATGGATATGAAACGAACTTAACTTTAAATATCAAGAATATTTGGGCTTTGAGAATATTCCCATGCCTTAGTTCTTGATTGAGAGATAGAGTTGTAGGAGGATCATATTTCACTGTATGTTATTGACTGAAAGTTTCTTCAATTTATTTCGTTATTCGGCTAGGGGTCCCACACCCATTACTAGATTACGGTAGTGTGATCTGTGAAGTGATTAATTAATTAAGGGAATTAATTAAATACTGTCACTGCTAATCGAATAATGAACCTAAAGGGTCACACACAAATGCCAGGACACGAGGGCTATGGTAGGATTTTAATATGATTAACGAAGGGTCAAAATAGTTGATCGAAATGAGGCACAAAACGTGACTGCTGCCACGTGTCATGTACACTTGGCTACCACGTGTCACGCATACGTGGCTTCACGCGTAGCCTCGTGCGTGCGATTTATTTCGTACGCGAATTCTTTTCTAGAAATTAATTAATTAAATGTAATTAATTAATTTAAGTCTTTTAATTAATTTTGAATTAATTGTTAAGATTTTATTTCTCAAGCTTAACCCAATAAATAATTAATTAAGAATTAAATTATTTATTTAATCTTGACTTTTAACTTTAGGAAAGTTGAAAAGTCTAACTTCCTATTGTAGGAGAGAGAAGTCTTTTCTTGCAAGACTTGGAGAATATGTTAGAAACTTATTATTCCAATTAAATTAATAATTATATGAGTTAATTAGTGAGCAAGAAAAGAAGCCCATTAGGGTTAGGAGAACCCTAGATGGATCGAGCCTCACTAGTATATATACTAGTGGGGGGCTTCTCTTCTTCTTTAGACCAACACTCACGAAGTGTTAAGTTTCTGAGAAAAATAAAAGAAAAATTTTCAAAGCAAAAATCCTTACCTTAACACAAGCCATAAAACTAGCATTCTCACTAGCTTGATCATGTTCTAGGACTGGTGTAGATACGCTTTGAAGGATCGCTGCTTTGGGATCTATCGAAGGCCGTTTGAGGGGCTTTCAGCTTGAAGGGTGTTTCAGTAGGCGGTACTGACATCACTAGAAAGTTTCAATCTATGTAAGTTTCTATACACATTAAGATACGATACGAGAATTGCAAGTCCATGATCAATCTTTTGGAAAAAATTTTAAATTTTCGCTGCATTTCTGTATTCGTTTCCCAACAAGTGGTATTAGAGCCACCTTGCAACGCTCGTATTGTATCGTTACTGCTTTACAAATTTTGACTGAAAATTCTTGAATTTGAGTATTTGTTGTGCATTCATGGTTTTTATTTGAAATACGAAGTTGTCGGATTAAAACTGTTTTCTTGAAAAATTACGAAAATTGTTTTCTGTTTAAATCTGTTTTTAAGCTAGTTAGATTCAGAATTGTTAGAACTGTTTTTGATTCGAAAATAGGAATTTGAATTTATCGAAATTATGGAACGAGAATCGAAACGGGCTCACACGGATGCGATGTGGGGCTGCGTCCGCTAGCCCGTGTCCGCGCAGATGCCAGGATGCGCTATTCCACCACCATCCCCAGTGAGCCCGTGCCTACAGAGCGAGGTTGCGCGCTCAGCACGCGGGCGCTCGCTACGTGAGCGTGAGGCCCTTGCCCGCAGCTGCGTGGGCGCTCGCCTAGTCCAGCCTAGCACCGCTGTGCGGCGCTGCCTGCCCGCGTGCGCCTTATACGCGCCCTAGCGGGCGATGGCCGTGCACATCGCCTAGGCTGTCCCGGGACTCCTTCTCGTTCCGTGTTTACCAAGTTTCAAAAATCAAGAATTACGAAAATTTGATTTTATTTTAAAATTTAATTTTAAAATTATAAAATTATTTATTTGAAATAATTATAAAATTTGGGATTTTATGAATTAAAGTCAAGTTCTAACTTTTCGAGAAAATTACGGAAATCACTTTGAATGATTTAATTGACAAAAATTTAATTTTGAATTAATTGTTGTTTTGTCATAATCCGGTAGATTCGATTTTGAATAAATTCGTGAATAATGAACTATATTCCAATTACTTAAGTTAACTGTAACTTAAAGTCAAGGGAATTTTAAATTTAATTGGTAAATTTAAATTCAGGCGGAATCATGCTAGTTTAGGTGATCATGGATTAGTCTTATGTATGGTTTTAAATTCTGCACATGGATGATTTCAATTGGGGTCGGAGCTCCATAGTTGCGCGTTTTCAATTGGGGTTAGAGTCCTACTTATGTGCGTACTGTTATGTAATTTATTATGTGGCTTTCCTTATAAACTGTTTTTGAGGCCGGGGTATGCCCCGTATACTTGTCTATGGCCAAAATGAAGTTTGAGTCATATTGATTTCTGTAAAGAGAGTAGAAGGTAGAAAGTGAGGTTTTCTTTTTCTATTTTGGTGACAAGCACCTAAGGAGCAAGAATGATCCACATCAATCACCAATGGAGAACGACGGTCATAAGAAGACCCCTCAAAATGTTTAGGAGGGTTTCTATTAATGTAATAGATAGGGCATTTTTCCATTAAATTTTGTACCCCTATGTGATATGAACTGTCTTATATGGCATGAATGTTTATGAACTGTCTTATATGGTATGAATGTTAGAACTAGTGATTTTGGAGTGGCTCCCGAAATCACATATAAGATAGGATACACATAATCATCTCATAATTAGTATCATGTTAGGACATGTTATCTGTTAATTACTTCTGTGATGCACTTTATGTGAAACTACATTAAACAAGACAATTAAAATTTGGATAACATTATATGTTGGTGAGGTCATTCGAAAATCCCATTTAAATATTGAGCTAAATTCGAATAAATAGGTGTTTTATCACGGTAATAAAATTCATAGCATTCCATCAATAAGATTTAGGACTTAATAAGTGAAACTAATTGTTGTCTCATGATTCGTGGGGTAATTAGTGAATCTTATTAACTCTTAGTTTCCTGATTAATCACTTTAAGTAATTAATATTTCTTGACCATTTTAGAATGGGCGATGTCTCACGAGTCGTGGGTCGTTCCGGACTAAGTTTGGTTGAGATCTTATGATTGATAGGTCTAGCTCAACACTGAAGTAGATATGGATGTCTCACAAGTCGTAGGTCCATAGTCGAAGGATCAGTGATGTAAAAATATTACTAGGAATTCAATGAGAGATCGAATTGGTAAATAGTACCTACCTAAGACTCTTAAACCTTTGGACGTCTCACGAGTCGTGGGTCCAAAACTAAGAGTGCTTGGGATCCTACTACCCATTGAGAAAATAAGTATCTTCTTAAATCGTTGGGATTTCTAAACTTTCTAAAAATAGTGGGAGAACATATTTCTAAAGACCTCGATAATATGTATAATCATTATTATTCAGCATGCTCATAGTGTCTCTGTTTTACATTTAGGTTGTGGTTCTGTGATTCTCTACAAACTGAAATGGCAAACCAAAAACCCTTTGGTATCCATCCTCGAATCAAACAAGTTGACGGGGTCCAATTACTTTGATTGGCTTCGGAATCTAAAGATACTTTTAGATTCTGAGAAGAGAAGATATGTTCTCTTCGAGGGAGAGCCTACCCCTGAGGCCGAGGCTCTGACTCGGGCCGAAAGAGATGCGATTACAAAATGGTCTGAAGATAATCTTCAAGCCCGTTGCCTCATGGGTATCATCCATATATTAAAAAAAGAAAGAAAAGATTTTTCACATTGGAGGAAGTTATGTGAGAGAAAATAAAAAGGGAAGCGAACCACATTGTAGGAGTCATAAAAAAAATAATAAAAATGAAATTAATTTTAGAGTCCAAGAGACCAAACGGTTTCTCTAAGGGGCTCTCACTTAATAATATAGTATAGATTAAAAAAACTCTTGAAAGAGTATACTTGCCCCCCGATTCGAATCTAACAGACAAGCAAGGGCGACGCAATGTTTGAAGTGGCGCAGTCATTGGGGCAGCGGTGGCCGCATACGCACCGCCCGAAGTTCACGCCGCTGGTGGTGAATCTAGGCGAACTTCGCCGGCCGTTTTCGGCAATTTCGGTGACGGTTTTGGGTGGATGAGGTACCGATCTGAAGCTCTTCTAACTGAGAATCATTTCTGGGCTGGTGGTGCAACCATCGGAATGGAGGTGGCACGCTCGGCGGCCTGGCATGTTACTGTAGCGGCCGAATTCGTCACTTTTTTCGGCATTCGACTTGGGGGTTTCAAAGAGCTCGTCATGGGTAAGTTGATGCTTTTTACGGATTTCATTTTCGGTCACCGGATTGGAAGTAATTTGATTTTGGAGTTTTTGGGGTTTTCGTATTCTTGGATTCAAGATCTAGGACGATTGGCTTGGAATTTTCAGAAATTGATCAAGGGTTTGGAACGAGCATGAAGACTACATTCTCGGGTAATTTTTCGGGATTTTTCCGGTGACTTTTGGCAGCGGCCCGATGGCGGCCCGGCGACTTTCCGGCGGCTCCGGTGGCGGCACTCCGGTGACTTTCGGACAGAATATCGGTCTCGATGCGGTGAGTCCAATGCTGCTTTCCGTTCGTTAATCGGACACTCGGTTTATTTATTACGAATTATTTTATGTAATTGGAATTATTTGAATTAATTGTTTTAAGTGCAAATAAATTGTTATTGCTGGTTTGTTGATCGAGAGATATTCCAATCGTATACGAAAACATGTATTGAATGGATTGTGATATAAATGAATGTTTTGATATGCAATTTGAATCCCGATGTGATGAATTTATGCTATGTGCTTAGATATGAAGGGGTGTTAGTGTAATATCTAGAAACTAATCCCTTATGTGACTAAATGAACTTGAATGATAGTTTAGAGGAACGAGCATGTTGTGATTTCTTTATATGAATTTGAGACGTTCTCAATGTTAAGATCGTTGTAAATTGTGTTTCAAATACATGAAGGATACTTGAACAACTTGAGACTTGATGCATGATAGGAGTTAAAATTATGATATCTTGATTTACTCTTACTGCTTGAGGATGGTATATTGTGAATTATGATAAATTGATAATTGTCATGCTTGGTGATTAATTCCTAGTTGAATAATTATATAAACACTTTAAGCAAACAATTATGCTTAGTAATCGCTAAGGGGATGTATGCGTAATAATTCTAAACCTTTATAAATGACTTAGGGGATGTAAGTGATATTTATGAAACTATGAATGTGACTTGAGCTTGTGTACGTACCAAGCATGTTGTGAAGTTGTAAAGTATGATCTTAAGTGAATTAGATGCACTCTTTATTGGTATCAAGCATGCCATCTACGTACAACAACTTTGTATGTTTATATGATCAAGTTGCTCTTACTTATATACTTTATAACTTGACATGAACTTGATGCTTAATTGTAATATTATAATTGAACCCTGTGACATTGGATGATTTAATATGCATTTTGTGAATACATTGACTTCCTAAATTGATCTTGCATCTTTGGACATGGAATTGCGTGTTGGTTGCTTGTGAATATGACCTTGTTGAGCATTGATATTCCTTGAATGACCACGACACCATATCCAAACACAACATGAACACTTATGCATAACCACGATCATGTTGAGCAACGCCGTGCGTCTTGTTTGGTTCATATAGAGTCTAAGTCTGGGCTTCTGTATGTCTTATCACAGAGTTTTGTGGTGCCTGTGGGCCCGAGGTTTAGAGTGTTTGGCCCTTCACACTCTCAGACTCTACTTGCACGAGGTGAGGTTTAGGATTTTGTATAGTTATGCGACGTATGACCTTAATATGCTGATTTCTACCCTTGCATGCGAGTATATCCTATTATAAATATGTATGTGTTGGATATGATATGTTTATGACCTTGTGAATCAGCTCTGTTTTGGAAAAATTAGATATGAAAGCATATGTAAGTTGTTTTGAAAAGTTATGTTATGTTATGATCTGTTCTGTAGCGAGTTAGCCATGATAGATGGTATCTGTTCTGTTCTGTTATGGATCCGAGGAGCTATGGGTAAGGAATCCCTGGGACGACATAGGACCGTCAGGGTTCGGCCTGTGCATAGTCTCTATTTGAGATATCATTGCGCAACTCAGGGAGATAAGGGAGGCGTGATATCTTGAGCCTTCGGTGTACAGCCGGGGAGGACTTTTGTGGGTTAGCTACCCGTTGAGGGTTTGTCTGTTCTGGATGGTTTGGGGACGGTACATCTCCTCCATCATTGGTGTGACGGTTGGATATAATTCTGTATTTCTGTTTTGATCTATTCTGAGGAGTAAAGGTTGGAAGCTCGTACTCGCCGAGCACATGTTCTGTTCTGTCTGGGAATTGTGAATCGAGATAGACTTTCTGAAATGTTTTCTAAACTTATATTTATATCTTCTGGGGTACTTTCAAAATGTTTTGGTATGCAACACCTATCTCCGGTTCATGATTCCACCCCTTTTGATCTGTGTTGTGCTCTATATATATATATTGTGGGTGTGTGTTAGCCCCCTCACTCAGTCAGTTGACTGATCCCTCATTTTATCTTTTAGTTGCAGGTTCTTTTGGCTTGAGCTAGGCGGAAGTGAGTCTTCTGAGTCACACTTGTCAGTCTAGTTAGTGTTGGGACGCATTTGTCGCATACTCTACTTATGTTATGTATTTATGTTTCGCACTTGAATGCAATTAGATATTATGATGATACTTATGTTGTTTTATTATTATGGGTTATGAATTGATATTCGGGACTAGGTATCTATGCTAGTTGAACCCATCACCTGTTATGTATGTTGATATTTGGGATTAGGTATCTATGCTAGTTGAACCCCGTCACCTGTTCTGCATGTTGTTTTAATAGCTTCCACTATCAGTTGATGATTGTTTAAATTGTTTCCGCGCTTTGAGTTTGTCAAGTTAGATCCGCCTAGCCTAGTGTGTGAGTTGGTCTCCCGTTTGTTATGATTCGGATTCGGGCATGGAGTTCCTATTTTATGACCAAGTTTGAGTCCTAGTGCGGGGGATGTGGTATCCTCCGTCTAGGGTGCTACATCCTTAAGCACTAAGAAAAAATAATTAGTTGTATATTTATATATTTTATATATGTTTTCGTATTTTTTGTGTTAAAAATAGTCTTTCTGACCCCATATAAAAATGAAAAAAATGTATTGACCCCCATAAATTTAAAACTAGTATAATTAAAAAAGGTTCATGACCCAAAAAATAAAAATAAATGTCTAGCTAATGATACTCTAAATATTAGATAACTCTAAATGAAAAACCGGACCGGACTGCTCAGCGGGCCGGATTTTCGAGACTGCTCAGCGGGCCGGATTTTCGAACTTTTTCTTTTTTTGTTTTTTTGGTTTCAACCCGCTGAGAACGGGTCAAAAACCGATTAATAAACCAAACTGGACTGCTCAGCGAGGCCGGATTTTCGAACTTTTTCTATTTTTTTTTTTTTGTTTCAACCCGCTGAGAACGGGTCAAAAACCGATTAATAAACCAAATCGGACAGCTCAGAGGGCTGGATTTTCGAACTTTTTCTATTTTTTTTTTTTCAAAATTGTTAAACTAAATTGAGGCTTACAAAAATCGAACCCAGGACTCCTTCTGTAGAAGGGAATTGCGCCAACCGGTTGGCCTGTTCACTTTGTCATGTCATAATGCCGCGAAATATTTATAATAACATTTGAATTATAAACCTATAAATTAAATTAAAAATTGAGTTCTAAGAAAATATTAATTATAAGTTTATAACTATGAATATTATATACAGTGTAAGAATTAAATTTAAACATAAATTAAATAATGTGAAAATTTTTATTTTTTATAACATATATTTATAAATGTATGTGTAATATTTTTTTTCCTACAATAAAAAGTATGATATTTTTTAAATTAATTTTTTTATTTATATTGTTTACGTTTATAATTTTAAAATTTATTATTACATGTGTTATTTAAAAATTAATAATTAGTTGGATTGATTTATATACCTATTTTCCTATATTATTGAACTTATTTCAGAGGATCTTTTATTAAGGCGGAATGTTAAAGGCAAGATTAAATCAAGATTAGATCATTTGGTGAGACCATATCAGAAATTTTTTATACTGTACATGGTAGTTTTACCATATTAAAACAGGCTAAAGATTTAGTTCTTTACCAGTCATGGAGGCAAGTCCTAAAAACGCCTATAATCATGGCAACAGAATGGGCGAATCCAGACTTCGGTGTTAAACTTAATCTCGGCTTATTTTAACTTGAACCATCCCAGAAATAATAAATTTTTTGATCTAGTACTCTTTTTTTTTTTTTTTTTTTTTTTTTTTCTTCAATCCACCATGAACATTGATCTTAGTAACATGATATTATTCAACACAATAAGATTTAGCCGGCCATATTAGGCGGCACCATAGAATACAGAACTATGAATTTAAAGAACTGAAAAGTAAAATAACTTACTTATTAATTCTTGACACCAGTCTTGCAAGATTGCAAAATTTTTCACTCAGAAAAGATTTAAAATGTTTACAAACTGGAAAACTTACAAACTTGGTAATTTTCGCTCTGCCTAATGCCAAACTGAACCTTCCTATAAATAGACAAAATTTTCGGATTTGAAATCCGGAACTTAAACCTAATCTAAACTATTTGCTCCATTATGAACGAGCAAGGTACAACTTTATTAAAACTTCGGCCTAAAAACCGTGGGAAAATATTCTTTCCGCAAATGGTATTTGAGGTGGTTGGCATATCATCCTCTCAATGTCCCATCTTGTCTTTTCCTTTTCCTTCTTTATTCAAGTATTTTTGAATAACCTGATCCAAGTCTTCAAACATATCCTCATAAGGATTTTGAGCTTCACCAGCTGGACAAAATTCATCATTGGATAATGTATCCATAGAAGCACTTGATTGTGTATCAAAACTTAGATTTTTCATTAAATCTTTCTTTACTTCCTTCAGATAAGAAGCAACTTTTTCTTCATCGGAAACTTATCCTTTTTGGAAATATAATTTCTTTGAAATATATTCAAACGGACTAGGAGTTTTATTTTGTTCCTCCTGAATAATATATTCATGAATCTTTGTCTTGATATTATCAATGGTCTCTTGGCCTTCTATGCTTCCTTCTTTATTAAGGGCTAAAATTTTCTTCCAGAACTTGGTATAAAAGGTCCTGAAGATGCAAGGTATCTTCTGTTGAGTTTCTCCCAACTCTGGTTCCCATTTCCAAATCCAGGGGATACCGAATTCAGTAAAGAAATGAAGAGAAGGCATTCCTTCTATCCATCTTCCGTTATTCTGAGCATCCATAATTTTGGGAGAAATTTCTACCCACTGGGAATATAATTCCTGAAAAATACTTGGCAATATTTTTGCTGTGGGGCCAAAACTGAGCCACCATTGGTATAACCAATTTGGAATGTCCTTGTTATAAACATTTGGACAGATTTTGAAAAACCAAGAATGTTTATGAAGTTCATTCTGGTAAAGGAAAGCTTTATTAAATGCTTCAACATAATCCCAATAATTAAATTTTATTTTAACTTGGGAATTCTGGAGACTATATTCTCTTTCTCTGAGTGTACTAATTCCCCACTCTTCTGCAGATATTATCTGCTTGATGATAACTTTACTAAAGCTATAAACTTTAGTTTGTTTTCCTGCATAAAAATGATTGAATTCACAGGATCCTGTCACTTTGAGTATATTCTCAAAATGGGTTCGCTGCTTATATGAACCAGCAGTAAAGGATGCAGTATCCAAGTATCTTTGCATGAGATGCCAGATATTATCTTTCCATCTCAAATCTTTATCTTCTAAGAGGAATATTACCTCTTTATGAGCATTTTGCTCATATGGTAGTTCAGATGAATCAATTTCTTCATCCCCTACAATATTAGCATAGGTTGGAGCATCTTGAGTATTACTCTCCTGCTTAGCTTTATAAGCTAAAAATTCTTTGTATAAAGGATCATCCTTTGGTATATTACTTGAGGATGATGATATATTTGCAATATTTTCGGCTATAAGCTTTTGGTTGCCAAATTGGGCAATAGTCCGTCCACCTCTTCCTCTATTAGAGGAATTTCTGCCTCCTTGAGGTCGCATCCTGAAATATCAATAGGATTAAGCTATTAGCTTTTTCAATTTATTTTTCACAACTATAAGCTGTTTCTCATCTTCCTTGATATAATAATCAAGTCCATGATCAGCATTAAGATAAATGCATAAAGATTTAGTTTGCTCAATTTGAGCTTCTAAATAATTCTGTAAAGCTATAAGCTTTGGAATCATCAATTTATGACGCGAAATAGTCTCAAGACCGGGTGGTTTAATATTAGTCCTAATATCAAAGTGACCAATCAGAGGTGGATCAAATTCATATTTGAATTCTCTCCAAGTAATCACATTCATCTTCATATTAAAAGATTCCATACCTGCAAAATCAAGCAATATGATGATTGATTTCATTAAGATATTTCTCATGATTAAAAATGCTACTATTAATATGTAGGCAAGCATTTTCTTAACTACTTTTTCTGGTGATATAATCAATATTATTTTTGGGATTAAGGATCTCATTATTAATTTCATCCTCCCAATAAATAACATTTTTTTCATGTTCCCTAGAAAGGAACACTAAATATTTCACATAATTGTGAAATTTCTTAGCTCTTTCCCAATTGATATCTCTGTCAAATCTGTGGGAAGGTAACTCCATCATTCTTCTAGGATTACACATCCTGTAAATATTCACAGGTTAAGAAGTCAGGAAGACTATTGTCAGTTCCTTTTTTATAAACAATTTCCAAATCAAAAGGGGCTAATTGAGCCTGCCATCTAGCAAACATTTGCTTAGAAACTTCATGGTCAAAGTTTTTATTAAACATGTATTTAGCAGCTTGACAATCTGTCTTAATAACAAATTTCTGATTATATAAATCATCTTGAAATTTTAAAACACATTTAAGAATAGCTAATATTTCTTTAGCTACAGTAGCATAATTTTTCTGACTATCATTCCATTTTCCAGAGTGGAATCTAACAAGATATTCTTGTTTATTATGAGGGGAGATCTGTTTAAGAATTCCTCCATAGCCTATCTCCGAGGCATCAGTTTCAATAATCTTTTCCCAATTGGGATTAGCAAGCATTAAGCAGGGTAGATTTATAACTCTATCCTTAATTTTTTTAATAGCTTGAGTATGACTCTCAGTCCAAGGTTTTGGATTCTTCTTTAATCTATCATAAAGAATGGTTGTATCTTCAGCAAGGTTTTTATAATAAGGGGAAATATAATTTAGACTCCCAAGAAATCTTTGGAGTTGAGTTTTATCAGTAATTTGATTAGGAAATTTCGAAGCAAATTCTTTACTTCTATTAATAGGAATTATTTTCCCTTTTTCAATATTATGGCCTAAAAATCTTATTTTGGTTTGGAAAAGAAACATTTTTGGTTTGGATATAACTAAACCATTTTGTATAACAATTTTCTTGAATAAATCCAAATGTTTAAAATGACTCTCAATATTTTTTGAAAATACTAAGATATCATCAATATAGACAATTATAAAATCATTATAAGGATTAAAAATATCATTCATCTGAAATTCCGAAGGGGCATTTTTTAACCCAAAAGGCATAACTTTCCACTCATATTGTCCAAAAGGAACATTAAAAGCGGTTTTATAAATATCTTTATTATGAATTTGAATTTGCCAATATCCTGATTTTAAATCGAATTTGGAAAATATTAAAGCATCATAAAGTCTATCCAATAAATCCTTTTTATTACGGATCGGATATCTTATCCATTTAAGAGTAGTATTAAGAGGTTTATAATTAATAACTAACCTGGGAACTCCTCTTTCTTGTTCGGCTTTTTTATTAACATAAAAAGTTGTGCATGACCAAGGGGATTTAGAGGGTCTTATTAACCCTTTGGTTTGAAGAGATTCAATCTCTTTTTTACAGAGTTCTAAATACTCTCTGTTCATTTGACAAGGTTTTGCCTTTGTAGGAATTTTCTTTTCATCAAAGTCTTCCTCATAAGGAAGAGAAACTATATGTTTCTTTCTATCCCAAAAAGCATTGGGATGATCATTACAAATTTGTAAAGAAAATTGATTATGAAGAAATTTAATTTTTTCTTATAATTTAACGTTTTTCAAAACATTATCGATATTATTGAAATCAATTTCTTGTTTAAGAAAATTAATTTGTTTTTCCTTCCTTTCAATTAAAGAATCCTTTATCTGGTTTAAAACTCTAGTAAAGGGTTCAATAATGAATTGAAAAGATATTTCTTTTCCTTCGAAGGTTCCAATAAAACCTTTTTCATCAATATTTTTGATAGAAATATTTTCTTTAAAAAAGGTGTTCCAAGTATAACTTGGTTGGTAATATTTTTTACCAAAAGAAAGCTGTTAGGAATGCAAACTTTATTTTTGCAAATATAAGCTTTAGGAAGCTTATAATTTATTTTCATTTTTTGCCCATTGGCAGCACTGATAGAATGAGTGGTTTTATGAAAATACCTGGTAGGAATAATTCCTTCCTGGATACAATTTAAATCTGCACCACTATCAACAAGAGCTATAAGATCTTGTTTATAATTTCCATCAATTAAAAGAGAAATTTTTATAAACCATTTTTGGGATATAACCATTTCTAATGTAGACAAAAAATTATCTTCTTCTGAAAAAGTAATTTGATTTTCTTCTTCTTCAGGAATATAAACTTGTTTTCCCCGACTTATTTCCAATTTGAAAACTCTTTCTTCAAGATGTTTATTATCATTTTTCAAATCTTTTATCTCTTGTTTAAGATTTTGAATCTCAAGAGATAAATCAATTTTAGTAGAAGGATGATTGGACGATTGTCTTTGTTTCAGAATTTTATGAACTTCTGCCATAGTATATGGTTCAGAATTCTTTTGAAAACTTTGATTTTGTTCTAAAATATTTTTATTATTTAATTGATCAATAATTTTTGATCTAATATCAGGATCTTGGATCGTTTTTAAAATCTCAAGAATGTTATCATTAGTAATAACATTTATTTCCTGGAATTGAGAAAGAATTTGATAAATAGTACCTTCTTCCACATCTGAAGAATCTGCCTGATTATCACATGGTAAACCATTTTTACATGGTTCGCATTCTTCTGATTCAGAAGAATAGTTTTCATTTTCTAAAACCTCTAAATCATCTGAGTGTGATGATTTTTCAGTTTCAGAATCTGAATTCAAGAATATTTTACAAAGAGTGTCTTTGATATTATCATCAACCTCTAGACTACGAATTTTCTTCTTAGTCCAACATTGATTAGCATAATGACCAATCTTACCACATTTCCGGCAAATAATAGGAGGACTATTAATCCTTCTTTTTTCTTTCCTTATCTCTCTTTTCTCCCTACGTTTCTTATGCTTTCTTTTAGAAAACTCAGGAGATTTATTATGAAATTTCTTTCTTTTATGATTAACCTCATTATTTAAAGGTGGATTAGAAATTCCAAATTGATCACAAAATTGACCTAATTGTTTTCTCTCGTTGATATTATGCTTCTTAATTTGTTGGCTTAGCTTTATTTCATTGCATAAAGCTAGTCCTTCTGTTTTATAGACACTTATAAGGTGTCCGAAGTTATAACTATCATAATTGATATTAACATCTCCCTTTCTAAGGGTTTTTCGAACCCTTTCAGCAAAAAGAGAGGGTAAACCATCAATAAATTTGGATTTCCAATGAGTGTTATTAGACTCAGGAAGTTCCATAACTCTACTAAGGAAAGTATCCTTATACCATCGGAAAGATGTAAGAGTTTTACATCTAAAATTCAGGAGTAGAGTTCTGATATTATCACTATTCTCAGAAAATCTACCAGTAAAATGCTCTATGATATTAACAATCAAAGTATAAACAGCATCTTGGGTATCAACCCCATCCTCATTTTTAATAGTATTCAAAATATCCTGCTTATTAGCATCAGTAAGATAATGATCCCACCAGCCTTTTAATTGACCAGTAAACCCAGCAATTATCATTTTAGCAATATCCTTATCTCTATTGCCATTATTCTTGCAGATGGTGCTATACATAAGCATCCTATGAACAGTATTATAAATTTGTCTTTCAGCAAAACCATCTATGTTCCATTCATAGATATTTTTTCCATTGTAAGAATTATTAAACATGTACTCATTCTCTTCAAGAATAATGTCTTGAGGAGTTGGTCTAGGATAATAATACATCCTTTGAGTAGGCTTGTCAGCATATTTCGAAAGTTTATTAATCTCATCTTTAACCGTATTATGAAATCCTTCATTATCAGACATACCATCAACAAACTCTTTATTAAGAGCACTGATTCTAAGCCCTTTGAATTTCTCATCAAGGATTTTTTCTAGATCAGTCATGGATTTTAATTTAAAATCTTTAACTTCAGGGGGAGGTTGCACACTAGGGATAATTCCACTAGATTCTCCCTGGGTTTTCTGATCATTATGCTGAATTTTTAAATTCTTTATATCAGAAATAAGTTTATCAACTCTTTTACTTAAAGAAGAAATATTTTCTCCTAAGACAATCAAATACATATTAGTAAAATTATGTTGTTGAACCATATTGTTCATATGCTGCAAAGTAATAGGCAGAGTATTATTATCAAATAATCTTTGAAATGCATTATAAAATATGATCTCACTTCCTTTTTCTATCGAAAAAGAATAAGGAGGTGGAAAATTTGCTTTCAAAATTTCTCCACTATGGGTGAGTCTGTATTCTCTTTCGATAACAGAGATATGATTTTCCACATACTTAGTTATAAACCAAGGGACAAAAGATATTTTTAAATTCTTTTCCGAAAGATCTTTATAAAATTCTTCTTGAAATATTTTTCTATCTTCTTTAGAAAAGTTTTCATAAAGCCATTTCTTAAATGGTTCCCATTTAGGAAGATTAAAATCATTTTGAATTTGTTTTCTTGTCAGAGAACCCGGACTAAAATCAATTTTGGGTTTATTAATCATTATAAAGAAAAGTTCATTTCTGATGCAGTTATATCTGCATCTTTGACATTATAAATGCCTTTCACAATATTGTCAGGCTGAATTTTTAATTCTTCAACCCTTTCAAAATCAGGTTCCTCAACAGATTATGTTTCTCTTATTTGAGAAGTAGAAGCTTTGGAAGGAGATTTAGCGAAATAGATAGGAGAAATATGACAATGTGAACTAGATCTTGTATAAGACCTGTTACTTCCTCCTATATGAGTTCTGGAGGGTTCGAAACTTATTTGAACATTTCCTTCAGAAGTTTGAATAATACTAGTTGGATTATAACTAGTGTTGGATTGAGCAGGAACAGCTTGCTCAATAATCCAATTTTCTGGGAAAGTTATTTCATCCCATTTAATAGATCTTCGAGTAGTAATCTCAGATCTACTAAAATTGCTTTCTATAAGAATAGTCTCATCAGCAGGTTTATCAATCATCTTACATCTAGGATTCAATGTTTGAAGAGGTTTGTAATAAATTCTGTAACAAACACATATAACTTCAGATCCAGGAGCATAATTATAACCATGCGTTTTAATATTAAGAGTTAAAGCATCTAATATATTAACATCAGATAGAGATAA
Organism: Lantana camara; assembly: GCA_037501455.1. NCBI lineage: Eukaryota > Viridiplantae > Streptophyta > Magnoliopsida > Lamiales > Verbenaceae > Lantana > Lantana camara. The sequence goes on from CM074865.1 coordinate 82,560,643, forward strand.
CTGTAAATTGGGATAAACATTAAAATAGACTGGTCCATGGGCCAGACTGGATTGTATAATACCCATCAAAGATTGTTTCCATATTAATTTCCTATCATCTCTAGGAGCAGCTATAAAACTCTCAGGCAAACCTTCTAGAGTTAAAGGTTTAAAGGCAACTTGAACTAATCCAATATGGATAAATTTGTGAATACCTCTGTATTTATTGAGGTCACGATTATTAAGTAATCTAATAATCATTTCATCCTTATTAAGGGAAATGGTTTCCTCAGTAGTTTTAACCACATGCTTGAAACTTAATCTATCAAAAGTTCCAAATTTATAAATAACAGTAGAATCTATTTTAGGAATAGTCCATTTATTAAGCAAGTCAAGATTTTGAGGGATATCATATTCCTCTTCGATACTGTTTTTAACAGTATCTCTGTTTCTAAACATATTTATCATATGCAGAGAAGTGTGTTTGAATAATACCAAAACTAAGATCAATACCCATAGCTCTGATACCATTTCAGAGGATCTTTTATTAAGGCGGAATGTTAAAGGCAAGATTAAATCAAGATTAGATCATTTGGTGAGACCATATCAGAAATTTTTTATACTGTACATGGTAGTTTCACCAGATTAAAACAGGCTAAAGATTTAGTTCTTTACCAGTCATGGAGGCAAGCCCTAAAAACGCCTATAATCATGGCAACAGAATGGGCGAATCCAGACTTCGGTGTTAAACTTAATCTCGGCTTATTTTAACTTGAACCATCCGAGAAATAAAAAATTTTTTGATCATCTTCGGAAGGACTAGATTATAAATAAATAGAAAAATTGAGCAGATTTGTTTTCTAGCAATACACGTACATGCCAACAGTTGATCTAATCATGAGTGGGGTAAGGGTCGTGAAACCGCAAATATTATGGAATGGGGAACCGACTGAACAGATTATACCAACATGTGGACTAAGACAAGGCGATCCCTTGTCTCCGTACCTATTTGTGTTATGCATGGAATGACTTGGTTATCTTATTGAGGAGGCGGTAAATTGCAAGAAGTGGAAGCCTGTCTCGGTTTGCCGTGGAGGGCCGACCATAAGTCACCTTTTCTTCGCTAACGATATAATCTTGGCGGCGAAAGCAAATGATAATGATGCTAAAACGATTAAAGAAGTGATGGAGATTTTTAGCCAGCGTTCGGGACTCCGAGTTAACGCAAGGAAATCTCGGATTTGGTTTGCTCCTAATTCTCGTCGAGATACCAGAAGATCAATAGAGCAAATACTTGGCATTGAGGAAACCGCAGACTTAGGGAAGTATCTCGGGGTACACCTTGGGGTTAATGGAAGCTCTAACGAAGTGTTTACAAATGTTTTAGAGAACGTCCAGAGCCGACTATCAAGCTGGAAGGCCAAGACGCTTAACATGGCGGGAAGATTGACATTGATACAATCGGTAACTTCATCCTTACCAACATACCACATGCATTCATGTTGGTTTCCCGAAGGCACATGTGTGAAGTTGGACCGACTAAACAGAAGTTTTTTGTGGTCTACGGATTCCAACCAACGCAAGACACATCTTGTGGGGTGGGCAAAGGTGATTCGGCCGAAATCGGAAGGGGGTCTTGGGATTAAGGAAGCGAGAAATAGCAATATGGCAATGCTAGCTAAGACGGGTTGGCGCATTTTAAAGGATGAGGAAAGTATTTGGGGGAAAATTTTCAAATCTAAATACTTGGGAGAATCAGATATTATGGATCACAAGCCAAAAGCAACGGCATCAGGTTTGTGGAGGGGCATAGTCCGTAGTCTTCATGGAGTAGGACACATGATTGGTTGGAGGATTGGAAATGGAACTAACGTGAACTTCTGGAATGACAATTGGTTGGGAATTGGGAAATTGAAGGATCACCTAGTGGATCCCGTAGATGCAACGGAGGAGAATCTCATGGTGAGTGAGATCATTGGAGATGTTGGGGAGTGGGATCTGGGAAAAGTGAAGACAGCCATTCCAGAAATCATCCAAGCCAAAATCCTCGGAAAGCTAATTCCAAGGAATTCGGACTTAGAAGATGTGCGAATTTGGACCGGTGAATCAAATGGGAAATACAGCTGCAAGTCGGCTTACGTCTCTTTGAACAATGCCATACAAGATGGTGATAACTCCTGGAAAATAATTTGGCGAAGTCACGTGCCTAACAAGCTGAAATGCTTTTTTTGGTTGTTAAAGCATAATAGCATAATGTGTAATGCTCTCCGTAGCGACAGACACATGACTAATGATGCGAGATGTAGCAGATGCAAAGCCGATAGAGAAGACGCCTTGCATATCCTTAGGCACTGTTTTGCTGCTAAAAAGGTATGGCAACGGGTGGTTGAGACTGATGATTGGGCGAGTTTTGCAGAAATTGAAGATAAGGATTGGCTGGGGAAGGCTGGACAGCATGAATACCGTAACTCCATCATGTTGGCTGAGGATTGGAAATTTGTCTTTATAGCAACGATCTGGGAAGTGTGGAAAGCTAGGAATGCGTGGGAATATCAGCACAAATCCCAGCCTACACACGTTATCATCAACAACATTTGCAGCTTGGCGACGGCCATACGGGCAATGCAGAAACGAAGAACAAAAGGGATGGAAGGAACTCAACAAATCAGATGGGTGAGACCCCTACCAGGCTGGTTTAAACTCAACACCGATGGAAGTGTGTTCGGGCATAGAAATTCTGCCACAGCAGCGGGAGTTGTTAGAGACGAGAATGGAGAGTGACAGCTGGGATTTGCCATGAAATTGGGAGACACGGATATCAATACAGCGGAGCTTTGGGGGCTCCGTGAGGGGCTTCGTATGGCTTGGGAACGGAGGTATCTGAACATTGAAGTTGAGTGTGACTCGGATACAATCATCAAACTAGTAAAGGAAGCCGACGTTGAGAGCCACCCATTGGGGGGAATTGTGGAAGATTGTCGGAGATTAATCCGCATGCCATGGAATTGCAAAGTTGCTCACATTAATAGAGCAGGCAACAGCCTTGCGGATGCGCTGGCAAAGATTGGGCAAAGAGTGGTTGAAGAGAAAAAAGTCTGGATGGAGCCTCCTGATGGAGTTATTTTAGATTAGTTTTGCTTATTTTGGCTGAGTCTGTAGCACCAAAAAAAAATACACGTACATGCCTACAAAGCTTGCAACTTTTAATTCTAACTTCAGATTAAATAAAACAAACAAGGAGCTGCCCTTTTTCTTCTCATTTCCATACACATCCGGTTCCATTTCTTTTCCCCTCTCACAATCGAAGAACAAGAAAACATCAGCTCTTAAGTATCATAAGCAACCGAACTCCATCTTCATCACCTCTTCGCGTACGCCACCTTCATCGGTTCCTTTTTTTTTTTTCCTTGAATTCCAGCGACAACAAGGTAAAGGCAGCATCCTTAATCCTCTTTCCTTTCTCGAACATGGCTGTGATGCTTTAACCATCCCAGTAGTATTGAAGTAGTCTAATTAGCTGGAAATTTTGCAAGATATGATGGAATTGGAACATGAGATAGAGTTATATACTTGCTTACAGTAGGACTAGATTGGGAGATAGTTCCTTGACGAATTCATGACTTTGGTTAGTTTAAATTCTGAGATGATGAACGAGTTGATGAACTTTGTGATTCTGATAGTTTGGAAAGCTTGAACTATTGGATTTTTTAAGTGTTTATATGCTTAGGAGTGATATAGTTTTCTTTTGGCATGAGTTCTTGGTTTTCACTTATGTGACAGCATGTCTGCGCAGATTTCAAATGTAAATTCCGAGCTCGTACGATGCCGTTTTCAAAAACTGTTTTAACTGGAGATTAATAACATATTAAAGTACATATCTGCCAAATTTCGTAATTTTCCGAGCCCCTTTGATACCTCGAAAAAATCCCGAAAGATGCTGCAGTCCCCTATTTTTGCCCTGTTTTCTAATATGAAAGTACAGACTGAGCAGAGGGACTAAACCTTCGAATTTTGTAAAACTGTTTTATAGAGGAGTACCTATATATGTTGGGAGTATACCTATTAAATTTCAGAATTTTCCGACTTCGTTTGATGTGGTAAACAGACCGGTCTTGGAAAGGTGTCGCTGCAGCCAAGTTGCTGTATTGTTTGAACTTTGACAGCTTATACGCAGAGAATTCCGACGTAAATTCCGAACTCATAAGACCTCGATTTTCAAAACTGTTTTTACTGGATATTCCTAGTATATTAAGGTTTATGTCCGTCAAATTTTATGTTAATCCGAGTCCATTTGATACCCGAAAAAAATTCGAAACGACTCAGCTGTCCCCTATTTTCTGATCTGGATTAACGGCTTGAGAAGAGTGAGTAAATGTATGAATTTCTCAAAACTGTTTTACAAGGGTACTTATGAATGTATCGAGTATATCCCCGTAAACTTTCAGATTAATCCGACTTCATTTGATAGGGTAACAGTAAACTTTTTGGAAATGTGGTTCTGCAGCGTTAATTCTGTTTTTCATTACTTTTGCTCTAAAATCTGTAATTTTACAGAAACAATTAGGGGTTGAGACCTATACCATTTGAAAGACATGGTTGTCTAGTTTACTAGGAATTTTACGGTTTGTTAAAATAATATCCGAGCAATAAGTTATGACGAATTTTCTACAATGTGGCATGAATAAAGTTTCTGCACAAATGTGCTTGTATGAATGTTGCATGAACTCTGTTATCATGATTTCCCTAGCTCGTTTCCATGGTTTCTGCAGCACCTATTCCAAATTTTCAACCATATACATGCTGATGCAATTACATGTTTCAACCATAAAAAACGAACTTTATCTAATTTTTTAAGAGGTCAAAACTCAAAACATATTTGTGAAAAAACTCTTGAAAGAGTTATGCTTGTCCTCCGATTCGAATCCAATAACGACATATCAAAAAAAAAAAAAAAAACTCCAATAAAAAATATAGATTCTTTTTCTCTAAAAAAGAAATAAAAAATATAGTGACCAAAGTCCAAAGACGGCCGAAGAGTGTAGATTCTTTTTCTAGAGTGTAATTTTCTACTGTAATATTAATATTAATTTCAGATCACATATGTATTTTGTATACCTTGAAACTTTTTGATAATAATAAGTAGATCTGCTACTATATTTCTCAAATCAATGGGCTTCTATTCCTTCTTTATACTGCAGAAAACTCGAGCATGGATTGGGTTGAATAGTTTGTCGGATGATGTTCTTATTGATATATTGTCTCGTCTAACCCTCGTGGAAGCTGTGAGAACTAGTGTTCTGTCGCGCAGATGGAGACATTTGTGGAGGTTTACTTCTGGTAGTCTTGAGATGACTTGGGTTAATCGCATGATAGAATTGCATCAGGGTCCGCGTTTGGATAGCTTTATAGTTCGTTTTAACACTGGAGGTGTTTACGATGATACTATCCCGAGATGGATATGTTTTGCGATGCAGAAGCAAGTGAAAAGGTTTGAATTGACATTAGGAACTGATGCTGTTTAGTGGAATAATATATGGTTACGACGATTATAGCGAACTAACTCCAGAATTTGAGTGTTATCATCATGAGTTCCCAACGTTGAAGAAGTTATTATCATTGAAGTGTGCATTTGAGTCCCTGAGATCCCTTAATTTTTACTGTGTTAATATCACGGACGAGGTTGTTCATTACCTTTTGGCATCATGTCCGTATCTTGAAACTTTATCCATAGCTCTTTCTTTTTCCACAAGGAACCTTGAAATTGTTGATCCAATCCCAAATTTGAAAACCTTGGAAATATCAAATTGCTCCCCCTTCGAGAGTCTCAAGGTTTCTACGGCAAGTATTGTATCATTTTCGCTTAGAGGACAAGAAAACAAATTATTGTTCGACTATATACCAAATCTTACAAATCTAACCCTTATAGGGCACTGTGCTTTGTCCTTTATTTATGAATATCGCAAAAGCAAACACGCAAGTTATTCGGGCCAGCTGGTGAAGCTTTCATTGCGTCTAATCCCTTCGGTTAGTTATGAAGCATTATATTTATGTTCGGTGTAACAATCATTACTAATCTTCGCAATCACACTGATCATTAACAATTTCATATTGGTTGTTGTCAGGGATATGTGTGGATGCATCCTCGTGATTTGCCTCTGTTATACTCTCTCAAGCAGTTGGAATTGTCTACCCCGTGTGGAATTGGGCAAAGCCTCTCTTCTTCACTTTACTGATCAAGGCCGCTCCAGTCCTAAATGAGTTCAAAATAAGGGTACATGTTCTTACTATAATAAATGCCGCAAGCTTTGTTTCTTTAAACTTTTGAGTTGTGATTTATAGGAATTGTTTGCTTGAACAATGTTATAAAGGCCTTTTCGGAGCCATCATTCTACTATAATGGCGAACCATTGGTATAAGTGTGGCCTTGAGTCTTAGACTTAAGCTTGATTTCATTTGCGGGGTAGTTTGCATTCTCATACTTGTTATCCCTATTCTTATAGGGATAATTACAATGGTATACCCTCGGATTTGGCTTAATTACACAAACTTCCCTTGGAATTTGAGATATTACAAAAACTTCTCTTAAGATATCTTAAGGTTTCGCCCCACGCATGGTATTATAGTTATGAATTTCAAATCCAAATTGTATTAACCAGTAATATTATCAATGACGAAATAGGACTCATAAAAAGTTAGAGACGTCAAAATTAATCAACCTAGATTAATAATTTTTCAAACCTCAACGAAAGTCTGTGTAGTTAAGTCAAATCTCATGGTATGTCTTTTTTTTCTTTTCCTTTTTGTAAGGTTTTGAAATTACTACCAGATACAACTTACCAATTTATTTTTCTTTTCCTATTATCACAGATAAACTACAAGGTCAACCCTTATGAGGTATTCCAATAACCATCAGCACTAAATTGCATATATTTTAATTAATCTTTCCTCTTTAACAGATACGTTGGTTTTATATCATGATAGGCACTAATAGGTACTTGGATACCGTTTCGAAGTATTAGTGAAGCGGAGGCACCTATATTTCATCATGAAAATCTTAAGTTGGTTGAAATGGTTGGCTATATTGGGTGTAAGAGTGAAAAGAAGTTCCTGTTGCACTTATTCAAGATTGCGCCGTCGCTTGAGAAGGTGGTTATCATACTGATGAACAATCAAAATAAGCAGCTTTATCATCTGAGAAATCAACGACAAAAAACTATGGTGCGGACGAGGGAGGAAGCAAAACAACACGCCAAACGTCTCCAATCAGTTTTCCCACCAAATACAGAGTTGTTTGTAGTATGATCTATCTTCGAGTTTGACTCGAAGGTGGAATAGAGTATAATTTTCCATTTTTTGTTGATATATTAGGGTTTTTTTTTTTGGGTATTTGTAATTATCCAACTTATACGTTTATCGCACATTACCCGTTTTGTATTAAGGTGGTGATGGTACAATGGGTTTAAATTAATAATGAAATTAAATAATCGCTTTGTTTTAACTCAAACAATAGAGATGCCTATTTTTGCTAAAATAGGTGTGGTTATAGATATCTATAATTGTAAATAAATAGACGGCAAGTGATTACAAATCATATTGTACTCAACGAATAATTTTGTGGAAACGTAACATTTTACACAACTACCATTAATATGAAAAGTTTAGTACATTAGTAATAAAAAACTATACGAGCTTAATTAGAGACTTCGTATTTGAGCTCTGGACGCGCAACTACCATTGATAAAAAGTTTTGCACCTTAATAATCCATTCCAATTTGACTTATATAAATAGCTGTTAAAAAAAAAAAAGTGATCTTGATTTCAAGTCGTAACCAAGGAGAAATGATAGAATGAGTGATTTGGATAGTCATTAGAGTGTGCAAATTGACAACTGGGGTGATTTCAAAAGTCTATCTCGTCCTCTCTTAAGTATATTAGAACTCTTGAAAGTACAAACCTCAAATATCTAACACAGTATATTAGAACTCTTGCAACTACATGGGGCCGTTTGGATTTTTCTTTACACCAATGATCTCTAAATTGAAAGTACATTTAAGTTCAGGGTGAGTGACATGGGTCTTTGTAAAACGCAAACCAGAAGAGCGGATGAAACGCTCATATTTGGGAGGTTTCCTTGTCAAAGCCGGGGGCAAATTGCGCGTAATGCTAAGTGTTAACCAGCACTGCAGCCTCCTTGGCATCCAAGAGTTTCTCCTCTCCCATTGAACTCCTCACAACCTACAAGATCACCATCACATGAAAAGAAATACACAAAACGTAAAAAACCCACAATGCCAAATTCAATAAAAATCAAATCTTCGAGCTTTAGAACCTTGGAAATGGGATTTTGGCGGTGATTGAAGCGAGAGAAACATGGCAACGCAGGTTTCAGGACCGCTTCGTGATTCTGATTATGGTCTTTTGGTGGGTTTGGAGCGGTGACAGAGTTAAAGGGACTGTAATCTGCGAGTATAGGGCGATTGGATTCATCGTTAATGGAGCTAGCTCAAGTGGAGTTGCTGCTGGGCATGAGTGTTGCAGCTTTAAGAAGACACATATATATACTGTATACAAGCTCTTCCAACAAACTATTTGAACTGTGGCATGTTGGAGTTGAGCTCCAAATTTTTTATTGTCAATTTCCATTTTCTCCTTTTCTTTTTTCTTGCAATTTTCAAGAATTTTAACCAGAATCCTGAAAGGTGAGAAGAAAAGTTAAAACTACAGTATCTATGGAAGATTTCGTTTCTCATTGCCCCGATTCTACACATAATAAGGCTGACTATGTGGGCTGACGGAATGAGTTTATTTATAATTTTTCAAATTTGAAAGGATAGATTGTGTAATATTTTCATTTAAAGGGATACGAGTTATAATTATTCAATCTCGCAGGAATACAGATACAAACAACCCTATATAGATATATATATATATATATCAGTACTGCATGTAATTATTTATATTTATATTTAGCATCATCCGATTCCGACCCCGAATGATCAACTCTTTTTCTTTTTTGATTAGAACCGAAGGAGGTGGTGATTATTTATAATTGATCTCTTCTAATTATATATTTAGAATTGTACAGAAGCATGTCTCGCACTGTTGGGCTTCGAAATATTGCACGCTGCTTCAAATATGGTTTCTCAAATTCAACTGTGTTTAAGTCAACCACACTTTAATTTGTGGAAATGAAATTAATCTATTCCGATGTCTTCAATGAATCAATTTTAATCACATTAATCTTAATTAAGGAAGTTTACTCTTTTTTTTCCCACCTAATTGAGTATATATATATATATATATATATATATATATATATATATATATATATATGAATAATTTTAAAGTTAAAGGATTAACTATACATAAAAAAAGATTGTAATTCAGATTTAATTCGATCGGATTTAAATAATTATAATGGTAATTGTATGTCACTTGTTATTTAAGGTCAAAAGCCCCCCAAAAACTAACTATTGAGGGGAGGGTTGTTAAGCTATTATATATTGAACACCACATCATTAATTATTCGATGTGAAATACTTAACAAGTATAATAAGTAAAGCTATTTGATAAAAATGTATTATTAAAGAGTTAACTTACTAGAGTTAATTAGAAACTAGTATCATGTATATATATAATTAATCTGCAGAACTTAAATCACCTTATGAAATATGACTTAAGCAAATGATATATTAATCAATCAACCTAACTTGCTTCTTAATTACTTTTAAACAATCATTTAATCCTTCATTATTTTCTTTTTATTCTTTTGACAAGTAGGAAGTGGTCTATATTTATTCTATTAATTAAAAGACGTAATCAAAGCCTTCTCGCCTAAACATTTATGCAGCATGTCATCTAAGGTCGACTCATAAATCACCTTAACTCGAATTTTATTTGATCAAACCAATATAAGAGGACGAGTATATTATATTTATCGTGTGATTAGGGGAAAATTACAAAGAGTGATCAATCAAATATAAAATATAATACAGTACATACCATTATAATCAGCTGAAGTCGATGAAATTGAGCTCAAAATTAGAATTTTCCAAATTGTTTTACGCACTATACAACTTTGAATGGAAATAATGATTTGACCAGACAAATTAATTGAAACTATGGTACAGAGGTAGAAGCCCAACTTGGAACAAGGACATATGGGCCGTATCTAGTGTAGTAAACTACCTTAGATAGTCTGAACTTTTAAGAATTATAAGAACTGTTGGTGGACTGTACCAGTACCACGACCAGAACGTACGTGAGGGTTACTGTCACAATTTGTTTTTCTCTTTAGAGATGTTCTTGCTTCTATGGACAACAGTAGCAAAAGATTAATTTTCCCCTTGTTGGTTCATTTTACCAAGTAGTTATAATAATGTAATATGTCTAGATGTCGTGATTTATGTTATATGTCACGTTTTGTTCAAACTTCAAACTGAAATCCGAAAAAATACTTTTATAAACGAGTAATAAGCTAAAAAATTAAAATGTTGAATTTTTAACCTAGAAATTTTTAAAACTAAAGACTCAATTACAGGTCTAACTACGGTAGTCGAAGTACTAAAACTCCACACAAATTCCAAGGAATATTATAGCAAACTTAGAGTGAAGAATAGACTTTTCCAATACACCATACTTTCTGAATGTGTTCAGAAATTGACACCAAATTAAATCCCATGAATAGTTTCTTCTTCGCGGGATCACATTATATTATCATACAATATTCATTTTATTTTCCAGAAATGCATGCAGAGACATGAAGTGATACTGTGATAGTAATCAGGAGGCCAACATCACTGCCACCGTGGTGACAAAGACGGCTGCCGTACCCACCGTCCACGCAACAGGTGACGATAGATGCATCACCATTGAGATGACGATAGCCGACACTGTTGCTGCTGCACCAATCTTGGTCATTAGCAACGACCACACTTGTCTCTTTTGATGCTGCAGGCTCATCCCTGCCAGAGTGAAGCTCAGGCCCAAGACAGTGGCCAACTCCACCAACTGCAAAGGCCGCGAAGGAGGATGGCCGCCGCCAATGGCCAGGGCATTGCCTGCGACAGTAGCCACAGCTTGTACACTGAGTTGTGAGGTTAACCTTCTGATCTCTATGACTCTCCAATGCTTCATGAAAGGATCTGTCCAACGATGTTGTCCAGTAGCTACGATCAGTGTTACTACTTCTTATGATTATATGATCATATTCTAATCTCACGACGTCAATGCGTACATCGTCTTCAGGTTCAATATTCCAATCGATCAAGTGTCCAGAATCATGATCAACGGCTTCATGATCAGGACGGCACCTTTTCAATACAAATCCTGAAAAGTGTTCCCACCAAGGAATATCATCATCTTTTCCAACATAATTACTATGATAAGGAGAAACCTCTAGATCAGTAACTTCCATCTCACAATAGATGAAAATTAATTCTGCAAAATGATTTTACTCCACAAGGCATATGTTTCTTATGAATAAATGGAGAAGAAGATCTAGAATTCCTAATATTATTGATCGTGGACGGATATATGTTTCTTGTAATTGGAGAAACCGAGAAACAAAAACTTATTGGTTATAATCAAACCAACATAAGTAAGGAACAAATCTTGGTCGTTTAAAACTAAGAATTCAGCCATTGTCAATAGTTTTCCACGAAGATCATGGAAGATATAGTGTCATGGAAAACAATTAGCAAACCCCCGTCAATATTATTGTACTTGTTCATACACTTGTGATGGCTAAAGTTAGCCCATTTGGGATAATTTGCTTAAGCGTCACCCTACTTCTCCTCCAGACAGGGTTTCACCAGCAATCCTTCTGCTAACATCCACCGCAGCGCCTCTTCTACCCTTATTTCTTCGTGGGCGTCCGACAGGCGGAGCAACCAATCACGCGGCAGCTCAAGCGGCGCGTCTTGGGCGGCTGGATTCCATTGTTTGCTTATTATGACACATTTGTGGTTTTCATTGTGGTTGCCTTTTCCTCTGCTTTCAGCGGCAAGTTACTGGTTTACAGGAAGCCAGCGGCGGCAAGATTTTTCAGAATCATCGCTATAATGTCATTATGTTGCGCTCTTATTGTTGGTTCTCTATGTATGTCATCCCACTCTTAGTTGAGTGATTGCAGATGTTGGAGACGGCGATACTCTGTCAAACTTCAGGGCAAAGTTGCTTTTAGGCTGTGTAATTGCGGAAGACAATAATTCATGATTCCAAGATGTTGCTTACGGATGAAGAATATGTTGGTTTGTGGCATAATATTGTATCCCACATTGGAAGACTAGTTTAGGGCAAAAGTTGTTTTGTCCCACATTGGTTTTTTGTAATAGGTTGGGGAGGACCTAACACTATAAATAGGCTCCTCCCCTTTCTAGCTTAGTGCATCGAAACAAAGTCTCTCTCTACTTTGTAATATTTCTTAAGTGAAATATATTTTGAGTAGTGCCCGAGGACGTAGGCTAATTTGGCCGAACCTCGTATATTTGGTGTTTCTTTATTTACGCCTTTTCAATAGTTTATTTTTGAGTTATATTTAGTTTTATTTTGCCTGATTTTTCCTTTGTGAATTTTAGGCATTATATTTCTAAATATTTGTTCGCCGCTTCCGCAACAAGTGGTATCAGAGCCAGGTTGGAGTATGCTCTGTGGTTGCAGCTTAGTCTGATCTTCCACATCAGAAACGAACGAAGACGGCTTGGTGGGCATCGCGCATCAACGAGCATTGGCAGGCTTCGCGCATCAACGAGCATCGGCAGGCATCGTGCATCGGCGGGTTCAGCAGGCACCTTGCATCGGCAGGCTTGATCAGCACCGCGCATCGGCAGGCTCGGTTGACATTGCGCATTGGTGGCTATTGAAAGAAAGGTGTAGCAGAAATGACGAAGGACGTGATCACGCCTGAAGAAGCGAAGGCAGCTTCCACCTCGGCTTCCAGCTCGTTCAACTTGACAAGGACTGGAATGGCAACTACGAGAATCTCGGTGGAGACCTTCGACGGAACCGGTCATTTCGGCATGTGGCAAAGCGAAGTTCTAGACACCCTATTTCAGCAAGGTTTAGAGCTCGCAATTGAAGAAGAGAAACCAGAAGAGGTTGATGACAAAGATTGGAAGACCATCAACCGGTTGGCATGTGGTACAATTAGATCGTGTCTCTCCAGAGAACAGAAGTATACGTTTTGCAAGGAGACTTCTGCAAGCAACCTATGGAAGGCATTGGAGGAGAAGTTCTTGAAGAAAAACAGTCAGAACAAGCTGCATATGAAGAAACGACTGTTTCGCTTCACGTATGTTCCCGGTACCACGATGAATGAGCACATTACTCAATTTAATCAGTTGGTGGCTGATTTATTGAATTTGGATGTGGCTTTTGAAGACGAGGACCTCGCGCTAATGTTGTTGGGATCGCTTCCGGAGGAGTTCGAGTTTCTCGAGACAACCCTACTCCATGGAAAGGTTGATGTTTCGCTAGGCGAAGTGTGTACAGCCTTATACAGTTATGAATTGAGGAGGAAGGATAAGAAAGGAAGCGCTAGTGGAGCAACAGAAGCCCTAGTGGTGAGAGGTCGTCAGAAAAGCCAATCAAAGGAGAGAAAAGGGAGATCAAAGTCGAAGAGCAGAGTTGCCAAAGATGAGTGTGCCTTTTGTCACGACAAAGGACACTGGAAGAAAGACTGTCCAAAGTTGAAGAAAGGAAAGACTCCGCAAGATGTCAATGTAGCCGAATGCAAAAGCGACGCGGAGTCAGATGTTTCCTTAGTAGCTATACCTTCAACGCTAAGTTCAGACGAATGGATATTGGATTCGGGTTGCACCTATCATATGTCCCCCAACCGGGAGTGGTTCTTCGATCTTGAAGAATTTGATGGAGGAGCTGTTTACATGGGCAACGATCAGACATGTACAATAGCTGGGATAGGTTCAATCAAGCTACGGAATCACGATGGATCCACCAGAATTCTGAAAGATGTTCGACTAGTGCCAAGTTTGAAGAAGAATCTCATCTCATTGGGGGCCTTGGAGTCAAAAGGTCTAGTTGTGACGATGCGAGATGGAATACTTAAAGCAACTTCGGGGGCACTCGTGATGTTGAAGGGTGAAAGGAAAAACAACAACTTGTATTTCTACCAAGGTAATACAGTTGTTGGGACAGTAGCAGCAGCAACTACTTCTAGCAGCAAGAAGGATGCTGAGGCAACAAAGCTGTGGCATATGCGTTTGGGTCACGCTGGTGAAAAATCCTTGCAAATTCTTGCCAAACAAGATTTGTTGAAAGGTACGAAGGCTTGTAAATTGGAGTTTTGCGAGCATTGCGTTCTGGGAAAGCAAAGAAGGGTGAAATTCGGCACAGCTATTCACAATACCGAGGGTATTTTGGACTATGTGCACTCTGATGTGTGGGGACCTTCCAAGACGGCGTCACTTGGAGGCAGACACTACTTTGTCACCTTTATCGATGATTTTTCCAGAAGAGTTTGGGTGTTTCCTATGAAGCACAAAGGTGAAGTGCTTGGAGTTTTTCTAAAGTGGAAAACTCAAGTTGAGAACCAGACTGGAAGAAAGATCAAAGTTCTCCGATCAGACAACGGTGGAGAATATAAGAGCGATCCCTTCCAGAAGGTGTGCCAAGAACACGGCATAGTTCGTCACTTCACAGTAAGAGAAACTCCGCAGCAGAATGGGGTGTCAGAGCGTATGAACAGGACATTGGTGGAGAAAGTTCGCTGTATGTTGTCTAATGCTGGATTAGACAGGAAGTTTTGGGCTGAGGCAGTGATATACGCTCAACATCTCGTCAATCGTTTGCCATCATCTGCAATAGGTGGGAAGACTCCTTTGGAGGTTTGGTCTGGGAAGCCTGCAACAGATTATGACTCTTTGCGTGTGTTTGGTTCTACTGCATACTATCATGTGAATGAATCAAAGTTGGATCCTCGAGCAAGGAAGGCGCTCTTTATGGGCTTCAGCGTTGGGGTTAAGGGATACCGTCTTTGGTGTCTAGAAGCAAAGAAGACAATAATAAGCAGGGATGTTACCTTCGACGAATCTGCCATTTTGAATAAGGTAACTCAAGAAGGGACCGATGGTACTCCGAAGCAGGTGGAGCGTGCACCGGAGCAAGTGGAGTATACACCAGAGCAGGTGGAGTTTGAGAAGATAGTGGTGAGTCCAGCAAAAGACACTATCAATGATTCTTCTACTGCAGAAGAAGAGTCGGATGAGGAGGAGGTTACTACCCAAGAACCTCTACAGCAACTAGAGCCAATTGCAATTAGAAGGACCAGACGAGAAATTCAGAAACCAGCTCGTTTTGTTGACATGGTAGCCTATGCACTTCCCGTAGTTGATGATGTTCCATCCACATTTTTAGAAGCTGTCCGAAGCTCAGAAAACAATAGATGGAAAGACGCAATGGAGGAAGAGATGCAATCTCTTCAGAAAAATAAGACATGGAAGTTGGCACAACTACCGATGGGAAAGAAGACAATTGGTTGCAAATGGGTATTTGCAAAGAAAGAAGGATTTCCTAACAAAGACGATGTTCGCTACAAGGCGAGGTTGGTAGCTAAAGGCTATGCTCAGAAGGAGGGAGTTAATTACAATGAAGTGTTTTCTCCAGTTGTTAAGCACTCCTCCATTAGAATTTTGTTGGCCTTGGTAGCGCAGTTGAATTTGGAGCTAGCTCAACTCGATGTGAAAACCGCATTCCTGCACGGTGACTTGGAAGAGGAAATCTATATGTCTCATCCAGATGGATACAAAGTTGCTGGTAAAGAAAATTGGGTGTGCAAACTAGACAAATCGTTGTACGGATTGAAGCAATCGCCGAGACAATGGTACAAACGATTTGATAAGTTTATGTTAGGTCAAAGGTACACAAGGAGCAAGTACGACCACTGTGTGTATTTGCGTGGGCTACAAGATGGAACCTACATCTACCTACTCTTATATGTTGATGATATGCTGATAGCATCAAAGAGCCAAGGTGAAATTGACAAGTTGAAGGCTCAATTGAGTAAAGAGTTTGAGATGAAGGATTTGGGAGAAGCCAAGAAGATTCTCGGAATGGAGATAAGCAGGGATCGGCAGAGAGGCAAGCTTTGGCTGACTCAGAAGCAGTATTTGAACAAAGTACTACAGCGGTTTGGTATATGTCAAGATACAAAACCTGTAGGTACTCCACTTGCCCCTCATTTGAAGCTTAGCAGCCAGTTATCTCCGAAGACGGAAGAAGAACGAGAGTACATGACAAAAGTCCCATATACGAATGCAGTTGGTAGCCTGATGTATGCAATGGTGTGTACAAGACCGGATATTTCACAAGCTGTTGGCGTAGTGAGCAGATATATGCATGATCCTGGAAAGGCTCACTGGCAAGCTGTGAAATGGATTCTTCGGTATATTCAAGATACCGCAGATGTTGGTTTATTGTTTGAGCGAGATGAAACACTTGGTCAAACCATAGTTGGATACTGTGATTCTGACTATGCTGGAGATTTGGATAAGCGAAGATCTACAACTGGCTACTTGTTCACTTTAGCGAAGGCGCCAGTTAGTTGGAAGTCGACCTTACAGTCAACGGTGGCATTGTCTACGACAGAGGCAGAGTATATGGCCGTTACAGAAGCTGTAAAGGAAGCAATTTGGCTTCAAGGACTGCTTGAAGATTTGGGAGTTGGTCAAAAACACCTCGCGGTGTATTGTGACAGTCAGAGTGCTATTCATTTAGCGAAGAACCAAACTTTTCATGCAAGGACGAAGCATATTGATGTTCGCTATCACTTTGTGCGGGAAATTCTCGAAGAAGAGCAGGTTGTTCTTCAGAAGATTCGGACTACGGAGAATCCTGCAGATATGATGACCAAGGTGGTGACAAAGGCCAAGTTTAAACATTGTTTAGACTTGGTTAATATCCTGCACTTTTGATTTGGCGCCTGCGGGCGCATTTGGAGGCACTACTACCAGTTTGGAGAGAGAAAGAAAGTTCGTTTGTGTTTGGTGGGACCACAAATTGTGCCAAGGTGGAGATTTGTTGGTTTGTGGCATAATATTGTATCCCACATTGGAAGACTAGTTTAGGGCAAAAGTTGTTTTGTCCCACATTGGTTTTTTGTAATAGGTTGGGGAGGACCTAACACTATAAATAGGCTCCTCCCCTTTCTAGCTTAGTGCATCGAAACAAAGTCTCTCTCTACTTTGTAATATTTCTTAAGTGAAATATATTTTGAGTAGTGCCCGAGGACGTAGGCTAATTTGGCCGAACCTCGTATATTTGGTGTTTCTTTATTTACGCCTTTTCAATAGTTTATTTTTGAGTTATATTTAGTTTTATTTTGCCTGATTTTTCCTTTGTGAATTTTAGGCATTATATTTCTAAATATTTGTTCGCCGCTTCCGCAACAGAATATTTATGTATGAATGGTACTTTCATATTTTCGGATCTTCTTTACTCCATTTTTCGCCCTCCTTATAATAGAAATCAAATGAATCCCATGTTTTAAATTTGGAAGACGATAGAGACGCAAATGAATTTATAAGTTATAACAATAAAAATTAACGCAATCCCATTTCAGAGAACACAATATCTTGATATTTTTTAGAAAGGTTCTTTTGGTGCACTTAGCCGTAACAGGAAGGCGTTGTTTGCAAGAATCCATTTTTATTCGTTTGACCATTAATTAAGTTTTTATCTATGATGCACAAATATAAACATAAAATGTAACATAATCACTTTTAGAATCCAGATACAAGCAAAATAACTAGAACAACATCCGGTAAACGGGACTCGAAGTCACAATTTAAAGATGCGGTGCCTCCGCCTTGCTATTGAAGCAAGACCTCATTGGTCGAAAGAAATGTACATTTTTAAGGAAATACTTAAGAAAAAACACAAAGAAAGACTCAAAGGTACAAATTTTAGGTTGTAGGCCTCTTCTCTACCGTGGAGGCAAGATACCATCGGCCTAAATCGACTTCTCATTAAGGAAAAGCAACAACTGTAGTGAATCAGGATTCAGGCAGCCAAGATGACGGCAATTGCGGCGATGACAATAGCCAGTGGAGCAACTGTCCAGGCAATAGGCGGTGGCAGATGCGTTGCCATAGAGATAATAATGGCGGATGCCGTTGCTATGGCGCCAATTTTGGTCATTCGAAACGATAAAAGTCTTCTCTTTTCCTGCAGGCTGAGGCCCGCCAGGGTGAAGCAAAGACCCAACACAGAAGCTAACTGCATCAGGCAAACAGTCCAAGGAGAAGAATTGGTATTGCTGGTTAATGCATTACTCATGATTGCACCAACAACGTGTCCGCCGAGTTCGGAACTTGTCCGGCTCATCATCGCCATTGATGGGTTGTTCTTGATTTGACCGATGTGTTTCTCCCATGCCTGATAAATTATTAGTTGCTGGCCCTGGGTAGGATCATCGTTTTCATTGAAGATCTCAATGCATACATGATCCTGTCCTGCGCACTTGGCTTCTCCTGGATTACATGTGAAATTAGTGTTTGCGATTAGGCGAGCACCTCTGCATCTAATGACATTGACAGCTGTGTCAAAGGCCTTCAATGCGTTCAGGCCTTCATTGTTGGAATCTACCACGGTGATGGGATTCCGGGGTTCCATCAGAGAGAATTTTACAGAATTAGGGAACAGAGTACTTTTGGACCAAATTACAGAATTAAAGAAGACTTTTGCTTGCTCCGGTGGGGCCGGTTGGATTGGAAATTTCCTGCCTAGTAACGAGAAATTATGTATGACATATGATGTTGAAAACAAATCACGCTGCCTGATAATCAATTCCTGAATCTCCACTCGGAAATTTCCGAACGAATCCCACCCAAGCAAAGTCTACGGGCGGCTACTGATATCTTTGTTTTTTCTCTGACTTGAACAACTCGGATGGTTACATTTGCAGGTGGGGCCTTATTCTGCATGCCGGAACATAGCTAATAATCTTGCGTATTTTAGTCAGATCTATTAATTTCACATTCTGATGGCAAAAGACAGCCCAACCTCAGGGTACGAATACGACAGAGTTTCGCAAACTATTACTCTGCTAACATCCACAGTAGCAGTTCTTCTTCCCTTTTCTACAACCATCTTCGGCAGCAGACTTCAAATCTCTACTTCTTATCACGCATTTGTGGTTTAATTTCCGTCATGTTTGCCTTCTCCTGTGCTTTCAGCGCCGTGGTGCTGATTGTCCGGAAGCCACGAGCGGCAACTGTTTTCCGATTCTTCGCGGTTGCTTGGATGTGTTGTGCTCTTGCGTTGTTGCTCCACGCTGCCATTCCTTAGCTAGGGCCCAGGGGATTGAGCACAAACTACCGATATTGATAGACGGGATAATCAAGAAAGTTTCTCAATTTTATTGCTTCTGTGTTAAATTTAGTAATATTTTGATCTTTGATATGGAAGGGAATTTTGTGCAGTGGTAGTGTGGTCCTAACTCATTCTTGTTTCTTCTTGCCGTCTGTATTTGCTTATTTTGTGTCACTCCATCAATCAAAGGTTTACAATGATACAGATGATTAACGATCACTGCCTTTTCACAAAGTTATCAAATAATGAAAAGCAATTGCCTTTTTAGTTTTCACAAAGTTATGAATTATAAATTTATGTTTTTAGGACTTTATTAACTATTTGTTTGGCCCAGTTTGGAAAAGAAAGCAAGAGGCCAGACTAAGAATTGGGCCTAAAACCGTTCACATTGTTTGGCCCAATTCACGAATCTAAATTCGAACCTGGATTGGATCATTGTTCAGCAGAAAATCACTCGGACCCTTTAATTTAAACCTCATCATTTATAGTAGCTATTTATATTCGAATTCTCCGAAAATATGTTGAAATAATATAAAGAGTTCAACCTAACTCATCTCAAATCTTAATTAATGAAGTGAAATTTACCCAAATACTATAAAATTGTAGTAGTTTAGTTTTATTTAATATGATATGCTTAGCACACTCCCTGTTAAAGTCATGATCCAATTAACAACCCCATACATTTAAGCTCGAATAATTAGCAATGTTATGGAACCAAAACTTTGCAGTTCGGTGATGGTTACCTTGTTTTGAAACACGTTGTGCTTAGTTAGGACTGAAAGTTTAACATTTATCCAGGGTTTCAAAACCCTGATTTTTTTAATTAAAAGCCGTCATGGAAGCCTTGTTGCCTGCGCATTTGCATTGCATTTCGTCGACTCATAAAATTGATAGGGTTATTTTGCACATGCTCTATACAACTTTGAATTCAATGTGTTGAAAAATGGTGTCTATATATATATATTTTTCATTAACCACGCACTCCAAATGAGATTTGAATTTAAGTCATTGTCTATAAGGTGGACATAGGACAGGGAGTTCGGGATCGGGGTGGGAAAATGGGTATCCGAGCCCGTCCCGAAAAAGTCGGGTACCTGACTAATCGGGGATTTCGGGATTCAGGGAGCCCGACTAACTTTTCTTTTTTTTTATAAAAAAAATATATATATTATTACTTATTAGTTTATTATTGGCTGTCTTGTAATGGATACATATAATGGACCAAATATCAATTTTCACCGCTTTAGCCGACTAAATTCATATATTTTCAAATTGTTCAACTGTTCAAAAATAAAAAATTTCCACACGTGTCAAGGCTCAAATTCTTAAAATTTGTGGTGGGTTGCCGGAGTTGAAGCTGTAGGCGGCGTCATTGGTCAGCGACATCGGGGTTGGCGTGGGGAACGACGACTGGAGCTGGCGTTGCTGCGTTGTCGTGAGAGAACATGAAATTGAGGGCCTTGTAGTTGTGGAGCGCGAGTTGTCAGCGGTGTGTAAGTGTGACCGAGGAACTTGGCATTTCTCGAAGTTGAAGAGTTGAAGCCAATCGAAGCTGAAATTGAGAGTCTTGAGTGTTTATAGAAGAACAGAGAAGAGATGCAACTGTATTCGACAAGTGAAACTGGAAAGGTTAGATAGACCTCTGGACTTAGACATAAATATAGTAATTTTTTTTTTTTAAATTTTGGGATCGGGTAGTTCGGGTACCCGATCGGGGAAATTGGGTACCAATTCACTCCCCGATCCCGACCCCGAAATGTTATTCGGGATTCGGGTACCCATCCCAAACTCACAATTCCCCGAACTCCCTGTCCCGATCGGGTCGGGACGGGGCCCCGAATTCGCCGACCCGAGCGCCCACCCCTAATTGTCTAGAAGAAAATCATTTGAACTAATAGTTGTTAGCATGCATAGGTATATATTTGACTACATTAATTAATTAAAAGAGTATTTTTACCAAACTACGGTACGGTTATTTGCAGGAAAAAAGAAAAACTATGGTACAGTCACCGAAGCCCAATTTGGAACATGCATGGCCCTTATAGAATCTTAATATAGGGCAGTCAATGGGACGGATTCTGATCCGAACTCGATCCGAATTTTAATATATTCGTCTGATAAAAATATTCGGTAGATCATATCCGATTATAAATATTTATTATCCGAAATAAATGGATCGAGGATGAAATTAAAGAATTCGATGATCCGTTAAAAATCCGAATCCCATTATATATGTAATATTTAATTAAATAAATTATTTATGTTAAGTAAAATAATCAAAATAAAGTTTTTTATATATTTATCACTTCAAACAATAATAAAATTTACATTGTTTACTTTAAAAAAATATATATTTTCCTTTATTAATAAATTTGAATTAACCTATTTTAAATAGGTATAAACAAAACCATCAAATAATCCATTAAATAATACAAATCATTGAGAAGTCCTGATGATATTAGTAATTTTACAGAGTGTGTTAAAAGATCTAATTGTACTGTACTGTGTGGTTCATTATATATGTTAATCAATTTGATTATTTTAGTATTATATAACTGATGTGGGTTGATCCCACTACGTCACGTGTCACCCATACATAGGTTGAGTTTTGACACCCCACGACCTCTGGGTCGAGGTGGACGCGAGTTCAATGCGAGGTAGAGTCACAGGAGGCCTGCTTGAACCCAAGTCGAGGTCCTCGACCAGTTTATAAAGGTTGAGATTTGTCCTATTCGAGCCCTAAAGTCGACCCTAGCCTCTCAGCTCCTGACAACAAGTGTGATATGGGACCCACGAGCTGCCTACAACATTAAATGCTTACTGTACTATGAACAATACCTAATATGCCTAGAAATCCGTATCTAAACCCCATCATTGGCTCCAAGGTATAAATATCTCTTCATTAGTGACATTTGATAAGCACATTTATTGCACCTTAAGTCGAATTGAATCCATCTTTCAGATCTATATAGAAATTGAGCGTCAGAGTACAGACACTGAGCCAAACGCTACCAATCTCAGATCAGCTTTCAACTTATGTTTACCTTCCTTCTCCTAGCTCTACATCAGGTCGAGGATTCTCCCCGAATATAAATTCTAAGTGGTCGATCGGATCTCCCTGGAGCAACCGGAAATTATCAGGACATAAGCGGTTTAGTATTTATCGGATATTAACCTGTTAATAAACATGAGATTAATCAAGATGGTATATTCCTGACTACAAAAATTTAGGTTGCGTATGAGTTGGTGGTACATGAAATCAGGAAGCTGCTAATGGAGACACCAAACTAGAAATTATAAAAGTAAAGCTTTGAAGTTGACAAGTTCGTGCCACTTTTTTGCTTGTTAGGTTCAAATGTGACGATAAGTGCACACCACTTCCTTGTAATGCCAATGTTAAGCATGCAACTACATTAATTTTATTATAGTTTTTGGGGAGCAATATTATATTATGATATCAAATCAAGACTTGACAAAATTCATTAGGTGAATTAATTGAAAATGATGTTCCAACTATATCAATAAATCAATCATATTCTCATTTTCTTTTTTATTTGAAGGATGTTATAGGGTTTTACATATATTGTATATAGATTTCATATAAAGTTAAGAATCATACCCCCCTCTAATGATACATATGGGTATTATATCAAATTCTATTATGTCATGTGGAATTAATATATTAATTTGTCTCTTTTTTAAAACCCTAAATTAATTTTAGAGAACCCTTTTATGTGAATAGATATTATCGCTCTGGGCGACCGAATTATTTGTTAAAACATGTGCACGATGTAGTTAGCAACGAGTCTCTTGTTCGTTACAATCGCCTAGTACGTACATAAATTATGAACATACACTATACGTCATAATCACACCAAACTCCCTAGTATATCATAGTTTAAATTCACTGATCACAATGAAATCCTTCGAGAATATACAAAACGCCCCACCCATCAAATAATGTTGAAAGGAATCTAATCAATCAATTAATTCCATAAGCTCAAGATTTAGAACTTTATATTACCAGCCAAGATGTCGATTAACAGTTGGTCACCCGCAATTTAAAACCCTTCAATTATTTCATGTGAATATTGAAAGTGATATATGCCAACTCCCCCCATTAATAGTACGTATTTCGTACATAATTCCAAGAGTCGTTTTATTATAACATTTCCTTAAGTATATGGCTCCATTTTTACCACATGGAACACTAATATCTCGATAAATGGCGTTTATATTAACACACTATAAAGATCAACGTCGTCCTCGAAAGAGACTCGCATTATCAAGAAAACATATCTTCACTATTTTAATCACGCAGCTTTAATTATCCACACTATTAGTTGATTAAGACCTCAGTGTTCCATACGTAAGAGTGAGAGTGGTACTAAACATGCGATGAAAGATTAATTAATTAGTAATTATTAATTAATATTCTAAGGGACGCACCATATGCATCCCCCACCATTAAATGTATGGGAACAAAGTACGAACTGTAAACAACAATTCGACAACGAGATCAAGAATTAATGATTATTGTAAAGCCAATTGTTTTCAACAAAATATATGGTTGTTAGAGAGAGTGGATTGAATGTATTATATATCAATATATGAAAGAGGGGAAAACCGGAAGAAAAAAAAAAGTATATGCAAAATGATGATGGGGTTATCCTGTTTGAGCCAATGAGAAGATGAGGATGACTTAAAGGAAAGAATATGCAGAAATAAGAGGAGAAAATAAAGGACTCTTTTGAGTGTGGCTGGGAGAAAGTGGTAACAAGCAACTTTATGGATTGGAACCAAGAATTTGCAATTTCGTAATGGTTTTGCCTTGTTGGGACTCAAAAGTTTTAACATTTATTGATGGGGTCTAATTATTACTCCATTCACATAGCGGGAGCCGGGAGATTAAATTCTAAAATTTACTTAAGAACTCATCACATTAATTAGACTAGTTGAATTTTCATGAGAATTTATGAATTGTGATATATAAGGTTTTAATTATAATTAAAGTATATTTTATGCTTGAGTATAGTTCTTGGTCATCGAGAAGGATGCATGAATAATTGATCCATCTATAATTTCATTAGATGATCTCAATCTAATGAAAGACAAATCAAGATTATTGCAAATACTCACAATAAAAATAATTTCTTAATCTGTCACATTTAATAGAATGTTTATCAGAAAGTATCTCATAATATAATATAGCAATTTAGGCATTTAAGTGAAAGCAACGACACTATAACTCAAAATTTTCTTGTAACAAAACATGTTCTCTGGTGACACATTAAATATTTCTTTTTCTGGACATATATTGATCACAAAAATATCACGATAAATATAATAGTTTATGATCAATTTTGTATTATTAATATCTTTATATTTCTGCATCAACTTTGGTAATTAATTTATTTCCAAGGTGATGTTGGGGTCCATTTCCATGGACACGAATTGACAGGTTGTGCCATTATGTTAATATTGTGCATCGGGCACCTATTTTTCGGCTTGTCACAATTTGAAAATCAGACCCCATTTCTAGTTGTGATCATCATCATTTATGTCATTCAATTTCCTCTAATATTTCTTCCAAAATCATATATGTTGGCTGAAAATTGATGAACCCGTTCAATCCAGCACCCTCCGTAGTCCGTACATAACAAACTTCTCATCATAAATCTCCTCAAAATACATAGTTATTTTTGGAGTAAATTGCCGAAAACTACCTCGTGTTAGGCGAAAAGAACAAAAAAAACCCCGTCATATGGAATATCATCCAAAGAACCCTGTGTTTTCTAAAATTTTGCAAAAAAAACCCTGAGCGAGTTGTGTGGCCCTCACGCGCGTTGACTGCGTGTAGGAATGTGTTTTTTTGGGATAAAATGTCTATAATGCCCTTAATGAGTTAACTGCATAAAACCCCCTGTGTTTGTCCCAATTTGCAAAAAAAAACCCCATGTTACAAAAATTAATTCAAAAAACCTTATGTTATTTAATTTTTTGCACATCACCCCCTCATTTCTTTGGTCAACTGTTAAAAAAACCTTATGGAGTAAGGGTATTTTAGGGTTAAAAGATTTAATAGTTGACCAAATGGAATAAGGGGGCCGTGTGCAAAAAATAAAATAACATAAGGTTTTTTGAACTAATTTTTATAACAGAGGGTTTTTTTTACAATTTGGAACAAACACAGGGGGTTTGGTGCAGTTAACTCGTTATTTTTGTAAGGGAAATTATGACATAAGCCCGATTCTGATTATCAAATTTTAGAATCAATTTATTTTTAATCAACCGTAAATAATTAGCTGCATCGATTAGAACCATAATAACACGAATCGGGCCTAACTTGGATGATGATATGGATAGGTTTGTGGAGGTATACACTAGGAAAAACTGTTGAACATATAAGTTTCCCTTCAGTTGAGATCACATATCATAGAACCAAAAGAATGTTATGTCAAAAAGGATACTTACTCTTGCGTTTGCCGGATCGGATTACCCTAAACATCTCATCCTCAGCAACAGGACTGTCTGACCTATAAATCCAACAAAAGAGTTAAACTATTGCTCGATCCAGATGTAGAAATGGTGCTTAAACAAATCTCGCCAGTCGTCAAAGAAAAATTTGACACCACTCCACCATAGAAAAAGTATGAATACCAACTCCCACTTCAAATTTATAATTAGATTTCACTCCCCATTTTTTTTACTAAATTGCCAAAATAACCTGAACAAACATGAAATAACATAACAAATCACTCTTCCCACCCATACAAACTATTTTGTTAACATAATAATTCATATATACAACTTTATACTTTTATTTTGTATGTTAATATTTCAAAATATAATTTTCACACTTCAAATGTCAAAATTAATACTTTTTTTAGATGAATGTTGGGGCAAAAATTAATTGTTGATTTATGTTTTGGGATATTATTTAGAGATTATAAAGTATCAAAATTATAAAATAGAGTATTGAAATTATAAAACAGGGTATTATAAATTATCCAAATTGGTATTATTTATAAAAGTTAGAGTACTCAAGTTTAAAATTGAAGTACGAGAAGAAAAATTAAAGAAAAAAAAAAAAGTAGTATTGTTTGTAAAAGTTATTGTTAGTGTGTAATTAGTGCATAAATTACTTTAATTTCTCCCCTATATTTGATTGGAAATCTACTTAATTTTCCTTAATTATGGCTTTGCAGGTCTGTTGGAGTGAAATGAAGGTTTAATGCAGAATCTTGATCAAAGGAAGTTATAAGTGCAGAAAAAGGCCTGAGCTATGACCTTCAAGCTGTGATCATCCCTAAAGATAAAGGTGACGTGGCAGACACCTCACCAAAGTCAAGTGTTGCGGCTGACTTTCTATTTTTGGCAACTTGCAGCAGCTTTGCACATCATTTTGCTTTTCAAGAAGTGTAATCATCATACTTAGGAATTCAAAAGAATATTTGCCTTGAAATGTGTGCCAAAGTTGAGATTACCAAACTTATAAGCAAGGGTTATGAAGAGAAGAAGCATCATTCAGTTTTCTCTTGAAGGAAGCAGTCACGTAGCAGCTGAAGCAGCTGAAGAATAGCAGGAAAACAGGGGACTTCTCCCCAGTTATGATCAGCAAACATTTCCTTTCATTTCTTCTCTTTTTAGTTAATGTTTAAGCTTAGAATTGTGTAGTTGATGAACACTCTTGTGTATACAATCTTGTTAGCTTAAATTCAGTTCTGAAACAGTTTGGTATTTGATCTTTTTGCAAGTATGTACAACAGCTAAGTCTATTTTATCCTAGTTAAGTTGTTTCTTTGATTCATGCTTTGGATTTGTGAGATCTAAATGAGTTTATGCAGCTTTAATCTCTTGGTATATGCATGTATCTTGAGTGTATGGTTTGAACATGTTTTTGAGATGATTTTCTGATCAAATATTATCTTGATACTTGTTCTATTTGACTGCACAAATACTTGATCCGTAATTGTCATGTAAATGTGCCCAAGAGTTACACATCATTGAAGGCTTACCTCCATGTTTGCTTGATAGTGATGAGATGCATGTATAATGACTTAAACATTCCAAGCTTCTTGAGTTTGAGGGTTAGGATCGGTATCCTTTTCATGATTAATGCTATCACGGGTTTAAATCTTAGGATCGTATCTTTAAGACTACTTTTGTGATAAGAAGATGATTAGTGAGCGTCTCATAATCATTGTAAAAATAAGAAAGGATCAGGTGTGTAGAGCTTGTTACTAGGGGTGGGCGCGGGTCGGGTATTTCGGGTTTTGGGTGCTTCGGGTCGGGTACCCGAAATTTCGGGCAGTATTTTTTGCTACCCGATTCCGAACCGAGATAATCGGGTATCCGAAATAATCGGATATCCGATCGGATCGGATTCTGGTACCCGTTCATTTTCTTTTTATTTTTAATGTATTTATAGTGTATATATATATGCGTGCACAGTGGATTTCTTCTCTTTTTGTGGTTCAGAACCCTAACTAGCCGAAAGAAGTGAAAAGGGTTGAGATGAGAAATCTCATTTTGTTCCAAACTCTTCAAAAATAACAGGAGCAATGTCCAAATTTCATCTTGCTGATGCGGCGCACTGGAATTTCAGATCTGATGGTGGTGAGTCGGACTTGGATTTCATATCTGGAGATAGGAACTAGATCTGACAAGAAGACTAGAAGAGAAGAGAGAAATGAGTTGGCTGAGGTATTACTTCTTACCTTGAGATGGGGTTCCGGCGGTAGCTTCATACTGGAGAGCCAAGAGTTGTGTCACATGTGTGATATGTAGATTTCTAGAGATGGAGAGAGAAGAATGTCTGAGACTTTGAGAGAAGAAAAAGAGGTAGAGACACTATTGAGATTGAGAAATCTGAGAGGTCGGGAGAGACATTGTGCTTCAAAGGCTAGTATATAATTTATTTTATTTTTTTATTTTAAAATATTTCGGGTAGATCGGATATCCGATCGGATAGTTCGGGTAGTGAAATACTACCCGAATCCAAACCGATATTTTTAATCGGCTATCGGATATCCGACCCGATATCCGATTTTTACAAAAATACCCGAACAGATCGGGTTTTATCCGACCGGGTCGGATCGGGTATCCGATACCCGATCCGAAACGCCCAGCCCTACTTGTTACCACTATAGCCGGTCTATCAAGGAATTAAAGTTGAATATTGTAGCGCCCCTTAACACTACAACCCCGCACCGTTGTACTTCCCGAGTGGATGTGAGACCTAGCACTCGAGAAATACTCCGGCGAACGGACAAGACTATACAATACCAGAGTATGAAATTTAAACGCAACGGAAAATAAACTTGAGCAATATAAGGGGACAATACATGACGAAACACATATCATTAAGTTGGATAAGTAATTACAGCGATAGATCTAATTTCATAGGATAGTGCTTATTGAAATAGGTACATGCACTCTTAGTATATTCCTGATTGGCTAAGATATGACACCTTAAAGCTTCAAGATACCTCTAAGGCGTCGCTCCGTGGATTCCTGAAATCATGCATTTGAAATCGGGCGAGAGGGTTAGTCAAAGTGACTAAGTGAAGGGGGCGTAATAAATTATTAGTATAAGTATATGTATATATATATATTTATATAATCAAGAAGATCTTGATCAAAATATTGGCAATAGGATATAGCAAATAGGGAACGGTTCATAATATTTGTAAAAATAGGGATAGGGGTATTTGGAATCTTTGTAAAAAAAATATGAACCGTCTGTAACAAGAACTTGAATGCCCGCAAGCTAGGCCTCTCCATCCGTAACTCTTTAAATCATGATAAAATAGTAACGGTGTTGATCAAGACACCGATACTTCAATAAAACCAATAAGACAATAACTCCGCTACTCCTTGGTGTCAATAGGGGAGCCAACCCTAGAGACCATGAACTAGATTCGGGAGGCAGCTATCTCTCCCTCATCCCTTGGCGTGGAGTAACTAACCTCCAGTTAAACCACTACCAAGAGGTGGTGGCAGTCCGTAGCACCAACAATACCCTCGGCCCGATACCTTCCGGGTAATTGCTCGCTACGGATACAGCCGGGGCCCATAACAGGAATCAAGAACAATATTTTGCTTGCGTAACCCGGAATCAATGTTTTGATAAAATGGACTTGAAATATATAATGTTCTAGAAAAACGTTGATTCCGGCAAGAAAGTATTTTTCCCTTAAAAGGGATAGTGTAGTAAAGTAATATATATATATATATGGCAGTAAATCAATATGATGGGTAGGCTTGAAAATAGTTTTTATATAGATACGTATGTATAGGCATGATTCCAGTTGAAAACATTTTAACCCTCACCGAGTGTCTTGAAGGTCTAGATAAAATCCTTGGGATTCCACTGTTCAATTATATCCTCGCCTGAAAGTAATAACTACTACTGGCTTAGAACTAGGTTCTAATATTCAAATTAATCAATCATACACACCATAAGGTAAACATCATGTAATATGTTAAAGATTTCCCGGTAAACCCTAAATTTACCCGTTTAAGGGAATTTGATTAATAATTTAGGGTTTATGGGATCTTTAGCTAATCAAATATATATATATACCATATGATAATTATAATGATAGGATTTGAAATAAGATTTAGGTTAAATTTGACAATGTAGGTTATCTTTTGAAAATAGTACATAGTTTACCGATTTTTGGAAAATTCGGGGAAAAATCTTTCTTTAAAAATTCCAAAACCTATTTTATAATTATTTTTATATTAATTTCGAAATATTCAGAATATGGGTTGACCAAAAAGTCAAAATTACTATTTAAAACATTTACTATTCAATTTCATATGAATTAAACACTTTATAACACAAAATCAAACTCACACACATACACACACTAGTCACGGCACACACATGCACACACACACATTTAAGAACATTATGAACATGTTCTTGAACTCATTTGAATATTCAAAGAGGGTATGTAACATGTTCTATCATATTCATATTCATAACATAAGATTAAAGCTTAATATAGCAAAATATATGAACTTTCTATGAAAAATAATTCTAAATAAATTACTATAGGCATGAATTTATTCAAACAAGTTCATAAGCATTTAAATACATAAGAACATTATATCATATCATGATTCATGCATAAAATTTCATAATGTATACACATTGTTATTTAAACTAACAATTATGCACATATTTCATAAAATAATTTCCTAAAGCATAATTTAATTAATTCTAGACATGCTACTAATATTTCTATACTAAGAACATTATATAAAACATGAAATAATAGAAGAAAACATACCTTAGAGAGAGAGGGAGAGGAATGGCGTGAGGTTGGAGAGGGAGAGAGTGATTTTGTGTGTTGAATTGTGAGGTATAAATGAGGCTCAAGGGGGGTATTTATAGGTAGTCATGAGGGGTTTCTAAGCAATAAATGAAAGTTTATGGGAGATGTGGTTGCCTAAGATTTGAACAAATGCTTGGTAATTAAGTTGGAGATGTGGTTAAATTATTTCATGAACAAATGCTAGGTAATTAACTAGGAAATGTGGAAAAATTATGCCCATTTGTTTAATCCTTCTAGAAGACCATGAGGTCATGGATGATGTCATTTTGATTAAAAATAAATGTAAAAATAATATAAAATTTATTCAAGAGTCGAGAGATAAAATTTTGATGTAGTGAATTAATAATAGAATGAGTGAAAAGTGAGCTTCGTTTTGATTATAAATATGAAATATTTGGAGTTTTTGTTTATAAATTATGAATACTAAAGATGATGAAAATCATAAGAAAATTATATAAACGAAGCTATGATAAAGTTTAGAGTTTGGAAAAATCACTATAATGTAGAGGAAAATTCAAGGATCGTTTTGAGTATAATTTCGACTATTGATTAAAAGCTAATTGTTTTAAAATAAAATGATGATTTTTGGAAAGGAAAATATTTGTAAAATATGTTATGACAAAATCGAGTTTTTAGTAAATGCATGAAAATTCATAAAATAGTTTAAGGGTCGTTTTGGTTATAATTTTGAATATCAAAAAGTAGATAAGTAGGGATTTATTGATGGTCGAATCATAAGCTAGGGTTTTCGCCGGTTTTTGATACTACAGGAGTTAGGATGGGAATTATGGTTCACAGAGGGTATCACGATCCTCGAAATAATGTGAGGATTCTTTTGGTTACAATATTGGGTAATGAAAGTATTTCGGGAAATGTAGGAATATTTTTGAGCCATAGGGGTACTTTCGTAATTTCCAACCTAAAACTGTAGGAATGGGTTTTGAAGCATATGAAGGGGTTTTAGGTGCTAGAAGGGAATGAATAATAAAATTCTAGGATTTTAGGGAAAGAGTTTCGAGATACAAGCTAAATAGAGGAAGGAATTAAATTCACAAACTTTTTATTAAACTATAGCATATGAAAGCACATAAGTTACATAAAATGCAATGCATGAGAGAATTAACAAGGATCGAGGCTATAAACGCTTCCTGAGTTATCCCTTTACTTACCTTTCTCGACTTGGCCCTGAGTCGGGCTGTTACAATCTTCCCCCCTTTAAAAGAATCTGTCCTCAGATTCTATTCATGTTTCATAATAGATTTAGATAATGTTTGTATCCTCTATCTATGATAAACAAGTTTTCAAAGGAGAACTTACTTTAAACACATATGGCAATTGTTCAGGTAAGAAGTTTAAATGCACACACAAGTGATGCAATGAATGCGTGGCGCCAGCACCATATTAAGTAGTAACTGGCGGGTTTAGAATGTGTACCGTACCCTCATTGTTGGCAAGATTTGATTTCATGTTTCCTTCCACAGCATAAGCTCGTCCTTTGATCGTCGGTTTCCCAGATGTTCCTTCCGTAGCCTTCTCTTTATTCCTTGGTTTTGGTCTTTTCGGACAATTTTCTATTTGATGATCAGGGTCTCCGCACCATAAACATGTACCAGCCTTCCTTCGACATTCCTCCTCAGTATGCCCCCGCCTCTGACAGTACTCACAAATAATCTCTTCCTGAAGTTTTGGTGGTGCCTGTTGGGGCTTGGGCCAGGACTGTACTTGTTTCTTTCCGGAAGTTGACTTAAATGGTTCAGCGGGACGTTTGGATTCCTGGGATGACTTATAGGGTGGCTCGGAACGATTGTTTGCCAGATGGACTTCCTTATGTGTGGCCTCTGTTTTCATAGCCGTTTCTACAGCTTTGGTGTAGGTTCCCAATTCAAATGGAGCTAAGGCCCATCGAAGATTGGATCTAAGGCCATCAACAAACCGTTTAATTTTGCGGCGTTCATCATGTAAGATATGTGGGGCATACTGGATTAGCCTGACAAACTGAGCTTCATATTCGGCCACCGATGCTTTGCCTTGAACTAGATTCATAAACTCTGCTTCTCGGGCATCCCTAGTCACCTGGGGAATATACTTGTCGTAGAACACTCTCACAAAGTCGTTCCACCCATGATTCACCTGATTTTCTGCCCAGACTCGTTTTGTATATTTCCACCAACTTAGGGCCGCTTCTTCTAGCATGAAGACAGCATACTGAACTCTTTCAGGTTCTTCAGGACTAATACCCATTGCTTCAAAGATTTTCTCAAGACTTGCTATCCAGTTTTCTGCCTTCACATCATTGGGTTCTCCGAAGAACTTAGGTGGATCCATCCGAAGAAACTTTTCTAAGGACTTCTCATTGTTACCTTTTGATCCATTAGTGCAGGTTTGCACTATCTCTTTTAAAGCATCTACTAGCTCAGAATTTCCTCCGGCTGAGGACATATCTTCTCTTGGTGGAGTGCTTTCTTGGGCGGTTCTTCGGGG
The DNA here is from genome assembly GCA_037501455.1 of Lantana camara. Classification (NCBI taxonomy): domain Eukaryota; kingdom Viridiplantae; phylum Streptophyta; class Magnoliopsida; order Lamiales; family Verbenaceae; genus Lantana; species Lantana camara. Next base: position 82,593,780 of record CM074865.1, read on the forward strand.
AGACATTATGAGCTGTAATGAACTTTAGAAAGAATATGATGCATGATGGTTAAGAATGACTTGCAGATAATCACTTAGGTAGAAATTTTCCAAGTAGTACAATCAATACACGTAATATCACATAAATCGTAGCAGAGATAAGGCATATAAAGACACAGAAGAATGACATGTTAACTTACGTTCCTACTGGTATCTTGAAGCAACCTTAACATATAGTGCAACAGACAAGAGGATAGAGCACCCTTTCAGTTAAGTCTCTTCTTAACTTAACCGGGCTCTGATACCACTTTAGTTGTAGCGCCCCTTAACACTACAACCCCGCACCGTTGTACTTCCCGAGTGGATGTGAGACCTAGCACTCGAGAAATACTCCGGCGAACGGACAAGACTATACAATACCAGAGTATGAAATTTAAACGCAACGGAAAATAAACTTGAGCAATATAAGGGGACAATACATGACGAAACACATATCATTAAGTTGGATAAGTAATTACAGCGATAGATCTAATTTCATAGGATAGTGCTTATTGAAATAGGTACATGCACTCTTAGTATATTCCTGATTGGCTAAGATATGACACCTTAAAGCTTCAAGATACCTCTAAGGCGTCGCTCCGTGGATTCCTGAAATCATGCATTTGAAATCGGGCGAGAGGGTTAGTCAAAGTGACTAAGTGAAGGGGGCGTAATAAATTATTAGTATAAGTATATGTATATATATATATTTATATAATCAAGAAGATCTTGATCAAAATATTGGCAATAGGATATAGCAAATAGGGAACGGTTCATAATATTTGTAAAAATAGGGATAGGGGTATTTGGAATCTTTGTAAAAAAAATATGAACCGTCTGTAACAAGAACTTGAATGCCCGCAAGCTAGGCCTCTCCATCCGTAACTCTTTAAATCATGATAAAATAGTAACGGTGTTGATCAAGACACCGATACTTCAATAAAACCAATAAGACAATAACTCCGCTACTCCTTGGTGTCAATAGGGGAGCCAACCCTAGAGACCATGAACTAGATTCGGGAGGCAGCTATCTCTCCCTCATCCCTTGGCGTGGAGTAACTAACCTCCAGTTAAACCACTACCAAGAGGTGGTGGCAGTCCGTAGCACCAACAATACCCTCGGCCCGATACCTTCCGGGTAATTGCTCGCTACGGATACAGCCGGGGCCCATAACAGGAATCAAGAACAATATTTTGCTTGCGTAACCCGGAATCAATGTTTTGATAAAATGGACTTGAAATATATAATGTTCTAGAAAAACGTTGATTCCGGCAAGAAAGTATTTTTCCCTTAAAAGGGATAGTGTAGTAAAGTAATATATATATATATATGGCAGTAAATCAATATGATGGGTAGGCTTGAAAATAGTTTTTATATAGATACGTATGTATAGGCATGATTCCAGTTGAAAACATTTTAACCCTCACCGAGTGTCTTGAAGGTCTAGATAAAATCCTTGGGATTCCACTGTTCAATTATATCCTCGCCTGAAAGTAATAACTACTACTGGCTTAGAACTAGGTTCTAATATTCAAATTAATCAATCATACACACCATAAGGTAAACATCATGTAATATGTTAAAGATTTCCCGGTAAACCCTAAATTTACCCGTTTAAGGGAATTTGATTAATAATTTAGGGTTTATGGGATCTTTAGCTAATCAAATATATATATATACCATATGATAATTATAATGATAGGATTTGAAATAAGATTTAGGTTAAATTTGACAATGTAGGTTATCTTTTGAAAATAGTACATAGTTTACCGATTTTTGGAAAATTCGGGGAAAAATCTTTCTTTAAAAATTCCAAAACCTATTTTATAATTATTTTTATATTAATTTCGAAATATTCAGAATATGGGTTGACCAAAAAGTCAAAATTACTATTTAAAACATTTACTATTCAATTTCATATGAATTAAACACTTTATAACACAAAATCAAACTCACACACATACACACACTAGTCACGGCACACACATGCACACACACACATTTAAGAACATTATGAACATGTTCTTGAACTCATTTGAATATTCAAAGAGGGTATGTAACATGTTCTATCATATTCATATTCATAACATAAGATTAAAGCTTAATATAGCAAAATATATGAACTTTCTATGAAAAATAATTCTAAATAAATTACTATAGGCATGAATTTATTCAAACAAGTTCATAAGCATTTAAATACATAAGAACATTATATCATATCATGATTCATGCATAAAATTTCATAATGTATACACATTGTTATTTAAACTAACAATTATGCACATATTTCATAAAATAATTTCCTAAAGCATAATTTAATTAATTCTAGACATGCTACTAATATTTCTATACTAAGAACATTATATAAAACATGAAATAATAGAAGAAAACATACCTTAGAGAGAGAGGGAGAGGAATGGCGTGAGGTTGGAGAGGGAGAGAGTGATTTTGTGTGTTGAATTGTGAGGTATAAATGAGGCTCAAGGGGGGTATTTATAGGTAGTCATGAGGGGTTTCTAAGCAATAAATGAAAGTTTATGGGAGATGTGGTTGCCTAAGATTTGAACAAATGCTTGGTAATTAAGTTGGAGATGTGGTTAAATTATTTCATGAACAAATGCTAGGTAATTAACTAGGAAATGTGGAAAAATTATGCCCATTTGTTTAATCCTTCTAGAAGACCATGAGGTCATGGATGATGTCATTTTGATTAAAAATAAATGTAAAAATAATATAAAATTTATTCAAGAGTCGAGAGATAAAATTTTGATGTAGTGAATTAATAATAGAATGAGTGAAAAGTGAGCTTCGTTTTGATTATAAATATGAAATATTTGGAGTTTTTGTTTATAAATTATGAATACTAAAGATGATGAAAATCATAAGAAAATTATATAAACGAAGCTATGATAAAGTTTAGAGTTTGGAAAAATCACTATAATGTAGAGGAAAATTCAAGGATCGTTTTGAGTATAATTTCGACTATTGATTAAAAGCTAATTGTTTTAAAATAAAATGATGATTTTTGGAAAGGAAAATATTTGTAAAATATGTTATGACAAAATCGAGTTTTTAGTAAATGCATGAAAATTCATAAAATAGTTTAAGGGTCGTTTTGGTTATAATTTTGAATATCAAAAAGTAGATAAGTAGGGATTTATTGATGGTCGAATCATAAGCTAGGGTTTTCGCCGGTTTTTGATACTACAGGAGTTAGGATGGGAATTATGGTTCACAGAGGGTATCACGATCCTCGAAATAATGTGAGGATTCTTTTGGTTACAATATTGGGTAATGAAAGTATTTCGGGAAATGTAGGAATATTTTTGAGCCATAGGGGTACTTTCGTAATTTCCAACCTAAAACTGTAGGAATGGGTTTTGAAGCATATGAAGGGGTTTTAGGTGCTAGAAGGGAATGAATAATAAAATTCTAGGATTTTAGGGAAAGAGTTTCGAGATACAAGCTAAATAGAGGAAGGAATTAAATTCACAAACTTTTTATTAAACTATAGCATATGAAAGCACATAAGTTACATAAAATGCAATGCATGAGAGAATTAACAAGGATCGAGGCTATAAACGCTTCCTGAGTTATCCCTTTACTTACCTTTCTCGACTTGGCCCTGAGTCGGGCTGTTACAAATATTGCATCAATGATCGAATCAATGGCATGAATTATAAGAACAACTTGGCTAGGATAACCTATCTCTAAATCAGTTAATTTCAGTCACTAAATATCAGCTTTCTTTACTTGATATCTTTTAATTTAGCATCTTCAATTTGTAGTTTGGTAATTACTCAAACCCCCCTGTTCCGAGCCGATTTTGTGGTTATTTACTTGGTTGTGTGTGGAATATAAAACCTGCTAGTCCTTTGTGTTCAACCCTTTGCTGTTGTACTCTATTTGTGAGTATTGGAAAGTGAAAGTTTTTATTTGGTGGATTTGGCAACCATCAGTTATAGTACTTACATTTTAAATTAATTAGAGTATTATTCATAAAAGTTAAAATACCTACATTTATAATTGAAGTATTGTTCATAAACATTAGCTTATTCAAATTTAAAAATAAAGTATTATTCATAAAATTAAAGTATTCGGGTTTAAAATTGAAGTATGAAAAGGAAAAAAATAATAATAAGAAAAGGGAAAGAAAATAATTAAGGGTATTGCAGTCAATATAGGTGAGTGAGGGGTGATATCTAATTATAAATTTGAATTAGAGAGTTAGTATTGAAAGTTTTAGCATCGAGGAGTAAACTAAATTATTTCCAACCAAAAGAGATATTAATTATGACCCCCTTTTATAAATCTGACATTAATTTTGTGTAAACATAACTGATCTTGACTAAAGGATTTTGTTCTAGTGGTGTCTGATTAGATTACAAGAGACAAATTTTATTTGATTCTATTTTCTAATGATGACCATTGGATCACAAAAACGAACTTTACCTAATTTTCTAAGAGGTCAAAACTTAAAACATATTTGTTAAAAAACTCTTGAAAGAGTTATACTTGTCCTCCGATTCGAATCCAACAAGGACATATCTTTTGTCCCAAAACTTATGGGACATCATTGAAGAAGGAATCACGGTTCAGAAGAAGTCAACCAGAAATTATTGAAGGAGTAAAATAAAAGTAACTACATGACTAGTGACATACAAATGACATTGACGAATCAAATATTTTCAAGAATTCGAGGTGTTAAGAGTACCAAACAAACTTGGAATACCTTGAAAGAGGAGTTTGGAACTTTGGATTCCCCATTCGATAAACTTCAAACTCTACAAAGGAATATTGAAAATATCAAAATGAAGGATTTGAGACTATTGAAAAATAATGCGGAAAGCTAACTAAAATGGTAAAATTAATTTAAAACTTGTGGAGAAGATATTTCGAATAAAAAGTTGGTCGAAAATACTAGGGCAAATTACACTAAGGTCCCCTGAGGTTTGGTATAATTATAAATTAATCCCTCCACCTCTGGAAATTACGGATTAGTCCCTATAAATACTGTTTCAATTGAGGTCCCTAGACGCCGTTAGGGTTCCGTTAATTTTGGACTTGAAATCAAGATCACTTTAATTTCCAAGCTCCAAATTCAACAAAATTGGAGTCTAAACAAAGAAGAGAAGATGGAGAAACAAATTCCAAGCTTACCTTTCGAATTTGGTGCGATTTGGTGAAGGTTCGAGCTCAAATGGGTGAAGGGTGAATAGTGTATTTTGGTTCCTCCTTGGTCTCGGTTTTGGCAGCCAAAATTCTCTTTTTCTTCAAGTGTGGAACGAAATGGAGGGCTATTAGCGGATAGGGGATTATGTTGGGAGCATGTGGGGCCAAGCCTTGCATTATTTGGTCAAGTATAACATAAGTTATGAATAAAAGAGTGTTTAAAGGTCGATTTTGCACGTGAGGCTCATTTTGATCAAAATTCGAGGATCCAAAAAGGCTTAGAAAAATATGAGGCTAGGTTATTGAACCCGATTCGTCGATACGAGTTCAACGGAGGTGACAGAATTCAAATCCGAATTCCCGAACTCAAGTTATGCTTCCCGGAACCCAAGGCGCGCTAAATGCTCTTTAACCTCCTTTAGGTCCCGTCTCCAAAATAAAATAAAAAGACAAGCCAAATAAGTTCCAAATCATGAAACGAGCATGAAATCTAGTTCATAACGCACATAATTCACACATATCAAAAATTTGCAAGAAACGGAATTAAATTTGAATGTAAATAGAGCAAATATACAAGGCATAAAACTTAAACGTTCAAAATAAAATTCAAGTTCATACTTAAAGAAATAAATTCAAATACTCACGTAAGCACTTAATAAATATCAAGTAATCACATAATTAATTAATTAAATCACGCACATATTATACCTGAAAGTCCGATCGGTCGGGATGTTACAATTTGCCCCTCGAGGGGTAAAGCATCGACCGGGTGGGGTGTTTGTAGTCGATTATCATCGATCAATCATCTTAGGTGAGGTGTCATTGGGATGATGTGTCCTCTCGGTGGCGAATTTTGCCTACGTGTCACTTGCGGGTGATCATGCCACATGGCGACACGTGACGTAGGCGAAAAGTGTCCCATCAAATTGAATTGTATACATTTTTTATGTTTCACTTATCTACGGCAGTAGGTTTAAGACTTCTCTTATCGACAGGAGTAATTAAAATATAAAACATCTAATTAAATTACCATATTGTCAAACCACTAATTAAGTAGTTAGTGATATGAATGTGCTGTTAATTTTATTTTATTTTTTAAATTTATTGATTCTTTTGAAGTTCGGTTTTTATTTTTTTAATTTTATTGATTCTTTTGAAGTTCAGTTTACTGCATAGTTAAGGCGTAGAAGAAGTTGGTTTAGCCAAGTAGAAATGATAAACATTTGGGCAGTCATTAGATGTGCAAATTGACAATTGGGGATGATTTCAAAACTCTATCTCGTCCTTTGTAACTACTTAGAACTCTTGCAAGTACAAATCTCACAGTACAAAACAGGTGAAATTGCTCAAACTTCAGAATACCTCACATCAAAATCAAATTTTTCTAAATTGTTTAGCAAGATAGAATGGTGCATTACAACAAAGTTACACCTGAAAAGTGACCTAAAGGACTACTGGAGGTGGTCAGTAGTCGACCGCTAGTTAGCTACTGGAAATAAGAGCAATCTTTAGACGAGCAAAACAGCATTGATACAACCATCATTTTCAGGATTATTTGTAACTTGGGCATATTTCCCTGCATTTTCCATCCACCACAAAATGAGAAGAGGATAAAGGAGAAATATCGTGTAAATATATAAGTCAGAGCAGAACTCGAAACGGAAAACATATTACATACCCCATACAACTTTTCCAGCAGGTGTGACCAGACCGAGCTCGCTACAATTCACCTAGAAAGGGAACACGAGATGATAAGCATATGAAATTAAATAATCATGGGTGAGAATGGTTACAGGTAAAGATTACCTCAATTATGGTTCCTTTTGTTATGACACCAAGAGATGTATACATGGGGCCGTTTGGATTTTTCTTTACACCAATGATCTCTAAATTGAAAGTACATTTAAGTTCAGGGTGAGTAACATGGGCCTTTGTAAAACGCAAACCAGAAGGGCGGATGAAACGCTCATATTTAGGAGGTTTCCTTGTAAAGTTTGGTCCTACAAATGTGGCTTTAGTAATCATCCTCTTCCACTGCTTAGCTGCAACATCGCAACCAAATACAAATCAGCAAGAGCACAAACATTAACAGGCCTTACAATTCAGTTTGTGGTGATATAAGCCAGGAAAAAATGTTGAAAATATAAATTCCCTTCAGTTGAGATCACATGTCATTGAACCCAAAGAATACTATGTGAAAAAGGATACTTACTCTTGCGTTTTCCGGATCGGATTACCCTAAACATCTCATCCTCAGCAACAGGTCTGACCTATAAAGCCAACAATTGAGTCAAACTATTGCTCAATTCAGATGTAGCAATGATGCTTAAACAAACGATAATACAAAATGAACACATGACCATGAGAGGAAATACTTCTGAATATATGCAAGTGCCCTTTAGATATCCCTCGAATATAACCAGACGCTATTTCCATAGGTCGGATATCGGCCTTCTCCTAATGTGATACTTATCTATAATTTTCTTCATTCCGAACGGGTATTCGTCACACAACTTAATACTTTCCCCCACTTCAACTAGCTGGGGTTCTATCTCTTTTTTTTCGTCAGCCAGCCAAAAACTAAGGGACTATGTGCGAAGGTTACCTTTGGTAGAGGAACCTCCCATTTCCCTGCTTTCTCTTTCCTTTTCTGCTTTATGGTATTGCTAAGCACCTGCATACAGATCAGCGGTACATCATTACGGATGCTGTTCTAAACATAGAATGATCTGCAAGAAACCAAGAAACCCTTCGGAACAAAAGACTACCTTCGCTCTGGTCGTCTCATCACGATCAAGAAGATATGCAGGGAGAGCCCCATCACGGACATCTTCATCAACCTTTCGCCTGGTTGATGACTCCTCATGCATCGCCAATCTGTCAACACAATGTGAAAGTCAGTAAACAAATCCCAAGTAACCAAGCTCCTATGCATTTCTGAAACACGAAGCAATAGAATTCCTCCTCTTCAGTCTTCACCATATCATCATACCATAACGAAACAAAAATTTCAGACAAGAAAGCTTACGTTTTCTTCATTAGCGCCTTCTCAGCATATCTCTTCTTAGCGAACATCTTACCCTTGATACCCAAGGCCTGCTCAATTCAAATCAACCACCATAAGCCCTACAAACCCACCATCATACACAAAAATAACACGAAATTAAAGCAGAATACCGACATTCTGAGCAATCTGAGAACGCTTGTGGACTTCACGCGCCTCCTTCTTCCGCTTCCGCTCGAAGTGGTCATGGCGGTAGCCGCTTCTCTTCCGGTGCAGCTCTATGTAATCTCCTTGCGGCTGCCATTTCACAATCAATTCAATTCAATTCAATTCAATTCAAACTCTCATCAAAAGTGAGAAAATTTATGGAGAAATCAGAGAAGCTAATTTCAAACTCATACCATGGCTACGTCGGTGAAGGTTTTCTGGTTTCTGTGCGAGGAAAGGAGTTCAATTTTCAAATCTGAAAACCTAAAACCTCTACTTGAGGTAGAAAGAAGCATAGAAAACCGGGTTTAATTACGGTTCGGTTGCAAACCGGCTCGGGATATTTTGTTAATGGGCTTATTATGATCCATTTACGAATGGGCCTAGGCCCAAATTATTTCCTCTTTAGGGTGTCCACTGGTCGGACCAACAGATTTCGGATCTGAATCCGACAAGAAAAAACCGATGATCCAATCCGAATCCTTAGATTCATTTAAATCCATACATAATCGAATCGGGTTTTATTAAAATCTGATCAAATTAACAATAAAATATATTCTTTTAAATAACAAATTTATTATAAAAAAATAAATATAATTACATAATATTTAATAAATAATTATTATTTATGTGTTATTTGATGATTTTATTTATATTTATTTAAAATTAATTAATTTAAAAAATTGATCAATAGGTTAAATTTTAATTTTAATTATTTTACTTAATATTAGTAAATAATTTACTTCCGGGACGAAACTCTGAGAGATCAAAAAATAAATAATTTAATTAATTAAATATTATATATAAAATCAGATTTAGATTTTTAATGTATTGAATTTCTTAATTTCATATTCGATCCATTATTTTGGGAACAAATATTTATAATTCAGGTATAATCTATCGGATATTTTTATTGGAAGAATAACTAAAATTCGGATCGAACTTAGATGGAATGGATTAAAATCCGACCCATTTACAGCCCTATTCCAATTTAGTCTAAATTTCGGACATGTGATGTAACTTCACTTGGAGTGACGGAAGAATGCAAGCAGCTACGGCCACCTGCCACGCGGCGGCGATTGGGTGGCGCCGCCCATCGCGGCCGTGCCGTTATTTTTGTCCTCCGCCTTTGTGGAAGCTGCAGGAGTGTAAAAACAGCTGGAAGCCTATGGATAGAGGGATAGAGGCTGTGAAAGTAGTGCGTAGGTTAACTGTTCGAGCAAATGCCAAAGCGAAGTCGGAATGGGGTATGGGGCCATACGAAGTTTTTGAAAATGGGCAGAAGTATTACCTGGATGAGCAGGATGTGGTGTCGTTTCTTGATCCTCCGAATGAGCTCATTCCGTTGGATCCTTCTTCGTATAATCCGGCTTCTTATCTTTGGTTTGTGCAGTTAATTATTTAAATGTTTGATATGTAGCGGTTATTGTAGTTGATTTCTGCGTAAATGTGAAAGAAAAAAGAAGTATAATGATCGTGGTAGCGACTAGTGATAATTGAAGTTTGGGATGAATGATGAATGATCATAGTGTGGCTATGAAAGAAGAATGGTACTTGCTGAATTACTTTCTGAATTTCTTCTAATAGAAGAAGATTGATGTCCTCATGGTTTACATTGCCTTGTATAGCTTTGACATGTTCATCGATGGATGTTTTGTTTATGTGAACAGGAAAAAGATTGAAGACATTCCGGAGGAAAGACGGCATAGCTTGCTATCCCTGTTAAATCCCAGGTTTGTATTTTGGTCTCGCCTCTAGAATTTGGTCATCACCTTGATATGTTTAGAGAAAAGGTTATAAAAAGCTGATATTTTTCTCCTTGTTTCCTGAACTTTATTATTATGTGGTGCTTGAATTTAGGATATTCGATGGTTTATTTTGTTGTTATGGAATTTTACAAGTGTCAATTAAGTCTCAATGTTGCCTTTGTGTTTCTTTGAACTTCTCATAGACTTATATCTAGAGCTTGGGAGGTTGCCGGAGGACGGTATGGTGATCCCAAGCTGGTGAGCAAAATGTCGTCTAGCTTGTTGTCTAGTGGAGATCATGCTGGTTCAGTGGAGATGTGGAAATGCCGAACAAGTGGAGGTTATTAACTAAAATTTGCCACAATGTTGATTTGGATTTGATTGCTTAGGAAGCAAACTTGGGATTTAATTTTTAATGTTTTCTTTGTGTGAGTTGCATATATCTATTTGAATGTGACTTTTTGAGAAATTTTATCACACTCTACAGCGCCGCTTCCAATTTCTTGGATCCATAATTCCCGAAAGGTCAGGTCCCTGTTTTGGTTGTTTTTCGATCTGTGTTGGATCTTCTCAAATTTCTTTGTTTTGATAACATTTTGAGGGTTCGATTCCCTGCTTTTCTCTTTCCAGGTGATATTTTTCTGCACGGATGGGAAAGCCTATGGAAGATTTATTGGTAGGTTGATTTATTAATGACTAAACTATTTGTGAAGGTTCCTTATGAATGCAACTTCTTGTTACACAGACGGCAACCCTTTAGCAAGAATCATCAACTCGTATTCCCCTTTGTACTTTAGTGTCACACAAGTCAAAGAAGTAATGCCAACAGAACAGCCTTGTGATTTCGCTTACGAGTTTGGAGATGGACTTCCGGACCTTCCCGAATATCCACAAGAATTTCCTAAACCAGGTGGGACATCTTTCTTTAAGTTCTAACTAACATGCTTGAGATGTGTGTGTGTTTCTCGGTTATGCTACAATTATATGGCAAAGTTGATGTTCTTTAAAGAAACAAGAGGGATGGTTTCTGCCTATATTTGTCCATTTAAGGCTAACTTGAAGAAAAATGAGCTGGAAAACATAAAATTTTTATGTATATGTAATTTTTTGCCCATGAAAAACGAATTTATTACTAATCATTGGCGAATGATGGACTTGTGAAGAAGTCGTAGGATATCTGGATCATACTTTTTAAGGGATGATTACACTTATGCACCCTGAGATTTGGTCTAATTACGCAAACTCCCCCCACTTCTCCCGAGGTTTGAGAAGTTACAAAACCTTCCCACGTCAAACAATTAACACTAAATCTCGATGAATTCTGATGACATTATCACTAATTGTGTATGAATATGTTACCTTGCTCCTGGCATTAATTTATAACTGCAATAGCACGTGTTAGGTCAAACCTTAGGATAATGCTAGCTCAAGTTTTTGTAATTTCTCAACATAGGGGAAGTTTGTGTAATTATGTCAAACCTCAAGGTATGCTAGTGTAGTCATCCCCAATTTAATGCATATCACCTTCATGATTTCAGAAAAGCATCCATGGCCCTTCAACGATCACGTCGTTATATACGTTCGCCACGTTGGCCCGGGAGTGCTGGTAGGGCAAACGTGGCAAGAGGGTAAAGCACTGCAGCAAGTACCGAAGAAGCTTTGCGGTGAGATGTTGATGGTGAAGGATTACTTCGATAATTGACAAGAAATGGCTTCAAAACCTTGTTCATAATCCAATGCTCTTGTGCATGAGTTGTTGTTGCTTGTTGCAGCATTGGAGAGAATTCTTGTGCAGCATTTTGTCCAAAACTAGCTGCCATTCAAATATGAATGGAATACCAATGCATAGTGTGTGTAATTGTAGTAATTGACCTTTAGCTATATACTTATATTAATGCGAAAATTACATATACTACCTCCGACTCCGAGTTGAGGCGTATCCACAAATCAGTCCCTCGGATATTATTAACCACCCGAAGGTGCGTAATGCTTCGGTTCTAGTGCAAAAACATCTCTCAGGTACGTTTGTTATCGTAGTTTCGCAGTTTCTAGTAGGAATATTTTCCCTTTCATCTTTATACCACCTTAAACTAAACTAGTGACTCACGCATGAGTTATGATACATTGACACTTTTAATAATATCAATTTGTCGTGTCGTGTAGAACACTCGTGTTCGACACTCTTCATGTGGAAAATTCAAAAAAAAAAAAAAAAAAATTGTGTCGCCATATTCGTATCGCTGGGTTCGTATCTGTACATTTGAGTATGCGAGTGACTATGAGTCTATGACAGATAGTTAATTGAAGTTAGCGATTGAGACATGTTAGCTAAAATCGTGGTTGTTGAATGTTGTAGACCTTATTTTATTATTCCTAAACAAAGAAAAAGACTTGTTCAATTATTTAATGTATTTATTTATGGTGTAATATCGCACATATATTACTGTTAATTGATTTGCTAAGTTAATCTTAATAATAATTAATATGTTATTAAAATTGAAGATTAGGTAGGAATGAGGATTAAGGTGGTGAAAGTTGACTTTTCCCACTTTTAATGCTGAAATCCAAGCGGGGAATCGCACCATTAACGCCTTCATTTACGTCTATTGCTTTCATTAATTTATAGTACTTGTCAACTCAAATTCGGACTAATTAATGTAGTCCAAAACTTGTAGCCAAATTAAATAACAAATTCTATGATGCATGAACACGAATAGACAACACGACACGATACGAGTACGACGATATAAATTTTTTTAAAAATTTTTTATGTGAAGAGTGTAGAATAATATAATGTCCGACATAAATATCGGATACGAAACAATACGATATAATGATATTTTTAAAATATACGTACACGATGGAACAAAAGGAATGGATTTGGCTACACAACTAAATGTGCACTGCACGTATATTTGAATTCATTGCATCAATTTTTAAGAAAATAGTCACGCTTTTAATAGTTCAACTAAATTAAAGTTTGTTATTTATGTTTTAGGTAGGTTTTAATTTTATGCATTTTGCGGTTTGTCTCGTCGATTTCATTGAATTGTGTGTACAAATCTACGCATCCATTAATGGAATTTTTTAAGTCATTAAAGAATTATCTCCGAATGAAAATACATTTTTCACAAGTGTATAAATTACACAATTACCCTCATACGAAACAAAATAGAAAGAATAAGAATCAAACCGACCAACAAAGGCATCAAATCTAAGAGTAACGATCCCCAAAGCATATCATCACTATATTCATGGGCAAGTGCGACCAGAACCAAGGCAGCAATGATCTCAACCAATTCCGGATCAGGCGAGCTCCTTCTACAGTTCGTTTCCCAACCAATGCAAGAGCCCTCCGAATTTCACGCCACTAGTATAAACACTTATTTTCGATTCGAATTAAGAAAATTATACAATTTTTAACTCAACATATATATATATATATATATATATATATAAAATTTAATTTCAGAAAAAAAAAAAAAAAAAAAAAAGTGTGAAGAAATCTGAGGTTGCTGAGATTTGGGGACCAATTGTGTTCCTGAAGCTGAAAACTGTCGGTGCACGTCATAATAAGCACACAGTTGAGGTGTCACTGTGTGCTTATATATATATATATATATATATATATATAATCAATAATCATGATTAATCAATCAAAGCGTGGTGATTATGCTAAAGTAATAATTAATATTTTTGATTAATTATTTATATATATATATAAATGATAAGAGGGGAGGAAGATGGTTTAACAAAGAGTAAGCGCCAAATCAAACGACACACTTCACAGTTCACACACAGACTTCTCTCACTCCTCACTCTTCTCTTTCTCTCTCTAAATCTGCAGATATACAGAGTGAGTGCGAGGGAGAGAGAGATTGAGATCTGAAGCAATGGCGGTGGATCCGAGGCAGGTGTTGGCGGGGATTTTGACTATGACGATGTTCGTGATGCTCGCTCACATGATTAAGCGCGACCACTTTGACCCTGTTCAGGTACGTTTTTCCTCATTTCCTGCTGTTTCTGAGCTGGATTTGTGATTTGATGCTGTTTTGCTTTGGTTTGAGTGTGGATTGGTTGGATGTGGATGTTGCAATCTGCTGGTTTGGTGTTATTGTTAATTGTTGCTAGTTTTGTCGTTTGAGGTTGCTGAAGCTTGGATTGGTAGGATTGGAGATGGATTTTCTTTGTTTTGCGGTTGATACGGATTTGGCTTTATTGGTTTGTTGATTGATGTGTGTAGAATGTAGATTAGATTCGGCGTACCTCATTGAATGCTTGTTTTTATTGGTTTTTGCATCTGGTGACGTGTGGGCATTTGTCTTGATCTGAATTGGTTGGGGAATTTTTCTTTGGAACTGGGTGATGTAACGCTGGAAGGTTGCCTTGCAGCAACTAATTTGAACTTGAATTTTGTTTGTGGACTGTGAGAGCATCCGGATTGGTTTTTCTGCGATGTGATTGGGCATTTAAGAGGGCGCATTTAGGCAATTGTATATGCTAAGTATGGACTTTCGGCACGTGTTTTGATGGAGCAATGATGTGGGAGATTCTGTAATCTCCATTTGTAAATTTTCAGTCTGTTGGTCTGCTTTCATTCAATATTTGTTTTGGATCCTTGAAAAATTGTTGACTGAAACAATTTGGTTTTCCTTCTTAAAAAGCCGTCTGTTCACGAGACGAATAAGGCTGAGCATGGCCTTGCTAGTGTGGCGAAAGGGGCTGATGGCCCTTGGAAGGAGGATGGCTTGACCTTGAAGCAATGTTGGGAGAAGCCAGTCATGGGTTAGTACGGTGCATTTCTGAAAATTACAGCATAAAATTCGTAGCATTTTCCTTTAGCTTTTCGACTTGAGTTGTTTCGTGTGTGTGATTCTTGATGTTTGTTTACAGAGGAGGTTGAGGAGTCGCAAGGCTATGTCACCTTTTCATTGACCAACGGCCCAGAATACCACGTCTCTCAGGTAGCTTGATTAATTTCATCTGGCATCTCTGTCATATAAGTCGTAAAGAAAAAAAGTCATTTAGTTGCCTTTTACATTAACTTCATTTTTTGAATTTTACAAGGAAGTGCTTCATTTTTTCATCTCTAACTTTGATCATTGCTCGATATTCATCTTATTCAGGTTGCTGATGCTGTAGTAGTTGCCAAATATCTAAAGGCAACACTTGTTATCCCAGACATTAGAGGAAGCAATCCTGGTGACAAAAGGTTTGATGTGCCTTCCAGCTCTAATACACACCATAAACCATAAAGGCTTTTCTTTTCTGGAAAATATTTATAAAGAGAGAAATAAAGAAAGATGTAATACATGCATATGGTATCCTCTTTCCTATTTATGTCCTCACCTACTCCAGTTTTGCTAACTTCCAACTGGCAGCAACTCATCCATTGTTTGAAAAGAAGCTTGTATATGTTTACGGCCCTGAAAACTTATATAACCATGACATTATTACTAAAAGTTTACAGGATTGTTGATGTTCTAATCTATCTGGAACTTTCAGGAATTTTGAAGACGTCTATGATGTTGACAAATTCATTGGAAGCCTAGATGGTGTTGTCAAAGTTGTTAGATCTCAGCCTAATGGACTCTCAGCTCGTAATCTTGCAGTAGTAAAGGTCCCTAATCGGGTTACTGAAGATTATATATCAGAGAATATAGAAACAGTTTTCAAAACCAAGGGAAACTTAAGGCTAGTTACTTACTTCCCATCAGTGAATATGAAGAAGAATAAAGAAAAAACCAACACAGACTCTATTGCATGCTTGGCCATGTTTGGAACCCTGGAGCCTCAAACAGAAGTTCGCGAGGTTGTTGACTCCATGATTGATCGCCTAAAGACTCTCAGCAAGAAGTCGAATGGACAGTTTGTAGCAATTGACTTGAGGATGGACATATTGGAGAAAAAGGGTTGTCATAAGAGTGGCGGCTCTGGAGCCAAAAGTTGTTATGATCCACAAGAAATAGCTCTCTTTTTAAAGAAGCTTGGCTTTGAAAAGGATACCACGGTGTATGTGACCCAAACAAAATGGCACAGCAGCCTCGACTCTCTGAAGGACTTCTTCCCGAAAACTTATACCAAGGTAAAATTTCCTCTAATGCTTTTTGTGAAGAACTCACCAAAGAATTAATTTTAGCAATTTAGTTCCGGAAAATTATCCACATTTTTAATTTTGCAGTTCAATTATGAGGTTAGATTTTTGCTTAAGTATGCCTCAAAGTGCAGAAACATGACTGGTTTCTAATGGAATGTATACCTTAAGTTTTACTCTCTCCAAGGTTACTTTAGTGCTAAAAACTCTTAAATCCAGAATCAGCCTTTAACTAAATTTATATGGACACAGAGTATTTGTTTGTTCGAATTACAATATATGTCGATGATCATTCAAAACTTACTTTCAATTTTACCTAACATTTCATCTTCATTCAACCGTTTCCAGGAGTCAATAATGCCTATGGAGAAACGAGACAAATTCCTAAACTCCGACACCTCCGAGTATGAAAAGGTAATCGACTACTACATTTGTTCTGAAAGTGATGTTTATGTCCCAGCCATATCCGGACTGTTCTATGCCAATGTTGCTGGAAAGAGAATCGCTTCCGGAAAGACTCAGATACTCGTTCCTGCAAATATCCCCGGCTCTTCGGCTGCTTCTGAAGAATTCATCTCTCACTACGTTTCGAGAAAGAACCACTTTGCATACTCATGTTTTTGCTAGTCCCTAGTTGATTTGTGTTGATTTAAGGAAAAAGTTTGGTTTGAAAACGCATTAAAATTAAATTTTTACATTTAAGCACAACTGCTTTCATTGCATGTTCTTTGCCTAAGGGTTTTTGGTAGGCTGCAGACTTTCATATATTGTAATAGTCAAAAGAGGTATTTGGGGTGTGTTGTATAACGTTGTACTTGAATTTACTTGTAACTAGTCATCCATGTTTAATATAGTCACTCATGAGGTGTGAATTAAATTGTGTTTCAAATTGATGGATTTATAGCTATACATTTCAAGTCTTTGAATTTTCACACGGGAAAAAGATTTTTTGTCATATGTCCTTTTTTGCAATTTACCATCCCAACAAACTTTCGTTGCATACTGCCATCCAATATTATAAACATGTCATCATGTTTTTTAACGAAAACCACTAAAAAAAGTTTGAATGACTGTATATCATAAATACAAATACTGGATGTTAGTATGTAACAGAAGTTTGTCGGGATGGTAAATTACAAAAAAACACCAAATTCAGGCAACAACAAATCTTTTCCCCGTTATACTTTTAGCTACAAACGCAACCTTAGGAAGTTATTTTATGTGCATACATAGTTACATACTAAAGCTATTAATACCTGTTTACAATATTACAAATTTTATTGTTCTTTCAATATGCATAAATTTAGAAAAAAAGGCAGTCTAGAATTCAATGCATATGAGTAGAACATATAAGTACTTTTTCTATTGCTAAAAGCATCCTGCGTACAAATAATTGAAACTATCTACAATAATAGGGGAGCTTTGGTTAAGTAATTGAATAGCATTTCAGCCAAATCCCAGATTCACCAAGCCAGCATGTTATAGTACACTCGTCAAAACACATTGACAAACAATATATATTTCAGCCTTTTGCTGCTGAGTTGAATTCCAGGAAATTGGATGAATTATTGATTAATGAATGAAAAAAAGAATATATCGATGAGGATTAGTTAGTCGAGTTACGTCTGCTGCTACGGGAAGCGACGAGGCGACGGTATGGTTTCATGCAGAATTTCTGTAGAGGTGTTTTTGGAACTGGAATGAATTTGCCAGCAGCAGCAAGAGGCCAGCTGTAAGAAGAAACGATGAAATAAATTTTAAATTAGTAAATAAACTATGACTTATAATAGACCTAATTACTGAAATCTTTCAAACAAATAAAGTTTAAGAAAATCATTATGTTATATGTGGTCAAACAAGTCACCGTGTGAGACTTTTTAGAATGAAAAGTTGAAGGAAGGGAGGTTTTTGTAATTTCTTAAAATATACGAACCTGACAATGCTTACACCGATGCAAATCACCCATTGAACGATATCAAGCCTAACGGTTTTGGTGAAATTCCCAAGGAAGCAGACGATGATTACCTAGTAAAAAGAAGCACTTTAATTACCAGTTTACCAGAAAAAAGAAAATAGAGATCCCATGCGATGGAATGATGGCAAAGGCCATAATTATCATGTCCTTACCTGGAGTACTACTGTAGTTCCCACAATTGCCATGAAGAGGTGGTTTTTGGTCACACCTTCGAAGACATTAAGTTCCTCCGGCTTTCGAGCATTGAACTCATTGAATACCTGCAGATTCACGACAAATTATTCAGGTAAGTCTGGTCTGGGTAAAATGACAGAAATTTAACTTATCACAAATTCACTGCTAGATATACTTACTTGAGACAGAACAAATATGTTGAAGATCATAGTGTTCTTCACCATGTTAGCATGTTTGGGCTCCTCTTTAGTCAAGTGTAGAACTGTTATGCCGGCGAAGTTGAGAACCAGGAGGATAGTAATCTGATATGCTGCCTGTAATACATAGTGTACCATGACATGTTACCTATAGTGTTCTGATATTGATCTAAAAGAAGAAAAAACATGTATAATATACCTGTACAATCAAGTTCCTCCACATGATATTTGTGATCAGAGGTTCCCTGAGAATTTTAGAAGAGTTATATTAACAAGGTGACGTGCAAATAAATGATGCAATCAACGTTAATATATTTTGGACACCTTTTCATGCAACAACAGCAGTTTAATGTAAACTTTGAATCTAAAACGTGTTCAACGTACTAACCTACGACCAACTGGAGTTCTGTCCATAAGATGATCTGTTGGTGGTTCAGTAGCCAGTGCCAAAGCTCCCAGAGTATCCATGATGAGATTAACCCAGAGAAGCTGCACCAAGATGAAGAACAAGAGTTAAGCAACCTCCTTAAGCAAAGGTATGGTCTATTAAATGCATTCAGTATTTTACATTTCCGTGACAAGTTTTTCAAAGCCGTTAATTAGTCAGAGGGAAACTTGTTGATTTCATAAATTTCTTTGAAAATTTTCATTTCGAAAGGACTAGGACTTTGATGTTGGCAAAGTTCTCAAAGGACCTGGTATTTTGCATAAGACGACAATTCTATAAAATTCAAAGACAATAAGTCGAAGAGAGAGAGTCATATGGTACCTGGACGGTAGTAAGAGGAACAGCACCAGAAGAAATTGCAGCAACTACGTTAATTACAAGGGCAGCAACATTAACAGTGAGCTGGAACTGGATAAATTTCTGAATATTTGCATAGACAGAGCGTCCCCAGCGAACAACCTACAACAAGTAATTGGAAATCGATATCAGTGGAACATTGTTAGGAGGCATGGAAATGAAAATTTGAAGACATTATAAAGATAGAATCGAGGGTTTTGATACTTTTCCTGGAAATCCCTAGACACTAACCTTCACAACTGAAGCAAAATTGTCATCCAAGATGATGATATCTGAGCTTTCTTTTGCAACTTCAGTTCCTTGTATGCCCATGGAAAGACCTATGTCAGCCTACAAATACAGAAAAAGGAAATGTATTAAATGCTCAGTTACCCACTCGAGAAGATTGGTTCTCGTAACAAAAGCATTCTGACAGATAGAGAGGATCCTAATGAAAAAATACATGTAAAGATAGTGCGAATTAAGAAAAGACAAACAAGCATAAGAGTCCATCAAACCTCATGCAGTGCAGGAGCATCGTTGGTTCCATCTCCAGTAACAGCAACAACATCCCCTTGTCTACGTAGTGTTTGAACAAGCAAAAGCTTGTCAGTTGGAGATGATCTTCCCATAACCTGTGCACGACCAAAATAATGTTCAAGTCATTATGAGAAGGCAAATTTTCTCAGAAGATGAACAGGGGATCTTCTGGTTAAGACATACTGAAATCTTGGGTGCAACTTGATCTCTCTCTTTCTCAGACAGCTCGCGGAAGGTCTTTCCTTCTATTACATAAGGTTCACTTGTATCTGAGTTCGAGGATAGGATACCACACTCCTGAGCAATTGCTTTGGCTGTCTGGATATTATCTCCAGTTACCATGCGCACCTAATGGTTGACAAACACATGCAATTAATCATCACATTCACTTCTCTTTGATCAGGAAGATAGCATAAAAAGATGTTAGGTCTTATGGAAAGGAGCTCAGATTTTATGTCATTCTCAACTGGACCACCACCATTCCCCATCAAATATGATATTGTGCATTTATGCCAAAAAAGCAGCATTAGTGTTGTTACTCTATGACTGATGGACTCAACATTTTCCTTTTTTTCATCTTATAGGCACCAAATTATTGAAAGTTAATGGGCAAACACAGTTTCACATTAGCCTATTTCCGCTAATCAAGTAGCTTTCCAGAGCAAAACCTCCTCCTAGGAAGTTTTAAGTTAACCAACTTCTTAGAATGAGTGTGCTTAGACATAGTTTTGGAGCATTTAAAAACAAAATAAGTACCTTAACACCAGCATGTCTGCACAGTTCCACCGCATCCCGGACACCTGGGCGGCAAGGATCCTGTACAGCGGAAAATATGATAAATATGCAGAACTTATTATATGGAAAATGAACATGCAGAGAAATCATAATAATATGTCTAGTTGATGATAAGGAAAAGGGCATGATAAGTCAACTACTAATGGCGGTGAAAGTAAAAGGGAAAGCGAAAAGAAAGGAATGAAGTGGGAATTAAAAATAATATTGAGTTTACTACCTTTATTCCAACAATGCCCAGCAATACAAGATTGTCTTCCGGTAAATTCCATTGTGACAATGCTTCTTCATCAGTTGGAACCTCATCTGCTTCACATGTTCTATAAGCAACAGCAACGCACCTCAAGGCTTTTGCAGCCATATTATCAATAGCATCTTTAAAGAAATCCTGGAATGAAAACGACATTATAATCCTAATTTTTGGTAGATACTTATATATTAACATACTAATGGACATCGTCAAACAATTGCAAGCTAAAAAGAACATTAATGAACATATTCAATTTGGAAATCCTTCTCATGTTTTCTCTTTATACTTCTATCAAGCAATCTACCTCAGGGAGAACACAAGTCCTCTTTATTTGACCCATAAGGTTTTATCATATTAAATTTCAGTTCAAGTCAATTTGAGTTGTAAAAGTTCATGAAGTACTAACCACATCCTTATCAATGGATTGCTCGGAACCATTTGCATCAACATACTTTGAACACAAGCCTAAAATCATCTCAGCTGCTCCCTTCCAATGTAAATGAACTTTAGATCCAGTCTGCCAAATCCATAAGATAATTAACTCATACTATGTTCATAAGATTTCAAGAAAAAATCAATTCGAAAACCAGTAGTTGAATATTATAATTCTCATATGCTTTGAACTGTTCCTGGATCTGAAGAGTTGAAAAAATAATAAGTATGAATTACCCGCCCTCTCACAGCAACGCCCCCTTTCTTCTTGGTAGAATTAAAAGGGCACACGTGAAGAACTATGGATTCTGCTCTCACGACATCAAACTTCATTCCCATCTGTAAATGATTGATTCTCCAAGATGATCAGTAACTGATTTATAGAAAGTTGGAATTACGGATGCTAGAGATTAAAATGATGATACCTTCACTCCCCATTGAAGAATAGCTTTTTCAGTTGGGGATCCTGAAATCTCTAATTCACCATCCTATAAAAAATTTTAGAAAACTTGGTGAATATGTAATATGATAGCACGCAGTTTAGTTCCAAGTCCAAAGGAGGCATAAAGTTATCAAAAGCTCTAAGGAAATAGTACTTTGACAATCAGACTTTAGTTATTTCAGAAAGTACAAGTTAAGAATAAAATGAGGAGATGGTAAGAAAGTTGTCCATTCAATGTGAAATTGCAGATGCATAAATTATCTATTAAACGTGTAGGAAGGACTATGATGTACTTCTTTCAGGCTCTACTACTTCTTGCAGTAAAAGACTTCAAAGTCCATTGCAGTGGCCCACCAGAATAAGCACTCACACATTGAGGAAAGGAAACAGTACCTTCGATAGAAATACACTGCCAGAAGTATTCTGTGATAGTCCCTCATCTAGCAGAGAGGAAGTTGTTGCTTGCAATTGTGAGCCGTCATCAGGAGGAGCAAGCTCCTTTTTCCCAACATAAGCCTCAACCACAGTCATCTGTGTAAAAATTTAATTTTGAGTAACTAGTTATGAGACATAAAAAGGAAAAACTAAGGACATAATGCATATATTTATTTCACTGTCAAGAGATTTAAGAGAAAGTGAAATAACCTGATTCAGGGTCAAAGTACCAGTCTTATCACTGCAAATGGTTGTTGCAGATCCCATTGTTTCACATGCTGAAAGTCTGCGCACCTGGAGATAAGTTTACGTTAATAATTTCATGGAAAATATCATATAATGGAGGAAATTAATGATTCTGGATAAGTACGACAATGGATTACATACCAAAGCCTTGTCAGCCATCATTTTTTTCATGGAGTATGCTAAGCTGTTGCACATTCAAGACAATCAAAATCAATGGAACTAGAGTCGACCATGTCAAAGGAAAATGTTGATTAACGAGGTACAATTTATGAATACTTACGTTAATGTTACAGCCAAAGGAAGCCCTTCTGGGACTGCAACCACCACTATCGTGACCTACAAGGGACTTCAGTCAATAAAGAGAAAAGATGCTCCAACTGTATTCTTTACATTATAATGTAGAAACTTACAGCAGTTGTTAAAATATGTATAACTCCATCAACTGTTTTGCTAGCACTGGTCTTCCCATGGACATACTGAACAGATCCATCTGAATTTTTTGAAGTCCCAGTGAAATATCTGATATAATTATCGTCAAAGCAATTGATGTGAGTTAGAATGAGATTATATTACATGATACCAAGTAACAGTGTCCTAATTACCTAGCCAATAGAACAATGAGCACAGAGACAGCCACAGTAAGCCCAACAATGCCTATAAAGGTTGCAACACCATTCAGGCGAACCTATGTTGTAGCCATCGAAATCAATAATTAGTTCAACCATATTCATGCGGCAAATTATTACCAGAAGAACCAAAATCCAAAGTTTACCTGCAAAGGAGTTTCTTCACCATTATCTTCTGAAATACTAGCCATCAGCAGTCCCCACTCAGTGTTGATTCCCACGCCCGTTACCTAAAACAGAATTAGATGTTATCATACTAGATAAATCGTGCTGAAAGAACCAGACTGGATATGATTTTACAGCTGAATGCAATCGAAGAAATAACTAAACTAAGACTTATGCAACATCAGCAAATGACAATAAATGCAAATCATCCCAGATCAGTATTCTGATAAACGAAGCCAATAACCAATTTTGAGGCAGCATGGTTCTTCACTTTAATCACATAGCAGATATAGGACAGTTATGGACCAAAAAAAAAAAAAAAGATATAGGACAGTTGCTTTTGAACATGTATGCAAATTCATCAGAATGGCATTAAAAAAAAAATGAAGTTGCTTTACACTTGAATCAATATTTTCAATATACAACTGGAACAATCTAATGACTGATTCTACATCAGATGATGATTGTATTACAACTAAACTACAGCTCGAGGCCTTATATAGTGGTTAAACAAATGACAAAGTTAAATAATGAGTATATCAAGAAAGAAAATAAAGTTCAAGGTATTAGTATTTTGCAGGAATATCTATCTTACCAGCATGGTTCCAGCACCATCTGCAACCTTGCAACCCGACATCAGAAATGGAGCTTTGGTGTCTTTTTGAACCTAAGTAATGGCATTAAATGTGAGAAAATAGATCGATAATCTAATACAATCTACACAAAAAGTCTAACCAGCTTACAATCTTGCTTTCCCCAGTCATGCTGGACTCATCAATGGCAAGAGAATGCCCACTCATCAAGAGTCCATCGGCAGGAACCTGGGTACATTTACAAAAGAGATGCTTAGATAATGATACAGTGTCCAGACCCCAGACAGCAACTCAGTGAAACTACTTATCACCTGATCTCCTATCTTGAGAGGTACGACATCTCCAACCACAATCTCATATATTGAAATTATTTCTCTTCTGCCTCCTCTGATCACCTATAGATATGTTTTGTCAGTGGGACTCAACTTTTAATTAACCTTACAGAAAAAGAGAACAACACCACATAGAAGTTTGTTACTTCCTGACTGAAATTACCTCCAATTTGATATTTCGCTTTTCCTCGTTTAAATTTTGAAACTGGAGGGACTGCCGGTAGTCACTAATTGCTAAACAGAACAAAGAGAAAATCTGTAAGCAATCAACTGCACAATGCATAGCCTAACGAATTTACTAAATTGTTCAATCATGGTAACAGTAGTGCTGCAGTGAAGGAGAAAATAACAAACTGTCCAATAGAGGAGTGATTTCCTAGATTCTCTTCTTTGTTACAAATAATAAAAACAAAATTGAAAACATGCAAGGCATCAGATAAACAAGAAGTTCGAAGTTCACCTGTAACAAAGATAACCAGAAGAACAGCGAAGGTAATGCTTCCTCCATCATACCAGCCTTCTTGTATGCCCTGGAAACACACAACACGTTAAAACAGACCTGAAGCATAGTAAACGTTATTCTCTAATCTTACATTGTGAAGACACTTTTGATGACTATGCAGCTGAAAGAGGTAAGGCAGAGCAGAACTATTCAACAGGAAATAAATGCCTTTTTTTGACATAAATATACTTTTCAACAAAGCCTTTTTTTCAAACGTTAGTATCAACCGACAACCTTCAAATTCTAAGAAGTTAACATGAAACTATTGTATTCTGAGAATACCTCAGTTTTTATTCCAAGAGCCAAGGACGCTGCAGCAGCAACTATTAAAATTATGAGAGTTAAGTCCTGCCAGGCCTCCCAAAGGAACCTCTGCACAAAGTTAAATGTCAAAGCAGTTAAAATAGAGGTATAAACAGGAAGAAAATGTTAAACCCTGAATTATGATCACACACGGTAACATTCTAGACAAAATATTACCCAGAAACTTCGTCCCTTTTTAACAGGGTAGGTATTTGATCCAAAGGCAGTCCTTCTCTTTGATAACTCATTTTCATCCCCATAAATCCCTGTTTCAGGATCTGCTTTTAGCATTTCTGATACTCCTTTAACCTGAAGAAGTGGTGATCAACGTTAGCTCTTTTAAACTCAAGTATGTCGTAAATCTTCAAAACAGATGTAAAGGGAAAAAATAGTCTTGCCCCTCCATATTGCTGCAGTGCAGAAGCATTATGATCCCTGTTCATGGATGAAAGCTGTTCAAGCGCAATTCCATAATCCCCAGTTGGTGATGGAGGATTTACTTCAGTGCCTAACACTGAAAGAATTTAAAAAAAAAGTCAGATTTCTCTCGGTACATTTATGCTTATGAGGTAAGCAAAATCACCTAAAATCATCTGTATAAGAGCATACATAACGCTAAATCATGATGCAATATGATGAATGTTCGAGTCAATACCTATTGCTCGCTGTCCAGCCAATTTGAAGAGAAGTGCAGCCTACAACCAAAAAAGGCCAAGATGTAATAATAGGAAGAAAAAATTATACGAATCAGATTTAATGTGTTTTAGTAGTTTACCCTTATGACTTGAGCATGTGCTCTAATCAAGCTTCTTCTATTTTCTTGGTCTTCCTTTTTCTTCAAGTCTAGTGTGTAGCGAAACCGGCGGGAAGCATTGAGCACAAGAGCAGCTTGCTGCGAAAGACCAGAATTACATAATCAAAACGACGTGCTCATGATTTTGGCTCATCAATCAACAAAAGTGTCAGCATATGAAAATTGCGAAGCGTGTACGACTCCAGTTATGGACATGCAAGTATATGTAAGTTAAATCCATTTCAAGTTATATTAAATTCCTCAACCAAGGCCAATTTATCATCACCAACAAAAACCAGAACGAGAAGACGTCATTGATCCATCATCATCCAATCTCAATCCAGTAAAATGAACATTACATAATCAAACACACTTCCTAAGCTGTGACGAAATTAATCCTTAAGTGCATGCAACCAAAAACACCGAGTCCATAACAGTAAACACCAATTATCAATGACGAGTTTGCATTTCCACCACTTGATATATCACACACGTTGATGCAGCATGATAAACACAACACATCATCATCCCCAACACAATCTCAATCATTCTTACCCTCCAACGCCTGAGCGACTCGTGAGATGCATTTTTGGTGTTCCCGATGTCAAAAGGATCGTCCACCACCTCCGCGTCGCTGCCATAGTCACCCTCGTCCTCGTTGGCCGTCAATGCGCCACTCTCGAGGTCGTCGCGGTGAGCTGTGGCGTCGCTGCCGGTTGCCATTACGGCTGCGGCCGCTGGATATTAGAGAGATGGCACCGCCGACTCAACGGAGCCACCACTCCGGCACAACTAAACGGAGGAAAAGGGGCGGAATCGCCGTGAATCAACTCAAATCAAACAAATTTTTAGGGGAAAAAAAAAAGAATTAAATTGGTAAATTGGATTCAATGATCCTATTTACAATACGCGACAGAGAAGAAATTATCAATCAAATCAGGCGCGCATTGAAGAAATGGAGACCCATCGTACATTGTGGAGCGTTTATTGATGGAGAGAGAGATTAATGGCGATGCTTCTCTTCTCCTCTGCAATGGCGACAAATACTGTTCGACTCCGATTTTGGCGCCAAACCGCCAATGGAGAAGACAAGTAAGCTATTATTTAGGGACTTTAATATTTATATTTATATTTTTGAAAATAAATATACCAAAAATGATGATATTAATTTAGTTTAACTTGTTTTTGTATGTATAATGTATTGAATTGTTATTAGGTGAGCCTGTTGTTTATATTCAACATAATTGTGAAGCTTCTTCGAAATTTCCCGCGCGGAAAAACTGAGCGCAATTATTATCGTCGTTGACCATTCAACTTGATTATTTTTCCATGAAGTTTCGTAGAAACTTACATGAAAAGATTAATTTTTATTATTATTGTTGACTAGTAGACTTTAATATTTTGTTATGAGTAATTTTGAATGTATAACGATTAAATTTTTTTAAGTTTATTATATATTTTAATTATTTTATATATATATATATTTTTTATCGGGGTAAATGGAAAGTTATAACTTTGTGGTCGTCTTCATTGTGAATAAATTTCTATGTTTTAATTTCACTTGACGCCTCTTTTCTTCTATTATTATTATTTTTTTTATTTCAAAAGTATATTAATAGATTCTAATTAAGCGCGAGATCTTAATTTTGCCCTTAAACCATGTTTGTTTTACTTGCACTTCTCAAAACATATCAACTTACTGTCATATCGTGTAAAATATACGTCCCATGAAAATTTTAATATTATGTAATGTTATAGTATTCATAGAATATTATTACTGGAAAATCAAATAATTTTATATAATAATTAGGCAAAAATATAAAATTTCATCCTATAAATTTGCAATTTTAGTAATTTAGTCTTATTTGTTTCAAAATTTATAATTAAAACCTGTAATTTTGTAATTTTAACAATTTTGGTCCTGTTCATTTCGAAATTTGCAATTAAGTCGTGTAAGGTTTAAAATTTTGCAATTTAAGTTCGGTTTGCGTGAGTGAGAGTAGCTAAAAAAAAAAAAGATGAGTTTGACTCGATCTCAGGCACGGTTTGCACTGTTTGAATTCGGATATATATTGCAAAATTTTAAAAGTTACATGACTTAATTGCAAATTTCGAAACGAATAAGACCAATATTACAAAATTACATGATTTAATTACAAATTTTGAAACGAGCAGAACTATATTGTCAAAACTACAAACTTACATGACCAAAAATTGCATTTTTGCTTAATAGTTCTCATTTCTTCAATAAATGAGGGATGTTTTGATAGTCACAAATGCACTTTTAGCTCCTATGTAACTTTTTTTTTATTTTTAACACACATCCGGTAGCTCCTAGATAAATTTGTTGACTTAAATAATACCTAAATAAGGGCCTTACTCCTTAGGGGGAATTTGAAAAAACTTTCCAATTATATAGTCAATTTTTAGTTTACTCCCCATGTCTAAAAAAATTTTAGTTCACTCCCCAATTCACATGCATAATTTGAGTTAGCTCCTCAATTTTGGGGGCAGATACCACATATGGCGATTTAGATACACCATATGACGAATTAGGTACACGATTCTTGAGTTTATCTAAATCGCCATATGTGGTATCTAAATCGTCATATGGTGTATCTAAATCGCCATATGGTGTATCTGCCCCTAAAATTGGGGAGCTAACTCAAATTATGCATATGAATTGGGGAGTGAACTAAAAATTTTTTAGACTTGGGGAGCAAACTAAAAAATTTTCAACCCATGGGGAGTTTTCTCAAATTCCCCCTACTCCTTACGTAGTGATTTCTTTTTTTATTTAATTTAATATTCAATATATATATATATAAATGTTTGGGCCTTGGCCCATTTAAAGATCAACCTATCTAATTATATTGAAGACCCAATATGTATAATTAGGCCCAAACCCAATCCAACGCAAAAGCCCACGAAGCACTCTCTTCAGCAATCAAACCCTACAAAACCCTAATTGTGTTTTTATATCAGTCTGAGAAGCAGCTTCTTTACCAGCCGCTGGGACACAACACTGCACCCAACCCTCTCTCCACCTCTACCGACGCCGCCAAATCTTCGACAAAGGATCTCGGTAAGCTGCTTTTTGTTTCATAGCTCGATTTGGAGCGGGTGATGCGAGTTTGTTTACGTTTACTTGGATGTGTATGTATGTATGATGCTTTGATGCGAAGTTTATGAGTGCGTGGTGCTCCATTTATGAATGTGTTTAGGGGTTTTGTTGTGTTTGTGATTGTGTATTGGGTTTTGTGTTTTCTGTTTGTGCGTGGGGAGCTGAGGTCGTGGAGTTGAGTTGATGAATAATCTGCTTGCATTTCTGTGTAGCTGGTGATTTGTTTTGTGTGGTTTGAATTGTTGATTCACTGATTCAGAGAGAAAAGCTTGTTGATTTTGAACGTTTATGGTGTTCTTTTCGATCTTGACTTTTACTGGGAGAAATATTTCATTTTGCAAATATAATGGTTTTGCTTGCAAAAAATATGGTCCTTTGTATGGCTGTCTGTAACCCGGAAAGGGAGAGAAAGAAAGTGGAAGCCAGAAAATAGTTATGGATTACGTATGGGTTATGCTTTATATTTTGAAGATATAAACATTTTTACATGTGGTTTGTTTGCAGATGGCTGAGAAGGGACCAGTTGTACCGGAGTCTGTCCTTAAGAAGCAAAAGAGAAATGAGGAATGGGCTTTGGCCAAGAAGCAGGAGATTGCTGCTGCTAAGGAGAAGAAATCTGCAAACAGGAAGCTGATCTACAACAGAGCTAAGCAGTATGCTGCGGAATACGCTGCCCAGGTCTTACTTGATCCTTATTGCCTGTTATCATCGATTTTGTTAATGTATTGTAAGGTTAATTAAATTTGATTGTGGTCTCGACTTTAGGAAAGGGAGCTGATTCAATTGAAGCGTGAGGCAAGGTTGAAAGGAGGGTTTTATGTCAACCCTGAAGCTAAGCTCCTATTCATCATTCGTATCCGTGGGTATGTCATTAAGCTACTTAGATTGTACCTGGTGTATAATGATTTGTATCGTGTTGCTTACATTTCTTGCTGTATGGAAATTTCAGTATCAATGCCATGCACCCACAGACAAAGAAGATCTTGCAGCTGCTACGTCTTCGACAGGTGATAACATCATCTTTTTCTGTGTTAAATCTATTTCCGTATAGTATGCTGAATGATACTGGTCAACTAGTTTTCTGAAATAACTTACCTGTGATGTATTACTTGTTCTTGGTTTTTTCACAATGGTTTACTTTTTCTTCACACTTCTTTTAGTTGTGAACAAAAGACAATGACAATGTGGTTTTCTTGAATGCAGATTTTCAATGGTGTCTTCCTAAAAGTTAACAAGGCAACAGTGAACATGTTGCACAGGGTTGAGCCATACGTGACCTTTGGGTATGTATCTAAATTATGTACATTATCAAAACATTTTTAAATCACGGCTCGTTTGAAATCTGACAATGCTGCAATTTTTATTCAGGTACCCCAACTTGAAGAGTGTGAAAGAATTGATCTACAAGAGGGGATTCGGCAAGGTTAACAAGCAGCGCATTGCTTTGACCGACAATGCCATCATCGAACAGGTTTGTAAGATTTTGCAAGGAATTTGCCCCGTAAATCTTGATTCCTTTTTCATTATTTATACTCAGACCCACCTTTGTTTCAGACCCTTGGCAAATATGGCATCATCTGCATTGAAGATCTTATTCACGAGATCTTGACCGTCGGCCCTCACTTCAAGGAGGCCAACAACTTCCTGTGGCCATTCCAACTCAAGGCACCGTTGGGCGGTCTGAAGAAGAAGAGGAACCACTACGTCGAAGGAGGAGATGCTGGAAACCGTGAAGATTTTATCAACGAACTTATCAGAAGAATGAACTAGATTTTGTTTACTTAGTACTTTTCTCGGATATTTGAGGTTCTATTTCTTAAAACTTGCTGGTTTACGAATCTTGCGAAAGTGTTGCTCTTTTGGTTTCTACTTAAGTTGATTTCTTGTTTTTGAAAACTTTGTCAACCATGTTGTTGAGACATTTTTGTGTTAAGGGTTATATTTTTAGAGCACCTATGGTCTCTGTTTTAGAGGAAGCAACACATATCCCTTCTATATTCCAAGAAATCAAAATCATAACACTTATATGGTATTGATACAATTGTGATTCTTACTAAGCAAAGTTGCATGAGAACTGACTAGAAGGAACATATTAAGGGACTAGGGGAGCAAGTATTTTATACTTGGAACTTAAAAACTAAAATAGCAGAAGTATTTGATATATTCAAATTGATGTCAAAATTAATCAACGGACTAAAATCCGTTTAGGCAAATCAAGTATTTTTTAAGGTAAAAATGTAAACTTTGTTCGGTAAAGTAATTTAGTTTTGTTGTAATTCTGTTCAGAATCAAGTCCCATAAATTCGGCCAACAGGGGTTTGTCAAGAGGTTTGAGGTTCTTTCTCGAAAGTAAGGTCCGTGTTCGTATCTCTTGGGCCACTTGGGGTGTGTGTTAACAAAAAAAAAAAAAAAAGAAAGAAAGAAAAAGTCTTATAAATTCTGATTAGAATTAAGTTTTATAACTTAATTTTTCTTTTGGGATTTTAGTCTGATTAAAATCATTTTTAAAATTATTATTATTATTATTTTTAATATACATCCCAAGTGACTATAAGGATGTGAACTCAGGTTATCAGCTTCGAGAACTAAACCTTTAACCATTTGAACCAATCCCTGTTGACTAACCCTTTAACCATTTGGATCAATCCTATTGACCAAAAGGAGGGCGGTTAAAATAGAAGTCCAACTAAAATCAATTTATTGTTGGAAATGTCCACATGACAATAAAATGGCGACAAGAAAATGTTAATTTAAAAAAAAAAATGCAAAATTGTTCCAATAAAGGCAAATTTTGTCTTGTTCCTGTTATCATTTGTAATTAAAACTCACAATTTTCAAAATTTTTACAATGTTTGTCGCTAGATAATTAATTCATCGTTGAGGTGAAAAAAGCTATCGATTCAATAAATAAATCGGAGAAAAATGCTTATTCAAACTAAATATATATATATAACACACGTTTGAGACTGAGGGGTTACAAACGACTCATGACTTGCAGTCTTGATTACAATGGAGATGCAAACACAAATATATTATATATGATCACAATTAAAGAAGAGGAATGATGAAACTGTTTCTATCGGGAATAGTTGAGTCGTCTGGAGCAGATGACGCAGCAGTATCTGCGCTTGCGTCTGTGAGGCAGAGGCACACAGAACACCACCAACTGCGTGTCGTAATCCATGGCGAGAACGAAGCCGCCACCGCAACGGGGGCATTCCTGACCTTTCACACCCTCTCTGCTCACCAATGTCTCCCTTTGATTCACTACTTGAAATATACCCATTTTTCTTAGGTTCCGCTCTCATCAATGAACCAAGAATTTGTTTTTCAGTCTTTAATATTTATAGCGGCGCAATACTGCGTGTTCTGGGATGTTTCCATGAAACTTCCATGTTTGAAAACTGCAATTGCCAGCAAGAATCAAGATCTATCACGTCGTTTTCGATGGATGTATTAATTCATTACCACATAGTAGTTCAGAAATTAATTCGGAGGAAGTTGCTTGCACACCTTTACTTTTTAATTTTGTCGTCAATGAAATAGTATCAAGGCAACCTGCATCCATATATATCTAAAAATAGTTATGTCCTAGGTTTGCGAATGCGAATGTGAGGGCGAGGGCGAATGCGAATACGAATACGCAGTGCGCAAATTTTTTTAAAAAATTGACTGCGGGTATGCCATAAAGCGTTTAATAAAAAATTATTTTAAAAAATTATATATATAATATAACTTTATTTTATATATAGTTTCAAGATAAAATTTAAAAATTAATATAAGATAAAACATGCGGATAATTCCTCAAAAATCCCCAAGTGTAAACTGAATTTTCTTTTCACTCCCTAATTTTGAAAAAGTTCCTGTTCAATCCCCAATTGAAAAACAAAATTCCTTTTCACTCCCCAAGTTTGTATAATAATTCAGGAATTGCGTACATTTTTTAGGGAATTGCGTATAAAAATCCCGGAATGTCTTATATACGAGATTCCGGGATTTTTATACGCAATTCCTAAAGACAATGTACGAACATGTACTGTTTGTGGGGACCTAAAAGGAATTTTATTTTTCAATTGGGTATTGAATGAGAACTTTTTCAAAACTGGGGACCTAAAAGGAATTTTTTAAACTTTTTGGTACTATTCAAAGATTTTCCCTAAAACATGATTCTTTTTAATTATTGATAAAAATTACCTAATTCTATCATTTTATAGTAATTATATGTTAAATCAAAAAATTAAAATGTGTCTTCATATTCTTAAAGGCGTGAATTGAGAAATTATAACTCGTCTTAAAGCGAGAAATATGCACAAATTCGTCAGTGTAGAGAATTAAAATTTTAAGTCGTCTTAAAGCGAGGAAAGCGCATAAATTCGCCAATGCGGAGAACTGAGTGTGAGTGCGTTAAGTATAATAGAAGGATTATGTGATGTAGGTTACGTCTGACTATTTTGTATTTAGGTTTTGGCCTGGAAAATTACATTTTAGTCCTGAACTTCGAGAACTATTTGTGGTCTCTAGGGTTCCGTTATGTCATTCTAAAAATGCCCCTGATTTGTTGTTAAAGTCATAGTTTGTAAGGATTATTTTGTTTATATTTGTAAACTTTAGGAATGATTTTGTAATTTTGATCATATATTTAATGTAACACTTATAAAACATTCAGGGTATAAATGTACTTTTACAAATTTCGTTAAGGAACCTCAGATCAAACAGGATTTACAGGGATTAAAATTAACCTTCCGATAATAATAAATTACATTGTAATTAAACTTAAATATAGGATAGACTATATATATATATATATATATATTGGAGGACTTGGTCAATGAAATGGAAAGATGGAGAAGTTTCTTGGAAGTTTTGTAGTAAATTTGGTGTCTCACATAAAACTAGTTCAACTCTCTCTCTGTCTCTCTCCAAGAACGAACAGTTGTGATCAAAATGTTGACAAAAAGTTTCTGCGAATTTCAGAGTTTTTTTACTTGTTGACCAGTGACCAAGATGACCCTTTACAAGGTTCGTAATTTGAGGTCATCTAATATAGTCATATTCTAAGGGTTCACTTGATATCTTATATAGACAAACTCACAATAGACACTACAATACATCATTCACACTTCAAATACACATATGTTGTCCAAACTTCCAAAGACAAGATACTAATTCAATAAACTAAGTAAAGAATGTAGGAAAACTTGAAGCAACCAAAATATTGACAAGAGAGATCTCACTATTCACATTATGAAGGATCGCGGTAAGGTTAGCATCTGGGCGTAAACCCCAGAAGCCAAAAATACATCATTTGCCATCGGGAAGTAAATAAAATTTCATTGTGTCGATTTTGGAAGCAAAACAAGGACGATTGGTAGTAGATCTTACGGTGATGGGACGATAGGGTTATGTGCTTCGATATCAACATGCCTTATACCGGGAACTATTTCTTGGATCTCTTTTTCTAGCCTATCTACTTCACTTCCGAGAGCTGTCACCACCTCCTCACCTGCAGAAACACGAAAACTCGGTTCTTGGCTTCAGTGGGTGCAGTAGGAAAGAAAGATTAACTATTTTTACTGCAATCGCATACCGTAGTTAGACATGATCTTGAGTAGTGCAGAGTCGTCTTTCTCCTTAGCTGCCTCCCGGAACTGTGTGTGTTCACGAGTATATCAAGTACTATGGTGCATCTGTGATAATAAGGAGAGATACAGAGAATTAAGATGCAATGGAATCACCTGTTTGGCCCACTCTTCACGCCCGGTTCTGCTTAAATAGTTTTGCACCAATACCACACCATTGAAGTCTGCAACACAAAATTACGATATAATTATATCGATGGTGATCCCAGACATTTGGAAAATTACATATATATTAAAACATATTCATTAAAAGTAATACAGCACTTTTTCATTTAAGAACGAAAACGTCACCTATTTCAGCCTTGAATCTGAAAAATCCTGGACCAATCACCTCACTTTTGCAATCATATATAGAATCCACAACCTACGAACATGGAGCATTTCTTTAGTCTACTTTGTCATTTTTCAAAAAACCAGGCAAAAGACAGAGAGATGTACAGTACGGGGTCATTTTTTAGCAAGTTTAAGACTCTTTTCATATCATGATCATCGATTGCTCTACCAATCAAAGCATGTCGATTCCTCTGAATCAAAAATATTGCGACCTGCATGTTATTAGTCACTTAATTAGTCTTAATGTAGGGTGCAAATGATCCAAATCAATATTAGCAATCACTTACCATTCCCAAAAGGTTTCCCACGATAATTGATCCAATAGGATCATAAATTGCGTTTCCTGTTTTATTGACAGCAACCAATGATGCAGCAGCAATGGCAAGGCCAGTAACAGCAGCTCCATCCTACATCATCAAAATGATTTCACATTTACTAAATTGGATGGAGGACAGGCATATGGCTTAAAATGTTGCTTGTTGAAGATTTTCTCGAGCTACTTACGAGGCCATATCAGTTAGCACAAACTTGAACTTTAAATAGCTATAAATCTAAGCAAATCACGAGGAGCTACAAATATCTATTATGAAGCTATGTGCTAACCAGCCCAGAAGGAATAACTTGGACAAGTCTCTATATGCGATTCATGAATATTGCTTATAGGAGAACACTTATTATTGGAGGTGTATCAATGTTTCGGTTCTAGAATGTACAATGTCTTATGTTAATAAACAATTAAGGTATTTCCATGAAGGAAATCTTCTGATTATGAAAGGGAGATGGTTTATTTGCAGGGCGTTCCAATTCTTTATTCCTCATGGTTTCGCCGCCTCCTCGTCCTGGAGGCTCTCGGCCGGGGAGGGGCTTGCTATCTTAACCTTTTCTCCCGGCCGGTGTCCTTTAAGCAAAACAACATGCCTAATGTCACTCCCTGATTGGCAAGTAAGCTACTCCTCCATGATTGTGTCTCAGTTTTTATATTATATAACTTGTTTAAACTTTAAACTAACCACTTCACACGGCTTCAACTTTTGAACTAAATAGACAACTTGAATGACCAAAATACACTAGTTATCACCTCTGTCATGACAGCAACAGATGTTGGGTCATGACCACGCCAGACATAGTCTCTCACTTTCATTCCTTCTGCCGCTGCACCTTTTCTAACAGCGTTGATAGCAACAACAAGAGAAGCACCTGAGACAAGTTTAACCTTTAATCATAAGGGAATGATAAAATAGTAAAAACACTAAAACAATTTTTTTCCCCCTAATTTTAAGAATCTTAACAAACAATAAGAATATCCACCTTCAATGATGAACGATCCACCAATCACAAGAGCAGCATACTCTATATGTTCGGGGGCCTGAAGAGAAAATAATACCAATCAACAAAGCCCCCATTGCATATCCCAAAGAAAGCAATGTCCTTTTGATATTGTGAAGTGAAAGATGCTATAAATTGTTTTCTTTAACATTATGGTACCTGAGCAGTCCACAGATTTTGAACACCATGAACAATTGTAGCACCAGAACCAAGACAAAATATTCCAACAGCAGAAATCAAAGACCAGACAAATCTTTCCTTGGAATAGCCATATCTGAGATCATATAAACAAGGTTCAGTCCGGTTATACCCAAAAATGAGCCTCACAACATT
Source organism: Lantana camara (assembly GCA_037501455.1). Lineage (NCBI taxonomy): Eukaryota > Viridiplantae > Streptophyta > Magnoliopsida > Lamiales > Verbenaceae > Lantana > Lantana camara. The sequence continues at coordinate 82,630,360 of CM074865.1, forward strand.
ACACACGTCTCCATTCATGGTCCATGGATGTTAGGTTCATCACATGACACATATATAAGTTCATTGGTTGCACTTATTTATCAAAATATGATAAATTATAAGCTATTGTTTTGCATGGCAATAGGAATTTATAGTTATAGCTTTTAGATAAATATCAAATACAGACTTACGGGTGGAGAGCATCTGGGCCACGTCGTGAACTACTTAAACCATATGCAAGAAGAGCCTATGAGAGCGTGGATTAGATTATCATGCACTCATTAATCAGTTGATTAAGTGAATTCCAAAGTAAGAACGCTGTTCCAGCAAGAATAAGAAAAGGAAACCAAGAGGCAGGATACCTGATTCGCAAAATCTGCAACTGAATGCACAACTTCAGCCAACATTACATGGCTTGAGGTGGATAACCATACGGTAAATTTGAGAGAAAAGACAAGAAAATTGCACCACAATGCCGTTGTGACTGCCCGCTGTCTAAAGTAAAAGCGCACATCAGGTGACAACAGGAAAAGTGAACTTCATAATTGTACAAAATGGTAAACACAATAGAGTAGGGAAAGAAATGGCAATAGCTCATAAATATTTTTTCTGCCTGAAATTTGACAAAAGCAGAGGAAGCAAGACATTCCTAACTCACTTGTCCTTAAGCCGTTTGATAAGTGGGAAATTCAACAAGAATGCTTAAAAAGAACATCACAACATCCATTTTTCACATATTATTGTTGCCTTTCTCTTAATTTTTACATCAAGAAAATTAAAGGAACTCCAACAAAGAAGGGCAGGAACATGAGAATGAGAAAAGGAGTGCCAGAAAACATGAAAATGCAAAAATCCAAATTACCCATGATCATGCGCTTCAATCTTTTCAATCTTTTTAGCTCTTGTCACAATACCTGCAAACATCACAGTTGAATTTATATAACACAACACACAAAATCCGAACTTTCACTACTCACAACACTTTAATTAAAAAAAAAAAAAAAGACTCACTTCTTGTGAAGGGGAGCTGCTGCTGGTAACGAGAACTAGGTAAAATCAAATTGGACAGAGGAGCAATTCTCGACGAATAATTAGCCGCTAAGCTCCCAAATGCTGCGAAACCCTGCCATTGACTCAACCTAGGCCGACATGAAATATCAGACTCAAGTATCCTCTGATGATTACTCAATTTATTCTGCTCTAAATTGGGATTCTCCTGCTCGGGCGAGGTGAAACGGCCATGGATATGAGAAATAGAGTAGCTCAACGGAGAACGCCGATACCGGTCATGGCGGAGGCGAGAGAGCAGATGAGACGTTCTCATTACTGCTCACAATGACGAGAATAATTTCTATAACAAATCAACGATCAGCAAATACATGATATCACGAAATCAAATAGTTTCTATAAAAACGGATAATGCGATGTTTCTTATGCGGTTGATTTTCAGATTGAGTCGAGATTTTGCGGCGGCGGCGGGCGGCGGTGGTTTTGAGTTTTGTAGGTGTTGCGGAGGAAGAATTTCAGCTTTCAAGCATGGTATATTCTTTCTTCACTGCACAATGCTCGGTGCTGTCTGACTCGTCTTCTATAAACGTGTTTTAGCATGCAAGGAGAGAAATCGACGACATGAAAACACGATTCTCACTTTTTTTGTTTATTATTTTTTGGGGATAATTAACTTAAATTTAATTCAATTTAGTATGTGCTAGGTTAAATCTTCAAAAATAGCAAAGAATGACATTGGAAGTGAAGTTGAACCACATTCTAAGGGCATGAGAGTGGATCACACTCGGATGCCACGAAATTGCAACCACTTTATTTTGATGGAAATTTTTACTTTAAACAACAGCTTCTTGAATAATCACAAAATCATGTAATAATGCAATTCAATTAGACACTAATATCATAACAAAATATTTTGTAATTTAATTAGATCATAATATCAAATCATCAAATCATAACAAAACACACAATTGGAGTAATCTGCTTATTGTTAAAGGGGTAACTTTTGCCCATAGCTAAATCATTAATAATTGGAGTAATCCCTTATTGGTAAGGGGGTAACTTTTGCCTATAGCTAAATCATTAACCCAAAATCATTTTTTATGACTTCTTGCAATGATAGCAAGGTTTTGCTTACCCTCTCCATCTTAGTGCATTTAATTGTTCTGGTCTAGTCACCCTAAGGAATCTTGATGTTATCCTGATCATCTTTTGTCCTGGGGCTTACAAGTTCGCGTACGGCCTTAGCCCCTCGTTCACCCCTCACAAAAATTAGCTAAGCCGTAAAAATTAGCTAAGCAGCCTTCAAACTTTCAACGACAACGACATAAGAAGAGAACTTGTATAATTCACTCAAACTGTAGAATACTTACAATGCTTGATTGCTTCGTTGGTTACAAATGAATGAGACCGCCTCTATTTATAGGGCTCATCTTGAAAATGGACGACTAGGATCTACTTGATCTAACGGCTAAGGAAAATGAAGGCAACTGTGGAAGGCCGAGAAAAAAATGTGGGAAGGCCCAGGAAGAATGTGGGAAAGGCGAGAAAGAATGTTGGTCGAGAAAGGTTTGAACGTGGCTTAGGGTTTTAGGGTCCTTTTTTTTAGCATTTGCTCTTTTTTTTTTTTTTCGTTTTATCTTAGTAGCTTTTACTTACTGTATTGTTTTAGAACACTATCTCCCGTATTACGCCACCAGAGGCTGAAGGAGAGCAACAACCGCAACGCATCCAGGAATAACCGGAAGAGCTTAGCCCTCAAAATGAAGTTGTAGTTGAAAAAATTAACTTTGCTATTGAAGCAGCTGAACAAGTATAGTACTATACTCTCTCTTCTTTTTTTTTTCTTTTTTTTTTTTTTTAACGTAGTTATATTAATATTATGCATTTTGGTTTTTGTTTTGTTGGTTAGGTTTTATTGTTGATACAAACCAAGGCTGCATCTCCTCCTTGTATTCCACTACCACCAACGGATGTTCCAACGGTGGAAGCCCAATCGGCTGGTGCGACCCTGGAATAAAAATCTAAAGATTCGAGGTGCTAAGAGCTTCAAGCAGGCCTGGGATACCTTGAAGGAGGAGTTTGAAGGATATCCGAAGGTACGCTCGATTAAACTTCAAACTCTTAGAAGGGATTTTGCGAATATCAAAATGAAGGATTCTGAGACGATAGAAAAATATTATGCTAGATTAACCGAAATGGTAAATCAATTGAGAGCTTATGGAGAAGATATTTCGAATAAGAAGGTGGTCGAAAAAATACTAATTAGTATCACCGAGAAATATGATCCAATATTTACTACTATAAAAGAAACGAAAGATCTTGCTACTCTATCATTGATGGAGTTAATAGGTTCTCTTGAAGCGTATGAAAAAAGGCTGAGTAGGCGAGATGAAAATGCACTAGAAAGTGCCTTCAGTCTAAATTAAAGTTTCAATCTCAGAAATCCAAAAATTATGATAAGAAATTTTAAGAGAATTCTCAAAATGGAGAAAGTTCTAGGAAAAATAAGTTTGGATGAGATTTTCAGAGGAATAGAAATTACCCGCCATGCCGATATTGCAAAAGAACAAATCATGCTGAAAGAGATTGCTATTTCCGTGGAAAATCTCAATGTAAAAAATGCCATAGATTTGGTCATGAAGAAAAGGATTGCCGATCTAGAGAAAATCATCATGCTAATTATTCGGAAGAAAATGTACACTATTTGTTTTCAGCAAAAAAACTAAATTCAGAATCATCAAAAGATGAGTCATTGCTTTGGCATAAGAGATTTGGGCACTTTCATTCCCAAGGAATAAGATATCTATCTCAACACAATATGATGAAAGACTTGCCCAAAATACAAGTAAAAGAATATGATTGTGAAGCTTGTCTACGAGGAAAGCCACATACAAAATCTTTTTCCTCTGAAAAATCATGGAGAGCAAAAGCAATTTTGGAGTTAGTACTGTTGGGATTAATGCCCTGAAAATCCAATTATATTGTAAATAGTTTGGATTAATAAAACTGAAATTTTCGCAAGTTATGAGTATTTTACAAATTTAATGATTAATGACGCCTGATGATATTTTTATATGAAATGTGTTTCATAGGAATAAACTTTAAATACCAGAAATTACGTGTCATTAAAGTTCTAGTCGGTATGATAAGGAATTATTCTTATCAAGACTATAATGTGTTATATGAGATGATTACTATTTCGTCATAGGGAAATGGAATTTCCAATTATAACACATTGACGATTTTCAATGAGTTTGGAAACATCGAACTGGACCACTGAGATTGTTCATTTTATATTGCTATCTAAAATGAACAAAATCTCGGAAGCATTAGACTCTTAACACTGATAGTGTTTCTACTTTAGGCATGTAGTGTTAATCACTGTGATGTACTCAGAAGTGAGGTCTCGGTAACGGGTGGCCAAAATATTTTGTACGTTCAATGATTGCATGAAATGTGCTGAAGAGAAATATTGATCGAGGAATCTATAGCCTTGCTGGAAGGTTAAAAGATATCCCTGAAATAGATTTGCAAAAAGTTCAAATTAAAACTTTGGCCAAAGTACTTCGTGTGTGCGTCACCGAAGTTGTATGTTGAATGTTGATTGAGTCGAGATTTTGCGGCGGCGGCGGGCGGCGGTGGTTTTGAGTTTTGTAGGTGTTGCGGAGGAAGAATTTCAGCTTTCAAGCATGGTATATTCTTTCTTCACTGCACAATGCTCGGTGCTGTCTGACTCGTCTTCTATAAACGTGTTTTAGCATGCAAGGAGAGAAATCGACGACATGAAAACACGATTCTCACTTTTTTTGTTTATTATTTTTTGGGGATAATTAACTTAAATTTAATTCAATTTAGTATGTGCTAGGTTAAATCTTCAAAAATAGCAAAGAATGACATTGGAAGTGAAGTTGAACCACATTCTAAGGGCATGAGAGTGGATCACACTCGGATGCCACGAAATTGCAACCACTTTATTTTGATGGAAATTTTTACTTTAAACAACAGCTTCTTGAATAATCACAAAATCATGTAATAATGCAATTCAATTAGACACTAATATCATAACAAAATATTTTGTAATTTAATTAGATCATAATATCAAATCATCAAATCATAACAAAACATACAATTGGAGTAATCTGCTTATTGTTAAAGGGGTAACTTTTGCCCATAGCTAAATCATTAATAATTGGAGTAATCCCTTATTGGTAAGGGGGTAACTTTTGCCTATAGCTAAATCATTAACCCAAAATCATTTTTTATGACTTCTTGCAATGATAGCAAGGTTTTGCTTACCCTCTCCATCTTAGTGCATTTAATTGTTCTGGTTTAGTCACCCTAAGGAATCTTGATGTTATCCTGATCATCTTTTGTCCTGGGGCTTACAAGTTCGCGTACGACCTTAGCCCCTCGTTCACTCCTCACAAAAATTAGCTAAGCCGTAAAAATTAGCTAAGCAGCCTTCAAACTTTCAACGACAACGACATAAGAAGAGAACTTGTATAATTTACTCAAACTGTAGAATACTTACAATGCTTGATTGCTTCGTTGGTTACAAATGAATGAGACCGCCTCTATTTATAGGGCTCATCTTGAAAATGGACGGCTAGGATCTACTTGATCTAACGGCTAAGGAAAATGAAGGCAACTATGGAAGGCCGAGAAAAAAATGTGGGAAGGCCCAGGAAGAATGTGGGAAAGGCGAGAAAGGTTTGAACGTGGCTTAGGGTTTTAGGGTCCTTTTTTTTAGCATTTGCTCTTTTTTTTTTTTTTTTCGTTTTATCTTAGTAGCTTTTACTTACTGTATTGTTTTAGAACACTATCTCCCGTGTTACGCCACCAGAGGCTGAAGGAGAGCAACAACCGCAACGCATCCAGGAATAACCGGAAGAGCTTAGCCCTCAAAATGAAGTTGTAGTTGAAAAAATTAACTTTGCTATTGAAGAAGCTGAACAAGTATAGTACTATACTCTCTCTTCTTTTTTTTTTTTCTTTTTTTTTTTTTTTTAACGTAATTATATTAATATTATGCATTTTGGTTTTTGTTTTGTTGGTTAGGTTTTATTGTTGATACAAACCAAGGCTGCATCTCCTCCTTGTATTCCACTACCACCACCAGATATTCCAACGGTGGAAGCCCAATCGGCTGGTGCGACCCTGGAATAAAAATCTAAAGATTCGAGGTGCTAAGAGCTTCAAGCAGGCCTGGGATACCTAGAAGTAGGGATGTAAACGAACCGAGCCGAGCCGAACCCTAGTGTTTTTCAAGGTTCGAGTTCGAGTTCGTGTATATTTTCACGAACCCGAACTCGAACCCGAGCCCAACGAACCTACAAATTTTGGGTTCGAGTTCGATTCGAATCAAGGTTCGGTTCGGATTCGGTTCGAGTTCGAGTTCGAGTTCGGCTCGAGGGTTCGAAGAAAAGACAGATTTCCAGATCTAGATAAATCTGAACAAAAAAAAAAAAAAAAAAAAAAAAGAGAAAGTGAAGGCGCGTGGTGCCCGCCTGGGGGCGGTGGTCGCAGCAAGCAGATGAGTGCTAGCGGGGCTTTGGTAGATGCAACGGATGATGGTGGCGTAGATCTAAGAAGAGATGGTGGCGGGGTGGTGCTCGGAGGCGGGGGTGATCTGCAGAGACAAAAGAAACGATGATGTGGCGGTGGAGATGGCAGCTCTCAGTTTCTTGATGAGGCGGCGCGGCATAGAGCAGTACGATTGTGGGGTGAAGAGAAGGGGAAAAAGGGTGGCAAAGGCCGAAGAATGCAATACGAAGATGGTGAAAGAAATAGTGGACGGCGGATGTGAAATTGAAGATAGAAAATAGGGTTTGTGATAAATTTGAGGATGAAATGGTTTAGAATTTAGAAGAAGACAGTCAGTGGGCGGTTAATTAGGGTTTGTGATAATTAAAAGATAATAGTATTTTAAGTTATAAATATAATATACTATATCTACTATAATTATTAATATATTTATATATACATAAACATATTAAAAACAATATATATAATAAATATTTTATTTTTTTATTAAATTGTTAGGGTTCGCGAGCTGGCTCGCGAACCTAAATTTTAGAAATAATGGGTTCGAGTTCGGTTCGTGAAGTTCACGAATCGAGCCAGGGTTCGATTCGGGTTCGATTTTCTCGAATTCGAGCCCGAACCTTTGTTGATTCGATTCGTTAGGCTCGCGAACAGGCTCGTCTCGTTTACATCCCTACCTAGAAGGAGGAGTTTGAAGGAAATCCGAAGGTACGCTCGATTAAACTTCAAACTCTTAGAAGGGATTTTGTGAATATCAAAATGAAGGATTCTGAGACGATAGAAAAATATTATGCTAGATTAACCGAAATGGTAAATCAATTGAGAGCTTATGGAGAAGATATTTCGAATAAGAAGGTGGTCGAAAAAATACTAATTAGTATCACCGAGAAAGATGATCCAATATTTACTACTATAGAAGAAACGAAAGATCTTGCTACTCTATCATTGATGGAGTTAATAGGCTCTCTTGAAGCGTATGAAAAAAGGCTGAGTAGGCGAGATGAAAATGCACTAGAAAGTGCCTTCAGTCTAAATTAAAGTTTCAGTCTCAGAAATCCAAAAATTATGATAAGAAATTTAAAGAGAATTCTCAAAATGGAGAAAGTTCTAGGAAAAATAAGTTTGGATGAGATTTTCAGAGGAATAGAAATTACCCGCCATGCCGATATTGCAAAAGAACAAATCATGCTGAAAGAGATTGCTATTTCCGTGGAAAATCTCAATGTAAAAAATGCCATAGATTTGGTCATGAAGAAAAGGATTGCCGATCTAGAGAAAATCATCATGCTAATTATTCGGAAGAAAATGTACACTATTTGTTTTCAGCAAAAAAACTAAATTCAGAATCATCAAAAGATGAGTCATTGCTTTGGCATAAGAGATTTGAGCACTTTCATTCCCAAGGAATAAGATATCTATCTCAACACAATATGATGAAAGACTTGCCCAAAATACAAGTAAAAGAATATGATTGTGAAGCTTGTCTACGAGGAAAGCCACATACAAAATCTTTTTCCTCTGAAAAATCATGGAGAGCAAAAGCAATTTTGGAGTTAGTACTGTTGGGATTAATGCCCTGAAAATCCAATTATATTGTAAATAGTTTGGATTAATAAAACTGAAATTTTCGCAAGTTATGAGTATTTTACAAATTTAATGATTAATGACGCCTGATGATATTTTTATATGAAATGTGTTTCATAGGAATAAACTTTAAATACCAGAAATTACGTGTCATTAAAGTTCTAGTCGGTATGATAAGAAATTATTCTTATCAAGACTATAATGTGTTATATGAGATGATTACTCTTTCGTCATAGGGAAATGGAGTTTCCAATTATAACGCATTGACGATTTTCAATGAGATTGGAAACATCGAACTGGACCACTGAGATTGTTCATTTTATATTGCTATCTAAAATGAACAAAATCTCGGAAGCATTAGACTCTTAACCCTGATAGTGTTTCTACTTTAGGCATGTAGTGTTAATCACTGTGATGTACTCAGAAGTGAGGTTTCGGTAACGGGTGACCAAAATACTTTGTACGTTCGATGATTGCATGAAATGTGCTGAAGAGAAATATTAATCGAGGAATCTATAGCCTTGCTGGAAGGTTAAAAGATATCCCTGAAATAGATTTGCAAAAAGTTCAAATTAAAACTTTGGCCAAAGTACTTCGTGTTTACGTCACCGAAGTTGTATGTTGAATGTGTTTCACATACAGGGAATTTGAACTTAAGGCGAATCAAGAATTTCAGATTGGAAGTGAAAAATAAATGATAGTAGTATTGATTTATTTTTCATGGATATCTGTACAGAGGAGTAAAATGCAAAATTATTCTAGATCGAGAAATTCGTGAATAATTTAATTAATTTTAGAGTTCAACAATATTTATTTAGTGGAATTAAATATTGTTAAATGGTAATCAATTGTTGTCATGAGATGATAATAGATTGACCCGTTTGGAGCTAAAATTAATTAGTCCTGCAGGTTCCCCCGCAAGCCCCAACGAAGATCAAAGAGAAAATATTAAAACGAGAGAGAGAAATTAATTTTCAAAGAGTTTGAAAATAGCCAAATAATTTATTTTGAGAAAATAAATTAGAATTCCAAAGAGTTGGAAATTCCCGAAATTTTATTTTGGAGAAAATAAAATTTTATTTATTTATTTATTTAAAAAAAAAAAAGGTTTTTGCTGATGTGGCAGTGATGACGTGTCAGCTGACGTGTCATGCCACGTCAGCGGGTCAGCTGCCATGTGGCGCTGACAGGGCACCAAGTGGCACGCCAAATGGACGGCCAGGATTACGCCACGTAATCATCAATGGATGGTCCAGATTGGGCCTGGAAGGATCCGAGTCGAACACGGGTTCGGGTTGGGTCGAATACGGTTAGAACCGACCCTGACACGTGGGCTAATCGTAGGTTGACACGTGGCAGTGGGGACCCAGCCATTTGAATCGACCGGTTCACTGTTGAACCGGTCTGAACCGCTGGACCGCCCGGACCGGCTGGACACGTGGCAGCTGCTCGTGCTGCCGTGAGCAGAACACGCGCCAGCAACACAGTCGCCACATGGGCGGCGTGTGCGGGGTCCGTTCCACGCGTGGCTGACTGCGCTGGACTCGTGTCGGCGTGAGCTGCGATGTGGCGGTCCCGGATTTGTCGTCGGCCCTTGGAGTGCGCGGCAAATTTCGTTTTTTGGATAAAAATGCCCTTCATTGGAGCCTATAAATAGGCTGTGCATTTCATTCTTAAAATTCAACTTTGGCATCTCATTTCTTCAGTTTAAAACAGTACGAGAGTCTCTCTCTTTTGTTTTTTAATTAGTCCTTTTAACTAAGGATTAATTATATTAATTAGGTGGTTACATAATTAATATATAATCCACTTAATTATTAGAAAATAGGGATTTTCTAGTTTTAGAAAAAGGTGTTTTTCTAGAAAATATTTTCTCAAAGTATTTAGCGAAATACTGTCGGAGCCCACACTCCAATTTCTTAATCGGGGATATTGGGGGGAAGCTTTGCTAGTTTTACGAGAAAATATTGAGGTGCTGGAAAAGTGCCGTTGATAGCCAATCTTGCAGTACGGTAATACCGTTATGCTGCCCAAATTAATATTTACATATTGTGAATATATGCTATGTGATTTAAAATTATGTTATCAATACTGGTATATATTAGAGTTATGCTGCCCGATTTGTTCCGCTGCTTTATTAAAATATTTTAGAAATATTTTGATAACGAGGTTATAGCGAAAATTTTGAAATATTCCGCTGTACCATCACTCTGCTTCGGGCCCGCCACACCAACAACTGGTATCAGAGCAGGGCTCTGATTATATACTCGCATTGATAAAGCATAAGATGCATAATTTTAAATCTGATATTGTGCACGTAAATTCTGTCTAAGGAGGCTGGGTTTTAAGTGGGACCGTTGTGACCCCTCCAGTCTTTCCTGGGAATTTGCATGGAATGGTAATTCTCTGGGAATCGATTTCAATAATCTTCCTGGTTAATTGCCGAATCAGTAAATATGATTTAAATTATGTAATAATTTAAAACATATTTATTTAAGGGGCCATTAAAATTTTAAGCGTGATAATTATGTGATAATTGTTTGCAAGCATGCTTTAATTTTAAATATGGCATAATAATATGAGATATTATATTATTTCAATTATGCATGTTTTATTTAATGTGATTAGATAAATAATGTTTAATAAAGATTAAACACGATGCATAATTGGATTAATATTTTTGGGCCTAATTAATAAAGAGTTATTAAAGCCTTAAAATATTATTAGGATTATTTAATAATCCTAGTGGGAGCATATTAATTAGATTAATTACTTCCAAAATCAATAAGACGCCAAAAGTGATTATTTAATAATCAAAGATAATCTACAAATTCTATAAAATTCAAGTGGGAGCGAGATGAAAAGAGTTGGATTCTCACGACCTCCATTACCCGTCTATAGTATAGTGGATATATACTACTCCCTTCGGCGGGTATGTATTCGCGTTATACAAGATTAGACTTCTACGGATAGAATGAAGTACGGGGAAAGTCAGCTCGACCACGCCTCCGTAGAGTGTCTGATCTACTCGTACGAATTTCTAGGTAATGGTATACACTTGACTAAGTGATGTATTAACCTCTCTTCGGAACTATGTTACATTCACTGAGAGGCCAAGGGTTGACGTGGTGGATTAACATAGTTTGGTAAGAGTTACCTAGATAACATGTTAACTAAGATTAATTCTTGCTTTTCTAAGCGGTTTTCGACCTCGCTTCCGGGGAGTCAACTGCGGTTAGATAAGTCACCATTGTGTAAACCAAAAATGCTTACGTGGATTTCATTTATTGGTTAGACTTAAAAGAAGTAAAATACAAAATCATAACTTTCACTATTTTAAAATATTTCAGTTTTTAATCAATGACGACCACTAGCCACTTCAATTGATCCTAAAGGAAAATAGGCTTGAAGGGTCTAACTATGCTGACTGGAAGATGAATCTTGACATCGTGTTTGGTCACGAGAATCTGAAACAAGTGCTCAATGAACCTTGTCCTGGGGTACCGGAAACTACAGTCAATCAGGATATGAGAAATGCTTATGCCAATTGGATCAAGTCCAATGATTTGGCTAGGTCTTATATCCTGGCATCCGTCTCCAATGTTCTCAAGCATCAAATGCATGAGATGCCAACTGCTAGGAATATGATGGATCATCTCCATCAGATGTTTGGGGGACAGAATCATATCTGCAATTCGTTGCAGGGGTTCAAGCTAACCAGAAAGCTTGAAGATGGTGAGATGCAACTACTACTCTGGGATAATACAAGTATATCTGTATTAGCAATAGGGACTATAAATTTGTATTTTGGTGATAGGGTTTTGATGTTAAAAGACACTCTGTACATACCGTGTGTTCGCAAAAATCTGATTTCTCTGAGTTGTTTAATAAATAATGGTTTCAGTGTTTGTTTTGAACAAAATTTTACCATTAAGCAAAATAAAAGGTTTATTTGCTCTGGCATTGTAAAAGATGGTCTTTTCTTATTATACCCCGACAAAAACCCTAATTTCGAAATTAACACTGCTACGTTTGACTTACCATCCAAGAGAAAAACTCTGATGCCTAACGAGGCGTACAAGTGGCATTTACGCCTTGGTCATATTAATCCAAAAAGGATCCAAAGACTAATTTCAGATCAATTGTTGAGTCCCTTGGACTTAACAGAACTACCAGTCTGTGAATCCTGCTTGGAAGGTAAAATGACCAAGAGATCTTTTAAATCTAAAGGTAATCAAGCCACAGAGTTGTTTGAGTTAATTCATACGGATGTGTGTGGTCCAACTAAAGGCTATAGGGTTTATATTTTGAAATCTAAAAAGCTCATCATCACACGAGAAGTGGAATTCGACGAAGATGCCACTTGGAAAAATGAAGAAGCTACGAAGAAGATAATTGCAAGAAGGCCACGATAACATGTGGAAAAAGTAAATGACTCGCAACCGAGCTCACCACCGACAACACCAACTTCTAACTCATCTAATGAAGATCAAGAAGAAGAAGAATTAACTCCAGAACCACCGAGAAAAACAAGACTGCTAAGCGACATATATGAATCATGCAACTTCACAACATTAAAGTCTATAAAAGTTGGGAGCAAATCTAAACAGAAGATTCTGATAAAGGCTGACGGAGAGCATCTACAAGCAGAGAAAGAAGAAAAATACATTAAGGAGGAGTGTTAAATTTAATGTATTTTTCAATAGATATTTATCTAGATTTTAGATAATTCTAGATTATTAGTAAAATATGGATTAATCTAAATATAAATTAATCTAGACCTAGATTAATCTAGATATTGAAGAACTATCTGGATAGGTATTAATTGGAGATAATTATAGAATTATGTAGAATTTTGATTAGTCATAAAAGGTAGCTACAAGAGATGGTCGGTAATCTATCCCTATAAATATATGTACAATGCATTGCATTTGTGATGATGAGGATTAAGAAATGAAACCATTTCCCAAGCTTCGTCCAAATCTCCTCTAATTGTTTCTCCTCCACATGTTCGTCCAAACATTGTTTACAAAAAATCCATACCAAAACTATTTTCCAATTTCCAACAGAAGTGTATTCATTCGCCTCTTTCAGCTCCCTTTCTCCCGTTGGACATCGTTGACGAATGGCACGCCTGCGTTCGTTCTCTGCCATATCCTCTTTGAGGACGTTCTCGACTGCACCACCATAGATGAAATGGCTGGACATAGCAGTCAAATCAAGCCAAGTGCGATTCATCTGCAAACGGGAAAAAAAAAAAGAACAGAAAAAGACATGAAATCACTAAGACATATAAATTCTGCAGAGAACGAAATCAGCTGTTTGAACAAAAAATGGATGAAATTAACACGAGATTAAGGAGCGACCTTGATGTTCACGAAGTGCAATGTCAGAGCAGAGAGATTTGTACTTGAAAATCTGAAACGCGGGAACAAATGAAACAGATGATCGATCAGTTGAAGAAGTTGTAATATTATTAATACACGTTTCTCTTAGTTAGGTGTTACGTTTTCTGTATGAGTGAAACGAAGTCGTTTTGTACAGCTGGCTTTCTTCTTTAATTAGTCAGAAGAGGGGTGCAAGGGTTTACTTCGCGCCATTGTATATATAAGGGATTTTGTATCAGATTTTTCCTTGAGAGAATAATACATCAATTTCCAAATCCAGAATGTTCATTTAGAGCTTCGTTCATCAGTGTTTAATATTAAATATATTTTTCGACATATGTGGTATCTGCTCTCAAAATTGGGGAGCAAACTCAAATTATGCATCTCAATTGGGGAGTGAACTAAAATTTTTTTGAACCTGGAGAGCAAACTAAAAATTGACTCTTTTGTGAGTTTTCCATAATTCCACGAATTTGGAAATAATATTATCATTTAAGTTTACAAATATATAAAAATAAAATAGTAAATATATTTAAGTAGTTGAAGAGAGAAGAGAGAAACAAAAAGACGTATATACGTTGGGAGATAAAAGAAAATCATGAAATATTTTTCAATTATAATCCATTCATTTTCGCTTCTAAAGACGACGTACTATCTCATCAAATTGCAAATAAACCAGTCAAAACAAAATGTATAAGTTATAATTAGGGATAATTACGAATACCCACACGAGGCTTAATCTAATTACCAAGAAACCATAGTATATAACTAAAAAATAGAAAATTATACTACCATAATGTTTGACGATAAAGCTTCGCATTTATCAAAATGTTTGTTCATCACTTTGATAACCACCTTTTCAAGCGATGGAGCAATCTTGAATAAGAGCGAAAAGGAATTTCTCTTCACTCTAAATTTAACGGGATCTAATATAATTTATAATTTTTAGGATGAGCCAAAATGTAATAAAGTCACTATCAAGGATCCGATTATAACATCTAAAACTTCAATGGGTGCTAAATATAATTAACCTACGAAAATAAATCAAACATCTTTTTAATTTCTATTAATTTGTTATTATATCAAAAAATTTCATTATTTTATGTCATCTGGAAAAATTCTAGCTCACAAAGAAATAGGACGCAACAATACCAATAACATTACACATTACGGATATAAACATATTTTAAGAAAAAAAATAAGCAATAACACGACAGATGCAACAATGATTTAATAATTTGGTTCCAAGAAAACATAGATTCAACTTCTAGCAATAGAAAAACACCATGAATTCAGCCATGGCAATGCTAAAAACATTTACCTCTACAAATGCATAATCCATTCTCAAAGTACAGCTATCAATTCTTGCTTATATAAAACCATATGGTATATGAAAACATCAATGTTATACTACCTAAGTAATGTATTCAACTCAGGGTGGGGGAGCTGAATCATGCATATAATCAGGTCAAGCAAATCCCCCGAAAAATCTGAATCGAACCTATGTTATCATTAGGTCCGATCAGTTCCTTCAAGCTCTTCGATTCTTCTACTTTTGCTGCGGCCTCAAACTCAGTAAGATATGCAGTAACACAATACATCAAAAAGTTCATTCTTAGTTGCCATGGAATCGGCCTTCTTTCCTGGCGCGTGCACGGGTTTCTATATGTTTTCCTCCTGGTCGTTGGACGATTTTGATAGGGTGTGCTTCCGTGTTGAAAACCCACTCATCCAGTGAAATTACCGAAGGTGGTGAGAAAAGAAGGTAAAGATATTTCAGAGTCTCGGCTAGAAAGAAGCTTTGCATCATGTTGTCTTTTACGCCGGTATTAACCTGAGAAGAAGGAATAGAGAAGTATAGTCAGGTTAGGTATAGAAACTGCAAATCATGGTGTGTGTTTCGTGACAATAACTCATCAACGGTAACACATTTCACCATATTTTGTAAATTAAAATTCCTTTTAGTAAGGGATAATTACACTGACATTAATTGTATAATCATGAGTTTCATATCAAATATCAATCAATAAATGTCAGAGAAAAACAGGGTATTCATAAAAATTAGACATGAAATCATCAAAATGGAAGGATCGAGATGTAAAATAAATTCTCTAATTTCTCAAACCTCAGAGGAAATTTGTGTAACTGTACAAAAACAGAGACTCAATCCACATAAGAATCTCCCAAATTAAAGAACTAGGTATGGAATTTGGGAGTTGTACAGCATGCCACCAGAAAAAAAAGGTTATTTTGTCAAAAATAAAAAATAAAGACTTAATATGTCCGAGTTTTCTGATGTTTCGTTAGAATATTAATGTCGAAATGGTCCCTTGTTAAGATTAGAAGCTGTCAAAGAAAACCAATTAGCGACTACCATATAACATTAGGAAAAGAAAAAGGTTTTCTGAAGTTAAGAAGTGCTCACATCCTTTAATCCAACATATCCCGACTCCACGCGGGAGTTTTTCTCAAATGCTTGAAAGATATTCCATCCCCACTCTTGATACGTCTTATTGCCAGTCAAACGCCAAAGGTAGAAGAGTGACTCAACTGTCTCTGGCCTCAGTATGTTCCATGATGTTCCAACACTCATATCCTTAATAGTCATAATCAAAAAAAAGAAAAAAGAGAAAAAACAAGCAATTGAAATTTCTTTGTCAGATCATAGTATAAGACTTCTTTGAACAAATAGTAAAATAGTGAGCCAATGACAATCACCTGTCCTGAGTTAAAAAAATAGTTCTCCCCAGCCAGTTTTGTAGGAGTGGACTGGTAAAAATTATAGCAGGTCCAAGCTAACTGCAGAAATGGTTCACAAATCACAATTATCACTATGATCACTGATCGGTCAAGTTACTCAAACAAATTCAAAGTCGGGGAGTTTAAAGGTGAGGATTCGGTACGCATACCTCCTCAGCCAGAGATAAGAATTTCTTAGCTTCATCTGGAGGATAACCGCTAGAACCCAATGCTATCATTCCTGGAGCAAAGCATGCAAGTTCATCCATCTGCAATATGCAATAAATTAGAGAAATGTCGTGAACACTTAAAAGACATTGGTGCCGTCGTTATTGTCTGAAATCAAAGATAAACTACCTTGTCTATCAAAGAATTTCCAATCTTCTCACATAGATAAGCAAAAGAAGACGGGGTTGTTCTTCGTACCAAGCTTAGAAGACCTTTCATTGATATCTCCCACATATCCCTGTCGGTAGTTCACATACTTGTCTTGTTAGAAAGTTCAGAAAATAAAAGCAATCAGGAGTTATTCTGAAACAAGATAAAGTAACAATATGATGAATATGAAGAGGTTAAAGAAGCCAAACACCTTCCATATCCTTCCTATTTGTAAAATATTTAGGGCCATCTTTAGTGAGGGAAAAGCATTAGATAATTACCTATAATGCTTCACTGCAGGGGTTTTGTTCCCTTGAATCCAGACCTTGAGTAAGTATTCGTAAAAGCTGCACGAGTATGTTTCCCTCTATTAATTATTAGAAAACCTTACCCACAACAATAAAATAAAGTTGATCTTAATTTGAAATTTTTTATATGGTAATGTAGGAGATCAGAACTATTTTTAAATAGTTAAGAGACGTAAAATGGCACCTGTCCCCCATGGCTCCAAATGTTATGGTTGAATATGATCTTGTTCCTCTGTGTGGATCAATATAAATGGGAAGCAAACCATCATCAGGAAAAGTTTTATTAAGCTCCAAAATGACATTTTCCACCTGAAACATCAAGATATCAAATCGCCCCGTGGAAAGAAGATAAATATCATAAATTCATGGTGGCGTCCTTATAGTAATGTGTACCTTCTGCTGATATTTTGGGTCTCCTGTCCTTTGGGAAAGTGCAATAAATTCCAGCTGCTCTGTGCCCGAATCTGCCAAGATGCTGTCACCCTGAGGAGAACAAACTATATTATTACCTCAATTTCATAGATGCAAAAAATAAAAATAAATCACGAGTACAGTTTGCATTGAACTTGCACCATTAGCAAATAGCTGAAATAGATTTTCTGAAATTTGCTAAATTTGAAAATAAGAACTTACCCCTGTCCACCCAGGATTATGTGGATTCCCATGAGCCAAGTTAATAATATTATATGGGATGCCAGAAGAAGTATCCCACGCAGGCAGCAATCTGTCAGCAATATCTTTAGCCTTTTCAAGGAAAACCTTATCTCCAGAGAGGTCATATGCACTGATAAGCCCACCAACTACTCTGTATTATCACAAATAGACATGCACTATAAGTATAGTTAAAAAATTATTATCTTGTCTTGCATAATTTGCATATATAGTCCAGATGAGCAAAAATAACTGAAGGAAAATAAAAGACATATTAAACCTTTAAAGCAACCTTATGGTTGTCTCAAAAACGCTGGCATCATAGTTCTTGTTAAAATCCAAGGACTGTGCAACCCACCTGCCATGAAAAACTTGCTAAGCATCAAAAAGCAATCAGAGACGCACAGAGTGACATAACTTAAAGTTCTTTCAGTCACTGAACAAGCTTGATATTTTAACTCTAGCTCGATGAAAACTTGGGCCCGATGAAAGCTTGATATTAAACATGAACAAAAAAGCAATATAAAGTTCACACATCGAGCTATAAACTATAGGAGTTGCCGTAAACTTACTCTCTAGCCCTTTGGAACTGCTCATCCAATCCCATTATGTATAGTGTATCAAGAGCATCAATTAAAGTAGCTCCAAGACCACCAAAGCTATCAACGCCATTCTTTGATTGAGGCTGGCAACCAAATATTCACATCAATACCCCTCAAACACAATTTCAAAGGCCATTTTTTACTATAATCTTAAAGGAAAAAAAGATTGCATGAGAAAAGGCTGGAGGGAATAGCAACACACATATGAAATATGTGAAATGGCAATTAAAGAAGAAATCAAAAGATATATGAACGTTGTTGTCTCCACTAGGAAACAAAAATTAAATTCCAAAGATACTATGCAATATTTTAAATTTAAAGTGAGGGACATATCGAAGTAAAATCTTACCTGAAGTTCATCATGGCCCCAAGCATATTTTTCATATGAACTCCATGCATGAATCATGGCATCTTTAACTTTCTCTCTTCTTTCATTTTCAATTGGGTCGTCAGGAACATCTTGTTTCTTAATTGCATTCTTGCCTTTGTCAATAACATTAACCTTTGTTACACTACCTTGACCAGAATTGATTTCTTCAATCTGAAATATCAATCAGATCCTTGGACCAATGTTACAAAGCTTTCCAAAGATTGATAAAGGGAGAAAGTATATGCGTGTGTATGGAAATATGACATACAGAGCGAGTAAGTCTCGAATGCTATGCTTCGAAGAAGTTTCAAAAAAAACAACTCAATGTCTAAAGGAATTTGCCTAGACCTAATTACACTGAAGACAAGTCTGGTATGCCAACTTGAAAAAAGGGTACAAGTGTGTGTAAACAAATTATGATTCCATAACAGGTAACCCAGGCAGATTCCAAGCATTAACTGCTGGTTCAAAGAGAAAAAAGCATTGATATTTAAAGTTCTGAAAGAAGATAAACCATACAATTGACTACTTACCATATTTTGCAACCGACTAACTTCACGATTTAGTTTAGATATTTCATCCTGCATAATGTTATAATAACTTGTCAGTAGCAACAAGAGTGTATTTATTTATTCCGTAGGAATTGAATGCTAAAAACATGTATCCAATTCAAATCTGAATATAGGGTAACACACCACCATTAACACGCATAGCTCATGACACTTAATACAAAAACAACACCAGTAATATATTCCTTGTTAGTTCTAGGATCCATTTCCGTACCCATAACTTACACCGTTATCATTTTTACTCTACAAAATAATCAATAATGCATGAGCAGTAGGTGCACAACACACAGCACCAAACGAGTCACTCAAACTGTAGCCAAGCTATTAGTATATGAAGGTCCATTTATTTGGCAATGACAAATCGTTGAAAACTTCAGTTCTTAGGATTTCAATCCCAAATGAACTTCCACACCTGAAATTTCTAAAGGGTTTGAGTTTCAAATTGTCACAAATGACTAAGGCATAAAAACCCATCCTTTTATTTGATCAAATCAGATCAAAGATCCTATAAGATCCAACAAGAAAACAGCTATTTCAAGATAACTTTGTGATAGTTGGTCATCTAAAGCTGTTACATAAAAAATATGATAGCTTCAATATTCTCTAATCTCGCGCAACACCACCAGCTTTTAAAATGCATCACTAACCATTAATGAGGAAAAAACACGCTCAAAATAAACGCGGGGTATTCTTTTCAATTAAGGGGGTGACAATTTGCATCAATGCTCTCTGAAAGTAATCAAGATTCCAGTTTCACCAATCCACCAAACAAAATCCCACCATTCTCCTAGTAAATGCTGCCGACCGGAGCCAGTACCAAACAACAAACGAACAAACTAACAGAGAAACGAGAACCCGCAGAAACTACCATAACACAAACTCCACCAAGAAAATCAAGAATCATCCTCAGATCGTTTTATACACAAACCCACAAATAAAAATCAAATCTTTACTCCTCCAATTTCAAACAATAAACACACCATTATATCCCAATTCACCATCACGTCAAAACAACACAAAACAAAACGAAAGTGAAAATGCACCTCGTGCTCCCGGACTAGAGTCTGCCGATCCCAAACAACTAAAGTAGCACAAACAAACACTATGAAGAGCAACGCCAATCGCTTCGGCCTCTTCAAATAATACGCAGGATTCACATATCTCCACCTGCTCACCGACGATCTACTCCTCGCCATTCTCCACAATTAAGCCGTCGAGATCTCGGCACCAGATCAAAATCACAGATTAAACAGCTGAAAAAAAGATATCGGAGAGATCTATCTCACTCAGATTCTCCGGCGACCATAAATTTTCCCCGTCGCAGACTTAAACACCTCCTTCTTTATTGGCTATGGAGGGTGAAATTGTGGAAAATGGTAAAAAGAAAAATAAAAATCAGGATTTCAACCAAAAAATATAATATTATTTAGGATGTCTTGAGTCAGGTGGCTAGAGTGTAGCCAATGACAAACTGCCACATCATCGTATTTTTTGGAGGATACTAATACTATGATGCGTAATTGAGTTCATTAATTTCCTTTGATTTGTGATGCACGGACACGGACACGGCGATACGGACACGACACGCACGGATATGGCGACACGAATTTTTTCTTGAATTTCCTACGTAAGGAGTGTCGGACACGATGTCGGACATGAGTGTCGGACACGATGTCGGACACGAGTGTCCGACACGACACGACACGATAAAATGATATTTTTAAAAGTGTTCGTGCATCATAGGACAAATCTTACCATGTTTTGCTTATGCCGGCTTTTAATGGCAATTTAATTCTTTTTACTTTTCTTTTTTTGAGTTATCGACATTATTAATATCTATTGTGTAATACAAATACTAATTATTATTTGGGGAAAGAAAATTTATGATTTCGAATTATACTTGTT
This sequence comes from Lantana camara, assembly GCA_037501455.1. Classification (NCBI taxonomy): domain Eukaryota; kingdom Viridiplantae; phylum Streptophyta; class Magnoliopsida; order Lamiales; family Verbenaceae; genus Lantana; species Lantana camara. Next base: position 82,651,384 of record CM074865.1, read on the forward strand.
TTTACATTTTTTTATCCAGAAATTTGACCTTGAAAAAGAAAAGCATTAATTAATTTTGATAACGAATAGAAAATTTAAATAACTCAAAATCACCAAAAATCAACCGATGATCAATTATAAAAAACACAAAATTGAGATAGCAATCTACAATAAAACTATATTCGAATAAAAAAAGTGTAAATAAAATATTTACCCTTTTTGGACTTCTGCACGTGTAGAAAAAACCATTGGCATTGTATCAAAAAACAAAAAAAAAGAAAGAAAAAGCTCTTAGCAAATAGATTAAAAATAAAGAAGAAAAAAAGTAAAAACCCCAACAAAGCTAGATTAGTGAAAACAATTCATGTTTAATGCCACCGAGTGGTATAATTTATTCAGTGCTATGATAGCTTAACCAGAAGTCTCGAGTTCGAACCCTAAAATTATAAGGGTGCACAGAAAACCCGAAAAAAAAAAACCAAAACCGACCAAACCAAACCGAACCCAATTTCAGTTTAAGAGAGATGGAAAAGTGGAAAGTGGAAACATAGCATGTGTTATATTCAAGGGCTCTAAGCAAAATGGAGTTGACTTGACTTGACTTAGACAAACATCTCATAAGCAATAGCCTTAGACCAGACACAAACCTAACTATCTAAGCAACCAACCTTTTTGCAAAAAACCAACTACCATATAACAAAGAACATCAAAAGTGAGCCAAGATCCACACACAGAGAGGAAGAGAAGAGTGCAACCAAACTGATTTGATTATGTTACATCCACTATTAACCACGAGCATGTCCGACAACGAATGAGGATGAAAAACAGTATCCGGGGAAAAACCTTTTTATCTCACTATCGACTGCTACATTAAATAGCAGAAGCCAGGCTAGTTTACAGAAGTTAAAATTTCTATTAGTACCATTAAAGCTACACGAATCGATGATCATGATGAATCGTTCCCGTTTCCAGCAGCACTTAAGACCATTTCTTCAGCCTCAAAGTTTCCATTCTGCCAAAGATGGAGGTGAAGGCAACACAATGTGAATAGCTTTCGGATTTAAGAATCCTGTAAGTTGAAGAGAAGGGATATAAGTTTAAGCATACCTCGTCACTTCTGGTGCGCAGAGGATTTGATCCTAATGGGGTCGGTGCCTTTGAAAGGTCCCTCAGAGTTCCCTGAAATGTTCAAATTTGAGCAAACAAGGCAGAAGTTTTCTTAGCCATTCTGTTCTTTCGTTCATATTAGTAAATCTGTTCTGCAGCAGCCTTCATGTATTTGCTATAAGAATCAAGATGTTATTGTTTTATTTTTGTAAAAAGAAGGGTAGAAAGAGGCAAGTGAATCTAAATTAGCATCATTCGGTTTCAATTCATTAATACTTATTTCCGATGGCCAAATTACTCCCAGTACCACCTTCTAAACTCAGAAACAAATAAATAGTAAACGTGATATGGAACAGATCTACAAGACCAAAGTACGGCATATGTAAGTAAAATATAATCTGGCAAAAAAAATCCCTAATGTACCTTATTTGCCCACATAAGGCCACATGCATTACAAAGGGTCCTTGGTCCTTCTGGCCCGCGGCGCATCATTGGAGTAGACTTCTCGCTTATACCACAGTGGCGGCAGCTGGTAATAGTTTGGAAACACTATTAGCTAAAAACGCGGTTCGGTATGCACATATAAATCTTAAATCCAATGGAATACAGAACACTCAATTCCAATCCATGAATCACCACTTCGAATACGACTAGATAAACTACAAGTTTAATGTAACATTGCCTACCATATCCAACACTCCCAGTGATGCTTTCTTTGAAAGTGTTGGATATGACTCACACTGAAAATGTTGCTTCAAGATCCTATTTTCAAGAGAAAAAAAGGTTATTTTTCCCAGTAAACAATGAAGTCAGTCAAGTTACGGCCCTCAACAATTCTTTTGAAACTACTTCCAGAATATAAATGTATATTTTCGTGTCTCATTGTGACAAAACTAGTTTCTCACACTACAGTAATGTTATTTGGGAAGATGAATGAACTCTAGGAAAGTTATCTGCAACAAATCATGTGGAAGATTACCAAACATGTTCTAAGAGAACGCCCTCCAAGGTTTTTTATGTGTTTATATCATTACTCATTAGCTTAGTAAAAGAAATCGCATGTCGCCTTACTAACCATTCAAACTTTTCTCACGTATCTCATATAGCTGCTGCTAATTATCATAGACTGGCAATGAACATTTTGTGATCAACGGGACATTTCCAGAACAAGATGAGAAGTCCAGTTTAAAAATTATTAGCAGTTGGCAACAAATAACAGAAAGTAGTTGCAAGTGTGTGATGTGAACTCACGAAATATCTTGAACTTGTCCGCTGCCATCAGCTCCCCAGCTCTGAGATGAGTCCCAACTCGACACCGCAGATGCAGATTCATCGTGACTAGGTTTTGCGGATGTAAATTGACCTTTGTTTCTTTGCATCCTATAAAGGTTCCATAGAGATGCAAATTTAACAAATATATTACCAATAACTCCGAAAATACATCAAAATCGACCGCAAACTTGAACAATACATTGTAAAATTTTACTCAAATACCTTAGAGCAACTTCCTTGCGAACAGTATAACGTATTTTCTTGTCAAAATTTCGTTCTTTTCGCTTCTCACGAAATCTTATTAGTGAAGCCAATCTCTGAGGAACATTGAACTTCTGCGGAGTATTAGATAAGCCCTGTGAACAAGGTCGGAGAAACGAGTTGCCCAGTGAAAAAGAAAAGATAAATGAAAGTTGAAATAGCAATCTCATTCAGATAAAAACAAACCCTGTTATTGGGAGTAGATACCGGGACAGCTGGAATGTTCGGAGGTATTTCACGCCCTCCAAGTAGTAGAAGTACAGCTTGAACCTGCATGACATATTGAAACCATTGTAACTAATAGTTCAGAGGAGAAATTGGAAGATGCAATCAGGAGAAAAACGAGGGGGGAAATGATAAATCCAGACATCAATGCACAGAGAAGTATTAAATTAAAAGGAAATGGTGAACTGCTATAAGAGAAAAGAGCTACATATGCTAAATAAGATAACTTCATGACTGCATCGTGGGCATACAAACATTTTAACTGCTTAAATCAATTGGAAAAGTATGGATTATGCAGATGGGTCTTTCCCCAATTTCTAGCCAGTAACATTCTGCAAGCAATTTTCATTACGCTACCACGAAAAATGTCAATTTTAAGTCATCCACGCCTATTATTTTATGCTTCTGTGTGGTCAAATACCAATACACAGACAGGTATCCGTGACAAAATTACAAACCAATGAACACCAAGTAAATGTTGCTAAACTTATTTCTCAGAAAGGCTAACATATACTTGCAGATAAGTCAACACATTATGTTGATGACCACTACGAAGACGGTAGTAATACCTTCTCTGGTGAGACCGAATCAAACACGAAAACTTGGCCCTGGAAGGAAAGAGTAAGCTGATTATTACTCTCACCGGCCCCAACTTGTGATACCATTGCACCATGGTTATCTGCTTGATTTGCCATATCAGCCGCAACTTCGCCATCCATAACTTCATTTACGGCACTGCTGCCACCAATGTTATTATTATCCCCATGCTCATCTTGATCAATTGCATCCCCATTACTCATATGATGATGCATTCCATGATGATGTTGATCTTGCAAATAATGCATCATTCCCGCTTCGCTGGCATGCATTCCGTCCATCTTCACTCTACAGAACAACACTGTAAAATAGCTTAACTTCGCACAAATTTGCAGTGTTCAAAGTTCACAATTCCAACACTCTCCATTTTCTCACATTTTTCCCTTCAAAGGGAGAAACCAAAAGGTGCCCAAAATCCAAGAATGCAATCATCACACAAATTTCTTTTCTAATTAATCACGATTAATTTCGAAAAAAAAAAGAAAGTCAATAATAAAATCAAAAAACACGAAAAATGAGAAGCAACGAAGTTAAGAAAAGCAGTCGCGTTACTTCTCGGTCCATTAATCAAACCAACATCAAATGAACCACAACGTAAGACTGAATTATCTATCAGTACGAGGAAAAAACATGAATTTTTAAAAAAACTCACCATTAATAGGAGATTAGAGAATTTCGAATGAAGAATTCCAAGCTCGTCGGAAAACAAGTCAATCGCGGAGGAGTGGTGGCGGTATGGCGGAGATCGGGGAGGAGCGGAAATGAACGGTGGAGATTGGATGAAGATTTGGGGAAGATGATGAAGATCGGTGGAGAGAGATAGAGATTGAGAGAGAGAGAACGGGTGTTTTTGTAATTCTAGGGTTCGTAAGGGATTATGCGTATGTAACTCAAATAACCATTGTAAAATATTCCTTTTTCTTCTAGTAATTATTATCTATACAATTATATTAAGTGATAGTTTATTTTATTAAAAATAAATATATTAATTATTTAACAGATGGTTTATTTTATTAAAAATGATTATATTAGTTATTTAATACATCAATTTTTATATTTACTAAAATATTGTAAAAGCCCTATACTATTGATAAAGTCCAAGAAAATATAAGAATATCAAATATGTTATGTTATTTAACAATTCTAAAATGAAGTTTTTAATTAAGGGGGAATTATTAAAGAGGACCAAATATGTTAAATGTAACACCCCAAACGGAGGATGTCACACCCAGACCCGGTCATGAAATGGAAGTCCATGCCTGAATCTGAATCAGAGCGAACGGGGAGACAAACGCACACGCTATGCTAGGCGGATCTAACTCGACAAACTCAGAGTGCGGAAGCAATTCAAACATTCAAAACAAGATAGCGGAAGCATTTAAATCAACATTCAAAACAAGTGACGAGTTCAACTAGCATAGATACCTAATCCCGAATATCAGATCAACATAACGTAATAATCATCAAGTGCCACAAATGGGCCGAATACGAACGCTACACAGGGCTACAGAAAAATAAAGTATAATCTCAAGTCTACAAGTCAAAACATAAGCAAAGTGTATGAAAGACAAATGCAACTAGAAAGGCTAGACCGACGAAGTGCAACTCAAATGACTCACTCCCGCCTAGCAAACGCCAATAGACCTGCAACTAAAATTTTAAATGAAGGGTCAGTCAACTTGACCGAGTGAGGGGGCTAACGCACACCCACAATATATATATAAAGAGCATAGCACAGAATAAAAGGATGGACTCATGAACCGGGGATAGGTGTTGCATACTAAAAACACTTCGAAATAACCCAAAATAGACATAGATATAAGTTTAGAACCCATTTTCCAGAAAGGCTCTATCCCGATTCATAATTCCATAACCGAATAGAACACATGCTCGGCGAGTACGAGCTTCCAACCTTTACTCCTCAGAACATAAATCAAAATAAATCCATCCGCTACACTAGTGATGGAGGAGATGTGCTGTCCCCAAACCATCTATAATAAACCGTCTAAAATAGACTCACCCTCAAGGGGTAGCGAACCCACAAGAGTCCTCCCCGGCCTTAGCCGAAGGCTCAAGATACCACACATTCCCTACAACACGGGTCGCGTGAAGATATCTCAAATGGAACTACACACAGACTGATCCCTGACGGTCCTATACCGTTCCAGGGCTGTCTATCCCATAGCTCCTTGGATCCACAACAGAACAGATCATAACATAACATACGCCAATCTTTAATGGCAATCTCGCTACATAATCAAAACACAACTGTTTTTCCAAAATAGCTTACATATGCCTCAAAAACTGGTTTATATATTTTTATCCCTACGCGATGGAACTTTAAGCCTCATGACCTCCACCCACGCAGGACACACGCAAAATCACAAACATATCATATCCAACACATATGTATTTATAGTAGGGTATACTCGCATGCAAGGGTAGAAATCAGCATGTAAAGGCCATAGGTCGCGTAACTATACAAAATCCTAAACCTCACCTCGTGGTAGTAGAGTCTGAGAGTGTGAAGGGCCAAACACTCTAAAACTCGGGCTCACCGACACCTCCAAACTCTGTGACAAGACATACAAAAGCCCAAACTTAGACTCTACATGAGAACCAAGTAAGACGCACGGCGTACAAAGTATGAATGACATGCGAAATAGAATGATGTTTATCAAATTGGTCACAAGGGATAATTCAAATATTCAAGTAATTCTTGCAAGTAAGGTATTATAAAGGTTCAGAGATGCATTCCAAGTCATATCGGAGCATACAAGTCAAGTAGCAACTCAAACGAAACGAATACGCACGAAAAAGCAAGTTGAAAGGGGTCACAGACGCATGGGAACGGCCATTCCCATGCACAACATGGCATGGGAACAGTCCTTCCCACGCCAAGGCCTAGCGAGACTGGGAACGGCCGTTCCCAGTCCAAGCACACATGGGAACGGTCGTTCCCATGTTCGGCCGCCAAAAACCAACCCTAGCCCGGAAGGGCCGTTCCGGGCTTAAAGCACAAACGGGAACGGCCGTTCCGGCCATAGATTTGGAACAGAAACTGGACAGTTTCGGGAAGAAGAAGGGGAACACCAAAAATCATCAATCCAACACAAAATCCACCATAAAATATCACGAAATTCAGGTATAACATCATATAAATCATGCTTAGCATCAAAACATCAATTAATTGAAGTTTAGGAAGGTTTTTGCCCAAAATCTCAAACACCCATTTTCATGAATTCCAAGCTTAAACATGAAGATATGAATTCCTAGTCTTCCTACACGACTTTCCAGCAACTAAGAAACATAAGGAGTGTAACACCCGGAACGCAAGGGTGCCACATCCCCCGCACTATAGCTCAGTCCACATATGAAACGGACAATCCATACATGAACTGAGCCATAGCGAACAGGTGACAAGAAAATAAAGACTTGACTAGCTAGGCGGGACTAACCCCAAACCAATTACCTCAAAGCAAAAAGGAATAAACATAAGCCTGCCACTCACGAGCATTTATCAAGTAATCTAAAACCTAACATTACATATCAATACATTATCATCTCTCAAATACATAACATTTCATATAATCCAAAAGTAACAATACATATGCAACAAAGTAGGATGGACACGTGCTAGACCCGAAAAGAAAGACTTGACTCGACGCCAATCCCGCCTAGCACACAACCTGCAAAACTGAAAGGTGAGGTGTCAACCTACCACAGACTGAGCGAGGGGCATAATAGATATAAGCGCAGATAACATGCAAATCATAAACTCGGGTAAGGTTTTATAACCGAAATCAATCTAAGTTCAATAACAACATAGAGCTCGCCCGATATTACAACTATCAGATTTAACAATTTAAACAATTTCAATCAATCAATCAGTGGCCCGGCGAGTGAGGGCAATTCTCCAACCTTACTCCAACAGTGTACAATCACGATACTTTTAATTTATTAATTAAGTGATCACACAATCAATTACAGTGCACACGTAGCAGTTTCAATGACTCCTTCTTCCTCCAATGATGGTGGGTTTGCAAGGCCTGATCCATCCACGGTAAACACGGTGTACGTCGGGAACATGACTCCCACGCACGAGACTCCTTCCTCCACCAAACCTCCTAGTGGATTCAGGGTTCATCCCCATGGTTGAGAGGAGTGTAAGAGTTACCCGTCAGCCCATGCTTTCTCGGTTGGCTCAAACACTAACTCTCGGGCCCACAATGCACGATACAATATACTCGCCCAAAACACGATCAATCAATACAATACACTTCAGTAAATCAGTTGAAAATCAATAGAGTTTGGAAAACTATAGATATATATAGATACCTTTTGGCTTAAAACATCACATAGGGTTGTAATGGTCCTATATATCTAGAAATTAAACCTCACCTGTACCGACAAAATAAAGAGAAAGACACGGCCTAAGAAGCCCACTCCACGTCACTGGTGTGCTGGTCTATGCAACAATGACAAGTGTACATAAAACACGACTCAATGAACCAATTAGGACGAACGGCGTAACATGACGTGCAATCATATAATCAAGTCATTCGAACTCATAATTCCACATTTTCAATCAAATTAATTCAAAGATTCACATAGGAGCATAGCACGTACAGTAGCATGCAACCAAAATATGTATGAAAACAGAGTGTGACACGCCCGTGTCACAAATATACACTAAGCCGTGACACCCCCGTGTCTGGGTACAGCGGACAATATGCATGAAAACAGAAGGTGACACGCCCGTGTCACCAATACAAAGCAAACCGTGACACCCCCGTGTCACGGTACAGAAAAACCAGACCAACATGCACCCCCGTGTCACGCTGAAGAGGGAAAAGTTGACACGCCCGTGTCAACAGTACGTAGCAGAAAAAAAAAACAGGGCATAACAGCATAACAACAACGTACCAACCTCAAACACTCCAAAAATGGATCAAACTCACATCAACATGCTCAAATACCATGATATACACCTACTAGCATGTAAATAAATCAATAACAATTCATAAAAACACATATTTCCAAGCTAGATCATCAAGAATTATTCATTTGAAACCCATATACTCACTCAAGCTCCAAGTCCATAAATCTCATAATAAAAGCATCAAAACCAAGCTATAATCAAGTATTCATGCTTCCAACAACTAGAACATAATTAGGCAAGCTCAAACCATAAACCTAATTCTCATATATATTCATGAATTCTCCCCAACTAAGCTCAATACCTGGAATGAATGAGAAGAAGGAAAAGAGATGATGTTGTGATGATGATTATGCTTCAAAGTATGCAATTTCCTCTCAAATCCAAGCTTGGAATGATGAATTCCTCTTCTTCTTCTTGGGGTTTTTGAATCGAGATGAGGGAGAGAGGGAAGGGATCATGTGTGTAAATGTTTTGATGCAATCAAATGATATATGCTAGATATTATAAAACTAGGCACAATTTGCAATTTAATCCCTCCAATTCATAAGTCATGCAATTAGGTCCTCAAATTAAGATAAATGATCACTTAAGGTCAATTAGGTAATTAAACAATTTAAGTCACAATTGGCAATTATTTCACATTAAATCACATATTGCATAATTGAAAGATTGGGGCGTTACAAGGAGCATTCAAATTATCAAGGCTTGCTTAAGGATTTCAAGATCTCATCATTCAAGTTCATACTAACAATTTCATGCTCCCATCCAAGAATAGAAATGAAATACAAATCAAAAGAGATCCAAAGCTTACCTCGTCTTGTGAAGGAATGAGGAATCAAAGAATATGAGCTCTTAGAATGAAAGATGGTTCAAGTCTTGATCTTCTCTTGAAATTTCTCCATGATTCTCTTTGAGGCTAACTTGTGTGGTTTGAAATGAAATGAAAAGGGGTAAAGCTATTTATATGGTGGCTAATAGTTTTAGGTCAAGGTTAGGGTTTCCAAGATATAATATGAGGCTAAAGGCTTTAATAGGATTTGGGCTCAAATAAATGGCTTTCGGTCCAATAAGTCAAAATTAAAAGGTTTAAGGTCTAAACGGTTTCCGAAAAGTATAAAGTAAATTCCGTTGGACCCGAATCACCGAATCAAGTCCAATGGTGGTGTCGGAATTCGAATTCGAATTCTCGAGCTCATATTGGTCCCGAATGACCCAAACTCACCAAACTCGAGTTAGGCCCAAACACACCAATAGGTCCAAGTCCTATTTAAATCCAACTCCAACAATTAAGTTAAATTCATCCAAGTTCCATTCTCAAGTTGTCATGCAAGAATTCATATTTTACCATCTTGGATTTTTATCAATCAAGTCACATTTTCAATCAAAGTTGGAATTAAACACATAAAAAGGAAATTAAATCACATAAGTGCATAAGGTAAACTCTCACGTGACGCATACCTGTACGATCTATCAGACGGGGCGTCACATTAAAAACTTTTCCTAAACCCCCTAGTTTGAAAAATATATGTTGAGGTCACCAATACACAACATATTTTTTGTAAACCCCCTAATCACTTAAAAAGACTGTTATGCCCATACTTTTTTCCTGTTTCCACTCCAATTTTGCTTCTTCTAAACCTGTACTTTATCTACTCTCACCTGCTATCACCGGGGTCTTCTTCTTCACTTTTCTTTGAGCGATTCAGGAACAATGTATGAGACCTTTTGCCGTACAAAATTCATCAATGTTGTATTATGTCGTGATATGGGTGTGCTTAATTTTTTTGGTTTGTTATGTTGCATTTCATTTTCAATCTAATATCTTTGCAATGTTTTTCCCTGAAAATGGATCTGAGTTTGTTTTATCGTGTTTTGTTTCTTTTGTTTCTTTATGCGAACTAAGGTTTCGATGGTTGTTAATGGACATATCACATTGTCAATATGTTTCTTGCAACTTCGTCGGCGCAGGTTGAGTCGAGCCCATTTTGTTATTGTGGTGTTGCTGCCCGTGTTTTCACTTCTAAGACTCCCGAAAATCCTCATCGGAGGTTTGCTAAATGTCGCAAGGGAAATTGTAGGATGTGGGTGTGGCTTGATCCAAAACTGACCCCTGAAATGAGATTACTTATCTCCAACTATAGCAAAAAGGTCGCTGACCGGGATGCTGAAATCAGAGTTCTGAAGATGAAGTGTAATTTTTTGGTAGCTCTTCTTCTTGTCTCTTGGCTAGCCTTCCTAATACTAAGTTTTATTTGATTCTTATTTGTGTAAGATTATGGGTGATTCTTCATTTTTGGTAATATATTCACCCTCGGTTGTAATCCTTCATTTAAACAAGCATGTAAATATTGTATTTTGCAGTGTACATTGCGTTGTTTATCATCTAGCCTTGAATATTTGGAGTTAAAAGCTGGGTTTGTAGAGTCACGCCTTTAATAGTTGGAGTTAAAAGCTGGGTTTGTAGAGTCACGCCTTGAATATTTGGAGTTGAAAGTTGGGTTTGTAATGTCTACTTTCTTAGGCATTTTGTCGAACAAGTTACGAGCGCTTATTACATTGCATTTCATGAAAGGGCAATGTAATATCGGCAGATCAATATAACTATCATGTTTTTGCAAAAACGACAGTTTTATTATTGAACATCATGAACGTACTCCAACATTCATCATATCAAACCTATCGCAAAAAACGACTCAACATTCACCCCCTATTGATTCATCTTTCATCGAACTGGGCCTAGATTCATTTAAGTGTGCTTAGCTCGCACCGATCTGTGCATTGCAAGTTTGCCCATCTGAGAAAGTGGGAGCATCTATGCACAAATCGGTGAGAGCTCAAGCACATATAAATGATCTACCATAAGAGATCTGTAGATCTCTAGAAGTGGGGATTTTGAGAATATAAGTGTGTCGTCGCTACCAGATACAGTGGAGTTGTGCGTTACATATTCGCAAATGAACCCCTGATACAGTGGAGTGGTGCGTTACATATTCGCAAATGAATCCCTGAGACAGTCGGTAATTACGAGTGGGGCGTGAAATATGCGTAATTGAATCTAGAGTTTGTTGAGTGGGGTATGAAATATGCGTAATTGAATCCAGAGTTTGTTGAGTGGGGCGTGAAATATGCGTAATTGAATCTAGAGTTTGTTGAGTGGGGACTGAAATATGCGTAATTGAATCCAGAGTTTGTTGAGTGGGGCGTGAAACATGCGTAATTGAATCCAGGGTTTGTTGAGTGGGGCATGAAATATGCATAATTGAATCTAAAGTTTGTAGAGTGGGGATTGAAATATGTGTAATTGAAACTAGAGTTTGTAGAGTGGGGCGTGAAATATACGTAATTGAATCCAGAGTTTGTTGAGTGGGGCGTGAAATATGCGTAATTGAATCCAGAGTTAGTTGAGTGGGGACTGAAATATGCGTAATTGAATCCAGAGTTTGTTGAATCCAGAGTTTGTTGAGTGGGGCGCGAAATATGCGTAATTGAATCCAGAGTTTGTTGAGTGGGGACTGAAATATGCGTAATTGAATCCAGAGTTTGTTGAGTGGGCATGAAATATGTGTAATTGAATCCAGAGTTTGTTGAGTGGGGACTGAAATATGCGTAACTGAATCCAGAGTTTGTTGAGTGGGGACTGAAATATGCATAATTAAATCTAGAGTTTGTTGAGTGGGGACTGAAATATGCGTAATGGATTGTTGAGTGGGGACTGAAATATGCTTAATTGAATCCAGAGTTTATTGAGTGGGGCGTGAAATATGTGTAATTGAATCCAGAGTTTGTTGAGTGGGGAATGAAATATGCGTAATTGAATCCAGAGTTTATTGAGTGGGGACTGAAATATGCGTAATTGAATCCAGAGTTTGTTGAGTGGAGCGTGAAATATGCGTAATTGAATCCAGAGTTTGTTGAGTGGGGACTAAAATATGCGTAATTGAATCCAGAGTTTGTTGAGTGGGGACTAAAATATGCGTAATTGAATCCAGAGTTTGTTGAGTGGGGCATGAACATGAACATGTATTACATGAATAATATTACATGAACATGTATGACTTCAATGTTAGACATGAATAATATTACATGAACATGTATGCTTCAATGTTACACTTGAATAATATGACATGAATATGTATGACTTCAATGTTAGACTTGAATAATATTACATGAACATGTATGACTTCAATGTTAGACTTGAATAATATTACATCAACATGTTACACTAGAATAAGGAATGTTTGGATTCAATTACGCATATTTCACGCCTCACTCTACAAACTCTGGATTCGATTACGCATATTTCACGCCCCACTCAACAAACTCTGGATTCGATTACCCATATTTCACGCCCCACTCAACAAACTCTGGATTCGATTACGCATATTTCACGCCCCACTCTACAAACTCTGGTTTCAATTACGCATATTTCAATCCCCACTCTGCAAACTCTAGATTCAATTACGCATATTTCATGCCCCACTCTATAAACTCTGGATTCAGTTACACATATTTCACGCCCTCACTCAACAAACTCTGGATTCAATTATGCATATTTCACGCCCCATTCAACAAACTCTGGATTCAATTACGCATATTTCAGACCCCACTCTACAAACTCTGGTTTCAATTACGCATATTTCAATCCCCACTCTACAAACTCTGGATTCTATTACGCATATTTCACGCCCCACTCAACAAACTCTGGATTCAATTACGCATATTTCAAGCCCCTCTCTACAAACTCTAGTTTTAATTACGCATATTTCACGCCCACTCTTCAAACTCTGGATTCAATTACCCATATTTCACGCCTTCACTCAACAAATGCAGCTTTTAATTACGCATATTGTACTCATCATTCAACAAAAAAAAATATAATTCCACATAAACAAAGAAAGAGAACAATTAAAATGTAAGAAATTATTTGTTTCTTAGTTCAAGCCGGAAGTAACCATATTTTAATAAAACGTGGGCGCTGTGCACACGGTAATCAGCGATAGGGACTCGTTAGCAAACTCTTGGAAATCTGTGGACTGCTTTGCAAGTAATTCCACGTAAAGGCAAATAAAGGCCCCACAGTCCAAGCTGTTTGCTGCTTGAGTACGAAAATGAACGGGTTCAGGGTACTTGTCTGCTGCTCGAAATACGGAATATCCCTTATATTCCCAATAAGATTTCATGAAACAACCCCATACCTTCTCCGTGTGACGTAATCTAGCCGAAGGTATGGAGTTGTATAAAGTTAACTTCATCTCCCTGGTATCGTACACAACCAAGTGCTAGTGATGTCCAATGTGCAATGGGAATATGATGTATTTGCAATTGTTCCTGACACTGTAGTCGAGACTTTCCAGTTGCAGTAAGTAATAATTCCTCAACTCCGGTTTCTCAAGAAACCTGCCCATCTTCCTCACCGACATCTAACGGCTCGCATCTGATCCTTTTAGTATAACCATTATATGTTGTGTAAGAAACGAGGAAACACAATGGATGTTGTGTGGTTTTTGAGGAATGTAGTCATCACCTATCAAAATATCAAAATAGGCCTCATACACCCACTGATTCATGGACTGTCCCCATAGCAACCTCATAATATCACTAACAAACACCCTTGTTTCATCGCCTCATACAAATACCACTTTATCACTGGCAAAAAATTAAGGTAAGATTACACATTGATACAAAACTGAATTACAAATCCCTAAAATAATTACGCAACAAAAACAACTTATGAATCACTCCATCAATCATTGTAAGGGCTTCCTCATTCAAAGATGCACGCCTGTCGAAGTCCTTTCTACCCACAAACGACTTTAATTCATTGGGAACAGAAGGTATGCTGTCATCATCATCATCATCATCATTCAACAAAACATGATGAACTGCTTCATGAGGGAGCTCAGCAGCATCTTGATGAATAAGCACCACCGCAAATCGCTCAACCTCATCAATAGCAGCAACACCCTTATCTTCATCAGGCCCACCAACAGCAGCATCCTTCTGCCATTCCTTCTTCAAGTCCACTAAAACATCACAAAGAACTAAATCCACTGAGTCAAGCCTTTTTTGTTTCACCCCATCTTCATCCTTCTTGTCCTCCTCTTCCTCATTCTTCTTATCCTCTTCAACCCCCTCCCATCCTCTTCATTCTTCTCCTCCTCTTCATCCATCTCATCCACTTCATTCTTCTCATCTTCTTCAGCCTTCTCCTCCTCATCAGCCTTCACCTCCTCTTCCTTCTTCTCCTCCTTAGACACCTCATCAGCAACACCCTTCTTTTTTCTTTTACTAAACTTTGCTGGTTGCTTCAATTTTTTCCTCTTACCACCCTTCTCCTCTGCTACCCCCTGTTCTTCACCTTCAGAATCACACCTATCAACATCATCATCAACCTCATTTTGGAATGCACACTCTGGTACATGATCTACACATTCCAGCAACCTAAGCTCCTTCTTATCAGCAGGTTTAATTGGATGCAGCTGCAAGCAGGTTTAATATGAGCATCTAGTTTTGAATAATCCATGCATACATAACATTTTCAATCATAATGTGTGCTTACGTCAGAGATTCTCAGCTCACTGAAACACTTTTCAATTGTTTTTTCCTGTGCAGGCAAGATAGTTTTCTTCCACTTCAAAAAACGTGGGAAACCTTGCACCACCAGGCGGCTTGCCCACACGAGGGAAAATGCTCATGGAACTAGGCCTAAGTGTAGAACATAATACAGTGATTAAAAGGACAAACACTACACAGCTTACATGTAAATATAAAATAACAGAATCTATAAATTCTTACCATCAGCCCCATGCTACATCCATCAAGGGACTATCTGTCCCCAGCTTTAAATGTCTCCATTGACAACATCAAAAAGTTATAAACAGTAGCGCCCCAAGCGAATCGGTTGATATACTCTAACTCATCTATATAGCATATCAGACCAATTGGCAGCTTAAGGGTGTTGCGTGGAAACAACATTGTAGAAAAAACAAACAAAATGAACATTATCGCAAAATCATCGATGCCTTCGGCATCACTCCTAGAAGCCAATTTCTGTAAACGTAGAACGTGCCACCCTACCGTTTTTGTTATCAAAATACAGGCGACGGCATCGTGAACGCACTCTAACAAAAGTGTCAACGGGGATAACCCTCACATTGTAGACCCAACACAATGGAGAGCTCCTCAACGGTAAAGGGTACACTGACATTCCCGAAGTTGAATGTCCGCTGGTTGAAGTCAAAACGTTGCAGAAGGAAAGTAACGTGTTTGCTTGTAGCTTTGAATCCAGGCATGTCAAGGAAAAACCTAAAAGGAGTTGCCCGTATCCTTTTCCTTTGGGCATCAGTTAGGGGACCAAACTCGCCCAATTTTTCTGTGAAATATGTGGGAGAACAGCGGTAGAGTATGTCGTCGCGTCGCTTAGTTTTGCTGTAGCTAGATCCTTCTCCAGGTGTGGATTCCGTTGATTTTTGCTTCAATCGCACCATACTTGACAATGGAGGCTGCAAAATAGATTGTGTAATTGAACCGCCCTAATGTCGAATTGAAAATCTGTAATGAAGAATAAAAAACATAAATTGCCGAATCATAAATTTTACACATACCAGGGGTGGATTCCTCAACGGCGAATGTCTTCTTCAAGGACGACAGCCGAAATATGATCGGAAGCAGGATCGACAGCGGGGGTGAAGAAGAGGAAATTTGATCAATCACAACTGAACTCTGATTCTTGAACTCAGATTGTTGAACTCAACAAGGCAATGGCATTACAGTCTTTTTACATGGTATAGGGGGTTTAGGAAAAGTAGGTTGAATATTGGGGATGTAAAATAGTGGCATTTCAAATTAGGGGGTTTTGAAAAAGTCTTCAGCCTTACTAGGGACCATTCATTAATTTGCCGTTTAATTAACTAGGATAATTTATTGTAGTAAACAAATTAAATTGGGTATTCAACAAAATTTTAACATAATTATATTAAATCCAACTATATAATAAACCAAAAAAGTAAATATTTTCTAAGGATTAGGGGTAGATAAAAACCGTATTAATTTACTCTATTCGTGTTATGTTTAGTTTCATAATGATGATGATAATTCAAGCAATTCCTATTATTTTCTCCTCAAATTGCAAACAATTGAAGCATCATTATGAGAGTGAAAATAAATTGATAAAATATTAAAACCTAGAAAAGAAGGGGCATACTTTGAAAACTCCCCATGAGTTGAAATTTTTTTAGTTAGGTCCCCATTTTCAAAATTGTTTTTGTTCAATCCCCAGATGAGATGCATAATTTGAGTTTACTCCCCATTTTGGACACCATGTACGACATATTGCGATTCGGATACATGATTCTTGAGTTTTTATACGTGAACAAAAATAATTTTGAAAATGGGGACCTAACTAAAAATTGAGTCCCCATTTGGGGATTTTTCAAACATTTCCCAAGAAAAGAAAAATAAAAGGGGTGGTAATAATTAATAGCAATAATAATGACAAATTCGGCAGAGGATCTTTTACTCCATTTAGGTGATTCATCTCATACTTCACGTATCAAATGAGTGACACGTGTAAGATTTTGTCAGATTTTCTAACACATAAAATTATGGTATTATCAATAAAAGGGAAAACAAATCTTATAATATCTAATATTAAGAAAAAGTAAAATTTATATATCCAATAAATTAAAAAATAAAGTCCTACTTTTTTGAAAATATGTTTTAATATTCAAAGTAAAAATATTAAATTAGTGTGGTCTTTTTTAAAATTTTTATTTTTAAGTTATAAAATTTTTATTTTTAAGTTAAAATTATTAATACTAAATATATTTTATAATATTCAAAGTAAAAATATTAAATTGACATTCAAAGTTGTTATATTTAGTATTAAATATATTTTATAATATCCAAAGTTTGAATTATAGAATATATTTAATACTAAATATATTTTATACTATACACGTGTCACTCATCCGATACCACGTATTTATATAGGTGTGTGTTTTAAAAGAAGTATGAGTGAGAAAAAAAAAATTAATAACTTACTAAATATATTTTATACTATACACGTGTCACTCATCCGATACCACGTATTTAGGTGTGTGTTTTAAAAGAAGTATGAGTGAGAAAAAAAAAATTAATAACTAAAACATAAATTTTGTTTATTTTTCTATGCATATGACATGTTGTATAAAATTTTATTATTTATGTTGTTATCTTAATAATTTAATGTACTTCCATACTAATATTTTTTAGGATTGATCTTTGTTTGCACCCTAACGTTTGGGGTATTTTACACTTTAGTACACAACCTTTAAATTTTATTGCATTTAAGTGCCCAATGTTAGACGTGTCATTTTCTTATTGGTCATGGGTATATGTGTCATTTTCTTATTGGTTGGGGGCACTTAAGTGCAACAAAATTCAAAGTTTGGGTATTAAACTGAAAAAAATTAAAGGTTAGATATTACAGTGCAAAATTTCCCAAAGTTTGGAGTGCAAACAAAGATTAACTTTATTTTTTATTTCATAATCTTTTCATCATTTAATTATTTCATTTTCTATTTCGTTTCTTTATTTTTTATTTTATTAACTATATTTATACATAACTAAAATTTAAAACAATTATATATATATATATATATATATATATATATATATATATATATATCTTTTAAGAAATTTTTTTAATATAATTATTCTTTATTTTTTATTTAATTAACTATATTTACATACCATTAAAGTTTAAAACAATTATATTTATATCTTTAAAGAAAAATTTCAAGTTGGTGTTGGGGTATTTTTAGAAAACTCCCCATGAGTTGAAATTTTTTTTGTTTGCTCCCCATTTTCAAAATTATTCCTTTTCACTCCCCAGATGACACTCATAATTTTCGTTTACTCCCCATTTAGTACAACACATACTACAATTTGCGAAAAATATACAACATTTGGGGATTTAAGTACGTGATTCTTGAGTTTTTATAGTACTACATATTGCGAAAAATATACAACATTTGGGGATTTGAGTACGTGATTTTTGGTTTGGCATGGGGTTGGTTTTTTCTTTTAATTATATTTATATTATATAAATAAAATTATATATAAATATTTTTATGTTATATATAATATAACATTTTTATGTTATATATATATAAATATATATTAAGGGCAATATTGACATTTCACCACAAAAAAAAACCTATTTCTACACATAGTCAACGCGCGTGCGGGACACATAACGAGCTTCGGGTTTTTTTTGCAAACTTTTACAAAACACAGGGTTGTTTTGATGATATTCCATATGTCGGGGTTTTTTCTACTCTTTTCGCCTAATACAAGGTAGTTTTGTGCATTTTTCTCGTTAAGAATATAAAGTCAATTATTGATCTATAAGTTCTTTAACTGTGGGAGTTTCTGCTTCTCTACCCTCGGGGGAGTTTGTGTAATTGTGTCAAACCTCAGGGTGTGTAAGTGTAATTGTCCTTATTTTTAATACAGTCTTGGAGTTGATTCAAATATGCATCTTTTGATTGAGTATCGTGAGAGATTTGCAAACATTGTAAGCAGTTGAGAGAACATTTTTAAAACGCTTAACTTCATTATTTGCTCATCAATCTGCTTCAAGAGTCATTATATGTTCTATTTCTGCAATTGAGTGTTGCTCATTATTCGGTAGTTGGTTACACTGATCAGGATGAAGAAAGACTTCGCGTCCATATGAGAAGCAATGCAGAATGTTGAATGCGAAAGGAGCTGATTCTGGCAAGATTTCTGCTACTCAAGCTTCTATCAGAAAATTACTAACAAAGCTAGATGTTAGTATTAAGCGATTGATGTAGTTTCAAACTGGATAAACAGGTTGAGGGATGACGAATTGCAACCTAATCTTGATGCATTGATTCATGGGTATGGATCAATACCTATATAATATCTTCGTATTCTATTCCTTTATTTACTTAAGTGGAGTTACATAAACCACTCCTCGGAGTTTGAAAAACATTACACTTTAACAGTAACGTCCTCACAAGTGTGGTTTGTGTAATTTTTAAAAGTCTAAAGAACTAGTTTATAGTTACTTCAAAGGAGGTCTAAACGCAAAAGTGATTTATTTATTGCAAGTATTGAAGTATTGGCTGATCAGAATGTGAAAGCCAATGCTCAAATGCCATCAAAAGAAGTTTCAAGCAATCATGGAAAGCAAAATGCAAAAGCTGAAATCTAAAACCTCTCTCCAAACAGAGCCTACCTCTCGGGCCGCCATCGAAGTCAAAAAGGAGCTTTGTTTATGGTGTCAACATTCAGCAACTGGATCATTTTCCAAAAATCATACGTTGAATCCTTAAAAATCATACGTTGAATCCTTAAAATGCACACGAATACGTTCGGCTAGTCAAGCATCGTCATGAAAGCTCATAGGAAGGTTAGCATTGTTGAAATTTCTTTGAATAGAAACTCTTATATGTAAGGGATAATTAGAAACTTTTATATGTAAGGGATAATTACACTGGCATACCCTGTAGTTTTGCCTAAAATTACACAAACATCCACGTCCCTCGAGGTTTGAGAAATTACAAATACTACCCCCCCCAGAGAATTGTCAATATTACAGTAATTTCTCAAACCTCAGGATAAGTTTGTGTAAGGTTTGGTAGTGTAATTATCCCTACATATAAATTAATTGAAAAATGGTATAAAACCTGTTCTTTGACAAGAAAACTTAAATTTCTGAGATTTTTATGCAGGTTTTCTTGATTAGCAGATCGTCAAATAGTTTTGTGTTCATCACTTTTGATATTCTACATCAGAATGACAGAAACCAACCTTATTTTAGCCTGGCTCGATAGTGCGTCGGTGGAACTTTATTTTAAAAGAGTTTATAAGTTATGAAAGTAACTGTTTATTAGAGATTATAAAATTTTTCAGAATACTAATTTATTTGTAAGATTTCAATGTATTTTTCATTTTGATGGAATTAATTTCATAATAATTATTATGTAGAATTTCCAAATAAATTTCAATTTAGTACACGCACCACACACATTTATCTTAAAATTCTAAATTATTTACTTTTTAACAAATCATTAGGAACAATGAAGATTTGATACGGTTCTGGTAACTAGTTTTCGAATTTCATGCTCAATCCGAAACATATACTTATTAATGGACCATTCAACTAGGATGAAGCTACATATTAGGATGTAATTTTACACTTAACTATAGAAATAAGATCGATTACGGTGCTTGTTAGTATTTTGAGGGCGCGGAGCATGGTATCAATAATAACAGGTTTGTACCAGTCAGCTCAAGAAAGATAAAACATTTAAGCAAAAGAAGATTTAGAGGTAAAACACGAACCAAGAAAATTAATCCTCTACCTAAGGTTGTTAAGCTTAGGATTTTGAAGAGAGATATCCATTAAAGATAAGACACGAAGGTCTGATATACAATACAAAACAAGCTGGAACGCCCAGTACCGGCACCAAAGGTCAAGCCACACATGAGCGCCTGGTACCAAAAGATACCGCGGTCAAGTTCCAGAACTCAGTGGCTCACTCACTCCTCTCCATACTACATTACAAGCCTAACAATTAGGAGATATACACCATCTCCATGTGCTTCCAACAGCTACTGCAATGTAGGAGGATGAAGCTTTATTGCATGAGTTGTCACTCAAATAATCAACCTTAGTCTCTTTATATAAAGCTCAATATGACCGTTGCCTTCCATTCAAATTAAATGCACAGGAACCAAGACAACAAGTTGAGTGAAGGTTCCAGCTCTCCAACGGTCATCAACTCTCTCCGGCAATGAAGACATTTTAAAGTGGCTCAAGGATAATATTAAACATATAAAATTACTCCAAGCTTTTTATTGAAATATGTGCCAAGAATATTTGTTTTGTCAGCATTCAAAAACTCATATGCCTTGAATTGTTCCAGGACTGGTACCAGGGCTAACAATCTCCCCCTTTTTGAAGATGACAAAACAATATTTTCTATCAATGTGATATGTGCCAAAAGCTCCCCCTGTCAAGATGATTATTTTAAAACTTTAGAGAGCTTCAACACTCCCCCTGTCATGGAGAGTCATTGCTAAAGAAATTTGGAAATTTAAAGAACAAATGAATTTGACACAAACACAAGAATAGAGTGCCCAAGTAACAAAATGAAAGAACATTAAAAAGCTATAAGACTTCCCTTGTAGAGCTCACAACAATTGACTTTGTTCTTCATTCAGAATCTTGCATTTGTATGGCCACCTCCTATGAATAGATCAATTTCCAGGTGCCAAATCTTAAATCCGCAAGAACTTGATGCAAGGTGAGAAACACCCAAGCAGCCATGGATCATTTCTCTTGGTTGTTAGATCAAATAACACGAGCACCAAGCTCTGATACCACTTGTTAGTATTTTGAGCGCGCGGAGCATGGTATCAATAATAACTGGTTTTTACCAGTCAGCACAAGAAAGATAAAGCATTTAAGCAAAAGAAGATTTAGAGAGGTTTGGCCTCCAAGGTTGTGTAAAACACGAACCAAGAAGATTAATCCTCTACCTAAGGTTGTTAAGCTTAGGATTTTGAAGAGAGATATCCATTAAAGATAAGACACGAAGGTCTGATATACAATACAAAACAAGCTGGAACGCCCAGTACCGGCACCAAAGGTCAAGCCACACATGAGCGCCTAGTACCAAAAGATACCGTGGTCAAGTTTCAGAACTCAGTGGCTCACTCACTCCTCTCCATACTACATTACAAGCCTAACAATTAGGAGATATACACCATCTCCATGTGCTTCCAACAGCTACTGCAATGTAGGAGGATGAAGCTTTATTGCATGAGTTGTCACTCAAATAATCAGCCTTAGTCTCTTTATATAAAGCTCAATATGACCGTTGCCTTCCATTCAAATTAAATGCACAGGAACCAAGACAACAAGTTGAGTGAAGGTTCCAGCTCTCCAACGGTCATCAACTCTCTCCTGCAATGAAGACATTTTAAAGTGGCTCAAGGATAATATTAAACATATAAAATTACTCCAAGCTTTTTATTGAAATATGTGCCAAGAATATTTGTTTTGTCAACATTCAAAAACTCATATGCCCTGAATTGTTCCAGGACTGCACCAGGGCTAACAATCTCCCCCATTTTGAAGATGACAAAACAATATTTTCTATCAATGTGATACGTGCCAAAAGCTCCCCCTGTCAAGATGATTATTTTAAAACTTTAGAGAGCTTCAACACTCCCCCTGTCATGGAGAGTCATTGCTAAAGAAATTTGGAAATTTAAGAACAAATGAATTTGACACAAACACAAGAATAGAGTGCCCAAGTAACAAAATGAAAGAACATTAAAAAGCTATAAGACTTCCCTTGTAGAGCTCACAACAATTGACTTTGGTCTTCATTCAGAATCTTGCATTTGTATGGCCACCTCCTATGAATAGATCAATTTCCAGGTGCCAAATCTTAAATCCGCAAGAACTTGATGCAAGGTGAGAAACACCCAAGCAGCCATGGATCATTTCTCTTGGTTGTTAGATCAAATAACACGAGCACCAAGCTCTGATACCACTTGTTAGTATTTTGAGCGCGCGGAGCATGGTATCAATAATAACTGGTTTTTACCAGTCAGCACAAGAAAGATAAAGCATTTAAGCAAAAGAAGATTTAGAGAGGTTTGGCCTCCAAGGTTGTGTAAAACACGAACCAAGAAGATTAATCCTCTACCTAAGGTTGTTAAGCTTAGGATTTTGAAGAGAGATATCCATTAAAGATAAGACACGAAGGTCTGATATACAATACAAAACAAGCTGGAACGCCCAGTACCGGCACCAAAGGTCAAGCCACACATGAGCGCCTGGTACCAAAAGATACCGTGGTCAAGTTTCAGAACTCAGTGGCTCACTCACTCCTCTCCATACTACATTACAAGCCTAACAATTAGGAGATATACACCATCTCCATGTGCTTCCAACAGCTACTGCAATGTAGGAGGATGAAGCTTTATTGCGTGAGTTGTCACTCAAATAATCAGCCTTAGTCTCTTTATATAAAGCTCAATATGACCGTTGCCTTCCATTCAAATTAAATGCACAGGAACCAAGACAACAAGTTGAGTGAAGGTTCCAACTCTCCAACGGTCATCAACTCTCTCCTGCAATGAAGACATTTTAAAGTGGCTCAAGGATAATATTAAACATATAAAATTACTCCAAGCTTTTTATTGAAATATGTGCCAAGAATATTTGTTTTGTCAACATTCAAAAACTCATATGCCCTGAATTGTTCCAGGACTGTTACCAGGGCTAACAATGCTCGATTGCCCTCCACTACTTGTAAAATCACTTATATATAGCATCTATTTTAGGGAAAAATGCACGTCACCCATCAAAATTTTCTATTTTGGCACTAAACCCCCAAAAAAATGAGACAAGCTTGGTTGGAAAGTTGTATTATTCAACTGACTATCATGACGCTAACGGAGCTCCGAATCTAATGTTTGTTTTTTACATACCAACAATTTAGAATCTAACGTTTGTCTTCTGGTTGCGGACCACTCAAAATCTAACTTTTGTTTTCTGGTAGAGCCTTATAGAATCTAACGTTTGTCTTTTGGAAACTCAGACCGCAAAAACTCAGAATGAAAGCTTCTAGAGAACTTCAAAAAAACTCGAATGAAATCTTCTAAAACTTCACCCTGGAATTTCACAGACGTTGTTGATCCACATCTTAATCGGACGACTCCACGTGTTCATTCATCCAAAATTACTGGCTTATTTTTCTATATGATTTCTCAAGGCCCTTCTCACAAATTCCCTCACTTATTTTTTAGTGACCTCACCTTTCTTTTCTCTTTTTTGTAGTTTGATTTCTTAAGTTCTCACCTCTCAAAATACCTCCACTCCTGAAAACCTTTTTCTACACGTTCAATTTAATGTTATAAATATTTTTTGACAATTATTGTCGCTCTGTCACTTAAGTTTTGTTCTCTCATTAAAAAAACACCATCAACGGGTTTTATTCTCTCACAAAAAAAGCACAAGACCGTCTTCATAGGCTCGAAGCTTCTTTCAATTAAATCTATCAACTAACTCGTGAATATCCTCACAAAATCACTTCCTCCACCATCTTTAAGCACACCTGCAAGAATTTTATTTTCAAATTGGAATTACTCATTGTCGTGTACTCTTGAAGCTATTATCAATTGTTACGTAGAAAAGTTCAAATAAGTCTTCTTCTTCTTCTGATTTTTTCTGCTCTAATATTTTCGATTTTATTCTTTTCCGCTCTAATATTTCGATTAACGAAAATTATTCTCTGTTTCTTTTTTGCTCTAATCTTTTTTACTATGATTTTCTTGTTTTTCTTGAAATTCATTATATATATAATTTATTCTGATGAATTATCCATATAATTAATTCACATGATGAACTTATGGAGTAAAGAATTTGTCATGATCCCATTGGAAAAACTGTTTACTTCACGTGCATATCACGTTAATTTGAACTACGTTAATGTGAACTTTTGTATTGGGTATATGTCATTCAAGCTACTTCTTTTTGTTATTTATTGTCTGCGAGGATAATAATATTATCAAGTATATTATGGTTCATTTTTTTAAAAAAAACCTTATCTATATCTAGTTTAGATCTATATATATATTAAATAGAAATTATGCTAATCAATTTAACAGATGACAAGAAGACTTTAACACTTAAGTAGGTTTTGAATTATGATTTCACCTATTAATAATATGAAAAGTTTTCTACATAAGTGGTCTGTCCCAAAAATTTAGGTCACGCAAGTTATTCGTCCCAAGAGTTTAAGTCTTGCATTCTAATCCATGAGATTTCATCTAGCGACACGGGGAAGGTTTAGGTTTCATATTCGAGTTCCTTGATAGCGTGTATTATTCTCATATTTTTCGTGTGCTTATGGCTGTATTATTGTGCTTAATTTTAATATATTTTGGTGCGTGTAATGTTTTCTGTGTTTACTAGTGCAGGCGTACTTATTACATTTTTGAGGACTTTTCTAGGCCAATTTTATTCTTGTGACAGATCAGTGCCGTGATATTGGTGTTAAGAGGCCAAAATTTGAATTGTTGCTATGATTACGATTGTGGGCTTAGTTTGCGTCGCCCAATTGTTGCAAGAATTGGAGTTTGTAGCCTTGGAGTTTAAATTTTGAGTGGCTGACTTAATTTGAAAGTGAAGTGGGCCTTGTTGCTGAGTGGGCCGAAGCTTTGGAATTAATTACTTGAAAATCGGCCCATGCGTGAATTAGGATTGAGAGTTTAATTTGATTAGGCAAGACTTGGGCAGCAAGTTGGCGTGGAGAATTATTATCCCAATTGGATAAGGATTTCATTGGTTTTACAAGCTATATATTTACGTCTTGGGGAGCAGATTGGAAGACAACTTTTACACGCCACTTTTTGGAGACGCAGCGGCTCGAGAAATTGAGGGTGGAGGCAGCGGCTTGAAGACGTCTTCGAGAGCATTATTCATCTAGAGTTCTTTTTATGCTTTTTGTTTATTTTATGTTTTCGTATTTTAGAACCATGAGTGGCTAATTTTCGTGGTACTTAGCTAGGAATTTATGATTTAGTTTTGACATTATGAGACCTAATTTACTTTTATAATTCAGTTTAATTCAAGTATTTATTAATTCTCCGAGTGTAGTGCTATTGTGATTTATTTGCTTAAGTGATTACGGCCGGATCATCTAAGTAGGTTTATTGCATATCGCCAATCTTGATTGCATGAAGTTTATGTAGTGCTTGATAGATAATTAGTGGTACATTAACAAGAAGGATTGGTTGAAGGATTGGTTGCAGTTCTCAACTTGTTAAGGGAGTTAATAATCGGATTTAAATCTTGCACGTGTCGTGACTTGGTTAATTCGGATTAGTGTTTTCTTGATTCTTAATGCTGTCGATTCATTAAATCCTGTCCAGTGTCTCTAGGGGTTGTGAATTGATTAGGGAATAATTGTCGAGTGTCTCTAGATTATTCTACAATTTAAGAGAAAACGAGGCGGAGTCGAGTGTCTTTATCTGCTATAGCTAATCTACTTGAATATTTGAATTTATCTTTGCGTCTATGATTGATGTCTTAACTGAATTATAATTCCTAGCTAGGTATTGATTTCCTATTGATTTATCAAAACCAACTCCCAACGTGATTTATTGTTTTCTTCTAGTTTATTAATTATTAGTTAGTTAATTAGTTTGTTTAGTAAATCTCAAACCCCCCTGATTTTACTTGTTAATTTTAGTGAATTTTCCTGTAATTAATTAGAATAATTTTCAACCAATCTCTGTGGATTCAACCCGTTTAAACTATACTCTATTTTAGTCGTAAACCGAATTATAATTTATTTTGACGGATTCGACACCTGTCATTCCTAATATTTCAACTATCAACAATAGGAAGAATTATAAACTAAAGTAATCCATCCCGCCCCAAAAGCAAAATAGAAATCCTATTGAACAGAAATAGAAACCCGGTTCATACAAACAATCACCACGATTAATCTCAGTTGCATTAATTAATTAGTCAACTAATTAAATACTTAGGGGGAAAAATGCAAAATCGGGACACCAAGTGACCCCCACTAGTATTTTCAGGACACAAATAGCTCCAGCGACAAATGTGACCACTAATTCCAAAAATGTGTCAATTTTGGGATAAAGGTCACCGGAATTCGCTGGCATGGAAAAAATAGCTGATGTGTCTCCGAACCCTTTACACATGGCAATGACATGTCAAATTTTGCTTAATGTATGCCACGTAAGATAGAATAGTTCTTCTAATTTTAGAATGTAATTTATAGTTCTTCTAATTTTAGAATGTAACTTTTGTTGGGTCTACATATAATAGAACTCGGGGGGTTTTTTGTCTTCATATTGAATCCTTTGGAAATTATGTATTTTAGTGTGTAGAGGTAGGATAGAATGTTTGCATGCTTAGTATATCTTTTTTTTTGATCTCTCAGAGTTTCCCCCCACCCAATTGAGTGAGAGACTAATCTCCCTCAGAGTTTCCCCCCACCCAATTGAGTGAGAGACTAATCTCCCGAGCCTTCAACCCGAGACCTCGCTTAAGTGAACTCAAACCCTTATCCACTTGAGCCAACTGCCCGTTGGTGCATGCTTAGTATATCAAATCAATTAAAATATGTTTAATTAACGAGGAGATGTAATTTACCGGGCCATATTAGGAAGTTTGTGATCAAAGTAAATGTCTAATTACATAGGGTTTTAGATGTAATTTACCCAAATTAACATAAGAATTGTGCTAGCTAAATAAACCCATTAAAATAAAATCAACTTAAATACAAAAGTGGTTTCATATCAAAGCAGTAGTATAATTCGTGTGGACAACATATATATGCCGTCTTATCCATTGAATTTACTTTTCTACTTTGGCTGACTTCATAGCAACTTCAAAACATCAGTGGGATTGCAAAAGCTCTCAATGAACATTCCTACCTTCTCCACTTATCTTTTCTGTATTTTTAAACCCAAGTTCGCGTAGGAACGGAACTATTATGAATTGTCCAACAAGTAATCATGGAATCCAAACATGAGAAGAAGTTGGAATCCGAACAAGAGGAGAAGTCTGGAATGCTTAGGAGCCCAATGCTTATAAATAGTGGGAGACATTGGGTTTAAAGAACAATCACAATCTCAGAAAAGTACGGAGGGAGAAATCAGCAATATGCAGCAAATCGTCAAGTTTGTGTTGGTATTCACTATCATTTGCATCCTCGTCACCTCTGCAAACGCTAAACTCGGTGGAAGAAGAGGACATTTCCACAGCGGCCATCATGGCAGAGGGACACACAGTGGAGGAATAGGACATTTCCACGGCTGCCATCACCATCACGGCAGAGGGACGCACATTATTCGTCTGGTACCCAACGCACGAGCCGAAGGCCCAAGTGGCAGCTCGTGTATACCTTTGCCGTGGCCCTACTTAATTGTGTCCTTCTTAGCTTATGCTTCCTTTCAACTACGTAACTAATTAAGCCACATTTCCCCTTATGTTAATCTATTGATTTATTTTTCAGTTTTCGACAAATGTACCATCATATATAAGTGCCTTGATTTAAGATTGACATTTTTAATTTTACATTAGAATTCACTTGCGTCAGATCTCATCAATGGAAGGATGGAATATTGAGGAAATTTAATTGCTTAACCTTCTCTGCTATGGCAAACTATCATAAACGTTTATGTGATAAAAAAAAAGTATCCCATAAAGCTCAAAATCCAAAATTTGCCGACAATGCCTTAAAAGTTTTAAACTTTCTGTTAAGGAAGGTTCTGGAAATTGTTTGTTAAGGGGATGAAATGATTTTTTTTTTTTCATTTTCTCACATGAGGGCAGAATCTTTTTTTTGTCAAAATAAATATGATATGTCAGGAACAAAACGGTTGAAGAGGCAACCTTCACCTATTATAATATATGGATATGACACAATATAAATATGGTAATACATATTTTCCAAAAAAAAATATTATATAAAAGAGATCAATATATAACACGATACGATAAAATAATATTTTTTAAAGTATTTGTGTCTTGGAGGCCATACTATATATATGTTTTGAAGTATTCGTACTTTAGAGGCTATAATATGATCTTTGGACTCCGTGCTGTGGAAGGGAAATATCACAAAACTATGTACAAGTCCAAACTAAATAACAGTTTTGTTACTAGCTATAGGGAATGACATCGTGAAATGGACGAAAGCAACCTGAAATTGGATCAAAGTCAACTTTAACGGTGCTTTGTTAAAAAAGAGAATGCGATCGGATGGGAGTTGCTCCAAGGGAGTTGGAAGGACGATGTGTTGGACAGGAAGTGGATAGAAAAACCAACACTACCGGCCTGACAAACACAATGCTGCTCTTTCAGCCCTTTGCTTCAATTCTAATATTAAGTACATTAGCTATTCATTTAATTATGCCCTTTTTTGATTTAATTATTTTATGGAATGTTAATATGATAGCTCATTAGTTAGTTAGTTATGCCTGAAGTTGGAGAGCGTCCTCCATTAAACTCACGTCTATTGCATATATTATAGTCTGTACTCGAGTTTTCTAATACAATTTTAAATGAATCTGTGAGGAAAAAACATAACATATATATTTCCATTTGGAAAAATAACAAGAGTTAGTGGAAAAAAATAAATGTTACTTTGAAGGTTGAGCAAACATACATCTTTGAATAAATAGAAACCTCTGATACTTTCTTCTAGTTGTTTGAGACTGTCGAAGGCTGAGTTTTCGCATTACCAGAACTCTTGTTGTCCAATTCGTAGTAGTTGGTGTAATTTCAGCAATGGGGATAGCAGGGCGATGCATCTTTCAAACTGTGATTTGACACTGTTATGAACAAAAAAATATGTTATATTTCAAATATGGAAAATGATTACTGAGTGTATTGAAGAGAAAAAGAAATTCTATAATAATCTAGAAGAAATAATAACAAGTAATAAAAACAGAAGCCAAACATGAAGCATAAGGCAAAATAATAGTACCCTAAAAAAAAAATAAAAAAAAATGGAGTATATACAATATGCGATCAGCAGGACTACAAAATCAAATCAAGGAAACTCAACCATATGAAATGGAGGAATCAAATTAATTCTATATGCATGTCGTGAAGTAACATACTCAACCGTAACCTTAATATTCCTACCAATCATAATGTTGGGCACACCAATTTGGGAGTCCACTTCAAATTCAATAGATGGAAACTAAACACAATGTACAAGTATGAATTTCTCATTCTCATGTATTCTTTGTTTCTCTGACTTGTAGCATATCAGGTTAACCTAAACAAACCCTCTGATGTAATTACAATTAAATCTGAAAAATAAGAGAAAGATGTAATAATATTCTAACGAAAAATAAAGAGCATTTACATGGACGATCGATCAACATGTAAATATAGGGAAAAATGCAAAATTAGAATGCCAACTATACTTCACTTGCAATTTTGGGACAAATTTTATTTTTGCCGATGACACTTTTGGCATTCTATCCAAAAAAATTGTTGCAATTTCAGGATTGCGGTCATAGAAATTCGTTTTAGTCGCCAAAAAACAACGAGTAAATGATGAGAATTCTAAATGACGTGGCATTACACAGGTGAATTTTACGCGTGGACTAAATTAGAGGTACCCGTTAGGATCGTAGACACGTATGACTGTTTAATTAAGCGTCTTTATTTGTTGTTTTTTGGTGATGATCGAAATCCTGAAATTGCAACAATTTTCTGGATAGAGTGTCAAAATTTTTGGCGGAAAAATATTTGTCCCAAAATTGCAAAGGAGGTATAGTTGGTATCCCAGTTTAACATTTGTCCTAAAATATATAACTGCAATAAATATAATTCATTCATGTTTTAACAAAGCATAAATAAATCTGATGCGAATTGCTGCAATAAGCATAATTTGATCAAGTTCCAACGAGACATAAATAAACCTGATGCGAATTGCAAGAATTTTAATAAAAAAAACAAACATATATAATGCACTTTTTATATATATGGACCATAGAAATAAGAAGTGTAAATACAAAGATAGCAAACCTTTAAGAATGTGGTAGGCGAGAAAGCAATCTAAGTAAGAATCAAAGTTACGCACTCAACTGTATATAATCAATGTAAACTAATATTAGAAAAGGAAAACTATATGGTTTTTGGTGGAAAATGAAGATATCTCCAAAGGTAAAAGTAACAAGAAATAATTGCATATCTCAAAGTGTTCCATAAGCGGCACAATCAATAGCCAACAGTGTCTAACCAAATAGACAGTTTCTGATATTTTCAATGAAATATAACTCTTAAGACATAGTGAGCAGATTGAGAATGGGTACTATGTCTACAATTTGCATTTAATCTATACCATAACCTGTGTTCTCGAAGTACTACTTTCTTGCATGATTCCTGCATCCGACAACATATTAGACATAACATTCCTGGCAAGTTTCAGTAACCAAGAAAGTTCCAAAGATTTTTACATCCGGATGCAAAAGACCCTCCTGTGGAGTTCATTGCCTTCACGAATTCCTTTCATGGTCGAACAATGGGATCTCTTGCATTAACAAGCAAAGAGCAGTACAGAACACCATTTAAACCTGTTATGCCAGGAGTCACTTTCTTAAAATATGGTGACAGTGAAGCAGCCGTGGATTTGATACGAAGCGGAAAGATTGCTACCGTGTTTATTGAACCCCTTCAAGGGGAAGGTGGCATATACAGTGCTACTAAGTTGTTTATGCAATCCTTGCGTGATGCATGTAATGAAGCGGGCTGTCTTCTTGTCTTTGACGAGGGACAATGTGGGTTGGGTCGAACTGGCCGTCTGCGGGCCTGTGAAGAGTTCGATGTATGCCCAGACATAATGACTGTTGACTCTTGCCAAGACTCTTGCTGGAGGTCTCCCCATCGGTGTTGTATTATTAACCGAATGGGTTGCTTCCGCCATTAGCTATGGAGACCATGGCAGCACGTTTGCTGGCGGCCCTGTTGTTTGTAGCGCTGCATGTGTTGTACTTGTATTCGACAAAATCTCGAATCCCGACTTTCTCTCGAGTGTGACAGATAAAGGTAGCTATTTCAAACAATCCTTGTTAGAAAAAGTTGGAGCAATTCCTCATGTTAAATAAATAAGAGGGTGTGGGCTTATAATCGGGATAGAACTTGACGTACTGGCTGCTCCGTTTGTCTATACATGCCGAGAAGCCGGACTTCTTGTTTTGACTGCTGGGAAAGGAAATGTTGTTAGGATGGTGCCGCCATTGATCATCTCGAAGGAAGAATTGGATCAAGCTGTTGAAATCTTGGTTAGTTGTTTTCATGTTCTTGGTTAGACTACCACCAAGATATTGTTGCTAATATCTTGGTTAGATGTTTTCATGTTCTTGGTTAGACTACCACCAAGATATTGTTGCTAATGTCTTGGAGTTTGATTATTATATGTGGTCTTTTAGTGACATGGTTGGATGTTTTAATATTGCTTGCTAATGTCTTGGAGTTTGATTATTATATGTGGTCTTTTAGTGACATGCTTGGATGTTTTCATATTGCTTGCTAATGTCTTGGAGTTTGATTATTATATGTGGTCTTTAGTGACATGTTTTGGGTGTTTTAATGTTGCTTATAGTTGCTTATAAATATCAATAGCCTACTTTCTTAAAAAAAAAAGATGTAATTAAATAAGAATTGTGCTAGAGATCGAAATAAACCCATTACAAATAAAATCAACTTAAATACAAAAAAGTTGCTTGATATCAAAGCCGTAGTATAATTCATGTGGACAGCATATATATTGTTAAAAGTAAATACGGAAAGATTGACCGTAATATCTAATTCCCCGGTTTAGGCCAGATTTGTGGGGATCTTTGTTCCCTATGGGGCTTTTATATTCTTGTTCTTTCTGTAATTCTGAATATACACAACATATGAACACAAGAAGATGAATGCCAATTTCAGTTCTTTTTCCAAAACATCGTTCACTAAATATAACATGGTATCAGAGCAGGTTTCGATTCAATAACGAATCGAATACCTTGCTTCATCATCTACCGATGGAATCACCCACAAAAACCAGTCGATTGTCGGCCGAGTTTCTCGCCCAGATGGCGGAACCTCTCAGGCGCAAACAAACCGAAAAAATTACCTCAACCACCATAAAAATCAAACCCACAGACAGCAACCAAGAACGAGCAGTTCGGAATGGAAAGCTAACCGTACTCAGCAGAAAGATCCAGAGGGATCTTCTAAAACAAGAACCCAAGCTCACGGTGGAGGCAACCTACGCCACCATCCGTAGAGCGGCGGCGCGCCCCCACCTCCTGACAGCCGGCGACGGACAGGAAACCGCAACCCTGGAAATTGGGGGAGGCCACCGTAAGGTAACCACCGAAGCGGTGAAAAAACGATGCGATACCATCGTAATTGCCGACGGGAGAAGTGGAGGAGAACAGGGGTCAAGAGACTCCAAGAGGGGCGTCGTATGGAGAAACACCCAACCAGGAGGGGCGACGGTTGGCCGCGCCAACGCCGCCATCACTCCCGGCGGCGACGACAGATCAAACAAAGGGGAGGAGACTCGCGATGCAGGTATCGGGTTTGGGGGTGGTGTCCCAAACCCTAACTTCCCTATTTATATGGGTCAAAATTGTGTGCAAATGCCCTCCACGTTTGAGAATCTGCAAAAGAGACCCCAATCTTCTAATAATTATGCTCTTACCACCCACTCTACATTTAATGGGGGTTCAACTTGGATTTTGGACTGTGGAGCAACAGACTCTATGACATTTGACCTCTCTGATTTAACTGATCGGGTAACTCCTAAAATATCTTATATACAAACTGCTAACGGGGGTCAAGCAGTGGTAGAACAAGCAGGGTCAATTCTCATCACTCCGAAACTGAAACTGAGCAATTGTCTCTATGTCCCATCATTATCTTATAAATTGCTGTCATTAAGCCACATAACGAGAGAGTTGAATTGTGTGGTCCTGATATATCCTCGTTTTTGCTTGATACAGGACACTCATACGAAGGAGATCATTGGGCGTGGTACTGAGAAAGGGGGACTGTATTATGTTGATGAAGTGGAAACTTCGTCCAGAGCCCTTTTGTCCTCAGGAAAGGCTGCCACACAACTTTGGTTGTGGCACAGACGACTCGGACACCCCTCAGTGGGGTATTTAAGGTTACTATTTCCCGCCTTATTTCAGAACAATTCAGATTTGAACCTTTGTTGTCAGACTTGTTTTGCTACAAAAAGCCATAGGGCCTCATTCAAACCCAGTAATACACGTGTTGAAACTGCTTTTTCACTGGTTCACTCGGATGTGTGGGGACCTGCCCCAATCACTAATCAAAATCAGTTTCGTTATTTCGTGTTATTTATTGATGACTTCTCCCGTGTAACATGGGTATATTTTTTGCGCCATAAATCTGAAGTCTATGGTACCTTTATGGCATTCTGTAAAATGGTGCTAACCCAATTTGATAAGAAAGTTAAAGTGCTCCGATCAGACAATGGCAAGGAGTTTGTTAACCAGGAAATGGACAGGTTTTGTCGAGAACAGGGTCTCATACACCAAACCACCTGTCCAAACACCCCTCAACAAAATGGGGTCTCGGAAAGAAAAAACCGAACCATCCTCGAAATGACTCGAGCCCTTCTAATAGAGTCTCATGTCCCAAATCATTTCTGGCCTGAAGCAGTTGCCACTGCAACCTATCTCACAAATAGATTGCCCACACAAATCCTCAACCGCAAAACACCCCTCTCTGTCCTCCAAACTCAAACAGCTATACCTCCCCATCTTACCCTTCCTCCAAGAATCTTTGGATGCACTGTATTTGTTCACATCCCAAAACACGATAGAACCAAACTGGACCGATGTGCAGAAAAATGTGTTTTCGTGGGGTATGCACCTCATCAAAAGGGATACCGCTGTTATAATCCGGTTAGCAAGAGGATCCATGTTACTATGGATTGCAATTTCGTGGAAACAGAATACTTCTTCCTTACCAAGTCCAGGGTTCAGGGGGAGAGTCAGAGTGAGCCCCTGTACTGGCTTGACTATCTCGGTGCAAAAGATACGGTTTCTGAACCTGCAGAAGAACTCAGTACCACCACCACTACACCAACGCCCAATGATCCACCTTCTTATGATGTCCAACCTGAGGTAACTGAAACACTGAACCCCCCTCCTGATGATCATGTTGATATTCTTGATTTTGATTCCGCTGGTTCTGCTGATAACACTGTTTCTGAAGATCCCACAGTAAGTCACAGGTACACTTTGCCACAACGGAGCAACAGAGGGATTCCCCCAAATAGATACTCACCTGAACGTGTTTCTCGCTCATCTAAACACCCCATAGGGAACATGGTCAGGGGGAGTATGTCCGAGGTCGCTAAAGCCTTCTTTGTCAATTTATGTAAAGAAGAGATTCCGAGGACCGTACAAGAGGCCAGTCAGAACAAGAAATGGAAAGAGGCCATGACAGCTGAAATGGAGGCCTTGAAGAGGAATGGTACATGGGAGATATGTCGATTACCAGATGGGAAGAAGACGGTTGGGTGTAAATGGGTGTTCACAGTGAAACATAAGGCTGATGGCTCAGTCGAAAGGTACAAGGCACGACTTGTGGCGAAAGGATACACTCAGACGTATGGGATCGATTATTCTGAAACTTTCTCGCCTGTGGCAAAATTGGACACAGTTCGGGTGTTATTATCAGTAGCTGCCAATAGAGACTGGCCGCTTCACCAGTTCGATGTGAAGAACGCCTTCTTACATGGCGACTTGACGGAGGAGGTATACATGGAACCTCCTCCGGGGTTTGCAGGAAACTTTAGACAGAATGAGGTGTGTAGGCTTCGTAAAGCACTGTATGGGTTGAAACAGTCCCCGAGGGCATGGTTTGGCAGGTTCACACTAGCAATGCAGAATCACGGATATGTTCAGAGTAACTCAGATCACACTCTTTTTCTGAAACGACGAGGAGATCTAGTCACCTGCTTGATCATCTACGTGGACGACATGATCATAACAGGGAGTGATTTGGAAGAGATAAAACAACTCAGAGCAAATCTCTTCAAGGAGTTCGAGATGAAAGACCTTGGGGGACTAAAGTATTTCTTGGGAATTGAAGTGTTGCGATCCAAAACAGGGATATTTATTTCCCAGAGGAAGTATGTTCTGGATCTGCTTACTGAAACTGGGATGATTGACTGCAAACCGGTTGAGACTCCTATGCAGATAAATCACAGCTTGAAGACAGAAGAAAGTGGGGAACCAGCTGAAAAGGAGAGGTACCAACGCCTAGTAGGCAAACTGATTTATTTGTCCCATACGAGACCCGATATTGCATACGCTGTGGGGGTTGTTAGCCAATTTATGCACCGACCCCAAAAGGAACATATGGAGGCAGTAATGCGGATCATTCGGTATCTGAAAGGGACGGTTAGTACTGGGATCATGTTTGGCAGGCATGGCCATTTAAACATAGAAGCCTATACCGACGCTGATTGGGCAGGGAACCCAAATGACAGGCGATCCACCTCTGGGTACTTCACATTAATTGGAGGAAATGTAGTAACTTGGCGGAGCAAAAAACAGAAGGTTGTGGCACTGTCTAGTGCTGAGGCAGAATTCAGAGGAATAGCAAAGGGAGTGGCAGAGGTACTTTGGCTAAGGAAACTTATGACAGAGATTGGGATGATTCCCTCAGGGCCAAGTTCCCTCAAGTGT
Organism: Lantana camara; assembly: GCA_037501455.1. Taxonomy (NCBI): domain Eukaryota; kingdom Viridiplantae; phylum Streptophyta; class Magnoliopsida; order Lamiales; family Verbenaceae; genus Lantana; species Lantana camara. Next base: position 82,688,072 of record CM074865.1, read on the forward strand.
GACAACAAAGCTGCAATTAGTATCTCCGAAAATCCTGTGCAGCATGATAGGACTAAGCATGTGGAAGTAGATCGGCATTTCATCAAAGAGAAGTTAGAAAGTGGTATCATCACCATTCCGTTCGTCAGATCAGAAGATCAGCTGGCTGACATACTGACCAAGGCTGTCACTAGTCAGAGCTTTCGGGGAATACTGAGCAAGTTAAGGATCGGCGACTCCATCACTTAACTTGAGGGGGAGTGTTAAAAGTAAATACGGAAAGATTGACCGTAATATCTAATTCCCCGGTTTAGGCCAGATTTGTGGGGATCTTTGTTCCCTATGGGGCTTTTATATTCTTGTTCTTTCTGTAATTCTGAATATACACAACATATGAACACAAGAAGATGAATGCCAATTTCAGTTCTTTTTCCAAAACATCGTTCACTAAATATAACATATATATATATATATATATATATAGCGCAACTTCAAAACAATCAGAGTGGGATTGCAAACGCGCTCAATGGAGATTCCTGCTTTATCCACTTTTCTGTATTTTTGAAGCCAATGACTCCTGTTCGCTAGGATTAACGGAACTCTTATGAATTATGCAACAAGTAATCATGGAATCCGAACATGAGAAGAAGTTGGAATCCGAAGAAGAGGAGAAGTCTGGAATGCTTAGGAGCCCAATGCTTATAAATAGTGGGAGACATTGGGTTTAAAGAACAATCACAATCTCAGAAAAGTACGGAGGGAGAAATCAGCAATATGCAGCAAATCGTCAAGTTTGTGTTGGTATTCACTATCATTTGCATCCTCGTCACCTCTGCAGACGCTAAACTCGGTGGAAGAAGAGGACATTTCCACGGCGGCCATCATGGCAGAGGGACACACAGTGGAGGAATAGGACATTTCCACGGCTGCCATCACCATCACCATCACCATCGCCATCAGCATCACGGCAGAGGGACACACATTATTCGTCCGGTACCCAACGCACGAGGCGAAGGCCCAAGCGGCAGCTCGTGTATATCTTTGCCGTGGCCCTACTTAATTGTGTCCTTCTTAGCTTATGCTTCCTTTCAACTACGCAACTAATTAAGCCACTTTTGCTCTTATGTTAGAGATACATATATCATAAGCTATTTTTCTATTTGTTTAGTTTTGGATAAAGGTACCATTTATAGTATAAGGTGTCTTGATTTAAGATTGACATTTATATTTTAATTTTACATTAGAACTCACTTGCATCATTCAAGCAAATTCTTTTTGTTATTTATTGTCTGCGAAGATAATAATATTATCAAGTATATTATGGTTCATTTTTCAAAAAAAAACTTATCTATATCTAGTTTAGATCTATATATATATATTAAATAGAAATTATGCTAATCACTTTAACAGATGACAAGACGATTTTAATACTTAAGTAGGTTTATCACCTATTAATAATATGAAAAGTTTTCTACATAAGTGGTCTATCCCAAAAATTTAGGTCACGCAAGTTATTCGTCCCAAGAGTTATAAGTCTTGCATTCTAATCCATGAGATTTCATCTAGCGACACTGGGGAAGGTTTAGGTTTGATATTCGAGTTCCTAATATTTCAACTATCAACAGTAGGAAGAATTATAAACTAAAGTAATCCATCCCGCCCCAAAAGCAAAATAGAAATCCTATTGAACAGAAATAGAAACCCGGTTCATACAAACTATCACCACCATTAATCTCAGTTGCATTAATTAATTAGTCAACTAATTAAATACTTAGGGGGGGAAATGCAAAATCGGGACATCAAGTGACCCCCACTAGCATTTTCAGGACACAAATAGCTCCGGTGACAAATGTGTCCACTAACTCCAAAAACCTGTCAATTTTGGGACAAAGGTCACTGGAATTCGCTGACGTGGAAAAAATAGCTGATGTGTCTCCGAACCCTTTACACATGGCAATGACATGTCAAATTTTGCTTAATGTATGCCACGTAAAAAAGAATAGTTCTTCTAATTTTAGAATGTAGCTTTTGTTGGGTCTACATATAATAGAACTTGGGGGTTTTTTTGTCTTCATATTGAATCATTTGGAAATTATGTATTTTAGTGTGTAGAGGTAGGATAGTATGTCTGCATGCTTAGTATATCAAATCAATTAAAATATGTTTAATTAACGAGGAGATGTAATTTACCGGGCCATATTAGGAAGTTTGTGATCAAAGTAAATGTCTAATTACATAGGGTTTTAGATGTAATTTACCCAAATTAACATAACAATTGTGCTAGCGAAATAAACCCATTAAAATAAAATCAACTTAAATACAAAAGTGGTTTTATATCAAAGCAGTAGTATAATTCGTGTGGACAACATATATATGCCGTCTTATCCATTGAATTTACTTTTCTACTTTAGCTGACTTCATAGCAACTTCAAAACATCAGTGGGAATATTGCAAAAGCTCTCAATGAACATTCCTACCTTCTCCACTTATCTTTTCTGTATTTTTAAACCCAAGTTCGCGTAAAGCCCATGACTCCCATTCGCTAGGAACGAAACTCTTATTAATTGTCCAACAAGTAATCATGGAATCCGAACATGAGAAGAAGTTGGAATCCGAACAAGAGGAGGAGTCTGGAATGCTTAGGAGCCCAATGCTTATAAATAGTGGGAGACATTGGGTTTAAAGAACAATCACAATCACAATCTCAGAAAAGTACGGAGGGAGAAATCAGCAATATGCAGCAAATCGTCAAGTTTGTGTTGGTATTCACTATCATTTGCATCTCGTCACCTCTGCAGACGCTAAACTCGGTGGAAGAAGAGGACATTTCCACGGCGGCCATCATGGCAGAGGGACACACAGTGGAGGAATAGGACATTTCCACGGAGGAATAGGACATTTCCACGGCTGCCATCACCATCACCATCACGGCAGAGGGACGCACATTATTCGTCCGGTACCCAACGCACGAGCCGAAGGCTCAAGCGGCAGCTCGTGTATATCTTTGACGTGGCCCTATTTAATTGTGTCCTTCTTAGCTTATGCTTCCTTTCAACTACGCAACTAATTAAGCCACTTTTGCTCTTACGTTAGAGATACATATATATATCATAAGCTATTTTTCTATTTGTTCAGTTTTGGATAAAGGTACCATTTATAGTATAAGGTGTCTTGATTTAAGATTGACATTTATATTTTAATTTTACATTAGAACTAACTTGCATCAGATCTCAATTGAAGTGGTGGAATATTGAGAAAATTAATTGCACTTAACCTTCTCTGCTATGCCTAACTATCATAAACGTTTATGTGATAAAAAGGTACCCCATAAAGCTCCAATATCCAAAATTGGCCGATAATGCCTTAAAAGTTATAAGCTTTCTGTTAATTGATTTTTATATAACATATATACAGTACACTACAATAATAATAACATTCAACTTTTATTCCGGTCAATACCTTCAATTACACCATTCGAGATATTAAGCAAAAATAAACAAACAACAAGACTGAAATGCAGGTCTGAACTTTTGACAAATTTTAGGTATCATAGTACGTTTTATGAAATTTTTTAGTCACGAAGAAGTTCATGCTCAGTAATCATAGCACATTTGCACCAAAAAAGAACAAATAAAAGATAATAGTCGTAGAAGATGCGTCGCCCATTCGTAGCACTACTGCACGGTCCTAGCGCACCCCACAATAAAGAAAAAAAAAAAGAATTTTTATAAAATAGTTTAATAACGAACTTGTTCGAGTTTATTAGTCACAGCCAGTGACGGAGCCAGAAATTTCATTCAGGGGGGTCGACTAAAGAATAATACTAAAAAATTTAATAAGTTAAATTCAAATATTGTTTTAAAGTACTTACAAGTTTGTATCTTACAAACGTCCCCGTTGGTCGCCCATATTTTAAAAACGATGCATAATCAAATCATTTCAAACAATGCCAAATATATCCTTTTCAATATATATAATCAAATAATCATTCAACGTCCATTCGTAGCCCATCCTATTTTTCAATCGATTTTTGATGTATGCCATTGCAGAAAATACTCTTTCCATTGTCGTTGTTGCAACTGCTAGGATTAAAGTCAATTTTAGAAGCAAGTACACAAGTGACTATACATCATTACTCTTTGTCTACATCAATTTTCGAGCAAGATCATCAATCCCTTTCAATTCAGAGAAGACTTCATGTGATCTCATGACAATCATATAGTTCTTAAGTTGATTTTTCAAGTATTGATATTTGTACATTAGAGAACTCTACCAGATAAAATTTGGTTAACTGAATTCGACGTTCTTTGTTGAAAGAGACAAATAAATCAACGGGACTCAAGCAAGCTAGACAAGTAAGGTTGATAATTGAACTTTATCCATATTGATAATTGATAAAATAAACCTTAGTTAAAATATAAAAAAAGTAAAATTAATTTTAAGAGCAAATTGCATTTTTGGTCCAATACTAATGGGCCATTATCACTTTTGGTCCCACGTTTTATAAATCTGGTTTTTTTAGTCCCGTAGTAATTTTTTTTTGTCATTTTAAGGACTTCCGTCCAAAAACAGACGGAATCACTGTTCATCCATTAATTTTTTTTTTTTTTTTTTTGAGTTCATCCATTAAATTTTTTTTTTTTCTGGTTTATTGCAGATACAAAAGTGATACTTGACAAGAGTTGGGTTGAAAAAGAACAATGGGTCACTTTTGAAGAGTCTTTGTGAATATAATAGTTATGTAGCTCTTATTTTAAGATACTATAGTATCTAGTGTTATTCTTTTTGTTTTTTAGTTATTTCAGAAGTATGCATGCGTACACTAGGATTTTGTGTTGCCACTCGTTTTTAGTTTATTTCTTATATTCTTCTCTATAAAGAACAATCACTAGCTTGTTTGTGCAATTTTCTCCATTTTCATACTTTTTTTAATTGAGTTTTTATTCTAAATAAGTTTCATTTTCTGGGAGTTTTTGAAAGTTGCACTACCGAGAGAGATGACGGGGCTTCTACGAATGGATAAATGGGAACTTGCTTGTTTCTGTAAAAAGAGATAAGTTTGGTAACTTGTCATGTTTGTTAATTTGTTTTCACTACAACACCTTTCCTAGGTTTCTGTTACAGGACTTGGAGATCTAAGCGACATCAAGTCAGGATGCACTCTTGATAGTCAGAGTGTGGTAATCTTATTTTCTTTGAATTTAGCATTCAGAATGTTATTATTTGTAGATTCATACAAAAATAAGCACTGATTATTGAGGAACATATGCTCTAATTATTTTACACTTTTACATTGAGGCATTTCCATAACCTATTACAAAGTTGAAAGTGTGCATTATAATCATTGTTATGTATAACCCATCTCTGTTTTTGTAAATGTACTTAATCAGCTCTTTGTTTGTTTCTGCCAATCCTGCTTTTGCTTACAGCTTTTTGATCTTTTTGATCAAAAAAGGAATGGTGTCATTGATTTGGAGGAATTCATCCTTTCACTTAATGTTTTCCATCCCCATGTCCCAATGGAAGACAAGATAGATTGTAAGAGAATCTGAGGATTCTCTTTCTTCTGCAGTATTTCGCTTTCATTTATGAACTCTATAAGGTAAACGAGATTGTGATGATCATAATCGTTCCTCTCTTATTTTTTTTCAGTTGCATTCAAGCTTTATGATCTAAGACAAACCGGGTTCATAGAGCGAGAAGAAGTAAGTGCATCTTACTAACCAACTAGTAACCAATTGTTAATTAATGCTGAAACGAAATGTAAAGATAACAAAATATTGTTGCCACAGTGGTGTTGCATTTTCCGAAGGTGGTTAAGATATTCATCCATATTATAAGTCATACAATGTTTGATTGCCAAATTTATCTTCTTGCTTCAAATGATCTTATATCGATGTTACAAAGTTGTGGAAAAAAATTGTGTTTTCAGGTTAAGCGGATGGTGATTGCTATACTTATGGAATCTGATATGAAACTACCTAAAGAACTGCTGGAGCAAATAATCAACAAGGTATGGCTGTATATGAACCATTGGCTTTTCTATTATATATACCTCGTAATAGATGAAGAATGCTTATGTTCATTTAGTGACCTTCCGTTTCAACAGACATTTGCGGATCCAAGTTGTTCTTTCTTGTCTATCATCTGGCATCTCTCTCCCACTACGGTAATCAACATATTTTAAGTAATTTTCTTATTTATATAATAAATATTTTTAATTTTAATAAATATCCAGCAATAGTTAAAAAAAACATTTATCAATATTCAAATTTTGCAAGTTGAAAACCTAACTGTTAATTAAATTTCTAACAATCCTCCTACCAGCCAGCTACAACATTGCGCAAGAAAAGAGTTCAATCCGATGCTGCGTGAGTAATTTTTCCCAAATGGAAGAAATAGACATAGATTTTGGTGTATATAACTGTTAGGCATGCTTATTGAGTCAAGCACATAGTTGTCAATTACACCCACTACCATCGGATTCAAAAATTGAAAAGTAAAGAAATAAATAATAAGGTTATTTAACCTACAACTTAAACTATCAAAGTAAAACAACTCTTAGATAAAATAGCCAAGATTTTTCAAAAAAAATTACCCATTGCAAATGGATAACAAACAAGGAAAGTAAAGAGGTTCTATGGGTATTACATATTTTCAAATGGTTAGGATTATGTTAATTTAAATGGATACTTTAATCAACTTCTTTTTGTTAGTTTTGGATATGCACCTGTTTTAACTGTTTTGGACTTTTCAAGCATGTCTAACACTACGCATTTGATTAGCTTGCATGAAGTGATGTGAAAAATAGTATTGTTGTTGGTAATCTTTGGTGCTGCAAGAGGTAAACAATAAAGTCTAAAGCAAGAACTGATTCTTGTTAATACTTTCATGCTCTGTTATGAAGATTGTGAATGAGTAGAAACATGCACATTAACATCTGTATTATTTTTATGTCCTTATTTAGGAGTATATCAAGTTCATTGTGGTCATCTGGGAGAGTTATTTGCACTGAAGACTTTGATGTGTACAATATTCAGTAATGCCATTGAAGAACTAATAGAACACACAAGTGTTGCAAAGATGTTGCCGCTGATGCAACAAGAGATTTGGGTGTGAAGGAAGACATATTTATATTATTTGAATTTTTTTTAAGTTTTACGAGGGGAGTTTATTTTGTTTGGATTGATCTATCATGGTAAAACCAAATGCATTGGTTTTCATGAATATTTAATTGAAAACTCAATTTTGTGAATAAAATAATGATGCATAAAGTTGAAGCACCATAGTTTCGTTTTATTTCCTTGCTTTTATGCCCTTCAAAGTAATACCAATTACCACACGAGGTGGAATTTGAATTTTGATTGTGATACAAGACTAAGTATATATTATGTTTTGAAATATTTATTTTTGCTTTAGACTTGATATCACTTTGTAAGGCAATGTAATGGTTTAAATAAAAATATAAGTTATGATATATTTTTTTTAGTTTGAAAGTAATTTTATTCTAGGTAATCTATACAAAAGACAACTTACATCAGATTTTACTTACGGATGCAACGTGCGTCTGTTGCTAGTAAATATATTATATACAACTAGTAATGTATATAAATTTAATTAACTTGATTATTATATTTTATTATGTTAAATTAAAATTTAAAAATTATAAATTAATGTACAAAGTAAAATTTATTTAATAGTTATTCTCGTTACTTTGATATAATTGTAATAATCAGATTTAATTGACTTGACCATTATATTTTCTTATTTTAAAAAAGTAATTTATGCTATGCAAAATTAATTTAAAGATTTTATTTCATACTTTTTAAAACCCAATTGTATTTTCCATCAACCAATTAAAATAAGTAACATTATTTTTTGGATTACCACATAAAATTTGGTTCTAATTATTATATGGTCAGTGACAATGGTTGTTGACTATATGTTCAGTGACCATATTTGTTGATTGCTAATAATCGCTTTGATCATACTTGTAGTAGCCACATAAATATTGGTGGTTAACTTGGTCACAATTACTATTATTTTATAGCGACTATAATATCCGTCACTATAAGTTATCGTTTTGGTTGCAAATCCATGGACGCCATTTATTATAGTACAGCGACCATCTACAACAACCAAAATTTAGTTGGTCACAGAAAAAAGTTGTGTAATTGAATTGTAGCAACCAAAGAAATTTTGGTTGCTATAAGTACATATATAGTGACCATTTTTAATTCGTCACTGTGAATTTGGTGGCTGAAACATAATTTTCTTGTAGTGTAATTTCATATATTATATATTTATTATATATAATATATGAACATATATATATACACACACATATACACACACACGCACGTATGTATATATATATATATATACATATATATATATATATATAGATATATATTATATATAATATATGTATTATATTTTATATAATATGTAATACATGTATATATTATATATTTTAATTTATAATATTCATTTTGTTATATGTATTTTAAGATATATTTTTTTATATATTATGTATAATATATTATATATAATAAAATATGTGGAATACCATATATAATATATTTATTTAAGTGTATTATATATATATATATATATTTGTATATATTTAAAATATAATATACCTATATATATTATAAAACATAATAAACATGTATAATATACGTGTATATATTATATATATACACGTACATATATTATTGTAATACATATATTATATTTAATACAAAATACACGTATATATATTATATATAATGCATACATATGTGTTCATATTAAAAATATAGTATACGTGTATATATAATATATACATGGTTACATGTATTTTATATATACGCGTATTATAAGTTAGATATTATACATATGTATTCATAGGCGACGCCGCATGCATTCAAGTGGGGTCACTTGACCCCACTGAAAAATTTGCTTTAATTGTATATTTATAGTATTTAACATGTAATTTTGTTAAAATGTATATTTACAGACCTTTTTGACCCCATATTAGAATAAGTAAATTTTTAATTGACCCCTAACGTAGGTAGACAATTTTTGTTATTTTGTATAAATTAAATAGATTAATCTACAAATTAATATACTCTTTTATATATATTCGTCATAGATTGAAAAGCTCAATATCATATCTATTTGGAATTTTATAGATATTCTTAATTTATTAGTTTTAAAACTTGAGAAAAAAAGCGATATAAAGTCAAAATTTTACTGATTAAACATGATATTTGTTCTAATTTATTTTATAAAAATTTAAACATACAATTCTACAAGTCCATATAGTGATAATTAAATTTTTTTGACCCCAGTGATTAATAATCCTGGATTCTCCCCTGCATGTATTAACAATATAAATTTTGTTATATATTATATATTTGTATTTTTGAATTAATGATTAAATACATATTAATGCCTTTTTGTTTTAATTAAGTTAAAAAAGTTAAAATTATAATTTTTCTATATAATTAAAAATTAGAATGAATATATTATATAATATATCATTAATGAAATTTAAATTAAAATAAAAGGAAAAAAGAAATAAAACCTTGACCAAAAAAAAAAAGTAAAGATTATTTTTATATTATATAAAGGCGTTTTCAATTTATATATTTATTATAAATTAAAATAAATAATATATGCGTGTATCACATATTATATAAAATATAATACATATATAATATATAATAAATATATGTAAAATATATATATATGTGTGTGTATATATATATGTTATATAATAAATATATAATATATTATATATAATAAATATATAATATACGAAATTAATGGATGTAACACAAAAAAAGCAAAAAAAAAAGTTAAAGGATGAACAGTGATTCCGTCTGTTTTTGGACGGAAGTCCTTAAAATGACAAAAAAAATTACTACGGGGCTAAAAAACCAGATCTGAAAAACATGAGACCAAAAATGATAATAACCCATTAGTGTGGGACCAAAAATGCAATTTGCTCTAATTTTAAATTTCTATTCAATTGTAAAATAAAAAAAAAAAAAGAAAGCCCACAAACAAATTAAAAACAAATCTCTAACCTATCACTATAGAGACGATTGGACGAGTTTGATTATTATATGTGGTCTTTTAGGGACATGTTTTGGATGTTTTAATGTCGCTTATAAATATCAATAGCCTTCTTTCTAAAAAAAAAAAAGATGTAATTTACCCAAATTAAATAAGAATTGTGCTAGAGATCGAAATAAACCCATTACAAATAAAATCAAATTAAAAAATAAAATAAAATAAAATCAAATCAAATTAAATACAAAAAAGTTGCTTCATATCAAAGCCGTAGTATAATTCATGTGGACAGCATATATATATATAGCAACTTCAAAACAATCAGAGTGGGATTGCAAACGCGCTCAATGGATCGGAGATTCCTGCCTTCTCTACTTTTCTGTATTTTTGAAGCCAATGACTCCAGTTCGCTAGGATTAACGGAACTCTTATGAATTATTCAACAAGTAATCATGGAATCCGAACATGAGAAGAAGTTGGAATCCGAACAAGAGGAGAAGTCTGGAATACTTAGGAACCCAATGCTTATAAATAGTGGGAGACATTGGGTTTAAAGGACAATCACAATCTCAGAAAAGTACGGAGGGAGAAATCAGCAATATGCAGCAAATCGTCAAGTTTGTGTTGGTATTCACTATCATTTGCATCCTCGTCACCTCTGCAGACGCTAAACTCGGTGGAAGAAGAGGACATTTCCACGTCGGCCATCACCACACCATCACGGCAGAGGGACGCACATTATTCGTCCGTGAAAATTGCAATTTTGGGATAGTAACTGGCCCCTGTTTGCATTTTTGGACAATAATTTGGCTTTTCTGATTTTAGTGATAGTAACTACCAAAAATTTGCAATTTCAACCAACTCTCCATCGGAGCCCTAATTTTGGGCCGGAAAAAGTCACGTGCGGTCACGTGATACCCGGAAACCACCTGATATGAGGTGTGGCAAAACAGGCTGGCCACATAAGCAAAAAGAAAAGCCATGTCATTTCTCAATTAAATTAAAAACCTCACATGTGGCATAACACATAAGTAAACACGTTTTTTAATTAAAAACGTATCAAAGAGACAAATCAAGATTCTGAAAACCCACTTTACCTTTTGTGGTGTTGAAGAAAAAATTGGAACTCTGAAGACGAATCCCAAGTCTCACCTCAAACCCTAGAATTTCTCCCATTGTTCCCCAAATGTAAGTTGAATTCTGTGTGGTCCTTGTAATCTTGTCTAATAATGGTGAAAGGAAGCAGAACCAGCACCGTATTCGTGCGGAGTGGGCGGAACATGTCAATGCCGCCACCATTATACCGTAAGTATACACTCTTAGCTATGGGAATGTGTATATTTTTTTGATTTTCACAATCTTTTGTCGGGTTGAATGAGTCTTTAAGTGAATCCTTGTCACATTCCTCTGAATTTTTGGTGGTTGGCCCTATATGGTGTGTTGAACACCGACAATGGTCCCCCCTGTCTGAAGTTGTCTCCTTTTTTTTAGTGTGCAACTATGGGTACCTTTTAAAAAGCGATTTTTTTAGTGCTAGGGTTTAAAATATGCATGGTTAACTTATCTTCTTAAATTTTTTTTTTTCTGTGTACTACAGATCCAAGGAGTCCATCGGTAACAGTAGCTTTGTATTACGGTGGCACATTCCAACATTCTCCCAATCCGTGCTACAACAATGGGAGTGTCAAGAAGCTGGACTATGTTGACGTAACAGCATTGGGTAACACTTCGTTACATTTTATGGTCAGAAAGTTTCTTGAAATCCCCAATAGGTGTAGGTTTTATGTGCTGACTTCTGTTGGATTTAAGTTACTGAGCAATGATGATGAATTTAGAACTGCTGCATTACCTTATAAAGAAGACAATGAAGATTTTTCAGTTTATGTTGAGCCTATTCCAGTTGGAGGGGGGGTTGATCATGTTGTCAATGATATTGAGTTGGAGGAACATGTAAATGTTGATAGTGGAGAACGGGTGCTAATGAAGTTGATAACACTGTAGGATTAGATAGGGGTGCTACAGGGATTGACAACAATGTTAATGATTTAGAGGGGGATGCTACTGGGGTTCCAAATGTATCATCAGAATCTGATCCTGAAGATGAGGATTTTATAGTTGATGAAGAACATGGCAGTGGGACTGATCTTGAAGATGACCAGTTATTTGATGATGCCATTAGTCCTGATGCAGAGACTGACACACTTGGTGGTGCTGTAGTTGAAGATTCTGAGGAGAGCAATGAGTCAGGGAGTGAGTCTGATGTGGTAGGGAGTGATGATGATGATTTGTTGGACAAGTATGTGCTGTCTGAAGATGAAGATGAGCATGACAGACTACCTATGTTCAATGAGGTTAATGTTTATGATCCTGTCTTTCGTTTGGGTATGACATTCAGTAGCAAAGATTTATTTAAAACAGCTGTTAATTCTCATGCGATTATTACAAGAAGATCATTACCTAATTCGAAATGTGATAGTGGTAGGGTTTATGTTAGGTGTGGTGAGGATGACAATTGTCCATGGAAAATGAACTGTACCCTAATTGGTCAGTCTTGGGTATTGAGGGAGTATAATCCAACACATACATGTTATGAGACTTTCCAAGTCAGGAATGTGAAAACATCATGGTTAGCAGGTAGGTATCTACACCTTTTCAAGATTAATCCCAAAAGATGTGTTAAAACATGGAGAGATGATGTGGCTGCTGAGCTCAATGTAACTATCAGCAAAGATCAGGCCTATAGAGCCAGAAATTTGGCACTTGACATGTTAAGTGGAGAACCAGATTCACAGTATGCTAAACTTTGGGATTACGCTGAAGAACTTAGGAGATCTAATCCAGGATCCACAGTTGTACTAGGCACTGAGGATGATGATGGTCAGTCAAGGTTCAGCAGGTTTTATGTTTGCTTCAGTGCTTTAAAAATGGGGTTTAAATCAGCTTGTAGGCCGTTTGTGGGAGTTGACGGTTGTCATTTGAAAGGTCCTCATGGGGGAATATTACTAACTGCTGTGGGTGTTGATGCTAACAACAACAATTTCCCTGTTGCATTTGCTGTGGTAAGTAAGGAGTGCAGTGAAACTTGGCAATGGTTTTTATTGAATTTGAAGAATGATTTGGAGATAACAAGGGAGCATGAGTTTGTCTTCATATCAGATAAGCAAAAAGGATTACTGAATGCATTTATGGAGGTGCTCCCTAATTGTGAACGCAGGTTTTGTGTTAGACACATTGTCAGCAACTTTCAAAATGCAGGTTTCAAGGGGGTTACATATAGGAATGCTGTGTGGAAGGCTGCTAAGGCCTGGACAGTTGGTGATTTCAAGGCAAGAATGAGAGAAATGAGGGTTTTGAATCCAGAAGCAGCTGATTGGTTCAGTGAGAAGCCACCAAGAGAGTGGACCAAATCCCATATTGGTGAATTTTCAAAATGTGACCTGTTGTTGAATAATGTCTGTGAGAGCTGGAATGCAGTGCTTTTGCCATGTAGGGACAGACCTATAATCAGTATGCTAGAGTGGATAAGGGAGCATCTCATGAAAAGTCTGAACAAACATAGAGAAGAGGCAAGCAAATGGGATGACTACTTGTGCCCAGGCATAAAAAAAATTATTCAGAGGCACTCTAGAAAAGTGGGAGGATGTAGGCCGGTCAAGGCATCTAGGACTGATTATCAGGTTCATAGCATCGATGGACAATATGCAGTTGATTTGAAAGATCATTACTGTTCATGCAGAAGATGGCAACTCACTGGCATCCCATGTAAACATGCCTTGAGTGCCATATACAATGAGAAGATGCAGGTTGATGACTTTGTTGATCCTTGCTATTCTGTGACAAATTACATTCAAACTTATTCTGGTGTTATCAAACCAATAAGTGGGGAACAAACATGGAGTGAAACACTGATCATACCACCCCAACCACCAAAGTATGTCAAACAAGCAGGAAGACCAAAGAAACTGAGAAGAAGAGGACCTGATGAGCCAAGGGATGCTGGAACATCTAAGAAAAGAAGAAGAAATTTGTTTAGACATCCAATGAAGCTTGGGAGGCTCAAGAAGACAATCATACACTGTTCCACTTGTGGTGAGCCAGGTCATAACACTCTACATTGTCCTGAAAAGGAAGGATATGTACCTGGACCACCAAGGAAAAGCAGATCCACTGTAATTCTTTTATTCCTTTAATTGTCCCTTTGTTTTTTGGCACTGCTACTTATATTAACCATGTTTTTATCCTTGATGCCCAGTTTGAAGATATTGTTGGAAGCTCTCATATGGGAAATGAGACTAGTGATGATCATAACAACATTGAACAGGTTTGTCTTTTACATTCAATTTATTATTGTTTCAAAAGAGATGAATTATTGATCATTGATATTTGGACTTGATGACAGGAAACAACTCATGAGATTCTGCCACCTTCTGCTAGCACAGTGGAAGGTGAGGAAGAAGATGAGCAACTAACTGGATTGACAATGGAAGGCCCATCTTCCTCTCAATTTAGCATTCAAGAAGACCCACACTTGCAGGCACCAACTATGTATGAGCAGCTCAGATTAGGTAACCCACAAACGCCACCAACAAAGACTACTGCAGGGGTTCAATTGCATGAATTGCAGGATCAAATGAGAGCTAGAATTCTCAAAAACAAGAAGAAGACCTCACAGTTTAACCCTCCACGGCTGAGATTGAGGGTGCCACCAACAATGTCAACTGATCCTTTGCCTTCCCAAGAAAGCATTGTCCATAAGCCAATTGTAGTCAAGCAAATCATTAAGGACAAGGGCAAGAAGTACCTAGCACTATCTGGACTTAGTCAATCCAGTGAGAACTAGAAATTGATTTGGCTAGTGGGGTTGACTTTTGGACAGTTTAAGTTATAAGTTCAGGGTTAGGCCATTTATTTTTGAACAACTATGATGTACTGAAACACCATTTTATGGCCTGCTTGGGTTAACTTTTGGTCAGATTAAGTTTTAGGTTCATGTTTATTTTTGGACAAGTTTGATGTACTGAAACCATTTTCTGACCTGCTTTTGTGTGAATTTTCATCTGTTCATGTTGGTTGACTGGTTCATCTAAATCTGGTGTTACTTTGGAGGATTGGATCTGTGAATTTTCGTCTGTTCATATTAGATGTGTTATTTTATGTAAATTGAATTGAACAAACAACATTTTGGAATGTGAAATTAAACTTCTCTTCAACTTCACAACATACTACATACAACACAAGCGCCATTGAAGGTCACTGTTACAAAATTACAGAAATCACCCCTGCTGGGTTTTGACCAAAACACAAAAAACAAAACAAACACCATCAAAACCTACCACAGACCATCTTCATTAGCTTAACCTCCATCTATCAAGCAAGTTTTTTGAAGCCTTCATCCACAGCTCCACCGTTCCCATTTAAAGCAAGAACAAGCAAAAACCAAATAAAACAACCAAGTAAAGCATACATCTTCTCTCTCTTACGACTCAATCTCATAGCTTCCACATCTCTTCTCATATTTGCTACTTGCCTCTCCAGATTGTTGATGTTTCTGAGCAAACCTGGGATAATTCTCTTGGATCTATCGCACATGACAGGGTCGACCCAGACAAAGTATCGGCATCTCTGATTTGGGCAGGTCACAAACCGCCTTCCAGGATTTTCTGCTGTCCACGATGTGCGGCAGACGGCAACAGCTCCGCAATCACACATAGCTTCATCAAGTTCGGCCATGGAGTTGGAAAGAAAGTCTTGTGGTGAAATATGAGATCTAGGGTTAAGAGTGCAGCAAATAAATGGGGGAGAGAGACATGGCTCTTTTTTTTTTATGCCACATGTGAGGTTTTAATTTAATTGAGAAATGACATGGCTTTTCTTTTTGCTTATGTGGCCAGCCTATTTTGCCACGCCTCATATCAGGTGGTTTCCGGGTATCACGTGACCGCACGTGACTTTTTCCGGCCCAAAATTAGGGCTCCGATGGAGAGTTGGTTGAAATTGCAAATTTTTGGTAGTTACTATCACTAAAATCAGAAAAGCCAAATTATTGTCCAAAAATGCAAACAGGGGCCAGTTACTATCCCAAAATTGCAATTTTCCCTTATTCGTCCGGTACCCAACGCACGAGCCGAAGGCTCAAGCGGCAGCTCGTGTATATCTTTGCCGTGGCCCTATTTAATTGTGTCCTTAGCTTATGCTTCCTTTCAACTACGCAACTAATTAAACCACTTTTGCTCTTACGTTAGAGATACATATATATATCATAAGCTATTTTTCTATTTGTTCAGTTTTGGATAAAGGTACCATTTATAGTATAAGGTGTCTTGATTTAAGATTGACATTTATATTTTAATTTTACATTAGAGCTCACTTGCTTCAGATCTCAATTGAAGTGGCGGAATATTGAGAAAATTAATTGCACTTAACCTTCTCTGCTATGCCTAACTATCATAAACGTTTATGTGATAAAAAGGTACCCCATAAAGCTCCAATATCCAAAATTGGCCGATAATGCCTTAAAAGTTATAAACTTTCTGTTAATTGATTTTTATATAACATATATACAGTACACTACAATAATAATAACATTCAACTTTTTTTCCGGTCAATACCTTCAATTACACCATTCGAGATATTAAGCAAAAATAAACAAACAACAAGACTGAAATGCAGGTCTGAACTTTTGATAAATTTTAGGTATCATAGTACGTTTTATGAAATTTTTTAGTCATGAAGAATTTCGTGCTCAGTAATCATAGCACATTTGCACCAAAAAAGAACAAATAAAAGATAACAGTCGTAGAAGATGCGTCGCCCATTCGTTGCACTACTGCACGGGACTGGCGCACCCCACAAAAAAGAAGAAAAAAAAAAAGAATTTTTATAAAATAGTTTAATAACGAACTTGTAACGCCCCAATTTCCGGAAGTTCAGGTAAGCACTCCACGAGCGGGTCTTCGGGAGTTGGGAGGTTTAAATTTGCTTATTCTATTTGTTAATTGCAAATTTCAGCATGATTAATTATCATATGTTTCCATACATTTATATGAAATGCCATCTATATGAATTATATGGAAATCAGTGAAATAAAGTGACCTAAGTGTATTATATGATCCTTAATTGCTTCCTTATGTGAAATTGTGTAATTAAATGTATATCATGGCTTGAGGTGAATTGCATCATTTGTTAGAGATTATACTTATGTGCATTAATTTAAATAAATGAGGGACTTTTGGGCAAATAAGGTTGAATCACATGTTTCCATGCCCAAACTTAGGATATATCATGAATTATCTCTCATTTCTTCCATTATGTTCCATATCATTCAAAGAGCAAAAACCTCACACACACAAACACCTAGTAAAAACCGACATTTGCACCTTGAGGGAGGAAGAAAATTTCATCTCATAACTCAAGCTAATTTTGAAGAATTGAAGAACTAGGAGCATCATCAACTTCATCTCATCATCTCATCACCATCTCTTTGATTCAAGGTAGGAATTGGAAAATTTTCATGAAATTCTTGAATATGTGATCAAGTATGAATTTAGGGATTTGTTGATGAATTCTTGCATGATTGAAGTTGAGAGCATGATCTTGATCATAAGGAGTAAGGATTGCATAAAAATCTTGAAATTATTGAGGGTTGGAAGCATGTTCATACATGAGGGTTTCAAACTTGATTTTACCACTTTGATGTTTATTTCTGGGTTGAATTGATGAATACTTGAAGTATGAAGCATATATGAGGTGTTTCAACATTTGTTATGGTTGGAATTTGGGAATATAATTGTTTGGGTTGGTTTTGCAAGGAAAACCCCTGTTTTCTCCCCTGTTTCTGCTGCTACGCATGTGGTCGCGCCCGCGACCTGTTTTACGTGTAAAACTGGTCGCGGCCGCTACCTGTTTTACGTGTAAAACTGGTCGCGGCCGCTACCCATTTTTGGCCCAGTTTCGAGATTTGAAAAAATTGGACAAAAATTCGGAAAAATACTTGGTCGCGGCCGCGACCATTTTGTGAAGGATTTTGGTCGCGCCCGCGACCGCCCTCTATAAACTGCATTTTGTCCAACTTCGAACCTACGCTATTTTCACCTCGGTTTGAATTAGAAAACGTGCCATATACCGTCGGAAAGTTCTTTGTGTCTACTTTCATACCCAACAAACAAAACTCAATTCCCACTTCTAGAATTTAAGATATTACAGTTTTCCCACAACATGTGCATTTTCCCAAAATTGTCAAGTCTTCCTAAACTTCACCAAAATCTTTCATATTGCATTCCTTTCACTTTCTTGGCTCCCATATGTGAATTATATGAATTTATGCCCTATTTGATCATTGTTATCTTAAATTGCTAAATTGAACATGTCATGATCATTATTGATTGAAATTGTATAAGTGACATTATTGGAACATGCCGTTTGATGGGTGTCGAGACCACCAATAATAAATCCCAAATATTGCACACGATTAAATTGTAAAATAGTGGCAACGGGTATCGATCCACGGGGATTGGACGAGTTTGTACTCTTTTAATATGCCAAGAATATAAACGAACAATTAAAATATGGGGGGTTTGTCAAGTTTTGGATTAAACTAATGAAATAAACAAACGAGACTAAATAAGCAAATAATTAACAACTAAACGCAACTGACACTTAGATTAATTCAGTAAATAACAAAGAGCCGGGATTTTCCTACGCATGCATCAGACTATGATCACGGACAGGGTGATTAATTCCTCGTTAGGCTAGCTATAGTTACCAGTTACCTTAGGCTCCCTCGTTTCTTCTTACTGTTTATAACGACTAAAAGAAACTCCTAATAATCGTTTTCTAATTAACCAATAACCTTAGCAGAAACTCCTTTTAAGATTCAATTGGGCAATTGCATTACACCCTAAAGAAACACTAACCCTAACCGACTTAGTAGAAACTCCTACTTCGCCTAATTAGACCGTAATATTCCACAACACAAAATCAGCCGAACTTAACAACCTAGTGTTGATTGCCACTTCGTTAATTGCCCGGCTAGACTCCACCAAACGAATTAACTAGCTTTATGTGTATTGATAATTCTAAGATTCGTGCACTAACCAAAGAATAAACCAACACTCAATGACATGAAATCGGAAATAAAACGGATAACTTTGATTAATCAACCCAAAGAAATTGTCTCACAACATCTAAAGCATGCTTGGAAAATCCCAACTATAAACGAACTAGAAATTCATAACAAAATTCAAAGCATGAAATAAAATAGTAATATAGTTTCAACAAAACAAAGGAAAGAAGAATAAACTAGTGTGTTGCTCTCCCCAATCTCGGTTCTTCTCCTTTTATGTAGTGCTAAGACTTGAATTCTTCCCCCACTCTTCCTCCACGATCTGCCATCATAAAAGCCATGTTCTCCACACGTTTTGTCCAAGTTATTGCCCGAAAAACGGGTCAGGGTTCCTGACCGTGACCTCAGGCAAGCTTCTTCACTATCTCTCCACATTAAACGCCCACTAACTCTTCATCAAGCACCGTCATTACTCCAAGAACGTGCATCCCCCTCCTTTAACGTACGTAACTCTTTGTTTGAGCTTTTGAATTCCAAATTTATGGCCTTCAATTGCATTTGTTCTCCAATTAATCCCAAAAGAAGGTGGATGACCTCTAACTTCATGCAAGTCGCAATTTCCTACAAAGAAACATTAAACCAATTAATAGACCACTATTAAACCAAATCATGGAATAAAATATCACAATTGTAGGCTCAGTAATTGGTAAAGAAATGACTTATCAAATCCCCCCACACTTAGGCAATGCTTGCCCTCAAGCATAAACTAAGATCAAAGATAATAGAGAAATTTGACTCTATTCAATGAAAACACGAAATAGGCAATGTAAACTAGGAATGACAACATAATTTTTGCCCTACACTACCAAACATTGAACCAAATGCAATGAGAGTCTCACATAAGAAAACACAAAACCCGGTCACCATCTTAAGCACATGCATGATTTGCCAAAGTTGAATTTAAACCATTTAATCCTAGAAATCATATTCAACTTATTAGATGAAGGGTATGCACAAGGAAGTTTCAAATGGAAACAGTAGTTGTGGGGAATTCGGGATATTCGCAATTAAAATTATATAAGGAACTTAGCTAGGATTGCTTGAATTGTCATTGGCCTTTTGACGCGAACGCAAACATTTGTGATGAATGTCATCCGGTTACTCAACCATTCACAACCTCAAATGGCTTTGCCTTACTCATAATTACCCGTTTTATTGTGATAAATCACTTATTTAGTTGGGTAATTAGCGGAGTATTCATAAATTGCCTCACTCGTCGAGATTATTTGGGACCGTTTGACGCGAGCACAAACATTGGTGATGAATGTCACCCGGTTACTAAGCTCCATTTAATCATTTCAACAGATTTTTGGCGCTACACATAATAGACCAAAGCATGTAATTTTCAAGCTTAAATTAAATCCCTAGGTCCACCACAATTTCCCAATAAACAAGTGAAAATTCAAGTGCATACCAAATTCAACTTCTAAGCTTCATAAGTTTCTATTCAAGAATGGCGTCGTTTTAATCACACAATTTAACGTTCTAACCATTTAAAACCGGGCATGCAATTTCCAAAAATGTGAGAATATCACCAACAATTAGCCAATATTTAGCATGCAAGATTCAATCATACTTCATATCCTTTTAAAATTAATCCATCATTGCCTAAATCGTAATAATTCATCAAATAAGAATCAAATTAAGTCATATCTTATCTCCTAATCATGCATAAAGAGGGCACAACCCTGAAATTACTATTCACAGCCATAAACATGCAACTATAGAAGCAAATTCGCATATTTTCAGCCCATTATCAACTCAAAAATGCCCCGAAATCATGCAAAAATGCAAAAATTTTCTCATACAGCCCTAATACTCCCCCCACACTTGAAGCACATGTTGTCCTCAACATAAAATGAAAATCAAATGTAAACAGAGGACTTCCCTGATCCCGGGGGGTGTGATGGTTGGTATTCAGACTCGGAGAACCCTGTCTATGATCACGAACAGCCTCCCATCAGTAGAATTCTACCAGCTTCTTCAATTTTGCTCTGACTGTGCGTTGGCCTTGATTGTTGTGAGAGGTTTCAGGCCCCTGGAGTCTGTTCCTGCTGTGGGAGACTTGACGGCAACGGTTGTTTGGCCGGAGAATCATCCCGTTACCCATGGTGGTCTTAGTGTTGGTCGTTCTTGCAATTGGAGTTTGGTGGTTGAGAAGGAAAGATGAACTTGCAATTGGGGATTTTTGGTTTCTTTAGCTGATATGTAGGGTTTGGGAGTTTTGTATCAGTGGTTGATTTGTATGGTGTAAGTGGGGCGGTCCAGGTTGGCTGGATGGGTCGGAGCATTACGCGCGGATCATGATGCGGGTAGGGAGACGGGTGGTTCAGGTATGTGGGTTAAGCTCTGATTACCAAAAATGGACCCAGAACCCTTGTCCGTGACCTCAGACAAGTTTCCTCACAGTAGCTCAATAGCAAGTTCACTAGTTAATGCAATTGATCAACAATGGTTCCGCTCTTGTGCCTCCCCCACACTTATCTAATTCTGGTACCTGCACATTTTCCAACAAAACACGAGAAGAGAAGAGATTACGTCGGGGCGAGAAAAACGAGCAAAGAAAGAAAACGAAAAACTAAAAAAAACAAAAGCAAGGGAAAGAAATATGGGTTGCCTCCCATACAGCGCCCTTGTTTAACGTCATGGACTCGACGAGTTTTTGTTTCACACTCAAGCCCCTAGAGGAGGATCCTCTAGTTTCATCTTTTCAACCGTGTGTGGCTCGAATCCTTCATAAAATGGCTTAAGTCTACGCCCGTTCACCTCACTGTCCAAATTTTCAGTTCTTCGATCAGGAGGCTTAAGGATCTTCTTTTTCACCGTCTCCATTATAGGTGGGTCTAGCCTACGTCGGGCTGCTCTACGGGACTTGGCTCCTCGTTCCAAAACAATATCATGCATGCTCCCAAAAGGCGTCAGTCCCTTGACATTTGTGATAGTCCATTGAACTGCCTCTTTGTATTTTTGAAGTACTCTGATCAGTTTTTCCTCTTCCAGACTGTCAAGCATGTTGGCTATGATCACAGGTAGGGTCTCAAAGTCGCCCAGATATGCGTGTTTTAAAAACTCAGGTAGCTTTTCGATTTCTAGCTTTAGATCCTGCAAAAATGAAGGTAAAAGCTTAGATTCTGGTCTAGTTAACTCAATAGGCACAGACTTTGAACTTGTAATTTCATTAAGCCCTTGTAATGCATGGAACTTATCAAAAACATCATCAAAAGACTTAAACCGATTAGAAAATCTCTTCAGCCAATCAACAGATATGTCATGACAAATAACATAATTCAACTCAACATCATTATTTGAACAAAAATCCTCATAAGTTAAATTCTCAATGACACCAACACTACAAATGCAAGACACATCATCAACATGCTTAGTGGAATCATAAACATTGAATTTCACTACTTCACCATCAAACTCTAAAGTCAGTGAACCATCATGTACATCAATTTTAGCTTTAGCTGTACTAAGGAAAGGTCTACCAAACAAGATACCAGAGGACTCGGATGAATAATTGTTTTCCATATCAATTACAAAAAAATCAGCAGGAAAAATCAGTTCATTAACTTGAACTAACACATCCTCTAAAACACCTTCAGGATAGACAATTGATCGATCCGCTAATTGAATAATAACTCCCGTACTAGCTAATGGACCAAGACCCAAAGAATTATAGATAGATAAAGACATCACATTGATAGAAGAACCTAAATCACACATAACCTTACCAATACCAACATGTCCAATCTTGCATGGGATGGAAAACATACCTTTATCGTGACACTTAGGAGGTAATTTTCTTTGTAAGACGGCCGAAACATTTTCACTAACACTCACCTTCTCATTACCTGTCAACTTACGCTTGTTGGTGCACAATTCCTTAAGAAATTTTGCGTAGTGTTGAACCTGTTTAATGGCCTCAAGGAGTGGAACGTTCACTTCAACTTTTTCAAAAGGAGCCAAGATGTTCTTATTTTCTTTGTCCTTCTTTCTCTGAACGAACCTTTCAGGGAATGGTGGTGGAACTACCAGCGGCTGAGGCTTCTGATAGACTTCAGCTGGACTGGAATTCTGTCCGTGATCACTGGCAGGATTCTTCTCAATCTCTTTTTTAGTTTCTGCATCAGAGACCTGTACCTGATCACGTTTGTAACTCCTGTTGACTGGAGGCTGCAATTCGTTTCCATTTTGCAACACAATCGCACTCACATTGTGTGTTTGCGATGGTAGTTTGCCTCGACTCTCCAATTTGCTCACCGATGATGCAATTTGTCCCATATGGGTCTCCATGCTTTTTATAGTGTCCTCTATCTTTTGAATCCTGTTCGTCGTGTCCTGTTGATATTTCTCGGTATTAGTAGCCAACATACGAACAATTTCACTAAGAGGCATACCTGAACCCGGAGGGTGTTGTGGTTGTGGCTGCGGTGGAGGTGGGTGGGAGCTCTGATTATTCGGTTGGTTGTTGGCATAACTGAAATGCGGGTGGTACGTCCATCCGGGGTTGTAGGTGTTCGAATAAAGGCATGCATCAGTTTGGTGCTCGGGACTAGTGCAAATGCCACATACTCTCGAGGGTGGATTAGTACCTACATTCATTTTCTGCACCAAGGTTGTTAGCAAAGACTCAATTTTATCAAGTGAATTAGTATTTACCTCATTCACCCTTCGGGGGGTGTCCTGTCGAGCTTCAAATTGTTGAGAATTTTCAGCCATGGTTGATATGAGCTCTCTAGCTTCGGCTGGTGTCTTGCTAACAATTGCTCCGCCACTCGCGGCATCCATCATTCTACGTTCCATCGGAGTTAGTCCTTCATAGAAGTATTGAATGACCAATTGATCCGAGATACCATGTTGGGGGCAGCTTGCTAGCAATCTCTTGAACCTCTCCCAATACTCATAAAGGCTTTCGGAATCTCTTTGCTTCACGCCACAAATTTCTCGCCTAATGTTGGTAGCACGAGAAGCCGGAAAGTACCTCTCAAGGAATTGTCTTGACATTTCCGCCCAAGTAGTGACCGTACCCGAAGGTAAGTAATATAGCCACTCTTTAGCCGCATCTTGCAATGAGAAGGGAAAAGCCCTTAGCTTGATTTGATCCTCTGTCACATTGTGTGGCTTCATGGATGTGCACACAAGGTGGAATTCCTTCAAATGCTTATTTGGATCTTCATTCTCCAACCCGCGAAAGGTTGGCAACAAATGGATAAGGCCTGATTTCAATTCGAAGCCTTCCTGCAGTTCTGGAAAGGTAATACAGAGTGGCTGTTGTGCTTCAGTAGGTCTGGCAAGGTCCCGAAGCGTTCTGTTCTGAGCCATATCCTGACTGTGATCACTGTCAGGCTTCCTGTCAGTAAGCTGTGCAACTGTAAACTCCTGCTCAGAATTAGTATCAGTTTTCAGCTTCAAACAATTCTGAACTTTCGCCAACTGCTGCTTGCTCACGAAGGTTCCTAAGCATAAGAAAAAGAAACAAAATTAGTTACCAATCCCCGGCAACGGCGCCAAAAATTGATGGGTGTCGAGACCACCAATAATAAATCCCAAATATTGCACACGATTAAATTGTAAAATAGTGGCAACGGGTATCGATCCACGGGGATTGGACGAGTTTGTACTCTTTTAATATGCCAAGAATATAAACGAACAATTAAAATATGGGGGGTTTGTCAAGTTTTGGATTAAACTAATGAAATAAACAAACGAGACTAAATAAGCAAATAATTAACAACTAAACGCAACTGACACTTAGATTAATTCAGTAAATAACAAATAGCCGGGATTTTCCTACGCATGCATCAGACTATGATCACGGACAGGGTGATTAATTCCTCGTTAGGCTAGCTATAGTTACCAGTTACCTTAGGCTCCCTCGTTTCTTCTTACTGTTTATAACGACTAAAAGAAACTCCTAATAATCGTTTTCTAATTAACCAATAACCTTAGCAGAAACTCCTTTTAAGATTCAATTGGGCAATTGCATTACACCCTAAAGAAACACTAACCCTAACCGACTTAGTAGAAACTCCTACTTCGCCTAATTAGACCGTAATATTCCACAACACAAAATCAGCCGAACTTAACAACCTAGTGTTGATTGCCACTTCGTTAATTGCCCGGCTAGACTCCACCAAACGAATTAACTAGCTTTATGTGTATTGATAATTCTAAGATTCGTGCACTAACCAAAGAATAAACCAACACTCAATGACATGAAATCGGAAATAAAACGGATAACTTTGATTAATCAACCCAAAGAAATTGTCTCACAACATCTAAAGCATGCTTGGAAAATCCCAACTATAAACGAACTAGAAATTCATAACAAAATTCAAAGCATGAAATAAAATAGTAATATAGTTTCAACAAAACAAAGGAAAGAAGAATAAACTAGTGTGTTGCTCTCCCCAATCTCGGTTCTTCTCCTTTTATGTAGTGCTAAGACTTGAATTCTTCCCCCACTCTTCCTCCACGATCTGCCATCATAAAAGCCATGTTCTCCACACGTTTTGTCCAAGTTATTGCCCGAAAAACGGGTCAGGGTTCCTGACCGTGACCTCAGGCAAGCTTCTTCACTATCTCTCCACATTAAACGCCCACTAACTCTTCATCAAGCACCGTCATTACTCCAAGAACGTGCATCCCCCTCCTTTAACGTACGTAACTCTTTGTTTGAGCTTTTGAATTCCAAATTTATGGCCTTCAATTGCATTTGTTCTCCAATTAATCCCAAAAGAAGGTGGATGATCTCTAACTTCATGCAAGTCGCAATTTCCTACAAAGAAACATTAAACCAATTAATAGACCACTATTAAACCAAATCATGGAATAAAATATCACAATTGTAGGCTCAGTAATTGGTAAAGAAATGACTTATCACCGTTTGTCTTCGTTGGTTCATAAGGGTAGAGTCTTATGTACACTTGTCCCTTTGTTACACAGATCACGGTCCGGGAAACGAGGAACACGCTCCATAAGGTGTATCCTTTCTTCTTGTATTGGTAAAGTTGAGGTTATTTCTAATTATATTGAACCCTACAACCCTATGTGGCTTTGGACCAAAACAAATAATTATATCTATAGTTTTCCGAAAACTGAATTATTCCCTTATTGTTTGATTGGTATTGTACCAAGTTATTGAATTGATAGATTGCTTTGGCGAGTGAAACATGTTCACAGAGGGCCCGAGGGTAGTGTATTGAGCCAACCGGGAAGGCAAGGGCCGACGGGCAACTCTTGCACTATCCTCACCAAATTGCGGATGACCCCTGAATCCACTAGGAGATTAGTGGAGGAAGGAGTTCCGGGTATAGGGAATCATGAACCCTATACTCAATGAGATTGGATGGCGGGGCCTTGCAATCCACCATCACCCGGAGGAAGAAGGATGGATTGATTGAAACTGTCTATTTTTGCACTGAATTGATTGCCTGATCACTTAATTGATAACATTGAATTAATGTACACTGACGGAGATAGGTTGGAGATTGTCCCTCACTCGCCGGGCCACTGATTATTGAATTGTACTGAAATAACTAAACTGAAAATGGAATGATTGTAACCTCGGGCGAGCCTTGTTTATTTAGTAAGCTAATATTGTTTTTTGGAAATCTTACCCGAGTTTACAATTTGCATGGTATTTGCGCTTTTAAATTATAACCCCTCACTCAGTCTTTCATAGACTGACACCTCACAATTTTCAGGTCATGAAGATCGAGTGCTAGGCGGGATTTGAGTCCATTTTACCGCTTTTGGGAGTCTAGCTTTGATCTTTTGTATTTTGATACATGTTATGAGCATTTGGAACTTTTGGTGAACTTGACTAGTATGTATATATCATGACCTATGTTTGATAACTGACGAATGGTGATGTAAATATGTAATGGAAGGATGAAAACAAATAATGGAGTGAATGTATATCTTTAAGCTTCCGGTTTTATTTTGGATTGTTGTATTATTTGAGGGTATCCCGCCTAGCTAGGGTAGTGTTTTATTGTCTCCCGTTCGCTATAGGCTTGATTCACGTATGGGTGCCCGTTCCATATGTGGATTGAACTATAGTGCGGGGGATGTAGTGCCTTTGCGTGAAGGGTGCTACAGAACTTGTTCGAGTTTATTAGTCACAGCCAGTGGCGGAGCCAGAAATTTCATTCAGGGGGGTCGACTAAAGAATAATACTAAAAAATTTAATAAGTTAAATTCAAATATTGTTTTAAAGTACTTACAAGTTTGTATCTTACAAATGTCCACGTTGATCGCCCATATTTTAAAAACGATGCATAATCAAATCATTTGAAACAATGCCAAATATATCCTTTTCAATATATGTAATCAAATAATCATTCAACCATTCGTTGCCCATCCTATTTTTCAATCGAGTTTTGATGTATGCCATTGCAGAAAATACTCTTTCCATTGTAGTTGTTGCAACTGCTAGGATTAAAGTCAATTTTAGAAGCAAGTACACAAGTGACTATACATCATTACTCTTTGTCTACATCAATTTCGAGCAAGATCATCAATCCCTTTCAATTCAGAGAAGACTTCATCTGATCTCATACCAATCATATAGTTCTTAAGTTGATTTTTCAATTATTGATATCTGTACATTAGAGAACTCTACCAGACAAAATTTGGTTAACTGAATTCGACGTTCTTTGTTGAAAGAGACAAATAAATCAACGGGACTCAAGCAAGCTAGACAAGTAAGGTTGATAATTGAACTTTATCCATATTGATAATTGATAAAATAAACCATAGTTAAAATATAAAAAAAGTAAAATTAATTTTAAGAGCAAATTGCATTTTTGGTCCCATACTAATGGGTCATTATCACTTTTGGTCCCATATTTTTCAAATCTGGTTTTTTTAGTCCCGTAGTAATATTTTTTTTGTCATTTTAAGGACTTCCGTCCAAAAACAGACGGAATCACTATTCATCCGTTAAATTTTTTTATTATTTTTTTGAGTTCATCTATTAATTTAATATATTATATATTTATTATATATAATATATGTACATATATATATACACACACACGCGTATGTATATATATATATATACATATATATATATAGATATATATTATATATAATATAATATATGTATTACATTTTATATAATATGTAATACATGTATATATTATATATTTTAATTTATAATATGTATTTTGTTATATGTATTTTAATATATATTTTTTTATATATTATGTGTAATATATTATATATAAAAAAATATGTGTAATACCATATATAATATATTTATTTAAGTGTATTATATATATATATATATATATATTTGTATATATTTAAAATATAATATACCTATATATATTATAAAACATAATAAACATGTATAATATACGTGTATATATTATATATGTACACGTACATATATTATTGTAATACATATATTATATATAATACAAAATACACGTATATATATTATATATAATGCATATATATGTGTTCATATTAAAAATATAGTATACGTGTATATATAATATATACATGGTTACATGTATTTTATATATACGCGTATTATAAGTTAGATATTATACACATGTATTCATAGGCGACGCCATATGCATTCAAGTGGGGTCACTTGACCCCACTGAAAAATTTGCTTTAATTGTATATTTATAGTATTTAATATGTAATTTTGTTAAAATGTATATTTACAGACCTTTTTGACCCCATATTAGAATAAGTAAATTTTTAATTGACCCCTAACGTAGGTAGACAATTTTTGTTATTTTATATAAATTAAATAGATTAATCTACAAATTAATATACTCTTTTATATGTATTCGTCATAGATTGAAAAGCTCAATAGCATATCTATTTGGAATTTTATAGATATTCTTAATTTATTAGTTTTAAATCTTGAGAACTAAAGCGATATAAACTCAAAATTTTAGTGATTCAACATGATATTTGTTCTAATTTATTTTATAAAAATTTAAACATACAATTCTACAAGTCCATATAGTGATACTTAATAATTAAATTTTTTTGACCCCAGTGATTAATAATCCTAGAGTCTTTCCTGCATGTATTAACAATATATATTTTGTTATATATTATATACATATGAATGCCTTTTTGTTTTAATTAACTTAAAAAATTTAAAATTATAATTTTTCTATATAATTAAAAGTTAGAATGAATATATTATATAATATATCATTTATGAAATTTAAATTAAAATAAAAGGAAAAAAGAAAGAAAACCTTGACCAAAAAAAAAAAAAGAAAAGATTATTTTTATATTATATAAAGCCATTTTTAATTTCTATATTTAGTATAAATTAAAATATATAATATATACGTGTATTACATATTATATAAAATATAATACATATATTATATATAATAAATATTGGTTATATATATATATATCTCTGTGTGTGTGTGTGCGCATATATATATATATATTATATAATAAATATATAATATATGAAATTAATGGATGAAACACAAAAAAAGCAAAAAAAAAAATAACGGATGAACAGTGATTCCGTATATTTTTGGACGGAAGTCCTTAAAATGACAAAAAAATTATTACGGGGCTAAAAAACCAGATTTGAAAAACATGGGACCAAAATTGATAATAGCCCATTAGTGTGGGACCCAAAATGCAATTTGATCTAATTTCAAATTTCTATTCAATTGTAAAATAAAAATAAAAAAAGAAAGCCCACAAACAAATTAAAAACAAATCTCTAATCTATCACTATAGAGACGATTGGAGGAGTTTGATTATTATATGTTGTCTTTTAGTGACATGTTTTGGATGTTTTAGTGTTGCTTATAAATATCAATAGCCTTCTTTCTAAAATTAAAAAAAAGATGTAATTTACACAAATTAAATAAGAATTGTGCTAGAGATCGAAATAAACCCATTACAAATAAAATCAAATTAAATACAAAAAAGTTGCTTCATATCAAAGCCGTAGTATAATTCATGTGGACAGCATATATATATATAGCAACTTCAAAACAATCAGAGTGGGATTGCAAACGCGCTCAATGGATCGGAGATTCCTGCCTTCTCTACTTTTCTGTATATTTGAAGCCAATGACTCCAGTTCGCAAGGATTAACGGAACTCTTATGAATTATCCAACAAGTAACCATGGAATCCGAACATGAGAAGAAGTTGGAATCCGAACAAGAGGAGAAGTCTGGAATACTTAGGAGCCCAATGCTTATAAATAGTGGGAGACATTGGGTTTAAAGAACAATCACAATCTCAGAAAAGTACGGAGGGAGAAATCAACAATATGCAGCAAATCGTCAAGTTTGTGTTGGTATTCACTATCATTTGCATCCTCGTCACCTCTACAGACGCTAAACTCGGTGGAAGAAGAGGACATTTCCACGGCGGCCATCATGGCAGAGGGACACACAGTGGAGGAATAGGACATTTCCACGGCTGCCATCACCATCACCATCACCATCACCATCACGGCAGAGGGACGCACATTATTCGTCCGGTACCCAACGCACGAGCCGAAGGCTCAAGTGGCAGCTCGTGTATATCTTTGCCGTGGCCCTATTTAATTGTGTCCTTCTTAGCTTATGCTTCCTTTCAACTACGCAACTAATTAAGCCACTTTTGCTCTTACGTTAGAGATACATATATATATCATAAGCTATTTTTCTATTTGTTCAGTTTTGGATAAAGGTACCATTTATAGTATAAGGTGTCTTGATTTAAGATTGACATTTATATTTTAATTTTACATTAGAACTCACTTGCATCAGATCAATTGAAGTGGTGGAATATTGAGAAAATTAATTGCACTTAACCTTCTCTGCTATGCCTAACTATCATAAACGTTTATGTGATAAAAAGGTACCCCATAAAGCTCCAATATCCAAAATTGGCCGATAATGCCTTAAAAGTTATAAACTTTCTGTTAATTGATTTTTATATAACATATATACAATACACTACAATAATAATAACATTCAACTTTTATTCCGGTCAATACCTTCAATTACACCATTCGAGATATTAAGCAAAAATAAACAAACAACAAGACTGAAATGCAGGTCTGAACTTTTGACAAATTTTAGGTATCATAGTACGTTTTATGAAATTTTTTAGTCACGAAGAAGTTCATGCTCAGCAATCAAAGCACATTTGCACCAAAAAAGAACAAATAAAAGATAATAGTCGTAGAAGATGCGTCGCCCATTCGTTGCACTACTGCACGGGCCTGGCGCACCCCACAAAAAAGAAAAAAAAATAAATAATTTTTATAAAATAGTTTAATAACGAACTTGTTCGAGTTTATTAGTCACAACAAGTGGCGGAGCCAGAAATTTCATTCAGGGGGGTCGACTAAAGAATAATACTAAAAAATTTAATAAGTTAAATTCAAATATTGTTTTAAAGTACTTACAAGTTTGTATCTTTCAAATGTCCACGTTGGTCGCCCATATTTTAAAAACGATGCATAATCAAATCATTTGAAACAATGCCAAATATATCCTTTTCAATATATGTAATCAAATAATCATTCAATCATTCGTTGCCCATCCTATTTTTCAATCGATTTTTGATGAATGTCATTGCAGAAAATAGTCTTTCCATTGTAGTTGTTGCAACTGCTAGGATTAAAGTCAATTTTAGAAGCAAGTACACAAGTGACTATACATCATTACTCTTTGTCTACATCAATTTTCGAGCAAGATCATCAATCCCTTTCAATTCAGAGAAGAATTCATCTGATCTCATACCAATCATATAGTTCTTAAGTTGATTTTTCAAATATTGATATTTGTACATTAGAGAACTCTACCAGATAAAATTTGGTTAACTGAATTCGACGTTCTTTGTTGAAAGAGACAAATAAATCAACGGGACTCAAGCAAGCTAGAAATGTAAGGTTGATAATAGAACTTTATCCATATTGATAATTGATAAAATAAACCTTAGTTGAAATATAAAAAAAGTAAAATTAATTTTAAGAGCAAATTGCATTTTTGGTCCCATACTAATGGGTCATTATCACTTTTGGTCCCATGTTTTTCAAATCTGGTTTTTTAGTCCCGTAGTAATTTTTTTTGTCATTTTAAGGACTTCCGTCCAAAAACAGACGGAATCACTGTTCATCCGTTAAATTTTTTTATTTTTTTTTTGAGTTCATCTATTAATTTCATATATTATATATTTATTATACATAATATATGTACATATATATATACACACATATATACACACACACACGTGTATGTATATATATATACATACATATATATACATATATATTACATGTAATATATGTATTACATTTTATATAATATGTAATACGTGTATATATTATATATTTTAATTTATAATATGCATTTTGTTATATGTATTTTAATATATATTTTTTTATATATTATGTGTAATATATTATATATAAAAAAATATGTGTAATACCATATATAATATATTTATTTAAGTGTATTATATATATATATATATTTGTATATATTTAAAATATAATATACCTATATATATTATAAAACATAATAAACATGTATAATATACGTGTATATATTATATATGTACACGTACATAAATTATTGTAATACATATATTATATATAATACAAAATACACGTATATATATTATATATAATGCATATATATGTGCTCATATTAAAAATATAGTATACGTGTATATATAATATATACATGGTGATGGGGTCAAGATCCGCTCGTTCAGCGTTTGGACACGTGGCCTTTCTTAAAGAACAGCATTTGCTCAGTTGATTATAGTTGTCCTGAACGAGCGATGAACCCATTAAAGCGCCAGCATCCTCCAAGAACACGTGCTGTCCCTGCCACCCTCGCACGTGACCGTTGTCACCGCTCTCCTACGAGCGCCTTCTTCACGCGACATGACTGGTATTCCAATCCATCAGAAGGAGCCTTCTTCGAGCGCTACGTTCCCTCAGAAAGGCTCCCCCTGCAACCCGCTACATGAGCCTGGGCCCTCATCCCCCCCGGCGGATTTCTTGGCCTCCAAGGCTTTTTGGTTGTCACGAGCGTGCTCCCAAGCCCTCGTCACCAACCCTCCAAACGACTCTCTGACACACCGTACCTGCCCGCGCACCTGCCATTGTTGCCAACACTAACTCCCGGCAGCTTTTGCAGAAGATTCCTCCTAGGTTTCTCTCTCACAGCGCCACGTGTTAGGGCAACATTCGGCCAGGACCACATGTGGCAAATGACCAAAGGGTCCCTGACCCTCAACTATAAATAAACAAAGTCATCTCTTTCACGGTAAGCGATCTCCATTGCTACAGCTTCTACTAAGCTTACTTCTTCTCTGTATCTGACTTGAGCGTCGGAGAGCCAAACTGGGTACCACCCCCAGTTTCCCCCAGCTTGGCCTTCTGACTTTTCTGTGTGTTTGTCCTAGCAGGTAGAACCCCCTTTTTCCGGCAACTCCTGGTGATTTTCCCCTTCAAACAAATTCTAAAGTGATCGGATTCTGAACCACCCCTTTTGGAACCCATCATTTTTGGCGCCGTCTGTGGGAAACCATCTCTTCGCCTCTTCCATCTTTTCTGCTAGTTGAAAAGCAAACACCCCCGAAATCTTCACAACTATGGTTGCTACAAGGTCCAGCGCTGCGGGAGGAGGAGATAACACTTCTCCAGACGTCAACCCCATCGTACCCACCATCCCTGTAGGCGGAGGCCCGCCCCCTACCGTCGCTGAAGGTGGAGTGCCCCTCACCGGGGCAGCCGTGCAGGCCGAATCTTCCGTTCTCCCACCGGCCCCACCAGCACTACCAGCTTCCGGCGCCACAGGAGGATTTTCTCACTTTGCTCTTTCACACCCTCCCCAGACTCAAGGGGTACATGCCCTTGCAAACCCAGGAGGTCAGGGATATATGATGCCGCCGCCGGGATACACGCTTGCTCCCGCTGTTATGATGCTGCCGGTTCAACCGTACCTCGCCGGCCAAATACAGCTCCCCGTGGTGATTCCTCGGGAGGTTGAAGGAGTAGAGTTACCTCCCCTAACTACGCAGCAATTGAGGGCTTTGTATACCCAGTGTGAGGTTCAGGCGGCTCAGGGGGCGTGGGAAAATTTTCATTCTATGTACTTCCCCTCTGGGCAGGCCACTCAAATCGCAGCACCTTTGGGCGGATTGCAAGCTTTCCCTGTTAGGGAAACCCAGGCCGTCCCCAGGGTGCCACCACTACCACCAGTTAATGAGGCACCCCGCCAGGGCAAAAACGAGCGGCCCCCTGTAGACGGAAACAGGGAGCCCACTGAAAGGGTTAACGAGAATGAGGGGGACTCCCACGTTTCCAGGAGGGTTTCCCGCGCGGGCAGACAAGGAGACCGGGACGGTGAGGTGAACCCTAACATCCTCGCGGCTGTGCAAGACCAGCTGCAGGGTTTGAAAGACATGGTTGGACATCTCTCTCGTGCACGGTCTCAGATCTCCCACAGTAGGGATGAACGAGCCGATGACAGAGATGCTCGTCACAAAGACCGACAGCCGCAGGTCCCTCGCCGGAGAGAGCCAGAAGAGAACTTCGGCACTTATGATTATCACCCATTGGCAAGGGGCTCTCCCCTCGTGGAAGAAGTTTTAATGGCCCAAGCCGGGATGGCCAAAATTCCCACTTCCATTAACCGATACGACGGGACGACCGATCCAGCCGAGCATTTGGATCATTTTTTACATCTGATGCACCTTTACGAGCATTCCAGCAACTATTGGGCCAAGGTTTTTGTCACTTCCTTGGTGGGAATGGCGCAAGAATGGTACAACCGATTGCCACCGCGCTCGATTCACTCATACAAAGAGTTGGCCGATGCCTTCCTCAACCACTTCAATTCCCTGAAAGCTCCAGTCACTGCGCCCACTGCCCTCTATAACGTGGTGCAAGGCAAGAGTGAGTCTCTTCGCTCGTTCTTCTCCCGCTTCAACAAGGAGATACTGCAAGTGAAGAGGCCGTCCATGGATTTCTTGATCCCAGTGCTATTTCAGGTTGTGGATCACAAACAGTATGTGAGCAAAAAATTTGCTGATGCCATCGTGGAGAGAAGGCCAGGGACACTTATGGCCTTAAGAGAGGTTGTCGAGCCGTTTTTTGCGCTCGAGGATATGTATGGGACGAATGGTCCCCGGCATCATAGCCCCATAAGAAATGAGCGCCACCCTGAACGAGGACGCGAGATCGCAGTTAAGAAGGAGCGCCATCAGGAGCGCAAGAGGTCGCCGTTGCCCCCTCGACGTTTCGAGCGTATTCCACTTACTCGACCGAACTCCGAGGTCTATAACCTCTCCGACAAAAAGCTCTTCAGGAGACCCATCAAGATGAGAGAGACCGAGTCTCTGAAACGTTCCAGCAAGTACTGTGCCTTCCACAAGCAGAAAGGGCAAGACACGGATGAATGTCGCCAGCTGGAGGCTGAGATCCAAAGGCTCGTTGCGGGGGGGCATCTAAAGGAATTTGTGAAGGTGCTGGAGCGCTTTGATGAGCACTGTCGGGGTCGTTTCAGGGAGGAGAGAAGGAGCCCATCCCGATCAAGAAGTCCACGAGGAAAGGGTCCCCCTGAGACCAGTAGCCGTCGGAGCAACAAAGGAAAGGCCCCTGATCTGGAGAATACGCCTTTTGCGGTTATCAACATGATAGCGGGAGGCCCTTCAGGGGGAGATTCGAATGCCGCTCGGCGGAGATATGTCCGGAGTTATGACCAGCGCTCATCCGTGCCCAAGTCCGTTTATGCTATACAAAAAGCCAAGGATCAGCACTCCCGAGAGAACGATGTGATAGGCTTTGATGATAGGGATTTAGGGCACATTGTAACACCCCATGGGGAAAGTGAAACTTCTGACTGCCCCATGGTGGTTAGTGTAGATGTCCACAATCATATTGTAAGAAGAGTATTAGTGGATAGTGGAAGCTCCGTTAATGTTTTGCCTTACGCCACATTTTTAAAGATGAATGCTAACCTCACACTAGAACCTCTTAAAACAGCCCTCATTGGCTTTGGAGGATCAGAGGTTGTCCCACGAGGGCAGGTGCGCTTAGCCACCTCATTTGGCCGAGCCCCTCAACGTAAGACGCTCACAATTACTTAGGCTGTGGTAGAGATTGATATTCCATACAATATCATAATTGGGCGCCCTGCCCTCGTCGATTTCAAAGCAATCATCTCCACTTACCACCAGAAGATCAAATTTCCCACATGCGAGGGTGTTGGGGAGGTATTGTGTAACGTGCGTGAGGCGTGGGAATGCTACATGTTATCTCTCCGAAAGCCTAAGGCGGAGAGAACTTTCCAAATTGGGTCCACTAAGAAATCCGTTGATTTCGCCAACCTAGATGAGGATGGTCCTTTGCGGAAAAGGGCAAAGTTGAACAAAAAGAAAAATAAGAAGAAGAAGAATACCAACACACAAGACCCCCCCGAAAATGCTCCGCCAAGGTCCGTCGAGGAGTCTTCCTCAGAAGCAGACGAGCAGGAGGGGGAGGATCCTACTCGCGAGGGGCGTTTGGTAGGGAAAAAGAGGGCGCTCGAACTTCCTCGCCCTGAGGTAAGGATCGAGCCCTCAGAAAAATTCCTTACTATTGAGCTAGAGCCTGGAAACAAGGATAAGACTACTCAGATAGGGTCAAACCTCTCAGGACCCTCGCAGATCATGATGATTGACTTCCTCAGAGAGAACCTTGACGTATTTGCGTGGAAAGCGTCTGACCTTACCGGAATCGACCCAAGCATCATCGTCCACAGGCTTAATGTAGACCCCTCCTTCAAGCCCATCAAGCAGAAAAAGCGAGATGTTCACGGCTTTCGAAAGAGGGTTGTCGAAGAAGAAGTTAATAAACTCCTGGAAGCTCAGTACATCGAGCCCATCTTATACCCAGAGTGGTTGTGTAATGTGGTTTTGGTGCCTAAAAATGCAAACAAGTGGCGAATGTGCAATGATTTTACTGATCTTAATAAGGCTTGCCCTAAGGATCATTACCCGTTGCCTCGGATAGACCAGCTGGTGGATTCAACTGCTGGATGCGAACTAATGAGCATGATGGACGCCTTTCAAGGGTACTATCAAATCTTTATGGCTCCTGAAGACCGCCCCAAAACTTCATTTGTTGTTCATTTAGGGGTGTATTGCTTCCTGGTCATGCCTTTTGGGTTGAAGAACGCGGGAGCTACATATCAGCGGCTCGTTAACAAAATGTTTGAGAGTGAACTGGGAGGGTCCATGGAAGTTTACGTGGATGATATGATTGTCAAAAGCGAGCGTCAAGACTCGCATTTAGAGGATCTCCGACGTGCCTTTTCAATTTTGCGTCATTATGGGATGAAATTGAACCCTTCAAAGTGCACCTTCGGAGTGCAAGGAGGAAAGTTCTTAGGGTACATGGTCAGTCAGAGGGGAATTGAGGCCAATCCTGAGAAAATCAGAGCTATATTGGAAATCCCCTCCCCTCGAAATCTCCGGGAAGTGCAAG
Source organism: Lantana camara (assembly GCA_037501455.1). Classification (NCBI taxonomy): domain Eukaryota; kingdom Viridiplantae; phylum Streptophyta; class Magnoliopsida; order Lamiales; family Verbenaceae; genus Lantana; species Lantana camara. The sequence continues at coordinate 82,725,729 of CM074865.1, forward strand.
TACTGGTAGGAAAGATCATCTCCTTGAACAGATTCATTTCGCGCTCGGCCGACCGAAATCTCCCTTTTTTCAAGATTTTGAGGAATGCCCGGAACTTCGCCTGGACAGAGGAATGTGAAAAGGCTTTGCAAGATATGAAGGCTTATCTATCGAGCGCTCCTCTACTGACTAAACCCATAGGTGGCGAGAAGCTATTCCTATATCTTTCTGTCTCGGCCGATGCCACGAGCGCTGTGTTGGTAGCTATACGAGAACGGAAGCATTTGCCCGTTTATTATTTAAGCAAGACATTGCAAGGAGCAAAGAAAAAATATTTGGAAATCGAGAAGTTTGCGTTTGCCCTCATTAATGCATCAAGGCGCCTGAGGCCTTACTTTCAGGCACATTCAATAACGGTACTTACTGATCAACCTTTGAAGCAGGTTTTGTCCAAACCAGACGTATCAGGAAGGCTGATAAAATGGGCCATTGAATTAAGTCAGTTTGATCTATGTTTCGAGCCTAGAGCTGCCATGCACGCCCAGGTTGTAGCTGATTTATTGGTGGAACGCTTTGGGTTAGAATCTGCCGTTCCTGAGAACGAAGGATTGTGGGTCCTGCACACGGATGGTTCCTCAACCTCCCAAGGGGGAGGAGCAGGGGTAGCCCTCAGGGACCCCAGTGGGATTGAGTTAGATTTCGCGATTAGGTTGGATTTCCAAGTCACGAATAACGAAGCAGAGTATGAAGCCCTTGTACAGGGGTTAGAAATTGCTTCTCAGAATGGAGCCTCCAGAATTACGGCGTATGTAGATTCACAGTTAATTGCGAGCCAGATTGAAGGAACTTATGAGGCTAGAGAAACCACCATGGTGCAGTACTTGAGCAAGGCTCGGGAAATCATTGGAAAGTTCAAAGAATTTCATCTGCTTCAAGTCCCGCGGGCCGAGAACGAGCGCGCTGACGCTCTCTCAAAATTTGCTTCGGCGTTGGAAGGTACTTCTGAGCGCTCTGTAACGTTCCTTAGGGCGGAGGAACCTTTGATCAAGGAGAGAGTTGCCAAAGAGGCGGTCGTTATGATTGATCCACTTGAACCATGTTGGCTGGATGACATCGTCAGGTTCCTTAGAGATGGTATTTACCCCGCTGATAAGGTGGAGGCGCGGAAAATGAGGAACAAGGCCCCTCGATTCTCTTTAGACTCCGAGGGAAGACTGTTCAAGAAGTCGTTTCAAGGGCCTCCTTTGAGGTGTTTAAGGCCCTCGCAAGCGAAAGAAACGCTCGAACTCATCCACAATGGGAGCTGTGGAAATCACTCAGGAGGGCGTATTCTGGCTAAGAAGATTTTAAGGAGTGGGTTTTATTGGCCCACAGTTCTGCATGACTCCCTCGAATTCTCCAGAAAGTGTCCAAAGTGTCAATTCCATTCCAATCTCCCTCAACTGCCGGCCGCTCAAATGATCCCAGTAGATGTTTCCTGGCCCTTCGACCAGTGGGGAATAGACATTGTGGGCCCTTTGCCCATCGCTGTTGGACAGAAGAAGTTTGTCATTTTGGCCGTCGATTATTTTACCAAATGGGCCGAGGCCGAGGCAGTGGCGAAGATCACCTTCCGGGTTGTGAGGGATTTCATTTGGAAAAGCATCATTTGTAGATACGGCATTCCGAGGGTGCTTATCTCTGATAATGGATCCCAGTTCATAGCCGCTAACACACGAGAATGGTGCTCGGAATTGGGGATTGAACAGCGTTTCACCTCCGTAGGCTATCCCCAAGCCAACGGACAAGCAGAAGTCACCAACAGAATCATTTTGCAGCACTTAAAAACCATGTTGGAAAGTAAAAAGGGTGAATGGGCAGAAGAGCTACAAGGAGAGCTTTGGGCTTATCGCACTACTCCCCGAGCCTCCACGGGCGAGTCACCTTTCGCGCTCGTGTATGGGTCAGAAGCAATGATACCGGCGGAAATTGCAAATGAATCCGCTCGTGTAGCTTATTTCGAGCCTCAATTTAACGAAAGTAACAGGCGCCTGGAGTTGGACCTATTGGAGGAGAAAAGAAACCAAGCTTGGGCTAAGATACACAAGTATAAGGCAACTGTGGCTCAACAGTACAACAAGCGTGTGAAGGAAAGAACCTTCCATGTGGGAGACTTGGTTCTAAAGAAAGTTGAAATATCCAGGCATGTGGGGAAGTTAGACCCCAACTGGGAAGGACCGTTCAAAGTAGTACAAATCAGAGCTAACAACACATACACCCTGGAGACACTTCAAGGAGAGCGTTTGCCTCGCCCTTGGAACGCATGCAACCTCCGGCGGTTTTACGTTTAAAAGCTCTCTAGAAACTATGATGTAACAATCCCGCTAACAAGTTCTATGTACTTCAAATCACAAGTAAGTTACGGCGAATTCTTTTCAAATATCTTTATGCTTACACTTTCTAAATTGCATGAATACATAGGACCCACGCCCCCCGTCTTTACGAGCGTGGTTGGTCACTATTACTTCACATGGGTTATGCTTGCCGGCACTCTAACCCGTGTGAGGGGACGCCCTCGTAAGGGTAGACCGGTAACGCTTAAAACCAACTTAATAAAATGGAAGAGAAATACAATGAAAATCCCAAGTAGACCTTGATCATCTGTCACGACGTCTTGCGCTCGAATCCAAAAATAGAGGCCAATACGAGCAAGATAATCAGACAGCAACGTCGTCAGAGGAAAATTCCGCCAAGTCTTGAATGGGGGGGCAATCACTCAGTAAGACCCTCAATACTCAAGACTTAGCAAAATTTCCAAGATTAAGAAGAAATTTCACAAGTCTTGAACGAGGGCAACCGTTCAGTAAGACCCTCAATACTCAAGACTTAGCAGAATTTCCAAGATTAAGAAGAAATTTCACAAGTCTTGAACGAGGGCAACCGTTCAGTAAGACCCTCGCAAATACTCAAGACTTAGCAAAATTTCCAAGATTAAGAAAAAATCACAAGTCTTGGACGAGGCAATCACTCAGTAAGACCCTCGCAAGTACTCAAGACTTAGCAAAATTTCCAAGATTAAGAAGAAATTTCACAAGATCTTGAACAAGGGCATTTTCTCAGTAAGACCCTTGCAAATGCCCAAGACTAAGCTAAATTTCCCCAGATTAAGAATGAATTTTGCAAATTGTGAACGAGGGCAGTCTCTTGGTAAGACCCTCACGATCACTCAAGACTTAGTGAAAATTTTCAAAGTTTCGCAAGATTTGACAAAATCACCTAAGCATCAAAAGCCTGTATGAAACATGCAACTTACACACAATCTTATAACTACAAGATTTGTTCGCATTAAAGGCAAAGTGAAAGTTCGCAATCAAGGAAAAGGTAGAGACAGTATCATGGAAATGAGAAATTCTATTCATTAAGGCCTTCGCCTAAGTTACAAAATATAGGCTTGAAGGCCCAGGAGCATCATTACAAAAAGAGTAAGCGTTAAAACAAGTTAAGAAGAAATGCAAAAAAAAAAAAAAAAAAAAAGAGGAGGCTGCAGAAATGGAATTTCAAGCCGCAGGAGCGATGTCTTCATCAAGAACCACAAGGATGTTCTGAGCCACTGGACCATAAACTGGGCCTTCTGGCTCTTGAGGTTGGGCAATGGGTGGCTCGGGCACTTGTGGATCGTTGGGCTCATTAGCAGCGGGAACAAGCGCGTTAGCGTCCTCAGCAACCCGAGCATGGGCATCCTCCCCGACAGGCCCTTGAGGCTCATTTTCAGGCGGATCATTTTGTGCGGCTTGAGGAGCATTTTCTATTGGATGGGCATCCATGTATTCATCCTGGAGGAGTTTGACCAGGAACTCATACTCAGGCTCAGAAATTGAGTCTGAGGGATCATTCGAGTCATCGCCATCCTCCTCGCATTGCTCATTGAACATGAGCCCCATCCCTTCTGCCTCTCGAATGGCTGGATCTGTCAGCCCTTTGTGGATTCCCTGATCGATGGCCAAGTTGAAGGCCTTTTGAGCCTCATCCAGGCAGTGCAGAGAGGCTGTGAAGTTGAAGGCCTTAGAGTGACAAAACTTAATGAGGGCCTCCTTGTTTGCTCGCGCAAGGCTCCGGGGCCATTCGTTCACGGTGTCATTAAGCTTCCTTTCAGCCTCCAAAGCTCTCGTTCTCCAGCTGTCGCGCTCAGCCTCTGCCTTCTTAAAGCCCTCACCCACGCGGGCCAACTCTCCGCTCAAGCCATTTCGAGCGCTCTCCACCGCCACGAAATCCTCCTTCAACTTCTTCAGCTCTCCCTCCGTCTTTTTGTATAAGCCTGTGAGAGACTCATACTTGGCAATTGCAGTGTCCAGCTCCGCTTGAATTTGAGCCGGATCGTTAGAGCGTGCCATCTTCTTGTATTTCGCTTTGCGATCGGCATAGACGGAGGCCCGCTTTTGAATGTTCTTGAGCCGAGGAAGTACTTGCTGTATGAATTCAAGAGGAAGGAAAAAATTTTTCAGCAAAAAAGTATTGGAGAAACGCGATACGGCAAAAGTATAGAGACTTACGGAGATCAGGGCGTGCGCTGCATCCAAGGCTACCATCTCCACAGGCTCGTTGTACAAGTGTTTGTGATCCGCCGAGAATTGGGCCCTGCCATAGAGGTCCTCGCTGACGGATTGGGCTAGGGTACCGGGCCATAACAGAACTGGCCCGCCATCGGAGGCACCGGAGAAATTCCTATCCCCTCGCCGGTTGAACGCCCATAAGTGTTCCTCTTCTGAGGAGGTGGTCTCTCCATCACCCTTAGGGCCTTCAACCACTTGTTTGCCCTTGCCCTTGATTGCTACAGTGTCGGGCATCCTCTTCCTCTTACGGGAGGGTATACTGGCGCTTGGTTGTGCCTCGCTTATGGCCGAAGGAGGCATGGTTTGGTCAACAGCAGGAAGCTCAGACACCCTTGAATCTGCCGGAGGGGGAGGTGGTCGAACCATTATTCCGCCAGCAGAGTTGGCCGCGCGGTTTTCCTCCCTACCACGAGGGGGTTGTACGTTCGAAGAGGAACTTGCGCCCCGAGCGTCCCTCCTGCTACCCCTGTTTCGGGGGCGTTGTTGCTCCTCTTGTGGGGCCTGGTTCCTGTTGGCATGAGCAAAACGAGCGGCATTTCTAATTCCTCCTGCCATCTCTAAGATATATGCTCCTACAAGAAAAGCAAGCACCAGAATCAAAACTCCCTGAAATAAATTAACATTTATGCAAAATTGAGGAAGGATAAAGGCAGTTAGTGTCCCTATCTAAAGGTTAGTGCCCTAAGAATCTAACCATCTCTCTCCATGTCACGAGCTGGGGGATTGTCAAGATAATAAGGGTCGTTGGACAGGTTACACAGGAACATAAGCTCTGCGTCGTCTATCCAATCTTTCGCTTCAATAAGGTGGCCCTCGTCCCTTAGAGCTTCAACTAGACTCTTGACCCAGTCCTTGGGAAGAGCAGGTTCCAAACGGATCTTTGAAACTGAGCCCCAGCTTGAGGGCACCCCAAAGCCTTCTTCTGGGGGAGCCTTGACAAAAACAAACTTTTCTTTCCAGTCAGGACCGTATGTGCTGGAGGGGGAATTGATTAATTTGGTATGAGCCTGTTAGGAATAGTGCCCTAGAAAGCCGATTGTATATCCGCTTTGTGCTTTTCCTTATTGTAATCACAGACAATCTTTGAATAAAATAACGAATTGAGGCAACACTTCTTTATATGCTCTTGTTTGGTATGCGTTTACTTTAGCTGTGCATGTATGAGAACTCCCCTAATCCTGATGACTTTAGGACTCTACCATTTAGGTGAAATGGTTCATGAAACGAGCCCTATTTCACATAAGTCATGATTAGTAAAATACTCCAAGCCGATGAGTCCTACAGACAGTGGGAGTGTCAACCTGACTCCTCTAAGGCTTGCTTGTGGGATCACGCCCTTAAGAAGGACCACCTTGTTTCATGGAGGTGCAAAGTGTATAGTTGATACGTGCGTGATACATGAGGGTGCTTACTTTAATAAGTAAGTTCACTGAGGTGCCCCTTGTGAGAACATTCCTAAATGGGAAAGGAAGTTTCTATTTCAGGAAATGGAAACTTCCAGATTAGGAAATATCTCACGAGTCATTGATGTGATTAATTGATCCTTAGACTTGAGGTTCCTTGTCACTTTATGAGTTAACTCTGTAGTCTTAGGTATAAGCTTTAAAGGGTGTCGCCTTAGACAACTGATTCAAGGCTTATGCTGGGGCTGCACAAGTGATTCATGAAAGTGAATGAGAATCAAGAAAGGACCTACACTTGCATTTGCAAGGTGATCTCTTATTGTGTAAGTCATTCATATGCCATATGGAGTCCTTGGCCAAGGCAGTAGATCAAGACATCAAGAAAAGTGTTTCTTGGATTGAGATCAAATGGATATGAAATGCACTTAGCTTTAAGACCGGATTATTAGGGTTCTGATTATTCCCTTGCCCTAGATCTTGGTTGAGAGATAGTAAGTAGGAGGATTGTATCTCACATGAATCAATGACTTAAAGGTTCTGTCGAATCTGAACATTCCAATTCAGCTAGGGGTTAAACACCTGTTGCTAGACTATGGTCGTTTAATCTGTGGACTGATTAATTAATTAGTGAATTAATTAATTAGGGTCACTGCTAATTGAATTGAGAACCTAGAGGGTCACACACAACAACTTGGTTACATGAGTTGAGGCTTGAAAATGATTAAACGAGTTAATCGGGCCAAGAGGGTTCCAAACGTGTGAAGTCACACGTGTGGCTCACGTGAGTGACACGTGTCACTGTGACACGTGTCACACACGTGTGTATATATATGTATTATATATATATTAAATAATTAATTAGTTAATTATTTAATAGACTTTGGTTTAATTTTGAATTAAAAAGAAAGTCTAATTTTGGAGAAAATAATCTAGTTAATTAATTATGAATTAATTAATTAGATAAAAATAAGTTATTTATTTTATAATAAATAAAGTATAAAATTATCCAAAAATAGTTTGGATATTTTTAGCTCTCTTAAAAGTTGACTAGAATTAGAATTCAAAGTCAAAGTTGGAAAATACTTGATGATCAAGTAATAGGAGAGAGGGACCAAAATCCTAGCCCATAAAGGACTAGGAATTTCGGCACCCCCTTTCCTATAAATAGGGGAGCTCGAGCTCCTTATGGAGCTGATTGATAATTCTTGGTTCATGTGTTGAACACCTTCCTTTCTCCAAGATTAAATTAAACCCTAGGTTAAGCCTAAACACTAACTAGAGAACTAGCATCCTTACTAGTTAGATTGTGATCAAGTTGGTGGACTTTCTCTAGAGACTTCAAGTTAGAAGTTTGAAGATTCGAGCTTTACCAAAGGAGAGGGGATCAAGCCGCGAGAAGAGCGTTCTTGGGTGGCTTGAAACGCTTCAAGAAAGAATAAAAGAAAAGTAAGTTTTCTATCTTTACGAATTTGGTTACACGATTGCGAGTTCAAGGTCCTTTTGTTGGGAAAATTTTTTAAATTCCGCTGCTTTCTGATTCGTGTTTTCCAACAAGTGGTATCAGAGCCACCTCGTTAATCGTGTTTCTGATTCGTCTCAATTATACTGAATTTGGTAGAAATTCTTAGGCTTGATGCGATTGAGTATTTGTAATTGTTTTAGAAAGCCTGAATTACGAAACTGTATTTTTTCCTGAAAGTTCCTGAAAATTGGTTTTTATAAAATTTAATTTTTGAAAAATAATTTTAGATTTGAAACTGTATAAACTGTTTTTGGATTTCTTGGATTGGTTTTGCTTTTGAACGAAAACACGAAACGAAAGCCCGGATCACGATGAACACGCGAAACCCCGCACGCGAAGGAGTCGCGCGCGCGGGCTTCGCGCGCCACCCTCCCGCAACCGCGCGGGACTAGGCGCGCCCGCCCGTCACCGCCCAGGCCTGGCCGGGACAGACCGGCCAGCCGCCAGTTCCTCCCGCACGCCTGTGCGGGAGCCTCCCGGGCGCGCCTAGGCGCGCCCGCCCAGGGCGGCCGAGACTGGCCGCCCACCGCCCAGCAGGGCGCGCGAGCGCGAGGCGCGCGGCATGCGCGCGCACTCGCCTGGCCTTGGCCGGGCGCTGTGCGCGCCTGCCGTGCGCGTCCGCGCACACTTGCGACGCTGCGCCCCGTTTCGCGCACGGGCCCCGTTTTCGTGATCCGGCCCTTTTGTGTTTCGTGCAATCCAGTCCCAATTTTTTTTATTTTAATTTTAAAAATTTTATTTTTGAATATTTATTTTTAATTTTTGAATAAAACTTAAAAATGGGATTTTTGAGAAATTGAAGCGGTTTATATTTTGGGAAAATACATCTTTGATAAAATTATTAATTTTCAGAAATTAATTGGAATTTTATTTGTTTTGGTAATTTGGGATTTATTGAAAACTTTTATAAATAAGACTCGCATCAAGTCGTGTTTTAAGCTATTAGAGCTTAAAGCGAGAATTTTAATTTATTGGTTAAATTTAAATTCTTGCAAAAGCATGTTAGGTGATCATGGGTTTAGATCTATGTATGGTTTTAATTTATGCACATGGATGGTTTAAATTGGGGTTGGAGCCCTATAGTTGCGTTTTTCAATTGAGGTTGGAGCCTCACTTATGTGCGTACTGTTATGTGATTTATTATGTGGCTTTCCATATTACTGTTTTTGAGGCCGGGGTATGCCCCGTGTAATTGTCTAAGGCCAATATGAAGATTGAGCCTTATTACTTTATGTCTTTTTCTTTTTATTGTAATTTGAGAGTAGAGATAGGTGGTGAGGTTTTATTTTCATTTTGGAGACAATGCACCCATGGAGTAAGATGGACCACATTCAAGTAACAAGGAGGCCATAAGTGAAGACCCCTCAAAATGTTAGGGAGGGGAATCTCAATTGTTAAATGTAATAGAGATAGGGCTCGTATTTTGTTACTGCTTTCCCTTATGTGATTTGAACTGTTTATGTGGCATGTATGTTAGAACTTGTGATTGTGGAGTGGCTCCCACATATCACGCATAAGATAGGTAGAACCCATGATCATTACATGTTAGTATCATGCTAGGACATGTTATCTGTTTATGTGCTTGTTTGAAATGCATTTAAGTGTACTTGCATTAATCAAGACTAATAAAATTGGATAACATATATGTTGGTGAGGTCGAACCGGACAACTCTCCGGTTGATTCGAAAATTCCCATTAAATATTAAGCTAATTTCGAACAAATAGGTGTTTAATTCGAGATGCAAATTTTGAATTAAATTCCTAGCATTCCATCAATAGGTTTTAAGTTTAGTAAGTAAAGCTAGTTATTGTCCGCGAGTCGTGGGATAGCTAGTGGAGCTTATTAGTTCTTAGTTACCTAATTAATCATTTTAAATGATCAATATTTCGTGGTCAATTTTAGCAAGGGCGATGTCCGCGAGTCGTGGGTCGTTCGAACTAAGTTTTGGTCATGATCTTATGATTGATGGGTCTAGCTTAACGCCTAAGTAAATATGGATGTCGCACGAGTCGTGGGTCCATATTGAAAGATAGGTGATGCAAAAACAATTACTAAGAGTTCTAAAGGTGTTAGAATTGGTAAGTTGTACCTACCTAGGGTTCTTACTTAGAATGTCCGCGAGTCGTGGGTTCGAGGTAAAATGCCTAGGATCTTAGTACCCATTGGGAAACGTGTTCCTCTTAGATCTTTGGGAATTATAGATCTTTGAAAAACAGTGGGAGCTACATTAGATTTAAAGACCTTATCTTTTGTATATCGTTATAATTCAGCATGCTCACTAGTTCTCTGTTTTACCATTTAGGTCGTAGATTCTGTGATTCTCTAGGTGTTTTGAAATGGCAACCAGAAACCCTCTTGTATCGATCCTCGAGTCAAACAAGTTGACTGGTCCCAACTATTCTGATTGGCTGAGGAATCTAAAAATCATTTTAGATTCTGAGAAGAGAACTTATGTTCTCTTCGAAGGGGAGCCTAGTCCCGAAGGGGAGGCTCCCACTCGGGCCGAGCGGGACGCGATTCTTAAGTGGAAGGATGATAATCTCCAAGCCCGTTGCCTTATGTTGGCTAACATGTCTCCGGACTTGCAAAGGCAACATGAGGCCATGGAATTTGCTTGGGAGATTTACGACCACTTAGAGCAACTTTACCGCCCTCATGAACGTGTTACAAGGTATAACACTTCAAAGGAATTATTCCACTTGAGAATGAGGGAAGGTTCAAGTGTCCATGAATATGGACTCAAGTTTCTTGCCCTTACTGAGAAACTTGCTTCCATGGACATGCCACTGAAAGATGAGCTTTCAGTGGATTTGTTGCTAGCTTCGCTCCCACCATCATTCAACCCATTTGTCCTTAACTTCAACATGAATCATGCTGGTGCTACTGTAGCTGAGCTGATTAGTCAGCTTGTGACTGCTGAAAGCACGATCAAGAAGGACAATAAGGTTTTGATGGTGAATGCTCCATCTTCCTCTTCTGGGCCTTCTAAAGGTAAGGGCAAGAAAGCCCAAAAGAAGAAGAAGAAACCCCTTAGGCCCACTGGTGGCATTTCGAAGGGGAAGGCCCAAAAGAAGAAGCGTGATCAGAAAGAGGATGTTTGCTTCCATTGTGGCAAAGCGGGACATTGGAGGAGAAACTGCCCAGAGTACAAGGCTACTCTAAAGAAAGGTATCTTTCTCGTTGAAGTAAATCTTTCTATTAATTCTAGTTCTTGGGTACTTGATACCGGTTGTGGAACTCATATCTGTAATGATGTACAGATGCTAAATGAAGTCCAACAACTCAAAGAAGGAGAATGTGTCTTGAAGATCGGCGATGGCTCAAACGTTGAAGCTCGAGCTTTAGGCACAATTAGATTAGATTTAGGTAGTTTTGAGTTAGTATTAAACAAAGTCCTTTATGTACCGAGCATTATTCGTAATATAATTTCAGTTCCAATATTGGATTGTGAAGGTTATGAAACTTATATTAAGAATGGTAAATACTTTATCAAACGGAACAACTCTTCCGTTCATATCGGTACTCTAAGTAATGGACTTTACCTAACTCAAAATATCAATATTATGAATATACAACGAGAAACGAAGCGTAAGAGAGATGACAAAGTTTCAGCTTCCTTATGGCACGCTAGATTGGGACACATTTCCAAGAACAGAATTAGCAAGATAAACACTTTAGGATCATTCTCTGAAAATGATCTCAAAGAGTTGACTTCTTGTGAATCCTGTCTCAAAGGAAAGATGTCCAAAGTTCCTTTTAAAGGAACTGTGGAACGTGCCACTGAGGTTTTGGATTTGATCCATACTGATGTTTGTGGACCGCTTAATGTAAGCACTAGAAACAATCATCAGTACTTCATAACCTTTACTGATGACTTTAGTCGGTATGGTTATCTATACTTAATGAAGTATAAATCTGAAGCTTTTGAGAAATTCTTAGAATTTCAAAAGGAGGTTGAGAACCAAACTGGTCACAAGATCAAAGCACTTCGATCTGATCGAGGAGGCGAATATCTTAGTGAAGAATTCCTTAATCATCTCAAGGATAATGGGATTATCTCTCAGTGGACTCCTCCGGGAACTCCTCAGCTTAATGGAGTTTCTGAGAGAAGGAATCGAACCCTACTTGATATGGTTCGTTCCATGATGAGTTTCACTGACTTACCACCTTCTTTCTGGGGTTATGCCCTAGAAAGTGCAGCAAAGATTTTGAATCTTGTTCCCTCTAAGTCAGTCCCTCAAACGCCCTATGAAATGTGGCATGGTAAAATCCCTAGTTATTCTTACTTAAGAATTTGGGGTTGTCCTGCTTACGTGAAGAGGACAGTGGGAGATAAGTTAGAATCTCGTTCTAACTTATGCTACTTTGTAGGTTATCCTAAGGAATCCATAGGATACTACTTCTATGATCAATCTGAACAAAAGGTGTTTGTTTCTAGAAATGCCACTTTTCTTGAGAAACCGTTCCTTAAAGAAAAGAAGGGCAAGATCATAGAATTAGAAGAAGTACAAAATGACCCCACACCACCCACTGAAGAAACGTCCCACTCTGATCAACTACAACCAATCACGAATTTCGATACACACGAAAAACCTCCTCTAAGGCGTTCTGAACGCACTCCTAGACAGCCGGAGAGATGGTATGGATTCTTCCATGAAGTCTCTCAAAAGGATAATGATCCTTTAACATATGAGGAGGCACTTTCAGATTCTGACTCTGAACAGTGGATAGAAGCCATGAAATCCGAAATGGATTCCATGAACTCCAACCAAGTTTGGACCTTGGTAGATTTGCCTGATGGGGTCAAACCCATAGGTTGCAAATGGATCTTTAAGAGAAAGCTTGGAGTTGATGGAAGCATTGCAGCCTACAAAGCAAGACTGGTTGCAAAAGGATTCACTCAAAGACCCGGCGTGGATTTTGACGAAACCTTTTCACCAGTTGCAATGCAAAAGTCTATTCGAATCATGCTTGCCATTGCTGCATATTATGACTATGAGATATGGCAAATGGATGTGAAAACTGCCTTTGTCAATGGTGACATTGACAAAGACATTTATATGGAGCAACCCATAGGTTTCACATTCAGTGGGAGTGAGCAAAAGGTTTGCAAACTCCAAAGATCAATCTATGGATTGAAACAGGCTTCTAGGAATTGGAACATTCGATTTGATGAATCGGTCAAAGCGTTTGGCTTCATCCAAATTTCGAATGAATCATGTGTGTATAGAAAGGAATTGGAGACCTCAATACAATTCTTAGTACTTTATGTTGATGACATCCTTCTTATTGGGAATTCGAAGGATGACATGAAAGTGACTAAGTTATGGTTATCGAACCAATTCGAGATGAAAGATCTTGGTGATGCGTCCTATATCCTTGGAATTAAAATCTATAGAGATAGATCTAGAAGGTTAATAGGACTATCACAGTCGATGTACATTGACAAAGTATTGAAGAGATTCAATATGGAGTCGGCAAAGGTTAAGAACCTTCCTATGAGTGTAGGAACATGTCTTTCAAAGAAGATGTGTCCTAAGACTGACCTTGAGAAGGAAAGAATGACTCATACACCTTATGCATCAGCAATAGGTAGCATAATGTATGCAATGTTATGTACTCGACCGGATGTGGCTTATGCACTTAGTGTAACAAGTCGTTTCCAATCTGACCCTGGAGATGGTCACTGGGCTGCCGTGAAGAATATTCTTAAGTACTTGAAAAGTACTAAAGATTTATTCTTAGTTTACGGAGGTCAAAAAGATCTTACTGTCGAAGGATACTGCGATGCAAGCTTTGCATCTGACTTAGATGATTTTAAGTCAATGTCAGGATACATTTTCTGCCTAAACGGCGGAGCAGTGAGTTGGAAGAGTTCCAAGCAGACTACCACTGCAGATTCGACCACTGAGGCCGAATACTTAGCTGCAAATGATGCAGCTAAGGAAGGTGTTTGGATAAGAAACTTCATTCAAGAGTTGAATGTTGTTCCTAGCATGAAAGACCCCATTACTGTGTTTTGTGACAACACTGGGGCGGTTGCTCAAGCAAGAGAACCAAGATCTCACCAACGGACCAAGCACATTATGAGGAAGTATCACCTAATCCGTGATATTATCAAAAGAGGAGATGTGCAAATTGAGAGGGTCACATCAGCAGAGAACGTGGCAGATCCACTTACTAAACCCCTTAGTCGAGAAGCTTTCCAAGGTCATCTTCAGAAGATGGGACTTAGAGTAGCTTTAGAATGGCTTTGACGGGCAAGTGGGAGATTGTTAGGAATAGTGCCCTAGAAAGCCGATTGTATATCCGCTTTGTGCTTTTCCTTATTGTAATCACAGACAATCTTTGAATAAAATAACGAATTGAGGCAACACTTCTTTATATGCTCTTGTTTGGTATGCGTTTACTTTAGCTGTGCATGTATGAGAACTCCCCTAATCCTGATGACTTTAGGACTCTACCATTTAGGTGAAATGGTTCATGAAACGAGCCCTATTTCACATAAGTCATGATTAGTAAAATACTCCAAGCCGATGAGTCCTACAGACAGTGGGAGTGTCAACCTGACTCCTCTAAGGCTTGCTTGTGGGATCACGCCCTTAAGAAGGACCACCTTGTTTCATGGAGGTGCAAAGTGTATAGTTGATACGTGCGTGATACATGAGGGTGCTTACTTTAATAAGTAAGTTCACTGAGGTGCCCCGTGTGAGAACATTCCTAAATGGGAAAGGAAGTTTCTATTTCAGGAAATGGAAACTTCCAGATTAGGAAATATCTCACGAGTCATTGATGTGATTAATTGATCCTTAGACTTGAGGTTCCTTGTCACTTTATGAGTTAACTCTGTAGTCTTAGGTATAAGCTTTAAAGGGTGTCGCCTTAGACAACTGATTCAAGGCTTATGCTGGGGCTGCACAAGTGATTCATGAAAGTGAATGAGAATCAAGAAAGGACCTACACTTGCATTTGCAAGGTGATCTCTTATTGTGTAAGTCATTCATATGCCATATGGAGTCCTTGGCCAAGGCAGTAGATCAAGACATCAAGAAAAGTGTTTCTTGGATTGAGATCAAATGGATATGAAATGCACTTAGCTTTAAGACCGGATTATTAGGGTTCTGATTATTCCCTTGCCCTAGATCTTGGTTGAGAGATAGTAAGTAGGAGGATTGTATCTCACATGAATCAATGACTTAAAGGTTCTGTCGAATCTGAACATTCCAATTCAGCTAGGGGTTAAACACCTGTTGCTAGACTATGGTCGTTTAATCTGTGGACTGATTAATTAATTAGTGAATTAATTAATTAGGGTCACTGCTAATTGAATTGAGAACCTAGAGGGTCACACACAACAACTTGGTTACATGAGTTGAGGCTTGAAAATGATTAAACGAGTTAATCGGGCCAAGAGGGTTCCACACGTGTGAAGTCACACGTGTGGCTCACGTGAGTGACACGTGTCACACACATGTGTATATATATGTATTATATATATATTAAATAATTAATTAGTTAATTATTTAATAGACTTTGGTTTAATTTTGAATTAAAAAGAAAGTCTAATTTTGGAGAAAATAATCTAGTTAATTAATTATGAATTAATTAATTAGATAAAAATAAGTTATTTATTTTATAATAAATAAAGTATAAAATTATCCAAAAATAGTTTGGATATTTTTAGCTCTCTTAAAAGTTGACTAGAATTAGAATTCAAAGTCAAAGTTGGAAAATACTTGATGATCAAGTAATAGGAGAGAGGGACCAAAATCCTAGCCCATAAAGGACTAGGAATTTCGGCACCCCCTTTCCTATAAATAGGGGAGCTCGAGCTCCTTATGGAGCTGATTGACAATTCTTGGTTCATGTGTTGAACACCTTCCTTTCTCCAAGATTAAATTAAACCCTAGGTTAAGCCTAAACACTAACTAGAGAACTAGCATCCTTACTAGTTAGATTGTGATCAAGTTGGTGGACTTTCTCTAGAGACTTCAAGTTAGAAGTTTGAAGATTCGAGCTTTACCAAAGGAGAGGGGATCAAGTCGCGAGAAGAGCGTTCTTGGGTGGCTTGAAACGCTTCAAGAAAGAATAAAAGAAAAGTAAGTTTTCTATCTTTACGAATTTGGTTACACGATTGCGAGTTCAAGGTCCTTTTGTTGGGAAAATTTTTTAAATTCCGCTGCTTTCTGATTCGTGTTTTCCAACAGAGCCTTCGCTTGGATATAATAAAAACCCGCCTCAGGAGATGAGCGTGATGAGGAAACTACTTGGAAAAGTGCTGTAAAATTTCGCGTGAAGGGCTCGTAACCAACGCTTCTCATCAAAATCACAAAGCTTGTTAATAGAGCTAAGCCATTGGGCACAATTTGGGAAGGACAGAGGTGCAGGTCATTCAGTAAACGTGCCATCGGGGCCGAAATAGGGAACCTCAAGCCTCCAGAGCTGACGGCATCTACATAAACGGCCATTTCACCCGAAGGAGGATGATTGGCGCGCTCGTGCTCAGCAGGGATTCTCCATATGTAGCGCTCGTCCCAGAAGATAGGCGCCAGCATTGTTTTCACCTCTCCTAGAGTAACCGTGCTAGGAGTTTCGTCTGGGGTGCGCTCGGTAGCCTGGTAGCCTGAGCTTCCACCCTCCTTGGATCCTTTGGGCTTTCTGGTTTTCTTGGGCTTCTGAGGGTTCTTGCCCTTTCCTTTGTCACGGGCTCTTTCAGAAGGCCCTGCTATTTCCTCGGCATCCGACACCGGCGCCGCCATCGCTACTGTCACGGTATGGCGATGGGGGTGAGTAGCACTTGCAGTGATAGGAAGAGTACCCCCCTGTCTCTCTGCCTCCATCACCATGTTCATCTCTTCGAAAAGAGGTTCCACCCCTTCCGGGTCCCTTACATCTATGACGGTCATAGCCCCTTCCAACCCTCCATCCCTGGATGATTCCGATGGAGATGAATTTTGGGTGGCCATCTCCCCTACTTCCCGGGCTAACTCTTCAACGCGTTGATTGGCCATGGTAAGGGGAAGTTAGGAAAAGTTTTAGAGAAACTGGAAGAGGGGGTTTTTCTAAAAAGGACAGGGATTCTTGGAAAAATCAAGACGGGAAGTCACTCAATCCTAGTTTATGATCCTAAAATTGACAGAGTTAGAAAAGTTCACCGAATTTTACCTTAAAATTTCTGGGAAGAACTTGAAGGAAGGAGAGAGTGCTTTGAGACTGGTCTTCGGAGAAATTTTGCAGAAGGGTGCTTGAGAGTTGTGTTCGTGAAAGAAGTGGAATGGATACGAGATCCCTCATTTATAGGGATGGGAGTTGGTACGTTTCTGGCAAGGAATTCAAAATGGGTAATCATTTCCCGCCTAGGAAACCGTTCACTTTATGGAAACGTCGCACACTTTTCAAGTCTCACGCGCCCCACGCGCATCAGCATTTAATTCTTGTATGCTCTAAAGGGTCAGAAGAAAGGACAGCATTTAATGCTTGGACACGACAAGCAATCAGATGAAAGGACTGCATTAATGGTGCAGTCGGAAAGAATATTAAACAACACGCCAAAAACCCTCCCGAGCGCCACGATCGGAGGATTGCGCTTGATGAATTCTACAGCCCTTATTACAAAGGACTGCAGAATTGAGGGGGCAAAATGATGGGGTCAAGATCCGCTCGTTCCGCGTTTGGACACGTGGCCTTTCTTAAAGAACAGCATTTGCTCAGTTGATTATAGTTGTCCTGAACGAGCGATGAACCCATTAAAGCGCCAGCATCCTCCAAGAACACGTGCTGTCCCTGCCACCCTCGCACGTGACCGTTGTCACCGCTCTCCTACGAGCGCCTTCTTCACGCGACATGACTGGTATTCCAATCCATTAGAAGGAGCCTTCTTCGAGCGCTACGTTCCCTCAGAAAGGCTCCCCCTGCAACCCGCTACACGAGCCTGGGCCCTCATCCCCCCCGGCGGATTTCTTGGCCTCCAAGGCTTTTTGGTTGTCATGAGCGTGCTCCCAAGCCCTCGTCACCAACCCTCCAAACGGCTCTCTGACACACCGTACCTGTCCGCGCACCTGCCACTGTTGCCAACACTAACTCCCGGCAGCTTTTGCAGAAGATTCCTCCTAGGTTTCTCTCTCACAGCGCCACGTGTTAGGGCAACATTCGGCCAGGACCACATGTGGCAAATGACCAAAGGGTCCCTGACCCTCAACTATAAATAAACAAAGTCATCTCTTTCACGGTAAGCGATCTCCATTACTACAGCTTCTACTAAGCTTACTTCTTCTCTGTATCTGACTTGAGCATCGGAGAGCCAAACTGGGTACCACCCCCAGTTTCCCCCAGCTTGGCCTTCTGACTTTTCTGTGTGTTTGTCCTAGCAGGTAGAACCCCATTTTTCCGGCAACTCCTGGTGATTTCCCCCTTCAAACAAATTCTAAAGTGATCGGATTCTGAACCACCCCTTTTGGAACCCATCACATGGTTACATGTATTTTATATATACGCGTATTATAAGTTAGATATTATACACATGTATTCATAGGCGAAGCCATATGCATTCACGTGGGGTCACTTGACCCCACTGAAAAATTTGCTTTAATTGTATATTTATAGTATTTAATATGTAATTTTCTTAAAATGTATATTTACAGATTTTTTTGACCCCATATTAGAGTAAGTAAATTTTTAATTGACCCCTAACGTAGGTAGACAATTTTTGTTATTTTATATAAATTAAATAGATTAATCTACAAATTAATATACTCTTTTATATATATTCGTCATAGATTGAAAAGCTCAATAGCATATCTATCTGGAATTTTATACATATTCTTAATTTATTAGTTTTAAAACTTGAGAACTAGAGCGATATAAACTCAAAATTTTAGTGATTCAACATGATATTTGTTCTAATTTATTTTATAAAAATTTAAACAAACAATTCTACAAGTCCATATAGTGATACTTAATAATTAAATTTTTTTGACCCCAGTGATTAATAATCCTGGAGTCTTCCCTGCATGTATTACCAATATATATTTTGTTATATATTATATATTTGTATTTTTTAATTAGTGATTAAATACATATGAATGCCTTTTTGTTTTCATTAAGTTAAAAAATTTAAAATTATAATTTTTCTATATAATTAAAAATTAGAATGAATATATTATATAATATATCATTAATGAAATTTGATTTAAAATAAAAGGAAAAAAGAAAGAAAACCTTGACCAAAAAAAAAAAAAAAAAGAAAAGATTATTTTTATATTATATAAAGCCATTTTTAATTTCTATATTTATTATAAATTAAAATATATAATATATACGTGTATTACATATTATATAAAATATAATACATATATTATATATAATAAATATAGGTAATATATATATTCATATATATATATATATATATGTGTGTGTGTGTGTGTATATATATATTATATAATAAATATATAATATATGAAATTAATGGATGAAACACAAAAAAGCAAAAAAAAAAATTAACGGATGAACAGTGATTCCGTATGTTTTTGTACGGAAGTCCTTAAAATGACAAAAAAAAAATATTACGGGGCTAAAAAACCAGATTTGAAAAACATGGGAGCAAAATTGATAATAGCCCATTAGTGTGGGACCAAAAATGCAATTTGCTCTAATTTTAAATTTCTATTCAATTGTAAAATAAAAATAAAAAAAGAAAGCCCACAAACAAATGAAAAACAAATCTCTAACCTATCACTATAGAGACGCTTGGAGGAGTTTGATTATTATATGTGGTCTTTTAGTGACATGTTTTGGGTGTTTTAATGTTGCTTATAAATATCAATAGCCTTCTTTCTAAAAAAAAAAAAAAAAAAGATGTAATTTACCCATATTAAATAAGAATTGTGCTAGAGATCGAAATAAACCCATTACAAATAAAATCAAATTAAATACAAAAAAGTTGCTTCATATCAAAGCCGTAGTATAATTCATGCGGACAGCATATATATATATAGCAACTTCAAAACAATCAGAGTGGGATTGCAAACGCGCTTAATGGATCGGAGATTCCTGCCTTCTCTACTTTTCTGTATATTTGAAGCCAATGACTCCAGTCCGCTAGGATTAACGGAACTCTTATGAATTATCCAACAAGTAACCATGGAATCCGAACATGAGAAGAAGTTGGAATCCGAACAAGAGGAGAAGTCTGGAATACTTAGGAGCCCAATGCTTATAAATAGTGGGAGACATTGGGTTTAAAGAACAATCACAATCTCAGAAAAGTACGGAGGGAGAAATCAACAATATGCAGCAAATCGTCAAGTTTGTGTTGGTATTCACTATCATTTGCATCCTCGTCACCTCTGCAGACGCTAAACTCGGTGGAAGACGAGGACATTTCCACAGCGGCCATCATGGCAGAGGGACACACAGCGGAGGAATAGGACATTTCCACGGCTGCCATCACCATCACGGCAGAGGGGCGCACATTATTCGTCCGGTACCCAACGCACGAGCAGAAGGCTCAAGCGGCAGCTCGTGTATATCTTTGCCGTGGCCCTATTTAATTTTGTCCTTCTTAGCTTATGCTTCCTTTCAACTACGCAACTAATTAAGCCACTTTTGCTCTTACGTTAGAGATACATATATATATCATAAGCTATTTTTCTATTTGTTCAGTTTTGGATAAAGGTACCATTTATAGTATAAGGTGTCTTGATTTAAGATTGACATTTATATTTTAATTTTACATTAGAACTCACTTGCATCAGATCTCAATTGAAGTGGTGGAATATTGAGAAAATTAATTGCACTTAACCTTCTCTGCTATGCCTAACTATCATAAACGTTTATGTGATAAAAAGGTACCCCATAAAGCTCCAATATCCAAAATTGGCCGATAATGCCTTAAAAGTTATAAACTTTCAGTTAATTGATTTTTATATAACATATATACAGTACACTACAATAATAATAACATTCAACTTTTATTCCGGTCAATACCTTCAATTACACCATTCGAGATATTAAGCAAAAATAAACAAACAACAATGACTGAAATGCAGGTCTGAACTTTTGACAAATTTTAGGTATCATAGTACGTTTTATGAAATTTTTTAGTCACGAAGAAGTTCATGCTCAGTAATCATAGCACATTTGCACCAAAAAAGAACAAATAAAAGATAATAGTCGTAGAAGATGCGTCGCCCATTCGTTGCACTACTGCACCGGCCTCGCGCACCCCACAAAAAAGTAAAAAAAAAAAAAAGAATTTTTATAAAATAGTTTGATAACGAACTTGTTCGAGTTTATTAGTCACAGCCAGTGGCGGAGCCTGAAATTTCATTCAGGGGGATCGACTAAAGAATAATAGTAAAAAATTTAATAAGTTAAATTCAAATATTGTTTTAAAGTACTTACAAGTTTGTATCTTACAAACGTCCACGTTGGTCGCCCATATTTTAAAAACGATGCATAATCAAATCATTTGAAACAATACCAAATATATCATTTTCAATATATGTAATCAAATAATCATTCAACCATTCGTTGCCCATCCTATTTTTCAATCGATTTTTGATGTATGTCATTGCAGAAAATACTCTTTCCATTTAGTTGTTGCGACTGCTAGGATTAAAGTCAATTTTAGAAGAAAGTAGACAAGTGACTATACATCATTACTCTTTGTCTACATCAATTTTCGAGCAAGATCATCAATCCCTTTCAATTCAGAGAAGTCATCATCTGATCTCATACCAATCATATAGTTCTTAGGTTGATTTTTCAAGTATTGATATTTGTACAATAGAGAACTCTACCAGATAAAATTTGGTTAACTGAATTCGACGTTCTTTGTTGAAAGAGGCAAATAAATCAACGGGACTCAAGCAAGCTAGACAAGTAAGGTTGATAATTGAACTTTATCCATATTGATAATTGATAAAATAAACCTTAGTTAAAATATAAAAAATGTAAAATTAATTTTAAGAGCAAATTTCATTTTTGGTCCCATACTAATGGGTCATTATCACTTTTGGTCTCATGTTTTTCAAATTTGGTTTTTTTAGTCCCGTAGTAATTTTTTTTTGTCATTGTAAGGACTTCCGTCCAAAAACAGACGGAATCACTGTTCATCCGTTAAATTTTTTTATTTTTTTTTGAGTTCATACATTATATATTTATTATATACTAGTGAGGTGAACGTGCGTTGCACGTTTATCATTTAATTTTTTTAAATAAATTTAGTTATTATATTTATTGAACAAATTAAGAGATTAAAAATATTTATTTTGATTAAATAAATATACACATACAAAAATATTTATATGAAATTTCTCTTTCAAATCATCTACCATAAGTAGAAATTTGAAGTAGAGAACATCCAAATAAATAAGCAATAAAAATATTTGAAATTTTGTTATTATATAAAAATATATATATTTAAGTGTATAGTAATTTGACCAAATAATTCTCGCTTTTAAGCATAAGTAATAGTTCATAACTTTCAAATATATTTAATAAAATGAAAAGACATGTAAAAATTATAGAACAAAACCTAAAAGATCACCCAATTTTGCCGGTGGAGCATCCTAAACGTAGTAATCATCTTGAAACTTATGACCTATTCTCATCAGTTTATCGGTCATCATGTTTCTTTTTCTAGAGATTTATTTAATTCAAGTTTAGTATGGCCTTTGGAGTAAACTTTATCAATTAAATTACATTTCTCATTTGTTCCATTTCAATATCCTTCATTGTTATCCATTTCATGACCATCTTCGAGTCAATACCCACTTTAGTCATCGAAAAGTGTCTTTCCCAAGTTAGTGTTAATACTCCGCGTAAGCTCAATAACTCCACTATATTATTTAAACTCTACTAAGATCCATAGCGTATCCTAACACCCCCATATTCAGCTGTCATCTAGAATGACGCCCCTGTCATCTCAATGATTCCCCTGGTTATAAAAGCTCACCTCAGAGTTTAGTTTCACCAATCCTTTCTCGGGTTTATTCCACGATAACTTAGTGCATATTTTTCTTTTATCTGTATTTTTTGTCCACACTGATTAGTGTTGAGGTTTCATTAACTCTTTTATGTGGCGAAGGGTGGAACTTCTAAGTTTCATAACATTTTAATAGCTCCATCGGTTCCATATTTTTCAAAGATTTTAAAGCGTCAAGATCAAGACAATCCACGCATGATAATCAGATAACATATTACTCTGAATTTTATTATAAAAGCTCTCTTTGAGACCGTTCGACACTCGCATGCCATGGAAATTTCTTTCAGTTTGTGCATCAATAATCTTGTCTGACACCCGGAGTGCGAATGGACAACTTCTGAGCATGTGGTCCACATATTCATGTCCTATATAGCAGCGTGTACATACATCACTTTTTCTAAATTTTCTGTCATATTTCAGTACATTCATGAGCAAGCTATCATGTTAGCAAGCCACAAGAAAATCTTAAACTTTTGGGGACAAAGTAATTTTCAAATTCATTTCCAATTTTTCTCCCATGTCTCATCCGACACCATAAGTAGACTATAACCGATTTATAGGACAATTTGTCGTTAGTTGACCCAATCAAAACTCTCTTATCTCCGTTATCATGCAATGCAATTAGGACATTAAGTATCTCATCCACCACCTCCTTAGGCAATAACGTTTTCAACTTATGTAAGTTTCAGTTTTTATTTGTGCAATGGATTACATACCATCAGATCTTTATCCTTCTCATGAATCTTATCTCCAAAGATGTCCGCTAGTTTGCTTGTGATAACCATCTATCATTCCATAGAGACGTCCATTCAACTGGTTCTAACTATCCCCTTGCATGCTCAGGAAGCCATAAGTGGAAGCTTATGTTCAAGAATGAGAACATCCTAGCAGCAATAACCATCTTGAACCTTATGACCTATCCTCGCCAATTTATCCATCATCATGTTTCTTTCTCTCGAGATTTATTTAATCAAAATTCCTCAAAATCTTTGGAGTAACCTTCGCCAATCAAATATTACATTTCTCATTAGTTGTTTTTGAGTATCCTTCATTGTTATTCATTTAACGACCGTCTCCAAATCAATCTCCACATTAATTTTTGAAAAGTATCTGTAGCACCCTAGACCCCAAGGCGCCACATCCCCCGCACTATAGCCTCGATCCACGTATGAAATGGACAGTTCATACATAAACCAAGACCACAGCGAACGGGTGACAACAAAACGACGCTCTAGGCGGGACACTCTCCCCAACATAATCAACAAACATGAATAGAAAAGCGGAAGCAATAAAGTCATTCATATATATAGGTACCATATTTATTACATAGATACATATAGGTACCAGTTCTAATTATCAATACATTATCATCTCTACAAAATAGGTATCTACTAAAGTGTCCAAAATATATCAACCGTGAACATAACATGATATCTAGCAAAAGTATGTACATGAAAGGTACAAGCTAGGCCCGTGGTGATACAAGACTCGACCGACTCCCGCCTAGTACAACCACGCTCAAAAGGTACCTGAAAAGTGGAGTATCAGTCTACCGAAGACTGAGTGAGGGGCAATAAATAAATATAACACACGTCACATGCAAGTTGTAGCCTCGGGTAAAGACTTTTAGAAAACAATAATTATATAGTTCAAGAAATCATATCTTTTGCCCGAGATTACAACTATCCATTTTAACACGTTTAATTAATCATGCTTGTCAATATCATGAACATGTGGCCCCGGCGAGCAAGGGCAATCTCCAACCGAACTCCCAATCGTGAACAATACGTGGTCATGCTTGCTTGCTTGATAAATAAGTGATCATGCAATATATTTTAGTGCTCACATAGACAATTTCATACTTGAAAACATGCAATAACCCGAGGATAACCCGACATGCCGGATTAATCCCCAGTCTCCTTCTTCCTCCGGGTGATAGCGAGTTTGCAAGGCTCGACTATCCACGACATGGTGTGTGTAGAGGACATGACCCTCTAGACACGGAACTCCTTCCACCACTAATCTCCTAGTGGCTTCGGGGGTGATCCCAACAATGTGAGGATAATTCAGGAGTTACCCGTCAGCCCTTGCTTTCCCGGTTGGCTCAAGAATTACCCTCGGGCCCACGTGCAATCATGTACTCGCCAAACTTGCTTGAAAACCATGACAATCAATACTTTCATGCTTGAAATATTCATTACTTTGAAAACGTTTATAAGTATAATATGTTTTGGCCGAAAACTCACACATAAGGGTTGTAGGGTTTATTTTACCAAAACCAAACCTCACCTTTCTTGCAAAATAAAATAAAGGAGTGATCTAAGGAGCTTGCTCCCCGTCCACGCCCTCGTGACCTGTGCAAATACGACGTACAATCGTGAGAAATGACCTAAAATGACCAAAATAGGACGAACGGCGAAAACGTGTCGAGACGACCATGAAAATGCAATGTGGTATTATAACTTTTCGTTTCACATCATATTAGTACATATTATAGCAATTCGGGGTCAAAGAAGTCGTTGGATCGAGGGGCTATTTTCGTAAATTTATGCAGAAACTTTTGTTCTGCATGTCCAGGTGGGAACGGCCGTTCCGGTTCCCTTTGTAAAATGGGAACGATCGTTCCCATGAAATGCCCAAAACGTGCCAGCGATTTTTCCCCTTGAAAGCGCGCCTTTGAGCTGGGAACGACCCTTCCGGCGCAAGGCCAAGATGGGAACGGCCGTTCCCATGCTCGGCCGCCCTTATTTGAAAAGGGATGGGAACGCCCGTTCCCACAAAGCCTTGAGGCTGGGAACGGTCGTTCCCAGTTCCTGCAACTGAAAAACAGAGCAGAAACAGGGGAAGCTCTCGGCCAATTTTCACAAAGCAACAACAATGATGATTTTGATCCCAAATACCATAATTTCTGGAAATATGATGCAAATAGCTTCAAGAAGTGATAATAAAACACTTAGACACTTAACCATAAAATATCATCAAAATTTCATGCTTTCAAGTTCATGATCAAACTTGATCATTCAAGCTTCATAATCAAAGATTCAAACTATAATTCATGCCATAATTCAACATATGATCATATAATCACACTTTGATCATCAATAACTCATTTAGCACATAAATCTCAAACCCTAGCTAAACTCTTATGATCATGAATCACCCAATCATGCTCAACCAACCTTGAAGCTAAGAAAAAAGATGAAGAAGAAGATGATGAGGATGATCAACTCTCAAAAGCTTGGCAATTTCTTGAAATCTTGATGGTTGATTGAAAATCCCTTCTTCCTTTTTCTTCCTTGAAATACCGAGAGTGAGAGAGAGCAATTGGTTTGGAAAATTTTGATGAAATGATCAAGGAAGAATGGAGATGTGGTTGTTACGTGAATCATCTCCTTGTTTTGAGTGAAATATGCCAATTTGCCAATTAATCCTTGAAGTCTCTAAGTTATGCAATAAGGTATATGAAGTTTTGAAAAATGATCAATCATGCCCTTGAAGAATCATGCAATCAAGTCCCTAAAGTTTTGAAGACATCCAAGTAGGGACAATTTGGTCATTTGTAACGCTCTCGGTATTAATTTCGTGCAATAAATATTTTCCGTGCCATGAAATAATATTTTCAATGATATGAATTTAAAGAATTGATATAAATAATGTTTCATGAATTTATAAAAATTATGAATGCCACGTAAGAATATTATGAAATTAAAAGAAATAAAATAAAACCTACACTCAAAACGCACACGTGGCGTGCTTACCTGTTCATCCGGAAACCGGGGCGTTACAACTCTCCCCCCCTTAGAATAATCTGGTCCCCAGATTCTCTAATCTTGCTCGAACAACTCTGGGTGGAACCGTTTCATTTTATCTTCTGTTTCCCAAGTGGCTTCCTCGGTTTTGTCACTTCTCCACAACACCTTAACCATGGGAATCCTCCGGTTTCTTAATTCCTGAAATTTCCAATCCATGATCTTAACCGGCTTCTGAACAAACGTCAAATTCGGTTCTAGTTCAACTTCTTCCACGGGGAGAATTGTAGTCTCATCGGGGTAATATTTCCTCAGCTGAGATACGTGGAACACATTGTGAATTCCCGTGAGACTCGGTGGTAGGTCCAGTCGATAGGCTACCTCGCCTATTCTTTCAAGAATCTCGAACGGACCTAAATAGCGAGGATTAAGCTTTCCTCCTTTCCCGATCCGGGTGAAACCTTTCCTTGGTGACACCTTCAAGAAAACCCGGTCACCAACTTCGAACTCTAGATCTCTTCGGCGCTTATCAGCATAGCTCTTCTGTCTATCTTGCGCGGCTTTCATCCGTTGTTGAATCGTTTGAACCTTTTCAATCATAGCCTGAACGACTCTGGAAGGCCTCTCGAATCTTTCACCCTTCTTTACCCCTTCCTGTTTCGACCACTTCCATTCTTCCAAGTCGAAAAACAACGGAGATCGGCACTTTCTTCCATAAAGTAGCTCGTAAGGAGCCATCCCGATCGAAGCCTGAAAGCTGTTGTTATAAGCAAACTCGATCAAGGGAAGCTGTTCTGCCCATGAGTTCTGGAAATCCATCGCGCAAGCCCGAAGAAGATCTTCCAAATACCTGATTAATCTTTCAGTTTGACCGTCTGTTTGCGGGTGAAATGCGGTACTGAACTTAAGTTTCGTCCCCAAGACAGCCTGTAATTCCTGCCACAACTTAGAAGTAAACCTCGGGTCTCGGTCGGAAACTATACTCACCGGAATACCATGAAGTCGAATGATCTCTCTGTTATAGATTTCAGCCAACTTCGGGATCTTATAGGACATCCGGACCGGTAAAAAGTGAGCAGACTTGGTAAATCTATCCACAATTACCCAAATCCCGTCAAACCCGCTTTTAACCTTCGGTAATCCAGAAACAAAGTCCATCGTTACTTGTTCCCACTTCCACTCGGGAATAGGTAACGGCTGTAGAAGTCCCGCGGGTTTTTGGTGCTCAGCTTTCACTTTCTGACAAGTCAAGCAATGTTTCACATACTCTGCCACGTCTCTCCTCATCCCGTTCCACCAATAATATTGTTTCAAATCCTTATACATTTTATTTCCTCCTGGGTGGATCGAGTAGGCTGACTTGTGAGCTTCTTCGAGTAGGACCCGTCTCAATTCTTCAGGTACTACTACTCTGTCTTTAAACCGAAGCAACCCTGTCTCATCAAACCCAAACGGACTCTCCGGGTCATTCTTAGCTCTACTTGCAAGCTTCTGTACTTCCGGATCCCTATTCTGCGCCTCAAATAACTGATACTTCAATTCCGGCTGAACTGTGATATTAGAAACCCGAGCCTTTAACACAATCGGGACAACTTCATCACTTTCCTTTATTTCCAAACTCGATACACTCGCCTTCCTGCTAAGTGCATCGGCGACCACATTTGCTTTCCCGGGATGGTACTTAATTGTACAATCATAATCTTCCAATTTTTCCATCCAACGCCGTTGCCTCATATTCAACTCCTTCTGTGTGAATAAATACTGGAGGCTCTTGTGGTCGGTAAAAATCTCGAAGGAAGTCCCGTAAAGATAATGTCTCCATTTCCCGAGTGCAAAGATCACGGCTGCAAGCTCTAGGTCGTGTGTCGGATAATTCCTTTCATATTCCTTTAACTTTCGAGAAGCATAGGCAATCACTTTTCCTTTCTGAGTCAAAACACAACTCAAGCCTTCTTTAGAAGCATCTGTATACACTGCATACTCTTCTGAACCTTCGGGTAAGGTTAATACCGGAGCTGAGACTAACTTTTCCTTCAGAAAATTAAAGCTTTGATCACACTTCTCGTCCCAGACAAACTTAACATCCTTCTTTGTCAATCGGGTTAAGGGTGCAGCAATCTTGGAGAAGTCCTGAACAAACCTTCTGTAATAACCGGCCAATCCCAAGAAGCTTCTAATCTCCGAGGCGTTCTTTGGTTTCTCCCACTTAAGCACGGCCTCAATTTTCGAGGGATCGACTTCCAATCCTTTCCCTGAAATCACATGCCCCAAGAATGAAACCCGATCTATCCAAAATTCACACTTGCTAAACTTAGCAAACAACTGATGCTCCTTTAGTGTCTGAAGGACGAGCCTGAGATGCCTCGCGTGCTCCTCGGCTGACTTCGAGAAAACCAGAATATCATCAATAAAAATCACCACAAACTTGTCAAGAAAAGGCCTGAATATCCTGTGCATCATATCCATAAAAGCTGCAGGGGCATTAGTTAATCCAAATGGCATAACCACGAACTCGTAGTGCCCGTACCGAGTATTGAATCCTGTCTTAGGAATGTCCTCTGCTCGGATTCGCAGCTGATAATATCCCTGCCTTAAATCCAATTTTGAATACACTTTAGAACCTTGGAGTATATCGAACAACTCCTCGATATGTGGGAGGGGATACTTGTTCTTGATAGTCATCCTGTTTAATTCCCTGTAGTCGATGCACATTCTTAGAGTCCCGTCCTTTTTCTTTACAAACAAAACCGGTGCTCCCCACGGCGAAGAACTCGGCCGAATATACCCAACTTCCAACAAGGCCTCAAGCTGAACTTTTAATTCCTTCAACTCAGCTGGAGCCATCCGATAGGGAGTCTTTGAATACGACTCGGCATTCGGGAAAAGATCAATCACAAATTCAATCTCCCGTTCAGGAGGCAAAGAATCCAACTTCTCTGGGAATACCTCTGGAAATTCCTTTACCACTTCAGTGTCCTCTAATTTCACCTGATCTTTGGGTTTGTTCAGAACATAAGCAATAAATCCGGTAGCCCCGTCTCTGACTAGCCTCTGAGCTTCTGAAAACGAAAGTAGGGGTACAGTCTTCGAAGTACAGCCTGTAATAACCTCTGAACCCAACTGAACCTTTTTAGCCCGGCAATCCACGGTAGCACAATGCCTGTATAACCATTCCATCCCCAATATAGCTCCGTACCTCTCCATTGGCATAACAATAAAATCTGTCAGAAACTCCCGGCCTTCAATCACAACTGGAACATCCCTGTAAACCTGATCCGTCTCTCGCCTACTACCAAAAGGAGTACTAACTATATAGCGCACAGAAGTACACATAGCAGGCAAAGACAAAGTAATAGCAATAGAGTGCGCAAGAAAGGAGTGTGTAGCTCCTGGATCAAATAATGTATGGATGTTCGTGCCATGAATGCAAATAGTACCTTCAACTACTGCAGCGGGGTCAATATCAGCCTCCTGCTCCTCTCCTGCGAGTGCATAAGCTCGAGCTCTCACTAGTGGTCTCGGTCCTGCAGGTGGTGGATCCTGGCGATCCGGACAACCATCAACCCGATGCTCGTTACTCCCGCAGATCAAACATAGACCCAACCGGCGTCTGCAGTTATCATAGGTGTGCGTAGGATGTCCACACCATCTACATCCCGGTCTCTGAGGTGGCTGGGGTGGTGCTGGAGCTCTCGGACCCCTCTGTACTGACCCGGTGAACTTAGGCTTCTTTCCAGTATCCCTCTGAGCTGGAGGTGCAGAGTAAACCATCGGCCTTTTTCCTGAACTTGAACCCTGGCCTGATCTCGAGCCAGAATCCTGTCCTGCTCGCTGAGTAGCCCTCCTAGCTGTATCAGAATCTTCCACCTTCAGGGCCTTTGCAGTAGCCTTTGCCCAGGTGCTCGTATTAGCCGCTTTCAGCGCATCCTGAATGTCCGGTCTCAACCCTTGAACAAACTGCATCGCCTTGTGAAAGTCATCATTCGCTATATTGGGTGCATAGCGAGAAAGTCTCTCGAACTCGGCGATGTACTGACCCACGGATCGGCCTCCCTGCTTTAGCTCAGTAAACTCCCTCAACCTGCGGGTACGGGAAGCTGTAGGAATATACTTGTTTCTAAACTCCCGTACAAATACCTCCCAAGTGATCTCGGTCCCAGCTGCCTCCAAAACAATCTCTGTGCTCTCCCACCAGGAGTAGGCCTCGCCCTGAATAAGAGTAAGGGTGCAACGAGCCTTCTCCTGACTGTCACAAGGAATGAGCTGCCAAATTCTTTCAATCTCCTTCAACCACATTTCTGCCTGAATGTCGTCTCCCTTATAGAACTTCGGGGGACGCTGATTCTGAAACTCTCGCAAGATAGCAGAAATGGGGTTCTCCGGAGGTGCTACTGGTGCTGGAGGTGGTGGAGGAACCCTGTCCTGTAACCTCTGATCAATTAGCCCCACTATCGCGTTCATAAAACCCTGGGGCTGTGCCTGGGCTGGCGGAGGAGGTGGTGATCTCTCGCGGCGATGATGGCGGCGGTGATGATGCCTGTGCCTCGAGGATCGATCGCTAGAATGTCTGTCGTGCTCCATCCTGAAATTAGATCACTAAACATGCGTGGCTTGATCAATAAATGCAAATGTGTGCATATAATTTCAATAATGTCAAGTAGCACATGTTCAAGGAAGATCAAGTAATTCAATTAATGCGAATAAAGGAGTAATCAAGTAAATCAACCCAATGCAGACTCCCAAGTACCACATAATCCTATGCCGTGCGACCTAGACTGACATGACACGACTCGAGAACCTCGGTTTTGCAACCGGGCTCTGATACCACCTGTAGATGTAGCACCCTAGACCCCAAGGCGCCACATCCCCCGCACTATAGCCTCGATCCACGTATGAAATGGACAGTTCATACATAAACCAAGACCACAGCGAACGGGTGACAACAAAACGACGCTCTAGGCGGGACACTCTCCCCAACATAATCAACAAACATGAATAGAAAAGCGGAAGCAATAAAGTCATTCATATATATAGGTACCATATTTATTACATAGATACATATAGGTACCAGTTCTAATTATCAATACATTATCATCTCTACAAAATAGGTATCTACTAAAGTGTCCAAAATATATCAACCGTGAACATAACATGATATCTAGCAAAAGTATGTACATGAAAGGTACAAGCTAGGCCCGTGGTGATACAAGACTCGACCGACTCCCGCCTAGTACAACCACGCTCAAAAGGTACCTGAAAAGTGGAGTATCAGTCTACCGAAGACTGAGTGAGGGGCAATAAATAAATATAACACACGTCACATGCAAGTTGTAGCCTCGGGTAAAGACTTTTAGAAAACAATAATTATATAGTTCAAGAAATCATATCTTTTGCCCGAGATTACAACTATCCATTTTAACACGTTTAATTAATCATGCTTGTCAATATCATGAACATGTGGCCCCGGCGAGCAAGGGCAATCTCCAACCGAACTCCCAATCGTGAACAATACGTGGTCATGCTTGCTTGCTTGATAAATAAGTGATCATGCAATATATTTTAGTGCTCACATAGACAATTTCATACTTGAAAACATGCAATAACCCGAGGATAACCCGACATGCCGGATTAATCCCCAGTCTCCTTCTTCCTCCGGGTGATAGCGAGTTTGCAAGGCTCGACTATCCACGACATGGTGTGTGTAGAGGACATGACCCTCTAGACACGGAACTCCTTCCACCACTAATCTCCTAGTGGCTTCGGGGGTGATCCCAACAATGTGAGGATAATTCAGGAGTTACCCGTCAGCCCTTGCTTTCCCGGTTGGCTCAAGAATTACCCTCGGGCCCACGTGCAATCATGTACTCGCCAAACTTGCTTGAAAACCATGACAATCAATACTTTCATGCTTGAAATATTCATTACTTTGAAAACGTTTATAAGTATAATATGTTTTGGCCGAAAACTCACACATAAGGGTTGTAGGGTTTATTTTACCAAAACCAAACCTCACCTTTCTTGCAAAATAAAATAAAGGAGTGATCTAAGGAGCTTGCTCCCCGTCCACGCCCTCGTGACCTGTGCAAATACGACGTACAATCGTGAGAAATGACCTAAAATGACCAAAATAGGACGAACGGCGAAAACGTGTCGAGACGACCATGAAAATGCAATGTGGTATTATAACTTTTCGTTTCACATCATATTAGTACATATTATAGCAATTCGGGGTCAAAGAAGTCGTTGGATCGAGGGGCTATTTTCGTAAATTTATGCAGAAACTTTTGTTCTGCATGTCCAGGTGGGAACGGCCGTTCCGGTTCCCTTTGTAAAATGGGAACGGTCGTTCCCATGAAATGCCCAAAACGTGCCAGCGATTTTTCCCCTTGAAAGCGCGCCTTTGAGCTGGGAACGGCCCTTCCGGCGCAAGGCCAAGATGGGAACGGCCGTTCCCATGCTCGGCCGCCCTTATCTGAAAAGGGATGGGAACGCCCGTTCCCACAAAGCCTTGAGGCTGGGAACGGTCGTTCCCAGTTCCTGCAACTGAAAAACAGAGCAGAAACAGGGGAAGCTCTCGGCCAATTTTCACAAAGCAACAACAATGATGATTTTGATCCCAAATACCATAATTTCTGGAAATATGATGCAAATAGCTTCAAGAAGTGATAATAAAACACTTAGACACTTAACCATAAAATATCATCAAAATTTCATGCTTTCAAGTTCATGATCAAACTTGATCATTCAAGCTTCATAATCAAAGATTCAAACTATAATTCATGCCATAATTCAACATATGATCATATAATCACACTTTGATCATCAATAACTCATTTAGCACATAAATCTCAAACCCTAGCTAAACTCTTATGATCATGAATCACTCTCAAAAGCTTGGCAATTTCTTGAAATCTTGATGGTTGATTGAAAATCCCTTCTTCCTTTTTCTTCCTTGAAATACCGAGAGTGAGAGAGAGCAATTGGTTTGGAAAATTTTGATGAAATGATCAAGGAAGAATGGAGATGTGGTTGTTACGTGAATCATCTCCTTGTTTTGAGTGAAATATGCCAATTTGCCAATTAATCCTTGAAGTCTCTAAGTTATGCAATAAGGTATATGAAGTTTTGAAAAATGATCAATCATGCCCTTGAAGAATCATGCAATCAAGTCCCTAAAGTTTTGAAGACATCCAAGTAGGGACAATTTGGTCATTTGTAACGCTCTCGGTATTAATTTCGTGCAATAAATATTTTCCGTGCCATGAAATAATATTTTCAATGATATGAATTTAAAGAATTGATATAAATAATGTTTCATGAATTTATAAAAATTATGAATGCCACGTAAGAATATTATGAAATTAAAAGAAATAAAATAAAACCTACACTCAAAACGCACACGTGGCGTGCTTACCTGTTCATCCGGAAACCGGGGCGTTACAGTATCTCTCCAAAGTTAGTTTTAATCCTTTAGGTAAGTTCAATAACTTTGCTACATTATTGAAACTATACCAAGATTCATAACATATCCTAGCATTCATCTCCAATTTCCATCTCAAATGACGCCCCATTTGGTGTAGTTATAAAAGCTTCAATCCGATTTTAGTTTTACCCATCACTTCTCGAATTTATTTCACGACAACTAAGTGCAGATTTTCTTTTGCCTGTGTTGTGTCCTTATTGATTATTACTAAGGTCGTAGATAACTCTTTTATGTGGCGAATAACAACATTTCTAAGCTTCATAACATTTTGATAGCTCCATCGGTTCCATGTTTTCCAAAAATTTTAGAGCGTCAAGATCAACACAACCCACCCAGGATATTTTAGGAACATATTATTCAGTATTTTGCTACTAAAGCTCTCTTTGAGCCCATCCGACACTCGCAAGTTTTCCCTAAATTTTCTATCATACTCCAATACATTTGTAAGCAAGCTATCATATTGGCAAAGCCACAGGAAAATCTTGAATTTTTGGGGTAAGGTAATTTTCAAATTCATTTAAAGTTTTTTCTTGCATGTCTCATCCGACGCCATAAGTAGAGTATAGTCATTTTATAGGAGAATTTATCTTTAGTTGACACAATTCATTCTCTCTTATCTCCATTATCATGCAGCGCGTTAGGACACTAAGTACCTCATTCGCCACCTCTTTGGACGGTGATGTTTTCAACTTATTTAGGTTTCAATTTTTATCTTTTCCAATGAGATTACATTCCATAAGATCTTTATCCTCCTCATGAATGTTATCTCCAAAGATGTCCGTCAGCTTACCTTGTGATAACCATCTATCATTCCATAAAGATGTCCCTTCACCGTTCCCAATCCTCCATTTTTAAAATGGTTCCACCATCCAAGTGTTTTTAATTATCCCCTTCCATGCTCGGGAAACCCATAAGTCGAGGCTTATATTCGATCAAGAATGTTATCCCTTTTTAAATATTTTTTTGATGTATAACGCCATCTCCTTGTTAAGCATTCTTCATCCCGTTTTAGTTAGCATCACTATATTTTCTTTTGGGCTTCTCTAAAACCCAATCCACATTCTTACTTCTTTGCAGTCACCTTCTTTCACTCTACAAGATGGGTTCGTTCCTTGTTATATTAATCGCCTAAAGAAAGTTGTGCTTGAGTGGATCACGTTTATCGTACATCTGATTAGGGAGCCAATTTGTGTGCATGTGGTTGATGGAGATCGAGATCGTGATGGACTTAATAAGTGTCATTCGTCAATAAATATTTTTCATTTTGGCTTTCTATCCCAAGAGATGCTTTTAGACTCTATTAATCACAATCGGGAAATGCTCATTATAATTACAACTAAAGTTCATTTGCACCCCCCAAATAGTTCCTTAAGTTGTCTGTATTTTCCATGCCCAGAATTCTACTAACCTACTGCTTTAAATCATTTGTCATATAAGGTGCAAACAACACATGTGATTTGTATAAGTTTAATTTGAGGCCCAACTCCTTGCAAAACGTCTCAACCACACTTTTAATGCAGTTTGCTCCATCCACGATAGGTTTGACTCCCAATATTAAGTCGTCCACAAAAGGCAAGTGTGTGATCATGTAAGAGCTTCTCTAATATACCATAATTGGCTTCTAGGCCAGGCCGAAATGGTCTCTTCAATTATATATGTAAGTTGTTCCATGCATATTACAAACAAATAAAACGAACGTGATTACCTTATCTAATGCCACACATCCGTACAACCTCCGTTGGTTCACCATTCTATAGAATCTCCGATTGTATCCGCTACATTCTGCTCATAATGATATTGATGATTTTCGTCGGGAATTTGAAGCAAGTTAAAAGTCTTTTTAGAAATTCCACTGGGTTTTTTCGTACGCTGTTTCAATATTCAATTTCGGCACCATGCCCCTTTTTTATCGTTGGAGTGATGTAGCATTTGTAACACTTATTCAGGCATCAAAATATTGTAATAGGTGCCTTGGTCGGGAATGAAGCTATTCTAGTTCGATCCCGCAATTTTTTTAATATACGGTTTGAACGAAGTATAATCATCTTGGTGATTATTTTGAGCAATATGCTGCACAACGTAATTGGCTAAAACTCGTTTATTTTTGTCGAGCATTAATTTTTGAAATTAGACAAATAAACACCCGATAATCTTTGTTGGTTGCTCATTCATTGTCTATTTTCAGAGCATTCATCTGATTCCTTCTTCTTCTCATTATGGCTGACAGATGAAAGAAACTTGTTTGGTTATCCCTAAATTTGAGCCAATTAATTCTCAACTCTTAAACCAAATAATCTCTTTTTGTTGCAATAGTTTATTATATTCTGCCCTCAATTCTTCCTCCAAATCATTTGAATATTTACCTTGTGTATATCATGCATAATGCTTTAGAAATTCTTTGTATTTTTTTTTATTTTTTTTTTGCTTTTCGAGCACATTGAAAACTATTCAAGAACCATTGTTTCTGGGCAATGATCCCAAGTCAAAATGTCCTTCAAATTTTGATTCGGTCAATAAGTTGTATATTGCTACTTTGGAGAATGTAAAAATATATTGATAACTATTGGATCAATCTCATTTAGATTAAATTAAAAAAATTTGCATATCGTTTCTTGAACTCACACCAAATCTAACATCTTGAAATTTTTAATCTAATCTTCAAAATTTTGTTACCATTACGCTTTATTCACATATATTTATAAAGATATTTCACAGTCGTTCTTAATTTTGGTATGCATGTGCATATACATTAAAATCAAGTGATTCTTTTTTTTAACCAACTATTCTTTATCTCTTTTTTATATTCTCTTTGTCATTTGATCTTGCATTCTATTTTTTTATTTGTATTCTTCTAGTAAGTATTAATTTGAGCAATATGTTGCACAATATAATGGGCTAAAACTCGTTTTTTTTTGTAGAGTGTTAATTTTTGAAATTAGACAAATACACACCTGATAATCTTTGTTGGTTGCTTATTTATTGTCTATTTTCAGAGCATTCATCTGATTCCTTCTTCTTCTTCTCATTATGGCTGACAGATAAAAGAAACTTGTTTGTTTATCCCTAAATTTGAGCCAATTAATTCTCAACTCTTAAAGCCAAATAATCTCTTTTTGTTGCCATAGTTTGTTATATTCTGCCCTCAATTCTTCCTCCAAATCATTTGAATATTTACCTTGTTTGTCTCATGCATAATGCTTTAGAAATTCTTTGTATTTTTGTTTTATTTTTTTGCTTTTCGAGCACATTGAAAACTGTTCAAGAACCATTATTTTTGAGTAATGATCCCAATTCAAAATGTCCTTCAAGTTTAGATTCGGCCAATAAGTTGTATATTGCTACTTTGGAGAATGTAAAAATAAATTGATAACTATTGGATCAATCTCATTTAGTTTAAATTAAAAAAAATTCCATATCTTTCTTGAACTGACACCCAATCTAATATCTTGAAATTTTTAATCTAATCATTCGGCCAATAAGTTGTATATTGCTACTTTGGAGAATGTAAAAATAAATTGATAACTATTGGATCAATCTCATTTAGTTTAAATTAAAAAAAATTCCATATCTTTCTTGAACTGACACCCAATATAACATCTTGAAAATTTTAATCTAATCTTCGAAATTTTGTTACCATTACGCTATATTAATTCTCGCATATATTTATAAAGATATTTCAAGTCGTTCTTAATTTTGGTATGCATGTGCATAAACAATAAAATCAAGTAATTCTTTTTTTTAAACCAACTATTCTTTATTTCGTTTTTATTTAATTTATCTCTTTTTTATATTCTCTTTGTCATTTGATCTTGCATTCTATTTTTTTATTTGTAATCTTCTAGTGAGTATTATTTCAGATTTATGTTTATTTTTTTTATAATTGATTTTATATATATAGTAGAAATAATTAAAAGAGTATATTTATATAAATGTTTAATCGAATATTGTAAAAATTATGTATAAAATTAGTTTATATCTTATTTTTATATGCACACATATTGAGTTTTCTTAGTAGTCTTAATTTAAAGTAACTTTGGTCTGAGAACCTACAATTCTAAATTGTAGAATTAAGAAACCAAAAACGCTATTCATCTTTTGAGGTATTTAGTTTATATTTTATCATATAAACTAAAGGAAGATTATATGGTTAGTTGGATTTAGATAATTAAAATTATATTAGTATTAGTTATAAAAATTATTACATTAGGATTAATTAATTTATTGAAAAATATTTTATGTAAATCATAAATTATATTATTTTGTTAATTAGATAAGTTCATAGAATTATAATATGATTATAATTTAAGATATGGATTTAGATAATTAGAACTATGAACTTATATAATTAGACTTACATTATGATTGATTTATTGAAAGTTATTCTACGTAACTTATTTAAATAATATTTTATTTTACATAATTACAAAATTTTATAAAGTGAATCAATTTGTTGTTTTTCAATTCATTAGATATATCTTATTATAATATTTTAAATTATAGGCCTCAAAATTAAAAAACAGGCAACTTATATTATAAAATTTGAATACAATTAATTAAAATTATAGAATTAAGAAACCAAAAACGCTATTCGCGCTTTGAAGTATTTAGTTTATATTTTATCATATAAACTAAAGGAAGATTATATGGTTAATTAGATTTAAATAATTAAAATTATATTAGTATTAGTTAATTAAAAATATTACATTAGGATTAATTAATTTATTGAAAAATATTTATATAAATCATTAAATTATATTATTTTGTTAATTAGATAAATTTATAGAATTATAATATGATTATATTTTAAGAAAGTTTATTGATTTAGATAAATAGAACTATGGACTTATATAATTAGACTTACATTATGCTTGATTTATTGAAAATTATTTTATGTAACTTATCTAAATAATATTTTATTTTACATAATTACAAAACTTTATTAAAATAAAGTGAATCAATTTGTTGTTTTTCAATTCATTAGATATATCTTATTATAACATTTTAAATTATAGGCCTTAAAATTAAAAAAATAGACAACTTATAATATAAAATTTGAATACAATTAATTAATATAGTAATATTAAAACAATGCTTGTTGAACTATATATCTTTTCTAGGTAAGTTGGAGAAATTTTACTTCTACAAAGAGTCCTATTTTATGTTAATATGTGCTTTTTAAATATAATTAACTAATAATCTATAACATGTATTTACATCATTATCCTTGACTAATAATTATTGAAGTAATTGTTGTGAGGATATTTTAGGCGATCCGTATTTTGTAAGAAACTATTCGTGCTTTTATAAGATATATAGATAATATATGTACATATATATACACACACATATACACACACGCGTATATATATATATATATTTAAAATACCTATATATATTATAAAACATAATAACATGTATAATATACGTGTATATATTATATATATACACGTACATATATTATTGTAATACATATATTATATATAATACAAAATACACGTATATATATTATATATAATCCATACATATGTGTTCATATTAAAAATATAGTATACGTGTATATATAATATATACATGGTTACATGTATTTTATATATACGCGTATTATAAGTTAGATATTATACACATGTATTCATAGGCGACGCCATATGCATACAAGTGGGGTCACTTGACCCCACTGAAAAATTTGCTTTAATTGTATATTTATAGTATTTAATATGTAATTTTCTTAAAATGTATATTTACAGACTTTTTTGACCCCATATTAGAATAAGTAAATTTTTAATTGACCCCTAACGTAGGTAGACAATTTTTGTTATTTTATATAAATTAAATAGATTAATCTACAAATTAATCTACTCTTTTATATATATTCGTCATAGATCGAAAAGCTCAATAGCATATCTATTTGGAATTTTATAGATATTCTTAATTTATTAGTTTTAAAACTTGAGAACTAAAGCGATATAAACTCAAAATTTTAGTGATTAAACATGATATTTGTTCTAATTTATTTTATAAAAATTTAAACAAACAATTCTACAAGTCCATATAGTGATACTTAATAATTAAATTTTTTTGACCCCAGTGATTAATAATCCTGGAGTCTTCCTTGCATGTATTACCAATATATATTTTGTTATATATTATATATTTGTATTTTTTAATTAGTGATTAAATACATATGAATGCCTTTTTGTTTTCATTAAGTTAAAAAAGATAAAATTATAATTTTTCTATATAATTAAAAATTAGAATGAATATATTATATAATATATCATTAATGAAATTTAAATTAAAATAAAAGGAAAAAAGAAAGAAAACCTTGACCCAAAAAAAAGAAAAGAAAAGATTATTTTTATATTATATAAAGGCATTTTTAATTTCTATATTTATTATAAATTAAAATATATAATATATACGTGTATTACATATTATATAAAATATAATACATATATTATATATAATAAATATAGGTAATATATATATATATATATGTGTGTGTGTGTATATATATATTATATAATAAATATATAATATATGAAATTAATGGATGAAACACAAAAAAAGCAAAAAAAAATTAACGGATGAACAGTGATTCCGTATGTTTTTGGACAGAAGTCCTTAAAATGACAAAAAAAAAAAATACTACGGGACTAGAAAACCAGATCTAAAAAATATGGAACCAAAAGTGATAATAGCCCATTAGTGTGGGATCAAAAATGCAATTTGCTCTAATTTTAAATTTCTATTCAATTGTAAAATAAAAATAAAAAAAGAAAGCCCACAAACAAATTAAAAATAAATCTCTAACCTATCACTATAGAGACGATTGGAGGAGTTTGATTATTATATGTTGTGTTTTAGTGACATGTTTCGGATGTTTTAGTGTTGCTTATAAATATCAATAGCCTTCTTTCTAAAATTAAAAAAAAGATGTAATTTACCCAAATTAAATCAGAATTGTGCTAGAGATCGAAATAAACCCATTACAAATAAAATCAAATTAAATACAAAAAAGTTGCTTCATATCAAAGACGTAGTATAATTCATGTGGACAGCATATATATATATATAGCAACTTCAAAACAATCAGAGTGGGATTGCAAACGCGCTCAATGGATCGGAGATTCCTGCCTTCTCTACTTTTCTGTATATTTGAAGCCAACCACTCCAGTTCGCTAGGATTAACGGAACTCTTATGAATTATCCAACAAGTAACCATGGAATCCGAACATGAGAAGAAGTTGGAATCCGAACAAGAGGAGAAGTCTGGAATACTTAGGAGCCCAATGCTTATAAATAGTGGGAGACATTGGGTTAAAGAACAATCACAATCTCAGAAAAGTACGGAGGGAGAAATCAGCAATATGCAGCAAATCGTCAAGTTTGTGTTGGTATTCACTATCAGTTGCATCCTCGTCACCTCTGCAGACGCTAAACTCGGTGGAAGAAGGGGACATTTCCACGGCTGCCATCACCATCACCATCACCATCGCCATCACCATCACGGCAGAGGGACGCACATTATTCGTCCGGTACCCAACGCACGAGCCGAAGGCTCAAGCGGCAGCTCGTGTATATCTTTGCCGTGGCCCTATTTAATTGTGTCCTTCTTAGCTTATGCTTCCTTTCAACTACGCAACTAATTAAGCCACTTTTGCTCTTACGTTAGAGATACATATATATATCATAAGCTATTTTTCTATTTGTTCAGTTTTGGATAAAGGTACCATTTATAGTATAAGGTGTCTTGATTTAAGATTGACATTTATATTTTAATTTTACATTAGAACTCACTTGCATCAGATCTCAATTGAAGTGGTGGAATATTGAGAAAATTAATTGCACTTAACCTTCTCTGCTATGCCTAACTATCATAAACGTTTATGTGATAAAAAGGTACCCCATAAAGCTCCAATATCCAAAATTGGACGATAATGCCTTAAAAGTTATAAGCTTTCTGTTAATTGATTTTTATATAACATATATACAGTACACTACAATAATAATAACATTCAACTTTTATTCCGGTCAATACCTTCAATTACACCATTCGAGATATTAAGCAAAAATAAACAAACAACAAGACTGAAATGCAGGTCTGAACTTTTGACAAATTTTAGGTATCATAGTACGTTTTATGAAATTTTTTAGTCACGAAGAAGTTCATGCTCAGTAATCATAGCACATTTGCACCAAAAAAGAACAAATAAAAGATAATAGTCGTAGAAGATGCGTCGCCCATTCGTTGCACTACTGCACGGGCCTGGCGCACCCCACAAAAAAGAAAAAAATTTTTTTTTTTATAAAATAGTTTAATAACGAACTTGTTCGAGTTTATTAGTCACAGCCAGTGGCGGAGCCAGAAATTTCATTCAGGGGGGTCGACTAAAGAATAATACTAAAAAATTTAATAAGTTAAATTCAAATATTGTTTTAAAGTACTTACAAGTTTGTATCTTACAAATGTCCACGTTGGTCGCCCATATTTTAAAAACGATGCATAATCAAATCATTTGAAACAATGCCAAATATATCCTTTTCAATATATGTAATCAAATAATCATACAACCATTCGTTGCCCATCCTATTTTTCAATCGATTTTTGATGTATGTCATTGCAGAAAATACTCTTTCCATTGTAGTTGTTGCAACTGCTAGGATTAAAGTCAATTTTAGAAGCAAGTACACAAGTGACTATACATCATTATTCTTTGTCTACATCAATTTTCGAGCAAGATCATCAATCCCTTTCAATTCAGAGAAGACTTCATCTGATCTCATACCAATCATATAGTTCTTAAGTTGATTTTTCAAGTATTGATATCTGTACATTAGAGAACTCTACCAGATAAAATTTGGTTAACTGAATTCGACGTTCTTTGTTGAAAGAGATAAATAAATCAACGGGACTCAAGCAAGCTACACAAGTAAGGTTGATAATTGAACTTTATCCATATTGATAATTGATAAAATAAACCTTAGTTAAAATATAAAAAAAGTAAAATTAATTTTAAGAGCAAATTGCATTTTTGGTCCCATACTAATGGGTCATTATCACTTTTGGTCCCATGTTTTTCAAATCTGGTTTTTTTAGTCCCGTAGTAATTTTTTGTTGTCATTTTAAGGACTTCCGTCCAAAAACAGACGGAATCACTGTTCATCCGTTAAATTTTTTTATTTTTTTTTGAGTTCATCTATTAATTTCATATATTATATATTTATTATATATAATATATGTACATATATATATACACACATATACACACACACGCATATGTATATATATATATATAGATATATATTATATATAATATATGTATTATATCAGAAGATCCGGTATGATAATGAGAAAGATTTCTGCATATACGCCCAAATCGGTCAAGAATATTCGAATAGGATAAATTAGCCCGAACCGGCTTACTAACGGGATGCCCTAATACGTTACAAAATTTCGCTTTAGCCAATGACGAAATCATTGGAATAATTGGAAGAAGGGTATCAAACTTTTTAATAGCATTATTGATTCGAAATGAATTTTCTAGAATTTGACTCCGTACCATGGAAGAGTTCATTCGCACACTTGAATGATAACCCAAAAAATCAAGGGAATGATTGGATAATTGATTTATATAAATCCTTCTTGGATGAAACCACAGCGAAAAATGCCATTGCCAAAAAGTGACAAGATAGCATTTCCATTTATGCATGAAAAGAGACGTCCCTTTTGAAGCCAGACTGGATTTTCTTTGATACCTGATAGAATGCATGCAAGGTTCGTTGCCCAAGCACAGGTTTGCCTGAAAATCCTTAACCTTAAGAAAGACGTTCACAAGACGTTTTATTTTTCGATAGAAATAGATTCGTTCAAGAAGAACTCCAGAAGATGTTGATCGTAAATGAGAAGATTGGTTCCGTAGAAAGACGAAAATGGATTCATATTCAGATACATGAGAATTATATAAGAATAAGAATAATCTTTGATTTCTTTTTAAAAAAGAGGAACTCGCTTTCGTTGGAGTAATAAGACTATTGCAATTACAATACTCATTGAGAAAGAATCGTAATAAATGCAAAGAAGAGGCATCTTTGACCCAGTATCGAAGAGTTTGAACCAAGATTTCCCCATGGACAAGGTGGAGTATTAGTATATCTAATACTAAATTTAGATGTGAAAATTTGTCCTCTAAAAAGGGAAATATTGAATGAATTGATCGTAAATTTTGAGATTTGACTATCTTTTTCTCTAGACAAGATATTAATCGTCGAGAAAATGGAATTTCCACAATAAAAGCAAACCCCTTTGATATAATTTGAGAATAGAAATTCCTGTTGCGCACCCAAAATGGATTTTGGTTCCAATCATTAGGAGAAATAAGAAAATGGTTCTGTTGATACATTCGAGAAATTAATCGTTTCACAATCAGTAAACTGGATTTATTGTCATAACCCGGATTTTCCGACAAAATAGATCTATTGAAACCACGATCATGAGCAAATGCATAAATATACTCTTGAAAGATAAGTGGATATAGGAAGTCGTGCTGTTCAGATCTCTCTAGTTGTAAATATCTTTGGATTTCCTCCATTTGAAATTCGATTTGAATCAAAGGTAGAAGATTGGGGGGGTTATCAAATGATACATAGTGCGACACAGTCAAAACAAGGTATTGTAGTAAGAATATATACCTCGGAGACAGGTAACCTTATCAACAGATTCTCTACCCTCTCCTTTTCCACTCATTTAATTCATCTATCTTATAGGATAACAAGATGGTTAGAAATCTTTTATTTTTTAAACCTAATCGCTCTTTTGATTTCGGAAAAAACTTTCTTTATCAATATACTGCTTCTTTTACACACCCATCTCCATTCCATAATAGAGATGCCAATAGTTAGGATTCATTAAAAAAAGATCGAACCCACTCGTGGGGAAAAGCCCTTCCAGTATTGGGCACTAATCTATTTTTAACGTCTAATTAGATCGGGAAATTATTCAAATTAAGAACAGAAGCTGGTTGCTTTTTCTTTCT
This sequence comes from Lantana camara, assembly GCA_037501455.1. Taxonomy (NCBI): domain Eukaryota; kingdom Viridiplantae; phylum Streptophyta; class Magnoliopsida; order Lamiales; family Verbenaceae; genus Lantana; species Lantana camara. Next base: position 82,770,474 of record CM074865.1, read on the forward strand.
GATAATTAATTGAAGCCGTAGGGCCTCTATCCATTTATTCATTCGACCAAACTTTATTTGGTTCCGTTCCAAGAATTCGTCGAACAAGGGTTTGTACCGATCCGATAAGAATGAAATATCCTCAGAACTCTCCATTGATACGACATGCTATTTTTTCCATTTAGTCCCTTTCAGGATCAGTCGCGGTCTTCCAAACTTTACCAATGGTATGGACGAATTCCTCACTTCATCCGAATGTGTAAAAGATTCTAGCCGCACTTAAAAGCCGAGTACTCTACCGTTGAGTTAGCAACCCGAAGAAAAGATATATAGATTAAACAAAATTTCAACAAACAAGGGGTGTGGTGTATAGATAGAATCTAAATCAATTAAATTCAATTTAAACAAAGAGCAAGGGATTATACGAACTAATCAAACCTTTGAGCTAAAAAATCTAAAAAACTGATTTTCTGATGGATTCGAAAGATAAAAATGAATCGATTCGATGAAAATACAAAAAATTATAAGATAAAAGAAATATACATAATTGTAAAACTATGTTATCTATCCCCTTTCAATCAAAAAAACCTCTTGGATCAAAGAAAGCATCGTTTATGAATAAGGTAAAGTAAAAAACCTGTGGGACGGAAATAAATAGACCCCAGTTCACTTATCACGATGAATTATATTTGTTCAATATACTCTTGTCAATATAAATCTTGCGAAAAAAATACAGTGGAAAAAACAAAAGAAATTGCACTGTTAAATTGAAATTCAATGAATTTCAATTTAACAGTGCAATAATATTTAAAATTGTCTTGGATTGACACTACATATTTAATTTACATAGATCGAAAAAGTATAAATGGAAGAATTAGAAAAAATATCGGATTTTTTAGTCCCTAATGTATTTTGTATTTCATCAATCTAAGTGGAATAAGCTAAAGTAAATCCCTTGTTGGCTAGTCGAAAACCACACAATTGAAGTAAATGTCCGAATTGGATATTGATAAGATCAATAAACTAAGATTTTGTCCATCGGATCGACGGAAACCAATGATAAATAGATACGAATACAGCAGAAAGGGGGAAATAAAAAAAAAGTATAGAAAAATTCTAAAAAGTTATAGACAAGTCGCCACCCCCTCGGGATTTCTTTAATTGAATTTCATTTGATTAGAGGGAAGTTCCTTAAAAACTTCCGCTTTCTTTAAAAGATTCTGAACAGTTCCTGTGGGCTGAGCACCCCTTTAAAGGAAATATAGAATAAGAGGAACATTTAAATAAGTTTGATTCTTCATTGGATCATAAAAGCCTACCTTTCTAAGCTCTTTTCCTTCTCTTCGGGATCGAACATCAATTGCAACTATTCGATAGACTGCTCATTGGGGTAGATGTAGATGAACAATACCCCCCCCCTAGAACCGTATAGGAAGTTTTCTCCTCGTACGGCTCGAGAAAAATGATTTGATTCGAAGTTTTTTTTGTCTATGTATGCAATTTTACTAAATTAAATGACAAATGGACCTATAAAATCAATTAGACTACGATTTCAGTCTTTTTTTTCTTGAAAAATAAACCATTTGTACTCATAACTCAAGTTGGATAACTCTCAAAATAGCTCAAAGGAAAAATCTTTAGTCAATTTCATTTATTGAGTGGTCTTTACTCCCATTTGTTTGTCTCGTTTCAAATTTGATTTGGCTTCTTTAGTCTGATCCTGTTATTGAGACTGCCGAGACCATTAAAACGGTGTTTCCTTGTTCTTAGATCCCCTATCCTTATTTTATTTTAAATCATTGGGTTTAGACATTCCTTCGGTGCTTTTTAATCCTTTCAAAATGGTAGCAACATACCCTTTTTGGATTTCTTTCTATCAAAGAATCCTATGGAAGATTGATTCCCGTGTGATACACTTTGAATCGAAAAAGTTTGATCAATTTCAACAAGTTTTGCTTTTGAATTGGAAACTTGCTCGAATTCGATCCTTTTAATTTCTAGATATGGAAGATACATTTACGAAGTTGTTCCAATTGATTGATTGGCATTAACCCTAGATCCTTGCCCCCAAGAAATGAACTAATCCTTTCGACTCGAGCTCCATCGTGCACTATTTACAACCCAACAACAAACGAAGGGTTCCAGTGTAACAGAACAAACAATGTCGAGCCAAGAGCACCCTTATTCCTAAATAAATCGAGAGTGGTGGATGTAAAAATCCACAAGGGATCGTGTCCTTCAAGTCGCACGTTGCTTTCTACCACATCGTTTCAAACGGAGTTTTACCATAACATTTCCTCTAATTTGGAACCGGTATGGAATTGATTCCATTATGGAATCATGAATAGTCATTGGTTCAGCTGTCCATAGACATCGTAATCTAGACTTTTCTTTTATATATGATATGGGATTTTTCTGAAAAAGTCTTAGCAAGACAGCATCTTTAACATACATATATAATAGAAATCAAAATATATAGATAAGAACCCCAATTAGGAAATTTGCCAAATAAACGGTTGACAAAATATTTTAAGTAGGAGATAAAAACTCGGGGTAGCGTTAGAGAAATTAAGCCAGACGGATTAGACAAGACGAATTAGACAAGACGAATTAGATCAGACAAATTAGATTCGAGAAATGAGAATTCGATAGTAGGTACAACTCCATTAATAGGTCTAGGTCTCGGCTTCCAAATAGAATCTTCCCAATTCGAATTTTCCCAATTCGATTTGAATTGGGTGGTTCCTGTTTGGATAGAATTCGAATTGGTAGATTTTTCAGTTTAGAAAAATGAGTAATTCGAAGAAATAGAAATCTATAAACGAATCACTTTTGGAATCGGCATCTTCAAGTGACTCAATAGGATTAATTAAATAATTTCCTTCTTTTTGAGTCCATTCCACTTACAAGGAATTATTCAAAATATTTATTAAAAGCCTTTCTGATTGAAAAAGTTTCCTATTTAGTCATCATTATTTCCATTTAATTTGTTTGATTTAATTGGACACTAAGTATTGCGTTTGATCTTCCTATGAGGATCAGTGATTCTTTTTTAATCAGAACCGATTTAATTTAAAATCGATAAATAGAGCAAAGAAAAAAAGAAGACAGAAATGCAATTTTTTTTCATGAGATGTATAAAAAAATGCTGGAAGTTAAGATTTGAATCTTTATTCTTTTCTTCTGATTACGAAAATAAAAAAAAAATAGGAAGAGGTTTTCGTATCTATCAGATAGACTGAACAGTTGTCACTATTATAGATATTCTATAATAGTGAATTGAAATCATTTCAGAATTGAAGGGATCATAAATATTTTTCACAAAACCCCCAAAAGATTGTCATTGAAATAGAACGCTACATATCATCTAAGCTAAACATGTCCTCATTTTCTATGATATGTATTTTCTTTAAAATAGGTTTGAGTAATAGTTCAATATTCGACTCTTGTTATAAAGTGAGTAAAAGGGATAGGATAAATCCCCCTGCCCCGATCGTTCCGTGGATTTCCAATTTTTCATTCGAGCCAAACACGAAATACCTAACTAAACTGAGATTCCAAGAAAAACGTTGACTCAATATCATATAGAAGTAGGATATGGAACTTGATCATTTGTTAATGGGATTCGAACAGACACAGATATTTAAATTAATATAGAATATGGATTAACTCCCCTCCACCCGGCCCCCTATTTCTTTCTAGGCAAATAATATAGAATAGAGCCTAAAAAATGGCTCTGCGTTGGGACGGAAGGATTCGAACCTCCGAATAGCGGGACCAAAACCCGATGCCTTACCACTTGGCGACGCCCCATTTCAATTTCGAATCTACACTAAGAAACAATAATATTGGTATTGGTTGTTTGTCAACTCCAATTCAAATATCTCTCTATCTATAGAATAGATTTAGATTGGTACTAAGATTTTGATACATATAGATATAGAATTCAACTTCATTTATTGATCATTACATAGAATTCAATTAACATATTGTATGAAAGTATGATTTCTTCTATTCTCCTTTGAGAATTGGAGGATTTTGGATTGGGTGGGTTCAAAGAAAAAGAAGGATTTTTTGTCTACCTTACTTACTTTCTCCCTTTTTCCTTATATCAAAAATCCAATCAAAATGTAATTATCTCGAAGAACAAAATGTCTGTTATGCTTAATATCGTTAGTTTGATCTGTATTAATTCTGGCCTTTATTTGAGTAGTTTTTTCTTCGGCAAATTGCCCGAAGCCTATTCCTTTTTGAATCCAATCGTAGATATTATGCCAGCCATACCTGTGCTTTTTTTTCTCTTAGCTTTTGTTTGGCAAGCTGCTGTAAGCTTTCGATGAGATCTGAAATTTCCTAAAAATTAGGAATATACTAGAAAATGCATGATTTCTTCGAGAAAAAAATTCTAACAATTGATAAAATCAGATAAGTTTTAGAGTATGAACCCTCGATTCACACATTGAACTTCTTGGATAATCGCCATAAATCCGGCTTACCCCCATTTCCTCATTTTGACCCCTTTTCCAATGAAAGACCCTAACCCTATTAGGGTCTCCCATAATATCTAAATTTGTTTGATTAGAAATGAAAATTTTTATTAATGAAAAACAAATGAATTTTGGACAATTCATTTCTATTTGTAGATTCTAGAAAAACCTCATTTCTTGGTGTCAAAATAGGATATGTGGTAGAAAAATGGAAGATCTATTCTCTTTTTTTTTTTTCCAAAAAACCATCTTGGAGATTGTGTAATGCTTACTCTGAAACTCTTCGTTTATACCGTAGTGATATTTTTTGTGTCTCTCTTTATCTTTGGATTCCTATCTAATGATCCGGGGCGTAATCCTGGACGGGAAGAATAAAATCCAATAGGGTTTTCCTTGGTTAATTTTCCAATTTTCGTAGGATGTTATCTATTCCACGTGTTTAACTAAGATTTTCAAAATTGGAAAAAAATAAATCAAGTCATCAACGGAAACGGAAAGAGAGGGATTCGAACCCTCGGTACGAATAACTCGTACAACGGATTAGCAATCCGACGCTTTAGTCCACTCAGCCATCTCTCCCAATTGCAAAAGACAATTACTACATCACACATAATGGAAGGAATCCTTCTTTCTCTATTCTATTATTTAGAGAGAGATCCACAAATCGGGAATTTCCTTTATCTAACAGAGTGACTCGAACGCTCCAACAATCTCTTCCTAAATAAAATAAGGAAGACCCCTTTGTGTTGATTTTGTTCAAAAGACCCTTCTTATTCTGATGGCCTGGCCTGGTCAGTACCTAGCCGGGCCCTTAATTTGTTCCAACAAATTATAGATAAATAATGATTTATCTGCTTTGAAAACCAAAAGACTTGTTTTTTGATTCTATTATTACATAGAATTGAATCTAAAATATTCAAGCAACAACAAAAAGAAGAAAGATTATTTCCATTCTTTTTCTTGTTGATGAGTACTCGCCGAATCTATCTACCTCTCTCTTCTTTTCTCTCGTATTGTGTGTTATCCTTCATAGCGACCTAAGTTCCTCTTTATATAGAGCCGGAGTCCTATTAGGGTTTACTACTTCTCCGATTCCTCATTAGATTCTATCTTATCGTTTCGTCTTCTTTCGTCCCTATCCCTAAGACTCCTTTTCGTCTCCACCACGTCGCCTATGTTATTTATAACTACCTGAGTATCTTTCCCTTAGCGGAGTCTGAGGAGCGAACTTATCAAGCGAGCTCTCCATACAGCTCGCTATACTCTATATTCGTAGGACCCCGATGATCGAGCTTATACGGCGAGCTCACAGCTCGTCGTATGCGAGCTCTCCCAATATTATCTCTTGCGAGGCTGGCCACGTGTCTTAGGTGGGTAGGGCCCCATCACTACTCCCCCCCCTAAGTCCGGGAAAGGTATCCGTGCCTAGCCCGGATTTAATTTAATTGTGGCCAGCCAGTTATCCAGGTAAGGGTGATTATGGTCATGTCAACAAACAGCTTTCAAGCATCCATATGATTAAGTCACCACTGAGCACCTAGGACGACATCCCTCCCAATCTAGTATTCAAAATACACCATAAATTCCCCTGACTGCTCTATTGACAAACAGTTCGCAATTCACAGAAATAAGAATATCCCGGTCAACCAAGAGATGGCAAAGACGCGCTGATCACTACCACCCGGCCATGGCGCGTATATCGCCTATGCTCAAGCGAGCATCCAGCTTGCCGCCAGTCCACACCCCGTCCGCGAGTCCGACAGCTCGCGCAGCAGCCCCCAGTCGAACAGCGAGCAAAACCAAATTTTGCTGCGAGCAGCAGAAGCTCGCCATTGTCCCCAAAATAATCGCCAATTGAAGCAAGTCACGCAGCTCGCCACCCACGGTATGAAGTCTCCCTAAGGCTATGGTGTGCGAGCTCGCGCCAAGACACGGAACTCAGACAGCTCGCCCCGAATTCCGAAAAAAATTTCAGGCGGATCTCGGCCGGCTGACACCTTGCCAAGCGAATTACTGACGCATAACAAATTCCCCCGAAAAATTGAGGAGCGGGAATTCAAATTTTGAAATACCCAAATTACAGATTTCCCCCAAAAATCCCCCCTAAAAACGTGACTTCACACACACTTTATTAGGGAAAGCCATCATTCCAAATCGCAAAACCTCACACAAAACCAACCCTTTCTTTTCCTCTTCAAAGCAGGCCACCTATTCTTATCAGTAGAGTATCGCCGTTTGGAATCGGCACCATGGATGAAGCGACCACGAAGAAAACAGGTAATCCATCTCTATCCGCCTCAGTTATAAATAACATCTAGATAGTGAAGCCCCATGGCTTCCTCATCGTCCCCTAACACCGGGGAGATCTCGCCGGAATCTTGCCTCCTATTTACCAATGTCGACGGTCGGCAATCGATCGACACTAACCCGCTTGAAAATCGTGTTCGTATGCTGTGTCAAATCCCACCTTCTTGTGAGCTAGTATTCCCTAAAAGTGAAGCCAAATTTCATGAACCCCCTACAGACGGTTACCTCGCCTTTTTTTACGATCAACTAGTGGC